>CM042693.1:345270448-347770448 GCA_023614405.1 Avena insularis
TGGTCCCGAAGAAGGACACGGATATCCTCCGGATGTGCGTGGACTTCACGTCACTAAATAAGCACTTCCCTAAGGACCACTTCCCTCTTCCTCGGATCGACCAGATCATCGATTCGACTGCAGGTTGTGAGAAACTCTCCTTCCTCGACGCCTACTCAGGCTATAACCAGATTCGACTCAAGGTCGAAGATCAAGAGAAAACAGCGTTCATCACACCGTGGAGTATACTGCTACAACACAATGCCCTTCGGGCTAAAGAACGCGGGTGCCACGTACCAGCGATGCATGCAGGCCTGCCTCAAGGACCAGATCGGTCGCAACGTCCAAGTCTATGTCGACGACATAGTCACAAAAACCAAGGAGGCAAGAACACTTATCGACGACCTCCGCGAGACATTCGACAACCTTGATCGCTACAGGATCAAGCTCAATCCAGAAAAGTGCGCGCCGGTGTCCCCTCGGTCACCGCTCGGGTACTTCATCCATCAACGAGGATCAAGCGAACCGAAGAAAATCAAAAGCTATCATGACAATGGAGAAGCCGAAAAACCTCAAGGGCGTAGCAACGCAGGCGAGTAGCGGCACTAAGCAGTTCATCGGCCGCATGGGCGAAGGCCCTACCATTTTACCATTGCTGCGCAAGGCAGACAAGTTCGAGTGGACACCAGAAGCCAACGACGCATTCGAAAGCCTCAAGCGGCTCCTCTCCACCTCGCCCGTTTTGGTCACGCCAAAAGAGCGCGAGCCCCTGTTGTTGTACATAGCAGCCACACACCAGGTGGTCAAGATAAGACTCGTGGTCGAACGACCCGAAGAAGGCAAGACCCACGGGGTACAACGCCCAATTTACTACCTCAGCGAGGTTCTCACTCCAACAAAACAGCGGTACCCGTACTACCAGAAGCTGGCCTACGGTGTGTTCATGACGGCTCGACGACTGAGCCACTACTTCCAGGAGCATCAGGTGATGGTCGTCAACGAGGCACCCCTAAACAGCATCCTGAATAACCCAGAGGCCATAGGACGCGTGGCCCTGTGGGGCATTGAACTATCACCCCTGGACATCATCTACGAGAAGCGACACGCAATCAAATCTCAAGTCCTTCCGGACTTCCTGGTGCACTGGATGGAGCTGCAGCTCGACACCCCGCATATGTCGCAGTCTGGATAATGCATTTTGATGGCTCCAAGCTTGAAAGGGCAGGAGTCATACTGACCTCCCCGCAAGGTGACAAGATGAAGTACGTCCTTCGGATGAAATTCAGAGCCTCCAACAACGAGGTCGAATACGAAGCCCTCATCCACGGCATGAAGATGGCAAAAATATGTGGCGCAACACGCCTGGTCATCTACGGTGACTCCAACCTTGTCGTACAGCAGACGATGAATGAGTGCGACGCACACGCCGAAAACATGATCGCAGCATCACGCTTATACAACGCACTCGAAGGAGAATTCGACGGCTGCGAACTTCGGCACGTTGGAAGAGAGAGCAACGAGGAGGCCGATAGACTCGCCAACATCGGCTCCACTTGCGCAAAGGTACCACCAAGTGTGTTCCTCGAACAGATCTGCGTGCCATCCATCAAGCGAAAATTCCCCAAAGGATCACCCGAAGAAGCAGAACATCCGGGGGCTACGCTACCCGAAGGTCATGAAGGACCCAAAAAGTTGGATACCGAAGTCGCCATGGTCAACCTAATGCAGGTCATGGCAGTCGAAGAAACTTGGACACGTCCATACCTCCAGTTCCTGATAAACGGAGAATTGCCGACTGAGCCGGATGCCCGGCGCGTATCTCGTCGGTTAAAAGCCTTCACCATCATCAACGGCGAGCTATACAAACGCAGCATTATGGGCGTACTACAACGGTGTGTCACCATCAACGACGGCAAGGCCATACTCCAAGATATCCACGAGGGCATCTGCGGCCACCATGCAGGCAGTCGCTCCCTCGTCGCCAAAGCTCTGCGAGCAGGATTCTACTGGCCAACGGCCATGAGCGACGCGAAAGACATCGTCCGAAGATGCAACGGATGCCAACGGTTCACCGACAAACCGCACGCACCTGGGTCCGAACTTCGACCCATACCCATAGCCTGGCCTTTTGCCCAATGGGGCCTTGACATGATCGGCAAACTGCCAAAATCCTCGAAGGGAGGACACGTCTTCCTCCTGGTCGCAGTCGACAAATTCACCAAGTGGATCGAAGCCATGCCAGTCACCAACCAGAAGGGCAAAACCGCCGTCAAGCTCTTCGAATCCATTGTCTACAGGTTTGGCGTACCGCACAGCATCATCACCGACAACGGATCGAACTTCATCTCCGAAGAATTCCAGGACTTCTGCGAAGACCTCGGGATCAATATCACGTATGCCTTAGTGGCACACCCGCAAACAAACGGGCAAGTGGAAAAGGCCAACGGCCTAATCGGCGTCGGCATCAAGAAGCGCCTCATGAGCTCACTCGAGCACAAAGCTGGAAACTAGACGAAAGAGCTACCGTATGTCCTGTGGAGCTTACGGACTACGCCAAACAGCTCCACCGGCTACACACCGTTCTTCATGGTACACGGAGCCGAGGCAGTTCTACCACCGGCACGCCATCGCTCCACGAGTCGTCACAGACAACAAGCCGAATCCACGGCTGCACTCGAAGACGCCGTCGACACACTCGATGAAGCGCGGGATATAGAAGTCGCTCGATCAGCGGTGTACCAGCAGAGTCTCCGCAACTATCACAGCCGCCGGCTGCGCCCAAGGTCCTTCGTCGAAGGAGACCTCGTCTTGCGACTCAAGCAAAAGCGACCGAACAAATTCGATTCACCATGGGAAGGACCTATGTCATCACCGTCATCCTGGTGGCGCCTATCGCCTCAAGCACGTGGAGTCTGGAGTCGCATACTCCAACCCGTGGAACGTCTCGCACCTGCGACGATTCTACCCGTAGCAACCTACCCCCCTTTTTTACTTTCAATAAGGCTTTCAGCCAAGGCTACTCAGCCGAATCATGTACCTCCTCCATTACGATATAAATAAAGCTAAGTACCTCGCCTCCAACCCTCGGTTGACTATTTTCTGCAACTTTACTACATGCTACATACGCACTCGGGGGCTCCCCCCACCTCACGATTTCATCGACTGAGGACAAACGTACACTGAGTGGCCGACCACGTCAGGCAAACGAAAAGGGCACGTACTAAATCAAAGCACTGCGTGCTCGCAAACAAGCAAACCTTTACAACAAAGGGCACATACACGCCCAGCCGCAATATACAAAGTTTATATCTATCTGTTTATTTTCAGGTCCTACCTATTCTGAAGAATAACCTGAGCACGCTGCTCAAACAAATCTACAATCTGTTCGGCATACTGCCTTACAGCTGCGTAATGCGGACGCATATTCCACTCGCCACCATCTGGTCGAGGAGGTGGCCCAGTCGCCACAGCAGCCAAATCTACATCAGGGCGGTGCACCCTCACAAGAGACAAGGTAGCCTTCACCCCTGCGACGAGATGCTGCCGCACCAGCTCCTTGACATTGCTGGCACTCCGAAACTTCGTCAGAAGACCTGCAAGGGTCGTTGGCACGGCATCCAACGGAAACATGACGTGAAGCACCGAGGAAAGCGATGTCTGCACCTGGCGGAGCACCCGCGAAACCTGGTAGACACGATCCTGCACCGTCGCCAGAACTATGGCGCGATCACGATCCATCCAGAAGAAGCCGCCGGCCTCCATATCCTGTTGAGTCAAGCAATTGACTCGAACAACAATACGCTCCTTTTCTTCCCTTGGAGCAAGATTGGCACCTGCGACAACCGCACAAAACAAGAGTAAGGCCAGCAGGCTCATCCGAAGAACTGAGCTACATCCCGAAAGAAGGATCAACTTACATTGCAGCTGCTCGGACAGCCGACCCAGCTCCGCCATCAAATACTGCTCTCTGGATGCACAACGGTCTGCTTTGGATTTCCTAACGTCAGCGCGACCACGTAACCCAAGCAAATCTCTCTCCAAGCTGTGCACGCGATCTCGAAGAAAAGCGAGCTGCGAGGAATCATCCAATGATGCTCGCAAGGGCCTTTCGGATGAAGTGTCAACTGGTCAAGACCAAGGAACCTGTAGCAGCAGAAAAAAGAAGGCACACAGACATTCAGCCAAGGATAGAGCACAACTCGGAGGAATTCGTTAAAGTATATAAGGCCACTACGTGGCACAAGGATGGTACTACAAAAGAAATTTACAACAAAAATAGACTACCTAGCTTTGGCCTATATGGAGGACACCGAGTCGCCGTAACCCATCGCCTAGCTTTGGCCTCGCCATTGTCGCAATGCATACTCGCATGACAAGTCAATGAGCTTAGGCCCATATCGCTGCAGAGCGGAGTAGGCGGAGAAGGCTACCTCGGATCCATCCGCAGCGTAGGCATCAGAAGTAATCCGGGCAGGTCCAGCTCGCCCACCCGCCATGGCCATCACCAGCCCGACGGACGCGCCGATGCCCTTCTGCTTGCGCTTATACGCTGCAGGCGCTTCGGCTGACAGAGCCTCTGCCAGGGCATCCACGTCTTCAAGGGATGCGCCCTTCGGGAAGAGCTCCTGGTAGAAGCGACCAAGGACCTCTTTCGCCTTGGCGAGGGAGTTGACGACGGTGCTGCAGCGGTCTTCGACCGCTATAGTGGCATCATCTAGAGCACTCCCGTGCTCCAGAGCACCGCGGTCGAACTTGATGTCATGCATCCGAGACAAAAAGAAGAAAACATGAAGAAAGGCAACATAGAAGAAGATCCAGAAAAAGGAAGTACAAAAGCTAACGCTCACCGAAATAGCCTTGGCAGCCATGAGCTTCTCGCCACCCCTTTTTCACGAGCAGCAGCGGTGGCGGTGCTCCTCACGATCTGCGGCCTCTGCTGCAGACGCTTTCGCTTCGCTGCCTTCGGCTCCCAGCTCAAGGCGCTCTCTCGCATCAGCGCCTTCTGCTCCGATTGGCCAAGGCTCTTCTTGAGCATCGACCACGAGAGAGTCGTTATGCTCCTCTGCATTTACAACAAGCAAGTGTCAAAGAACAGGACCAGGATAAGCAAGAGAAGTACTATAAGGCGCGAATACCTTGAAGCTGCCATGATTTACGCCTCCGGCGTCGGCGTTCCTCCACTAGCCGCTTGGCCTCTTGGACAAAGGCTGCGACAACAGCAATAGTAGTAAGAGGACTTGGGGCTACGCCCAACACAAAGAAGCATTAAACAACATCAGCATACGAAGACACTGGGGCTCCCGTAACATCAAGCGTAAAAAACTTACGTGCTCGGCGAACCCGCAGCCCGCTGCGAAATTCTGAGGCGCAACCACCAGCCTCTCCGCACAGGAGGAACTGCGCAGCGTCACCAAAGTCGCCACTCCCCGAGGAGGAGGCGACGCAATGTTCGACTCCCCCATCATCTCGCGCGCACCATCACTAGAGCCGTCGGAGGATTGCCTGCATATGAACCAATCAAAATAGGTGCAAAAATAACAAGGGAACAAAGGACAACAGTGGCAACAAGAAAACTTACGAGCCCAACGCGCTCAGGTCGAAGACAGGAGAAGCCCTTCGGGCCCTCTTCTCCTCCTTCTTTTCTTCCTTCTTCTCCTCCTTCTTCTCTTCCTTCTTCCGCTTTCTTTGGGTGCGGAGCAACAGCCCGCACAGGAATGGCAGGAAGGGGAGAGGAAGAACCCCCATGAACATCATCACGACGCTCAAGGCCCAGAGGATTTCTGGGAGTCGGAGGAGTCGAGGCATCTGACGACTCGCTAGAGCTCCGTGATCGTTCATGAATGGTCCTCACTCGATTCGCCGGCATCCTCATTGGGATCGCGACGGTAGCTCGGACACGGAATCCACCACTTCATTATCCGGGGCATTCGGATACCTCTCGGGCAATGGTGGTGCCATGCCCGGCACTTTGAAGCTCTGCAAAAGGAAAAGGAACTTTGTTAGCAAACAAAGGAAAAAGTACACAGCTGACAAAAACAAAAGGGAAGCACTACGTGCGCAAATCTACACCTTCGGTACGACCAACGTCGAAGAAAAGGGAGGAGTCAGCGACTTCCCCGGGATTTCTTCGTCGGCCTTGAACTTCAACAGCGCACGAAGAGCCTTGTCAAGTTCCACCTCGGAGATATTCTCACTCGAAACCCTCGTCGGATCACGGCGCCCAGAGTAAAGGAACATCGGGTGCGCCCTCGCTTGGAGAGGCTGCACCCGACGCTCAAGAAACGTCCGGATGATGTCGACACCATTCACCTCCTTCTCAGGAATCAGTTGGAGATCCTCCACACGACGGTACAGGGCCTCTATCTCCGCCACCTCACCGTCTAAGATTTGGTTTTTCCAGGATCTTTTCTTCTCAATCAATTGGGAGGGGTCAAAAGGAACGAGACCAAAATCTTGCCCAGGCAGTACGGAGTCACGGATGTAAAACCATTTCCTCCGCCAATACTGGACAGATTCGGACATGGAAAAGGAAAAGAATTGCACATTGGGACTGAGAGAGATGATGAAACCCCCAATGGGATACACACCATCTGAACCAGACTGTCTCTTCACGGAATAAAGCTTCCGAAAGAGGCCAAAGTGTGGCTCAATGCCAAGCCAACACTCGCAAAGCGTGATAAAACACGCAATGTGGAGAAGGGAGTTGGGAGACAGATGATGGAGTTGAACCCCATAGAAAAAGAGCAGTCCACGAAGGAAGTCATGGACTGGAAAAGAAAACCCGCGAATCATGAAGGCAACAAACATAACCCGATACCTAGATGGGGGACGGGGGATTACCTCATTACCGAGGAGTCTCACGGCCGTCGTGTCTTGCGGGATTAGGCTCCGCTCGCGCAGTTTGCGGAGATCGCTCTCCCGCGTTTCTGATCGCCGCCAGCCACCGTCGGTGACGCGAGCAGTGGCGGTGCCCTTCTTGCCTCCAGCGTCGCTGGTCCCAACTGCAGATGAGGACTTCTTTGTTTTCCTCATGGCGCTACGGCGGTGGTGGCGTTGCCAACGAAGAAAGACAAAGGAAATGTGAAGGAAACTCTCAGCGCGCAGCAAGAATAGCTCAAGAACGAGGGGGCAGTGAATAGATGAACTGCTACGGTGAAAAACAAACCACGATTTCACCAGGGATTATAACAGCGAAGACGACGCACGATGGCCGTCCATCGAGAAGACCTAACACCAACGGTAGATTTGGCCGTACACGTGTCAGCACCAAAATGAACCATCGATACCACGCCGTCCACTACGTGCGGAAATCGAGGAGACACCGTAATCATCTCCACACCGCGCATGACCGGTCAATTCAAAGTCAGCAAGTGGGACCCACGCCTCGTCCAGTCAAGTCATCTCTGGCGTAGCAGACGCTTGAGGTCATCAATCGTAAGCACTGACGTCATCAAAAGCTATACTAGCACCACTTCGGCTCCACAGCTAAAAGTACTCACTTGAATCTACGATTCGACTAAATACTTGGGGGCTACTCCTATCAGGAGCACTGGCCGCGCACCCGACAGACAAATGAGGACAAAATTATTTCTCTGAGTCCTACGTCGAGTTTACGACTCCACTACGGACTCGGGGGCTACTCCCATAGGGAGGATGGATTTAAGCATCCGAAAATTTTCGAGTCCTACGGACCTAATGATTGAAACAATGCTTGAACTAAAAGTCTCCATTCGAGTCTACGACTCGAAAAGACACTTGGGGGCTACTCCCATAGGGAGCGCTGGTCGCGCACCCTATGAAATCTTCGACTGCGATCTTTCGGATCAGCACGCAAAAACTTTTTGGCAACTCTGCCCCAACAAAACGCTGAGTGAGCGACAATCTCCTTGGCCACCCGAAGAACCTCCGAGGTGATAAAAGTTCGGATGCTGCGTCTGCGACGCAAAGATAAGACCTACAGATATCATCTGATGGCCTGGCAACGCACCTGACTGCGCTCTGCTAGTATGAATCCGTACCAGCAGGTACAATGAAAAATCCCGACGGACGCGTTGGGTACACCAATTAAAATCACTGGAATTCCACTCTTATAAGTCCTCACGGCCTGAGTTGAATTACGCCAGCATATGTTCCAGGGTCGGGTTAAGGGACCCGAACCTGAAGAAGATCGTGTTGTTTCGTCCTAAGACAGTTAACTGACCCTGATTCGTCGGGTGAGTCAGGCACACGCATCAACAATCCCTACACACATATACTATTAACATATAGCTGCTCCCGAAGGATGGAAGAGTCCTCAGCCGAATCTACGATTCGACTGATCACTCGGAGGCTACTGACATGGTTATACCCTACGGGTACGTAACTTCAGCATACCTAGTCTAGCCCAAGGAAGGCCCACGGCAGACATACGCTGACCCATGAAGATTTTCGGGTGGCCAAGGCCCATAACGTGTTCGGATCCTTAGAGAGCAAGACTAGAGGAGATAGGAAATTCAAAGGGGTAAAACCCTAGAACTTGTAACCGACTAGGACTACGCCCGGGACCTGCCTAAGTCTATATAAAGGCCAGGAGGGCACGTCCTAGAGAACTCGACTCATACTTTTGCACACGCATCCACGCCAGATCGAATCTGCGCACCCTGTAACCTTCGGTTCCGCCGTAATCAAAGAGCAGACAAGCAGGAGTAGGGTTTTCTCCGGGGCCGAACTGGGTAAATCTCGTGTCCCCTGGTTGCTTGTCTGTTAACCGTGCCACGATCTCCAGCATCCCCATCTTCTCCAAAACCCAAGTCCATAACAATGGGCATTGACGAGATTAAACCTCGTCAGATTGCCCCAAGTCGGCGGCTTGGGCAAGCCCTAGGGCGGCGGCGGCTATGGTGGCCGGCGGCGGCTAGGGTTAGGGTTTAGAGGGGTGTGGTGTAGGTCTTGGAGGGGCAGCCCTGCCCCTCCTTATATAGGTGGAGGGGGCGCGCCAAGGGGAGGGGAGTCCCTCCCCAACTCGGCTTCCAAGGCCGGCGGGTGGAGGGAGAGGAACTCCTCCCCAAGTAGGTTTCCTACTCTCCCTCCACCAAGCAAAAATAGCCGTTTGACTTTTCAAATTGGCGTTTGACTTTTCAAACTAGGATTTGATTTATCCTTTTATTTCGCTCAGCGATGACACCTAGTACATGATGCAACCATTCCAACTTGTTATGACACATTCATGTACCCTTCCCCTCTGGAGTGCCGGACATTCCGGAACCTTCTAGAACATTCTCGATGAAAACACCGGAACCATTCTCCAACCCCGAAACAGGACTTTCCTTATATGAATCTTATTCTCCGGACCATTCCGGATCTCCTCGTGATATCCCGGATCCCATCCGAGACTCCGAACAACATTCGGTCTCTTAATCATCATTCCATAACTACTCAAACAACGTCGAATCCTTAAGTGTGTCTCCCTACGGTTCGTGAATTATGCGGACATGATCGAGACACTTGTCCGAACAATAACCAATAGAGGAATCTGGAAATTCATATGGCTCCCACATATTTCTACGATTATTTTGTGATTGAATGAACCACTTACATACGATACCAATTTCCCTTTGTCTCACGATAGTTTACTTATCCGAGGTTTTGATCGTCGGTATCTCTGCATACCTAGTTCAACCCCGTTACTGGTAAGTACTCTTTTCTCTTTCCCGTGATATGTGATCCCTTGTGAGCTAGTCACATGCTTGCAAGCCAATTGGATGACATTCCACTGAGAGGGCCCAGAGTATATCTATCCGTCATATGGATGGACAAATCCCGCTCTTGATCCATGTGTCTCAACCAATACTTTCCGAACACTCAATGCCACCTTTATAGCCACCCAGTTACGGTGTGGTGTTTGATGTCATCAAAGCATCCTTCCGGTGACGGCGATATGCATGATCTCATGGTCGAAGGAATTAGGTTACTATGTATCAGAAAGCATATAGCAATTGAACTATTAAAATGACTTGATCTTTATGCTATTCGTATCTATAGGAGTATGTCCATCATACCATTCTCCTAACGATATGATCTTGTTGTTAATAACATCTCAATGTTCATGATAGGGAAACCACAATCATTTATTAACCAACAAGCTAGTATTATAAAGAGGCTTTACTAGGGACTCTAATTTAGTTTACAAATCACACAAGTATTAATGTTTCCTTGTTAATACTATTATAGCATGAATGTAAACATTTATCATAAACACAAAGATATAATAATAACTACATTTATTATTGCCTCTAGGGCATATCTCCAACAGTCTCCCACTTGCACTAGAGTCAACTAATCTAGATTACATGGTAATATACCGAACACCCATGGCAGTTTGGTGTTGGTCATGTTTTGCCCTCGGGAGAGGTTTAGTCAACGGATCCGCCACATTCAGATCTGTGTGTACTTTGCAAATCTTTATGTCACCATCTTGGACATGTTCTCGAATAGCGTGAAAACGTAGCTTGATGTGCTTCAGCTTCTTGTGTGACCTTGGTTCTTGTGCATTGGCTATGGCACCCATGTTATCACAGTAGATAGACATTGGGTCCAGCGCACTAGGAACCACACCGAGCTCTGCAATGAACTCTTTCATCCATATCGCTTCTTGTGAAGCCTCTGAAGCAGCCATGTATTCCGATTCAGTTGAAGATCTCGCCACAATGCTTTGCCTTGCACTCCTCCAGCTAACTGCTGCACCATTCAAAGTAAATACGTATCCAGATTGAGATTTAGAATCATCCGGATCAGTGTTCCAACTAGCATCGGTGTAACCATTAACAAGGAGCTGTTCATCACCTCCATAAGAAAGAACCATATCCTTAGTTCTTCTCAAGTACTTAAGGATGTTTTTGACCGCTGTCCAATGATCCACTCCTGGATCACTTTGATATCTGCTAGTCAAACTAACAGCATATGCAATGTCGGGTCTAGTACATAGCATGGCATACATTAGAGATCCTATGGCTGAGGCATAGGTAGTTTTACTCATCCTTTCTCTATCTTCTACCGTTGTCGGACTTTGAGTTTTACTCAACGTCGTATTGGGCAACATGGGCAAGAACCCTTTCTTGCTATCTTCCATTCCAAACCTCTTTAGAACTTTGTCCAAATATGTACTTTGTGACAATGATATTAGACGTCTCTATCTATCTCTATAAATCTTTATACCCCATATATAAGCTGCTTCGCCAAGATCTTTCATTGAAAAACTATTATTCAAATATTCCTTGACACTATTAAGAAGGTCTACATCATTCCCAATCAACAATATGTCATCTACATATAGTATTAAGAATGCTACAGAGCTCCCACACACTTTCTTGTAAATACAAGCTTCTCCATAAGTTTGTATAAAACCAAAACTTTTGATCACCTTATCAAAACGTTGATTCCAACTTCGGGATGCTTGCTTCAATCCATAAATGGACCGTTGAAGTTTGCATACCTTGTTAGCATCTTTAGGATCGACAAAACCTTTAGGTTGCATCATATACAACTCTTCATCAATGTCTCCATTGAGGAACGCTGTTTTGACATACATCTGCCATATCTTATAATCGTAATATGTAGCGATTGCTAACATAATCCTCACAGACTTTAGCTTCGCTACTGGTGAGAAAATCTCATCGTAGTCAACTCCTTGAATTTGTACCCTTTTGCGACAAGTCGAGCTTTATAGACAGTAACATTACCATCAGCATCTGTTTTCTTCTTGAAAATCCATTTGTTCTCGACAGCCTTCCGACCATCCGGTAAGTCCACCAAAGTCCATACTTAGTTTTCGTACATGGATCCAATCTCGGATTTCATGGCTTCTTGCCATTTATTGGAATCTGGGCTCATCATCGCTTCCTCATACGTCACAGGGTCATCGGTGTTGTCCACCAACATGACACTCATAACGGGATCATACCAATCAGGAGTGGTACGAGTTCTTGTTGACCTGCGAGGCTCTGTAGCAACTTCAACCGAAGTGTCGATTGTGAAAGTATTCCGCATTTCTTCAAATGCTCGCCAAACTCGTAACTTAGATATTCACCTCCACGATCAGAACGTAGAAATTTAATATTCTTGTTACGTTGATTCTCAACCTCACTTTGAAACTCCTTGAACTTCTCGAAAGTCTCGGACTTATGTTTCATGAAATAGATATACCCATATCTACTCAATTCATCTGTGAAGGTAAGAACATAACGATAACCACCGCGCGATGCTACACTCATTAGACCACACACATCGGTATGTATGATTTCCAATAAGTCTGTAGCTCGCTCCATCATACCAGAAAATGGAGTCTTAGTCATTTTACCCATCATACATGCTTCGCATATTTCAAGTGATTCGAAATCAAGTGATTCAAGAAGTCCATCGGAATGGAGTTTCTTCATACGCTTCACTCCAATGTGACCAAGACGACAGTGCCACATATCGGTCAAGTTATCGCTCGATTTCAAACGTTTAGCTTAAATATTATTAATATGTGTATTTCCACTATCGAGATTCAATAAGAATAGACCATCTATCAAAGGTGCATGTGCATAAAACATATTACTCATATAAATCGAACAACCATTATTCTCGGACTTAAACAAGTAACTGTCTCGCAATAAACAAGATCCTGATATAATGTTCATGCTTAACGCAGGCACCAAATAACAATTATTTAAGTATAAAACTAATCCCGATGGTAGATGAAGAGGTAGCGTGCTGACCGCGATCACATCAACCTTTGATCCGTTTCCAACGCGCATCGTCACCTCGTTCTTCGCTAGCTTCCGTTTATTCTGCAGCACCTGTTTCGAGTTACAAATATGAGCAATCGAACCATTATCAAATACCCAGGCACTACTAGGAGTACTAGTGAGATACACATCAATAACATGTATATCGGATATACCTTTCTTCTTGATGTTGCCGTTCTTCAAATCCGCCAAGTACTTTGGGCAATTACGCTTCCAGTGACCTTCTCCCTTGCAGTAAAAGCACTCAGACGGGCTTGGGTCCAGCCTTGGTCTTCTTCGGTCTTGGTAACTTTCTTACCACCCTTCTTGAAGTGTCCCTTTTGCTTAGACTTGCCTTTCTTGAATTTGGTGGTCTTATTAACCATGAACACTTGGTGCTCTTTCTTGATCTCCACTTCTGCAGATTTTAACATGGGGAAGAGTTCTGGCAACTGCTTGTTCATTCTTTGCATATTGTAGTTAATCACAAAGTTCTTGTAACTTGGTGGTAGTGATTGGAGGACACGGTAAATCCCCAAAGCATTAGGAATCACTATACCCAAGCTTTGAAGTTTGTTTGCGTGCCTGGACATCTTAAGCACATGCTCACCGACTGAGTCGCCTCTTCCATCTTGCAGTTAAAGAACTTTTCAAGCCTCATAGCTCTCAACTGCCGTGAGTCTCAAAAATCAATTTGAGTTCACGGACAATATCATGGGTCTGAATTCTCAAACCTTTTCAAGCTCGATTCTAAACCATACAAGATAGCACACTGAATCGTGGAGTACTGATTCTTCCGAGCGAGGTAAACGTTCTTTACTTCATCGGTAGCATCACTGCAGCGGGTCACCCAATGTGCATCCAGCACATAGGTCAAATTACCAACATTGAGGACAATCCTCAAATTGCGGAACCAATCCGCAAAGTTGCTTCCATTGTTTTTCAACTTTTCTTTCTCTAGGAACGCATTAAAATTGATGGTAGGGGCCGCCATTGATCTACAACATATTTGCAATAGTTTAGACTAAGTTTATGACAAACTGAGTTCTAATTAATAGTTAAATTAATCTAGGTGAACTCCCACTCAAAACAATATCCCTCACATTGTTTTAGTGATCACACGAACCAAATCCACCACATCAAAACCGATCATCACGAGAGTTGATGTAGCTTCAATGGCGAACAATCGACATGTTCATCATATCTACTATATGATTCATGCTTTACCTTTCGGTGATCCGTGTTCCGAGACCATGTCTGTACATGCTAGGCTCGTCAAGATCAAACCTTAGCTTCTGCATGAGCAAATCTGGCTTGCTCACGTTGTATACACTTGCGGAATCTAACACACCTGATCATCACGTGGTGCTTCGAAACAACAAGCTTTAGCAACGGTGCTTACTAAGGATGAACACTTAAGAACTTGAAATTCATGTGCATGAGGGATCATCTTATAATGCTACCATCGTTAACTAAGCAATACAAGATGCATAAAGGATTAACATCACATGCAATTCATAATATGTGATATGATATGGCCTTTCTTCTTTGTGCTTCCGATCTCCATCTTCAAGCACGAACATGATCTCCATCATCACCGGCATTGCATCAAGGTCAATGACGCCGCTCCATGGTAGTCTTCCACCGGTTTCAACTATTACAACTACTTTGAATAGACACGCGGGTCTTAACATAAATTAAAGACAACCATATGGCTCCTGCCGGTTGCCAACTTACAATAAGGAACATTGCAGACATCAAATATAATCACAATCATGGCCATATCACATCACAGCACACCCCTGCAAAACAAAGTTAGACGCCTCTAATTTCTTTGCATGTTTTACGTGGTTTGGGGCTTTCAATAAGTGTCGATCTAACTTACGAACAAGAACCACAACGTTGATGTTTGAACTATCAAGTGCCCGTTGTAAATTGGATCTATACTATAATGGGAGAGACAGACACCTGTAAAGCCACTTATGCAATACAAGTTGCATGTTGAGCGTGGAGCAAGTCTCATGAACGATGTCATGTAAGGTTAGCCCGGGCCGCTTCATCCCATCATACCGCAAGATGCAAAGTACACAAGAAGCAATTGATAATAAAAGCACCACCTCCCACAATGACCATTGTGTTCTACTCGTGCAACAGATCTACATATAGACACGACTCTGATACCACTGTAGGGGTTCGTAGCATGGAAAACAAAAAATTTCTACCGCATACAAACAAACAAGACAAGATCTATCTACTAGATTGTAGCAACGAGTCGATAGAATAACTCACCCTCGAAGATTCCAAAGTGTTTAACGACAGCGGATTCTCGTGGGTGATGTAGTCGTACTCTTCCCGATCTCAAGATCGTGTAGACGATCCTTCCGGCGCTGCGTCCCGGCAGCGCTTCATGAATGGTCACACGTTAAACTGACAAAGACCTTCCTCTCCCTTGTTCCAAAGAAAATGGAGGTTGTAGCACTCTCTCGCCATTCCGGCAAAGACGACGGCAGCAGGAAGTAGAGGGAGATCTCGAGGCTTCATAAGCCTATGGGAGCGAGTATGGTGGACTATGAGAGAGCCTCGGTGATCTGGGGTTTAGACACACCAAGTAGAGGGAGCTAGGCCGGCAGCTAGGGAAAGGGGATTGCCCCAAGTCGGCGGCTTGGGCAAGCCCTAGGGCGGCGGCGGCTATGGTGGCCGGCGGCGGCTAGGGTTAGGGTTTAGAGGGGTGTGGTGTAGGTCTTGGAGGGGCGCCTCGCCTCCTTATATAGGTGGAGGGGCGCCAAGGGAGGAGTCCTCCCCAACTCGGCTTCAAGGCTGGTGGAGGAGGAACTCCTCCCCAAGTAGGTTTCCTACTCTCCCTCCACCAAGCAAAAATAGTCGTTTGACTTTTCAAATTGGCGTTTGACTTTTTAAACTAGGATTTGATTTATCCCTTTATTTCGCTCAGCGATGACACCTAGTACATGATGCAATCATTCCAACTTGTTATGACACATTCATGTACCCTTCCCCTCCGGAGTGCCTGACATTCCGGAACCTTCTAGAACATTCTCGATGAAAACACCAGAACCATTCTCCAACCCCGAAACAGGACTTTCCTTATATGAATCTTATTCTCCGGACCATTCCGGATCTCCTCGTGATATCTCGGATCCCATCAGAGACTCTGAACAACATTCGGTCTCTTAATCATCACGGTATCTCTGCATACCTAGTTCAACCTCGTTACTGATAAGTACTCTTTTCTCGTTCCCATGATATGTGATCCCTTGTGAGCTAGTCACATGCTTGCAAGCCAATTGGATGACATTCCACCGAGAGGGCCCAGAGTATATCTATCCGTCATATGGATGGACAAATCCCCCTCTTGATCCATGTGTCTCAACCAATACTTTCCGAACACTCAATGCCACCTTTATAGCCACCCAGTTACGGTGTGGTGTTTGATGTCATCAAAGCATCCTTCCGATGACGGTGATATGCATGATCTCATGGTCGAAGGAATTAGGTTACTATGTATCAGAAAGCAAATAGCAATTGAACTATTAAAATGACTTGATCTTTATGCTATGCTTATCTATAGGAGTATGTCCATCATACCATTCTCCTAACGATATGATCTTGTTGTTAATAACATCTCAATGTTCATGATAGGGAAACCATAATCATTTATTAACCAACAAGCTAGTATTATAAAGAGGCTTTACTAGGGGCTCTAATTTAGTTTACAAATCACACAAGTATTAATGTTTCTTAGTTAATACTATTATAGCATGAATGTAAACATTTATCATAAACACAAAGATATAATAATAACTACATTTATTATTGCCTCTAGGGCATATCTCCAACATACGTGACGAAGAATCTTTGCGTGAACCTGCTAGGATTCCTAGGCATGTATGGGAAGACAAAAGATACACCAGAAGCACGGGAGGACCAACAAATTACGAAAGACCCAAAGAACATGCATACACAGAACAAGACGAATAAAGGGCGTCACTTAAGTCGTGCCAGCTATGCTCTTACCAAAGCAGAGAAGGAAAACTTTTTTGAAGTCCTTTACAGTATCAAGGTGCCGTCGGGCTTCTCATCTAATATAAAGGGTATAATAAATATGGCAGGGAAAAAGTTCCAAAACCTTAAGTCTCATGACTGTCACGTGATTATGACGCAGTTGCTTCCGATTGCATTGAGGGGGCTTCTACCGAAAAATGTTCGAGTACCCATTGTGAAGCTGTGTGCATTCCTCAATGCAATATCTCAGAAGGTAATCAATCCAGATATTCTGCCAAGGTTACAGAAGGATGTGGTACAATGTCTTGTTAGTTTTGAATTGGTGTTCCCATCATCCTTCTTCAATATTATGACGCATCTCCTGGTTCACCTAGTGGAAGAGATTGCCATTCTCGGTCCGATATTTCTGCACAATATGTTCCCCTTTGAGAGGTTCATGGGAGTCTTAAAGAAATATGTTCATAACCGTAGACTGAAGGAAGCATCTCCAAGGGATATGGAACAGAGGAGGTCATTGAGTTTTGTGTTGAATTTATTCCTGACCTTAAGCCGATTGGTGTTTCTGACTCGCGGCATGAGGGAAGACTAAGTGGAAAATGCACGCTGGGAAAGAAAGCAATGATATGTAGGGACGGAGATTCTTTCACTAAAGCACACTACACAGTTCTACATAATTCCACCTTGGCAGCTCCGTATATCGAGGAACACAAGAATATTCTACGCTCCAAAAACCCGGGGAAGCCTGAATCCCTGATTACAGATGAACACATGAAGTCTTTCGATGGTTGGATGCAGACACATCTCTTGAATGACACCACTGTTGGAGATCAGCTATAGTTGTTGGCCGCTTCACCATCTTCTACTGTATTGAATTTCCAAGGGTACAAAATAAATGGGAATACATTCTACACGATCGCCCAAGATAAAAAGAGCACCAACCAAAATAGTGGTGTCCGCTTTGATGCAATAGACGAGAATGGACAAAAGGACACATATTATGGTTACATAGAGGAGATATGGGAACTAGACTATGGAGTCTCTTTTAAGGTCCCTTTGTTTCGCTGCAAATGGGTCAACCTGAATGGGAAGGGTAAAGATAGACCAGTTATGCGGAATGACAACAAAGGGATCTCAACAATCTTGGTTATAGAGATGAACCATTCGTCCTAGCCAATGATGTGTCTCAGGTTTTCTATGTGAAGGACATGTCCTCCAGATCAAAAAAAAGAAAAATATGCAAACGAATACATCATATGATGAGCCAAAGGCCACATAGTTCTTTCAGGAAAAGAAACATCGTGGGAATCGAGGACAAGATGTATATGTCAAGATTATAATAAGTTTGATGAAATTCCGCCTTCACAAAGGAAAACTGACCCAAACATTCCGTTAAGTAAAGAAGATGCTCCATGGTTACGTCTGAAGCGATCATAAGGAAGGACATATGCCAAGAAGTTCATGCTGACATTATGTAACTCTAGTGCATGTCTTTCGCGGTTTGTGGCTTCACCAAAGGATATCTTTCGCGGTTTGTGGCTTGACCGGGACTATATATAGGGGGGCCTTTAGTCCCGGTTTTGTAGTCTCAGTTTTTAATATTAATAAATGTCTTGAGTGTTAGTCCCGTTTTGTGGTTGGACCGGACTATGAAGAAGTTGTCCCGACTTACCATTAAGATCCGATCTCCAAACGCGTGGTCACATATTAGGAGTGCCTATGACCAGTTTCTTGAGATGCAAGGACTAGGCTCGTCGGCATCTCCCCAAACTGGACGTGGTGTCCTCGCCTCAAAACCATCTTGCAGCTTGTAACTTCTCTAACTAGATCAATACGCTGGAGCTAACTAATTTCACATATTAGGGAGTGTTTATGACCGTTTCTCGAGATGCCGGAGGACTGGGCTCACGGCATCTCCTCGAATCGGCCGTAGTGGTGTCCTCGCTCAAAACCATCTTGAGATGCCTCAAATCGCCTGGAGGACTGACTCACAAGGATGCCTATTTATAGTACAAGCAGCTCGGCATAGTATCGACACTTACGAAATAATGTCGACACTCACCCATATTATTAGTCTTGATTGTAGTTTTGTCTTGGTGTCTCCAACCGACTAAGGTTCATCTTTAGTCCCGGTTGGTGACACCATCCGGGACAAGGTACACGCCGCACGACATAATGTCGACACTCACCCCTATCATTAGTGCTGCCTGGCCCAGCCTGCCGAAATCCCTCCAACCGGGACTAAAGATGAACCTTTAGTATATTGAAAATCCGAACAATGAAAATCCTTCGCGTGGTGTCATATTATGTGACATAGTTGAAAGGAAAATACCAGACTTGGTATATTGATCATGTTTCGAAAAAACCTTCACAAAATGACCTATCATGTTCGAGGTTTCATGGCTTTCGGTCCAAATCACCGATGTTATGTGCTGAATCACAGCATAGTTTGTGATGTTGTGACCATATTATGCATGCGTGTGGATATTGGTATGGAGAACAATGTTGCAGGAGGAAGTTTTCCTTTTTGTCGCACGGAAAAGCCTTTTTCATTTTCCGAGCGCAAAAAACGGGTCGTTTTGTGAAGTAACCACCAAAATTCCGTTTCAGAATGCTACCGTCCCATTTTCCTAAAATACTAGACAACCTTACATGGACTATCTCCCAACCGGGACATCTCAAACCTTTTCGTCCATCCCGGGTAAAAAGGACAAATGTCCAGAATCAGAGGAAGTGGGTCCGGTTTGTACTACAGGTACATGATCTATCGCCCGTGATTTTTTGAAAAAATCATTTTTAGACTCGCAATATGTGGTTTCTTTAGATATCCAATGCAAGTTCTAACTATGCTCGTCCCCTATCTTCATGCACACCGGTTTGACCATAGTTAGAAATTCAGATAATTCAAAACGGGCATAATAAATTCAAAAAATCCGAACAATGAAAATCCTTCGCGTGGTGTCATATTATGTTACATAGTTGAAAGGAAAAATACCAGACTTGGTATATTGATCATGTTTCGAAAAAACCTTCACAAAATGACCTATCATGTTCGAGGTTTCATGGCTTTCGGTCCAAATGACTGATGTTATGTGCTGAATCACGGCATAGTTTGTGATGTTGTGCACATATTATGCATGTGTGTGGACATTGGTATGGAGAACAATGTTGCAGGAGGAAGTTTTCCTTTTTGTCGCACGGAAAAGCCCTTTTCCATTTTCTCGAAAGAAAAACGGGTCATTTTGTGAAGTAACCACCAAAATTCCGCTTCAGAATGCTACCGTCCCATTTTCCTAAAATACTAGACCACCTTACATGGACTATCTCCAACCGACATCTCAAACCTTTTCATCCATCCCGGTAAAAGGACAAATGTCCAGAAATCGTTAGGAAGTGGGTCCGGTTTGTACTACAGGTACATGATCTATCGCCCGTGATTTTTTGAAAAAATCATTTTTAGACTCGCAATATGTGGTTTCTTCAGAGATCCAATGCAAGTTCTAACGATGCTCGTCCCCTATCTTCATGCACACCGGTTCGACCATAGTTAGAAATTCAGATAATTCAAAACGGGCATAATAAATTCAAAAAAAATCCAAACAATGAAAATCCTTCGCGTGGTGTCATATTATGTTACATAGTTGAAAAGAAAAATACCAGACTTGGTATATTGATCATGTTTCGAAAAAACTTTCACAAAATGACCTATCATGTTCGAGGTTTCATGGCTTTCGGTCCAAATGACCGATGTTATGTGCTGAATCACGGCATAGTTTGTGATGTTGTGCCCATATTATGCATGCGTGTGCACATTGGTATGGATAACAATGTTGCAGGAGGAAGTTTTCCTTTTTGTTGCACGGAAAAGCCTTTTTCCATTTTCCGAGTGCAAAAAACGGGTCGTTTTGTGAAGTAACCACCAAAATGCCATTTCAGAATGCTACCATCCCATTTTCCTAAAATACTAGACCACCTTACATGGACTATATCCCAACCGGGACATCTCAAACCTTTTCGTCTATCCCGGGTAAAAAGGACAAATGTCTGCCGAATCGGTAGGAAGTGGGTCCGGTTTGTACTACAGGTACATGATCTATCGCCCGTGATTTTTTGAAAAAAATCATTTTTAGACTCACAATATGTGGTTTCTTCAGAGATCCAATGCAAGTTCTAATGATGCTCGTCCCCTATCTTCATGCATACCTAAAAGTAAAAGTGAATTTTCTTATTTATGCCAATCCTATTTTTTGTGAGTAAAATTTATTCATTTGTTTGTGATTTTGCCGACCTGCATGCTAGTCTCACCCCAGAGACATGTTTCAAACAATTGTGGGTACGGAATACATAGCTCCAAATACTATGCAAACGTTTGAAACTATAGCAGAGATACGGAGATAAAGCCTCTTCTTGTAACCCTCTCTGGCTTAATCTGTAACCCTCTTGCTTTCTCTACTGGTCCATGGTCTCACACTCTCACCTGTAGTTAAGAAAGGAGTCGAACCACCGCCGAGTCCGAGCATCATAAATTTCCGTCCTTATCCCGAGTTTTGGATTCTCGCGCCCTCGCATCCTGACGTATTAAGCGAGCGGGAGCGACGCCACCGGCGATTCACGCTGGCGTAAGTTTCACCAGCATCTCCCCGCCCTCCTTAAATGGTTCATAGTTTAAATAGTTACATTAATTATTTTTTAAAAATAGAAAATGGTTTTGAATTATTTATTCAAATCCAGACACTTTTTATGTTTAAAGTTTTCTAAATTCCAAATTAATATTCAAAAAATATAAGTTAATTCATTATTAATATTAAATGGTTCATAGTTTAAATGGTTACATTAATTATTTTTTAAAAATAGAAAATGGTTTTGAATTAGTTATTCAAATCCAGATACTTTTTATGTTTAAATTTTTTCTAAATTCCAAATTAATATTCAAAAAATATAAGTTAATTCATTATTAATTTTAAATGGTTCATAGTTTAAATGGTTACATTAATTATTTTTTAAAAACAGAAAATGGTTTTGAATTACTTATTCAAATCCAGACACTTTTTATGTTTAAAGTTTTTCTAAATTTCAAATTAATATTCAAAAAATATAAGATAATTCATTATTAATTTTAAATGGTTCATAGTTTAAATGGTTACATTAATTATTTTTTAAAAATAGAAAATGGTTTTGAATTAGTTATTCAAATTCAAACACTTTTTATGTTTAAAGTTTTTCTAAATTCCAAATTAATATTCAAAAAATATAAGTTAATTCATTATTAATTTTAAATGGTTCATATTTTAAATGGTTACATTAATTATTTTTAAAAACAGAAAATAGTTTTGAATTAGTTATTCAAATTCAAACACTTTTTATGTTTAAAGTTTTTCTAAATTCCAAAGTAATTATCATTTAAAAAAATTACAAATTTAAACCCCAAAATAAAAAATAAGACGGGAACAGAGAGAAAATTGCTGAATTTTTTTGAAAATAGGGTCATATGTCCCGGTTGGTGCCACCAACCAGGACTAAAGACCCCTGCGCGCGCCCCTTGGGCTGATGAAAAAATAGTAAACTATACGTCCCGGTTGGTGGCTCCAACCGGGACGTATGACCCTTTAGTCCTGGTTGGAGCCACCAACCGGGACGTATGGCCCTTCGTTTATAACTGACGCGCCTTCTCTTCTTCTTCCCCATCTCACTTCACTGCTTTTCACTGCTTTTCACCGATGCGCGCACAGGAACCGCCCCCGACGCCGGCAGGCTGCCCGAGCTCGCCGCCACCCGTGCGTTCCATCCGCCACCACCGCTGCCTCCGTCTGTGCGCGCCCCGGCTACTTTTCCCCCTCGTGCGTGACCTCAATCGCCTGGATTAGAAGCTCCGTCCGCTGTCTGTCTCCGTCGATTCTGGCGTCTCCCGAGCTCGCTCGGCCTCGCCACCACCTCTGTCGTGTTCCTGGTGAGTTGCCGATCCTCACGTTGCTCTTCTTTCTCTCCCTCTCCTCCTGTACTATGCTCCCCGCGTGTGCCCAACGCCGCTGCCACTCGAGCTCGATGAAGGCGACGCTCCGGTGACCAAGAAGGAGCGGCGCCGCCACACTCTTGCTCCCTGCATCGCCCTCTCTCTAACGCGCCCATCCGCGCGTCCAGGCGTGCCCGCTATCGCCATCGCTGCCGCTGCCTAGGAGCTCACCGCCAGCGTGACGTCGTCGACGCCACTCAAGGCCACCTGCTCGCGTGGCGCTGGTGTGGCCTAGGCCCATCACCACCTCTGGATAGGCTCCTGTGGTATAAAATGATCCGATGCGTGTTGACATCAGCATGCGTGGAGGCTGAGTTGGCACTGGGCCCTTCCGGCCTCACTCGCTAGGGTCGCCTGTAAAAAACTATTTGCCTTTTTTTAATTCCAGAAAATGATTTAATATTGTAAAATCAATAACTTATTGTTTATAAGTCAGAAAATTACAAATAATATATCAAATTGTTCAGAAAAATGAAACCTATCTATTTAACCTATAATCATGCATTGTTCAACAAATTAAATGACAAGTATAATTAGAAGAACAAATGCACCCCTCTCATATGTTCCGGAGTTTCCCCGAGTTAGGGTTTTCACCCCTCGGAACCCCGATTAAATCGTCGAGCATGTCTTAGGGTTACATTCCAATGCAAATTAACTTGTCATATCATCATACTTGCTTGATCATTGCATCGATGCCATGTGTTGAACAAGCTAGGCGTTCGGTTCTTCGCGGTAGAATACGAGATCGAGATCAAAGATCTAGGTCAACACCATCGAAGATCGAAGATTTCTTGATAGCCATCGCATTGTAGATGCTTAGCCATGATATTAGTTGTCATAGACCCCAGTTGAATCGATGTTGCACCTCGGGTTAGCCGGTGTGTCCTCGCCAGGGCATCCCGAACCCGAGGGTTGATTGATTGCCGCCTTTCTTTTTGGTATTGGTTCTTCGTGATAGGATCCGAGCCCGATGGTTCCTCCGAATTAGGGTTTCTGATATTGTAAATTCATTTTTATTATTGTGTATGTATATATTAGGATTTCTCCAAATTAGGGTTTATATCTCTCAACACCGTACCTAACATTCTCCCTTAGCCGCTTTGACTTATCCGTTTTCCACCTATGCAGAAAATATGGACCCACACATCAGAGACGAAGAAAAGGAAGAGTTGATCCAAGGTGTGATCCGCGGGGAAGAAAATTTAGATGTATCGACGTTTCTGAACAACTCCGGTGAGGGTGATCCTCTTTTTGCCGGAAGAGACGACTTGTTTGAGGTTGAAGGTGATGCCTTCCGCGAGGGACAAGGCGATGCCTTATGTGATTGAGAAGACGACCGCTCTAGCGAGGTGCATGTAATATAATTAATTCATTAATTAATCATTTGCTATCTATATAGAAATAGTAACGACGATCTTTCTTCTTTTAGCCCTCCGGATCGAAGAAATCTACCGAAAAGAGTAGACGAGGCCCAACCAAAAAGTTGGAAGACCATGAGAGGTTTAGGATCAAAGATGTCGCTGAAGACGGCAAACCGACGGCTCCTGAAGTTGTCGCAAACAAATTTGTGGCACAATGCGGAGTAATCGTTAGGGACTTAATCCCGATCACCATTCGAAATTGGAATAGGCCTGCTGATGCGGAAGAAGAGGGAACATGTTTATTTGTCCCTAACCACGCCAAATATTTACTGTGGAAGAGGCTCATGGTTAATTTCAAACTACCGAAGATAGAGCTGGATCCAAATGCGGAGGATCCAGTTGAGGACGCCTTAGAACATGGGAGAGCCATGGAGGCTAAGGTCAGGGAGTGGGCTTTGAAGAAGATGGCCCAGTGTTTCACCAACTGGAAGAAAAGATTGCACCTTGACTATGTCGTGAAAGAGAAGACTCCTGATTTGAAGAATATTCAGTTTGAGAAGATAAAACCATTCTGGGCTAAGTTTGTGAAATACAAGACATCAGAAAAAGCTAAGAAAATGTCTGCAACGAATAAGCTGAATGCTGCTAACAAGAAGTATCACCATACTATGGGGCAAGGTGGCTACAGGGCTGGCATTCCTAAGTGGGAGAAACTTGAGAATGAACTGCGTGCTAAACAGATCACCCCAGGGACAGACGATTGGGTAGAACGTGCAAGGAATTGGTTTTATGGGCATGAGGGCACGTTGGACTCGGAAGGGAAGTGTATATATAACATACGACATAAAGAAGACCCCTTGCCAATCGAGAAGATGAGAAAAGCAGTAAAGGCTGTTAAAGATGGGGACTTCATTCCCGATAGAGAGAATGATGAGCTCACACTCGCCCTTGGAAATAAGGAGCATGATGGACGAACACGAGGCACAAGCGGCTCCAAACCATGGAGGACTGGGTTTTTTGAAGAGAGGAAGAAATATCCTGATAGAAGCCGTCAGAGGAGAAAGGACAGGACGGAAGTTGAAGCAGATATTCAGAAAGAGCGAATGTGTATAATTGAAGAACGAATAAAGCAACAACAAGATGAAATTAACGCACTTAAAGAGCAAAGTACTACCAGCCCATCTCAAGAAGACAATCGCATTCGATGCTACCGGCCTATCGAATAATCAAAAAAGCAGTGTGGCTTCCACCGAGGTCCCGGGTGATGACAATGGCGATGACGATGGTGCACCGATGATGGCTCTTGTTGGCTACCCAGTGGATGATATCACAGATATGACACACTACGAGCTACATGTCAAAGTTGTGAACATATCAATGAAGGTGGCGGTCGGCTATGCCTTACCAATTGGACCCACGCCAACTTACCACTGTCGTCCGGTTCTAGAGGGCTACGCTGTTGTCGGGGTGGATGAAATCATGCCCACCTTTAAAGTTTTGGATCTTCACTACCGCAGTGAAGGGATGTGATCGCATCGGGAGACGCAACAAACGCCGCCATTCTATGGCCAAAGGAATGTATCGTTTCAAATCACACGCCAAGGCCATCTTTGCCGCCTCACCCGTCTCAGCGAGGTCATCGCCATGGCAGCCGCCTTCGTCGCCTCACCGGCCCGTCGCCTCACCAATCTCCGCGCAGCCATATCGCCATGGAGCCATCGCGGCGCCTCAGATAAAAAGCGAAGCGCACTACTCGCTTCGTGGTAAGCGATCACCGAAACGTAAACAAGAGCCTCTTCCAAAAGTACCAAAGGTTCCTCCCAAGAGAGCTTATGACTGTACTGAAGAGAAGACCACGGCGATTGTTGATGCGGAAACGACAGCGTTTTTCGCTAAGCTGAGGTGACCGAAAGAGCTAGAGTTCCCTAGCACCAAAGAAGAAAAAGGCAAAGTGTTGAAAATGCTAAAGACTCTTCATCAACCCGAGCCAAAGCTATCATCAGACTATGAGCATTCTATTCTCAAGTCACATGCGGCACAAAAAGCCTCGAAGATCAGTACTGATGCAAGCAAGAAATATGTTGCCCAGCTCGAAGAACAAGCAAAACAGTCTTGCGCCCCTCTCAAGGTGATTTCCCAAACCAATGTGGGGTCGAGCAAATATGGGGCCGAGGAGCAGTATGATCCAGAGGTAGTTGCACAATACGGAAAAGCTGCCGCTGCTCAAGATATGAGTATTGCCCAGTACTTATCCCAGTTAGAGTACTTCCCCGTGAGTGAAGTAGCATACAAATACCAGTACGACAAACCTCTCGTCAAACCTGAGGAGGTAAATAATCTTCCAAAAAAAATGCGAAGATTGCATAACTGGTACATGCATGCCACAAAGGCCGGGGCTAACTGGACAGTGCTGAGGGTTACAAAAAATCATCATGGGAAAGAAAAGGATGACATGATATCCATTGAATTTGATGAACTATTTCAATTATTCAATCAAGACGCCTTGGACAAATCGATCATCCGTGCCTATTGTCTGTAAGTACTAATTCTGTAATTAATTTAGTCTCTAGATATCTCACCTTGTTTATTGCATATATATAATCATACTGTAATATGCAGAATGAAGATTCTCGAATGCAGGAGAGGACAAATCTATGACATTGGCTTCATTGACCCATATTGGGTTCATGAAGCTAATCTCAAAACAAGCCCCCAGGATACGGAGGATAATATAGTACACGCGTTAAGGTTTCAAGAAACCAGAAGGGAAATACTTTTTCCTTACAACTTAGAGTGAGTGTTACTGTCTTCTATACACTTTCTATTTCGCTTACTCGATGTTAAGTATATAATTGATTAGTTATGCATTCGCGGATTCCACTATATTCTGTTAATCATTCAACTTGACAAAGTACGTGTATTAGTCATGGACTCGAAACATAAACCCCTTGAGCAGTGGAAGGACATGCAGATGCTTCTCCAGCGGTAATTCTAATCATTATGACACTATATCGGCAACGTTCGTGAATTTTCTGATATCAAGTAATTAATAACTTATTTTATTTGTTTTCTTCGTCGGTCAGCGCTTGGAAACGGGTTCACCAACAAGGCTAGGGGTATTTGGAAAGCGGAGCTTCCATTTGAAGCACTAGATGTAAGCACCACTAGCTATATCCGCGCATCTCTTTGATTCTAGTTTTGATACAGTTATTATCATGCTTGATTATTATTTTGATTGAACTATGTTCTCGTAAAATGCCTGACACAGAGACCAGATAACAATCTATGTGAATACTATGTTTGCGAGTTCATCCGGCAGACGTGCAATGAGAAGGGAAGAAATTTAGAGCAACTCCACGTACGTAAACAATTTCTATAGTTTTTAATTACAATCAAATTGTGTTTAGTTTCATTCATATAGGCTGACTCCTTTTTTTAAACCAGATCGAACGTCTACGGGACGGTCTTCTGCCAAAGGATCACGTACGAGCAATTCAGGAGGAATTGGCGGGATTCTTGGATACAGAAGTCCTAAACCCAAAAGGGGAATACTATTCGGCTGTGTATAGACAATAAAGATTGTAAAAAGAGCAACTTTTGTATGTAGTGCATAAACTCAATCCGTGTATCGAATATAATATTGTCATGATGATCTTGTGTAATATAATGGTTCCTTCATTGATGAGTGCAAAATACTAAATAAACAATAAAACAACCTAAATGAATTCTCTGCCGCGGCACAAAAAGTGGCCAAAATACTGCCGTGGCAACAAAAGTTGCCAAAATGAATTCTCTGCCACGGCAGAGAAATGTGCCAAATCTCTGTCGCGGCAGAAGGTTATTTGTCCCGGTTCGTGTTACGAACCGGGACGGTTGCTCCACCCCTCCCCTCGCCCTCTAACACCGCCACGTGTACCCCCATTTATCCCGGTTGGTGGGGCAACCGGAACTAAAGGTTGGGGCTTTAGTCCCGATTGCCCCGTCCCGGTTGGGTAACCAGGACTAATGTCGCTTACCAACCAGGACCAATGGGGCATTTTCTACTAGTGCAAGCCACGGTTGGGTGATGAAAATCGTTTGGTATCCATCATTTGGGTCTGAAATACTGGAATTCAATTTCATTCATATGTTGTTTGGTTGGCACAGAATTGTGCCGTCATTTCATTTGGCAAATTCATCGAAATATCTCCATGTGTAAACCTGATTCCTATCCCAGACCCGTCATTTCTAAATTTCGGTGATATTCATTTTATTTCTACTAAATAAAATGAATACTTAGGTGCCAAACGACCTCTAAGTGATTAGGTGACAAGAGGTGTTCATCCTGAACCTGGAGAGGCCGTCTGGTGTAGAAGGCCAAACAGGACGTGAAAGGTGTCATGGCAGCAACAAGATGAAAAATATCGTATCGCGCGGAAGTATGATGTATCGATCCGATCCTCGATAACACCGATCAGTTTCTATTAGGAATGTGCCCAATTCTTTCCTTTTTCTCATTTGTCGCACAAATCGGTTTCTTTTACGAACATAAGAACAGATCTGGTCCGGCAGACATGGGAGGGTGAAAACATATTATCGATTGGACGGAAGCATATGTACCACAAACCTGCCAACTCCCTCCCTTTTTACGGAAAAATTCCGAATCTATTTCATGAGATCAAAAGAATTACAAAACATCCAAACATAATAAAAATTATATCAAGATTCTTAGACCACCTAACGACCAGTACTGTTAACAGAGCGAGCTGCCGATGCGTCGCCACTGACGCTCTCTTAAAGAAACCGGCCTAAGGTTTTTTATGATAATCAGGAAGTGATGGTGCATCATGTTGCTATATTCCTACATGAAATTAGAAAAATATTATCAGGTTTGACTTAGGACAAAAGTTGAAATTACATTTGTTTATGAACAGAGGATAAAAATAAACTGTACTAGATGGATCTCGCGCGCTCTGCTACGCCGTTCTCTCCTATTGACATTTAAATTATGTGACTGCTAATTTGCTAGCGTATATTATGGTTTTTTTTCGGTTTGCTGTGTAGGATCACCCACAACCAACCTCACAGACATATATCACATCGGGGAAACACAAAACGTTAACAAACGAAAAATGCGTAATACAGCAGTAGCGAACCAAACGGAACCATGAGCAGCACAAACAGAGGACGAACATATTTTTTTTAAAGATATTATCTTCTTTCTTTCATTTTCAATATATCTTTGTTTTATTACTTTCTTCTCATTTTACAATGTCCCTCTAACTTTTTTCTTACATCTTTCTCTGTTTAAAAAAAACATTTCATTTTCCATTCAACTTTTACTTTCTTTTATTTTCATTCTTCATTTTGTTCATGCTTTATTTTTCCTTTCCTTCCTTATTTTATTTGTATACTCTTATTTCTTTTTTATATTAAAAACCTATGAATATCTTTTGTGGAACACATGAACATATTGCAGTCTTATGGATGGTATGGACATTTTTTAACCGATAATTTTTTCAAACCGATGAACATTTTACATATTAATTAAATTTTTTCAGACCAGTGAATATGTATGAACAATTTCTGTAATTATATAACATCTTTTTTCAAACCCATGAGAATTTTAAGACCGATGACCATTTTTTCAAACCCTCGAATAATTTGAGAGTAACAATTTTTCAAACCCATGAATATTTTCTGAAGTTACGTGGATATCTTTTTTTTAAACATGTGAGAATTTTCCAGAACTATGAACATTTTGTCAACCTCATCAGTATTTTCTTAAATTACGTTTAACATCTTATTTTGGACCCGTGAGATTTTTCTAATGGATGAACATTTTAGAAAATACGAATATATTATTTTGTATTAAGTGAACAACTTTATTCTTAGTTATCAACATTATTCATGTTCCCATATTGAATATTTTGTGTAATTGTTAAGAAATTAATATATAATAAAAAATAAAACAATAACACCATAATTGGTGAGGCGTAGACGCACCACCATCCATCTCTGACGAGGAACACCATTTAATATATGAACATGTCTTGACTACGCACATATGCCACTACAGCAATGGGAAAAGCTACGTCGGGCCGCGTCACGGGCGTGAGAGCCATCGCTCAGGCTAGCTCACAAGCAGCCGGGCGAGAATTGCCCTCTAAGATATCTATGCTACGCCGACGGCCTCAGTAGCTATTTTTATTTTATCTCATTAAACTTTGAAAAATCATAACTAAATTATTCTAATTCGAAAAAATGCAAATAATATATCAAAATTTGCAGAAAAATAAGACCTATCTATCTACACTCAAATATTACACATTTGTAAATAAAAATTAAGTAAAACATAAAACATTATATATAGTTTAAAACGGCCATAAAAAATCAAAAATGATCGAAACAATACAAAACCTTCGCGTAGTGTTATATTATGTGACATAGTTAGAAGGAAAAATATCAAACTTGGTATATTGATTATGTCTCAAAAAAACCTTCACAAAATGACCTATCTCATTCGAGGTTTCTTGGCTTTCGGGTCAAATGACCAATGTTATGGCTAGAATCAAGGCATAGTTTGTGATAATGTGTCCATATTGTGCATACATGTGCATCATAAGATGGCGAACAATGTTGCAGGAGGAAGCTTTCCTTTTTGTCGCACCAAAAAGGCATTTTCCATTTTCCGAGCATAAAAAACGGACGGTTTTATGAAGCAACCACCAAATGGCTAATTCAAAATACTACCACCACATTTTACAAAAATAATAGAGCACCTTATATGGACAATGTCCCAACAGGGGGATCCGAAACCTTTTCGTCCACCTTTGATGAAAAAGACAAATTCTTGCCGAATCGGTAGGAAGTGGGTCAGATATGAACTACAGGTACATGATCTGATGCTTTTTTTCTTAAAAAAAAATAATTTTTAGGTTCACAATATGCTATTTTATCAAAAATCCAATGCAAGTTTAACGAGGCTCGGCCCCGAGCTAAGAATCTTCATGCCCGCCGTTCGACAAAGTTTGACGATAGTTTAAAACGGGCATAAAAAATTCAAAAACGATTGATGCGAAACCTTCGCGTGGTATCATATTATGTGACATAGTTATAAGTAAAAATATCAAACTTGGTATATTGATTATGTCTCAAAAAAACCTTCACAAAATGACCTATCTCATTCGAGGTTTCTTGGCTTTCGGGTCAAATGACCAATGTTATGGCTAGAATCAAGGCATAGTTCGTGATAATGTGCCCATATTGTGCATACACATGCATCATGAGATGGCCAACAATATTGCAGGAGGAAGATTTCCTTTTCGTCGCACCAAAAAGCCATTTCCCATTTTCCAAGCACAAAAAACGGATGATTTTGGGAAGCAACCACCAAATGGCTAATTCAAAATGCTACCACCATATTTTATAAAAATACTATACCACCTTATATGGACAATGTCCTAACAGGAGGATCCGAAACCTTTCTGTCCATCTCTGGTGAAAAAGACAAATTCCTGCCGAATCGGTAGGAAGTGGGTCAGATATGAACTACAGGTACATGATCCGATGCTCATGTTTTTTTACAAAAATCATTTTTAGGTTCACAATATGATATTTTATCAAAGATCCAATGCAAGTTTAGCGAGGCTCGGCCACGAGCTAAAAATCTTCATGCCCGCCGTTCGACAAAGTTTGACGATAGTTTAAAACGGGCATAAAAAATTCAAAAACGATCGAAACAATGTGAAACCTTCGCGTGGTGTCATATTATGTGACATAGTTATAAGTAAAAATATCAAACTTGATATATTGATTATGTCTCAAAAAAACCTTCACAAAATGACCTATCTCATTCGAGGTTTCTTGGCTTTCGGGTCAAATGACCAATGTTATGGCTAGAATCAAGGCATAGTTTGTGATAATATGCCCATATTGTGCATACACATGCATCATGGGATGGCGAACAATGTTGCAGGAGTAAGTTTTCCTTTTCTTCGCACCAAAAAGGCATTTCCCATTTTCCGAGCACAAAAAACGGACGATTTTGTGAAGCAACCACCAAATGGCTAATTCAAAATGCTACCACCATATTTTACAAAAATACTATACCACCTTATATGGACAATGTCCCAACAGGGGGATCCGAAACCTTTCGTTCTACCTCTGGTGAAAAAGACAAATTCTTGCCGAATCGACAGGAAGTGGGTCAGATATGAACTACAAGTACATGATCCGATGCTCATGTTTTTTTACAAAAATCATTTTTACGTTAACAATATGCTATTTTATCAAAGATCCAATGCAAGTTTAGCGAGGTTCGGCCCCGAGCTAAAAATCTTCATGCCCGCTGTTCGACAAAGTTTGACGATAGTTTAAAACGGGCATAAAAAATTCAAAAACGATCGAAACAATGCGAAACCTTCGCGTGGTGTCATATTATGTGACATAGTTATAAGTAAAAATATCAAACTTGATATATTGATTATGACTCAAAAAAACCTTCACAAAATGACCTATCTCATTCGAGGTTTCTTGGCTTTCGGGTCAAATGACCAATGTTATGGCTAGAATCAAGGCATAGTTTGTGATAATGTGTCAATATTGTGCATACACATGCATCATGGGATGGAGAATAATGTTGCAGGAGTAAGTTTTCCTTTTCTTCGCACCAAAAAGTCATTTCCCATTTTCTGAGCACAAAAAACGGACGATTTTGTGAAGCAACCACCAAATGGCTAATTCAAAATGCTACCACCACATTTTACAAAAATACTATACCACCTTATATGGACAATGTCCCAACAGGGGGATCCGAAACCTTTCGTTCTACCTCTGGTGAAAAAGACAAATTCCTGCCGAATCGATAGGAAGTGGGTCAGATATGAACTACAGGTACATGATCCGATGCTCATGTTTTTTACAAAAAACATTTTTATGTTCACAATATGCTATTTTATCAAAGATCCTATGCAAGTTTAGCGAGGTTCGGCCCCGAGCTAAAAATCTTCATGCCCGCCATTCGACAAAGTTTGATGATAGTTTAAAACGGGCATAAAAAATTCAAAAACGATCGAAACAATGCGAAACCTTCGCGTGGTGTCATATTATGTGACATAGTTATAAGTAAAAATATCAAACTTGATATATTGATTATGTCTCAAAAAACCTTCATAAAATGACCTATCTCATTCGAGGTTTTTTGGCTTTCGGGTCAAATGACCAATATTATGGCTAGAATCAAGGCATAGTTTGTGATAATGTGCCTATATTGTGCATACACATGCATCATGGGATGGCGAACAATGTTGCAGGAGGAAGTTTTCCTTTTCTTCGCACCAAAAAGCCATTTCCCATTTTCCGAGCACAAAAAACGGACGATTTTGTGAAGCAACCACCAAATGGATAATTCAAAATTCTACCACCATATTTTACAAAAATACTATACCACCTTATATGGACAATTTCCCAACAGGGGGATCCGAAACCTTTCCTTCCACCTCTGGTGAAAAAGACAAATTCCTGCCGAATCGGTAGGAAGTGGGTCAGATATAAACTACAGGTACATGATCCGATGCTCATGTTTTTTTATAAAAATCATTTTTACGTTCACAATATGCTATTTTATCAAAGATCCAATGCAAGTTTAGCGAGGCTCGGCCCCGAGCTAAAAATCTTCATGCCCGCTGTTCGACAAAGTTTGATGATAGTTTAAAACGGGCATAAAAAATTCAAAAACGAACGAAACAATGCGAAACCTTCGCGTGGTGTCATATTATGTGACATAGTTATAAATAAAAATATCAAACTTGATATATTGATTATGTCTCAAAAAAACCTTCACAAAAATGACCTATCTTATTCGAGGTTTCTTGGCTTTCGGGTCAAATGACCAATGTTATGGCTAGAATCAAGGCATAGTTTGTGATAATGTGCCCATATTGTGCATACACATGCATCATGGGATGGCGAACAATGTTGCAGGAGGAAGTTTTCCTTTTCGTTGCACCAAAAAGCCATTTCCCATTTTCCAAGCACAAAAAACGGACGATTTTGTGAAGCAACCACCAAATGGATAATTCAAAATTCTACCACAACGTTTTACAAAAATACTATACCACCTTATATGGACAATGTCCCAACAGGGGGATCCGAAACCTTTCCGTCCACCTCTGGTGAAAAAGACAAATTCCTGCCAAATTGGCAGGAAGTGGGTCAGATATGAACTACATGTACATGATCCGATGCTCATGTTTTTTTACAAAAATCATTTTTACGTTCACAATATGCTATTTTATCAAAGATTCAATGCAAGTTTTCCTTTCCATCGCACCAAAAAGCCATTTTTCATTATCCGAGTGCAAAAAGGGAATTTTCTAAAGCAACCACCAAATAAATAATTCAAAAACGGAGGGTTTGTGATTAGTTGATATCGATATCATATTTGGATTCCTCTCATTTTTCTGATCAATTTAGACATATTATTTGTTAAATTCTGATTTACAGATTTAAAGATATTAATTATTCCATATTAAATAGAAAAATACAGAAAAGTAAAATTATTATATTTTTATTTGAATTCAATAATATTTTTTACTTATTCATTAATGTTTACTTAAATAATTGTTTGTAATTTCAAAAAATACAAACATGTGATATGTTGATATAAGGGTTAATAGGATTGATATCATAGTATTGACAACAATGTATGAATTACTTTGTGGAAACAGATTCTGAAGGAACGAGGAAGTTAAGCGTGCTGGAGCTGGAGTAGTATTAGGATGGGTGACCGGCCGAGAAGTTCGACCAAGACTGTAATTTAATTAAATATTAAGTATAATTAGTGTTAAAAATGTTCAAAGTGAGAGATTAACGAGTCAAACAATTCAAAGATTCAAAAATTGAGAAAAAAATATAAAAAAAAATTATTTTTTTTAAAAAAAAATGTTTTTGCAACCTGTCGATAAGCTATGCCGACGGCCGCTATGCCGAGGGCATACGCCGACAGTATTTTGATACGCCGACGGCCTCTATGTGCTCCGCCGAGGGAGCCCTTTGCCGAGGAGGCTACGCCGAGGGCATTTTAGCCTTGCCCTCGGCGTAGCGCGCGTCCTGTAGTATGCCTAGGAGCCGGCAAGCAAATGCAACAAACTCAGAAAAAAAAACAGCGAAACAACTACAAGGTTTCAATTCAAGAGAGCTTAGATCTGTTAGAGATAGACTACCGCCTCCTCCTTTCCCCACCCACACACTCCCCAGGGATACATGCACAAGTGCATTTGACTTGTGTAAACCAAGTCATCCGAAGCGTGCCATGTCGGGTCGAATATACTCCGCAAGTGCCACCAGCTCAGTCGTCGGGACCCGACGCATGAGCTGTAGAGCTGCAAACAAAGCAGCGGGCCAGGCCGATTGTAAATTTAGAAGGCAGTTTGGTCTGACAAGAGATTACTCCCAACTCAATCAAGGACCAACTCGACATTATCTTACTACTAATTCCATTGCTGGCTAGACAATGTCTTGTGTAGATTTAGAGTGCTACTAGTACGTACGGAGTAGTACATATCTTGAGACAGCGTGGATAGTGAGGAGCGGGTAGAGCGCTCGTCGCGTAGCGGAGCGGTGCACACGCCGCGACATATATATCTCCACGTCGCTCGCCGGGTTGGGTTTATGTTCGCAGCCCCCCTCCGCCTCCGGTGGATGTGGGTCAACAGTCAGCGGCCGTGGGCGCCAGGGTAGCTTATTACTATCGTCTTGAACGCACGCACTAGCACAGGCGCAGCGTCAGCGTGGGTTGCCTGCCAGCCTCCGGGCTTTTATGCAAGCAATCGCCAACTAGTAGTTCCTTCCCATAACTGTACAGCCTTCTTCACTCGCATCACAGTTCACATCCTGGACAAGGAGAGGGGGGAAGAAAGTCAAGCGAGGGCAAACGGGGCATATATAGCCGTGGAAATTGTAGTTGGTTGGAGCATTGCTTCCGTGCGGTGAGCTCTTCTCCCCTCCTCGATCGGCTCGACTTCTTGGAGAGGAGGGGTAGTAGGGGGAGGAAAATCAAGGAAGGACCGATGGCGGGCGGCGGCATGGCGGCGCTGGGCGTGAAGAAGGAGAGGGCGGCGGAGTACAAGGGCCGCATGACCTGGGCCGTCGCCATGGCCTGCCTCGTCGCCGCCGTCGGGGGCTCCATCTTCGGCTACGACATCGGGATCTCCGGTAAACTTCTTTGTCTCCCCCTCGTCCGCGTTCTGCTGTGTGCGCGTGCCCCTGTCTGTGTCGCTGTGTGAGGCGGCTTCTCAGCCAGCCATGGACCATCGGAAGCTCTGCTCTGCTCTGCTCCTCGACGACGACGAACACCAGAACATGTCACATGCTGACATGCACGTCTCTTCTAGCTAGACCCTATCTAGCGGTGGCCCCTCGTGAGGGCAGGGGCAGGGAGGATTTGGAGCTAGTGCCGGCGGTATGTGTGTCACTCGTTGGTCCCTCGCCTACGACCGTCGCTACCCGATCGCGACCTGTCTGCCTCCCAACGCCCACATGGTACAACTATACTAACCCAGCAGAGCTGCAGTCAGTACGACCCATTGGTGCATCAAAGGGACACGCCCTTATCTCTGACGAGGAGAATGATTGGTGCTTAGGTGGTAGTGGTAGGAATTGGTCGACGACGTGATCTTCGTGTGACAGATACTAAGTAGTAGTAGAGAATTGGGCTTCGAGGAACGGTTAATGTAGCGGCCGGAGTTGCTGACACGCCACAAGTCCAGAACTTCAGCGTCGTGTTCGGCAACCCTATGGTCATATCTTCCTTTCGTTTCAGGGTGATATCATGGTGCCGCTGTCAGTTTCCGCATGGTCTTTCCTGTAATCAATGAAGGGTATCGAGTCATGGAAAAGATTTTGCACCCTATCAACGGCGGTTAAGTGCTTCAAAATCAAGGCCAACGACGTCAGCTAGCAGAAAATATTGCAACAACTTCTTTAAAAAATTGAATGTGTTCTTGATTTCTTTTTTATTTTTAACTTTTGCGAAAAGGATCACTTGTCTATTAATAGTTAATACTCAACAAGCGGGAGTACAAAGAAAAAATAATAAAATTTTAAATAGGTCACTGCACCACCCAGTGAAGACTAAGAGCACTAGAGCGTGCCGAAGGCCAGCCACTGTCCTCCCCTCCATCGCAGGAGCTAGGAAAAGATTATCGTAATAGAGTTTGTTGTAGTAGCGAGGAGGAAACCTAGATCGCTTTTAGGATTGCCTTTCTATGGGAGCCTTCTAACTAGGCCACCTTATGGTCCACGTGTTCTTGATTTCTAATGAAGCACATATTCATATTTAAAATTTCACTGTTGTCAACATAGTGGTGTTATTGTCTAACGAAAATTAGTCTAAACTCCTCGATGATTGTGCGAAACGAGCTGGTTTTTTTCTGAACACTACTAGAACATAGGCTAATTGACTGGTATTTTCTCATTTTTCTAAAAACTTTTGAGACTTTCACCTCAAATTTACCCTAGATTTGGGAAAGTATTCTTAACTCCTAAATAGCTAGAAAAATCAGCTGAAAATTTCCTGGAATACCAAATGAACATAGATTGGTTTAATAGAATGTTTGAATTTAAAAAACTTTAAATCCACTTCAAGTTTGACAAAAAAAAAAAACCTATAGTAAATCAATGATTGATCCGACCAGGAAAGGGAAAACCAAAAGCTATTCTTAAAAGTACCGTGAAACCAAAAAAAACTCGTAATAATGAACACATGTCGACATGATGATTCCCCCCAAAATGTTCATACATTATTTGAGTTCAATGTGCTGACTAGGCTGCCAAATGTGTGAATCCACCATGAGGTCATCAGCCATGCCACCTTCGCTATGTTCAGAGACCAAATGTGACTAGCCTTAGAAGTCAAGAATCAAGGTTGTGCTTAAACTCACAATAGTCCAGGGACAAAACATGGACCTTTTCTTCTTAAAGAAAAGGTTGAACTGTTATCACACTATTTGTTTTCCAAGGTTATGAAATGTGGAAGCACAGCAGCGTGCGGTGCTGCTGAACCGGGTATATGTTGTGATTTCGTCAACAATGCACACTAATCTTACCACGTTATAAAATGTTGTGGACTAACCTTAAAAATTGCTCAACAATGTTTTTCACATGCTTTAATTTGCGTTTCCTGAGATTATGTAGAAGTTACCTTCAGTGCTACTAGTGTAGAACATTCAGGTTCCGTCGTCATCAGGAGTTCAGGACTAGCTGAAATAATGTGCAGGAGGAGTAACATCAATGGACCCATTCCTGGAGAAGTTCTTCCCGGTGGTGTTCCGGCGGAAGAACTCCGGCCACCAGAACAACTACTGCAAGTACGACAACCAGGGCCTGTCGGCATTCACCTCGTCTCTGTACCTGGCCGGCCTCGTCTCCTCCCTCTTCGCCTCGCCGGTGACGAGGAACTACGGCCGGCGCGCCAGCATTGTCTGCGGCGGCATCAGCTTCCTCATTGGCGCGATCCTCAACGTCGCCGCCGTGAACCTGGCGATGCTGATCCTCGGGCGAATCATGCTCGGCGTCGGCATCGGTTTTGGAAATCAGGTGCGCTAACTGTTATTATGCTGTCAGCATGTGACCGTGTCACTTTACACCGAGAGCGCTTGTGCTTGTATTGGCTCTTACAAGTTACAATGTTGTTGACTTGCAGGGCGTGCCGCTGTACCTGTCGGAGATGGCGCCGGCGCACCTGCGTGGCGCGCTGAACATGATGTTCCAGCTCGCGACGACGCTGGGCATCTTCACGGCGAACATGATCAACTACGGCACGCAGAACATCAACCCTTGGGGGTGGCGCCTCTCGCTGGGCCTCGCGGCGGCGCCGGCGCTGCTGATGACCGTGGGCGGGCTGATGCTGCCGGAGACGCCGAACAGCCTCATCGAGCGCGGGCGGTCCGAGGAAGGGCGGCGCGTCCTGGAGCGCATCCGCGGCACGGCCGACGTGGACGCGGAGTTCATGGACATGACGGAGGCGAGCGAGCTGGCGAACACGATCGAGAACCCGTTCCGGAACATCCTGGAGCGGCGCAACCGGCCGCAGCTGGTGATGGCCGTGTGCATGCCGGCGTTCCAGATCCTGACGGGCATCAACTCCATCCTGTTCTACGCGCCCGTGCTGTTCCAGACCATGGGCTTCGGCGCCGACGCGTCGCTCTACTCGTCCGTGATCACCGGCGCCGTGCTCTGCCTCTCCACGCTCATCTCCATCGGCACCGTCGACCGCCTCGGCCGCAGGAAGCTCCTCATCAGCGGCGGCATCCAGATGATCGTGTGCCAGGTTGACCGACCGTCACGCATATCTACCATTACTACTATTAGTCATCAGAATGGTGAACGCCATTAATTGCAAAGGCTGAACAAATCTTGGTGTCGTGTGTGCAGGTGATCGTGGCGGTGATACTTGGGGTGAAGTTCGGGACGGACAAGCAGCTGTCGCGGAGCTACTCGATCGCGGTGGTGCTAGTGATCTGCCTGTTCGTGATGGCGTTCGGGTGGTCGTGGGGGCCGCTGGGGTGGACGGTGCCGAGCGAGATCTTCCCGCTGGAGACGCGGTCGGCGGGGCAGAGCATCACGGTGGCGGTGAACCTCTTCTTCACCTTCGTGATCGCGCAGGCGTTCCTGTCGCTGCTCTGCGCCTTGAAGTTCGGGATCTTCCTCTTCTTCGCCGGCTGGATCACCGTCATGACCGTGTTCGTGTACATCTTCCTGCCGGAGACCAAGGGCGTGCCCATCGAGGAGATGGTGCTGCTGTGGAGGAAGCACTGGTTCTGGAAGAAGGTCATGCCGGACATGCCGCTCGAGGACGGCTGGGGAGTGGGAGCAGGGGACGGTGGGCGTGCAGATGACAAGAATCACAGATGAAGATCGTTTGAACTGTGGTGTGTGTTATTCATTACTATTCCCTCCGTTTTCAAAATATAAGACGTTTTAGGTTTGTAAAAAAACGTATCTAGAATTGTTTTAGCGTGTAGATTCACTTTAAACTTGAATGAACCTACCTATTAAAAATAGTCTAGATACATTTGTTTCATAAAACTAAAACGTCGTATATTTTATTATAAAATGGAGGGAGTAGATGTAAGAAACAATTAACATGTAGTAGGAGGACATGATTGGAGGAGAAATGTTTTTTATATGTAGAAGTGCAGCTTACGTATATTTTTAAAATCTATACACAGTAATGCAGTTTGTGTATGTTGCTGTTTGGATAGTTGTTTATGGTGTGCTTGTTGTGAGTCTCGTGGCAGAGAAGGATCTTCAGTTAGTATATCATTTACAGCATGCCTCCTTATTTCTGAATCAAGTAAATGTTACAGTGGCATCTGGAAAAAAGTATTGCCGGAGCAATCTACAAAGATTATCAGTGGTGGTGATGAGCTTGTGTGTACATCAGGAACGCTAGTTAGTACAGTCCCAGTACCCCGGATGTACTAGCCTACTGCAATCTCGTCTCTCCCGGCTCCGGGTGGCGGGTGCCCTGAGTTACGTCCAACACTGCGGCGCCTGCCCGCACATTACGCGCATGCAGCCGTATGCCCGCCGCGGGGCTTGAAAAAGGCGACGGGAATCGGCAGCTGGCACGGATCCGGCGAAACCACGAACGATTCTCCCGAGTACACGGTCGGCACGGCCTCTGCTTTCCTTGCCTTCAGGCCTACCCGGTTCGCGCCCGCCACAACCTCGGCCTTCTTCACAGCAGGCGCAGTGGCCACCACCACCACAGGCTCGGCCTTCTTCACAGCAGGCGCAGTGGACACCGCAGGCTCGACCTTCTTCGCTAGCGCAGCGCACACGTCCGCGGCCGCCGCAGCCTCAGTCTCACTGGCCGGCACACTGCACCGGCCCGCAGATGTCACAGTTTCAGTCTTACTCTTGGTCGCCGATGCCTTCTCCGCCGGCGCAGGGCACCGTCCATCAGCCGCCACGGTCTTCGCCTTCTCCTCTGACGACGGCTCTCCACGTTGATCCGCGGGCGACGCAGTCTCGGACAGCGCCCGCGCACCGAGCTGGCCTGCAGCTACGACGGGCTCGGCGTTCTCTGCCTGCGCAGCAACGGGAGTCGCCACGGCTGGGGTCGTCATTGACTTGGGCACGGCCTGCTCGCCGCGCTTCAGGATCACCACGTTCCCCATGTCGCGCTCCTGCGGCTTCGCCGTCGAGGCGGCGTGGCGAGGCTTCCGCCCGCGCTGCCTCTCCTGGGCAGGCCGCGGCCGCGCCTGCTTGTTGTCGGACGTGGCGGTGGCGCGCGCGGCGCCTGCGCCGCGGGACGGGTACCGTCGGAAGGCGTCGCGGTGGAGCCTGCCGCCGAGGCAGTCCATGGACCGGTGGGTTAGCGTTGCCATCAGCATATTGTCTGTCCTTTCCGGCGCGTAGCGTGCGTGTGCGTTTGTTTTCTCGATCGTTCTGTGCCCGCCGGCGGCGCGAGACAGAGCAGATGACTGGATGAGATCGTTGGTGGAGTGGGCGTGGCGCGGCTCGTGTGCGTATATAGGCGCGCCAGGGTAATTGGGGTGTTCGGATACGAGACAGGAACCCGGATTCATCTCCGAGTTGGACTTGGAGACGAGTTTGCCAGGATGAGAGGATAGTGGTGGACCCCTGCTGGGACGGAAGCCCAAGTGCCCAACTGCAGGAAGCAGGTTCCTGTGGGTGCTCCCGAGTCCCGAGTCCTGTCTCCCGTGATAGCAAACGATGAGAGCATCTATAAGCAGCTTTTGTACGTGGGTGTGTAAACGAAGTCGTCTAAACATCTAGCACAATGTTCATCTTTTGATGCTATAGCCACACAACGCCTAAATGCCAGCGGCCGACTCTAAAATCTTTCATTTAGAAGAGAGAATAATTACGTTACTGCATATAGACGAGCTGCTAAAAACTAGAACTAGAAGTATCTGAAATTCAAAGTCGTGCATATGCACATATAAACATACCCAAAATTCAAAGATGCTCTGAGTAGTTGCATGCATGCAGACCTGTTCTTAATTCCATTGATTCCAAGGACAACACAACATGGTGAGACGACAATGGTGACTGCAAGACCGTGTGCCGGTGGGCGGCGAGTTTGGTGGAGCAGTTTGAAGTGTCTGGTGGTGTGGATTTTTGAGAGGTCGGGAGAAATTCTTGTCGTCTTGACATCGACGTGGCGTCGCCGTCCTTTCTGAAGGGCGTCGGCTGTATCTCTTTCCCACCTCCCGTAATATATCGGGGGAAACTTAGGACCAGTCCGGATAGGAGCGTCGTTGTCGTGGCTTTTCTTTTTGGAGGTGTTGCTTGGTACGTGATGCTTCTGAGCGTGGTAGAAATTCTTTGAAGGGCACATCGGTTACGGGTCATCCTTGTTTTCGTCGAGCCATTGTTGTCGGCTTTATTTTCCCTCTTCGTTTTCTTTGTTATTTTTCTTTAGGCGTTGTGCTGTCTGGCCCAGCAACGGTCTTAAACGGTGATTTGAGAAAGGACAGAACAACATCACATAACTGCTTTGTTCATTAGAAACACCAAACTAGTTTCTGTCGAGTTCCATGAAAGGTTTTGGATGTTACTAAGCTGGACCTGATGGTTCTATTCGCTGCTTTGCAAGAGGCACCCTATTTATTGTGGTTTAATGTTTGGTTCATTACCTTGCTGCCCAGAAATCAGTGCAAATCGAGCGGTACTATCCAATTTGCCTCCTAAACACCAGTTTTAATATATATATTTTTTACCAAAGTGGATACCATTGGGGAAAAAATGCGTCGTAATGTTTCATCAAACTCAATTGACTTTCATACCTGGACAACACATCTTAGAAGGAGTGGTCGTCCTTCACGAAACCATCAACAAGCTTCACTAGAAGAAGCTTGATGGTGTGATCTTCAAAGTGGATTTTCAAGTCTTAGGAAAAAGTTAAATGGACGTACTTGTAACAAACTTTGCATGTGAAAGTCTTTGCACCTCAGTGGTGTGACAAGATTTCGCAGTTTGTTTAAGGTGGGAGGGTTGTCGTCAACACGAATGATGACATTGGACATTACATATAAAGGAGAAAAGATCTTAGACTAGGGGATCATGTGTCTTCGATGCTTCCAATTATTGTTGTAGGCATGTTTTTCATGTTACAACCCGAGTTAAAAAGGATGGAAAAGTTGGGGGAATTATCTTCACTTGATTGACGGTGTAGTGTCCAACCTGATGGCATCAACATTTTTTGGAGCATGGTATGGAAAAGACGGTCAACATGAAGCTCATCTTGTGTATTTTTGTAGCAATTTTTGGGCCTTAAATCAACGTTCTTGAAAGTGATCTTTTTTATTTGGCAAGGCCAAACAAGACAAACAGCAATACTGTTTGGATGCAAAGCCAAATCATTCCATTTTTGTTACCTTGGAATTCCTATTTGTCATCGTAAGCTCTTGATGAAAGAGTGGAAGAGTGTTGAGGATTCATTTGAGAAAAATCTTAGTATTTGAAATGACATATTTTGTGTCATGGTGGATGACCTTTTTCGATTAATGGTGTACTCACAAATAAATCCATGTTTATGCTCTACTTATTTTAAATATCCAAAGATCCATATTCATGTGGGAAAAAGTGATATACATAAATGGAATTAGCATGTACTATCATTCTACACATTGAAATACCGAGTGTAATTTTGGATGGTGGAACCGGGGATCAAATATAAATCCCTACTAAGGAAGTGGATGTTTAAGATGATGATGTCTCCCAAGTGCAGGAGATCAATAGTAGTCCCTTTCAATAAGAAAAGATTGTCAAACCCACGAGGAGTTGAAGGTATTGGTTAGAAAATTTGACAAGTAAAACAATAAAAGATGCAAGAGTTTTGAATTTTGGGTTTGAAGTTTTCAGTAATGTAAATTGCTAACAGTAATGTCTAAGAGTAATGCTTTTTCTATAAGAGAAAGACCAATCCTCTATGCATAAAGAGGACAAACTCAAGTGTGTTTACTTATATGTAACAAGCGTTTTCGAGGATGGCATGGATTTACTTAGCATAGATATTTATAAACAACATGGTGAATATCTTGTCAAGTTTAATTTTATTAGGATGGAGCCTAAATTAGGTGTAGCATGTATATGAGAAAGTAGACCTCTTACGATGGGTCCTATGGCCATTTTCATGAGAAAACATAAGAATTATTAAAACTTAAAAGTCTCACCATAGCAGTTAGTTCATGGGTCCCTGATATAAACTCCTCTAATGCAACTCAAAGTATTGGAATACGACACATCATTCCGTCCCTTCCAACCCTCTTTATTGCATTAAAGTGTAGCCTTATGAGCCCATATAGGTGAAGTAATATACAGTCAATGTTCGCATATCACCATCACAGAACCACATAAAAGATAAAACTTGACCAAATACTCATTGCATATTGGGAAAATTTGTTGTTGGACACTATTATTTTCAGGTATTTGCTGATAGACACCGCCGAATTATGGCTTTTCTCGTTACCATTAAAATTTTGTGTACCATTGATACGTCCAAAACGTATCTACTTTCTCGAACACTTTGCTATTGTTTTTCTTCTATACTTGTGTGATTTGGATACAACTAACACATCGACTGCTTTTGAGAATTACCTTGGTGTCTTGTTTTTGTGCAGAAAATGAACTATTAGGAAAAATCCCAAAAAATATGCCAAAAATTATATTTCACCAGAAGATCCACGGAGCCAGGGAGACAGAGGGGAGGCCTGGGGGGCCCAGACCCACCCCAGGCGCCGGCCCACTGACCCTGCGCCTAGGGGAGGTTTGGCCACCCCAGGCAGCTTCTCGGCCTTCCTCTGCGCCTATAAGTTACCCTTCGACCTAAAAACCGAGGGGGGGTCGATAGTTTTCCAGAAAGAGTTCTGCTCCGCTGCCGCCACGAGAAACCAAGATTTGGATCCAGAAACTCCGTTCTAGCACCCTTCCGGACGGGGAATTTGGAGAGGATCATCGCCATCGTCATCACCAACGCATCTCCATCAACCACCAATGTTTCCCTCATCCATGAGTGAGTAATCCCCCGATGTAGGCTTGGTAATGGTAGGGATTGGATGAGTTCTATCATGTAATCGAATAAGATCTGTTAGGGGCATAGTGCCTAGTATCTCTATTAGTGCTATTTGACTTTGTTGCAACTTGTTGTGCTTAATGCTTGTCACTAGGGCCCAAGTGCCATGATCTCTGATCTGAACTTATTATTGAATCATTATGATGGTATTGTTTATGATATTATCTGCAAGTTGTGTACACATATCATTATCTAGATCCAAAGGCCCCAAAGTGACAATAATTGGGACAACCGGAGGGGATGGTTGTGGTGTGAGGATCACATGTGTCCACAGAGTGTTAATGCTTTGCTCCGGTGCTCTATTAAAAGGAGCACCTTAATTTCCAGTAGTTTCCTAGAGGCCCCGCTGCCACGGGTTGGCTAGACAGAAGATGTTGTGCAAGTTCTCATTGCGAGCACATATGACTATATTTGGAGTACATGCCTAGGATTGTTTAGTACTTGGATGCTTGTTATTATTTATCTGCAATGCCCTAGTTCTTGAAGTGACATGTTTAGACTCGTTCATGCAATGCCCGTCCATCCATCCCTATGCCTGCCGCACTCGAATCCCGCTGTTACCGTTGCTATTACTATTGCTACTATTTCACTATTGTTATTACTGCTGCTGTTGCTTTGTTGTTGCTACTACAAACTGTTACTACTGATAAACTTCTATGAGCAAGAACTATTTCCAGGTGCAGCTGAACTGACAACTCAGTTGTTAAGGCTTGCAAGTATTCTTTGGCTCCCCTTGTATCGAATCAATAAATTGGGTAATACTACCCGCGAAGACCGTTGCGATCCCCTACACTTGTGGGTCATCAAGACTATTTTCTAGCGCCGTTGCCGGGGAGCATAGCTTTATTTATAAGTTCACTTGGATCTATTATTGTTCACTGCTACTCCTTTCATCATGGGGAAGTCTCGTGATGGAAAGTTCCCTATTTTACCATCCACTACAAGAACAGGTACAGTACTAAACACCTTTGTTGCTCTTGATTCACCGTCTGTTATAAGTAAGCTTGTCACACCACCACCACATGCTCATGTTACACACACTGCTACTACTGCTGAATATGAAACTGCTTTTGATACTCATGATGTTAATTCTATTGTGCTTGATGCGAGTGGTTCATTAGGTCCTTTTCTAGATGCTACTATGGCTAGTCTAGGAAATACCAAAACTCCTAGTGAAGACACTGTTACACCTGTTAGCTCACCTGAATCTAGTGAGAGTTTTGATATTAATGATGGTTACATTGAGCTCACTGATGAATTTGTTGAAGAGTGCTGAAACACACTATTATGAGTATCCTTGATAGACATACTATTATGCCCAAGAAGTCCTATGATCCTAAGTTTGCCACCTCTCCCATAGATATTAAAGATAAAGATTATGATTTCTCTCTTGATTTAGCTTATTTAGATATTGTTGAGAAAGAACCTTTTTGTGGTACTGAAAATGAGAGTGATGTGGCTCATATGAATGAGCTTTCTACTATGAGTGCTTTGTTCTCTGATGATTTTAAGATGCGCAAGTACTTTGTTGCTAAGATCTTCGCTTTTTCACTAAAAGTAGAAGCTAGGGCTTGGTTTAATAGATTACCTCTTGGTTCCATTGATAGACCTGATTGCTTGATTGCTTCTTTCTTCCATAAATATTTTCCTCCCAGTGCTAGACATGCTGCTTTGCAGAGACTTTTTGATTTTAAATAGGAAGAAGAAGAGAAATTGCCTGAGTCATGGAAAAGATTATGTTCCTTGATTCATGCATATCCTGGATGTCCATTACCTAAGAATGAGTTGCTTGATATTTATTATAATGGACTAACTGATGATTCTAGTACCTACCTAGATAGCTTTGCTGATTGTGTTTTCAGGAAAAGGACTCCTACATATGCTGAAGAATTAATGAACAAGATAAGCAAGAATTATGATGATTGGACTTCAACTGAGCTGAATACACCTGAGCCTATTACTCCTGAACTAGTTGCTCCTAAACCAGTTGTTCCTGAACCAATTCCAACACCAACAACAAAGAAGAGGGGAGTTATTGCATTAAATGATGAAGTGATGAAGGAAGCTAAAAAGTGTCTAAAGGAGAAAGGTATTAGAGCTGAAGATGTGAAGAATCTACCTCCTATAGAAGAATTATGTAGGCCAATTCCCCACTCATCTACTATTGAGGTACACTCTCTCCAACACTTTGATGAAGGTGATATTCCTTATGGTAAGCCTCCTGATCAATGCTTACAGGAACTTGACATTTTTATTGTTAAACAAGGTAATTTTAATAAACAAGTTCAGAATCATTTATTGGAAAACTCTAGAGCTATTCATGAGTTGAAAGATATTGTAGAAATAACTTACAATGATATTAAAATGCTTTGTAAACACTTTCAAATGGTTCAAACTCAACTTGATCAACTTGCTAAAGTACAAAAGGATATGCTAGTTAATGCCTCAGGAGATAAACATGCTTATGGAATTAGAACTAGGAATGGTGCAGCTACTCAAGATCCTTTATATCCTGAAGAACACCCTAAAAGAATATAGCAGGATTCCCAACAAATAGAAGATAGTGGTAGTCCTCGTAAGAGGAAGAAAAAGAAACATAAGAAAGTTGAGGAACCACTTGAACCTGCTATAGATCCTAATAGTATATCTGTCTTTGATGCTGAAACTGAGAGTGGTAATATTGATGAGCCTCCTGACAAGGAGGAAATTGAGGAAGAACCTGAGAAACACACTAAGTACACTAGGTACACAAAGGAAGATTTTATTGCCAATAAACATGGTAAAGAGAGAGAACCTTGGGTACAGAAACCTATGCCTTTTCCAGGTAAGAAACACAAGTCAAAGGAGGAAGAACACTACAACAAGTTTTGTGAGTGGATGAAACCTTTATTCTTGCAAATTCCTTTGACTGATGCTATTAAATTGCCTCCTTATTCAAAGTATATGAAGGATATTGTCTCTAATAAAAGGAAGATTCCTAATGAGGAGATTTCTACTCTACTTGCTAATTACTCCTTCAATGGTAAGGCTCCAAAGAAACTTGGTGATCCAGGTATACCAACTATTCCTTGCTCCATTAAGAATAATTATGTTAGAAATGCTTTATGTGATTTGGGAGCTGGAGTTAGTGTTATGCCTTTTTCTCTCTACAAGAGACTCCAGCTAGAAAAGTTGATACCGACTGATATTTCTTTGCAAATGGCTGATAAGTCAACTACTATCCCTGTTGGTATATGTGAGGATGTTCCTGTTCAAGTTGATCATAATTGCATGGTCTTAACTGATTTTGTTGTGCTTGAAATGCCTGAAGATGATAATATGTCTATTATTCTTGGGAGACCTTTTCTTAATACTGCAGGTGCTGCCATCAATTGTAATCAAGGAAAAGTAACATTCAATATTAATGACAAAGAGAACACTATCTATTTCCCCAAGAAAGTTGTTAAGAGCTATTGCCTGAATTCTATTGAAAATATTGAAGGCATCAAGGTTGGAGAAATATATTGTCCCATTCCACAAGAAAATTTTGAAACTATTATGATTGGGACCATTGCTATCAAGTATGGGGTAACATAATCACCTTGTGGAATGCAAAGTTTTGTTTCATATAAGATTGTTTTGGTAACAAGACCTGATCAACCTTGTTAACAAAAGGATTTTAATGAACAAAATAATGTTTCCACTGTGGTTATACTTGCTTTCTTTTTTCCTTTCTCCTTCCTAGTCTTTGCTTTAGCTTTAGTTTTACTAGTTGTTTGCTTGTTTGAGTTTCTTAGAGCTCCTGTAGTTTGGCTTTTGGTTTGCTTTTGCTTCTTCTGAAAAAACTGTTTCCGCGAGAAAATCAATTTTCATACCGTGAAAATTGGCCAAAAATAAATCCCGAAAAATCCCAAAAAATTAAAAATAAAATTTTCCTCAAAAAAGAGGCAGAGAGGTACTAGAGATGACCCAGGGGGCCACCCCTAGGCCCCATACCTGTGGTAGGCATGGGCCCACCACTAGTGGCGCCTAGGGGGGTCTGTCCCACCTGGGCCCCTCCAGGCTGCCTCCTCAAAGCCACCTTCTTTCTCTCTCCTGAAAAACACCGGAAAACTTTCTCAAGCTTGAGTTCTTGCTGTTGTTGCTCGCGATTTTCGATCTCCTTGTTCAGCCCATCTCAAGTGCCGATTTTTGGAGGGATTGCTCCTTGGTATGTGTCTCCTCCACTTGTCCAATTAGATTTGTGATTGGTAATTTGTATCTTGAGTATTTTGCTACTGTAGGTGACTGTGTAACTACCTCGGTGAATTACGCTCCTAGTTACAAGCCTGGATGAGCGGAAATGGTTAAAATAGTACGGTGGGGCCCAAATGCCACTCACAGGTAGACCTTTCGGCCGTCCTAACCATTTCCAAACATCGGGACAAGAACGGGCGGCGTAATCGGCAGGCGAAGGGATCAACTACATACACAAATGAGTATGTATGCAAGCCACCATACAATAGTTCTCAGAGCCATTCCATCTAAAAGAAATAGAAATATTGCAACGCCATACGGCAAGATCCAAATATCCTAGATAGATATAATAGTTTAGGATATCTCCTCATACATCAAACATCAGAGTATCAGGCGGAAGACAAAATCCCAGTACGGATAAGAAGCAAATCGGCATAAGATGCCCCATAAATAAGCATGTCCCGCCCACAGATCTCACGGATCCCCGTTCCCGGAATCTCTACACCGAATGATCGTTGCCCACATCGTCTCCTCTCCACCCAAAGATCCATCTTGCGAGTTTACTGCTCATCTGAATCAAACAATTTATCGTGTGAGACCCTAGGGGTACTCAGCAAGTCTTTATGCCTCTAAAGGGACACAACTGGGTGACGCAATTGCAAAAGATAATACCTATCAATTCTAAAGATACTCGCTAACCATCCGCCTAACCAAAGATAGACGGATGTCCGTGAATTAATAACGACAGTTATAACAGTAATATCCACATATCCATCCTCCTCGCTGTCAATTTGAGGAAGCGTACTAACAACCCCCCATCCGTTGGCAGTTTTATTAACCATTCCATGAGTATTGCACTAATTACTAGTCAGATACTTAGTCAAATCAAGAGCGGTACTTTAGTTATACTTGTCTATGATCGAGAAACTGTGCTCCAAGTCGTCCATAACCGCGGACACGGCTTTCAGAAAGTTTTACCCTGCAGGGGTGCACAAATAGCAACACACACTCGATCAACCTCGGAAAAACCAAATCAAAACCCAACGAGGCTTTCACGACAAAGCGATCACAAGATTCAGAAATATTTCAGGGGGCCACCCCATTAAGCTACCCGCGACGAAGTTGGCCGACTCCGCGACGGACTCAAGGTTTGCGTCAATGGCTGTAAACGACTGGGAACCCGAAAGTGTGACTGGGCTTGTTGATACCGCGAAAACACTCCGCTTTCCAAAACAGTACAGGTGCATTACTCGCACAATCTTAAATAAAGCAGTAAAACATGGCATAGGTACAGAATAGTAGCAAAACCCCAAACTAGTTTGTGGCCCCAAGAAATAAGAATGAATCAAGCTCTGGCTCAGGGGGGTTCATAAGCCTCCCGGATGTGGATAGCGCGAATAATCAAGGAACAGGAATCAAGTACTCGGGGTCCTACGGGACACAAGTGAGCCTGAAAAACCAAATAGCAAATATGGCTCATCGGTGCCACTTTCATTAGTTATCCCATTACTACTCAGGTTAAGTTGTTTAGGTACCTCGTTATCCATCAGACACTCACATACCCTACACATGCTGTTCTACGACTCGCATGGCCCAAACAACTCCTGTAGTAATGGCTCATGGGATGGAGGAACAAGCTTCGGTGGGGTTTAAAAAAGTAAAGGCTATGCAATACTTGGGATTCAGTTTAATGCAATCGCGACTCCATGATGCAAGAAATAAGATAGAGGCAATAGGTACTATATGTATGCAAGCATGTGGTAGTGCTTGCCTGGCAGCTCAGTTGAAGCGAGAGAAGGATCTGGGTAGTGCTCCTGGGTCTCTTGATATATCCCCTGCTCAGCGTCTATTCGAAGAAGAACCAAACAAACAAGGGCCAACATAAATAAAGTACACAAGCATATGAATAAAATGCAACAAGCAATCAATCATGCCATGATGAATGATGCACAATTTGCATGGCAATAAAGTAGCATGGCAAGGGTGAGGTGTGGAATACAAAAATAAACCATTTTATGGTGTTTTAATCATATTTTAACCTCATATAAGTTGCTGTATACTTTATATTTATATGATGCATGCTTCAATTCAGATCAAGGAGTGCATAAACAGAAAGGTCTCGTCGAGCTAATCATTTTAGACATATCATTTGTCAAATTTGGACTTATAAAACAAAAGTTATTAATTAATTAAGGTAAAAGGGCATTTTATTGTAATTTTAATTATCTCGAAAATTAAAATGTTCAAAATATATTTTGAAGACCATATTTGAATTCCTCACATTTTTCTGATTTCAAAACATATATTATTTGTATCATTTGGAATTATATTTTAAAAGTCATTTGAAAACAGATTTAAATTTGAATTTGAATTAATTTGAAAAAGTTTTAAATTAAAATAGAAATAAACAGAAACTTTTGTTACTCAGCCACACCTAGCCAAAGACACAGACAAGTGGGGCCAGGTGCTGACTGGGCAACACACGCGCAGAAAAGCTTTTATCACCGCGAGATGTGCTAGCCTATACGGCGGACAGGTGGGACCAGCGGCTACGGGTCCACGTGCCAGCGGCCGTACGCGCGGAGGCTGACAGCTGGGGTCGAGATGGAGCACGGGTTGAGATTAAAAGAGGCCAGGGGGTTTTCTGGGAGAAGGCCACGCCGGCTGACTAGTGGGACCTCTAGGAGCGCGGGTTGAGGCGAGAAAACAACAAGGGGGTAACTGCAAAAAGGGCACCCGTACTGTTGTTCTTCCTCGCGATCTGACGAGAGATCGGTGTTCGCACGCAGGACACGGCGCGCGGATTCGATCCGGGGACCTGGCGTGCGCGCTGCGGGGCGTAACCAGTACGGTAGCCTGGCGTTGTTGCTGGGAACGGCTGCGCGGCCAGAAATCACTACCGCGGCACGACGACGAGGACGCGACCGCGAGCGTGCCAGCGCAGAGAGCGCTCGACGAAAAGACTAACGCGTACAGAGGAGGATCGGCCAGAGGGGGGTGTCCAGGAGGTTGCGTGGCTCACCGTGAGGCTGTTGGAGGTGGTGGATCGGGCAGGGGAGCAGTCGATCGTCGACGAGGCAGAGGCCGGGCGGAGCTAGGGTTTCGGCCGGCGCGTCGGCGTGCAGATCAACCTGGGGCTCCTCCTTCACGTCTGCGGGTACAGGGGCGGTGCAGGTGGTCGTCTCGGTCTACCAGGCCACCTCCGCGACGTGCACGCCGGCTGGACGACGAGGCACAGAGGTAGACGGCGTCGGCTGGCGTCGGGATCTGGCGATGGTGATGGGAGAGGGGAGGAGAGGAGGCAGGCGTCCTGGATGGATCTGGGAGGCAGAGGAGAGCCGGGAGATGGTGGTAGATAGCAGAGAGGGAGAGGGAGGTGCCGTGCGGGAGTGGCCGGTGGAAAAAGGTGGCTCGGCCACCTTTTCTCCTCCTCCTTCACGTGCTCGGGTGGGGCTCGGTCAGGGCAGGGGCAGGTGGTAATGGGGCTGCCAGGTGGGGACGACCGGTTGGTGGAGAGGCTCGGGCTGGGGCCCTCATGGCAGAGAGAGAGCTAGAGAGAGAGGGGTAGGCTCGGGTGTAGCTAGGGTTAGAGCTAGGGTTTGGAGAGAGGGGGTATGGCTCGGGTTAGGGCTTGATTTGGGTGGTAGCTAGGTGGGCCAGGGTGGCCAGGTGGGGCCAGGAAGGTAGAGAGAAGAGAGAGGCCGAGAGAGAGGATGAGAGCTAGGGAGGCTCGGGTTAGGTTAGATGGGGGTGTGGTTTAGAGAGGATGGTAAAGAGAGAGGAGAGATGAGTGGTATGGTTTAGGGTTTTAGGCATAATCCACATGGCCATGCATGGATGGGGGTGGGAGGAGAGGAAGGTGAAGAGAGAGAGAGAGAGAGAGAGAGAGAGAGAGAGAGAGAGATGAGAGGGATTTTAGCACTACCAAACTAGATCAAGCCAAAAGATAGGGAGAGAGGAAGGTGGAAGATGAGCCACTCAAAAAGACCAAATAAAAACAAAGGAGGCAAAAATATAGAGATGGTTGCATGGCCCATGCATATTATTAATGCTAGGTTTCATCTTGTGAAAACAAAATAATATCCATAGCATTTATACATATGCATTCCCAAAATATGGAATAAGCCAAACTAGAAGAAGTGAAAGGATGCCCCATGTGGAGTAGTTGGAGATGACCATATTTGAATAAAAATGGGACATGCTAGTGTGTATGTGCCACTAGATGCTTAATAGTCCCAAAAATATCCCAATATGAGCATAATTCCATAAAAATCCATATGGCAGCTAGGAAAAAGGGTTCCACTCACAAGGCATGCAAAGGTGGCCATGTGGCTCTCATATATCAATAATGTGAAAACAACATGATGCTAAGATGAGAGCATGTGGAAAATAGAATTGGATCCATCCCAACCCATATGAGCTAGAGGTAAAACCCAATAAAGTGCAAAGCTCATATTTAGTTGGATGGTGGAATTATAAGGTGGTGACAGAGAAAGGTGATGGAGTTGAATAAAAGATATGCCCCTAACTCAACTTGGGCATTAAACAATATATCAAGAACCAAATACAATAACAAGAGGCAAATACAATTTACAATGCATATGAGAGAAGAACCTAAACAAAAAGGGTTTTATATGATGCTCAAATGCAAGGAGGCATGATGACATGAGCATGATATAATTATGATGCACAAATGTATATATGAAGTAGCCATTATATTACTAGACCAAGTAGCATTACAATTGTTAGACAATTGGGATGCTACAGACTGGTTGTTTGATCTTGCATGCTTTTTCTATGCTTAGAAACTTTGTTTTGATGCATGTGTAGTCCTCTAGCAAGTTCCTATAGTAGTTGCTCATCATTTATCAACTTAGAAATCACTTGGTTTGATGGTTGTTTAAAATTTCAGCAAAGGGAAGTCATGGACCATCACACCTTTGGTGACATATTTGAGAGTGATGCACCTAGAAGGGCAAGGCTCTGAAGGTCATCTACCAGCTCCAGACCCTCATACAATGAGGATCTCATCACTCCACGGTTTGGTGACGAGGGAGATGAAGGGTGAAAGAACATGTGGGCCCCCATGTGTGGTTTTGGTAATTAATGGCAATCTCTATGGACTAATGCTTGTATCAAGTTGTATTTGTAGGAATTGTCCATAGGAAATGCTTGAACCATATGTTGGCTTCAAGGTTTGGAGAAGAAGGAAGTGAAGAGGATCAAGTGGTGACCAAGGTGTTCAAAGAGTGATCCACAGATTGGTCATGTGAGATTTAAACCTATGGCAAGTATGTCTTGAAGAATAAGATGGAGTAATATCTCTAGTGTACCTTCAAGGCATCAACAAAATGAAGAAAAGAAGAAATGATGTGCAAGCTAAAGATGTGCAGTATCTAGAAGATCTCATGCTTGAAGCTTTCCATCCTCGGTGATCATGGATCGATGAAGACAAGGTCAAATTAAAGGTTCCCCATGTTGTATGGGGGGAAACTTGCAAGTCTTCATCAAGCGAGTGTGTGCAAGAGCAATCAAGAAAGGTGTTCCATCTTGAGAAGGACAAGATCGTATACATCAAGATCTAGTGGAATATGCGCAAGACAAAGGTATGATGTTGATAGGGTTTTCTTCGTACCGGTCTCATGGTGTTAGTTGGGGAGACCGGTTTATAGGATAGATAACCGTACTATCAATAGGGGCTCTCAAGTGAGTAACTCGATCATATCATTCAGAGAGAGATCAAACCTTTGCATACTTAGCATCATACTTTCTTGGTTGTTATTTGGATCTTATCCATATGAGGTTCTACAGCTTGTGGTAATATTCATAACAAGCCCTAGTTCATCAAAAACGGATTTCCTCTTTATATCTTATTGCGTTTTTTTGTCTTGGAGGTTTTACCAGTTTGTCTTTTAGAGATAGGTAAAACCTTACATTATTTGGTTCTTAATAATGTAATGATTTAGAGCTTGTTTTAATCTCCATGACAATCTCTAGTTCATCGAAAATGGATTTCATATGCATTCTCTACTACGTTTTCGATGTTGGAGGTTTTACTGGTTTGTCTTTTTGAGAGAGGTTAAACCTTTCATCATTTGGTTCTATCATCCCTTGCTGTACTATTATGTTTTTCTGTATGATCTTGTAGAGCTTATTGTCCTCTTTAAAATGAGCCCAAGATCATCAAAATCAGAGTCTGGATGCAAAAGTTATGGCTGTTTTCGTATTAGTCTTTCTGCCAGTTTTTGTAAGACCGGAGACTCCGGACTAAATCTCCGGTCTATTTCCGGACCGCGTCTAGTACGTCCTCCAGATTGTCCCCGTTTGGCCTGGGTACACCATATACTCCGTTCCCAGTCCGGAGACTCCGGACCGGGCGATTCCTGGGCCTAACGGTTGGATTTCTAGGGACCTATTTAAGGGGCCCTTCTTCCTCAATGATTCCCTAGCTATCTTGCAAGTTTTCCCCCACCATTGTTGACCTCTTTAAGCTTGCTATCTCTCAATCCCTCCATTGATTCTTGCATATACTTTAGGGATTTGAAAGAGGAGATCTAGATCTACAATCCCACCAATCCATCTCTCCTCTAAGTGAGGGGAACATCTTGGGATCTAGATCTTGGAGTCTTTTGTGGATTTCCTCCATTGTTCTTACTCTCTTATTCCCCCACAAGCTTTTGTAGCTTTGGTGGAATTTGGGAGAGAAGGATTTGATCACTACTTGTGTTCTTTCCATTGCATTTGGTGCATAAGTTTGAGTTCTTGGTGAGAATTTGATTGAGTGAAAGGTGAGAAGCTTTTTACTCTTGGGTTCTTGGAACACTAGAAGGTTTGGTGTTTTTGCAGGTACTTGGATTACTTGGGGCCTCCAATTAGGTTGTGGAGCTTTCCCCAAGCTTGTTTGTTGGGAGCCTCCAATTGAGTTGTGGAGAAGTGCCCCAACCTTGTGAGAGGTTCCGGATTGCCACCGACAAGTGCACCGATAGTGGAAGCGTGGATCGATCCCGTTGGGGTGAGATTCACACGAGAATAAGGGAGGCCTTTTGTGGCGTTGGTGGTTTGATACCACCCCCTCTCCAAACGAGACGTACTCCATGTTGGGAGGAACTCGGTAAAATATCGTCGTCCCCGCGTGCCTCGGTTATCTCTATACCCGAGCTCTTACTTGTGCAGTTTACTTTGTGATAGCCTTCGTGCTTGAAGTATATATCTTGTTATCACATAGTTATTTGACTTGCTTAGCATAAGTTGTTGGTGAACATAGGTGAAACCTAGTTGTTCTTGGTATTGTGCTTATCAAAGTAAACACTAGTTTAATTCCGCCTTTGTTGAGCAACTCTCGGAAAAGTTTTAATCGCCTATTCACCCCCTCTAGGCGACATCTGTATCCTTTCAATTGGTATCAGAGACCGGTCTCCCATTTTAGGCTTCACCACCTTGAGAGTAAAGATGTCGGCTAGGGGATTTGTGCACAATGATAGGTTCACATTCGATGGCATAAATTATGATGTTTGGAAATCTCGCATGCTTAATTTATTTCGGGGAATTCACCCAAAATATCGAGGGATATCTATATATGGGTTTCTCTTCTCCTATGGATCCCCAAAACGAACCTTTAGAGGAGAAGTTGAACTCTTGTATAGATGCTCTAGCTACTAAAATTCTTTCACTTGTTGTGAGCAATGTAGTTCTTTCTTCGATCATGCCTTATTCGAGTGCTCATGAAATATGGACCAAGCTTCAAGATAAATATAGCAAGTCCAACATTATTGAGGATGATTGTGTTGCTTCCACTTTAGGTCAAGATGATTTCTCATCGTCTACCACTTCACCAACATGTTATTTTTCACAAGGTAATAATATGGTGAGTGGTGATAGAAATTGCAATTTGGATAGTGTGCTTAATATTTATAATCCCTCATCTCTATCTAGTTGCAATGATCTATCTTTGGACTTTAACACTTCTAGCACTACAAACTTCTTACATGCTTGTGTTAATAGTCCTTGCATATCATGTAGAAATGACTTGAATAAATCTCATGATGATATGCTTGTGTTGTCTTATTGCCATGATAAAAATGCTTCTATTTCCTCTAGTGCTTGTGTTGCTAACCATGTAGAGGAAACCGAAGATTCTATGGACCAAGACAAGGTCTTGAATAGAGCTACAAGTGCAATCTCATCATCACCTTCCTTCGGTTCTCACATATGCCTTATTGCTAAGGGAACAAAGGTAAACTCTTTGGATCCCATTGTATCTCATGATGATGATGATGTTGAAAATGATAATGATGATTATCGAGGTAAGTATTATATTACCTCTATTAAGAAAATGGGAGAGTTTGTCTATAGTGCTCTCTACAAAAATAAAATTGCTTCCTCCAACTTTCTTGAAATCTTGAATTATGCTATAGAAGGCAATGATCTTATTGAGGAGCAAGAAAACATAATTGATGAAAAGTTTGCGCTTGAGCGTGAGTATGCTAATGAACTTGCTCAACTAAAGGACTCCCTTGAAGAAGAACAAACCACCAAAGATTCTCTTGAGGAGACTTTTACTCTAGAATTATATAGAGTAAAGGAATACCATGATAGAGAACTTGCGGTGGCTAACTCCTTCAAGATTAAAAATGATGAACTTGAAGTTGCTTATGCTAAACTTGTTGAGGATTTTAAGCACCTCGAAAATGGCTCTCGGGTCATTAAGAGGGATCTCATCAAACTCACCGAGTCGCATGAGAAACTTAAAGCTTCATATTCAAAAGAACTTGCCAAGTTTCCCTCACCTCTTGCTAATAATGATGATGCTTGTGCTACTAACTCTATTTCTTGTGAAGCATCTATTTTGAAGGAGAATGTTGAGCTAAAGGCTCAACTTGCTTTGCTAACTATCAACTATGGGAAATTAGAAGAAAGTCATGTCAAGCTCTCAAGCTCGCATGAGGATCTTCTAGTCTCCCATGGAAGGCTAAAGTTAGCTCATGAGGCCATCGTGTCAAAGGTAACATCTAGTGGGCCTCATGGGGACATTAGCACTATATCTACTCCAAATGTTATATTGCCATGTGCTAGTCCTTGTAATTCATCCACTCTCAACCATGCTATATCTCGTGATGAATTACATTTCGTGCCTTTTTGCATTTAACAATGTAGCATCTACTTCCTCTAGTACTTTTGTTGAAACTAACCATGTAGAGGAAATCAAAGAGCTCAAGGCTCAAGTCACTTCTTTGAAGAATGACTTGAAAAAGGGTCACCAAGGTAAGGCCACACTCAACAAAAACTTGAGTGTGCAAAAATCCCCCAATGACAAGAGTGGGCTTGGATTCAACTCCAATGTCAAGAACAAGTCCACTATCAAGTTGAAGCACAAGGACAACAAGAAGAATGGCCAAGATCAAGTCAAGAATCCGGCCAACATTGTTTGCTTCAAGTGCAAGGAAGAAGGGCACCATGTTAGATCTTGCCCATTGAAGAAAAAGCCTCTTAGTGTGAAGCAACAAGGGAAGCGGCCTCAAGCTCCACCTCAAGTCATTGACGGGCCTATTCCTAAGAGGACTACTCGAGCTCTTCCTCGAGTTGTGGCTTCACCTAAGAATAAAGATGGCAAGAGTAGAACTTGCTACATATGCCGTGAGAAGGGGCGCATTTCTTCCTCATGCACTATTGGTATCTCCTCATCCAATCCTATCTTGATTGATGATGCTTATTCACTTTATAAGGATGAGATTGGCAATATGTTTGCCAAGTTTGTTGGTGCCCAATGTGGTGTCAAGAAAAGAACCATTTGGGTTGCCAAGCCTATTGTGACTCACTTCTTAGGACCCAACTTGGTTGGGGACCAACAAGCCAAAACTTGATCAATAGGTGTGTTTTGGAGGGCATTCGAGACTTGGTCACATTATGAAGAATTGAGGGATCTTCATCAATTATTTGTGTCAAGCCAAGCATTTTGGATTATTATGCTTATATTATATATCCAATGTTCCTCCTTGCGGTAACAAATGCTTAACTCATTACATTGAAAGTTACTCGCCCCCTTGTGCATGTGTTGGTTTTGTATCTTCCATGCTTTTGTACATGTTGTGCTATCCACTTAATTATCTTGAGGTATCAAGCATATCTGTGTATGATTAGGTGGCACACCATGTATGTGTGTTTCTTGTGTTTGAACCTTACGTGGTTATATTTGGTATCTTATTTGGCTCTTGTGAGAGGTTAATGGACTATCCCATTTTGGGGAGTGTTATTCTTAGGCATTCCACAATCCTAAAAATGTGTGTACATGAGGTATACCACCTAGCTTTTATATTGGAATATTATCTAGTCTCTTTGTGGTATGTTTCTCATGAGAAATTTAAGTTCTATAATGTCCATTAATTATCTCTATTTTTATCCCTTTTGCCTCGTGTTGGTTTTATGGTAGTATCACATCATGGGGGAGTCATATGCTTAGTGCATATTACAATCCTAGAAAATGTGAAAATTCGAGTTTGTGTCACTTAGAATTGATATTGATAATTATCTAGCTCATATGTGACACATTAGCTCATACAAGTTACAACTTACTTGAATGTCTTTATTTCTCATAGTTCGGATCTTGTGTGTGTAAGTGTTTCTTGGTTGTGTTTCCTCATATTTAGATTTATATATCCTCATGGAAACCATTTGCTTCAAGTTACTCTAATCACTAGTGATTGTGTGACTATTATAACTTACCAAGAATCTCTTTTGAAGCATTGAACTTAATTCTTATACTTTGTTATATGCTTCTTGTTGTGACTATGATCGTGGATATCCATGCAAACTACCTTGAGAAAATTATTCCCAATATTTCTTGTCCTTGGACAATGAGTAGAAGTTATTGATCATATTCACTTTGGCCTTTGCTTAATATTGTCCTATCTTTAGCCAAGTAAATGTTTTATGTGCTCCCATGTATTCCTTGCTACTTTTGGATCTTCTTATTTTATTGGTATCCTCTTGTGTTTTATTTAATGTAGGAAGTAGTGATGATCTCATTTGTGTGCATTTTGCATTCAAAATAAAAATTCTATATAATGTACTACTTATGGGTGAGCTCTCCTATATTATCTAGAACAATCCTTTTATGCTTCCTTGTTGGATCCATATCGGGGTTTTAAGTGCTTGGAAGTTTGATCTTTTTGTTTTGGTATTTTGTGCCATCATGAAAAGTTTGGAGAGTTTGGTTTACTTGTTGGAACCTTACTCTTTTGGGGAGTTGGTTTTGTCTCATTCCTTGTTTAACGTTTTGATCATTTTAGAATGAGATAAATCCTTGAGCATTTGTATTTTTATCTATCTTTTTCTCTTTGTCTTTAGCCTAGTTCATTTTTGAACTTATGATCTTTCGTGTGTTGAATTGGTTCTTTGATACAATTTGGACACCGCTTGTATTGTCACACTCGTGTGTGTGCCATTTCGGTTTACTTGGTGTTTTTGTTCAAATTGTATCTCATTTTTGGTTCTTGAAAGCCTTGTGCATGAATATTTACTACATATCTATATTATGGCATGCTTGCTTTCTTTGATCCAATATATAAGGGAAAATCCACCAATTTCCATCGGCTAAGTTGTGCATGAAATTCAATTTCATATCAGTATGCACATAATTATGTGGAGTCTCTCCTATGTATTGTAGTTGCACTAACTACTTTGGACCCAATATGTTTGGGACCATTTTGTACTTAATTATGTTTTAGGTACATTGGATATATATTGGATGCTTGTCTCTCAATTTTGAAGAAGTGGTGCATACATGAAAATTTGAGGCAAGATATAGGATGATCAACGAATTCATATCCTTTACATCCTACCAATTATATCTCGGTAACAAGTATATCTTTCTCATGCATATTTATCTTGCTTCCAAACTTTTGTAGGTTGCATCTTGGCATGAATTTTTGTTATTGTACAAATTTTTGTATTTATAGCCATGGTATTAAGAGAACTATCTATTGTAAATATGTATAAGTTGAGATGAGTGCATATAATTGGGATTATACAAAATCATGCATATGATCCACCAATCCCAAATATGTCAATCTAGCAATTTTATTGCCTATCTTTTCCTCAACTTCTCTCATGTGCAATAGTGAGATTTTGCTAGTTGATTTCTCCTTGTGATACTTGTTGCCTTTCTCCATATATTCCAACTTTCTCCTTTTTTCCTTGGTGATAGTTGTAATGTATGGGGTGTGTTGGTTGTTGAAGCTCATCGATGTACAATAAGATATTTGACCCTTTGGACATGCTTTCAAGAAAAATCTTATTGGTATTGTCATGACTTCATTTTGGATATCTTGCTCTATTGATTTTAAGTATCTACTTTGTGTGTACATGTTTCTTTGTGGATCAATATCTTTGCAAGATTGTCTACTTAGAAACTTATACACATGCAAGAGGTTACTCTATTTTTTCTTGATATCTTCCTTGTTTCATGTGTGTTGTATGGTCATACTAAGCAATATCATTCATTGAAGACTATGTGGATATGCAATGATCATCCTTGTACTAGTCTTATAATATGCTTTGTCATGCATCTCACACATCCTTGTGGTCGAGCCTACTAATATGTTGTCTCTTACTTATTGCTCAACCATTTGTTTCTTGCAAATTTTATTCCTTGGTATTTGCTCATTTGCGCAAAGCTGTGTTATAAGTAAAATAGAGTAAGTGAGGATTCCATGTTATGCACATTGTATTCACATACAAAAACCTAATGTTGCACATACCTAGGGGAGCTTCCTAATTTTATTTATAGCATCACTTTGTGCTTATCATATTTGTTCTCTCATGCCTTGTATTGTTAAATGGAGTTGGGTGAGTGAGGATTCCATGATTATGCACTTTGTTCCCAAATGCAATTATCATAATTGGTATTATCTTTAGGGATCTCATCTAATTCATTTAATAATGCTCATTTGTCTTCTTTTATTTGTTGTGTTTAAATGCTTATGGGGGAGCAAGGATTCCATATTTGTGCATTATGTATTCTAATGCATTTATTTTTAAATTGTGCACGAATCTTGGGGAGCTTCTCCATTTATTATTTAAAAACATTCTTTTGCTCTTATCATAATATCTTGTTGTTTCCATTTGGACTCAATTGTTGTTTTCAATTGGTTTGGCGGATCTTGTGATTGCTTACATCATTTTTTGATGCTTCTTTTATTTTATTTCTTTTGAAAATCTATGGGTCCTCGATATAGTTCTAATTCCTCCCAAGTATTCATCATTGGATATGTACGAATGCACACCTTTTGGGGATTTATCACTATATTGGACTTCTAGAACTTGTCACCCATTTCGGCAATCGATGCCAATGGGGGAGAAGTTTTAGAGGATTTAAGGGGAATGGTTTATGCCTTGAGTTTGTTTCTAAGCATTTACCTTTCATGCTCTTTCATCGTTGTTGTTGCTTAGCATGTGGTATATATATAGAGGAAACTCCACCAATGATAATGATTGGCAATATATGCAATGAAATTCAAGTTCATCACACATGCATATATTGTGGGGGAGTTTGCTCTATATATGGTGATGGTACCAATATCACATACTTATGTAGTATTTGATATTGGTGCTACCATTTTATGTGTTAAATTCCTTATATAAACCCTCTCAAATGGATTGTCATCAATTACCAAAATGGGGGAGATTGAAAGAACATGTGGGCCCCCATGTGTGGTTTTGGTAATTAATGACAATCTCTATGGACTAATGCTTGTATTAAGTTGTATTTGTAGGAATTGTCCATAGGAAATGCTTGAACCATATGTTGGCTTCAAGGTTTGTAGAAGAAGAAAGTTAAGAGGATCAAGTGGCGACCAAGGTGTTCAAAGAGTGATCCACAGATTGGTCATGTGAGAGTTAAACCTATGGCAAGTATGTCTTGAAGAATAAGATGAAGTAATATCTCTGGTGCACCTTCAAGGCATCAACATAATGAAGAAAATAAGAAATTATGTGCAAGCTAAAGATGTGCAATATCTAGAAGATCTCATGCTTGAAGCTTGCCATCCTCGATGATCATGGATCGATGAAGACAAGGTCAAATTAAAGGTTTCCCCATGTTGTATGTGGGAGCAACTTGCAAGTCTTCAGCAAGCGAGTGCGTGTAAGAGCAATCAAGAAAGGTGTTCCATCTTGAGAAGGACAAGATCGTATACATCAAGATCTAGTGGAATATGCGTAAGACAAAGGTATGATATTGATAGGGTTTTCTTCGTACCGGTCTTGTGGTGTTAGTTGGGGAGACCAGTTTATAGGATAGATAACCGTACTATCAAGAGGGGCTCTCATGTGAGTAACTCGATCATATCGTTCAGAGAGAGCTCAAACCTTTGCATACTTAGCACCACCCTTTCTTGGTTGTTATTTGGATCTTATCCATGTGAGGTTCTAGAGCTTGTGGTAATATTCATAACAAGCCCTAGTTCATCAAAAACGGATTTCCCTTTTATATCTTATTGTGTTTTTTATCTTGGAGGTTTTACCGGTTTGTCTTTTAGAGATAGGTAAAACCTTCCATTATTTGGTTTTTACTCATGTGAGGATTTAGAGCTTGTTTTAATCTCCATGACAAGCTCTAGTTCATCGAAAACGGATTTCATATGCATTCTCTACTACGTTTTCGATGTTGGAGGTTTTACTGGTTTGTCTTTTTGAGAGAGGCTAAACCTTTAGTCATTTGGTTCTATCCTCCCTTGCTGTACTATTATGTTTTTCTGTATGATCTTGTAGAGCTTATTGTCGTCTTTAAAACGAGCCCAAGATCATCAAAATCGGAGTCCGGATACAAAAGTTATGGCTGTTTTCGTATTGGTCTTTCTGCCAGTTTTTGTAAGACCGGAGACTCCGGACTAAATCTCCGGTCTATCTCCGGACCGCGTCCAGTACGTCCTCCAGATTGTCCCCGTTTGGCCTGGGTACACCAGAGACTCCGGTCCCAGTCCGGAGACTCCGGACCGGGCGATTCCTGGGCCTAACGGTTGGATTTCTAGGGACCTATTTAAGGGGCCCTTCTTCCCCAATGATTCCCTAGCTCTCTTGCAAGTTTCCCCCACCATTGTTGACCTCTTTAAGCTTTCTTTCTATTAATCCCTCCATTGATTCTTGCTTATACTTTAGAGATTTGAAAGAGGAGATCTAGATCTACAATCCCACCAATCCATCTCTCCTCTAAGTGAGGGGAACATCTTGGGATCTAGATCTTGGAGTCTTTTGTGGATTTCCTCCATTGTTCTTCCCCTCTTATTCCCCCACAAGCTTTTGTAGCTTTGGTGGAATTTGGAAGAGAAGGATTTGAGCACTACTTGTGTTCTTGCCATTGCATTTGGTGCATAGGTTTGAGTTCTCGGTGAGAATTTGATTGAGTGAAAGGTGAGAAGCTTTTTACTCTTGGGTTCTTGGAACCCTAGACGGTTTGGTGGTTTTGCAGGTACTTGGATTACTTGGGGCCTCCAATTAGTTTGTGGAGCTTTCCCCAATCTTGTTTGTTGGGAGCCTCCAATTGAGTGGTGGAGAAGTGCCCCAACCTTGTGAGAGGTTCCGGATTGCCACCGACAAGTGCACCGATAGTGGAAGCGTGGATCGATCCCGTTGGGGTGAGATTCACAGGAGAATAAGAGAGGCCTTTTGTGGCGTTGGTGGGTTGATACCACCCTCTATCCAAACGAGACGTACTCCATGTTGGGAGGAACTCGGTAAAATATCGTCGTCCCCGCGTGCCTCGGTTATCTCTATACCCGAGCTCTTACTTGTGCACTTTACTTTGTGATAGCCTTCGTGCTTGAAGTATATATCTTGTTATCACATAGTTATTTGACTTGCTTAGCATAAGTGGTTGGTGAACATAGGTGAAACCTAGTTGTTCTTGGTCTTGTGCTTATCAAAGTAAACACTAGTTTAATTCCGCCTTTGTTGAGCAACTCTCGGAAAAGTTTTAATCGCCTATTCACCCCCCTCTAGGAGACATCTGTATCCTTTCAAAGGGGATGCTCACCCCTCCACCTTTCCTTGTCAAACTTTCTTGCGAGCTGCTGTGATTCTTAATGATTTCAGGGCTTTGATTGAGAGGGATGGTCTAACAAGTTTCATGCAGGATGAGAGTGCACAATATGCTTTACTTACTAAAACATTTGTGGAGAGTTTCTCCTTCACCAATAGTTTGTTCAATTCTTCTGTGTCTTTCAGACTTTATGGTAGGGCTCATTCTATGACATTGAAGAATTTTTGCAAGGCCTTGGGACTTGGTACAAAGGGGTCATCAAAGAAGATTACAACCCTTCCCGCTGATTTGCTGGAACTATACCGAGGAATAACCAATGATGATGACCGCAGAGCTCAGCGAGGGAAGATAAAGAACATTCAACTTCCAGCCATCAGGTACTTCACCTACTATCTTACCACCAGTGTTCTCGGTAGGGAGAACACTAGTAATATCCAACTATCAATTGGCCTTCTTAGCTGTTGCGCTCTACGGTGAGGAAAAGTATAATCTTGGTTCCCTCATTGCTCGTCGTTTAGCTGCTAGGGGACCCATTTATGGGGGAATTATTGCTACTCGTATCGCTGCTACCTTGAGAATTGCTGTTGATCCCCATGATACAGTTTTGGCTCCTCAGAGACTTGATCTTGCTGCCATGAAGGCACACCACTTTGTCACCTCTAGCTCTACTCTTGAGAACTTGGTTTATAGAATGTTGTTTACTGACGGGGAAGAGAGAGAGATCCCTCTACCCCAAACCACTTTGTTCAGTATTTCTCAGGGACCTTGGTCACGCTCGAAGGCGGAGATGGATGAGTTGCTGGGTTCTCTTAACTTCCACGGGCACTATCAGGGGGGAGCACCCGCTTATGACCCCGCTGTACATTACACAGGGGAGGCCTCGAGCTCGTACCAGGACGAGGGGGCTTCCTCGACATACTATGGAGGTGCATCTACTTGAGCACCATGGGATTGAGCCCCGCTTAGGCCAAAATCCTAAGCTTGGGGGGAGGTACACCGACATCACACTCATCTATATATCATGTTCAGTCGGTTCTTTGTATATCCATTGTTTCGCTTTCTTTTTGGTTTTTGCTGCTTCTTTCTCAAAAACACAAAAATACCAAAAATATTTTCGTTGTTTCTCTTGGTTTGTTTCTTTGTTTCTTTGCTTTGGTTTGCCTTAAAAGAAAAATCCAAAAAGATTTTGCTTTATTTGGTTCGCTTTGTTTTTGTTTGGTTTTTATTTGTTTGCTTGTTTCTAAAAAAATCGAAAACACCAAAAATATTTGTTGTTATTCTTTGGTTTTGTGAGTTCTTCGCAGGGTTCAGCCGTCCTCAGTGGATATTGGTTTTCATGTTAATTATTCAAGTCACACAAGTGAAGGGCAATAATGAAGATTAAGACAACTCGAGGTGTGGTAAGAGGCTGGTAACAAACTATATTTGTTTCATTTTTGTACATATACTCATCATTGTGAGTATGCTTAGCCTGTTTGTGTAAGGTGTATGTCATTATGGATGCTTAGTAGTTCTTGCTTGTCTATGATTAGCTCCAGCTTGCTAATAGTTTGTAGCATGTCATATGAATGTTTGCTTGCATTGTTTTATTCATACTTTGGTATGATATTGTGGTATCCTCCTCTGTCTGTTCATGTGAATCGACTTGGCACATGCTCACGCATGCATATGACTAATCAATAGTCAGTAAGCCTCGATGATTTATTTTGCCTCAGAGTTCTTGTATCACTTTCATGCCATAATTATTCCTATTTTGTTTCAAGCATGATTATGACAGTTATTGCTCTCTCGTTTGTCGCTCCATCTCTATTGCTAGCCTTCACTTGCACTGAGTATGTGCTCTACCTATGCTTCCAACTCCCCAAAACCAATATTGCGAGTTGTGTGCACCATACCTACCTATTAGCATCATTTGCTACTTCAGTGAATATTCTATATGCCGTGTTTTCTTCCAAAATAAAATGTTTGTCTGTTTTGAGAAAGTTAGTTAGTAAAGCTCTCACGAACTTGATGGCACACTTTATTCCTTACGCTTAATAATCTTGAACCATTGTGACTAGTCCATGAAATTTATATGCTTGCTTATTATATGCTGGGAGTTAGCAGAACCGTGCTGTCACGGGGAACGCTTTCAACACCTATTGGATATCTTATCCAGTTGATTCCTTGCTCTTTCGTTTATGGATGTCGACGATGTGAAATAAAAGGGGAAGTTGTTAGTTCATGGAGTTTATATAGTGTGTTAGAGAAACGTCTGGGCCGCTAGCCTAAGCCATGCCTAATCATGGTGGAAACTTGCAGCATCACTATAATGAGCATCTATGAAGCGCCCTCAATAAAAAGCTATGCATATGGTAAATAAAAAGATTGCTGAGATGCTCATTGTCTGCTTGCCTTGTCATTTTGGTTATGGGAAAGCTCCTGTAGCATATGCAAGGGGTACCCCGTTGGCGTTTCTCGATGATATGCATGTATTTACAATGACAAGAACTTTCAGGTGACCAAAGTTGAGTAGCATGCAGAGCGGCCCTCGTACTCAAGGGACTTGGGATTTCCAGTCTATGGTCTGTCAAACATATGATTCAGAGTGGACCTTACTTTCACCTTAACCACATGAAGATGCCTATGATAGGGACAATGATAGCTCAAAGCTAATGAGTACCTTCCTTTCAGCATTAGGAAGCCTTTCAAACCATCACAAAAACCGTTTTCACAATCTTGTTGAGTCACCACTTATTCTATGAGCACCTTCTTGAGAGCATAGTTGTCATTCTTGTGTTTGTTCCAAAACTTGGTTAATTATGTCATGACTCTGATGCTTGTATCTCATGTATCTTTATCTCTAGTCTTCATGTGAACTTCAGAGGTGCCTTAGCATTTATATTGTGCTCTTCAAACAAAGGCAAGCGAGATACCACTCTATCATACCTTATTATGAGCATTGCAATGTTACTTATGTTTATGTTTCATGCTACTTATTATTATTGAGTTGGTTCCTCTTCATAGCTTGCAATGACTATTGAGTAGACTTAGTTGCATACTCTTTATTATGAATTGTCTAAGAATCTACTCTTGTGCTGAGAATATATACATCATATGAAGCAAAGTGTTCGTGAAAGTTCTTTTATCGCACTCAGTTTTCAACTGAATTGCTTAAGGACAAGCAATAAGCTAAGCTTGGGGGAGTTCATACGTCCAAAACGTATCTACTTTCTCGAACACTTTTCTATTGTTTTTATTCTATACTTGTGTGATTTGGATACAACTAACACGGACTGACGCTGTTTTCAGCAGAATTACCTTGGTTTCTTGTTTTTGTGCAGAAAATGAACTATCAGGAAAAATCCCGGAAAATATTCCAAAAATTATATTTCACCAGAAGATCCACGGAGCCAGAAGGGGAGACAGAGGATGCACAGGGTGCAGACCAACCCAGGCGGGCCCATTGACCCGCGCTACCGGGGAGGTTTGGCCACCCTAGGCAGCTTCTCGGCCTCCCTCTACGCCTATAAGATACCCTTCGACCTAAAAACCGAGGGGGAGGGGTCGATAGTTTTCCAGAAAGAGTTCCGCTCTACCGCCGCCACGAGAAACCAAGATTCGGATCCAGAAACTCCGTTCTGGCACCCTGTCGGGACGGGGAATTTGGAGAGGATCATCGCCATCGTCATCACCAACGCATCTCCATCAACCACCGATGTTTCCCTCATCCATGAGTGAGTAATACCCCGCTGTAGGCTTGGGGATGGTAGGGATTGGATGAGTTCTATCATGTAATCGAATAAGATCTGTTAGGGGCATAGTTTCTAGTATCTCTATTAGTGCTATTTGACTTTGTTGCAACTTGTTGTGCTTAATGCTTGTCACTAGGGCCCGAGTGCCATGATCTCTGATCTAAACTTATTATTGAATCATTATGATAGTATTGTTTATGATCTTATCTGCAAGTTGTGTACACATATCATTGTCCGGATCCAAAGGCCCCAAAGTGACAATAATTGGGACAACCGGAGGGGATGGCTGTGGTGTGAGGATCACATGTGTTCACGGAGTGTTAATGCTTTGCTCCGGTGCTCTATTAAAAGGAGTACCTTAATTGCCAGTAGTTTCCTAGAGGCCCCGCTGCCACGGGTTGCCTGGACAGAAGATGTTGTGCAAGTTCTCATTGCGAGCACGTATGACTATATTTGGAGCACATGACTATATCGGGGGAAACTTAGGACCAGTCTGGATAGGAGCGTCGTTGTCGTGGCTTTTCTTTTTGGAGGTGTTGCTTGGTACGTGATGCTTCTGAGCGCTAGGAGCGTGGTAGAAATTCTTTGAAGGGCACAGCGGTTACGGGTCATCCTCATTTTCGTCGAGCCGTTGTTGTCGGCTTTATTTTCCCTCTTCGTTTTCTTTGTTATTTTTCTTTAGGCGTTGTGCTGTCTGGCCCAGCAACGGTCTTAAACGGTGATTTGAGAAAGGACATCACAACATCACATAACTGCTTTGTTCATTAGAAACACCAAACTAGTTTTTGTCGAGTTCCATGAAAGGTTTTGGATGTTACTAAGCTGGATCTGGTGGTTCTATTCGCTGCTTTGCAAGAGGCACCCTATTTATTGTGGTTTAATGTTTGGTTCATTACCTTGCTGCCCAGAAATCAGTGCAAATCGAGCGGTACTATCCAATTTGCCTCCTAAACACCAGTTTTAATATATATATTTTTTTACCAAAGTGGATACCATTGGGGAAAAAATGCGTCGTAATGTTTCATCAAACTCAATTGACTTTCATACCTGGACAACACATCTTAGAAGGAGTGGTCGTCCTTCACGAAACCATCAACAAGCTTCACTAGAAGAAGCTTGATGGTGTGATCTTCAAAGTGGATTTTCAAGTCTTAGGAAAAAGTTAAATGGACGTACTTGTAACAAACTTTGCATGTGAAAGTCTTTGCACCTCACTGGTGTGACAAGATTTCGCAGTTTGTTTAAGGTGGGAGGGTTGTCGTCAACACGAATGATGACATTGGACATTACATATAAAGGAGAAAAGATCTTAGACTAGGGGATCATGTGTCTTCGATGCTTTCATTTATTGTTGTAGGCATGTTTTTCATGTTACAACCCGAGTTAAAAAGGATGGAAAAGTTGGGGGAATTATCTTCACTTGATTGACGGTGTAGTGTCCAACCTGATGGCATCAACATTTTTTGGAGCATGGTATGGAAAAGACGGTCAACATGAAGCTCATCTTGTGTATTTTTGTAGCAATTTTTGGGCCTTAAATCAACGTTCTTGAAAGTGATCTTTTTTATTTGGCAAGGCCAAACAAGACAAGCAGCAATACTGTTTGGATGCAAAGCCAAATCATTCCATTTTTGTTACCTTGGAATTCCTATTTGTCATGGTAAGCTCTTGATGAAAGAGTGGAAGAGTGTTGAGGATTCATTTGAGAAAAATCTTAGTATTTGAAATGACATATTTTGTGTCATGGTGGATGACCTTTTTCGATTAATGGTGTACTCACAAATAAATCCATGTTTATGCTCTACTTATTTTAAATATCCAAAGATCCATATTCATGTGGGAAAAAGTGATTTACATAAATGGAATTAGCATGTACTGTCATTCTACACATTGAAATACCGAGTGTAATTTTGGGTGGTGGAACCGGGGATCAAATATAAATCCCTACTAAGGAAGTGGATGTTTAAGATGATGATGTCTCCCAAGTGCAGGAGATCAATAGTAGTCCCTTTCAATAAGAAAAGATTGTCAAACCCACGAGGAGTTGAAGGTATTGGTTAGAAAATTTGACAAGTAAAACAATAAAAGATGCAAGAGTTTTGAATTTTGGGTTTGAAGTTTTCAGTAATGTAAATTGCTAACAGTAATGTCTAAGAGTAATGCTTTTTCTATAAGAGAAAGACCAATCCTCTATGCATAAAGAGGACAAACTCAAGTGTGTTTACTTATATGTAACAAGCGTTTTCGAGGATGGCATGGATTTACTTAGCATAGATATTTATAAACAACATGGTGAATATCTTGTCAAGTTTAATTTTATTAGGATGGAGCCTAAATTAGGTGTAGCATGTATATGAGAAAGTAGACCTCTTACGATGGGTCCTATGGCCATTTTCATGAGAAAACATAAGAATTATTAAAACTTAAAAGTCTCACCATAGCAGTTAGTTCATGGGTCCCTGATATAAACTCCTCTAATGCAACTCAAAGTATTGGAATACGACTTTTGTCATTCCGTCCCTTCCAACCCTCTTTATTGCATTAAAGTGTAGCCTTATGAGCCCATATAGGTGAAGTAATATACAGTCAATGTTCGCATATCACCATCACAGAACCACATAAAAGATAAAACTTGACCAAATACTCATTGCATATTGGGAAAATTTGTTGTTGGACACTATTATTTTCAGGTATTTGCTGATAGACACCGCCGAATTATGGCTTTTTTCGTTACCATTAAAATTTTGTGTACCATTGATACGTCCAAAACGTATCTACTTTCTCGAACACTTTGCTATTGTTTTTCTTCTATACTTGTGTGATTTGGATACAACTAACACAGACTGACGCTGTTTTCAGCAAAATTACCTCGGTGTCTTGTTTTTGTGCAGAAAATGAACTATTAGGAAAAATCCCAAAAAATATGCCAAAAATTATATTTCACCAGAAGATCCACGGAGCCAGGGAGACAGAGGGGAGGCCTGGGGGGACCAGACCCACCCAGTGCGGCCCAGACCTGCGCCTAGGGGAGGTTTGGCCACCCCAGGCAGCTTCTCGGCCTTCCTCTGCGCCTATAAGTTACCCTTCGACCTAAAAACCGAGGGGGGGTTCGATAGTTTTCCAGAAAGAGTTCTGCTCCGCTGCCGCCACGAGAAACCAAGATTTGGATCCAGAAACTCCGTTCTAGCACCCTGCCGGACGGGGAATTTGGAGAGGATCATCGCCATCGTCATCACCAATGCATCTCCATCAACCACCGATGTTTCCCTCATCCATGAGTGAGTAATCCCCCGATGTAGGCTTGGGGATGGTCGGGATTGGATGAGTTCTATCATGTAATCGAATAAGATCTGTTAGGGGCATAGTGCCTAGTATCTCTATTAGTGCTATTTGACTTTGTTGCAACTTGTTGTGCTTAATGCTTGTCACTAGGGCCCAAGTGCCATGATCTCTGATCTGAACTTATTATTGAATCATTATGATGGTATTGTTTATGATATTATCTGCAAGTTGTGTACACATATCATTGTCTGGATCCAAAGGCCCCAAAGTGACAATAATTGGGACAACCGGAGGGGATGGTTGTGGTGTGAGGATCACATGTGTCCACAGAGTATTAATGCTTTGCTCCGGTGCTCTATTAAAAGGAGCACCTTAATTTCTAGTAGTTTCCTAGAGGCCCCGCTGCCACGGGTTGGCTAGACAGAAGATGTTGTGCAAGTTCTCATTGCGAGCACATATGACTATATTTGGAGTACATGCCTAGGATTTTTTAGTACTTGGATGCTTGTTATTATTTATATGCAATGCCCTAGTTCTTGAAGTTACATGTTTAGACTCGTTCATGCAACGCCCGTTCATCCATCCCTATGCCTACCCCACTCGAATCCTCATTGCTATCACATTCTTGCTATTACTATTGCTACTATTTCACATTTCGCTATTGTTGCTTTGCTGTTACTACTATAAATTATTACTACTGATAAACTTCCGTGAGCAAGAACTATTTCCAGGTGCAGCTGAACTGACAACTCAGTTGTTAAGCTTGCAAGTATTCTTTGGATCCCATTGTGTCGAATCAATAAATTGGGTAATACTACCCACGAAGACTGTTGTGATCCCCTACACTTGTGGGTCATCAACCATTTGTTGGAACACACTATGAGTCAGAAAAGGAAAGTTGCAGCTCAGAAAAAAAACAAATTAGAATTACTTTTATACCCTTGTATGGACAATTCTTTGTTTTCACGTCCAAAATCATGCTCCATTCCCCAGACGCGAGGCGGGTGCGAACACGTCGTCTCTATGAGGTGTGGCCCCTAATGCGTCGAACGGCCATCGCCCAACGCGTCACATGGTTGTTGTTGTAGCTAGTTTCTTACTCGGGCATGTTGCTACAGATCTCTCTATGCACACAGCTGGTAGTTTCTCTCTCCATGCATTCAGTTGCTACTTCTCTGTTCCCACGAGATGATATCCTTGTTTCTCTCAAGTGTTGCTGCTTCTTCTCCCTCTCAATGAAATTCTCAACACAATATTTTTATTTATAATTGATTCTCACCATTGATATTATTTGGCAAAAATGCGTTTTCTAGTCTAGCCACATGAGAGGAAGGTAGAAGATGAGGGTATAAACGTAATCATAACTAAGGCTTTCCTTTTATAAATAATAATGTGTTGTGGAAAATAGTTTGCAGAATTGTAATGGTACTGAGCAAAGCCACAATGGAACAGTGTCTTTTTTTTTTGCCAGAATGGAACAGTGTCTTTCGGCAAAGAACAAAAAATAACAGTGTCCAACAACAAATTTTTCCCATCATATTATATAGAAATTATTTTCAATTCATCACATGCCCTCAGAAATATGGGGATCTACTCACAAATACCAATCATGATATGGATCATTGGCATATGGATTACAACACAATCTGAAAATGCAATATCTCCACCAAATAAAGACAAGTTGTCAATCATAATCATGCAAATAGCACTTAAACAATATCTAGGGTTCTATCAATCATAAACTATGAGGGGAACAAGGTGGCTCTTTAGGATTGAGATGGTGATGATGTTGGTGCTGATGGAGAGGTCCCCCTACGCCAAGGAGGAGTGGTGATGATGATGGTGATGATTTCCCCCTCACTAGAGGATCTAGTGCAATAGGATCTACCGTCTCCTGGAGTAGGAGAAGACTTTTTCCTCTGCTGCCGCCTCTATAAATTATGGGAAAAGTATGGCATAGGTTTTCTAGCAAGTCGGAGGCATGGTAAAAAGAGGAGGACGAGACGATGCTTTAGTCCGGAAAGATCCTTAGTGGCGCGGCCTGCAGGTCGGCCCATGCCACCTGGGCTCTTTTGGTCCTTATTGCTCTCCTCGCGTGCTTCCACGGGCCATGATCCTTCTCCTGGTTAAAAACTTCAGTGGTATTTTCCCGAATTAATTGATGTCGAGAAAGTCCATGAAATAGCAAAATACGAAATGGAGGTTTTTCTGCCTCCTAGAAATTAAATACCCATGCAAGGGAATTTGTAGAAAAGTTCCCTAAATCATCTAAAAATACATGAATAGTGATATAACAATGCAAATAACATTCTAAACTGACCATATATGTTGCTATTATGTTGATGCAAAATGCACGTATCGGATGAGGTATGACAATATATAGTACTCCCTCCGATCGATAATAAGTGTCATAATAAATCTACAAAACTTATTATGGACAGGAGGGAGTAATAAATATCTCTCATCAATAACCTAGTCCCAAGCAACGATATAAAACCTATAGATTCTTCCTTTTGAAATGGTCTTGTGCGAGTTTAAAATGATCTTTATCGCATCGTTAATTTTTGTTTGAAAAATGCTAAGTACCAAGTTTGGCTAGACTCTCTGTTACAGGGCATGCCCCTTAGTGTTTCCAAGGAAAGCATGTGACTTTGGCCAGCGTATTCGCAATGATATCGTTGAACATAAGCTTAAGGAACAATCTCATGGGCGATAAATTTTCTTCATGGTTCCTTTTGGTTCAGTATTGATGTTGATTACTATCTATCTCGAGGTTGATTTATTCTGGTGGAAGCTTCATCACTCCAAGGATATCTGGGTTGAATCAATGTTTGCAAGAATGATTAATAAAACTGAGAATTTCACGGGATTTTCGTGTGTGGAAACTTGAAGTACCCATGAAGATTAAGATTAAGATTTTTATGTGGTATTTATATATGGGTTATTTTAACAACATATAATATTGCTTAGTATAATAGCAGTATAATAAGAAGTGCGGTTAATTTAATTGAAAAGAAACAATTCAACACATACTATTTGCATGTCCTTCTGCATGATTAGTATGTAGCCCAATATTTATACTCTATAATATTGCTAAGTATAATTAGAAAGAACAACTCAACACTCATAATATTGCTAAGTATATTTAGAACACACTTTAGTCTAGTGCCTCCAACCAATGTCTCTACTATGTTGGGTAATTGACTAAGATGAGTTAGCCCTATTAAGGCTCAAATCGGCCTGGCCATGTGGGAGTGTGTGATTTGTGTTGGTCTTTTCTAGAACTGTCAGAGTGGCACTATGTTTCGCATCATAAATTTCTAATATGTACAAGTTATTCATATGGTCACCCCAATGGCTATGTACTGGTCATGATTGCAGCATGTGGAGGCATGGGATATTCAGGACTTTGAGTGCGTCCACTTGGAGATGGTAACACATGTGTTGTTCAACCGAATTGGATGAAAATCTAGCAATGCAATTTCTGGTGAATGAGTCAGGTCATGTGATCTGATTGTATCTTGTACCTTGCTTGAGCTTATTTTTCGTGACATAATACTTTGTGTCACTTCATAAGGTTGATAATATGTAATAAATTGGGTTGCATTCATATCGATGTAGAGGGCGGGATTCAGCCCTTATAGAAAGCAGAAACCAAGAGTTGATAAAGTGAGTCACTTTTCCCAATCGAAGATTTTATTATTAAAATCAAAACATCACAAGGCCAGTCACTTATAAAACTGGTAGACTAGTACAAAGACAATGATAGAGATAAAATATCCACTCAGCAATCACTACTGCAACTCCACAAACAAAACAAAATGTTAAACTTATATTTTCAGGGTCTCGATGAATCTCGTTCCTTGACGGAGATGCTGAAAGAGACCAACAACAAAATCTTTGTACTTCAGTTTCTTATATCTTGATGGTCGCTTGTCATCCAGCAAACCAGGCGCTGGCTCTAGCACCGTTTCCTCATCCACGCCATAAAATACGGCCAATGAAAGCCTCTCCTTCTTGGCATTTGTCACCACTCTATGAACTGGGCTCCTAAATATTCCATTATTCATTATCTGCATCAAAGTTTTACATACAATTTAATGAAGCAATAGGATTTAGGAAATATGATATACATTGATTATGTAGATTATTAGAGATATCGAGTGTGCATAGCTTGTATTTATTGGCTGCCTACCTCCATGCAATCTGCTAAGTTGATCACCAATGTGTAAGGCTTGGTTGGAACATTGTACCATTTCCCATCTCTCTGAACTTGCAATCCACCAACATATTCATCAACCAAAAGGATGGTAAGGAGACCACCATCAGAGTGAGACTTGAGGCCCAGAACAAGGTCGGGCCTTAGACATGGAGGGTAGTAGTTGAATCTAGCCAACCCAGGAGCCTTGTTTGATATCTGGTTGACGAAGTAGTCCTCATCAAGTTCGAGGATCCTGGCTATTGATCGCAAGATAACATCTCTTATTTCTTTGGTTCTTGATGCGTACTCAAGTAGCACCTCCCTGTTGAAAGACACTATAATATTTTAGTCAAATCAAATCCTTTCTCTTTATGTTCAGTTTCTTTGAATTGTCTCCAAAGGAAAGAGAAAATTTGTGGAAAAGAAACATGGCTTTTAGCCTAACTTCGTTATATGATAACACTGAGAGTCTGCTAGCAAGAGATACGTGCAATGATACAAGAGCACCGATTATATCAGAGTTTACCCAAAGTGTAGTTTCTTATATTCTTCCCATCAATATTTTGCTGAATTTTTATTGTGTCTTCCTTTGCAACTAAACTAATACTATTTGTATCTAAAAAATCTATTAATTCTATTATTAGAAACATTAAACATCACCGAAGGTGAGGGAGTAGATAACCTGAAAGATTCCGGGTGACTAGGCCATTTAGCAAAATTCCTTTCGTCTTCTGGCTCCAACGTCAGATGCAACCGATCGTGCCAGTCGAGTATCTGATCCTGGCTTACAACTTTCTCGTTTCCATACCCTTCCCTTTCGAAGGGCTTGCCCTCTACACGGTTGCTGCATTTCCGCTTCTCTTCGATCGGTTGCCGAAAGAACTCCCTGGACGCACTCATCATGGCGTCCATAATAGAGTCTTCAATTCCATGGTTGGTGACCTGGATACTCAAAAGCGTTAACAGTTTCAGCAAAAAGTCGATTGTTTCAAACACCAAGGTGTGGCAACTGGCAAGAGGCTGACCAGGAAGAGGCCCCAGGTCTGTAGAGCCGCACGGAGCTTGTCGGCCTCGTCGGGGTCCGTCAGCCGGCTAAGATCGATGAGAGGGATAGGGTCCGGCATCTCATCGGCGGCTACCAGGCCAGCGTGGCGCTCTTGCTCCGGCCGCACGTACCGGCTCGGCGGCTCCTCGGCGGCCGCCGCCAGCTCTTGCACCGTCTTTGGCACCATCTCGCCAGACGTAGCCATTCTATTTTCTTGGATATGTGAGTGGTTTTAGTCTTGCCCACTTGAAGTTTGAATATAGGGGGACGTTATATATAGCCTCCAGTGTGCTTCGATTTTTCTTTTCAAGATTTATTCTTACTAGTCCTCCTGAAGAAAAGCGAGTGTCTTCGTCTTCTAGAGTGACTCACGAGTCACGAGTCACGAGATGAATCTGTAGCTCATGCATTCCATGCGACTGACGAGACTAATATGCGACCTATAGATCACGCATGACGCACTCCATAATGCTGTCCATGAGATTAATTAGTCGCCGTCGTGGTTGGCTAGCTGAGCTACGACCATTTTTTACCACCACGACTCGATTGCTTGCAGATTCTCCGAGAAGTCTAGATAAGTTCAACAAAATCTGCATTAATTGGACGTTTGGACTGGTACGTTCTCTTTTAGAGATTGACTGCAACGACTCTGAACTCTTACAAATCAAAGCCCCGGACTGGTTCTTGTAATCTTGCAGTTTCGCTGTAAAGCTTCATAAGTGTAGGCCAAGAATTATACTCATCTGTCAAGTTGGTTACAGACTTACTACAGACGAATTTTTACTACTTCTGGTTCATATTATTATTCTTATTTTTATCTAGATATGAATGCATCTAGTCTAAATGTTTAACTAGACACATACGAATTTAAACAAAGTTAAGAACATTAAAGGAGGAAGTCGAAACGGTTTCCAAGAGGAACTTCCAGGAGGACAACCCGGTCAAAGGCCATGCAGCTGACGGCAACAGCGGCGTGCTCTCATTCCCTAGAGCGGCTGGTGGCGACGGGGGATCCTCCTCGCATGGCGGGATTTTCGGTCGGAGTCTCGTGGCTGCCCTGGACGACGCAACTCTTCTACGCCTGGGCGACGGTCTTGGACTTCTTCGACAACCTTGGTGGCCATCGTGGCCATGTGGGTGGCACATCGACTGATTCAGGGGGCTTGGTGTGGCTCATCCCTTCATCTCCGTGTGGTACGAGTGGAGGTGCGGTGCTCGTTGAGATTTCCGACCCGTGTGGTACGTTCTCTATTAGAGATTGACTGGTTTTTCTCGCTTGTTGATCTGCCTAATAAAGGAGGCAATCCTACGCTTTTTATCGCATCAAAAAGATGTTCTGCTTGATGTCTGACCTCATTGATCTGGTCGGTTACGAGTTTTAGAAGGCTCTGTCGGAGATCTTCATTGGGTTCTTCATGCCTATAGATTGTTGGATCGGATGGGATTCGGTCGTGTGCATCCCTATTTCTTGCCATGCAGCTTTAGGAGGGTGTGACACCAAGCTCATTGTCTGTTGTCATTATGTGACATGTCGGTGTTTTGATTTTCATGATGAAGAAGAGGAGAATGTCATCGCGGGTAAAGTCTGAGGTCTAGTAATGGCAGACCGTGTCTTCAAGGCGATAATGATTTTGCTTGGTAATTCTTGACTTTTAATAGCGGCATCAGCAAGGAGGGCGGCAATATAGGAGTAGTATAGTCTTATCTTTCAGGTGAAAATCCAAGGTTTCACCTTAATTGGTTGTGTCTGACAATGACCGTGTTGGAGCATTATTTTGAGAGTGCCGACTTTCTTCAGGGTGAAATCCTAAGATCTATGATCGGGTGGCGACGATGCTTGCAATGTTTCTTTTTTTGGAGGTGTCGCTTTTGGAGAGTTTGGACTCAGTGTGTTCTCTTGACAGGGGTTGTGTACTTGTGTTGTAGGAACAAGATTTTGATCATTGTAGCTGGATTTTTGTTTCTTCGTATTCTTCTTCTTCCTTTTGTTGTTGTATGGTTGTGTGCACCCGTAATGTCTTTAGGACATTTCGTTCTTGCGAAGACCTGATGTAATTGACATTTCACGATAATATATTATCTTTATCCAAAAAAGTTGTTTATTAGAACCAAAAGTTTCTATGTTACCAAAAACAAGGAGTACAGTTGTATGCATGCACACAAACACAAATGTCAGGGCCTGATTCATCTACCAAGAACAAATGCCTTTTTTTGTTTGGTAAGCTAGAGTTAGAAAGGATGCAGCTCACAAGGGTTTAAACTGATGCTTAGCATGGGAGTTCTGGTCCGCGGTTTTTTCGATAAAGAGCGTTTTTATTATTTAAATGTTTAAGCATTACATCCAGTATCTGCATACTAAGATGCACACAACCACCATAGTTCACAAGTCCAAACAGGAAAATAAAGAAGCGAATTACATATCAGATTGAGAAATTGTAAGACGCCTAGAATGTAGAGGGAGGGTCGATTCGTAGATTATGCTGACATCCATGTCGGGTAAACAAATTCCATGTCGTATCCTCCAACGGCATACACACCTCCGTGAAAAGGTCGTGATACTCCGCACGATGTAGGAGTGACCAAGAGCGCAGCGTGCTGGTACATCGGTAAATAACCTGCAGGAGAGAACAATTAATATCATTAAAAACTTTATCATTTCTACACAACCATAGCGACCATATAATGACAATCGCTCCGACCCGAAGAAGTATCTTATACTTGTTATCTATCTCATGTAACCAATTTCCAAAAATATTGGCAATACTACACGGTGGATACAAGCCTGAAGCTGCTTGGGTAACTGACCATATAGATCTAGCGAAATCTATTATATACTAAAAGCAATATAATGATGTTTTTCGAGGTACCAGGTTGGTCCACATCACCTGAATTATGTAGACAGTTAGATCTAAAATATGTGGCCACGATTTAACAAAGATTTATAGTTATGTTATTAGTTACATATATATTGTGTAGTGCTGTTGACTCGATCCATACATGAAGAGAACTCCCGTACAGCTAAAAAAAAGAGGTCCCGTAACAGATAGGACATGTCATATTTTCTTTATTTCAGGTAAGATATGTTGTATTTTTAGAGGACTCTACATGCGTATAACAATATTTTTTCCTTTCGCATACACCAGCAGATAGCAGTTGCTGAAGTCGAGTACTTCGCGCAAGTAATCTATCGGCCTTACACTAGCCTCAGGCGGCAGAACACCGCAACGAAATCCACCGCTTGCATGCATGAGCAGAAGTGCATGTAACTTGACCGCACGAAAAGAGGAATACTTTGTGCACATACACCATGGAAAGATTAGAGCTAGACAATTTGGTATTAATTTGATTTTTTTGATTGGCCCATAATTTATTCCTTGGTCGAGAGCGCATCAATGGATCTCTACATATTTTTGACTTTGATTAATCTTTAAGTTTTCCCCTTATAGGTACTTCCGATATATTAAAAAAAGTTAAACATAAAATTTATGCTTAAACCTCCAAAGCCAAAAATGAAAAATACTATGCGCTTGACACAAGGTGTAGAGTTATAGAAATAGGAAACATGAAGAACCAGAGGGGTTACATATTCCGATAGCAAAGCAGGATGATTGGAGAATGGTCATAATATAACATTCGGTGTTAGATGGACTAAGAAATAAATGCATGTATTTTAGTCTTATTGACGCATAAAGGTGTAGTATCCCTAAAAATAAGCAATCAAAATTAAAATTATTTATAAGGTAGTTTTGTTTGAACATTTGCGGCTGAATTCTTCATGTTTTAAACTGAGAGAGAGGGAGGGAGGGAGAGAGATAATTTATGTTTGGTTGTTAAGTATGAATGATCCCACATAGCTTGAAGCACTCGACAATTACTGTTCCAGTTATATACCTTACTTTTATTATAGATAGGTGTCGAGCATTTAAATATGTCGTATGTCTAAATCTTTTCCTACAAACTTACAAGTATATTCACCTCTACACACCGAAATGGTTGTTACAGGAGAAAGAAAGGAAAGGAGATAACGGTTTATTTTAATTTTATGAAAGGGATAATGTTGAAAGTTTAACGCTAACGTATGGGTAAGGAAGTCCTTACATATTGCAAAGTTGACCTTGGAAAACAAGGAAATGCATACTTAAAATTTTATGTTCTATTTACGGTAATACAAGGTAGGCATATTAAGTTTGATATTGATTTGGTTGGCATTTTCCCATATGTGCAACATTGTTTTTAGATTCTACACTACATGAGAAAGAGATGACGAAAATGTGTGCTTATTTATAACAATTGCTTGATATTCTATTGTTTTCATATTGGCCAAAGGAGTAACACAATTCACTATATATATAGTTGACCCAATTAAACGAGAAACATCACATTTACAAATTCAAGCACCAAGACACACCAACAAAACTACTGAGATAACATAGAGTTTACAACAAATAACTAATATTTATAAAATAGTTTTTTAGGATGAAAAACAATAAATTTGAGCTCCACATTTTAATGTTAGTTCCAAAAAATATGTGGTAGAAAACTAATACGATTTTGGAATTTCGCCGCCTTAAATGATTAATGTTGGCCATAAATTTCCTACTTAACATTTACGCATGGGTTTCAATAATTTTACATCCATTAACGAGGCATACTTGGAAGGTTGTAATTTATAAATCAATATGTTCTCTTAATTAAAATGTTGTGTAGTCATGTTACATGACACAACAAGTCATGTGAGAGGGAGAATGTAGAATAACCAGATTCGAGAATGGACGATGTAAAGGAGAGAGATAAAGAAAATGAATAAAAATATGGCTACCTTAATTTCAGAGTAGACCAATATATAGATGTTGTTTAAGCATAATGAAATTACACATTTTCAATTTTACTTTATAGAACATATTTATAAGAAAGTCAAAGTTACATGTTATGGTCAATGTTTGTGGGAATAATGTCACGTATTCTAATGCAGACCGACGGCATGGAGAATTTAAAATCGAGGAGTAAATGAGGAAAAAATGATTCAAACAAGATAGAGTGAAAATGCTCATTTCCCTACCCATCAAAAAGAATATTTGTTCGGATAACAAAATCAACTTTTGATAGTCCTATTGATCTCTTGAACCTTATCATTAGGACACAACAATTAATATCTTCATAATTGTTAGAACATCATCCAATCATTAATATATTGGTTATTTCTTAAAATAGTCCATGATTAATAGATCTAAGTAACTATACCCAAGTTCAATCTTGCAAGATCCTAATAATAAGCTATTTCTACATCCACTACTATAGCATCAAATAAAGCATGTAAAAAAAATTAGGTTTATTTAACATACTTTCTTCAGATTTAAGTGTTGTCCTCGTATTTGCGAGGGCCACCATGCTAGTTGCATTGGAAAAACAGGTGTTTGATTGTCTCATTATGATGACAAAAAGATACATAGGATTTTCATGTCTCCGTGAATATCCTCGTCTGCGGTTAGTTACATTGTCATGCTAAAGCCACCAACACGGACTCAAAATTAAATAACTAAGTCTCTGCCACGATGCTTCGGGTTTGCTTTTCACTAGAACAAAGCCACAAACTCATGAACACCTGCTAACATGGTTAAAGCAGTTAGCTCATGTGCAATGCTACTGGTCCTTTCTATGGCCTAAAGAAGAATTCGTAGCGGCTTGTATGCCTTGGCATAAAAACTTGAAACGATTCAGAAGTGGACCGAAGAATGGTTTTGGTCCGTAACTCGATCGGGAGCAGAGACAACCCTAAGTTTCGTCTTGTCCTGATACGAGGAAATTGATTTGTGGAAATTGGAAACATGGCTTCCTCCAGCGTTGGCTGACCACGCAACACTCATTCCCTACATGTGTTTTTCACTAGCTCTGTTGCTGAATATTCCAACCTGGAAGTGTTCCTTCCTGCAATTCAAGATCTAGCACTACAAAGCCATCCTCCTCCGAATTGGACAAGTGAAGGATTATAAAATTTCAAGTTGTTTATATCCTCGGTATGCAAGAGTAATTGTAAGACAAACAATTGTTAGGATGCTTCTACGGAAACTGACCACACAACACTCATTCCCTACATGTGTTTTTCACTAGCTCCGGTGCTGAATATTCCAAACTGGAAGAGTTCCTTCCTGCAATTCAAGATCCAGCACTATGAAGCTATCCTCCTCCGAATTGGAGTGAAGGATTATAAATTTCCAAGTTGTTTCTGTCATCGGTATGCAAGAGTAACGGTAAGACAAACAATTCTTAAGAGGCTATGGGTCACGAGGTCGAAAAGATCACTAGTTTCACAAAATGAAGAAAGATAGAGCACACAAAATGTCTTTTGGCATAAAACACCTTAAATAAGAATTTTTACCAACTCATGGGCTCTTTGTAGCCTAGAAAGGAGGGAAAATAAGCTCGCTCAATGTGAAGCAGTAAAAAGTAAAAAGCAACGCGAGTCTGAAGGTTATGCAACTTCTCTTTATTCGGTAAAGAGTCTCATGGGATCATCCTGTAAATTTGTGATAATAATAATAATTGATAATTTTACAATGAGAGAATACAATGGTTTATATAGGAGAGGGGGGAGAGGAGGTGCAGCGCCCCGGCCTAAACCCTAACTTGATATGCAAGTAAATATAATCTAACATCCCCCGCAATCTCAACCGTGGGCTCGACAACGTTGAGACTGAAACAAATCTCTGTAAATGGTGTAGTAGCAAGTCCTTTGGTAAAAATATCTGCAAACTGGGTCGTAGAAGGCACATGAAGAACACGCACTTCTCCCAAAGCGACCTTCTCTCGAACAAAATGGATGTCAATCTTGATATGCTTTGTCCGCCGATGCTGAACTAGGTTTCCAGACATGTAAACAGCTGAAATATTATCACAATATACCACTGTGGTCTGACCAAGAGGTCGATGTAACTCAACAAGTAACTGACGCAACCAAACTGTTTCAGCAACTGCGTGAGCAACAACACGGTACTCAGCCTCTGCGGACGAGCGAGAAACCGTAAGCTGACGCTTCGAAGACCAAGAAATTAAATTATTGCCAAGAAAAACACAGTATCCTGAAGTGGATCGACGAGTGTCTGGACAACCAGCCCAGTCTGCATCGAAATATGCTGTCAATGATGTGGGTGATGAGTGGTTGATATGCAAACTATGATCTAATGTACCTTTGAGATATCTAAGTATGCGTTTGACATGGTTAAAATGCGGGACTCTTGGATCATGCATGTAAAGACAAGCTTGCTGGACAGCATATGAGATTTCTGGACGTGTAATGGTGAGATACTGAAGGGCTCCAGTTAAGCTACGGTATAGAGTCGGATCAGGAAAAATATCACCATCTGAGGAAAATATAGAAGAAGTATCTACAGGTGTACGGGATGGTTGACAATCTAACATTCCAGCCCTAGTTAGGAGATCAACAGAGTACTGGCGTTGAGAGAGAAAAAGACCAGAAGAATCACGAGTGACAGCTATACCTAAGAAGTGATGAAGGGAACCTAGATCAGTCATAGAGAATTCAGTTTGTAGGAGAGAAATAATATGAGTGAGAAAAGTTGTGGAGGAGGCAGTGAGAACTATATCATCAACATAAAGTAGGAGATATGCAACCTGGGTGTTAGAGTGGTAAACAAAAAGAGAGTAGCCAGAACGAGAGGGAATGAATCCTATTGTTTGAATAAAGGTAGAAAAACGTTGAAACTAGGCTCGAGGTGCTTGTTTGAGGCCATAGAGAGATTTTTGGAGAAGGCAAACGTGATCAGGAAAAGAAGAATCTTCAAAACCGGAAGGTTGTTGAGAATAGACGACTTCGTTTAAGGAACCATGGAGGAAAGCATTTTTTACATCGAGTTGATGGATGGGCTAGGAAGAGGAAACAACAAGACTAAGAATGGTTCGGATGGTGCTAGGTTTAACTACGGGAGAGAAAGTTTCGTCGTAATCGACACCGTGTTGTTGAGAGAACCCACGACAAACCCAACGCGCTTTATACCGAGAGAGAGTGCCATCAGAATGAAATTTTTGACGGAACACCCACTTTCCAGAAACAACATTTGCATTAGGAGGTCGGGGAACAAGTTGCCATGTGTTATTGGATTGGAGTGCTTGAAACTCATCGCGCATGGCAGCGGACCAGTTCGGATCAAGAAGAGCAGATTTGTATGTTTTGGGAAGAGGTGAGAGAGTTGGAGAAGCATGAAGATTGAGGCGTGTTTTAGGAAGTCGAAAACCAGACTTGGCACGTGTGCGCATGGAATGGTCGTTGTTAGGTGCGATAATGGGAACGGCATGTGAAGGAGGAGCTGCTGCATCCGGCGCAGCAGAAGAGGATGCAGCAGCATGAGGGGCAGAGGATTGGGTAGTTTGATTGTTGGGGGCAGGAGTTTTGGGGCGGCGAGCGTAAACCTGGGTTATGGGTGATCGAGACACGGGTGCTGATGGGGCTGTCGGGGCAGCCGAGTCGGCCGGGGCAGGGTTAGGGACTACCATGGCAGGAGAATCGGGAGCAGTATTGGTCGAGGCAGGATAGGAGGCAGCCGTGGCAGGGTTGTAGGGCAGGTTAGGAACGAAAAAGTGAGGTTTTATGGAATTGGCTGGGCGAGGGGTGGATGTGGTGGGAGGAGATGTAGGGGTTCTAGTGGCGAAAGGAAAGGTGTTTTCATCGAAAGTGACATGCCTAGAGATGTGAATGTGACCTGTCACAAGATCAAAACACCGGTAGCCTTTGTGTTCATCTGAATAACCTAGGAAGACACAAGGAAGGGAACGTGGAGAGAGTTTGTTTGGGGAAGTTGCATAGACATTGGGAAAGCAAAGGCAACCAAAAACGTGAAGCTCAGTGTAGTTTGGGTGAGAGAGAAAAAGGGAGTAGAAAGGTGTGGTGTTTGGGTTAGTGCTAGATGGTCAAATATTGAGGAGATAGGTTGCGGTTCTAAGAGCTTCAGCCCAAAACATGGAGGGCATAGATGATTGAATGAGGAGTGTGCGAACTATGTCATTGATGGTGCGGAGTGATCGCTCAGCCTTGCCATTTTGTGGGGAAGTGTAAGGGCAAGAGAAACGAAGGAGAATGCCATGTTGGAGAAAGAAATTACGGTTTGCAAAGTTGTTAAATTATTTTTCATTGTCACATTGGATAAATTTTATGGGTAAAAAGAAGTGTGTGTTGACATAGGTTTTAAAGTTGATAAAAAGTGAGTGGACATCAGATTTGTTGCAAAGTGGAAAAGTCCAAACGAAGTGTGTAAAATCATCTAAAATAACTAAGTAGTATTTGAAACTAGAGAGACTCACAGTTGGAGAGGTCCATAGATCACAGTGCAAAAGTTTAAAGGGATAAGTACTATGAGAAGTAGAATGCGCAAATGGTAAACGAACATGTTTTCCTTGTTGACAAAACTCACAAACGGAGGAATTATGAACCTCTTTATTACAAGGGATCGAAAAATCACTAAGTAGAGAGGATAAAGTGGCTTTATTCGGATGGCCTAAGCGTTTATGCCATAGATCTACGGAGGCGAGCATGGATGATGGAGACGAGGCCGCAGGAGTGCCATGAACAGAGTAGAGGTCGCCAGAGCTATCGAAGCGAGCGATCTCCGCCTTGGTCATGAAATCCTTCACGGACAAGCCAAAAGGGTCAAATTCGACGGAAACATAGTTGTCTTTGGTGAAACGACGGACAGAGATTAAATTTTTAATGAGGGCTGGTGCAACTAAGACATCTTTAAGTAGGAGTGGTTTGGAAGTGGAAGATGCAAGGTTTGTATGACCGACACATGAAATTGGTATGGAGGAACCATCGCCTAATGTAATGGATGAAAAATGAGATGGTATGCAAGTTGACAACATAGTATTCGATGAAGACATGTGACTAGAAGCACCAGAATCGAAAATCCAATCAGTACCTGAGTTACCTTGAGCAGCAAAATTATTCATGGCCTGTAGAAACGCAGCTTGGTCCCAGCTCGGAGTAGAGGGAGTCGGTGCAGTTGATGGAGCAGGTACTGGCGCAGGTGGTGGCGGTGCAGCAGGAGTCGAGTACATGGGGTATGGCGAGTAGTAGCCTCCAGGATTATAAGTGACCGGTGCCGAAGGGCCATAAGGACCCATAGCAAAGGGCATCGGTGAGGCATAGGGAGCCGGCGATGGTGCATCATACATGGGCGGTGAAGGAGCTGCGTAATGAGCTTGTGCAGGGACCCGTGGTGCAAGGAGGCCAGGTGAGCCTGTATGAGGATGCACGACGGGCTGCCACGAACCAATGTAGGCAGGTGGTGCGCCAACAGGAGAGGGCGCGGTCCAGGGCATTGGCCAAGCCTGAACCATGCCAGTCCAAGGGTCCTGAGAAGATCGCCAAGCTGGTGCTGCAGGTAGAGCCGGTGGTGGTGCCGGGGCAGGTGGAGGAGCCGATGCTGTTGGAGGAGGCCGTGGTGCAGGTGGCCGATAGATAGGCCGGGTGCCCCTATAGTTGGGGCTAGGGCGCCAACCTGGCGGTGGAACAGCAAGCGGCGCCGGAGGCGGTGGCGGTGCAGGAGGCCATGGAGCAGCAGCATAGGCCTGAGGGCGAGACTCTTGAGTGGTCATGGCGCGGTCCGCTCAGGAGAGCATGGAGCGGACTTCTGCAAAGGAAGGAGACGGCCGTATCATGGGGATGAAGGACTGCTGCTTGTCGAAGCGCTGATTGAGGCCGACGAGGAGGATCTTGATGAGCTGTTTGTCCTCAACGGGATCACCGAGTTCACGGAGTTCATCGGCGATGGTGCAGGCGCTGGCGATACCCCACGGCAAGTCGCCTGGCGGTGTTCAGCTCCGTGTTGAGCATGTTGACAGGCGTCGGCGTTGTCTGAAAAAAGCTGACGGAGGGCTGCCCAAAGGCGGCGGCGCTGTGGCGACCTGAAAGCGAGATTGAAAATCTCGGTGCTCACTGCGGTAGATCTCTTGTATCACAGTGAGATCATCCTTGACCAGAGGATCCGAGGGAGACGGCGGGATGTTGGGGTCGACGTGCGCCAGGAGGTTGCAGCGGCCCAAGTGCACCTCAAAAAGATGCCTCCAATGGTAGTAGTTGTGTTTGGGGAGATCTAAAGTGATGGGAATCAATGGAGTAACGTCGGAGATTGTATCGGCAAAGTTGATGGTGGGGGAGATAGGAGGTGGGCGGATGAGGTGGATGGTTTGGCAGCTGCGACGACGGCCATGGCGGCGCGCCACTCGAAGAACCCCGGAGGAGGCGGCGGCGGCGGGGTGGGAGGCGTGGGAGCCATGCCCTAGAATCTAACCTTAATCTGATACCATGTAAATTTGTGATAATAATAATTGATAATTTTACAATGAGAGAATACAATGGTTTATATAGGAGAGGGGGGATAGGAGGTGCAGCGCCCCGGCCTAAACCCTAACTTGATAAGCAAGTAAATATAATCTAACACATCCACCATGTGGTCGCCGGGGAGGTGAGTCATCTTGGGAAAGAATCGGAGACCTCGTCTGAGTCAGGCCATCCACTTGTCCCACATCCTAGTGTCGATGGATGGTTTCAAGGGATGATCTTGGATCGGAGGTCAAAGTATTTTTGGTCCCCTTACCATCCTCCAGCTTTCCTTTCAGATGTTCATTTTCATGAGCCTGAAAAATCCCGAGATGTGGTTCGTTGTGACAGGGACGAGGAGAGTCAGGCTTCCACCTTCCCAGTCACCTTCATCTTTGTGAGATCCTGGCACATGGCTTAATAGGATTGATAGGATATCCATATCAATAAGTTGCAACTTCTTTCTATAAGCTCATTCAAAAGAAACCTCCAGGTTAAGTGTGCTTGGCCTGGAGCAATTTGAGGATGGGTGACCGATCAGGAAATGGGTATCGGGTGCGCACGAGTGAAGACAAAGTGCGCAGAAAATACTAGTATTGGTCTGTGGGGCTAGCCTGAAGATCCTATTGAGCTGCCAGGAGTGATAGCCACCGGTCCAAAGAGGCCAGGTTGTTACAAAGTGGTATCAGAGCCGATCCTCACGGTTACATGGGTGTGTGCGGGTCAGTGTAAGAGATGTGGAGCATGACGCCTGTGGCCCAGAGTGGACACGGCATGTCACATGTTCCGGCACTAGACGCACAGACGTGTGCCAAGTGAGGACGTTTCTGGCTCGTGGTTGATCGACGAGGGTGTCGATCTTCTAAGGATGGGTGTATGTGAGATCCTGACATATGTCTTAATAGGATTGATAGAATAACCATATCAACAAGTTGCAACTTCTTTTTCGGAAGCTCATTGAAAAATAACCTCTAGGTTAAGCGTGCTTGGCCTAGAGCAATTTAATGATGGATGACCGACAGTGAAGTGGGTACCGGATGCGCACGAGTGAGGATAAAATGCACATAAAAGACTAGTGTTGGTGTATGGGACCAGTCTAGAGATCCTATTGAGCTGACAGGAATGACAACCGCCGTTTCGAAGAGGCCGTGGTGTTACAATCTTTATACATGAGGATGAGTTTGGTCTTGAAGATCCTTCGGCTTTCTCTCATTTTGAGAGTGTAGCGTGACACCCTCTTACGCTTCCTAGCGCGACTAGGCTTTTGGACCTTCAAGCATGAGATTTGTCCTTTCCCCTTGTCTAGGGGCGGGGGTAACTCGGTCTCAACCAGCAGGATGAAGTATGATTCTTCATCGCTTTACTGCGAGTCGGAAACATATCTTTGTTTGCTCAAAATTCATAACCCATACCTCTAAGGGGGAATCGGAGGCGAATTGTTGCACTAAGCGGGTGTTGTTCTACAGCTCAAGCCCTGCTATGGCTTGTTGGGCCTATACGAGATTATGTCGAGGATGATGCGCTCTGATAAATGAGATCCACGTCTTTTTGGGGAATGGTTGAGATCTATCACATGGTGATCTTTCAACACCGGGATGCCTACGTTGAGGCAGCTCATGTGATTTTTGTAGGCATGAGTCGCTCGTGTCAACTGGTTGGCGATGATGTGCGTCTAGTTCTTCCCAAAGGTCGGGATTGCTTTGGGATCCTCTATACCTGGTTTGTGGAAAGACAGGTTACCTCGGTCATCAGGCCAAAATTCTATGGAGACAAAATGGAAGGCTTGCATTGGAGGAAAGACAAGGTTTCCATCGAGATCATCGCCAGGTAAATCCAATTGTGAAGTTTGGCTGAAGATGTAGTGGAAGCTTCAGGCAGGAGATGGTCTTGCCCATGCCATCGATCCAGATGCATCACGCCACATGGTGGGCGCCAACTGTCATGGGATTTCCGCAATGTTAACCATGAGATATGATAAGAGAGATAGAGCACAGTGGTTTAGGATGCAAGGAAGATCTTGGAACGGATGACACAACGATGTACCTAGATTCAGGCCCTCCTAGTGAAGGTAATACCCTACTTCCGCATGTCTGATTGTATCTTGTATATGTGCATGATCATAACTTGTCCCTTTAGGAGGTAATGGCCTTGCTTTATATAGTAAAGCATGACATCTTGCAATGAATGCGTAGTGGAACACTACTGATAATCATGTCGTGGTGGAAGCGTTACAAAAAAGTTTCAATTTAAGAGGATCTTGTAATGCTCCTTCCTTTATTTGGGAGAAAACTTGACTCTTCCCCTATACCAGGTGATGCTTCTTATACCATCTTCCGGCTCTTGGATTGACTCTTGCTTGTCGAGTGGAATTGGTGAGTAGGCGGTAAGTCCTTATCAAGTAAAGTACAACTCATCCATCCCATGCCGGTGCCATCTGACTTGTCGTTAAGGTATACCCTCATCATCATGGGTGCAAAAATTCCCCCTAGCCAATTTGAGAGGGCTCGCTAGGGAAGGCTCAGACCACACACCTATGCTACTTGATTTAGGTGAACAAGGCTCATTTCCTTTCAAACTTTCTTGGTTACACTAAGAAGGTTTTTATAGTGGCCAAAGAGTGGACACCTGTGTCGTTAGGGAATAAACCCTATAGGGGTATTGCAAAACAAGATTTGCCACCTTAGGAATTTTTTACAGGATTGGACAAGAAATGAGAGCAGCATTTATAGATAAATAAAAGGAGAACCTTCTTCCAATAATAGACATGCTAGACCTTAAAGCAAAGACCACTCCTATAGATACTTCCAAGGGGGAAGTAATGAGAGAGACGAATGAGAAAGTTGTGAATCATAGATGAGTTGAGGATCATAAATGGGCGTAAGTAGCAAAGGTCAAACATGTTCAAGATTGTGGTAACAATGCGAAATGCTTGCACCTCATTGTAAATGGCAAGCATAGGAGAAATAAATTCTTTCAACTAGATAAAGAATAAGGAACAATAGTTAGCCAAGAAAATCTTCAGAATCTATAAGAAATATTTGGGGGGACATGCCCAAACTAATAGAAACGGAATCGATGGATATCACACAAAAATCTCAACAAGAGAATGCGATTCAGCTGACTTCACAAAGAAGGAAGTGTATGAAGCGACTATGCAAATGGAAAAGAGTAAAACACCGAGACCAGACAGGTTCCTCCGAAATTCTATTAGAATTTTTCGGATATCCTAAAACATGATTTGATGAATATTTTCCAAAAGTTCCACCAAGAAGAATTTCTACTTTCTCATCTCAACTTTGGCACTATTATTCTTCTTCCAAAAAAATAAAATGGTGCCACTAAATAGATAAGTTTTTGACTGAAAATGGTTCCCCTGGATAGATAAGATCATTCGGGTAGTGTTGGTATTAAGGTTAATGGTGAGATAGGTCATTTTTTTAGACAAATAAGGGTTTGAGAAAGGGATAGCCATTATGACCAATTCTTTTCAATATATTTTGCCAACATTTTAGCAATCTTAGTAGCAAGAGCGAAAGAAGATGGACATGTTGATGGTCTCATCCATCATCTACTTGAGAGAGGGGTGTCGATACTCCAATATGCAGACGGTGCTATAATTTTTGTGGAACGTGATCTAGAGAAAGATCTTAATATGAAGTTGATCATATGAATTCTTGAAACAACTATCTAGATTAATTTCCATAAGAGTAAAACATTATGTTTTTTTAAAGCAAAGGAGGTTGATGAGTAATATAGGAATCCTTTCGGTTGTGAGTCAGGATCATTCCCATTTAGATATATGGGAATTCCTATCCACTCCCGTTGGTTAAAAAGGGGGATGAAACGAATAGAGGACCACTTTGAACGGAAGCTTGCCAGATGGTTGGTTAAGTTGTTATTATATGAAGACCAAGTTATCCTTATTAATTATGTACTCACTATCTTGCCAATATTCATGTCATCCTTTTAGGAAATACCAAAATGGGTACATAAAAGATTAGATTATTTTAGATCACTTTTTTGGCAAAGTTCGATGGGCATAAGAGAAAATATAGGCTTACGAGATGGAACATCATTTCTAGGCCAAAAGGAAAAGGGTGTCTTGGGATGGAAGTTTTGGAGATAAATAATAAATGCCTTCTTAGTAAATGTCTTTTATTAATTTTAAATGAAGAAGGGGTATGGAAACAATCATACAAAATAAATATCTTCGATCTAAAAATTATCTCAACTGAAGTTAAGAGCTTCAGACTCCTTTTTTTGGAAATACATAATGAGACTATGAGAGCGCAATATGACTTCTCTATAGAGGTTCCTTTCGCGTGGTTAATGGGAAGCATGCATGTTTTTAGGAGGACACTTGGCTTGGAGATTCGCTTTGTCTCACCAATAGCCATCTTTATATAATATTATCCAAAAACAGAAGCCTTAGTGGCTCAAGTTTTGTCCCATGCCCCACTAAATATAGCCTTTTAGAGGGCTTAACAGGTAGTAAATGGATGAAGTGGATGCATCTAGTGCATAGGCTAAAGGATGTTCAATTATCAACAAAACCGGATGTATTTGTTTGGAAGCTAACAACATTAGGTTCTTTTACGTTTAAAACGATGTATCTGGATTACATGAATGACCATATTATATTCCTCCACAAATACATATGGAAAATTAAGGTACCACTTAAAATTAGGATGTTTATCTCGTACATTTATCACAAAGTGCTACTCAACAAAATATATATATATATATATATGGGCTAAAAGGAATGGCAAGGCAGTAAAAAATGTTTTTTGCGATGAATAAAAAAATTAAACATTTATTTATATCATGCCCTCTTACAAAAATTGTATGGCATATTATACATATGGATTTCAACATGATACCCCCAAATAATAGCACGAATCTATTTGACAATTAATTAAGGGGATTAGCGGGAAAAAATGAAGTACAAATTCGGTAGGAGTTTGCGCTTTATCATGTGCCATATGAAATGCACATAATGATTATATTGTTAACAATGCAAAATTATCTTTCTTTATAAAGGTTATATTTATGGCCACTTATTGGATCCGTATGTGATCCTACTTGCAGCTGACGGAGAAGCGTATGGCTATGGATATTGGGCGCAACTAACTAGAAAGGCTTGCACAAGATTTATATGGTCAGCGCAGCTAGCATTTTGATCGTAGGATAGCATGTTGATGCAACATCACTTCATGTTATTTCTTTTGTTTTTATGATTGATGCATGTGTTAAACCTATGTGACCTATGATGTAATTTTTTGTAAGATCACCGATAATAAAGTAACAAACAACCGCATGCATCAGTCGAAGAAGAGACCAGGGCTATGCCTCCATCTCAAAAAAACATAAACTAAGATTTGAAGAAGTGGGACACTTAAAAGACTTGGATACTTTGTAGAAAGGTGATGATAGATAAAGTCACCCAGAGAAGATAAACATATCTTTATTCTCCACATGTGATCACTTGTACAACACCATAAACTAAAAAAACGCTGAATTTATATTTTTAGAGTCTCGATGAATCTTGTCCCTTGACGGAAATGTTCGAATAGCCCGAGCACAAAATCCTTGAATTCAATTTTCCTATATCTTGGTGGTCGCTTATCATCTAGTAAACCAGGTGCTGGCTCGAGCACCGTTTCACCACCCACGCCATAAAACACAGCCAATGAAAGCCTCTCCTTCTTGATATTGGTGACCACTCTATGAACTGGGCTCCTAAAAATTCCGTTGTTCATTATCTGCGTCAAAATTTCACGTACAATTTATCTTAGCATTAGCATCAGGAAATAAGATATACATTGACCATTGTAGACTACTCAAGAGAGGAAGTGTGTAGCTTGTATTTGTAGTTGCCTACCTCCATGCAGTCTGCTAAGTTAATTACCAATGTGTGAGGCTTGACTGGAACATTGTACCATTTTCCATCTCTCTGAACTTGCAAGCCACCGACATCTTCATCCACAAAAAGGAGGGTAATGAGACCACCATCAGAGTGAGGCTTGAGCCCTAGAACATGGTCGGGCCTAGAACATGGAGGGTAGTAGTTGAATCTAGCAAACCCAGAAGCCTTGTCTGATATTTGGTTGACGAAGTAATCCTCATCAAGCTCCAAGAGCTTGGCTATTGACCGCAAGATAAGGTCTCTTGCTCTCTTAGTTCTTGAAGTGTACTCATGTAGCACATCCCTGTACAAAGACTCTAGAATAGTTTGGTCAAACCAAAGCTTTTGCTTTTTTATTCAATCCACGTATCTTTTAGGAAAACAATTCATCAATAAATTTCACAAAATTACATCAACACAAAAAAACTACATCATTAACACAAGTATACAGGTTGTGTCGAAAAAAACTGACTTTAAGCCTAACTTCATTATATGATAAGATGGGTCCACCGGAAAAAGAGATGTGCGATGATACGAGACCATTGACCAGATCAAAGTTTACTTTGAGTATAGTTTTTGATACTCTTTTCGGTTGATATTTTTCTGAAATTTCAATGTATTTTTCTTTGTACCTACGTAAATACTAGTCCCTCCGATTCATAATAAGTGTCGCTCATTAGTAAAAGGCTAATACCATTAGAAAAGGGAAACATCACTGAAGGTAACGGAGTAGGTAACCTGAAAGATTCCGGGTGACTAGGCCATTTAGCAAAATTCCTCTCATCTTCTGGCTCCACTCTCAGATGCAACCGATCGTTCCAGTCTAGGATCTGATCCTCGGATGCCTCTTTGTCATTCCCATATCCTTCCACCTCGAAGGGCTTGCCCTCCACCGAGTTGCTGTATTTCTGCTTCTCTTCGAACGGTTGCCGGAAGAACTCCCTAGATGCACTCATCATGGCGTCCATAAGAGAGTCTTCGATTCCATGATTGGTGGCCTAGATAGACAAGTGTTGTTACAAAAATCAGCAAAACTTCAGTAGTTGTAGAAACTAATTAAGGTGCTCAGAGGCTGACCAGGAAGAGGCCCCAGGTCTGTAGAGCTGCCCGGAGCTTGTCGAGCTCGTCGGCGTCCGTCAGCCGGCTGAGATCGACGAGTGGGATGGGCTCCTGCATCTCATCGGCGGCCACCAGGCCGGCTTGACGATCTTGCTCCGGCCGAACGTACCGGCTCGGCGGCTCCTCGCCGGCCGCCGCCAGCACTTGCACCGTCTTGGGCACCATCGTCAACCTCTCGTCGGAAGCAGCCATTCTGTTCTCGGATACGTCTGTGGCTACTCTTGCTCCTCACTTGAAGTTGAAGATACGGGGGCCGTTATGTATAGCCTCGACTGTGCCTTGAAGTTTCCTTTTCTAAGTTTATTTTAATCCTCCTCGAAAGAAAAATCGTGCCTTCAATTTCTGGAGCGGCTGACCAGCTGCATCAATAGATCATGCATGACGCACTCCATGCGATTATTGTTTGTCAGTCACGCTGTCCATGTGAGCGGTGTCCATGCCGTGGTTATGTGAGAAGATCGCACGCACACCAGTGACCAGCCTACAGATCTGCATGACGCACTCCATGTGATTATTAGTTATCATTCGCAAGACCATTGTTTTTTCAATGTATTAATATCGCAAGGTAGTAATTGCATCCAGTCTCCGCACCAATTAGATATCCAAAGACACCAGAAATACACTTAGCCAAGAACAAAAAAATTAAAGGAAAATGAGAAAAAGAAACAAAGATGTATTCACGGTGTTCAACCACTCACAACAGAAGCATTCTAACCACCACCGAATACAATACATGTACTATAATTAGGCTCTACAAAATCAACGTCTCAAAAAAACCAATGCACAAGCGTTGTCATCATTCAATCGAAGATCTTAAGTTTTCACCCCGGAGAATCCGAGTTTTCGAAACACTGTCTTCGACAATGTCATTGTCAGGTATAACCAATGAATGCCAGACCTTTGGTTTCGCCCTGAAAAAATGAGGAGCACCACAAAAAATAAAGTCCACATGTGTTGCCACCCCTGCTTGCCAAGGCTTCTGCCGAAAACCCGACACATAGAGAGAACCTGAGCCGCATTGTCTTCATCACAACCGAGAAAATTACAAATAACCACCACATTACGGGCTAGGGTTTCAAAAAGCCACCACTTTACGTTAGGGTTTTAAAAAGCCACCGGTTCAGAGTTTGTTCATTTCAGAAAGCACTGATACCGGTTTGACGCTGGTCTAATGACAAAACTGACAGGATGGCCCCACATGTAAGGATGACGTGGCTCACGCGGACGGCTGCAGGCAGACGGCCGTTAACGACGTTGTCGGAACCTAGACAAAACGGTTGCCTCTTTCCTTTCTCTCTCCCGCGCCTCAGTCCTCTGCTTCTTCTCCCTATCAGCTCGCCTGCCGCCGCCGATGGTCACCTGCCGCCGCCGCCGTCGTAGACCATGCCGAGCTGGAAGGAGAGCGAAAATTCCGGTGAATCTCTCCTCGGTGATGTGAGTAATTTTCTCCTCTGTTTACTTCGGGTTAGGGTTACCGATTTGGGATTTTTTTTTGAAATCGTTTGATTTGAGCTCCGATTTGTGGATGATTCGTTCGATTTGTAGATCTGTCCGCTAGACTACACACCGAATCATCTTTTTGACGAGGGATATTATGTCATTGATGATGATGCCCCACTCGTTTGCTCCGGTCACAATCTGAAACCACGTCGATGTGTTGCATTTTAGGGCAAAGATACAGGTAGGAGGTTCTATCTATGCTCAGTGGAAAATGTGAGTACTCAGGTCCTTGTTTTCCCTCAGTACTTTTATCATGGCTCGGTAATTTGTTTAACTGACATGTTTGAATAATGAGTACTTGTTCTTGATTCATACATTTAGATAAATCATGAGTACTTGTTTTAAATCATGTGCACTGAATCTCTCTTGTAATTAGAAAAATAATGAGTAGTTGTTGTCAACATATATGTTCCTGGATCAAGTGCTCTCTATATTAAATCATGTGCACTGAATTTCTCTGTATTTAGATAAATAATGAGTACTTGTTCTCAACATATATGTTGCTGGATCATGTGCAATCTCTCTATATTAAATCATGTGCACTGAATCTCTCTGTATTTAGATAAATAATGAGTACTTGTTCTCAACATATATGTTCCTGGATCATTTACAGTCCTAATGGTGTTTTAGGTAGATAAATGGAGTGTGCACTCCATTTGTAATGGCCTGAACCTGTTAGAACAATGATGTACTGAACTTGTTGATAGATCCTGGATCATTTAGATACATTGTTAGTACTGATTATATTCTAAACATATACATGTGCAACAGGTCATGAATTGTGGATTTCAAAGGTGGATTGATCCAGAGTGGGATGATAGTTTGTAGCATGCATTGTCTAAGTTGTGGGGAATGTACAATGACCGCCACAGCTCAAGAATTGAAGAGAGGTATGAGAGTAGTAAGATGATGAAGGCTCTATCTGAAGAGAAGGAGAAATTGGAGAACAAGCATGCAACCCTATTAGAAGAAGGTAATAGGTGGATAGATCAGACTGAGAGGAAGTGGATAGCTCGTATTGAGAAGAAAGCCATAGCAGAAAACTATGCTAAGATAATGAGTGGGCAACATGATGCTGAGCAGATGGAGAAGCACATAGCTGCATTGAAGATTGAAGTAGAGGTGCTGAATAATGCCAAGGAGGAACTGTAGAATGTGCTCAAATCACAAGCAGAAGTATTCAAGGTGAAACAGCAAAAGTGGGATGAGGAAAGATCTAATCTGAAGGATGAAAAGAAAAAGTTAGAGTACTCCATGCATGACCTTTTCAACGTCAATGATGTTAACAAGGACAAGGTCAAGAGAATCAAGGCAATTTGTGAGGAGGAGGAGTGATAGTGTGTTTAGTTGGCATATTTGTGCAATGGTGTGTTTAGTTGGCATATTTGTGTTTAGGTAGATGTATGAGTCTGTTGAGTTGAACCCTTTATTTGTTGACTTGAACCATTCATGTGTTGAACCCTTTATTTGTTTAGTTGAACCCTCCATGTGTTGAACCATTCAGTTTGTGTGAAGATGCTTTGTGGTACTGGATACAATGTTACATTATAATGTTCAATTAGTTTAATATACTAGGGTTGTCGAGGCCCTCGAGTGGTCTCGACAACATCTAGAATGTTCAATTAGTTTAATATACTAGGATTGTCGAGGCCCCTCGAGTGGTCTCGACAACATCTGCCATCATCAATAATTTAATATACTAGGGTTGTCGAGGCCCCTCGAGTGGTCTCGACAACATCTACCATGATCAATAATTTAATATACTAGCATGACAACATCTACACAAGCATTTCATAGCATTGTTCACAACCACACATAGTACCAACATAGTTCACAACCACAAGTAACATTGTTCACAACCACACATAGTACCAACATAGTTCACAACCACAAGTAGCATTGTTCACAACCACACATAGTACCAACATAGTGTCAGAATCAGTACCATTTCATAACAGCCCTTTCTTGATATCTCTCAAGGTAAGGTTGTCAATATTGCTTACTGTGAGGTAACCTGACATCCTTGATGATTGCTTTCTTGCTCTTACATGCCTACTGGAAGTACCACTTGCTTCATTTTGTGCAGGACCTGGCCTTGGAGCTTTGAAAGGTTGTGGTGGCCTTGCAGCAGGTGTTGTCCTCCTTGCAGCAGGTGTTGTCCTCCTAGCAGCAGGTGCTGTTTGAGCTGAAGTAGCACCAGGTGTTGTCCTCCTAGTAGCAGCTGCTGTTGTAGAAGACTCAGAGTGCTCTGCCCTGTTCTCCTGCATCCAAGCAAGACAGTGTTTATTACACAGAAAATGCATAGAATGGTTAAAACAGAGAAATTGTAGAGAATGGTTAAAACAGAAAACAAACCTTATGTTTGTTTTTCCTCATCACCAGATATGTATTTAGAGGGGCACCATAAATACTGTATCTATGCCCAAGAGTTCCACAATTGCTGCAGGTTATGGTGGCCATCCTTGATGATTGCTTTGGTTCTGGAACTTCATACTTTCCTTTTCTCTTCTTGGTCTGATTCCTGCCCAATGAGACCTTGAAGACTGGTGGATCAATATCAGGTGTATCAGTCCTTGTCTAGCTATCTTCACTTGGCATAGGGTAAATCACAGGCTTGTATGCCTCAACATACAAAGGCTTCTTGAAGAAATCAGAAACAAAATCTTTAGGGTATTGGAATGACTTGTAGATGGCTGATACAACATGATTGCAAGGGATACCAGTCATGTCCCATTTGTTACATCCACATGTCATAGTTGTCAAGTTAATAGCATAACATTTTTCCCCATGGCTAACTTCCCACAAACCTTCAGCAGCTTTCTTGATCTATACATTCTTAACCACTTCTTATTTTCTTCTAGCAGTTCTACATAAGTAGGTGTGATTTCCCATCTTGCATTGCTAGCTCCTATTCTCTTGCCTTCATTCATGACCATCATTTTTTCCTTATGCCATCAAACATTGTTCTCACTAGTTTCCCTCTAATGTCAAGAATCCACCTATTGAAAACCTCACTTAAATTGTTCACCACTAAGTATGTTTTGCAGTTATAGTCCATGGCATATTTGGCCCATGCTGCAACTGGTATTTTCATTAACCACTCTGTAACATCCCAGTATTTAGGACCTAACGAATGGTAGATTTAGGAATATGTATTGTTGCATGCATTCATTTGAGAAAATGTGAGTAAAATTTTCACCAAATAAAAACCTTGAGTGATCAATGATTCTTTCTTACTTTGAGATTAGGTTTAGTCTTAAAGGAGAATTGCTATAAACTTTGATATGATCTTAAAGGAATTGTGTGTGTTTTGAAATGAATTTGGATTTGTAAAACTTAAGTGTTATATAATTTAAATGATTTTGATATAAGATTTGAATCTTAAATTAATTAAGAGAAAAGTATTATAACTTAAATCTTATCTAAAAACAATATTGTATATGAAATTCATTTCATATACATAAATAAGTTACAAAGAATGAACTTACTGAAGTTATTCAAAACTTCACCATTTACAAAAAGAATAAAGAAAAAGAATATTCTTTATTAATAAATAATATTTATTACAAATGAATAAAATAAAGATTACAAGAATTATAGAAGAAAAATTACAAAAGAACAAGAAAGTTACATTTGTATATCTACTAATTATCCTATATCTAAAACTACACTAAATCTTCATCCTCATCTTTGTACCTGCAAAACAAAGATTAAATAGAAAACAAAATAGGATTAGTGTTAGTATATTTCTCTCAGATATGTCAGTGAGGTGCACTTGACAAACTCATCATTGGGAAATGTTAAAAAGAGGCAAGTTTCACCAATATGAAAGATTTCATCTTCCATAAATTCAAAGCCAGAATGCAAATGACAGCCAAAAGGGACCAATTCACCAACCAGGGTAAAAGTAGATTGGTAATAGTAAGTTCAAACTTTCTGAACCTATCCACATGTGCATAGCAGGCACACAAGCTGCACACACACAAGCATGCAGATGGTGTGCTGTCGACCACACAAGCACAACCAGCATCACAAAACCACACCAAGCCGTGGAGGAGCACATAAGTGCATCACTCCACTACACAACACACCAACACAGCCAGGGTGAACAGCAACCAAACCAAGAACAGCAGCCAAAACCAACCACCCAGATCAACCCAAACATCACCAGGATGGTGACATAAGGAGGGGGATGGATCTGGTGGACAGCAAGGCCAAGCCCAGGAGCTAGGAGGAGCAGGCAAGCTCAAGAGCAAGCTCAGGAGCTCAGCAAAAGCAGATCAAGATCCAGATCAATATCAAGATCATCATCAATCTACTACATCCACATCAGAATCTGTGGTGAGCCTCATAAAACCATCACATGATTTCATCATATTATCTAAATAAAAGCATGTGTTGTTTTATGAGATAATCTCTCAATAATCACCCAAGAGGAGTGCATCTATCCTAGAGATTTCAAGTATAAGGATAAGAAATCAAGCTCAAACCACAAGCACTAAACCCTCGGACCAGCATCACTGGGTTCAGTGTTATATTTGCAACTTAGATCATTTTCATTTGATCTTATCAGATCAGGGCACATCTCTCAGAGAGAGTAGCACCTCTAAACCTATAAGTTTCAAACAAAGTATTGCCCAACTAACTAGGAATTACATCCTAGAGCCTCAGACCAACATAATAGGTAGGAAAGTCAACAAAAGCTTCCATATCATCTTATCAGTTTTAATCACAAGCATTATCAAGATAAGCCCAGAAATAAAAACCCAATCACTTGTGTGCCAGATCATATTGGTATCACAAGGACAGGTTGTATATGAACTAAAACCAATCTTTGTTTAGGATCCACATATAAAAGGGACAACCAATAAATATCATTTTCCTGAAGCCAAGTGCCAGGAATCAACCTTAAAATGAATCTATACATCCACAGAAAATCATTACATGTAATGATTTGATTCAGAGTGTATAATCTCAAACAAGCCCACATTATAATTGCAGTAAGCAACTACTGAGACAAATCTACTGTCAATACAAGTATTATGAGAGTAGAGAAACTTCTCAGACCAACAACATAATCCAATCAAGGATTTCATTGAAACACTAGCATGGGTCATGGTGGATTACCACTAGAATTAGTCTGATAGGCAACTAGTATCATCAAAGCCATTATCAATCATTTACCACAACATACAATCATTTCCCATGATCAGATATGAATAATACTAGATCTAAAGCATTTTAGATATAATCAACAAGGGGTTATGAACCATAATCAGAGCAAGAACTCTAATCCAGAGATGAACTCAACTATCACATAGTCACTCGGCATGAAAGCCACTGGATACATAGAGAGAATCATGGCAGTAGCATGGACAAGCACAACAAAAACAACTTACCCGAGGTCCTCACTGAAGAATCGAAGAGGAAGCAGAGGGGCCGACGAACCGCGGCGGCATAGGGAGCACCCAGAGGGGCGCTGCAACCTGCACCTTCCACGGCGGCGGCCACAGCAGCGCACGAGACCAGCACACCACCGCAGGCGGGATCGCGGCAGCGGCGACAGCATCTTTTCCAAACCCTAGGGTTCGGGAATGGGTGGAACTGACCACGGGGAAGTCCCGGAGTCAAATCCAAGTGGATAGAACGAAAGAGCATCGTAGACAACCCCAACTTGCACCATGGAGGTGGCCAGAACGGCCGATGATGGCAGGAATCGACGGTGGCGGCATCGCCGGCCACGGGGTCGAGTCAGAGGAGGAGGGGATAAGGTCGAGGGAGAGAAGGGAGGCAGAGTGGGCTGGGTGGGCCAAAATCCCTCGGGGAAATGTTTTGACTCTGCCCTATTGGGCCACCCTGGCCCAATAAGCCCAAGGGGCCAGCCCAAGTTGCTTAATAAATCTTTTTGATCAATTGGAAAAGACCAAAATGCCCCTGACCTCAATAAAAATTATAGAAAATAAAATAAAAGTCCAAAAATTATAAATAAAGTATTTTTTGGATTCACAATAATCCACTTTGTCCAAATAAAATAAGATATCAAATTTTGGACATTTAAAATTTTATAGGAATTTTGTAATTTACATATTCTTTATGGAATTTTACAAAATTATGGAAAGGTGATAAAAATAAATAAAAATCACTTTCATTACTTACTAATATAATAGTATTTTTGAAAAATACTAAATAAATATTTAGTAATAAATTTAATGTATAATTAATAATTCCTAAAAGAATTATTAAATCAATAAAAGTCAAATAAGAAGGGTAATTAAATAAAATAATTCAATATATGCAATAAATATTAAAAAACTAATATTTATAAATGCTTTAATAAAAGGCACCCTATATAGGGAAATGCATATAGAATTAAAAAAATGCATTACATTACTTGCATATCCATTTTGCTTCGTTAAATATTGTCCTTACCGAACAATAATGATGTTTTTGTAGAACTAGAAGCTCAAGGTCCAGTGCAAGCATCAGACTCACTACCTTGCCATCACAAGGCAAGTTCATCACTTGCGCATGTCCTTTGAAGAGTCTTTATCAAAGTATTTGCAAATTGTGTGTTATCATATATGCTATAAAAGAAAGAAAATATTATTTTCATAAACAAAGAAATCATAGATATCATCCTAAGTGGTGATGTAATGGAGCAATAGAACTTAGAGTTCTAATTGCAACAATAATGATCAAATAGGGACTTAATAACCCCTAACATCAGTGATTCTAGCGCTGTATATTACGCGTTAACCATGAGATTTGGAATGGAACAGAGAAGTTAGTTGTATCTTCTTCCTCTCGCATGAAGCCGGATGTGTAGGTCATGGATGTTATCCTCGTAGCATGCATATTAATTGGTAATTCGTAGAGGATATGCAGCATATGGGTGGGAACCCTCATCGTCCCACGATAGTTCTGGCATCTAACGGTTTGTACAAACCATTGCCGTAATTCATTATGTGGGCATGGTGTACACCAAGGAGGCATGCGGGGTCGCGAAGGGGGCAGTGATTGTCTTGGACCAACTACTAGGCCCCACATCATGGAATTGTGGACGGGAAAGTACTCTCGGTTGTGCAATAAGGAGTTGATCTCTCATGGGTAAAGTAACGCACCTCTACAGAGTGTAAGAATTGTAACTTGTTACTCCCTGTTCCGGGAAGGAGCTACGAACGCGGCAGGAAAGGAACTCCATGAAAGTTCTGGTCAACCTGTGAAGGCTGATTGTCATAGTTTTTCAAAATAAAATCAACCTTTGAAGAAAGATTTACAAAAATTGCATAGTGCCAAGGATTTATAATCCGAGGTGGTAGTTAGAGCATCAAACTTCCCACCTTGCATATAATGAACATGTTGGGTAACGTTGTTACTCATCCTTTCCTTTGATCCCTTGCTTAGACTCTGAGGATCCCGAAGACGTGCCAATGTATGCAGCCAAATGACAAGAAGACGTGTTCTACGAGGAACCTGATCTATCCGGAGGAGTTGAAGGCGTGGACTATGAGATCCACTACGGTGTCGATGAGAACGAGTCCACTTAAGGGTCTAGTTAGTAGTAACTAACGGAGCCGAGCAGCATAAACTCTATAGAATAAGCTGTTGAGCCCCACTCCTAGTCAGAGTTGCTACTTTTAAATTTCCGTTGAACACTTTATATTTTGGTTTGTAAGTTGGATCTTTTGGAAGTCTTGAACTTCTGGTATTGTAATAATAATAATGTGTGTACTTTTGTAATATGGACCCGCAATGTTTCTGTTGTACCACTATGAGGGATGTGATATTTACGGAATGGTGTTCTGTGGATGTCATGTCAATGAATATAGTGTACTACACATGTAGTGGTATGCTGGGTCACCGCAGTTGGTATCAGAGCAAATTGCTTTGACCTTAGGTTGGAAACCTAGTAAAGGGTATTACCTGTAGGAGATTTGGCAACAATAAAGAATTCTCTAAAAGTAATATAATGGGTATTCAAATGAGAATATTCCGTTATATATTTTAGTGCGATGATTCTTTGTTATGATGCAATATATCATTGGATACTAATGAAAATTATTTTTCTGATATACAGAAATATGGCACCAAAGTTTCCAAAACAAAATTTGGTAAGGAAAGAGGAGACTCTTGATGATTATCAAGGATCATTTACAGATCAACTTCGTCAACTTTTAAAGCTCTTTAGTTGTCCAACTAGAATTCCGGTGAACATTATCACTTACCTTGATGGTCAAATGTTATCCAAGTATCGTGTGAGTATCCAACTTCCAGAGAAGCTTGGACTATACCACGATCTACCCATAGGAGAAGGTAGGAGTCATTTAGCAGCCTATCATGTTGCTGTTGTGGAGGCAATAGCTAATATCAGGGAACAGAAAACCAAGGAGCTTGAAGGTAGCACATCTTCTGTGATACCTCATGATTCTATAGACTCGAAGCCTATACCGGATCATCTTACTTTGGTTAAGAAGCATCCTAAGTTAGCTTCCAAGTTTATGGATAGATACCGGACACTCGTTGCGTCTTTTTATAAGACTCATCAAGTGATTGTCGAAGACAAAAATGACATGCTAGAGGATCTAACTGATCCGGAAAGGAGGAAGTAGTTAGCATTCCAGCGAGAGAAAGAAGCAGGTAGTAGTGCAACACCTATCTTTAAGGATATACCGATAGATTCAGAATCTTTTATACCATATCCTTATTCACCAAGACCTGAACCTACACATGATCCTACTATCGATATGTGGTATGCAGTACCACAGGGCTCAGAGGATGGTTCTGACTCAGAACTTCCTATTGAGAATTCAGATGGTTGGAGGATGGGATCATATAATGGATCTCATGAACACCAGATGTCCACAGATGGTTCTGACAGAAATGTTGGACAATCTAGTTGGATGGGTGAATCCTAATAATAGAAGTAGAAATACCATGTCAATAGATGATCAGGATGAAGAAGAAGATCCTAAGGAGAGAGTGTTTGAATCATCAACATCTTCTCAAAGCACAGGGAATATACATTATCCAGTATTCGATTATCTTGTCCACGAGAGCACCTGGGAGCAACAGGATCTGCGTATCCTGTTGACAACTCTAGAGATGAAGCTCAGGAGATGCAGGCTAGAGATAATGTTGAATATGTTTCTGGAGACTTTTCAGCTAAGCTGGAGGGAGTTGATGCGCTCAGGTTGAGTAATGACTCAAGTCCTGACACTTCAGATACAGAGTATGTTCCTTCTAGAAGGCCATTTGTTCCACAAACTGTGCGACGGACAACACGTCATCACGGTTGGACATCAGGCATGTATGATGAGTGTAGTTACTACTAGAAAGAGACAAGTAGTCAACGGTATCAAGCACTATCTATTGTACTTTAAGGAATAAGGCAGTGAGATGAATATGGCAGTTGTGTGAATATACCTATACGGTATATGTTGTAAGAACTTTGTATCATTATGATATTATGTATAATATGTGAAATGCATATGTGGATTTTCTTTGGATCTTCATTGTGTGACTAGTTCTATGTGTAAAGTCGAGCTCAGAACACATGTGCATGATGTAATTATGAGTATTCGTTTTATGTTGCAGGACTAGGGGGTCATGGATACGGGTGTAGAAATGGAAACCGAGCAGCAGCGGATGGAGCGTGAGGCCAAGGAAAGGGCTGATGCCGATACATCAAATCAAGGAACCTTACCACCACCACCAATGAGGCCGTTAATGGAGCAGAACTTTATGCAATGCATGCCAATGATGCAAGAGAACCAGAACAAGTTCATGGAAGATCTGCTGGGGCGAGAAAATCAGAGGGCACCTGAAGGTGGAGGAGTGAGTCTATCTGATTTCCAGAATGCAAGACCGTTATCTTTTGCATCAGCTCCTAAACCAATGGATGCAGAAGATTGGCTAGCAGATACTGAAAGGACGCTGAAAACTGTAGGTTGCAATGATGAGGAAAAATTGAGGTATGCAACTCATCTTCTGACTGGACCTACAGCATCTTGGTGGGAAAATCAGTTAGCCATGCAACAACCAGGAAGGGAGTTTACCTGGGAGGAGTTCAAGCAGAGATTCCGTGAATATCATGTTCCGGAAAGTGTCATGGAGTTGAAGCGGAGAGAATTTGAGGAGATTCAGCAAGGATATACTAGTGTCATGAAGTACATCCGGGAGTTTAGCCAACTATCTCGTTATGCTGAGGAGGATGTCAACACCGAAGAGAAGCGGAAGAAGCGTTTCTTGCGTGGATTAAATCCATTTGTGAAGATGCAGCTAAGGTTAGCCAATAAGCAAACTTATCAGCAGTTGTTGGATGCAGCCATTAATTTTGAAGATGACTATAAGAATGTCCAAGAGGATCGGAGGAAGAGAGCCAAGAAGGAAACCAAGAGAATTCAGGCAAGCAAACCTAAACCTAATCTGGAGTTCAAACCTCGGAATAGGAATTATGGCAACAACAACAATAATAACAATAACAAGGGCAGTGGTGGAAATCAATCTAATCCGAGAAGGAATGTTATCTGTGACAACTATGGAATTCCAGGGCACTTCCAGAGGGAGTGCAAAAAGCCTGTAGTCATCTGTTATGGTTGTGGCCAGAAGGGGCATATCAAGCCAGATTGTCCGAGTAAACCATCGGGAGGATGGCCTACCAAGGGAGGAGGACAAGCCAGTGGAGGAAATGGACAGCTCAATAAAGGGGGAAACAATGGCAAGAACAATAACGGCAAGATAAACCGACCTACTAGAAAACTGAACTGTGCAACCCTCGAGGAGGTGGATAATTCGGAGCATGCAACAATAGGTACGCTCAATATCCTTACCAATCCCGACAAAGTTCTATTTGATACTGATGCAACTACTTCATTCATTTCTGAAGAATTTTGTAATAAGTTCGGGATTAGAAGGGCAACGTTAGAAAGTCCTATGACCCTAGTTACGGCAGGAGGGAATGTGATTGTACGCCACATAAAACAAGATCAGGTTATCTCGATCTGTGGTTGTACATATTTCATAGACCTTTATGTGATTCCTTTGAAGGGAATTTCAGTAGTGCTGGGGATGGATTGGATGATGGAAAACGGAGCTCAGATTAATTGTGAGGAGAAAACTGTCTCAATCAAAACTCCAAGTGGAGAAAGGATAGTTTACCAAGCAGATAAACATAGTCATATCATGGTGGATCTGCAGTTGAATTCAATGAAGGAAGTTAAATTAGAAGAGATCCCTATAGTTAATGAATTCTAAGATGTTTTTCCAATAGAGTTACGAGGAATGCCACCAGACCGGGAGATAGAGTTCACAATTGACGTAATACCTGGTACAACACCAATAGCTCAAGCACCATATAAAATGGGACCCAAGGAGTTGAAAGAACTCAAGGAGCAAATTAATGAGTTAGCAAGAAAAGGATTTATACAGGAAAGTGTATCTCCATGGGGAACACCAGTAATCTTTGTGGATAAGAGAGATGGTGGAAGACGGATGTGTGGTGATTATAGAAATCTGAACAACGTGACTATCAAGAATAAGTATCCTTTACCAAGAATTCAAGATTTGTTTGATCAAGTGAAAGGAGCTAGAGTATTTTCAAAGATCGATTTAAGATCTGGATACCATCAAATAAAAATCAAGCCGGAAGATGTTCCAAAAACAACATTGTCTCAAGGTATGGACACCATGAGTATCTGGTAGTACCATTTGGTTTGACCAATGCACCGACAATATTCATGAATCTGATGAACAAGATTTTCATGCCATATTTGGATAAGTTTGTCATCGTCTTTATTGATGATATTCTGATATATTCCAAGGATAAGGAAGAGCATGCTGACCATTTGAAAATAGCATTGCAGACTTTAAGAGAACATAAGCTTTATGATAAGTTCGATAAGTGTGAATTATGGTTAGATGAGGTAGAATTCCTCGGTCATGTGATCAGTAAGGATGGGATTGCTGTGAATCCATCTAAAGTTTAGTCGGTACTAGAGTGGACGACACCGACCAATGTGAAGCAAATTCGAGGTTTCTTAGGAATGGCTGGTTATTATCGGAGATTCATTGAAAGTTTCTCCAAAATAGCTGGACCAATGACCAAATTATTAAGGAAGAATGCACCATTCAAGTGGGATGAAAAGTGTGAAGCAAGTTTCCAAGAGTTGAAGACTAGATTAACCACAACTCCAATTTTAGCAGTTCCTGAAACAGGGAAGGATTTCACTGTATATTGTGATGCATCTAAATAAGGTTTGGGTTGTGTATTAATGCAAGATCGGAAAGTGATTGCTTATGGTTCAAGACAATTGAAACCACATGAAGTCAACTATCCAACTCATGATTTAGAGTTAGCAGCAGTAGTATTTGCGCTGAAAGGATGGAGGCATTTTCTTTATGGAGCTATATGTGAGTTATACACTGACCATAAAAGTCTCAAATATTTCTTCACTCAAAAGGAATTGAATATGAGACAGAAGCGTTGGTTGGATTAATCAAGGATTATGATTTAACAATCAACTACACCCTAGGGAAAGCAAATGTTGTAGCAGATGCTTTAAGCAGAAAGAGTGCAGATATTCAGCCAAGCAATAGAGAGTTACCAAAAGAATTACAAATGGACTTGGAAAGGTTGGAACTTCAATTCATCAGGACAAAGGTTCTTGGAGGCTTAGCGACTATGCAGGTAGTTGCAGAGCAGGACAATGATCTTAAGCAAGAAATTTTTAGACGTCAAGAAGAAGATCCTTTTATTGCTGAGGAAATTCGGAGGATATCTCAAGGGCAAAAATCAGTTTTTCGCCTTGGAGATTATGGATCTTTATGGTTCCAAGATCGTCTATGTGTTCCATATGTGACTGAGATCAGAAATTTCATACTCAAAGAAGCACATGATACCCCATATTCTATACATCCAGGGAGTACTAAGATGTATATGGATTTGAAAGAACTATTCTGGTGGAATAACATGAAGAGGGATATTGCTAAATATGTATCTGAATGCCATACTTGTCAAAGGGTGAAAGCTGAACATCAAAATCCAGCAGGACCATTACAACCCTTAGAAATTCCTGAATGGAAATGGGAGCAAATAGGTATCGACTTCATCACAGGGTTACCTATGACACCAAAAAGGAAGGATATGATATGGGTAATTATGGACAGACTTACTAAGAGTGCACATTTTATTCCAGTGAATCAAAAGGATAATGCCGAGAAGTTAGTTGAAGTATATGTCAAAGAGATAGTAAGTAAGCATGGAGTACCCAAAAATATCGTAACTGATAGGGGATCAGTGTTTACTTCAGCATTTTGGAAGCAACTGCATGAAGCACTTCGTTCAAAGTTAGATTTCAGCACGGCATATCATTCGGAGATAGGAGGTCAAACTGAAAGAACTAATCAAATACTAGAAGACATGTTGAGAGCTTGTGCACTAGATTTTGGAGGAACATGGGAAGATCACCTACCATTGGCAGAATTTTCATATAACAATAGCTATCAGAGTAGTCTGAAGGCAGCTCCATATGAGATTCTGTATGGAAGGAAGTGTAGATCACCAATATGTTGGTATGAACCTGGAAGCAGCAAATAATTTGCACCAGATTATATCAAGGAGAGACAAGACATCATTGATAAGATCAGGGATAGATTGAAAATAGCCCAGAGCAGGCAGAAAAGTTATGCGGATCAAAGACGAAGATCATGGAATCCAGAAGTAGGAGATATGGTCTATTTGAAAGTAAGTCCAATGAAAGGAGTAAAAAGATTCAGAGTTAAAGGGAAATTGAGTCCAAGATACATCAGACCATTCAAGATACTGAGTCAAAACAGAACTATAGCTTATGATTTGGAGTTACCATCAAGACTAGCTCAAGTGCATAATGTTTTCCATGTGTCACAACTTCTCAAATGTTTGAAAGTTCCAGATGATGCGATAACACATCAAGAAATAGAACTACAAGAAGACCTGACTTATATTGAAAAGCCCTGCAAGATTCTGGAAGAAAACTGGAAAAGATTGAGGAACAGAGCAATCAAAAATTGCAAGGTACAATGGGAACATCACCCTGAGAGAGAAGCCACATGGGAGAAGGAAGAGGATTTAAGAAAAGCTTATCCAGGACTATTCAGGTACATCTCCACAAACTTCAGGATGAAGTTTAATTTAAGGGGGGAAGTCTGTAACATCCCAGTATTTAGGACCTAATGAAGGGTAGATTTAGGAATATGTATTATTGCATGCATTCATTTGAGAAAATGTGAGTAAAATTTTCGCCAAATAAAAACGTTGAGTGATCAAAGATTCTTTCTTACTTTGAGATTAGGTTTAGTCTTAAAGGAGGATTGCTATAAACTTTGATATGATCTTAAAGGAATTGTGTGTGTTTTGAAATGAATTTGGATTTGTAAAACTTAAGTGTTATATAACAAGCGCAGGAACCATAGGGAACCGTAGGGTGACACACTTAAGAGACACCGACATCCAATTGGAGCAAAAGTTTCATGCCGAAAAGAATAACAAGCGCAGGAATTTATTTCACTAGATACCGAAACGGGTTTTCGGGTGAAATTGCAGAAAGAGTTTCTGCATGTGAAATGAAATACTAGCAAGGGGTTATATGTGAATGTTTGTCATTAAAGTAATTGACAAAATTCTGAATAAATAAAAGGAGTTTTATTTAATGAGAGTTTGCATTAAATTTGGTGGAAATTTAATGGGAATTTGAGTGGGTTTTTGAGTGGAGGGAATTGAAAGGCATTTGAGTGAGTGGAGTGTCCACCCACATTAATGTGGAAGAGGTGGGGGCAGCCCCATGGCTGGGCGCATGGCCCCTTGGGTGCCCCCCTCTCCCTATAAAAGGAGCCCCCCTCCCTCTCTCTCACTCACACCTCCTCGTGAAGGATCTCTCTACCCCTCTAGAATTTATCCCCCATGGTCTCGGACTAGCGAGATACATGTTCCCGGTGGCTATTCGGCAAGAAAGAGTTGTGCTTCCGCTGCATCGCTGGAGCGAGGAGGCGGAGGTTGCTCGGTGCCTCGAACATGTGTGCGAGCACGGATGCGCTGCTGTTTTGCGGCGCTAGGACTTCCTCTCGATCTTGAGATCGGCAAGAGATCGTCTACATCAACCACGAGTTTGGACTCGTTAAGCTTTGTCGGTCTTCAAGGGTATGTTCTCTACGGATATACATCCGCCCGTTGTTTGTATCTAGTAGATAGATCTTGGTACATAGTTGTTCCCATCGTAGGAATTTTTTTGTTTTCTATGATGCGAACCCTACAGTGGTATCAGAGCCGGATCTATGCATAGATGCTTTACACGGGTAGTACACATATGAGTATGTGGGCGATGATGATCATTTTATTGCTTCTTAGTTGTACTTTGGATATTGGTGGCATAGTGGGATGAAGCGGCCCGGACAAATTTTATATGTCCTCGCACATGAGACCTGTTCCACGCTTGACATGCAACTAGTTTTGCATAAGTGGCTAGCGGGTGTCTGTCTTTCCTACTATAGTCAATATCTAATTTGCAACGAGTTGTCAACAATTTGGTTATCCTCGTTGTGGTTCATGTTCGTAGGTACGAACGGTTCTATCTTCGAAAGCTCTAAGCCACGTAAAACTTGCAATGGATAAATTAGAGGCGTCTAGTTTAGATTGTTGTTGGGATAATGTTATGATATGGTGATGTTGTAAGTAGAAGTATGAGATGATACTCTTACAACACACATAGCGTGTAAGTTCCATAGACCTTGGCCTTACACATAAAGGTATGATAAAGATCATACCACAGTGTACATGATGGAGATCATATGCGGGAACCATATCATTTCACTAATAAACATGTGATGTTTTGATTGCATCTTATATTGCTTGTTTGGCGTTTATTAGCATAATGAGATGATCCCTCATTTAGATATCAAGATAAGAATGTGTTCTTCCTTAAGTATGCACCGACAATGTTTCGTCGCTTCAAGACATCACGTGATTATCGGGTGTACTTGAATCCACGAGCATATCTCGGGTGTAAGACAGTCACACACGCGAATACTAAGGTTCTTACTTGGCGAGCCTAGCATGTATAGACATGGCCTCAGAACACGGACCGAAAGGTTAAGCATGAGTCATATGTTTTGATATGATGACCATATGGATGCTCGCCTTTGAAACTACACCGACTCACGTGATGATCGGACTTGGTGTAGTGGATTTGGTTCATGTAATCACCAAAAAGACACGAGGGATGTCGTTTTTGAGTGGGAGTTTATTTCTAAATTGGATTAGTAGAACTCAATTTATCATAAATTAAATCAAAGTGAATTTGCATAATTTGTTGTAGTCATTGGCATTCGTTCACCACCTTATGCATAGTTGTAATTGAGATAATAGAACTATACAATTCTGGATATATACTTTACGAACTGGTATCGTATTGTGTTGAGTGTCAATCTAAAGTTTAAAGTCCTATTGCAAACTTTCAGCAAACTCTATTTACTCTGTGAAATTTAATAGTTGGTATTAAATCGAGAGTAACAATTCCAGTGTTAGTATCTTAAGTATCATGTTTGCCTCCATGATTCTTGATTGTTTTAATATCAAGTTTATCTAGGAGATGAAAGAATTGTTTCAGAAACCATCATGTGTGGCAGATATAACGATATCTGAAACAATGTTTTGGTTGCAATATGATAGAGTATAATATGTGTTCTCATATAGGATGAGAATTTACAAAGGTTGGAGATGCTAGACATCCTAATCATCCAAAAGGGTTTTGGAAAGCAACATTATACTCACGATTCTCCTTATAAGCTACATTAGCTTGATCATGAAAGTCGTCATGATAAGTATGAATAGAAGATGTATGTAAAGTGTTTACTACACTAAAAGATTACTAAAGAATGGATTTTAAAAGAATACCGATCATTTTGATGATGGTAATCTACTTCAAAGTGCAAGACCAAATGTATTATTATTTGAATATACACGCTTTGGACTATGTGTCATGTATATGGCGCCACTTTTGATGTTGATAGATTCTTTTAAAAAGGAAAAGGAAATGCTGGAAGATAATCTATAAAATATACTTGGCAGAAAAGAAAAGATTGGAAATATCCAATTTAGGTATATGTATGATATACATGTTATGGTTGTATTCTTTGCTTATTAAACAATGTGGTTCTTGGGTATTGGATACCGAATTGGTTGGTATGAAATTTCATACGGAACGACGCAATTCATGAACCACAATGGCCTAAGTAACTAGCAAGAGAATATGTGATGATGTTCATCGAAAACAAACAAACCGTTGTTTGTATTTCTCGTTGACATCAAAACTTGACTTCAAGATTTGTTTTAATAATTGTTATTTGAATCAGGTATTATGAGAATAAAGGTTGTTCAAATAATTACCGTATTCCATATAAGATGGATGATTTACAAATCTAGTTGGAGAAATCACATCCATAAAACCTAATGCTAAAATATTGCAAGACAAATGATTGAAAGATCACTTACGAAGTGACATCACTGTTTAAATTATATTGGAAAGAAACATGAAGAATCTCCGTATTCATGGATTTTTGGAGTCTTTGATTTGATCAAGTGATGCTTGTGAGACTTTCCACGTGATAATTAAAACTTTGTTCAAAGGCCAAAGAAGAACGAACGACTAAATTATTGGAATTTATACATATCGATGTATGTAGTCCATTATGTATAGTCGTAAGCGATGGATTTCAACTTCATATGCTTTCTCCGGAAATTTGAGTGAATGTTCACTTAATGAGAAAGAAGTATGAAATATTTTGAAAATGTTTCAAAGACTTCCAAGATGAAGTGCAAAATCATTGTAACAAGAAAATAAATGGTTTATGATTTTATCATAAGGGATTTGTTTGAGTTACAAGTGTAACAAGAAAATAAATGAATTATGATTTTATCATAAAGGGATTTATTTGAGTTGCAAGTTTAGCAAAACACCTAGATTTACATCTCCCGAAACACCATAGGAGTATGGAGTGTTTGAGATTTGTAATGAAACCTTGTTTGACATGGTTGGATCAAAGGTGTTATTTATAAAACTGCCATTATGTTTTAAAAGATTAAAGCTTTAGAGACTACTGCTTTTACACTGAAAAGAGCTCCATATTGATTCGTTGAAATGACACCATGGAAGTTATGGTTTGGGGTAAAACCCAAGTTGTCATTTCTTAAATTTTGGTATGCTAAACATAAGTAAGATGTTTACAACCGAAGTCGGATGAGCATGTCTTTGTAGGTTATTTCGAATAACAATTGGTTATTCCTCCATAACACCGAGGACAAAGGGGTTTGTTGCTTGAAATATGAAGTTTCTTGAAGAAGGAATTTTTCATAAATGTTAAGTGGGAGGACAATAGAACTTTGATAAGGTTAACGAACCTTAGCTAAATGTGCTGAGTTGCATTGCGCGGAAATGGTTAGGAGGCTGCCATAATGCTCATAGCTTATGTGCCTCAAAGGTTGTGGTCACGGAGATCTAAGTTCTTATTGAACCAAGTCGGTCGGATAAACAATCAAATACTAAGATTTGAGAGTAAATCATTATTGTTTGACAATGATGAACCGACTATATGCAAAGAAGCGATGATGGGCCCTGACTCCGTCAAATGGCTTGAAGCCATAAAATCCGTGATAGTTCCATACACGAGAAATCAAGTTTTGAACTTGGAAGACCCTCCGGAAAGGTGTAAAAACCTATCGGTCGTATTTGGATCTATAAAGAAACAGACATGGATGTTTCACATCTATGAAATAGTCGACATGTCGTAAAGTATTTTATGACAATGTTCAAAGGAGTTGACTATGACAAGACTGGATCTTTCATAGCGATATTTAGTCTGGACGGATTAAAGTAGCAACCACTACATATAATTTGGTAAATGGTAGATGAATAAACAAAACAAAGTTCTTTTAATTGAATGGTTACCTAGGACGTGTACATGACACGATCCAAAGGGTTTTGTTAATTCAAAGGATGCTAAAAAGGGGCATGCAAACTTCAATTATTGAAGTAAGCATCGCGGAGTTGGAATCTTCACCGTGATGAAAAGGAGTTTTCATCAAGAGACGATGAAGATGCTTGCATTTGGAAGAAATTAAGTGGGAGCGCTGAGACATATTTCTAATACATTATGTGGAAGACATCTTGTTGATTAGAAATAATGTATTATTTACTGACAAAGGTTAAGAATTTCATTTCGATGAAATACTTAGGCAAAACCCGAATATTTAGCGTGAATGTCTATAGTGGATGGACTGTGACGCTAATATGGTTGTGCCAAACGTACATATATGAGATATTGAAGGAGTTCAATATAGAAACAACAAGAAATGGTTCTTGTCGCATGGAAAAGAATTGAATCAAGATTCAAGTGTATCGACACTTGATAAGTGAAACAAGATTCAAGTGCTTTGACACTTGATGAGTGAAATCACGAGAATGTTTTGATCAATCATACCACGATATGTACACATCCAGATATGTCCTATGCTCTAAGTGTTATGAGCAAATACCAGAATGAATCATAAAATGATCATTGGACGATAGTAAGGATATTCTTATGATCTTTTGGAAAGAACTAAGAATATATTTGTGTAGAGATGACAAACAATTACAAATAGTTCATTGTAAAGAGTTACATTGATACTAGTTTTGTCACAAGATACAAATTAAGTTTATCTCAATTTAAACTATGGGTGGCACAATGTAATGGAAAGGAGATTCCATGATGGATTTGGAAGAGTTCCAAAGTTAAGACATTGTGACGAATACTACAACAAAGGGCTAAGTATATGACTGCTATAGTAGCAGCAAAGGAGGGAATTTGTGTCAAGTAGTTTGTTATCAAACTAAGGTGTGGTTCACAATGAGCTAACACTAAAGATATATTGTATGACAATAGTATCGACATGTTTTAACCCCAAGGAACTAAAGGTCTCACCAAAAGACCAAATTTATACAATGCCATCTCATTGGAGAATGAGTGATGCATGAAGACGCAAAGACATGCAAATACACACGGACCTGAAAGCGTCAGATCCGTAGATTATGTTAACCACTTGCAATTGCGTATATGGAACACCAGAAAGCCATAGATGTTCAATACGCAAAGTTTTCAAACTAGATTATTGTCTCTAGTGCAAGTGGGAGACTGGAGGGAATATGCCCGAGAGGCAATAATAAAGTGGTTATTATCGTATTCCTTATTTATGATAAATGTTTATTTTACATGCTATAATTGTATTAATACGGAAACGTTAATACATGTGTGTTTAATAAATAAAAAGGAAGTTCCTAGTTATGCCTCTCTTATAAACTAGCTCGTTGATTAACAAGATGATCAAAGGTTTCCTGATCATGGACATTGGATGTTGTTAATAACGAGGTCACAACATTAGTGTAATGGTGTGATGAACATTCATCCGAATTATAGCATTACGATCAAAGTCATTGAGTTTATATTGCTATAACAACTTACGAAGTGATCCTAATCCTTAGACCATGAGATCATGCCAATCACTAACACCGGAAGAGTTTCTTGATAACATCAAACGTCACACCGTAACAGGGTGATTATAAATATGGGTTCAGAACTACTAAAGTGTTATGTTGAGGCCCATGGATCGAGAGTGGAATTTGTTCATCCCGATGACGAATAGATATGCTCTGGGCCCTCTCGGTGATATCACATTGATTAGCTTGCAAGCAAGTGATTTGATCACTAGAATGTTATATCACGAGAACGAGAAAAGAGTGCATGTCAGTAACAAGATCAAACTAGGTATGGAGATACCGATGATCAAATCTCGGACATGTAATATATCGTGAAACAAAGGGATTAAGATACTAGCGTAAAAGGTTCCGACGATCACAAGAAAGTCATCGTTGAATGTGTGGGAGTCAGTATGGGTCTCCAGATCCCGCTTCCGATTATTGATCCGAGAGGGGTCTCGATCATGTCCGCATTATTCACGAACCGTAGGGTGACACACTTAAGAGACACCGACATCCAATTGGAGCAAAAGTTTCATGCCGAAAAGAATAACAAGCGCAGGAATTTATTTCACTAGATACCGAAACGGGTTTTCGGGTGAAATTGCAAAAAGTGTTTCTGCATGTGAAATGAAATACTAGCAAGGGGTTATATGTGAATGTTTGTCATTAAAGTAATTGACAAAATTCTGAATAAATAAAAGGAGTTTTATTTAATGAGAGTTTGCATTAAATTTGGTGGAAATTTAATGGGAATTTGAGTGGGTTTTTGAGTGGAGGGAATTGAAAGGCATTTGAGTGAGTGGAGTGTCCACCCACATGAATGTGGAAGAGGTGGGGGCAGCCCCATGGCTGGGCGCATGGCCCCTTGGGTGCCCCCCTCTCCCTATAAAAGGAGCCCCCCTCCCTCTCTCTCACTCACACCTCCTCGTGAAGGATCTCTCTTCCCCTCTAGAATTTATCCCCCATGGTCTCGGACTAGCGAGATACATGTTCCCGGTGGCTATTCGGCAAGAAAGAGTTGTGCTTCCGCTGCATCGCTGGATCAAGGAGGCGGAGGTTGCTGGGTGCCTCAAACGTGTGTGCGAGCACGGAGGCGCTGCTGTTTTGCAGCGCTAGGACTTCCGCTCGATCTTGAGATCGGCAAGAGATCGTCTACATCAACCACGAGTTTGGATTCGTTAAGCTTTGTCGGTCTTCAAGGGTATGTTCTCTATGGATATACATCCGCCCGTTGTTTGTATCTAGTAGATAGATCTTGGTACATAATTGTTCCCATCGTAGGAATTTTTTTTGTTTTCTATGCTGCGAACCCTACAAGTAGCATGGACAAGCACCACAAAAACAACTTACCCGAGGTCCTCGCTGAAGAATCGAAGAGGAAGCAGAGGGGACGATTTAACTGACACGGGGAGCACCCAGAGGGACGCAGAACTGCACGCCACGGCAGCGGCTGACAAGACGAGACCAAAGACACCACCAAGCATGCGGATCGCGGCGGCGACATCATCTTTTTCGAACCCTAGGGTTCGGGAATGGGGTGGAACTGACCACGGGGAAGCCCAGGAGTCAAATCCAAGTGGATAGAACGAAAGAGCATCATCGATAACCCCAACTCGCACCACGGCGGCGGCCAGAACGGCCGACGACTGTAGGAATCGACGGTGGCGGCATCGTCGGCCACGGGGTCGAGTCAGAGGAGGAGGGGATAAGGTCGAGGGAGAGAAGGGAGGCAGAGTGGGCTGGGTGGGCCAAAACCCCTCGGGGGAGTGTTTTGACTCTGCCCTATTGGGCCACCCTGGCCCAATACGCCCAAGTTGCTTAATAAATCATTTTGATCAATTGGAAAAGACCAAAATGCCCCTGACCTCAATAAAAATTATAGAAAATAAAATAAAATCGAAAAATTATAAATAAAGTACTTTTGGATTCACAATAATCCACTTTGTCCAACTAAAATAAGATATCAAATTTTGGACATTTAAAATTTTATATGAATTTTATGGAATTTTACAAAATTATGGAAAGGTGATAAAAATAAATAAAAATCACTTTCATTATTTACTAAATATTTAGTAGTAAATTTAATGTATAATTAATAATTACTAAAAGAATTATTAAATCAATAAAAGTCAAATAAGAAGGGTAATTAAATAAAATAATTCAATATATGCAATAAATATTAAAAAACTAATATTTATAAATGCTTTATTAAAAGGCACCCTATATAGGGAAATGCATATAGAATTAAAAAATGCATTACATTACTTGCATAATCATTTTGCTTCTTCAAATATTGTCCTTACCAGACAATAATGATGTTTTTTAAGAACTAGAAGCTCAAGGTCCAGTGCAAGCATCAGACTTCACTACCTTGCCATCACAAGGCAAGTTCATCACTTGCTCATGTCCTTTGAAGAGTCTTTATCAAAGTATTTGCAAATTGTGTGTTATCATATATGCTATAAAAGAAAGAAAATATTATTTTCATAAACAAAGAAATCATAGATATCATCCTAAGTGGTGATGTAATGGAGCAATAGAACTTAGAGTTCTAATTGCAACAATAATGATCAAATAGGGACTTAATAGCCCCTGACATCAGTGATTCTAGTGCCGTATATTACGCGTTAACCATGAGATTTGGAATGGGACAAAAAAGTCAGTTGTATCTTCTTCCTCTCGCATGAAGCTGGATGTGTAGGTCGTGGCTATTATCCTCGTAGCATGCATATTAATTGGTAATTCGTAGAGGATATGCAGCATATGGGTGGGAACCCTCATCGTCCCACGATAGTTCTGGCATCTAACGGTTTGTACAAACCATTGCCGTAATTCATTATGTGGGAATGGTGTACACCAAGGAGGCATGCGGGGTCGCGAAGGGGGCAGTGATTGGCTTGGAACAACTACTGGGCCCCACATCATGGAATTGTGGACGGGAAAGTATGCCCGGTTGTGCAACAAGGAGTTGATCTCTCATGGGTAAAGTAACGCACCTCTGCAGAGTGTAAGAACTGTAACTTGTTACTCCCTGTTCCGGGAAGGAGCTACGAACGCGGCAGGAAAGGAACTCCATGAAAGTTTTGGTCAACCTGTGAAGGCTGATTGTCATAGTTTTTCGGAATAAAATCAACCTTTGGAGAAAGATTTACAAAAACTGCATAGTGCCAAGGATTTATAATCCGAGGTGGTAGTTAGAGCATCAAACTTCCCACCTTGCATATAATGAACTTGTTGGGTAACGATGTTACTCATCCTTTCCTTTGATCCCTTGCTTAGACTCTGAGGATCCCGAAGACGTGCCAATGTATGCAGCCAAATGACAAGAAGACGTGTTCTATGAGGAACCTGATCTATTCGGAGGAGTTGAAGGCGTGGACTACGAGATCCACTACGGTGTCGATGAGAACGAGTCCACTTAAGGGTCTAGTTAGTAGTAACTAACGGAGCCGAGCAGCATAAACTCTATAGAATAAGTTGTTGAGCCCCACTCCTAGTCGGAGTTGCTACTTTTAAATTTCTGTTGAACACTTTATATTTTGGTTTGTAAGTTGGATCTTTTGGAAGTATTGAACTTCCGGTATTGTAATAATAATAGTGTGTATACTTTTGTAATATGGACCCGCAATGTTTTTGTTGTACCACTCTGAGGGATATGATATTTACGGAACGGTGTTCTATGTCATGTCAACGACTATAGTGTACTACACATGCAGTGGTATGCTGGGTCACCGCACACTCCCAAGCTTCCACACTCTCCTCTTTCATGTTAGCCATGGCAACATCAAAACCATGCTTTGTGTAAGAATAGGAGGCTGCATCAATGTATTTCTTGAGCTCCTCACCTCTAAACCCAGCAGTTTGAAAGTTTGCATAAATGTGTCTTAAGCAGTATCTTTGTGGGTAGTTGGGGAATGTTTGGTTGATTGCATTAAGTAGACCCTACACAAAGATTTCTAACTATGTAAATAACTGAACATCTGACAATGCAACTGCATATGACACAGAGGAAACGTATATTATGCAATTACCTTTTTCCTGTCTAAAATTATGGTATAGTACCCAAACTTGCCTGCCTCACCACCAATAGCATACTTTAGTTGGGTGAGAAACCAAGACCACATAGTTGTCTCCTCCTTGTCAACCAGGCCAAAAGCAATAGGGAAGATATTGTTGTTCCCATCCCTTCCAGTGGCACAAAGAATCTGATGGCCTGTGGTCAGCTTAATGAAGCAACCATCTAGACCTACAAACGAATAGATATATGCCATGTCATAATGTGTATATGTCTCATTAATTAGCAAAGGGAAAATATATCATTTCAAATACCTATAAATGGTCTGCAACCATTAAGGAATCCTTGTACATATGCACCTAGACAGTAGAACAATCCATGAAATCTAGGGTTGGTACTTGGATGCTCTACCAGAATTTTTGTGGTCACAATGCATCTGGAGCCTGGATTTGTGTCAAGCACTGTCTGCAAGTAATCCCTTAGACTCTTGTATTGCTCCACCTGATCACCAAGCACAACCTGTAAAGCTTTCCTCTTTGCCCTGTATGCCATCATTTTAGGAACATCTACACCAAATTTCTCCTTGGTTGTCTCCATCACAGCCTTAATGCCTGTCCTTGGATCAATTCTAATGCTGGGCTCACAAATCTTTGCAACCCATTTGTCTGTGACCTTGCAGTTCTCACCTACTGTGCCACAAGTGTGCTCAAAGTGCACCTTTCTTAGGCAGAATTTCTCATTCTTTATCTGAGAACCAACCATAAAAAAAAGGACACTTCTCTTGAGCACACTTTACTATCACTCTGTCCTTGCAATTTCTATGGTACCTGAAGTTCCTAAGTTGTGCAATATGAAGTGTTTACCTTTGCTCTCTGAATCGGGTACACATCTAGGAAGCACATCCTAAGACACAGTCCTTCTTCAGGTTGTAGTCTGCTCTCATCATACCACACCCTTGGCTCTTTCTTTTTGGCCCTGCTTTTCCTTCCTTTTGGCAGAGCCCATGACAATTTCTCAAATCCATCATCATCCTCTGGATCCAAATCACCATCTGGCCCTTCATCATCGTCCTCTGGATCCAAATCACCATCCTTCCTTTTGTTGACTGCAATGTGATCTGCTAGTAGGCCCCTTCCTCAATGGTTCTTTCTTCTTATTCACAGTAACTGGCTCATCCTTGTCAACATCTGAGCAACCAGATGCATTAAATAAATCTTCAGGCTCTTCTGCAAAATAAGACTCATGCTCTAAGGCACCCCTCTTTCTATTATTCAAATCATGATTTGGCTCATCCTCATCTGATTCAGTTTCATTTATATCCTCTAGAGTGTAATTTTCATCATCTTCCATTTCTGAATCTTCATCATCTTCCATATCTTCTTGTTCATCCTCTTCCATATCTTCTTGTTCTTCATCAACAATGTGCTATGTTCCCTGTTGATTGAATAAGTATCCTCCATCACCATCACCCACTTCTAAGATTTGCATGTCATTCTCATGATCATTCTCAACATTGTTGCTCTGTTGTGTCAGCAAGTACATGCACTCAGGATCTTCAGTTAATTGTGTACATTCTTGACTTGGCAAAACAACTCCATCATCATCAACTTTGTAAACAATGGGGTTTACAATTTCTGAAATTGGGATTTGCTCTTCAACTGCAGCAGTGTTAATGTTTGATGGAAGTGTGCTTCCTCTTTTAATTATAGTCAAGCTGATAGATCTCTTATCCTTGTAAAGTTCAACCATCTGCTGCACCTTACTATGCACATCTAGTAAGTCATCCCAGCTATCCCTATACCCTCCTCTTTCACATTATATATGTTATCACTAATCCCATAGCCCTCTGTCTCTATTAGAGCTAGCAAATTGAGGAATGTTACATCTGATTCAGCCAAAGTGCGCTCTAAATTGTTGCCATCTAAATTGATCCTTATATCCCATATATCATCATCTAAACTGCATATATTTAGAATAAGAGAATTTAATTGTCTATTTTTCAGTACAAATCCCTAGCCAAAATGGATAAGAAAATGGCGATGGCAGATTAGATGGACGCGAATGACTTACTCAATGCCGCATCCGAATGCACTGGTCCAACGGCTGCTCTGGGTAAGGTCCTCCTTCCAACGATTTGCTAAGGAAGCGGCGGCCAGCTTCTACGGCGATGCAAACTTCGCCGTCGGCGCGTTAGAGCTACCGCACCAATCCCCTTCCACCGCAAGGAAGCCCAGCACCTCGACTTCGTGCCCACCGCCGCTGTCTCCACCGTCATCTTCTCCACCAGGTGCCTCCAGCGCCCCCGCCGGCCGGAGATCTAGAGCCAGGAGAAATCGTCGTCGCCATGGCTTCAGTTCACGCGCGGGAGAGGAAGTGTGCGAGCGTGGTCTGGTTTGACCCGTGTCGGAATAGAAGGTTAGGATTATGACAGCGCCGTTAACGGCCGTCTACCCGTAGCCGTCCACGTGAGCCACGTCATCCTTACAGGTGGGGCCATCTTGTTAGTTTTGTCATTAGACTAGCGTCAAACCGGTATCAGTGCTTTCTGAAATGAACGAACTCTGAACCGGTTGCTTTTTGAAACCCTAACGTAAAGTGGTTGCTTTTTGAAACCCTATCCTGTAATGTGGTGGTTATTTGTAATTTTCTCATCACAACCATACCCTCTCTGCCAAAACCAACCTTTGATCGCAACCTCCATGACTTTCTCCATCTCTATCAGCTTCATAAAAATCTACAGGAAGACATGTCCCATGGTACCGACAACAAGACGAAGCTTTGCGCCTCACCCAGAAAAGGTGTGCACGACCATATCGATTACGCTCTAAATATCCAGTAGCATGTGCCAAACTAAAAAAATCTTCGAGAGAAAGACCAGAACTCAACAGCGACCCAATCGAATAAGCAGACCTAGTGGATCAACGACTTGGCGCTTGAAGAACAACAGGGCCAAAAACCACCTTTATTTAGGGTCGTACTATGTGTAGGGGTTCGTAGCATGGAAAACAAAAAAATTCTACCGCATACAAACAAACAAGCCAAGATCTATCTACTAGATTGTAGCAACGAGTCGATGGAAGAACTCACCCTCGAAGATTCGGAAGTGTTTAGCGAGAGCGGATTCTCGTGGGTGATGTAGTCTTACTCTTCCCGATCTCAAGATCGCGTAGACGATCCTTCCGTGCGTTGCTCGGCGCTTCCTGATCGGTCCACGTTGATTTTCGATGAAGACCTTCCTCTCCTTGTTCCAGCAGGCGGAGGTTGTAGCACTCTCCTCGTGATTCCGGCAGACGACGTGATGCGGAAGTAGAGGGGAGATCTCGCAGGGCTTCGCCTTAAGCCAGAGCGAGTATGGTGGACTATGAGAGAGCCTCGGTGATCTAGGGTTTAGACACACCAAGGAGAGGGAGCAAGGCCGGCGGCTAGGGCAAGAGGGGAGCCCCAACTCGGCGACTTGGCAAACCCTAGGAGGTGGCGGCGATAATGGTAGAGGCCGGCGGCTAGGGTTTAGGTTTAGAGGGGCAAGGTGTAGGTCTTGGAGGGGCATCCCTGCCCCTCCTTATATAGGTGGGAGGCGCCGGCCAAGGGGAGGGGAGTCCCTCCCCAACTCGGCTTCCAAGGTCGGCGGGTGGAGGGAGAGGAACTCCTCCCCAAGTAGGTTTCCTACTCTCCCTCCACTAAGCAAAATAGCCGTTTGACTTTTCAAACTAGGATTTGATTTATCCCTTTATTTCGCTCAGCGATGACACCTAGTACATGATGCAACCATTCCAACTTGTTATGACACATTCATGTACCCTTCCCCTCCGGAATGCTAGACCTTCCGGAACCTTCTAGAACATTCTCGATGAAAACACCGGAACCATTCTCCAACCCCGAAACTGGACTTTCCTTATATGAATCTTATTCTCCGGACCATTCCGGATCTCCTCGTGATATCCCGGATCCCATCCAAGACTCCGAACAACATTCGGTCTCTTACTCATCATTCCATAACTACTCAACAATGTCGAATCCTTAAGTGTGTCTCCCTACGGTTCGTGAATTATGCGGACATGATCAAGACACTTCTCCGAACAATAACCAATAGAGGAATCTGGAAATTCATATGTCTCCCACATATTTCTATGATTACTTTGCGATCGAATGAACCACTTGCATACGATACCAATTTCCCTTTGTCTCACGATAGTTTACTTATCCGAGGTTTTGATCGTCGGTATCTCTGCATACCTAGTTCAACCTCGTTACTGATAAGTACTCTTTTATCGTTCCCGTGATATGTGATCCCTTGTGAGCCAGTCACATGCTTGCAAGCTAATTGGATGACATTCCACCGAGAGGGCCCATAGTATATCTATCCGTCATATGGATGGACAAATCCCACTCTTGATCCATGTGTCTCAACCAATACTTTCTAAACACTCAATGCCACCTTTATAGCCACCCAGTTAAGGTGTGGTGTTTTATGTCATCAAAGCATCCTTCCGGTGATGGTGATATGCATGATCTCATGGTCGAAGGAATTAGGTTACTATGTATCAGAAAGCATATAGCAATTGAACTATTAAAATGACTTGATCTTTATGCTACGCTTATCTATAGGAGTATGTCCATCATACCATTCTCCTAACGATATGATCTTGTTGTTAATAACATCTCAATGTTCATGATAGGGAAACCACAATCATTTATTAACCAACAAGCTAGTATTATAAAGAGGCTTTACTAGGGACTCTAATTTAGTTTATAAATCACACAAGTATTAATGTTTCCTTGTTAATACTATTATAGCATGAATGAAAACATTTATCATAAACACAAAGATATAATAATAACTACATTTATTATTGCCTCTAGGGCATATCTCCAACAGTCTCCCACTTGAACTAGAGTCATCTAATCTAGATTACATGGTAATATATCGAACACCCATGGCAGTTTGGTCTTGGTCATGTTTTGCCCTCAGGAGAGGTTTAGTCAACGGATCCGCCACATTCAGATCTGTGTGTACTTTGCAAATCTTTATGTCACCATCTTGGACATGTTCTCGAATAGCGTGAAAACGTAGCTTGATATGCTTCAGCTTCTTGTGTGACCTTGGTTCTTGCGCATTGGCTATGGCGCCCATGTTATCACAGTAGATAGACATTGGGTCCAGCGCACTTGGAACCACACTGAGCTCTGTAATGAACTCTTTCATCCATATCACTTCTTGTGAAGCCTCCAAAGTAGCCATGTATTCCGATTCAGTTGAAGATCTCGCCACAACGCTTTGCTTTGCACTCCTCCAGCTAACTGCTGCACAATTCAAAGTAAATATGTATCCAGATTGAGATTTAGAATCATCCGGATCGGTGTTCCAACTAGCATCGGTGTAACCATTAACAACGAGCTGTTCATCACCTCCATAAGAAAGAACCATGTCCTTAGTTCTTCTCAAGTACTTAAGGATGTTTTTGACCGCTGTCCAATGATCCACCCCTGGATCACTTTGATATCTACTAGTCAAACTAACAGCATATGCAATGTCGGGTCTAGTACATAGCATGGCATACATTAGAGATCCTATGGCTGAGGCATAGGGAGTTTTAATCATCCTTTCTCTATCTTCTGCCGTTGTCGGACTTTGAGTTCTACTCAAGGTCGTATTGGGCAACATGGGCAAGAACCCTTTCTTGCTATCTTCCATTCCAAACCTCTTTAGAACTTTGTCCAAATATGTACTTTGTGACAATGATATTAGGCATCTCGATCTATCTCTATAAATCTTTATGCCTAATATATGCTCGCCAAGATCTTTCATTGAAAAACTATTATTCAAATATTTCTTGACACTATTAAGAAGGTCTACATCATTCCCAATCAACAATATGTCATCTACATATAGTATTAAGAATGCTACAGATCTCCCGCTCACTTTCTTGTAAATACAAGCTTCTCCATAAGTTTGTATAAAACCAATGCTTTTGATCAACTTATCAAAATGTTGATTCCAACTTCGGGATGCTTGCTTCAATCCATAAATGGACCGTTGAAGTTTGCATACCTTGTTAGCATCTTTAGGATCGACAAAACCATTGGGTTGCATCATATACAACTCTTCATCAATGTCTCCATTGAGGAACGATGTTTTGACATCCATCTGCCATATCTCATAATCATAATATGCAGCGATTGCTAACATAATCCTCACAGACTTTAGTTTCGCTACAGGTGAGAAAGTCTCATCATAGTCAACTCCTTGAATTTGTCGAAACCCTTTTGCGACAAGTCGAGCTTTATAGACAGTAACATTACCATCAGCATCTGTTTTCTTCTTGAAAATCCATTTGTTCTCGACAGCCTTCCGGCCATCCGGTAAGTCCACCAAAGTCCATACTTGGTTTTCGTACGTGGATCCAATCTCGGATTTCATGGCTCCTTGCCATTTATTGGAATCTGGGCTCATCATCGCTTCCTCATATGTCGTAGGGTCATCGGTGTTATCCACCAACATGACACTCATAACGGGATCATACCAATCAGGAGTGGTACGAGTTCTCGTTGACCTGCGAGGCTCTATAGCAACTACAACTGAAGTTTCATGATCATCATCATTAGCTTCCTCTCTTATTGGTGCAGGCACCACAGGAACTTCTTCCGGTGCTGCGCTACTCGCAAGTTCGAGAGAAGGTTCGTCAACCTCGTCAAGTTCTACTTTCCTTCCAGTCAATTCTTTCGAGAGAAATTCCTTCTCTAGAAAGGATCCATTCTTGGCAACGAAGATTTTGCCTTCGGATCTATGATAGAAGGTATACCCAATAGTTTCCTTTGGGTATCCTATGAAGACGCATTTTTCCGCTTTGGGTTCAAGCTTGTCCTTTGTAACTTCTTTACATAGGCTTCGCAACCCCAAACTTTAAGGAACGACAATTTAGGTTTCTTCCCAAACCATAATTCATATGGTGTCGTTTCAACGGATTTAGATGGTGCCCTATTTAAAGTGAATGCGGCTGTTTCTAATGCATAACCCCAAAATGATAGCGGTAAATCTGTAAGTGACATCATAGAACGAACCATATCTAAGAGAGTTCGATTACGACGTTCGGACACACCATTACACTGTGGTGTTCCCGGCGGTGTCAATTGTGAAAGTATTCCGCATTTCTTCAAATGCTCGCCAAACTCGTAACTTAGATATTCACCTCCATGATCAGAACGTAGAAATTTAATCTTCTTGTTACGTTGATTCTCAACCTCACTTTGAAATTCCTTAAACTTCTCAAAAGTTTCGGACTTATGTTTCATAAAATAGATATACCCATATCTACTCAAGTCATCCGTGAAGGTAAGAACATAACGATAACCACCGCGCGATGCTACACTCATTGGAGCACACACATCGGTATGTATGATTTCCAATAAGTCCGTAGCTCGCTCCATCATACCAGAAAATGGAGTCTTGGTCATTTTACCCATCAGACATGCTTCGCATCTTTCAAGTGATTCGAAATCAAGTGATTCAAGAAGTCCATCGGAATGGAGTTTCTTCATACGCTTCACTCCAATGTGACCAAGACGACAGTGCCATATATAGGTCGAGTTATCGCTCGATTTCAAACGTTTAGCTTCAATGTTATTAATATGTGTATTTCCACTATCGAGATTCAATAAGAATACACCATCTATCAAAGGTGCATGTGCATAAAACATATTACTCATATAAATCGAAGAACCATTATTCTCGGACTTAAACAAGTAACCGTCTCGCAATAAACAAGATCCTGATATAATGTTCATGCTTAACGCAGGCACCAAATAACAATTATTTAAGTGTAAAACTAATCCCGATGGTAGATGAAGAGGTAGCGTGCCGCATGATCACATCAACCTTTGATCTATTTCCCACGCGCATCGTCACCTCGTTCTTCGCTAGCTTCCGTTTATTCTGCAAAGACTGCTTGAGTTACAAATATGAGCAACCAAACCAAGATCAAACACCTGTGCACTCTCGAGTACTAGTGAGATACACATCAATAACATGTATATCAGATATACCTTTCTTCTTGATGTTGCCGTTCTTCAAATCCGCCAAGTACTTTGGGCAATTCCGCTTCCAGTGACCTTCTCCCTTGTAGTAAAAGCACTCAGTATCAGGCTTAGGTCCAGCCTTGGTCTTCTTCGTCGGTGCGGTAACTTTCTTACCACCCTTCTTGAAGTGTCCCTTTTGCTTAGACTTGTCTTTCTTGAATTTGGTGGTCTTATTGACCATCAACACTTGGTGCTCTTTCTTGATCTCCACTTCTGCAGATTTTAACATGGAAAAGAGTGCTGGCAACTGCTTGTTCATGCTTTGCATATTGTAATTCATCACAAAGTTCTTGTAAGTTGGTGGTAGTGATTGGAGGACACGGTAAATCCCCAAAGCATTAGGAATCACTATACCCAAGCTTTGAAGTTTGTTTGCGTGCCCAGACATCTTAAGCACATGCTCACTGACGGAGCTGCCCTCTTCCATCTTGTAGTTAAAGAACTTTTTAGAAGCCTCATAGCTCTCAACTACCGCGTGAGTCTCAAAGATCAATTTGAGTTCACGGACAATATCATGTGGGTCTGAATTCTCAAACCTTTTCTGAAGCTCCGATTCCAAACCATACAAGATAACACAGAACTGTGGAGTACTGAGTCTTTCGAGCGAGGTAAACATTCTTTACTTCATCGGTAGCGATGGCAGCGGGTCACCCAAGGTGCATCCAAAGACATAGGTCAAATTACCAGCATTGAGGACAATCCTCAAATTGTGAAACCAATCCGCGAAGTTGCTTCCATTGTTTTTCAACTTTTCTTTCTCTAGGAACGCATTAAAATTGATGGTAGGGGCCGCCATTGATCTACAACATATTTGCAATAGTTTAGACTAAGTTTATGACAAATTGAGTTCTTATTAATAGTTAAAGTAATCTAGGTCTCCCACTCAAAACAATATCCCTCACATTGTTTTAGTGATCACATGAACCAAAATCACCACATCAAAACCGATCATCACGAGAGTTGATGTAGCTTCAATGGTGAACAATCGACATGTTCATCATATCTACTATATGATTCATGCTTTGCCTTTCGGTGATCCGTGTTCCGAGACCATGTCTGTACATGCTAGGCTCGTCAAGATCAAACCTTAGCTTCCGCATGAGCAAATCTGGCTTGCCCACGTTGTATACACTTGCGGAATCTAACACACCCAATCATCACGTGGTGCTTCGAAACAACAAGCTTTAGCAACGGTGCTTACTAAGGATGAACACTTTAGAACTTGAAATTCATGTGCATGAGGGATCATCTTATAATGCCACCGTCGTTAACTAAGAAATACAAGATGCATAAAGTATTAACATCACATGCAATTCATAATATGTGATATGATATGGCCTTTCTTCTTTGTGCTTCCGATCTCCATCTTCAAGCACGAACATGATCTCCATCATCACCGGCATTGCATCAAGGTCAATGACGCTGCTCCATGGTTGTCGTCCACCAGCTTCAACTATTACAACTACTTTGAATAGACACGCGGGTCTTAACTTAAAATTAAAGACAACCATATATTCTCCCGCCGGCCAACTTACAATAAGGAACATTGCATACATCAAATATAATCACAATCATGGCCATATCACATCACAGCACACCCCTGCAAAACAAAGTTAGATGCCTCTAATTTCTTTGCATATTTTACGTGGTTTGGGGCTTTCAATAAGTATCGATCTAACTTATGAACAAGAACCACAACGTTGATGTTTGAACTATCAAGTGCCCGTTGTAATGTCACATCCCAAGATTTTCCAAATCTTGTAATGTGAAAAATAAATGAATAAAATAAAACTTTGTTGATTTTCAGGGTGAGAAGACACTTTTTGATTCCAATTGGAAACCTTCAAACCTATTTGATCAAACAAATCCTAAAAGGATTTAAAAAGATAAACAATTAATAAAGAAAATATTAAATATGTGAAATTACTATTTTTGGATCTTTTAATAAAAAGATTTGGTTTCAAATGAAAAGGTAGAAATATAAATAAGGACTATTTTTATAGAGCCAAATTAAATCTTGGCCAAGCTTTTGAATTAAAATATTCCTATTTGATAAAAAGAGTAAAGGTTTATTTAAATAAAATAATGAGGATTTATTAATATCCAAATTTTATTTAAGTAAAGACTTTCCATTTTGAAATAAACACTAAAACTTATTAATTTATTTTAAATAGGTTTTCCAAGTGTTTTATATTTTCAAATAAAACCTACTGAATTGATTTTGGTATTATTTAGATTTCAAATGGAGATTTTAATAAATCAAAACCTATTTGAATTAATAACTAAGGACTATTTTATTTAATTATTAAATAGATCCTAAAAAGAATAAAAATATTATTCTATTTTGGACCTTGATTTGTGTTGTTAAACAGAACTAAAATCAATGCAAAGTTTGGCAAAGATTTGAAATCATTTGAGTGTTTGATTTGTTGTTTGAATTTCAAAACAGAAAATCAAAAAGAAAAAGAAAAGCTTTCAGTACAAAAAAAAAAGAACCAAACAGCAACCCAACCCATCTGGCCCAACCAGCCAGATCCCCCCTCCTCTGCGAAACGCTTTTCCAAAAAACCGACCACAGAGTCACCGAACGCCGGCCTCCTCTTCCTCTCTCTCGCAGACAAGACGCCCCACGCCACCTCAGCGTCGTCTTCACTGATTTAACTCGCCTGACCGCTTCGCCATTGATTGCTCGAATCAATACGCCAGAAATGGCTCAATGAATCCTCGCCGTGACCACACCCATTTAATCGCCTCGCCTCCTCTTCCTTTCCCTCAAACCTCACGCAAGTGAGCCACCAGGCTGCCCCCAATTCCCTTTGCTTTGCCACTGCTCCGACGACGTCTCCGACCAAATTCCGGCGCCGTCCAGCCTCGCCTCGCCTTCCCAAGAACACGAGCTCGCTCCTCACCTCCTGGCGCATCTCCTTCGCTCGCGGGCGCTCCACAACGTCGACTTCGTCATCTACTGAGCGCCGCCGCGTCTGTTTCTTTTTCCGGCGACCTCCCCCTGGTAAGCCAGACCGCCCCGAGCCCTCTCGATCATGCTCATGTGAACCCCACACTCTCCCGCGTCTAACCGTACCTTCCGTTTGCTTTGGGGTGAACTGCAACCTCGCCTTGTTGATAAATAGGACCGCCTGAAGCCGACGCCATCTTCGACGAGCAATCCCCTCCGCTCTAGTGCGACCCTCACCAGACCAGCACCACCTCGAGCTTCACCTCGACCACGCGAACGCTGTAAGCCATTTCCCCCTCTCCCTTTCTTCTTCCCTATCCCCTTTCTTCCTAGAATCGCCATGACGCCACCGCCGCGTTCACTTGCCACCGCCGCAAAGATACAGTGTTTGACCACGCAAACGTTGATAGAACGTAGACGAAGGGGTATCGTGTGCCTCTGCGCCACTCGATCTTAGTTAGATCTAATGATCCAGCGAGCTCGATCCGCCCGAAGCGGTATCGGCCAATAAGAACAAGCCACGTGGACAGAGTATTGTTTAAAAACAGAATTAGAATCTGATTTAGATACAAACTTGTAAATTGCATAACTTTTGATCCACACATCCAAAATTTGCAAATTTTATATCAATGGATTCAGAAAAACAAGCCCCAGCCAACCATGCACTTTGTTTAGTAAAAAGCTTCTGGTAAAATGTTTGTTTTTGCAGAAACTTGTGTATGCTTGTTTAGGATATAAAATTTATTTCAAAATGATTTTGGGGTTGAAATCTTTGCAAAATGGTTTGTAGTGAACCTACTGACCTTAGGAACCAACTTATGGGATTAAAGATGTATTTTGTGAAGTTTAGGAATAGATAATTGAATTAGCCCATTTCTAGTCAAATAAAAACATTGAATTTGATATGGAAATGAATTTTGAGTAAAACCTTTGGGAAATGATTTGAATCAAACCTACTGACCCTAAACACCAGGTTTTGTGAATTAACAACTTATTTGGTGAACAATATAAAATTGTTGCCTTGCTAAAAGCATTTTCCACCACATAAAATAATGATTTGATTTAAAAATGATTTATAGATAAAACCCTTTTGCAAATGGTTTGGCCACTTTAGAAAATGACCACTTTGAACCTTACAATGTTTAGAGCCTAGTAGAAACCACCTTTGCAAATAAAACTATCTTTTGCATGCTTGCATGCATGACTTGGTTTCTATTATTTTATGTGTGATTAATTTGATTGATTATTGGTTGGAATGCTAGTTGAATTTGTGTTTGATTGATTGATTTGTAGTGAAGTTAGAAGAGTGTGATATTAGCAAGATCAAGAAGTGAACCAACATTCTCTACCAAAAAGGCAAGTGACACTATCATCCAAGTCCTATTATTTTCATTACACTTAGTGGATTTTGAAACATGCATGATAAGTACTACTATATTTTGCTATGCTAAATCCTATTAGGATACCCCTATATATTCCTTAGTGAAAATAATGTAGTTATAATATGCTTAGCCTTGCTATATATTTTGAGAAGGGATACATGTTGAGATTATTTGAAGAATTGAAAAGACTTGTGTTTTATATAATAAAACAAGTACTCAATGAACCACCTGGGTGGACAAGGATACTCAAGTTTTGGACAAGGTGGCAACAAGAGGAACCATGTTTATATGGCAATCTCTTTTTGTTGTGCACTAGAAGGAAAACCATCCAGGGACTTAGAGATTGAACATGTTTCTCAGACAATTGGCTTCCGTGTACGTACCACATGCTAAATGGGCACTGGCTTAGTCAACTACATAGTGGAAGACCCATGCATTGGCCTCTTCGGGTTACTGGAATGAGGGAACTTGGAACCCTACATTGGTGCCTGAAGACAAGCTAGCATTGTGTATTGGGAGGACCCTATGGAAAGACTTCGTCACATTCTCAATCTGCCAGTACTCCATCTTGGTGAGTGCTTATCCAGCGGCCACTGGTGGCAACAAGATGAGATTGTGCCATGTGGGTAAAGTGTACAACTTCTGCAGAAGATCAAATCCTAAGTACTTAGCTGTGTCCCCGGTTATGGACAATACTGAGCAACTAAGGCCTGAAGCTATGGGAAATCTCGACATTCCAATTTCTAAAAGTAAAACTTGAAAGTGACAACAAGAGACTTGAAGCACTTGGTGGATTCCAAGGAGTTCAGAAAGATTTGACAAAAGATTTTCAAAAGAGCAAAACTATTTTGGAAAAGATAGGACAAAACTATATTGCTTTCTGCAAATGAGCCTAAAACCCTACTTAGCCAAATTTGCATGTAATGATAGGATCCACTTATTTCTACATAGTAGTGAAACTTGCCAATACAATTCAAATGTATTGACCCTTGTGGCTGTAACTTATTATGTTGCAGGTTTGTTTGGTGTTAGTGAAGTTTATTGTTTAGGATTACAAAGTCTACAACCAACATGTCTGCCTGTGGCACTTTGAAGATGAAGGACCCCATGCTTATAGAAATTCTACTGCAATGTAATGTAATAGCCAAATGAGCTATGTAAGATGTAATAAATTATGTTATTCCTGGTTATAAAGTTGTATTATGACCTTTGTTTCTTGATATTACATCTTAACTGTGGATGCTAGCTATTGATCCAGGGACTAGCATTGTAAACACAGGGATCTCTACCTTATTAAAGGCTGGGACCTCTACAGATGGTATCAGAGCATTGTGTTGCCTGTAGGATTTGTAAACCTAAGATTGGACAAAAACCCTTAGAAAAATAGGAGTTGTATTTGTTCCAAAACTTATTTACAAACAATCTTGTAAACTCTTTCCTCAACCATTTTGGCTTTGATTCTACATCTCTTCTATTTCAAACTTGATGGAAAAACCTACCCCATGGCCAAAGATTTCACCATGTGCAAAGGACATCTTCAACTCTAATGACTTCAACATCTTCAACTCTAATGACTTCAACATCTTCAACTCTAATGACTTCAACATCTTCATCATTTTCACCAAGGACTTGAATCTTGGATGTCACTAAGGACTACAAGTGAGACAAGAAATCTTGCTCAAGGATTTGGAAACTAAGGAAACACAACTTAGAAGGAGCCATCATCACCTTTGAAGTTTTGTGACCAAGAGTTTTCCCAAGGAAACCATGATCTCATGCAAGAAGAATCAACCAAGAAAGATGGAAAGATCTCAAGTGAACCATATAGATGGACCACCATATTAAGTATAGATCAAACACACCAACTTATGTGGTGTAACAAAAATATTTTGTTGCCTAAAAATGTGCTTGAACTTTGTTGTTTGAGTGAAATGTTTGTTGTGATTTCTTGCACATTGCTTGTGTGAATTGTGATGTGTGTGATTAGAATCCTTACTTAGAAATCTTTTGCCTATTCTAATCTCAATTCAACCCAAACAGATGACTACTCCAAGAGACTCCAACATCAAGGTTGATGACACCAACAACAACCAAGAGGACAACTTGAGAGAACTTATAGCAACCCAAAACCAGTTGAACCAAATGACAGCTCAATTCATAGCCAACACCAGTGGGGAAGATCCAACCCTGCAAAAGTTTTTGGAAAACCAAGCCCAATTGTTGCATAAGGTGACAGACCAAATGCTCAACATGGAAAGCAACTCTTCCAAAGGAGTTTGTGACAACAAGGATGACAAAGATGTTATTCTAGAAGGAACCAAAGCTTGCAATATTTGTGGAGACAAGGATCACACTTCCAAGTAACATGGAGATCAATGCCCCAACTGTGAGGAGAAACACCCATCTAACCAATGCCCTACATCTCAAGTTACTTGTTACCTATGTGAAGGAAATAATCATGTCCCTATCCAATGCCCCATCTATTCCATAGTTGAACAAAGGAAACAAGGTGGAGTGCAACAACTGATTGAAGACTACCCTACCAAGAAGGATGAGGACAAAGGAAAATCTCCACTTGTACCTCCATGCAATACAACCCAATTTAAAGGACCAAAGAAGAGACATATGAATTATCCAAGGAGCAATAGAAGGTCCAAGAAACCAGTAGACATTCCTACCTATGAGATAACATATGAGGAACATGAACTAGAAGCACTCCTAGATTTGGAGAAACCCAAGAAAAAGAAGGACAAAAGCCATGTGCAATGTAATCATTGTAAATAAATGGGACACTATTCTAGTGAATGTCCAGAGAAGAATAAGTATAAAGAGATTGGCCAAGTATGGTGCAACAACTGCAAAGAGCTAGGCCATTATGTAGGAACTTGTCCACAAGAGATACGTGAAGAACTCAAACTTATCACATGTTACAATTGTGGTAACCAAGGACATTATGCAAGCAACTGTCCAGAAAAGATGAAGCACAAGATAAACAAGGATCTCAGCCTTGTCACATGTTTCAAGTGTGGAAACAAAGGACACTATGCAGATGTTTGCCCAGAGAAGTTTCCCCAAGATCCCAAGCAAGCCAATATGTAATTTAGTTGGAAATTTTTTAAGGGTGGTAGTACCCTAGATGCTTTGAGCCAACTTGTAACCCTAACCTTCACAAATCTCGGGACGAGATTTATTTTAAGGGTGGTAGCCTATTACATCCCAAGATTTTCCAAATCTTGTAATGTGAAAAATAAATGAATAAAATAAAACTTTGTTGATTTTCAGGGTGAGAAGAAACTTTTTAATTCCAATTGGAAACCTTCAAACCTATTTGATCAAACAAATCCTAAAAGGATTTAAAAAGATAAACAATTAATAAAGAAAATATTAAATATGTGAAATTACTATTTTTGGATCTTTTAATAAAAAGATTTGGTTTTCAAATGAAAAGGTAGAAATATAAATAAGGACTATTTTATAGAGCCAAATTAAATCTTGGCCAAGCTTTTGAATTAAAATATTCCTATTTGATAAAAAGAGTAAAGGTTTATTTAAATAAAATAATGAGGATTTATTAATATCCAAATTTTATTTAAGTAAAGACTTTCCATTTTGAAATAAACACTAAAACTTATTAATTTATTTTAAATAGGTTTTTCAAGTGTTTTATATTTTCAAATAAAACCTACTGAATTGATTTTGGTATTATTTAGATTTCAAATGGAGATTTTAATAAATCAAAACCTATTTGAATTAATAACTAAGGACTATTTTATTTAATTATTAAATAGATCCTAAAAAGAATAAAAATATTATTCTATTTTGGACCTTGATTTGTGTTGTTAAACAGAACTAAAATCAATGCAAAGTTTGGCAAAGATTTGAAATCATTTGAGTGTTTGATTTGTTGTTTGAATTTCAAAACAGAAAATCAAAAAGAAAAAGAAAAGCTTCCAGTACAAAAAAAATGAACCAAACAGCAACCCAACCCATCTGGCCCAACAGCCCAGTCGCAGCCTAGTTTCCCCCCCTCTCTGCGAAACATTTTCCACCGAAAAACCGACCCGCAGAGTCATCAACGCCGTCCCCACTCCTCTTCCTCTCTCTAAAGACGGCCCCACGCCACCTCAGCGTCGTCTTCACCGTGACGAACTCGCCTGACCGTTTCCTGCCATTGATTGCTCGAATCAATACGCGTAAATGGCTCAGTGAATCCTCGCCGTGACCACGCCCATTTAATCGCCTCAGTCTCCTCTTCCTTTCCCCTCAAACCCCGCTGCAAGTGAGCCACCAGGCTGCCCCCAATTCCCTTTGCTTTGCCACTGCTCCGATGACATCTCCGACCAAATTACGGCGCCGTCCAGCCTCGCCTCGCCTTCCCAAGCACACGAGCTCGCTCCTCAACTCCTGGCGCATCTCCTTCGCTCGCGGGCGCTCCACAACGTCGACTTCGTCATCTACTGAGCGCCGCCGCGTCTGTTTCTTTTTCCGGCGACCTCCCCCTGGTAAGCCAGACCGCCCCGAGCCCTCTCGATCATGCTCATGTGAACCCCACACTCTCCCGCGTCTAACCATACCTTCCGTTTGCTTTGGGGTGAACTGCAACCTCGCCTCGTTGACAAACAGGACCGCCTGAAGCCGACGCCATCTCCGACGAGCAATCCCCTCCGCTCCAGTGCGCCCCTCGCCAGACCAGCACCACCTCGAGCTTCACCTCGACCATGTGAACGCTGTAAGCCATTTTCCCCTCTCCCTTTCTTCCTAGAATCGCCGTGACGCCACCGCCAGAGCATGCTCCGCCGCTCACCGCCGCGCAGCGCCGCCAGTGTTTGACCACGCAAACGTGTCCGTTAGATCTTGATCGTCTGGCTGTGATAGAACATAGACGAAGGGGTATCGTGTGCCTCTGCGCCACTCGGTCTTAGTTAGATCCAGCGAGCTCGATCCGCCCGAAGCGGTATCGGCCAATAAGAACAAGCCACGTGGACAGAGTATTGTTTAAAAACAGAATTAGAATCTGATTTAGATGCAAACTTGTAAATTGCATAACTTTTGATCCACATGTCCAAAATTTGCAAATTTTATATCAATGGATTCAGAAAAACAAGCCCTAGCCAACCATGCACTTTGTTTAGTAAAAAGCTTCTGGTAAAATGTTTGTTTTTGCAGAAACTTGTGTATGCTTGTTTAGGATATAAAATTATTTCAAAATGATTTTGGGGTTGAAATCTTTGCAAAATGGTTTGTTGTGAACCTAATGACCTTAGGAACCAACTTATGGGATTAAAAATGTATTTTGTGAAGTTTAGGAATAGATAATTGAATTAGCCCATTTCTAGTCAAATAAAAACATTGAATTTGATATGGAAATGAATTTTGAGTAAAATCTTTGGAAAATGATTTGAATCAAACCTACTGACCCTAAACACCAGGTTTTGTGAATTAACAACTTATTTGGTGAACAATATAAAATTGTTGCCTTGCTAAAAGCATTTTCTACCACATAAAATAATGATTTGATTTAAAAATGATTTATAGATAAAACCCTTTTGCAAATGGTTTTGCCACTTTAGAAAATGACCACTTTGAACCTTACAATGTTTAGAGCCTAGTAGAAACCACCTTTGCAAATAAAACTATCTTTTGCATGCTTGCATGCATGACTTGGTTTATATTATTTTATGTGTGATTAATTTGATTGATTATTGGTTGGAATGCTAGTTGAATTTGTGTTTGCTTGATTGATTTGTAGTGAAGTTAGAAGAGTGTGATATTAGCAAGATCAAGAAGTGAACCAACATTCTCTACCAAAAAGGCAAGTGACACTATCATCCAAGTCCTATTATTTTCATTACACTTAGTGGATTTTGAAACATGCATGATAAGTACTACTATATTTTGCTATGCTAAATCCTATTAGGATACCCCTATATATTCCTTAGTGAAAACAATGTAGTTATAATATGCTTAGCCCTGCTATATATGAGAAGGGATACATGTTGAGATTATTTGAAGAATTGAAAAGACTTGTGTTTTATATAATAAAACAAGTACTCAATGAACCACCTGGGTGGACAAGTATACTCAAGTTTTGGACAAGGTGGCAACAAGAGGAACCATGTTTATATGGCAATCTCTTTTTGTTGTGCACTAGAAGGAAAACCACCCAGGGACTTAGAGATTGAACATGTTTCTCGTACAGTGGCTTCCGTGTACAGCCACATGCTAAATGGGCACTGGCTTAGTCAACTACATAGTGGAAGACCCATGCATTGGCCTCTTCAGGTTACTGGAATGAGGGAACTTGGAACCCTACATTGGTGCCTGAAGACAAGCTAGCATTGTGTATTGGGAGGACCCTATGGAAAGACTTCGTCACATTCTCAATCTGCCAGTACTCCATCTTGGTGAGTGCTTATCCAGCGGCCACTGGTGGCAACAAGATGAGATTGTGTCATGTGGGTAAAGTGTACAACTTCTGCAGAAGATCAAATCCTAAGTACTTAGCCGTGTCCCCGGTTATGGACAATACTGAGCAACTAAGGCCTGAAGCTATGGGAAATCTCGACATTCCAATTTCTAAAAGTAAAACTTGAAAGTGACAACAAGAGACTTGAAGCACTTGGTGGATTCCAAGGAGTTCAGAAAGATTTGACAAAAGATTTTCAAAAGAGCAAAACTATTTTGGAAAAGATAGGACAAAACTATATTGCTTTCTGCAAATGAGCCTAAAACCCTACTTAGCCAAATTTGCATGTAATGATAGGATCCACTTATTTCTACATAGTAGTGAAACTTGCCAATACAATTCAAATGTATTGACCCTTGTGGCTGTAACTTATTATGTTGCAGGTTTGTTTGGTGTTAGTGAAGTTTATTGTTTAGGATTACAAAGTCTACAACCAACATGTCTGCATGTGGCACTTTGAAGATGAAGGACCCCATGCTTATAGAAATTCTGCTGCAATGTAACGTAATAGCCAAATGAGCTATGTAAGATGTAATAAATTATGTTATTCCTGGTTATAAAGTTGTATTATGACCTTTGTTTCTTGATATTACATCTTAACTGTGGATGCTAGTTATTGATCCAGGGACTAGCATTGTAAACACAGGGATCTCTACCTTATTAAAGGTTGGGACCTCTACATGTAAATTGGATCTATACTATAATGGGAGAGACAGACACCCGCAAGGCCACTTATGCAATACAAGTTGCATGTTGAGCGTGGAGCAAGTCTCATGAACGATGTCATGTAAGGTTAGCCTGGGCCGCTTCATCCCATCATACCGCAAGATGCAAAGTACACAAGAAGCAATTGATAATAAAAGCACCACCGCCCACAATGACCATTGTGTTCTACTCGTGCAACAGATCTACATATAGACACAGCTCTGATACCACTGTAGGGGTTCGTAGCATGGAAAACAAAAATTTTCTACCGCATACAAACAAACAAGCCAAGATCTATCTACTAGATTGTAGCAACGATTTGATGGAATAACTCACCCTCGAAGATTCCAAAGTGTTTAACAAGAGCGGATTCTCGTGGGTGATGTAGTCGTACTCTTCCCGATCTCAAGATCGCGTAGACGATCCTTCCGACGCTACGTTCTAGCAGCTCAAGAATGGTCACATCGCTCGGATTACTCGACGAATACCTTCCTCTCCCTTGTTCCAGCAGGCAGCGGAGGTTGTAGCACTCTCCTCGCGATTCCGGCAGCATGACGGCGTGGTACCGGAAGTAGAGGGGAGATCTCGCAGGGCTTCGCCTTAAGCCGGAGCGAGTATGGTGGACTATGAGAGAGCCTCGGTGATCTAGGGTTTAGACACACCAAGGAGAGGGAGCAAGGCCGGCGGCTAGGGCAAGAGGGGAGCCCCAACTCGGCGACTTGGCAAACCCTAGGAGGTGGCGGCGACAATGGTAGAGGCCGGTGGCTAGGGTTTAGGTTTAGAGGGGCAAGGTGTAGGTCTTGGAGGGGCAGCCCTGCCCCTCCTTATATAGGTGGGAGGCGCCGGCCAAGGGGAGGGGAGTCCCTCCCCAACTCGGCTTCCAAGGTCGGCGGGTGGAGGGAGAGGAACTCCTCCCCAAGTAGGTTTCCTACTCTCCCTCCACCAAGCAAAATAGCCGTTTGAATTTTCAAATTGGCGTTTGACTTTTCAAACTAGGATTTGATGTATCCCTTTATTTCGCTCAACGATGACACCTAGTACATGATGCAACCATTCCAACTTGTTATGACACATTCATGTACCCTTCCCCTCCGGAGTGCCGGACCTTCCGGAACCTTCTAGAACATTCCCGATGAAAACACCGGAACCATTCTCCAACCCCGAAACTGGACTTTCCTTATATGAATCTTATTCTCCGGACCATTCCGAATCTCCTCGTGATATATCGGATCCCATCCAAGACTTCGAACAACATTCGGTCTCTTACTCATCATTCCATAACTACTCAACAACGTCGAATCCTTAAGTGTGTCTCTCTACGGTTCATGAATTATGCGGACATGATCGAGACACTTCTCCGAACAATAACCAATAGAGGAATCTGGAAATTCATATGTCTCCCACATATTTCTACGATTACTTTGCGATCGAATGAACCACTTATATACGATACCAATTTCCCTTTGTCTCACGATAGTTTACTTATCCGAGATTTTGATCGTCGGTATCTCTGCATACCCAGTTCAACCTCGTTACTGATAAGTACTCTTTTCTCGTTCCCGTGATATGTGATCCCTTGTGAGCCAGTCACATGCTTGCAAGCTAATTGGATGACATTCCACCGAGAGGGGCCAGAGTATATCTATCCGTCATATGGATGGACAAATCCCACTCTTGATCCATGTGTCTCAACCAATACTTTCTGAACACTCAATGCCACCTTTATAGCCACCCAGTTACGGTGTGGTGTTTGATGTCATCAAAGCATCCTTCCGGTGATGGTGATATGCATGATCTCATGGTCGAAGGAATTAGGTTACTATGTATGAGAAAGCATATAGCAATTGAACTATTAAAATGACTTGATCTTTATGCTACGCTTATCTATAGGAGTATGTCCATCAAACCATTCTTCTAACGATATGATCTTGTTGTTAATAACATCTCAATGTTCATGATAGGGAAACCACAATCATTTATTAACCAACAAGCTAGTATTATAAAGAGGCTTTACTAGGGACTCTAATTTAGTTTACAAATCACACAAGTATTAATGTTTACTTGTTAATACTATTATAGCATGAATGAAAACATTTATCATAAACACAAAGATATAATAATAACTACATTTATTATTGCCTCTAGGGCATATCTCCAACACTATGCGTCTCCGGGGGGATAGTTTCCGAAAATCCCCCGAGTCCTCCTACTTACATGTGTCCTCCAAAAAGTCCTAAAATCCCGTTTTTGCTACAAACATGTCCGTTTTTGCTACAAATAGTCCCGCTTTTGCTACATGTAGCAGAAAATGGTTTGACCCAGAAAATAGAAAAACAGACTGGACCTCGCCGGAGAGTTCGTCGGAGACATCGCCCGCGACCGTGTAGCAAAAATATTGTGCTAATGTAGCAAACCCGATCTCACCGGATAGCAAAAAATTTGTGCTATTGTAGCAAAATCACAAAAGCGGTTATAGCAAAAAGAATTGTAAAATATAGCAAAACTCGATTTCGCCGGAGACATCGACGGTGGCATCGTCGGAGACCTTGTAGCAAAATAATAGTATTGTAGCAAAACAAATTGTTCTATGTCGCAAAATTACATAACCGTTGTAGCAAAAAAATACTGATGCGGAAAATAACAGATCGGCTGGTGTCTTCTCACCGGAACGAGCTCAGGTGCCGGTCATCCGCCTCTCCCGACCGCACCTGTAGCAGGCCCGGTCATCCTTTGGAGCAAAGGTCGGCCCTTGTAGCAGCAGCCATGGCCGCACCTCGCGGCTCGGTCCAGAGACCAAGCTTTTTTGCCAACAGACCTGCACGCTGGGGCCTCTTGTAGCACCATCGCAACTCCATTGTTGTCGGCACCCCATGCTCGCGCCCCTGTGGTAGCCTCCCCTCAAAGCAGCATGGCGCCGACGAGATCGGGGAACATGGTGTCGGCGAGATGGCGGAGTGGGGAGGCGTCGGCGAGATGGGGGAGCAGGGCGACTTCAGCCTAGACGGTGGGAGCAGCGGAGAGCCGGAGACGCGGAGTGAATGGCCGCAGCACGTGGCCAGGCGAGCGCCATTGCGGCGCAGGAAGGTCTTCTAGTCGGGAAGGAAAAGGGCAAGAGGATAGAGACGGGTCATGGAAGGGCCGTCACGGACGACCCGAGGGATGCGAAATGCGTTATGCCCCGGAGGAGGCCAATCATTTTCCTTTATTTAGGCTGATCTAGCGGCCCCACGCCGTCGGTCGACTTCTGGCGATCGGACTGAGCGGACTGACCTCCAGCCTAGATGAGCCCAAGGTAGAACCCAGATCGGGCATGTGCGCCCGCAAGACCCGTAGGTGCGGCGCCAGCGCAGCCACCTCCGGTCTGCAACGTCACGCCCACCTCTGCGTCCTCCGCACCTCCCAGCCACGGGCCGGTGAGCCCGCCGCCTAAACACCACCCGCGCCGCCCTAGAGACGATCTCCCTTCACGAAGGGAGACTGTCGGGGCGCGCCTATCCCGCCCGCCGCCTTTGACGGCAAGGTGTGGCTGCCACCGCTGGCGCTGGCAGTGGCCGGTGGGGGAGGATCAGGGGCTGCTTCTTCTAGGGTTTGGGGGGGCCTCCGGAGCCGTCCTCGCGGGAGCGACCCGGGAGCTTGTATGGAGGCGCATGACCATTGTTGCCAGGAAGGAGAGATCCCACGACTCAATTGCTTGCAGATTCTGCAACAAGTCTACAGAAGTTCAAGAATCTTCATGCAATCCACATGCTCGTGTTATGAGGAAAGCAAGACGAAGGAGAAAGTGCAGGAGTAGCAAAAGCAGTGATCCCTCCAAAAACGGAGGTCTTATGGTGGTGGATATGGGTTAGTTGTGCTCCTGGCGTGGCAAGAGCAAAGTTAAGAGCCCGCACAGGCACCCCATCTTACAATTTCGATGTAAAGCTTCAGAAGAGAATTATATCTGTCGACGAGTTGGCTACAGGATAATGCATTGCGGTGTTCTGTCGACGATGCTATGGAATTCTGTCTCATGCTTGCAGGGATTTTTTTTGTTGCCTTTTTGGCATGCTAGATATACTACAGTTGAAATGTTAGGAATTTAAAATTTGCAGGAACACGAACGTTTAACTGTATGTCAAAAAACAAACGTTACGAACTGAAAGTATCCTCATATAACTACTCCACGCGCATGTTCTTTTCTAGAACCAATATCTTCTATAATACCAAAAGGAGTACAGTTGCACACAAACACAAATCTCGGGGCTTCATTTATGTATGAAGATCAAAGGCCCTTTTTGTGGTTAAATGAAGCAATATCAAGAGAATTCAAACTGCTGCTTCGCGTGCGACGACACTAATGAGTTACTTACATGTCACCACAAAAGCAAAAGCACCCCATCAGGGTCGAGCATATGTAGGCATTCCAGTTTCCCTCTGTTAGCTCCGGCGCCCTGGTTTTGGGTGAGCTAATTGCTGTGCAGTCTAGCACTTCCAATAGCATGTCTTGTACTATCACACAATCAAAGTTAACACCAATGACCACTAGCCATCCTGGGTTGAATTGACAGGGAAAATATGCCCAAAAAATGGACAATTATTCATGTCTGTTCATGATTAGGCTTTCCTATGACTGAAGTGCAAGAATAATTTAATCTTCAAGCATATAGGGGGTGAGCCATTGATATCAGCAAGAAAGAGGGGTGGCAGCTCACAAGGAAAAATGTCATCCAAATGCTGTCATTCCAAGTTTCCAACAGATTACTACATGACGATCTAGGAGCACAAAGATAGTGCAGACCAAGTTTCAGCGTTCTATGGTATTTGCAAGACTTTATTGTTCACTGTTGTACTGAATTGTGTCAGTTTGGTTGCAGAAAACACCAGCAAAGCGAAATGTTAATATTGACACACTAGTGAAAGTAAAACGTGGTATTTCAGATAGACTTAAGGTGCAGAGTATAAGACTACAATGGTCATCCATAACCCTTCGGGGAATACAGAACATCGAATCATGCAATATCTTACCCAGCAGTTGTGACGTATCAAATTTCCTGATGAAACTCCACCGGTGAACAATAAACTAGACCTGGGCAAGAGGCCTTCCTATGCAATGGCTGAATTGCATCACCATCAAACTCACCTAAAATTATCTGGGCATTTGGCCAGGCCTTTTCGAGAGGCAATATTTCTTCAAGAATATCGGATGTATCCACATGATTTTTCTTGAGCCATTATGATTGATCACTCTTCAATGTAAATAGTAGAAATTGGTCGAGACTAGTAGAGTTTCTCAACACAGACCTTACTAGATTCGTCTCGCCGTCCCCCCCCCCCCCCCCCCTTGAAATTCGTCATCTTGAGGAACTTAAAGAGTTGAACCTATATTTTCAGGGTCTCGATGAATCTTGTCCCTTGAAGGAAATGTTCAATGAGACCAACTACGAAATCCTTGGTCTTCAGTTTCCTATATCTTGATGGTCGCTTGTCATCCACCAAACCAGGCGCTGGCTCAAGCACCGTTTCCCCATCCACGCTATAGAATGTGGCCAGTGAAAGTCTTTCCTTCTCGGCATTCGTCACCACTCTGTGAACTGGGCTCCTAAAGATTCCATTGTTCATTATCTGTGTCAATTTTTTACATACAAGTTAATGGAGCATTGGGATTCAGGAAGTAGGATATACATTATTCATTTCAGATTATGAAGAGAGTGAGTGTGCACAGCTTGTATTTGTTGGTGCCTACCTCCATGCAGTCTCCTAAGTTGATCACCAATGTGTAAGGCTTGGCTGGGACATTGTACCATTTGCCATCTCTCTGAACTTGCAAGCCACCGATATCTTCGTCAACCAAAAGAATGGTAAGGAGACCACCATCAGAGTGAGGCTTGAGGCCGAGAACAAGGTCAGGCCTCGGACACGGAGGATAGTAGTTGAATCTAGCAAACCCGGTAGCCTTGTTTGATAGCTGGTTGACGAAGTAGGCCTCATCAAGCTCCAGGAGATTGGCTATCGATCGCAAGATAAGATTTCTTATTTCCTTGGTCCTTGATGCGTACTCATGTAGCACATCCCTGTTGAAAGACCCTAGAATAGTCTAATCAAATCAAAGTTTTTTGTTTTTTATTTCAGTTTCTGCGAGTTGTCTCCAAAGGCAAGAGACAATTTATGTTAAAAAACTTCAGTTTTAGCCTAACTTTAGTGTATGATAACACGGGTCCACTTGCAAGAGAGACGGTGCAATGATCAGGGTGCATGGACTAGAACAGAGTTTACACAAACTGAAGTTGCTGATATTCTTTCCCTTGATATTTTGCTGAATTTTCATTTGTCTCCGTTTGCAACTAAGCTAATACTACTGTTAGTATCCAAAAAAAAGAGCTAATTATGCTGTTAGAAATGTGAAACATCACTGAAGGGATCATTTTGAAAAAGAAAACATCACAGAAGGTCAGGGAGTAGGTAAACCTGAAAGATTCCGGGTGACTGGGCCATTTAGCAAAATTCCTCTCATCTTCTGGCTCCACTCTCAGATGCAACAGATCCTGCCAGTCCAGGATCTGATCCTGGGTTGCCACTTTGTCATTTCCATACCCTTCAATCTCGAAGGGCTTGCCCTCCACCAAGTTGCTGCATTTCCGCTTCTCTTCGATCGGTTGCCGAAAGAACTCCCTCGATACGCTCATCATGGCATCCATGAGAGAGTCTTCAATTCCATGGTTAGTCACCTGGATAATCAAAAGCAGTGAGAATTTCAGCACGAAATCGAATGTTTTAGGAACTATGGTGCACGAAGAGGATTATACCAGGAAAAGGCCCCAGTGGTGTAGAGCCGCCCGTAGCTTGTCGGCCTCGTCGGCGTCCGTCAGCCGACTAAGATCAATGAGAGGGATGGGCTCGGGCATCTCATCGGCGGCCAGCAGGCCGGCGTGACGCTCTTGCTCCGGCCGCAAGTACCGGCTAGGCGGCTCCTCAACGGCCGCCGCCAGCTCTTGCACCGTCTTGGGCACCATCGTCAACGTCTGGCCAGACGCAGCCATTCTGTTCTTCGAGAGGTGTGTGGTTTTACTCTTTGCTCACTTGAAGTTGAAGATAGGGTGTCGTTATGTATAGCCTCGAGTGTGTCTTGAACTTTCCTTTTCAAAATTTATTTTAATCCTCCTCGAAAGAAAAATCGTGCCTTCAGTTTCTGGAGCGACACTGACCAGATGAATCGTGCCTTCCATGTTGGCTGGCAGGAGGATGGTGTAGGTGGTCGTGCTCCTCTTGTAAATAGTAGCAGTAGAGTTAAGTCTAGATTTGGTTCGTGTCTTCGGCTTCTTGCTGGTCTTCGGCTATATGCCGGGAGGAAGATGCCAGATCTTTGGGCTCGGATCTGGTATTGTTTGGCCTCTCTACTCCTTGTTGCGGTGCTCCCATGGTTGGAGCCCGAGGTGACAAGGAAGGGAGTTCCTGAAACCTCCATTAATAAAGGAGCTGTTGTTGTGGAGCTTGGGGTCTGGGTGCCTCTCCTCGGTCTCGTCGTCGCGGTGGCGGAAGATGGAGAGGGGTGGTCGAATCTGAAGCTCCACGGGGATTTGTTGCTGCAAGTTGGAGATCACCACATGACGGCCTCGATTTGCCGCCATGATCTATGGCTGAGTAGGCAGCCTCTCCATATGCCTTTGATGGCATCACCTCAACCTCCAAGACGGAGGCTCTCTACGGGATTCACGACGGCGCGCAGCGGCCTGCTTCTCCCAAGTGGTTTCGTCCCCGGCGAGAAGAAGGCCGGCCGGCGATGGAGTCCCAGTTGTTGTGGTGGAGATGAAGGATTCGATGGCTTTTCTCTTTTACTTTTTGGGGTCCTTTATGTTAATTTCCAGGACTGCTCTGTAACTCTAGTTCTTCCAAGGTCCTGTATAAGTTTTGTAACTCCACCAACGATGAATGAAAGACAGCACTAGGCCCTTCTGGGCCTTTCCCCTGTTCAAAAAAAGAAAAGATTATGCATGACGCCCTCTCCTCCATGCGACTATTCTTCGTTTCTTTGTCAGCTACGCACCCATCATGAGAGCGGCGTCCAGGCCGTGGTTAGGCGAGCTGCATGCTGGAGATCACCCGTGAACAGTTTAAGAGCATCTCCACTCGGGTTTATAAAGGTCCTTACAGAGGGACGTGGCTCCTCTGACGTAGCTATCCCTGCAGTGTACGGACTTTCTGTCATTGACATGTGGGTCCCACCCCTGGCTGACCCCACTTGTCAGGGACTCAATGGCAGGAGAGGGCATGTCAGGGGATCCTCTTCCCTTACAGAGTTATGGAGGTGTCAGCACTAAAAAAATCGTGTTCAGCCGGTTTTTCAAAAAATAATCGCGCCGGCTTGGCCCGTTTTCTTATCCGGCGTCCCTAGGCCGAACTCAACCCACAAGGGATCTAGCGGGGCACCGGATAAAAATGAAAACCGCATGCCAGTCCTGACAGTGAGATAGACGGCTCGACTTTCGAGCTTCGTCCTATCGTCGACCACGCGGTGGCAAAATTTCTCACCTCCCACCCTTGCCTTTTTCACCGCTTTTCGCCCGACCTACCTACCCGTTTCTCGCTATATGTAGGCGCCCCGGCCATCGCTATTGCAGATCTACATCTCACCATGACCACATCCCTCTCCCGCTATATCTAGGGCGGCGGCCGGAGGTAAAATGGCCTCGCCGGCGCCATTCTTCACACAACCGCCTGCATTCTTTACCCTCGAAACCGTAGTCGATTCCCTGCTGTCGATGGAGCATTTTCTAGAAGGTGGCCCCGCCGTCAATGGCTATGGGCCGCGGTGCCTACGCGTCCAGGAGGCGCTGGTGCTCTGGGAGGCCCGGTACCCATTCCCTATGGACACTCGGTTGCCGAGGGGATGGGCGCTCAGTGCTGGCGGTCTGTCGGTGCCTCCGGTGCCTGTCGACGAGGCCCTATCAGCGGCCATCTTCATCCACTTCTGGACCGGACTCACGCCGGAGGAGAGAGACGACCCCCAATGGCATCCTGACAACCACGATGCGTGGACGATCTTCTTTGAACAACAACGCTTGGGCCACATGATCGCCTACGACGGTGCTAGACCGTCGCCCCCGATCAACAATTTTGACGTCCAGAGGCGATGGTGAAGCTTACCAGGGTGCACGCTTGACTGGGTGCTCGACTACATCGCCGCACGGAACAACCCGCGACTGGATTAAAAGTCTCTAGACTTGCACTCGGCGTCGAAATCGACCTCCTCCTCGCCCATCTAGTAGTTTCCTTTTTTCTCTTGTTTGTTTAAATATGTGTAAACTTTTATGAACTATCTGTAAAATAGATGTTAATTTCGTATTTGACAATTATTTCAAATGTTTAATTTTTTTATATGGGAGACACGGCTGGGAGCCAACGCCCCCCAAAATCTGTGATCTATCTGGCGCCGCCCATATGATCAAAAAAGGGCCGCGCGGACACCGTATCGAGGGATGAGTGGAGATGCTCTAAGGTTCCACCAAAAGTCTAGAGACTGCAATGGATCTGAATGTTGGAATAATTCAGTGGTGTCTAGGGTAGTTTCAATTTTCGTCAGATTTTTAAACAAACAGAGGGGCTAAAACCCCTCCAGCTCCACTTTTTTATTAAAATGAAGCCGGTGAACATAACAAAAGTAGCGTGCGAGGAGAAGAGAGTCAGCTCCTAGCTATTGTCATTCTTATTACAGACTTCAGTACCAGGACTAAACTAACATAAAGAAACCAACACAGACACATCGACGAGACCAACATCTAGCTACTGGAACCAATTGGTGTTGTCCAGAAAGAATTGCCGGTGCTCTGCATCTGTCTTCAGGCCGACCAAGCAATCTGCTGTAATTCTCCCCGTTTGAAGTCCAACAGCTGCAGGTTTCTGTCCATCAACAAAAAGTGTGATTCCTTGCATAGCAGCCGCTATCTCCTCATCATTGAGGTGGCACGATCCCAAACCGTCACTAAGCTTGACCGCTGCCTCTCCTGAAAACACATGTTATTTCGATATTTCCATAAGGACCAGAGAAAAGCAGCAGTAGTGATATTGTAAATGGTTTTGCCAGACATCCAAAGTTGAAACAAAACATCAATGCTAGATATACGGTTACTGACAAAAATCTCAGGAAGCATTTTCCATAGTTATCTAGCTACCACACAATCAAAGAACGGGTGATAACTAGTTTTAGTTTCCAAAGAGAGAAGACAAGTCTGATCGGATACATTATGATGTTTGGCCAAATTTTCCCTAGTCAACAAACAATTCTGTGCTAAAAGCCATAGAAACACTTGGACCCGACCTGGGATATGAATTTTCCAAATAGCAGCTAGAGGTGGCACACGAACACCACCATCATTGATCCTCTGATAATTTTTTTTACCGAATACTGACCGCAATCCGCAAGGCTCCAGACATGCTCATCTCTAGAGCAAGAAAGAGAATGTTGGGTTCGCAGCATACAAAACAAAAAATTCCTACGATGGGAGCTATATACACCACGATCCATCTATCTAGATACAATCAACGGCTAGATATACATCCAGAATACATACCCTTGAAGACCGATAAAGCTTTACGAGTATGGACTCGTCAGTGATATAGCCGATCTCTTTCCGATATCAAGATCGTGATGAAGTCCAGCTGGTCCATCACGCACCGCAAAGCAGTGGTGCATCCATGATCGCACACACGTCCGGTACCCCGACAACCTTCGTACCCTCGCTCCAGCTAAGCAGCGGAAGCATCAAATACTTACTCCAGAAAAAGCCAATGGAAACATGTATCTCGTTGACCGTGACCATGAATAAATTCTAGAGGGGAAGAAAGATCCTTCACGAGGAGGTGTGAGTGACAAGTGAAAGGAAGGGCTTCTTTTATAGGAGGAGCATCCCATAAGCCATGGCCGGCGGCCAAGGTGGTGCCCCCACCTCTTCCTCCATTCATGTGAGTGGAGCTCCCACTCACACAAATGCCTCTCCATTTTGTTCACTCCAATCCCATTAAATTTCCACCAAATTTAATGTAATCTCTCGTTAAATAAAACTCCTTTTATTTATTTATTCAGAATTTTGTTAATTACATTAATTAACAAACATTCATATAAAACCCCTTACAACATTTCAATTTCACATGCAGAACCAGTTTCAGCAATTTTACCCAAAATAATTCCGGTTTCTATTGAAATAATTCTAGCATTTTTCTTTTTCTTTCTCTAGCATATTATTTGCTCCGTGTTAGTATCCCTTAAGTGTGTCACCCTATGGTTCGCGAATAATATAGACATGATCGAGACCCCTCTTCGATCAATAATCAACAGCGGGACCTGGAGATCCGTACTGACTCTCACACATTCAACGATGACTTCTAGTGATCGTGTGAACCTTTTACATTACAACTAAATCCTTTTGTATCACGATATTTTACATATCCGAGATTCGATCATCGATATCCCCATACCTAGTTTGATCTCGTTACCGACATGTACTCTTTTCTTGTTCCCGTGATATAACATTCTAGTGATCTCCATCACTTGCTTGCAAACTATATCACTATGATATCACTGAGAGGGCCCAGAGTATATCTCTCCGTCATCGGGATGGACAAATCTCACTCTTGATCCATGAGCCTCTACATAGCACTATCGGAGTATCTGAACCCACCTTTATAGTCACTCTGTTATAGTGTGACATTTGATGTTATCAAGCTACTCTTCCGATGTTAGTGATTGACATGATCTCATGGTCTAAAGACTAAAGTTACTTGTAATGATGTTATAGCAATTTAAACATAATGACTTTGATTGTATTACTATACTTCGGATGAATGTTTATCACATCATTCCACCAATGTTGTGATCTCATTATTAACAACATCCAATGTCCATGATCAGGAAATCTTGATCATCTTGTTAATCAACGAGCTAGTTTATATGAGAGGCATAACTAGGAACTCTTCATTTGATTATTAAACACACATGTATTAATATTTCTGATTAATACAATTATAGCATGCAAAATAAATATTTATCATAAACAAGGAATACAATAATAACCACCTTATTATTGCCTCTTGGACGTATTTCCTTAAGTCTTCCACTCGCACTAGAGTTAATAATAATCTAGTTTGAAAAACTTGTGCATACAACACTTATGGCTTTCTGTTGTTGTATATACGCGTTTGCTAGTGGTAAACATAATCTTCGGATCCGACACTTTTAAGTCTGTGTGTATTTGCATGTTTTTACTTCTCCACACACCACTCATTCTCCAATGAGAAGGCATTGTATAAATTTTGTCTTTTGGTGAGACATTTAGTTCTTTAAGGTTAAATCATGTCGATACTATTGCCGTACACTATATTTTTATAGTGTTAGCCCGTTGTGAACTATACCTTAGTTTGATAACAAACCACTTGACACAAATGCCCTTTGCTGCTACTATAGTAGTCATATACTTAACATTTTGTTGAGTAACCATCACAATGTCTTAATTTTGGAATTCATCCAAATTTATCATGGAATCTCCTTTCCATTATATTATGCCACCCATAGTTGGCATGGGTTGGACCGATCCCGTTTGCCGTGACAAAATTAAAGAAACGTCACAGATGGCCACGACATTTTTAGGCAAAAAACATCACGGATTAGATTATGAAGCGAAGTTCATAAACTTTTTTTCATCGCAAAATTTATCACGGATGGTGATCTGCGACATTTTTTCACTGATCCACGATGATATCAGATTTTCATGGGCCGTCCAGATTCTTGAAGTGAGGGTTCTTTAGGAATGCTGGTGACGCAGGAAAGTTATACATTCCGAGGAGTTCTATGCAAACGGAAGCTACATGCGTCACAACTATTGAAGCCACTTCTAGCCTACCAGGTGCTGTTTGGTTTTGATTGTTTCACTATGGCCAATGCTATTAAGAAGGTAAACTATGATTTGGCGGACATTGGAGTTCTGTTTTGTATGGCGAGAAGCTTGAGCTGCCTGTATTTTGATCATATATGCTTAATTTGTTTTCTATCGCCGCGAGTGTAATAAAGTAGCCAGTAGGTTGGGTCAATTTGGCTATCAGGACAACTATATCTCATCCCGTTGGAAGGAAATTGCTCTACACTATGTAATTGGTTTGGTTACCTGCGATATTGCTGAGCAACAATTTTAAGTGGAATGCTTGGTAATTGGTTTGGTTACACTATGTAATTGGTTTGATTACACTATGTAATGGACACGGATAGGGAGCCCCCGGGGGCTTGTTTGCGCGATCCAGCCCTCACCGTATACGGCTGTCCCGCACCAATCTATTTGAGGAAATTAAAGACATCCTGATCAGACTCCCCTGCGTCTCTATGACCCAAGTGAGTCCAACCATGTGCAGCGGTGTCCCCTGCCTGCCTATTCCCATCACATGTCATGTACTAAAAGCACAAGTCCCACAAAAGAAAATATAAGCAAGGATGCATAGAACAATAGATAAAATGTGATAGTAGGAAATACAACTAAGCAACTTAGTCTTAGTTTACTATTTTTTTACTATAGAACGCTTGCCATGCTACTCCTAGACAAAAATTCGCAAATTATTGCCAAAACTTCACATAGGGCATCTTAGAAACTGAAATTATGCTCCACATATTAGATTCTGTTGTACATACTTCCACAATTTGATGCTTTATTTTTTCACCCGAGTTTGCCAACATCCTGCAAGAAACCAAACCGAGAACACTTAGTACTAATAGTAAACTAGGAGTTGTTTTCTGTGTAGAAATAATATTACTTGTTGACTGTCTTGTACATTTGTTGTGTTATGCCACCTAGTGAAACAAAAAAGCAACAGTTTAGAACAATCGTATATCTATTCGGCAATTAAAATTGTTTCCTTGCTCGTATGAAATTGCCAAAGTCTCAAAAGTTAAGTCAGATTCGCTAACTTTCCTACCAATTTTTGCCTAAGTTCCTCAACATGCTAGCAAGACAAGTGTTTACGGATGAGTATGTTCAGGATGTGCAAAAAAGAATTGATGATAATTTGTAGGGAACTTGCAAAATATGTCTGTTTAAAACGGACAACTATCAAACAAGATTTTATAGAGGCTCATGGTTCAAGGAACATACACATCTGCCAGTAGCCAACTTAGTATTAACATTGCACATGACTGACTTTAAAATACGCCACCTTTAGATACAATAATGAAAATTAATTTGTGGGATGCTTTTAACATGTTCGTTTTCAAGGCTCATAGCTAGGCAAACATGTGCTAGTAGGAAACTTAATTGATACGAAATTGATCAACTTGCATGACGATAGAAATGTCTCAATCAACTACACACAAAGTGCATGACAATGTGCAACTTATCAACATCAATAAACGACTAGGTAATCTTACCTGCACCCAAAAGATGATTAGGTAATCCAACAACAATGTAGATCCTGATAAACTGCAACTTACCTGCACCTAAAAATCAATTAGATAATCTAGTAACTACACCTTAGTGCATGACAAATTGCAAGTTATCCAAACAAGCAACCTAGAAGATGTTAGTTGCTCCTTCTAACATATTCGTTACTCCTGGTGATCTGCAAGTTGCTTCCGCTAAATTAGGTAGCTGGCAAAAGTAACTTAACTATACTCAGTATACTACTTCGAGGTATTTGGTTGTAACTCAAAAGTTAAGGAAGTTGAAACAAACAACTCAAAGTAAAAGTAGACGATGGACATCAAACTAAAAAACATGTTGTGGAAGGCAACTTTAGCATATTTAGTACACAACTTAGTGATGTTGAAACAAACAACTCAACTCAAATCAGAATGCAACTTAACGATGTTGCTAAACATCAAGCTAAATTAGAAGATAAAATCAACTAAAGCGTGTTGTGAAAACAACTTAGTTAAATACAATAACCAACTTAAGCATGTGAACCAACAACTTAATAAAAAACGAAACTTCGATGTATAAACTCGCTTGTGATGGGGAAAATTTGTTGGGGCTTACCTCATATTCTCAATCTAAATATATAACATTGAAGTAAACTAATTAAAAAATACTAGCTTGACTAAAAAAGCACAAAGTAAAATAGTTATAGAACATTATGTACACTAAATTGCCATGAATAATCAACTTAACTGAAAGAGACTAGCAACTCTAATATTGTGAAAACTTAACTAAGAGTTGATAGTACAACAAAACAAAACTTGATAAAGCAACTTAACTACTGGGAGGAAACAACTTAGCTAAAAGTGAGTAGCAACTTAGTACAATTTTGAAGAACTTAAGTAAACATAGATATGGAAGGAAAACAAAATTTTATAAAAATTGTGAAGTAAAAAACCTGACTCAAGTTACCAGCAACTTAAATGGTTGGAAGAAACAACTTCACTAAACGTGAGTTAAGTTTAACGTACATGGGAATTCTCGTGTAAGCAAGTTGAGATATGCCTAAGACAAAAAATATGCATAATCAAGTTACTTTTAGATAATGGTAAAATCCTACCTAGCCAGGTAATTGAAAAAAGGCGACTTAGTCATGTGGTCGAAAACCCAATTGATTAGGTTGGGGAACCAACTTAAGCATGTTGATGTAATCAACGTAGTAAAGTTCAGACCACAACTTGGGCATTTTGATGGAAGCAATATGACATATACCTAAGAAAAAAGAATGGGCGTAATGAAGATACTTTAAATGATGGTAAAAATTCGATCTAGTCAGTTAGTTTGAAAACAACAACTTATCATGTGGTCGAAAAGCCGCAATTATTAGGTGGTTGAACCAACTTAAGCATGTTGAGTAATTAACTTAGTAAAGTTCAGAATACAATTTAGACATTTTGGTAGAAACAACTTGACATATGCCTAAGACAAACAGAAATGCATAATCAAGTTACTTTAGATGATGTAAAAAATTCTACCTACTCACGTAGTTCGAAAAAATCAATTTCGTCATGTGGTCAAAATCTCAATTGATTAGGTCGCGGAACCAACTTAAGCATGGTGTAATCAACTTAGTGAAGTTTAGAATGCAACTTAGACATTCTGATGGAAGCATCTTGAGTACCTAAGAGAATAAAATGTGCATAATCAAGTTACTTTAGATGATGATAACAATCCTACCTAGTTGGGTAGTTTAAAAAAGAAACTTAGTCATGTGGTAAAAACAATTGATTAGGCCATGGAACTAACTTAAGCATGTTTGTCTAACCAACTTAGTGAAGTTCAGAATACAACTTGGGCATTTTGTTGATCAAGTTACTTTAGATGATGGTAAAAATTCCTACCTAGTTAGGTAGTTTTAAAAAAGCAACTTAGTTATGTGGTAAAAAGCTAATTGATTAGGTCACAGAACCAACTTAAGCATGTTGGTGCAATCAACTTAGTGAAATTCAAAATGTAATTAGGGCATTCCGGTGGAAGCAACTTGACATATACCTAAGACAAAGTATGTGCATAGTTAAGTTACTTTAGATGATGGTAAAAATTAAATATGGTTTTGAAAAAGAAATTCTCCTATGTGTTTGCAGCTATTCAATACTAATGCAGGCTAGACAACCTCAAACTATTCTAGAAACAAGTGTTGATTGGTGCTCAAAGATCGGACAACTCGATAGCTGGATCCTCTAATAATCTAATCTTGGTTAGTTGCAGTAGCGCATACCTGTGAAATCATGGATACATGCGCGTAGCTGCAGACGTCTTCACGATGAGGAGCTGCAACGGCGGCGCCAGTCTGTGCTTCAATGGCCATGGAGTCCGGACACAAGGATGACTAGATGGCGGCGTGACTTGAACAGATACCTAGGAAGATGGTTGTGGAACGGCGGCGACCGACAGCGGCAGTAGAACAATCCCATAAAGATGAGATACCAAGATGCTCCACGGTTCAAACTTCGCACATCAACATCTCATACCCTATTTTATTTTTGCATGTAAAATCTTATTATCTTAAAGTACCAATTTACTAGATGAAAAAGGGTATCTAGTCCAGTTCCATGCTGCAAAAAATTCAGCTAGAAGGTCTCAGACAAAAGGTAACGAGAGCAATACTATCAGAGTAGGCAAGCATTTATTCTGATTCAATATTTGTCCAAAATAACAAACCGTTATTTCTGCATAAGGCTAAGTAAATAATTCCTCCGTTCAGAAATAAGTGACTTGCATTTGCCTAGATTCGGATGCATCTCACATTAAAACAAGACAAGATACATGCGAATCTAAACAAATTCAAGTCTATTATTTTAGAACGGGGGAGTACAAAGATTTTTTATTTTAATGAAACTACCAGCAAACTTGAGTCAAGCCAACAATGCAGGCTGGACCTGATGCACATTCTAGAACAAACAAACAGTAAAGCATACCTTTCACCAATTAAAAGGCATGATATAGATGCATCTGCTACAACAAATCAAATTTTCATGTATATTACCCAAGCATCGAGCATGAGTTCACCTCATGACGAGGTGGGGGAGGTTGCTGACTTGAAGTTGTCAAGCTCCAGGTTGCGGGGATATGGTCGCTTCCTCGCTGGGGTCAGGGAAGAGGCTAATGGTGGTCTCCGGTGTCGCTGCACAGGGACGGAAGTGACGGGGGCTTTGGGCTGAAGACATTGCTGCAGATCGGAGCTGCGCATGGCGCCAGGGGGTGGGCTCAGTCGCCCCCGTCAAGGGTGATTTCGGAGAAGCCAGGCGACACGCGTCGGCGAGGATGGAGGGCGGCACGCGCCGACAGGGATGGAGGGCGGGGCGCGCCGGCGGGGGTAGGCAGCACACTAGTAGAAGAGAAAGGAGTCAGTGTTGTGGCTTTCTGTCGTTGTCGCGACGAGGTCACCACGCGTTTATCATGGTCAGCAAACGAGGGCTAGAAAACGCTAACCAGCCCCAAGCACTTATTAGCAATTGGGCTATGTAATTGGTTTGGTTACCCGTAAAGAAAAGGCATTCGCCCGTTTAGGGCCTGTTTGCGGGAGTCTTGGCAGTTGACGTAAGCATTAACGGTACTGTAAAAAAGAAGATATAAGCATCACACGACAGCCCAAACGGCCCAATTCAATAGAGCCTGGTCTGGCCCATTTACCCCATCAAGCACATCCTAGCCGTCCGTGCTAGGTCACGCCGACGCGAGGAAGCCATTTATACCCGTAGCAGCCGCCACGCGCTCGCTCTCCTCTTTCCCAACCCTTCTGCCCAAGCCTCCTACTACCGGCGGCGGAGACGACGGCGACATGGTGCAGCGTCTGACCTACCGGAAGAGGCACAGCTATGCCACCAAGTCCAACCAGACGCGGGTCGTCAAGACCCCAGGTCCTGAATCCCTTGTCCTGCCCTTCTTTAGTTGATTGTTTCGCATACTGTTGGCGATTTCTTAGTGCTAAGATCCTCGCTAATTTGGCGGGTTTGTGCCTTGCGATTTTAGGTGGTAAGCTCGTGTACCAGTACACCAAGAAGAGGGCTAGCGGCCCCAAGTGCCCTGTGACCGGGAAGAAGATCCAGGGGGTGAGTTGCTCTTTGCTTTGCATCTCTCAGAACAATTGTTGCTTGTTTCGCTTTGTCATGATAGCGATATTTGGCAGCCCAGTTTCTATGCTCGCGGGGTAGGATTCCTTGGTTACTAGATGAATCTCTGTTGCTAAATGTAGTTTATATCTTGAAACTTGTAGTTTGCATTATGTGTTTTGGCTATCAACCTAAGAGTGTCTTTTAGGCTTTTAGCACACAAATAAATGACCAATCAGATTTTGGTTGGTAGATCTTAATTTCTGTTCAGCCGGCATCAAATTCACAGCGAGACGATGCTCTTGTGTAATTCCAAATATATCATTATCGGGATATCATGCCTGTTGCTAGATTGCATTTCACCACCGTATCCTGTCTGTAGTGATAGTTTTAGATTCCGAGTTGTTCTCAAGTAGACAGTTGGCAGCTCTTGCCTACTCATGTGTGTTGGTGTATTCTAATTATCTGGTTGGTATCTTTATCAGTCTGTTTGTGTTTTAGTGTGCTCCCTCGATTTTCAGATTTGAAACATTCCTAGCAACATGGTTGCCAGAAAATAATTTATGTTGCCATCAAATCAAATTAAATGCTGTGACTGCTGCCTGCCATACCACATTGTCGCAATTGTTGGTTCTCTAGAGTTGAAACTGCCGTCTCAATGGTTTTCTTCTATCTTTGTCATAATCCCAAGCTGTGCCTGTGCTTTACAAAATGAATAAACCTTATAATTCCAAGCTTGCGCATGCTGATTCACCTGTGTAGGCTGTGTTCCTTAATCTGCTTGTTACAAGTCTTTGAAGCTTTTGTCTTGGTTAGCTTTGAGAGGTAACTTATCATGTTAGAAGTTTACATTTCAATTGTCTGCTACATTAATATCTCAACTTGAACACTCATGATATGATCACTTCCATCTCCAGATTCCCCACCTGAGGCCTACCGAGTACAAAAGATCAAGGTTGTCTAGGAACCGCAGGACTGTCAACCGTCCCTATGGTGGAGTGCTCTCTGGACCTGCAGTTAGAGAAAGGTCAGCAACTATTATGATTTAAAGTCATCTGATGTGTTTGCACCAAACTAATCCGCATGTAATCTAATGCGATTCACATTCCATTTCAGGATCATTCGTGCTTTCCTGGTCGAGGAGCAGAAGATTGTGAAGAAAGTCTTGAAAATACAGAAAACCAAGGACAAGACCACCTCAAAGTAGAGAACTTGTTTGAAACTGAAGTGAGGACTGTTATGTAAACAAGGAAATATTTTTGTGGATGGTGATCATGAATGGTTTTAGTCCCTTCTAGCTGAATGCTTTAGTATGTCGAGATCTGTTGAATTCAGAGATTGTGAAACATTTGATACCCATTTGCTATTCCATTTCTGAATCTCATGTTGAATTTGCAATTTGTGAGTCCACCTTTTCATGCCTTGGTCAGCTGTGGAACAACTGCTGCTGTGTTGCATTGCAACTTTTTGTGGATGGTGATCATGAATTGTTTTAGTCAATTTTAGCTGTAAATGGTTTTGCGGATGGTGAGTCCACCTTTTCATAACTTGGTATGTTCAGTGGATCTCTGTTGAATTCAGTGATTGTGAGGCATTTTGAATTTTTGATGCCTACATATCCTGTTATTGTGAGTTCTCGTCTGACTCCTACGGAGATTGACTGTCTTCTTAAAATTATTCGTTTATATCGAGCTGTCATAGGATAAGGCTAATAAGCACTTGTGGTTACACTGGTTTTTTGATACTAGTTGTCATTTTGGATATCATATTGCCATGTCCCCAGAATAAAAAATTTACTCCAGAATTCTATTGCCATGTATAAGTAATATCCAAATCAAACAGTTTAACTAACCTCCAGGCGATAGTAAGCCACGACGAAATTGCCGCGTGACTGCGTGACCAACTCAAATAGTTTAACTAACCTCCCTGCTTACAGTTAAAAAACCCTACCTGCTTAAGAACGATCAGAACATTTTAATGGACCGGAGGCCCCGCTTTCTTGGCGGTTGGGTTGCGGGAGCCTTCGTACCTGTTTCGACCACCCCGCTTCGTCCCACCGGTAGCCGTAGGCCACTAGAGCTGGATCCCTCCTATCGTCGTTATTTGGACGACGGAGTTGGTCGCGGCCTGGAGCCAACGCTGCCACTGTCGTCCGACGGAGGAAGTTCTAGATAGTTGTCCTGCTTGCCACTGTCGCCCGCAGGCCCTGTCGTCCTAATTGCGGTGACCATTAGAGATGGTGCCATGTCATCTATAGACAGTCCTATAGCTGACACATACAATAGGAGTAATGCTACACTTACGAAAATAACTTACCGAAATCATCTACTGAATTAAAACATTCAGGAAGGAAGGGAAGCAGTTTCCGATATTTAGTCCAAGAATCAAAACTGAACCAATAGTTTCACTCCACGTCAGTCCGTAGGGGTTTCTGGGCGAATTAATGGGGGTAGGCTTCCACATGCTGAAGCCTACCCTTCGATTTTACAAAACTTTTTTTGAGTATATATGCTTCTGTAAAAAGAGGTAAGAAATCAGTTTTTTCAGCCTTAAACAGAGTCGTATTGTGTCTTTCACCGTTCGAACAGAATTTTGTCTTAACGGCCCAGCTAGCTAGCGTTGTGTGCGTCCATAAGAGAATCTGAAGAGCTAAGGTAGCAAAAAAAAAAAAAAACTAACGGAGAGGCACACGATCAGATACAGAGCACCCTGTCTCGAACTCTCGATCGGTTTCCACCGTTTTTAGGTTTTCTATCTATCGTTTCCTGCCGCGGCGCCACAATCGCCGGCTGGCCACGACTCCAGGACAACACTCAGGTGGCGAATGGCCATAGGATAGAAGCGATGGCGGATGGCGATGAGCGTGCCAACGAAGGAGACGCTGATGGCGGCGGCCAGTGGGGACGCGAGAAGCGGCCGGCAATGACACAAACGCCGGTGACTGGAGGGAGTAAGCAGGGGAACAAGGAGAGACCAAGAAAAACAGAGGTATGTAGTGAGTAGGTTATAATTTTTAGATTGAGTATTGCTTCTTGTAGTTGTCGATTCTTCAGTATTGATAGACTGATAGGTTAAGATTTATGAAATTTATTTATCACTTAGAAGTTTAAACTGGTTACTAATGCAATATAATTTTTATTTTTTCACAGTGACGAGCAAGTAAGACCTGCGTAGATTTTACCTAAGCTGTTCAAATAATACAGTCCAAGTTGATCCTTCAACTAATCTGACCAAAGATATGGAGCGCCCACTTATCCTTCAACTAATATGCCGAAGATATCTAGCGCCCCACCGATCCTTCAACTAATCTGACCAAAGATATCGAGTGGCCTGATGCTGTTAGATTGGCACATTGTTTGGACATGGTCTATAAAATCAATGTATCCGTGCATTTTTAGTGATTAGTCTGTTTTTTTACATTTCTTATTTTATATGAATCACAATTTTTATCAGCGACTTCATATTCGCATTTTTCACGTCTTAGCTCCCTGTGATAGGATTTGAGCCCACCCATTATTTTTATCATGGATTCGCCACTAATTCGTACGTGTAGGATTATAGTTATCTTTAAAAGTATACTAATTGATCGGTGGATAGTCCATATTTCATTCTCACTAAATGTTTAGAAGCATGTTTTAGACCTCACTCTTAACTTACATCCCACTTGCATTCTCTCTCCTTCACCTGACTAAAAATATAACAATTCATCTCTTATGGCGAGCTGGCCTCAATTGTACTTGCTCGAATAAATGACATTTTTTTGATAAAAAGATTTGTCAAGAGTGGGATAGAGCTGACCCATGTAGTACTTGCTCGAACAAATGACAACAAAATTCATTAAAAAGATTTGTCAAGACTCAAGAGTGGGATAGAGTTGACCCATGTAGTACCTGCTCAAACAAATGACAACAAAATTCTTTAAAAAGATTTGTCAAGATTGGGATAGAGCTGACCCATGTAGTACTTGCTCGAACAAATGACAACAAAATTCGTTAAAAAAATTTGTCAAGAGTGGGATTTGAACCCACGCCCTTTCGGACCAGTACCTGAAACTGGCGCCTTAGACCAACTCGGCCATCTTGACTTGATGATATGCTTCTGCGATATGAAAATATAACTAGTACAGTTTATATCACACGGTCAAAAGTTCTCCAAAAAGCTGAAATTCGATGGGTATCAAATGTCTCACAATCTCCTCTATCCACTTCCAGCCCTATCTATCACTATGCATTACTCATTTGGATTACAAATTTCGGATACTGTGGCAACGTACGTAGTACTAAGTTTTTCAAACACGCAAATTTGAAAACCTGCCACAATTTGTTAGTCAGTGCATCATATCATTTCTGACACTACCAATTTCTTACGTCTGGGGAGGCATAGACTCGCTTCTGCCAAATTCAAAGTGCGACTTCTTCACGGCCATGGCGCGCGCTTAGATCCCTCCCGCCACACCACATCCCTTGTATCTTCTTCCATCTCGTCGTCTCCATGCCTCCGCGCCTCCCCTCGTCCGCATTACTCACCCCCGCCCTCGCAGCCCACCGCTACCGCGCGCTCTCTGCTCTCCCAGCCACCGCCGCCGCGCGAGCCGGCGCCCCCAACCTGCTCGACGGAGTGCCTCGCCCGGACCGCCTCTCGCGGCTCCCGCCCGAGCTCGCGGGATTCGTCCGCTCGCGCGCGGCAGGGCACACGCCCAGCCAGTTCGCCTACGGGAACGCGCTCAAGGCCTGCGCTCCCGCCACAGACGCCGGAGCGGCGGCAGGCAATGTCTCACTCGCGGAGCAGGTCTACTGCGCCGCCTGGAAAGACGGGATCGCGGGCGACGCGTACGTTTGCAGCGGCATGGTCGACCTGCTCGCGAAGAGCGGCCGCCTCGGGGACGCGCTCAGGGCGTTCGCGGACGGCGACCCGGGGAGCGCGGTCTGCTGGAACGCGGTCATCTCTGGGGCGGCGCGGAACGGCGAGCATGGTCTCGCCATCGAGACGTTCACCGACATGGCGTGGGGCTCCTGTGAGCCGAACTCGTTCACTTACTCCGGGGTTCTCAGCGCCTGTGCGGCCGCCGCGGAGCTGTGCGTCGGCAGGGCGGTTCATGGACAGGTGCTTCGGCGTGACCCTGACTATGATCTGTTCATTGGGACGTCGATCGTCAACATGTACGCGAAATCTGGTGATATGGTCTCTGCCATGAGGGAGTTCTGGAGGATGCCGGTCCGGAATGTGGTTTCCTGGACCACCGCCATCGCGGGTTTCGTGCAGGAGGAGGATCCGTTAAGCGCGGTTCGGCTGCTCAGAGAAATGGTCAGGAGCGGCGTATCGATTAACAAATACACGGCTACCAGCATCTTGCTCGGATGTTCCAAGATGTACATGATACAAGAGGCCAGCCAGATGCATGGGATGATCATAAAGACGGAGCTGTACTTGGATCACGTTGTCAAGGAGGCTCTGATCTGCACATACGCTAATATCGGGGCTATTGAGTTGTCTGAGAAGGTATTTGAAGAAGTTGGTAGAGTAAGCAACAAAAGTATCTGGTCGGTTTTCATATCTGAGATTAGTAGCCATAGCTTATCGAGATCAATTCAGCTTTTGATGAGGATGTCCCGTCAGGGTCTAAGACCAAATGACAAATGCTACGCTTCTCTTTTCAGTTCTGTGGACTCAATTGGGTTTGGCAGGCAATTGCATTCGTCGGTTATAAAAGATGGGTTTGTTCATGGTGTTCTTGTTGGCAGTGCGCTGTCCACCATGTACTCTAGAGGTGATGAAGTGGAAGATAGCGACAAGGTCTTTGAAGAGATGCAGGAGCGTGATGAAGTCTCATGGACAGCAATGGTTGCTGGTTTTGCATCCCATGGTCATTCAGCTGAGGCATTCCGATTGTTCAGGAATATGATTCTTGATAATTTTCAGCCTGACCATATGACGCTATCTGCCATTCTTTCAGCTTGTAATGGACCAGAATGCTTGCTCAAAGGGAAGGAAGTTCATGGACACATCCTTCACGCCTATGGAGAAACCACATCCATCAGCCATTGTTTGGTTTCCATGTATTCCAAATGTCGACAAGTACAAATAGCTAGAAGGATTTTTGATGCAGCTGCATGCAAAGATCAGGTCATGTTGTCTTCAATGATATCTGGATACTCTACAAATGGTTGCAGTGACGAGGCAATCTCACTATTTCAGCTTATGTTGGCAGATGGTCTACTGATAGATAGGTTCATATGCTCTTCTATTATTAGCCTATGTGCTAACATAGCAAGACCACTCTATGGAAAACTATTGCATGGTTATGCAACTAAAGTAGGAATACAGTCTGATCTATCAGTAAGTAGTTCACTCGTGAAGTTGTACTCCAAAAATGGCAACCTGCGTGATTCTCGTAAAGTTTTTGATGAAATAAATTCCCCAGATTTAGTTACTTGGACTGCTATAATTGATGGATACGCTCAGCATGGAAGTGGTCAGGATTCTTTGGAGATGTTTGATTTGATGATTAAGCGTGGAATAAAACCAGATAGCGTGGTACTAGTGAGTATTTTATCTGCTTGCAGCCGCAATGGTTTAGTTGAGGAAGGGTTTAACTATTTTAAATCTATGAGAAGTGTCTATGGGGTTGAGCCAGTGTTACATCACTACTGTTGTATGGTTGATTTACTTGGTCGATCTGGGAGGCTTACAGAGGCAAAAAGTTTTATTGAGAGTATGCCTATGAAACCTGACTTGATGGTATGGAGCACACTGCTCGCTGCTTGCAGAGTTCATGATGATGCTGTGCTTGGAAGATTTGTGGAAAATAAGATACGTGAAGATAATTATGATTCAGTCTCTTCTACAACTCTGTCAAACATTCTAGCAAATTCTGGGGACTGGGAGGAAGCAGCGAGAGTAAGAAAATCAATGAAGGGCACCAAGAAAGAGCCTGGATGGAGCATGGTGTAAGAATCGAAAATGATCGAGGAGTTATATAAATAAAACAAGAATGGAGCACAGTACATTGATGGACTTGAAATGATGACTTCATCTTCTGGGAGTTGGTAAAGAGGTCCAGCTGGTTGCATCTAAGCAATAAGCAATGGATATAATTGGTATATTAGATAAACTGTGGAGCCTTTTATACTATTAACCGTACTTTGCATAGGTAATTGTTCCAAACCTGTTGGCTGTTAGGTATCTAAGTAGAGATGTTTCTTCCTGATCAGACATGATAGATATCTAAAGTTTGCACTGATGATACAACTGAGCCAGACTCCTTGCTGTACTTAATTCATTATTCCAATTATGATGGGATTTGCATATTTTACATGTATGACACACCTCTAATTTTTGATGGAAGTATAAGTATTAATACTGAAGAATTCAATAAATATAACCAAGATCCTTCTCTCTGTTGGCTTATCTGTAAAGATGCATGCAGTTCATAAGATATAGACCGAGCTGAAAATTTACAATGGATAGTCTTCTGCTAACATAAATGCTAACATATGAAGATCACTCTTGGTGTTGTATATTCTAACTATGTATTCCCTCCATCCGGAATTAACTGACTCACATTTGTCTAGATTCGCATGTATCTAGACTCGTTTTAGTGTGTCGATACATGCGAATCTAGGAAAATGTGAGCCAGTTAATTCCGAATGGAGGGAGTATAATATATTTTTCCGTAGAGCAGCTATTGGACATCTCTGGGGGAGGTCGGGAGACAAGTGAGAGATTCGCAGGGCATGTTGCATGTCCAATCATCTGAAGAATCTAGCCCCAAATCAAATGGGAATTTTATTTTTCGTGGAACCCCACACTCATTTCCTGTAACGTATCCACTACCAGGTTTTCTTGTATATGGATCTTCATCCCTGTTTCCAATACCTCCATTTGTGTCTATATCCCAATCAACTGCATACGCATCGCACTCTTCATGTTCGAACTCAGTATCTGGTGAGGCTTCATTCATGCTATTGATTATTCCAGGGGCTATGCTGAGAAGCACGGTATCTGACGACCTCTGCAGGGTCTGTGTTTCAAATGGAAAGATTACCGGGTTGCTATGGATGTCTTTGTCTGATACATGAGTTAAGGACGGACTGCGGTTGAAGTTTATGACTTTATATGAAGAGCCATTCTGTGAACTGTTGAGCTTCTGCTGCTGCCGCCCTTGAAAGTAATGTTCGCTATTAAACCGATTCACAGGTATTGCAACTTCTGCTGAGCAAGAGGAGCTTTCCAAAGAAAAATGTGAAGCTTGTATGGACTGCAAGGCAGATAATATATCTGGCTCTGTCGTTGCAGTCAAGTGAGGACCCCAGGACTGAGATAGTGCTCTTTGTGCCATTGAACTAGGCTTTTTAAATATCCTACAAATAGCCCATGCATCCTGTTTGGTAAAGAAAAATCATCAGAGGTATACTCATATATCAAGATATTTTCAGAATTCTGGTGCTACAGTCAAAACTCTGAATAAAAGCTTACATTGGCTGGAATGTTTTTGTCTATTTGTACTTTAGGAAGTGTTGGATCAGTTAGTGAAGGAAGCCTGAACTCATGCATCATCCAATCAGTCTTGATCCCTTTTGCTGCTCTTCCTTTATAAAATACAAGGGACTTCTTCAGGCCTATGCACTTGGTTCCCTCGGAGGAGTAAATTGGCCTATCTGTTCCCGTTGCTTTCCAGAATCCAGCTCCCGTGACTCTATTTGGTCTAGCACTATTACGATACTTCCGGTCCCTTGGGCAGTAGAAATACCATTCTTTCTCCCCAGAACTTGCAAGTTCTATCCATGAGCAAGATGATAAACAATACATTACAGAAAGTAAACGTGAATAATGCAAGGTAATGAGTAATGTTGCAGAAATTCAAGGAGGATAACTATACATAGATTGGTTTTCTGATGAGAAGAAAATACTAACTAGGTCTTGCATGATTATAGGTACTCTAAGGTAGTACGATTCACGCGGCTTATGCTATTATTTATGCTTGCCACTGTATTTTGAACATTTTATATGCATGTATCCTGGATGTGCACAAGTGCAGATCTTCAATTTTTGGTGTTGCTGTAGAAGTCTTCATCTTTCATTTGAGTAGGATCTGACCTTATTGACCATGAACTTTTGGCGTACCTGTTGCTTGAATATTACTACAAGATTGCCCAACTTGTTTCCAGAGTAAAAATTTGTATTCAAGTGGATGAGAAGTTGTCAATTCTCTTTCTTATGTTGTTTTTAATAACTTGCATATAGGATAACTATGAAGACTGTAATCTTTGCGTTGAGCTGTTCCTATAACTAAAAGCTGTGCAAAAAATGTACTTCAGATTGCATAGTGGATCATGACACTTAACAGCTATGGATTTTTTTATTTTTTCACGTATTATTTACTTAGTTGAAGTAAGATGGTGATTGTGGAATACTTTGAAATTCTAATTTGTCCCTAAAGTCGGTAATATCTAGCATCTGCATATTATCGAAAAGAGATGTGTTTTGCTGGCACATATTCGTTTCTTTGATGGACATGCCTTTACAAGATTAAAGTTCCTTATGCTCCATTTACTAACAAATAAGAGCAAGAAGCACAAAGAAGGTAGCAACTTACTTGGGAGATCCCATGGGTCGTACTTGTAGATGTCCAGCTGCCGGATGAGCTCAATGGAGAGGGGTTTCTGCTGAATCTTTCTCTTGAGATAAAAACCCACCAGCTCTTCATCTGTGGGATGAAACCGGAAACCAGGCAGAAGTACCTCCTCTGACTTGTCCATATCACTTCTTCCATCCATGATTCTCAAGGGTAGCCTGATACAGGTTAAACTGCTCTTGTACTACCTATGTGGATGTAATGAATGGTTGTACGATCAAAGCTGCCTAGGTGAAGACAAACTCGCGAAGCTCTTTCTAAGATGGTGCAGGGACCAAGCAACCATGCAGAGTCTACTACTCGTACCTTTGTTTGTGCCTTTGTGCTTGTGCAAAGATGGCAAAGCTCTTATAGCTGACAATTATCTAATATGGTGCAGGAATTTATCAGCCCAGAGAAAAATAATGTGGATGGCTTCATGGACCTAAATTAATAAATGGAAAATAAAGAATAGAAGATGAAGGCATGTGTAATTTGAGGACATGAGGTAAAAGAAACCTGTAGTTATGAAACTATTGTTTAAGATAAGATGAACTGTTTTTCTGTTAGATGAGCCTTCCCAAAGGCTTTCTAGTCTCCTATTGTATGCCTTATATTCCGGTGCATAAACAATAATCGGGAAGGGGAGGTTAATATATCCCTTGTGAACGAAATTTCAGCTGCTTAAACGTGACCAGATGAGGTCTGCAAGTTTGAAGAAATCCTGGCAATCAATAGTATTTTATTCATTATCCTTTGGAACCTCTTTGACTTATTTAGTCAGGGATAAGTACCTCAATGAAGACAATCTTAGCAACACCTGGGGATTATCAGTCCCTTTCGATACACATATAATTATGATCTAGGACACCCTGAATAGCCCTCCAATACTACTCTTACAACAGTAATAGCATCAATTATACATATATTTGTAAGTTCATATAAATCATTTACAATTCCAACAATTTCTTTAGTACATGTTGGAAATTAAACATGTCCAAATACACCACACTACAATGATACAATCCACGATGATTATTACTAGATCAATTTTCTGCAACAATACCAAGACATATTTCTCCACTCTCTGGTTTAGAAAATTCCGAAGTCCTATATATAGCTTTTTTCCCACCAAGTATCATTGCCAGTACATATATGCTTCTACATTACATATTTATATTAGGCATATTCCTCCTTTCTGTGGTTTAGAAAATTCCAAACACTGATATATAAAAGGATATATCTTTTACTATGCATCACCGTCAGCACATATATGCTTCTGAATTGTATTAAAGTTTTTCTTTGCATCAAAAATTCCTTTTCTGGTTATGGAATCCTTCCATCATTGTGTATATATTTTTTTGCACTATGGAGGTTCCGTTTTGTGCGTACGAAAGCAACAGTTAGCTTATTCGTACTGTTAACATCATTGATGGGAATTTAGATCAGCGTCGATGTGAGAACAGATGTACACGCGCCTATGAGTTTGTGACTGCAACCTGTTTTTCTAAACCTGCAACAGCTTAACTGAGAAGGTGGGGAACTGTTAAAAACTGCACTAGTATTACAGGAAACCTTACGCCAAGTTGATGTGCATCAACAAATACTCGTCGTTGTCTCACGGCAGTGACAGCCTTAGCAGTGTAATTGCCTTCAGTTCTTTTATCAACTAGCGTATGACTTGATGCAAACTGTTGCCTCTAATTCGTTTCTATTAAACTTTTAGTTCACAATCAGTTGCCATCATAGAATCAATCTCAGCTTGGTTGACTGCTTGATGGTATGCTCTGGCCCATCACCAATTGTATACAGTTCACTGCTCATTATTTTACAAGATCATGCTCTTAGGTATTTACTAATACTGTACAAAATTTTGAGCATCATTTGTTGACTTAGCCTTACATGATCTTGTACGTTCTCTTTTTTCTCAAGGTACTGTGTGGCTCTGTATCATCTTTCCTACGTTGGACCGGGTAGAGCCCGCAAGCGACATTGCAACCGTTCCAATGGCTTAAAGAGGTTCTGGCCATGTTACAAATAACATGGTATCATGAAGGTCTCAGAACATCCCATGCCTCCTCCCTCAAAAAAAAAAACCATGCCTCCTCAATTCCAGGCAGGAGAATAGTTCCATGCTTTCGCCTAATAAAAATGATCCCGATTGCAACACTTCTTGTCTTCTATCATGATTCACTCTGGGAGATGGTTTGGGTCAACCCTTGAAACACAACCTTTCCCCATGTCTTCCTCGCCTTCTTGGTTTGTAGTTCTTGGATCACTACACACAGCTGCATGCAAACTAACACGCCCCTAAGAAACATAGTCCCTCACAATGAGTTAAGCCATTAGTTATATGAAGTGACAGAAAATGTGATTATTTTGTCTTAAAAACCCAGGCCCGGACTACAGTCACATCTATAAAACAAGGTTATGAGTCATTAGAGGTGCCTAGAATGCTTAAGTCCATGGACGGAAGTAGTTAAAAACATGAAGCGAAAAGCAACTCCAATTTTAGGGAATTCTTTTTCTTGCAATAAGAACTAATCTTCCGAGCAATCATGTGATGCCAACAAAACATGTTTTAGGAATTTAATTTCTCAGAAGGAGCATTTTTCATGCATTCTCGTCATTTATTTGTCCACGCACACTACATAATTTACATTGCATGACTTAAAAAATCGACTGAAATGGACTGGCCCAGAAAGCAACATCTAACCTCCAGATACTATAATGAAGCCATTAACATCAACTTCTTTGCTTGAAAGAAGTTACAAGAGAAGACAAGCCAGATCAGGTCATCATGTAGCAAATAAAGAACAAGTTGGTGTGTATCTGCACTTCCCTCTATTCACACAGTATGTATCCATAGGAAAAAGAACAGAAAAACCTAGTGGGATAGATAGGTACAAGTTTACTCAATCTAGCAAAATATGAACATCCATAAAATGTTGAGCATCATTTGTTGTCTTAAGTCTTACATGATCTTGTACGTTTCTCCCCCTTTTTTTCTCAAGGTACCCTAGTAAATATATATTTTTGCAATGTGACTATGTATTAGCTTTCCTATTTTGGATTGGGTGGAGCCTGCAGGCGACGTTGTACCCATTCCAATGGCTTAAAGACAAGGTTTTGGCCGTGTTATGAGTAACTTAGTATCAGAAAGGTCTCGGAAAATTCCCATGCCTCCCCAATTCCAGGCAGGAGATTAACTACCCAGTTAATTCCATGATTTCGTATAACAAACATGATCCCGATTGCAACACTTGTTGTCTTCTATCACGAATCATGCTGGGAGATGGTTTGTGTCAAATCCTTTAAACACAAGCTTCTTCTTGGTGTGTAGTTCTTAGATCACTAGACACAGATGCATGCAGACTAACCATGAGCTAAGCTATTAGTTACTCCCTCCGATCGTCTAAATACTTAACTAGATACATATGAATCTAGACAAAATTGAGTCCATTAATATGGATCTGAGGGAGTACGTAAAAGTGACAGAAAGTGAATATTTTGTCTTAACAACTCTGGCCTGGATAACATTCATATTTATAACGTAGGTTAAATATGAGTCATCAGAGCTGCTTAGCATGCATAAGTCCATGGACGGAAGTAGTTAAAAACGAAATGAAAAGCAACTCCAAATTTTTGATCCCTCGTCTTGCAATAAGAAAATATCTTTTTTGAGCAATGGTTTGATGCCAGCAAAATATGTTTTGTGAATTTACTATCTTAGAAGGAGCATTTTCATGCATTCTCATCATTTATTTGTCCGTGCGTACCGCATAATCTACATAGCACAGCTTCAAAATCGACTGGCCCAGAAAGCAACATCAATCCCCAGATACTATAGTGAAGCCATCAACATTGACTTCTTTGCTTGAAAGAAGTTACAAGACAAGACAAAGCCATAGCAGGTCATCATATAGCAAAGAACGAACAAGTTGGAGCATATCTGCAATTCCCTCCATTCACACAGTATGTATCCATAGGAAAAAGAACAGGTAAAACCCAGTGAGATAGATAGGTACAAGTTTACTCAATCTAGCAAAATGTGAACATCCATTACGCCAGGTAGGAGCACAGTAGTATGAAAGGAACCATATACAACCTTATGCTCGCAGACACCTTATCTTATGCCATACAGTGCATGTGTTACCCAGATAATATTCTGTGGGAACTTCTGTTTTGCATAGCCTTAGCCCTTAAGTTGGATCATTACAGTAAAATATAATGCTGTTACTTTCCTAACAGCTTACTTTAGGGCTCCAGGGAACATAAAATTGCCTACTTGGACAGTAGATGCCAAAAACAGTAGAATAAAGGAGAGCTCATTGTTCTTTCCGGCCTCTTTGCTGAAGTTACTGAAGGATATGGACAAAGCTAAAAGCTGATCGGTTAACGCCTTCAAGATGCCCCCAAGAGCTCCTTGATATCATACCCTTGCAACTGAAGAAATAGAAGATCACATGTCAGTTACATAGGAAGAAAGAAACATGAATTAGCTGCCCCTGCTCATGTGGAATATTCTGCATGTTAGTGAAGTCATGATTCCTAGCAGTTCCAGCAAAAAAATTACTGACACAGATGACAAGACTGTACCTGAAGAAACGTAAGCAGTAAAATAACTCCCGAGTTCCAAAATGCATGTATTGTAATAGGAGCCAGAAGATTGCGAGTTTGAGCATATGTAAACCCTAGTGCAACACCTGCGAACCAGCAAACATGCCAATGCCATTATAATCGCATTCCCCCACAATTTATATCAACATAATGATAGTACTACTGATGATTTGTTCTTGAGGAAAACACTACTGACAATAAATGCCAATGGATGTGGTCCTCAGGCCTAATTATACTCAGGTGTTGCATTGTGCATGTTCTATGTTCCATTGCAACTTGAGCTTTGGCTGTCACATTTCTGTAGCCATGTTTAACTTCTTTCTTTACAGGAAAATACCATAATTATGACATACTACATAACGGTCACATCAGATGTAGCAAGCACTGAGTGCAGCTGATGTGAATGTTTGGTTCACATCGAGGTTATTACCGCCAAATTTAATTCCCGAGACTTGGATAACTTGGAAACTAACTCAACTCCTACACCACCTCCTCACTAATTCTCCACCTGAACTACTTCTGCACCACCATTTTCCTGATAATGGATAAGCTGATTCATGTACTTATCTCTAACATGAAGCTTCCCTAAAGATAGGCGCTCTGGACTCAACTGGTGGAAAGGTTGCCATGTGCTGCTGGTCCCTAATAGGGGATTCGACAACAGCAGCATCCCTTACAGCAATATGGGTCATATGGCCAACATACGTTCATGCACTGTTAACAACAATGGTATTCACATGGTTCCCTGCATTTAGTTCTACATCTGTAAGAAAATTACCAAGTACAAACAGTTGTGGGAACTGATCAGGTGTCAAATGAGCAAAGGCAAATACAGCAGCACTGAGAACCACACAAACTGGAGTAGGAAACCTGTATAAAAAACAAACTATTTGATAAATCAACTGCAAAACTGCAAGCTCTAGAAAAATATAAATAAAATATCAACTTGTACCACTTAGTCAGGGACACCATTAGAAATCCTCGAAAAACAGTCTCTTCCAGAATTGGTGCTAGAACTCCAGTTATGCCCACTAAATAGGCAGTGCTACCAATTAAAAAATTGAAAACAAAATCAAGTCCTGATTGCATGGTGTGTAGACAGCAGCCAGTAAAAGTGTAAAACACAAAAGCTAGTGAGATGATACCTGAGGGTTGATGAGCCAATTAGTGGCAGTAAAAGGACCAGTGAGTCCTTCTGCAGAAACAAAGAGAGGATCCAGATATAGATCACTAATCAAAAAATAGCATCTATAGGAAGGATTAACTACCAGTAGTTGTACTGCAAGTAGTGGGAACATTCAAAATTATATGGCATCTTAGAGAAATCAATTGCCAACCTAAATAAGTAAATATAATATCTTCCCAAATGTTTGACAACATAGCTCTCTGTTCTGGCAAATGTACCTTTTGACTTGACAATCATTTCATACTAACTTCAAAGTACAGGACAGTATTTTCAACAGAGAAAGTATAGGACTGTCTCAGTTGCCATTGCTTAGACCAGCCACACTGTCGCGCCGGTTCAAGTCAGAAAGTAACATTCTATGAATCAGTGTTGTGTTTGCTGCAGTATATGAGTTCGCTTTGGTGGGTTCCACTAGAGAATAAAGAAAATGAAAGTAAGACGAAAACTGCAGGCTGTACGTTCCTTCCATACTAGCTAACGACCACTTCCTCTCCTGTGTGTGATATTTTTATTGTTTAATCAGTTTGGAACCGAACCAATTTCTTGGTTCCCTTGTGCTGTCTCTACAGTCTACACCGAATTGAACCGATTCATATGTAGGAGAGAGAGTGCTAAGAATCGCTTTTCATGCACACTGTGGCCGGTCTTAGTTACAACAGATTGAGTTAGTCTTTGCATTTGTTAAAAAAAAGTTAGTCTTGCATTAGTAAAAGTGATAATATAAAGCTAGGCTCTAGTTGGCTTAAGACATGTCAAAAGATTGGGCATATGAAAGAAAACAGGTTCCTAGGAAAAATGTTTACATTTGGCATATTCTGAGCTGTCCAATATAAGGAAACAAAATACTTATTTACCATAATATTTTTTTTAAATGGATAAGGCTTACAAATTGAAGGTGATGGTGAGTGACTAATGTAAGGTCACAGAAGTGTAAGGAGCAACAATTAATAAATGACGATGCACAAGAGAAATCTGTCTGCTAAAGCATATTACATCCCTGACCTCTCTCTCTGGAGGTTGACCGTTCAGATAGGACATGGCAGCTCCAACCAAAGCAATGGAAATGATTGCACCAAAGAGGCCAATACCAGCCCACAGAAGCCAGCCATTTCGCAGCTTGAATGGTTCTTTAATATCTGAAAAATTTAAATTACAGTGCCAGCTTACTTCCCAACAGAGAATTGTAAAAATAAACTTTGACCATGACTAGTGTTAGAAACAACATCCAAAAAAGGAGGAAGTCTTGAAGTCATAGTTACAAGGAAACTACTGTTCCAGCAAAAATCCGACAACACTTGCCAGAGTTGAAAAATTACTTTCAAAGAAAGAATGTACCACACCCTCTTTGCACAAGATCAAATGCATTAATGGTAAGCATAGTAATAAGATGTCCTGACCATAACGGAAGATATCATCAGGGAACGGTCGAAAGGTATTGGTGATGCTAAATATGACACCAAGCACAATAGCTGTCACGCTACTGCATAAGACGATACAAATAGACAAGATTAAATATTTTGGAAATAGGCGATGCACATCCTTCAGTACATACACAATGTCAGCAAAGGTATTGAGTAAGAATAGATCCATACAGTTGCCCCAGAAAGAGTATTCCTGCCTTCTCATCTATACTTGCCCCCGCAGCTGAATACCCTACGTATTGCAGTACCGTCTGCTCAACCAGTCCTGTCAGAGCAAAGCTGTCTAAAGAACGCTCAGGATACTTTCCTAGGCTTAACCATGCATAAAACTGCAAACAGACATCACCAGCCAGCATAGGTATACAAGATACTTCTTTGGAAATACTTGTACAGTGCACAAAGAGTACCTTACTCCACAGCCCACCATGCTGAGCACAAGGGTTTGCCACTCCCATGGCACATCCCACCGGCGAAGGACGGGCCACTCGTCTGAATCCTGCTTATATCCAAATGAGTGCAACCAAGTTGACTGTCAGCAGGACAGCATCAGAAAGACAGGAATGGATGCTTAACAGTGCAACTAAAATTCAGTAATGTTTGATGTTTCCATGGCAAGGTAATGTCACTGGACATAGATTGACAATTCACCGATGCATCCGTTACATTTCCTCTTGATTCATTCGACGTTTTTAACCTAAGTTTTTCTGTTCTTTCAAGAAGCTAAATTCTGCACCAAGCAAACAGTATACAGAAGCATCGCTGCTGCTATTCTGATGACTCATCAGTAGGGTATCAAGAACTGGAGCGGCGGCGCATCACCTTACTGGAAGGCGGAGGTGGATTGTTGTAGGAGGCGCAGACGAAGCCTCCACCGCTCCTCCTCCACCGGCCGGTCTCCGGCGGCCGCACCGACCACTGCTGAGCTCCTGCTGCTGTTGAAGCTGCTAGGCGGCCAGTTCTTGGGGAGCGAAGTGGCTTCCTGTGCTTGGATAGGAGGAGGGATCTGCATGGGAGCGGCCGGAGGAGGAGAAGAGAGAGCGGGGACGACGACGTGGAGGCCATCAGAGACGCTGCTTTCCTTTCCTGCTCGCTTCGCTGGAGAAGATTCAGAAGAAGCCTCACGGAGAGCGCCAGAGCGGAGCGGGGATAAGGTGAGGACCTTTTCGTGAGTTAGATACAACACAAGGACAAAGCCAGAAAGTGGAAACGGAAGATTTCCCCGTAAAATGACTACAGTAGTCAGGGTTAAAATTGCAAAGTGACACACACACCCTTTCTTCTCTTGCAACGCCTCCGCGCTCGTGGCAACGGCGGCGGCGGCGATGGCGACGTCGACGAGCACGTCCGGCGAGTGGCTGAAGGGCGCCCTACAGGAACTGAGGGGTCGTACGGGGAGCGGTCTGGAGCTCGATGGAGACCTCATCTCGGGCCTCGTCTCCTTCTGTGAGCTCGCGCCTCCACCCGACGCCGCCGACTACCTCGCGGTGCGTGCCCCCACCACACACCTCTTTCACCGGAGCGATATCTTACATCACATGATCCGTGCCGCGTCGCGCTTAGGTTTCTGATTGGAGCTTGATGCCTGTGTGTTTGCTTAACGCGGCCTGATCTGCGAACGTCTTGGGGTTTTCTCAGATTAGGGTTTGTGCGATTTGATTTGGATAACGCTAGGTAGATCAACCTTCCGATCCTGATGATAAATGCTAGTTCAGATAGTCTGATCATAAGTGCGTTGTAACTTTCGGTGTATGTTTTGCTACATTCTGCTCTACCAGTTTGCTGTTTTTGGTTGATGACTTTCTGTGGGTTTTGTTGCATGGAGAGGATAAATTGATGGATGTTCGAAGCATTTCATGTTAGACTTATACTATTTCACGGCTGGAGAACTTGGTGCTTGATGAATCATATCATCATGAGTTCGATTTTATAACCTGATGCGTTGTTTCAGCATCTTATCAAGTATATGGCTCAATATGGATATGTGCATGTTCGCTGGTAATGTAGAGCTTGTGCTGCTGACTGAGTTGTAATTAGATCTTAAGAGAAACTTAGACCATTGCATAATTAGCATGGCCTTGCCAGTTGCCTGGTTGATGCATGATTAGCCAAATCCAGGCCGATCTGGTTGAACATGTATATCATCCTCTGGATGTCCAAGTTTCTGCAGATGTTGTGGTGTATGATGGAAATGGTTTGCCTTCATGTGAACATGTCACCTTGACTAGTGGTAGGTTGTAACTATTGGTTTGGCTGTGTGTCTATCTATTGTGGCGCATCTTGAATAAAGTTGTAAGTGTAACCATGACAGTGACACAGTGAGCCCAATGCATGGCTTTCTCAAATTTTGTGTGTGGCCATTTTGTGTTATAACAGAACACTAGTTCCATGGGTTTTTAATTTGTTTGGAGTTATACATGCTCAACACGGCTTCTTTTGAGTCTATTTTTTCAGGTTATCATGTTTTTATATTATGCTGCACACCAATGAATATGGATACTACTGTTACTTAGTTAAAACATTGACAATACCATGCACTGTTCAATGGTGCAGAATATTGTTGGGGTAGAAGCTGCACAGGACCTCATTCAAGAATACTTGCAGAGGAGGGGCTACATTGATCCCTCAAAAGGAACTGGAAGCTCACAGGTGTCAAGCCTTCAGCCTTATGTGAAGCCATCTGCTGATGCAACAACTGCCCAAACAAAGAAACAGACACGCACACAGAAAGATCAAGCATCTTCTTCAAGCCAGAGCTCTAAGAGTCAGTCAGATATTGCTGAGCCCCAGGGTGTCTCCCGGAGAGGTCCAAAAAAGAAAGGAGGAAAGGTCATCTCGCTTGCTGAGGCAGCAAAGGGTTCTATTGTCTTCAAGCAGGGGAAGCCTTGTTCATGCCAAGCACGCCAGCACAATCTTATTAGCAACTGCTTATCATGTGGCAAAATTGTGTGTGAACAAGAGGGCGAGGGACCCTGTAGTTTCTGTGGTGCACTTGTCTTAATGGAAGGCAGTACATATGCTGGTTTAACTGATGTTGGAGTTCCTAGTTCAGAAACAGAAGCTGCAGCTGAAGCTTATGCAAAGAGGCTTGTTGACTATGACAGAAACTCTGCAGCAAGGACTAAAGTTTATGATGACCAAAGTGACTATTTTGAAATGGAAGGAAATAGTTGGCTCTCAACGAAGGTAATCTACATTTCACTGTTGACTATGACAAAGCTCTACCGCAAGGACTATTTCATTGTTCCATCTCTCCTTTTAGCCTGTACTCATATATTCTCATTCCGACACTTCCCCATTCATTGATGTTCAGTAAGTATTCGTTGATGTTCATTAATACTGAGAGCTTTCAATCACTCATCTGTTGACCAAAATGTGCATACAACACCTAATTCTAATATGAAATTTATGTATATTATAGGAATTATGCAATGTATTATTCTTTTAGTGCTCAGAGAGTCAGAGTCAGCCGGTTTCTGCAACCAACTCAGGGTTTTACTCCTGAAATATATATGTCTATCATTTAATTTTTGTACATATATGATAAAATATATAATTTGATGGATTAGACAATGATAAGAAAGCTTGCTGACTGTATTGAAAATTTGAAAAGCCGAACGATATATGCATGTATATTTACTGTAGTTCTATATTTTCTCACTTCAGGAAAAGTCAGACCTAAAGAAGGTGCATGATGAAGCTCAGGATGCAGCTGAGAAACAAAAAGGGAAAGTGACTGTCACATTTGATTTGGTGGGCCGTAAGGTATTAACTCGGTAGTTCCCGTAGCCTCCTTTCCTGGTTTAGAAGCTTTCTGTAAGAAAAAGAACATTTGAATGCAGATATAATTTTACGAGTATACCCTGCAGGTAATTTTGAACAAGGATGAAGCCGCAGAGGCAGAATCTGATCAAGGGATCATGAGACCATTAGAACAGAAGCAGCAGAAGCCTCGCATACAGCCCAGCCCCACGACCAGAGAGCAGCCATTTTTCATTGAAACAGGACCGGTGAAGCCGAAAACTGACAGAGTAAAGCAGAGCAAGAATCTTGCTAAGAACGGCTTGTGCTTGGAGGTAACTGGAAGGTTGCAGCACGATGACAAGGATCCCCAGAGCTTTCTTGGTGGCAAGATGAAGAAGGGTGATCATTTGGCGTACAGTTCCTTTGGTCAAGTGCGTGAAGGCGATGACTATGAGTGCTCCCTTGATTTTGATTGAGCCTTAGTTGGGAACTGTGATGGTTGCCGGAGTGCATTCACATCGAACTGAATTATCCATTTCCTACGGATTGGATTATGGTTTTGCCAAGCTTTCAGCGTTAAAATGGATCTAAGTTTGTGCAAATGTAAAAATATGTCATTTCCAGTTCTTTGATCTTTCCTTGTTCTTGTGAAGTTCCTGATGTGTGGAAGTGTTTCGCATACAATTTTGAATTTCAATCCCACTTGCTAATATTAACTTTGTGATGTCTCTCTTCTATTGTCCCGTTTGAGGTTGAGGCACCGTTCTGTGACCACACCGCAAACACATTTTGAAGTTCATGCACAGACCCGCTACAAATTCATGTTAGTCTCAAACTAATGATACAATTCTCCAAAGAGTACATATTTTTCTGAGTAAAATGCACCATAGATCCTAAAAGTTTAGATGAAACTGTATGCAGGTCCTAAAAGTTTCAACTTATGCACTAAAGGTCCTAATTCTCAGATCCATGTGCACTATAGTCGGGGCTATAGCTGAGAATTAGAATCTGTAGTGCACAACTGACCGATAATTTGGACTTGCAATGCATAGCTAACTAAGAATTAAGACCTCTGGTACACAAATTGAAAGTTTTAGGATATGCATATGGTTTCGTCCAAAATTTTAGGACCTTCGGTGCATATTACTCTATTTTTCTTGCAAAACAACAAGCGTGTAGAGACTAGGCGAAACAGTCGCCTTCAGAAGCAGTCTGTTTGCTCTCTTTAAGTTAACAGTTAGGACCGGCGTACACGATCCAAATGGCTTTGTTACTTTATACACACCACATCAACCTGGCCACCGCCAATAAGCAAAACGCCCTAGCGAAATTCGGAGCACAAATTGGACCAAGTCTCAGAACGTTACACTCAGGGCACTGATGTAAAATAAGTAAATAATAGGGCTCTGCACTGGCAGCAACCATAACTCCTTTGGTGATTCACGCAAACCAGCAATCCGATGTCACCGCGGCTGCCAGCTAGCCGCTCTTCGGCAGGACACCTTCAAGGTTGTGGTTCGTGCTGGGGCGTGGCAGGAGAATCTGGTGCTATGGTGAAGTGCACTCCTCTTCCTTGCCCAGACTGGAGAATAAATGCGACCTCTGTTGCTGCTAACGCAGCTGCCTCCTGAAGACAACACCAAGCAAGTTAGTAACTGAAAAAAAAGGCTCAGAGGCTAATCTCGATCCAATCCCTGTCAATGTTTCTTGAAACTGATCCAACGTAGTGCTTTAAGGAGAGCATTTCCATATTCCCCTCCAAGACGAATTTTTATCTAAACAGCTTCTAAAATGGTTGAATGCGAACAAAATGTTACACACTGAAATCTCTTGACAATGTTTTGAAGATTCTTTCATTCATTACTCAGGTCATTGGCACAAAACTATGTTCATGACCTCTTTGTCAAGAGGGGCAAAGCAAATAATTAAAAAAAATGTTTAGAAATTTAACTTCAAACAACTCACTGACTACCAAAGTAGGCCATACCTCAATTCAAAGCTCTTTTATTTTAAGGTGTTCCCAATAAATATAGAAGAATAGAAGAAAATAAGACGCATATGAGTGATGGACTGACCTGTCGATGTCTGCGGCGCTGCAAAATACTAATTGCCCAAGCCATTATATAGAATGGCAGAAGAAATCCAGCAGCACGCAGTAAGAAAAGCTGCCAAATAATGAACAACAAATGTCAAATACTAATGATAATGTTCAGCGAGCTGGTTGCCTACGGTATATCTTAAAGAACATTCTTTCGCTTACTGAAAACATTGCTGAAGTATCATCATCGTCTTCATCAGTCAGAGTCAGTGCATGCCTCAGTAACAGAAGAGCCATTAACTGCACATACAGGAACACGTGAATAAGTAAGCAACAAGCATTTCTGTTACATGTTCAATTAATGTAACTACATGTTTAGTGTAGGAACTCACAACAAGAGCAGCAGAACGGCAAAAGGCAGCAGTGCTGGCATTCGTGGCTGAATAATCATCATACTCAGCTTCCATAATGTGGTTCTGTGCTACTGCAAGGATCCTAGGATCACGCAAGTCAAATGCTGTACCAGTAATGGTCCAGCCACCACTGCACACCCCAAAAAAGGAGGTAAATAACAATTAAATACTATAAACATGACATCAGAAATATAAAGGAAAAAAATTATGAAGTAGAATCAAGTATCCATTTCCAGAATGAAATGGAATCAGGATGCCATGCCTTATATCGATGGTAGTTTCATCAGGATGGGGTCTGGGAGGTGCAGTGTATCCATGTTCATACGGCTGCATGAAGGTAATTTCCAACAGTTCAGGATCAGACTTAGGCGTAGAGGCATACTTCACAAATCATCTAAAAGTAAGTTCACCTCATGACAGATTTCACATGTTACATCTCCTTTCTCATTGCACCATCTCTGTACACAAGCCCTATGCGCATACTGCACACAAACTAAATTATGTGAGAATATTATCCTTGCACATTATCTAGGCAAAGACCCCAATTTAGAAAAGATAAAGAAACAAATAGCTTCATAAACATATCGGACAAGCAGGACAACAAGAATCAACTTGAAGATCTATTCACCAACATAAGGACTGGTGTGGACACAACATATAAACCACAGAGCTCGATTCAACTTTTCACATTCTTGAATATAAGAAAATACTTGATTTACTGGGAGGAGGTTCACAAAGAATAGATCATTATTCATTACTACTTAGTAGAGCAAATTTCATTCGGAATTCTGAATATAGAAGAGCAGGTTATCCAAAACACAAATACATGCTAGGACAGATGTTGCACTGTGAATTCTTGTGTGGTGCTTAACATGAGCGTATTTATACTAATAAAAACTAGAACTAGAGTCTTTTTTAGTTGTCTTTGGGAAGTTAATCAAATAAGTGTTCCAAAATAGCTGACATTTAAAGGATAGCGTTGATACCTCATGAAAGAAACCAGAAAGCCAGATTGACTAACCAGAGAATCAAGTATCACCATATATACCAAAAAGACATGTAATTAAACACTAGTGCCACAAGTTGATCTTTTTAAAATCAATATGCTTCCAAGATAATAGATCAAACATGAATCAATAGCACCAGAGTTTATGGAATAATGTGAACCTTAACACTGCCTGTGCAAGCACATGGGCTCTCTAGATTTTTTACGTCATCTTCCTCCTGACAAATACGACATTCTGTCATCTGCAGAAGAGGTTCTTCCTCAGGAACCATGCTGTCTCCAACTGCAAAAAAGGAATGCGCTGCAGAGAATGGCTGTGCAGTGCCGTCCCTTGATGAGGAGCTTTTGGGTGCTCCAGTGACCTCAATTGGATCAGGCACCATTAGGCGATCAACATTGAGCATTAGATGATCCTTCATGATTGCACGTAGGTAACAACCTTTCAAACAAAATAATTCTTTTCAAGATCCTATTAGATCTTCGCAGAGTTCGTAATCTGATTGCTATATCAATCTAAGCAACCTGCTTGAAAGAAAAACAATCAACAAATGACATGATTTTTTATAAACACCACAAAAGGACAGCAATGTGACCGCTGAAAACCTACTATTTGAACAATGAAGTGGATGAAGAAATTTTCCTATTTTCAATGTGAGGCGTCAGCGTCCTCGGTGAGAGAGAGGCACCAAATATTCAAGCTCCACCTTTCTGCACAAAAGTTACGCTTTCAGCAAATTTGGCAGTCAAACCAGAGCTATCTATAGATGAAGTAATTGACAAATTCATAACTAATGTTTCTAATTCCTACAAACACTCTAGACCGCTTACTATAATGGAAAACGACATTTTTTTCTCTCCCAATCTCAGTGTCCATCCCAATATTCTTTAAGTAATAAACATGATACCAGAAAGAATGACAAACTAAATCCTGATGGTTTCCTCGAGATCGCCTCACATATAAATCACAAGCAGTGGAAACCAATGCTCATAAATGCTAATCACATAACCAAATTGCTAGCACAACAGATAATACAATGTACCATAAGAACTACATCGGCCTCTGAAGATTAGCTCGAAACCTACCAAATTATCACAAGTTGCACTTCCATAACAATAAGATTAATTGCAACATTAACTTGCTTTGCTTTACCTATGTTGGTGAGAAATTGAGGATGCTCCCACCATCATCCTCAATTTTATCAACCAAGAGGAGGCAAGGCGATGGATGAAAACAAACAAATACAGAGTTACAAAGTTTCCACCAATCATCGTGGATCCCAGGAAAATACTATCTAAAATTGCGTCTATATCAACTGCATATAGCAAAGTAACAACAAATTTACTCCCAAAATACTCTAAGCACGGGTTCGAGCGGCACACAACGCTCAAACCGAAATGAAACGCATCGATTTACCTCCAATCGCGGAGCCCCGGCACCACTAATCTACCAAACGACCTCGAATCCGCCGAAACCTCCCCCTAAATTCCCCTCTCCCCCCACGAAATGCCGCCGACAAAGGGGGGCCAATCGCGCCGACCGATTCCGAGCAAATTAACGGCCCCGGAGAAATCCTACCGCCAAATCTCTCCTCCCCCGCGCCAAAATCCCGCCACAACGACCCAAACACGGATAAAATTGCAGAGAAAATTGGAAATGGATACGGGGAAGAAAAAAATTGTTACCGACGGTAGAACTCTGGTGCGGCTCCGGCCTCGTCCTCCTCGATCTCGCCCCCCGGGTGGTTGCTACCTGCCGATATATGCCGGCAATTCCAATGGGGGCTGTGCCGTGGGGCCCACGGGCGGGTAGGTCACCTTCCACAGCGCGGTGCTCGGGCCCTACCTGCCAGCGATGGTAGCCTACGGCGCCCTGCTGGCCCCGTGCAAACGTTTGTTCAACACGCACGGCACGACGATGGAAAAAATAGAATAAAAGAAGATTGTGATACTACTACTACAGGATGTTTATTCATACGCAGGAAAATGAACAAGATGTGTATAGTTACATAACGCAAAAAGAAGCAGGGGAATTTTATTGGGTGGGTTTGGTATGCTCACCCGCCAGGCACCGGTGTTCCCTTCTAAATGGTGGATGGGGGGCAGCTCCTCCTGGCCAATATTTGGAGAAAAGGACATGTTTAACACATGTTCAGGCTATCTTTGGCACATCCTTATAATAGTTTGTTTCTTAGATTGTGTTATCCCTATTTGGAGTATTGGTTTAGTGCACGTTGCGTAAGACGCTATTATGAGAGTGTCGTCATGACTATATTTATTGGAGAGAAAAAAAATTGGTTGGTGAATGTCATGATTCTATTGATGGATACAAATAAATTTTCCGATTCGCTTCATTCAACATACACGTTATCGACTACTTGTACATTCCATATAAATTTTGGAGCAATTTGTATCATTGTCAAGTGTAAAGAAAGCTACTACTAAAGCAAATTGGGGTGGACTTGTCGAACAAAAAGCTCTCGACATGTGAAATGTGTGACATTGTTATTTTTTATCAGTAAGTAGTAGATGTGAAATGTGTGACATTGTTATTTTTATCAGTAGTAGTACATCAAATTGATCTCCAACGTGAGGATCAAAGAAAAGGGTGGGAAAAATATCCGAGCATCATCGACACATTTGAACCTAGAATTCTCAATAGTATTGGGTTGTTAGGACCTTGGTTTATAGAGGCAAAAATGATGGATTTATTTGGGTTTCTCTTGGGGGGCTTATTTGATTAGGTTTCTCTTTTTTGTTTGTTGAAAAACTAGAATCCTTAGGATTTTTCTTATTTGGTCTGTTTGATTTCTAGGATAAAGTCATATACAAATTCTACCTAAGAATTCCTAAGCACTACATTTTAAAGAGTACGTCTCACTGAATTATAAGTATTTTAAAGTATGCTTTCCTACAATGCAGTCAAACAAACTTTGATACAAATTCAATCGTGTACTACCTCCGTTCCTAAATACTACGAGATGTTTTGGTAGGCTACTTTACAACCTACGACCTTCCTTTTTTTTTATCAAAGATGCCCAATCTTGTCCTAGCTCAAGTTTTACACTGTTTTTCCTTTGAGGAGTTCCCTATCAGATCTTGACTGACCCGTGATTGATTTGCCAGGAAGACACATTGGTGAAGTATTTGGGAATTAATCCATGCGCTATTGTCAATTCTATACACCAGTTGACATTTAAAAACAGGAAATACCAATGGTCCTGTTTTGCGGGGAATTCAAGAAATAAAAACAATACGCTTGATTGTTAGGTTATTCAGCAAAGTTGCATGAAAGGTCTGTACGCAGCACATGTATCGTCAGGCACAGAATGTCATTCAGAATCAATAAGCAAAATCCCATCAATCGGTTCACACTTTCTCATGTTGAGATCCAGTTCATGGAGAATGCTACACGCCCCATGATATTCGGGGCAAGAATCATCCCCCGAGATGAAACGATGCACCGGCCCCCCAACCTCGATGCAGCTCTCCCCTGCCATTTTCTTCATCCCCCCTTCCCTCATCACCCTCCTCGCCTTCGCCGCCTCGTCCCACGACCCAATGTCGGAGTAGATGTTCGCGACCATCACATAGTTCCCGCTTCTCCTGGGCTCCAGCTCAAGCAATCTCTCATGCACCTTGCTGACGATGTCAATGCAGTCCTTGGAGCTGTGCAGCTGGCAGGCGCCCAACAATGTTCTCCAGACAACAGGGTCAGCCTCGATAGGCATGTCCATAACAAAGTCATAAGCTTCCTGGAGGCGACCGTTGCGCCCTAGGACATCAACCATGGTGCCGTAGTGTCTCATCGTTGGCTCAATCCCGTATACACGTTGCATTTCACGGAAGAATCGACGCCCCTCGTCGACCAGCCCAGCATGGCTACATGCACAGAGCAGCCCGAGAAACGTGACATAATTGGGCGCGACTGATGCGCCCTTCATCCTTTCAAACAGCCTCAGCGCTTCCCAGGCCAATCCATTCTGCGCAAACCCCGTGATCATCGCACTCCAAGTCCAGACATTCCGCGACGGCATCCTTTCAAACAAGCGCCAAGCATAGCTCACCAAGCCACACTTTGCGTACATGTTAACTGCCGCCGTGCCGAGCTGAAGTGTCATGTCCAGCTGCCGGGCAACGACCAGCCCATGCGCCCACTTGCCGAGCGGCAAGTTACCCAGCTCCGTGGCGGCAGACATCATGCACACGAACGTTGTCTGGTCAGGCTCGAACCCAGCTTCCAGCATCGCAGAAAACATGCCCAAGCATCGGCCATGCTGATCGTTGTCCACGCAGGCGGTGAGCGCCGTGTTCCAGGACACCACGGTCCGACGCGGCATTTCGTCGAACACCTGCATGGCGCGCCCCGGTTGGCCACAGGCCGAGTAGGCGGCCATGAGGGCGTTCCGTACGTAGACCACGGCGCAATCCAGACCGTCCTTGACGGCCTCCGCGTGTGTGGAGGCAACGAGGGGGAGGGAGCCAGGGGCAAGGCGCGAGAGGGCCTTCAGGACGTGCGGGAGTGTGTGCGCGTCGGGGCGGAGGCCGTCGCGATGGAGGTGGAGGAAGAGGCGGGCGGCGGTGGAGGGTTCAGGCGAGGAGGCTAGCGGGGGGAGGAGGAGGTTGAAGAGCGTGAGAGGCGGAGAGGGGAGGGACAGGAGGAGGCGCTGTGCGAGGTGGAGGTTGGGGGAGGGCAGGGAAATGATGTGGCGAAGGAGGATCGGACCGAGGTTAGGGAGGCGGCCAGAAATGAGGAGGTGGGCGTGGAGCTGCCGTATCTGGTGCACGGTGGAGGCGCCGGCGATGAGAGCGGCCAGGGCAGTGGCCATGCCATGGGGTGCTCGACGCCGGTTTGCTAAAGTAGACTAAAAAAAAGTAGACTGCGGCGGGTGTTTGGGTTGGGCTGGGCCGAGCCCGGGCACCTGGTCAGTTAGCCATTTACTTGGGGTATTTTTTGGAAAAAAATACACTCCATAATAAGTGTCGCTACACTAAATTACCGATACTTATAAATCGAAGAGAGTATATATAACTTGGAGATCACGCGACTCAAGACTCCTGGACACATTAATTGGTGTGGGGTCCACCACTACCACAACCCTTATCCCACCTCGATTTTTCTCTCCCACTTGTTCCCCTCACTTAATCTCTTCGTCCTCCCCCACAAGTCCACCTCCATCCTTGGCGTCGGACGCATCATCTACACCGATCAAGTTCTCCGGTGAGCTTTCCTGCTCCTTCCTGTGGGTGCCGCTTGTGCTCTACCCGCATTGCACCGCACTACTCCTCTTAGCACGCAGCGTGTGCTCCTTCCCTGCCTTTCTTCCTCCACGCGCGCAACTTCTCACGATGGACGTCATCCCTGTTGTCATTCTTCTCCCACCCAAGTAATGCCTCCATGACTCCTCTCTGCTCTGTCCATAGCCCGCAGTCAACATCGCGCTCTGTGGCAGAACTTGGAAGCTTGTAGCCGAGAAATCTAGTGCGCCGCCTAGAAGCCTCTAATGCATGGTGCTATGATGCTATAAGGGTCGATCGGCGTTGCTTCAAACATTGGCCGCATTTGCTACTAGGGCGACTTTAACACCCCGGCCTCTCCATACCAGAGGATGTCACTCCTGACAGCTCAATAGGATTTCTAGACTAACCCCACAGACCAATACTAGTTTTTTCTGCGCACTTTGTCCTCACTCGTGCACATCCAGTACCCACTTTCTGGTCGGTCACCCATCCTAAAATTTCTCTAGACCAAGCACGCTTAACCTCAGAGCTCTTTTCAGATAAGCTTTCGGAAAAGAAGTTGCAACTTGTTGGTATGGGTATACTATTAATCCTATTAAGCCATACGCCAGGGTCTCACAAACACCCACCCTTAGAAGATCGACACCCTCGTCGTTAAACCACAAGCCAGGAACATCCCCTCTTGGCATACCTTTGTGTGTCCCGGCACATGTGCCATGCCGTGTCCACTCTAGGCCATACGCGCCATGCTCTACATGTCCGCCACTGACCCGCACACGCCCGTATAACCACGAGGGCCGGCTCTGATACCACTTTTAATACTCCGACTTCTTCGGATCAACGGCTGTCACTCCTGGCAGCTCAATAGGATCTCTAGACTAACCCCACAGACCAATATTAATCTTTTCTGCGCACTTTGTCCTCACTCGTGCGCACCCGGTACCCACTTCCCGGTCGGTCACCCATCCTCAAATTGCTCTGGGCCAAGCACGCTTAACCTCATAGTTCTTTTCAGATAAGCTTTCATAAAAGAAGTTACAACTTGTTGATATGGGTATAATATCAATCCTATTAAGCTATGCACTAGGGTCACAGCGATCGACATTGCTGCAGGCGTTAGCCACATTTGCTACAAGGGATGGCCAACATTATTAGGGCGCAAGTCGCCTGTGCTACATGGGGCAGTTAGGGTTTATCCCTTGGGAAGACAACGTTGTTATGACCTTTATCCGCATGTGCTACAAGGTATGGCCATGGTTGCTCCCTAAGACGGTCGTCGATGCTACAAGGGGCATGCCGCGCTGCTGCAAGCGCCGACCAACGATGTTGTGACCCACCGCCGCCGATGCTATGAGCCGTGGCCGGCAAAGCTAGGGTGACTTCTTCTCTAGCAAGTGGGTGTGCTCAAGAGGGAACTAGATGTGACACATGTCTAATGCTGGAGCCAGGCGATCAGAAGTTCCTATCCCTAGGGGAATGCTCAACACTTTCCTTTTTTTCGAAAAGCCATTACTTTGTTAATATACATGGCTTCGGTGATACAAAATCCATCATAAGGTCATATGTAGGTGCTTTTGAAAAAAAACCTAAGAGATTAAGAATTTGTTTGGTTTGTAGGATCTCCAAAACGTAGTAAGAAGAAATATCATGATGTTTTAAATACCATACAAATTGAAAAACATCAAGACAAAAAAGTTGAAAACACATGAATGATCATTACATGTTTGGTTGCGTCACATGAAAAACGTATTTTTCTTTCAAAATGATTATATGTATAGTGTATCCATTGTTGTCATGGAAACAAAGGGAAGTTTCTAAGATGATGTTGGGACGAAGGGAATTTTCCTATGTAATTGCATATAAATTAGATCATATAAAATCCTACAAACCAAGCAAGATCTATGGAAAAAACTATAGAGAAATGGAATCCTTAAAAACCTTGATTGACTGCTTTGAACCGAACATGCCCTAAGTGTCTTTAAGTACAAACCTAATGATATCAATTTTACATAATAGGATATTTTATATTAGTACAAAAGTTGTTGGTAAACCCTTGTCCAATGAAATTGAATATTTTCACTCTATATCTAGTGCTAAAAAGCCATAAGTGAAGAAAATGTATTCAACCTATTTCATCTACCACCGCCTACTATTGCAGCTGAACATTGTGAAGAATTACAGATCATTCTCTCAAGAAACATTATAGGTCAAAATGATAGTTGGCAGTTCCCATAGAAATGTGAGAATTACTCCACCAAAAAGGTTTACCTAACTCTCACCAATCATCCTGATGCGCCTGAACCATTTAAATGGATCTTGAAATCTTCATGTTTGCCTAAACAAAAGTTCTTTTTTTATCTATTGATGTAGGACAAATTAAATACTATGGAATTGATGGCCAGAAAAGACTTCTATGTGGAAGATAAAGCCGTATTTTATATGAAGAAAGGACATAGGAAAGCATGAATCACCTTTTATTTTTATGTGATTACAGTAGGAACTTTTGGTGGAGAATTGGTATGGAATGGAATACATATCCAAATCATATTGATATGATGATGGATGGTCAGAGAAGAGGAGCACAACCTTTTTTTCGAGGAAGTATGATTGTTTGAGTGCTGGGGTTTATGGAACCACAAAAATAAAATCATCTTTGACAGGATACAAAGAGACTAAGAAGTATGCTATGATTCTTTCAAGGGATATCTTACATGGTTAGACATAGAGTTAAACCTCTTAGAGAGGGAATGCAAGCATGCCTTGGCACTTTGCAACTTTCTCTTCTTTGTATAACCACCCATCTATTATCCCTTTTATAAAAAGAAAGTGACGTAGTAGGGGAGTATGTATCACCAGTATATGCACATGTGCAACACTTAGGTTGTAACCAAATCCAAGACCTATGCCGTAACTCTAGAAAAAACTCTACAAAACCTATATGTCTAGATTTTCTCTACTATTTTCATTGAATCTTGTTTCAATATCAAAATTAGAACCTTTATTGAAAAAATCTACTTTGTTCGGTTTTTCTTCAATATCTCTAGAATCTTCTTACTTTGCATTAAGAAATATTTTAGGTTCTTTGATGACAAATGTCTATGTAACCATGATATTTCAAAAACCATTCCTCACGATGAACACGAGCTGGTTCTCGGTCTACCACTATACATGATAAATAAATCACAATTTTGATATAATGGAAGTCCTTTCCTAGGACCGACATACCTCATGTTTGTGGTGACGAAGCAACATCATGAGGCTTGACCTGAGCATTAACAAATGAATTGCATGACTATATGAAGGATGAAGGTTCCTTGTAGATCAAAATATTCCTTTAGCACCTTGATGAAAAACCGCTTCCAATGAGTGATTTACTTAGGAATCACAATATGGTTGTTCTAAGTACGTATGGTATATGTGGATATTTTGTTAACTCTTGGTGACATTCTGATTGAGTGAACCATCAGTGTAATACATGGTGTGTGTGGTTGGGGGGAGGGGGGCTATCTAGTGAAGAAGTAATAGAGCACATGTGCGCAATGATAGAGACTAATGTAAAGTAGTTGATCTTTGCCATGATGAGAATGCTACCATCTGAGGATTTTGTGAAAACTTGTAAACCTAAGTGCAACGTGGATAATGAGAATTAAGGTGGTCCATATGTCCCCTCACTATTTCATCACGAGTTACATGTGTGGGTTTATCTGTTTTAGAGAAGATAGTGGTGCATGTGTATCTGCTCGGCAAATTTTGTGTCCTGCTAGCTGGATCAAATACCTAGCAGTGATGGCTAAGATAAATGGTGACGATGTGGTCTCATAGAATGAACCAATTGGAGTTATTGGAGTTGTTTGGAGATATTATGAATGTTTTATTAGGAATCCTTTACAATTATTTTATGGTTTTCTTCTAATTAACTATAACACTATTATTTATCAACAATAAAGAGAAAGTTGTTATAAAAAAATCCGTTTTGGGCTTGTTGTGATTATAAATTTTTGCTAAATGTTGTCGCCAAAACTCAATTTTCTCGCTAATCCTTTAGTATTAGGAATCAATGTATAAATAGTATGCCTATTGGTCTTAAACTTAAAAGATTGGTGGAAAATGATTGTAGGTTTGGTGAATACAATGGCTCGGGGAGGGGGGAGGAGGCGAACATAGAGGTATGCACAATCGATGGACAAGAAAAACTGCCAGCCCCAAGAAATTGCATGTAGGGGGCAGAGGAGGGAGTGGTGTGATTGGTGGAGGAGAGGATGGGTAGAACATAAAGAGAATTCAACAATGGAAACATCAATGGTGGAACATGCTAATGATCATTTGGAAGCTCTATGGATATAGAGCAGGGAGAGACAACTCGGTAGAAGGAAGCATCAGTTAGAAAATAACCATTCACCCTATAGGTTCATCGAAACCGTGTCACAACTAAGCCATGGATCAATTTAATTAGGTAGATATCCAACGTGATTTTTCGTGTGTGAGATTGAATGCGTGCCACATCATGGGCCACCCACGTGTTGGGTTTAGAACAGAAAACAAAAAATTCCTACGCAAGCAAACCCCAATGCCAGGATCTATCTATTAGTAATGTAGTAACGAGAGGAGATACAGTGTTCATACTTTTGAAGACCAAACACGATTAATGATCCATGGGGAATATGGTTGATGTAGTCGTACTGACGCCGACCTCAAGGTCGTTCCGAAGTCCAATGGCTCAGACAACTCCTAGTGCCACAAGTGCAACACTGCCTGAGGGAGTCACACACGTACGGTGTTTGACGACGACTCCTGCTTCTCTCCGATTTATCCAAGATTGCGGAAGTAGATCTCCCAGATCCAAATCCCACAACACGACGGCACTTAGCGGTGAAGAAGTCCTCGTTCGCGCAACCCAAGAAATGGGGCCAAGAGAGAGAGAGAGAGAGAGAGAGAGAGAGAGAGAGAGAGAGAGAGAGAAGAGAGGTGACTGGAGGCAATTTCCATAGCTAGGAAACCTTTATTTACTTTTCTGTGTTTTAGTTGTCTCCTATGCCTCTTCTTATATAGGGGAAAAGGGTGCGCAAGGCTCATTGCCTAAGTCATGTGGGACTAAACAAAGAGGGGAGAGAGGGGCGGCTGGCGGCCAAGGCCCCCCATGGGCTCCGCCGGCGGGTGCCTAGGGCCCATCGGCCCCTCCTCCATTTCCTCCCTTTGCTTCTTTCCCTCATGGACCCTTTCCCCTATGGAAATTGGTCCAATAGGGATTTTAATACTTTTATTTTATTTTATTTAATATTCATTTACATATTATTTAATTCCCGTGGCTATGGAACACCTTCCATCCCACTCTGGACATCCTCCGGACCTTCCTGGAACCCTTTCAGTTTCTCCCTATCTATTCTTCGGTCATTCCGATAATCCTGAAACGATCTCCGAGCTTTGTCAAACCCTTAAGCATGCTACCCAACGGTTCGGAAACACTCTAGACATGGTCGAGACCCCTCTCGGACCAATGATCATCAGTGGGAACTGGATGCCCATAATGACCACCCGTGCATTCCACAAAACTTGCCGTTGAACCATCAACATTGTGTTCTATTCCTTTTGCATCTACGATACTTGCATTGTCAGAGATATAATCAACGACATCACCATGCCGGGTTCAAACTCGTTACCGACAATTGCTACTTTACTCATTCTGATAAGTGATATCCCCGTGACCTAGTCACACGTTGTGCAACTTATGAATATAACTTATCTGAGTGGGCCTACAGTATCTTCTGTCACGCGGATGGACAAATCCCACTCTTGACACATACATCTCAACCTACCCCTTTGAATACTTAATCACACCCTTATGATCACCGTTCCATCGAGTAACGTTAGATGCTCTCAAGGTACTCTCGGGTGATAGTGATTAAATATGGTCTCATGGTCTAAGGAACAAGTCGCTATATTTCCTAATTATCGCAACTTGAACTTTGTAACATGATTGTGTTATGATGCTTAGATAGGGTATATTCGTCATCTCATTCTCTAATGAGGTGACTCCATTGTCAACTGGCGTAAAACACCACATGATCAGGAAACCTTGATCATCTGTTGACCAATGAACTAGTGACTAGAGATTCACTAGAAACTCCTGGTTATTTATATATCACACAGGTATTGAGTTTCCATTCAATACAGTTATAGCATGATATAAAGCCTAATCATAAACTTTATAAAATATGATAATAATCCATATTATTATTTGTCTCTAGGGCATATTTCCTTCATCACGTGGAGCATGGCCTTCTATTCCTCCCAGTGTGCACTTATGAACCGAACTTTAATTGTATTAACTTTTAAATAGAATCCAATTTATGATTTGTATTTTCTTTAGACTTTATTTCTATGATGACTTAAAAACTAGACCCTGTGTTGATAGGTTTGGATGTTTTTCCACCTTCAAAGTTACCGCCTAGCAATTTAAGAAGTTGCCGCTATATTCGTGCCGGAGTTACCACATGGTAATTCCGATTCATAATAGGTCAAAAATGGTAAATTACTACGTCGTAGGAAAAGAGTACAGAATTTTTTTACCGAAACATATTTGAGTGAGATCTAATTTTTGGAGAGCTCGTTGACACGAGGCAAATGTTGAAATCAGATTATGAATCACATATGATTTAGGATACGAAACGTTTTCATTCATAAAACCTAGCTCTTAATTTGCCAACATCACCTGCGTGTAAACTGGATGCTGCAAACAAATTACTAGTCGACATGGGAGACTCACACACACGCTCGTTCCTCATATTTTCAGTTCAATTAATATCGTCACATCTCAATTAAACATGACCTTACTACGAAAGCATAATTTGACATAGTACATCGATCCAGGTGTAAGTAAATCCCCATTTGTAGCAGCTAATTAAGATCTTGACCATCACATTCACATCAGAGACTAGAACAGAACCGAGCGATTAACTAAATTAAATCACTTAGTAACTGATCGAAGTGGCGCCCGAGCTTGGCTAGCTCAGTTCCATCCCGGTGGCTTGTGGTGGTTGTTTGGGCCAGCGGGCGCGTAGTCCTGCGTCTCCAGTGCCATCCTCCCGCTGATGATCTCCGCGCCATCATCTTGGATCACTCGGTCCATCTCCATCTGGAAGAATACCATGATGTTATTCAACAAGAGAGAACACTATGATTTTATTGCACTCGTTTTATAATGTAACTCAGGGAAGCATGGCAAAAAATAAAATGAAAAATAGCGCAAAATTTTACTTCCTCTGTCCCAAAATAGATGTCTTAGATTTGTCAAAATTTGCATGAATTTAGAGACTATTTAGTATATAGATTTATCCAAATTTTGAAAAATCCGAGACACCTATTTTAAGACAGAGGGAGTACATGTTTGCGCAGATATTTCCTGCTTGTCTTATGTTCCATGATTTGCCATGATTTTCAAAATTATAAATTTTAGGACGTAGCATTCAACCATTACCTCTAGCTTTGGAGTACTTTCTTCAACCCATGGCACCTCACCGGCATGTTGCAAGGACACCAGTCTCTGCACTCCTACACGCCACAAGGAATAAATGAAATGAACACGGCACGGTCAGGATAAAACCAATACTGGATCTTAGAAAACAAACTTCATTTGTGAGAGATGTGAGCCTCACTTGAGAGAGGTATAGCATTGGAGGGAACCAGGAAGTAGAATGCCAACAAGGTGATAACTAGGCAGAGCGATGCTGAGGCGCCTCTCTCCATAGCTAGCATATGCACTGGTTTCTCTTCTCTTCAGCAATACTATTCCCTCAATTGATTCTCTCCAACGGGATTGGGATGTACTGGATCGCCGTGGGTGTTGATGCTCGCATGTGCCTTGCACTGCTTCTTGGCCATGCTTGCTGCCTTGGACCCCCCTTTTATGGGCACATGTCATGCGACCTACATCACTCGTTTTTAGGTACCAAAGTCAAAAAGGCAATGGAAATTCACAAAGTCCAATGGTGGAATTGGACAGCAGCCCAACCATTTAGCTGCCTTTTCCTCCTCCACTACTTGTTTGAGTGTTCCTATTTGTCCATATCTCGTCCATCCGTTTGAAATTGGCAATCTTATGCCTTTTTTTTCCTGAATTGCAAACTCAATAATATAACAGGAGAGAGAGAGAGAGAGAGAGAGAGAGAGAGAGAGAGAGAGAGGCCAGACAAGTTCGAATTAGATTATAAAATGATTTTTTGATATGCCTATATGTACAAACTTGTTCTATGACTGTCCCTATCAGGTTAAGGAAGTGCGTAGTTTTAACTTAGCGGCGATCAAAGTCAGAAAAAATGGGCGGATTTCGATGTCAACATGCACTTATTGGGTATGGACATGAAAATCGGGATGATTTATTTTCCACCTTTTTTACAACTTAGTCTATATATGAATATTCTAGCATCCTTCAAAATTTTATTTCACATTTAGGATGTGCTATTAGAACACAAAACAGAAGTTTGTGAGTAGAGCATTTATCATTTTCCATTTAAAAAAAACATTTATCATTTTACTTTACTTTTCCGATTGATGCCAAATTTTATTAGCATGAAATTGACCCTCTATAGTAGATAGATTAAACTGACAAGTGCATTATCAAATCTATTCGGAGTTCCCCCGCAAAAAAATCTATTCAGAGTTCTTCACCGTGATATTTTTTTTGTCAAAACCAAAGGTTGGGTGCAATGCAAACACGTGTTGCGTCTTTTGGTGATTGATGATATGCGCAATGCACTGCACTGCCAATATCAAGATATTTCCGTTGAGAAGTTTGTGGATCATCCGTAGTGGGGCATGCACAAACATGTGAACCAGTGGCTGCAATTTCTTCATAGCTGCGGTGGGGAGACGTTTTGAAACAGCCTATGGAAAGTGGAGGATCCTCTTGGGTTCATTTCAGATCCACCAAGCTTTTGTTTATGTTGGCGTTGCTAAGTATAGTTAGTGTCCAACATGAGTGCGAAATTCTGGTGCTAGAAAAGGCTGGTCTCTCTCTACAATATTTGCACTATTTCGGCTGACCAATGACGAGGTTTTCCGAAGTAGATCGTACAATGCGTGAGATGATTGGAGTTCATGAAGTCAAGTTCATGAAGTCAAGTATGAATAACAACCTAGGTGATTGGTGTTGGTTCGATCATGAACTTTCTAGTATACATTGTACCCCAAGCTCTAGTGGTAAGCAGGTAATCAACCTAAATATTTAACCCTAAAACTCTTACACTATAGTAGTCAACAAGAAAAGTCCGGTTCTTAATTTCCCTTGATTTGGGTGCTTATCTAAACAAATGAGAGAGATGCGAGAGAGAGAGAGAGAGAGAGAGAGAGAGAGATGCACGCATCAGCGTACATGCACAATACCAAACGATCACATACTCTGGTTACACGTTAATATTGCTAGATTCTTGAACATACCTTATGGGCCTCTTGCTAATAAAAATTGTTAAACACAACAATACGCAAAACACAGTAATAGAGTATAATGGCATAATGGAATCCTAAAGAATCAGTAACAGAAGCTTTTTGACAGCACCATAGGAAAACAGATGGAATTTCTATGCAGATAAGGTACATGACATAGACTCATGGCTGTCCTGGACACATAATTTTTTCCAAGGGGTATAAAAATCCTATAAAATTGTAGTGTAGACTCCCCAAGGAAAAATCCAAGGACCGGAATCCTAACAAATTATTTTAAAAATTCTTAAAACCAAAGAGAACATATATATGTGAATGTGAGTATTACATATTGAGCCGTGGTGGGTGAAGTCATGCCCCATGGCTCCACAACCCCACCAACGCTGGTATATTCCTTAATTTCTTCTCTAACCATATAAAACTAGGCAATGGCTAAAATAAAATAAGAATTGTGAGCACTATCAAATTTTATATATCACTTTCTATCCCCCCTTGCCACGGCTCTCACCTTCCCTAGCTCCCTCTCTAGGTTCCGGCAGGCCCCTCTCCCCTCTCTTCTCTGGCGTTAGCTGACATTGAGATTGGGTGAGGGACCGTCCTCCCTGCACAACAATAGTTAATGTAGGGTAGCTTGGTGTTTGCCCCGATGATGACTGGCATGATGCATTTGGGATCTCATCGTTGGAGTCCGTGAGTTGCGTCCAGCGGAAGGTGGTAGTGTTATTCTTCCTCGTGGTGCTCCAATAGGAGCCGGAGGCGGGTGACGATGCTGCTACTACAATCCCCTCAATAAAGCTTTGTTTGTGCTCCCCAGATCAAGACGAGGCGGCCGTCGTTCCTCATCCAGACCATCGAGGTGATGAAAACGATGAGAAGCAATGATGTGTTGCTTCCCTTTGTCAATCTATGAAGCGGGAAGGCATGAAAACTACAGTGGTCTTCTAGAGCACATCCTCGATGGCCCTTCATCGGCCCAGTGTCGTCCTGCCATCGACTTTTATGGTCGAATGGTTGCTACTTGGAGCTCTGGTTTTGGTTGTTACCTGATGCCATCTAACCCTCAACCTCCAGGATGGCGTGCCATATCGGAGGCCCTTTACCATTTTCGTTGTGAGAAGCCCATGAACGACGACCAACGTACGGGAGTCACTGCCAAGGCCCCCTAGGCGGAGGCGGGAGGACATGCGCACGATCCGCGACACGTCCGACCAGATGCATTCCCAGCCCAAATATGGGCCAGAAACGGTGTTGGTCCGTTTGGGTCATGCTACTAGGCTGGGTTTTTCGTGTCATCCTGTCCGGTCGGCCCCGCTGGAGATGTCCTAGGCTACTCGAAAAGGTGGTAAGAGAATTCTACAATGGGAGGAGGATCTAGGTACCATTGACAGCAAGGCTTGAGTTGTGATTCAAGCGGGAGTACGAAAAAACCTAGAGAAGGAAAAAAGACTTCACGTTTGTGATAACCTGGTAGCCTACTCCGTGTTTTTCTGTCATGGACTCATGGTTATGTGTATCTGCGGACTTCCTCGAAACATGCATTACGCCCAGCTTTATAAATAAAGCAACAATTATCCAGAGTACATCCAAGTCACCGACGCCAAGGCGTCAAAAGTAAAGAAAAAAGGGGAGTCCGTTGGGGCCACAACACATCATGCCCAAGGAAATATGACGAAAAAAGGACAAAAGGAGGAGCTGGAAGGGTGCTCCCCCTACGAAGCCGCGGAAGCACTGGCAGGCGCCGCCAAGCGCTGCACCGACGCTCTGAGAGCCTGCAGGATGCCGTCCACGCGCTCCCGATACCGCTGCATAGACAGGGGGTACCACTCCTGAAGATGAGCAAGCAAAGAAAACACAGAGTCAGATGCACGGCGAGGAAAGATCCGCTCTATCACCATCGTATTCCTAATCTTCCATAATGTCCATGCAATGGCCGCAGACACCAACCAGAAGAGGTGACGTCTTCTACCGGTGCGGTTCGCCTCCATTTCTAGGAACTCGCCGAGGTCTTGGGAGGCAGGCCCCAGAGCTTCTCGGATAAAGTTTTACAGAAACTGAGCGACAGGACATGTGAACATAATATGGGTGCACGTCTCCGGCGTCCCACATAGCGGACACAACCCATTGCCGGGGCCATTGCGTTTCGACACCTCCACCCCACGATCCCGTAGCAGCTGCCACAGGAAGATACGCACGCTCAGGGGAAGGGGATACTTCCAAAGGTGCATCGTCCAAGGTAACTCTGGACCCTGGAAGAGGATTCTGTAAGCCGAACTAATTGAGAAAGCTCCCGAGGGAGACTAGCTCTAAGTTATCTTATCCCTCGCCTCAGAGAGGGATAGGGGTAAGGAGCCCCGCAGCCTCAGGCAGCCGCCTCAACATCATTAAAGGACCTCCAGAACGAAATGTTGGACTTAGTCAAGGAATGCTTTTACCCATAAGTAGTTTTTACTGTAAGCCTAGGCATTAAGTTCAAGAGGACCCATTTTTATGTTTTTTCTACATTGTCGTTAAAACTCTATTGTTGCTCATCAAGGCAGTGCTGGTATTTGGCACTCCTTTGTCTCGCTCATCTCGTCGCTCGTTCGTTGCTATGTCGTTAGAATTGTTACTATCCTCCATGTGTGATGGATTGAATCAGTCGCCGAGCTGTATCACTTCAATCTAGCCTAACTAGGAAAGCATCGATGCCATATTATCTACAAAATGCCTAATTTTCTAGTATAAATCCCATCCCATCTTGGTAACTTACTGTTTAGTGGCCTTACACACACGGGCTGTTTGACTCGTGGGATAGGAAAAATGCAGGATTACAATTTCCTGTCTAGTTGAATTCTACAGGATTTGGAGCCTATGGAGTTTTTTTTAAATAGTGTTTGAATTAGCGAAGAAATAGTCTTTAAACCAGTCGATGATAATAATTAAATTTGAAAGATGAAAATACCCCTTAAAACGAAGATTTTCGCGTGGTATCTACGCAAAGGGATTATTCTCACAAAAGATAATCTTGTTAGGAGGAATTGGTATGGAAGTATACGGTGCGTTTTTTGTCACCATAATAAGACAATATGACATCTGTTTTTCCGGTGTAAATTTGCCCGTGCTATATGGTCAATCATCCAAATAGCCTCTGATTTATCTCCTCAACGTTCGGTGGTCAATGTATTTGGCAACTGGCTGAATGGAATTGAGGATAAATATGAGACTTTATTTAGGGTGGGAGCGCTTGCCATTATTTGGTCGCTTTGGTTATGTAGAAATGACAGGATTTTTAATAACATTGTGTCTTCGCCCTTGTAGGTTATCTATCGAGCTACATCCATCCTCCGATTATGGACCTCTCTACAACGTATGGAGTTCTGCGACTTATTTGTGGAGGGCTGTATACGGTTGGAGGACACGGCGAGGGATATTTTCTCCCGACATGGATGACAGCGTGATCTACGGATAGAGATGTCATAGAGTTATGGAGGATTTTCTTTATTTTCTCAACTATTTATATTTTCCGTACTTCCGCTTTGGACTCAAGTTGTGTGTCTATTTGGTTGTGTGCATCCTAGCTATGCAGAGGCCGGGTGAAAGTAATAAAGCGCCCATTTCCAAAAAAAAAAAAATTGTAACGTGAGGTTTGTGTGGATGGAAAATTTTCTTCAAAATATAGTGCTATGCAAACTTATGAATTTTTTTCTAAGGTTCTAATCCTACGAATCAAATGACGCATCAAGAAAAAATTCCTAAGAATTAAAATCCTCCAAATTTCCTATAAGATCCCTTTGAATCAAACAAGACCTTCGATAGTTCCAATGCCAAACTTGAATCGACATTGTTGTGGTAGAAATCGAGTGTCTAATAATGACGATGGTACTTTTGGCTCCTGTGTGCATGAATTTTCGATCCGAGCAGTGGAGGAGCCAGAGGAGGGGGGGGGGGGCTAAATTATTGGGGGGGGGGGATTTCTACTAGATTGTAATAAAAATGACCATAGTAAAAGTACATTGCTAATGACAAAAACGTATCAAGTTCAACGTGATCTCTCTTGTGTTGCCAAACTATTACTAGAGGTATTTACAAGCATTGTTATGCATTCTCTATCCTGTCAATTGCCCAACTGTAATTTGTTTATCTAACATGCTATTTATCTTATGGAGAAACACCTCTAGTGAACCGTGGATACTGGTCTATTCCTTTCCACTGATATTCAATCTACTATCTACCGTTTACTTTCTGCAATTACTTCAAGCAACTACTTTCTTCCACACTATACGTTTACTCCTTTGTTTTTAACACACTGGTGAGCTTGACAATCTCACTGTAAGTTGGGACAAAGTATTGTGGTTGTGTTGTGCAGGTTCCACGTTGCTAGAAACACCTTGGGAGCTATTTCCTTTCTCCTACTGGTTCGATAACCTTGGTTTTACAACTGAGGGAAATCTTGCTGCTGTGCTTATCATACCTTCCTCTTGGGGTTTCCCAACAAGCTCTATAAACCGAGCCACACCAAAGAATTTCTGGCGCCGTTGCCGGGGAGAAAGAAGATTTCTGCAAGGGGAGTCTCTCACAACCAATCTCTTTACTTTGCTTTTGTTTTGCTTAGTTTATTTTGCTTTGTTTTGTTTGCTTATTTTTATCAAAAACACAAAAAAATAGTTGTACTGGTTTACTTCTTTTTATCAAAAACACAAAAAAATTAGTTGTTTTGTTTGCTTCTTTTATAAAAAACACAAAAAAATTAGTTGTACTGGTTTGCTTATTTTATATCAAAAACACAAAATTTTAGTTTCCTCTTTAGTTGTTATTTTGTTACCTTGTTCTTAGCTCATTATGTTGGTACCTAAGTTTACCCTGAAAGACCTTTCAATAGGTAGTGGCTCTATAATTGGGAAAGATAATATTTAAGAATTCTTTAATCATGTTAGTAAGCATAAGGATATCGAGGATAGATCCTTAGCAGAACATGCTCCAAATTATGAAACTGCTGCAGCTTCTTTAGTTCAAATGTTGGAAGCTAGGTTTGTTAACCTTAACCCCATGATGCAGGTAATGTTTCTTAAACTTAATGATATTAAGGACACTGAAAAGAGACATTTTATCCTGAAAACTTTGCTTAAAGAATTTAATGATGTTGTTATAGAAGCTAGAAAGGTCTGTGATCATTTTAATATGCTAGGCTCATGTGTAGATATTATTGGTACACTATGAAAGTTGGACAAAACCAAACCCAAAAATGGGGAGGAAATTAAAATACCAATACCATTTAAACTTGTAGGAGTGCATGAAACCTTGGAAAAGAATTTTGATTGGATTGTTCCTAAAAACCCGTTTGATGAAAATAGTGAACCCAAGAGTATTGAGAGAGGATCCTCTAGAACTTATTTGGATAAGATACCTTGCCTTGTTGAAGATATTTTTGGTATTGATCTCGATGCTTCTTCATTTGAATATAATTGATTCTTTTTTCTGTGCCTAGCTGAAAGGTGTTAAAGAAAAGCACACTTGGGAGAAAAGCACTCTTGATTCATTTGAAAATACTTGATTCTTCCTTTTGTTGAGTCTTGGAAGTTATTGCCTTTGTAATAACCTCTCCTTATCCTTTTTGTGTGGTTTTTGTGCGAAGAATAACCTCTAATGAGAGGGAAGTAAGATTTGGGGAAGTTGCTGTCCCAAAACAGATTTATGTGCTTCACTGTAAAAAAAATCGTGAAAAATCCCAGTACATCGGATTGAGCTGAAATTTTTTGTGTGTAGGTAAAAACCGATATTTTAGAAGACCTTCAGTTGCTCAAATAAAAAAGTGTTGTACCAACTAAATTTAGATAACAACTTGGGGCATATGCTCAAAAAATTACAGCTCAATCCGATGTACAGAGATTTTTCACGATTTTTTACAGTGAAATATACAAATCTATTTCGGGACAACAACTTCCCCAAATCTTAATTCTCTCTCATTAGAGGTTATTCTTGGCACAAAATCACACAAAATGGATAAGGAGGGGTTATTACAGAAGCAATAACTTCCAAGACTCAACAGAATAAAAACCTAAAGAAATTTGGGTTATCTCCCAGTTAGTACTTTTCTTTAATGCCTTTAAGTTAGGCACAGGAAGCAAGAATCAAGTATTCTCAAATGAAGAAGCATTAACATCAAATTTTGATTTAATAGGAGGAGCAAAAGGTATCTTATCTCTCTTTTTAGGGAAGTGTTCTATACCTTTCTTGAGTGGGAATTGATATTTAATGGTGCATTCTTTCATATCAATGATGGCACCAACAGTTCTAAGAAAAGGTCTTCCCAAAGTAATAGGACAAGAAGTATTGCATACAAAATCCAAAAAATAGAAATCAACAGGGACAAAGGCATTGTTAACCATAATAATAACATCATTAACACTCCCCATAAGTTTCTTTTTTAGCATTATCATCAAGTTGGACATCTAGATAGCAATCTTCCAAAGGTGGCAAATCAAGCATTTCATAAATCTTCCTAGGCATAATAGAGACACTAGAACCATGGTCACATAAATCTTTGAGATCAAAATCATTCACTTTCATATTAATAATGGGTTCCCAACCATCTTGTAATTTCCTAGGAATAGAAGCTTTATGTTTCAATTTTTCTTCTTTAATCTTAATGAGAGCATCTGTAATGTGTTTTGTGAAAGCCATATTCATAGCACTAGCATTAGTACTTTTACCAAGCTTTTGTAGGAACATAATCACTTCAGAAATATTGCTGAAAGGGCATGTATGCCCCCATGTGTGGATTTAGTAATTAATGACAATCTCTATGGACTAATGTGTAAATTGAGTTTCACTTGTAGGCTTGTCCATTGGCATCACTTGGGCCATGTGTTGGTCTCAAGGTTGGAAGATGAAGAAATGTCCAAGGGCTTTTTGCCCATTGGAATCATGAAGAAAGAAGGAGCTTGAAGGTTGATCAAGACATGTGCAAAGAGTTGCATCAAGATGGATCAACCTCAAGTAGGGATGAAGAAGGGCGAGGTCAAGATGCGCCATCTCTAGAAGATCTCATGCTTGAAGCTTTCCATCCTCATGCTCATGGAATGATGAAGACAAGTTCAAAGAAGAGGTTTCCCCATGGAGTATGGGGGAGCAATTTGCAAGTCTTCATCTTCATCAAGCAAGAGCATCCAAGAAAGGTGTTCCCACTATAGAAGAATAAGACGGTCTACATCAAGTTCAAGTGGGATGCTCAAGGCAAAGGTATGTTCTTAATAGGGCTTCTCTTTTGCCGGTCTCGTATTGTTAGTTGGGAGATCGGGTTTAGGATAGATAGCCGTTCTATCAAGAGGGGCTCTCAAGCGGGTGTCTCGTTTGCATTGTTCGGAGAGAGCTCAAACCTTTGCATTCATAGCATCATCTTTCTTGGTTGTTATTTGGTTCTTGTCCATGAGAGGATCTAGAGATTGTGGTCATCATCATAAGAAGCTCTAGTTTATCATCTAAGGATTTCACTTGCATATCTTATTGCGGTTTTTGATCTTGCGAGTTTTCCGGCTCCACACCTTGGGGGATACTTCACATATATATTCATAGTATTTTCTCCCAAGGTGATACTCAATATTGCGACTTTTTGTTGGATTCTATTCGTCATTATATTTCCAACAAAATTGGTTTCATCCCAATCGGACTTTCCAAGCTCAACTTCTTGTGTTTTGGGTTTTGGAGGTTTTACCGGTTCATCACTTCTAGAGAGGTCATATCTTTCTCAATTTGGTTTTATGCTTCCATGCTGGACTATTATGTTTCTTTGCATAATCTTGTAAAACTTTTTGTTCTCTTTAAAACGAGCCCAAGATCATCAAAAATGGAGTACGGGATCAAAAGTTATTGAAGTTTTCGTGCAATGTTGTCCTGTGTTTTTGCTTGAGCGGAAGTTCCGACCCAAGTTCCGGCCCAAGTTCCGACCCAAGTTCCGGTCAGGTTCAGTAACTTGTGTTTCTATTTGCCGGAAGTTCCGGTGGGAGGCCGGAAGTTCCGGTGGGGGCGCGAATCTGGCCCAAACGGTCAGTTTTTCCTTGTCCTATTTAAGGGGGGCTTCTTCCCCAATGGTTCTCTATATTTTGAGCTCGTTTTTGCCCACCATTGTTGACCTATTTGAGCTCTCTTACTCCCTCTCCCTCCCATGATTCTTACATCTTTTTGAGGGAAAAGTGAGAGGAGATCTAGGTCTATAATCCCACCAAGTCAAATCCCTTCTTTGTGAAGGAATCATTGGGATCTAGATCTTAGAGAGTTTTGTGTTCTCCTCTTGTGTTCTTCCTCCCTTATTCCTCCAATAGATTTTGTAGCTTTGTTGGAATTTGGGAGAGAAGGACTTGCCCTTGCATTTGGTGCATAGGTTTGAGTTCTCCTCTTGTGTTCTTCCTCCCTTATTCCTCCAATAGCTTTTGTAGATTTGTTGGAATTTGGGAGAGAAGGACTTGCCCTTGCATTTGGTGCATAGGTTTGAGTTCTCCTCGGAGATTTGGCGAGTACAAGATTCTGGGATTGTTACTCTTGGGTTCTTGGAACCCTAGACGGTTGTGTGGTTGGATTATTGACCTTTTGTGGTCTTGTTGACCTTTTGTGGTCTTGTAGCCTCGTGTGGCTTTGTTGGCCTTTTGTGGCATTGTAGCCTTTTGTGGCTTTGTTGTTGGGAGCCTCCAATTGAGTTGTGGAGTTAGCCCCAATCTTGTACGGGTTCGGTGACCGCCCTCAAGCGTCCCATAGTGGAGCAAGTGCCCGCCTTTTGTGGTGCGCACTTGGGAGAATAGGGTGAGCCTTTTGTGGCGTCGGTGAGTTGCGTGGTTCCGTTTCCGGGGTGAGGCCTTGTGTGGCGTTGGGTGAGCATCGAGCCACCACACCTCGAGGTGTGCCATTTGTGGCGTTCGGAGAGCATTGCGCCATCACACCTCTCCAACAGAGACGTAGCTTCTTTAGAAGTGAACTTCGGGAAACAAATCTTCATCTCCACATCCATCGGTTATCTCTCAACTGAGCCCTTTACTTATGCACTTTACATTGTGATAGCCATCGTGCTTGAAGTATTTATTTCTTGCTATCACCTTGTTGCTTGTATTTCTTAGCATAGGTTGTTGGTGCACTTAGGTAAACTTAGTGGCTAGGTTTTGTGCTCAACAAATTAAACGTTAGTTTTATTCCGCATTTACTTGATCCTAAACCGTAATATTTTTAAAAGCCTATTCACCCCCCTCTAGGCGACTTCCTTTGTACTTTCAATTGGTATCACAGCGAGGTCTCTCGCTTTTAGGATTCACCGCCTCGAGAGTAAAGATGTCTCCTAGGGGTTTAGTGCACTCTCACACATTTACTTTTGATGGCATACATTTTGATGTTTGGCGTACTCGCATGCTTAGTCATTTCCAGGCCATTGACCCAAACATTGAGCGCATTTTAGATATGGGCTTGTCTCCTCCTAAGGATCCCCAAAATCTATCTTTGGAGGAGAATACAAACTCTTATCTCGAAGCTCAAGCATCTAATGTGCTTGTTAATGTTGTGAGCTTTGTAGTTCTTTCCTCAATCATGCCTTTCCGAAATGCTCATGATATATGGACCAAGCTTCAAGCAAAATATGATGTGTCCAAGCTTAATGAGGATGATTATGTTCCTGTCACATCCCAAGATTTTCCAAATCTTGTAATGTGAAAAATAAATGAACAAAATAAATTTTTGTTGAAAATCAGGGGGAAAAGAAACTTTTGTTTCTAAAAGGAGACTTAAAATCCCATCCAGAACAAACTTTGGCTAAAGTTTGAATCCAACAAAATCCAAATCAAGAGAAATGCATTCCTCAATGAATGTATCTGGAAATTTGAACACTTGGAAAATAAATCCAAAACCCTAAACCCTAATGGAAGAAAAATCATTTCCCAAGTTATCTCCAAATCCATGGATTTGATCCATACCAAATTTGATCAACAAATATTCACAAAGGATCAAGTAAGACCATAGAAGTTGGTTTCACTCAAATTGGAACCATAAACAAAATCTTAGGAGTATAAAAAGATAAGGAAATTGAATTTCCAAAGCCAATAAAGCCCTTACCAAAAGCCATACCAATTGGTGAACAATTATAATCCTAAAGGGATTAAAAATATAAACATTTAATAAAGGAAAAATAAATTGTTTTGGAAATACTATTTGGATCTTTTAATAAAAGACTTTGTTTTCAAATGAAAAGGTGAGCCAAATTAATTTTGGCCAAACTTTTGTAATAAAATATTTTGTTTTGATAAAATGAGTAAAAGTTTATTTAAATAAAATAATAAGGATTTAAATATCCAATTTTATTTAAGTAAAGGCTTTTCCCATTTTAAATGAACACCAAGTATTTTATTACTACTTTGAAATCTTTTATTAAAAGGTTTTGCTTTGATTAAAATGAGTAAAGGTTTATTTAAATAAAATAATAAGGATTTAAATATCCAATTTTATCTAAGTAAAGGCTTTCCCATTTTAATTAAACACCAAAACTTATTTATTTATTTAAATAAGTTTCCAAGTATTCTTTTATTTTTCAAATAAAACCTTCTGGTTTGGTTTTGAAAATAATTGGATTTCAAATGGAAATTTTATTAAATAAATCAAACACTATTAATAAACTAAAAATCCATTTTATTTAATTAATAAATGGATCCTAAAATAAATAAAAATATTATTTCATTTTGAGATTTGGATTATGTTGATAAACAGAACCAAATTCAAATGAAAAGTTGAGTGTTTGTTTGAATTGTTTGATTTGTTTGAATGCTTGAACAATTGATTGAAATTCAAAACAGAAAAAGATTTAGAAAAGGAAAAAGAAGGCAGATAGAAAAAATAGGAAAAGGACATGACCCAAAGAACCCACTAAGGCCCACCCAGAGCCTTTCTCCCTCTCCCCCGAAGAAACCTTTTCTCACTCAGAAACAGACCCACTGAGCCAATGACAACCAGGACCCACTCCTCCTCTCTCTCACTCGCTGACGAGATGACCCCACCTCCTCTTATTCCCGCCCGAACCGTTTTATTCACCGCGAAAGAAACCCACCCAGAGTATGACTGGTGGACCCTTCGCTAATTTCTTTTCCCACTGACCGTTGGACCCCACTAGCCCTGTTCATCCTCCTCACCCGCCAATCGACCGAGCCCACCTTCCGCCGCCGTGCAGAATAATAACTCCGTAATTCGCCTTAAACACGCGTTGAATTAGCCCCCTGACGACGCCTATTTAATCGCCTCGCTCTCTCCTCCGTTTCCCCTCAGACTTCTCCCCCAAGCTCGCCCCCAGGCCGCTCCAATTTCTCCCCGAGCACCCTCTGCTCCGACGAGGTCCAGTACCGATTCCGGCCAAGTCACACCGCCTCCTGCCTCCCCGAACACACGAGCTCTCTCACCGCATCCTGGCGCATCTTCCTGTGCCAGTCACTCATCTGCGGGCGCCCCTGAGCGTCGACTACGACAAACTCCCGACGCCGCCGCGACTGCCTTCTTCTCCGGCGAAGCCTACTGGTAATAACAGACTGCCTTTTTCCCTCTCGTTCATGCACACGACCTTTTTGACCCGCGATCTAACCGTGTCTTCACCTTGCCTTGGGGTGATCCACAGCGGCGCCCACGACCCGACGCTTTGACGCCGTCCTCCACTCCGGCGAGCAATCGCAGCCGTGCCCGAGCGCCCCTTGACCAACCGCGAGTACGTCGAGCATCACCGTGACCCCCTGAGCCCAGTGAGCTACTCCTCTTTCTCCCTCACCCCCTGTAGCGTCGCCACCGTCATCGACCGATCGCTCCGCCGCCGTTAGTCACCGCAGCGCCGCCAGTTGATGGTCTGATTATTAGCAGCCGTTCGATCTATATCTAGCGCTCAAGATTAGTTCACTTAGTCGCGAAGAGGTATGTCCTCTGGACCGCACGATTTAACTTAGATCCAATGCTCCACAGCCACGATCCGGCCGAACCGGTATCGACCAATGATATCACGCCGCGTGTCGCCTGTTAGGTTTAAAACAGAATTTGAAAACAGAAACTTTTGCAAATTTCAAACCCATGTATCTTTTGATCCACACGTCCAAATTTTACAAATTTGATGCCGTTGGAATCAGCAAGACAAGACCTAACCAACCCTACCCTTAGTTTAGCAAATAGTATCTGTTAGCTTGTATGATTTTGCAGATTCTTTTTGTGTGCTTGCTAACATTAGAAAAATTGTTTAAAAATGATTTTTGAGATCAAACCTTTGCCAATTAGTTTGTTGTGACCTTACTGACCCTAGGAACCAACCCAAGTTTTGGAAAATGTTTTTGGAAAAGAATAGAATGGATTAATTAGTTTAGTCCATTTCTAGCTAATTAAAACTATAGTTTTGTTTATGAAAATGTTTTTGGTAAAGAAAACTTTGGAGGAAATGTTTTTGAACCAAACCTACTGACCCAAACACCAAGTTTTGCAATAGCAACTCATTTGGTGAAACCTATAGGCTAATGCCCTAGTAAGATATTTTCTACACCACATAAAATGACCCTTTGTTTTGAAAATGGTTTTATAGTGAAACCTTTTGCAAATGACTTTGCCATTTTGGAAAATGACCAATTTGGAACTTACAAAGTTTAGAAGCCTAGTGAAGACCATCCTTACATTAGAACCAACCTTTGCATGCTTATGCATGACTTAGATTCCATTGTCTTGTGTGTGTTATTTGTTTGAGAGAATATTGGTTTGGAGTGTTAGTTGATTTTGTGTTTTGCTTGATTGGTAGATTGAGTTGTACCTTGCTTGATTGAATTGTAGTGACTTGAAGAGTGTGATTGTTGCAAGGACAAGGAAGTGAACCTATACCCTCTACCAAAAAGGCAAGTGATATCTTCATGAATATTCCCTTCCCATATTTTATACTTGCATTAGATATTTTGTTAGGACTTGCATGCTACTTTTGTCAATTGATATGTTGGGAAATCCTATGTAGATTAGAATGGTAGAATTGCTAGGAAAATTCCCTAAGGATAAGTGGCCATGCTTAGCCTAGCTACTAGAAAACAAGGGTGGTTTATATATTCACACTATGGAAAAATATTCTAAGTCTAAGGACTTGTGTTTTATTTAACAAAACAACTAAGTTAATGAATCTCCTGGGTGGATTGGGACTTGCATGGTGGTTTTTGGTTGAGTGGTTCACAAGGCCCATGATTATGGTTTACCTTAGTGTATCTCACTTGCGGATGGCCACCCAGGAAACAAAGAGATTTGAGTTGTCAAATGTTGAGAAGCTTCAAGTGCAACCACTTGGCAATATGGGCTCTGCCATGATCTTAGGTTGCTAGAACTTAGTCTCTTGGACAGTTGGTGGTAGAGGAATGATAGGTTGGAGCGTCCATTTGACTAAGGAAAGGCTTCGAAGGATCTTGTCTTGGGAAACCAAGTCTTGTGGGAAAGTGCACCACCTCTGCAGAGTGTAAAACCTAAGTACTTAGCCATGTACCTGGTAAAGGACAATTTGAGCATCAAGACATGGAAACTTCAAAAATCTCATCACTGCAATTTCTAAATAAAACTTGTGGGTGAACAAGGGCTAAAAGGATCTTCAGTCTTTGATTGGTAGATGCCCTGAGTGGATCTTCAGTCTTTGATTGGTAGATACCTTGGGTGCTTTTGCCAAACAAAACTTAGTATTTTCAAAAGTTAGGGAAAAATCTATTTTGAGCAAAGCAAGCCTAAGCTCCACTAGCCAAATGCATATAGTATTATAGTCCACTTAAAATATACTAAGGTATCACTTGCCAATACTATTCCAATGTATTGACCCTTGTGGCTGTAACTTATGATGTTGCAGGTTTGATTGATTTAGTGAAGATTGATTGATTAGGATTACAAAGTCTACAACCAACATCTGCCTGTGGCACTTTGAAGATGAAGAACCCATGACTATAGTTATTCCGCTGCAATGTAATGTAATAGCCTAATGAGCTATGTATTGATGTAATAAAATTATGTTATTCCTGGTTATAAAGTTGTATTATGACCTTTGTTTCTTGATATTACATCTAAACTGTGGATGCTAGCTTTTGATCCAGGGACTAGCATTGTAAACACAGGGGGCTCAATCTTATTAAAGGTTGGGGACCTTACAGATGGTATCAGAGCATTGTGTTGCCTGTAGGATTTGTAACCCTAGGATTGGACAAAAACCCTTAGAAAAATAGGAGTTGCATTTTGTTCCAAAACTTATTTACAAAAATCTTGTAAACTCTTTCCTCAACCATTTTGGTTTCAACTCTACTTCTCTTCTACTTCAAACTTAATGGAAAAACCTACCCCATGGCCAAAGACTTCATCATGTGCAAAGGACTTCTTCAACTCTAATGACTTCAACTTCTTCAAGTGACTTCAACATCTTCAGCATGTTCACCAAGACTTCCAACTTGGATATCATTAAAGACTACAAGTAAGACAAGAAATGTTACTCAAGACTTGAAGACTAAGGAAACACAACTTAGAAGAAACCATGAACACTTTTGAAGATTTGTGACCAAGACACAAGAATTCTCCAAGGATACAAAGATCTCAATCAAAAAGAATCAACCAAGAAGGATGGAAAGATCACAAGTGAACCATATAGATGGACCACCATATTTTAGTTAAGTCAAACCCACCAACTTATGTGGTGTAACAAAAATATTTTGTTGCCTAAGTATGTGCTTGAAACTGTTGTTTGAGTGGAGTGTTTGTTTGTGATTGCTTGCACATTGCTTGTGTGAATTGTGATGTGTGTGATTAGAATTGATTCCTTAGAAACCTCTTGCCTATTCTAACCCCAATCCAACCCAAACAGATGACTTCTCCAAGAAAATCCAACATCAAGGATGGTGACAACAACAACCAAGAGAGGCACATGAGAGAACTCATAGCGACCCAAAACCAATTGAGCCAAGAGACAACTCAGCTTTTAGCCAACAACAATGGATTAGACCCAGCCATACAAAGGATTTTGAAGCTTCAATCCCAATTGATGCATGGATTGGTTACTCAAATGATCAACATGAGAGGAAACTCTTCCAAAGAAGCTAATGACCACAAGGATGACAAAGATGTTATTCTAGAAGGAACCCAAGTTAGCAATACTTGTGTAGTCAAGGATCATGCAACCAAGGAGCATGAAGATCAATGCCCCAAGAAGAGAGAAAGATCTCCCACTCATGAAGAGCATGAACTAGAAGAACTCCTAGCTTTGGAGAGACCCAAAAAGAAGAAGAAGAAATGCCCCAACACTAGCAAGAAGGATATTACACAAGTGCAATGTTTCAAATGCAAAGAGATGGGTCATTATGCCAATGAATGCCCAGAAAAGAAAAAGAGCCAAGAAGACAAACAAAAGATACTGAAACCCAAGATGAGGAAGGATATTAGCCAAGTGATGTGCAAACACTGCAAGGAGTTATGACATTATGCATCATATTGTCCAGAGAAGCCACCTCAAGACCTCAAACTTATAACCTGTTTCAAATGCAAGGAACTAGGCCATTATGCAAACAATTGTCCAGAAAAGTTGAACAAGCCTATGGAGAAACTCAACCTTGGCCCATGAGTCAAGTATGGAAATAAAGGCCACTATGCAGAAGTTTTCCAAGATCCAAGCAAGCCAAGATGTAGTCTAGCTGGAAAATTTTAAGGGTGGTAGTACCCTAGATGCTTTTGAGCCAACTTGTAACCCCTAGCCTCCCCAAATCTCGGGCCGATATTTATTTTAAGGGTGGTAGCCTGTCACATCCCAAGATTTTCCAAATCTTGTAATGTGAAAAATAAATGAACAAAATAAATTTTTGTTGAAAATCAGGGGGAAAAGAAACTTTTGTTTCTAAAAGGAGACTTAAAATCCCATCCAGAACAAACTTTGGCTAAAGTTTGAATCCAACAAAATCCAAATCAAGAGAAATGCATTCCTCAATGAATGTATCTGGAAATTTGAACACTTGGAAAATAAATCCAAAACCCTAAACCCTAATGGAAGAAAAATCATTTCCCAAGTTATCTCCAAATCCATGGATTTGATCCATACCAAATTTGATCAACAAATATTCACAAAGGATCTAGCAAGACCATAGAAGTTGGTTTCACTCAAATTGGAACCATAAACAAAATCTTAGGAGTATAAAAAGATAAGGAAATTGAATTTCCAAAGCCAATAAAGCCCTTACCAAAAGCCATACCAATTGGTGAACAATTATAATCCTAAAGGGATTAAAAAGATAAACATTTAATAAAGGAAAAATAAATTGTTTTGGAAATACTATTTGGATCTTTTAATAAAAGACTTTGTTTTCAAATGAAAAGGTGAGCCAAATTAATTTTGGCCAAACTTTTGTAATAAAATATTTTGTTTTGATAAAATGAGTAAAAGTTTATTTAAATAAAATAATAAGGATTTAAATATCCAATTTTATTTAAGTAAAGGCTTTTCCCATTTTAAATGAACACCAAGTATTTTATTACTACTTTGAAATCTTTTATTAAAAGGTTTTGCTTTGATTAAAATGAGTAAAGGTTTATTTAAATAAAATAATAAGGATTTAAATATCCAATTTTATCTAAGTAAAGGCTTTCCCATTTTAATTAAACACCAAAACTTATTTATTTATTTAAATAAGTTTCCAAGTATACTTTTATTTTTCAAATAAAACCTTCTGGTTTGGTTTTGAAAATAATTGGATTTCAAATGGAAATTTTATTAAATAAATCAAACACTATTAATAAACTAAAAATCCATTTTATTTAATTAATAAATGGATCCTAAAATAAATAAAAATATTATTTCATTTTGAGATTTGGATTATGTTGATAAACAGAACCAAATTCAAATGAAAAGTTGAGTGTTTGTTTGAATTGTTTGATTTGTTTGAATGCTTGAACAATTGATTGAAATTCAAAACAGAAAAAGATTTAGAAAAGGAAAAAGAAGGCAGATAGAAAAAAAATAGGAAAAGGACAGCCCAGCCCAGCAACCCACTAAGGCCCAGTCCAGCCCAGTCTTCTCCCTCTCCCCCGAAGAAACCTTTTCTCACTCAGAAACAGACCCACTGAGCCAATGACAACCAGGACCCACTCCTCCTCTCTCTCACTCGCTGACGAGATGACCCCACCTCCTCTTATTCCCGCCCGAACCGTTTTATTCACCGCGAAAGAAACCCACCCAGAGTATGACTGGTGGACCCTTCGCTAATTTCTTTTCCCACTGACCGTTGGACCCCACTAGCCCTGTTCATCCTCCTCACCCGCCACTGACCGAGCCCACCTTCGCCGGCCGTTGCAGGCAGAATAACTCCGGCGTAATTCGCCTTAAACACGCGATGAATTAGCCCCCTGACGACGCCTATTTAATCGCCTCGCTCTCTCCTCCGTTTCCCCTCAGACTTCTCCCCCAAGCTCGCCCCCAGGCCGCTCCAATTTCTCCCCGAGCACCCTCTGCTCCGACGAGGTCCAGACCGATTCGGCCAAGTCACACCGCCTCCTGCCTCCCGAACACACGAGCTCTCTCACGCATCTGGCGATCTTCCTGCGGTCACTCATCTGGGCGCCCCGAGCATCGACTCGACAAACTCCCGACGCGCGGCTGCTTCTTCTCCAGCCCTTACTGGTAATAACAGACGCTTTTTCCTCTCGTTCATGCACACGACCTTGCCTTGACCCGCGATCTAACCGTGTCTTCGCCTCGCCTCGGGGTGATCCACAGCGACGTCCACGACGCACCCGACGCCGTCCTCCACTCCGGCGAGCAATCGCAGCCGTGCCCGAGCGCCCCTTGACCAACCGCGAGTACGTCGAGCATCACCGTGACCCCCTGAGCCCGGTGAGCTACTCCTCTTTCTCCCTCACCCCCTGTAGCGTCGCCTCCGTCGTCGACCGATCGCTCCGCCGTTAGTCACCGCAGCGCCGCCATTGATGGTGCGATTATTAGCAACCGCTCGATCTATATCTAGCGCTCAAGATTAGTTCACTTAGTCGAAGAGGTATGTCCTCTGGACCGCATACGATTTAACTTAGATCCAACGCTCCACAGCCACGATCCGCCGAACCGGTATCGACCAATGATATCACGCCGTGTCGCTCGTTAGGTTTAAAACAGAATTTGAAAATGTAAACTTTTGCAAATTTCAAACCCATGTATCTTTTGATCCACACGTCCAAATTTTACAAATTTGATGCCGTTGGAATCAGCAAGACAAGACCTAACCAACCCTACCCTTAGTTTAGCAAATAGTATCTGTTAGCTTGTATGATTTTGCAGATTCTTTTGTGTGCTTGCTAACATTAGAAAAATTGTTTAAAAATGATTTTTGAGATCAAACCTTTGCCAATTAGTTTGTTGTGACCTTACTGACCCTAGGAACCAACCCAAGTTTTGGAAAATGTTTTTGGAAAAGAATAGAATGGATTAATTAGTTTAGTCCATTTCTAGCTAATTAAAACTATAGTTTTGTTTATGAAAATGTTTTTGGTAAAGAAAACTTTGGAGGAAATGTTTTGAACCAAACCATGACCCAAACACCAAGTTTTGCAATAGCAACTCATTTGGTGAAACCTATAGGCTAATGCCCTAGTAAGATATTTTCTACACCACATAAAATGACCCTTTGTTTTGAAAATGGTTTTATAGTGAAACCTTTTGCAAATGACTTTGCCATTTTGGAAAATGACCAATTTGGAACTTACAAAGTTTAGAAGCCTAGTGAAGACCATCCTTACATTAGAACCAACCTTTGCATGCTTATGCATGACTTAGATTCCATTGTCTTGTGTGTGTTATTTGTTTGAGAGAATATTGGTTTGGAGTGTTAGTTGATTTTGTGTTTTGCTTGATTGGTAGATTGAGTTGTACCTTGCTTGATTGAATTGTAGTGACTTGAAGAGTGTGATTGTTGCAAGGACAAGGAAGTGAACCTATACCCTCTACCAAAAAGGCAAGTGATATCTTCATGAATATTCCCTTCCCATATTTTATACTTGCATTAGATATTTTGTTAGGACTTGCATGCTACTTTTGTCAATTGATATGTTGGGAAATCCTATGTAGATTAGAATGGTAGAATTGCTAGGAAAATTCCCTAAGGATAAGTGGCCATGCCATGCTTAGCCTAGCTACTAGAAAACAAGGGTGGTTTATATATTCACACTATGGAAAAATATTCTAAGTCTAAGGACTTGTGTTTTATTTAACAAAACAACTAAGTTAATGAATCTCCTGGGTGGATTGGGACTTGCATGGTGGTTTTTGGTTGAGTGGTTCACAAGGCCCATGATTATGGTTTACCTTAGTGTATCTCACTTGCGGATGGCCACCCAGGAAACAAAGAGATTTGAGTTGTCAAATGTTGAGAAGCTTCAAGTGCAACCACTTGGCAATATGGGCTCTGCCATGATCTTAGGTTGCTAGAACTTAGTCTCTTGGACAGTTGGTGGTAGAGGGAATGATAGGTTGGAGCGCGTCCATTTGACTAAGGAAAGGCTTCTGAAGGATCTTGTCTTGGGAAACCAAGTCTTGTGGGGAAAGTGCACCACCTCTGCAGAGTGTAAAACCTAAGTACTTAGCCATGTACCTGGTAAAGGACAATTTGAGCATCAAGACATGGAAACTTCAAAAATCTCATCACTGCAATTTCTAAATAAAACTTGTGGGTGAACAAGGGCTAAAAGGATCTTCAGTCTTTGATTGGTAGATGCCCTGAGTGGATCTTCAGTCTTTGATTGGTAGATACCTTGGGTGCTTTTGCCAAACAAAACTTAGTATTTTCAAAAGTTAGGGAAAAATCTATTTTGAGCAAAGCAAGCCTAAGCTCCACTAGCCAAATGCATATAGTATTATAGTCCACTTAAAATATACTAAGGTATCACTTGCCAATACTATTCCAATGTATTGACCCTTGTGGCTGTAACTTATGATGTTGCAGGTTTGATTGATTTAGTGAAGATTGATTGATTAGGATTACAAAGTCTACAACCAACATCTGCCTGTGGCACTTTGAAGATGAAGAACCCATGACTATAGTTATTCCGCTGCAATGTAATGTAATAGCCTAATGAGCTATGTATTGATGTAATAAAATTATGTTATTCCTGGTTATAAAGTTGTATTATGACCTTTGTTTCTTGATATTACATCTAAACTGTGGATGCTAGCTTTTGATCCAGGGACTAGCATTGTAAACACAGGGGGCTCAATCTTATTAAAGGTTGGGGACCTTACAGTTCCATCCACCTCCGGCCACGATGAGTTCTCATCTTCTTCCACTACACCAACATGTGAGTTGTCACAAGGTAATGATATGGTGAGTGGTGATAGAACTTGCAATGTAGATAGTGAGATTTCCATTCATGATTCTTTGTCTCTATCTCATTGCAATGTTGTATCTTTGGGCATGAACACTTGTAGGACCATATGTGATTTACATCCTAGTGTTGATTGCCCTTGCATATCTTGTAGAAATTAATTGGATATATCTCATGATGATATGCTTGCTTTGCCTTGTTGCCATGATAAATGTGCTTCCATTTCCTCTAGTTCTTGTGTTGCTAACCATGTAGAGGAAAGTGAAGAATGTGTGGGCCAAGGCAAAGTTGTCATTAGAGCTTCATGTGTTCCCTCATCATCATCTTCTTCCAATGTTCACTTGTGCCTCATGGCTAAGGGTTCAAAGGTAACCTATCCTTTGGACTCCAATATATCTCATGATGATGTGAATGTTGATCATGTAGAAGTAGATAATGATGTTGCTTCTCTAAAAGAGAAGGGGGGCTGGTCCTTCGTGCTCTTCATCCTAATAAAAATGCTTGCTCTACTTTCATTGAAATCTTGACTTGTGCTATTGAAAGTAGGAAACTAATATATGAGCATGAGGACAAAATAGATAAAATAAGTAGTCTTGAGCGTGAGTATGCTAATGAAATTGCCAACCTAAATGAAGCTCTTGAAGAGGAACAAACCACTAAGGAATCTCTTGAGGAGACCTTTGCTCTAGAGCTATCTAGAGTGAAGAAATCTCATGATAGAGATTTTGAGGTGGCATGTGCCCTTCAAATTAAAAATGATGAACTTGAAGTTGCTTATGCCAAACTCCTTGAGGATTTTGAGCACCTTAACAATGGCTCTAGGGTCATCAAGGGGGATCTCATCAAACTCACCGAGTCACATGAGCAACTTAAAGCTTCTTATTCTAAAGAGCTTTCCAAGTTAACCTCACCTCTTGCTTTAAATGATGATGCTTGTGCTACTAACTCTATTTCTTGTGAAGCATCTATCTTGAAGGAGAATGTTGAGCTAAAGTCTCAACTTGCTTTGCTAACGAGCAACTATGGGAAATTAGAAGAAAGTCATGCCAAGCTCTCAAGCTCGCATGAGGATCTTATAGTCTCCCATGGTAGGCTAAGGTTAGCTCATGAGGCCATTATGTCAAAGGTAACATCTAGTGGGCCTCATGTGGACATTAGCACTATATCTACTCCAAATGTTATATTGCCATGTGCTAGTCCTTGTAATTCACCCTCTCACAACCATGCTAAATCTTGTGATGAATTGCATCCTTTGTCTTGTTGCTCTAACAATGAAGCTTCTACTTCCTCTAGTATTGTTGTTGATATTAACCATGTAGAGGAAGTCAAAGAGCTCAAGGCTCAAGTCACTTCTTTGAAGAATGACTTGAAAAGGTGTCATGAAGGGAAGACCACGCTCAAGAATATGCTGAGTGTGCGACGCCCCCCAAGTGACAAGAGTGGGCTTGGATTCAAATCCAACACCAAGAGCAAGTCCACTATCTCGTTGAAGCACAAGGGCAACAAGAAGAAGGGCCAAGGACAAGTGAAGAATCCGGCCAACATTGTGTGCTTCAAGTGCAAGGAAGAAGGGCATCATGTGAGGGATTGCCCATTGAAGAAGAAGCCTCTTAGTGAGAAGCAATGGGGGAAGCGGCCTCAAGCTCCTCCACAAGCTCAAGATGGGCCACTTCCCAAGAAGCCTCAAGCTCTTCTTCATGGTGCAGCTCCTCCCAAGAAGAAAGACGACAAGAGAAGAACTTGCTACATATGCCGTGAGAAGGGGCACCTTTCTTCCTCATGCACCATGGGTAACTCCTCATCCCATCCTATCTTGTTGATGATGCTTATTCACTTCGTAAGGATGATGGTGGCAATGTGTTTGCCAAATTTGTTGGTTCCCAAAGTGGTGTCAAGAAAAGAACCATTTGGGTGGCCAAGCCTATTGTGACTAACTTCTTAGGACCCAACTTGGTTGGGGACCAACAAGCTAAAACTTGATCAATAGGTGTTTTTGGAGGGCATTGGAGACTTGGCTATCTTATGAAGAGTTGAGGGATCTTCATTATATTCTTGTTGTCAAAGTTAAGTCATTGGTTATCATGCTTCTATTCCTTATCCAATGTTCCTCCTTTCGGTAACTTGTGCTAAACTCCTTTACATTTATAGTTACTTGCTCCCTTGTGCATGTGTTGGTTTTGTACCTTGCATGTGCTTGTACATGTTGTGCTTCCCACTTACTTATATTGACCTATGAATTATCTTTGTGTATGTTGGTTGGCACACCATGTATTTGTGTTTCTTGGTTTTGAGCCTTTATTGTTTCTAGTAGGTATCTTATTTGGCTCTTGTGAGGGATTAATAGACTATTCCGTTTTGGGAGAGTATCATGCTTGGGCATTCCACAATCCTAAAATGTGTGTACATGAGAAAAACCACTTTGTAGTCATTTTGTTCTCTCTATATGGTTTGTCTCTCTCATGAGAAACTCAAGTTTCCATAATGTCCATTAATACCTCTAGTTTGATCTTTTTGCCTCTTGTTGAGATTTCTTGGTTTATCACATTATGGGGGAGTCATATGCTTTGTGCATATTACAAACCTAGAAAATGTGGACATTTGAGGTAGTGCCACTTAGATTTGATATTGAGAATTATCTAGTTCCTATGTGGCACATTTGCTCATACAAGTTCCAATTTGCTTAAATGTTTTTATTGCTCATCTTTTGGATCTTGTTCGTGAGAGTGATTCTTGGTATGTGCTTCCTCATATTTGGATCTATATATCCTCATGGTGTAAGATCCCTCCTTTATAAAGGAAAAGGATCCCTGTGATTGCAATGCTAGTCCCTGGATCAATGCTACCATCCACAGTTTAAGATGAAGTACACAGATATAAAGGTAATTATTACATCCATTCCAGAGATAAACATAGTCTTTACAACTCAAAGGCCACAGGCCTATTACAAGAGTTTTAATAAGTAAATAAATATAAGTCTTCATCTTCATGTGCCACAGGCAAACATGTTGAGTGTAGACTCATGACACCTAATCCTCATCAGAGTAACCTGCAACATCACAAGTTACAGCCACAGTGGGTCAATACTTTGAAATAGTATTGGCAAGTGATACCTTAGTATAATTTAGGTGGACTAGATACTATATGCAATTTTGGCTAAGTGTAGCTTGGCTTGCTTTGCTCAAAATAGGTTTTGCCTATTAGTTGAAATCACTAAGTTTTTCTTTGTCAAAACTTTACCCAAGGAACCACCAATAGACATTGAGGTCCTTCACCCTTGTTCACCCACAAGTTTTTACTTAGAAGTTGGAATGATGAGATTCTTGATAGCTTCCATGTCTTGATGCTCAAGTTGTCCATTGCCATGGACTTGGCTAAGTACTTAGATTTTTCCATCTGCAGAGGTTGTGCACTTTCCCCACCAGACTTGGTTTCACCAAGTCAGGACCTTTCAGAAGCCTTCCCTTAGACCAAATGGACGCGCTCCAACCTATCATTCCCACTACCACCAACTGTCCAAATGGCTAAGTTCTAGCAACCTATGTGGTCTAGGCAGAGCCCATATTGCCAAGTGGCTGCACTAAAAGCTTCTCAACACTTGGCCTCTAAAATCCCTTTGTTCCTGGGTGGCTTTCCACAAGTGAGATACACAAGGTAACCATAGCCATGGGCCTTGTGTAACCACTCAACCAAAAACCACCAATCAAGTCCCTTTCCACCCAGGTGATTCATTGACTGAGTTGTTTTATTAAGCAAAACAAAAAGTCCAAAGACTTAGAAATATTTTCATCATAGCATGTATATTTCATCAACCCTTGTTTGCTACTAGCTAGGCTAAGCATGGCATAGGTAGAAACTTAACTTAGAATTTCCTAGCAATTCTACAACTACTTAGGATTTCCCAACATGGCATTAGGCAAAAATATTAACATGCAGGACTTAGCAAAATATTTCTAATGCTTAGTATAAAATCTAGGGATGGAAATATTCATGTAGTACCACTTGCCTTGGTAGTTGGGAGAGTAGCACTCTTCACAATCACAATCACTAGCACCAAAGTCTACACAAAGAATGGTAGCAACAAATTACACACAACATATACAAACAAACAAAAAAAAATATATGCATGTACGCAAAATGCTAAGTGATGATTTTTAAAACTCAACCAAGCAAGTGCATAGTACTGAATTCTAAACAAGTCAAAAACTTGCCACACAACAATAATTTAAACCCTAAATTAATTTCCTAAACAATTCATATGCTCAAATAAGCCCTACACATGTTTTTGCAAAAGAAACCATTTTAACAGATGTAAAACATTAAACACATTGCATATTCTGAAAGGGCTTGTTCTACTGATTCCAACGGTATAAAATTTGCCAAAATCTAACGTGGGAATCGAAAGTTACAAACAAAACAAATTTGAATATAAATCTGATTCAAATTCTGTTTTAAACCTAACTCACTGCCACGCGTCTTAACCTTACTGGCCGATACCGCTTCGCGTCGGATCGAGCTTCCGCACCGTAGGATCTAACTTAATCACGCGGCTCAGATTCAATCTTACCGCTTCGCTCGCGTTCTATCCTATCCACACGATCTGGATCCAACGCTCCCGAGCAGCCTGACCATCTAGTGGCGGCGCTGGCGGCGGCGACAGGCGGCGGCGCGTCTGTCAGTGGCGGCGCTGGCGTTCTAGGTCGCGCGGGAGAGGGAGAAGGGTCTTACCGGAATCGCAGAGAGTTGCTGGTGCTCAAGGTGGCGGTGGCTGGTCAAGGGGTGCGCTGTAGAGGCTGAGGGAGCTCGTCGGAGTCGTGCACGGCGTCAGGTGGATGCTGTCGGAGTTGTTGCCGAGGTTCCGCGTCGCCCTAGCATGAACCAGATGGTTTAGGAGATGCACAAGACAGTGGCGAACAACCTCGTATGCGAGAGAGATCAAGGGGCGCGCTGTGTTTACCGTAATCGGTCGTCGGAGTTGAGTGGCGGCTCAGTCGTTTGCGGGAGACGGCGTCCTGGGTCACAAGCAGGCAAGCAAAGGGTATCAGCATACGCGCAAGGTCGTGCTGGTCATGATGGTTTGAACCAGAGACTGGGGGGTTGTCAGTACTCACCGAATTTTGTCGCCGGAGTGCGTCAGTCTACGGCGGTGCAATGGCGATTGTGGGCAGCCTGGTGGCGGAGAGGTGATGCTAGGTGAGGGGTAATGGCCGCGGTGCAGAGGGGGTTATGTAGGCAGAAGGGGAGCGATTAAGCGCAGAATCAATGGCAATTAAGCCCGCAGTGACTGCGGCGAGGTAATGGCGGAGCGAGCGGCGCTGGCGCGCGGGATTTGGGGAAGAAGGAGTCGACATGGGCGGGTCCACTTGTCAGCAAAATAAACAGAGAGGGAGTGGGGTCCGAGCGTCAGTGACTCCGTGGGTGCGTCTACGCGTGAGAGAGAGAGAGGGGAACCCGGGTGGGCTAGCTGGGCTGGTTTCGCTGTTGGGCCCAAAGTCTGGCGCCGACCCTTTTCCTTTTCTTTATTCCTTTTCTATTTCTGATTTGATTTTCTGGAATGATTTTCAAATGTTTTCAAAGGCTTTTTGAATTCAAACTTTTTCCAGGATTTTGTAGGGTGCAACATTCACACTTTTGGGCACAAAATCAAGTGGTCACTTTGTATTAGCTTGGTCCCTTGTTCAAACAAAATAAGTAGTGATATAGCACATGATTTGAATAAATTTTGGATATAGTTTCTGAATCATATTTGTTTTGTAAAAATTCACCAAACTTCAACAATCAAACACAATAACAATAGAGCAAGCAAGGCTTGGTTTAAAACCAATAACTCTTCAATTGAGAGTGGCATTAGACTAATAGTTGTTCACATGAAATAATGAGCTCATATGCTCCTATTTTTGAAGTGTTTTGTTTGAAATGAAAAACATATGATCATGGATGCATGAATGATATGCATAAGTTTGAACATGATTTTAGGGATGTTACACATGGGAACCACTTGCTTCTATTTAATCGAATCACTAGTGATTGTGTGACTATTTGAAGCAATCAAGAATATCTTTCGAAGCATCAAGTTTAATTCCTATCTTGTTATATGCTTCTTTGTGTGAATATGATCTTGGATATCCTTGCAAACTACCTCGGGAAAATTATCCCTATTACTTCTTGTCCTTGGACAATTAGTACTTAATATATGGTAGAATTCATTGATCATATTCGTTTTGGCCTTTTCCTTTTTGTCTTATCTTTGGCCAATAAAATGTTTGTCTAGTTGCTCCCAAGCTTTCCTTGCCTCTTGTGGATCTTCTTATTTTATTTATTTTCCCTTGTGTTTTACTTAGTGTACGTAGTAGTGATGATCTCATTTGTGGGCATTTTGCATTCAAAGGCAAAATTATATATAATGCTCTACTTATGGGGGAGCTCTCCTATATTATCTAGAACATTGTTTTATGCTTCTTGATTTGATCCGTTTTTTTGCTTGAAAGCTGGATCCTTTTTGTGTTGGTGCTTTGTGTGCCATCATGAAAAGTGTGAAGAGTTTGTTTTGGTTATTATTTCCTTGCTCTCGTTGGGAGTTGGCTTTATCTCATTCCGTTTCACTTGTTTTGTTCTTTTAGGATGAGATAAATCCTTGATCCTTGGTATTTTTCTTATCTTTTTCTTTGGCTCTTTTGAGGTCATTTGTTGAACTTGTGTTCTTTCATGTGTTGATTTGGCTCTTCGATACAATTTGGACACCTTTTGTCGAGTCACAAATTTGTGTGTGTCCTATTAGTTTATATGGTGTTTTTGTTCAAATTGTATCTCCTTTTGGTTCTTGAAAGCCTACGTATGCATATTTACTTCGTGTATATATTATGGCATGCTTGCTTACTTTGATCCAATATATAGGGGAAACTCCACCAAATCCTAATAGGCTAAGATGTGCATGAAATTCAATTTCATATCAATATGCACATATTTGTGTGAGGGCTCTCCTATGTATTGTAGTTTCACTAACTACTTTGGACCCAATGTGTTTGGGGACCATAGTGTACTTAAATGTATTTTAGGTACATTGGAGATATATATTGGGTGCTTGTATCTTGAACAAGGAAGAAGTGGCGTCTACATGTCAGTTGGATGCAAGCTAGGATGATCAACGAATTCATATCTTCTTCATCCTACCAATTATATCTTGGTAACAAGTATCTCTCTCTCATGCATACATATCTTGTTCCCAACCTTGTGTAGGTTGCTTGTTGGCATGAATTTGTGTTCTTCCATATGTAGGATTTCTTGCTTTGGCTTTGAAGAGTTCTCTCTATTGCAAATGTGTGTATGTTGAGATGAGTGCATATAATGGGGACTATACTAAATCATGCTCATGATTCACTAATCCCAAATATGTCAATCTAGCAATTTTGTTGCATATTGTTTCCTCAATATCTCTCATGTGCAATAGTGAGTATTTTTGCCAAGTTGATTTCTATCTTGTGATACTTGTTTCCTTTCTCCATATATTCCTTCTATCTTCTTCTTCCCTTGAGATTAGTTGTGTAGTATGGGGTATGTTGGTGTTTGAAGCTCATTGATGTACAATAAGATATATTTGAGCCCTTGGGCATGCTTTCAAGCGAAACATCTTATTGGTATATTCTATGACTTCTTTTTTTTGGGGCTTCATGTGCTTTCTTGAGTATCTATCTTGTGTGTGCATGTTTCTTTGTGGTTATATGTCTTTGTGATATTTTCCACCTAAAAATTTATACACACAAGAGAAGATCAATATTTGGTTGTTTTTACATTTCTTGGAAATCATCTCTTACTTCATTTTGATTCTTCGGTGGTTTCCAAATTATTGTATTTTGTGTGCATTGTTAAATGGTTTTGGAGGAGTTAGGATTCCATGGTTGTGCACATTGTTTCCAAATACAATTACTATAATTGGTGCACAATTTTTGGGGAGCTTCTATAATTCATTTAATGATGCACATGTTCCCTCTTTCTCGTTTCTTGTGGTTTAAATGCTTATGGGGGAGCAAGGATTCCATATTTGTGCATATTCTATTCAATACAAGTATTCTAATCTTTGCACAAAGTTTGGGGAGCTTCTCTATTTTTATTTAAACACTCTTTTGGTTGTTGTTCCCTTTTGACATCATTTGATGGTGTTTCAATTGTTTCTTTTGGATCTTTTGATTGCTCGCTTCATTTGTTGAAGCCCTTTTCTTTTATTTCTTTTCTTTTTTGCTTTCTTTGGGTCCTCAATATAGTTTTACTTCCTCCCTAGTTCTCATCATTTGACTTGTGCATATGCACACCTTTGGAGGAATTCTCACTATGTTAACCATCTACAACTTTTCACCCATTTTGGCAATCGATGCCAATGGGGGAGAAGTTTTGGAGGGTTTAAGGGAAGTTGGGCTTTGCTTTGAGTGTGTTCTTAAGCATTTGCCTCTCATTCTCTTGCATCTTTTTGTTTGCTTTGCATGTTGAATATATAGAGGAAACTCAACCAACGGTAACGGTTGGCAATCTATGCAATGAAATTCAAGTTTATCACACATGCATAGATTATGGGGGAGTTTGCTCTATATATTGTTGTTGTACCAACATCACATACTTGTGTAGTATTTGATGTTGGGGCAACCGCTTTGGTCGTTAATTTTCATATTTAAACCCTCGCTAAGGGATTGTCATCAATTACCAAAATGGGGGAGATTGAAAGGGCATGTATGCCCCATGTGTGGTTTTGGTAATTAATGACAATCTCTGTGGACTAATGTGTAAATTGAGTTTCACTTGTAGGCTTGTCCATTGGCATCACTTGGGCCATGTGTTGGTCTCAAGGTTGGAAGATGAAGAAATGTCCAAGGGCTTTGTGCCCATTGGAATCATGAAGAAAGAAGGAGCTTGAAGGTTGATCAAGACATGTGCAAAGATTTGCATCAAGATGGATCAACCTCAAGTAGGGATGAAGAAGGGCGAGCTCAAGATGTGCCATCTCTAGAAGATCTCATGCTTGAAGCTTGCCATCCTCATGCTCATGGAATGATGAAGACAAGTTCAAAGAAGAGGTTTCCCCATGGAGTATGGGGGAGCAATTTGCAAGTCTTCATCTTCATCAAGCAAGAGCATCCAAGAAAGGTGTTCCCACTATAGAAGAACAAGACGGTCTACATCAAGTTCAAGTGGGATTCTCAAGGCAAAGGTATGTTCTTGATAGGGCTTCTGTTTTGCCGGTCTCGTATTATTAGTTGGGAGATCGGGTTTAGGATAGATAGCCGTTCTATCAAGAGGGGCTCTCAAGCGGGTGTCTCGTTTGCATTGTTCGGAGAGAGCTCAAACCTTTGCATTCATAGCATCATCTTTCTTGGTTGTTATTTGGTTCTTGTCCATGAGAGGATCTAGAGATTGTGGTCATCATCATAAGAAGCTCTAGTTTATCATCTAAGGATCTCACTTGCATATCTTATTGCGGTTTTTGATCTTGCGAGTTTTCTGGCTCCACACCTTGGGGATACTTCACATATATATTCATAGTATTTTCTCCCAAGGTGATACTCAATATTTCGACTTTTTGTTGGATTCTATTCGTCATTATATTTCCAACAAAATTGGTTTCATCCCAATCAGAGTTTCCAAGCTCAACTTCTTGTGTTTTGGGTTTTGGAGGTTTTACCGGTTCATCACTTCTAGAGAGGTCATATATTTATCAATTTGGTTTTATACTTCCATGCTGGATTATTTTGTTTATTTGCATAATCTTGTAAAACTTTTCGTTCTCTTCAAAACGAGCCCAAGATCATAAAAAACGGAGTCCGGGATCAAAAGTTATTGAAGTTTTCGTGCAATGTTGTCCTGTGTTTTTGCTTGAGCGGAAGTTCCGACCCAAGTTCCGGCCCAAGTTCCGACCCAAGTTCCGGTCAGGTTCAGTAACTTGTGTTTCTATTTGCCGGAAGTTTCGGTGGGGGCGCGAATCTGGCCCAAACGGTCAGTTTTTCCTTGTCCTATTTAAGGGGGGCTTCTTCCCCAATGGTTCTCTATCTTTTGAGCTCGTTTTTCCCCACCATTGTTGACCTATTTGAGCTCTCTTACCCCCTCTCCCTCCCATGATTCTTACATCTTTTTGAGGGAAAAGTGAGAGGAGATATAGATCTATAATCCCACCAAGTCAAATCCCTTCTTTGTGAAGGAATCATTGGGATCTAGATCTTGGAGAGTTTTGTGTTCTCCTCTTGTGTTCTTCCTCCCTTATTCCCCCAATAGCTTTTGTAGCTTTGTTGTAATTTGGGAGAGAAGGACTTGCCCTTGCATTTGGTGCATAGGTTTGAGTTCTCCTCTTGTGTTCTTCCTCCCTTATTCCTCCAATAGCTTTTGTAGCTTTGTTGGAATTTGGGAGAGAAGGACTTTCCCTTGCATTTGGTGCATAGGTTTGAGTTCTCCTCGGAGATTCGGCGAGTACAAGATTCTGGGCTTGTTACTCTTGGGTTCTTGGAACCCTAGACGGTTGTGTGGTTGGATTGTTGACCTTTTGTGGTCTTGTTGACCTTTTGTGGTCTTGTAGCCTCGTGTGGCTTTGTTGGCCTTTTGTGGCATTGTAGCCTTTTGTGGCTTTATTGTTGGGAGCCTCCAATTGAGTTGTGGAGTTAGCCCCAATCTTGTACGGGTTCGGTGACCGCCCTCAAGCGTCCCATAGTGGAGCAAGTGCCCTCCTTTTGTGGTGTGCACTTGGGAGAATAGGGTGAGCCTTTTGTGGCATCGGTGAGTTGTGTGCTTCCGCATCCCGGGTGAGGCCTTGTGTGGCGTTGGGTGAGCATCAAGCCACCACACCTCGAGGTGTGCCATTTGTGGCGTTCGGAGAGCATTGCGCCATCACACCTCTCCAACAAAGACGTAGCTTATTTGGAAGTGAACTTCGGGAAACAAATCTTCGTCTCCACGTCCATCGGTTATCTCTCAACCGAGCCCTTTACTTATGCACTTTACATTGTGATAGCCATCGTGCTTGAAGTATTTATTTCTTGCTATCACCTTGTTGCTTGTATTTCTTAGCATAGGTTGTTGGTGCACTTAGGTAAACTTAGTGGCTAGGTTTTGTGCTCAACAAATTAAACGTTAGTTTTATTCCGCATTTACTTGATCCTAAACCGTAATATTTTTAAAAGCCTATTCACCCCCCCTCTAGGCGACTTCCTTTGTACTTTCAATTGCAACCATCAAGATCAAAATCAACATTGGCATCCAAGGTAGTAGAACTATTGTTTCCCATATTTCGAAAAAATTCAGCATTCTTATTGGGTTTAGGCATTGTTGTAAAAGGAATGGGGGCTTCTTGTGGTTTGCTAGCATCATTGGTGGTGGTAATAGTACAAATACTATTATTTCTAACAATTTCATCCTCTCTTTCGCACTTATCATGCAATTTAGCTAACAGACTAACATTTTCATCAATTCTAACTTGTATGGCATGAGTAGCAGCAAAGGGATTTTCCATAGTTTTAGTTTTAGCAGCCATTTTATTATTCAAAGAGGATTGAGCTTCAGACAAAGATGAAATATTTTTCAACATTCAAAAGCTTTTCCTCCACAGTTTTGTTGGTTGTTTGTTTACTAATAAAATCCTTAAGCATGACTTCAAGTTCAGAGAGCGCACTTCTATTGTTGTTGTATGGGTTTCCATAAGAATTACCATTATTGGGAGGATAAGGCCTATAATTATTATTTCCAAAATTATTCCTATAGGCATTTGATGGCACTGCGTAAACTTGCAGTGCTTCGTCGGGAAACCCCAAGAGCAAGGTGTGAAGGAGCACAACAACAAGTTTTCCCTCAGTAAGAAATCGAGGTTATCGAACCACTAGGAGGAAGGAAACGTCACACAGGTGTTGCAAGCAACATGGAAACCTGCACAACACAAACTCAAGACTTTGCCCCAACGAATCAGTGAGGTTTTCAAGCTCACCGGTTTGCTGTAACAAATGATTAAACGTATGGTGTGGAAGGTAATGGTTTGCAGCAAGTAAACAAGTAACAGTGGAAGATGTATCAATGGTAAAGATTGGACCGGGGTCCATAGTTCACTAGAGGTGCTCTCCTTAGATAAACAACATGGCATGAAGGGTAAACAAATTACAGCAGGGCAATTGACAGGAACTGAGCAAGGCATAACAATGCAATACCAGACAAACATATCCTATGAGATTCGATTGGGCAATGCAACAATATACATAGACCACCATCCAACTGCATCTATGACTAGAAGTCCACCTTGTTATCATCCGAACCCCCTCCAGTATTAAGTTGCAAGCAACAGACAACTGCTTTAAGCAAAGTGTGTAAGGTAAACAATCCACTTGTTCTATGAACAAGAGACCGTTGTTTTCTCCCTAGTAGCAACAGCACATCTACAACCGAAGAGATTTCTGTCACTTCCCTTGGAAACTAGAGGCATGAACCCACTATCGAGCATAAGTACCCCCTCTTGGAGTCACTAGCAACTACTTGGCCAAGATAGGTACTAACAACGGAGAGCATGCAAGATCACAAACAACACAGACATGATAGTATCAAATAGACAAAACCATTAATCAATCTGACATAGTAATCTCAATATCCATCGGATCCCCGCAAACACAACATGCATGCTTACAAATAGATTAGATCTTGATCATGAACGGAGCTCACAAGATCTATACATGAAAGCACAAGGAGGAGATACAACCATCTAGCTACTACATGTACCCGTAGTCCAAGGTGGAACTACTCACGCTTCATACCGGAGAAGAAGGCCTCCGGGATGATCTCCCCTCCGATAGGGTGCCGGGAAGAACTTCAGATCCCCCCGATCTAGGGACCATGGTGGCGGAGGCTACAAAAGGTTTCATGGAGTTTTGATCGGGTTCCTAGGGTTTCTGCATCGAGGGCTTCTTATAGGCGAAGAGGCAAGGATGGGAGGCGGCCGGAGGGCCCACACCCTACCTAGGCGCGGGGTGGGGCCACCCGTGCCTAGGAGGGGTGTGGTGGCCCTGTCTCGCCCCTCCGTCTCTCCTCTGGACTTCGTGACGCCCACGGTAAAATATTGACTTTGGTTTTTGTCCCTTCCAATTTTGAGAATATTGATTTTCTGCCTTTCTGGAACCAAAAACAGAAGAAAACAGTCAACTGGCACTGTGGTAACTTGTTAATAGGTTAGTTCCAGAAAAGATATAAAAACACCTCAAAGTGTAGACAAAGCAAAGCGAAGTAGATACAAAACAAGCATGGAGCATCAAAAATTATAGATACGTTTCCGACGTATCAAGTATCCCCAAGATTAACTCCTGCTCGTCCTCGAGTAGGTAAGTGACAAAAGAATAATTTTTGAGGTGACATGCACCATCAAAACCAAGATCAAACCATTTGCAAGCATTGAAAGCTGGGATCAAAGAACTCTAAACATGTGCATGAAAGATGGAGTTCTAACAATAGGACAAAGTAACTATGCATGCAACATGAAAGGCTACAAACAAAGATCATGAATAACATGCATTGAAAAACATTTTTTTCACATACAGAAAACATGGCATAGTGGCATTCAGCTTGTCCCTCATAGAGTAGAAAATAGATGCATAGGACACCTTCAAAGTTCATAAGAGTGACTAGATACAAATATCACAAGAACAAGTAATATCACAATATGCATCAATCAATAAGTTTTGGAACACTGCACACAGAATGGAAACTATGCTCTCTTAATGGTGCCTAAAGGTATAAGGTGGAGACTCAATATAATAGTGGAAGAAAGGCCTTTCATAAAGGAAGCTGGGATTTCAAGTTTCAAAAAGAGCTTCCAAAAATTATGGTACTTGTTAGCTTTCAGCCCTCATTGCCCCTATCATAAGCATCTTGAAGTGATTAAGGTTAAAGTGAACAAACTATGGAGTATATGCTTGACAAAGTATAAGTTAGCAATCTCAAGTCCCTTGAATACGAGGGCCACACCTCATGCTACTCAACTTCAGTCACCTGTAAGTTCTTGCCATAGTAAGTACATGCATATCATAGAGAACCGCCAATGGGGTACCCCTTGCACATGGTACAAGAGCTATCACATAACCAAAATGACAAGGCAAGCAGACAATGAGCATCTCAGCGATCTTTTTATTTACTATGTGCATAGCTTTTTATTGAGGATGCTTCACAGATAGCTCAATATGGTGATGCTGCAAGTTTCCACCATGATTAGGCATGGCTTAGGCTAGCGGCCCAGGAGTTTCTCTAACACAAAATACATAACTCCATGGACTTACAAGCTCCCTCTTTATTTCACACCGGTGACATCCATAGACAAAAGAGCATGATATCAACTGTGTACAAAGTACAAGTGCAATGTTGAAAACGCTCCCCATGACATCACGGTTCTGCTAATTCCAATGTATAAGTGCAAGCATATACATCATAGATGACACAATGGTTCAAGTTTATTAGGGGCAAGAAAAATAACGTGTTCCATCAAGTTCGTGAGAGCTTTAATCACTAAGTTTTCACATAACAAAAAGACTTTTTAATTGGAAGGTAGATGAAAACAAGAATATACTTGGAATGGTGTAACACACCATGCATGGGATTTTATAGTGGACACTTTGGAATAACTTGGTTTCTTGGGAGTTGGAAGCATGAGTGGAGCTTACTCATACAAGTGGAGGCTAGCAAAAGACTGGGAGCAACCAACTAAGAGAGCAATAATGGCCATAATCATGCAGAGAAACAAAACATTACTAACCAAAGCATAGAGTGGTACCACAAGTCAAGGACTAAATCATCATAGAGGCTATAGTGACTTGTTCGTAGTCATAACATGGTGTGAGCATGTGCCAAGTCAACCCAAACAAAGCATCAAAGGAGAATACCAAAATACTCTGCTTTTGTGTGATAAAACAACGCATAATTATTTCAAGGCACACTAAGCAATCCCAATTGTTTGGAACAAGACATTCTTCAGCAATAATCACTAAGCATAAGGTCAAAACAACACTTAGCATGTCATGCTAAAGTCTAAGTCACAGTTAATGCAAGCTCCTCTTGCACTTATCAAGCAAGAACTTCCTACTTCTTTCCAACACCAAGCAACTTATTTGAAACATCATAGCGAGAACGGGGGTCCAAACTACTTTATTCAAGCAAACTAAACAAACTAATCAAATCAAACCAAACGAAAACTAAGACGCTCCAAGAAAAACATAACAGTGCATGAAACAATAAAAACAAAGTGTCTAGATAGACTTGAGCTTTTTATTGATGAAGAAGGGGATGCCTTGGGCATCCCCAAGCTTTGACGCTTGTACCTCTTGGATATTTCTTGGGGTGACACCAGGGTGGCATCCACAAGCTTTAGCTTTTGTCCATTCTTCATCTCATTACATCATTCTCTCTCTACACCTGAAATTTTTCCTTAATACAAAACTTCACACAATCTTCATTAGCAACATTAATGTATTCAAAAGATAATAGACCTTTGGGATAAGCTTTGGAACATCAAAACTTTTCACTAAAAATACAAGATACTGTAGCAACTCCTTAAAAAAGCTCAATTCACCTAAAGAGAACTCAAAAAGGAATCAATAAGAAGCAAATGCAAATAATGGCAGAAATCTGTCAAAACAGACCAGCAGGTAGAAACCAATTTTTTCTAAAATCTTCTGTTGCTCAAATAAAAAAGTGTTGAACTAACGAAAGTTATATAACATACTGGGGGATTTATTCATACATTTTCATCTCAATCCAACGTATAGAGACTCCTCACGAATTTTTATCGTGGAGGACAGAAATCTGTTTCGGGACAACAACTCCCCAAATCTTACTTCCCTCTCATTAGAGGTCATTCTTGGCGCAAAAAGCAAACAATAAGGATAATGAGAGGTAATTACTAAAGTAATAACTTCCAAGAATCAAGGAAACTCTTGGGTTATCTCCCAACAAGTACTTTTCTTTAACGCCTTTAAGTTAGGCATGTAAGTTTGAGAAGATGCTCACATAAGAAATATGAATTGAAGTAAAAGAGAGCATCAAGAAGAAAATTCAAAACACACTTAAGTCTAACTCTCTTCCTATGCATAGGAATATTTTATGCAAATAAATTCACAAAGAACAAAGTGACAGGCATAGGAAGATGAAACAAGAGTAACTTCAAAACTTTCAGCACATAGAGAGGTATTTCAGTACCATGAAAACTTCTACAACCATATTTTACTCTCTGATAATAATTTTCAGTAGCCTCATGAATAAACTCAACAATATAGCTATCACATAAAGCATGCTTTTCATGATCTACAAACACATAATTTCTATCATGCTCAAAAATAGTGGGATTAAAACCTTCACAGGTTTTACCCAAAGTAGATATTTCAAAAGGATCCATAGGAACATAAAATTCATCCTCCTTTGGTAAGCATGGGGGACAATCAAATAATGTAAGGGATAAAGAGTTACTCTCATTAGAAAGTAGGCATGGGTAGATCCATTCTTCCTCCTTTTGTTCATCACTCTCCTCCTCTTTTTCATCTAATGAGCTTCCAGTTTCAACAATTTCTTCTTCCATAGGCTCCCGCAAGGCATTATCCTCTTCCATTTGTGGAAAACATATATTAAAATATTCAATAATATAGCCATTTTCTTCCTTGTAATTATCAGATCAAAATTTAAGTATCTCATAAACCTCACATTCATAAGGTGCATCATCAGTATTTTCAAGCAAACTAGCAAGTTCAAATGCACCCTTGAAAGCAATAAATTCTTCAATTTGTTCCACATCATAAAAGTCATAATTTCCTTTCACATAAGAAGATATGGTAACATCATTATTATACTCACATTAAAAAGGCAGGTGTTTATACCTCCTACATAATCAAGATTTATCAAAGCAATAAGTAACATTATAAGTAGAGCACACATCTCTAGCAATAGTATTCAACTTATCAATTTGTTCCCATAAGTGTTTCCCTTTTTGTGACAAACGGTGTTCCTTATAATAATACTTTTGTTCTTCCATGAACCCACCTTGCCAATAAGAACTAGTTTCAAAGAAACCATACATTGATAGAAAGCATGACCAAGCAAGGCAATAATAGACCACCAACTAGAGTAGGAACTTATTTTTTTTGTGTTTTTTGAATAAAGAAAGCAAACCAAACTAGACTAATTTTTTTGGAGTTTTTGATTAAAAAAGGCAAACAAAACCAAGCAAAAGAAACTAAGCAAACTAAAAACAAAGTAAAGAGAAAGGTTGAGGAGGACTCCCCTTGTGAAGACGTCCTTAGCCTCCCCGGCAACGACGCCAGAAAGAGCTTGATGGCACTGCGTCAACTTGCAGTGCTTCGTCGGGAAACCCCAAGAGCAAGGTGTGAAGCAGCACAACAACAAGTTTTACCTCAGTAAGAAACCGAGGTTATCGAACCAGTAGGAGGAAAGAAACATCATACAGGTGTTGCAAGCAACGTGGAAACCTGCACAACACAAACTCAAGACTTTGCCCCAACGAATCAGTGAGGCTGTCAAGCTCACCGGTTTCCTGTAACAAAGGATTAAACATATGGTGTGGAAGGTAATGGTTTGCAGCAAGTAAACAAGTAACAGTGGAAGATGTATCAATGGTAAAGATTGGACCGGGGTCCATAGTTCACTAGAGGTGCTCTCCTTAGATAAACAACATGGCATGAAGGGTAAACAAATTACAGCAGGGCAATTGACAGGAACTAAGCAAGGCATAACAATGCAATACCAGACAAAAAGATCCTATGAGATTCGATTGGGCAATACAACATTATACATAGACCGCCATCCAACTACATCTATGACTAGAAGTCCACCTTCAGGTTATCATCCGAACACCCTCCAGTATTAAGTTGCAAGCAACAAACAACTGCTTTATACAAAGTGTGTAAGGTAAATAATCCACTTGTTCTATGAACAAGAGACCGTTGTTTTCTCCCTAGTAGCAACAACACATCTACAACCGAAGAGATTTCTGTCACTATCGAGCACAAGTACCCCCTCTTGGAGTCACTAGCAACTACTTGGCCAAGATAGCTACTAACAACGGAGAGCATGCAAGATCACAAACAACACAGACATGATAGTATCAAAGAGACAAAACCATTAATAAATCTGACATAGTAATCTCAATACCCATTGGATCCCCGCAAACACAACATGCATGATTACAAATAGATTAGATCTTGATCATGAATGGAGCTCACAAGATCTATGCATGAAAGCACAAGGAGGAGATACAACCATCTAGCTACTACATGGACCTGTAGTCCAAGGTGGAACTACTCACGCTTCATACCAGATAAGAAGGCCTCCGGGATGATCTCCCCTTCGGCAGGGTGCCGGGAAGAACTTCAGACCCCCCGATCTAGGGACGATGGTGGCGGCGGCTACAGAAGGTTTCGTGGAGTTTTGATCGGGTTCCTAGGGTTTCTGCATCAGGGGCTTCTTATAGGCGAAGAGGCGAGACTGGGAGGCGGCCGAGGGCCCACACCCTACCCAGGAGCGGGGTGGGCCCACCCGCTCTTAGGGGGGGGTGTGGTGGCCCTGGCTCGCCCCTCCGTCTCTCCTCTGGATTTCGTGATGCCCACGGTAAATTATTGACTTTGGCTTTTGTCCCGTCCAATTCCGAGAATATTGATCTTCTGCCTTTCTAGAACCAAAAATAGAAGAAAATAGGCAACTGGCACTGTGGCAACTTGTTAATAGGTTAGTTCCATAAAAGATATAAAAACACCTCAAAGTGTAGACAAAGAAAATCAAAGTACATACAAAACAAGCATGAAGCATAAAAAATTAGAGATACGTTTCCGACGTATCAGCATTCTTGCTGAAATTATTATTTCTAATGAAGTTCACATCAACTTGCTCTTCTTGAGAAACCAAAGAGGCTAAAGGAACATTATTTGGATCAATATGAGCTTTTCCATTAACAATCATAAACATAATAACATCAATCTTATCACTCAAAGAGGTGGTTTCTTCAACAGAATTTACCTTATTACCTTGTGGAGCTCTCTTAGTGTGCCAGAATAGTTGACCATCATATGATAAAGGAGCTTTGTTGCAGCACCCAAAGTGATGGTCGTAAAGGTACCTCCAGCATCATAATCCAACCGATTTCTTGAAGAAAAATTTAGTCCTGCATAAAAAGTTTGGATAATCATCCAAGTAGTCAGTCCATGAGTGGGACAATTCTTTACCAAAGATTTCATTCTTTCACAAGCCTTAGCAACATGTTCATTATCAAGTTGTTTAAATTTCATTATTTCACTTCTCATAGATATAATCTTAGCAGGAGGATAGTATTTTCCAATAAAAGCATCTTTGCATTTAATCCAAGAATCAATACTATTTCTAGGCAAGGATAATAACCATTCTTTAGCTTTTCCTCTCAGAGAGAAAGGAAACAATTTAAGATTAATAATATCTCCATCTACATCCTTATATTTTTGCATCTCACAAAGTTCAACAAAATTATTAAGGTGATCAGCCGCATCATCAGAACTAGCACCAGAAAATTGCTCTTTCATAACAAGATTCAGCAAAGCAGGTTTAATTTCATAAAAAGTAACATCAAGAGCAGGTGGAGCAATAAGTGTGCAAAGGAAATTATTGTTGTTTGTGCTAGTGAAGTCACACAACTTGGTGTTTTCGGGGGTATTCATTTTTGCAAGAGCAAAACAAGCCAACTAAAGTAGGAACTATTTTTTTGTGTGTTTTGGATAACAAAAAGCAAGCCAAACCAAACTATTTTTTTGTATTTTTGATAAAAAGAAACAAGCAAAACAAAGCAAAAGAAACTAAGAAAAAAAGTAAGAGATTGGTTGTGAGAGACTCCCCTTGCGAGAATCTTCTTTCTCCTTGAAAGGTGACAGACGAGGAGGAAGAGATTGAAGCTGTCCTTATCTCCCCGGCAATGGCGCCCTAAATTCCTTGATATGTGTTGTTGGTAAACCCCAAGAGGAAGGTTATGATGAGCACAACAGCAAGATTTCCCTCAGTTGTGAAACCAAGGTTATCAAACCAGTAGGAGAAAGGAAACAACTTCCAAGGTGTTGCTAGCAACTTGGAACCTGCACAACACAAACTCAAAACTTTGCCCCAACTTACAGTGAGGTTGTTAATCTCACCGGTTTGCTGAAAACAAAGGATTAAACGTATAGTGTGGAAGATAATAGTTGCTGTAGGGGTTCATAGCATGGAAAACAAAAAAATTATATCGCATGAACACACACAAGCCAAGATCTATCTACTAGATTTTAGCAACGAGTCGATAGAGTACTAAACCTTGAAGATCCAAAGTGGTTAACGAGAGCAGATTCTCGTGGGTGATGTTGTTGTTCACTTGCCAATCTCAAGATCGTGTAGACGATCCTTCTGACGCTGCATTCCGACAGAGCTCCCGCAGTCGGTGACACATATGGTACTCGCTGAAGACCTTCCTCTCCCTTGTTCCAGCAGGCAGCGGAGGTTGTAGCTCTCTCCTCGCGATTCAGGTAGCACGACGGCGTGGTGTCGGAGTTTAGAGGGGAGATCCTGCAGGGCTTATTCTAAGCCAGAGTGAGTATGGTGTAGAGGGAGCCTCGGGGCTAGGGTTTAGACGCCGAGGGAAGAGGGAAGCTGGCGTCTAGGGATTAGTCTAGACGGCAGCGGCGGTTTAGAGGGGATCTAGGGCGCCGACGGCTTGGAGGGGCAGCGGCGACCTAGGGATTGGGTCTTGGGCTCCTAGGGCAAGGGGGATACCTTGGGGTGCGCCCCCACCCCTCCTTATATAGGTGGAGGGCGTCCAAGGGTGTTCCCATCCCAGGTGGAAACCCTCCCTAACTTGGCCTCCAAAGGAAGAGGCTGAAACCTTTTCCACCAAGACTTCCCTCTTACCAAAAACTAGAGTTTGAATTTTCAAACTAGGATTTGACTATTCAAACTAGTCTTGGCCGAATTGACCCTTTTGGATTTGGTGCGGCTAGCCCCTAGGGCATGCCACACTCCAAGTGACCACCTCCCGGGGTGGTGGACCTTCCAGAACATTCTAGAAGCTTCCGGTCAAAACACCAAAAACATTTCCGATCCCCGGAAATTGACTTTCCTTATATGAATCTTATTCTCCGGACCATTCCGGATCTCCTCGTGATATCCCGGATCCAATCCGAGACTCTGAACAACATTCGGTCTCTTTACTCACATTCCATATCTACTAAACAACATCGAATCCTTAAGTGTGTCTCCCTACAATTCATGAATTATGCAGACATGAACGAGACTCTTATCCGATCAATAACCAATAGAGGAATCTGGAAATTCATATGGCTCCCACATATTTCTATGATTACTTTGTGAATGAACCATTTACATATGATACCAATTTCCCTTTGTCTCGCGATACTTTACTTATCCGAGGTTTGATCATCTGTATCTCTGCATACCTAGTTCAACCTCATTACCGATAAGTACTCTTTACTCGTTCCTGTGATGTGATCCCTTGTGAGCCAGTCACATGCTTGCAAGCTAATTGGATGACATTCCACCGAGAGGGCCTAGAGTATATCTATCTGTCATATGGATGGAAAAATCCCACTCTTGATCCATGTGCCTCAATACATACTTTCCGAACACTTAATGCCACCTTTATAACCACCCAGTTATGAAGTGGTGTTTGATGTTATCAAAGCATCCATCCGGTGATGGTGATTAACATGATCTCATGGTCGAAGGATTTAGGTTACTATGTATTGAAAGCTTATAACAAATGAACTATTTGAATGACTTGATCTTATGCTACGCTTAACTAGAGGAATATGTCCATCACATCATTCTTCTAATGATATGACATTGTTGTTAATAACATCTCAATGTTCATGATCTGGAAACCATGATCATATATTAACCAACAAGCTAGTTTAACAAGAGGCTTTACTAGGGACTCCTTTAAATCACACAAGTATTAATGTTTCCGGTTAATACAATTATAGCATGGTATGTAAACATTTATCATAAGCATGAAGATATGATAATAACCACTTTATTATTGCCTCTTGGGCATATCTCCAACAGTCTCCCACTTGCACTAGAGTCAATAATCTAGTTTCAAACCTTTGTGCATTTAACACCTATAGCTTTCCGGTGTTGTATTTACACGATTGCTAGTGGTCAACTGATCTCTGGATCCGACACTTTCAGGTCCGTGTGTAATTGCATGTCTTTGCATCTCTACGCATCACTCATTCTCTAATGAGATGGATTTATATAAATTTGGTCCTTTGGTGAGACCTTTAGTTCCTTGGGGTTAAAACATGCTAATAATATTGTCGTAGAATATATCTTCATAGTATTATCCCACTGTGAACTACACCTAGTTTGATAACAAACTACTTGACACAAATGCCCTCTTTTACTGCTATAATAGCAGTCATATACTTAGCCTTTTGTTGTAGTATCTGTCACAATGTCTTAACTTTGGAATTCATCCAAATCCATTATGGAACTTACTTTCCATTATATTGTGCCACCCTTAGTTTAGATTGAGATAAACTTAATTTATACTTTGTGAAAAAACTAGTATCAATGTATTACTTTTACAATGAACTAACCATCTATTTGTCACTTCTACAAATTAATATATTCTTAGTTCTTCCAAAAGATCATAAGAATATCTTTACTATCGTCCAATAATCATCTTATGAATCATTCTGGTATATGCTCATAACATTTAGAGCATAGGACATATCTAGATGTGTACATATCACAGTATGATTGAAAAATACTCTTTGTGATTTCATTCATCAAGTATCAATCAATACTTGAATCTTTGTTTCACTTAGCAAGTGTTGATACACTTGAATTTTGATTTAATCCTTTATGTGTGGCAAGAACCTTTCTTGACATTTCCATATTGAACTTATTCAATATCTCATCTATGTACATTTGGCACAACCATATTAGTGTCTCAATCTATCCATATAGATATTTATACCAAATATTCGGGTTTTGCCTAAGTCCTTCATCAAAAATGAAATTCTTAACTTGTGTTAATAAAAATACATTATTTCCAATCAACAATATGTCTTACACATAATGTATTATAAATATGTCTTAGTGCTCCCACTTAATGCTTTGAAATTGCAAGCATCTTCATCGTCTGATGAAATTAAAATCTTTTAACAGTTTCATCATGGTGAAGATTCCAACTCCGCTATGCTTACTTCAATCGTTGTAGTTTGCATATGCTTTTAGCATCTTTTGAATTAACAAAACCCTTTGGACCATGTCATGCACACGTCCTAGGTAACCATTCTATTAGAAGAACTTGTTTTGTATATTCAACTACCACATAAAAAAATTATATGTAGTGGTTTCTACATTAATCCGTCTAGACTAAATATCGCTTAATGAAAGATCAGATTTTATCATAGTCAACTCTTTGAACATTGTCGTGAACTCTTTGCCGACATGTCGACAATTTCATAGATGTGAAACATCCATGTCTATTTCTTTATAGATCCAAATACGACTGTAAGGTATTGCACCTTTTCATTGGGTCTTTCAAGTTGAAAGCTTGATCTCTTGTGTATGGAACTATCAAGGATTTTATGGCTTCAAACCATTTTATGGAGTCAGGGCCCATCATCGCTTCTTTGCATGTAGTCGGTTCATCATTTTCAAATAATGATCTAACTCTCAAATCTTGGTATTTGATTGTTTACCCGACCTACTTTGTTCAATAGGAACTTAGACCTCCGTGACCACAACCTTTGAGGCACGTGAGCCATGAGCATTGTTTCTGCCTCCGGAACACTTTTCGGTGTTGTGCAACTCAGCACATATAGATAAGGTTCTTTTAACCTTATCAAAGTTCTACTGTCCTCCCACTTAACTTTTCACGAAAAATTCCTTCTTAAGAAACTCGATGTTATAAGCGATAAACACTTTTGTCTTTCGGTGTTTATGGAGGAATACTCAACGGTTACCTGAGATAACCTACAAAGACACGCTCATCTGACTTTGGTTGTAAACATTTACTTATGTATATCAAAGCAACGTTTAAAAAAAGGACAACTTGGGTTTTACCCCAAACCATAACTCAGATGATGTCATGTCAACGGATCATGATGGAGCTTTTTTTAGTGAAAAAGCGGTAGTCTCTAAAGCTTTTAATCTTTTAAAATATAATGGCAGTTTTATATATTACACCTTTGATCTTACCATGTCAAACAAGGTTTATTTACATATCTCGAACACTCCATACTCTTATGGTGTTTTGGGAAATGCAAATCCATGGAACGATTCCTCAAATCTTAGGTGTTATGCTAAACTTGTAACTCAAATATCTTCCTTTATGATCCTATCATAAATCCTTTATTTTCTTGTTACATTGATTTTGCACTTCATCTTGAAAGTCTTTGAACTTTTCAAATGTTTCACACTTCATCCTCATTAAGTAAATATTCATATATTCACTCAAATTTTCAGAAAAAGCATATGAAGTTGCAATCCATCGTTCTAGACTACACATACTGGACTTCATACATCTATATGTACAAGTTCCAATAAGCTAGTCATTCGTTCACTTTTGGCCTATGAACAGAGTTTTAATTATCTCTAGGAAAGATTCACAAGCGTCATTTGATAGAAAATCAAAAGACTCCAAAATTCCATCCACATGGAGTTTCTTCATGTTTTCTTTCCAATATAATTTAAACAACAATGTCACTTCCTAAGTGATCTTTTCTATCAATTGTCTTTCAACATTTTTAGCGCTAGTTTTATGGTTGTGATTTATCCAACGAGATTTGTAAATTATCCATATTTTATGGATTACGACAATTATTTGAACAACCCTTTTGTTCTCATAATACCTGATAAAACAAATCTTGAAGGCAGGCTTTGATGTCAACAAGAAACACATCAATACTTTATTTGTTATCGATGAACATCATCACATATTCTCTTACTAGTTACTTAGGCCATTGAAGTTCATGAATTGTGTTGTTTCGTATGACGATTCACACCAACAAATTCAGTATCCAATACTCAAGAACTACATTGTTTAACAAGCAAAGAATACAACCATAACACGTATATCCGCTATATACTTATGTTGAACAATTCTAGTCTTTTCTTTCTGCCATATATTTCTGAGATTCTCTTTCAGTATTTCCTTTCTGTTTAAAAGAATCTATCTACATCAATAGTGGAGCCATACAAATGACACATAGTCCAAAGCGTGTATAGTTTAAATACCAATTTCTTTGGACTTGCACTTTGAAGTAGATAACCATCATCAAATACTTGGTGTACAAATTCCATTCTTTAGTAATCTTTTAGTGTAGTAAACATTTTACCAACATTAAATATTCATCTTTATCATGGAACTATTCATGATCAAGCTACTTTAGTTTATAACGGTGAATCGCGAGTATAATGTTGCTCTCTAAAACCTTTTGGAGGATTAAGACGACTAGTGTCTCCAACCTCTTTCAAATTCTCATCATATATGAGAACATATATTTTGCTATATTATACTCTATCATGATGCAACCAAAACATCGTTGCAGATATCGCAATATCTTTCACACGTGATGGTTTCTGAAACAAATCTTTCAGCTCCTAGATATCCTTGATATTAAAACAATATTTTGAATATCAAGAATCATTGAGACAAACATGATACTTATATACTAACACTGGAATTGTTACTCTTGATTCAATACCAATTATTAAACTTCACGCAGTAACTCGGAATTTACTGAAAGTTTGCAATAGGACTTTTGAACTTTAGATTAATACTTCAAAACAATACGATACCAGTTCGTAAAGTAACTAACCAGAATTCTATAGTTCTACTATCTCAATTATAACTAAGCGCAAGGTGGTAAACGGATGCCAATGACTACAACAACTATGCAAATTCACTTTGATTTAATTTATGATAAAAAGTGTTCAACTTTTAATCATATTTCTATTGAATTCCCACTCAAAACAATATCCCTCACATTGTTTTAGTGATCACATGAACCAAATCCACTACACCAAGTCCGATCATCACGTGACATGATGTACTTTCAAAGGCGAACAATCATCATGTTCATCATATCATCTATATGACTCATGCTTTACCTTTCGGTATTCCGCGTTCCGATTCCATGTCTGTACAAGCTAGGCTCGTCAAGATTTAACCTTAGTTTCCGCATGAGCAAATCTGGCTTGCTCCCGTTGTATTCACTCGCAGAATCTAACACACCCAATCATCATGTGGTTCTTCGAAACAACGAGTCTTGGCAATGGTGCCTACTAAGGAAGAACACTTTATAACTTGATATTTTGTGAGAGGGATCATATTATAATGATACCGTCATGATCTAAGCAATACAAGATGCATAAAAGGATTAACATCACATGCAATTCATAATATGTGATATGATATGTGTCAACACCACGATTTTTAATCACAGATGCCTGTTATGCCATACATCGCAATCCCAGGATTACCATTTTTGCAAGACATAACAAATTTGGATATCACAGTACATCATCCATTACAAACCATACATAAGGTCTTACACAAATAAGGATCTCATGATCCAGTTCTTAATACAAACTAAGCAGCATAATAACGTAAAGGTAACGATAGCGTGGGCAAAGCTCCATCTTCACGGTCACAGGCAATGCTGACGATGGGAGATGATCCTATGTCACATCCCAAGATTTTCCAAATCTTGTTATGTGAAAAATAAATAAATAAAATAAAACTTTGTTGATTTTCAGGGTGAGAAGAAACTTTTTGATTCCAATTAGAAACCCTCAAACCTATTTTGATCAAATAAATCCTAAAAGGATTTAAAAAGATAAACAATTAATAAAGAAAGTTTTAAATATTTGGAATCACTATTTTTGGATCTTTTAATAAAAAGATTGGTTTTATAAAGCAAAGGTAGAATTATAAATAAGGATTATTTTATAAAGCCAAATTAAAACTTGGCCAAGCTTATGAACTAAAATGTTTCTATTTGAAAAAAAAGAGTAAAGGTTTATTTAAATAAAATAATGAGGATTTATTAATATCCAAATTTTATTAAAGTAAAGGTTTTTCCCATTTTGAATAAACACAAAAACTTATTAATTTATTTTAAATAAGTTTTCCAAGTATGTTATATTTTCAAATAAAACCTACTGAAATGATTTTGGTGTTATTTAGATTTCAAAATGGAGTTTTTAATAAAACAAATCCTATTTGATTTAATAACTAAGGACTATTTTATTTAATAAATGGATCCTAAAAAGAATAAAAAGATTACTTTGTTTTGGACTTTGAATTATGTTGATTAACAGAACTGAAATCAATGCAAAGTTTAGCAAGTTTTGAATTCTTTTGAGTGTTTTAATTGTTTGAATAAAACCAAAACAGAAAATCAAATGGAAAAAAAGGAAAAAGATTCAGTATAAAAAAATAGAAACTAGCCCAACCCATCTGGCCAGCCCAGCAAGCCTAGTCCAGCCCAACTAGCTCTCTCCCCGCAGGAAAACGTTTCGCACCCCGAAACCTAACCACGCCCTCACTGACGACAGGACCCACTCGCACTTCCATCTCTCGCTGACGAAGCTGCCCCACACTGCCCTGTCATCGTCTTCAACCCACTAACCCCGCCCCCAGTTCATCTCTGCCATTTCTGGTGTAAATTCGTGGCTTAAAATTCACATTGAATCAAGGTTAATTCGCCCAGCCATCACGCAGGATAAAGGCGCCTCCCTCCCCTCTTCCATTCTCCCCAAACACCGCCTCCTCTCTGCCACCAGGCTGCACGGATTTCTCCATGCAACCCCACTGGCTCCGACGAGGTATAGTACAAATTCCGGCAACGCCTGACCGTACCCTGCCCCCTTGTGCACGTGAGACTACTCCCCAGACCAGTGTGCATCTACTGGTGGTTCCAGCTTGGCCGCGCTTGCCCCAGAGCGTCGGCAAGGACGAACTCTGAACACCGCCGACGCCTGACACCTCTCCGGCGACCCCTTCCCGTAAGAACAGATCGCCCCTTTCTCTCTGCTTGCAAGCCCCATGTTCAGCATCTTCGGGCGCACCTAACAGTGGCCTTCTTTTGCTTTGGCATGGCCTATAACCTCGCCTCCGACAACAACCAGATGGACCCGACGGTGAGCACAGCTCCGGCGAGCAATCCACTCCGTTCCTGTGCACCCCTCGACGAAGCGACCACGCCTCGAGCTTCACCGCAACCCTGCGATCACGGTGAGCACCTCCACTTCTCTCCTTGCTTCCTGTAACCGCCACGATGCCACCGTCTGACCGCGCGCCGCCAGTTCGTGGTCAAACACACTAAGCCTGTCGAATCCAAATCCTGTGGCTATGATTAGATTAGGTCGAAGGGGTAAGTTTGAATCAGAGCCGCATGATTTCATTTAGATCTAACGCACCAGAGAGGTTGATCCAACCGAACCGGTATCAGCCAATAGCAAGCAGCCACGTGGCCAGCCTTTGTTTTAAAACAGAAATTTGATCTATTAGATTTGCAAACTTGTAAAAAATCATAACTTTAGTTCTACACGTCCAAATTTTGCAAATTTTATATCAATGGAATCAGTAGAACAAGTACTTTGCAACCATGCACTTTGTTTAATGTTTTGCTTCTGGAAAATTGGTTGAAATTGCAGAAACTTGTGTAGGCTTGTTATGAATATAAAAATTGTTCTAGTTATGTTTTTGAGATGAAATCTTTGCAAATTGGTTTGTTGTGAACCTATTGACCTTAGGAACCAACTCATGGATTTAAAAATGTATTTTGTGAAGTTTAGGAGTAAATACTTGAATTAACTCATTTCTAGTCAAATAAAAAAATATTGATTTTGCTATGGAAATGTTTTTTGAGTAAAACCTTTTGGAAAATGATTTGATTCAAACCTACTGACCCTAAACACCAATTTTTGTGAATTAACAACTTATTTGGTGAACAATATAAAATTGTTGTTTTGCTAAAAGCATTTTCCACCACATGAAATAATGATTGAATATTCAAACTTGTGTAGGCTTGTTATGAATATTATTTTATGTGTGTTAAAATTGTTTGAATATTGGTTGGAATGCTAGTTGAATCTATGTTTGCTTGATTGATTTGTAGTGAAGTTAGAAGAGTGTGATATTAGCGAGATCAAGAAGTGAACCAACATTCTCTACCAAAAAGGCAAGTGACACTATCATCCAAGTCCTACTATTTTTCATTACACTTAGTGGATTTTGAAACATGCATGATAAGGACTACTATATTTTGCTATGCTAAATCCTAATAGGATACCCTTATATATTCCTTAGTGAAAACAATGTAGTTGTAATATGCTTAGCCCTGCTATATATATTGAGAAGAGATACATGTTGAGATTATATGAAGTATTGAAAAGACGTGTGTTTTATATAATAAAACAAGTACTCAATGAACCACCTGGGTGGACAAGGATACTCAAGTTTGGACAAAGTGGCAACAAAAGGAACCATGTTTATATGGCAATCTCTTTTTGTATGTGCACTAGAAGAAAACCACCCAGGGACTTAGAGATTGAACATGTTTCTCGTACAGTGGCTTCCGTGTACAGCCACATGCTAAATGGGCACTGGCTTAGTCAACTACATAGTGGAAGACCCATGCATTGGCCTCTTCAGGTTAACTAGAATGAGGGAACTCGAAACCCTACATTGGTGCCTGGTAGACAAGCTAGCATTGTGTATTGGGAGGACTCCTATGGAAAGACTTTGTCACATTCTCAATCTACCAGTACTCCTTCTTGGTGAGTACTTATCCAGCGGCCACTGGTGGCAACAAGATGAGAATGTGTCATGTGGGTAAAGTGTACAACTTCTGCAGAAGATAAAAATATAAGTACTTAGCCGTGTCCCCGGTTATGGACAATACTGAGCAACTAAGGCCTGAAGCTATGGAAGATCTCGACATTCCAATTTCTAAAAGTAAAACTTGAAAATGACAACAAGAGACTTGAAGCACTTGGGGTTTACCAAGGAGTTCAGAAAGATTTGACAAAAGATCAAAACTATTTTGAAAAGATAGGAAAAACAATATTGCTTTCTACAAATGAGCCTGAACCCCACTTAGCCAAATATGCATGTAATGATAGGATCCACATATTTCTACTTAGTAGTGAAACTTGCCAATACAATTCAAATGTATTGACCCTTGTGGCTGTAACTTGTAATGTTGTAGGTTTGTTTGATGTTAGTGAAGTTTATTGATTAGGATTACAAGTCTACAACCAACATGTTTGCCTGTGGCACTTTGAAGATGAAGGACCCCATGCTTATAGATATTCTGCTGCAATGTAATGTAATATCCAAATGAGCTATGTAAGATGTAATAAATATTTTATTCCTGGTTATAAAGTTGTATTATGACCTCTGTTCTTGATATTACATCTTAACTGTGGATGCTAGCTATTGATCCAGGGACTAGCATTGTAAACACAGGGATCTCTACCTTATTAAAGGTTGGGACCTCTACATCCTAGTTGTCATAACCTTCCTGCGGTCCGTAATCCTGATACTCCTCTTCAAAGTCTGGCCACGGGAATAGCCAGGGACAAAGCCATGAGTACTCTTTAAGTACTCGCAAACTAATACTAACAAGGTCAGGGTTTTTTTTGTACTGGGACACTAAGCTCTAGGGTTGTTTTGCAAAAAGCCAGATTTACCTCTACTAAGTTCAGAAGCAAAGAAAACTAGTTGAAAATTTTATAATACCTAATTGGGAACTTGAATTTCATATCACAACTCTGTTGTGATCAAGTCAAAGTCATAAATCATTTCATAAGTCATTTTGAAAACATCTGACGATAGAATAGTATGGCCACTCCAACTGTCCATAACCGTGGACGCGGCTATTTGAATAGTTTGACACTCTGCAGAGATTGTACACTTTCACCACAACATTCGATACATATGTCAGGAACAAGTCCTAAATTCACCATACCCAGTATGCGGATAATCAATCCTAACCTTTCAATTACACGTCTTAGTATAGGCACCTCTCCTGTGAGTTTGGCCTCCCAACCATGACCAACTATCATCTTGGGTACTGCACAGGTGGACAATCTTCACAAGGTAGCCTCAGCTCAGACCTTGTCCGTGAGGGAACCCATACTAAGGTATACAAATTTCCACTCAAGCCCTACCCAATTTTCGGGTATTGTGGTTGTACAGTAAAATTGGAATGGTATCGCATCCAGACAACCATCAGTTTTATAAAGGGCTAAGTCTCATGCCTCAATATTTTCATCATCAAAATCATCTGGTGTTCCAGAACACATGTCAAAACATTTCAGTAGAACGACTCATCATTCTAAGGTTTTCATAATCATATTCACCAAGTATTCACATCTAAAGTTGATCAAGTTTTATGCTTAGCACTAGCATCTACAACTGGGGGTAAATACTAGTGGTGGATCATAATTATGTGGGGATTATCTAAGTTCAATCTCATGCCTTAGGATGACATCAAGATTATCTAACTTAGGCCAAATTTTATGCTCTTTATGCTACCTTCAATTATCTTTCTAGAATCTACAAGTCACTTAAGTAAACCCTAAGAAAAAGCTTTGATAAAGAAAATAAAGTATTAAGCTTGCAAGTAAAACTAGAATTGGGTATCAAGTGGGTATGATCACATATGCTTAAGGCATATAGTTGGCATAGTAACAAGCAAGTAGTAGCTTGCATATGTAGGGTATCTTGCAAGTGTTATCTTGCATAATTGCAAGTATAAGCTTGGTAAGTTGCAAGTGTTAGCTTGCCTTGTGCAGAGCAGTGGTTGAAGTTCTCCTCGACTTCTTCCTCGTAGTATCCTCCTTCCTCATTGTATCCTTGGTGGGTACTAGCGTCTATAAATAAATACGAGGTACACAATCACCAAACAATACTTAACTATTTTTAAACATCACACAAAGGTTCACACTAGATGATCTATCATCATCACTAGCATCACAAGATTAAAGCACTTGTCTTATTTATTTTATTTTGAAAAAAGTAATTTCTACTCATTGAAAAACTACTTAAGATTTAATATTCTCCAACTCAAACATGGGATCATGTTGACACATGTCGTGACCACATATTTCAGTACATGGGAATGTGATTTAAAGTGGTGTCACAATTTAACAAGGTTTAACCTTTTTATTTTAATTAAATAAACTGACTAGAAATGCCTATGTGGCATTATTTTATTATTTGAACATTATTTATGCAAGTAAACCCATATATTTTTATGTATTCTGAAAGGTATGATCAAATGTGATTTTTGAGAGTTGGAATCAACTCAAAATCTATTATGGTTGAATTTTGAAAAATGTTTGAATGCAAAAAAGCTTCTGTCTTGTTATTTTTACCATGGTTGATCTATAACTTCAAATGGTTTGAATCCAACGGGCTTGGATTAAGCATTCCAGTACCTTTCTACCAAAATTGGTTTCATGCATTTTGGTTCAGTGAATCAAGCTGGGTTGATTTTTGAATCTAGGTACAGAACTGTGTTTGAAATTAAATGAATAAAACTAAATTTGAATTGTTGGGTAGCGCAGGAGGTTTAAAGGGGCCGGCCCACTACGCACAGCGTGTGAGCGGGCTGCTGACAGATGGGGTCCATAAGTCAGCGGAACTAACTAAACGAAACGGTATATATGAATCTGAGCCTTACGATCTAATTCTAATCTAGTGGCTGAGGGTCGTCGTTGATGACGAGCTACTCCGGCGAGGAACTAACCCTAACGCGGCTAGTGGGGGTCTGGGGCAGCTCACCGGGGCTTAGGCGAGGTCGTGACGAGGCGGCAAGTCAGTCAGCGACAAGTTCTCCTGGTACCAGCAGCTCCTCCTGGGGCGGCTCCAATCGATGGCTCCCTTCTCCTCCAGCAGCGGTGGGATCTGAACAAATTCTGGCGAGAGAGAGAGAGCTCTCCTTGCTCCGGGAAGAAGTGGGAAGGATCAGTGAGAGGTGGGGAGTGATATGGTGTGGAGGAATCGAACTGGGGAGGCTTCCTTTTATAGGCGAGCAAGAGGGGCATCACGGCGTGGGCTGAGCTCATCGTAGGCGACGGTATATGCGGCTATCGATGTGGATGAGGGTAGGGGACGGTGCATGGTCTCCTGGCAAACGTTTCTGGTTTAAAGGCGAGGCGTAGGGCGGTGGGTTTTGGTCTGGAACATGCGGTGCTCTACGCGGTACCGACAACGAACTTCGCAGCGTGCGGCGACTATGGGTATGGTCAAGGAAACGAGCATGTCTAGTGGTCTCCTAGGATGGTGGGGTTCGTTTTGGCGGGCAGCAAGGGATCGAGGTGGTCGGGTTGAGTGGGAACGGCGCGTGCACGGTGGTGCGCATCGGCGGTCGACAGCAGCGCGGGAACGACGTTTCCGGTGGTTACCGTCTCTGTCTTTGAGCTAGGGCTGGTCTAGAAGGGGCGGTGAGGTACGGGCAGCATGCCAGACAAGGTTGGCACAACTAGTTCTTCCTCTAGCTTGCTGTCCACACTGGGGTGGCAAGGTGAGGCTCGACCTGCTCACCATTGATGGCAATGGCAAGCTCACAGTGGTGCTAGAGGTTACTAACTAAGCTAGATGATCTATTAAATGTTTGCTGTGAGCTAGAGAGGGGACAAGTTAGGCCAAAATTACTGCACACTATAATGTTTGATGTTTGTTTGATTTGTATCTACAAGGTGTTTGATGAAATGGCCGCAAGAACTTCAAATTTTAATTTTGGATTCAAACTTGGTGGGTTTGCTAGGCACATACTAGGGAGTGTCTGGTTAGTTGGATTAGTCAAGGGGCACTGGTTTGGTTGGGTATTGAAAATGGGTGATCTTCACATATGATAAAGATTCAATTTTGAATTGTGATTTGAATGAGGTTGCCAAATGTTTCTGTAAGTTTGAAAGGTGGGATTTGATTCACTTTTACTTGTTCTAGCAAGGGGTGAAAAGAATTGGGAAAGTTTCTTTTTGAAATCTTGGACTAGAAACACTCAAAGTGACCTAGTGAGCAAGATTGGCAAAAATGACCATTTGCCTTATTTGATTTGTTTTTGATTTTCTCTTTATTTGTTTCTGTTTGGAAATGTTTTGTATGATGTTATTTTCTTCTTTAAACCATTTCTTGCTATTTAGGTTAATCACAAAAGTTCATTCATGCATTTATCAAATCATCTCATTCACACATGCATTCATATGATTTTAATTAATCAAAGTTTTTGTTAACCCTAATTTTAGTGATTAGAGTTTGATGATCAATGTTTAATATTTTTGGGATGTTACAAACCTTCCCACCTTAAATGAAATCTCATCTCGAGATTTAAAAAAGGAATAAAAAGATTACCTAGGATTTAAAGAGATTGGGAAACTCCGTCCTGATGTGATCTTAGTGCTCCCAGGTAGCTTCTTCTTCAGTGTGGTTGCTCCACTGAATCTTGAGAAACTTGATGCTTCGGGTCCTGGTGGTTCTGAAAGCTTCTTCCAAAATACGGATGGGTACTTCAGGATAGGTCCGGTCATCGTTGATCTCTGTGGTCTGATGATCAATGTTCTTGAAAACTTCAGTCTTCTCCGGAACTTCAAGGCATTTGCGAAGTAACGATATATGGAACACATTGTGCACGGCTGAAATCTCCTTGGGCAGTTCCAATTGATATGATACTTCTCCTCGATGATTCAGAATCTTGAAGGGTCCGATATATCTGGGGGCTAACTTTCCTTTGAGCTGGAAATGTTGCATTCCTTTCAAAGGCGACACTTTAAGATACACGAAATCTCCGATATTGAAAGCGAGGTCTCGACGTCTCTTATCGGCGTAACTCTTTTGTCTTGACTGGGCGGTCTTGAGGTGCTCACGAATCTTGTGAACTTTCTCTTCTGCTTCTCGTAGGATGTCGGTTCCGAAAATCTGACTCTCTCCTACTTCCGACCAATTCAAAGGGGTTCGACACTTCCTTCCATACATGAAATCAAATGGGGCCATTTGCAGACTAGCTTGATAATTGTTGTTGTATGAAAATTCTGCGAAAGGCAGACAGTCTTCCCATTTAGATCTATACTCTAGCACACATGCTCTCAACATATCTTCGAGTATTTGATTTACTCGCTCCGTTTGTCCATCGGTCTGAGGGTGATATGCGGTGCTGAAATCTAGTCGGGTTCCTAAACCTTCTTGGACTTTCTTCCAGAATCTCGAGGTAAACTGGGTTCCTTGATCCGATACAATGTTCTTGGGGACTCTATGCAAACTGACGATTCTAGCGATGTATAACTCTGCTAGCTTCGAACTCTGGTATGTGGTCTTGACGAGTAAGAAATGGGTGACTTTGGACAATGTGTCAACTATGACCCAGATAGAGTCATTTCCCCTACTAGAAGTAGGTAATCCGGTGATAAAGTCCATTCCAACGAAATCCCATTTCCATTCCGGAATCTGTAGCGGTTGCAACAGTCATGCGGGTCTTTGATGTCCCGCCTTGACTCTCTGACATATATCACACTTGGCGATATAGCTTCCGATTTCTCTCTTTATCTTATGCCACCAAAATTGTTCCTTCAAATCCTGATACATCTTCGTTCCTCCAGGGTGGATAGAATAAAGAGTATCATGGGCCTCTTTCAAAATCACTTCTTTCAATTCCGAATCTGCTGGTACACAGAGGCTTCCTTTGTACCATAGAACTCCTTCTTCATATTCGGTAAATCTGGATACTTTGCCTATACGGATACGACGCTTGATTCCGTCGATACTAGCATTTCCTTTATGCGCCTCTTTGATCTGGCTGATCAAAGTGGGTTGAAGTTCTATGCTAGCCAAAAATCCTTCACTCACTAATTCCATTCGGAAATCTTCCATGTCTTTGTGCAAGTTGGTTGCTCCTTCAAAATCATGGAGTTCAAGCGGCACGACAATCTGCTAAGGGCATCTGCTACCACATTGGCTTTACCTGGGTGATAGTTAATGTCCAGATCATAATCCTTGATTAGCTCAATCCATCTTCTCTGTCTCATACTTAGCTCCTTCTGAGTGAATATATACTTCAAGCTCTTATGATCCGAATAAATCTCACAACGGTTATCCATGAGGTAATGCCTCCATGTCTTTAGGGCTAGAACTACGGCTGCGAGTTCAAGGTCATGGGTTGGATAATTCTGTTCATGCTGCTTCATTTGTCGGGATAGATAAGATATAACTTTGCCTTCTTGCATTAGCACACATGCGAGACCGATCTTGGATGCGTCACAATACACATCAAAGGGCTTCGTGATATCCGGCATGATCAAGATTGGGGCTGCTTCAAATTTGTCAGTCCATTCAAACTTCTTGTCCTTCTTCAGCAATTGGGTCATGGGTCTAGCGATACTCGAGAATCCTTCTACGAACTTGCGGTAGTATCCCGCTAATCCGAGAAATGCACGAACTTGGGTTTGAGTGGTTGGGGCTTGCCAATCTTCGACATCCTTCACCTTCACAGGGTCAACGGCAATTCCTCCGGCTGATACAATATGTCCGAGGAATCCTACCTCCTGTAACCAGAATTCACATTTGCTAAACTTGGCATATAGCTTATGCTCTCTAAGGGTTCCAAGAATGGTCCTTAGGTGTAGCTCATGTTCTTCTTCTGATTTGGAATAAATCAGAATGTCATCAATGAAAACAACAACAAACTTATCCAAGAAGTCCATAAAAATATTATTCATGAGGTTCATGAAATAAGTGGGGGCATTGGTTAATCCAAAAGACATGACAATATACTCGTATAATCCATATCTGGTGGTAAAGGCAGTCTTTGGAATATCCTCTGCGCGAATCTTGAGTTGATGATAGCCAGTTCTAAGATCAATCTTAGAAAACACTTTGGCACCAGTCAACTGGTCAAACAGGTCTTATATCTTGGGCAATGGGTACCTGTTCTTGATGGTGACATCGTTCAACTTCCGATAATCCGTACACAAACGGTTACCTCCATCTTTCTTGTCCACAAACAAGACAGGTGATCTCCAAGGTGACGCACTTGGTTGAATCAGTCCAATTTCCAACATGGCATCCAGTTGCTTCTTCAGTTCCACTAGTTCAGACGGGTTCATACTATATGGTCTCTGGGCTATGGGTCCGGTTCCAGGTATTAGCTCAATGATAAACTCGATATCCCGATCTGGGGGCATACCGGGCAAAACATCTGGAAATACGTCGGGGTATTCACAGACTATCCGAACTTGATCAATGGTTGGATGGACTATACTATTGTTGCACTTGAATTGACGGGGAAGGTTTAAGATACATGCTCGACTGATATTCTGGCTGTACTGGTCATGGTTATGGCTTTCTGGACACAGTCAATTAATCCCTTGTGTTTGGACATCCAATCCATTCCTAGTACTACTTCCAAACCTTTAGTTCCGAGTACTATTAGATTAGCATAAAAATCTATGCGATGGATTCGGATAGGGATGACTTTGCAAATTTGCCTAGCTTTGGTGGTCGAACCAGGTATTTGCACAATCATAACATGCTTCAATTTGGTTGGTTGAATCTTACTAGTGCATGCAAATTCTTCAGTAACAAATGAGTGTGATGCTCCAGAATCAAACAACACTCTTGCAAGTACTGAGTTAATAGAAAACATACCCAGCACGACATCTGGCGCTTCCTGGGCTTCTTCAGCATGCATGAGAAAAAGACGGCCGTTGCGGTTGAGCGAGTTCCCTGGGGCAAACCTTCTTCCGGGATGAACACGACGCTGGTGCTGAGCTGGTGCATTTACATTGGGGCTGCGGCAATCTTCTTGGGGCACTCATTGGAATAGTGACCCTTGGTTCCACATTCATAACAAATCACTTGCGACTTGTCCTTTGCTACAACAGGCACAACATTGCTTCTAGTCCTTGGGGCAGTGTTGGTGTTGGTGGCGGCGTTGTTGTTGTTGAACTTGGGTGGTGCACGAGTGAAATTGCTGGAGTTGTCGGGGTTGTTGTAGTTTCCTCCAGGCCTTGGGTTTCCACGGTTGGGATAGGTCGGACGGTTCATAGGGGGTCTGTTGGTTCTTGGGGCAAATCCTGAAGATGGGTTGGGGCGATACTTTGGTGTCTGTTGGGTTCCTGGTTGATGCATGATGCAACGCTTGCAGTTCTCATTGGCTTTGTTGATCTTTCCTTCCATATGAATGGAAGAGTTAACTAGGGCTTCAAATGTCAGCAAAGGGGATATTGACTAACACTGTCTGCATCTCATCGTGCAGACCATTCAGGAATCTCTCCTCCTTCTTGGCTTCAGTGTCTATCTCATCTGGTACATACCTAGCCAATGAAAAGAATTTGTCACGGTATTCCACTACTGTCATCCTTCCTTGCTTCAGTTCCCTGAATTCATCTCTCATCCTCTTGATCAAACCTGGTGGCACATGGGTTCTGCTAAACTTGACTTTGAACTCTTTCCAAGTCATCATCTGACCTCCTGTCATCGCGCGAACGTTGTTCCACCATGCTCTTGCATCTCTGGCTAGATAGTGGGTAGAAAACAATACTTTCTCGTTAGCTTCCACTCCTGCAACTTCTAGATTGTTCTCCATGGTTTGCAGCCAAACATCTGCATCTAGGGGCTCTTCTGACTTAGTGAAAACAGGTGGATTGGTGTTCTGGAAATTCTTGAGCTTAGACCCATGGTTGTCCTGATTTCCATGGCCTTGATTGTTGTTGGCCATCTGAGATATCTGTTGAAGGGTGGCTAAGTTGGATCGACCTTCGGCTCTTTTAGCTTCGCAGTCAGAAACCAACATTTGCAAGATCTGCAACATCGGGTCCGGGGATGAACCGCTTCCTCCACGAGGCATCTGAAGATTGAGATAGATCATGAGAAAAGAGGGAAATTTCTAAGGTTCAAGGTTTCGAACAGTTTTGTGAAGTTTGACTCGGATTTTCCAGCAACTTGTTTTTCATTCATTCATAGCACACAATAGAAACACACACCACAACAAAGAAAAAGAACATATGGTTTTAAGAACCATTCTGGAAACTACGATACAGTGGGACCGAATACAACTCACTAACGCTAGTGCTCAAGTGCTACTACTCCTCGGAGTTAGTGTCCTCATCATCCTCATCATCATTATCGATGAAGGTGAAGTCATCCTCATCGGTGAAGAAGTCCATGGCCTGATCCTCCAGAAAGTCATCATCATCGCTGAGATAGGAGTAGGGGTATCCACGAAGGTCTTCCCCTGCATTCTCCCTCTCCTCCAACTGCATATCTCTCTCGTGGATGGTCTCCTCCAAATCCGTGATTCGGTGGCAAAGACGGGCAATGATGCGCTCCTTCTTGTCGAGCTGACGACGACGGGACTTGCGATCCTTCACTAGCATGGCGATGGTCCGATCCTTCTTCTTGGCGATGATGTACTTGTGGTTGGCGTAGGAACGTGCATTGTCCAACTCCTTCTGACGGTCTTACATCATGAAGCTAAGGTGGTCGAACTGATTCTTCAGCTCAGGGTGATGTGGGGCTTCCAGTGGCTGTCCCATAGCATCACGCCTTGGGTAGAACTCAAAACGGGTACCCTTGATTTGATTGATACTCTGTCCACACAGACGGGCAAGAGCTTCCTGCATGGCTCTGGCAAGTTCATCGAGCCAGTTGTTCTCTCTTAAGGCGAACTAAATTCCCTCTATAGTGGGAGGTTCAATCTTTCCTCGGAGACTTGCAACAACTAGCCACTGCAAATCTTCTCCTTCCTGATCATTGATCTGAGCTCCGAAGAACTCGGGGTATGGACGCTCCAGCATTTCCGATAGCTGATCCAAGTCACGCTCAAAGATGAGTTCTCCTCCATTACCCAACTGATAAAACTTGTTGTACTTCACGTCCATCTATAAGAATATAGGATGAGTAAGTTAGTAGAGTGATCAAGTTTGTCAAATTTTATGTACGTTTGCAAGAATTTTTGAGGACATGTATTTTCATGAAAGAATCCAAGTGATAAGAATGAGAATAAGTTTTTGTAAATACTCACTTCTTTTGGTTTTGAAACTAAGTTTTTGATTTAAACGTCCATTCTAACTAGGGTCTCCTATGGTCAGGATGGCTCTGATACCAACTTGTCAACACCCGGATTTTTAATCACAGATGCCTGTTATGCCATACATCACAATCCCAGGATTACCATTTTTGCGAGACATAACAGATTTGGATATCACAGTACATCATCCATTACAAACCATACATAAGGTCTTACACAAATAAGGATCTCATGATCTAGTCCTTAATACAAACCAAGCAGCGGAATAATGTAAAGGTAACGATAGCATGGGCGAAGCTCCATCTTCACGATCACAGGCAATGCTGACGATGGGAGATGATCCTAGTTGTCATAACCTTCCTGCAGTCCATCATCCCGATACTCCTCTTCAAAGTCGGTCCATCATCCGGACAAATTCTGGCGAGAGAGAGCTCTCCTTACTCCGGGAAGAAGTGGGAAAGATCAGTGAGAGGTGGGGAGTGATATGGTGTGGAGGAATCGAGCTGGGGATACTTCCTTTTATATGCGAGCAAGAGGGGCATCACGGCGTGGGATGAGCTCATCGTATGCGACGGTATAGGCGGCTATCGGCGTGGCTGAGGGTAGGGGACGGTGCATGGTCTCCTGGCGAGCGTTTTTGGTTTAAAGGCGAGGCGTAGGGTGGTGGGTTTTGGTCTAGAACGTGCGGTTCTCTACACGGTACTGACGGCAAACTTCGCGGCGTGCGGCGGCTACAGGGTATGGTCGAGGAAACGAGCATGTCTAGTGGTCTCCTGGGACGGTGGGGTTCGTTCTGGTGGGCGGCAAGGGTTCGAGGTGGTCGGGTTGAGTGGGAACGGTGCGTGCACAGTGGTGCACGTCGGCATGGTCGACAGCGGTGAGGGCACGACGTTTCTGGTGGTTCCTGTCTCTGTCTTCGAGCTAGGGATGGTCTAGAAGGGGTGGTGAGGTACGGGAAGCATGTCAGACAAGGTTGGCGCATCTAGTTCTTCCTCTAGCTTCCTGTCCACACTGGGGTGGCAAGGTGAGGCTCGGCCTGCTCACCATTGATGGCAATGGCAAGCTCACAGTGGTGCTAGAGGTTACTAACTAAGCTAGATGATCTACTAAATGTTTGTTGTGAGCTAGAGAGGGGAGAAGTTAGGCCAAAATTACTGCACACTATAGTGTTTAATGTTTGTTTGATTTGTATCTGCAAGGTGTTTGATGAAATCGCCGCAAGAACTTCAAATTTGAATTTTGGATTAAAACTTGGTGGGTTTGCTAGGCATATACTAGGGAGTGTCTGGTTAGTTGGATTAGTCAAGGGGCACTGGTTTGGTTGGGTTTTGAAAATGGGTGATCTTCACATATGATAAAGATTCAATTTTGAATTGTGATTTGAATGAGGTTGCCAAATGTTTCTGTAAGTTTTAAAGGTGGTCTTTGATTCACTTTTACTTGTTCTAGCAAGGGGTGAAAAGAATTGGGAAAGTTTCTATTTGAAATCTTGGACTAGAAACACTCAAAGTGACCTAGTGAGCAAGATTGGAAAAAATGACCATTTGCCTTATTTGATTTGTTTTTGATTTTCTCTTTATTTGTTTCTTTTTGGAAATGTTTTGTATGATCTTATTTTATTCTTTAAACCATTTCTTGCTATTTAGGTTAATCACAAAAGTTCATTCATGCATTTATCAAATCATCTCATTCACACATGCATTCACATGATTTTAATTAATCAAAGTTTTTGTTAACCCTAATTTTAGTGATTAGAGTTTGATGATCAATGTTTAATATTTTTGGGATGTTACAATATGGCCTTTCTTCTTGTGCTTCTAATCTCCATCTTCAAGCACGAACATGATCTCCATCATCACCGGCGTGGCGTCAATGTCAGTGGCATTGCTCCATGGTTGTCGTCCACCAGCATCAACTATTACAACTACTTTGAATAATAGACACATAGGTCTTAACGAAATTAAAAGACATCCATAAGGCTCCTGCTGGTTGCCGACTTACAATAAGGAACATTGCATACATCACATATAATCACAATCATGGCCATATCACATCACAACACACCCCTGCAAAACAAATTTAGACGCCTCTAATTTTCTTTGCATATTTTACGTGGTTTGGGGCTTTCAAAAGTGTTGTTCTAACTTACGAACAAGAACCACAACGTTGATGCTTGAAATATCAAGTGCCCATTGTAAATAGAATCTTTACTATGATGGGAGAGATAGACACCCGCAAAGCCACTTATGTAATACAAGTTGCATGTAGAGCATGGAGCGAGTCTCATGAACGATGTCATGTAAGGTTAGCCCGGGCGGCTTCATCCCATCATACCGCAAGATGCAAAGTACAAAAAAGCAATTGATAATAAAAGCACCACCGCCCACAATGACCATTGTGTTCTACTCGTGCAACAGATCTACATATAGACACGGCTCTGATACCACTATAGGGGTTCGTAGCATGGAAAACAAAAAAATTCTATCGCATGAACACACACAAGCCAAGATATATCTACTAGATTGTAGGAACGAGTTGATAGAGTACTAACCCTCGAAGATCCAAAGCGGTTAATGTGAGCAGATTCTCATGGGTGATGTAGTCGTTCACTTGCCGATCTCAAGATCGCGTAGACGATCCTTCCGGCGCTGCGTTCCGGCAGCGCTCCAACAGATCACATATAGTACTCTATGAATACCTTCCTCTCCCTTGTTCTAGCAGGCAGCGGAGGTTGTAGCTCTCTCCTGACGATCCCGGCAGCACGATGGCATGGTGTCGGAGTTTAGAGGGGAGATCCCGTAGGGCTTTGCCTAAGTCGGAGCGAGTATGGTGGAGTAGAGGTAGCCTCGGGGATAGGTTTAGACACCGAGGGAAGAGGGCATCCGGCGGCTAGGGTTTAGTCTAGACGACAGGGGCGGTGTAGAGGGGATCTAGGGCTCCGACGGCTTGGAGGGGCAGCGGAGACCTAGGGATTGGGTCTTGGGCACCTAGGGCAAGGGGGATACCTTGGGATGCTCCCCCACGCCTCCTTATATAGGTGGGGGGCGTCCAAGGGTGTTCCCAGCCTAGGTGGAAACCCTCCCTAACTCGGCCTCCAAAGGAAGAGGCTGAAACCTTTTCCACCAAGACTTTCCCTCTTACCAAAAACTAGAGTATGACTTTTCAAAATAGGATTTGACTATTCAAACTAGTCTTGGCTTAATTGACCCTTTATGGATTGGTGCGGATAGCCCCTAGGGCATGCCACACTCCAAGTGACCCCCTCCCGGGGTGGTGGACCTTCCAGAACATTCTAGAAGCTTTTGGTCAAAACACCAAAAACATTTCCGATCCCCGGAAATTGACTTTCCTTGTATGAATCTTATTATCCGGACCATTTCGGATCTCCTTGTGATATCCCGGATCCAATCTGAGAATCCGAACAAAATTCATTCTCTTTACTCACATTCCATATCTACTAAACAACATCGAATCCTTAAGTGTGTCTCCATACGGTTTGTGAATTATGCAGACATAACCGAGACTCTTCTCTGATCAATAACCAATAGAGGAATCTGGAAATTCATATGGCTCCCACATATTTCTACCATTAATCTGTGATCGAATGAACCATTTACATACGATACCAATTTCCCTTTGTCTCGTGATACTTTAGTTATCCGAGGTTTGATCGACGGTATCTCTGCATACCTAGTTCAACCTCGTTACCGATAAGTACTCTTTACTCGTTCCTGTGATATATGATCCCTTGTGAGCCAGTCACATGCTTGCAAGCTAAATGTACGACATTCCACCGAGAGTGCCTAGAGTATATCTATCCATCATATGGATGGACAAATACCACTCTTGATCCATGTGCCTCAACACATACTTTCCGAACACTTAATGCCACCTTTATAACCACCCAGTTACGAAGTGGTGTTTGATGTTATCAAAGCATCCATCCGGTGATGGTGATTAACATGATCTCATGGTCGAAGGATTTAGGTTACTATGTATTGAAAGCTTATAGCAAGTGAACTATTTAAATGACTTGATCTTATGCTATGCTTAACTATAGGAGTATGTCCATCACATCATTGTTCTAATGATATGACCTTGTTTTAATAACATCTCAATGTTCATGATCAGGAAACCATGATCACATATTAACCAACAAGCTAGTTTAACAAGAGGCTTTACTAGGGACTCCTTTATGTTTACAAATCACACAAGTATTAATGTTTCCAGTTAATGCAATTATAGCATGGTATTAAACATTTATCATAAGCATGAAGATATGATAATAACCACTTTATTATTGCCTCTTGGGCATATCTCCAATAGTTTCTTGTAGAATGTAAACGGTAACAGTAGATGGAATATCAATGATAAAGATTGGACCGGGGTCCACAGTTCACTAGAGGTGTTCTCCTTAAGATAGATAGCATGTTGGGTGAACAAATTACAGTGGGGAAATTGAAAGATTGAGAAAACATAACAATGCATATACTAGACATCTTGACTCCTATGAAATTTTGATTGGGCATTACAACAAAATACATAGACCGTAATCCAACTGCATCTATGACTAATAATCCACCTTCAGGTTATCATCCGAACCCCTTCCAGTATTAAGTTGCAAGCAACAGATAATTGCACTAAGTAATGTGTGTAAAGTAAACAATATGATTGTTCCATGAACAAAGGATTGTTGTTTTCTCCCTAGTAGCAACAAGACATCTACAACCTTAGAGATTTATGTCACTTCCCCAGATTACTATAGGCATGAACCTACTATCGAGCATAAATACTCCCTCTTGAATTTGCAAGCATCTACTTGGTCAAGATAACTACTAACAATAGAGTGCATGCAAGATCACAAATAACATAGACATGATAGAATCAATAATAAATCTAACATAGTATCTCAATATCCATCAGATCCCCGCAAACACAACATGTATGATTACAAATAGATGATCTTAATCATGAACGGAGCTCACAAGATCTAAGCATGATAGCACAAATGAGGAGAAACAACCATCTAGCTACTATAGGGACCCATAGTCCAAGGGTGAACTACTCACGCATCACTCCGGAGGCTGGCATGGTGATGAAGAAGGCCTCCAGGATGATCTCTCCCCTCCGGCAGGATGCCAGGAAGAGCTTCAGATCCCCCCGATCTAGGGATGATGGTGGCAACGACTATGGACTGTTTCGTGGAGATTTGATCGGGTACTTAGGGTTTCTGCATCAGGGTGCTTTTATAGGCGAAAGGGCAAGGTCGATGGGTGCCCGAGGGGCCCACACCTGGTGGCGGCGCGACCCTAGGGTGTGGCCACCTCGTGACCCCCCTTCGGATGCTCTTCGGACTCCGTGTTCCTTCTGGTAAAATATTGACTTTGGCTTTTGTCTCGTCCAATTTTGAGATTATTTCCTTACTAGATTTTTTGAAACCAAAATAACAGAAAACATGCAACTGGCACCGCGGCATCTTGTCAATAGGTTAGTTCCGTAAAATGTATAAAAATACTTCAAAGTGTAGACAGAACATAGCCAAGTTTACGGATGGCAATGGGTACCCGTAACCTGCTTACCCTGCGGGTTTTTACCCATTAGGGTAAGGGTATGGTAGTAAAGTTATACCCACGGGTAAGTAATTGGACAAAAATCTCTACCCATTGGGTATTGCGGGTGCAGGTATGGTAATGGAAAACCCGCACCCGCATACCCACCCACCCGACATATTAGTAGATGACACGTGGGGCATTAGTATTATAGCATTTTTTAAAAAATTTGTGAAATTCTGGAGTTGACGAGTGTTGTTATGTGACTGATTGTGGTATGGCGTGTGACTGTTTTGCAATTATTTTCAGATTTCAAAATTTGAAAAATATACTTTCTATGCAACTTATGTTTGAACATAACTTGTTTTCTTCACATATATCATGTGTTTGGCTATGTATTTTCATTATTTAATATATATTTGCTTGTTTGCTGAAATCATGAATGAATGAAAATATATGCTAGCATTTTTTATATGTTGTGTTATTGCAATACCTTGTTGAGTTGTTTGGACTAATGGGTGGGTATTGCCCGCGGGTTTTTTTACCCTCGACGGGTGCGGGTATGGGATAAAATCTATACCCACGTGCGGGTGCGGGTTCAGGTTGCGGGAAAGATCTGAGATTGCGGGTGCGGGTTTGGTTAAACTCCACCCGCACCCAATAGCCGTGGGTGCCATCCGTAGCCAAGTTGATACTAAACAAGCATGGAGCATCAAAAATTATAGATATGTTTATGACGTATCATGTATCTATAATTTTTTATGCTCCATGCTTCTTTTGTATCAACTATCTTATGTTTTGTCTACACTTTGAGGCATTTTTATACATTTTCTGGAACTAACCTTTTAGCAAGATGCCATAGTGCCAGTTGCCTGTTTTTTTGCTGTTTTTGGTTTCAGAAAAGCTAGTAAAGAAATATTCTTAGAATTGGACGAAACAAAAGCGGAAGTTCCTATTTTTCCAGACACTACACGGAGTACAAATCAGAGACGGAGGAGAGCCACGAGGTGGCCACACCACCCCTAGGCGCGGCCCCACCCTGGGCCGCGCCTAGGCATGGTGTGGGCCCCTCGGGCATCCACCGACCTTGCCCCTTGTATCATCCCAAAAATATTAAACATGGATCACCAAACTCTAATCACTAAAATTAGGGTTAACAAAAACTTTGATTAATTAAAATCATATGAATGCATGTGTGAATGAGATGATTTGATAAATGCATGAATGAAATTGTGTGATTAACCTAAATAGCAAGAAATGGTTTAAATAGGAAAATAATATCATATAAAACATTTCCATGCAGAAACAAAACAAGAGAAAATCAAAAAACAAATAAAATAATGCAAATGGTCATTTTTGCCAATCTTGCTCACTAGGTCACTTTGAGTGCTTCTAGTCCAAGATTTCAAATAGAAACTTTTCCAATTCTTTTCACCCCTTGATAGAACTAGTAAAAGTGCATCAAGTCCCACCTTTCAAACTTGCAGAAACATTTCGCAACCCCATTCAAATCACAATTCAAAATTGAATGTTATGCATATGTGAAGATCATCCATTTTTCAAAACCCAACCAAACCAGTGCCCCTTGACTAATCCAACTAACCAGATACTACCTAGCATGTGCCTAGCCAACCCACAAAGTTTGAATCCAAAATTAAAATTTGAAGTTCTTGCGGCCATTTCATCAAACACCTTGCAGATTCAAATCAAACAAACATCTAACACTATTTGCAGCAGTAAAATTGGCTTATCTTGTTCCCTCTATGGATGCAACCAGCCTTTAGTAGATCATCTAGCCCCTTTAACTATCTTTAGCACCACTGTGAGCAAGCCTAGCCATCAATGGTGAGCATGCCGAGAGCAAACTTGCCACCCCCATGTCGCCAGCGAGCTAGAGGCTTCACTAGCCTCGCCAACCTTGTTTGGGACATGCAGCACCGTCCATCGCCACTCCCTGTCCCAGCCCCGAGAAATGCCAGCCCCTGGACCACACGCCCAGGCCATGCCAAACCTTTTTGCGACCATACCGAGAGCGCGCCCATGCGCCACGCTCGACCAGCACACACAGACCATGCGCCGCCCTCGCCGCTTGCGGGGAGGTTCACCAGCACCCCGCCAGACATGCCCGTTCTCCGCCGCGTGGACCATGCGCGCTGTGCGCCATCAAAACCTCCGTCGGACCCACCTAGTGCATCGAAGTGTTCCGACCGATCAGCACCGCCCCACGCCTCGCCACCACGCTGTTGAGCTTCGCTAGGGAGCACAGCACCGCCCCCTACTGTCTCCCATGCCAGTAGCCCTCTGTGCCGTCGACCACGACGAGCTCAGCCCGCGCCCATCGGTCCCCTCTTGCCACTATAAATAGAGGACTCCACCGCTCGAATTCGCCACACCATCTCACTCCCCACCTCTCACTAATACTTCCCACTTCTTCCCGGAGCAAGGCGAGCAGCGCATCGCTGGAATTTGGCCGGAGCCCACCGCTGCTGGAGTGGAGCCGCCCCAGGAGGAGCTGCCGGTACCAGGAGAACCGCCGTTGTCGACTTCGTCGTTCGCCCCCGTCGCCGACCCTCGCTGAGCCCTGGTGAGCCTCCACGACCCCCACCTGCCGCGTTAGGGTTCTGTCTCGCCGGCGCTGCCCGACGTGGACGATGAACCAGAGCTGTTCGATTAGAACTAGATCCCACGGTCCACATTGCCCTGTACCGCTTCGCCCCTCCCCGTCTCACTGACACGTGGGGACATCCACTTAACCAGCCCGCGCGTGCGCTGTGTGTAGTGGGCCGACCCAGTTAAACATCCTGCACGACCCAACAATTCAAATTAAGCTTTATTCATTTAATTTCAAACACAATTTTGTACCTATATTCAAAAATCAACCCAGCTCGATTCACTGAACAAAAATGCATGAAACCAATTTTGTTAGAAAGGTACTGAAATGCTTAATCCAAGCCCGTTGGATTCAAATCATTTGGAGTTGTAGATCAACCATGGTAAAAATAACAAGGCAGAAGCTTTTCTGCATTCAAACATTTTTCAAAATTCAACCATAGGAGCTTTTGAGTTGATTCCAACTCTCAAAAATCAAATTTGATCATACCTTTCAGAATATATAAAAACATATAGGTTTACCTGCAGAAATAATGTTCAAGTAATAAAAAAATGCCACATAGGCATTTCTAGTCACTTTATTTAATTAAAATAAAAAGGTTAAACCTTATTAAATTGTGACACCACTTTAAATCACATTCCCATGTACTGAAATATGTGGTGATGACATGTGTCAACATGATCCCATGTTTGAGTTGGAGAATATTAAATCTTAAGTAGTTTTTTTTCAATGAGTAGAAATTACTTTTCTAAAAATAAAACAAATAAGCCAAGTGCATTAATCTTGCCACATTAGTGATGATGCTAGATCATCTAGTGTGAACCATTGTGTGATGATTAGAAATAGTTAAGTATTGTGTGGTGATTGTGTACCTCGTATTTATTTATAGACGCTAGTACCGACCAAGGATACGAGGAGGAAGGAGGATACTACGAGGAAGAAGCCGAGGAGAACTTCAACCACTGCTCTGCACAAGGCAAGCCTTACTACACAAGTTGACCTATGCAAGCTTATACTTGCAATTATGCAAGCTACTACTTGCTTGTTACTATACCAACTATATGCCTTAAGCATATGTGATTACACCCACTTGATACCCAATCCTAGTTTTACTTGCAAACTTTATACATTATTTCTTTATCAAAACCTTCTCTTAGAGTTTATAAAGTGACCTGTAGATATTAGATGGATATTGGAAGGTAGCATAAAAAGCATAAAATTTGGCCTAAGTTAGATAATCTTGATGTCATCCTAAGGCATGAGATTGAACTTGGCTAATCCCCACTTGTTTACCACCCCTCATGAGTCTTTACCCCCACTTATAGATGCTAGTGCTAAGCATAAAACTTGATCAAATTTAGATGGGAATACTTGGTGAAAATGAGTATGAAAACCTTAGAATGATGAGTCATTCTACTGAAATGTTTTGACATGTGTTCTCGAACACCAGATGATTTTGATGATGAAAATGTTGAGGCATGAGCCTTGGCCCTTGATAAAACTGATGGTTGTCTGGATGCGATACCATTCCAATTTTACCGTACAACCATAATAACCGAAAATAGGGCAGGGCTTGACTGGAAATTTATATACCTTAGTATGGGTTCCCTCACGGCCAAGGTCTGAGCTGAGGCTACCTTGTGAAGATTGTCCACCTGTGCAGTACCCAAGATGACAATTAGTCATGGTTGGGAGGCCAAACTCACAGGAGAGGTGCCTATACTAGGGCGTGTAATTGAAAGGTTAGGATTGATTATCCGCATACTGAGTATGGTGAATTCAGGATTGTTCCTGACGGATGTATCGAATGTTGTGGTGAAAGTATACAATCTCTGCAGAGTGTCAAACTATTAGAATAGCCGCATCCACGGTTATGGACAGTTGGAGTGGCCATACTGTTCCCCTATCAGATGTTTTCAAAATGACTTGTGAAAGGAATTATGACTTTGACTTGACCACAACAGGGTTGTGATATGAAATTCAAATTCCCACTTAGGTGTTAGAAAACTTTCAACTAGTTCTCTTTGCTCCTGAACTGAGTAGAGGTAAATCTGGCTTTTTGCAAAACAACCCTAGAGATTAGTGTCCCACTACAAAACCCCCCTTAACTTGTTAGTATTAGTTTGCGAGTACTTAAAGAGTACTCACGGCTTTGTCCCTGGCTATTCCCGTGGCCAGACTATGAAGAGGAGTATCAGGATGACGGACCGCAGGAAGGTTACAACAACTAGGATCATCTCCCATCGTCAGCATTGCCTGTGACCCCGAAGATGGAGCTTCGCCTACGCTATCGTTACTATTACGTTATTCCGCTGCTTGAACTGTATTAAGAACTGGATCGTGAGATCCTTATTTGTGTAAGACCTTATGTATGGTTTGTAATGGATGATGTACTGTGATATCCAAATATGTTATGTCTCACAAAAATGGTAATCCTGGGATTGTGATGTATGGCATAACAGGCATCTGGGATTGAAAACCCGGGTGTTGACACCCCTTCATCTAGATAAGCCCCCCGAGGTAGAAACCCTAAGTACCCGATCAGAAATACACGAAAAAGTCTGTAGCCGCCGCCATCGTCCCTAGATTGGGAGGTATCCGAAGCTCTTCCTGGAACCCTACCAGAGAGGGGAGATAATCCTGGAGGCCTTCTTCATCACCATGCGATCCTCCAGAGTGATGCGTGAGTAGTTCATCCTTGGACTATGGGTCCATAGCAGTAGCTAGATGGTAGTTTCTCCTCTTTGTGCTATCATGTTTAGATCTTGTGAGCTGCCTATCATGATCAAGATCATATATTTGTAATCCTATATGTTGTGTTTATTGGTATCCGATGGATATTGAGTACTATGTCAAGATTGATTATTGATTATATCATGTCTATGTTGTTTGTGATCTTGCATGATGTCCGTTGCTAGTAGCTACTCTGGCCAAGTACTTGCTTGTGACTCCAAGAGGGAGTATTTATGCTTGGTAGTAGATTCATGCCTCTAGTAATCTGGGGGAGTGACAGAAACCTTTAAGGTTGTAGATGTGCTGCTGCTACTAGGGAGAAAACAACAATCCTTTGTCCATGGGGCAATTGTATTGTTTACTTTACACATTTTGCTTAATGCAATTATCTGTTGCTTGCAACTTAATACTAGAGGGGGTTCGGATGATAACCTAAAGGTGGATTATTAGTCATAGATGCAGTTAGATTACGGTCTATGTATTATGTTGTAATGCCCAAACAAATCTCATAGCGATCATCATGACATGTACAAGCATTGTTATTGATGACCCACAAGTATAGGGGGTGTATCGTAGTACTTTTGATAAATAGGAGTGTCGATCCCAACGAGGAGCGAGAAGGTCTTTGAGAAGGAAATCCCTGTGAATACTTAGCAAACGGAATTTTAGTGGTTTTCTAACAAGGCAACAAAACAAAGAGCAAGTAACAAAAGTAACAAACAAATGGAGCAAGTGGCCCAATCCTTTCTTAGCAAAGGACAAGCCGGTGGAAATACTTATAAGGACCAAACGTTCTCGAGGACACATGGGAATTCTGTCAAGTGCTTTCGCTTCAAATATCTGAGTACTCTTCTTTGGTGTTCGTAAGTGTTGTGTGGGTGAACCTGTGCTAACATACCGCCCTTCCTAGGACTAATACATACTTGTGATTAAACCCCCTGCAAACATCCGTAACTACATGAAAGTAATTAAGATATAAATCTAACCACATCCTTAAACTCTGAGATCCTACACTCCCTTGTGCAAAGGTGTCCTAACGGGGGTTCAGGTTTCTGTCACTCCGGCAACCCCACAATTAGTAGGCAAATTCACAATGCATCCCCCTAGGCCCATAAATGGTGAAGTGTCATGTAGTCGACGTTCACATGACACCACTAGAAGAATAGCACCACAACTTAAATACTAAACCATTGAATAATAACTCATCACAGATTCACTACTAACAACATGACTTCTCCCATGTCCTCAAGAACTAAACGAACTACTCACAAGACATCATATGGATCAAGATCAAAGATGATATGATAATGGATAACAATTTGAACATAAACAATAATCCAATGGTTCCACTCACAAACATCAACTACAATAGTAATCAACACCAGGAAAGTTCCCCCTAAGAACTAAAGCAATATCCAACACAATTTGTTACATCGGGACAGAGTGGTGATGATGGTGCTGGTGGAGATGATGGTGTGGATGATGATGATCCCGATGAAGCCTAGCTTGATGACGATGTTAATGGCGACGGTCTCCCCTCTCCGAGAAGGAATTCTGTAACATCCCTAAAATCATGTTTTCAAAGGTTGCACATCATTCATGCATTCATACTCATTTTAGGATCATTTCTTCAAAAACAGAAACTTGTGATCTATCATTTTATGTAAAGCAAGGCAATAGCCTTATTGCTACCTTATAAGAAGGAAGACCTTGTTTTGATCAGTAGAGAATTGATCCTAAGATTGTTTGATATTTTCTAAAGCTTAGACAAAGTTTTCAAAACAAAGTATGAATTTAAAACCATTCATATGTCTTTATTAAATAAATGATAAAGGCATTGTTTTATTTAAAATTCCAATGGGCCAATATAAATTTGAGTAGACAACATTGTTAAATACTCAAATAAGTGCTTGTTCCATCCTATAAAGATGCAGAGAAAATTTGAATTCAGATTCATTTGAAAACCTTTTGAAAATGTTTCCAGAAAATCAAAACAGAAATGGAAAAAGATAAAAGAAATGAAAACAGGCCGGCGCCACTCTATCGGCCCAGTAGCAAATGCAGCCCACCCGGGTTTTCCACTCCCTCTGTTTTTCCATCACACCCGTGCTACCCAGACAGTCATTGATCGGTGGACCCTCGCCAGCTCACCTCCTTCTTCCTCAATTCACGCCCACGACCACGTCGCCGGCTGTTTCCTCCGCCATCACTGCCACACCATAAAATCAAGTTATTGCCGACGATTACGTGTGCGATCCTCGCCCCTACTCCGGCTACAAAATCCCCTCCCCACTCCGCATGTTTCCCCTCACTTCACTCGCTCGCTCCGCCACCAGGCTGTGCGTATTTAAGCTCGAACCACCGCAGTTCCGACGACCTCCGGCGGCGAATTCCGGTGATCCCTCTCCACCCCTTGCCTCCTGGTCTTGCTAGCTTGTTCACTGCATCCTTGCGCGTCGTTTAACACTGCTGCTGTGTGCTAGGATCATCCAGAGCCTCGACAACGTCGACGACAGCAAGTGCCCGACAAAACCATCAACTCCGGCGAACTGTTCTGGTTAGTTCTGACCGCGCCTTGCCCTCTCTTTGATACTCGCATGACCAGCATCGCTTCACGCATCTGACGCACTGCTTATTTTTCTCTGGCATGATCTATATCCTCGCCAATGACGACGAGCAGCCGTACCCGACGACCAAAGCAACTCTGATGAGCAATCCCTGACGACCCCATGCACCCCTCAGTAAACGGCGACCACCTCGAGAACCAGCACTTCACGGCGAGACTGGTGAGCTAATTCCCTTTCCTTGGCGCTTCCTATATCGCTGGTAGCACCACCACCCGAGCATGCCGCCGCTCGCCGTTGACTCAGTGCCGCCAGTCTTTGGTCAGGGCAAAGATGTCCGTTGGATCTGGATCCCACGGCCGCGATAGATCTTAGGTGAAATGGTACGGGCAGATCTGAGCCGATGGATTTTAGTTAGATCTAACGGTGCGCGAGCGTGATCCAGTGCGAAGCGGTACCGTCCAATCAGAAAGCGCCGGGTGGCTAGAGTTTAGATTTAAAATCTGAAATTAGATCTATTAGTTGTTCAAACTTGCAAAATTCATAACTTTTGATCCACACGTTCAAATTTTGCAAATTTTATATCATTGGAATCAGGAGAAAGAATTCTATCCAACCATGCACTTTGTTTAATAAATTGCTTCTGTAAATTGGTTATTTTTGCAGAGACATTTGTAGGCTTATTTTGAGCATAGAAATCATTTGAAAAATGTTTTAAAGACTAAATAAAGTTTATTTAGTGTATATTTGTTTTGTTGTGATTCAGTACTGTTCCACTTGTCTTGTTTGATTTAGAAAAATCATCACATGACATTTGCATGCATTCATATATTTTTTCTTGTTTATTTTGATATGTGAATTTGGTGCTATCATTTTATGTGTAGATTTTGGTGCTAGTGGTGATTATGATTGTGAGGATTGTTGCTACTCCCCCAACTACCAAGGAATTTGGTGCTTCATATTTTTATCCCAATATTTTGACTATGCATTAGAAATATTTTGTATAGGGCTTGCATGAATATTTTGCTAAGTATCTATATGCTATGCTTGGGAAATCCTAGTAGTTGTAGAATTGTTAGAATTTTCTCTAAGTTAAGATACTTGCTATTGCCATGCTTAGACTAGCTAGTAGCAACCAAGGGTGGAATATATACATGCTATGGAAAAATATTGCTAAGTCTTTGACTTATGTTTTTGCTTAATAAAACAACTAAGTGAATGAAACACCTAGGTGGATTGGTAGTTGCTTGGTGGTTTTTGGTTGAGTGGTTACACAAGGCCCATTTATATGGTTTACCTTGTGTATCTAACTTGTGGATTGCCATCCAGGAACAAAAGAATTTGAGATGCCAAATGTTAAGAAGCTTCTAGTGCAGCCACATGGCATTATGGGCTCTGCCTGGATCATATAGGTTGCAATAACTTAGCCATTTGGAAAGTTGGTGGTAGTGGGATGATAGGTTGGAACGCGTCCATTTGGTCTAAGGGAAGGCTTCTGAAAGGTCCTGTCTTGGTGAAAATCAAGTCTTGTGGGGAAAGTGCTGAAGGAAATATGCCCTAGAGGCAATCATAGAGATGATTATATTTCATACGTATCCATGAGTTATTGTAATGTTCCTTGAATATCCATATCAGGCAACTTGTATTGATTGGAAATTATGTGAATTGTTTGTGAAACTCTTTACTTGTATGGTTATTTAATAGTTGTCCCTAGTCAGAGTTCATGTGAGGACACATGTGAATATTAGACTAGCACATCGATTGGTTGATGACTATGTTTCGCAAGTCATAGACATGGAGATGTCAAACCAATGATGTGGACACATGTTATGAACATGGGGTTGGACTGACCCAACTTGATACTAGCAATTAGTTGCAGCTCTCTCTCTACACATCATGTACGTTTTGTCCTTAGACCTGAGATTTTCGCATGTACTTGAGATGTGGTTCGACCTACTTTGGGGCTATCAAACGCTACACCGTAACAGGGTAGTTATAAAGGTAGCTTTCGGGTTTTTCCTGAAGCATGCTGCAAGCCATGGTCAATCAAGATGGGATTTGCCCCTCTCTACTTGAGAGAGATATCTCTGGGCCCCTCGAGTGATCGGATCCAGAAATGCATGGCCGTGCTACATATGGTTAAGAGTTAACCTAGTAAAGGGATTCCGAATCACGGTATCGAGAAAGGGAGGTCAGCTTGGAGCTAGACCAAATATCGTGAGGCAAAGGAAAAGACATGTACTAAACCTTGTGATGGTTCGTCCGATATGATCTTTATATGCATTTAGGAGTTGGCACGTCTTGCTAGAGGCCGCTACCAACTATTGATAGAATAAGTGTATTCGTATCATGTCTATACGTATATGAACCTATAGGGTCACACACTTAAGGGGCTGGAAGCCTAATGAGGATTGGATCCGAATTAGACCAGGCTTAGGCTACTAATGGGCTGCTAATGTAGAAGCCCACTAGGGACGCCTATATAATAGAGGGTGGGGCGAGCTGACCAGGGTTAGACCTCAGACCATTCCACTCAGCCGCCACACCTCTTGCCTGTGTTGCACGCACGGACCTAGCAGTCAGGCGTCTGACGCTTCCACCCTGTACGTGTGGATACCTCGAAGGTGTTGCATCTGTAGCACTTGGACGAGCCACGCAAGGGGAGCTGCTCGTGGGACGAGAACAAGGAGGGGACGTGGGCGTCTGCTTTGCCTTGGACGCTTCATCAACTCCATAGCTCTGGCGTCTAGTGGTAATCCCGTGATCTATGACAACGGTAATCCTGGTTTACGCGGTAGAAAATTTTGATTTGCGCTAGTGTAGCCTACCCGTATCCCTACAGTGGTATCAGAGCCGATGCTGTTCAGTTATAGGTTTAGGATGTCTACATATGGTGATATGCAGATTGATATGAATGATGTGATCGTTTATATAGCTGTGGTTCAGGATTGATCTATGATCTTGCTTTCCGTGATCGTGATTCTGAGGTAGTCGAATGACTTACCCCTACCGGTCGGTTTCTGCCATCGGGGTAGACAGTGACACATGAATCCTGCTGAATCATGCGAAGATCAATATGATTGATCGAATCGGAACCTAGATCTAAAATCGATGTACCGTGATCAAAGGAGTTTGATTAGATCGGAACAATAGTCGGTTTATGAAAAATTTGATTTGCCGATCAATCCGCGAGGGGCGCTGCCCCTTCGAACCCCGCAGGGGGAGACCCCATAGACCCCCCTTAATCATAGCCCCTTTTGTATCTCGTTAAGGTAACTAGGTGCTGCGATGTCACATGATCCGGTAGAATGCGATTCTATGCATAACTTGTTTTTGCAGGATGTATGTGATCAATATGGCCCATATATGTATGTGATGCATGTATGAAATTTTGCATGACCTACATGTCGTGAGTAGGGCAACACGGCTAGAGCCATATGTGTTGTCATTTATTGTAATGGCCTGCGTGCGAACTTGTGATGATCCCAATACTATGTAATTTTGATTACTAGCTGTTAGGAGTAATAGCTTGTATTAGTTCTTGGAGGACTCATCACTTGGAAGATGGCTCACATGGAACATGAAGATGGAGATCATCATGGTGGACAGGTTCTATGGTGATGGAGATCACCATGAGAAAATGGGCCATACTGTGTCACATCATATGTGAATGCTATTCTCATGCGTTTTACTACTATGCATGCTTAGATGATAGAAGTAGAACGATCCCTCAGAAAGTTTAAGTTAAACCATGCCCTCCCAACCAAACCTTGCACCATCCTATGCCCTGTACAATCGTTGGTGGGCCTATGAAATTAGGGTGCCGCGGTTTTCCTTGGCTGGATGGGTTTGTATCGGATACCTACACGCATAAGGGTTGGTGAGCTTGACAAGGTCATCTTAACAGTTAAGGACCTTGGGGCATAAAGGTTGGGCGCCTAGTTTTGACATAGAGATGTCACCCAACAACAAGAGTCATATGTGATATGATTAGCAAGTGTTGCTTACCGATTTACCTTGTCTTCTAGCAGTGATGCTGAAGCTCACTAGTCGACTTGTTAATTGTGGATCTTGAATCACTTAGTATCAATAGAGGGATATTGATTTAAGTGGGAGTATATGCTATTAAATTGTTTAATATGTTTTACTCTTTCATGGTTACATGGCTTAGTATTTTGCATGTTTTCTGTTGTAGATCAATGGCACCGAACACTACATCACCTTTCTCTTTGCGTTCGATTCTTGACGAAGATAAACTAAATGGAACAAACTATTTGGACTGGGTCCGTAACCTGAGAATTGTTCTCAGGTCAGATAAAAAGGAAACGGTTCTGGATACCCCCAATCCCTGATGAACCTCCTAATAATGCATCTGCTGCCCTCAAGAATGCCTACAAGAGAGCATGTGATGATTCTCTTGAGGTTAGCTGTCTTATGCTTGCATGCATGGAACCTGAACTCCAAAAGAAGTTTGAGGATCAGGAAGCGTACGCTATGATCGTCGCTCTTAAGGACATGTTCCAAGATCAGGCAAGGACTGAGAGGTACAATGTTGCCAAGTCCTTTGTCGAATGCAAGCTGGCAGAGGGAGCAGCTGTAGGCCCCCATGTGATCAAAATGGTTGGTTACAGTCAGACTTTGGAAAAGCTTGGTTTTCCACTAGGCCAAGAGTTAGCCACTGACTTTATTTTGGCGTCTCTTACATCCAGCTATGGGCAGTTCATTTCTAACTACCATATGCATGGGGTGGAGAAGGGCCTTAATGAATTATGTGGGATGCTTAAAACAGCAGAAAGTGACATGAAGAAGTGTGCAGGGCATAGCCATGTGATGGCTGTGCAGAACAAGCCTATCTTCAAGAAAAGGGGTACTTCTTGGAAGAAGAAGGGCAAGGCTAAGGATACGATCCCTAAGCCTGCACCCAAGCAAAAGGCTGGACCTGTAGAAGACACTGAGTGCTTCTTTTGTCATGAACATGGCCACTGGAAGAGAAATTGCAGCAAGTACCAGCAGCAAGTACCAGGCTTCTTTGAAGAAGAGTGGAAGTAAGAGTACTTCCCACTCAGGTACGCTTGTTGTAAATGTTGTGGACATTCTTCTCACTGATTCCTATGTTAACTCTTGGGTATTTGATACCGGATCGGTTGCTCATATTTGCAATTCGATGCAGGGGCTGATAAGGACTAGAGAAGTGCAGAAAGGCAAAGTGGATTTTCGCATCAGAAATAAAGCAAGGGTTGCTGCATTTTTCGTCGGCTTCATGCAACTTCACCTTCCGTTAGGATTTATTTTGGAGTTGAATAATTGTTATTACATTCCTAGTATGGGTCGAAACATTTTATCACCTTCATGTTTGACGAGGGATGGTTATTCATTCGCGAGTGCAAACAATGGTTGTGTACTCTCTAAGAATGCTATGTTTATGGCTAATGCTCCCATTGTGAATGGGTTATTTATTTTAAATCTTGATGATGCATCTGTTTACAATGTTAGTGCTAAAAGGCTTCGGCCTAATGATTTGAGTCCTACCTATTTATGGCATTTTTGTTTGGGGCATATAAGTGAAAAGCGCATGAAGAAGCTCCATGGTGATGGTCTTCTAACTTCGTTTGATTTTGAATCATACGAGACATGTCAAGCTTGTCTACTTGGAAAGATGACCAAGTCACCTTTTTCGGGTTTACCCGAGAGAGCGACAGACTTGTTGGAACTCATACATATTGATGTATGTGGGCCAATGAGCACGACAGCCAGAGGAGGATATCACTACTTCATTACTTTCACTGATGATTTCAGTAGATATGGTTATGTCTACTTGCTAAGGCATAAGTCTAAAACTTTTGAAAAGTTCAAGGAGTTTCAGAGTGAAGTAGAGAATCAACGTGGCAAGAAAATAAAGGCCTTGCGATCTGATCATGGAGGTGAATATTTGAGTCACGAATTTAGCGATCATCTTAAGAGTTGTGGAATTGTTCCACAGCTTACACCGCCCGAAACGCCTCAAAGAAACGGGGTCTCCGAACAGCGTAATCGAACTTTGTTGGACATGGTTCGATCGATGATGAGCGAGTCGGATTTACCATTATCATTTTGGGGTTACGCTCTAGAAACAGCAGCTTTCACACTTAATAGGGTACCATCTAAATTCGTAGTTAAGACACCATATGAGATGTGGACTGGAAAGAATCCCAGTTTGTCTTTTCTAAAGATTTGGGGTTGTGATGCATTTGTCAAGCGACTTCAGTCGGACAAGCTAACACCCAAATCAGATAAGTGCATTTTCATGGGATATCCGAGGGAAACCTTAGGGTATTACTTCTACAACCGAGAGGAGGGCAAAGTGTTTGTCGCTTGTAGCGGTGTTTTCCTAGAGAAAGAGTTTCTCACTAAGGGAACAAGTGGAAGGTCGGTGCGACTTGAAGAAGTTCAAGATGAGCCAGTTGGGGATGCTTCTACGAGTGATGCTATTGTAGCAGAACAAGTTGAGGAACCCGTGGCAATAGAAGCACCACAACCACGAAGGTCGGCGAGGCTCCACGAAGCGCGAGAATTATTATTGTTAGATAATGATGAGCCTGTGACCTATGCAGAAGCGATGGTGGACCTAGACTCTGAGAAATGGTTGATCGCCATGATATCCGAGATAGATTCCATGGGAGACAATCAAGTTTGTAACTTGGTTGACCTGCCTGATGGTTTTAAAGCCATTGAGTGCAAATGGATCTGTAAGGAGAAGATTGATATGGATGGAAATGTTCACATCCATAAAGCTCGACTTGTTGCAAAAGGTTTTCGATAAGTTCAAGGAGTTGACTACGACGAGACTTTCTCGCCCGTAGCGATGCTTAAATCTATACGGATAATTCTAGCCATTGTTGCACATTTCGACTATGAAATATGGCAGATGGATGTCAAGACGGCTTTCCTAAATGGAATCCTAACTGAGGACATGTATATGATGCATCCCGAAGGTTTTGTCGATCCAAACAATGCTAGAAAGGTATGCAAACTTCTGAAGTCCATTTATGGGCTGAAGGAAGCATCTCGGAGTTGGAATATTCGATTTGATGAATTTGTAAAGGAGTTTGGCTTCATCAAAAAAGAACAAGAACCTTGTGTTTACAAGAAGGAAAGTGGGAGAGCGCTGGTATTTCTAATCTTATATGTAGATGACATATTGCTGATTGGAAATGACATTCCTATGCTCGAGTCTGTTAAGACCTCATTGAAAAATAGTTTTTTGATGAAGGACTTGGGAGAAGCGGCATATATTCTGGGCATCAAGATCTATAGAGATAGATCAAGGAGGCTAATTGGATTAAGCCAGAGTACATACATTGACAAAGTGTTGAAACGGTTCAGCATGGAAGAGGCTAAGAAGGGGTTCTTGCCCATGTCTCACGGCATTAAACTCAACAAGACTCAGTGTCCTTCGACTACTGATGATCGTGAGCGCATGAGCAGAGTTCCATATGCTTCAGCTATTGGATCCATCATGTATGCAATGATATGTACTCGCCCAGATGTTTCCTATGCTCTAAGTGTTACGAGCAGATACGAGGCTGATCCAGGTGAAGGTCACTGGACAGCGGTAAAGAACATCCTTAAGTACTTGAAAAGGACTAAGGATGTGTTCCTAGTTTATGGAGGTGAGGATGAACTCAGTGTAAAGGGTTACCAGTCTGAGTTACCTTAACGACTCAGATGATTCGAAATCGCAATCAGGTTATGTGTTTGTCTTGAATGGTGGTGCTGTGATCTAGAAAAGTTCCAAGCAAGATACGGTGACCTCCTCTTCAACAGAAGCTGAATATATTGCTGCCTCGGAGGCAGTAAAGGAAGCTTTTTGGATTAGGAATTTCCTGATCACTCTCGGTGTGGTTCAGGGCGCGTCCAATCCCTTGGACGTTTATTGTGACAGCAATGGTGCTATTGCACAAGCCAAGGAACCTAGACAACACCAGAAGAACAAACATATTCGCATGCGTTACCATCAAATTTGAGAGTTCGTTGAGGATGGTAGTGTCATGATATGCAAAATACATACGGACTCAAATGTTGCTGATCCATTGACTAAGCCTCTCCCTCAGCCCACGCATGAAGCGCACACAAGATAAATTGGTATTAGATACATTTTATATTGACTCTAGTGCAAGTGGGATACTGAAGGAAATATGCCCTAGAGGCAATCATATAGATGATTATATTTCATATGTATCCATGAGTTATTGTAATGTTCCTTGAATATCCATATCAGGCAACTTGTATTGATTGGAAATTATGTGAATTGTTTGTGAAACTCTTTACTTGTATGGTTATTTAATAGTTGTCCCTAGTCGGAGTTCATGTGAGGACACATGTGAATATTAGACTAGCACATCGATTGGTTGATGACTATGTTTCGCAAGTCATAAACATGGAGATGTCAAACCAATGATGTGGACACATGTTATGAACATGGGGTTGGACTGACCCAACTTGAGACTGGCAATTAGTTGCAGCTCTCTCTCTACACATCGTGTACGTTTTGTCCTTAGACCTGAGATTGTCGCATGTACTTGAGATGTGGATCGACCTACTTTGGGGCTATCAAACGCTACACCGTAACAGGGTAGTTATAAAGGTAGCTTTCGGGTTTGTCCTGAAGCATGCTGCAAGCCATGGTCAATCAAGATGGGATTTCCCCCTCTCTACTTGAGAGAGATATCTCTGGGCCCCTTGAGTGATCGGATCCAGAAATGCATGGCCGTGCTACATATGGTTAAGAGTTAACCTAGTAAAGGGATTCCGAATCATGCTATCGAGAAAGGGAGGTCAGCTTGGAGCTAGACCAAATATCGTGAGGCAAAGGGAAAGACATGTACTAAACCTTGTGATGGTTCGTTCGATATGATCTTTATATGCGTTTAGGAGTTGGCACGTCTTGCTAGAGGCCGCTACCAACTATTGATAGAATAAGTGTATTCGTGTCATGTCTATACGTATATGAACCTATAGGGTCACACACTTAAGGGGCTGGAAGCCTAATGAGGATTGGATCCGAATTAGACCAGGCTTAGGCTACTAATGGGCTGCTAATGTAGAAGCCCACTAGGGACACCTATATAAGAGAGGGTGGGGCGAGCTGACCAGGGTTAGACCTCAGACCATTCCACTCATCCGCCACACCTCTCGCCTGTGTTGCACGTGCGGACCTAGCAGTCCGGCGTCTGACGCTTCCACCCTGTACGTGTGGATACCTCGGAGGCGCTGCATCTGTAGCGCTTGGACGAGCCACGCAAGAGGAGCTACTCGTGGGACGAGAACAAGGAGGGGACGTGGAACGTTTGCACTGCCTCGACGCGCTTCATCAACTCCACAATTGCGCGTCTAGTGGTAATCCCGTGATCTATGACAATAGTAATCCTGGTTTACGCGGTAGAAAATTTTGATTTGCACTAGTGTAGCCTACCCGTATCCCACCTCTGCATATGGAAGAAACTAAGTACTTAGCCGTGTCCCCGGTAATGGACAATTTGAGCATCAAGACATGGAAGCTATCAAGAATCTCCTCACCCCAATTTTCTAAGTTAAAACTTGTGGTTGAACAAGGGTGAAGGTTCACCAATTTATATTGGTGGTTCCTTGGGAAAGTTTTGCCAAACAAAAACTTAGTGTTTTCAACTAATAGGAAAAACCTATTTTGAGCAAAGCAAGCCTAAGCTGCACTTAGCCAAATTCATGTAGTAACTAGATGCTAATATTCTACTAAGGTATCACTTGCCAATACTATTCCAATGTATTGACCCACTATGGCTGTAACTTGTGATGTTGCAGGTTACTCTGATGATGATTAGGGGTTATGAGTCTACACTCAACATGCTTGCCTGTGGCACATGAAGATGAAGACTTCTAACTTTATATTGTTAAGTTACACTCTTGTACTAGCCTATGGCTATGGAGTTGTAAAAGACTATGTTATCTCTGGAATGACGATGTAATAATGACCTTTGTTTCTGTGTACTTCATCTTAAACTGTGGATGCTAGCAATTGATCCAGGGACTAGCATTGCAATCACAGGGATCTTTACCTTTATAAAGGTGGCATCTTACAGATGGTATTAGAGCACTGTGTTGCCTGTAGGATTATGACCCTAGGATTGGATTAGAAACCACTAAGGAAATTTTTCCAACAATTTCCACACTTGTCTTTTTCTTCTCGTAAACTTTTCTAATCTTCTTTCTCATCTCTATTTGTAGATGAACTCCATCAACGAAGCCGTAAGGAAGGGACCACTCATGACCATTACCTTGGAGTGTGAGACTGAATTTACCAAACCCTCAAGAACCTTATGGTTACCATGGGGATACATGGTGCAGCTGTGTACAAAGGATTCCCCGTGATGGAGTAGAATACTGGTGGGTGCAACTTCACTTGTACAAAAACAAGGGAGACAACCACAAGGAGTCAGGATTTTGCATGTTCACCAACTCAGAATGCACATAACATTCTTTGACTCTGCAAGAAATGCAACATGGAATGCTATCAAGGAGCTTGGAGATAGACTCAAGTGCAGAATGCTCAACACCCAAAATGACCTTAGAGAAGAAAAGAAGCATACCCAAGAGTTAGAGGCTACTAACCAACGTTTAAAAGGAGACATCATAGACTTAACAATGGAGTCATGTGATCAAGATCAACAGATTTCCTCTAGGGATGCCCTGTTAGCCAACTTGGCAAGTGAGTGGGGATTGTAATGCACTTCGTTAGTTGGACCACCACACTTATCGTTTTTATTTTCCAAAAATTTGTCTAAGTCATGTTGAACCTTTGATGCTTGTAAGGGATTTATGTGTGCCATGACTTGTGTGTTTGATTGCAAAAGATATGCATGTGATATTTTGTCTTGTGATTCTTTTTCTATTGATGTTGATTCTAAATTTACTCTATCTTATAAAAATAGATGCCTAAGGTTATTATCAACTCGGCCAAGGAGTTCAAGGGAACTCGTTTTGGTACTCGTCTCATTGAGCTCACTAGTGTGCTCAACCTTCCACTTCCTAGCATCATGACGATTCCCCTCACCAAGTTTGAGAGGAAGGACCTTTGGGGCTTCAGAGTCACCCAACCTGGACGCCATATAGAGCCAACTATGGAGACCATCACTTTCAAGCTGATGCATGACGACAAAGAGAAAGGCTTATATGTAGTTATGCAGGAGTTACTCGGGAGCCTGGTCGGGAGACACTCCACAGAGCTTAGAGGTCTTTACTTTCACCCCTTTGGGAGACGCAACGAGGAGGGTGAGGCTATTGAGTATGAGGATGTTGCTAGAGAGACGATGGAGCCGATTCGTCTATACCTTCAGGACCTAGAGGGTCTTATTAGGCACCTAGATACTGATAGGACCAACGTCATGCTTAGCAATGACGAGCTCCAGGTTTAGCTTCGTGAGAAGGACAAGCTCTTCACGGAGCAAGATGAGATAGTCAAGGAAATGGAGGCCAAGTTTGAGAGCCAGGACAGGAACTTCAAGAACCAAGAGAAAAGAATCCAAGACAGGAACAAGAGGATCCGGGAGATGAATGAAGAGCTAGAGGCCAAGGACTTCGAGCTCGAGCATCAACAGGGAGTGATTGAGAGGCTTCGCTCACAGAAGAGAGCTCTTAGGGCCAAGATAGAGGCCTTGACTACTAGTGTTGATGAGTACAAGACCGCCATGGAGAATGCAGGTCTTACACTTGTTGACGAGGAGATTGATGCGGAGGAGTAGTGCAGACTACTCGATTTACTTTCATCTACCGTACTTTAATTTTTGAGTCACAATGACCATCCAACATGTGGGTGGCTTGCTATGGTGTGTTTTGCATTTTCCAAACTTGTTGTTTATGTTGTTCAAACTTTATGTTGTTTTTTATGCTTGGTTATTGTGATTGTCTATGGATGTATTGTGCATGTTAAGCATCTATGGGTATCTCATTCTTATCCTTATGAAAACCACAGATGCCTCCTCGACGTGCCAACCCCAACCCAAACAAAAACAATGTCACTCCCGATATGAAGCAGTTGATGACAGCACAAGCACAACTGATGCAGATGATGACCACTTTCATGCAGAATCAGAATAACAATAACAACAACAACAACCAGAATAATCCACCAGGATTTGACATGCTCACCAGATTCCTAAGACTGAGGCCTGCAAAGTTCTCAGGAACCACTGATCCAATGGTGGCCAATGATTGGCTACGTTCAGTAAACAAGGATTTGGTAACTGTCGGCTGCACCGACGAGGAGAAAGTCAGGTTTACAGCACATCTATTGGAAGGACCAGCAGCAACTTGGTGGGATAACTTCCAGATCACCACTCCCATTGAGGATGTGACTTGGGTGGATTCCGCACAGCTCACATCTCATTCGGGTGATGAATTTGAAGAATAAGGAGTTCCACAATCTGAAGCAGCGTCATTGTAGTGTGGCTGAATATATTGAGGAGTTCAACAATCTGGCGCGTTATGCACCGGATGAAGTTGATACTGATGCCAAGAGGAAGGAGAAATTCCTCGAAGGACTGAATGATGAACTGAATCTACATCTGTCTGTTGCCTATGTCCCAACCTACCAATCACTTTGTGACAAGGCTACCATCTTGGAGAACAAGATGAAGCAGGTTGAAAGCAGAAAGAGGAAGCACAACTCTGACAAGCACAACTCGGGATTGTCTCACAAGCGTTCCCATCATGAGGATAGTGGGATTTCTGGATTCCACAAACATGGCAAGTACAACAATCACCACAACCGCCATCATGACAACAAGCATCACCGTAGTCATGATAATGACAAGTACAAGAACCACAAGAGTGGACACAAGAGTCACCACAGTGGAGGTGGAAGTGGAGTGGTAGTCAGCCTGCAAAAAGAGATATCAGTCAGGTTGAGTGTTTCAAGTGTAAGAAGATGGGGCATTATGCAAATGAGTGCCCAGAGAAGAAAGTTGAAGGAACCACCAAGCCCAACCCTTTCCAGAAGTGACAAGTAAACCACATCAATGTGGAAGAGATTTATGAGGAACCTGATGTTGTGGCTGGTAAGTTCAAACTCAATTCTGTTCCAGCACTTGTTCTTTTTGATATTGGCGCATCGCATTCATTCATATCAAGAGCATTTGTTGATAGAAATGAACTCCTAGTTGAAACTATTGGGTGTCCTATAAAAGTAAGTTCTCCCGACAGAGAAATGATAGTGAACTCAGGATGTTATGACCTAGTCATAGAGTTTGGGAAGTATAAGTTTCCCGTTAATCTGATAATCCTAAATTCCCAAGGATTGGATGTCATTTTGGGAATGGACTGGATGACTAAGCACATGGGAGTGCTAGATTGTTCCTGAGGGGCATCTCATGTCATTGGATGTTCAACCCACCTTGTTGGACAAAATCAAGGAAGCCCAAAAGATGGACAAGGAAATTGAAGGGATTAAAGAAAAGATTGGAAAAGGAAAAGCCAAAGGATTCCATGAAGACGAACATGGTACTTTATGGTATGGAAAACGTATCTGTGTTCCGCAGGATCCGGAGCTTCGGAAACTGATTTTACAAGAAGCACACAACTCACCATATTCCATTCATCCAGGTAACACCAAAATGTACATGGATATGAAGGAAAGATTTTGGTGGAATAATCTCAAGAAGGACATCGCCGAACATATTGCTTTGTGTGATGTATGTAGTAGAGTGAAAGCGGAACATCTGAAACCAGTAGGATTGTTACAACCACTACCTATTCCTGATTGGAAGTGGGACAAGATTGGCATGGATTTCATCACCGGGTTGCCAAGAACCAGGTCAGGATATGACTCAATTTGGGTAGTAGTGGATCGCCTAACTAAAGTGGCTCATTTCATACCCGTGAAGACAACGTATACAAGTGCTAAGTTGGCCAAGATCTATATGAATAGGATTGTGTGTTTGCATGGAGTACCCAAGAGTATTGTGTCTGATAGGGGAACTCAATTCACTTCTCATTTTTGGAGACAACTACATGAGTCATTGGGAACGAGATTGGAATTCAGTACTGCTTTTCATCTCCAGACTGATGGACAGAAAGGACCAACCAGATTTTAGAGGATATGTTGAGGGATGTGCCCTAGACTATGGAGCTAGTTGGGATGAAAGTATGCCTTACGCAGAATTTTCATATAACAACAGCTATCAAGCCAGTATTGAGATGGCATCGTTTGAGTTTCTCTATGGGAGAAAGTGCACTACCCCATTGCTATGGAATGGTGTGGGAGAAAGAAACTTATTCGGGCCAGAACTAATCAAAGAGCCTGAAGAGAAAGTCAAGTTGGTAAAGGATAGATTGAAGATAGCACAGTCTCGACAGAAGAGTTACGCAGATCTAAAGCGTAGAGAGGTCACCTATGAGGTGGGTGATAGAGCATATATTAGAGTATCACCACTTCGTGGAGTAAAGAGATTTGGAGTCAAAGGAAAATTGGCCCCAAGATATGTTGGACCATTCAAAATTCTGAGTCGTAAAGGAGAAGTAGCTTATGAGATTGAATTGCCAGAATCATTGTCTGCCGTTCACAATGTGTTTCATGTGAGTCAGCTAAAGAAATGCCATCCCGAGATGGAGGAGACTTCCTTGAAGGATACCATACCTTTGGAGGAGGTCCAATTGGAAAGTGATCTTACTTATGAGGAAAAACCCATCAAGATTCTTGAAACTGCAGAAAGAGTTACTCGGACAAAGACTATCAAATTCTGCAAAGTTCAATGGAACCATCATTCCGAAGAAGAAGCAACATGGGAAAGAGAAGACGACCTTCGGAAAGACCACCCTCACCTATTTGCTAACCAATCCGAATCTAGAGGGTGAGATTCATCTTAAGGGGGTTAGATTTGTAACATCCCTAAAATCATGTTTCCAAAGGTTGCACATCATTCATGCATTCATACTCATTTTAGGATCATTTCTTCAAAAACAGAAACTTGTGATCTATCATTTTATGTAAAGCAAGGCAATAGCCTTATTGCTACCTTATAAGAAGGAAGACCTTGTTTTAATCAGTAGAGAATTGATCCTAAGATTGTTTGATATTTTCTAAAGCTTAGACAAAGTTTTCAAAACAAAGTATGAATTTAAAACCATTCATATGTCTTTATTAAATAAATGATAAAGGCATTGTTTTATTTAAAATTCCAATGGGCCAATATAAATTTGAGTAGACAACATTGTTAAATACTCAAATAAGTGCTTGTTCCATCCTATGAAGATTCAGAGAAAATTTGAATTCAGATTCATTTGAAAACCTTTTGAAAATGTTTCCAGAAAATCAAAACAGAAATGGAAAAAGATAAAAGAAATGAAAACAGGCCGGCGCCACTCTTTCGGCCCAGTAGAAAATGCAGCCCACCCGGGTTTTCCCCTTCCTCTGTTTTTCCACCGCACCCGTGCTACCCAGACAGTCACTGATCGGTGGACCCTCGCCAGCTCACCTCCTTCTTCCTCAATTCACGCCCATGACCATTCCGCCAGCTGTTTCCTCCGCCATCACTGTCGCACCATAAAATCGAGTTATTGCCGACGATTACGTGCGCGATCCTCGCCCCTGCTCCGGCTACAAAATCCCCTCCCCACACCGCATGTTTCCCCTCACTTCACTCGCTCGCTCCGCCACCAGGCTGCGCGTATTTGAGCTCCAACCACCGCAGTACCGACGACCTCCGGCGGCGAATTCCGGTGATCCCTCTCCACCCCTTGCCTCCTGGTCTTGCTGGCTTGTTGTAAGATCCCTCCTTTATAAAGGAAAAGGATCCCTGTGATTGCAATGCTAGTCCCTGGATCAATGCTAGCATCCATAGTTTAAGATGAAGTACACAGATACAAAGGTCATTATTACAGCCATTCCAGAGATAAACATAGTCTTTACAACTCCAAGGCCACAGGCCTGATACAAGAGTTTGAATAAGTAAATAAATAAAAGTCTTCATCTTCATGTGCCACAGGCAAACATGTTGAGTGTAGACTCATGACTCCTAATCCTCATCAGAGTATCCTGCAACATCACAAGTTACAGCCACAGTGGGTCAATATTTTGGAATAGTATTGGCAAGTGATACCTTAGTATAATTTTAGGTGGACTAGATACTATATGCAATTTGGCTAAGTGTAGCTTGGCTTGCTTTGCTCAAAATAGGTTTTGCCTATTAGTTGAAATCACTAAGTTTTTTATTTGTCAAAACTTTTCCCAAGGAGCCACCAATAGACATTGAGGTCCTTCACCCTTGTTCACCCACAAGTTTTTACTTAGAAATTGGGATGAGGAGATTCTTGATAGCTTCCATGTCTTGATGCTCAAGTTATCCATTGCCATGGACTTGGCTAAGTACTTAGATTTTTCCATCTGTAGAGGTTGTGCACTTTCCCCACCAGACTTGGTTTCACCAAGTCAGGACCTTTCAGAAGCCTTCCCTTAGACCAAATGGACGCGTTCCAACCTATCATCCCACTACCACCAACTGTCCAAATGGCTAAGTTCTAGCAACCTATGTGATCCAGGCAGAGCCCATATTGCCAAGTGGCTGCACTAGAAGCTTCTTAAAACTTGGCCTCTAAAATCTCTTTGTTCCTGGGTGGCTTTCCACAAGTGAGATACACAAGGTAAACCATAGAAATGGGCCTTGTGTAACCACTCAACATAAACCATTCCTTCCCTTCCACCCAGGTGTTTCATTAACTTAGTTCTTTTATTAGGCAAAACATATGTCCAAAGACTTAGAAATATTTTCATCATAGCATGTATAATTCACCAACCCTTGTTTGCTACTAGCTAGGCTAAGCAAGGCATAGATATAAATTTAACTTAGAGATTCCTAGCAATTCTACAACTACTAGGATTTCCCAACATGGCATATAAGCAAAAAATAATAACATGCAAGACTTAGCAAAATATTTCTAATGCTTAGTATGAAACATGGGGATAGAAATATTCATGAAGTACCACTTGCCTTGGTAGTTTGGAGAGTAGCTACACTCCTCACAATCACAATCACTAGCACCAAAATCTACACAAAAAATCATGGCCACAATCACATACAAAACATATACAAAAAAAAATGCATGCATGCAAATGATATGTGATGATTTTTAAAACTCACCCAAGCAAGTGTATAGTACTGAATCATAAACAAGTTGAAAACTTGCCAAACAACAATTATTTAAACCCTAAAACAATTCCTAAACATTTCATATACTCAAATAAGCCCTACACAAGTTTCTGCAATTAAAACCATTCTACCAGGAGCAAAACATTAAACACATTGCATATTTAGAAAGATCTTGCTCTCCTGATTCCAACGGTATAAAATTTGTCAAATTCTAACATGGGGATCAAAAGTTATAGCCAAAACAAATTTGAACATCTAATAGATTCAAATTCAGTCTTTTAAATCTAACTGCTGCCACGCGGCGCTATTCTATTGGCCGGTACCGCTTCGCGTCGGATCATGCTCGCGCACCGTCAGATCTTACTTAACATCTGCGGCTCAGATCTAATCATACCTCTTCGGTGATGGATCTATCACGTCCACTGGATCAAAATCGAACGACCCTAAGCAGATAACCCTAAATCAAGCATGAAGCGGCGCGTATAAGCGGCGATGCGCTCTATCACATGGAGCCGAACTAGGTCAGCTGGGAGGTGGGAGGATGCTCACAATTTACACATCACAATTCACACAAGCAATGTGCAAGCATTCTCAAACAGCTTTTCATTCAAACAACAAAGTTCAAGCACATTTTTAGGCAACAAAATATTTTTGTTACACCACATAAGTTGGTGGGTTTGAGTTAACTAAAATATGGTAGTCCATCTATAGGGTTTACTTGTGATCTTTCCATCCTTCTTAGTTGATTCTTCTTTGCATGAGATCATGGTTTCTTTAGGAAAACTTTTGGTCACAAAAACTTCAAGTGAAGTGAACTCCTTCTAATTTTACATTTCCTCAGTCTCCATATCTTGAGCAAGATTTCCTTGTCTCACTTGTAGTCCTTAGTGGTATCCAAGGTTGAGGTCCTTGGTGAATATGCTGAAGATGATGAAGTCATTAGAGTTGAAGAAGTTGAAGTCATTAGAGTTGAAGAAGTTGAAGTCATTAGAGTTGAAGATGTTGAAGTCATTAGAGTTGATGAAGTCCTTTGCACATGGTGAAGTCTTTGGTCATGGGGTAAGTTTTTCCATCAAGTTGAAATAGAAGAGATGTAGAATCAAAACCAAAATGGTTGAGGAAAGAGTTTACAAGATTGTTTCTAAATAAGTTTTGGAACAAATACAACTCCTATTTTTCTAGGGGTTTTGTCCAATCCTAGGTTTACAAATCCTACAGGCAACACAATGCTCTGATACCATCTTTAGAGGGAGTGACCCAACCTTTAAATAAGGTAAGGTAGAGTCCCCTGTGTTTGCAATGCTAGTCCCTGGATCAATAGCTAGCATCCACAGTTAAGATGTAATATCAAGAAACAAAGGTCATAATACAACTTTATAACCAGGAATAACCTAATTTTATTACATCTTACATAGCTCATTTGGCTATTACATTACATTGCAGCGGAATAACTATAAGCATGGGGTCCTTCATCTTCAAAGTGCCACAGGCAGACATGTTGGTTGTAGACTTTGTAATCCTAATCAATCAATCTTCACAAAAAGCAATCAAACCTGCAACATTACAAGTTACAGCCACAAGGGTCAATACATTTGAATTGTATTGGCAAGTTTCACTACTATGTAGAATATAAGTGGATCCTATCATTACATGCATATTTGGCTAAGTAGGGTTTTAGGCTCATTTGCAGATAGCAATAATTTATCCTATCTTTTCAAAATGGTTTTGAACTTTTGTCACCTCTTTCTGAATTCCTTGGAATCCACCAAGTGTTCAAGTTTTCATCAAAATCTCTTGAGCTCCTTGGTACCCCCAAGTGTTCAAGTTTTTATCCAAATCTCTTGAGCTCCTTGGTACCCCCAAGTGTTCAAGTTTTTATCCAAATCTCTTGAGCTCCTTGGTACCCCCAAGTGTTCAAGTCTTTTGTTATTACTTAAAAGTTTTTCTTTTAGAAATTGGAATGTCGATATTTCCCATAGCTTCAAGCTTTAGTTGCTCAGTATTGTCCATAACCGGGGACACGGCTAAGTACTTAGATTTTTATTTTCTTCTGTAGAAGTTGTACACTTTACCCACATGTCACAATCTCATCTTGTTGCCACCAGTGGCCGCTGGATAGGTACTCACCAAGATGGAGTACTGGCAGATTGAGAATGTGACGAAGTCTTTCCAGAGGGTCCTCCCATACACTATTGCTAGCTTGTCTTCAGTACCCATGTAGGATTCCAAGTTCCTCATTTTTAGTAACCTGAAGACAATGCATGGGTCTTCCCAATGTAGTTGACCAAGCCAGAGCCATAAGTAGCATGTGGTTGTACACGAAAGCCACAATTGGAGAAACATGTTCAATCTCTAAGTTTCCTAGGTGGTTTTCTTTTGGTGCACAACACAAAGAGATTGCCATAGACATGGTTCCTTTTGTTGCCACCTTGTCCAAAACTCAAAGTATCCTTGTCCACCCAGGTAGTTCATTGAGTCCTTGTTTTATTATAAAAAACATAAGTTCTTTTCTCAACTTTATAAAATCTCAACATGTATCTCTTCTCAAAATATTTAGCATGGCTAAGCATTTTACAACTACATTGTTTTCACTAAGGTATATATAATGTATCCTATTAGGATTTAGCATAGCATAAGTATAAAAATCATTTTCATGCATGTTTCAAAATCCACTAAGTATAATGAAAATAGTAGGACTTTGGATGATAGTGTCACTTGCCTTTTTGGTAGGGAATGTTGGTTCACTTCTTGATCTTGCTAGTTTCACACCTTTCTAACTTCACTACAAATCAATCAAGCAAACACAAAATCAACTAGCATTCCAACCAATAACACTCAAACAAATTAACACACATAAAAATAATGGAATCTAAGCCATGCATGCAAGCATGCATAAGATAGTTTTATTTGTCAAGGTGGTCTCTACTAGGCTCTACACATTGTAAGGCTCAAAGTGAACATTTTACAAAGTGGCAAATTCATTTGCAAAAGGGGTTTTATCCATAAACCATTTTAAAATCCATTCATTATTTTATGTGGTGAAAAATGTTTTTATCAAAGCAACAATTTTTATATTGTTCTCCAAATAAGTTGTTAGTTCACAAAACTTGGTGTTTTGGTTCAGTAGGTTTGATTTAAATCATTTTCCCAAAGTTTTTGCTTTAAAATCATTTCTATAATCAAAACAATATTTTTATTTGGCTAGAAATGGGCTAAATCAATTAATCCATCCTAAACTTTACCAAATTCATTTTTAAATCCATGGGTTGGTTCCTAGGGTCAGTAGGTTCACAACAAACCAATTTTGCAAAGATTTCATCCTAAAAATCATTTTGAAATAATTTTTATAACCTAAACAAGCATACAAATGTTTCTGCAAAAACAAACATTTTACCAGAGGCTTTTTACTAAACACATTGCATGGTTGGATAGGGCTTGTTCCACTTATTCCATTGATATAAAGTTTGCAATTTTTTGACGTGTGGATCAAAAGTTACAAGGGTTTCAAAATTGAATCTCTAACACATTCAAATTTGTTTTAAAATGAAGCCTGGGCCACGTGGCGTCTTTCTATTCGCTGATACCGTTTCGTCAGGATCACTCACTGAGGATCGTTGGATCTAATGCGAATCGCACGGCTCATATGCTCTCATACCTGTTCGCTTAAGTCGTTCTGTCTACGCCACAGGATGGGGATCTAACGGCTCACGCGCGTTTGACCAAAAGCTGGCGGCGCAACGACGGTGGCTGGCGGCGGCGCGGTCAGATGGCGGCGGTGCTGGCGAAGCAGGAAGCGAGAGAGGGAGGGAGTAGGCTCACCGTGTTCGCAGAAGCCTGGGGAAGCTCAACGTGGCAGTATCTCGTCGAGGGGCGCACTGTAGTGAGGACAATGGGTCGCCGGAGTTGAGTCTGGCGATGGTTGCACGCGGTCGTGGTCGAGGGCGAGGCTGTAGTTCACTCCGAGGCAAAACGAGGACGCGGTTAGATGCACAGGATCAAGGCGAAGCTGCGAGCGTGAAGGAGAGGGTGCGGGGTGGTCGGTTCTTACCAGGGGAACTTGTCGGAGTAAGGCGCAAACGCGAAGGTGCTCAGTCGGAGTGGTTGCCGATGTTCTGGGGCGCCCGCGGTTGAACGGATGACACGGGCAGGTGCGCAAGGATCTGGGGAAGGTGTCCGTGTGCTTGGGGAGGCAAGGGGTGGTGTAGAGTCGCCGGAATTGGCTGGGGGCGGTGGTCGGAGCAGTGAGGGTGCGCGGAGAAATTCGTGTAGCCTGGTGGCGTGTAGGCTATGGCGACAGAGGGGAAATGGGGAGGAGAGGGAGATGTTTAAGGGAGCGTGGTCGCTGGGGGATTAATGGTTAGCAATGGTAGAATTGATCGCCAAGTAAAGACAGAAACGGCGAGGAGGATTCACATGAGTTGAAGACTTAACAAGGCTGTGGGGCCTTCTGTCGTGAGGCAAAGGAGAGGGAGAAGAGGGCCACCGTCACGCTCTGGGTCGGGCTTGCCAAAGTAAACGCTTTTCTTGGGAGAGAGGGAGTGGGCTGGTACTGGGCTTAGTGGGCTGGCCGGCTGGGCTGAGTTTGTTCCTATTTTTTTTATACTGATCCCTTTTTCCTTTTCTATTTCTATTTTCTGTTTTGAACTTCAAACAAATCAAGCATTCCAAATTAATTCAAACATTCTTCACACTTGCAATTGAATTTGGTTCTGTTTAACAACATAAACCAAAGTCCAAAGGTCAAAATAATATTTTTATCTTAGGGTCTATTATTAATTAAATAAATAGACCTTGTTTATTAAATCAAAATAGGATTTGATTTATTTAAATGTCCATTTGAAGTCTAAATATTTTCAAAACCAAATCAGTAGGTTTTATTTGAGAATATAAAATACTTGGAAAACTTCTTTAAAACAAATAAATAAGTTTTGATGTTTTTAGTTAAAATAGTAAAACCATTATTTTTAATATACTTGGATATTAAATCCTTTTTATTTTATTTAAACAAACCTTTACTATCTTTATCAAATAGAAATATTTTGTTTCAAAGGCTTGGCTAAATTTTGATTTGGCTTATAAAATAAACCTTATTTAATTTCTTCCTTTTCAAAAACCAAATCTTTTTATTTAAAGATCCAAAATAGTAAAACTAAATATTTTTATTTTCCTTTATTAAATGTTTATCTTTGTAAATCCCTTTAGGATTTTATTTGTTCAAAATAGGTTTGAAGATTCTCATTTGGAAATCAAAAAGTTTCTTCTCACCCTGAAATTCAACAAAGTTTTATTTTATTCATTTAATTCTCACATTACAAGATTTGGAAAATCTTGGGATGTGACACTTCCTCTTCGGAATGATGGTTCCACTGAACTTTGTAAAACTTGATAGTCTTAGTCCGTGTGATTCTTTCTGCCGTCTCAAGAATCTTGATAGGTTTCTCTTCATAGGTGAGATCACTTTCCAACTGAACCTCTTCCAAAGGTATTGTATCTTTCAAAGAAGTCTCTTGCATTTCTGGATGACATTTCTTAAGCTGACTCACATGAAACACATTATGAACGGCTGACAAGGACTCTGGTAGTTCAATTTCATAAGCTACTTCTCCTTTACGACTCAGAATCTTAAATGGTCCAACATATCTTGGGGACAACTTTCCTTTGACTCCGAACCTCTTCACTCCACAAAGTGGTGACACTAAGATAAGCTCTATCACCAACTTCGTAGGTGACTTCTCTACGCTTAGGATCTGCGTAGCTTTTCTGTCGGGATTGTGCTATCTTCAATCTGTCTTAACCAACTTGACTTTCTCTTCGGCTTCTTTGATAAGTTCTGGTCCGAACAAACTTCTTTATCCCACACCATTCCATAACAAAGGGGTGGTACACTTTCTCCCGTAGAGAAACTCAAATGGTGCCATCTCAATGCTGGCTTGATAGCTGTTGTTATAAGAAAATTCTGCGTAAGGCAGACTTTCATCCCAACTGGCTCCATAGTCTAGGGCACATGCCCTCAACATGTCTTCAAGAATCTGATTAGTCCTTTCGGTTTGTCCATCAGTTTGAGGATGAAAAGCAGTACTGAATTCCAACCTCGTTCCCAATGACTCATGTAGCTGTCTCCAAAAATGGGAAGTGAATTGAGTTCCCCTATCAGACACAATACTCTTGGGCACTCCATGTAGGCATACAATTCTACTCATATAGATTTTGGCCAACTTAGCACTTGTGTAGGTTGTCTTCACGGGTATGAAATGAGCAATTTTAGTTAGGCGATCCACTACTACCCAAATAGAATCATATCCTGACCTGGTCCTTGGTAACCCGGTAATGAAATCCATACCAATCTTGTCCCACTTCCAATCTGGAATAGGTAGTGGTTGAAGCAAACCTGCTGGTTTCTGGTGTTCCGCTTTCACTCTACTACACACATCACACAAGGCAATATGTTCGGCGATGTCCTTCTTGAGATTATTCCACCAAAATCTTTCCTTCATATCCATATACATTTTGGTGTTACCCGGATGAATGGAATACGGTGAGTTGTGTGCTTCTTGCAAAATCAGTTTCCGAAGCTCCGGATCTTGTGGAACACAGATACGTTTCCCATGCCATAAGGTACCCCGTTCATCTTCATGGAACCCTTTGGCTTTTCCCTTGCCAATCTTCTCTTTAATTTCTTCAATTTCCTTATCAATCTTCTGGGCTTCTTTGATCTTGTCCAACAGAGTGGGTTGAACATCCAAAGACATGAGATGTCCTTCAGGAACAATCTCCAATCTGAGTTTTCTAAATTGGGCACACAAATCATCTGGCAATTCTCCTTTGGTAAGGCCATTCACAAAAACCTTATGACTTAGAGCATCTGCTAGAACATTCGCTTTACCGGGGTGGTATTTCAAATTTAAGTCATAGTCCTTGATGAGTTCTAGCCATCTTCTTTGTCTCATATTAATTTCCTTCTGGGTGAAGATATACTTCAAACTCTTGTGATCTGTGAACACTTCACAATGTTTTCCCAAAAGATAATGTCTCCATGTTTTTAGTGCATGGACAACAGAGGCTAACTCTAAATCATGAGTAGGATAGTTCACTTCATGAGTTTTGAGTTGTCTCGAGGCATAAGCCACAACTTTACCATCTTGCATAAGTACTGCACCCAAACCCTGATGAGATGCATCACAATATACTTGGAAATCTTTTTCCAAATCTGGCAGACACAAGACTGGTGACGTCACGAGTCTCTTCTTCAATTCCTAAAAACTGAGTTCACAATCTTCAGACCAAGCAAACTTCTTGTCTTTCTTTAGCAATTCCGTCATGGGCTTAGCTACCTTGGAGAAATTTTCAATGAACCTTCGATAGTAATCTGCTAAGCCAAGGAAACTACGAACCTCTTTCACTGACTTGGGAGATTCCCATTCAGTTACAGCTGAAACCTTAGCAGGATCAACTGCTACACCATCCTTTGTCATAACATGTCCAAGAAAACCAACTTCATTCAACCAGAATTCACACTTGCTGAATTTGGCATAAAGTTTATGCTCTCTTAACTTCTCAAGTATCAAACGCAAATGTCCTTCATGCTCTTCTTTGCTCTTGGAGTAGACTAAAATGTCATCGATGAAAACGACAACAAACTTGTCAAGGAATTCCATTAACACCTTGTTCATCATATTCATGAAGTATGTTGGAGCATTGGTCAAACCAAAAGGCATTACGGTATACTCATACAATCCATACCTTGTAGTGAAAGTTGTTTTAGGTATGTCTTGTTCCCTTATCTTGAGTTGAAAATAACCTGACCGGAGATCAATCTTTGAGAACACACAAGCTCCCTCCAGCTGATCAAACAAGTCATTGATTCTAGACAAAGGGTATTTGTTCTAGATAGTCACCTCGTTGAGTGAACGGTAATGTATGCATAACCTTTGACTTCTATCTTTCTTCTCCACGAACAAAACTGGGGCTCCCCAAGATGAAGAACTTGGTTGAATAAATCCTTTCTGCAACTGTTCTCCAAGTTGTTTCTTGAGTTCCTTCAGTTCATCAACTGACATTTTATATGGTCTCTTTGCTATTGGTCCAGATCCTGGTACCAAATCTATAAGAAATTCCATATCTCTATCTGGTGGCATTCCTGGCAATTCTTCCGGAAACACATCCGGATATTCACTCACAATTGGCACACTGTCTATGCTAACCCCCTTAAGAGAATTAAGCATACTCCTTTTTGCCTCAAAGTTGGTCTTGAATCTGATCCTTTTATTTTCTGAAGTTGTGAGTGAGACAGTATGGTTGGCACAATCTATCACTCCTTTGTACTTAGTCATCCAGTCCATTCCCAAAATGACATCCAATCCTTGGGAATTTAGAATTATCAAGTTAACGGTAAACTTATACTTCCCAAACTCTATGACTAGATCATGACATCCTGAATTCACTATCATTTCTCCACCTGGAGAACTTACTTTTATAGGACACCCAATAGTTTCTACCGGTAGTTCATTTGTTTCAACAAATGCTCTTGATATGAATGAATGAGATGCACCAGTATCAAAGAGTACAAATGCTGGAACAGAATTGAGTTTGAACTTACCAGCAACAGCATCAGGCTCCTCATAAATTTCCTCCACATTGATGTGGTTAACTTGCCCTTTCTGGAATGGGTTGGGCTTGTTGGGTCCTTCAACTTTCTTTTCGGGGCACTCATTTTCATAATGCCCCATCTTCTTGCACTTGAAGCATTCAACCTGACTAATGTCCTTCTTGACAGGCTGGCTTCCACTTCCATTACCACTATGGTGGCTCTTATATCCACCCTTGTGGTTCTTGTACTTGTCATTGTCATGACTACGGTGATGCTTGTTGTCATGACGATTGTGGTTGTGGTTCTTGTTGAATTTCCCATGCTTGTGGGATCCTGAGCTTCCACTGTCATCATAGTGGGAACATTTGTGAGACGATCCCGAGCTGTGCTTGTCGGAGTGCTTTCTCTTTCTACTCTCAACTTGTTTCATTTTGTTCTCCAAAATAGCAGCCTTATCACAAAGAGACTGATAAGTGGGAACATAGGCCACTGATAGCTGCAGATTCAGTTCATCATTCAGGCCTTCAAGGAATTTCTCCCTTCTCTTAGCATCGGTGTCAACTTCATCCGGTGCATAACACGCCAGATTGTTGAACTCCTCAATATACTCTGCCACGCTGCGGTGGCGTTGCTTCAAGTTATGGAACTCCTTCTTTTTCAGACTCATCACTCCGGATGAGATGTGAGCAGTACGAAAGCCATCCTCAAAGATTGCCCAAGTCACATCCTCTATGGGAGTGGTGATCTGGAAGTTATCCCACCAAGTGGCGGCTGGTCCTTCCAGCAAATGTGCTGCAAATCTGACCTTTTCAGCATCAGTACAGCCCACAGTTACCAAGTCCTTGTTCACAGAGCGTAGCCAATCATTGGCCACCATGGGATCAGTTGTTCCTGAGAACTTTGCTGGCCTCAATCTCAAGAATCTGGTAAGCATGTCAAAGCCCGGTGGGTTGTTGTTGTTGTTGTTATTGTTGTTGTTGTTGTTGTTGTTGTTGTTGTTGTTGTTGTTGTTGTTGTTGTTTTGGTTCTGGATGAACGTCGTCATCATCTGCATCAGCTGAGTTTGAGCGGTCATCATTTGTTGCATTTCTGGAGTGATGTTATTGTTGTTGGGGTTGGGGTTTGCATGACGGGGAGGCATCTGTAGTTTGTTCAATAGAGATAAGAATGAGATACCCATAGATGATTTTATGCACAATACATCACACAACAATCTCAAAGCATGCAACAAAAAGGATAAAGGTTCAACAACAAGATAACAAGTTCACAAAGTAAAACACACATAGATAACAAGCCATCCACATGTCGGATGGTCAAATAACAAATTCCCAACAACAAGTATGATAATAAATGGTAAATGAGTAGTCAGATCTACTCCTTGGCATCCACCTCCTCCTCGACAAGGGTAAGACCTGCATTCTCCATTGCGGTCTTGTATTCCTCGACATTGGCGGTCAAGGTCTCTATCTTGGCCTTGAGAGCCCTCTTCTAGGAACGAAGCCTCTCAATCACCGTCTGCTGATGCTCGAGCTCGAAGTCCTTGGCCTCCAGTTCTGCGGTCATGTCTCGAATCCTCTTGTTCCTATCTTGGACTCGCTTCTCTTGACTCTTGAACTTTCTGTCCTGACTCTCGAACTTCGTCTCCATCTCCTTGACTATCTCATCTTGCTCTGCGAAGAGCTTGTCCTTCTCACGAAGCTGCACCTAGAGTTCGTGATTACTAAGCATGACGTTGGTCCTATCAGTGTCTACATGCCTAAGAAGAACCTCTAAGTCCTGGAGGTATAGACGAATAGGCTCTGTTGTGTCCCTCGAATCGTCCTCGAAGTCAATGGCCTCTCCATCCTCATCACGTCTACCGAAGATGTGGAAGTGTGTACCTCTAACCTGTCGAGAGTGTCTCCCTAACAGACGTCCTATCAGATCCTGCATGACTACCTCAAGGCCTCTCTCCTTGTCATCGTGCATGAGCTTGAAGATGATGGCCTCCGTGGTAGGCTCTGTCTGGCGTCCGGGCTGGTTGACCTTGAAGCCCCAAAGGTCTTTCCTCTCAAACTTGGTGAGGGGAAGCACCATGATGGTAGGAAGAGGGAGATTAAGCAAGGTAGTAAGCTCAACAATACGAGGACCAAAGCGAGTTCCCTGGAACTCCTCAACAGTGCTGATGGTAACATTAGGCATCTATTTATAAGATAGAAAAATTTAGAACAACACAATCTAAAATTAAACACAAGGCAAAGCATCACATACAAATCCTTGGAAATCAAACACACAAGTCAAGGCATACATGGATCCATTACATCAATCAGGGTTCAACTTATTTTTAAAGCAACATTTGGAAAATAAGGTGATAAGTGGTGTTCCAACTAACGAAGTACGTTTACAATCCTATCTCACTGGATCTGTTGGCTAACACAATATTTCTAGAAGCAATTAGCCTATCTTGTTCACATGACTCCGTCACTAAGTCTATAATGTCTCCTCTTAAAGTTTGGTTGGTAGCCTCCAACTCTTGGGTATGTTTCTTCTCTTCCTTTAGGTCATTTTGGAGGTTGAGCATTCTGCACTTGACTCTATTACTAAGTTCTTTGATAGTCCTCCAAGCTGCATCCCTTGCTGACTCAAAGAATGTGGTGTGCACCACAGTGTTGGTGAACATGCAGAATCATGTTTCCTTGTGGTTGTCTTCCTTGTTTTTGTACAAGTGAAGTTGCACCCACCAGTACTCAACTCCTTCATCGATCATAGGAAAGCCTTTGTACACAGCTGCACCATGTATTTCCATTGCCACCATGAGGTCCTTGAGAGCTTTGGGAAATTCTGTCTCACACTCCAAAGTCATGGTCATGAGTGGTCCTTTCCTTACAGCTTCGTTGATGGAATTCATCTACAAATAGAGATAAGAAAGAAAATTAGAAAAGTTTACGAGAAGAATAGACAAGTGTAGAAGTTGTTGAAATTTTTTCCTTAGTGGTTTCCAATCCTAGGGTCATAATCCTACAGGCAACATAGTGCTCTAATACCATCTATAAGATCCCTCCTTTATCAAGTAAAAGGATCCCTGTGATTGCAATGCTAGTCCCTGGATCAATGCTAGCATCCACAGAGATGAAGTACACAGATACAAAGGTCATTATTACAGCCATTCCAAAGATAAACATAGTCTTTACAACTCCAAGGCCACAGGCCTGATACAAGAGTTTGAATAAGTAAATAAATAAAAGTCTTCATCTTCATGTGCCACAGGCAAACATGTTGAGTGTAGACTCATGACTCCTAATCCTCATCAGAGTATCCTGCAACATCACAAGTTACAGCCACAGTGGGTCAATACTTTGGAATAGTATTGGCAAGTGATACCTTAGTATAATTTTAGGTGGACTAGATACTATATGCAATTTGGCTAAGTGTAGCTTGGCTTGCTTTGCTCAAAATAGGTTTTGCCTATTAGTTGAAATCACTAAGTTTTTTCTTTGTCAAAACTTTTCCCAAGGAGCCACCAATACACATTGAGGTCCTTCACCCTTGTTCACCCACAAGTTTTTATTAGAAATTGGGATGAGGAGATTCTTGATAGCTTCCATGTCTTGATGCTCAAGTTGTCCATTACCATGGACTTGGCTATGTACTTAGATTCTTCCATCTGCAGAGGTCGTGCACTTTTCCCACCAGACTTGGTTTCACCAAGACAGGACCTTTCAGAAGCCTTCCTTAGACCAAATGGACGCGTTCCAACCTATCATCCTACTACCACCAACTATCCAAATGGCTAAGTTCTAGCAACCTATGTGATCCAGGCAGAGCCCATATTGCCAAGTGGCTGCACTAGAAGCTTCTTAACACTTGGCCTCTAAAATCTCTTTGTTCCTGGGTGGCTTTCCACAAGTGAGATACACAAGGTAAACCATAGAAATGGGCCTTGTGTAACCACTCAACATAAACCATTCCTTCCCTTCCACCCAGGTGTTTCATTAACTTAGTTGTTTTATTAGGCAAAACATAAGTCCAAAGACTTAGAATTATTTTCATCATAGCATGTATAATTCACCAACCCTTGTTTGCTACTAGCTAGGCTAAGCAAGGCATAGATATAAATTTAACTTAGAGATTCCTAGCAATTCTACAACTACTAGGATTTCCCAACATGGCATATAAGCAAAAAATAATAACGTGCAAGACTTAGCAAAATATTTCTAATGCTTAGTATAAAACATGGGGATAGAAATATTCATGAAGTACCACTTGCCTTGGTAGTTTGGAGAGTATCTACACTCCTCACAATCACAATCACTAGCACCAAAATCTACACAAAAAATCATGGCCACAATCACATACAAAACATATACAAAAAAATATATATGCATGCATGCAAATGATATGTGATGATTTTTAAAACTCACCCAAGCAAGTGTATAGTACTGAATCATAAACAAGTTAAAAACTTGCCAAACAACAATTATTTAAACCCTAAAACAATTCCTAAACATTTCATATACTCAAATAAGCCCTACACAAGTTTCTGCAATTAAAACCATTTTACCGGGATCAAAACATTAAACACATTGCATACTTAGAAAGAGCTTGCTCTCCTGATTCCAACGGTATAAAATTTGTCAAATTCTAACATGGGGATCAAAAGTTATAGCCAAAACAAATTTGAACATCTAATAGATTCAAATTCAGTCTTTTAAATCTAACTGCTGCCACGCGGCGCTATTCTATTGGCCGGTACCGCTTCGCGTCGGATCGTGCTCGCGCACCGTCAGATCTTACTTAACATCTGCGGCTCAGATCTAATCATACCTCTTCGGTGATGGATCTATCGCGTCCACTAGATCTAAATCGAACGGCCCTAAGCAGATAACCCTAAACTGGCGGCGCTAGCGGCGGTGACAAGCGGCGGTGCGCTCTGTCAGTGGCGGAGCCGGCGAACTAGGTCGCGCGGGGAGGTGGGAGGATGCTCACCAGAACCGCAGTGACGAGGAGAAGCTCAACGTGTCCCTGGTTGGCGAAGGGGCGCTCGGAGTCGTCGTGGATTGCTCGTCGAAGTTGTCCCTGGCGACTGTGGCTTCTGTTCGTCGACGTTGGTGATGCTCTGGGCCGCGCTAGGACGAGAGGAGGGTACTGTTAGATGCGCAGGACTCTAGGGATCTTACGCGTATCAAACAGAGGGAGAGGGGAGGCTGGGACTTACGGGAAAAAGGTCGCCGGAGTTCGAGCAGAAGCGGCGGTGCTCAGTCGTTGACGTTGCCGAGGCTACAGTCCATGCGCGTGCAAACGGGAAGTGTCAGTAGGTGCGCATGGGCATGTAGAACAAGCTAGCATGAATCATAGATATAGGGGAGTGCGGTGCTCACCGGAATAAGTCGCCGGAGTGCGTCAGACAGCGGATTGGAGGTGCTATGTGAGGGGAAAGGCTCGCGGTGCAGAGGAGCTTAAGTAGGCAGGGGGATCGACAGGAAATGCCTGCAGATTCAATGGTAATTACACCAAGTGATCAACGCCAGCAACGGCCCGCGGCGACGTGTTCTTCGCGAGATTTGGGGAAGACGACGGTGACGTGGACGGGGCCCAGTTATCAGCGAGAGAAACAGAGAGGGGGTGGGGTCCTGGCGTCACTCACTCGATGGGTGCGTCTGCGAGTGAGAGAGGGAGAGAGGGAACCCGGGTGGGCTTAGTGGGCTGCTTTCTCAGTTGGGCCAAAAGACTGGCGCTGGCCCTTTTCTATTTCATTTCTCCTTTTCTTTTTCTGTTTTGATTTTCTGGAATGATTTTCAAACGGTTTCAAAAGTTATTTGAATTCAAACCTTTTCAGGATTTTGTAGGGTGCAACATTTACACTTCTGGGCATAAAACCAAGTGGTCACTTTGAATTGGCTTGGTCATTTAGAATAAAATAAAATAAACAGTGACATAGCACCAGTTTTATAAAGGTTTTTAAATTGGTTTTCAAATTATATTTGCTTTGAAAACTTGGGTTTAAGTCTTAGCAATCTAGCAACACATTCTGAAAGCAATAAGGCACAAGGTTTGGTTCACTGAAAACTTATCTCACTTTGGAGATTTGTATTTGTTTTAAATATGGATCACATAAAATATTGAGCTCATATGCTCCTGTTTTTGAATTGATTTGTTTGAAATGAACTCTATATGATCATGGATGCATGGATGATATGCATGAGTTTGAAACATGATTTTGAGGATGTTACAAATCTAACCCCCTTAAGGTGAATCTCGCCCTCGAGATTCGGATTGGCTAGCAAATAGGTGAGGGTGGTCTTTCCGAAGATCATCTTCTCTTTCCCATGTTGCTTCCTCTTCGGAATGATGGTTCCACTGAACTTTGCAAAACTTGATAGTCTTAGTCCGTGTGATTCTTTCTGCCGTCTCAAGAATCTTGATAGGTTTCTCTTCATAAGTGAGATCACTTTCCAACTGAACCTCTTCCAAAGGTATTGTATCTTTCAAAAAGTCTCTTCCATTTCTGGATGACATTTCTTAAGATGACTCACATGAAACACATTATGAATGGCTGACAAGGACTCTGGTAGTTCAATTTCATAAGCTACTTCTCCTTTACGACTCAGAATCTTAAATGGTCCAACATATCTTGGGGCCAACTTTCCTTTGACTCCGAACCTATTCACTCCACGAAGTGGTGACACTAAGATAGGCTCTATCACCAACTTCGTAGGTGACTTCTCTACGCTTAGGATCTGCTAGCTTTTCTGTCGGGATTGTGCTATCTTCAATCTGTCCTTAACCAACTTGACTTTCTCTTCGGCTTCTTTGATAAGTTCTGGTCCGAACAAACTTCTTTCTCCCACACCATTCCATAACAAAGGGGTGGTACACTTTCTCCCGTAGAGAAACTCAAATGGCGCCATCTCAATGCTGACTTGATAGCTGTTGTTATAAGAAAATTCTGCGTAAGGCAGACTTTCATCCCAACTGGCTCCATAGTCTAGGGCACATGCCCTCAACATGTCTTCAAGAATCTGATTAGTCCTTTCGGTTTGTCCATCAGTTTGAGGATGAAAAGCGATCTTGAATTCCAACCTCGTTCCCAATGACTCATGTAGCTGTCTCCAAAAATGGGAAGTGAATTGAGTTCCCCTATCAGACACAATACTCTTGGGCACTCCATGTAGGCATACAATTCTACTCATATAGATTTTGGCCAACTTAGCACTTGTGTAGGTTGTCTTCACGGGTATGAAATGAGCCACTTTAGTTAGGCGATCCACTACGACCCAAATAGAATCATATCCTGACCTGGTCCTTGGTAATCCGGTAATGAAATCCATACCAATCTTGTCCCACTTCGAATCTGGAATAGGTAGTGGTTGAAGCAAACCTGCTGGTTTCTCGTGTTCCGCTTTCACTCTACTACACACATCACACAAGGCAACATGTTCGGCGATGTCCTTCTTGAGATTATCCCACCAAAATCTTTCCTTCATATCCATATACATTTTGGTGTTACCCGGATGAATGGAATACGGTGAGTTGTGTGCTTCTTGCAAAATCAGTTTCCGAAGCTCCGGATCTTGTGGAACACAGATACATTTCCCATGCCATAAGGTACCCCGTTCATCTTCATGGAACCCTTTGGCTTTTCCCTTGCCAATCTTCTCTTTAATTTCTTCAATTTCCTTATCAATCTTCTGGGATTCTTTGATCTTGTCCAACAGAGTGGGTTGAACATCCAAAGACATGAGATGTCCTTCAGGAACAATCTCCAATCTGAGTTTTCTAAATTGGGCACACAAATCATCTGGCAATTCTCCTTTGGTAAGGCCATTCACAAAAACCTTACGACTTAGAGCATCTGCTACAACATTCGCTTTACCGGGGTGGTATTGCAAATTTAAGTCATAGTCCTTGATGAGTTCTAGCCATCTTCTTTGTCTCATATTAATTTCCTTCTAGGTGAAGATATACTTCAAACTCTTGTGATCTGTGAACACTTCACAATGTTTTCCCAAAAGATAATGTCTCCATGTTTTTAGTGCATGGACAACAGAGGCTAACTCTAAATCATGAGTAGGATAGTTCACTTCATGAGTTTTGAGTTGTCTCGAGGCATAAGCCACAACTTTACCATCTTGCATAAGTACTGCACCCAAACCCTGATGAGATGCATCACAATATACTTGGAAATCTTTTTCCAAATCTGGCAGACACAAGACTGGTGCCGTCACGAGTCTCTTCTTCAATTCCTGAAAACTGAGTTCACAATCTTCAGACCAAGCAAACTTCTTGTCTTCCTTTAGCAATTTCGTCATGGGCTTAGCTACCTTGGAGAAATTTCCAATGAACCTTCGGTAGTAACCTGCTAAGCCAAGGAAACTACGAACCTCTTTCACTGACTTGGGAGATTCCCATTCAGTTACAGCTGAAACCTTAGCAGGGTCAACTGCTACACCATCCTTTGTCATAACATGTCCAAGAAAACCAACTTCATTCAACCAGAATTCACACTTGCTGAATTTGGCATAAAGTTTATGCTCTCTTAACTTCTCAAGTATCAAACACAAATGTCCTTCATGCTCTTCTTTGCTCTTGGAGTAGACTAAAATGTCATCGATGAAAACAACAACAAACTTGTCAAGGAATTCCATTAACACCTTGTTCATCATATTCATGAAGTATGCTGGAGCATTGGTCAAACCAAAAGGCATTACGGTATACTCATACAATCCATACCTTGTAGTGAAAGCTGTTTTAGGTATGTCTTGTTCCCTTATCTTGATTTGAAAATAACCTGACCGGAGATCAATCTTTGAGAACACACAAGCTCCCTCCAGCTGATCAAACAAGTCATTGATTCTAGGCAAAGGGTATTTGTTCTTGATAGTCACCTCGTTGAGTGAACGGTAATCTATGCATAACCTTTGACTTCTATGTTTCTTCTCCACGAACAAAACTGGGGCTCCCCAAGATGAAGAACTTGGTTGAATAAATCCTTTCTGCAACTGTTCTCCAAGTTGTTTCTTGAGTTACTTCAGTTCATCAACTGACATTTTATATGATCTCTTTGCTATTGGTCCAGATCCTGGTACCAAATCTATAAGAAATTCCACATCTCTATCTGGTGGCATTCCCGGCAATTCTTCCGGAAACACATTCGGATATTCACTCACAATTGGCACACTATCTATGCTAACCCCCTTAAGAGAATTAAGCATACTCCTTTTTGCCTCAAAGTTGGTCTTGAATCTGATCCTTTTATTTTCTGAAGTTGTGAGTGAGACAGTATGGTTTGCACAATCTATCACTCCTTTGTACTTAGTCATCCAGTCCATTCCCAAAATGACATCCAATCCTTGGGAGTTTAGAATTATCAAGTTAATGGGAAACTTATACTTCCCAAACTCTATGACTAGATCATGACATCCTGAATTCACTATCATTTCTCCACCTGGAGAACTTACTTTTATAGGACACCCAATAGTTTCTACCGGTAGTTCATTTCTTTCGACAAATGCTCTTGATATGAATGAATGAGATGCACCAGTATCAAAGAGTACAAATGCTGGAATATAATTGAGTTTGAACTTACCAGCAACAGCATCAGGCTCCTCATAAATTTCCTCCACATTGATGTGGTTAACTTGCCCTTTCTGGAAAGGGTTTGGCTTGTTGGGTTTGGATCACGGCAAAGATGCCCGTTGGATCTGGATCCCACGGCCGCAATAGATCTTAGGTGAAACAGTACGGGCAGATCTGAGCTGATGGATTTTAGTTAGATCTAACGGTGCGCGAGCGTGATCCAGTGCGAAGTTGTGCCGTCCAATCAGAAAGCTCCGCGTGGCTAGAGTTTAGATTTAAAATCTGAAATTAGATCTATTATTTGTTCAAACTTGCAAAATTCATAACTTTTGATCCACACGTTCAAATTTGCAAATTTTATATCATTGGAATCAGGAGAAAGAATTATATCCAACCATGCACTTTGTTTAATAAATTGCTTCTGTAAAATTGGTTATTTTTGTAGAGACATTTGTAGGCTTATTTTGAGTATAGAAATCATTTGAAAAATGTTTTAAAGACTAAGTAAAGTTTATTTAGTGTATATTTGTTTTGTTGTGATTCAGTAATGTTCCACTTGTCTTGTTTGATTTAGAAAAATCATCACATGACATTTGCATGCATTCATATATTTTTTCTTGTTTATTTGGATATGTGAATTTGGTGCTATCATTTTATGTGTAGATTTTGGTGCTAGTGATGATTGTGATTGTGAGGATTGTTGCTACTCCCCCAACTACCAAGGCAAGTGGTTCTTCATATTTTTATCCCAATATTTTGACTATGCATTAGAAATATTTTGTATAGGGCTTGCATGAATATTTTGCTAAGTATCTATATGCTATGCTTGGGAAATCCTAGTAGTTGTAGAATTTTTAGAATTTTCTCTAAGTTAAGATACTTTATATTGCCATTCTTATACTAGCTAGTAGAAACCAAGGGTGGAATATATACATGCTATGGAAAAATATTGCTAAGTCTTTGACTTATGTTTTTGCTTAATAAAACAACTAAGTGAATGAAACACCTGGGTGGATTGGTAATTGCTTGGTGATTTTTGGTTGAGTGGTTACACAAGGCCCATTTATATGGTTTACCTTGTGTATCTCACTTGTGGATTGCCACCCAGGAACAAAGGGATTTGAGATGCCAAATGTTAAGAAGCTTCTAGTGCAGCCACATGGCATTATGGGCTCTGCCTAGATCATATAGGTTGCAATAACTAAGCCATTTGGACAGTTGGTGGTAGTGGGATGATAGGTTGGAACGCGTCCATTTGGTCTAAGGGAAGGCTTCTGAAAGGTCCTGTCTTGGTGAAAATCAAGTCTTGTGGGGAAAGTGCACGACCTCTGCAGATGGAAGAAACTAAGTACTTAGCCGTGTCCCCGGTAATGGACAATTTGAGCATAAAGACATGGAAGCCATCAAGAATATCCTCACCTCAATTTTCTAAGTTAAAACTTGTGGTTGAACAAGGGTGAAGGTTCACCAATTTCTATTGGTGGTTCCTTGGGAAAGTTTTGCCAAACAAAAACTTAGTGTTTTCAACTGATAGGAAAAACCTATTTTGAGCAAAGCAAGCCTAAGCTAGACTTAGCCAAATTCATGTAGTAAATAGATGCTAATATTCTACTAAGGTATCACTTGCCAATACTATTCCAATGTATTGACCCACTTTGGCTTTAACTTGTGATGTTGCAGGTTACTCTGATGATGATTAGGGGTTATGAGTCTACACTCAACATGCTTGCCTGTGGCACATGAAGACGAAGACTTCTATTTTTATATTGTTTTGTTAAACTCTTGTACTAGCCTATGGCTATGGAGTTGTAAAAGACTATGTTATATCTGGAATGACGATGTAATAATGACCTTTGTTTCTGTGTACTTCATCTTAAAATGTGGATGCTAGAAATTGATCCAGGGACTAGCATTGCAATCATAAGGATCTTTACCTTTATAAAGGCGGGATCTTAGAAATTCCCCCGGCAGAAATCTGTCTGCCGGAGAGATCTTTCTCTCTCAGTGTTTTCCGCCCCCCAGAGGCGGCGGAAATCTATCTGTGGTTGCTCTCCTGGTATTAGGGTTCCATAGGGAAGATATTGGCAAAGGGGCTGAGTCGGAGGCCGGACAAGTGGGCCACACCTGCCCTAGGCGCAGGGTCAGGTGGGCCCACACCTAGGGGTGTGGGCTCCCTGAGGCCTCTCTTCGCTCCTCCTTCTGGCTTCCTTCGTCTTCTGGTAAAATAATATGTTTCCATATTTTTCTGGTATTTTTCTGATCTTCACGAAATTGCACCGAAACGCCTTCTTTTCCATCAGAATCAAGACTCCGGCAGTACATCCTTCAGGAATCATCCAACATGCATAAACAGATGAAAAAGCCATAAGTAATACCTCATAATAAGACAAACGTCAATGAATAGAGGTAAATTATGATATAGAAAGGTGATGCAAATTGGGCATATCAGCTCCCCCAAGCTTAGACTTCGCTTGTCCCCAAGCGAATACTGAGCTCAGTAAACATGTCCACAGTTTTATGGAATGAAGTGTCGATAAAATAAAATGAACAAGAAGCATCACACTTACCGTTGCACAACTCATAGAAGAAAGCAACTCACCATTATATAACTTAGCTTGCAACCAAGTACAACAGTCACAATAGAGATGCATAAAGATAAATCATAATTGGAATTGGCAAACTTGTTCTTGGTCAGAGAACACTTGGCAAATAGTTTCACAAAAGCTTTTTGTAGAAGTTTCAAAACGGGAACACTCTTTGCTCAAAAAGGTTTTTTTTTACAAGTGAAGGCTTTCAAAGTAATACTCAATAGATAAGAGTTTTGTGCAAACAAGGAAGATGAAGAACATGATTGAATAAATCACCATATGAATGCTTGAAACACAACAACTCAAATTCTTGCTGGAGATAGAGAGGAAGTAGGTTTACTGACTGAAGTGGTAACTAGGAGAGAGGTCCCTTCATAGAGGGTAGCAGGGATTACAAGTCATAAAGATCTTCCAAAAGATTATGGTACTTACTAGCTTTGAGCCTTCATTGCCCTTATCATAAGCATCTTGAGATGATTAAGGTTAAAGTGAACAAAGATGGAGTATATGCTTGACGAAATATAAGTTGGCAATCTCATGTCCCTTTAATATGAGGGCCACTCCACATGCATACTCAACTTTGGGCCCAGGTAAGTTCTTGTCATTGTAAGTATTTGCATATCATTGAGAACCGCCAACGGGGTACCCCTTGCACATGGTACATGAGCTTTCCCATAACCAAAATGACAAGGCAAGCAGACAGTGAGCATCTCAGCAATCTTTTTATTTACCATATGCATAGATTTTTATTGAGGATGCTTCATAGATGACTCACTATGGTGATGGTGCAAGTTTCCACCATGATTAAGCATGGCTTAGGCTAGCGGCCCAGGCGTTTCTCTAACATAGGATACAAACTCCATGGACTTACAAGTTTCCTCTTTATTTCACACCGGTGACATCCATAGACAAAAGAGCACGATATCAACTGAACGGTTTCGCAGCATAGTAAATCAAAATTTTCTACGGATGCAAACGGGAAAAGCCAAGATCTAATCTAGGAGATGCAAACAATGAGGGGGGAATAGATGAGATCTTCATACCCTTGAAGATTCGCACATCGGAACGTTCAACGGAACGTGGTTGATGTAGTCGTACTCGCTTCTCCTCCTCGCGATCCGATTCGATCCAACACCGCAAGTGGCGATGCCTTCGAGAGATGCACACGTGCGGCACCTCGACGTCTCCTCCTTCCTCGGTCCAGCAAGTGGGGTGGAGAGATATATTGGATCTACAACACGACGGCACGGTGCAAGTGGTGGAGAGTTTCTGCGGCAGGGCTTCGCCTACGCGCAGTCGGGAGGGAGAGAGAGAGAGAGAGAGAGGAGGGCAGCAGGACGGCTAGGGCTTGAGGATGTGTGTGGGGAGGGTGCGCCCCCAACCCTATTTATATAGAGGGGTGGGCGGCTGCCCCTTTCCCCTCCTCCAAGGAAAGGGCCGGCGGCCAAGGAGAGAGGAGTGGGGGGCAAGTTCCCCCCCCTTCTAGAAGCTCCCCCTAGGGTTTCCCCTAGAGCTTGGCCGGCTGGGCCTATGGGGGCTTGTGACCCTGGCCCAATGCGGCCAGGTCACTCCCTCGTAGGCCCACGCCCCCTCCCGACAAGTGGGGCCACGTTGGTCCCACTCCGGAAGGTTCTAGAAGCTTTCGGCACAATACCGAACAATCCGAAACAATTCCGAACTCCAAAAACTGCTTTGCCTTATATGAATCTTATTCTCCGGACCATTCTGGAACCTCTCGTGACGTCCTGGATCTCATCCGAGACTCCGAACAAAAACTCATAAACCAATTATCCATTCTATCCTAGCGTCGAGACACGTTAAGTGTGTGACCCTTCGGGTTCGAGAATATGCAGACATGATCTTCTATCAATAATCAACAGCGGGGTCTGGAAACCCATATTGACTCCCACACATTCATCGATGATCATATCGGATGAACCACGATGTCAGGATTCAATCAATCCCATATATATATTTCCTTCGTCACACGATATTTTACTTGCCCGAGATTCGATCGTCGGCATTGGCATACCTAGTTCAATCTCGTTCACAGCAAGTACTTTACTCGTTCCGTAATCCGATATCACTTTGTGCTCCTTAACCACGTGCTTGCAAGCGGTGTTGATATCGATTACCGCGTGGGCCCGAAGTATATCTCTCCGACTTGGGAGGGACAAATCCCATCTCGATACATACAACCCAACAAGTACTTTCCGATCACCTGAGAGACACCTTTATGATCACCCTCTCACAGGATGACATTTGATGACCTCAAAGCTTTCTTCCGATACCAGGGAGTTGTATTATATCATGGTATAAGGAATACAATATTTGACATAAGAAAAGCTTCGCAAAGATGAACACGATGACACGATCTAATTGCTCTGCTTAATTTGGGTCTGTCCATCATATCATTCTCCCAATGATATGACCTCATTATTAATCGACAACTCATGTCTATGGTTAGGAAACCTTAACCATCATTAATAAATGAGCTAGTCCATAGAGGCGTACTAGGGACACGGTGTTGTTCACAAACCACACAAGTATTAAAGTTTCCGCTTAATACAATTCTAGCATGGAATATGAACTTTATCATGATCAAGAATTATAATAATAACATCTTTATTATTGCCTCTAGGGCATAGTTCCAACAGTCTCCCACTTGCACTAGAGTCAATAATCTAGTTTACATCTGGCAACAATCTAACACCCATGGCACTAAGGTGCTGATCATGTTTTGCTCGTGGAAGAGGTTTAGTCAATGGATCTGCGACATTCAGATATGTATGTACTTTGCTAATCTTCAGATCTCCATCTGTTATATAATCTCGGATTATATGAAACTTGCGGTTGATATGCTTGGTCTTTGGATGATATCTTGGTTCCTTAGCCAGTGCTATGGCGCCAGTGTAGTCACACAATATATCCAATGGGTCCAAGGCACTTGGAACCACACCAAGCTCAGTGATGAAGTTGCTGATCCAAACTCCTTCACTTGACGCTTCTGCAGCAGCCATGTATTCCACTTCTACTGTAGATCCCGCGATCACGCTTTGCTTGCAGCTTCTCCAGCTCACAGCTCCTCCATTCAAAATATAAACGTATCCTGTCTGAGATTTAGAATCATCCTTGTCAGTGTCGAAACTAGCATCGACGTAACCCTTTACGACGAGTTGTTCATCACCTCCATAGACTAAGAACATTTCTTTAGTCCTATTTAAGTACTTTAGGATGTTCTTCACGGCTGTCTAGTGTTCCACTCCTGGATCACTTTGGTACTTGCTCGTCAAACTAAGAGCATTGGACACATCCGGTGTAGTACACAACATGGCATACATGATAGAACCTATGGCCGAGGCATAAGGCACTTTGCTCATAGCTTCTCTATCATTTACCGTAGCTGGACACTGAGCCTTGCTCAATATCTTACCTGACAACATAGGCACTGAACCTTTCTTTGCCTTATCCATTCTGAACCTTTTCAGAACTTTGTCTAGGTATGTACTTTGGCTTAAAGCTATTAGGCGTCTTTGTCTATCTCTATAGATTTTGATGCCTAATTTATAAGCAGCTTCCCCTAGGTCTTTCATTGAAAAACATTTGTTCAAATAACTCTTCACATCGTTAAGCATGTCAATGTCATTTCCAATAATCAATATGTCATCCACATATAGTACTAGAAATGTCACTGAGCTCCCACTCACTTTCTTGTAGATACAAGCTTCATAGCAATTTGGAACAAATCCAAAGCTCTTGATCACTTGATCAAAACGAAGGTTCCAACTCCGAGACGCTTGCTTCATTCCATAAATGGAACGCTGAAGTTTGCATACTTTATCAGCATCCTTAGGATCGACAAAACCTTCGGGTTGCATCATATACAACTCTTCATCAATGTTGCCATTGAGGAACGCAGTCTTGACATCCATCTGCCATATTTCATAATCATGAAACGCAGCAATTGCTAATAAAATCCGAATGGACTTAAACATTGCTACGGGAGAGAAAGTCTCATCGTAGTCAACATCTTGAACTTGTCAAAAACCTTTCGCGGAAAGTTGTGCTTTATAGACAGTAACATTACCATCCGCGTCCGTTTTCTTCTTGAAAATCCATTTGCACTCAACGGCCTTTCGGTCGCTAGGAGGGTCCACCAAAGTACATACTTGGTTTTCGCTCATGGATCCCAATTCGGATTTCATGGCCTCTAGCCATTTCTCAGAGTCTGGGCTCATCATCGCTTCCTCATAGTTCGCAGGTTCACTGTCGTCTACTAACAAGACAGTTAAGACAGGGTTGTCGTACCACTCAGGAGGGGCACGTGACCTTGTCGACCTACGACGTTCAGTAGTAGCATCGTCCGAAGCTTCATGATCCTTGTCATTAGCTTCCTCTATTGTCGGTGCAGACGGCACTGGAACAATTTCAGGTGCTGCGCTACTCTCCAACTCAAGAGAAGGTTCAAGAACCTCGTCTAGCTCTACTTTCCTCCCACTCACTTCTTTCGAGAGAAACTCCTTCTCAAGAAAGGATCCATTCTTTGCGACAAACACTTTGCCTTCGGATCTGTGATAAAAGGTATACCCAATCGTTTCCTTAGGGTATCCTATGAAGACGCATTTCTCCGCTTTGGGTTCGAGCTTGTCTGGCATCAACTTCTTGACGTAAGCTTCGCATCCCCAAACTTTAAGAAACGACAACTTAGGTTTAGCACCAAACCACAGTTCATACGGTGTCGTCTCAACGGATTTAGATGGTGCCCTATTTAAAGTGAATGCAGCGGTTTCTAATGCATAACCCCAAAATGATAACGACAAATCTGTAAGAGACATCATTGATCGCACCATATCTAATAGAGTTCGATTCCGGCGTTCAGACGCACCATTGAGCTGTGGTGTTCCGGGTGGCGTGAGTTGCGAAACGATTCCGCTTGCTTTAAGATGCGTGAGAAAATCATAACTCAAATATTCACCTCCACGATCGGATCGTAGAAACTTAATTTTTCTGTTACGATTGTTTTCCACTTCATTCTGAAATTCTTTGAACTTTTCAAATGTTTCAGATTTATGTTTCATTAAATAGATATACCCATATCTACTTAAGTCATCAGTAAAAGTGAGAAAGTAGCGATATCCACCACGCGTTGAAACACTCATCGGTCCGCATACATCGGTATGTATGATTTCCAACAAGTCCGTTGCTCGCTCCATCATTCTAGAGAACGGGGTTTTGATCATCTTTCCCATGAGGCATGGTTCGCATGTGTCAAATGATTCAAAATCAAGAGACTCCAAAAGTCCATCATAATGGAGTTTCTTCATGCGTTTTACACCAATATGACCTAGACGACAGTGCCACAAATAAGTAGAATTATCACTATCTACTTTGCATCTCTTAGCCTCAATGTTATGGATGTGTGTTTCATCCCTTTCGAGATTCAGAAGAAATAAACCATTCATAGCAGGTGCATGACCATAAAAGATGTTACTCATATAAATAGAACAACCATTATTCTCAGATTTAAATGAATAACCGTCTTGCAATAAACACGATCCAGATATGATGTTCATGCTCAACACAGGCACATAATAACATTTATTGAGGTTTAAAACTAATCCCTAAGGTAAAACTAAGGAGAGCGTGCCGGCGGCCATCACATCAACTCTTGATCCGTTGCCAACGCGCATCGTCACCTCATCCCTCGCCAGCCGCCGTCTATTCCGTAGCTCCTGTTTCGAGTTACAAATATTAGCAACTGAACCAGTATCAAATACCCAGGCACTACAACGAGGGCTAGTAAGGAAAACATCAATAACATGTATATCAAATATACCTTTGATGGTGCCAGTCTTCTTGTCCGCTAAGTACTTCGGACAGTTGCGCTTCCAGTGACCCTTGTCCTTGCAATAGAAGCACTCAGTGTTCGGCTTAGGTCCAGACTTGAGCTTCTTCTCAGCAGGGGCCACGCGCTTGCCGCTGCCTTTCTTGAAGGGCTTCTTTGCACCCTTACCTTTCTTAAAGTTGGGGGCTTGTTGACCATCAACACATGATTATATTTCTTGATGTCCACCTCCGCAGCTTTCAGCTTAGCGAAGAGGTCAGTGATCGTATCAGTGCAACCAATCTGATTATGAGTAACTACAAAACCTTTGTAGCTAGGAGGGAGTGATTGCAGAACCCTGTCAATCTTGAGCTCCTCTGGAATCTTGTAGTCCAGTTGCTCAAGGCGTTGAGTGTATCCTGACATCTTTATGGCGTGCTCACTAACGGAACTCCCTTCCTCCATCTTGCAGTTAAAGAATTTCTCAGAGATATCATATCTCTCAGAATGGGCCTGAGTCTGAAACATAGTTTTCAGTTCCTCAAGAATCTCAAAGGCCCGGGGAAATTCTCAAAACGATTTTGAAGGTCCGATTCCATAGCAAACAACATGGTGCTCTTAATCACACCATAATCATCTTTGCACGACTGATAAACAGTTTTCTCATCAGCCGGCGCATCTATAGCAGGGGCGTCACCTAGCGCTTTCTCAAGGACATAGTCCTTTTGTCCGCCGGCGAGAATGATTCTCAGATTGCAGAACCAGTTGGTGAAGTTAGACCCATTGTTCTTAAGATTTTCTTTCTCAGCAAAAACGTTGAAGTTGAAGTTGGACTTAGCCATTTGATCTACAAAATTTGCAAGTACAGTTTAGACTAAGTTCATGATAACTAGTTCAACTTAATCAAATTACTAGATGAACTCCCACTAAATTCAACATCCCTCAAGTTGTTTAGTGAACATGATCCAAATTCACCACACCTAATCCAATCTTCACGAGAAGAGATGTGGTTTCAATGGTGGACAACAAAGTGTCGATCATATCATTCATATGACTCATGCTTAACCTTTCGGTTCATGTGTTCCGAGGCCATGTCTGTACATGCTAGGATCGTCAAGTCAAACCCAAGTATTTCCGCGTGTGCAAAGCTGGCTTGCACCCGTTGTATGTGAACGTAGAGTTTATAGCACCCGATCATCACGTGATGCTTGAACACGACGAACTTTACATAGCAGTGCATACATGGGGAGAACACAGTTTTATCTTGATCTTTAAGTGAGGAATCATCTTATAATGCTACCGTCGCGATCTAAGCATAATAAGATACATAAAAGGATAAACATCACATGCATATAACTTTATGTGACATGGTATAGCCAATCTTCGTGCAATGATCTCCATCTTGTGCGTGCCAGCATGATCTCCATCACTCCACCATGATTGCCTCCACCACAAATATCAACTACAACTATTGCTAACTACTTAGCGATAAAGTAAAGCTATTACATGGCGTATAAGAAGTTGACACACAGGTCATACACAATTATAAAGACAACCATATGGCTCCTGCCGGTTGGGTACTCATCGACATGCAAGTCGTGAAACATTACAAAACATGATCATTGCATACAACATACACATCACATCTTGGGCCATACCATATCACAGAAAACACTCCCTGCAAAAACAAGTTAGACGCCTCTACTTTGTTGTTGCATGTTTTACGTGGCTTATGGGAGTAACAAGCTAAGAACGATTATTACCTACGAAAAGCCACAACGGTGATATTATGGTTGCCAAACTCCGGTGTAAATCCCATGACAACTATAGTGAGAGAAACTGGCATCCACCAGCCGCATGTGTGGAACAATCCACACGTCAAGTGCGGAGCCGGTCTCGCGAACGAGGTCGCGTAAAGTTGGCCTGGACCGCTTCGATCTCACTATCCCGTGTCATAAGAAGTACACAAACAAGAGGCTTGCAACAGAAAACATCAACGCCCGCAACAAGCCTGTTGCGTTCTACTCGTGAAACACATCTACGCATAGATCTAGCTCTGATACCACTGAAGGGTTTCGCAGCATAGTAAATCAAAAATTTCTACGGATGCGAACGGGAAAAGCCAAGATCTAATCTAGGAGATGCAAACCACGAGGGGGGAATAGATGATATCTTCATACCCTTGAAGATTCGCACAGCGGAACGTTCGACGGAACGTCGTTGATGTAGTCGTACTCGCTTCTCCTCCTCGCGATCCGATCCGATCCAACACCGCAAGTGGCGATGCCTTCGAGAGATGCACACGTTCGGCACCTCGACGTATCCTCCTTCCTCGGTCCAGCAAGTGGGGTGGAGAGATAGATTGGATCTACAACACGACGGCGTGGTGCAAGCGGTGGAGAGTTTCTGCGGCAGGGCTTCGCCTACGCGCAGTCGGGAGGGAGAGAGAGGAGGGCAGCAGGGCGGCTAGGGCTTGAGGAGGTGTGTGGGGAGGGTGCGCCCCCAGCCCTCTTTATATAGAGGGGTGGGCGGCTGCCCCTTGCCCCTCCTCCAAGCCAAGGGCCGGCGGCCAAGGAGGAAGGAGTGGGGGGCAAGTTCCCCCCCTTCTAGAAGCTCCCCCTAGGGTTTCCCCTAGGGCTTGGCCGGCTAGGCCTATGGGGGCTTGTGCCCCTGGCCCAATGCATCCAGGGCACTCCCTCGTAGGCCCACGCCCCCTCCCGACAAGTGGGGCCACGTTGGTCCCACTCCGGAAGGTTCTAGAAGCTTCCGGCACAATACCGAACAATCCGAAACAATTCCGAGCTCCAAAACCTGCTTTGCCTTATATGAATCTTATTCTCCGGAACCTCTCGTGACGTCCTGGATCTTATCCGAGACTCCGAACAAAAAATCATAAACCAATTATCCATTCTATCCTAGCGTCAAGACACGTTAAGTATGTGATCCTTCGGGTTCGAGAATATGCAGACATGATCTTCTATCAATAATCAACAGTGGGGTCTGGAAACCCATATTGACTCCCACACATTCATCGATGATCATATCGGATGAACCACGATGTCAGGATTCAATCAATACTATATATATATTCCCTTCGTCACACGATATTTTACTTGCCCGAGATTCGATCGTCGGCATCGACATACCTAGTTCAATCTCGTTCACAGCAAGTACTTTACTCGTTCCGTAATCTGATATCACTTTGTGATTAACTCCTTAACCACGTGCTTACAAGCGGTGTTGATATCGATTACCGAGTGGGCCCAAAGTATATCTCTCCGACTTGGGAGGGACAAATCCCATATCGATACATACAACCCAACAAGTACTTTCCGATCACCTGAGAGACACCTTCATGATCACCCTCTCATAGGATGACGTTTGATGACCTCAAAGCTTTCTTCCGATACCAGGGAGTTGTATTATCTCATGGTCTAAGGAATACAATATTTGACATAAGAAAAGTTTCGCAAAGATGAACACGATGACACGATCTAATTGCTCTGCTTAATTTGGGTCTGTCCATCATATCCTTCTCCCAATGATATGACCTCATTATTAATCGAAAACTCATGTCTATGGTTAGGAAACCTTAACCATCATTAATCAATGAGCTAGTCCATAGAGGCGTACTAGGGACACGGTGTTGTTCACAAACCACACAAGTATTAAAGTTTCCTCTTAATACAATTCTAGCATGGAATATAAACTTTATCATGAACAAGAATTATAATAATAACATCTTTATTATTGCCTCTAGGGCATAATTCCAACATCAACTGTGTACAAAGTACAAGTGTAATGTTGAAAACATTCCCCGTGACATCACGGTTCTGCTAATTCCAACGTATAGATGCAAGCATATACAACTTCGATGTTCACAATGGTTCAAGTCTATTAGGGGCAAAGAAATAAAGTGTGCCATCAAGTTCATGAGAGCTTTACTAACTAGTTTTCACATAACAAAATACTTTTTAATTTGAAAGGTAGATGAAGCTTGAGAATTTGCTTGGAATAGCAAAAGTGCTACTAGGTAGATATGGTGGACACAAGTGGCAAAAGTTTTGGTTCAAGGGGTTTGGAAAAATGAGGAGTAAGCCTTCTCAAAACAGGTTTTTGGCTAGCAAGACTGGGTAGCAAGCAAGAGAGTTGAAAGAAACAAGCAAACATACAAGTAATAAAGCCAAACATGCAATCTTCCTTGAAGACACAAAAGAATTTTAAATAGAGAATACTAAGCTTATGAGACAACAAGAAATAAAACAAATGATACAAAATACCTGTAAGTCTTTTTTTTCTTTTTCTCTTTCATAGTAATGCTACTGACCAGAACTCAGTTTGCCAAAACCAATTTAGATCCACTTGATGATCCCAAAGTGGTGCCAACACTGATCAACAAGATCCATCATATAATAGAGGTTGCAAACTAAAATAATAAGTGCAAAAAGTAAAAGATGAGACTTCTCATTAATATTCCAATAAAGGCACTCACACCAAGGGATACATAGATAATCAACTAAAGGAGAGATACTTCCACATGCAAACCAAACTATAAGATAACCCCTATACCACAGATATGAATCCACTAAAAAGGTAAAAGATAAAATATAATGGTGGTCATACCGCGACACTCCCCCAAGCTTGGAACAAGCCAAGGGGATGCCAAACCTGATGACGAATTACTCCTTCGGTGGTGGTGTTCTCTTGATAAACTCCTCAATCAGCTTCCTTAGTTCCTTGAACTCAAAAGTAAGAGTACGGATTAGCTCCGAGTTTTGCTCTATACGGTTCATGATCATGTCAGACCGAGAATCCCAGTCCCTGTTATTCTTTCTCCATTCTTCCAAATTAGAGTGTTCCTTCCCTGCACGGTTAGAACAAGGGGAACTAGGAGGAAGTGTGCGTGGAGCAAGGATATGACGCGGAGTTCTCCCTACTGTAGACATCCGTGCTGTCCTCTTAAGATTGGTAGGTCTTGCCACCAAACCAATGCTTGCGACGGTAGCGCGAGTGTCCGGTTGCTTGTCCTCCTCCATGTCACCTTCATACCCTACCGGAATCTCCTCCTCCTTGGGGACTTGAGGTTCTTCTTCTTCGGGATTCTTGCCTTTGTCGTTGGCGGAGGCCATGGTTCCCTAAACTTGAGAAGATTTCCTGATAGAAACAGATCGAAACGAAAACATGACGAGAACACGATGCACGAACCTCGGGGGATCCGGGGGGTTATATATTACAAAGTTTCAATGCATAAGGAAGGTTTTAACACGGAAACGAGGCGGATACGGAGTTCGGGGGGGGGGGGAGGACACCCCCCTCAGGCGCGACCAGGCTGGGCCCGCGCCTAGGGTGGGTCTGTCCACCCTGGGCTCCGTTTCCTCTTCAGTTTTGTCTCGTAACTTCCCTCATGTATTAAAAACATCAAAAATATAAAAAGATTAGGGTTTCACGAACCTTCTGTTTTCACCACTTTTACCTATTCAAAGATGAACTTTGTAGATTCATTTTCTCTTTATCCTGAAAATTTCCTTCTTACAAAACCCTTGGTACACACTTCAACTGAAAACCCATCAAAACAAAAGCTTCCGTAAGAGGCAAATGCAAATGATGGCAGAAATCTGTCAAAACAGACCAGCAGGTAAAGATTGATTTTTTCGGAGACCTTCTGTTGCTCAAATCAAAAAGTTCAGAACTGATGAAAGTTGGGTAACAACCTGGAGAACAAGCACAGAAAAATTTAGCTCCATACGAAGTACTGAACTTCCTCACGAATTTTTACAATACAGCACAAAAATCTGTCCCAGGACAACCACTTTTCACAACTCCTCTACTTCACAAAAGTAGTTGAACTTGACACAAAAACCAAAACAAAAAGGATAAGGAGCGGTTATTATAGAGGTAATAACTTCCAAGACTCAACCAAACTCTTGGGTTATCTCCTAACAAGTACTTTTCTTTAATGCCTTTAAGTTAGGCTTGAAACTTCCAAACATGCGCACAAAGGAGATATATATTTTAAGTGAAAGAGAGCATCAAGAAGCAAATAACCAACACACTTGAGTCTAATCCACTTCCTATGCATGGGGGTATCATGGGAAAATGAATTGTTGAAACAAAAATTCACTAGCATAGGAAGATAAAACAGATGCAACTTTAAAGCTTTCAACATAAAACGGGGAAACTTAACATCATTGAGATACATAAAACCATGTTTCCCCCTCTCAAAATAACTTTCAGTAGCACTTTGAATAAAGTTGACAATATAACTGTCATTGGAAAGAACTTTATCATCAGAATAAGCATACTTATAGTCATCAAAGAGAGGTCCAAGGTCATAAACCGGATCAATAGAAGCAAGTTGTTCCATCCTGAAATATTTATTAGGCAAGCTATTTTCACAAGGAGCTTTAGCAAATTTTGAAAAGTTAAACTCATAAGAATCTCCATCAAAATTAGTTAAAAAAAATTCCTTCTTACAATCAATAATATCTCCACAAGTGTTCAAGAAAGGTCTACCAAAAATGATAGGACAAATTTTGCTAGCTGCTGAATTAAGCACTAGAAAATCAGCAGGATACTTAATCTTACCATAAAGAACCTCCACATCACTTAAAATGCCAATGGGGCAAATGTTCTTCTTATTAGCAAGATGAATAACCACATCAATGTCCTCAAGATCACAAGGACCAATCTCATGCATAATTTCCCTGTAAAGCTCATAAGGAATAGCACAAGAACTAGCACCAATATCACATAAACCATAGTAGCAATGATCACCAATTTTAATAGAAAGCATAGGAACACTAGATTTTCTAGCCTTACTAGGATGAGAGATAATATTAGAAGTGTCTTCACAGAAGACAATGTGCTCATCCTCTCTATTTCTAGTGACAGGTCTTTCACAATAGCTACCACAGGTTCAACATTCAATTGCTTACCAGGCTCCACAATTTTCATTGTACCTTTGTTATTTGCACTAATAATCATAGAATACTCCTTTACCTTAGCTGGGAAAGGCATTTTCTCAACATGAGGTTCAGGCACAATATGATTAGTAGTACAAACTTGAGTACTTCTAACTGGAACATGACTACAACATCTTTATATGGAGCATGGTACTTATTCCACTTATTCTTGGGAATTTCTATGTAAGAGGCAAAGGCCTTAAAATAGTTAGCAATACTTTGGGAATCAAGACCAAACTCATTGCTAATATCACGGAAGTTATCAGTACCCATAAAAGATTTAATGCATTCATAATCATAGTTTATACCTGACTTTCTTCCTTTGTCATTCTCCCAAGCTTTAGTGTTATCTTGAATATGGTCTAAGAGATCCCATTTAGATTCTTCCTTCATACATGTGAATGATCAAGCACAAGAATCATCTAGTAAATCTTTATCATGAAGAGAAAGCCTAGCATAAAAGTTAGTGAGAATAATATTGTTAGGGAGTTCATGAATAGGACATTTAAGCATGGGTAACTTCAATCTACCCCATGCTTGAGCTGTACTCTCTCCATCAAGAGGCCAAAAGTTATATATAAGATTTCTATCCTGATGAATCTCACTGGGAGGATAAAATTTAGAATAAAAGAGAGATGCCATTTCCTCCCATTCCATGGATTGTCCATTCTTCAGCAGCTTATACCATTCTTCAGCTCTCCCTTTCAAGGATATGGAGAGTAACTTCTTCTTCACCTGTTTAGTTGTGATACCTGCACACTTAAACAACCCGCATAATTCATGGATAAAAACAAAGTGATCACCAGGATGGATAGTTCCATCCCCAAAATAATAATTATCCATAACACGATTAACAATACTTGTAGGTATCTTAAAAGGATTTATCTCAACAGGAGGTGGTTCATCTACTACCCTAGCAATGGTAGTAGTTTTCCCAGACAGAAAACCAAGTGGGTTATCCATATTGGAAACAAAGTAACAAGAAGCAACAAAAGCAATACTCATAGTAAAAGTTTCCCTTACCAGTTCCACTCTTCAATAGCGCTTCACTCCCCGGCAACGGTGCCATAAAATAGTCTTGATGACCCACAAGTATAGGGGGTGCATCATAGTACTTTCGATAAATACGAGTGTCGATCCCAACGAGGAGCAGAAGGTGCTGAACAGTGGTATGGAGCAGGAAATCCCCGTGAATACTTAGCAAACAGACTTTTAGTGTTTTCTGACAAGGCAACAAAACAAAGAGCAAGTAACAAAAGTACCGAACAAACAGAGCAAGTGGCCCAATCCTTTCTTAGCAAATTACAAGCCCGTGGAAATACTTATAAGGACCAAACATTCTCGAGGACACATGGGAATTCTGTCAAGTGCTTTTGCTTCAAATAGCTGAGTACTCTTCTTTGGTGTTTGTAAATGTTGTGTGGGTGAACCTGTGCTAACATACCGCCCTTCCTAGGACTAATAATACTTGTGATTAAACCCCCTGCAAACATCCGTAACTATAGGAAAGTAATTAAGATATAAATCTAACCACAACCTTAAACTCTGAGATCCTACACTCCCTTGTGCAAAGGTGTCCTAACGAGGGTTCAGGTTTCTGTCACTCCAGCAACCCCACAATTAGTAGCCAAATACACAATGCATCCCCCTAGGCCCATAAATGGTGAAGTGTCATGTAGTCGACGTTCACATGACACCACTAGAAGAATAGCACCACAACTTAAATACTAAACCATTGAATAATAACTCATCACAGATTCACTACTAACTACATGACTTCTCCCATGTCCTCAAGAACTAAATGAACTACTCACAAGACATCATATAGATCAAGATCAAAGATGATATGATAATGGATAATAATCTGAACATAAACAATAATCCAATGGTTCCACTCACAAGCACCAACTACAATAGTAATCAACACCGGGAAAGTTTCCCCTAAGAACTAAAGCAATATCCAACTTTATTTGTTACAGCGGGACGGAGTGGTGATGATGGTGCTGGTGGAGATGATGGTGTGGATGATGATGATCCCGATGAAGCCTAGCTTGATGACGGTGTTGATGGCGATGGTCTCCCCTCTCCGGGAAGGAATTCCCCCGGCAGAAATCTATCTGCTGGAGAGATCTTTCTCTCTCGGTGTTTTCCGCCCCCAGAGGCGGCAGAAATCTATCTGTGGTTGCTCTCCTGGTATTAGGGTTCCATAGTGAAGATATAGGCGAAGGGGCTGAGTCGGAGGCCGGACAGGTGGGACACACCTGCCCTAGGCGTGGGGTTAGGTGGGCCCGCGCCTAGGGGGTGTGGGCCCCCTGAGGCCCCTCTTAGCTCCTCCTTATGGCTTCCTTCGTCTTCTGGTAAAATAATATGTTTCCATATTTTTCTGGTATTTTTATGACCTTCGCGAAATTGCACCGAAACACCTTCTTTTCCATCAGAATCCAGACTCTGGCAGTCCATCCTTCAGGAATCATCCAACATGCATAAACAGATGAAAAAGCCATAAGTAATACCTCATAATAAGACAAACATCAATGAATAGAGGTAAATTATGATATAGAAAGGTGATGCAAATTGGGCGTATCAGTTATGCATTCTCTATCCTGTCAATTGCCCAACTGTAATTTGTTCACCCAACATGCTATTTATCTTGTGGAGAAACACTTCTAGTGAACTATGGACCCCGGTCCATTCCTTCCCACTGATATTCAATCTACTGTCTACTGTTTACTTTCTGCAATTACTTCAAGCAACTACTTTCTTCCACACCATACGTTTAATCCTTTGTTTTCCGCAAAACGGTGAGCTTGACAACCTCACTGTAAGTTGGGACAAAGTATTGTGGTTGTGTTGTGCAGGTTCCATGTTGCTACCAATACCTTGGGAGATGTTTCCTTTCTCCTACTGGTTCGATAACCTTGGTTTCACAACTAAGGGAAATCTTGTTGTTGTTCTCATCATACCTTACTCTTGGGGTATCTCAACAAGCTCTATAGACCGAGCCATACCATGTTCTAGATCATGGCGGCCAGATCTAGGATGATCTAGGGTTTCTTCTGGTCGCCCTTGGGCTACTCTGGTTGGATATGAGAGTGGAGGGGAAGGCCACGATCTCCTTCAATAAAGCCGTCACTCGGTGCCATCGCCTGATGTGGAGAAAGGGCGCTGGGAATCTTACTCCGACCGGCCATGGTGGCGAGGAGAGGAAGTGCTCTGGTGGTTCTTGCTCTGCAGCAATAGGATGGTGGGGAACGTGTAGGGGTTCGTAGCATGGAAAACAAAAAGTTTCTACCGCATGAACACTCAATCAAGATCTAATCTATGATCAAGCCAAGATCTATCTACTAGATTGTAGCAACGAGTCGATAGAATACTAACCCTCGAAGATCCAAAGCGGTTAACGAGAGCAGATTCTCGTGGGTGATGTAGTCGTACACTTGCCGATCTCAAGATCGCGTAGACGATCCTTCCGGCGCTACGTTCCGACAGCGCTTCCGCAGTCGGTCACACGTCCGGTACTCGATGAAGACCTTCCTCTCCCTTGTTCCAGCAGGCATGGGAGGTTGTAGCACTCTCCTCGTGATTCCGGTAGCACGGCGGCGTGGTGTCGGAAGTAGAGGAGAAGATCTCGCAGGGCTTCGCCTAAGCCGAAGCGAGTATGGTGGAGCAAGAGAGGGGCCTTGGCGATCTAGGGTTTAGAGGCACCAAGGGGGTTGGCTTGGCCGGCGTATAGGGTTTGGGGAAACCCTAATTCGGCGGCTAGAGGATCCCTAGGTGGCGGCAGCACTTGGAGGGGTGGTGGCGCCTAGAGCTAGGGTTTTTGGTGTGAGGGGTAGGGGCGCCCTACCCCTCCTTATATAGGTGGGAGGGGGCGACTTGGGAGGAGGGAGTCCTCCTCCTACTCCTCCTCATGGCCTACAGGTGGAGGGAGTGGGACTTCCTCCCCAAGTAGGTTTCCTACTCTCCCTCCACCAAGCAAACTTTAGATTTGACTTTTCAAATTGGCGTTTGACTTTCAAACTTGGATTTGATTTCTCTCTCCATATTGCCCAGCCAAGTGACCTAGTACATGATGCGACCATTCCACATTGTCATGACACATCCATGTACCCTTCCCCTCCGGAGTGCCGGACCTTCCAGACCCTTCTAGAACATTCCTGGTGAAAACACCGGAATCATTCCTGAACTCCGAAATAGGACTTTCCTTATATGAATCTTATTCTCCGAACCATTCTGTATCTCCTCGTGATATCCCGGATCCCATCCGAGACTCCAAACAACATTCGGTCTCTTACTCATTATTCCATAACTACTCAACAACATCGAATCTTTAAGTGTGTCTCCCTACGGTTCATGAATTATGCGGACATGATCGAGACACTTCTCCGATCAATAACCAATAGAGGAATCTGGAATTCATATGGCTCCCACATATTTCTACGATTACTTTGCGATCGAATGAACCACTTACATACGATACCAATTTCCCTTTGTCTCACGATAGTTTACTTATCCGAGGTTTTGATCGTCGGTATCTCTGCATACCTAGTTCAACCTCGTTACCGATAAGTACTCTATTCTCGTTCCCGTGATATGTGATCCCTTGTGAGCCAGTAACATGCTTGAAAGCTAATTGGATGACATTCCACCGAGAGGGCCCAGAGTATATCTATCTGTCATATGGATGGACAAATCCCACTCTTGATCCATGTGCCTCAACACATACTTTCCAAACACTCAATGCCACCTTTATAGCCACCCAGTTATGGTGTGGTGTTTGATGTCATCAAAGCATACTTCCGGTGATGGTGATTAGCATGATCTCATGGTCGAAGGAATTAGGTTACTATGTATCAGAAAGCTTATAGCAAATGAACTATATTAAATGACTTGATCTCTATGCTACGCTTAACTATAGGAGTATGTCCATCATATCATTCTCCTAATGATATGACCTTGTTGTAACATCTCTATGTTCATGATTAGGAAACCATGATCATATATTAACCAACAAGCTAGTTTAACAAGAGGCTTTACTAGGGACTCTTTTATGTTTACAAATCACACAAGTATTAATGTTTCCGGTTAATACAATTATAGCATGGTATGTATACATTTATCATAAGTATGAAGATATGATCATAACCACTTTATTATTGCCTCTTGGGCATATCTCCAACAGTCTCCCACTTGCACTAGAGTCAATAATCTAGTTTCAAACCTTTGTGTATTCAAGACCTATGGATTTCCGGTGTTGTATATACATGATTGCTAGTGGTCAACTGATCTCCGGATCTGACACTTCCAGGTCCGTGTGTAATTGCATGTCTTTGCGTCTCTACGCATCACTCATTCTCTAATGAGATGGCTTTGTATAAATTTGGTCCTTTGGTGAGACCTTTAGTTCTTTGGGGTTAAAACATGTTAATAATATTGTCGTACAATATATCTTCATAGTATTATCCCTGTTGTGAACTACACCTAGTTTGATAACAAACTACTTGACACAAATGCCCTCTTTTGCTGCTATAATAGAAGTTATATACTTAGCCTTTTGTTGTAGTATCTGTCACAATGTATTAACTTTGGAACTCATCCAAATTCATTATGGAACTCACTTTCCATCATATTGTGCCACCCTTAGTTTATATTGAGATAAACTTAATTTGTACTTTGTGACAAAACTAGTATCAATGTAGCACTTTTACAATGAACTAACCATCTATTTGTCACCTCTACAAAACAATATATTCTTAGTTCTTCTAAAAGATTCATAAGAATATCCTTACTATTGTCCAATGATCATCTTATGAATCATTATGGTATATGCTCATAACATTTAGAGCATAGGACATATCTGGATTTGTACATATCACAGTATGATTGGTATAAATACTCTTTGTGATTTCATACATCAAGTATCAATCTATACATAAATCTTTGTTTCACTTACCAAGTGTCAATACACTTGAATATATCATCAATATTGAACTCATTCAATACATCATCTATGTACTTTCGGCACAATCATATTAGCGTCTATTGATGCCAAATATTTGGGTTTTTGCCTAAGTCTTTCATCAGGATGAAATTCTTAATTTGTGTTAATAAAATATACATCATTTCCAATCAACAATACGTCTTCCACATAATGTATTAGAAATATGTCTTAGTGCTCCCACTTAATTTCTTGCAAATGCAAGCATCTTCATCGTCTCTGATGAATTTAAACTCTTTTAACAATTTCATCATGGTGAAGATTCCAACTTCGCGATGCTTACTTCAACAATTGAAGTTCGCATATGCTTTTAGCATCCTTTGAATTAACAAAACCCTTTGGACCGTGTCATGCACATGTCACATCCCAAGATTTTCCAAATCTTGTTATGTGAAAAATAAATAAACAAAATAAACAATTGTTGATTTTTCAGGGTGAGAAGAAACTTTTTGATTCCAATTGGAAACCTTCAAACCTATTTTGATCAAATAAATCCTAAAGGGATTTAAAAAGATAAAGAATTAATAAAGAAATTTTTAAATAATTGGAATTACTATTTTTGGATCTTTTAATAAAAAGATTTGGTTTTCAAATGAAAAGGTAGAAATATAAATAAGGATTATTTTATAGAGCCAAATTAAACCTTGGCCAAGCTTTTGAAATAAAATATTTTGTTTTGATTAAAAGAGTAAAGGTTTATTTAAATAAAATAATGAGGGTTTATTAATACCCAATTTTAAAGTAAAGGCTTTTCCATTTTAAATGAACACTAAAACTTGATATTTTATTTTAAACAAGTTTTCCAAGTGTTTGGTATTTTCAAATAAAACCTACTGAAATGGTTTTGATATTATTTAGATTTCAAATGGATATTTTAAATAAAACAAATCCTATTTGAATTAATGACTAAGGTCTATTTATTTAATTATTAATGGATCCTAAAAAGAATAAAAATATTATTTTATTTTGGACTTGGAATTATGTTGTTAAACAGAACTAAATTCAATACAAAGTTTGGTGGAAGTTTGAATTGATTTGGGTGTTTGAATTGTTGTTTGAAAATGAAAACAAGAAAATCAAATAGAAAAAGAAAAGCTTCTAGAAAAAAAATGAAACAAAACGACCCAACCCAACAGGCCCAGCAAGACCCAGTCCAGCCCACCAGCTCTCCCCAGCGAAACGTTTTCCTACACTCAGTCTCGCACCCGCAGAGTCGCTGACAAGTGGCCCCATCTCCCTCTCTCTCTCCCTCACTGCCAGACAGACCCCACCGCCACCTCAGCATCGTCTCCCTCCCGACCGTTCTTCCTTGCCGTTGCTGCCTTTGATTGCGGCGATGAATGCGAGTTACTGCCGGCGTTATTCTCGCCCCTGACCACGCATACAAAACCGCCCACGTCTCCTCTCTATTTCCCCCCAAACAGCGCCTCCCCTCTGCCCCAAGGCTGCCCAGAATTCCTCTTGCACCGCCACTGCTTCGGCGAGCATCTCCAAACAATTCCGGCCACACCCCACCGCCTCTCGCCTCCCACTACTCACGAGCTCGCTCCTCACCTCCTGGCGCATCTCCCCGTGCCACTCGTTCGCTCGCGCACGCTCCGAATTGTCGGCTTCGTCGACCTCGACTCACCACCGTCGTCTGCCATCACTCCGGCGACTCCCCCTGGTAAGATCAGACCGCCCCAGCACCTCTCAGTGATGCTCCCTTACTCGCGACCCTCGTGCGCATCTAACCGTGCCTCTACTTTGCCTTAGCGCGGTCCCAAACAACGCCAGCGACAACCCGAGCAACTCCGACGGCATTACTCAGCCTTGACTCCTCGCGACCACCTTGAGCTTCACCTCGACCTCGCGAGCATGGTGAGACCCTCCTCTGTCTTCCTTGCTTCCTAGTTCACCGGCAAGCACACCGTCTGACCGTGCTCCGCCGCTAGCCGCCGCCAGCGCCGCTCGAGATAGATCAACGCGTTCCACACCGTTAGATGTTAATCCAGTGGATGAGATTAGAACTAGACGAAGGGGTACGCGCCCATCTGATCCATTCATTTTAAGTTAGATCCAACGCTCCACAGAGGCTGATCCGCACGAAGCGGTACCGGCCAATAGAATTGCGCCACGTGGACGAAGTTTGGTTTCAAAACAGAATTAGAATCTGATTAAATTACAAACTTGTAAATTGCATAACTTTTGATCCACACGTCCAAAATTTGCAAATTTTATATCAATGGAATCAGTAGAACAAGTACTTTGCCACCATGTAATTTGTTTAATGTTTTGCTTCTGGAAAATTGGTTGAATTTGCAGAAACATGTGTAGGCTTATTTTGAATATAAAAATTGTTCTAGATAAATTTTTAATGTGAAATCTTTGCAAAATGGTTTGTTGTGAACCTACTGACCTTAGGAACCAACCCATGGATTTAAAAATGAATTTTGTGAAGTTTAGGAATAAATATTTGAATTAGCCCATTTCTAGTCAAATAAAAATATTGATTTTGATATGGAAATGATTTTTGAGTAAAACCTTTGGAAATTGTTTTGATTCAAACCTTCTGACCCTACACCAAGTTTTAAGAATTAAAATATATTTGGTGAGCCCTTTAAAAGAATATTGCTTTGCTAAAAGAATTTTCAACCACATAAAATAATGATTTGATTTAAAAATGGTTTATAGATAAAACCCTTTTGCAAATGGTTTTACCACTTTAGAAAATGACCACTTTTGAACTTTATAATGTTTAGAGCCTAGTAGAGACCACTTTTGCAAATAAAATTATCTTTTGCATGCTTGCATGCATGACCTTGTTTCTATTATTTTTTGTGTGATAAATTGTTTGATTGTTGGTTGGAATGCTAGTTGAAATTGTGTTTGCTTGATTGAATTGTAGTGGAATTAGAAGAGTGTGATATTGGCAAGATCAAGAAGTGAACCATCATTCTCTACAAAAAAAGTCAAGTGACACTATCATCCAAGTCCTACTATTTTCATTACACTTAGTGGATTTTTGAAACATGCATGATAAGGACTACTATATTTTTGCTATGCTAAATCCTATTAGGATACCCTTATATATTCCTAGTGAAAACAATGTAGTTGTAGTATGCTTATCCCTGCTATATATATTGGGATGGGATACATGTTAAGATTATATGAAGTATTGAAAAGACTTATGTTTTATATAATAAAACAAGTACTCAATGAACCACCTGGGTGGACAAGGATACTCAAGTTTTGGACAAGGTGGCAACAAAAGGAACCATGTTTATATGGCAATCTCTTTTTGTTGTGCACTAGAAGAAAACCACCCAGGGACTTAGAGATTGAACATGTTTCTCGTACAGTGGCTTCTGTGTATAGCCACATGCTAAATGGGCACTGGCTTAGTCAACTACATAGTGGAAGACCCATGCATTGGCATCTTCAGGTTAACTAGAATGAGGGAACTTGAAACCCTACATTGGTGCCTAGTACACAAGCTAGCATTGTTTATTGGGAGGACTCCTAAGGAAAGACTTTGTCACATTCTCAATCTGCCAGTACTCCATCTTGGTGAGTACTTATCCAGCGGCCACTGGTGGCATCAAGATGAGATTGTGTCATGTGGGTAAAGTGTACAACTTCTATAGAAGATCAAATTCTAAGTACTTAGCCGTGTCCCCGGTCATGCACAATACTGAGCAACTAAGGCCTGAAGCTATGGAAGATCTCGACATTCAAATTTCTAAAAGTAAAACTTGAAAGTGACAACAAGGGATTTGAAGCACTTGGAGTTTTCCAAGGAGATCAGAAAGATTTGACAAAAGATCAAAACTATTTTGAAAAGATAGGATAAATTATATTGCTTTCTGCAAATGAGCCTAAACCCTACTTAGCCAAATATGCATGTAATGATAGGATCCACTTATTTCTACATAGTAGTGAAACTTGCCAATACAATTCAAATGTATTGACCCTTGTGGCTGTAACTTGTTATGTTGCAGGTTTGTTTGATGTTAGTGAAGTGTGTTGAATAGGATTACAAGTCTACAACCAACATGATTGCCTGTGGCACTTTGAAGATGAAGGACCCCATGCTTATAGATATTCTGCTGCAACGTAATGTGATAGCCAAATGAGCTATGTAAGATGTAATGAATTATTTTATTCCTGGATATAAAGTGGTATTATGACCTTTGTTTCTTGATATTACATCTTAACTGTGGATGCTAGCTATTGATCCAGGGACTAGCATTGTAAACACAAGGATCTCTACCTTATTAAAGGTTGGGAACCTTACAGATGGTACCAGAGCACTGTGTTGCCTGTAGGATTGTAACCCTAGGATTGGACAAAACCCCTTAGAAGAATAGGAGTTGTATTTGTTCCAAAACTTATTTACAAACAATCTTGTAAACTCTTTCCTCAATCATTTTTGGTTTTAACTCTACATCTCTTCTATTTCAAACTTGATGGACAAAGCCTACCCCATGGCCAAAGACTTCACCATGTGTAAAGGACTTCATCAACTCTAATGACTTCAACATATTCAACATTTTCACCAAGGATTTCAATCTTGGATGTCACTAAGGACTACAAGTGAGACAAGAAATCTTGCTCAAAGACATGAAGACTAAGGAAACACAACTTAGAAGGAACCATCATCTCTTTGAAGTTTGTGACCAAGATTCAAGAATTCTCCCAAGGATACAAAGATCTTGTTCAAGAAGAATCAACCAAGAAGGAAGGAATGATTTCAAGTGGACCATATAGATGGACCACCATATTTAGTTTAAGTCAAACCCACCAACTTATGTGGTGTGACAAAAATATTTTTGGTTGCCTAAAAATATGCTTAAAAACTTGTTGTTTGAAAGGAGTGTTTGTTGGTGATTGCTTGCACATTGCTTGTGTGAATTGTGATGTGTGTGATTAGAATTATTTCCTTAGAAATATCTTGCCTATTCTAATATCAATCCAACCCAAACAAATGACTACTCCAAGAGACTCCAACATCAAGATTGATGACAACAACAACAACAACCAAGATGACAACATGAGAGAACTCATAGTAACCCAAACCCACTTGAACCAAGTGACAGCTCAATGCATAGCCAACACCAGTGAGGTAGATCCAACCATGCAAAGGTTTTTGGAAGCTCAAACCCAATTGTTGCATAAGGTGACAGATCAAATGATCAACATGGAAAGCAACTCTTCCAAAGGAGTTTGTGACAACAAGGATGACAAAGATGTTATTCTAGAAGGAACCCAAGCTTGCAATATTTGTGGAGACAAGGATCACAATTCCAAGGAGCATGAAGATCAATGCCCCAATTGTGAAGAGAAACATCCAGCTGACCAATGCCCCACATCTCAAGCTACTTGTTACCTATGTGAAGGAAATAATCATGTCCCTATCCAATGCCCCATCTATTCCATAGTTCAACAAAGGAAACAAGGTGGAGTGCAACAACTGATTGCAGACTATCATGAGAGAGCCAAGTCTACCAAGAAAGATGAAGACAAAGGAAAATCCCCACTTGTACCTCCATGCAATATGACCCAATTTAAAGGACCAAAGAGGAGACATATGTATTATCCAAGGAATAATAGAAGGTCAAGGAGACCAGGAACTGTTCCTACCTTTGAGATAACATATGAAGAACATGAACTAGAAGCACTCCTAGCTTTGGAGAAACCCAAGAAAAAGAAGGACAAAAGCCATGTGCAATGTGGTCATTGCAAAGAAATGGGACACTATGCCAGTGAATGTCCAGAGAAGAAGAAGTATAAGGAGATTAGCCAAGTGTGGTGCAACAACTGCAAAGAGCTAGGCCATTATGTAGCAACTTGTCCACAGAAGATACGTGAAGAACTCAATCTTATCACATGTTACAATTGTGGTAACCAAGGACATGATGCAAGCAACTGTCCAGAAAAGATGAAGCACAAGATAAACAAGCCTATGAAGGATCACACCCTTGTCACATGTTTCAAGTGTGGAAACAAAGGACACTATGCAGATATTTGCCCAGAGAAGTTTCCCCAAGATCCCAAGCAAGCCAAAATGTAATCTAGTTGGAATTATTTTAAGGGTGGTAGTACCCTAGTTTCTTTTGAGCCCACTTGTAACCCTAGCCTCCCCAAATCTCGGGACGAGATTTATTTTAAGGGTGGTAGCCTATCACATCCCAAGATTTTCCAAATCTTGTTATGTGAAAAAATAAATAAACAAAATAAACAATTGTTGATTTTTTAGGGTGAGAAGAAACTTTTTGATTCCAATTGGAAACCTTCAAACCTATTTTGATCAAATAAATCCCAAAGGGATTTAAAAATATAAACAATTAATAAAGAAAATTTTAAATAATTGGAATTACTATTTTTGGATCTTTTAATAAAAAGATTTGGTTTTCAAATGAAAAGGTAGAAATATAAATAAGGATTATTTTATAGAGCCAAATTAAACCTTGGCCAAGCTTTTGAAATAAAATATTTTGTTTTGATTAAAAGAGTAAAGGTTTATTTAAATAAAATAATGAGGGTTTATTAATACCCAATTTTAAAGTAAAGGCTTTTCCATTTTAAATGAACACTAAAACTTGATATTTTATTTTAAACAAGTTTTCCAAGTGTTTGGTATTTTCAAATAAAACCTACTAAAATGGTTTTGATATTATTTAGATTTCAAATGGAGATTTTAAATAAAACAAATCCTATTTGAATTAATGACTAAGGTCTATTTATTTAATTATTAATGGATCCTAAAAAGAATAAAAATATTATTTTATTTTGGACTTGGAATTATGTTGTTAAATAGAACTAAACTCAATACAAAGTTTGGTGGAAGTTTGAATTGATTTGGGTGTTTGAAATCCTATTAGGATACCCTTATATATTCCTAGTGAAAACAATGTAGTTGTAGTATGCTTCGCCCTGCTATATATATTGGGATGGGATACATGTTAAGATTATATGAAGTATTGAAAAGACTTATGTTTTATATAATAAAACAAGTACTCAATGAACCACCTGGGTGGACAAGGATACTCAAGTTTTGGACAAGGTGGCAACAAAAGGAACCATGTTTATATGGCAATCTCTTTTTGTTGTGCACTAGAAGAAAACCACCCAGGGACTTAGAGATTGAACATGTTTCTCGTACAGTGGCTTCCGTGTACAGCCACATGCTAAATGGGCACTGGCTTAGTCAACTACATAGTGGAAGACCCATGCATTGGCATCTTCAGGTTAACTAGAATGAGGGAACTTGAAACCCTACATTGGTGCCTAGTACACAAGCTAGCATTGTGTATTGGGAGGACTCCTAAGGAAAGACTTTGTCACATTCTCAATCTGCCAGTACTCCATCTTGGTGAGTACTTATCCAGCGGCCACTGGTGGCATCAAGATGAGATTGTGTCATGTGGGTAAAGTGTACAACTTCTACAGAAGATCAAATTCTAAGTACTTAGCCGTGTCCCCGGTCATGGACAATACTAAGAAACTAAGGCCTGAAGCTATGGAAGATCTCGACATTCAAATTTCTAAAAGTAAAACTTGAAAGTGACAACAAGGGATTTGAAGCACTTGGAGTTTTCCAAGGAGATCAGAAAGATTTGACAAAAGATCAAAACTATTTTGAAAAGATAGGATAAATTATATTGCTTTCTTCAAATGAGCCTAAACCCTACTTAGCCAAATATGCATGTAATGATAGGATCCACTTATTTCTACATAGTAGTGAAACTTGCCAATACAATTCAAATGTATTAACCCTTGTGGCTGTAACTTGTTATGTTGCAGGTTTGTTTGATGTTAGGAAGTGTGTTGAATAGGATTACAAGTCTACAACCAACATGATTGCCTGTGGCACTTTGAAGATGAAGGACCCCATGCTTATAGATATTCTGCTGCAATGTAATGTGATAGCCAAATGAGCTATGAAAGATGTAATGAATTATTTTATTCCTGGATATAAAGTGGTATTATGAACTTTGTTTCTTGATATTACATCTTAACGGTGGATGCTAGCTATTGATCCAGGGACTAGCATTGTAAACACAGGGATCTCTACCTTATTAAAGGTTGGGAACCTTACAGCACACGTCCTAGGTAACCATTCTATTAGAAGAACTTGTTTTGTTTATTCAACACATAACAAAATTATATCTCGTGGTTGCTACATTAATCTTTCTAGACTAAATATCGCTTAATGAAAGATCAGATCTTGTCATAGTCAACTCTTTGAACATTATCGTGAACTCTTTCTCGACATGTCGATAATTTCATAGATGTGAAACATCCATGTCTATTTCTTTTACAGATCCAAATATGACTGTAAGGTCTTGTACCTTTTCAGAGGGTATTTCAAGTTCAAAGCTTGATCTCTCGTATATGGAACTATCACGGATTTTATGGCTTCAAGCCATTTGACAGAGTCAGGGCCCATCATTGCTTCTTTGCATGTAGTCGGATCATTATTATCAAATAATGATTTAACTCTCAAATCTTGGTATTTGATTGTTTACCCGACCTACTTGTTTCAATAGGAACTTAGACCTCCGTGACCATAACCTTTGAGGCACGTGAGCCATGAGCATTGTTGCTGCCTCCGGAACACTTTTTGGTGCTGCACAACTTTGCACATATAGCTAAGGTTCTTTTAACCTTATCAAAGTTCTATTGTCCTCCCACTTAACTTTTCACGGAAAATTCCTTCTCGAAGAAACTTGACGTTCTAAGCGACAAACATTTTTGTCTTTGGCGTTATGGAGGGATACTAAACGATTATTCGAAATAACATACAAAGATATGTTCATCCGATTATGGTTGCCAACATCTTTCTTATGCATAGCATACCAATTTTTAAGAAAGGACAACTTGGGTTTTATCCCAAACCATAACTTTATATGGTGTCAATTCAATGGATTATGATGGAGCTCTTTTCAGTGGAAAAACGGTAGTCTCTAAAGCTTTTAATCTTTAAAATATAATGGCAGTTTTATGAATTACACCTTTGATCTTACCATGTCAAACAAGGTTTAATTACATATCTCGAACGCTCCATACTCTTATGGTGTTTCGGGAAATGCCAATCCACGGAATGATTCCTTAAATCTTAGGTGTTTTATGCTAAACTTCCTATATGATCTTATCATAAACTATTTATATTCTTGTTACAATGATTTTGCACTTCATCTTCAAAGTCTTTGAACTTTTCAAATGTTTCATAATTCATCCTTATTAAGTAAATATTCATATATTCACTCAAATTTTCGGAGAAAGCATATGAAGTTGAAATCCATCGCTCTTGACTACATATAATGGACTTCATACAACAATATGTACAAGTTCCAATAAGCTAGTCATTCGTTCCCTTTTGGCCTATGAACGAAGTTTTAATTATCTCTAGGAAAGTTTCACAAGTGTCATTTGATCAAAATATCAAAAGACTCCAAAATTCCATCCACATGGAGTTTCTTCATGTTTTCTTTCCAATATAATTTAAACGGCGATGTCACTTCCTAAGTGATCTTTCTTATCAATTGTCTTTCGACATTTTTAGCAATTGTTTTATGGATGTGATTTATCCAACGAGATTTGTAAATCATCCATCTTTTATGGATTACGGAAATTAATTGAACAACCCTTTTGTTCTCATAATACCTGATAAAACAAATCTTGAAGGCAAGCTTTGATGTTAACGAGAAACACATCAACACTTTATTTGTTCTTGATGAACATCATCACATATTCTCTTGCTAGTTACTTAGGCCATTGTAGTTCATGAATTGTGTTGTTTCGTATGACGATTCACACCAACAAATTCAATATCAAATACTTAAGAACCACATTGTTTAATAAGCAAAGAATATAGCCATAACATGTATATCATCTATATACGTAAGCTAAACAATTCTAGTCTTTTCTTTTCTGCCATATATTTCTGAGATTCTCTTTCAGTATTTCGTTTTCTGTTTGAAAGAATCTATCAACATCAATAGTGGAGTCATACATATGACACATAGTCCAAAGCGTGTATAATTAAATACCAATGTCTTTGGACTTGCACTTTGAAGTAGATCACCATCATTAAATTATTTGGTGTGCTTTCAAATTCCATTCTTTAGTAATCTCTTGGTGTAGTAAATATTTTACCTACATCAAATATTCACCCTTCTCATGGAATTATTCATGATCAAGCTACTTTAGCTTATAATGGTGAATCGCGAGTATAATGTTGCTCTCCAAAACCTTTTGGAGGATTAGGACAACTAGTGTCTCCAATATTTTGTAAATTCTCATCAAATATGAGAACATAAACTTTGCCATATTATACTCTATCATGTTGTAACCAAAACATCATTTCAGATATCGCAATATCTTCCATACATGATGGTTTCTGAAACAACTCTTTCAACTCCTAGATTACCTTGATATTGAAACTATCTTTCGAATATCAAGAATCATGGAGATAAACATGATACTTATATACTAACACTGGAATTGTTACTCTTGATTTAATACCAACTATTAAATTTCACGGAGTAATCGAAACTTACTGAAAGTTTTCAATGGGACTTTTAAAACTTTAGATTAACACTTCAAAACAATACGATACCAGTTCGTAAAGTAACTAACCAGAATTCTATAGTTCTATCATCTCAATTATAACTAAGCGCAAGGTGGTAAACGGATGCCAATGGCTACAACATCTATGCAAATTCACTTTGATTTAATATATGATAAATAGTGTTCAACTTTTAATCAAATTGCTGTTGAACTCCCACTCAAAACAATATCCCTCACATTGTTTTAGTGATCACACGAACCAAATCCACCACATCAAAATCGATCATCACGAGAGTTGATGTAGCTTCAATGGCGAACAATCAACATGTTCATCATATCTACTATATGACTCATGCTTTACCTTTTGGTATTCCGTGTTCCGAGACCATGTCTGTACATGCTAGGCTCGTCAAGATCAAACCTTAGCTTCCGCATGAGAAAATCTGGCTTGCTCATGTTGTATACACTCACAGAATCTAGCACACCCGATCATCACGTGGTGCTTCAAAACAACGAGCTTTAGCAACGGTGCTTACTAAGTACGAACACTTTAAAACTTGAAATTGTGTGCTTGAGGGATCATCTTATAATGCTACCGTCGTTAACTAAGCAATACAAGATGCATAAAAGGATTAACATTGTAGGGGTTCGTAGCATGGAAAACAAAAAATTTCTAACGCATACAAACAAACAAGCCAAGATCTATCTACTAGATTGTAGCAATGAGTCGATGGAATAACTCACCGTCGAAGATTCCAAAGTGTTTAACGAGAGCGGATTCTCGTGGGTGATGTAGTCGTACTCTTGCCGATCTGAAGATCGCGTAGACAATCCTTCTGGCGCTGCGTTCCGGCAGAGCTTCCGCAGTCGGTCACACGTTCGGTACTCGACGAATACCTTCCTCTCCCTTGTTCCAGCAGGCAGCGGAGGTTGTAGCACTCTCCTCGCGATTCCGGCAGCACAACGTCGTGGTACCGGAAGTAGAGGGGAGATCTCGCAGGGCTTCACCTTAAGCCGGAGCGAGTATGGTGGACTATGAGAGAGAGCCTCGGCGATCTATGGTTTAGACGCACCAAGGAGGGGGCAAGGCCGGCGGCTAGGGTTTGCCCTAGGCGGCGGCGAGTTGCCCTAGGCGGCGGCAGCAGGAGGTGGCGGCGCCGGCGGCTAGGATTAGGGTTTGCGGGCGTGGTGTTGTGTGCTTGGAGGGGCAGCCTTGCCCCTCCTTATATAGGTGGAGGGGGCGCGCCAGGGGAGGGGAGTCCCTCCCCAACTCGGTCTCCAAGTGGGCCGGCGGTGGAGGGAGGGAACTCCTCCCCAAGTAGGTTTCCTACTCTCCCTCCACCTCACAAAATAGCCGTTTGACTTTTCAAATTGGCGTTTGACTTTTCAAACTAGGTTTTTATTAAACCCTTTATTTTGTTCAGCGATGACACCTAGTACATGATGCAATCATTCCAACTTGTTATGACACATTCATGTACCCTTCCCCTCCGGAGTGCCAGACATTCCGGAACCTTCTAGAACATTCCCGATGAAAACACTGGAACCATTCTCCAACCCCGAAACAGGACTTTCCTTATATGAATCTTATTCTCCGGACCATTCCGGATCTCCTCGTGATATCCCGGATCCCATCCGAGACTCCGAACAACATTCGGTCTCTTATTCATCATTCCATAACTACTCAAACAACGTCGAATCCTTAAGTGTGTCTCCCTACGGTTCGTGAATTATGCGAACATGATCGAGACACTTCTCCGAACAATAACCAATAGAGGAATCTGTAAATTCATATGGCTCCCACATATTTCTACGATTACTTTGCGATCGAATGAACCACTTACATACGATACCAATTTCCCTTTGTCTCATGATAGTTTACTTATCCGAGGTTATGATCGTCGGTATCTCTACATACCTAGTTCAACCTCGTTACTGATAAGTACTCTTTTCTCGTTCCCGTGATATGTGATCCCTTGTGAGCCAGTCACATGCTTGCAAGCTAATTGGATGACATTCCACCGAGAGGGCCCAGAGTATATCTATCCGTCATATGGATGGACAAATCCCACTCTTGATCCATGTGTCTCAACCAATACTTTCCAAACACTCAATGCCACCTTTATAGCCACCTAGTTACGGTGTGGTGTTTGATGTCATCAAAGCATCCTTCTGGTGAAGGTGATATGCATGATCTCATGGTTGAAGGAATTAGGTTACTATGTATCAGAAAGCATATAGCAATTGAACTATTAAAATGACTTGATCTTTATGCTACGCTTATTTATAGGAGTATGTCCACCATATCATTCTCCTAACGATATGATCTTGTTGTTAATAACATCTCAATGTTCATGATAGGGAAACCACAATCATTTATTAACCAACAAGCTAGTATTATAAAGAGGCTTGACTAGGGACTCTATTTTAGTTTACAAATCACACAAGTATTAATGTTTCCTTGTTAATACTATTATAGCATGAATGTAAACATTTATCATAAACACAAAGGTATAATAATAACTATATTTATTATTGCCTCTAGGGCATATCTCCAACAGTCTCCCACTTGCACTAGAGTCATCTATACTAGATTACATGGTAATATACCGAACACCCATGGCAGTTTGGTGTTGGTCATGTTTTGCCCTCGGGAGAGGTTTAGTCAACGGATCCGCCACATTCAGATCTGTGTGTACTTTGCAAATCTTTATGTCCCCATCTTGGACATGTTCTCGAATAGCGTGAAAACGTAGCTTGATGTGCTTCAGCTTCTTGTGTGACCTTGGTTCTTGCGCATTGGCTATGGTGCCCATGTTATCACAGTAGATAGACATTGGGTCCAGCGCACTAGGAACCACACCGAGCTCTGTAATGAACTCTTTCATCCATATCTCTTCTTGTGAAGCCTCCGAAGCAGCCATGTATTCCGATTCAGTTGAAGATCTCGCCACAACACTTTGCTTTGCACTCCTCCAGCTAACTGCTGCACCATTCAAAGTAAATATGTATCCAGATTGTGATTTAGAATCATCCGGATCGGTGTTCCAACTAGCATCGGTGTAATCATTAACAACGAGATGTTCATCACCTCCATAAGAAAGAACCATATCCTTAGTTCTTCTCAAGTACTTAAGCATGTTTTTGACCGCTGTCCAATGATCCACTCCTGGATCACTTTGATATCTGCTAGTTAAATTAACAGCATATGCAATGTCGGGTCTAGTACATAGCATGGCATACATCACAGATCCTATGGCTGAGGCATAGGGAGTTTTACTCATCCTTTCTCTATCTTCTGCCGTTGTCAGACTTTGAGTTTTACTCAAGGTCGTATTGGGCAACATGGGCAAAAACCCTTTCTTGCTATCTTCCATTCCAAACCTCTTTAGAACTTTGTCCAAATATGTACTTTGTGACAATGATATTAGGCGTCTTGATCTATCTCTATAAATCTTTATGCCTAATATGTAAGCTGCTTCACCAAGATTCTTCATTGAAAAACTATTATTCAAATATTCCTTGACACTATTAAGAAGGTCTACATCATTCCCAATCAACAATATGTCATCTACATATAGTATTAAGAATGCTACAGAGCTCCCACTCACTTTCTTGTAAATACAAGCTTCTCCATAAGTTTGTATAAAACCAAAACTTTTGATTACCTTATCAAAACGTTGATTCCAACTTCGGGATGCTTGCTTCAATCCATAGATGGACCGTTGAAGTTTGCATACCTTGTTAGCATCTTTAGGATCGACAAAACCTTTGGGTTGCATCATATACAACTCTTCATCAATGTCTCCATTGAGGAATGTTGTTTTGACATCCATCTGCCATATCTCATAATCATAATATGCAGCGATTGCTAACATAATCCTCACAGACTTTAGCTTCTACTGGTGAGAAAGTCTCATCGTAGTCAACTCCTTGAATTTGTGAAACCCTTTTGCGACAAGTCGAGCTTTATAGACGATAACATTACCATCGACATCTGTTTTCTTCTTGAAAATCCATTTGTTCTCGTGACCATCCGGTAAGTCCACCAAAGTCCATACTTGGTTTTGTACATGGATCCAATCTCGGATTTCATGGCTTCTTGCCATTTATTGGAATCTGGGCTCATCATCGCTTCCTCATACGTCGCAGGGTCATCGGTGTTGTCCACCAACATGACACTCATAACGGGATCATACCAATCAGGAGTGGTACGAGTTCTCGCTGACCCGCGAGGCTCTGTAGCAACTTCAACCGAAGTTTCATGATCATCATCATTAGCTTCCTCTCTTATTGGTGCAGGCACCACGGGAACTTCTTCCGGTGCTGCGCTACTCGCAAGTTCGAGAGAAGGTTCGACAACCTCGTCGAGTTCTACTTTCCTTCCAGTCACTTCTTTCAAGAGAAATTCCTTCTCTAGAAAGGATCCATTCTTAACAGCGAAGATTTTGCCTTGGATCTATGATAGAAGGTATACCCGATAGTTTCCTTGGGTATCCTATGAAGACGCATTTTTCGCTTTGGGTTCAAGCTTGTCGGCTGTAACTTCTTTACATAGGCGCAACCCCAAACCTTAAGGAGCGACAATTTAGGTTTCTTCCCAAACCATAATTCATACGGTGTCGTTTCAGCGGTTTAGATGGTGCCCTATTTAAAGTGAATCTGTTTCTAATGCATAACCCCAAAACGATAGCGGTAAATCTGTAAGTGACATCATAGAATGAACCATATCTAAGAGAGTTCGATTACGACGTTCGGACACACCATTACGCTGTGGTGTTCTCGGCGGTGTCAATTGTGAAAGTATTCCGCATTTCTTCAAATGCTCGCCAAACTCGTAACTTAGATATTCACCTCCACGATCAGAACGTAGAAATTTAATCTTCTTGTTAGGTTGATTCTCTACCTCACTTTGAAATTCCTTAAACTTCTCGAAAGTTTCAGACTTATGTTTCATGAAATAGATATACCCATATCTACTCAAGTCATCCGTGAAGGTAAGAACATAACGATCACCATCCGATGCTACACTCATTGGACCACACACATCGTTATGTATGATTTCCAATAAGTCCGTAGCTCGCTCCATCATACCAGAAAATGGAGTCTTAATCATTTTACCCATCAGACATGCTTCGCATCTTTCAAGTGATTCGAAATCAAGTGATTCAAGAAGTCCATCGGAATGGAGTTTCTTCATACGATTCACTCCAATGTGACCAAGGCAGCGATTACCACATATAGGTCGAGTTATCGCTCGATTTCAAACGTTTAGCCTCAATGTTATTAATATGTGTATTTCCACTATCGAGATTCAATAAGAATAGACCATCTATCAAAGGTGCATGTGCATAAAACATATTACTCATATAAATTGAACAACCATTATTCTCGGACTTAAACAAGTAAGCATCTACAATAAACAAGATTCGATATAATGTTCATGCTTAACGAGCACCAAATAACAATTATTTAAGTATAAAACTAATCCCGATGGTAGATGAAGAGGTAGCGTGCCGAGCGATCACATCAACCTTTGATCCATTTCCCACGCATCGTCACCTCGTTCTTCGCTAGCTTCCGTTTATTCTAAGACTGCTTGAGTTACAAATATGAGCAACCGAACCAGTATCAAATACCCAGGCACTACTACGAGTACTAGTGAGATACACATCAATAACATGTATGTCGGATATACCTTTCTTCTTGATGTTGCCGTTCTTCAAATCTGCCAAGTACTTTGGGCAATTCCGCTTCCAGTGACCTTCTCCCTTGTAGTAAAAGCACTCAGTATCAGGCTTAGGTCCAGCCTTGGTTTTCTTCGTCGGCGCGGTAACTTTCTTACCACCCTTCTTGAAGTGTCCCTTTTGCTTAGACTTGCCTTTCTTGAATTTGGTGGTCTTATTGACCATCAACACTTGGTGCTCTTTCTTGATCTCCACTTCTGCAGATTTTAACATGGCGAAGAGTTCTGGCAACTTCTTGTTCATGTTTTGCATATTGTAGTTCATCACAAAGTTCTTGTAACTTGGTGGTAGTGATTGGAGGACACGATAAATCCCCAAAGCATTAGGAATCACTATACCCAAGCTTTGAAGTTTGTTTGCGTGCCCGGACATCTTAAGCACATGCTCACTGACGGAGCTGCCCTCTTCCATCTTGCAGTTAAAGAACTTTTTAGAAGCCTCATAGCTCTCAATTGTCGCGTGAGTCTCAAAGATCAATTTGAGATCACAGACAATATCATGTGGGTCTGAATTCTCAAACCTTTTCTAAAGCTCCGATTCTAAACCATACAAGATAGCACACTGAACTGTGGAGTACTGAGTCTTCCGAGCGAGGTAAACATTCTTTACTTCATCGGTAGCAGTAGCTGCAGGGTCACCAATGATACATCCAGCACATAGGTCAAATTACCAGCAGTGAGGACAATCCTCAAATTGCGGAACCAATCCGCGAAGTTGCTTCCATTGTTTTTCAACTTTTCTTTCTCTAGGAACGCATTAAAATTGATGGTAGGGGCCGCCATTGATCTACAACATATTTGCAATAGTTTAGACTAAGTTTATGACAAATTGAGTTCTAATTAATAGTTAAATTAATCTAGGTGAACTCCCACTCAAAACAATATCCCTCACATTGTTTTAGTGATCACACGAACCAAATCCACCACATCAAAACCGATCATCACAAGAGTTGATGTAGCTTCAATGGCGAACAATCGACATGTTCATCATATCTACTATATGATTCATGCTTTACCTTTCGGTGATCCGTGTTCCGAGACCATGTTTGTACATGCTAGGCTCGTCAAGATCAAACCTTAGCTTCCGCATGAGCAAATCTGGCTTGCTCACGTTGTATACACTTGCGGAATCTAACACACCCGATCATCACGTGGTGCTTCGAAACAACAAGCTTTAGCAATGGTGCTTACTAAGGGTGAACACTTTAAAACATGAAATTAATGTGCATGAGGGATCATCTTATAATGCTACCGTCGTTAACTAAGCAATACAAGATGCATAAAGGATTAACATCACATGCAATTCATAATATGTGATATGATATGGTCTTTCGTCTTTGTGCTTCCGATCTCCATCTTCAAGCACGAACATGATCTCCATCATCACCGGCATTGCATCAAGGTTAATGACGCCTCTTCATGGTTGTCGTCCACCAACTTCAACTATTACAACTACTTTGAATAGACACGCGGGTCTTGATAAAATTAAAGACAACCATATGGCTCCTGCCGGTTGCCAACTTACAATAAGGAACATTGCATACATCAAATATAATCACAATCATGGCCATATCACATCACAGCACACCCCTGCAAAACAAAGTTAGACGCCTCTACTTTCTTTGCATGTTTTACGTGGTTTGGGGCTTTCAATAAGTGTCGTTCTAACTTACGAACTAGAACCACAACATTGATACTAGTATTGTCAATTACCCGTTGTAAATTGAATCTTAACTATGTTGGGAGAAACATGCACCCGCAAAGCCACTTATGCAATACAAGTTGCATGTCAAGCGTGGAGCAAGTCTCATGAACGATGTCATGTAAGGTTAGCAGGCTTCATCCCACCATCCATAAGATGCAAAGTACACAAGAAGCAATCGACAACAAAAGCATCAACGCCCACAATGACCATTGTGTTCTACTCGTGCAACAGATCTACATATAGACACGACTCTGATACCACTGTAGGGGTTCGTAGCATGGAAAACAAAAAATTTCTAACACATACAAACAAACAAGCCAAGATCTATCTACTAGATTTTAGCAACGAGTCGATGGAATAACTCACCCTCGAAGATTCCAAAGTGTTTAACGAGAGCGGATTCTCGTGGGTGATGTAGTCGTACTCTTGCCGATCTCAAGATCGCGTAGACGATCCTTCCGGCGCTGCGTTTCGGCAGCGCTTCCACAGTCGGTCACACGTTCGGTACTCGACGAAGACCTTCCTCTCCCTTGTTCCAGCAGGCAGTGGAGGTTGTAGCACTCTCCTCGCGATTCCGGCAGCACAACGGCGTGGTATCGGAAGTAGAGGGGAGTTCTCGTAGGGCTTCGCCTAAAGCCGGAGCGCGTATGGTGGACTATGAGAGAGAGCCTCGGCGATCTAGGGTTTAGACGCACCAAGGAGGGGGCAAGGCCGGCGGCTAGGGTTTGCCCTAGGCGTGGCGCCTAAGCGGCGGCGGCGGAGGTGGCGGGCCAGCTAGGATTAGGGTTGCGGGCGTGGTGTTGTGTGCTTGGAGGGCAGCCTGCCCTCCTTATATAGGTGGAGGCGCGCCAGGAGAGTCCCTCCCCAACTCGGTCTCCAAGTGGGCCGGCGGTGGAGGGAGGGAACTCCTCCCCAAGTAGGTTTCCTACTCTCCCTCCACCTCACAAAATAGCCGTTTGACTTTTCAAACTAGGATTTGATTTAACCCTTTACTTTGTTCAGCGATGACACCTAGTACATGATGCAATTATTCCAACTTGTTATGACACACTCATGTACCCTTCCCCTCCGGAGTGCCGGAAATTCCGGAACCTTCTAGAACATTCCCGATGAAAACACCGGAACCATTCTCCAACCCCGAAACAGGACTTTCCTTATATGAATCTTATTCTCCGGACCATTCCGGATCTCCTCGTGATATCCAGGATCCCATCTGAGACTCCGAACAACATTCAGTCTCTTACTCATCATTCCATAACTACTCAAACAACGTCGAATCCTTAAGTGTGTCTCCCTACGGTTCGTGAATTATGCGGACATGATCGAGACACTTCTCCGAACAATAACCAATAGAGGAATCTGGAAACTCATATGGCTCCCACATATTTCTACGATTACTTTGCGATCGAATGAACCACTTACATACGATACCAATTTACCTTTGTCTCACGATAGTTTACTTATCCGAGGTTATGATCGTCGGTATCTCTGCATACCTAGTTCAACCTCGTTACTGATAAGTACTCTTTTCTCGTTCCCGTGATATGTGATCCCTTGTGAGCCAGTCACATGCTTGCAAGCTAATTGGATGACATTCCACCGAGAGGACCCAGAGTATATCTATCTGTCATATGGATGGATAAATCCCACTCTTGATCCATGTGTCTCAACCAATACTTTCCGAACACTCAATGCCACCTTTATAGCAACCCAGTTATGGTGTGGTGTTTGATGTCATCAAAGCATCCTTCCGGTGAAGGTGATATGCATGATCTCATGGTCGAAGGAATTAGGTTACTATGTATCAGAAAGCATATAGCAATTGAACTATTAAAATGACTTGATCTTTATGCTACGCTTATTTATAGGAGTATGTCCACCATATCATTCTCCTAACGATATGATCTTGTTGTTAATAACATCTCAATGTTCATGATAGGGAAACCACCATCATTTATTAACCAACAAGCTAGTATTATAAAGAGGCTTTACTAGGGACTCTATTTTAGTTTACAAATCACAGGAGTATTAATGTTTCCTTGTTAATACTATTATAGCATGAATGTAAACGTTTATCATAAACACAAAGATATAATAATAACTATATTTATTATTGCCTCTAGGGCATATCTCCAACAAACATCACATGCAATTCATAATATGTGATATGATATGGCCTTTCTTCTTGTGCTTCCGATCTCCATATTTAAGCACAAACATGATATCCATCATCACCAGCATGGCGTCAAGGTCAATGGCGCCGCTTCATGGTTGTCATCCACCAGCATCAACTATTTGTCGTGGTGGTATCACGGCATATGCCATGGGTAGGCTAAAGTTGGGGCCGATGGACGTGGAGGAATCTGGGGAGGGATGATGCAGTGAAGACCGCACTCGTATGAACAAAGAGAAATACAATGTATATTGGATTGAAGCTCTCAAGTGGAGATAACACCTCATTCTATACATCTAATCTCTTATAATCTTGCCATACTTGTGGCTACAATCATGCTCCTTGAGCTGTATCTCCTATGCTTCTATCTAGATCTCTCTGTGAGAGTGGAGGAAGAGGAAGAAGGGGAGCTCCTAGTGAGAAGAGAGGGGAGGAGCCCTTCGGGGCCTCTCTTAGAACGATCCCCCTGGTGCTCCTTATAAAGGGGAGCCCAGGGGACAAGACTTGTTCCCCACGCTTGGCATCTATGTAGCATATTCCTGGCATCTAGATGCCAGGAATATGCCTTGGCATCTTTGGAGATGCCATGGCATATTCCTCAGCATATCCTTGGTGCCAAGGGCATATTCTCTAGCATCTTTTTGATGCCAAAGGCATATTCCATACGCCCATGTGCCAGTCTGAGCCATGGGCATCCCAAGACTGGCACGAGACTTGTTTGTCTTGTCTTGGGTCGATGGGACGTTGTTGTAGATGTCGGGGTACGTCTGGATGCGAGTACGTGGGCGTACGGGATGATACAATTCGGCCCGAACGCCCCAGAGAGAGTGGAAATTTGGCCTGAGGGAAGGTTGATTCGGCCTATGAGAGAAAAGGCCCAGTCGGACTATTTCCTGCTTCAGCCGAATTGGCTGTTTACTCGGCCTGGAGGGGAAAGTCGGCTGGAGGAAAAGTCGGCTGGAGGAAAATCCTGGTGGTGCAGAGGCCAGCAAGTATTCGAGCCCAGCCGGGTTGCTCGACGAAGCAGTCCTGCGGTGGGCCATGGTGCCAGCCCACCCGTGTTGAAGGTGATGAGGTGTGCTGGTTCCGAGGTGATGATTCCCCACGGTGGGCCGAATCTAGCCCACCCGGGGGAGTTGGTCGAGGGAGCGAGGAACTGGAGCTGGCGAGCGCTGAGCAAGTGGAGGACGATGTCGGGAGTCCTGGCGCGATGAAGCGGGGTTGGCGGCGTGGTTCTTCGGCCTGCGGTGGGCCAAATAAAGTCATTTCGGCCCACCCGGGAAGCTTGCTTGCTGTGTGCTGTTTAGTTCGGGACCTGGGCCGAATTTGCGGGTTACCTCCTCTGCTATCTAATAATTCGGTCTGGGGGAACCTAAACTGGGCCGAGTTAGCCTTCAGTCGGCCCAGTTTCGGTTTTCCTTCTTCTTTTACTTATTCTATTTATCCTTTTTGTATCTAATTGAATAACTCAGTGCTCTATTGATGTACTTGACTCACTAACTCTGGGGTACCTGGGGTTATATCCCCGACATTAGTCCCCGAGTCTATGTGGGATTCGTAGAGTCGCTCATAGACTTTATATATTAAAATATTCCCAGAGTTGTATTTCCTCGTCATATATTTCTTTGTCTCATACCTCTTTTGGGTAAGTTCGTGATACCTAGCCTTTATAGGCACTGGTTTTTTAACCCTTTTGGGTAAGACAAGACTTCTGGCCTTCATGGGCACTGGTCTTATAACCTTTTTTGGGCAAGTTTTTGACTTCTGGCATTCTCGGGCACTGGTCATAACCCTTTTGGGTAAGTTTCTGGACCTCTGGCCTTCATGGGCACTGGTCATAACCTCTTTGGGTAAGTTTCCGGACTTCTGGCCTTCATGGGCACTGGTCATAACCTATTTGGGTAATTTTCCGGACTTCTGGCCTTCATGGGCACTGATCATAACCCCTTTGGATAAGTTTCTGGACTTCTGGCCTTCATAGACACTGGTCATAACCCCTTTGGGTAAGTTATGAGTTCTGGCCTTCTTGGGCACTGCTCTTTTAACCTCTTTGGGTAAGTCATGAGTTCTGGCCTTATTGGGCACTGCTCTTTTAACCTCTTTGGGCAAGTCATGAGTTTTGGCCTTCTTGGGCACTGCTCGTTTAACCTCTTTGGTCAAGTCATGAGTTTTGGCCTTCTTGGGCACTACTCTTTTAACCTCTTTGGGTAAGTTTTTAGACCTCTGGTCTTTTTTGGCACTGCTCTTTTAACCTCTTTTGGTAAGTTGTGAGTTCTGGCCTTCTTGGGCACTGCTCTTTTAACCTCTTCTGGTAAGTTGTGAGTTCTGGCCTTCTTGGGCACTGCTCTTTTAACCTCTTCTGGTAAGTTATGAGTTCTGGCCTTCTTGGGCACTGCTCTTTTAACCTCTTTCGGTAAGTTATGATCCGAGTCATCTGATTCCAAATCCGGGTTACTTTACTCAAAATTGACTTATGTCTTAAGTCTGAGTCATCTGACTCAAATCCGAGTTATATGACTCAAATCCGAGTCATCTGATTCCGAATCCGAGATACTTTACTCAAAATTGACTTATGTCTTAAGTCTGAGTCATCTGACTCAAATCCGAGTTATATGACTCAAAAATCCGAGTTACTTTACTCAAAATTGACTTATGTCTTAAGTCTGAGTCATCTGACTCAAATCCGAGTTATATGACTCAAATCTGAGTCATCTGATTCCAAATCCGAGTTACTTTACTCAAAATTGACTTATGTCTTAAGTCTGAGTCATCTGATTCCGATTCCGAGTTACTTTACTCAAAATTGACCTATGTCTTAAGTCTGAGTCATCTGACTCAAATCCGAGTTATATGACTCAAATCCGAGTTATCTGATTCCAAATCCGAGTTACTTTACTCAAAATTGACTTATGTCTTAGGTCTGAGTCATCTGACTCAAATCCGAGTTATATGACTCAAATCCGAGTCATCTGATGCAAAATCCGAGTTACTTTACTCAAAATTGACTTACCTCTCAAATATGAGTCATCTGACTCAAATCCGAGGTATATGACTCAAATCCGAGTCATCTGATGCAAAATCCGAGTTACTTTACTCAAAATTGACTTACCTCTCAAATCTGAGTCATCTGACTCAAATCCGAGGTATATGACTCAAATCCGAGTCATCTGATGCAAAATCCAAGCTACTTTACTCAAAATTGACTTACCTCTCAAATCTGAGTCATCTGACTCAAATCCGAGGTATATGACTCAAATCCGAGTCATCTAATGCAAAATCCGAGCTACTTTACTCAAAATTGACTTACCTCTCAAATCTGAGTCATCTGACTCAAATCCGAGGTATATGACTCAAATCCGAGTCATCTGATGCAAAATCCGAGTTACTTTACTCAAAATCGACTTACCTCTCAAATCTGAGTCATCTGACTCAAATCCGAGGTATATGACTCAAATCCGAGTTATCTGCTTCCTGAGATATGGTTTGATCTGATGATAAGACGGTAACTTGCCCTTGATATGGATGTGAGATAAAGCTTTGGGATATGATAATAGGGCTAATCTTTGAGATATGTGAGTCGAGATGTAGATCCGAGATATAGATTCAAGACATGATGTGCGGGCAAATAGTCATTCGAGATATGGGATGATCTAGCCAGATAGTCCAATATCAATCCGAGTCATAACATAACCTGGCAATCTGGTGAGCTGAATCAAGCTTCGGCCCGAGTCAGAGATATGCTTAGTACGCCGAGTCCGAATACAAATCCGAATTATAATATACCCTGGCAAGCTGAATCAAATGTTAGTCTGAATCAGATACAAACTACTGAGCTGAGTTTAAGGTTAAACCGAAGCATAAATAGATTGACTCAAATTATATCCGAATCAACAATAAGCTGGCTAGTGAGCTGAGTTAAATGATAATCCAAAGAATAAATAAACTGACTCAAACTCCATATGAATCATAAATAAGCTGACTCAAATTCTATCCGAGTTATAAATAAGGTGGCTCAAATTCTGTCCGAATCATCAATAAGCTGGCTGGTGAGCTGAGTTACAAGTCAATTCTAAACATAAATAAACTGACTCAAAATTTATCTGAATCATAAATAAGCTGACTCAACTTCTATCCGAGTTATAAATTAGCTGACTCAAACACAGATCTGAATCCATAAGATGTTCTCTTAATCCAAAGGTGACTCTACGGATAAGTTAGCTAGTCCCCGGGTTAAGCTATTTTCTCCCCGGGGTGAAGGATTGAGTGTAGGTGGCTGAGTTATCTGGCACTTACAGCATACTTGGAGAAGTGTTTGAGTGAGTCTTGCTAAGTATTATCTGCCCTGCTGAGTTACTTGGTACTTACAGTAAGCTTGGAGTAGTGCTTGAGTCCTTCTTGCTGAGTCTTACCTGCTTTAATGAGTTAGACTTGGAGAGCCTCTGCGCTTACCTCTCTGCTCTCTGTTTGCTTGGAGGAACTGAAAGGGCTTTATGAGGAAGAGGTTGATGAAGATGCTCCCGTCCGGATGGAAACCCAACCAACGCCACTAAGAGGCCCCACGGTGGGCGCCAAATGTCGTGGTGGTATCACGGCATATGTCATGGGTAGGCTAAAGTTGGGGCCGATGGACGTGGAGGAATCCGGGGAGGGATGATGCAGTGAAGACCGCACTCGTATGAACAAAGAGAAATACAATGTATATTGGATTGAAGCTCTCAAGTGGAGATAACACCTCATTCTATACATTTAATCTCTTATAATCTTGCCATACTTGTGGCTACAATCATGCTCCTTGAGTTGTATCTCCTATGCTTCTATCTAGATCTCTCTGTGAGAGTGGAGGAAGAGGAAGAAGGGGAGCTCCTAGTGAGCAGAGAGGGGAGGAGCCCTTCGGGGCCTCTCTTAGAACGATCCCCCTGGTGCTCCTTATAAAGGGGAGCCCAGGGGACAAGACTTGTTCCCCACGCTTGGCATCTATGTAGCATATTCCTGGCATCTATCTAGATGCTAGGAATATGCCTTGGCATATTTGGAGATGCCATGGCATATTCCTCAGCATATCCTTGGTGCCAAGGGCATATTCTCTAGCATCTTCTTGATGCCAAAGGCATATTCCATATGCCCATGTGCCAGTCTGAGCCATGGGCGTCCCAAGACTGGCACGAGACTTGTTTGTCTTGTCTTGGGTCGATGGGGCGTTGTTGTAGATGTCGAATGCGTGCGATCGATCTGCAGGCGTATGGGATGATACAATTCGGCCCAAACGCCCCAGAGAGAGTGGAAATTCGGCCTGAGGGAAGGCTGATTCGGCCTATGAGAGAAAAGGCCCAGCCGGACTATTTCCTGCTTCAGCCGAATTGGCTATTTACTTGGCCTGGAGGAGAAAGTTGGCCTGGAGGGGAAAGTCAGCTTGGTGCAGCAGAGGCCCAGCCGGGGTATTCCCATGCCCAGCCGGGTTGCTCGACGAAGCAGTCCTGCGGTGGGCCATGGTGCCAGCCCACCCGGGTTGAAGGTGATGAGGTGTGCTGGTGCCGAGGTGATGATTCCCCGCGGTGGGCCGAATCTAGCCCACCCGGGGGAGTTGGTCGAGGGAGCGAGGAACTGGAGCTGGCGAGCGCTGGGCAAGTGGAGGACGATGGCGGGAGTCCTGGCGCGATGAAGCGGGGTTGGCGGCGTGGTTCTTTGGCCTGTGGTGGGCCGAATAAAGTCATTTTGGCCCACCCGGGAAGCTTGCTTGCTGTGTGCTGTTTAGTTCGGGACCTGGGCCGAATTTGCGGGTTACCTCCTCTGCTATCTAATAATTGATGCAGAACCTAAATGGGCGAGTTAGCCTTGATCGGCCCATTTGGTTTCCTTCTTCTTTTACTTATTCTATTTATCCTTTTTGTATCTAATTGAATAACTCAGTGCTCTATTGATGTACTTGACTCACTAACTCTGGGGTACCTGGGGTTATATCCCCGACACTATTACAACTACTTTGAATAATAGACACATGGGTCTTTAACGGAATTTAAAAGACAACCATATGGCTCCTGCCGGTTGCCAACTTACAATAAGGAATATTGCATACATCATATATAATCACAATCATGGTCATATCACATCACAGCACACCCCTGCAAAACAAAGTTAGACGCCTCTAATTTTCTTTGCATATTTTACGTGGTTTGAGGCTTTCAATAAGTGTCGTTCTAACTTACGAACAAGAACCATAACGTTGATGTTTGAACTATCAAGTGCCCGTTGTAAATTGAATCTTTACTATGATGGGAGAGACAGACACCCGCAAAGCCACTTATGCAATACAAGTTGCATGTCGAGCGTTGAGCAAGTCTCATGAACGATGTCATGTAAGGTTAGCCCGGGCCGCTTCATCCCACCATACCACAAGATGCAAAGTACACAAGAAGCAATTGATAATAAAAGCACCACCGTCCACAATGACCATTGTGCTCTACTCGTGCAACAGATCTACATATAGACACGGCTCTGATACCACTGTAGGGGTTTGTAGCATGGAAAACAAAAAAATTCTACCGCATGAACACACAATCAAGATCTAATCTATGATCAAGCCAAGATCTATCTACTAGATTGTAGCAACGAGTCGATAGAATACTAACCCTCGAAGATCCAAAGCGGTTAGCGAGCGATTCTCGTGGGTGATGTAGTCGTACTTGCCGATCTCAAGATCACGTGAGCGATCCTTCCGCTGCGTTCGGCAGCGCTTCGTGATCGGTCACCGTTAAATTTTCGGTGAAGACCTTTCTCTCCCTTGTTCCAGCAGGAAGCGGAAGTTGTAGCACTCTCCTCGTGATTCCGGCAGCATGACGGCGTGGTGTCGGAAGTAGAGGAGAAGATCTCGCAGGGCTTCGCCTAAGCCGGAGCGAGTACGGTGGAGCAAGAGAGGGGCCTTGGTGATCTAGGGTTTAGAGGCACCAAGGGGGTTGGCTTGGCCGGCGGATAGGGTTTGGGGAAAACCTAATTCGGCGGCTAGAGGAGCCCTAGGTGGCAGCAGCACTTGGAGGGGTGGTGACGCTTAGAGCTAGGGTTTTTGGTGCGAGGGGTAGGGGGCGCCCTACCCCTCCTTATATAGGTGGGAGGGGGCGACTTGGGAGGAGGGAGTCCTCCTCCTACTCCTCCTCATGGCCTGCGGGTGGAGGGAGTGGTACTTCCTCCCCAAGTAGTTTTCCTACTCTCCCTCCACCAAGCAAACTTCAGATTTGACTTTTCAAATTGGCGTTTGACTTTCAAACTTGGATTTATTTCTTTCTCCATATTGCCCAGCCAAGTGACCTAGTACATGATGCAACCATTCCACATTGTCATGACACATCCATGTACCCTTCCCCTCCGGAGTGTCGGACCTTCTAGACCCTTCTAGAACATTCCTAGTGAAAACACCGGAATCATTCCTAAACTCCGAAACAAGACTTTCCTTATATGAATCTTATTCTCCAGACCATTCTGGATCTCCTCGTGATATCCTGGATCCCATACAAGACTCTGAACAACATTCAGTCTCTTACTCATTATTCCATAACTACTCAACAACATCGAATCCTTAAGTGTGTCTCCCTACGGTTCGTGAATTATGCGCACATGATCGAGACACTTCTCCGATCAATAACCAATAGAGGAATCTGGAAATTCATATGGCTCCCATATATTTCTACGATTACTTTGCGATCGAATGAACCACTTACATACGATACCAATTTCCCTTTGTCTCACGATAGTTTACTTATCCGAGGTTTTGATCGTCGGTATCTCTGCATACCTAGTTCAACCTCGTTACCGATAAGTACTCTTTTCTAGTTCCCGTGATATGTGATCCCTTGTGAGCCAGTCACATGCTTGCAAGCTAATTGGATGACATTCCACCGAGAGGGACCAAAATATATCTATCTGTCATATGGATGGACAAATCCCACTCTTGATCCATGTGCCTCAACACATACTTTCCGAACACTCAATGCCACCTTTATAGCCACCCAGTTATGGTGTGGTGTTTGATGTCATCAAAGCATCCTTCCGGTGATGGTGATTAGCATGATCTCATGGTCGAAGGAATTAGGTTACTATGTATCAGAAAGCTTATAGCAAATGAACTATATTAAATGACTTGATCTTTATGCTACGCTTAACTATAGGAGTATGTCCATCATATCATTCTCCTAATGATATGACCCTGTTGTTAATAACATCTCTATGTTCATGATCAGGAAACCATGATCATATATTAACCAACAAGCTAGTTTAACAAGAGGCTTTACTAGGGACTCTTTTATGTTTACAAATCACACAAGTATTAATGTTTTTGGTTCATACAATTATAGCATGGTATGTAAACATTTATCATAAGTATGAAGATATGATAATAACCACTTTATTATTGCCTCTTGGGCATATCTCCAACAGAAGGTTCCTGCTGTGCCTTGGAGAGATCTTCTCCGGGAGTTCATCCTCAACGGCTCTTCATCGACGGCGGTTAGCCGTCCAGCTGCTCACTTTCATGGCTGTGAAGCAGCCACTCCCTCCCTGGTCGCCGGCAAGCTCGTGAAGGGTGTATAACGTCCGGGCTTTGATGCAAGATTGGAGGCCCTCTAGCGCCGACGCGGTGTGCTCCCCACGCTCTATCCCAAGTGGCCATTTCCCCGGTGGTGGTGTGCTCGACCGCAGTCGGTTGCTTCGTCAAGGTTTCGGTGGAGGAGGAGCAAGGAGAAGCCCTAGACTTGATTGCTTTTTAGTTTTTACTGCTAGGGTCTTCAGTGCAAATTCCAAGGGCCATGTTCTATTTTCCTTTTTTATTGAGGTCCTTTATATAAATGTTGCTCCACCGACGATAATATAAATGCGGGGTCCTTCGAGACCCCTCCCCCTTTAAAAAAACGATGTTTTTATTTTAATTATTTTTGCTTTCACACGTGTGCGTGCAGACATGTCACTTGTAGTCAAACAAGCAATCGGAGCCCTCACACCATCAGTAGACCACGTGTACAAACATCCAGGAGAGGCTGCACATAGTGACAGGAGTCACGTCTGACCTTTCTCTTTCTAAACTCTTCAGCGCTGCGGGCCCCAGCTGGCAGTGGCACACCGAATTAGGCGGGCACGCCGCCCGGCCAGCTGCTGCTGCTTACGCAGGCGACCCCGGCCGCTTCGAAGGCTCCGAAGGCCTCATTTAAAGCCCACGAAACCACTGCATCCTTCTTCCTCCTCGATCATATCTCCCTCTCCCTGCTCCCCTCCTCTCGGACTTCGACTCCCCTCCTCTCTCTGTCACTCAGGCCACTATGGCCACGCCGAGATTCCTCGCCGTCCTTCTCGTCACCGCTCTCCTCGCGCTCTCCTTTTCGCCAGGTACGTGCGTGTGTTCCGCTGGATCAATGCCCTCCCGTGCATCTCGTCAGTTCCGTAAAGATTAACTGGCGTAAGTGTGCATCCATGGATATGGATGTGTGCAGGGGCGGTGGTGGTGGTGGAGGGGAGGAGGGTGCAGGTGCTTAGGGCGGGGGAAGACTCCGGGCGGTGGCGCGCGCCCCTCCGCGGCGTCCGGTTGCAGGAGGCGATGGTGTCGACGGTGATGGACTACGATGAGCCCAAGGCCAACACCAACCCCCACGGCAGCGTGCCCACCACGCCGGACTACCCCGTCTCGCCGCCCGGGCACTGATGTAATGTAAACGAGGAGGAAGCTTGAAGACGGATCCAAAAGAGAAGCTCTTTTCTTCCCTTGTCTAGGTGGTAAATGTTGGTGAATTGGCAGTACGGAGTAGATAATTTCATTCTGGTCGCCCCTGATAGTTTGTTCAATTTGGAGAATTTGTACCTAGTGTTATGTGTGTGTATTCAGTTTTGATCCCTCGATCGATCTGTCAATCGTTCCTGCATGTCGCCCATCTGTACAACCTGCCCATGTGTGCTCTCCAATAAAATCATCTACGTTTGTAGCCTTCACTAATTTCTCTCGAAATAGTCTTTCGACCCGCTATATTAATATAGCCAACCACCGATACAAGAAGATCCACCGCTGGGAAAAAACAGCACAATCTAAACCCAAAAGAAAACAAAGAAGAAAGAAAGAGAAAACAATGCCAAAAATGGAGGTTCGACGAAAACGAAGATGATTCTCCACCGATGCGCCCTCCGACGAATAGCCACCACGATGCTATCACTCTGAAGTGCCATGCACCAAGCAACACCTTCATGAAGGGAAGCGATAACGACGACGCTATTGCCTGGATCGTTCCTAGGGATATCCCCGGAACACATCCTAGGGTTTCCTCCGGTTCACAATGAGGGGTGGGGAAGAGGAGTCTCTGACGCCCTTCAGGAAGGAAGATGACACGCGCAGGCGTCACCGCGCCGGTGCCGAGACAGGGATTTCTCCCAACCCCCAAAAAAACCACACCTCCAGGCCCTCCGGAACATCCACCAACTTGTCGCCCACCAGCGCGTGCCACCACGGCTTTGAAATCACCATCGACATCTCACCGTGGCCCTCGTCACGAGGCCGGTAAAGACGAGAAGCAAGGAATCCGACGAGGGTCAGTGGTACAGTGCCACCCGGGAGGGAACTACCTCCACCGCTCCGACGCCGGGAGGCGGTAGCCGTCCGGGTGTAGCAACAGGACACACCATGCTTGCCGGCCCGGCCGAGCCCAAGTGGCCCCGTGAAGTCCCGCCGCAACATTGCAGCAGGGGTACCGCTGCCACCGCCAACCCAAGCCCTCACCCTGCTTACTCGACCACCCAGGACGCCGCAGACGCGCCAGGCACGGCCCGCCCAGGCCCAGATGGAGCCTAGTTGGGCCCAGATCTGGGCCGGTTGGGCGCTGCCGGCCGCTCACCAGCGACCGTCCGGCCACGCTGGCGACCGCCGTCCCTGCAGCTAACAGCCACGACACCGCCACGCCTCCACCCGGTCGCGGGAATCAAGCCACCGAGTCGGGCCATGCACCGCCGAGAAGCTCCGGCACCGTTGGGAGACCCCGCCCTCCGTACGCGCGCGGGTAGAGGACGACCCGCCGCTGCCAGCCACGCGCGGGAGAGGCCCGGCGACTTACGCCGGCGACGGCAGATGGGGAGAGGGAGGGGAGAGGGCCTAAGAGGAGGTGGCGGCTAGGGTTCGCCCGTCGCCCGCAGGGGGACGAGCGAGCGAACCGGTTTCCTTCCGACGCACTAGCGCCTTCAGGAATTTCTCGCTGATTGTGTATGTTAATTTACTAATTACTATTAAATGACAGGAGTAAACTGCATGATAGTACTGCTGACAATGTTCTTTTAGGTTCAGAGATCTGATGGTACCGTTTCTCAATGGAACAGAGAAGATCTATATAGCCAAACTAGCAGAAATCGTAGTGAACGAGTGGTGTGTGTACGATGATGTAACTGCCCTCGCGTCGTCCATGTCTAGCCCTAGCCGCCGCCTACTACCCCCTCCCTCCCACCTCGCTGCCGCCGGAGAGCGCGGCTGGGAAAAGCCTAGTCGGCGCCAGCGGCGGGGGCCTCTCCCTCTCCCTTTCCCTTCGTTTGTGGTCGCTGGCACGGGACGACGGGCTAGGGTTGGGGCGGGGCGTGACGCGTTGCGCTGACGTTACAGCGGTTTGTGTTCCTAGCTCGCCGTTGGGCAGTTTTGGAGCCTCCGGGTTTGTGATATTGTGCTTTGGTGTGCGGTCAGGTGCTGACTCTGACATAGATCTTTGTATTCTCTTTGTAAAGTTTTATTGAATAATAAATAAAAAAGATGTGTTCATTATTTTGATGTAGAGACCAGAGGTAACAGTTAGCCAGCCGTGAATTATGGATGTTGAAGCTAACAATTTCTCTTTCTCCCAGCCAGCAATTGAGTGATCATAGGAGAGGCCACACATGCTGCAACATCTTGGCCATAAATGTGACAAAAAAGTTTGGCAGTTTTGCCCGCATGAGGTACGGTCATGGATGCATGGTCGACTGCAAAAAGTACCTCAAGTGGTGCTCAATTTGTAGCCTAACTATTCCCTCTGATCCAATTATTTGACTCAGATTTATCTAAATACAAATATATTTTAATATTTGATACATTCGAATCTAAATAAAACCAAATCAATTAATTTGGATCGAATAGAGTAGTAGGTTTCAACTTGTTTATCTTTAACCGTGATATTCATGTGGCTGCCACATCATTGCGTTCCCAGCACAACAACATGCATGGCATGGGCACCGTCGGGGGTCAACCCATCGAGCAGGGCAGTACACATGAGCTATTAGTTCTCGAGTTCCGAACAGATCGACATCTTTGCTTAGTTTTGAGGATGCCATTTTAAGTTTCAACTGGCTGACCTCCACGAAGCTCCTCATCGATCCTAGCTAACAAAGTCGGATGAATAATACGGATATAATGGGTGTGCTTTCGATGGTTGGCACATGTCAACCTCGTGATCCAGCGAGAAGGGTTGGCGTGCTTTGGATTTTTGCTGGACTTGTTGCATATGCATCGCCAAAAACGAAAAGAGAAGCGAGGAGATCAACCCTACGAAACCATTATTAAACTAGTCGTTGCCTCGCTCTAAAAAACGATGGATTGGTTAGATGAGACGGTAGGGTTGCATGTCTGGTACATGCGCACCATCGTCATATGATTTCGTACCACTTAAACTATGGGATGGATGCTCGTGAGTCCACCCTAGTGGACCCGGCCCATGTGCTGCGACTAGCTGGTCAAAATAAATCCATGTGCGCGACCAAGTCGAGAGTGAATTTTTGTCACATGGTACTCTCCAGGGCCCGAATAAACAGTAAAATCAAAACAAATATAAAATAAAATCAGAAAACGCAAAATAAAATCTTGCATGTAGAAGATGGATGCAGGTATGTGCGTAGCAAGTTTTAAACTTAAACTTGAAAGTATGTAACTTGCGGCAAAAAAAAGACAAAGTTGCTGATGAATACTACAAGTTACAAGATTTTACTGTGCAGGTTCCAGATTTGTCTTTTTTTTTTCTGTAGGCCACATACATACTACTCCCTCCGTCCCAAAATAGATGTCTTAGATTTGTCAAAATTTGGATGAATCTAGACACTATTTAGTATATAGGTTTATCCAAATTTTAACAAATCTAAGACATCTAATTTGGGACGGAGGGAGTATTTTTTTCTTGAAAACTGGTACGCATAAGGATCAATGTTATATTCACATGCATGATTTAAATTAATTTTTTTTAAGATTCAAAATACACCCTCCGATTTATATTAATTATCGTTGAAATGGATGTATCTAACACTAAAACATGTTTAGATACATTTATTTTAGTAAAAACTAATATGAATCAGAGAGAGTACTAACTTTTGGGCTCGTGGGAGAACCGGGTTCTAGAGTACCACAAATGTCTTGGACTGGACGTAGTGTTGGCCGTAGGATGCTAGGTTTGTTGAATAAAAGAGCAATTTATCAAGCGAATTATTCATAATAAACGCTAGATAAAACATGATTAGAATAATAGGCAATATACTAATCATGTGAAATAGCGAATACAAATTAAGGCATATAACCAAACAAACTGCAAGGCGTAACACTTTAGATACGATCAGAACAAGATTGAGAAAGAAGATATACACGGCAGTAGCAGAAGAGGAACCGCCGGCGTTGGAACCGTCGTTGGCCATGTCGTCGAGGAAGAGGGTGCTGATGTCGGGGAAGAAGTCCTCGTCGGGGAAGACGTCGCTATCCGTGATGGAGTCCGTGACGAAGCCAGTAGTCGCTGATAGCGTTCCCCAAAAACCTTATCGCCCTTCTCCCGTACAGGACTCGAAGCAGCGGGGCTCCAGAGGCCTACTGTCCCGGCTCGTGGTGCACGCCACAAGACGGGATGGGGAAGAACTGTTGATAGCTCAGTGCTCTGGAACTTGGAGGCGATGGTTCTGATAGATGATTGAGGAAAGGAGCGACCTTTCGCTCTTATAGGCACGGGTAGACAAGCGAACAGGCGACGTCGGAAGAGGAAACGAATAGGCAGCGACCAAAGCCAAACAGCCTCCACTTAGTTCGAATTAAACCTCCACTGAGCCCGCAACCCGTGGCGCGCGCGCGTCGTGACGAGGCGAGGCGAGGCGAGGCGGGCGGCGAAGGAGGAGGAGCGCGCGTGTTGGACTCTCTCCTTCTCCTTGTCATCCTTTTACCAAGTGGTAAGAGAGCCTCCCTTATAAGCTGGTGCAAACCTCCTTCAACTAGCAATGTGGGACTAAACATTTGTCCCACCTCTTGCCATGCAGGAATGGGCCACATGGGCCTATAGGATTTTCAGGAATTATTGGAATGGAAAATGGGCTAGGCTATTTGGGCTAAAATTCCAACAATCCCCCACCAGATCCCAGAGGCACATGTAATTTGCCTTTGGTTCCAAGATACTATTTATATACCGGTACTGTAGTGGAGACTGTTAAGTTGAACTTCCACCTAGAATTTATATGCTACACTAGCTGCGACTTGTACAGTGGACTATGCCTTGAACTGTAAGTTTGCTGCAACCTAGCTTCACACGAAGCCTTGACCGATACTGGGGCTACCGTGGGACTTCCCCGCGGGTGGAGCTTATGCGTCATACTCCATGGCCTTTCATGAGTTTATTAGAGAGCACCCAACTCTCATAGACTGCGACATTAGACAGTCAGACTCATATAGGTGTGTTCTTCAACAGATGTTCTGCAGGACAACATCTCTGCTTAAGATTAAGCCATTTAGAACATATTAAGATAAAATCAACCTGCCGTGCAGAATAGGAAAGTATTGCATCTTCACGGAGTGGTGTTCATTAAAGTAGGGATACTTTCCTCTCAGTCTACCAATAGCTTGTCTCCCAAATCTAATTCACGGGATCTCCGATCACATAGATTGGTTTGCCACTGTGGAAAACTCATAGTGTGGGTCTCATACCCATCTCCTTCGATGCATTTTCTATCACATTGTGTGATAGTCCCTTTGTGAAGGGATCTGCCAGGTTCTTAGATGTTTGGATATAATCCAATGGAATAACTCCGGAGTTTCTCATTTTCCTGACAGATTTTAGTCTCCTTTTCACATGTCTTGAGGACTTCATATTATCCTTAGAACTGTTCACCTTAATAATCACAGTTTGATTATCACAGTTCATTGGAATTGCGGGTATAGGTTTTTCAACCACAGGTAAGTCCATCAAGAGTTTACGAAGCCACTCTGCTTCAACAGTGGCCGTGTCTAGTGCTGTGAGCTCTGCTTCCATAGTTGACCTTGTTAAGATGATCTGCTTGCAAGACTTCCAAGAAACAGCGCCACCACCAAGTGTAAACACATATCCGCTCGTGGCCTTTATCTCATCAGCATCAGATATCCAATTTGAATCACTATAACCCTCCAGTACCCTCGGATACCCGGTATAGTGAATGCCATAGCTTGCAGTGCCTTTCAGATAGCGCATGACTCTTTGAAGAGCTTGCCAATGATCATCTCCAGGATTTGAAACAAATCGACCGAGTTTGCTAACAGCAAACGTGATGTCAGGCCTTGTCGCGCTAGCCAAGTACATAAGCGAGCCAAATATTTGAGAGTATGTCAATTGATCTCTAACGGTGCCTCGATTCTTTCGAAGTAGTACACTAGGATCATACGGTGTTGGAGAAGACTTGCAATCGCTATACCCAAAGCGACTCAAAATCTTGTCCACATAGTGAGACTGAAGCAGTGTGATCCCACTATCATCATCTCTCAATAGTTTGATGTTCAAGATAACATCAGCTACTCCTAGATCCTTCATCTCAAAAGACTGAGATAAGAAATCCTTGACCTCCTCAATTACAGTAAGGTTGGTCCCAAAGATCAGTATGTCATAAACATACAAACATAGAATAACTCCTTCGCCCCACCATGGCGATAGTATACACACTTGTCAGCTTCGTTTACAACAAAGCCTGCAGCGGTTAAGGTTTTATCAAATTTTTCGTGTCACTGCTTAGGTGCTTGTTTAAGACCATATAAAGACTTCAGTAGCTTGCACACTTTTCTTTCTTGACCATTTACTACAAAACCATCTGGTTCAACCATATAAATTTCCTCATCCAACTCTCCATTTAGGAAAGCCGTCTTAACATCCATTTGATGAACGAGAAGATCGTGTGAGGCAGCCAAAGAAAGTAGTACTCGAATGGTGGTCAACCTTGCTACAGGTGAGTAAGTGTCAAAAAAGTCTTCACCTTCCTTTTGGGTATAACCCTTGGCCACAAGCCTTGCCTTGTACTTCTCAATAGTACCATCAGGCCTTAGTTTCTTCTTAAACACCCATTTACACCCTACAGGTTTACACCCATAAGGACGATCAGTGATCTCCCATGTTTCATTAGCTAAGATGGAATTCATCTCACTATGAACAGCTTCCTTCCAGTAGTCAGCATCAGAAGATGCATAAGCTTCTAAAATGGAAGTGGAAGTGTCATCAACAAGGTACACAATGAAATCATCACCAAAGGACTTTGTAGTCCTCTGTCTCTTGCTCCTTTTAGGAATTTCATTATCATCCTCCTTAGGACTTTCAGAGTGTTCAATTGAAATGGTAGATTCAGAGAATGTAGCAAATTCCTGATTAGATGAAGTAGGTATCTCCGGATTTGATGAGTTAGGTTTATCCTTCATTGGAAAGATGTCCTCAAAGAAAATCGCATCAGTCGACTCCATGATTGTTCCGACATGAATGTCAGGCACTTCAGATTTTACTATCAAGAATCTATAACCAATGCTATAAAAAGCATTGCCCAGAAAAACACAATCAATGGTTTTTGGTCCAAGCTTGCGCTTCTTGGGGATTGGTATATTAACCTTTGCCAAACAACCCCAAGTACGTAAGTAAGAGAGTTTTAATCTTTTCTTCTCCCATTCATCGAATGGAGTAATTTTTTGTTCTTTGTGGGAACTCGGTTTAGGACATGACACGCGGTCAATAGTGCCTTTCCCCACCATTCCTTAGAGAGACCTGATGTGTCTAACATGGCGTTAACCAAATATGTTAGAGTACGGTTCTTTCTTTTGGCTACTCCATTTGACTGGGGTGAGTAGGGAGGTGTCCTCTCATGAATTATGCCATGTTCCGCACAAAAGGAATCAAACTTGTTGGAAAAATACTCTCCACCACGATCAGACCTAAGCCTCTTAATCTTTCGATCAAGTTGATTTTCTGCCTCAACTTTATAGATTTTGAAGAAACTCAAAGCCTCATATTTTGATTTCAGAGAGTCATCGATCAAAGTCATGAAATATTTCTTTCCACCTTTTGTCAACACACCATTCATCTCACAAAGATCAGAATGTATGAGCTCTAGTGGTGTTAAATTTCTCACTTCTGCAGTCGTATGTGACTTGCGAGGTTGTTTAGCTTGCACGCAGACTTGGCACTTAGATCCCTTAATAGTCGTGAAATCAGGGATTAAATTTATTTTGGCTAGCCGCTTCATATAACCAAAATTAATATGACAAAGACGAGAGTGCCAGACATTTGATTTAAAATTCGTGTAAATATGATTAACAACTTTATTACAAATGTCTGACAGAGATAAGCGGAACAAGCCTCCGCACTCATATCCTTTACCAACAAAGGTTCCATACTTACAAATTTATTGGACTCAAATACAATCTTGTAGCCATCTCGACATAGAAGAGATCCGCTAACAAGATTTTTATTTATTGAGGGAACATGATGCACGTTCTTCAGGCGCACGGTCTTTCCCAAAGTGAACTTCAGATCGACCGTACCAACACCATAAACAGAAGCATGCGAGCCGTTCCCCATCAGCACGGTTTGAGTCCCTCTGACCTAATATGAAGAAAACATGGAAATATCAGAATAGGCATGTACATTAGTGCCCGTGTCAATCCACCAATCAGGAGAATGACATAATGAAAGAACAGTACGTAATATACCATACCCAACATCTTTCATCTCAACGTCGCCCATAACAATATTAGCAGTCTTGCTTCCCTTCCCATGCTGGCGCTTGTCAAAGCAGTTGGGACAAGCAGAAGCCCAATGATTAGGATCACCGCACACATGACAAGCACCTTTCCTCTTATCAGTCTTCTTCTTGAAGTTGGTGGACTGTGAGGCCTTGTTCTTTCCATCGAACTTTCTTTTGTCGTCAAACTTGCCTTTGTACTTGAACTTGTGAGGCTGGAAGTTCCTTTTCTGTACCAGGTTGGTATTAGAACCTCCCCCGGTACCTCGATCACGTGTGTCCTTTGCTCTCGCCTTCTCTTCCACATCGAGAATCCCAATGAGATCCGTCATGGAGAACTCTTGTCTCTTGTGCTTCAGAGAAGTGCAAAATTCCTCCAGGACTAGGGAAGTTTGGCAATAATGCCTCCGGCAACAAACTTGTCCGGTAACACACAAGTGAAGTGCTCAAGCTCCCTGGCAAGTGACTGTATCTCATGAGCCTGCTCCACAATGGGGCGGTCCTCAACCATCTTATAGTCATAGAATTGTTCCATGACATACAGTTCACTGCCAGCATCGGAGACTCCAAATTTTGTCTCGAGCGTATCCCACATATCCTTGCCATTGCTAAATGACAGATATGAATCGACAATATTATCACCAAGAATGCTGATCAAGGCAGCCTTGAAAGTGGTATCAAGTTTTTGAAACGCCTCTTCCTGAGCGGGATTAAGTTCTCTCTCAGGTGCGCCATAGATGGCGTTATAGCAGCTCATGGTCTGAAACCAGAGCACTTCTCTCGCACGCCATCGTTTGTAATTCACACCTTCGAACACAAGTGGCTTCATAGAAGCAACAAAGCCACTTAGGGAGAATTGCCTGAAATAAGGTTTTTGGATTGTTGAATAAAAGAGCAACTTACCAAGCGAATTATCCATAATAAACGCTAGATAAAACATGATTAGAATCATAGGCAATATACTAATCATGTGAAATAGCGAATGCAAATTAAGGCATATAACCAAACAAACTGCAAGGCGTAACACTTTAGATACGATCAGAACAAGATTGAGAAAGAAGATATATACGACGGTAGCAGAAGAGGAACTGCCGGCGTTGGAACCGTCGTTGGCCATGTCGTCGAGGAAGAGGATGCTGATGTCGGGGAAGAAGTCCTCGTCGGAGAAGACGTTGCTATCCGTGATGGAGTCCGTGATGAAGCCAGTAGTCGCGCCGATAGCGCTTCCCAAAAACCTTATCGCCCTTCTCCCGTACAGGACTCGAAGCGGTGGGGTTCCGGAGGCCTACTGCCCCGGCTTGCGGTGCACGCCACAAGACGGGATGGGGAAGAGCTGTTGGTAGCTAGTGCTCTGGAACTTGGAGGCGATGGTTCTGACAGATGGTTGAGGAAAGGAGCGACCTTCCGCTCTTATAGGCACGGGTAGACAGACGAACAGGCGACTCGAAAGAGGAAACGAACACTTAGTTCAAATTAAACCTCCACTGAGTCGTATTTAAAACCAAAAAGAACTCGGCTCGGCGAGATTCCCGCAACCCGCGGGCGGCAGGGTAAGAGGAGCGCGCGTGTGGGACTCTCTCCTTCTCCTTCTCATCTTTTTACCAAGTGGTAGGAGAGCCTCCCTTATAAGCTGGTGCAAACCTCCTTCAACTAGCAATGTGGGACTAAACATTTGTCCCACCTCTTGCCATGCATGAATGGGCCACATGGGCCTCTAGGATTTTCAGAAATTATTGGAATGTAAAATGGACATTTGGGCCAAAATTCCAACAAGGTTTGGGGTACGGTTCAATTTGGCTTGGGAGTAGTTCAAGGTGGTTTTCTACTCCACAAGTCTAATTTCATACTGCTTGGCTAATCACTCCTAACACTTCTACGACTCCTCTAAAAAAACACTTCTATGCCTAGAGAATTGTTATAGTGGATCTTTTTCACGTGACTTCTCCTTGACTAGGGATGTAGAAATAAGACAAGTGGGATCTCACTTTTACACCACTAGCCTAACACTAGACTAAGTGGGATAGATGAGATAAGTGAGATTTGTCAAATCCTACTTAGTTAAGAGTTAGACTAGGATGCAAAAGTGGAATCCTACTTATCCCGCATGTCCCACTTTTACGTACATATCCTCGATCAACATATTGCCATGTGAAAATACTATAGTAAAATAAACGCACCTTATGCGACTTCAATGACTTCAAAACAAAACCACTATGCTTTTTTTTGGCAATTGTAATTCATTTTACATGGACCCATGGGAATTTTTCTTGTCTATGTTTCTTTATTATGGGTGTAGTTATTATTACTTGTCTAAAGAAGGTCAGTAAGTTAGTGAGCTCATCGGAGCGTTTCTAGAACGAATACACTTTGAATTTGATAAATATATTGCTTATGAAGTATGTGTTCATGTATGTCCGATAGATGTTTGCGTTGTATATTGGAGATATGAAAATAAAATTAAACATAAATAATTGCAAGTAATTCAAGTAGCTTGTTGCCATTTAACCGTCTGAATTGGTGAAAGGACAGTCGGTTCTTGGTTCACATATTAGTTAGTTCAATAATAAATTTGTATAAGATGTGAAATTAGACAATGAATTTTTTAAGAATGAATAAATTTGTTGAAGTGCGAACCATTTCTGTAAAGAAAAATGTATGCATATTTTGTGTTAATAAATACTCTCTCGCGTTTGATAATTCTTCTCGTGGTTTTAGTTCAAATTTGAACTAAACCCATGACAAGAATTATAAAATGGAGGAAGTATTTTTGTTTATTTATTCAAGGCAAAGCAGTTAGTTTTATTTTGACATCCTCCCATAATTATCATGACCATATATGTACTCGGTTGGTTTTCAAAACTAATTACGACACTGTACATCAAACCATATCCATTTCAATCTAATATATTTTTGTAGTTAGCATGATTGAATATTTATACATATTGATAACATTAAATATTGAGTGATTGATGTGATGGATCAATTAAACAACTTGATCAAAGTATGGAAGGAGAATTAATAGGAAACACCCGTGATTCATGTTTGTCCATTGCCTCCTGCGTTCCAGATATTGGCTATCGACCGCATGTGTTTTCATTCTATTCTGCGTTAGAGGCCCGCATTCGCTCATTGAAGATACGAACGATCGTCTTGACGCAGTCCCAATCCATGACGATAGGCTGCCCCACCGACTGGACAGTGTTGAGGACCTTGAGACCTTCCTTGGAGCCGAAGAGGAGGCGGCTTCTCATCAACTATACACTGGTATCGACACAAGACTCGTGTGCCATCATGCCGTCTAGGCAGAAGTAGTGACGTAGCTTTGTGAGGGGCAAAGGGAGCCACCCCCCCTCCCCATCTCTTAAAATTTTCTTCTAATACTTAGTTGATAATTAGCATACTTTTACATCATACATAGCAAAATTCAAAATATTAGCCTCTCAACTATGTTTTGCCCACTCTCAATTCCCGGGGAAGCTCCGACGCTCGTTCATTTTGAACCGATCTGCACTTTTGTTTGTTTAGTGCTAGAATTTTCACCCATTTCCTAATATAGCTAACATGTACTTTGTAGTTTGTAGTTCCTATATAAGCTCAGTACACTTATTTACTCGCATTGTTCTGCGTCGTTTTTAGTAGTTGTCCCCGTCAAGAAAAAACCATGGATAAAACAAAATTGAATTGAACTTAATAATTTTTTTTTGTCTTGGAATAATGAATAGATGCTAGTTAATTTTTTTACTAAGATATCAAGCAGGCATTGTAGGATTTGAGTTTTTATGTTACTGTTGAAAACAGATTTATAGCATGACTTTGCATGTTCTTATCTTCTTGAGAGTTCCGCTCTATCTAGCTATCATATACTACCTCCGTCCCAAGGCTTATGGTTTATAACTTTTTTTTAAAGTCAAACCATCTAAAGTTTGACCAAGTTTTTAGAGAAAAATATTAATGTTTATAATACGTAATCCATACTCTTTCATTCGTCATGAAATATATTTTTACATGGTATCTATATAGTTCTTGATAAATTTTTCTAAAAATCTATTATATACTAAAAGCAATATAAGGGTGTTTTTCGAGGCACCACGTCGATCCACATCATCCAAATTACCGTGATGGTTGGATCTAAAGTTTACGGTTAAGATTTAATAAAAAATTAGTCACATAACCTATTTAACGCAATATATGTTCAAAAGGTCACGTGTATCATTGAGTCTAGAACTAATATGACCGTTGACCGTCATCTAAAAAAAAGTCCAGGAGTAATACGACAGATCCAATGGGTGCTCTAAAAAAAGGATATGTTGATTGTAAAATCCAGGAGTAATACGACTAGGATAAAATTCTACGTGCCCTCTTATAAAAAAACAAATGGTACGTGCATATCAAGATATCATGCCTAGAGACTATAGTTGAACGTATAACAGGACAATGCGTGAACACATATGTACACGAAACAGCACTAGGAAAAATGTTTAGAACGGCTATTTTGTGAATTATTCACCTCAGTTTACATGCACTTCTAATTTGCAAAAAAATATTCTTTTCTAACACAACTTTTAATATTAAACTTGAACTACAGTCTCTCCATCAATACATTTACATTGTATTTTTTAAAAGAACCACGCCCACATTACCATAAATAAAAAATACATTTTATTTGGCATGAAAAATATTTCACTACTATAGTTGTTTAATAGGATTTAGAAATATGTTTTGTAAAACATTCCCCATTGGTATACAAGCACTTCTTTTAATTCTCTGGCTTTACAACTAACATATTACCTTTCTTAGTTTGTCAATATACACCTTCCCTAAGAACCGAACAATCGAACTTCCGTTACATTGACATTTAAATTATTTAATAGTATCCATATTGCTAAAATGAAATTTGTATATACATTTTTTTCCTAGAAAGCTGTTTAAAAATAGTATATTTTATTATTATTTTTATTTTCGTATAGATATTAAGAGAAGTGCTCAAACATGCGTATTGGAGAATAGACCAAAATAACATGTATTTACGGACAGAGTGATAACACAATTGAGAGAAACAACTAACATAAATAAATATAGTGAAGGCCCCTCGCTAAAATAAAAGCTACAAGATAAAAAACAAAAAAAAACTTATGCATAATAGTAAAATGTCAAAACTCGCAAGAGCTAAACTAACCTCCTTACTTCGAAAGAGGCAGTTTCACACAGAGTGGGACCCTAATATCATCAAATGCACTTCGAAGTTAGGGAACCATTGAAGCTCCGGCTACCAAGCCGATGCTATATTGCTGAATTATAGAAAAATTTAAATCACAATGAGAAGAGTATTGAGTATTACTAGGCCCCATATGAAAAACCGTGACAACCAGCTTGGCATAATGATGGAGTTAGGGAACCATACTTTGTTCAATACCATATCAACAATTAAGGCGTATGTCATAAGAAGAAAATACGAACCCAACAAATTAGATATCTAAAGAGTCAGAGGTTTGATCATGATTCCTAGAAGTCAAGGGAAGCGAGGGGGTTTGAAAATCCAATAGAGACAATTTCAAAATATATATATACAGTTATCAAATTTTCTTAGATTAATCCTTTATCCATACAGTTGCATCCTATCCACATTAATTTTTCTTATTCCTATAAAACATAGTTAATATTATTAGCATGATTCTACCATGCATAGTCTATAAATATTTGATTTATAAATTATTTAATAAAAGTATAATGTGGTAAAAGGGGCTAAATCTAAAATGCTTAAAATGTAAAATATATGACTATTAATTTAGTGTACATGTTTTTATTGTTTATTTAAAGCAGTAGATCGTCAAGTGTGCCTAAATAAAATTTCAAAGCATATCGTTTCCGGTGGCCATGGAACTGTATTATTCCCTATAGCATAATATGATTATCCATACAAATATAAATTTATTTCAGTAACTACGATATGTATCAAAACCGATGCCCTCGCATGCGAGGGCCACGACTCTAGTTTAGTCAAACTTTACGTGACTTGACTTTTTAAAAAGTTATACCTTAAGTCTTAGGATGAAGGGAGTATCATTGTATAGCATCTGCTTAGAGCATCTCCACTCGTTTGACGAACCCAGGCCGAAATTCGGATCTTTTTTTGGCCGGACGGAGCTTGATTTCGGCTTAGGTACGCCCAGTTTCCCACTCGCGTACCCAGACGAGTTTCCACGTTTGGCTAAAATTTAACAAATTTCGGCAAACTTTGGGCGAACTTTGGGCGAATATAAGCGGTTTTGGGCGAATATGGACGAACTTTGGGCGAATATGAGCGATATGGACGATATGGGCGAACTTTGGGCAAATATGGACGATACCGACAAACTTTGAGCAAATATGCCCAAATTTTGGGCGAACTTTGGACGAAATCTGGTCTATATGGACGAAATTTGGGCGAATATGGTCGATACGGACCAACTTTGGGCGAATATGCCCGAATTTTGGGCGAACTTTGGGCGAATCTGGTCTATATGGGCGAAATTTGGGCGAATATGGTCGATACGGACCAACTTTGGGCGAATATGCCCGAATTTTGGGCGAACTTTGGGCGAATCTGGTATATATGGACAACTTTGGGCGAAAAATTGGACGAATATGGGTGATATGGACGAACTTTGGGCGAATATGCCCGAATTTTGGGCAAACTTTGGGCGAATATGGTCTACATGGATAAACTTTGGACGAATATGGTCTATATGGGCGAAGTTTGGGCGAAAATGGGCGAAATTTGGGCAAATATGGGCGAAATTTGGGAGATATGGGCGAACTTTAGATAAATAAGGGCGAATATATGCTGACTAGGCGGGTCCACTCGTCGAATTTGCTTCGTCCGACGTTCCCAGGGCGTACCCAGAATCCTGGGTTCGGCCTGGGTAGGCCGGACCAAAACACGCCAAAATCCGAACGAAAACAGGTCCTTGAAAACGCGACTGGGCCAATTTTCGGCGTCCGGACCGAAATTTGGCGTCCGGATAAGCTTCGTGGATAGCCGAGTGAAGATGCTCTTATGTAAAGTGCCTGTTGGTGTCAGCTTTTCTAGGAGGTTTGACTTATGTTTGCCAGCCAGCCACATCATTGCGTTCCCAGCACAACAACCGGGCATGGGAACCGTCGGGGTCAACTCATGGATCAGGTTGCACAAACGTACCCATGAGCTCTCTAAGTTGTTTGTTCTTGATTTCCGTACGGATCGACACCCTTTACTTGCTTAGTCTTGATGCAGTTTCAACTGGCTGACCTCAACGAAGCTCTCCATCGATCCTATCTCTACTATCTAAAAAGAAAGTTGAGGTTCTGTTTTCTGCCAATCCCGCACTACGTCTTCGTCAATCATCCCGCCTCCACGGTCGCGTGTCGGGAAAAAAAAACGCTCGCACTGTCCGCCACGGATTACTCTCCCTCTCCATGTGTGTCGCTCCGATGTTCCACTCCATGCGTCCACCCCACGGGGCTGCCCTACCTCCACCCCTCCACACCGCACCCTCCCCCGACGCGTCCGCTCTTCGCACTTCACCCCATCGCTCGCCAAGCTCGTCGTCGTACGTTGCCGAGAAGTTCCCGCAACAAATCGCTAGGATGGGAGAAGGGATCGTCTAGAGGATCTACCGATAGAGGATCGACGGATCTGACCGCCATCCCTTGCCGTTGGTCACCTTCGCGAGGTTGGCCCTCCTTCCGCGCGCTCATCTTTCTCCCCCAGCAGCAGTCTTGGTGCTCGGTTTCATTGGTATCTTGCATCCATTGATGAAGGTCTGGATTAATTTTGGGCAATCATATTGTCCTGTCTCTTGATTAATAGAGTGGGATGACGAATTTGATCTGATCAGGTTTGAATCCGACTGGTTTCATACTGTAATATAGCAGCCTAATATTACCGTGTTGTCTTGCATCCAGATCGCTACCGTCGTATCCCCTTCCAGGACCGCGCCGCCACCCCTAGGACAGCGCTGCCGCGTCTTCTGACAATGGAGGTGAGCTTCCTCCTTTATATTATTTTGCACGGTTCAGGTCTTACACAAAATTCAATCTCAAGCTTGGTGTTCCCCAAAGCACGGTCTGAATATCCACTATTTTCCGATTTTTCTGTTCAACATTCCAAAGCATCCCGTTCTATTATTCTGTCTAATATATGCCCACTTCAAGGGGTGGTTCTTATAAAAAATTAGGTCTCGTACTTTCACTGGCAGCTTAGATCGAAAATAGCTTGGCAATGTCTTGATGTTAGAAGTGTTTTGTACTTTCATCTGTAGTTTGATTTCTGCTTGCTGTTCTTTCTGCAAGTCTTGATGATACGAAGTGAACTATTCTATTTGTTTAGTATTTGTTTGTTAATATACGTGAATATGATCATCTGGTTCTTTGCACTATATGGATTAATTAGATATTTTTGTGTTGTCCGACCTATCATATGCAACATGGTGCTCTTTAAACAACTTAGATTTATATGGTTTCAGGTCTGCTGGCTGCTTGCTTATCTATATATCTTTGTTTTTCTCGCAGATGTGCGTTCCTCGCAGAATAGAACCACCAATTGAGGTAGATGGCCACAGAGCTGTCGAGTCTATCTTAGTTTCATATCAACACTGTACCAGGTAGGTTTCTACTATAAGCAATTCTCCATGTTGTTTGGTTAGTTTCAGTGCCGGATCCTTGTTATGGTTGTGTACTCAAACGACTACACATGAATTTTGCAAGTCAAAGACCCCCGCTTATGGCTGAACGCAAAAACACACTAGATAATTGACCACTCAGGCTCACTTTTCATCCCCCAATCCTTTTGCTCTTAAATCGATTTATAAGCCTAAGGGGAGGACGGCCAGTAGTAACACCGAGCCCCAGAGCTGAGGCTGCCCTGCCGGCGGAATTGGTCGGACCACCTCCGGCGATCAGGCACATGGCCATCTCAGCGGGTGCTAGTCAGGCAAATTTGTCTATCCACATCGTCAGTTCGTCGATAGGTAGTTGCCCGATAGAAGCACCATCGTCAGTTCGTCTGTCCACATCCACTTTAGAAGTACGCCAATGCCCTTCTCTTTTTTATTGTAAATTCTGTTTCCTTCTCTTCAAATTTTCAGAGTATTAGTGTAGTTTAGAAATCCATGATTCTTGTTCTACACGATTAGAAAACAAGAATTGTTGTTCTACCGTTTCAGGGATAATATAAAGCAAATATTTTTCTCTCTGTAAGAATTATTTGTACTGCTGTTTTTCTTAAACCGGTAGCTTTTTATTGCCAAGTCTAAAATTTGGGAAATGGACATATTTGTACATATTTGTGAAGAAGAAGTGGCTGTCAGATTCTAATATTGCAAATTTTTCACTGTGATCAGCTGAAAACGAGGAACTTGTTTTCTGATAGCATTAGCTTTTTTTGTTAGATCTGAAGTTTGTTAAATGGATAATTTGTGAAGAAGTGTGTTCTAATTTTTTTTGTTTGCTTGACATCACAGAGTTCGGATCCTGGCTGCTGGCTCCGCCAACGGTTAGCTGATGTCCTGAATGGGCTAACGTGTATGATGCATGTGCAGAGGGACAACCTTAGAATTTTCTATCATTACACGATAAATGAATATATGACAAACTTGCACTGTTCCCCATGGTTTTCATTTAGGATGTCAATAAAACTTGAGCATTGATCAAATCTGTCAATAATTTGGTCAATGTGTATTTTTTCAGCCAGCACACCGTTAGTTGCAGTGAACGAAGACGTGAGAATGGATGATCTTAAACTATTACAGGTTAATTTTCTTAAAATCTCTTCTGTTTTATCACTTTGAGCATAATTCAATCAAAAATTGCGCTGGAGATAGAGCTAAATGATTGGTTTCTGCATGGAGAACCGTTTGACCATTTTGTTCATTTGAATTGGTATTTCTCATCAAATATACCATATACATGTCCAAATTTAGTGTTATCTCGTTGAGCCATTCACCCTGTTAAGATAACGAAGGTTGTACTTTAACTTATATTTGGTAGCACGATATCAATTTTCCTCTTGTGAAGCAAATAAGTTATATTTCTTATGGCATGACAACATACATTCTCTGTATCATATTTATGTTTCTAGGGTCTGTTTTAATTGGAACTGATCGCAAAGATTCAAACTTTCGATCGCTTCTAGACGACTAAGGATCCTGGAGAAGTACCAGACCAACTCCGAGAATATACAGTGGGATGAGAAGCACCAGGTTCTTGTCTGATCTACTTCAATAATTTCTTTCAACACCAATAGCCGAATAAAAATATTCAGAATTTGCAAACATTGGAAACATTTTCAGAGCATTAGTGCAGAGGTCGACAGTGTGAAGAAGGAGAATGACAACATGAAGATCAAGCTCAGGGAAGTGTTCTAGGATCTAGCTTCGATTTTCTTTTCAATTTACCTCTTGCACTTCAATGTTTTAACAATGTGTGATCCACCGGTAAGTACTCAAAGATTATTGTTTCTGTAATACTTGCAGTTACCTATTGATCATTATTTGTGTTGTTGGACAGGAGTTTTGAGATTGGTATTTCTGTGTTTTCCTTGGTATATCCAGGAGGAGGCATGGCAATGCCTGTCTTCAGCCCTAGGCCAAACCCGATAGGATGCATCTCAGATGTCATCGCATCCCTATCCATAAGTAGAAGTAGTCAACAAGTTATCTGGGATTTCCTCAATACATCCTTTTTCTTACACGCATGCCATGCTTGGGTGGAATTCATGAACTATGTGAACTAATTTCTTGACACCATACATAACCTATACTACCAAACAAAAGAACCACGTATTCATCCTACTACATGCTATTGCCTTATACATATGGCTGTGAGGACAAAGTACTCTTGGTTGCCATCTTGGATGGAGAGATTCAACTAGGCCCTTTGAACAATAATTTACTTTTATTTGTACATATGTACTAGAATTCTACTATCTTATCACCAAAAAGGGGTGGTCGGCATCTAATCTAGCAGCAACACACAATCGATGCAGTAGCATTTCCATTCAATACATGAACTGATAAAAAACCAGCAATCCATTTCAGTCTGAGGTTTATTTTTGTATGCATATGATCTTTATATTTTCTATTGTTTCTTTAGAGCACAGGCTAATCTGTTATTATATGCATGGAATATCTACTCGGTATGCCTTTTTAGTGTTAAATCAAATTTATGAGCTATAGGCTTCCAATGTTTTCCTAAAGTTATACGAGCTTCGTTCACATGTTTTTGAATATCATGCCTAATTTTATTTTTTATTATTTATTTATGAGATATATAGTCAAATTTGAAAAATTTATCGTCATACTAAAATTATGCTACCTTCATCAAGAACTTGAGTTACACAGGTTCCCATGCAGAAGATTGTCAAAGCGCCTACATACAATAGAAACGGAACACTCGTATTGTTTCAGACGTATATTTTCAAAATAAGTGTTGATTACTTTTCCTCTTAATTTCTAGAAGAGGTGTACTGAAGATTCATGTGTGTTGTCAGCATCTTCATCTTCATGATCAGGTAATTTGTAATCAATTTGTTCAGAACCGTCGATTTAATACCCACGTGGTCAATGGCTTACTGTGTCAATGCCATGCACGCCAATTTTCTATAACTCCAATTGAACTATTCTATCTGTATCATGCATATGCATCTATGTTGCATGAATTAATGTTTTCTAAGTGATGTCTTAACAATGGATATTGTAGCTATTCCTTCGGCATGCTTGTTGTGATAGCTGATTCACTCATCATTCTCTTCCTTTTTAGTGACTTCTAACGTCACCTTTGTCTTGTACATATACTATTTCACGATTATTTAAAGTTTATTTCACGCTTTAAGGAGAAGCTCAATCTATAGGTTTCTTGTTATAGATGGATCACCATGCGATCCATGCATCTGTTTGTTTATTTTTTTTGGCAAGTTCTATCCTGCTAAAAGAGTTTAATGTTGTAGCATGCATGAGTTTTTACTCCTCGATCAACCTGCGCGAGTTTTATAATGGATTTGTAGAAGCTTTTTTTTGCCTCATAATATATATATATATATGCTTGTATTGAATTATTGATCATTGTTGTCTTCTCTCTATTGAATTATTGATCATTGTTGTCTTCTCTCTATTGACCACATGGTATGCAATATAAGAGATCTTCAATTACCATTAATGAGAAAAGTATGGTGTAGTTAACTTTTGTTTTAGCATATCTGTTAACTTTTGCCTCTTCTCCTTTTAGGGGTTATGGTCTACACAATGTATGACAGAGGATGCTAAGCAACCAAGCATGAGAAAATGAGAAGACGTGGTGCACCATATTACATCATACTTTCTTTACCAGTTGTCATGCTCGTTTTTTATTTCTATACAAGAAGTATAGATGTCATATGAAAAGAATGCAATAAGGCAATTGTAATCTCATGAACATTTTATTTTCCTAGCGTTGGTAAAATATTTGGTAGTTCATTATTTTGAGAACCAGCATTTTCTCTATTTGAATGGTGTTATTGCTATACTTCGTAGTTCTATTATTGATCAGTTTGCTTCTTATTATTAAAAGTGGAGCAGGAGCAGCACCCAAGTCTCACGCAACATGGTCGAAAACATCAAAAGTTTGTCCATGTTGAGTTTGTCAAATCTCTAAAGAAAATGATTCCTGATTTCAATGAGTCCTAAAATTACATGTTTGACACAATTAGTGGTAATTTTATGTCCCGTTGCAACGCACGGGCATGTTTACTAGTAGTAGCTAAAAATTCGGGGTGGGTAATACGGATATAATGGGTACTTTCGATGGTTGGCACATGTCAACCTCGTGATCCAATGAGAAGGGTTGACGTGCTTTGGACTTTGCTGGATTTGTTGCTTGTTGCATGCATCGCCAAACCAAGAGACGAAGTCAGGACATTAATAATAAACTCTACGAAACCAGTAAAGTTCTCCTGCCTCGCTCTAAAAAGAGGGATCGAATTGTAGATCATACGGTGGGGTTTGTATGTTTCGTACACGCGCACCATCCTCACAGGACTCGTACATTTAGGATGTGTTTGGTAGGTCGGGTCATCAGAGAATGACGTTCTCGTCTAAGATATTCTCATCTCATACAAGCTTCATCCGGATTTTGTCACGTGTTTGGTGGCTCGTGTGTGTTTGCACACGCTGTGTCTAGATGTTGTTTGATAGCTTGTATACATTGAGATCTGAGTTAGATCTTCTTACTTACACATAGGACCTTCTATCAGAAACTAAATTGCAAACAAGTCCAACATTTTACACACAAGACCCTGAATAAAAAAATCAATCTAGTCCTCTCGGGTGTGGTGCTGGTGGCCGGCAACGTTGACTTTGGGAGCCGCTGCCGGTGGGAATCGAAGCAGGACGGCGAGCTGCGGTGAAGATTGGGGCTGGGACAGCGAGTCGCTCGTCGGGCAGGGATCGTGGCGGCACGAGGTGGTATGCGCGGCGAGCAGTGGCAACCTCCGCGCTGAAGGGCGGGCCGTCCCAGGGGCTGGCCGTGGAGGTGGTGGCCGCGCCCAGGCTGTCCATGGAGGTGGCGGCGCTGGCCGCGGGCCGTGGCGCCCCAGCGTCGAGGTGACGACGGCGAATCCCAGCGTCGAGGAGGCGGAGGCCGGTGTCGAGGCACATGCCGGCGGCGGCAGTTTTTCAGGAGAGAGGTGAGTGAGAGAGACAGACTTGGGGGGAATGAGGCCGCTAGTCTGAGACCCCTACACGCGAACGTTGCGGTGCGGGAACACGGCGCTGGTTTCTCGGGCGGTTCTAGCCCTGTCGAGTTGGGAAGCTCGAATAGAGCTTCTCTCTCGGGCAGGGCCGAGGGGCATTTTCCGAGTGAACAAGGCAATGCCCACTCTGTCGAGTCCCGGGCTAACAAACAACGAAAATTGCAAATATCTCAGTTGAGATGAGAATAGCTGAGCTGACCCGATCTACCAAACACGCCCTTATTATTACTTAAGCTATGGGACGGATGGCCGTGAATCCACCGTAGTAGACCCAGTTAGCCCATGAGCTGGGACTAGCTTGTCGACAAATGCCCCATAGTGGGCGTCTTGATGGCCGTAGGATGCTTGGTTGGGCAGCCATAGGATTTGGTTTACGACTTTGTTTCCACCGGGCGGGCATGCTAGCTATTAATACTAGATGATACCCATTGCAGTGGGAAATTTTGTTAAAAATGGTTGTTGACTCCAAGAAAAATTGTCTATAAAGAATAACAAAACATTATTATATTAATTATCAGCAAGATGTTTTGTATCTAACATACATATTGGCAGGGAAGGTGCACCCCATATAGGTTTATCTTATGTTGAGTTGTTAACATGACGCAAAAAATATGTGTGCTGGACAACTATCTTTGTTGATTGAACTCGATTTTCTGTATCAATAGTATCTCTTAATATTTCCATTAGACCCAAGAGCAAATATTACAAAGGACATGATATTCAGAAGTTAAAAAAAATAGCCAATGAAGATGCACTACTTATTTGATCTCGCCAATACCAAGTAAAGACAGAGCTCATTCAGAATAACATGAAAGGGAAGAGGAGCCATATGTGAGAAGAAGAGTATTTCCAAATTCCATATATTACATTTGCGATACCCTAAGTTCAATTAGAATACAAATATTACTATCTAATTCTGCAATCCATATGTATGTAATAATTTGGGTTTGGATACAACAAAGTTACGTTGAGCTTGACACAAAGCTCCAGGACCATTTTGCACAAAGGCATAATTGGTCGGGGTAAAGAGTATAAATCTGTAATTGACAATGCATGGCAAGCCCGATAAGAGTTTCAAGCCAGGAAACAGTATAAATTTGTAAATTTCCTAAGTCAAATTGATGTCCTTGTTGTACAAAACAAAAGATATATAACTGGATGATGCTGTGGTATATACTGAATTTTCATCGCTGACCTGCATGGCTTAGAAAAGATAGCTATCTATCACGATCTGAATGTATTCTCTTCTATCAAAATCAAGATACATTACACATTGTATGTGTAAAATAATTCATGCTAAAAGCATCTGAACGGAGCATAACAACAATTTACTCTCTACCCTACCAATGATGAAGCTCTGAATTAAATTTAATCACACACATCCACTCGTATGTGAGCATAACAACATCGTAGTTGTTGATTCCTTCTTTATCTGCATAATCGCATAAAGAGAATGAAGAAATGCAAGTTAGAATGAACTCAGGATCAATAAAATTCAAGAGTTAGGTGACTTAGTAGTGGGAAAAATTTAGACGACCTGGCATTTGGCGAGAGATGGCCAATACCTTTTTAACCCTTATGTATAATTTGTTTGTTGTCTTCAAACTGCACCAAACAGTAGATCTACATGAGGAATAGGCATTTTGTTTCTTCTGTCCCATAAAAACACCGAGTAGTTAAATTTCACAAATCATATAAAGATCAAATAATGAACATACAGCTCGATCACTGGACTTCTGAACAATCCCACCTGACGCTTGACCCGCTCCGCCTCCGTGCAGAGGCGACTCGGGCAACAACCTAACCGTCGCCGCCGAAACTCCTCCGTCGCGACTCCTCCGTCGTCGCTGCCGCAGGTCCCTCTCGCGGTGGCGGCGGGCGCCCTCGCCGCCGAAGGTTGGAGAGGGGGGGCTGTCGTGGAAGCGTGATGGCGGGTCGGGGCGACGGCGCGGCCTGCTCTGGAGGTCGCGGGTGGCGCTTGGTGGCTCGGCGGAGGCGGTACGGGTGGTGTAGGGAGGGGCCTCGCTGCGACGACGACCGTCTGCGGGTGCGCCGCGTGGGCTAGATCTGGGGCCATCTAGGCCAGGTCGGCCCTCGGCGGGGGCGCCGTGGTAGGCAGCGGTCAAGGCGTGGCACTGGGATCTTGCTGGGCGGCGGCTCCGGCGCTGCTGCGGTGGTTCCCGGTTTGCCCCTCTTCCTTTTGCCTGCTCGATCCGTCCTCCGGGAACCGGCCGGCGGTGTGGGGATCACTGTGGCGGATCTAATAAATGTGGTGGTCCTTTGATTTCTTTAGCATGAAGACGAAGATCTGCTTGATGTCTGCCCTCCTTCATCTGGTCTGGAGAGGCAGGTTCCGGAAGGCTCCACTGGCGAACTCCCATGGGCGTATCATGCCTGGAGATTGCTGGATCGGAAGGTATTCGGTCGCGCGCACCTTGTTTTTCTGGCCGATTGGTTTCAACGGGAGCGGTGCGAAGCTCTGTTGTTTGTTTCCACCAAGTGCCATGCTTTGATCCATGGTGATGTCAGATGCGGAGAATGTCAGGAAAGCAGAAATTTGAGGGTAGCGATGGTGATCTTTGTTCTTGTGGTGACGGAGATCTGGCTGCGTGATCTGAGACTCGTTGCAGCGACTGTTGGTGCGGGAAGACAATACAGGGGAGTTTTCAGTCTTATCTTGCAGGGTGAAAATCCAAGGTCTGGCCTTAACTGGTTGTGCCTGGCAAAGATCTTGTTGAAGACATTGTTTTGTGAGTTTCTCTAGGATGAAAACCTATGGCCTTTGGTCGGGCAACGACGGCGCTTGGGCACTGTTTCCTTCTTGAAGGCGTTGTTATTGGAGTGGAGGACTACTGGTGTTGTTCTGATGGTGTCACTGTCGTTTTTTTGAGGATTAGTTCTCTGTAGCGGGACTTTTTTTTGTAATTTCTCTTTCTTTTTTCTGAGTTGTATGCATCCATAGAGCCGCTAGGGCATGCGTTGTTGCAGAGGCTGAATGTAATTGATGTCCTTGTGATATTAATATATGCTCTTTTCAAAAAAAAATGAACATACAGCAACTCTTGATTCCCCTAGTAGCACTGGATAGCTGAAGTTGGACCCAAGAGACGGCCTATTTCAGGAGCTCCCATCTAGAAAAGACGAACAAAGAGGGACCATAGGATACGAATTATATTAATTCAATAGCATCTAGATATGCTGGTTCCATTAATCAAATTAGACTACCAAATCACATGCCCGTGGAGACATCCGAGAAAGGACAGAAAAAACAATCTGCAAGTGAACAACAAATAAGCAAGCTCCTCCGTCCAAATCGCTAATCTATGGCGAAGCAAGCTCATGGAGTCGAAGAATCGAGTATGAACAGACGCATCATTCATCACAAATCGAAGTTGAGAACCGAGAAAAGCTTTCAGGAAGCCGGTGAGAATAATCACTACAGGAATGAACGAAGGTGCCGACGGCCGACCGGCTACGCCGACGGCCAAATGTCGGGGCCGTCGGCGTAGCTACCTTCCCTGGCCAGCTGATTAGCCTGGCCGTCGGCGTAGGGACGGCCGTCGGCGTAGTTAACGGTGCCGAGGGTAGCCGTCGGCGTAGCGTGGCCGTCGGCATAGGTACAGCCCTCGGTAGCCCTAGTTTAGACACGGTGATGCAAACGGCGTTAAGCGACAAAGCTATGCCGACGCCTGGCTATGGCAGCTCTTTGAAATTTTTGTTTTATGCGACGGCTTAGCCGTCGGCGTAGGCCTCCAGATTTTTTCCTTTTATCTCATTATTTTTTGAAAAATCATAACTAAATCATTCTAGTTCAGAAAAATACAAATAATATACCAAAATTTGCAGAAAAATAAGACCTATCTATCTACACTCAAATATTACATATTTATAAAAAATAAGTGAAACATAAAACATTATATATAGTTTAAAACGGGCATTATAAATTCAAAAACGATCCAAACAATATGAAACCTTCCCGTGGTGTCATATTATGTGACATAGTTAAATGGAAAAATATCAAACTTGGTATATTGATTATGTCTCAAAAAACTTTCACAAAATGACCTATCTCGTTCGAGGTTTCTTGACTTTTGGGTCAAATGACCAATGTTATGGCTAGAATGAAGGCATAGTTTGTGATAATGTGTCCATATTATGCATAAGTATGCATCATGGGATGACGAACAATGTTTCAGGAGGAAGTTTTCCTTTTTGTCGCACCAAAAAGCCGTTTTCCATTTTCCGAGTGCAAAAAACTGACGGTTTTGTAAAGCAACCACCAAATGGCTAATTCAGAATGCTACCGTCACATTTTTCAAAAATACTAGACCACCTTACATGGATAATGTCATAACAGGGAGATCTCAAACATTTTCGTCTATCCTTGGTGAAAAAGACAAATTCCTGCCGAATCGGTAGGAAGTGGGTCAGATATGAACTACAGATACATGATCGGATGCTCATGATTTTTTAGAAAAATCATTTTTAGGTTCAAAATATGTTGTTTCATCATAGATCCACTTCAAGTTTAGCGAGTCTCGGTCCCGAGCTAAGAATCTTCATGTCCGCCCTTCGACAAAGTATAACGATGGTTTAAAACGGGCATCATAAATTCAAAAACGATCCAAACAACGTGAAACCTTCGCGTGGTGTCATATTATGTGACATAGTTAGAAGGAAAAATATCAAACTTGGTATATTGATTATTTCTCAAAAAAACCTTCACAAAATGACCTATCTCGTTCGAGGTTTCTTGACTTTCGGGTAAATGACCAATGTTATGGCTAGAATGAAGGTATAGTTTGTGATAATGTGTCCATATTATGCATAAGTATGCATCATGGGATGGCGAACAATGTTTCAGGAGGAAGTTTTCCTTTTAAATACAAAAAGCCGTTTTCCATTTTCCGAGTGCAAAAAACTGACGGTTTTATGAAGCAACCACCAAATGGCTAATTCAAAATGCTACCGTCACATTTTTCAAAAATACTATACCACCTTACATGGATAATGTCATAACAGGGGGATCTCAAACATTTTCGTCTATCCTTGGTGAAAAAGACAAATTCCTGCCGAATCGGTAGGAAGTGGGTCATATATGAACTACAGGTACATGATCGGATGCTCATGATTTTTTACAAAAATCATTTTTAGGTTCAAAATATGTTGTTTCATCATAGATCCACTTCAAGTTTAGCGAGTCTCGGTCCCGAGCTAAGAATCTTCATGTCCGCCCTTCGACAAAGTATAACGATGGTTTAAAACGGGCATCATAAATTCAAAAACGATCCAAACAACGTGAAACCTTCGCGTGGTGTCATATTATGTGACATAGTTAGAAGGAAAAATATCAAACTTGGTATATTGATTATGTCTCAAAAAACATTCACAAAATGACCTATCTCGTTCGAGGTTTCTTGGCTTTCGGGTCAAATGACCAATATTATGGCTAGAATGAAGGCATAGTTTGTGATAATGTGTTCATATTATGCATAAGTATGCATCATGGGATGGCGAACAATGTTTCAGGAGGAAGTTTTCCTTTTCGTCGCACCAAAAAGCCGTTTTCCATTTTCCGAGTGCAAAAAACTGACGGTTTTGTGAAGCAACCACCAAATGGTAATTCAAAATGCTACCGTCACATTTTTAAAAAATACTAGACCACCTTACAGGGATAATGTCATAACAGGGGGGATCTCAAACATTTCCGTCTATCCCTGGTGAAAAAGACAAATTCCTGCCGAATCGGCAGGAAGTGGGTCAGATATGAACTACAGGTACATGATCGGATGCTCATGATTTTTTACAAAAATCATTTTTAGGTTCAAAATATGTTGTTTCATCATAGATCCACTTCAAGTTTAGCGAGTCTCGGCCCCGAGCTAAGAATCTTCATGCCCGCCCTTCGACAAAGTATAACGATGGTTTAAAACGGGAATCATAAATTCAAAAACGATCCAAACAACGTGAAACCTTTGCGTGGTGTCATATTATGTGACAGAGTTAGAAGGAAAAATATCAAACTTGGCATATTGATTATGTCTTAAAAAAACCTTCACAAAATGACCTATCTCGTTCGAGGTTTCTTGGCTTTCGGGTCAAATGACCAATGTTATGGCTAGAATGAAGGCATAATTTGTGATAATGTGTCCATATTGTGCATAAGTATGCATCATGGGATGGCGAACAATGTTTCAGGAGGAAGTTTTCCTTTTCGTCGCACCAAAAAGCCGTTTTCCATTTTCCGAGTGCAAAAAACTGACGGTTTTGTGAAGCAACCACCAAATGGCTAATTCAAAATACTACCGTTACATTTTTCAAAAATACTAGACCACCTTACATGAATAATGTCATAACAGGAGGATCTCAAACATTTCCGTCTATCCCTGGTGAAAAAGACAAATTCCTGCTGAATCGGTAGGAAGTAGGTCAGATATGAACTACAGGTACATGATCGGATGCTCATGATTTTTTACAAAAATCATTTTTAGGTTCAAAATATGTTGTTTCATCATAGATCCACTTCAAGTTTAGCGAGTCTCGGTCCGAGCTAAGAATCTTCATGCCCGCCCTTCGACAAAGTATAACGATGGTTTAAAACGGGCATTATAAATTCAAAAACGATCCAAACAACGTGAAACCTTCGCGTGGTGTCATATTATGTGACAGAGTTAGAAGGAAAAATATCAAACTTGGTATATTGATTATGTCTTATAAAAACCTTCACAAAATGACCTATCTCGTTCGAGGTTTCTTGGCTTTCGGGTCAAATGACCAATGTTATGGCTAGAATGAAGGCATAATTTGTGATAATGTGTCCATATTATGCATAAGTATGCATCATGGGATGGCGAACAATGTTTTAGGAGGAAGTTTTCCTTTTTATCGCACCAAAAAGCCGTTTTCCATTTTCTGAGTGCAAAAAACTGACGGTTTTTGAAGCAACCATCAAATGGCTAATTCAAAATACTACCGTCACATTTTTCAAAAATACTAGACCACCTTACATAAATAATGTCATAACAGGGGGATCTCAAATATTTCTGTCTATCCCTGGTGAAAAAGACAAATTCCTGCCGAATCGGCAGGAAGTAGGTCAGATATGAACTACAGGTATATGATCGGATGCTCATGATTTTTTCCAAAAATCATTTTTAGGTTCAAAATATGTTGTTTCATCATAGATCCACTTCAAGTTTAGCGAGTCTCAATCCCGAGCTAAGAATCTTTATGCGTGCCGTTTTAAACGGGCAAATGAAATTATGATAAGAATCACGACATAGTTTGTGATAAGTTGATATTGATATCATATTTGGATTCCTCTCATTTTTCTAATCAATTTAGACATATTATTTGCCGAATTCCGATTTACAGATTTAAAGATATTAATTATTCCATATTAAATAAAAATACAAAAAAATAAAACCATTATATTTTTATTTGAATTCAATAATATTTTTACTTATTCATTATTGTTTACTTAAATAATTGCTTGTAAGTTTAAAAAATACAACCATATGACATGATGATATAAGAGTTAATAGGAATGATATCCTAGTATTGACAACAATGAGTAAATTGCTTTGCGGGAAGAGATTCTGAAGGAACGAGAAAGTTAAGCGTGCTAGAGCTAGAGTAATGCTAGGATGGGTGACCGAATGGGAACTTTGACTAAGACTGCAATTTAATTAAAATGATTAAAGCGGGAGATTAAGAAGTCAAATAATTCAAAGATTTAAAAAAAATAAAAAAAATTAAAAAATTAAAAAAATATTTTAGGCTATGCCGACGGCCAGGCCGTTAGCGTAGCTCCATTCCTGTGCCGACGGCTTGGCCGTCGGCGTAGCTTCAGGCTGAACCGTTAACCAAAACGGCCGTTGACTGACACGCGGGACCCGCTGGAAGACGCTGTGCCGACGGCCACGGAGCTGTGCCGACGAGTACGTACGCCGAGAGGGCTACGCCGACGGCCACCGTCGGCACAGCCTGTGCCGACGGTAATTTGACGCTGTGCCGACGGCAGCCGACCGTCGACGTAGCGATTATTTCATGTAGTGAATGGCAGGAAACTGGAGAAGCCGTGTGATGGATATGACACATCTTGAATAGGAGCAAGGTATTTATTGGCAGGCTTTGTCCCTTCACCTTTCTCCATACGCTTTTCTGCAGACTCCTCGTATGCCTCCATTAATTTCTTTGGTGGAGATCGTGGAGGAGAGGAAGGGGCTTGACGTCAGCGGTTGACTCGGAGGAAGAGAGCTAGGTCTCATTCCTTCTTGTTTTTTATTGGGCGCATCTAGGTATCAGGCGACTGAGATTTAGTTATATCTCGGTCGCGTGGCGTTATCGTTGTTGACGATCACCCATGGCTTCCGATCAATACATAGCGCTGTTAATTCCATTTTAGTCAATGTGACATGGGCTTTAACGTGGGAGCTAAGCCAGGTAGTCTCACATCGGGCCATCTGGCATCATTGTTTGTTTATTGGGTCCTTCTAGTCCTTTTGGCCCTCTGTATTGTATTTGATACGGTTGGAGGGCAGCATACAATGACAAGTTTTTTCAACCATTTACATGTTCAACTGACAACCGGCAAGAAATCATGCCGAAAATTTAATGGTTCAAAGTTTTTGTACTCCCTCCGGTTCATACTAGTTGATTTGGATTTGTCAAAATTTGGATGAACCTATATACTAAATAGTGTCTAGATTCATCAAAATCTAGACAAACCCAAGTCAACTAATATAGGTCGGAGGGAGTAGTTACAACCCACATACAAAATGAGAAAAATACTAGTTACAATTTAGGTGTAACTGAAAAAAAACTTGAGTTGCATCTTGCGTGTAACTGAAGTACCTGGGTTCTAACCCATGTGCAAATGAAAAATCTCGGTTACAAATCACATGCAACTAACAACTCACATGCAACTAAGCAAACATAGTTGAAACACACATGTAGTACAAATCATGAAAAAAATATAACAGTCCCCCCGGTGGCCCTCGGTGGGGCCACAGTTACATGGAAGTTGCAAAACTGGCCCTGCCAACGAAGACCACTGGATACAATCAAGTTGTGACTAGCCCCCCAACGAATCTCATTTGCAATCGAGTTGCAACTGTCCCACCCCCCTCGACGGCGGCTCAATTACAAGCAAGTTGCAACTGGCACCCCCCTCGCCGAGGGATCAGACAACCGACCCTCAATGGGGCTCCCCCCACGGAGCTCAGTTACAAGCAAGTTGCAGTTGGCCCGCCGATAGGGTCCCCCGGTTGCAATCAAGTTGCAATTGGCCCTCGACAGGGGCTCAATTAAAAACAAGTTGCAAACCTGCCCCCCCGGCGGGGCCCCAATTACAATCAATTTGCAACTGGCACCCCCTGCCGGGGGAACAGACAACTTGCCCTCAACGAGGCTCCCCCCGGTGGAGCTCAGTTACAAGAAAGTTACAGCTAGGCCCTTGTCGGACCTTAGTTACATGCAAGTTGCACCTAGTCCGCCGATAGGGTCCTCGGTTGCAATCAAGTTGAAAACCTGCCCCCCCAGCGGGGCCCCAATTACATGCAGATTGCAACTGCCCCCCTCGCACGGGGGCTCAATTAAAATCAAGTTGCAACTTCCCGTCCCCCTCGCCGGAGGCTCAAACAACTGGTCCTCGAAGGGGATCCCCCAGCGGAGCTCAGTTACAAGCAAGTTGCAACTGGGCCCTTGTCAGAGACTCAATTACAAACAAGTTGCAACTGGCCCGCCGACTGGGCCCCCTGGTTGCAATCAAATTGCAACTGGCCTTCGACGGGGACTCAATTACAAGCAAGTTCCAAACATGTCCCCCCGCCCCCGGCGGGGTTCGAATTACATGCAAGTTGCAACTGCCCCCCCTCCCCCTCGCCAGGGGCTCAGACAACTATCCCTCTACGGGTTGGTGGAGCTCACTTACAAGCAAATTGCAACTAGGCCCTTGTCAGAGACTCGGTTACAAGCAAGTTGCAACTGGCCCGCCGATGGAGTCCCCCGGTTGCAATCAAGTTGCAACTGGCCCTCAATGGGGCTCAATTACAAGCAAGTTGCAAACCTGCCCTCCTTGATTTTTGTGTTAAAACTTTTATTGTACATATGGAATCGGTGAATTTCGTATCAATTTTCGCTATACAAAAAACAACAGGACAGAGAACATACCAGATATACAAGTAATAAGTCCCTGCCTCATGAAAATCCAAATAATAGAATGACTGATTCGTGTTTAACCACAATATGCGAATTACATGTCCCTATTGACATGAAATTTGGTGCGCTCAGAAGGTAGTTTGACCTGATCGATTTGGAATTTTGAAACACCGTGCTTCGCCGAAGAACAACGAATCCAATCGGTCAGCATGATGCAGACAAAAATCCTAGAAAATCTAAGACTGAAGAAGGTCGAAACATCGCTACGTTGGGGGCTTTGAGATGGGTGGGGATTTTGACAAGGTGCAAACATGGAGAGCGGGGGCTGCTCAGCGGCGCGTGATGGTCCTGTGTGTAGTGCTCTTCCGCGGGCGCGGCCGTCGCGGTTGCCACCGTTGCGGTCGGCGCTATAACGCACATCCCGCTCTCTTCCTCGCCCTCTCCCTTGGGTTTCCCTCCTCTCTGGATTGTCTCTATCTCAATCTCTCCTTTCTCCTTACAACGCCCTGTACGAAGCAGCACCCACAAAGAGAGAGGCATCATCAACACAACGTTGCAATCATGTTGAAACTGGTTCTCGGCGGGGCTCTAGTTACAATCAAGTTGAAACTGGCTCCCCCGGCGGGGCTTAGTTACAAGCAAGTTGCAACTGGCCCCAGCGGATCTCAGTTACAATCAAGTGAAAAAATCAATGGGTCCCCCGGTTGCAATCAACTTGAAACTGACTCTCGGCACTTAGCCATAATCATGTTAAAACTGGCTCTCGGCGGGAACCCAGTTACAAGCAAATTGCAACTGGCCCTAGCAGATCTCAATTACAATCAAGTTGCAAAAAACGATAGGGTCCCCCTGGTTGTAATCAAGTTGAAACTGGCTCCCGGCGGGCCCCCAGTTACAATTAAGTTGCAACTGGCCCCTGGCGGGGCTCAGTTACAAGCAAGTTGCAATTGGCCCCCAACAGAGCTCAGTTACAATCAAGTTGCAAAATCGATGGGGTCCCCCCGGTTGCAATCAAGTTAAAACTGGCTCTCAGCAGGGCCCCAGTTACAAGCAAGTTGCAACTGCCCCCCAACGGAGCTCAATTACAATCAAGTTGCAAAATCGATGGGGTCCCCCGATTGCAATCAAGTTGAAACTGGATCTCGGTGGGGCCCCAGTTATAATCAAGTTGTAACTGGCCCCATCGGGGCTTAGTTACAAGCAAGTTGCAACTGGCCCCCAGCGAAGCTTAGTTACAATCAAGTTGCAAAATCGATGGGGTCCCCCCGGTTGCAATCAAGTTGAAACTGTCTCTCGGTGGGGCCCCCTCCCGACGGGTGCTCATTTGCACTCAAGTTGCAACTGACCCTCAGCGAGGGCTCAATTACAGGAAAGTTGCAAAAAAATGCCCCCCACCAACAGGAGCTCCGTTATAAGAAAGTTGCAAACCCGGCAGAGCTCAGTTACAAATCCAGCAGAGCTCAGTTACAAGCAAGTTGCAACCGATGGGTCCTCCCTAGTTGCAATTAAGTTGCAACTGACCCCTAACGAAGCTCAACTACAAGCAAGTTGCAACTGGGACCAGGGGAAGCAACTAGGACCTATTCGAGCTCAGTTATAAGCAATTTGCAACCGATGCCCCCCAAGTTGCAATCAAGTTGCAAACTGGGCCCCTAGCGGAGCTCATATACAAGCAAGTTGCAACTAGCCCCTGGCGGAGCTCAGTTACAATCAAGTTGCAAAACCGATGGGGTTCCCCCGGTTGCAATCAAGTTGCAATTTCCCTCTCAGTAGGAGGCACAATTACAAGCAAGTTGCAAATGCCCCCCGGCGGAGCTTCAATTACAAGCAAGTTGCAACTAGCCCCCGGCGGAGCTTGGTTACAAGCAAATTGCAAACTAGCCCACCGACGGGGTCCCCCCCGGTTGCAATCAAGTTGCAACTAGCCCTTGGCGGGGGCTCAATTACAAGAAAGTTACAAAATGCCCCCGACGGGTGCTCAATTACAAACAAATTGCAAACTGGCCCGCCAACTGGTTCCCTGGTTGCAATCAAGTTGCGACTGGCCCCTCTCGCCGGTTACAAGCAACTGCCCCCTGTGGAGCTTAGTTACAAGCAAGTTGTAACTAACCCTCGACGGGGGCCTAGTTGTTTATGGCCCTCGCCGGGGGCCCACATACAACTCTATTTCAACAAATATTGCATCTGGATTAAAAAAAGTAACACACCAAGATGTAGATGGCTCGACGAGGTAGAAAAAAGCCTAACAAAAGTTTAGAAAAAATGCTAGTTACGATGAAGTGGCAATTTGCTTCTAAAAGAGGTGTGTTCAGACCCCTTTTAGTGTGTGTGGGTTCACTTTGAATCTACAAATTTAAAAAGCTAAAAGCATCTTATATTCGGAAAGAGAGGGAGTACATGTTACTAATATAAGTTAGACCAGTCTAGTGAAAATTACAGTCTAAATGTCTTCCTAGCATTAAAACAATGACAATTATAAAATCTAGAGACGAAAAACAATAAAAAAAAAGAAAATAGAACCAGCAAAAAATTGAAAATTAAAACTCAAATGAAACTCGATTGAACAACCAGCTCAAACACTTAAGCTAATTTTAATTTCACACGAAGAAAAAAACTACCTACAAAAAAGAAACAACATCAAAAAGAAAAAAAAAGAATACAGGAAAAAAACAATGACAAGTTTTTTCAACCATTTACATGTTCAACTGACAACCGGCAAGAAATCATGCCGAAAATTTAACGGTTCAAAGTTTTTGTACTCCCTCCGGTTCATACTAATTGACTTAGATTTGTCAAAATTTGGATGAACCTATATACTAAATAGTGTCTAGATTCATCAAAATCTAGAAAAATCCAAGTCAACTAATATAGGTCGGCGGGAGTAGTTACAACCCACATACAAAATGAGAAAAATACTAGTTACAATTTAGGTGTAACAGAAAAAAACTTGAGTTGCATCTTGCGTGTAACTGAAGTACCTGGGTTCTAACCCATGTGCAAATGAAAAATCTCGGTTACAAATCACATGCAACTAACAACTCACATGCAACTAAGCAAATCATAGTTGAAACACACATGTAGTACAAATCATGAAAAAAATATAACAGTCCCCCGGTGGCCCTCGGTGGGGCCACAGTTACATGGAAGTTGCAAAACTGGCCCTGCCAACGAAGACCACTAGATACAATCAAGTTGCGACTAGCCCCCCGACGAAGCTCATTTGCAATCGAGTTGCAACTGTCCCACCCCCCTCGACGGTAGCTCAATTACAAGCAAGTTGCAACTGGCACCCCCTCGCCGGGGGATCAGACAACCGACCCTCAATGCGGATCCCCCACAGAGCTCAGTTACAAGCAAGTTGCAGTTGGTCCGTCGATGGGGTCCCCCGGTTGCAATCAAGTTGCAATTGGCCCTCGACAGGGGCTCAATTAAAAACAAGTTGCAAACCTGCCCCCCCCGGCGGGGCCCCAATTACAATCAATTTGCAACTGGCACCCCTTGCCGGGAATGTACAACTTGCCCTCAACGAGGCTCCCCCCGGTGGAGCTCAGTTACAAGAAAGTTACAACTAGGCCCTTGTCGGACCTTAGTTACATGCAAGTTGCAACTAGTCCGCTGATGGGGTCCTCGATTGCAATCAAGTTGAAAACCTGGCCCCCCAGCGGGCCCCAATTACATGCAGATTGCAACTGCCCCCTCGCACAGGGGCTCAATTAAAATCAAGTTGCAACTGCCCGTCCCCCTCGCCGGAGGCTCAAACAACTGGTCCTCGAAGGGGATCTCCCAGCGGAGCTCAGTTACAAGCAAGTTGCAACTGGCCCTTGTCAGAGACTCAATTACAAACAAGTTGCAACTGGCCCGCCGATTGTCCCGCCTAACTGGCCCCCTCGCACGGGGGCTCAATTAAAATCAAGTTGCAACTGCCCGTCCCCCTTGCCGGAGGCTCAAACAACTGGTCCTCGAAGGGGATCCCCCAGCGGAGCTCAGTTACAAACAAGTTGCAACTGGCCCTTGTTAGAGACTCAATTACAAACAAGTTACAAACAACTCACATGCAACTAAGCAAATCATAGTTGAAACACACATGTAGTACAAATCATGAAAAAAATATAACAGTCCCCCTGGTGGCCCTCGGCGGGGCCACAGTTACATGGAAGTTGCAAAACTGGCCCTGCCAACGAAGACCACTGGATACAATCAAGTTGCGACTAGTCCCCCGACGAAGCTCATTTGCAATCGAGTTGCAACTGTCCTACCCCCCTCGATGGCGGCTCAATTACAAGCAAGTTGCAACTGGCACCCCCCTCGCCGGGGGATCAGACAACCGACCCTCAATAGGGCTCCCCCCACGGAGCTCAGTTACAAGCAAGTTGTAGTTGGCCCGCCGATGGGGTCCCCCGGTTGCAATCAAGTTGCAATTGGCCCTCGACAGGGGCTCAATTAAAAACAAGTTGCAAACCTGCCCCCCCCGGCGGGGCCCCAATTACAATCAATTTGCAACTGGCACCCCTTGCCGGGGGAACAGACAACTTGCCCTCAACGAGGCTCCCCCCGGTGGAGCTCAGTTACAAGAAAGTTACAACTAGGCCCTTGTCGGACCTTAGTTACATGCAAGTTGCAACTAGTCCGCCGATGGGGTCCTCGGTTGCAATCAAGTTGAAAACCTGGCCTCCCAGCGGGGCCCCAATTACATGCAGATTGCAACTGCCCCCTCGCACGGGGGCTCAATTAAAATCAAATTGCAACTTCCCGTCCCCCTCGCTGGAGGCTCAAACAACTGGTCCTCGAAGGGGATCCCCCAGCAGAGCTCAGTTACAAGCAAGTTGCAACTGGGCCCTTGTCAGAGACTCAATTACAAACAAGTTGCAACTGGCCCGCCGATTGGGCCCCCTGGTTGCAATCAAATTGCAACTGGCCTTCGACAGGGACTCAATTACAAGCAAGTTCCAAACTTGTCCCCGCCCCGTGGGTCCGATACATGCAAGTTGCAAGCTGCCCCTTCCTCGCCAGGCTCGCATAACTATCCTCTACGGGTTGGTGGAGCTCACTTACAAGCAAGTTGCAACTAGGCCCTTGTCAGAGACTCGGTTACAAGCAAGTTGCAACTGGCTCGCCGATGGAGTCCCCCGGTTGCAATCAAGTTGCAACTGGCCCTCAATGGGGCTCAATTACAAGCAAGTTGCAAAGCTGCCTCCCTTGATTTTTGTGTTAAAACTTTTATTGTACATATGGAATCGGTGAATTTTGTATCAATTTTCGCTATACAAAAAACAGCAGGACAGAGAACATACCAGATATGCAAGTAATAAGTCCCTGCCTCATGAAGATCCAAATAATAGAATGACTGATTCGTGTTTAACCACAATATGCAAATTACATGTCCCTATTGACATGAAATTTGGTGCGCTCAGAAGGTAGTTTGACCTGATCGATTTGGAATTTTGAAACACCGTGCTTCGCCGAAGAACAACGAATCCAATCGGTCAGCATGATGCAGACAAAAATCCTAGAAAATCTAAGACTGAAGAAGGTCGAAACATCGCTACGTTGGGGGCTTTGAGATGGGTGGGGATTTTGACAAGGTGCTCACATGGAGAGCGGGGGCTGCTCAGCGTGATGATGGTCCTGTGTCAGGTTGCCGCTGCCTTGGTTCGGCGCTACAACGCACATCCCGCTCTCTTCCTCGCCCTCTCCCTTGCGTTTCCCTCCTCTCTGGATTGTCTCTATCTCAATCTCCCCTTTCTCCTTACAGCGCCCTGTACGAAGCAACACCCACAAAGAGAGAGGCATCATCAACACAACGTTGCAATCAAGTTGAAACTGGTTCTCGGCGGGGCTCCAGTTACAATCAAGTTGAAAATGGCTCCCCCGACGAGGCTTAGTTACAAGCAAGTTGCAACTGGCCCCAGCGGATCTCAGTTACAATCAAGTGAAAAAATCAATGGGTCCCCCGGTTGCAATCAACTTGAAACTGACTCTCGGCAGCGCCCCAGTTACAATCATGTTAAAACTGGCTCTCGGCGGGAACCCAGTTACAAGCAAATTGCAACTGGCCCCAGCAGAGCTCAATTACAATCAAGTTGCAAAAAACGATGGGGTCCCCCTGGTTGCAATCAAGTTTAAACTGGCTCCCGGCAGGCCCCCAGTTACAATTAAGTTGCAACTGGCCCCTGACGGGGCTCAGTTACAAGCAAGTTGCAATTGACCCCCAACAGAGCTCGGTTACAATCAAGTTGCAAAATCGATGGGGTCCCCTCGGTTGCAATCAAGTTAAAACTGGCTCTTAGCAGGGACCAGTTACAAGCAAGTTGCAACTGCCCCCCAACGGAGCTCAATTACAATCAAGTTGCAAAATCGATGGGGTCCCCCGATTGCAATCAAGTTGAAACTGGATCTCGGTGGGGCCCCAGTTATAATCAAGTTGTAACTGGCCCCATCGGGGCTTAGTTACAAGCAAGTTGCAACTGGCCCCCAGCGAAGCTTAGTTACAATCAAGTTGCAAAATCGATGGGGTCCCCCCGGTTGCAATCAAGTTGAAACTGTCTCTCGGTGGGCCCCCCTCCCGACGGGTGCTCATTTGCACTCAAGTTGCAACTGACCCTCAGCGAGGGCTCAATTACAGGAAAGTTGCAAAAAAATGCCCCCCACCAACAGGAGCTCCGTTATAAGAAAGTTGCAAACCCGGCAGAGCTCAGTTACAAATCCAGCAGAGCTCAGTTACAAGCAAGTTGCAACCGATGGGTCCTCCCTAGTTGCAATTAAGTTGCAACTGACCCCTAACGAAGCTCAACTAGAAGTAAGTTCCAACTGGGATCGGGCGAAGCAACTAGGACCTATTGGAGATCAGTTACAACCAATTTGCAACCGATGCCCCCAAGTTGCAATCAAGTTGCAAACTGGGCCCCTAGCGGAGCTCATATACAAGCAAGTTGCAACTAGCCCCCGGCGGAGCTCAGTTACAATCAAGTTGCAAAACCGATGGGGGTCCCCCGGTTGCAATCAAGTTGCAATTTCCCTCTCGGCAGGAGGTACAATTACAAGCAAGTTGCAAATGCCCCCCGGCGGAGCTTCAATTACAAGCAAGTTGCAACTAGCCCCCGGCGGAGCTCGGTTACAAGCAAATTGCAAACTAGCCCACCGACGGGGTCCCCCCGGTTGCAATCAAGTTGCAACTAGCCCTTGGCGGGGGCTCAATTACAAAAAAGTTACAAAATGCCTCCGACGGGTGCTCAATTACAAACAAATTGCAAACTGGCCCGCCAACTGGTTCCCTGGTTGCAATCAAGTTGCGACTGGCCCCTCTCGCCGGTTACAAGCAACTGCCCCCTGTGGAGCTTAGTTACAAGCAAGTTGTAACTAACCCTCAACGGGGGCCTAGTTGTATATGACCCTCGCCGGGGGCCCACATACAACTCTATTTCAACAAATATTGCATCTGGATTAAAAAAGTAACACACCAAGATGTAGATGGCTCGACGAGGTAGAAAAAAGCCTAACAAAAGTTTAGAAAAAAATACTTGTTACGATGAAGTGGCAATTTGCTTCTAAAAGAGGTGTGTTCAGACCCCTTTTAGTGTGTGTGTGGGTTCACTTTGAATCTACAAATTTAAAAAGCTAAAAGCATCTTATATTATGAAAGAGAGGAAGTACATGTTACTAATATAAGTTAGATCAGTCTAGTGAAAATTACAGTCTAAATGTCTTCCTAGCATTAAAACAATGACAATTATAAAATCTAGAGACGAAAAACAATAAAAAAAGAAAATAGAACCAGCAAAAAATTGAAAATTAAAACTCAAATGAAACTCGATTGAACAACCAGCTCAAACACTTAAGCTAATTTTAATTTCACACGAAGAAAAAAAGCTACCTACAAAAAAGAAACAACATCAAAAAAGAAAAAAAAAGAATACAGGAAAAAAACAAAATCACCAATCGGTGATAGCCCAGGAAAACAGCCCACAGGAAACAGAGAACAAAGTCCAAAGAAAAAAAACAGAAACCATAAACGCGCGGACGCAGAGACACAATGCGGAAACAACTGTAACAGGGAGACACAACGCGGAGACACACACGCGCGACCTGCTGTTGGTTTTGCACTAATCGTAAAGTAAAGGATCCAACGGTGTATTAGATGACTGAGACTTAACTAATTCTCAGACGCCTAAGAATTAGCAAAACCGTTTTTTATTAGGGTGGGTGACTTGAGTTGTTCCATGAGGAGCATAAAGCAATGGGCTGCAGACCTGCACTTATGGACTGGACTATTTGTGTACCGCAAATAGATTGGACCAAACGAAACCGAACGCATTAACCGGACAGAGGAGGATGGAGCGAGAGTCACACGACGTAGCGCATCCTGGGAAAATAACGACGATGTGGACGCACGAAAATGCATGAAAATCAAGTTAGTGGGGGACTCCTATTTAGATATTTTTTTATTAGGGTGGGGTGACTTGAGTTGTTCCATGAGGAGCATAAAGCAATGGGCTGCAGACCTGCAGTTATGGGCTGGACCATTTGTGTACCGCGAATAGATTGGACCAAACGAAACCCGCATTAACTGGACAGAGCAGGATGGAGCGAGAGTCACGCCACGTAGCGCATCCTGGGAAAATAACGATGACGTGGACGCACGAAAATGCAGGAAAATCAAGTTAGTGGGGGACTCCTATTTAGATATAGAAGATACATAGCAAAAGTTTGAAGAAGTTTCGATCAAATGTGTGGAAAACCGCCTAGATGCATGAATGGCCGATAAACATATATCGTCCTGAGCAAACATGGTTGATGAGCTTAAACATCACTCTTAGTCGAGGTTTACATGGATTATTATTTTCTTTCATTCAAGCTCTGCAAGAAATCAGGCTGGTCCAGGTGTCGATGTGGCTTTTGCAATGGCAACTCTCTAGCCAAGATTCTGGAGCCTCATGCAGGCTAGGCGCCTCTTTGGACGGTGCCTTGGTATCTTTGATGACACGGGTGAGGATCTAAGAGAAAGATCCGCGATTTGACACCAATGATGGTGATGCCTTTGGGTGTCATTACCCCTTTGTAGGCGTTCTTTCGAATATCCTCTTCATGATAGGGTTCTGGGTGAAAACCCTAGCCCATTGTTGCAGGCTCGGCGGTGGTGCATCGTGTCATTACCCACTTGGAGGCGTCGCCGAGGTGTTTAGGTTCCATCCGGGTGCAGCACGTCGAAGTCATCATCTTGCGTGGAGCTTATTCGACTTCAGCATCGAATGGTTTCGTTGGTCTCCTATTCTTTACACTCTCTCTTGGTGTCACCGTCTGATGGCTCTATAAGTCCTCCCAGGCTACCATATGGCGGCGCTCTGCTTTAGGAGATACGTGGATAGCCAAAATCACTAAAACTTTCCACAACGCTAGTTTACTCCCACAACATGTGTTTGGTTATTTGCAAGACGTACGGTATGGTAAGATCTTCTTGTAGTGGTGAAGTTGCCCATTTGTGCGGAACAAAAGAACAACAGTAGTACAAGTAAACAAGCAAGTAAAGTAGGCGCAAGCAGATAATAGCATGCATATATAAGGGAATAGTTCACCCAGAAACGTTACTACTCAAGTTCACCACGCATACCAATAATAAAAGTGCTACTTAAGCTCACCACAGATCATGAGACAAGAACACATATACCCTTGTCATCAATCATGGCCATGGCTGGATTACGCTCCTTGCACTTCAAGACCATATGATGGCACCAAACGATGTGGACACCAATTTATTGGTACTCCAAGCGCAAAGTGATATAACATGGGTGTTTTCCCTATAAGGATGACTCAGAGTTTAATATCGAACTCTTGGGATATATTAAAATCCCTTTCATCATCCTCTTCTAGCAACATGCAAAACAAGATACCTTATATTGTGTCTCCAACTCCAAGTGGTTGTCAAGCAGACTAGACCAGTTAGTCGCGCTTTTCCGCACCCGTCCATTATGAGAAAGTTGTGACAGAAGTCCTTGAAAAAGCGAAACAGTATAAGATTATGATACAAATTGAGCCTTTTCAATTACAATTACAATTTCTCCATGTAGATGGTGGAGCATATTTGTTCAAAAACTCATTTTCAGCAAAAGACAAAGTGAAAATAAAACCAATTAAGACAAGAACTATAGTTCATCTTGTGACCGTCGGACATATGGAGATTTATGTCTAAATTTATTATTTTTAAAGATCAACATCGTGAAGGTGGAGAAGTTATCCCTTTTATCGACCAGTGAGTGTGTGGAAGTTAACGAATATCTTCACTTTATCAACATGTGCTTCCACTTCAACATGAACTTCATATATCTACTTATGCATTGCTTGATGTCCAAATAAATGTTTCTAATGCCTTTACCATATTTATATTGCTTGTACCTTTTCTATTATTAATGTAAATATCATGCATCATCTACACAAGTTGAAACATATTCAACTCAACTAATATCACAAAACAGTGTAAATGTCATCAATATAATAAAGAAAATTAGGATTTCGTCGGTATCCAACAAATCTGATGTACATCAAATCGATGATTCTAATACATGAAGTCAGCACAACAGCATTGCGCATAGGTGTACCGTTTTTAGTGTATCCCTGAGATTTTGCCAAACACCTTGTTCACATGCCAATACATGGAGTCATCACAACCGCATTGTTCCCGGTCTGTGTGAGACCCTAGCACATGGCTTAATAGGATCGATATGATACCCATATCAACAAGTTATAACTTCTTTTCCGGAAGATAGAACTCTGAGGTTAAGCGTGATTGGCCTGGAGCAATTTGAGGATGGGTGACCGACCGAAAAGTGGGTACCGGGTGCGCACGAGTGAGGACAAAGTGCGCAGAAAAGACTAGTATTGGTTTGTGGGGCTAATTTAGAGATCCTATTGAGCTGCCAGAAGTAACAGCCACTGGTCCGGAGATGGTAGGGTGTTACGGTCTTCCATCCTGTGCCTTTGGAACAAATATAAATTAATAGGAAATGATAAGAAATAGATGCACGTGAGATTTAAATAATTTTCATCTAACATATGCAGTTGAATAAACGTATATCTAATAACAGATCAAAATATAGAATCGGAATGATCATCCATCGAGAGAGGGAGAAACCATACATGCATATGGCAACTGACCGCCACCGTTGACCACGCCTTGCCGCTAATCATAGTTTGCACCATGCATGACAACTATGATTTGCCACAGACCACCGTCGCCAATGCCCTACCACGAGGCCGCGTTCATGACGCCACTCCAATTCCATATGAAGAGGGATGGTTGCTACAATGTCCTGAAGTTCCATGTTCTGGTAATATACTCTAGCCCTAGTTCTTGGGTTTTGAGGTCAGGTGGTGATGATTGTCTAAAGTTTTCTTTTTGTTTTGGCAACTGTTTCCTCAACCTCCTTAGGTAGACATATTAGTGTTTATTTGTTTCAATGACATCAGGGAGGTGAGCTCTTCAATTCGAAAAAAGGCAAGATGGGTGGTGGAAGATGGAAAGCATAATATCCTTACCTTTCCTCTTTTACTTATAGAATGTAGTACAACATTTCCATTCCGAGTTTAGGGTTTAGGGTTTAGTTGTTATTTTTGCACAGGTGTGCAAAACTGGATTCATCAAAAACTCTGAATCGTCTACGAAATAATAATAATCATTAGAAACAAGAAACACATATGATTATACTATATGATAATATTGTATAGGGAAAATGCACATAAGTGAGAAGAAGCAAACCTGATTGCATCCGTAGACACTTTTTCATCTCTTTGTCCATAGTAATTTTTCTATAGCTGATAGCAGATTGATTGACGCTAATTCATTTTTTTTCATCTATATGGAAAGAAACTACACATGATAAATTATAATAAATAACTCTTGAGAAAATGTAGTTGACATGGTTATACCCTACGGGTACGTGACTTCAGCATACCTAGTCCAGCCCAAGGAAGGCCCACGGCAAATATACGCTGGCCCATGAAGATTTTCGGATGGCCCAGGCCCATGACGCCTTTGAATCCTTGGAGAACAAGACTAGAGTTTGAATACAACTTGTAACCTACTCGTATCGGCACCCGAGACCTAGCCTCCCCATATATAAAGGCTAGGAGGGTCCAACGAGGAGGGCAGCTACTAGATTACGACATACACACCTCCACGCCAGATCGAATCTGCGCACCCCTGTAACCTTCGGTTCCGCCGTAATCAAAGAGCAGACAAGCAGGAGTAGGGTTTTCCCTCCGGGGGCCTGAACCTGGGTAAATCTCGTGTCCCCTGGTTGCTTGTCTGTTAACCGTGTCACGATCTCCAGCATCCCCATCTTCTCCAAAACCCAAGTCCATAACAATGGGCATTGACGAGATTAAACCTCGTCAATTGGCGCCGTCTGTGGGAACTGGGGCTGCTGATTGTGCGGTCGTGACGGTGCCGACCCGATCGATCTACAACTCTGCGGCGATGGAGAATCACCTCCTCTTCGGCGCTTTCGACTTCACCGCCCACTCGCCGGATACCATGAAGGATTTCGAGCCCGTAGGCGACGGACTCGAAATTCTGTTCGGGAGCTTCTGCTTCCAGGTGGGACAAACTGGCACCCTCCGCCTCCCTGAGCGGGTGCCCGTGCCGTCCATCAGGCCCGCTTCGTGGGCTCCACACCCCGTGCTACGCACGCCACCATCAACAGATGAGTTCTACAGCAGCAGCAGCTACAACTCCGATCTGTGCGATCCACCTTCGGATGAAGGGACCTACGGTTCCGGATCCGAAAGCTGCGGCAGCAGCCAACCGATCTGCAGGCACTATCTGTGCGCCGCAATCATCCAAACCGACGAGGAAACGCCTAACCCGCCGCCCAACCCCAACCCGTGGGGCGAAGCGGCGAAACGGGAAAACAGGGGCCACCTCATCCAACTTAGCAAAGAAGGATGGGCCGAAGCACGCCGCGCCGTCGCAGGCGAAATAGTCCTACCTCTGGACTCCCCACGTGATCTGCTGATGGCATACCACTACCTCCTCATCGAGGAGCACAAGAAGCAAGTCAAGCTGCAGGAGACACTCGACAAACGCAAGAAAGCAGCCTCTGAGTCCAGTGCGCGACGAGCTGCGCTCTCCGCCATGGGACCCGGCTCCAGCACAAACGGAAACCAGGGAAACAAGCACCGCTCTCGGGTGGAAAACATGGACCCGAAGGAACGGCATGACGTGACCCGAACTCTCCACACATCGTTCATGGATATGGACGCCGACGGCAACATTACCCCGAAGACGCCACAAGCTGCGATCATGGCAGCCACTGCGTATCTCGCGGCTCACCCACCTCCGGAGGGGGACCCTAAAAGGGCCATGCATAGGTCCGCACTCACCGGACTAGGACTAATCGGAGCTGCGCTCCATGAAGACACTCCTACGGAGCCAAAGAAGAAAGCTCCGGCCAGGCGCGACCGGAGCCCCACCCCCTCATCGGAAGATGAAGAAGAACACGACCTTCCTCGAAGAAAGAAGAGCTCGCACCGCCATAAAAACGACTACGACGCCAGGGACAAGCTTACACAGCGCAAGATCGACAGAGCGCGCGCCAAACGCGCATGTTCGTCTGAATCTGAGATGGATGAAGACGAAGGAGAACTCTGCGGGGCTCGATGCTTCAGCAGATCCGTCTGGCGAACACAGATGCCACGCAACTTCAAACTTCCTTCGGACACTCCGAAGTTCAACGGCACGCAAGATCCAAAGTCCTGGCTCAGCGACCATCTGTCATCCGTCAAGCTTCACGGAGGCAACAAAGAAACCGCCATGCAATGCCTTCAGCTGCAGCTGACAGGCGCGGCGCGGGTCTGGCTCAGCAGCCTATCATCAGGATCCATCCGAAGCTGGGAGGAGCTCGCTTACAGCTTCATCCGAAATTTCAAAGGCACCAGCAAGAGGCCCGCCTCAATCGAAGAGTTGCGAGCCTGCACTCAGAGAACGGGTGAATCTATTCGCTCGTACATACTACGCTGGTCTACGACCAAGAACTCCGCAGCACACATCTCCGAAGAGCGGGCCATCGACGCCTTCAGGGACGGCGTCAAACGCCCAGACTTCAAGGAGAAACTTGGACGCGTAAAGCCCAAGACACTCGACCAACTCATGGAAATCGCCATGATTAGGCGGGCGAAGATTGCATCCAGCGGGCGCAATCAGATGAAGAGGACGACTACGGCCGAAGACGCGAACGCCGCAGCAAGAGGAGACCGCGCGTCTACGAGGACCGCGACGGACCCGATATGGTCGCAGCCGGCTACGCCGACCGCCGTAACGACATCAGCCGCAACAGCGGAGGATACCGCAGCGGAAACTTCCGCGACAACGGACGACCAACGCAGTCGTGGCAACGCCGCGACAACGGACCTTCAGCATTCGACAAACTTTCGGGTCCATGCACCATCCACTTCTACATCGACAAACAAGATGGCAAAAAGAAAGCTAGCCACATGCTCAAGGACTGCCGCGAGTTCCAGAAACTCAGCGAAGGCATGATGCAGATGAGGCAACAAGCTCCAATCCCTGCGTTCGGAAACGCGCCTGCGCCAGGCGAAATAGCACACGGAGCTCCTCCACCGCCGCCTATTGGAGGCCCACATCAACCAGCCGCGCAGCAAAAACAACGCGCCGGGTTGCATACCCCCACCAAAGGAGCACTCAATATGATACGAAGGGCGCCCAACCAGCGAAGTACGAAGAAGATCACGACAAATCAATATGGCGTGGCAACTCCGCTGCAATCCACAGTACCTCGGCGGATCGAGTCTGCATCACATTCACTCGCGCGGATCACCCTATCCAGATCCCTCGCCCAGTCATCTTGCCACAGTCTGGGCCTTGGTCGGAGGTTTCGAGATAAGTCGCGTCTTCATGGGCGGCGGCGGCATCAACCTAATGTTCTAAGCACTCTAGCAGCTATGCGGATCCGCATAATGCAGCTGGAACAATCGAGACACAACGTTCCGACATTGTCCCGAGGAAGGCATCTTCCCCGGGCAAAATAGGGCTCGACGTCATCTTGGGACACCGGACAACTTTCGGCGGGGCGCCTAGAATTGAAGTGGTGGACTGTCACAATACCACGCCATCTGGACGCGTAGCATTCGCAAGGTTCTGGCCATCCCACACTATGCATACCTACTACTCAAGATGCGGGACCAAGGCGTCATCACGATCCACGGAGCTTCACCCGATCGGACCAATGCGACGAGGATTTCAACAAAATCTCGATCTTCGGCATGCAAGACGAGCTTGTAAGGCTCCGCGAGGTGACGGACAACGGGCTACCCCCAGTCACAAAGCAGAACGCACCCGACATGTCTGTCGATTCCACCATCAACACCAAGAAGGTGCAGGTCCATCCAACGGATGCCTCCAAAACGGCGCTGATCGCCAACGACCTCAGCCTCGCATAGGAAGGCGTGCTCGTCGAATTCCTCCGTGGCTGGAAATCTTCGCTGGTGTCCTGCGGACATGCGGGAGTTCCTGAAATTCGCCGAGCACGCACTCAATGTCTTCCCAGACACCAAGCCAGTTAAGCAATCCATCCGAAGACTGTCGGAGCCACGAGCCGAAGCTATCGGCAAAGAGATCAACAGATTACTCGCAACAGACTTCATCTGGGAAATCAAGGAAAGCGAGTGGCTGGCAAACACAGTGATGGTCCCGAAGAAGGACACGGACATCCTACGGATGTGCGTGGACTTCACGTCACTGAACAAATACTGCCCTAAGGACCACTTCCCTCTCCCTCGGATCGACCAAATCATCGATTCGACTGCAGGTTGTGAGAAACTCTCCTTCCTCGACGCCTACTCAGGCTATAACCAAATTCGACTCAAGGTCGAAGATCAAGAGAAAACGGCGTTCATCACACCGTTCGGAGTTTACTGCTACAACACAATGCCCTTCGGGCTAAAGAACGCGGGTGCCACGTACCAGCGATGCATGCAGGCCTGCCTCAAGGACCAGATCGGTCATAGCGTCCAAGTCTATGTCGGCGACATAGTCATAAAAACCAAGGAGGCAAGAACACTTATCGACGATCTCCGCGAGACGTTCGACAACCTTGATCGCTACAGGATCAAGCTCAATCCAGAAAAGTGCGCTTTCGGCGTCCCCTCGGGTCAGCTGCTCGGATACTTCATCACTCAACGAGGGATCGAAGCGAACCCGAAGAAAATAAAAGCTATCATGACAATGGAGAAGCCGAAAAACCTCAAGGGCGTTCAGCAGCTCGCAGGGCGAGTAGCGGCACTAAGCAGGTTCATCAGCCGCATGGGCGAGAAGGCCCTACCATTTTACCAGCTACGCAAAAGCGCGAGACAAGTTCAGTGGACACGAAGCCAGCGCATTCGAAAACCTCAGCGGCTCCTCTCCACCTCGCCAGCTTTTGGTCACGCCAAAAAGCGCGAGCCCCTGTTCTTGTACATAGCAGCCACACACCGTGGTCAAGACACAGTACTCGTGGTCGAACGACCCGAAGAAGGCAAGACCCATGGGGTACAACGCCCAATTTACTACCTCAGCGAGGTTCTCACTCCAACAAAACAGCGGTACCCGCACTACCAGAAGCTGGCCTACGACATGTTCATGACAGCTCGACGACTGAGCCACTACTTCCAGGAGCATCAGGTGATGGTCGTTAACGAGGCACCCCTAAACAGCATCCTGAATAACCCAGAGGCCACAGGACGCGTGGCCCTGTGGGGCATCGAACTATCATCCCTGGACATCATCTATGAGAAGCGACACGCAATCAAATCTCAAGTCCTTCCGGACTTTCTGGTGCACTGGATGGAGCTGCAGCTGCCTGACACACCAGACATGTCGCAGTCCTGGACAATGCATTTTGACGGCTCCAAACGCGAAGCCGGAGCAGGGGCAGGAGTCATACTTACCTTCCCATAAGGTGACAAGATGAAGTACGTCCTTCGGATGAAATTTAAATCCTCCAACAACGAAGCCGAATACGAAGCCCTCATCCATGGCATGAAGATGGCAAAAATATGCGGCGCAACGCGCCTGGTCATCTACGGTGACTCCAACCTTGTCGTCCAGCAGACGATGAATGAGTGCGACGCACACGCCGAAAACATGATCGCGTACCGCGCACTATACAACGCACTCGAAGGAGAATTCGACGGCTGCAAACTTCGGCACGTTGGAAGAGAGATCAACGAGGAGGCTGATAGACTCGCCAACATCGGCTCCACTTGTGCAAAGGTACCACCAGGTGTGTTCCTCGAACAGATCTGCGTGCCATCCATCAAGCGGAAATTCCCCAAGGGATCACCCGAAGAATCAGAACACTCGGGGGCTACGCTACCCGAAGGTCATGAAGGACCTGAAAAGTTGGATACCGAAGTTGCCATGGCCAACCTGATGCAGGTCATGGCAGTCGAAGAAACTTGGACACGTCCATACCTCTAGTTCCTGATAAACGGAGAATTGCCAGACAGCCCGACAGATGCCCGGCGCATATCTCGTCGGTCAAAAGCCTTCACCATCATCAACGGCGAGCTGTACAAACGCAGCATTACAGGCGTCCTACAACGGTGCGTCACCATCAACGACGGCAAGGCTATACTCCAAGATATCCACGAGGGCATCTGCGGCCACCACGCAGGCAGCCGCTCCCTTGTCGCCAAAGCTCTACGAGCAGGATTCTATTGGCCAACGGCCACGAGCGACGCAAAGGACATCGTCCGAAGATGCAACGGGTGCCAACGGTTCGCCGACAAACCACGCACCACTGGTCCGAACTTCGACCCATACCCATAGCTTGGCCTTTTGCTCAATGGGGCCTTGACATGATCGGCAAACTGCCAAAATCCTCGAAGGGAGGACACGTCTTCCTCTTGGTCGCAGTTGACAAATTCACCAAGTGGATCGAGGCCATGCCAGTCACCAACCAGAAGGGCAAAACCGCCGTCAAGTTCTTCGAATCCATTGTCTACCGATTTGGCGTACCGCACAGCATCATCACCGACAACGGATCGAACTTCATCTCCGAAGAATTCCAGGACTTCTGCGAAGGCCTCGGGATCAATATCACATATGCCTCAGTAGCGCACCCGCAAACAAACGGGCAAGTGGAAAAGGCCAACGGCCTAATCGGCGTCGACATCAAGAAGCGCCTCATGAGCTCACTCGAGCATAAAGCTGGAAACTGGACGAAAGAGCTACCGTCTGTCCTATGGAGCTTACGAACTATGCCAAACAGCTCCACCGGCTACACACCATTCTTCATGGTACACGCGGGCGAGGCGGTGCTACCGGCCAATCGCCATCGGGCTCCACGAAGTCGTCGCTTATAGCGAAGCCGAATCCACGGCTGCACTCGAAGATGCCGTCGACACACTCGACGAAGCACGGGATATAGCAGCAGCTAGATCCGCGGTGTACCAGCAAAGTCTCCGCAACTATCACGGCCGCCGGCTGCGCCCCAGGTCCGTCGTCGAAGGAGACCTCGTCTTGCGACTCAAGCAAAAGCGACCGAATAAACTCGATTCGCCATGGGAAGGACCCTATGTCATCACCGAAGTCATCCCAGGTGGCGCCTATCGCCTCAAGCACGTGGATTCTGGAGTCGCATACTCCAACCCGTGGAACGTCTCGCACCTGCGACGATTCTACCCATAACAACGGGCAATGTACCCCCCTCTACTCTCAATAAGGCTTACAGCCAAGGCTACTCAGCCAAACCATGTACCTCCTCCATTACGATGCAAATAAAGCTAAGTGTCTCATCCCCAACCTTCGGTTGACCATTTCTCTGCAAATTTTACTACATGCTACATATGCATTCGGGGGCTCCCCCCACCTCACGATTTCATCAGCTGAGGACAAAACGTGTACACCTGAGTAGCTGACCACGTCAGGCAAACGAAAAGGGCACGTACTAAATCAAAAGCACTGCGTGCTCGCTAACAAGCGAACCTTTACAACAAAGGGCACATACACGCCCAGCCGCAATATACAAATTTTACATCTATCTGTTTATTTTCAGGTCCTACCTATTCTGAAGAATAGCCTGAGCACGCTGCTCAAACAAATCTACAATCTGTTCGGCATACTGCCTTCTGACGCATAATGCGGACGCATATTCCACTCACCACCATCTGGTCGAGGAGGTGGCCCAGTCGCCACAACAGCCAAATCTACATCAGGGCGGTGCACCCTCACAAGAGACAAGGAAGCCTTCACCCCTGCGACAAGCTGCTGCCGCACCAGCTCCTTGACATTGCTGGCACTCCGAAACTTCGCCAGAAGACCTGCAAGGGTCGTTGGCACGCCATCCAACGGAAACATGACGTGCAGCTGAGACAACGACGTCTGCACCTGGCGGAGCACCCGCGGAACCTGGTAGACACGATCCTGCACCGTCGCCAGAACTATGGCGCGATCGCGATCCATCTAGAAGAAGCCGCCGGCCTCCATGTCCTGTTGAGTCAAGCAATTGACTCGAACAGCAACGCGCTCCTTTTCTTCTCTCGGAGCAAGATTTGCACCTGCGAAAACAGCACAGAACAAGAGTAAGGGCAGCAGGTTCACCCGAAGGACTGAGCTACAACCCGAAAGACGGATCAACTTACATTGCAGCTGCTCGGACAGCCGACCCAGCTCCGCCATCAAGTACTCCTCTCTGGCTGCACTACGATCTGCTTTGGACTTCCAAACATCAGCGCGACCGCGCAACCCAAGCAAATCTCTCTCCAAGCTGCGCACGCGATCTCGAAGAAAAGCGAGCTGCGAGGAATCATCCAGCGATGCTCGCAAGGGCCTTTCGGATGAAGTACCAACTGGGTCAACACCCGAAGGAACCTAAAGCAGAAGAAAAAGAAGGCACACAGACATTCAGCCAAGGATAGAGCTCAACTCGGAGGAATTCATTAAATAAGGCCACTGCGTGGCACAAAGATGGTGCTACAAAAGATATTTACATCAAAAGTAAACTACATACTACCCTACATCGCCTACGCCTACGGCGGAGGGCACTGAGTCGCCTCAGAACCAGACTGCCTAGCTTTGGCCTCGCCACATGGCAGCGTACTCGAACGACAAGTCAATGATCTTGGGCCCATATCGTCTGCAACGAGCGGAGTAGGCGGCGAAGGCTACCTCGGATCCATCCGCAGTCGTCGGCATCCGAGAAGTGATCTGGGGCAAGTCCAGCTCCGCCCCAGCCGCCACGGCCATCGCCAGCCCGACGGACGCGCCGATGCCCTTACGCTGCGCTTATGCGCAGCGCGGTAGCGACAGAGCCTCGCCAAGGCACCCACGTCTTCAAGGGATGCGCCGGGAAGAGCTCTGGTAGAAGCGACCAAGGACCTCCTTCGCCTTGCAAGGGAGTTGGACGGTCTTGCGGCGGTCTTCGACCGCTCGGTGGCATCATCGAGCACTCCGTGCTCCGAGCATCTTGGTCAAACTTGATGCCTGCGGCATCTGAGACAAAACAGAAGAAACCATGAAGAAAGGCAACGTAGAGGAAGACCCGAAGAAAAAGGAGAAAGCACAAAAAGCTAACGCTCACCCGAAATAGCCTTGGCAGCAGCCATGAGCTTCTCCGCCACCCCTACTTCACGAGCAGCCGCAACAGTGGCCAGCTGCTCCTCACGATCTGCGGCTTCCTGCTGCAGACGCTCTTTCGCTTCGGCTGCCTTCGACAGCTCCAGCTCAAGACGCTCTTTCGCCCGGCAAGAGCTCGCCTTATACCAATTGGCCAAAGCTCTTCTTCAGAGCATCGACCTCACGGAGAGAGTCATTATGCTCCTCTGCATTCACAACAAGCAAGTGTCAACAAACAAGACCAGGACAAATAAGCCAAGTACTACAAAGCAGACGAATACCTTGAAGCTGCCGCAGTTTCGCCTCCAGCGTCAGGTGTTCCCCCACCAGCCGCTTGGCCTCTTGGACAAGAGGCTGCAGCAACAGGCAATAATAGTAAGAGCAGGACTTGGGGGCTACGCCCACCACAAAGAAGTAAAAACAACATCAGCACTCGAAGACGCTCGGGGGCTCCCCCCGTGACATGACGCAGACAAACTTACGTGCTCCGAAGGCGAACCCGCAGGCCCGCCTGCGAAATTCTGAGGCGCAACCACCAGCCTCTCCTGCACAGGAGGATCCGGAGCGGCGCCGCCCGAAGTCTCCACCGTCTGCGAAGGAGGCGACGCAATGTTCGACTCCCCCATCATCTCGCGCGCTCCATCACTAGAGCCGTCGGAGGATTGCCTGCATACGAATCAATCAACACAGGCGCAAAAATAACAAGTAAGCAAAAGACAACAATGGCAACAAGAACACTTACGAGCCCAACGCGCTCAGGTCGAAAATAGGAGAAGCCCTCCGGGCCCTTTTCTCCTCCTTCTTCTCCTCCTTCTTCTCTTCCTTCTTCCGCTTTGCTGGCGGGTGCGGAGCAGCAGCCCGCACAGGAATGACAGGAATGGGAGAGGAAGAACCCCCCTGAACATCATCATGATGCTCAAGACCCCGAGGATTCCTGGGAGTCGGAGGAGTCGAGGCATCCGAAGACTCGCTCGAGCTTAGTGATCGTTCGAGCGAATGATCCTCACCCGAATCATCGGCATCCTCCACCGGAGATCTCGCCGACGGAAGCTCGGACACGGAATCCACCACTTCATTATCCGGGGCATTCGGATACCTTTCGGGCAATGGTGGTGCCATGCCTGGCACTTTGAAGCTCTGCAAGATGAGAAGAAACTTTGTTAGCAAACAAAGGACACAAGTACACAACTGACAAAAAACAAAAGGGACGCACTACGTGCGCCAATCTACACCTTCGGCACGGCCAACGTCGACAAAAAGGGCGGAGTCAACGACTTCCCCGGGATTTTCTCGTCGGCCTTGAACTTCAACAGCACGCGAAGAGCCTTGTCAAATTCCGCCTCGGAGATTTTCTCACTCGAAACCCTCGTCGGATCACGGCGCCCAGAGTAAAGGAACATCGGATGCGCTACTTGAAGGCTGCACCCGACGCTCAAGAAACGTCCGGATGATGTCAACACCGTTCACCTCCTTCTCAGGAATCAATTGGAGCTCCTCCACCCGACGGTACAGGGCCTCTATCTCCGCCACCTCACCATCCAAGATTTGGTTTTTCCAGGATCTTTTCTTCTCGATCAACTGGGAGGGGTCAAAAGGCACAAGACCAAAATCTTGCCAAGGCAGTACGGAGTCACGGATGTAAAACCATTTCCTCCGCCAGTACTGGACAGATTCGGACATGGAAAAGGAAAAGAATTGGACATTGGGACTAAGAGAGATGACGAAACCCCCAATAGGATACACACCATCCGAACCAGACTGCCTCTTCACGGAATACAGCTTCCGAAAGAGGCCAAAGTGCGGCTCAATGCCAAGCCAACACTCGCAAAGCGTGATAAAACACGCAATGTGGAGAAGGGAGTTGGGAGACAGATGATGGAGTTGAACCCCATAGAAGAAGAGCACTCCACGAAGGAAGTCATGGACCGGAAAAGAAAACCCACGCAGCACGAAGGCGAGGAACATAACCCGGTACCCATATGGGGGACGGGGGATTACCTCATTACCGGGGAGCCTCACGGCCGTCGTGTCCTGCGGGATCAGGCTCCGCTCGCGCAGCTTGCGGAGATCGCTCTCCCGCGTCTCTGAGCGCCGCCAGCCACCATCGGTGACACGAGCAGCGGCGTCGCCCTTCTTTTCTCCGGCGGCGCTGGTCCCAACCGCAGATGAAGACTTCTTTGGCTTCCCCATGGCGCTACGGCGGTGGTGGCGTTGCCAACGATGAAGACAAAGGAAATGTGGAGAAAACTCTCAGCGCGCAGCAAGAATCGCTCAGAGGACAAGGAAGCAATGGACAGATGAACTGTTGCAGTAAAAAACACACCACGATTTCACCAGGGATTATAACAGCGAAGACGACGCACGCTGACCGTCCATCGAGAAGACCTAACGCCAACGGTAGATCTGGCCGTACACGTGTCAGCACCAAAACGAACCGTCGTGACCACTCCGTCCACTACGTGCGGAAATCGAGGAGACGCCGTAATCATCTCCACACCGCGCGTGACCGGTCAATTCAAAGTCAGCAAGTGGGACCCACGCTTCGTACAGTCAAGTCATCTCTGGCATCGCAGACGCTTCGTCCAGTCAAGTCATCTCTGGCGTAGCAGACGCTTGAGGTCATCGATCGTCAGCACTGACGTCATCAAAAGCTATACTAGCACCAATTCGGCTCAACAGCTAAAAGTACTCACTCGATCTACGACTCGACTAAATACTTGGGGGCTACTCCTATCAGGAGCGCTGGTCGCGCACCCGATGTACTTCCGGGTCAGCGGTACGCCCACAAGATTTCCTACTACAACTATACGATACCAGACTCGAGTCTCTGCCCGAGTCTACGACTCCGCCAGACACTCGGGAGCTACTCCAAACTAGAGCGCCGGTCGCGCACACACAAGATCTTCGAGTCCTACGTCGAGTCTACGACTCCACTACGGACTCGGGGGCTACTCCCATAGGGAGGATGGATTTAAGCATCCGACAATTTTCGAGTCCTACGGACTTAGCAAGTGAAACAATACTTGAACTAAAGTCTCCGTTCGAGTCTACGACTCGAACAGACACTTGGGGGCTACTCCCATAGGGAGCGCTGGTCGCGCACCCTATGAAATCTTCGACTGCGATCTTCCGGATCAGCATGCAAAAACTTTTCGGCAACTCTGCCCTAATTAACGCCAAGTGAGCAACGACCTCCTTGGCCACCCGAAACACCTCCGCGGTGACAAACATTCGGATGCTGCGTCTGCGATGCAAAGATAAGACCTACAGATATCATCTGATGGCACGCAACGCACTGATCAAGGCCTCGCTAGTATGAATCCGTACCAGTATGCGATGAAAATCCCGACAGACGCGTTGGGTACACAATTAAAATCACCGAATTCCACTGTAAGTCCTCCGCGGCCTGAGTTGAATTACGCCAGCATATGTTCCGGGTTCGAGTCGAGGGACTCGCACCTGAAGAAGATCGTGTTGTTTTGTCCTAAGACGATTAACTAACCCTGATCTGTCAGGTGAGTCAGGCACACGCATCAACAATCCCTACACATTCTCTTGAAAAACAGAGCTGCACCCGAAAGATTGAAGAGTCCTCAATCGAATCTACGATTCAACTGAACACTCGGAGGCTACTGACATGGTTATACCCTACGGGTACGTGACTTCAGCATACCTAGTCCAGCCCAAGGAAGGCCCACGGCAAATATACGCTAGCCCATGAAGATTTTCGGATGGCCCAAACCCATGACGCCTTCGAATCCTTAGAGAACAAGACTAGAATTTGAATACAACTTATAACCTACTCGTATCGGCACCCGAGACCTAGCCTCCCCATATATAAAGGCTAGGAGGGTCCAACGAGGAGGGAGAGCTACTAGATTACGACATACACACCTCCACGCCAGATCGAATCTTCGGTTCCGCCGTAATCAAAGAGACAAGCGGAGTAGGGTTTTCCCTCCGGAACTGAACCTGGGTAAATCTCGTGTCCCCTGGTTGCTTGTCTGTTAACCGTGCCACGATCTCCAGCATCCCCATCTTCTCCAAAACCCAAGTCCATAACAATGGGCATTGACGAGATTAAACCTCGTCAGTAGTCATGAATAAAGAAGAGATCTTGACAAAGAAATCAAGAAATTTTTGCTATTCTCTTCCCTCCAACAGAACCTACAAGAAATAGTAGCACATCGACATTTCAAGAATAGGATGCAGAAAAAGAGTTGGACAGGGGCGCTGCAAAGAATGGCCAGGTCTGGGCTTTGACGGGTGAAGGAGATGGAAGTGAAGATATATAGGGATGTATCTGCCGCCTCCCATAAGAACATGAGGCAAACGGAAACTGAAGTATAAAGCAGTACGGACCGAGCTTAATCACCACTATTACGGGAGGGACACGGTCAGGATTTATCAACATGAATGATTAATCACGGCGCCAACAACAGTTTCAAATTGGACTGAACGAAACCTGCAGAAATAAAAGAGGAGACTACCGGACGTTGGGCTGGTAGCAACGGGAGAGAGGAGACAAATATGTGACGTCGTGTATCCACCCGGCGGCCCGTTTAACAGATTGTAAGTCCATTTAAGGTCAGAGCATTCAAGTAGATCTGCGGAGCAGCAGCCCAGACATATTCGTTGGCTGATACTATCGACCAGAAACGGCGAACGAGGCCAGGTAACCAAGTTTTGACGAAGTAAGCGAGATTACCGACGGTTTGGGATTACTGGGATGATCTGGAGCATTGGATGAGCCGATTCTACGGTTCTGAACGCCAAATCAGTGTGAGAGGTTCTAAGTAGCTTAGTTTTACTGTTTTCCTAATGACATGTGAGTGAACTGAAAATAAAATAAAATAAAAATAATACATAACTAAATGCAATGATAAAACTAAGTGAAGTATTAATGGAAGTGATAAATATGATGTGAAAACTATGAATGCAAGAGATAAAAGTATTTTTGTATTTTTGAATTAAATAAATGCATAGAATAAAACATGATCTAAATGCAAGTAAAAGGTGTTTCTTATCATTAAAAATATACCAGGGTTCATGGGTTCACTCGTGTACTCTCTCAAAAAATGCTATCATGGAAAATATCTCCATAAAATAAGATATTTGATCCAAGTTCCTATATATTGTTTGATACTCATTTATATGTGCATCATGTTCTATAATAAAGATGATGCAACAGATCTTTCTAAGACTCCTATAGTAAGAGAAAACTCTACATACTAGATTTAAGATAAACGGAGTATTGCATTTGGCACTTTGACATGATGTTGAATAAAAAATATGCTATACCTGACAAAAAGAGCTCACTTTTGATGTCACTAGATGATAATAACACATGTATATATATTTATCCATTGTGAGCAGTGGCGGACCTTGGAGCAAAATCAAGGAGGGGCCAAGATGCTGATTAAACCACTTAATAGCTATAATTATTCCTATTTCTCATTAATTTTGTCATAATAACACTACTAATTAGAAACATTTCACCAATGTTGGGGAGGCCATGGCCCAGTTTGATCTCCATGATGGTCCGCCTCTGATTGTGAGGTAACAATGGAAAGAGAAAAATCATAGCAGATCTTGATTTTTTTGTCACTATCCAGTTGATACTATCAATTAATCCAACTAACATACATGTTCCCCCACATGGGTCCTCGCATACTAGTTTGGCCAGATCTTGTATACATGGACCAAGTAGTAATATGCATCTAGAAATGCATGAAACACATACTGAAAATTGCAATCTCGTATAATCATAGCATAAAACAAAATACCCACCATAAGGGAATTACATATATAACCATAAGCATGTAGGGAACCTCATATGGTTTTAATATATTGATAGTACAAGAGAGTGATAGATCAATCTACTGCCACAAAACCATAGTTCATGGGTGGACTAATCTCTCTTCATCATGGAGACGATGGTGGTGATATTGGAGAGGGTAAAGATGCAACTGTGGGCGACTCTAGCAGTGTTTCCCTCCTCCAATCTCGAAGGTCCTACCTTGGTTTCTTTGTTCTATATGTTTCCCCTCTCCATCTTCGCCCCTTCACGAGATTGCGAATGGGGCCATCTATATAGGAGTCCAGGGACGCGAAGGTCGACGGCATCGGAGCAGCGAGGCGCTAGGTGGGCCCCAAGGCACTGCATGCCTTCTTGGTTGCACCATGGGACCCATCTTGGTCCTCGTGAACTTCCTCATTAGATCCAAATTCTCGAGGTCTTCCTTTCGATGAAAAACATACTTGGTAAGAAATCCAGGTCCTTTTGAGTTCTCAAAGGTTTCGGAAAGTCAAAAAATTACACAAACATGGCTTTCCTGTCCTACAGAGTTATAACCCCATAAAAGGGTATTTTTAGAAAAATCTGCAAATTTGAGTCAACTAATATGGATCGGAGGGAGTACCAACACAATCCATCCAATTAACTACAGCCACCAACTCATGAACATGCGCGCACATCGTACTATTGAGAAAAAAGGTTGGATCACAATGGGTAAACCAGCTAGCAGCACATCAATCCATAAAAAACAAAATCAAAAGTGAACTCATCGGGAGTTCGGGCGTATACAAGAATTCAGCGGCCTGCAACTGGGTGTAGACAGCGACGCAACTTGGGGATGGCGGGGATGTCATCTAGCCACCAAATGGGAGCGCGAGGAGCAGGTCATGCCGTGCCGGACGGGCAGCGTCGCCACCGGCCAGAGGGAACTTCAATGCAGGGCACATGTGGTGGAGAGCAGCGAGAGCGTCGGGGAGAGAGTGTGCCGTCCGCGAGAACGAATTTGAGGATTTAGGTTTGCTCTACTGGTGGAGATAGGGATAAGGGTAAAAGTTATGCACGCTAGCCTAAATTATTGGCGCTAATATTTTTCAGCCCGCGCACTGGGCCAAAAACTGGTGCGCGTCGGCCCAATTAACGACCCCACGTTGGTCGGCAATATTTACCGACCGACATGCGGATGCGGATGGACGCATTACCGACCGACCGCTCGACATAAAAGTCTCATCCATTGCCGACCGGCAGTCTGCCATTATGTATGTGTTATCCTGACCGACTGTTTGACACATACTATTTTCGGCCGACAATCTATTGGCACCAAGACTTTTGCCGACGAACAGTGGTCGAGAATCTAGTGTTATGGTGTAGTGGTTGTTTGCATGCTTTAGAACGGCAGCTCTCACAAGATGACACGCAGAACAACTCACGGAAGATGGTTTGCTTAGGCATCCGGTAGATTCTCTCCTTCGGAAAGACATCCAAATTTTGCTAAAGACAGCCGAAATATGAGGCTTGCACTTACCACAGATGGTTTTAACACATTTCGGTCGAAACGAAATGTTGGTCGGGAAACATATGTCGGTCGAAAAAGATTGACTAGAAACGTCGGACTATCTGTCAGCAAATATAAATTGGTCAGGAAAGCCCTTTGCCGACAAGACTTACGGTGACAGACAGAGTCGGTCGGCAAAACTGATTCCTGACCGACCTTCCGTCGGTGAAAGCAGCTTCCCCGACCAACATGTCTGTTGGGAATATTTTGTTGTGGTGTAGTGTTAATTCTCCAAGCTTATATTCAAACATTAACATCTTATAAATATAGCATAAATGCAATTCAGCTTCTAATAGCATATGCTCCAGCGTGCAGAGAAATAATTTTATGAATGTCCAAAAAATATGAAAAAATATTGGACATGTTTACCATTCGAGCCAGTCGAGGGTTGTTTGAATATTCAATGGAAAAGTTTGACTTGTGCGAAAAGGCGAGGTTAAGTGCGAAATTTTATTTTTGTTTAGATCACCGAATTTTATCATTTTAATTAGAGAAACATAAATGCTGATTTTTGTATGAAAATTTGCACAAACACATACCATAGTAAAGGAAAGACGGACAATAGTAAAGAAACATAAGAGGTGGCTGCTGGATATTGGATTGGCAAGGAGGACAGGAAGAAGGTTTCTTTGACGATGGTGGTAGTGTATAACATGTGACTTACTTGCAATGATGCACGTGAATCCAACCGTACTGAAGACCCACGGTCTATTGTGAAGAGAACAATCACATGGGTGGAGGAATGGAGGATTGTGTATGACCATCCTTGTGCTTTCAAAGACATTATTGTAAACCGACTCAACTACGGCTTAATATAGTCGCAGTGCTTTGACCTAAAAAGTAAAAGGAACAAGTAGACCAAATATCATTTTTTTTATTTTGAATTTAGTGCTCACTCGGTGTAGGAATTTGGGTATGGGCTTTGGCCCATAGCCTAATACAATTCTGAAATTCGCATGGCCCATTTATGCCTAGCAAGGGATGACACCAAAGTTTAGTCTCACTTTGCTAGTTTGGAGGGAGTTGGCCAATATATATAGTGGAGTGTTTCACTATCTCCTAAAGAAAGTGAAGAGGAGTGGCATACACGCGCGCTCCTCCTCCCCTGCCGCCCGTCCCGTCATGACGCGTGTGCGGTTTGCGGAATTGTGCCTTGGTGCCGATCTTACCTTTTTTCTGTTCGGGGAAATTATTGTGCGAGTTATTTTCTATTAGCCGTTTCCGGTCTTTCCGAAAACATGGGTTGTTACTACTCGGACTGGGCTGCGCGCCACGTCTTACCTGACCGGCGATATATATAAACGTCCTCAGGCGTAAACTCTAATACGAGTTACACACATCCTTCTCTCTGCCTCCAGAACCTTGCGCGACCGCTACACCTTCTCCATCCCCTCTTCCGCCATGCACCGGACGACGGGACAGTAGGCCTCCGGAACCACCGCCTCTCGTGAACCTGTATGGGTGAGGGGCGATCAGGTTTTTGGGGAGCGCGTCTGCGTGACTACTGACGGCATCACGACGACCGACCACTCCTTCCCCGATGAGGACTTCTTCCTATACATCAGCAGCCTCTACATCGACGACATGGCTGATGACACTGGTGTCAACGCGAACCTCAATGCTAACCTAAACGCGAACCCGATTCCCCCTTCAGCACCGTACGCGATCTGTTCCTATCTAGTTCAGTTTCTGTTGCAGTTTCTTGTACTAGCTTTTGGAATAGATGCGATCTGCTTATTCTGGTTGAATGTGATCTGTTCGTCTATTCTGCTAGTATACCTGATTAGGTTAATTCCTGCACTTATAGTCATATTTTATTATTGCTTATTTCGGATTAAATATTATGATATTTTGCTTATATTTTTAACAATCCAAAAACCTGATTATAGGCAACTGAATTCAACTAGTTTAGCCGCGGCTACAAGGCCGCCTCCCTTTGACGGTGTCAACTATAAGAGATGGCGCACAAGAGCAGTCCTATAGTGGAAAAACCTAGGATGCTATAGCGCCACTCTTGGCAAACCTGAGGGAGACCTTTCTCCTGTTCAGGAGGAAGCGTTTTAGAAAGTCAACACCATGTTTATGGGGGCTTTGTTCAACATTCTTGGTGACAACATTGTTGACACCTATATGTCATTTGATAATGGCAAGGATGCGTGGGATGCAGTCGATGCCAAGTTTGATGTTTCGGATGCTGGTACTAAACTGTAAATCATGGAGCAATTCTATGACTACAAGATGACTGATGACCATCCCATCATAGATCAGGCTCATGAGATACAGTCCCTTGCCAAAGAACTCGAGCAGTTCAAGTGTACCTTACCTGACAAGTTCGTGGCCGGAGGCATTATTGCCAAGCTTCCTCCTTTCTGGAGAAACTTTGTTGCCTCTCTGAAACATAAGAGACAGGACTTTTCTGTTTCGGATCTCATCGGATCTCTTCATGTTGAAGAAAAGGCAAGCGCAAAAGATACACGTCCACGAGGTTTTGACGGAAGCTCTAGCACACATGTAGTGCAGAAAAATAACTTCCAGTCCCACAAGTTCAAGAATAAGAACAGTCTGATGGCAAAGGAAAGTTTAATGGCAAAAACAAGGCCCCGCAGACTACCAACTTCAAGAAGAAGACTGAATATAAGAAGAAAGGATCCCGCCATGTCTGTGGTGATCCTAATCACTGGGCTCCTAGCTGCCCTAATCGCTTTGACAAGCGTTCACATGGAAACAGTGGCAAGTCCGCTAATGTTGTTCTTGGTGATACTGAGATGAAGGATGCTGGGTCGAACGGGCTGGCTCCACGCTGATGGGAAACGGATCGCGTGCTTCTGTTCAAGGTGTTGGTGTGTTGGTACGGTGGATTTGTAGTTTACTATGGATAAGACCGTACAGCTGAAGAATGTGCAGCACGTCCCCTCCATCAATATAAATCTCGTCAGCGGATCACTTCTGTGTCGAGATGATTTTAAGTTGGTCTTTGAGTCCAATAAAGTTGTAATTTCTAAGTGTGGACAATTTGTTTGAATGGGTTATGAGTGCGGAGGCTTGTTCTGCTTATCTTTGTCAGACTTATGTACTCAAGTTATTAATCATGTTTGCAATGATAGTGAATCAAATATTTAGCATTCACGACTTTGTCATATTAATTTTGGGTGCATGACGTGGCTTGCCAATATGAATTTAATTTTGAAATTTACTATTGTCAAGAGTTCCAAGTGTCAAGTGTGTGTGCAAGCTAAGCAACCTCGCAAGTCCCACAAGACTGCTGAGGTACGAGATTTGGCACCACTGGAACAAATATATTCAGATCTTTGTGAAATGAATGGTGAGTTGACAAAAGGTGGAAAGCGATATTTCATGACTTTAATTGATGATTCCACTTGATAATGTTATGTGTACCTTCTGAAATCTAAAGATGAAGCTTTTAATTACTTCAAAATCTATAAAGCTGAATCAGAAAACCAACTTGATCGACAGATTAAGCGTTTTCGGTCTGATCATTGTGGAGAGTATTTTTCCAACGAATTTGATTGTTTTTGTGCGGAGCATGGTATTATCCATGAGAGGATGCCTCCCTACTCACCTCAGTCAAATGGGGTGGCCAAAAGAAAGAACCGTACTCTAACTAATTTTGTTAACGCCATGTTAGATACATCGGGTCTATCCAAGGAATGGTGGGGGGAGGCGATAAAGGTTGCGTGTCATGTCCTAAACCGTGTTCCCGAAAAGAACAAAACCATTACTCCATTTGAGGAATGGGAAAGGAAAAGGTTGAAACTCTCCTACTTACGTACTTGGGGTTGTTTGGCGAAAGTGAATGTGCCGATACCCAAGAAGCACAAGCTTGGACCAAAAACCGTGGATTGTGTCTTTCTGGGATATGCATTTCATAGCATTGGCTATAGATTTTTGATAGTAAAATCTGAGGTATCCGACATGCATGTTGGTACAATCATGGAGTCGAATGATGCGATTTGCTTTGAAGACATCTTCCCCATGAAAGATTCGTCTAGTTCATCAAATCAGGAGATGCCTAGTTTATCTAGTCAAGAATTAATTACAATTCCTGAACCCACCATTTCGATATAACACCCTGATAATCCTGTGGAGGATAACAATGAAGCTCCTACTAGAAGTAAGAGACAAAGGATTGCAAAGTTCTTTGGTGATGATTTCATTGTATACCTTGTGGATGATACTCCCACTTCTATTTCAGAAGCTTATGCATCTCAAGATGCTGACTACTTTAAAGAAGCCGTTCACAGTGAGATGGATTCCATCATAGCAAACAGAACTTGGGAAATTACTGATCGTCCTTATGGGTGCAAACGTTTAGGATGTAAGTGGGTGTTCAAGAAGAAGCTTAGACCTGATGGTACTATTGAGAAGTACAAGGCATGCCTTGTTGCCCAGGGTTATACCCATAAATAAGGCGAAGACTTCTTTGATATTTATTCACCTGTGGCTAGATTGACCACCATTCGAGTACTGATATCCTTGGCTGCCTTGCATGGTCTTCTCGTTCATCAAATGGACATTAAGACGGCTTTCCTAAATGGAGATATAGATGTGGAAATTTATATGGATTAGCTGGATGGATTCGTGATAGATGGTCAACAAGGCAAGGTGTGCAAGTTACTGAAGTCTCTGTATGGTCTTAAGCAAGCACCTAAGAAGTGGCATGAAAAGTTTGAAAGAACTTTAACTGATGAAGGCTTTATTGTAAACGAAGCTGACAAGTGTATGTACTATTGCTATGGTGGACTATTGCTATGGTGGTGACGAGGTTTAATCTCGTCAATGCCCATTGTTATGAGCTTGGGTTTGGAGAAGATGGGGATGCTGGAGATCGCGGAACGGTTAGCAAACAAGCAACACGGGGACACGAGGTTTACCCAGGTTCAGGCCCCTGGAGGGAAAACCCTACTCCTGCTTGTCTGCTCTTGATTACGGCGGAACCGAAAATACAGGGGTGCGCAGATGCAATCTGGCGTGGAGGTGTGTATGCGGTGGTATGCGAAGTGCCCTCCTCGTCGTGCCCTCCTAGACTTTATATAGAGTTAGGAAGGTCCCAGGCACAGACCGAGTCGGTTACAGGTTTTAGGATTTGCCCCTTTGAATATTCTATCGATTCTAGTCTTGTTCTCCAAGGATCCGAAGACGTCATGGGCCCTGGCCACCCGAAAGTCTTCATGGGCTGGCGCATGTTTTCTTGTGGGCCTTCCTTGGGCTGGACTAGGTATGCTAAGGTTGTGTACCCACAGGGTATAACCATGTCAGTAGCCCCCAGGTGTTCAGTCGAATCGTAGATTCGGCTGAGGACTCTTCAATCCTTCAGGTGCAGCTATCTCCGTTTGTCCAGAGAATGATTTGAGTGTGTAGGGATTGTTGATGTGTGTGCCTGACTCTCCCGACAGATCAGGGTCAGTTAACTGTCTTAGGACAAAACAACACGATCTTCTTCAGATTCGAGTCCCTCGACTCAAACCCGGAACATATGCTGGCGTAATTCAACTCAGGCCGCGGAGGACTTACAGGAGTGGAATTCCAGTGATTTTTAAATGATGAGGTACCCAACGTGTCCGTCGGGATTTTTCATCGTGCCTGCTGGCACGGATTTTCACTAGCAGAGCGCAGTCGTGTGTGTTGCCAGGCCATCAGACGATATATGTAGGTCTTATCTTTGTGTCGCAGACACAACATCCGAATATTTATCACCGCGGAGGTGTTTCGGGTGGCCAAGGAGGACGCTACTCACTTAGCATTCATTGGGGCAGAGTTGCCGAATTTTTTTTTGCATGTTCATCCGAAGGATCGCAGTCGAAGAATTCATAGGGTGCGCGACCAGTGCTCCCTACGGGAGTAGCCCCCCGAGTGTCCGTTCGAGTCGTAGACTCGAGCAGAGACTTTAATTCAGTTTTTTTTGACTTTTAGGTCCGTAGGACACAAATTTTTCGGATTCTTGAATCCATCCTCCCTATGGGAGTAGCCCCCGAGTTCGTAGTGGAGTCGTAGACTCAACGTAGGACTCGAAGAATAGTTTTTCAGGTGCGCGGCCAGCGCTCCTGATAGGAGTAGCCCCCGAGTAGTTAGTCGTCGTAGATTCGAGTGAGTACTCTTAGCTGTATAGCCGAAAAATTGTAACCGTTGCTAGTATAGCTTTGATGACGTCAGTGTTGACGATCGATGACCTCAAGCGTCTGTTGCGCTAGAGGTGACGTGACTAGATGAACATGGGTCCCACCTTCTGATTTTGAGTTGACTGGTCACGCGCGGCGTGGATATAATTATGGTGTCGCCTCGATTTCCGTGCGTAGTGGATGGCATGTTAGTGACGGTTCGCTGCTATGCTGACACGTGGATGGTCAGATCTTGATGTTGGCTCTAGGTCTTCCCGATGAATGGTCGTCGTGCGTTGTCCTCGTCCTTATAATCATTGGGGAAAAGTGAGTTTGTTTTTCACCACAGCCATTCTCGTTTCACTGCTCCCATCTTCTTTGAGCTTTCTCACTGCACGCTGGAATTTCCTCGAGCCTTTCCTTCCTTGTTTCTGCGTGCTCGTCGTCGTCGCCGTCGTACTGTGATGGGGAAGTCTAGGAAGGCCTCCACCGCAGTTGGTACCAGTGCTGCTGCTGGCGGCAAGAAGGGTTCCTCCACCACTCGTGTCACCGATGGTGGCTGGCGGCGATCGGAAACGTGTGAGGGTGACCTCCGCATGCTCCGTGAGCGGGGTCTTATCCTGCAGGATAGAGATGCCGCCAGAGTTCCCGGCGACGAGGTAATTCCCCGTCCTCCCGCTGGGTTTCGGGTTATGTCCATCGCCTTTATCCTTCGGGGCCTTTCCTTCCCAATCCATGATTTTCTCCATGGATTGCTTTTTCTTTATGGCATCCAGCTTCATCTTCTTTACCAAACTCTCTTCTTCATGTCGCTTATTTCATTATGTTTTGCGAGTGCTGGCTCGATATCGAGCCGCACTTTGGCCTCTTTCGGAAGCTCTATTCCGTGAAGAGGCAATCTGGCTCCGATGGTGTTTATCCCATTAGCGGCTGCATCATTTCCCTTAGATCCAACTTCCTCTTCTTCTCCTTTTCTATGTACGAATCTATCCAGTACTGGCGAAGGCGATGGTTTTACATCCACAACTCCACAGTGGTCGGACAGAACTTTGGCCTTCCTCCTTTCGACCCTTCTCAGAAAATCGAGCCGAAGAGGTCCTGGAAGAACCACATCTTGGACGGTGAGATAGCTGAGATAGAGGGGCTCTATCGTCGGGTGGAAGATCTTAAGTTGATTCCAGATAAAGAGGTGAATGGTGTGGATATCATCCGCACCTTTCTCAAACGCCGGGTGCAACCGCTTCAGGCTAGGGCACACCCGATGTTCCTTTACTCTGGTCGTCATGATCCAACTAGGGTTTCGGCTGAGGAGTTCTCCAAGGGGGATCTCGACAGGATTCTTCGGCCGCTGCTGAAGTACAAAGCTAGAGAGGATCTCCTAGGGAAGTCGCTAACTCCTCCGTTCGCCGTCTCTCGTCCCGTTCCGCAGGTGTAGATCTGGGGCGTGCGCGTAGCGCTTTTGTCGATTGCGTTTTTTCTTGCACTTGCTTGTGTTTTGAAAATTTTGCTTCTTTTGCACAGGAGTTCAAGGTACCGGGCATGTCGCCTCCACTACACGAATTGTTTCCGGATGCGCCGGACAATGAGGTAGTGGATTCCATGTCTGATATTCCCTTGGCGCGATCACCAGTGGAAGAAACTTTTGAGTCTAGCAAGGAGAAGACTCGAAAGCGGACGCGGAGCTCGAGCGAGTCGTCGGATGCTTCGACTCCACCGACCACTAGGAACCCTCTATGCCTTGAGCGTCACAGTGGGGGTCATGGTGGCTTTTCTTCTCCAATTCCTGGCGTGCCCGTGCGGGCTGTAGCGCCGTAGCCGCCGGCGAAGCGGAATAAGGAAGAGAAGAAAGAAGAGAAGAAGGAAGAGAAGAAGGGCAAGAGGGACCCTCCTGTCTTCGACTTGAGTGACTTCGACTCGTAAGCATCTGCCATTGCTTTGTCTCCTTTTTTGTCTTTGTGCTTTTGCTTGTGTGATTTTTTCCTTTTGTAGCCACTCTTCCGATGACTCCTTCCGTGATGGCGCTCGGGAGATGATGGGGGAGTCGAAAGTTGCTTCTCCTCCTCCTCAGACGGTGGCCACCTCTGGGGGCGCTGCTCCGAACCCTTCTCCGCAGGAGGCTCAGGTGGTTGTCCCTTAGAAGACTACTGGCGAACCTTCGGAGTCGCCGTCTGACCACGTACGATTTTCATTCTTGCCGCGAGGGGAGCCCCCGAGCATTTTCCGATGATCTGCTGATCACTTTGATTTTTGCTTTGTGTCTCGGGGGGAGCCCCCGAGCATATGTAGGATGATCTGCTGATCGTTTTTCCTGAGTCTCGGGGGGAGCCCCCCGAGCGTTTTTCGTATGTGTAATCTGTCTTGCTTGTTCTTTGGGCATAGCCCCCAAGCCTTTCTTTTGACGAATAGTGTCTTTTTGCAGCCTTTTGTGTGAGGCGCCAACCAACTGGTGCAGCAGCACCTGGTGTTGGAGGCCAGCTTCAAGCAGCTTCAGGGTACGTTCATGAGTTGGTCTTTTTGCGCCTTCTTCTATTTCCTTTTTCTTCGATCTAATAAGTGTTCTGCTATCTGCAGAGGACAACAATACCACCCTCCGTGAGCTTGATGCTCTCAAATAGAGCCCTGGGCAAGCGGAGAAGAAAGCCGAGGATGTCATTGGTGCAAAGGAGCGCCTCGAGCAGGAGCTAGCCAACGCAGCTGCGGCCAAGGAGCGCCTGCAGCAGGAGGCTACAGACCGCGAGGAGCAACTCGCCATCACTGCGGCCTCGCACGAGAAGGAGGTAGCCGGCAAGCTGATGGCTGCTGCCAAGGCTATTTCGGGTGAGTGGTTTCGCATGTTCTTTTTCGGCTTCCTTGTCTTCATTTTGGTACTTGGTTTTCTCATCTCTTCTTCCGTTCGTTTAGATGCCGCAGGCATCGAGTTTGACCGCGGTTCTCTGGAACATGGAATTGCTCTGGATGATGCCACTGCGGCGGTCGAAGACCGCTGCAGTACCGTGGTCGGCTCGCTCGCCAAGGCCAATGAGGCTCTTGGGCGCTTCTATAAGGAGCTCGTCCCCAAGGGCGTCGCCCTCGAGGATGTCGACTCATTGGCGGATACGCTATCAGCCGAAGCGCCTGCGGCGTACAAGCGCAAGCAAAAAGGCATCGGTGCATCCGTGGGGCTGGCGATGGCCCTGGCGTCTGGAGCGGAGCTGGATTTTCATTAGGTCACCTCCCAGATGCCGACAGCTGCTGACGGATCCGAGGTAGCCTTCACCCTCTATGCTGCCCATTGTAAACATTATGGGCCGAAGTTGATTGACTTGCTGGAAGAGTACGCAGCGAGGCAGCAGGGGGAGGCTAAAAGCAGGCAGTATGGCTCCGATGTTAATCAGGGTGCAGCTTCTTAGGCCTTATAGTTGTAGGATAGCTTTTGTTTCTTTTGGTCTGATGTATCTATGAACACTCCTTGTTCCACGCAGTGGCTTTTGCTGTATATAATGAGTCTCCAAGTTGTTTTCTCATTCATGCAGTTATTTATGTTCTTGCCTTCCTTTCCTCTAGGGACTTTCAGGTGATGATCCCGTTAGCACTTTGCCTGTGCCGCAGCTGCGGCCGTCCTTGGATGGTGCGTCGCAGCTTGCGTTTCTTCGTGACCGCATCTCTAGTCTTGAAAAAGAGTTGCTTGGAGTGCGCGGCCACGCCGATGTTTGGAAGTCGAAGGTGGAGCAGAGTGCTGTCAGAGAGGAGTATTTGATGGGAGAGTTGCGTCGTCTGGCCGAACAACTTCAATGTGAATTTTCGAGCTGCTGCTCAATTTTCGGATGCGCCTGCTGGCTTGTCGTCTTACTTTGCAGGTGTTGCAGGTGCTAACCTTGTTCCTAAGGAGGAAAAGGAGCGTGTTGTTGTTCGGGTCAACTGTCGGACCCGTTAGGACATGGAGGCCGACAGATTTTCTGGATGGACCGCGATCGTGCCATGGTCCTTGCGACGGTGCAGGATCGTGTTCACCAGGTGTCGCGGGTGCTGCGTCAAGCGAAGGCTTCGTTGGCGTCGGTTCTTCACGTGATGTTTCCCCTGGATGAGGCACCGTCGACTCTATGGGGCCTGCTAGCTAAGTTTCGGGATGTACATCATGTTAGGGAGCTGGTGCGGCATCAGCTGGTTGCAGGGGTAAAGGCTGCGCTATCCCTCGTGCGGCTGCATCGCCCTGATGTAGATCTTGCTGTTGTGGCGGCTAGGCCACCTCTTCGCCGGATGGTGGTACGTTGTATATGCGTCCACATTACGCGGCTGTAAGCCAGTATGCCGAACAAGTTGTAGATCTTTTTGAGCAGCGTGCGCGGGTGATTCTTCAGAATAGGTAGGACCTGTAAAAAGATAGATGTAAAATTTGTATTTATTCGACTGGGCATGTTATGCCCTTTGCTGTAAAGGTTTGTTGTTGTTAGCACGTGGTGCTTTGTTTGTATGCGTGCCCTTTTCGTTAGCCTGACGTGGTCAGCTACTCAGGTGTACACGCGTTATTCTCAGTAGACGAAGTCGTGAGGTGAGGGGATCCCCCGAGTGTGTTGTATCATGAAGAAAAATGCGAATAATAGACAAAATTTTTGGGGCGAGACACTTAGCTTTATTCATATCGTAAGGAGGTACATTGTTCGGCTGAGTAGCCTTGGATGAATAGCCTTATTGCAAGTAAAAAGGAGGGTATCTAGGGGTAGAAGCGTCGTAGTTGTGCGACGTTCCATGGGTTGGAGTATGCGACTCCAGACTCCACGTGTTTGAGGCGATAGGCGCCACCTGGGATGACTTCAGTGACGATGTAGGGTCCTTCCTAGGGCGACTCGAGCTTCTTCGGTCGCTCTTGCTTGAGTCGCAAGACTAGGTCTCCTTCGACGAAGGACCTTGGGCCCACCGATGGCTGTGATAGTTGCGGAGGCTCTGTTGATAGACCGCTAATCGGGCCGCGACGATGTCGCGTGCCTCGTCGAGTGTGTCGACAGCATCTTCGAGTGCGGCCGTCGATTCGGCTTCGTTGTAGGCGACGACCCATGGGGCCTTGTGGCGTACCTCTGCGGGCAGCACGGCTTCCGCTCCGTGCACCATGAAGAAGGGCATGTAGCCTGTTGAGCTGTTTGGCGTCGTGCGCAAGCTCCAGAGTACGAAGGGCAGCTCTTGCGTCCAGGCTCATGCGAGTCGCTGGAGTGGGCTCGTTAGGCGCTTCTTGATGCCACCGCCGACGAGGCCATTGGCCTTTTCGACCTGCCCGTTTGTTTGCGGGTGCGCCACTGAGGCGTTTGTGATGTTGATTCCGAGGTCTTCGCAGAAGTCCTGGAATTCTTTGGAGATGAAGTTCGACGCATTGTCGGTGATGATGTTGTGTGGCACGCCGAACCTGTAAACAATGGATTCGAAGAACTTGACCACAGCTTTGCCCTTTTGGTTAGTAACGGGCATGGCCTCGATCCACTTGGTGAATTTGTCGACTGCGACCAGGAGGTAGACGTGGCCTCCTTTCGAGGACTTGGGCAGTTTGCCGATCATGTCGAGGCCCCATTGGGCGAAGGGCCATGCCAGGGGTATGGGCCTGAGCTCCGATCCTGGTGCGTGTGGTTTATCTGCGAACCTCTGGCACCCGTTGCACCTTCGGACGATGTCCTTGGCGTCGTTCATGGCCGTTGGCCAGTGGAACCCAGCTCATAGAGCTTTGGCGACAAGGGCACGGCTGCCCGCATGATGGCCGCAGATGCCCTCGTGGATGTCTTGGAGGATGGTTTTGCCGTCACCGATGGTGACGCACCTTTGGAGTACACCGTAAATGCTGCGCTTGTACAGCTCGCCATTGATGATGGTGAAGGCCTTGGACCGGCGAGATATGCACCGGGCATCTGTCGGGCTGTCAGGCAGCTCTCCATCTATCAGGTACCTGAGGTACGGTCGTGTCCATGTTTCTTCGACTGCCATGACCTGCATCAGGTTGACCACTGCGACCTCTGTGTCGAGTTTTTCGGGTCCTTCCTGACCGTCGGGTAGCGCATCCCCCAAGTGCTCTGCTTCTTCAGGTGATCACTTTGGGAATTTCCTTTTGATGGATGGCACGCAGATATGTTCTAGGAACACACCTGGTGGCACCTTTGCGCAGGTGGAGCCGATGTTGGCGAGTCTATCGGCCTCTTCGTTGCTTTCTCTCCCAACGTGCCGAAGCTCGCAGCCGTCAAAGTATCCTTTGAGTGCGTTGTAGAGTGCGCGGTACGCAATCATGTTGGCGGCGTGTGTGTCGCACTCGTTCATCGTCTGCTGGACGGCGAGGTTCGAGTCTCCATAGATGACCAGACGCGCCGCACCGCAGATCTTGGTCATGCTCATGCCGTGGATGAGGACTTCGTATTCGGCCTTGTTGTTGGAAGCTCGAAATTTCATCCGGAGGACGTACTTCATCTTGTCGCCCCGCGGGGAGGTCAGTATGACCCCGTCTCCTGCTCCGGCCTCGCGCTTGGAGCCGTCGAAGTGCATCGTCCATGGCTGTGTCATGTCCGGCGTGTCTAGCAGCTGCAGTTCCATCTAGTGGACGAGGAAGTCCGGAAGGACCTGAGACTTGATCGCGTGGCGCTTCTCGTAGATGATGTCTAGAGGTGACAGCTCGATGCCCCACAGGGCCACACGTCTTATGGCCTCCGGGTTGTTCAAGATGCTGTTCAGAGGTGCTTCGTTGACGACCATCACCTGATGCTCCTGGAAGTAGTGGCTCAGCCGACGAGCCGTCATGAACACGCCGTAGGCGAGTTTCTTGTAATGAGGGTACCTCTGCTTTGTTGGCGTCAATACCTCGCCGAGGTAGTAGATCGGGCATTGGACCCCGTGGGTCTTGTCATCTTCGGGTCTTTCGACCACAAGCACGGTGCTTACCACCTGGTGCGTAGCTGCTATGTACAGCAGTAAGGGTTCGCGTTCCTTTGGCGTGACCAAGACAGGCGAGGTAGAGAGCAGCCGCTTTAGATCTTCGAATGCGTCATCCGTCTCGGGCGTCCACTCGAATTTTGCTGCCTTGCGTAGCAGCTGATAGAACGGCAGAGCTTTTTCGCCCATGCGGATGATGAACCTGCTCAATGCCGCGATTCGCCCGACAAGCTGCTGGACGCCCTTGAGGTTCTTCAGCTTCTCCATGGCCATTATGGCCCGGATTTTCTTCGGGTTCGCTTCGATTCCTTGCTGGGAGATGAAGTAGCCTAGCAGCTGACCGGATGGGACGCCGAAGGCGCACTTTTTTGGGTTTAACTTGATCTTGTATGATCAAGGTTGTTGAACGTCTCGCGGAGATCGTCGACGAGGGTCTTGACCTCACTTGTTTTGATTACTATGTCATCGACATAGACTTGGATGTTCCGGCCGATCTGGTCCTTCTGTCATGCCTGCACGCACCGTTGGTACGTGGCTCCTGCGTTCTTCAGCCTGAAGGGCATTGTGTTATAGCAGAACACTCCGAACGGCGTGATGAACGCCGTTTTCTCCTGATCTTCGACCTTCAGCCGAATTTGGTTGTAGCATGAGTAGGCGTCGAGGAAGGAGAGCTTCTCGCATCCTGCAGTCGAATCGATGATCTGATCGATCCGAGGGAGAGGGAAGTGATCCTTCGGGCAGTGCTTGTTTAGCGATGTGAACTCCACGCACATCCGCAGGATGTCCGTGTCCTTTTTAGGGACCATCACGGTGTTGGCGATCCACTCGCTCTCCTTGATCTCCCGGATGAAGTTGGCGTCGAGTAGTCTGACTGACTCCGATAACCAGCGGCCGCTCGGTCGTCTGATGGACTGTTTGACGGGCTTGGCGTCTGGAAAGACGTTAAGGGCGTTCTTGGCGAATTCCCTGGGAACTCCTGGCATGTCCGCAGGACACCATGCGAAGATTTCCCAGCACTCACAGAGGAATTCGACGAGCGCGCTTTCCTATGCGGGGCTGAAGTCGTTGGCGATCAGTGCCGTCTTGGAGGCGTCCGTCGGGTGGACCTGCACCTTCTTTGTGTTGACGGTGGAGTCGAAAGACATGTCTGGTGTGTTCTGTCTTGCAACTGGGGGTGCCCCGTTGTCTGTCACCTCTCGGAGCCTTATGAGCTCCTCCTGCATGCCGAATGACTGGGAGATTCTGTTGAAGTCCCCATCGCAGTGGTCCGATCGGGTGAAGCTCCCGTGGACCGTGATGATGCCCTTTGGTCCTGGCATCTTGAGTAGCAGGTACGCGTAGTGCGGTACTGCCAGGAACCGTGCGAATGCTACACGCCCAAGGATGGCGTGGTATTGTGATGGCCAGTCCACCACTTCGAACTTGAGTTGCTCGCACCGTAAGTTATCGGGCTTCCCGAAGATGACGTCAATCCATATCTTTCCCAAGGGAAATATGCCCTTCCCTGGGACGATGTCATGGAACGTTGTGTCGGATTGTTCCAAGCTGCACAGCAGGATCCGCATTGCTGCTAATGTACTTGCGAACATTAGATTGATGCCGCTGCCGCCGTCCATGAAGACGCGGCTCATGTCGAAGCCTCCGATCTGCGCCTCAAGCACCAGGGCAGCATGACCTGGGCGAGGGACCTGGCAAGGGTGATCCGAACGACTGAACGTGATGCAGGACTCCAATCCGCTGAGGTACTCAGGAATGGCGGGTGGAGCAGTCACAACCAGATTGATCTGATGGGTGATTTTCTTCTGCACCCTGTTCGTTGGGCGCCCTTTTTGGATCATCAGTGATCCTTTCGGCGCGGGTACTCGTGCCCACCGTTATTCTGCACGGGTGCCATTGGGTGGTTCGGAGGTCCCGTAGGTGGTGGTGGAGGAGCTCCGTGTGTGATCTCGCCCGGTGTGGGTGCGTTCTCGTATCCAGGGTTTGGCGCTTGCTGCCTCATCTGAGCCATGCTCTCGCTGAGTTTCTGGAACTCGCGGCAGTCCTTGAGCATGTGGCTTGCCTTCTTTTTACCATCCTGCTTGTCGATGTAGAAGTGGATGGTGCATGGACGCGATAGTTTGTCGTATGCTGAGGGTCCGTCGTCACGACCGCGATGTTGCCATGTCTGTGCTGGGTGTCCTCCGTCACGGAAGTTGCTTCCGCGGTATCCGCCGCTGCTGCGATTGCCGTTGCTGCGGCAATCGGCGTAGCCAGCAGCGACCATGTCGGGTCCATTGCGATCATCTTAGACGCGCGATCTTCTCTTGCTACGGTGTTCATGTAGCTAGCCGTAGTCATCTTCTCCTCTGAGTGTGCTCGGTGGACGGAATCCTTGCCATCTGCCCACCTGTTGGCGATGTCCATGAGGTGGTCAAGTGTCTTGGGCTTAACGTGCCCAAGTTCTTCCTTGAAGTCCTGGCGTTTGACGCCCTCCTTGAAGGCATCGATAGCTCTCTCCTCAGAGATGTGTGCCATGGAGTTCTTGGTGTTGGACCAACGTAATATGTACGAGCGAATGGATTCGCCCGTTCGTTGGGTGCAGGCCCGTAGCTCCTCGATCGAGGCTGGCCTCTTGTTGGTGCCCTTAAAGTTTCGGACGAAACTGTACGCCAGTTCCTCCCAACTTCGGATGGATCCCGAGGATAGGCTGCTGAGCCAGATCCGGGCTGCGCCTGTCAGCTACAGCTGAAGGCATTGCATGGCGGTTTCCTTGTTTCCGCCGTGTAGCTTGACGGATGATAGGTGGTCGCTGAGCCACGCCTTGGGGTCCTGTGTGCCGTCGAACTTCGGAGTGTCCGAAGGAAGCTTGAAGTTTTGTGGCATCCGTGTCCGCCGAACAGATCTGCTGAAGCATCGGGCTCCGCAGAGTTCTCCTTCATCGTCGTCCTCCTCGGATTCGGACGAGCATACGCGCTTGGCACGCGCTTTGTCGATCTTGCGCTGGGTAAGCTCACTTCGAGCGTCGTAGTCGCGACTGTGACAGCGCGAGCTCTTGTGCCTTCGAGGAAGGTCGTGCTCTTCGTCCTCGGATGAGGGCGTGGGGCTGCGGTTGAACCTGACCGCAGCCTTCTTCTTTGGCTCCGCAGGAGCTTCTCCGTGGAGCGTAGCTCTAACGAGTCCAAGTCCGGTAAGAACGGACTTGTGCATGGACCTTTTCGGGTCCCCCTCCGGAGGTGGATGGGACGCGAGGTACGTGGTGGCTGCCATGATCGCAGCTTGCAGCATCTTCGGGATGACGTTGCCGTTGGCATCCATCTCCATGAAGGACGCGTTGAGGGCCCGAGTCACCTCGCGACGTGCCTTGGGATCCATGTTCTCTGTGTGAGAATGGTGCTTGTTGCCATGGTTGCCATGCGAGCTGGAGCCGATGCCCATGGCGGAGAGTGCAGCTCGCCGCGCACTGGACTCCGAGGCTGCTTGCTTGCGTTTGTCAAGCACCTCTTGCATCTTCACCTGCTTCTTGTGCTCCTCGATTAGGAGCATGTGGTATGCCATCAGCAGGTCCCGTGAGGCATCCGCGGGCAGTATCTTGTTGTTGCTACGGCTTCGCGTGCTTGAGCCCATCCTTACTCGCTGAGGTGGATGACCCGATCGGTGTCGTCCCCGTTGGGTGGGGTGGACTGGCTTCTTCTGTTCCCGCTGTTTCTACCCTACGGGTTGGGTGGCGGGTTGTGCTCCTGATCCATGTCACTCTGGATGACTACGGCGCATTGATAGCGCTCGTAGATCGGATTGCTGCTGCCGCAACTTTCGGATCTGGAACCGTAGGTCCCTTCATCCGATGGTGGATCGCATAGATCTGAGTTGTAGCTGCTGCTGTCATAGGAATCATCTATCTACGGCGATGTGCGTAGCACGGGGTGTGGAGCCCACAAAGCAGGCCTGATCGATGGCAGGGGCACTAGCTCTGGGAGACGGAGAGTGCCGGTCTGCCCCACCTGGAAGCAGAAGCTCCCGAATAGGATATCGAGTCCGTCACCAACGGGCTCGAAGTCCTTCAGGGTGGCTGGCGAGTGGGCGGTGAAGTCGAAAGCGCCAAAGAGGAGATGACTCTCCATCGCCGCGAAGTTGTAGATCGCTTTGGTTGGGACCTCCACGATCGCACAATCAGCGCCCCCAGTTCCCACAGACGGCGCCAATTGACGAGGTTTAATCTCGTCAATGACCATTGTTATGAGCTTGGGTTTTGGAGAAGATGGGGATGCTGGAGATCGCGGAACCGTTAGCAAACAAGCAACACGGGGACACGAGGTTTACCCAGGTTCAGGCCCCTAGAGGGAGAACCCTACTCCTGCTTGTCTTCTCTTGATTACGGCGGAACCAAAAATACAGGGGTGCGCAAATGCAATCTGGCGTGGAGGTGTGTATACGAAGTGCCCTCCTCGTCGTGCCCTCCTAGCCTTTGTATAGAGTTAGGTAGGTCCCAGGCACAGACCAAGTCGGTTACAGCTTTTAGGGTTTGCCCCTTTGAATATTCTATCTACTCTAGTCTTGTTCTCCAAGGATCCAAAGACGTCATGGGCCCTAGCCACCCGAAAGTCTTCATGGGCTGGCGCATGTTTTCTCGTGGGCCTTCCTTGGGCTGGACTAGGTATGCTAAGGTCGTGTACCCGCAGGGTATAACCATGTCAGGTGGGGGCGAGGGAGTCATCTTATGTCGGTATGTTGATGATATACTGATATTTGGGACCAATCTTAATGTTATCGAGGAGGTCAAAGACTTTCTATCTCTTTGCTTTGAGATGAAAGATCTAGGAGTGGCTGATGTGATCTTGAACATCAAGTTGCTGAAAGATGATGATGGTTGGATAACGCTGCTTCAGTCTCACTATGTGGAGAAGATCTTGAGTCATTTTGGGTATAGCGAATGCAGATCCTCTCCTACACCATATGATCCTAGCATGTTGGTTCGAAAGAATCAGGGATATCCTAAGGATGCTAATAATCAGCTGAGATATTCTCAGATTATTGGCTCGCTTATGTATTTAGCCAGCGCTACGAGGCCTGACATCTCCTTTGCTGTAAGCAAGTTAAGTCAATTTGTCTCAAATCCCGGAGATGTTCATTGGCAGGCCCTTGAAAGGGTTTTGCGTTATTTGAAAGGCACTGCGAGCTATGGGATTCACTACTCCGGGTATCCAAGGGTACTTGAAGGGTATAGTGACTCAAACTGGATTTCTGATGCTGATGAGACTAAGGCCACGAGTGGTTATGTGTTTACACTTGGTGGTGGTGCTGTTTCTTGGAAGTCTTGCAAGCAGACCATCTTAACGAGTTCAACTATGGAAGCAAAACTCACAGCATTGGATACAACCACTGTTGAAGCAGAGTGGCTTCATGAACTCTTGATGAACTTACATGTGGTTGAAAAACCAATACCCACAATCCTTATGAACTGTGATACTCAAACTTTGATCATCAAAATAAACAGTTCTAAGGACAATATGAAGTAATCAAGACATGTGATAGGAGATTGAAATCTGTTTGGAAAATGAGAAACTCCGGAGTTATTACATTGGACTATATCCAAACATCTAAAAATCTGGCAGATCCCTTCACAAAGGGTCTATCACGTAATGTGATAGATAATGCATCGAGGGAGATGGGTTTGAGACCCACATTTTGAGTTGCTCACAGTGGTAACCCGCTCTATGTGATCGGAGATCCCGTGAAGTAGAGTAGGGAGACAAGCTATTGGTTAACTGGGAGGAGAGTATCCTTATAGTATACTACCACTCCGTATAGATGCAATACTCTCTGATGGCTCAGTTGATGTGGAGCCTGTTGGGAACCCCAAGAGCAACGTGTGAAGCAGCACAGTAGCAAGTCTTACCTTAGCAAGAATCCGAGGTTATCGAACCAGAAGAAGGAAGTAAACATCACACAGGTGTTGCAAGCAACGTGGAAACCTGCACAACACAAACTCAAGACTTTGCCACAACTAACAGTGAGGTTGTCAATATCACCGGTTGCTGTAACAAAGGATTAACTGCATGGTGTGGAAGGTGATGACGGTTTGCAGCAAGTAAACAGTAACAGTGGAAGATGTATCAATGGTAAAGATTGGACCGAGGTCCTGGTGCTTGACGTGGAGCGCTTCGTTGGAAACCCCAAGAGCAAGGTGTGATGAGCACAACAGCAATTCTTCCCTCAGTAGAGACCGAGGTTATCGAACCATAAGGAGGAAGGAAACGTCACACAGGTGTTGCAAGCAACGCGGAGACCTGCACAACACAAACTCAAGACTGTGTCCCAACGAACAGTGAGGTTGTCAAGCTCACCGGTTTGCTGTAACAAAAGATTAACTGTATGGTGTGGAAGGTAATGGTGGTTTGCAGCAAGTAAACAATAACAGTGGAGGATGTATCAATGGTAAAGATTGGACCGGGGTCCATAGTTAACTAGAGGTGCTCTCCTTAGATAAACAACATGCCATGAAGGTTAACAAATTACAGCAGGGCAATTGACAGGAACTGAGCAAGGCATAACAATGCAATACCAGACAAAAAGATCCTAAGAGATTCGATTGGGCAATACAACAAGATATATAGACCACCATCCAACAGCATCTATGACTAGTAGTCCACCTTCAGGTTATCATCCGAACCCCCTCCAGTATTAAGTTGCAAGCAACAGACAACTGCTTTAAGCAAAGTGTGTAAGGTAAACAATCCACTTGTTCCATGAACAAGATACTGTTGTTTTATCCCTAGTGGCAACAACACATCTACAACCGAAGATATTTCTGTCACTTCCCTTGGAAACTAGAGGCATGAACCCACTATCGAGCATAAATACCCCCTCTTGGAGTCACTAGCAACTACTTGGCCAAGATAGCTACTAACAATGGAGAGCATGCAAGATCACAAACAACACAGACATGATAGAATCATATAGACAAAACCATTAATCAATCTGACATAGTAATCTCAATATCCATCGGATCCCCGCAAACACAACATGCATGATTACAAATAGATTAGATCTTGATCACGAACGGTGCTCACAAGATCTATACATGAAATCACAAGGAGTATATACAACCATCTAGCTACTACATGGACCCATAGTCCAAGGTGGAACTATTCACGCATCATACCGGAGAAGAAGGCCTCTGGGATGATCTCCCCTCCAGCAGGGTGCCGGGAAGAACTTTAGATCCCCTCGATCTAGGGATGATGGTGGCGGCGGCTACAAACGGTTTCGTGGAGTTTTGATCGGGTGCCTTGTCGTGGTATTGCCGACAAGTACGCCATGGAGGGGTCCTCACAGACTCACAGTGCGTGTTTAGAGACGTGGGGGAAGGCAGACGGTTGACGGGTACGAGGTTACACATCTTACCCAGGTTCATATCCCACAACGGTGGCGGAATCCTAATCCTGCTATAAATCACTATAATGGCAATACGCCGAGTTACAAGGATCGATTCACTGTCCGCGATATGAGTTGTGTCTTGCCCTAAAGGCTCACATAGGCCCAACTTATATAGTCGTCAGGTCCTAGGGTTATAGGTAAAGTCCTAGCCGGACAGGTTACAGAGTTTTACAATGCTTACAACTAGTCTAGCGTGTCTTGCACTCCAAGGCTCCGGGTACGTCGGTGACTCCTCCGTAGCCTTCCTTTATCCGGCATGGGCCTCCCTTCTGGATCCATCTAACTGGGCCGCCCAGCAGGGCATGGGCCATGCTACCAACTGTGGGCCACCCGGGTTATCCGGATAGGAGACATGCTATGAGGATACCCATATAGCATATCCCCAACAGTAGCCCCCGGAGAACTTTGAGATCTTGCGCCGTCTTGCCTCTTTAGATTGAATGCTCCGTCTAGATGGATGTCGGCATATCGTCAAACAATATCTTGTAGTCCTCCCAAGAACCCTGCAAGGTTTTCTCCGTCTTCAACTTGTAAGTCAGAGAATTGCTGAATCTTCTATTGTACTCTCCCATAGCCGGACTGGATCCGTCCATGCCGAAATATTCCGATGTGATGGTTCACCTGCCAGTGATAGCTAGGACTACATAGACATAGGTTAGCGATGCCTCGTAACTCACACATGCAGAGAACACAGTCATGTCCGTTTTTCTTGCGCAAGTGATACGAACCGTTGGCGGCGATGGTTGGGAACATGGCGAAATTTCCGCGCACGCGCCCGCACAGTTCGTCCACGTGCCGACCATTCGATCATCTTGCACGAATCTTGACGCCAGGGGTTATAAATTGTAATGGTGGTGGTTTTTACTTTTCACCTCATTCTCCTCCTGCGTCATCTTCTTCCTCCAGCGAGCACCTCCTTAAGCCCTCCGCGCGCACACGAAAAACCCTAGCCTCCCAATCCTTCCAGTCACCACCTCTCCCTCTCCAATGGCAAGCAGCAGCTCTGCTCCCTCCATGGCGGCGTCAGGCGATGCCACGACAAAGCCGGCGAGCACTGTCCATGTGCTCCCAGAGGGCTTGGTGCTGCCCAAGTCTGTGGTGGTCGAATCCACCGGCGGCAACCACAATCCAATGGCGCTAGAGCTGCTGGAAGAGGAGAGTGATTCCCACAAAGGGGACTGGCACGGCTCAGACATCATGGACCGCGACATCAAGGAGTTGCATGTCGAGGGCTACCTCCCTACGACGGAGGGGCTCGTCTGGCGGGCGGTGCCGGCCGGTGAGGTCACCCCTTATCCCTAATCCGGAGAGAAGGTGTACCTCAAGGCCCAATTGGTACGCGACGTTTCCTTGCCCATCTCCAATTTCTTCCTATCTGTCCTTAGCCATTACCGAGTACAACCCCAGAACCTCTCCCCCAATAGCATCCTCGCGCTTAGCAACTACACAACGCTTTGTGAGGGTTACTTAGGGATTAGGCCTAGGCTAGATGTCTTTATTTATTTCTTCACCATCAAGAGAGAAGCCGGAGCCGGCAAGGATGTGCTCAAGAACCGTGGGACAATTATTTTTAAGATTCTTCCTGGCCGGCGGTTCACCGACATCGTCGGCCATGAGTCCCGCAAGAACTGGCAACAGACGTACTTCTACGGCCCAGATATCCCTCTAGCCAGCCGAGAAGAAACGTATTCGGACTTCGTCGATGGAGCCGCTGCCGAAGCCCCGACATGGAGATCCCAAGCTACCCTTCCCCCCGACAACGAAGCCTCCCGCGCCATTAGGCGGATAGAGTGGTTCGTAGACATGGGTCTGACCGGGTTGTACCTAGCCATGTGCTGGTTCGTCAGGCGGATCCAGCCTATGCAGCACCGCTCCAAGCTGATGCACGAGTACTCTAAGGAGCGGAAGGATAGCCTCCGCATCTCCGAGGACAACTTCTCGAGTGACTCCATCAAGCTCCGCCTCAAGGTCATCGTCAAGGTGAAGGACAGGAAGTGTGGCTTCGCCATCACCTATGACATGTTCAAGGAGGGCAAGTGCCCAGAGGTACCTGTTTATTTTCCGTGTATGACATTTACTCCAGTTCTTCCGTCTAGCCATTATTATCTCATCTAACACTTTGGGATTTCACTTAACAGCTTAGCAGTCTAGAGGAGGATAGCATGGCTGTCCAAATCTACGACCCCAAGATGAAGGAAGTCACCTCGTGTCCGACGACGATGTCCCGTTGGCGCGAAAGCGGAAGAGCTCCACCTCTGACGCTGCCGACGGAGGCAAGGGGAAGAAGACGGAGGGTGGAGCCTCCAAGAAGTCCACTGCCGCCCTGGAGGCAGAGAAAAGAAAGGTTATCGGGATTCCTTTTGCCAAAGAACCCCCTGTTGTGTAAGCCTCTTTCTCTCCGACATTGTACATTGCTTGTCTTATTCCTGTACTTATACTTTTTGCACGTTTCAGGAAGAAGGCTAGTACTAGTTTGAAGAAGACCTCCAAAACTTTGGGGGCTTCTAGAAATATTAAAGATATGTTGCATCATGACGTGTCTCACCATGCATCTCCCACCATCGCCCCCGTCACTCCCAGCGTCCAGCCTACACCTGCTCCGACAAGCTCTCAAGCTAAGGATGTATCTGGACCTTCCACCATGGAAGTGGACTCAGCTGCCTCCGTAGAGCTTGCCGTTGTCGGCGAACAGGCAACACAAGAAAGCACCGCAAGTCAAATGGCTGAAGCTCCGGCTAAGGATGCCATCGGTAGCGGCAAGGCGGTTTTGGTGGGTGGAACGTCTGCTGAAGGCAGCGCCTCTACACCTAAGACAACCACAGAGTTCCCAAATATAGTCTTCCCGGCGCTTACGCCGAGTAGCTCCACTCTGGTTCCTGGTGTAGTGCCGACATCTCCAACCTGCGGTCTTGAGGAGCTTCTCAGACAAGCAGATATCTTGCGAGGAAACAACCTTTCCTTCAGCAAGTTGTTTGCTGAGAGCGCTACCAATCTCAAGATCATCGCACTTGTAAGTTTTACTTGCCATTTTCATTTCATATGAGTATCCCACTGTAGCCCCCGAGGATTTAGACGAAAAACCATAGGTCTTTGCATTTGAATACTCTAAGAGTGACTAAGCTAGAAAACTTCTCACTGTAGCCCCCAAGCATGTAGTTTGAATGAATCATTCCGACTAGATGCTTTCAGAGTAGCATACACAGTGTTTGTAAATTTCAATACTGTAGCCCCCCAAGTCTCTAGTTGTAACTGAATTAGTTCCGACTAGATACTTAAAGAAAGACTAAGCATATGACTGAGTTAAAAAACTTTATACTGTATCCCCCCAAGCTTCTAGTTGAAGACTGCATTAGTTCCGACTAGATGCTTGAAGAAAGACTAAGTATATTTGCCGAGTTAAAAAGTCTCACTGTAGTCCCCAAGCCTCTAGGTGGATATTTATCCGGCTAGATGTTCGAAGTAGACTAAACAACTTTAATTTTTCTTTCCACAGAATGAGAATGCTCGGAGAGGCGTGGCCAATGAGAAGTTCCAGAAGATGCGTGCGGATTTGGAAGCCGAAAAGAGTAAAACTGCCTTCTTGAAGGATCAAATCACCAAGACCAAGAGTCTATTTTTCCTTTCGTTTTCATATTCCGACTTGGTCTTGTGCCAACATTCTCCAAGTACTCACCGTGTACTTGTTATTTCTCCGACTTGCAGAAGCCATTGCCGAGGCTAAGGACATTGTTGAGCAATCCAAGGACATTGAGTTGCTAGATAGCGAAAACAAGATCCTTAAGCAGGAGAGGAAGGATATGCTGAAGATGCATGAGGACTCCATGAAGGTTCTGCAGGAGTCTGCCAACACGGAGATGAACCGCTTGAAGGAGGAGATTGCGGTGCTGAAAGAGCAGAAGAAAGCTGCTGATGAGCAAAATCAGCGCAATCTTGAAGCATACAAGATCCTTTGAGAAGAACGGGACTCCATGGCGGATACACTCCAGCAGGCTAAGACTAGCATCTTAAGTAGGCGATTCTCCGTCTTGTACTTCTGTAAGTTAGATACTTTGAACTTTTGTGTTTATTGAATCCATGCATTCCTTTGTCGGAATTTGCAGCTCCTATTCGTTTGACCCAGTCGCCTCCTCTGCCAAAAGAATGCATGGTCCTTGCAGGCAACTTCATTCACACCGCCATCAAGCAGGCCAAGGAGATAGCCAAGCCCCTCCAGATTAACATCAAAGTGGTGGATTCCGTGATGAAGTTCTCGGAGATCTTGCGCCAAGCCCCCGAGCGTATTGTAAGCTGGAAAGCTTCATGTACCCGAGATGGCACCAGGATGGCACTGTCAATGGTCAAGGTGCACTATGAAAATGCCGACATCAACACGGTGACCTCTGGTATTCCTGACATGGACGACGATGGCCAGAAAATAGATCACAAAGCTATCTTGGCGTCGCTCGCGGGTTATGATACCAGAGTCTCCGAGTTGGTCGATCATAACGTATTCGTGCCTATGGAGATTATTGAGGGCAACAACCAAAGCTCCTCCGAGTCCCTCAAAACCGCTGACTTCGAGGAAGATGGCTCTCCTGCTGTAGATGATGGTGCATCCAAGTCTCCTGCGCCATAGGAATAAAAAACAATTTGTAATATTTGTTTCCTCTGGAATTTGTATGTGAAAAAACTACTTGTTAACTTAAGGCGGAAAAACAATAGTTGTTTTTCCTGCTACTCAAGAACTGGTTCTAGCATGTACATATTTTTAAGCAAGTGATGGCTTATCCATTACTTCCGTTTTTATGCTTGACCTTTCGAAAGTCGGAAGACCCGTTGTCGGAACTATGCGCTCAAGCGATGATTCCCAAGGGCACCGTCAAAAACCTAAGCACATAATCGCCGACAACAATTGCCGAAAGTCACTACTCCAGAATCCACATGAAAACAACAAAGAACGTGTAGACCAGAAAACTTAAGCTGACGCCCGTAGGCAGAATTTTCACAAGTGCAATCGCAAAGCTTGTGCATAAAGATTTTATACGATCCAAAAATGAACGCTAAAGGAGGTAAAAGACTCAGAAATATGAGTGAACCAGAAAGCTTTAATTCATTGATCATATAAGAGGTACACAATAGATAAAAAATGCTACGTGTAGAAAGGATGTAGCTGTGCTATGTTCCATGGCCGATCAAGCTCCGGGTAGTCATCATCCGGGTTACGCCGCTTACGCTTATGATCCTCGTTGGGTTTATCCTCCAGTTCATGATTGTCAACGAGGTAGTAAGACCCATTGAGTAGCGCCTTGCTTATGATGAACGGTCCTTCCCATGAGGAGGATAATTTGTGTGACTTCTTCTGCTTAAGTCGGAGCACTAGGTCCCCCTCTTTAAACGAGCGATGCCGAACGTGGCGACTATGGTAGCTGCATAGCTTCTGCTAGTAGATGGCAGATCTTTGGCATGCCAATACGCGCTCCTCCTCGAGAAGGTCCACATCTAGGCATCTAGATTCTTCAGCGTCATCTTCATCGTAGGGGGCAACTCTTGGTGAATCGTGAAGGATGTTGGAAGGCAGGATGGCTTCTACTCCATATACCATGAAATAAGGGGTGTACCGGTAGATCTGTTGGGTGTAGTTCGTAAACTCCACAACACAGATGGTAGTTCCTTCGCCCAGGCTCCAGCTACTCTATGCAGCGGTGCCTCGAGACATGGCTTGATTCCCTGCAAAATTAATCCATTGGCTCGCTCAACCTGACCATTGGACTGTGGGTGCGCCACAGATGCAAGGTCAAGTCGGATGCCCTTCTCCCAACAATAAGCTTCCACTTCTCCGAGTGACAAGTTGCTGCCGTTATCGGTGATAATGCTATGCGGGATACCAAATCTCACCACTAGATCCCGGACAAACCTAAGGGAAGTTGCCCCATCAAGCTTCCTAATGGGTTTAGCTTCTATCCATTTGGTGAATTTATCAACTGCTACTATCAGATGCGTAAAACCACATGGTGCCGTCTGCAACGGACCAACCATGTCCAGCCCCTAGACTGCAAACGGCCAAGTTATTGGTATTGTTCGCAATTCTTTAGCTGGAACATGTGGTTGTCGGGCATAATACTGGCATCCCATGCATGTCTCAACCATCTTGTCAGCGTCCGCCTTTGCGGTCAGCCAGTAGAATCCTTGCCGGAAAGCTTTAGCGACCAACGATCGAGCAGCGGTGTGATGCCCACAATCTCCGAGATGGATTTCGTGGAGGATTTCAATACCTTCTTGCTAGGAAACACACTTAAGGTATACACCAGTGGTGCTTCTTTTGTAGAGCTATCCATTGATTATGGTATAGCCCTTAGCTCGACGTACTATTTGCCGTCTTTCGACTTTGTCGTCAGGCAAAGTTCCATGTACGAGATATTCCATGAATGGTTTTGTCTAAGCCGGAGTGACCTTTGTCACTGTGTGAACAAAAGAGTCAACTCTGTCTGGGTTGTCTATGTCCGCTCCCTTCACGAATGGTGTCTGTAGATGCTCTAGGAAAATGCCAGGCGGGATTTGTTTGCGCCCTGACCCAAGCTTTGACAGCAGGTCAGCCGCCTCATTTTGCTCCCTAGGTACGTACTTGACCTCGTAGCCAAAGAAGCTCTTGGCTATCTCGTCCACTTCGTCACGATATGCCGCCATCATAGGGTTGCGCGCGTTCCAGGTGCCAGCCACCTGCTGGGCAACCAAGTCAGAATCTCCACAACAAACTATGCGCTTGATGCCAATATCCTTGGCTACGTGTAGTCCGTGAATGAGTGCTTCATACTCCTCCATGTTGTTCGTAGCCTCGAAGTGGATCTACAGAACGTAGTGTAGCTTTTCCCTGGTTGGTGACTGCAGTAGTACACCAGCCCCCAAGCCATTGAGTAGCTTTGATCCGTCAAAGTGCATCACCCAATACTCTGGCTCTAGTATAGGGGTAGCATCAGGCATCTCCATCTAGTCTGCGATAAAACCCGCCAAGGCTTGTGACTTGATAGCGTCGTGTCTCTTGTAGGTGATCTCGAAGGCGGCAAGTTCAATGCCCCACTTTGCGACACTTCCTGTAGCGTCGCTGTTCTTGATGATGTCGGACAGTGGAGCTTTACTCACAACTGTAATGGGGTGCTCCTAGAAGTAGTGCCTTAGCTTCCGAGAAGCAAGGAACACTCCATAAGCTAGCTTCTGGTAGTGCGGGCAATGCTACTTGGACTCCGTCAAGACCTCGCTTTCATAGTAAACTGGTCGTTTAACTTCATACTCATGCCCTGGTTCCTTCCGCTCTACCATGACGACGATGTTGATTACCCGGTTGGTGGCTGCCATGTAAATTAACATAGGCTCCCCAGGCTCGGGCACAACAAGGACAGGCGCTGAGGAAAGTATCTCCTTGAGCTGCTACAATGATGCATCTGCTTCATCCATCCACATGAATTTGTCCACCTTCTTCAGTAACTTGTATAGCGGTAGAGCCTTCTCTCCAAATCAGCTGACGAATCGACTAACTGTTGCAACGCAACCTGTTAGCCGTTATACGTCCTTTAGGCATGTCGGACGGTTTTATGTTTAGGATGGCCTTGATTTTCTCTGGGTTGACCTCGATTCCACGTTGGGAAACGATGAAGCCCAATAATTTGCCGGCTGGAACCCCGAAGATGCACTTCTTGGGGTTAAACATCATGTTGTATTTCCGGAGGTCATCAAAGGTTTCTTTTAAGTCAGAAATTAAGTCATTTGACTTTTTAGACATCACCGCTATAGCGTCCACATAGGCGTAAACGTTCCGACCAATTTGATCATGTAGGCAACGCTGCATTGTCCGCTGGTACGTAGCACCTGTGTTTTTAGCCCAAAGGGCATCGTGACATAGCAAAACGTGTCGTAGGGCGTAGTGAACAAAGTGGCCAATTGGTCCGACTTCCTCATCTTGATCTGGTGGTATCCTGAGTATGCATCAAGAAAACACAAAAGCTCCGAGCCAGCCATCGAGTCAATGGCTTGGTCAATGCGAGGCAAGGCAAATGGATCTTTAGGACATGCTTTGTTCAAGCCGGTGTAATCAACGCACATTCTTAATTCTTTGGTTCCCTTTTTGGGGACAAGTACAGGATTGGCCACCCATCGGGTGTGAAGGACTTCTCGGATAAAACTAGCCTTAAGTAACCTAGCTATCTCTTTCCCTATGGCGCGTCTCTTCTTGTCTCCGAAGTGTTGTAGAGGTTGTTTCACCGGTTTACATTTTGGATCAATATTCAAGCCGTCTCGGCAAGTTCCCTAGGTACACCTTTCATGTCGGCAGGTTGCCAGGCAAAGATATCCCTATTCTCACGGAGGAACTCGACGAGCGCGCTTTCCTAATTAGGGTCCAGGTTCGTCCCAATGATGGTGGTCTTGGAGGCATCGCCTACCACAAGTTCCATCGGCTTGGTCTCGATGGCGGCCTTGAATGATGGGGCGGAGTCAAAAATCTGTTTCTTCGACGCGGGCATCTCCGAGGCATCGACCATGCTCTAGATCTCCTTGAATTATTTGCTGTAGAGGACAGCTTCTGCAAAGGCTGCTTCTCCAATCTAGCAGTCCCTTGCCTTGGTAAAGCTTCCAGATACGGTGATGACACCGTTTGGTCCGGGTATCTTGAGCTTGTGGTAGATGAAGCATGGCTTGGCCATGAAGGTGTGGAAGATGTCGCAGCCGAATATGACATGGTACATGCTTTTGAAGGGGACCACCTCAAAGTTCATGCGTTCTTGGCGGTAATTATTAAATAGCCAAAAGCGACCTAAAGTGTGATGCACCCAAGGGACCGAGCCTCCCGAACAGGAACTATGCCATGGAAGATGGTGCTGGTCCGCCTTAGGTTTGCCTCCGTCAAGTTCATCTTGTGCAGTGTATCCAGGTACATGATGTTGATGCTGCTTCCACTATCCACCATACACTTGGTGAACTCGTTGCCGTCAATCAGGGGGTTGATGATCATGGCGTATTGGTTCTCCGTAGGGATGAGGTCTGGGTGATCCTTCCTGTCCCAAGTAATTGGAATCTCCGACCAGCGTAGGTATTGGGGAACTGGGGGTAGAGTGGCCATCAGTATCCTCATAGAGGTCTTCTGTTGTCGGACGGTGGGGGTGCAAGGAAAGTGTGGAAAACTGCTGCCTTCTTCTCGAAGGGTTTTTTGCCCTTGCCGTCGCTCTTGATGGCCTGCTTGGGGTCAACATCCTCGTCCATGTCACTTGAATCCTTGGACTCCTCCTTCTTCTTCTTCCCCTTGCCCTTGCACCGTGGTCTGTTCTTCCGACTTGGCTTGTAGCCAGACTCCGGGTCCTCCTTAAGGTCATTGACGAACTTGCAATGGCGATTGGTGTGTGTGGCCTTGCCGTTGGCGTCGAGGTGTACGAGGCACGGCATATCACGGTACTCCTCGCAGGTCTGGGGAACACGGAGCGCTGCCGAGGTTGTTTCACTACCTTGCTGCTGCCCACGACCAGCCCCCCCGTCCTCGGCCACGTTGTCCGCTATCACCTCGTCCTACAAAAGTCATAGCGACCATGTCGGAGGTTTGCTTTTATTCTGGCGGGCTCTTCCACTTGGTGCTGCTGTTTCTCTGAGTTTGAGTTGGAACGGCTGTTGCCGATAGGAAGCCGCGAGCGTCGTCATCGGCAGCCGCGAACTTACTAGCCAGATGGATCATCTGGTTAAGATCTAGCTGGTGGTTGTCCTGCAGGCGCTTCAACGTATGTCGGAGCAACGTACCCCTTTCCAACACATCGATGAAGGCAGACATGGCGGTCTGGGAGTGCACTCCTGCACAGGAATTTTTCATATCCAGCCAGCGGGAGAGGTAGGCACGAGCTGACTCGTCTTTCTCCTGCACACACCACTGTAGTTCGCCAACAGTGCAGGGATGTTTGTATGTCCCCTCGAAGTTTTTGGTGAACGCTTCTTGCATGTCCAGCCAGTTGCAGATAGATTTCTCCGGCAAGTCATCGATCCATTGTCGGGCCATTCCCGCCAGCATCAATGGGAGGTACTTGACAGCAATGTTGGGGTTTCCCCCAGCAATTTCCACCATGTTGCCGTAATCCTGCAACCATGTTGCTGGCTTGGCGGTGCCATCATAGGGCTTGATGGTCTTATCAATCCGGAAACCCTTGGGGTAAGCTGCGGTCTGTATCACAGGTCCAAAGCAGCGTGTTCCCATGTATGCTCCATCTCGGGCCTCGTGGATCTTGTCCAGACGCGAGCGTGCGTCATATGGTTCCGGGCTTCTTTTCTTATTTTTGCCATCAGGGGATGGGCTGCGTGAACGATGCGGGCCTCCTCCGCCATGGTGGTTGCTAGGGGGTGACGAAGGCGAAGGTGGCGATGGGTTAGCCTTCATGTTGTTACCCTCCTGCGATGCTTTGCGCTTGTCACGGTTGTTTGTCGAACGTGGAGGGTCATGATGCGACCTCCTCTTGTGTCCTTGGCGGTGCTCCCCATCATGACGATCCTGCTCCGTGTTGTCGCGGATGACGATGCCGTGTTGCTTTGGCGGAGGCATGTCCATGCGATGGTGAGTCTTGGGGTCTTCGCGATGTCGGGGGGATCGGGGAGGTGGAGATGGGCGATGAGGAGGAGCTTTGCCTCCATGGTCGGAGGATATGGGGATAGCGTCTTTCCTGTTGCGGGCATCCCTCCGTATTTGCTCTGAGGAACCCGTCTGGGACCCGACATCCCGAGGAGATCGATCCCTTGGCGGCTTATGCTGACAAGACTGGCAAAACGCTGGGTCAGACTCAAGCCTCTAAGAGGTGGCCTTTTCCTGCTGTTTCACCGCCTTGGCCACGAGGTCATAGACCTGCTCCACTGCCGCGGGTGATCTATCCTGCTCCAGAAGGGTCTTGGCGACGGCGAGATTAAGAAGAGGAGTGGGCATCACCTGCATGCCTTCGCTGTCAATGTATGGATTTGCTTGTGGCGGCTTCGAGGGGGCCCATCCTAGGTTTCTACGTACGCCAGGATCATTGATGACGCGAGCCGGAGCTTTCTTAGCCTTCTGCTGCTAGAGCAGAGTCTTGTACTCAGCTTCCATGGCTCTAGATTTTTCTATTGACTTCTGCGCGTTGGCCAGATCTCGATCTAGCTTTGCGCCTTGCTCCGTGATGGTCTGCGCCTCCTCCAATAGCTGCTGGCGCTTCTCGTCAAGCTGGACTACGCTCTGGATATGAGCTACAATCATGGGCTCGACGAGCAGGTTGCCGTACATCACTCTATCAGCCGGAGTAATTTGGGCAGCAGCATATATAGATGCTGGAGGCAACGGGTTCACGGTGTTGTTGTTACTCAGACCGATGTTGAGTTCCTGTGGCTTCTGCATTTGGTTAGGTGGAGGGGGCATGGCCTTTGCACGATCCTTGTCGGCAGCAACATGTGGTCCCTTCCCCTTGACAAGCGCTTTAGGCGGAGCTTGTCCGGGTTGGTCTTCTTCCATCACAGTCCCAATGGCGACGAATACCTCTCGGGACGTGACGATTTTGTCGGCCTGCTCGTCGCGTTGGAAATCTTCCTGCATCTCTTTCATAGCAGAGTCTAGCTCCTCCGGGCTGAAGTCTATCTCCTCTGAGTAGGCGCTGATGTCGGCGTAGAGTGCGTCAAGCACGGAGTCGGAGGGTGCCAGGGCTTCCTCGAAGATAGGCAGTGGCAGTGCGACAGCGGCAATGATGGCTGGAGGTGGTGGAGCCACTACAGCGATGACGACTGGAGGCGGTGGCGGTGGCACAACGACTACGACCAGAGGTGGTGGTGGCTGAGGCGGAGGGGATCCGCCAATGAGCACAAGTTTTGTCTGAGCTTCCTCCTCAGCCGCCGCGTAGCTGTTGACGGTGTTCACCATGCTCTTGAAAGTGAGGCGTCCCGAATCCTGCTGCCGCCTTGGCGTATGCCGGAGAAGCGTGCCTTCGTCCAGTCCTTCCACAAAGTGATACATGGCATCATCATTGGGGTAATGAGCCAGGTGGGCCCGTATACGGAGCCACCTGGCAAGGTAATCGCGGGAGTTTTCACCCTCTCTCTGAACGCAGCGCGCCAGATCGAAGATGGTAACCATGCCGACGAACTTGGATCTCTGTTGTCCAGACGCACGGGCGAAGCCGGCGGACTTGCAACGATCTTCCACCGTTATATCCAGCACAGGGGAGGTTTGGGTGGGCCTTGAATTGTTTCGATCTGTGCCGGAAAACTCCGAGGAGAGATCCGACATTGATCCTTCCGCGAACGTATCCTGCACATAGGCGGTCCGTGCGGGTCTTGATGCTCCTCCGACTCCCAAGGAACTAGTGCTCGAGTCAGTTTCGCCGATGAAGAGGTGGATATCTCCGATGGGGATGATCGAGCACCGTGTAGGGTTCATCTTCACCGGGATCCAGAACTCGTTGGGGGGGGGGGGCGATCAGAATGTTGCCGGAGAAGATAACACGACCGATGGCTACGGTTTCACCGATTCCCGTGAAGATCTTGGTCCTCACCCGCTGAAGATCCTGAAGCGCCTCTAGCCCCACGGTGGGCGCCAACTGTCGTGGTATTGCCGACGAGTACGCCATGGAGGGTTCCTCACAGTGCGTGTTTAGAGACGTGGGGGAAGGCGGATGGTTGGCAGTGCGAGTTACAGGCTTACCCGGTTTAGATCCCTAACGGTGGCGTAATCCTAATCCTGCTATAAATCACTATAATGGCAATACCGATTCTGAGGACCGATTCATGGCGCGATATGAGTTGTGTCTTGCCCTAAAGGCTCCCATAGGCCCGACTTATATAGTCGTCAGGTCCTAGGGTTACAGGTAAAGTCCTAGCCGGACAGGTTACAGAGTCCTACATTGCTTACAACTAGTCTAGCGTGTCTTGCACTCCAAGGCTCCGGGTACGTCGGTGACTCCTCCGTAGCCTTCCTTTATCCGGCATGGGCCTCCCTTCTGGATCCATCTAACTGGGCCGCCCAGCAGGCCATGGGCCATGCTACCAACTGTGGGCCACCCGGGTTATCCGGATAGGAGACATGCTATGAGGATACCCATATAGCATATCCCCAACATGCCTAGGGTTTCTGCATCGGGGGCTTGTTATAGGTGAGGAGGCGAGGCAGGGGCGCCCAGGGGACCGACACCCTACCCAGGCGCGGGCCAGCCCTAGCCACGCCTGGGGGGGTCTGGCCGCCCTGTGGCGCCCCTCCGTCTCGTCTTCTGGATTCGTGTCGCCCACGGTAAAATATTGACTTTGGCTTTTGTCCCGTCTAATTCCGAAATATCGATTTTCTTCCTTTCTGGAACCAAAAATAGAAGAAAACAGGCAACTGGCACTGTGGCAACTTGTTAATAGGTTAGTTCTAGAAAAAAATATAAAAACACCTCAAAGTGTAGACAAAGCAAAGCAAAGTAGATACTAAAAAATCATGGAACATCAAAAATTATAGATACGTTTCCGATGTATCACTCTCCTATTCCGCATGGCAGGTTGGTATTTACCTTAATGTGTTCTGAGTGGCTTGTTTAAAGCAAACATGTTGTCCTGCAGAACATCTTCTGAAGAACACACCTATATGAATCTGGTTGTCAAACGTCGCAGTCCGTGAGAGATGGGTGCTCTCTAACAAACTCATGAAAGGCCATGGAGTATGACGCATTAGCTCCAAACCACGGGGAAGCCTTGCGGCAGCCCTATATCGGTCTAGACCTTGTGTGAAACTAGTGCGCACCAAACTTGTAGTTCAAGGCATAGTCCACTATTCAAGTTGCAATCTAGTGTAGCATGAAGCTCTAAGCTGAAGTTCAACTTAACGGTCTCCACCTCGCACCGGTATATAAAAAATGTTTTGGAACTGATTGATGTGATGTGATGATATGTTGATGCGTGGTGGACGCTTCGTCGGGAAACCCCAAGAGCAAGGTATGAAGCGACACAGCAGCAAGTTTTCCCTCAGTAAGAAACCAAGGTTATCGAACCAGTAGGAGGAAGGAAACGTCACACAGGTGTTACAAGCAACATGGAAACCTGCACAACACAAACTCAAGACTTTGCCCCAACTAACAGTGAGGTTATCAATCTCACCGGTTGCTGTAACAAAAGATTAACTGTATGGTGTGGAAGGTAATGATGGTTTGAGCCAAGTAAACAGTAACAGTGGAAGATGTATCAATGGTAAAGATTGGACCGGGGTCCAAAGTTCACTAGAGGTGTTCTCCTTAGATAAACAAACATGGCATGCAGGGTAAACAAATTACAGCAGGGCAATTGACAGGACTGAGCAAGGCATAACAATGCAATACTAGACATAAAGATCCTATGAGATTCGATTGGGCAATACAACAATATACATAGACCGCCATCCAACCGCATCTATGACTAGAAGTCCACCTTTCGGTTATCATCCGAACCTCCTCCAGTATTAAGTTGCAAGCAACAGACACCTGCTTTAAGCAAAGTGTGTAAGGTAAACAATCCACTTGTTCCATGAACAAGAGACCGTTGTTTTCTCCCTAGTGGCAACAACACATCTACAACCATAGAGATTTCTATCACTTCCCTTGATTAAGTAGAGGCATGAACCCACTATCGAGCATAAATACCCCCTCTTGAAGGAGGAGATATAACCATCTAGCTACTACATGGACCCATAGTCCAAGGTGGAACTACTCACGCTTCATACCGGAGGCTAGCATGATGAAGAAGAAGGCCTTCGGGATGATCTCCCCTTCGGCAGGGTGTCGAGAAGAGCTTCAGATCCCCCCGATATAGGGATGATGATGGTGGCGGCTATAGACTGTTTCATGGAATATTGATCGGGTGCTTAGGGTTTAGGCATCGAGGGCTTCTTATAGGCGAAGAGGCGAGGCAGGGGGGCCACCAGGGCGGCTGCACCCCCCAGGCGCGGGGTGGGCCCACCTGCGCGGCTAGGGGGTGTGGCCCCCTGGTGAGTCTCCTCCGTCTCGTATTCCAGCTTCGTGTTTCACACGGTAAAAAATTGACTTTGCCTTTTGTCCCGTCAATTTCGAGAATATTGATTTTCTGCCTTTTTGGAACCAAAAACAGAAGAAAACATGCAACTGGCACTATGGCAACTTGTTAATAGGTTAGTACCAGAAAACATATGAAAAGCACCTCAAAGTGTGGACAAAACAAAGCAAAGTAGATACTAAACAAGCATGGAACATCGAGAATTATAGATACGTTTCCGACGTATCAAGCATCCCCAAGCTTAACTCCTGCACGTCCTCGAGTAGGTAAGTGATAAAAAGAATAATTTTTGAGGTGACATGCACCATCAAAACCAAGATCAAACCATTTGCAAGCATTGACAGCTGGGATCAAAGAACTCTAAACATATGCATGAAAGATGGAGTTCTAACAATAATACAAAGTAACTATGCATGCAACATGAAAGGCTACAAACAAAGATCATGAATAACATGCATTGAAAAACGTTTGTTTGTTTGTTTCACATACAGAAAACATGGCATGGTGGCATTCAGCTTGTCCCTCATGGAGTAGCAAATAGATGCATAGGACACCTTCTGACGAGGTTTAATCTCGTCAATGCCCATTGTTATGGACTTGGGTTTTGGAGAAGATGGGGATGCTGGAGATCGTGGCACGGTTAACAGACAAGCAACCAGGGGACACGAGATTTACCCAGGTTCAGGCCCCCGGAGGGAAAACCCTACTCCTGCTTGTCTCCTCTTTGATTACGGCGGAACCGAAGGTTACAGGGGTGCGCAGATTCGATCTGGCCTGGAGGTGTGTATGTCGTAATCTAGTAGCTGCCCTCTCGTTGGACCCTCCTAGCCTTTATATATGGGGAGGCTAGGTCTCGGGTGCCGATACGAGTAGGTTACAAGTTGTATTCAAACTCTAGTCTTGTTCTCCAAGGATTCGAAGGTGTCATGGGCCTGGGCCACCCGAAAATCTTCATGGGCCAGCGTATATTTGCCGTGGGCCTTCCTTGGGCTGGACTGGGTATGCTGAAGTTACGTACCCGTAGGGTATAACCATGTCAGTAGCCCCCGAGTGTTCAGTTGAATCGTAGATTCGACTGAGGACTCTTCAATCTTTCGGGTGCAGCTCTGTTTTTCAAGAGAATGTGTAGGGATTGTTGATGTGTGTGCCTTACTCACCCGACAGATCAGGGTCAGTTAATCGTCTTAGGACAAAACAACACGATCTTCTTCAGGTGCGAGTCCCTCGACTCGAACCCGGAACATATGCTGGCGTAATTCAACTCAGGCCGCGGAGGACTTACAGGAGTGGAATTCCAGTGATCTTAATTGCTGTACCCAACGCGTCCGTCGGGATTTTTCATCGTACCTGCTGGTACAGATTCATACTAGCAGAGCGCAGTCAGGTGCGTTGCCAGGCCATCAGATGATATCTGTAGGTCTTATCTTTGCGTCGCAGACGCAGCATCCGAATGTTTGTCACCGCGGAGGTGTTTCGGGTGGCCAAGGAGGTCGTTGCTCACTTAGCGTTAATTAGGGCAGAGTTGCCGAAAAGTTTTTGCATGCTGATCCGGAAGATCGCAGTCGAAGATTTCATAGGGTGCGCGACCAGCGCTCCCTATGGGAGTAGCCCCCAAGTGTCTGTTCGAGTCGTAGACTCGAACGGAGACTTTAGTTCAAGTATTATTTCACTTGCTAAGTCCGTAGGACTCGAAAATTGTCGGATGCTTAAATCCATCCTCCCTATGGGAGTAGCCACCGAGTCCGTAGTGGAGTCGTAGACTCGACGTAGGACTCGAAGATCTTGTGTGTGCGCGACCGGCGCTCCAGTTTGGAGCAGCTCCCAAGTGTCTGGCGGAGTCGTAGACTCGGGCAGAGACTCGAGTCTGGTATCGTATAGTTGTAGTAGGAAATCTCATGGGCGTACCGCTGACCCGGAAGTACATCGGGTGCGCGACCAGCGCTCCTGATAGGAGTATCCCCCAAGTATTTAGTTGAATCGTAGATTCGAGTGAGTACTTTTAGCTGTGGAGCCGAATTGGTACTAGTATAGCTTTTGATGACGTCAGTGCTGACGATCGATGACCTCAAGCGTCTGCTACGCCAGAGATGACTTGACTGGACGAAGCGTGGGTCCCACTTGCTGACTTTGAATTGACCGGTCACGCGCGGCGTGGAGATGATTACGGCGTCTCCTCGATTTCCGCGCGTAGTGGACGGAGTGGTCACGACGGTTCGTTTTGGTGCTGACACGTGTACGGGCAGATCTACCGTTGGCGTTAGGTCTTCTCGATGGACGGCCAGCGTGCGTCGTCTTTGCTGTTATAATCCCTGGTGAAATCGTGGTGTGTTTTTCACCGCAGCAGTTCATCTGTCCATTGCTTCCTTGTCCTCTGAGCGATTCTTGCTGCGCGCTGAGAGTTTTCTCCACATTTCCTTTGTCTTCATCGTTGGCAACGCCACCACCGCCGTAGCGCCATGGGGAAGCCAAAGAAGTCCTCTTCTGCAGTTGGGACCAGCGCCGCCGGAGGAAAGAAGGGCGACGCTGCTGCTCGTGTCACCGATGGTGGCTGGCGGCGCTCAGAGACGCGGGAGAGCGATCTCCGCAAGCTGCGCGAGCGGAGCCTGATCCCGCAGGACACGACGGCCGTGAGACTCCCCGGAAATGAGGTAATCCCCCGTCCCCCATCTGGGTACCGGGTTATGTTCCTCGCCTTCGTGCTGCGTGGGTTTTCTTTTCCGGTCCATGACTTCCTTCGTGGACTGCTCTTCTTCTATGGGGTTCAACTCCATCATCTGTCTCCCAACTCCCTTCTCCACATTGCGTGTTTTATCACGCTTTGCGAGTGTTGGCTTGGCATTGAGCCGCACTTTGGCCTCTTTCGGAAGCTGTATTCCGTGAAGAGGCAGTCTGGTTCGGATGGTGTGTATCCCATTGGGGGTTTCATCATCTCTCTCAGTCCCAATGTGCAATTCTTTTCCTTTTCCATGTCCGAATCTGTCCAGTACTGGCGGAGGAAATGGTTTTACATCCGTAACTCCGTACTGCCTGGGCAAGATTTTGGTCTTGTGCCTTTTGACCCCTCCCAGTTGATCGAGAAGAAAAGATCCTGTAAAAACCAAATCTTGGATGGTGAGGTGGCGGAGATAGAGGCCCTGTACCGTCGGGTGGAGGATCTCCAATTGATTCCTGAGAAGGAGGTGAACGGTGTCGACATCATCCGGACGTTTCTTGAGCGTCGGGTGCAGCCGCTTCAGGCGAGGGCGCATCCGATGTTCCTTTACTCTGGGCGCCGTGATCCGACGAGGGTTTCGAGTGAGAAAATCTCCGAGGCGGAACTTGACAAGGCTCGTCGCGTGCTGTTGAAGTTCAAGGCCGACGAAATAATCCCGGGGAAGTCGTTGACTCCGCCCTTTTCGTCGACGTTGGCCGTGCCGAAGGTGTAGATTTGCGCACGTAGTGCTTCCCTTTTGTGTTGGGTGTGTATTTGTTTCCTTTGTTTGCTAACAAAGTTTCTCTTCCTTGTGCAGAGCTTCAAGGTGCCGGGCATGGCACCACCATTGCCCGAAAGGTATCCGAATGCCCCGGATAATGAAGTGGTGGATTCCGTGTCCGAGCTTCCGTCGGCGCGATCTCCGGTGGAGGATGCCGACGATTTGGGTGAGGATCATTCGCTCGAACGATCACTGAGTTCGAGCGAGTCGTCAGATGCCTCGACTCCCCCGACTCCCAGGAATCCTCGGGGTCTTGAGCGTCATGATGATGTTCAGGGGGGTTCTTCCTCTCCCATTCCTGCCATTCCTGTGCGGGCTGTTGCTCCGCACCCTCCAGCAAAGTGGAAGAAGGAAGAGAAGAAGGAGGAGAAGAAGGAGGAGAAGAGGGCCCGGAGGGATTCTCCTATCTTCGACCTGAGCGCGTTGGGCTCGTAAGTGTTCTTGTTGCCACTGTTGTCTTTTGTTCACTTGTTATTTTTGCGCCTGTGTTGATTGGTTCGTATGCAGGCAATCCTCCGACGGCTCTAGTGATGGAGCGCACGAGATGATGGGGGAGTCGAACATTGCGTCGCCTCCTCCGCAGACGGTAGCGACTTCGGGTGGCGCCGCTCCGGATCCTCCTGTGCAGGAGAGGTTGGTGGTTGCGCCTCAGAATTTCGCAGGCGGTCCTGCGAGTTCGCCTTTGGAGCATGTAAGTTTTTCTGCTTCATGTCACGGGGGGAGCCCCCGAGCGTCTTCGAGTGCTGATGTTGTTTTTACTTCTTTGTGGTGGGCGTAGCCCCCAAGTCCTGTGCTTACTGTTGTTGCCTGTTATTGTAGCCTCTTGTCCAAGAGACCAAGCGGCTGGTGGAGGAACACCTGACGCTGGAGGCGAAACTGCGGCAGCTGCAAGGTATTCGTCTGCCTTGTAGTGCTTGGCTTATTTATCCTGGTCTTGTTTGTTGACACTTGCTTGTTGTGAATGCAGAGGAGCATAATGACTCTCTCCGTGAGGTCTATGCTCTGAAGAAGAGCCTTGGCCAATTAGAGCAGAAGGCCGAAGCTGCTGCTAGGGCGAAAGAGCGTCTTGAGCTGGAGCTGACGAAGGCAGCCGAAGCGAAAGAGCGTCTGCAGCAGGAAGCCGCAGATCGTGAGGAGCAGCTGGCCACTGTTGCGGCTGCTCGTGAAAAAGGGGTGGCGGAGAAGCTCATGGCTGCTGCCAAGGCTATTTCGGGTGAGCGTTAGCTTTTTGTGCTTGCTCCTTTTTCTGCGGATCTTCTTCTCTGTTACCTTTCTTCATGTTTTCTTCTTTTTGTCTCAGATGCCGCAGGCATCGAGTTCGACCGCGGTGCTCTGGAGCACGGGAGTGCTCTGGATGATGCCACTGTAGCGGTCGAAGACCGCTGCAGCACCGTCGTCAACTCCCTTGCCAAGGCGAAGGAGGTCCTTGGTCGCTTCTACCAGGAGCTCTTCCCGAAGGGCGCAACCCTTGAAGATGTGAATGCATTGGCAGAGGCTCTGTCAGCCGAAGCGCCTACAGTGTACAAGCGCAAGCAGAAGGGCATCGGCGCGTCAGTCGGGCTGGCGATGGCCATGGCAGCTGGGGCGGAGCTGGACCTGCCCCAGATTACTTCTCGGATGCCGACGGCTGCGGATGGATCCGAGGTAGCCTTTGCCGCCTACTCCGGTCGTTGCAGACGATATGGGCCCAAGCTCATTGACTTGTTGTCTGAGTACGTGCTGCGGCAGCAGGGCGAGGCCAAAGCTAAGCGATGGTTACGGCGACTCAGTGCCCTCCGCCGTAGGCGTAGGCGATGTAGGGTAGTGTGTAGTTTACTTTTGCTGTAAATATCTTTTGTAGCACCATCTTTGTGCCACGCAGTGGCCTTATTTAATGAATTCCTCTAAGTTGAGCTTTTCCCTTGGCTGAATGTTTGTGTGCTTTCTTTTTTTCTACTGCTATAGGTTCCTTCGGGTGCTGACCCGGTTGACACGTCATCCGAAAGGCCCTTGCGAGCATCATTGGATGATTCCTCGCAGCTCGCGTTTCTTCGAGATCGCGTGCGTAGCTTGGAGAGAGATTTGCTTGGGTTGCACGGTCGCGCTGATGTTTGGAAGTCCAAAGCAGACCGTAGTGCAGCCAGAGAGGAGTACTTGATGGCGGAGCTGGGTCGGCTGTCCGAGCAGCTGTAATGTAAGTTGATCCTTCTTTCGAGCTGTGGCTCGGTTCTTCGGGTGAGCCTGCTGGCCTTACCGTTGTTCTGTGCTATTTTCGCAGGTGCGAATCTTGCTCCGAGGGAGAAAAAGGAGCGCATTGCTGTTCGAGTCAATTGCTTGACTCAACAGGACATGGAGGCTGGCGGCTTCTTCTGGATGGATCGCGATCGCGCCATAGTTCTGGCGACGGTGCATGATCGTGTCTACCAGGTTTCGCGGGTGCTTCGCCAGGTGCAGACGTCGCTGTCCTCGGTGCTGCACGTCATGTTTCCGTTGGATGGCGTGCCAACGACCCTTGCAGGTCTTCTGGCGAAGTTTCGGAGTGCCAGCAATGTCAAGGAGCTGGTGCGGCAGCAGCTTGTCGCAGGGGTGAAGGCTGCCTTGTCTCTTATGAGGGTGCACCGCCCTGATGTAGATTTGGCTGCTGTGGCGACTGGGCCACCTCCTCGACCAGATGGTGGTGAGTGGAATATGCGTCCGCATTATGCGGCTGTAAGGCAGTATGCCGAACAGATTGTAGATTTGTTTGAGCAGCGTGCTCAGGCTATTCTTCAGAATAGGTAGGACCTGAAAATAAACAGATAGATGTAAAATTTGTATATTGCGGCTGGACGTGTATGTGCCCTTTGTTGTAAAAGTTCGCTTGTTAGCGAGCATGCAGTGCTTTGATTTAGTACGTGTCCTTTTCGTTTGCCTGACGTGGTCAGCTACTCAGGTGTACACGTTTTGTCCTCAGTCGATGAAATCGTGAGGTGGGGGGAGCCCCCGAGCACGCAGTGCTTTGATGTAATACGTGTCCTTTTCGTTTGCCTGACTTGGTCAGCTACTCAGGTGTACACGTTTTGTCCTCAGTCGATGAAATCGTGAGGTGGGGGGAGCCCCCGAATGCGTATGTAGCATGTAGTAAAATTTGCAGAGAAATGGTCAACCGAAGGTTGGGGATGAGACACTTAGCTTTATTTGCATCGTAATGGAGGAGGTACATGGTTCGGCTGAGTAGCCTTGGCTGTAAGCCTTATTGAGAGTAAAGGGGGGTACATTGCCCGTTGTTATGGGTAGAATCGTCGCAGGTGCGAGACGTTCCACGGTTTGGAGTATGCGACTCCAGACTCCACGTGCTTGAGGCGATAGGCGCCACCTGGGATGACTTCGGTGATGACATAGGGTCCTTCCCATGGCGAATCGAGTTTGTTCGGTCGCTTTTGCTTGAGTCGCAAGACGAGGTCTCCTTCGACGAAGGATTCGTACAGCCGGGCTGTGATAGTTGCAGAGACTTTGCTGATACACCGCGGATCTAGCTGCTGCTATATCCCGTGCTTCGTCGAGTGTGTCGACGGCATCTTCGAGTGCAGTGGATTCAGCCGCTTATGTTTACGACTCGTGGAGCCTGATGGCGATTGCTGGCAAGATCGCCTCGGCTCCGTGTACCATGAAGAATGGTGTGTAGCCGGTGGAGCTGTTTGGCGTAGTTCGTAAGCTCCATAGGACAGACGGTAGCTCTTTCGTCCAGTTTCCAGCTTTATGCTCGAGTGAGATCATGAGGCGCTTCTTGATGCCGGCGCCGATTAGGCCATTGGCCTTTTCCACTTGCCCGTTTGTTTGCGGGTGCGCTACTGAGGCATACGTGATATTGATTCCGAGGCCTTCACAGAAGTCCTGGAATTCTTCGGAGATGAAGTTCGATCCGTTGTCGGTGATGATGCTGTGTGGTACGCCAAATCGGTAGACAATGGATTCGAAGAACTTGACGGCGGTTTTGCCCTTTTGGTTGGTGACTGGCATGGCCTCGATCCACTTGGTGAATTTGTCGACTGCGACCAAGAGGAAAACGTGTCCTCCCTTCGAGGATTTTGGCAGTTTGCCGATCATGTCAAGGCCCCATTGAGCGAAAGGCCAAGCTATGGGTATGGGTCGAAGTTCGGACCCAGGTGCGTGCGGTTTGTCGGCGAACCGTTGGCACCCGTTGCATCTTCGGACGATGTCCTTTGCGTTGCTCATGGCCGTTGGCCAATAGAATCCTGCTCGTACAGCTTTGGCGACAAGGGAGCGGCTGCCTGCGTGGTGGCCGCAGATGCCCTCGTGGATATCTTGGAGTATGGCCTTGCTGTCGTTGATGGTGACGCACCGTTGTAGGACGCATGTAATGCTGCGTTTGTACAGCTCGCCATTGATGATGGTGAAGGCTTTTGACTGACGAGATATGCTCCGGGCATCTATCGGGCTGTCTGGCAATTCTCCGTTTATCAGGAACTGGAGGTATGGACGTGTCCAAGTTTCTTCGACTGCCATGACCTGCATCAGGTTGACCATGGCGACTTCGGTATCCAACTTTTCGGGTCCTTCATGACCTTCGGGTAGCGTAGCCCCCGAGTGTTCTGCTTCTTCGGGTGATCCCTTGGGGAATTTCCGCTTGATGGATGGCACGCAGATCTGTTCGAGGAACACACCTGGTGGTATCTTTGCGCAAGTGGAGCCGATGTTGGCGAGTCTATCGGCCTCCTCGTTGCTTTCTCTTCCGATGTGCCGAAGTTCGCAGCCGTCGAATTCTCCTTCGAGTGCGTTGTATAGCGCGCGGTATGCGATCATGTTTTCGGCGTGTGCATCGCACTCATTCATCATCTGCTGTACGACAAGGTTGGAGTCACCGTAGGTGACCAGGCGCGTTGCGCCTCATATTTTTGCCATCTTCATGCCATGGATGAGGGCTTCGTATTCGTCTTCGTTGTTGGAGGCTCTGAATTTCATCCGAAGGACGTACTTCATCTTGTCACCTTGTGGGGAGGTCAGTATGACTCCTGCCCCTGCTCCGGCTTCGCGTTTGGAGCCGTCAAAATGCATTGTCCAGATCGCGACATGTCCGGTGTGTCGCAGCTGCAGCTCCATCCAAGGCACCAGGAAGTCCGGAAGGACTTGAGATTTGATGCGTCGCTTCTCATAGATGATGTCCAGGGTGATAGTTCGATGCCCCACAGGCCACGTGTCCGCGGACCTCCGGGTTATTCAGGATGCTGTTTAGGGTGCTCGTTAACCACCATCACCGATGCTCCCGGAAGTAGTGGCTCATCGTCGAGCTGTCATGAACACGCCGTAGGCCAGCTCGTAGTGCGGGTACCGCTGTTTTGTTGGAGTGAGAACCTCGCTGAGGTAGTAAATTGGGCGTTGTACCCCGTGGGTCTTGCCTTCTTCGGGTCGTTCGACCACGAGTACTGTGCTGACCACCTGGTGTGTGGCTGCTATGTACAGCAACTGGGGCTCGCGCTCTTTTGGCGTGACCAAAACTGGCGAGGTGGAGAGGAGCCGCTTGAGGTTTTCGAATGCGTTGTCCACTCGAATTTGTCTGCCTTGCGTAGCAGCTGGTAAAATGGTAGGGCCTTCTCGCCCATGCGGCTGATGAACCTGCTTAGTGCCGCTACTCGCCCTGCGAGCTGCTGAACGCCCTTGAGGTTTTTCGGCTTCTCCATTGTCATGATAGCTTTGATTTTCTTCGGGTTCGCTTCGATCCCTCGTTGAGAGATGAAGTACCCGAGCAGCTGACCCGAGGGGACGCCGAAAGCGCACTTTTCTGGATTGAGCTTGATCCTGTAGCGATCAAGGTTGTCGAATGTCTCGCGGAGATCGTCGATAAGTGTTCTTGCCTCCTTGGTTTTTATGACTATGTCGTCGACATAGACTTGGACGTTGCGACCGATCTGGTCCTTGAGGCAGGCCTGCATGCATCGCTGGTACGTGGCACCCGCGTTCTTTAGCCCGAAGGGCATTGTGTTGTAGTAGTAAACTCCGAACGGTGTGATGAACGCCGTTTTCTCTTGATCTTCGACCTTGAGTCGAATTTGGTTATAGCCTGAGTAGGCGTCGAGGAAGGAGAGTTTCTCACAACCTGCAGTCGAATCGATGATCTGGTCGATCCGAGGGAGAGGGAAGTGGTCCTTAGGGCAGTGTTTGTTCAGTGACGTGAAGTCCACGCACATCCGCAGGATGTCCGTGTCCTTCTTCGGGACCATCACTGTGTTTGCCAGCCACTCGCTTTCCTTGATTTCCCGGATGAAGTCTGCTGCGAGTAATCTGTTGATCTCTTTGCCGATAGCTTCGGCTCGTGGCTCCGACAGTCTTCGGATGGACTGCTTGACTGGCTTGGTGTCTAGGAAGACATTGAGTGCGTGCTCGGCGAATTCCCTGGGAACTCCTGGCATGTCCGCAGGACACCAGGCGAAGATTTCCCAGCGCTCACGGAGGAATTCGACGAGCGCGCCTTCCTATGCGGGGCTGAGGTCGTTGGCGATCAGCGCCGTTTTGGAGGCATCCGTTGGATGGACCTGCACCTTCTTGGTGTTGATGGTGGAGTCGAAAGACATGTCAGGTGCGTTCTGCTTTGTGACTGGGGGTAGCCCGTTGTCCGTCACCTCGTGGAGCCTTACAAGCTCGTCTTGCATGCCGAAAGACTGGGAGATTTTGTTGAAATCCCTGTCGCATTGGTCCGATCGGGTGAAGCTCCCGTGGACTGTGATGACGCCCCTTGGTCCTGGCATCTTGAGTAGTAGGTATGCATAGTGTGGGACGGCCAGGAACCTTGCGAATGCTACGCGTCCCAGGATGGCGTGGTATTGTGACGGTCAGTCCACCACTTCGAATTCTAGGCGCTCCTGCCGAAAGTTGTCCGGTGTCCCGAAGATGACGTCGAGCCCTATTTGGCCCAGGGGGAAGATGCCCTTCCCTGGGACAATGCCGTGGAACGTTGTGTATGATTGTTCCAGGCTGCATTGCGGGATCCGCATAGCTGCTAGAGTGCTTGCGAACATTAGGTTGATGCCGCTGCCGCCGTCCATGAACACGCGACTCATCTCGAAGCCTCCGATCTGCGCCTCCAGCACCAGGGCAGCATGACCTAGGCGAGGGATCTGGATAGGGTGATCCGCGCGAGTGAATGTGATGCAGGACTCCGATCCGCTGAGGTAGTCAAGGATTGCAGGCGGAGTTGCCACGGCCATATTGATTTGTCGGGTGATCTTCTTCTGTACCCTGTTGGTTGGGCGTCCCTTCTGGATCATATTTAGTGCTCCCTTGGGTGGGGGGTATGCAACCCCGACGTTGTTTTGCGCTGGTGCGGCTGGTTGATGTGGGCCTCCGATGGGCGGCGATGGAGGAGCTCCGTGTGCTATTTCGCCTGGCGCAGGCGCGTTTCCGAACGCAGGGATTGGAGCTTGTTGCCTCATCTGCATCATGCCTTCGCTGAGTTTCTGGAACTCGCGGCAGTCCTTGAGCATGTGGCTAGCTTTCTTTTTGCCATCTTGTTTATCGATGTAGAAGTGAATGGTGCATGGACCCGAAAGTTTGTCGAATGCTGAAGGTCCGTTGTCGCGGTCGCGGCGTTGCCACGACTGCGTTGGTCGTCCGTTGTCGTGGAAGTTTCCGCGGTATCCTCTTATTCCGGTGATGTCGTCCGGCTGATGTCGGCGTAGCCGGCTGCGACCATATCGGGTCCGTCGCGGTCCTCGTAGACGCGTGGTCTCCTCTTGCTGCGGCGTTCGCGTCTTCGGCCGTAGTCGTCCTCTTCATCTGATTGCGCTCGCTGGATGCAATCTTCGCCTAATCTATGGCGATTTCCATGAGTTGGTCGAGTGTCTTGGGCTTTACGCGTCCAAGTTTCTCCTTGAAGTCTGGGCGTTTGACGCCGTCCCTGAAGGCGTCGATGGCCCGCTCTTCGGAGATGTGTGCTGCGGAGTTCTTGGTCGTAGACCAGCGTAGTATGTATGAGCGAATAGATTCACCGATTCTCTGAGTGCAGGCTCACAACTCTTCGATTGAGGCGGGCCTTTTGCTGGTGCCTTTGAAATTTCGGATGAAGCTATAAGCGAGCTCCTCCCAACGGATGGATCGATGATAGGCTGCGAGCCAGACCAGCCGCGCTGCGGTACCGCTGAAGGCATTGCATGGCGGTTTCTTTGTTGCCTCCGTGAAGCTTGACGGATGACAGATGGTCGCTGAGCCAGGACTTTGGATCTTGCGTGCCGTTGAACTTCGGAGTATCCGAAGGAAGTTTGAAGTTGTGTGGCATCTGTGTTCTCCAGACGGATCTGCTGAAGCATCGAGCCCCGCAGAGTTCTCCTTCGTCTTCATCCATCTCAGATTCAGACGAGCATGCGTGTTTGGTGCGCGCTCTATCGATCTTGCGCTGTGTAAGCTTGTCTCTGGCGTCATAGTCGTTTTTATGGCGGTGCGAGCTCTTCTTTCTTCGAGGAAGGTCGTGTTCTTCTTCATCTTCCGATGAGGGGGTGGGGCTCCGGTCGCGCCTGGCCGGAGCTTTCTTCTTCGGCTCCGTAGGAGCGTCTTCGTGGAGCGCAGCTCCGATTAGTCCTAGTCCGGTGAGTGCGGACCTATGCATGGCCCTTTTCGGGTCCCCTTCCGGAGGTGGATGAGCCGCGAGATACGCAGTGGCTGCCATGATCGCAGCTTGTGGCGTTTTCGGGGTAATGTTGCCGTCGGCGTCCATATCCATGAACGATGTGTGGAGAGTTCGGGTCACGTCCTGCCGTTCCTTCGGGTCCATGTTTTCCACCCGAGAGCGGTTCTTGTTTCCCTGGTTTCCGTTTGTGCTAGAGCCGGGTCCCATGGCGGAGAGCGCAGCTCGTTGTGCACTGGACTCAGAGGCTGCTTTCTTGCGTTTGTCGAGCGTCTCCTGCATCTTGACTTGCTTCTTGTGCTCCTCAATGAGGAGGTAGTGGTATGCCATCAGCAGATCACGTGGGGAGTCCAGAGGTAGGACTATTTCGCCTGCGACGACGCGGCGTGCTTCGGCCCATCCTTCTTTGCTAAGTTGGATGAGGTGGCCCCTGTTTTCCCCGTTTTCGCCATTTCTGTCCTGCGGGTTGGGGTTGGGCGGCAGGTTAGGCGTTTCCTCGTCAGTTTGGATGATTGCGGCGCACAGATAGTGCCTGCAGATCGGTTGGCTGCTGCCGCAGCTTTCGGATCCGGAACCGTAGGTCCCTTCATCCGAAGGTGGATCGCACAGATCGGAGTTGCAGCTGCTGCTGCTGTAGAACTCATCTGTTGATGGTGACGTGCGTAGCACGGGGTGTGGAGCCCACGAAGCGGGCCTGATGGATTTACGGGCACCCGCTCAGGGAGGCGGAGGGTGCCAGTTTGTCCCACCTGGAAGCAGAAGCTCCCGAACAGAATTTCGAGTCCGTCGCCTACGGGCTCGAAATCCTTCATGGTATCCGGCGAGTGGGCGGTGAAGTCGAAAGCACCGAAGAGTAGGTGATTCTCCGTCGTCGCAGAGTTGTAGATCGATCGGGTTGGAACCGTCACGACCGCACAATCAGCAGCCCCAGTTCCCACAGACGGCGCCAATTGACGAGGTTTGATCTCGTCAATGCCCATTGTTATGGACTTGGGTTTTGGAGAAGATGGGGATGCTGGAGATCGTGGCACGGTTAACAGACAAGCAACCAGGGGACACGAGATTTACCCAGGTTCAGGCCCCCGGAGGGAAAACCCTACTCCTGCTTGTCTGCTCTTTGATTACGGCGGAACCGAAGGTTACAGGGGTGCGCAGATTCGATCTGGCGTGGAGGTGTGTATGTCGTAATCTAGTAGCTGCCCTCTCGTTGGACCCTCCTAGCCTTTATATATGGGGAGGCTAGGTCTCGGGTGCCGATACGAGTAGGTTACAAGTTGTATTCAAACTCTAGTCTTGTTCTCCAAGGATTCGAAGGTGTCATGGGCCTGGGCCACCCGAAAATCTTCATGGGCCAGCGTATATTTGCCGTGGGCCTTCCTTGGGCTGGACTGGGTATGCTGAAGTTACGTACCCGTAGGGTATAACCATGTCACCTTCAAAGTTCATTAGAGTGACTAGATACAAATAGCACAAGAACAAGTAACACAACAATATGCATCAATCAATAAGTTTTGGGACAATGCACATAGAACTAAGAATGGCAACTATGCTCTCTTAACTGGTGCCTAAAAGTAGAAGGTGGAGACTCAATATAATGGTGGAAGAAAGGCCCTTCATAAAGGGAAGCAGGGATTTCAAGTTTGAAAAAGAGCTTCCAAAAATTATGGTACTTGTTAGGTTTCAGCCCTCATTGCCCCTATCATAAGAATATAGAAGTGATTAAGGTTAAAGTGAACAAACTATGGAGTATATGCTTGACAAAGTATAAGTTGGCAATCTCATGTCCCTTGAATACGAGGGCCGCTCCTCATGCTACTCAAGTTTAGTTACTTGCAAGTTCTTGTCATAGTAAGTACATGTGTATCATAGAGAACCGCCAACGGGGTACCCCTTGCACATGGTATCGGATCTTTCCCATAACCAAAAAGACAAGGCAAGCAGACAATGAGCATCTCAGCATTCTTCTTATTTACCATGGGATATGGTGCTTTTTTCTCTTTCCTCTTTTCTCAATATGTCTCTTTTTTCTCAATCTCTTTTTTTATAAGAAGAATGCTTCATAGATGTCACTATGGTGATGCTGCAAGTTTCCGCCATGATTAGGCATGGCTTAGGCTAGCGGCCCAGGCGTTTCTCTAACACAAAATACATAACTCCATGGACTTACAAGCTCCCCTTTCATTTCACACCGACGACATCCATAGCCAAAAGAGCATGATATCAACTGTGTACAAAGTACAAGTGCAATGTTGAAAGCGTTCCCCATGAAAACATGGTTCTGCTAATTCCAATGTATAACTGCAAGCATATACAACATAGATGACACAATGGTTCAAGTTTATTAGGGGCAAGGAATATAAAGTGTGCCATCAAGTTCGTGAGAGCTTTAATCACTAAGTTTTCACATAACAAAATACTTTTTAATTGGAAGATAGCTGAAAAAAGAATATACTTGGAATGGTGTAACACACCATGCATAGGATTTATAGTGGACACTTTAGAATAACTTGGTTTCTTGGGAGTTGGAAGCATGAGTAGAACTTACTCATACAAGTGGAGGCTAGCAAAAGACTGGGATCAACCAACTAAGAGAGAAATAATGGTCATAATCATGAAGAGCGACAAAACATTACTAGTCAAAGCAGAGAGTGGTACTACAAGTCAAGGACTAAATGATCATAGAGGCTATCGTGACTTGTTCATAGTCATAACATGGTGTGATCATGTGCCAAGTCAACCCAAACAAAGCATCAAAGGAGAATACTACAATACTATGCTTTTGTATGCTAAAACAACGCATGATTCCTTCAAGGCACACTAAGCAATCTCAATGATTTGGAGCAAGTCATGCTACAACAATAATCACTAAGAATAAGGTCAAAACAACACGTAGCATGACATGATAAAGTCTAAGTCACAGTCAAAGCAAGCTCCTCTTGCACTTTCAAGCAAGAACTCTCTACTCCTTTCCAACACCAATCGACTTATTTGAAACAACACAGCCAGAACGGGGGTCCAAACTACTTTATTCAAGCAAACTAAACAAACTAAGCAAATTAAAACTAAGATGCTCCAAGAACAACACACCAGTGCATGAAACAATAAAAACAAAGTGTCTAGAAAGACCTGAGCTTTTTATTGATGAAGAAGGGGATGCCTTGGGCATCCCCAAGCTTTGACGCTTGTACCTCTTGGATATTACTTGGGGTAACACCGGGGTGTGGCATCCCCAAGCATGACCTTTTATACATTCTTCATCTCAATACATCATTCTCTCTTTACACCTGAAATTTTTCCTTCATACAAAATTTCACACAATCTTCATTAGCAACATTAGTGTATTCAAAAGATAATAAACCTTTATGCTCAGCTTTATAACAGCAAACCTTTTCACTAAAAACACAAGCTACTGTAGCAACTCCTTCAAAAAGCTCAATTCCCCAAAAGAGAACTCAAAAAGAAATCGATAAGAAGCAAATGCAAATAATGGAAGAAATCTGTCAAAACAGACCAACAGGTAGAAACCGATTTGTTCGAAAATCTTCTGTTGCTCAAATCAAAAAGTGTTGAACTAACGAAAGTTATCTAACATACTGGGGTATTTATACATAAATTTTAATCTCAATCCGACTTACAGAGATCCCTCATGAAGTTTTATGGTGGAGGACAGGAATCTGTTTCGGGACAGCAACTCCCCAAATCTTACTTCCCTCTCATTAGAGGTCATTCTTGGCACAAAAAGCAAACAAAAAGGATAAGAAGAGGTCATTATTGAAGTAATAACTTCCAAGACTTAAGAACACTCTTGGGTTATCTCCCAACAAGTACTTTTCTTTAACACTTTTAAGTTAGGCACAAGAAAGATGCTCACATGATAAATATGAATTGAAGTAAAAGAGAGCATCAAGAAGCAAATTTAAAACACATTTAAGTCCAATCCACTTCCTATGCATAAGAATCTTGTAAGAAAATAAATCAAAGAAGCACATAGTAACAAGAAAGGGTAGATAAAACAAGAGCAACTTCAAAACTTTCAGCACATAGAGAGGTGTTTCAGCTCCATGAAAACTTCTACAACCATATTTTCCTCTCTCATAATAATTTTTAGTAGCCTCATGAATAAACTCAACAATATAGCTATCACATAAAGTATGCTTTTCATGATCTATAAACACATAATTTTTATCAAGCTCAAAAATAGTGAGATTAAAACCTTCAAACCCACTTTTAACAATTTTATAACAAGAAGACTGATCATTCAATATAGGACCATCATATAGAGCTTTATAATAAACATTTTCTAATCAAAACTCTTTAGTACCATGCATTTCGAAGTTAGACACAAATATAGGATTATCATAGATAACAGGAGCATAACTATTATCACAAGTTTTACCCATAGCAGATATTTCAAAAGAATCCACAGGAACATAACATTCATCCTCCTTTGGTAAGCATGGGGGACAATCAAATAATGTAAGAGGTAAAGAGTTACTCTCATTAGAAGGTAGACATGGGTAGATCCATTATTCCTCCTCTTGACCATCACTCTCCTCCTCTTTTTCATCTAATGAGCTTTCAGTTTCAGCAATTTCTTCTTCCATAGGCTCCTGCAAGGCATTAGTCTCTTCCATTTGTGGAAAGCACCTATTAAAATATTCAAGAATATAGCCATTTTCTTCCTTGTAATTATCAAAGCAAAATTTAAGTATCTCATAAACCTCATATTCATAAGGTGCATCATCAGTATTTTCAAGCAAACTGGCAAGTTCAAATGCACCCTTGAAAGCAATAAATTCTTCAATTTGTTCCACATCATAAAAGTCATAATTTCCTTTAACATAAGAAGATATGGTAACATTATCATTATATTCACATTGGAAAGGCAGGTTTTTATACCTCCTACAGCAACAAGATTTATCAAAGCAATAAGTAACATTATAAGTAGAGCACACCTCTCTAGCAATAGTATTCAATTTATCAATTTGATCCCACAAGTGTTTTCCTTTTTGTAACAAACGGTGTTCCTTATAATAATACTTTTCTTCTTCCGTGAACCCACCTTGCCAATAAGAACTAGTTTCAAAGAAACCATCCGTTGATAGAAAGCATGACAAAGCAAGGCAATAACAGACCAGCAACTAGAGTAGTGATGGTAACTAGAGTAGGAACTAACTTTTTTGTGTTTTTTATAAGAGAAAGCAAACCAAACTAAACTAATTTTTTTGGAGTTTTTGATAAAAAGAGCCAAAAAACTAAGCAAACTAAAAACAAAGTAAAGAGAAAGGTTGAGAAGGACTCCCTTGTAAATACATCATTAGCCTCCCTGACAACGGCGCCAGAAAGTCTTGATGCATGGTGGACGCTTCGTCAAGAAACCCCAAGAGCAAGGTATGAAGCGGCACAACAACAAGTTTTCCCTCAGTAAGAAATCAAGGTTATCGAACCAATAGGAGGAAGGAAATGTTACACAAGTGTTGCAAGCAACGTGGAAACCTGCACAACACAAACTCAAGTCTTTGCCCCAACTAACAGTGAGGTTGTCAATCTCACCGGTTGCTGTAACAAAGGATTAACTATATGGTGTGGAAGGTAATTATGGTTTGTAGCAAGTAAACAATTACAGTGGAAGATGTATCAGTGGTAAAGATTGGACCGAGGTCCATAGTTCACTAGAGGTGTTCTTCTTAGATAAACAAACATGGAATGGAGGGTAAACAAATTACAGCAGGGCAATTGATAGGACTGAGCAAGGCATAACAATGCAATACTAGACATAAAGAACCTATGAGATTCTATTGGGCAATACAACAATATACATAGACCGCCATCCAACTGCATTTATGACTAGAAGTCCACCTTTGGGTTATCATCCGAGCCCCCTCCAGTATTAAGTTGCAAGCAATGCATAACCGCTAAGCAAAGTGTAAGGTAAACAATCCACTTGTTCCATGAACAGGAGACCGTTGTTTTCTCCCTATTGGCAACAACATATCTACAACTGTAGAGATTTCTATCACTTCCCTTGATTAAGTAGAGGCATGAACCCACTATCGAGCATAAATACCCCCTCTTGGAGTCACTAGCAACTACTTGGCCAAGATAGCTACTAACAACAGAGAGCATGCAAGATCACAAACAACACAGACATGATAGAATCAATAAGACAAAACCGTTAATCAATCTGACATAGTAATCTCAATATCCATCGGATCCCCGCAAACACAACATGCATGATTACAAATAGATGAGATCTTGATCATGAACGGAGCTCACAAGATCTAGACATGAAAGCACAAGGAAGAGATACAACCATCTAGATACTACATGGACTCGTATTCCAAGGTGGAACTACTCACGCTTCATACTGGAGGCTGGCATGATGAAGAAAAAGGCCTCCGGGATGATATCCCCTCCGGCAGGGTGCCGGGAAGAGGTTCAGATCCCTCCGATCTAGGGCCGATGGTGGCGTCGGCTACAGACGGTTTCATGGAATATTGATCGGGTGCTTAGGGTTTAGGCATCAGGGGCTTCTTACTGATGACCCACAAGTATATGGGGTGTATTGCAGTACTTTCGATAAATAGGAGTGTCGATCCCAACGAGGAGCAGAAGTTGTTGAACAGTGGTATGGAGCAGGAACTCTCTATAAATACTTAGCAAACAGAATTTTAGGGGTTTTCTAATAAGGCAACAAAACAAGAAGCAAGTAATAAAGACAAAAAAGAAACGGAGCAAGTGGCCTAATCCTTTCTTAGCAAAGGACAAGCCGGTGGAAATACTTATAAGGACCAAACGTTCTCGAGGACACATGGGAATTCTGTCAAGTGCTTTCGCTTCAAATAGCTGAGTACTCTTCTCTGGTGTTGTAAGTGTTGTGTGGGTGAACCTGTGCTAACATACCGACCTTACTTGGACTAATACATACTTGTGATTAAACCCCCTACAAACATCCGTAACTACAGGAAAGTAATTAAGATATAAATCTAACCACAACCTTAAACTCTAAGATCCTACGCTCCCTTGTGCAAAGGTGTCCTAACGGGGGTTCAGGTGTTTGTCACTCCGGCAACCCCACAATTAGTATCCAAATACACAATGCATTCCCCTAGGCCCATAAATGGTGAAGTATCATGTAGTCGACGTTCACATGACACCACTAGAAGAATAGCACCACATAAATACTAAATCATTGAACAGTAACTCAACACAGATTCACTACTAACAACATGACTTCTCCCATGTCCTCAAGAACACAACGAACTACTCACAAGACATCATATGGATCAAGATCAAAGATGATATGGTAATGGATAACAGTCTGAACATAAACAATAATCCAATGGTTCTGCTCACAAGCATCAACTACAATAGTAATTAACACCGGGAAGGTTTCCCCTAATGAACTAAGCAATATCCAACACAATTGTTACAGCGGGATGCAGTGGTGATGATGGTGCTAGTGGATATGATGGTGTGGATGATGATGATGATCCCGATGAAGCCTAGCTTGATGATGGTGTTGATGGCGACGGTCTCCCCTCTCCGGGAAGGAATTCCCCTGACAGAAATTTGTCACCGGAGAGATCTTTCTCTCTCGGTGTTTTTCGCCCCCCAGAGGCGGTGGAAATCTATCTGTGGTCGCTCCCCTGTCCTTAGGGTTCCGTAGGGAAGATATAGGTGAAGGGGCGGAGTCGGGAGCCGGGCAGGTGGGCCACACCTGCCCTAGGCGCAACACAGGGGGGCCCGCTCCTAGGGGTGTGGGCCCCCTGCGGCCCCTCTTCGCTCCTCCTTCTGGCTTCATCAATCTTCTGGAAAAATAATATTTTCCCATATTTTTCTGGTATTTTTCTGATCTTCGCGAAATTGCATCGAAACGCCTTCTTTTCCATCAGAATCCAAACTCCGGCAGTTCATCCTCCAAGAATCATCCAACATGCATAAACAGATAAAAATCCATAAGTAATACCTCATAATAAGACAAATATCAATGAATAGAGGTAGATTATAATATAGAAAGGTGATGCAAATTGGGTGTATCACTTATAGGCAAAGAGGCGAGGCAGGGCCACTGTATGTGCACCCCAGGGTGGGCCCACTCAGGCGGAGGGGCGTGGCCCCCTGGTGAGTCTCCTCCGTCTCGTATTCCGGCTTCGTGTTCCAAAAAGTAAAATATTGACTTTGGCTTTTGTCCCATCCAATTTTGAGAATACTGATTTTCTGCCTTTCTGGAACCAAAAACAGAAAAAAAAGGCAACTGGTACTGTGGCAACTTGTTAATAGGTTAGTACCATAAAACATATGAAAAATACCTCAAAGTGCGGACAAAGCAAAACAAAGTAGATACTAAACAAGCATGGAACATAAAAAATTATAGATACGTTTCCGACGAATCATATGTGCCTATGAGACTTTGTGGCGGATTATTGGAATTTGGGTATGGGCTTTGGCCCATAGCCTAATACAAATTTTGAAATTCTCATGGCCCATTCATGCCTAGCAAGGGATGGCACCAAAGTTTAGTCCCACCTTGCTAGTTTGGAGGGAGTTGGACCAATATATAGTGGAGTGTTTCACTACCTCCTAAAGGGAGTGAAGAGGAGTGACACACACGCGTACTCCTCCTCCTCCGTCTCCCGCCTCGCCACGCCACGCCTCGCCTCGTCACGACACGCGCGCGCCACGGTTTGCGGAATTATGTCTCGGTGCCGATCTTATCTTTTTGCTGCTCGGGAAAATTATTGTCCAAGTTATTTTCTGTCAGCCGTTTCTGGTCTTTACGGAAATGTGGGTTGTTACTACTCGGACGTTTCTCTCTGCCTCCGGAACCTTGCACCGCCGCTACACCTTCTCCATCCCCTCTTCCGGCGTGCACCGGACGACGGGATAGTAGGCCTCCGGAACCACCGCCTCTCGTGAACTGTACGGGTGAGGGGCAATCATGTTTTTGGGGAGCGCGTCTGTGCGACTACTGACGATATCACGTCGACCGACCACTCCTTCCCCGACGAGGACTTCTTCCCGGACATCAGCAGCCTCTACATCGATGACATGGCTGATGGCACTGGTGTCAACGCGAACCTCAACGCCAACCTGAACGCGAACCCGATTCCCCGTCCAACACCGTACGCAATCTGTTCCTATCTAGTTCAGTTTTTGTTGCAGTTTCTTGTACTAGCTTTTGGAATAGATGCGATCTACTTATTCTGGTTGAATGTGATCTATTCGTCTATTCTGCTAGTATACATGATTAGGTTATTTCCTGCACTTATAGTCATGTTTTATTATTGCTTATTTCGGATTAAATATTATGGTAATTTTCTTATATTTTCAACACTCGGGAGCTTATAATTATGCTCATGGAGGCAAAACTCCATACCCTATAGCGATGGTGAGCATTATTTTTGCCATAAGTCAAACTATTCTAAGTTTGACTAATTTTAGAAAAAAATAGCAATATGTATGACATGAAATTAGTATATGAAACTTCAGTTTAAGATGGATTTTGTGATACTAGTTTTGGTTATAAATGTTGCTATTTTTCCTATGAATTTTGTCAAACTTAAGGGAGCTTGATTTATAACAAAACTAAAGGTATGTTCATTCTTGGAGCGAGTATTAGCTATGAATCCAATTGATTGGTGATAAATCATGTAAATATGGATAGCCACAAAAATATTAATTTGTATGCACTAAATCACCAGTAAGATATGGATAGACACGCAATTTTAATGTCTTTCAATCAAATCGTCTATTACCGGTCCCAACATTTTGCACCCAAATACGGAAACACGCCCAGTTTTAGTTCCACCAATTAAATGGTACAATAATTGAAGATATGCTTGAGATACTGTATCATCTTCATGCTACTAGTTACTATAGCCGCAAAATTAATTTTCTTCAGATACGTATATATAATGTTTCGAATTTAGTTTTCATGAATAATTATTTTTTATAGCCACAAAAATGTCACTCATTTATATCCATTAAATCATCAGTAACCGTTTCAGGATTACGCACCCACAATCAATGAAGATAACCATGTACTACCTCCAATTCATAATAAATGTCACTCACTAAGTACTACAAAGTTTATACTCCTTCCCATACATATTAATTGTTGCTAAATTGTACTCAGATGTAGTGCTAGATATATTCAATTCAGCGATAGTTAATATGAATCAGATGTAGTACTCCCTCCTTCACGGTTTGCAGGGCGCTTTACAAAAATCTCACGGACCTAGGCGTAAACGTATTGGCTGAAAATTAGGTTTATTAGTGAGCGGTTAAGGCGCATGCATTGGTAGGAGACTATTGCATGCATAGGAAGTTTGGAGGAAAGGTGCCACATTAATTAACAATTAATTCTTATACGCCTAGAAACATTGCAGTTTTAGAAAAACTCAAATTTGATTAGACACCCTGCAAACCGTGAAGAAGGTAGTACTAGGTTAGTATAATAACTTTTTAATGCTAGATACTCAGAGGGAGTATAAGATATGGAGAAACGCTCAATTTTAATGTTTGTCAGTAAAATTGTTAATTACTCATCCCAATATTAGGCTAGTTATAATGGGAGTAACTTAACTAGTAGCATGCATGTACATGCAAAGTCAAGTAAGCAAATCGGTGACATGGCACGATAATTAATGAAGAAAAAGAGGAAAGCAGCTAGTTACCATAACATCACACATATCAAGACCATATGAGTCTATAAAACCTAATTAATTGGTCCTTTCATAACATCACACACATGTTACTTAGAGCAACTCCAGCACTTGCTGTATATTTCGGCGCGTTGAAACGCGTGTGCATAACGCGCGATCTAGGTATAACGCGCCACACACGAATCTCCTTCGACAGAGACCCTAAACGCGCGTGCTAAATTTACAGCACAAACCCCTCTAACAGGTGCGGTAAATTGGAGCACACGCAAACAAGATTTTGTAACAAATATGATAGAAAATAGATCTAGAAATTAAAGAAAAAATATATTACATAGAACATGAAAAATATATACATAGATCGCGGTGCGAAAAAATACTAAAAATTACTACTATTACTAGAATTTACTACTACGAGAAATTACTACAAACTACTACTAAAATCTAGTCCGACAAGAAGACCTAGATGTAGTCATCGTCGGACGAGGCCGGTGTTGTGTCGGACACCGGCGTCGACGAAAACGCGTCCATCCAACGGGGATCGTCGTCGGGATGGTCGCCGGCCCGGCCATCTGCGCGTCGAGGAGGAGGCTGGTTCTCATTGTGTCTTGGCGAGTATCATCTTCCTGCTAATTACCATAGCCGCAAAATTAATTTTCTTCGGATACTTATCATGTTTCGAATTTCATGCATAATTAATTTTCTGTAGCCGCAAAAAGGTTTATATCCATTAAATCTTCAGTAACCGTTCCAGGATTATTACGCACCTACAATCAATGAAGAAAATATTGGGACGGAGTAAGATATGGACGTACGCGTAATATTAATGTCTGTCGATCAAATCGTCTATGCCCGTCCCAATAATATTTTGCACCGAAATATGGATACGCGCCCAATATTAATGTCCATCAATTAAACTGTAGATATGCTTCAGATATCATCTTCCTGCTAGTGTATCCAATCAGGTCTATTTAAATGCTCCCCATTTCTTCCTTTCTCCTCCAACCACACGATCTGAGTCTCGATACAAACTCCATCTCACAGAGTAGCAAAGCCGTCGCCAAGACACAATGAGAACCAGCCTCCTCCTCCTCCTCCTCGCCGGTGCTGCTGTCCTCTACGCCGTCGCCACGCCCACCGCGGCGGCCGATGGGGAATGGCGACCGATCCCGGACGTCGCCGACCCTCATGTCCAAGGGCTCGGCAAGTGTGCGGTGAACGAGCGAAACAAGGTGGCAAACTGCGGGCTCGTGTTCTCCAAGGTTGTGGGCGGCAAGGTGCAGACCCCCGGCGGCACCAGGTACGTGCTTGACGTCGACGCGCTGCGGATCAACGCCTCGCACAAAATATATCAGGCGGAGATCGTCGATCAGAGCTCGTCGGGCGGTTCCGGATGCAAGCTCGTCTCCTTCGGCCCAAACTGTTGAGCGGTCGACGGTTGTAGTTGTAAGAGATAATCGAGGTTACTTTTGTGTGATGTATGCCTATGCTGTCCTTTTTCCAGCCACAATAATATAAAAAAGTTCCATTTCATACTCCAGATGCATTCTTTATTGGCCTATATGAATTGTGTATTTAAGTCTGAGATTTTTCATGTACTCCTACTCACTATCTACAAGCTCGTTGTATCGGACTCTGGATTGCGGTGGGGACCATTTCATATACTTATGTCCTGTTGTGTTTTATTTACTAAAAAATACTTCTAATATATTATGATTATTGGTATAAAATTAGAAACATTAGAATTTTTTTCCAATACGAATTAACGATACTAATTATATACAATATAACTAAGATATTGTTGCTTAATTTTTTTGGATCAAAATTAGTCTTAAAATGTGTGTGTATTTTTTGTAACAGAGGTAGTACTTAGTTTATACTATACATAAGATAGACTAGCAGATACCCGTGCGATGCACTGGGATAAGACTTTTGATTCAAATTTGCATGACCTAAATTTTGCCCCATACTTGAAGACTTTCCCAAAAGTCGATCGATGCGTATGCTTGGACTCAGTTTGCACCCCAAACGATGTCCTTGAGAGCAAGCAGATCCTACGAGGCTACAACCATGGAAATCGGATGATCGTGTACTTATTTGGCAGACTTGGTGACCCAAACAAATATAGTACTCTCTCCGATTCCTGGTTCAGTCTGGATTAACACTGATCCGCTTCCTTCAGAGGGTGCTAATTTGGATGTATCTAGACAAGTTTTTATGGTAGATACATTTAAATTGGAGTCAACTAATATAGGTCAGAGGGAGTAGGAATAAAAACAGCTTTCTGGTTCAGTCTGGATTAACACTGATCCGCTTCCTTCAGAGGGTGCTTCGATCGAGCTTTTTGCTGGATGTAGAATTTAAAAAGGGAACACTCTGATCCAATGTTTTTACGTACAATCCAATATGTCGCGCGCGCTTGTTGCATTGCTTTGCCTGTTTCACATCGTCCAAATTAAACCACACATGTCTCAGTTGGTTCTCAAACCAATTGTGATAATATATGAATTAAGTAAAATAACCGAGTAAGACAACCAGTCCATCCTTAGTTTGTTACTTGTTCTAGTCGGCTTTGTTTTCTTTTGGCAAATTCCCATTATAATCATGAACATATGTGTACAGTTGGTTCTCAAAATATTTGCAACAATGTACATCGAACCATATACTTTTTGTGTAGTATCGGAGTAAATAACAGTGTATGAAAGTTTCAGGCCAGGGCAGCAGGCCCAGCCGCCGAAGGTGGCATGGGGTGGTGGTTGCGGGAGGTGGCCGTTCGGACCTGCTGGGGCGGAGATGGTCGGGGCATCGACAAGTAGCGTTGGCCGTTGCTCATGGTCGGGGTGGTGGGGGAGGTCCTCTCCCGGGACGCCTTGGCCAGTGGTGGAGCAGGAGCTATGATCGGGTGGTGTGGGGATAAAACCCTAGATTGGGTGGATCTCCTGTACCGCCTATCCAGATCTTCTTTGCTACGCGGCAGGATCGGATCCGGTGGAGGTCGACCCTGCTATGTCTCTGCCATTCCTTGCCGCTTCCATCCCATGGCCGCTGGTAGGATACAGAGCAGAAGTTGTAGTAGGGTGCCGGGAGGTGGCGTGGGGCTGCTAGTTCGGCTTGAATAAAGGAGGTGGTCTTAGGGTTCCATTCGCTCCAAGATGAAGAGTTGCCTGAGTGGCGTGGACCAGAAGTTGTAGCAGTGCGGTGTGTTGGAGATATGCCCTAGAGGCAATAATAAAAGTATTTATTATTATATCTTTGTGTTTATGATAAATGTTTACATACAGGCTATAATAGTATTAACCGGAAACATTAATACTTGTGTGATTTATAAACTTGTTAGAGTCCCTAGTAAAGCCTCTTTATAATACTAGCTTGTTGTTTGATAGATGATCATGGTTTCCTGATCATGAACATTGGGATGTTATTAACAACAAGATCATATCATTAGGAAAACGGTATGATGGACATACTCCTATAGATAAGAGTAGCATCAAGATCAAGTCATTTCAATAGTTCATTTGCTATAAGATTTCAGATACATAGTAACCTAATTCCTTTGACCATGAGATCATGCTAATCACCATCACCGGATGGATGCTTTGATGACATCAAACACCACTTCGTAACTGGGTGGTTATAAAGGTGGCATTGAGTGTTCAGAAAGTATGTGTTGAGGCACATGGATCAAGAGTGGGATTTGTCCATCCATATAACGGATAGATATACTCTGGGCCCTCTCGGTGGAATGTCATACAATTATCTTGCAAGCATGTGACTAGCTCACAAGGGATCACATATAACAGGAACGAGTAAAGATTACTTATCGGTAACAATGTTAAACTAGGTATGCAGAGATACCGACGATCAAACCTCGGATAAGTAAAGTATCACGAGACAAAGGTAAATTGGTATCGTATGTAAATGGTTCATTCGATCACGAAGTAATCGTAGAAATATGTGGGAGCCATATGAATTTCTAGATTCCTCTATTGGTTATTGATCGGAGAAGAGTCTTGGTCATGTCTGCATAATTCACGAACCGTAGGGAGACACACTTAAGGATTCGATGTTGTTTATTAGATATGGAATGTGAGTAAGAAGACCGAATGTTGTTCGGAATCTCGGATTGGATCCAGGACATCACGAGGATATCCGAAATATGGTTCGGAGAATAAGATTCATATAAGGAAAGTCCAATTCCGGAGTTCGGGAATGGTTTTGGTGTTTTCATCGGAATGTTCTAGAAGGGTCTAGAAGGTCTACCGATCCAGAATGGGAAGGGTACATGGATGTGTCATGACAAAGTGGGATGGTTGCATCATGTACTAGGTCACTTGGCTAGGCAATAAGAAGAGAGAAATCAAACTCTAGTTTGAAAGTCAAACGCTAATATTGATTTCCTAGTGGAGGGAAGGAAGGAATCCTAGCTAAGGGAGGATTCCTCCCTCTCCTTGCCGCCGTCCACACAAGGTGGAGTTGGGGGAGGATTCCCCTCCCCTTGCGGCCTCTCCTTCTCATAAATAGAGGGAAGAGGGCACCCCCTTTCCCCACAACTAAAACCCTGGCTTTGGCGCCACCACCTCTCAAACCGCCGCCTAGGGATCTCCTCCCAAGTCGCCAACTAGGGAAAAGCCCTAGCCCTAGCTGCCGGCTACCACCCCCCCTTGGCCCTCTAAACCTTAGATCACCAAGGCCTCTCTTCTACTCCACCATACCCACTTCATCTTAGGAGAAGCCCTGCGAGATTTCCCTCTAAACTCCGACACCACACCATCGTACTGCCGGAATCGTGAGGAGAGATCTACAACCTTCGCTACCTACTGGAACAAGGGAGAGGAAAGTCTTCATCGAGTACCGAACATGTGACCGACTGCTGGAGCGCTGCCAGAACGTGGCGCCGGAAGGATCATCTACACGATCTTGAGATCGGCAAGTGAACGACTACATCACCCACGAGAATCTGATATCGTTAACTGCTTTGGAATATTCAAGGGTTAGTACTCTATCGACTCGTTGCTACAATCTAGTAGATAGATCTTGGCTTGTGTGTGGTCATGCGGTAGAAATTTTTTGTTTTCCATGCTACGAACCCCTACACGATGACCCAACATACCACTGCATGATGTAGTACACTATATTCATTGACATAACACCAATGAAACATCGTTCACTGGTATTAGATCCCTCAGAGTGGTACAATAGAAACACAGCAGGTCCAAGACATGGCTATAGGTTACACATTGACTTTTTACAAAAGATCTAGAGAACACTCTAGGTTAAAGTGAGAGAAAGAAACTTCTTACAAAGAAGAACCAGAAATAATCAACTCATAACTATCATACTAATGGAATAGTATTTGAACTATTGGGCTTGCATTGCTGCTATTGCAATACTCTACAGAAGTAGGTTCTATGGCTAGAGATTATATTCCTATCTAATCATCAACTTCGTCTTCACTTCTGCGGATGTATATATTGACTTTCTTGAATTCATTGAAGATCTTGAGCTTTTAATGATGATTCCTCGAGCATGAGTGATGTAGACATTGTCTGTATTGGCTTCAGAATCTAGCAAGGGTTAAGAAGATACATTGAGTTTGAGCATACTCAGCAAGTTCACTAAAAAGGAGTGTTTGATGCACTAGCTACAGCCACATACCATAGTCGTAGGCAATTCAGGTTTTTAAAACATTTCTTCAAGGTTTCTTTTATTCTAAAAATCTATGTCTATCAGCCTTCACAGGTTTACCAGAACTTTCATGGAGTTCCTTTCCTGCCGCGTTCGTAGCTCCTTCCCGGAACAGGGAGTAACAAGTTAAAGTTCTTACACTCTGCAGATGTGCGTTACTTTACCCTTGAGATATCAAATCCTTGTTGCACAACCGAGCGATCTTTCCCGTCCACAATTCCGTGATGTGGGGCCCAGTAGATGATCCAAGCCAATCACTGCCATTCTCCACGACCCCATATGTCTGCACGATCCTTCGGGCTAAGATACATCTCCGTTAAGCCCCCTCCCGGGTAAGCTATAACCCTGATGAGTTCCCGAAGACTCTATGAGCCGGTGATGCCCCTGGCAAGCTCCATAAAGGTCTGACTATACCTCCAACAACCGCTCACAGATAATCTAGACACCAAAATCGTGGGGACTAAGGGTGCCCACCCATATGATGGATCCTCGTAAGGAAGCACAGTGTCACGTTAAGGTCGCCTTGCCTACATATGAAAGGAAGAAGATCCAGCTGCCTTCTCTATCCCATTCCAAATCTCATGGTTAACATGTGATATACGGCGCAAGAATCACTGGCGACATTGGTTGTTAAGTCCTAGGTATTATGTTCCTTTACCACTGGAACTTGCATAGTAGGTTATTTCCTCTTGGTAAATAACCTATAATCATATTATTATGAAAATAGTGTTTTCTAACCTTTTTGAAATGCAGGTGATGACAACACTGGATTTGCAAAATATTTGATAGAAAATAACCAAACGACATGAGCAACTGTGAACTTGCCTTTTATGATTGCAAGATTATGCACTCATAGTCTTCGAGACAATAGAAGATCCAATATCTGAAAACAATATCATTGGTCCGATAAGGACTAATGTTTAAAGAAGCAATATGTTATTATGCATAAGTAATGTTATGCATTTTATAAATTTCCAAAGTGAAACCCCAATATTGTAAGTGAATTGAACTTAGGTGATTTCTTTAAGATTTTATTTATTTTCAATTTTATTTTACAAGCAATTACATTTATAAGGGACTTAAATCTCTACACATAAGATATGAAAATATGATATCACGATAATCTAAGATTGAGGTTGATTTCCATCTGGTGACTATGATAAAAGTCCATGTATTAGGTTGTTAAGAGTTGAAGGGGATTATTATTGAGTGGTTGTTTGAAGTGGCAAAAAGGATTATCTTCGAAGAAAAGGTTTCTTTGATAAGGTTTAAACAATCTTTATGGATAATGAAATGTGATTTATGTCATTTGCATTTTCTTGAATAGTTTGGACTTGAGATGCTTTATAGACCAAAGTTAACTATAAAAATAAAGATTAGTTTTTATTTCATGATATTTAAGATATTTCAAACCAAAGTTAACTATTAAAACATGAATAAACTTAGGACATAATGTTTATGGAATTCTGTATTAAAATTAACTATATAAAAATAGGAATGTACTTAAGGTGTAATGTGTCTAAATCATTACCAAGCTTTAGGGTTATGATAGGTATGATTAAGGGTGGAAATCATTTACTTTCATTTAAGTGAAGGATTAGCTAGAATTGGTTTTGTTATTATGGAAATAATATACAACTCATTAATGAAGGCATACTTAGATGATCTTATTAATGTGTTAGGGTTTAAAGTCATGTTAAGTATGGTTAAGGGATACGGATCATTCACCCTCAATATAAGTGAATGATGCATAAGGTTAGCTTCAAGGTTGTTGGTTTAAATTTCATTTAAGGGTTCAAAGAAGTATTATGAAGTTAATAGTTTATACTTAAGTTTTATTATGAATTATGATTATGGATTTAGACTTAGTAATTAAACTTAAATGATTTAGTGTTTATAAATAAATGTGATTATTTCTTATTTAGGAAATAATTTTAAAGAATTAACAAAATAGTTATTTTATTTTAGTAAAATAGGTAAATGAATTTTATTACCTAAGAACCTTAAAATGTTTTAGAATAATAGACTTAGTAGTTTTCTAGTAAAATATACTTATTTAAGATCTTAAAAATGAATTTTATTTATTTATAAGTATTATCTTTATTTTTATAAAATTCATCAAAGGATTACGTGTCCTTAAATATTTGTTTATTTGTAAATTTTTCAAGTTAGGATGTTTATAAAATAGTAGATTTATTTTTCTATACAAAAATGAGACTTATTCATTTTTATGACTTTTATTTATTTTATTAAATTTAATTTAGGATTTTGGTATCTTAAATATTTAGTTGTATCTTATTTATCCTAAATAAGTAATGTTGTATTTTTATTATATAGATATAATTTTGTGAACATTTTGATATATCATATGTATTTTTGGGAATTTTTTACATTTTTAGAGTTAAAATACTTCAGGGGTATTTTGGTATTTTTCCATTTATTTCTTTATTTATTGGGGATTTCTTTTCCTTCTGGGCTTGACTCAGCAGCGAACCTGGTCTATAGGCCGATTTGGCCCACCTCGGCCAAACTGGTTTGGCCCATTCCACTCCCTTTCCCTTTCTCACCCTCTTCTCACGCATCCAGACACGTACCTCCTCCTTTATTCCTCGCGTTCTTCTTCTACGGTCGATGCGCCGCCAGTGCTCCCGCCTACCGCCATGGACACCATCATCAATGCCCGCTGCCGCCTCCTACAGATACTGCCTCACTTGGGTCTCCTCCGTTGGTAACCCTTGGCCTCAACGCTCCCCTATTCTGTACGAGCCCTTGCCCATGATTAACCCCAGCCACGTGGGTTGGGTTCACCGGTGTTGATCTCTAGTTCAAGCGCCTGCGCCTTGATACGTCGTAAACGTATCTTAATTTTTGATGCGCCATGCTTGTTTTATATCATTTGTCTTATGTTTTATCTACACTTTAAGGTATTTTTATACACTTTCTATTACTAACCTATTAACAAGATGCCACAGTGCCAGTTGCCTGTTTTCTTCTGTTTTTGGTTCCAGAAAGGCAGAAAATCAATATTCTCGGAATTGGACGGGACAAAAGCCAAAGTCATTATTTTCCCGGAACAACACGGAACCACGAAGCAGAGGTGGAGGAGGACACCAGGGTGGCCGCACCCCCTAGGCGCGGGCAGGCCCTGGTGGCGCCTACGGGAGTGTGGGCCCCTGTCCCTCCACCGACCTTGCCTCCTTCGCCTATAAAAGTCCCCTGGGGAGAAAACCCTAAATAATCCATCATACTTCTAGAAAAAGTTCCGATGTGCCGCCGCCACCAAAAGGGAGATTTGGGGGACAAAAAGTCTCTATTCCGGTACCCCGCCGGGATGGGGAAGTGCCCCCGGAGCCATCTCCATCGATCTCCATCTCCATCTTCATCACCATTGCTGATTCCCATGATGAGGAGGGAGTAGTTCGTCCTCGAGGCTAAGGGCTCTACCGGTAGCTATGTGTTCATCTCTCTCTCTATGTATGATCTTGTCGTGGTCATAAGCTTTGTAATCAAGTAGATCTACCTTGCTACTCAAGTGCTTCAGTAGATCTTTGCTCTCCACATGTGTGTGAAAGTGACAACGTGCACACCATGGTGGCACTTAGGCTTGAGTGTACATAAATACTCATTGTGCTTTAATAGATCTATGATTTTCCCCACGTGTGTGAAAGTGACAACGTGCACGCCATGTGTGGCACTTAGGCTAGACTACATATATATTTGTTATGAGTTATATTTGGAGTTGGATGTATTTATGAAATTGTGGTGTTTGTTGGAACCATCTAGTGCTCAAGGTGACAATGTGGGGTTATCTAGATTGGGAAAGGCGGACTTTGAGGTGTGCTGTTATAGCCCTACCATGGATTAGAGTGTCCAACCGGAGAGTAGTTAAGAGTAGTATCATGAAGAGAGGATATTTATATGAGAGAGTGTTCACTAGTGAAAGTATGATCCCTAGGCCTTGTTTCTAAACATTGAAACACCATTTGCATCTAGATCTGTTGCATGTTTGCTTGCTTCCATCTTTATTTCAGTTTGCTTTTAGTCTCACACACGTTACCCCACGTCAACAAAAAGTTAGAAGCTATTTTCTGGCACCGTTACCACTTGTATTTTACTATCTCTTCGACAAACTAGTGCACCTATACACCTGACAAGTATATTGGATGTGTTGGGGACACAAGAGACTTCTTGTATCTTGATTGCAGGGTTGCTTGAGAGGGAATACCTTTGACCACTTCCTCCCTGAGTTCGATAAACCTTGGGTAATCCACTTAAGGGAAACTTCCTGCTGTTCTACAAACCTCTGCACTTGGAAGCCCAACAACTGTCTACAAGAATAGAAATGCATAGACATCAAGCTATTTTCTGGCGCCATTGTCGGGGAGGTTTTGGCCTTTTACCTTTCCTCCATGTCAAGCTCCATCAAAGCTATTTTCTGGCACCGTTGCCGAGGAGGTAAGGTAAAAGGTACTCACATCCTCCGGTGTGAGTGCTCGAAGTTATCTCCTTTAGATTCTTCAATTTTGTCTTTTTGTTTCTTGTTTTCACTAGTAATTAGTTAGGCTTAATGGAAAACAACAACAAAATTGGAGAGATTTATAGTGTTTATCTTGAGTTAGGACATGAAGTGTTTGAAGAGAAAATTAAAAAGCCTATGGAACTTTATTTGCATGCTAATAACAATGTTATTAGTATGAATGCTTTGAACACCATTGTTGCTAATGCTATGGAAAAGTCTAAGCTTGGGGAAGCTAGTTTTTATGAAAATGATCTTTTTAGTTCCCCAGCTTTGGAAGATAGCTATTCTATTGCTTATGATGATACCAAACCTCCAATATATGATGATTACAATGATGAATATGATATTTTCAGTCCACCTACTATTGAGGAGAAAATTAATTGTGATTACAATATGCCTCCTATATTTGATGACTATGGTGATGAGAATATTAATGATAGCTATTTTGTTCAATTTGCTCCCACTGTGATTTATAAGCATGACTATGCTTATGTGGAGAGTAATAATCATTTTATGCATGTGTCTCATGATAAGAATGTTTTATGTGATAGTTATATTGTTAATTTAATTCATGATGCTACTGAAAGTTATTATGAGAGAGGAAAACATGGTCTTAGGCATCTCAACAATATTAAGTTTCCCCTCTTTATGTTGAAAATTTTGAAGTTGCATTTGTCTTGATTTCCTATGCTTATTGCTTTGTGCTTTCATGACTTGTTTCTTTACAAGATTCCTATGCATATGAAGTGGGTTAGACTTAAATTTTTTTTATATTTGCTTCTTGATGCTCTCTTTTACTTCAATTAATATTTCTTATGTGAGCATCTTCTCAAACTATCAAGCCTAACTTAAAGGCGTTAAAGAAAAATACTTGTTGGGAGATAACCCAAGAGTTTTCTTGAGTCTTGGAAGTTATTACCTCTGTAATAACACTAGTGCAGACCCCCCCTTTAAATCCGGTTGGGAGGGCCCTCTAACAGCGGTTCTTCAACCGCTGTTGAGGGTTCGGTGTTAGAGGGGGGGCCTTTAACACCGGTTCTTATACGAACCGGTGTTAAAGGTGGCGACGTACGGGCTCAGCAATTTCTTTAACACCGGTTCGGGCTGGAACCGGTGTTAAAGGTTCTTTCGCGAAGATGATTTAGGCCGTTTTCTCGCCATGCAGAAAACGCCTAAATCTTCGCCACGGCAGAGTTCTGCCCCGCCTGCTGGCGTATTTCTGGAGGGGGGAGGGGGAATCGATCGGGAGCGGTATACACATGCATCGTCATCGGTACATACGAGTACATGAATAATTAAGCAACTATTATTATACACAAACATTGTCATCGGCACATACATCGTCATCGGCACATACATCGTCATCGTTCATTTTGGTGGATATCTAAAGAGTTCTCCGCCAGGCGTGACGACCTCATCAAGTATGAACCCCACCAATTCCTCTTGAATGGCTCGTATGCGTCAAATGGTAGGAGTTGGTCCGCATCCGCTCGATCTGAATATATATGAAGAATGGGTCAATATATATATAAGAATAAAACTCAACACAATTGATGGTAATAAAATAATGTTGTGGACTTTGTTTACTTACTTTAAGTTGTTCTAGTGCGGCTTGTCCCGTCAAGACATATCGTGGTTGTAATGAACTCGCAAACATAGTACCCACATAAGTTATTGTCGTGTCCTCGATGCGCGACTTTACGAGAATAGAGAGTTCAATCAAAATAATAATCAATAAAGCATGATATAATGGAATTGGAAGCTAGCTAGTATTACTTACATTTTGGTCTACAAATTTTAGTTCTTCTGACCATTCACCCACGGCCCTGCCCGTGAACCTTTTCCAAACCCTGTCCGGCAAAGAAAATGGATAAAGGAGTAATTAATTACTTGTTGTCACGAAAGTTGCCGATCTAGTGCGATAATATGATTGAAATTACCTCTAGAGCATCTTTCTAAAGTCTGCCCATATCTCTTTTTCTTTTCGTAACGAGTCCATGACAAGGACTTTTCCTGAGTCGGGTTGAATGACTAGCAGAAAAAAGTGGAACCTACGCACGCATAACTCATCATCAGTTACACTTAACATCGAGTAAGCTGAAATAGAATGTGTACAAGAGAGAGGGTAACAGTACTCACGAGAAGTTGTAAGGCAATAGTATTTCCCTTTTGGTTTGTTGTCTCAGTAAATACCTTAGCAAGTAATCTTCTGTTTGCCCGGGTTTGGTTCTTACCACTTCTTCATGAACTCTATTTGGGTCAACAAACCCAATGTCAAAAGGGCCTCCTTTCCTGCATTCCATAACCTTTTTCCTGCATAATAGTATATACATATATGGTGAGCATATATATATATACATGCAATTAATGAAGTGAATGAGATGAGATATAAATTACATAAATAGTACTTACACACAATAAAGGCTGATGGCAGCTTTGTCGAGTTCCTTCTGATTAAATAGAAAATGCAAGTCTTGAATGTTGAAGTCGATCCCGTCATCTCCGCACAAGAAAATCCCATCTCTTATATGCGCCGTGATCCATTCTTCCTTTCTCGTCTTGCAGAAATCAAGGTACCACTTGTGCAATTTTCACATCTTTGTTGGTAGATTCTTGAGCTCCTCTTTCTTGACGAGATTCTTCTCATACTTCCATGGCTGTATGGGGTTGGCATCGCATTTGGGCAAGTTGTCTCCCATGATGTTCAAGTATGCAATGTAACTCATCCCCATCTCATTGGCCTTTCTTTGTAGCTCTGCCTCGTAATCATTTATGGGAGGAGCGTCCCGTGTGTCGAACACTTGGAGCGGGGCGCATGATTGGTTTTCCTGCTCTCCGAGCATGGGAACTGTTTTCTGGGATGCCTCACGACTGCTACTTTCAGTCTCCCTACGGCGCCTTGCATCCGCCTTCAAAATCTGGCGCTCGTAGTCCAGCACAAGTGGGGTTTTAGGTTTCAAAAGATTTTTGTAAACTTCTCCACCACCGCCGGATCTATTTTCTCCTTTGGCTCGGCCCGTCTAGGTGCAAAGAATTTCTTTACCTCTTCTTCCAAGATCCTATTGGTCTCCTCGTCGCTGCGATTCCACGGTAAAACCGGCAATGGCTTGGCGGAAGGCTGCAGGACGTAGTTTTTTGAACTCTTTGGCGTACGGTTTCCTGCGGATTTCTTTGTGGCAGTGCCAGTGATGCTCTTTGTGGCAGTGCTCTTCCGCTTACGCTGAGGAGATGGCTGAAGCACCGGAGATGGCTGACGGGCCGGAGATAGCTGACGCGCCGGAGATGGCTGCCGCGCAGGAGATGGCTGCCGCGCCGGAGATGGCTGAAGCACCGGAGATGGTTGACGCGCAGGAGATGGCTGTCGCGCAGGAGATAGCTGAAGCGGCTCAGACTGCTGACGCTGCAGAGACGGCGGGGGTTCCAGTGGCCTCCAATTTGGAAGCACGATGTGTTCCTTCTTCCAAAGAATGGTTGTTTTCATTGCAAATTTGAGTTGAGTTTCCCCTTCACCTGTAGCATGGTCAAGTTGTGCTTCCTCATATTCCTTCACAACCTCATCCACCCCGACAATAGCATAGCCATCTGGAATCGGTCGGCAGTGGTAAGTTCCACCAGCTACAGGAGGTAAGGCATAGCCGACAGCCACCTTAATGGATAAGCCCATTAATCTCACATGCAGCTCAGCGTGTTCGCTCTCCGTGATCTCATCCACGGGGTATCGAGGACCCGCCATTTCAAGCGTACGCGTTCTCCGTGGAAGCCACGCCGCTTTTCCGCTGCAGAGTCTGGCCACGGCAGCTTCCAATGCGTGCTCTTCGTGCGCTGAGATGGGCCGGTAGCTTGATGGTTTCATAGCATTCACTTGCCGCAGCGCCGCAAGTGCATGTTCTATCTGTGTCATCCGCTCAGTATGCTCTTTTATTTTCGCGCCATTCGTAAGAGTCGCTCCACTCGCAAACCCATCCTTCCACGCCATACCCCCGTGCCTCGTGCATGCATGTGGTGTTCTTTTACCGATGGCGTGTGAGCTGGTCATTCTCTCTGCCGGATGGAAGGTCCTCGGATGTTTCCTCGTATGCCGTGATGAGTTCAAGGACGGTTTGGCAAGGAGGGTTGGGAAGATACACAATCCTCGCTTCGGGTCCAACCTTGCCCCAATTCCAGAGAACCAAGTCTTTGCACGAGGTCCCACCCATCTGCTCCGGGTGTGATCCTCTAGCGCAGGCCTTCTCAACTTCCTCCCACTTAGGCCTCGAGATATGTAGCCACCGACCCCGCCCTCCGTGATATTCCTTCTTCGGGCATTAAGCGTATTGGTTTCGACCTCTTTTAGCTATAGCACTTTTTTTATATGTCACAAATTCAGGCCGTTGAGGTCTTATCTTCGCATAATATGCGTCTTGAAATCTGAGTCTCGCCACTTTGACAAATTTGTTCAATTTGTCTTCCGGCCATAAAAGCGCCACCATCTTCTTTAGAGTCCACTTTGACCTTTTCCTTTATAAACGGTTGTTTTCATCCTCCTCCGCTAAGGGTGAAATTTACCAACAACGAATTCCAAAGCGCTTTTGGATCTTTCATCGACAAGGTACCGGCCTTCTTGGGCTTATTCCAATTTTCAATTATGATTGGGATTTGGTCCCTAACAAGAACTCCAGCCTGACGTACAAATTTGTCTACGGCCTTCTTGGGCTCCATCGGCCTGCCATCAACACGGACTGCTTCGATCGTGAACTTTGCACGATCTTTCAACCGATGGCTCGCTACCGCTTGCTCTTTTTCGTAGAAGAAGATGGTTGCTGGCTGGTCGATCCAGAGGGCTAAAAGAAGAAAGAAGCGTTAATTAATATATGTAGAAGAAGATTGTTGGTGGAAGTCAGCAGAGGCTTAATCAATGCATATACCTCGTCGGACTTTGTAATCACTAAATTGCATTCACCGGAGTCTTCATCTTCTCAATGACTACTTGAGCTGTCATCATGTCCCTCCAAGTTCAGATATTGTGAGGTGTCCTCATCAATAATGTTCTCCATTATTTCTTCTTCTTCAAGATTTCTACTAAGTGGATCCATAGTTTCTAAAACAATAATATTATCTAGAGTAAGAGTGTAAACATTCAAGTGGACTTGGATTCATACACACATATACATATTATTCATACAAAAATACACAAATAAATACACAAATGAAATTAAAACCCTAAGGATGCTTGATCATTTTAAACGAGTTCCGAGGGGTCCAAACCCTAATCAGGATGAGTCAGAGCTACACCTACACCTATAAGCAGTCCAATTTGTATACAAGTTTTAATCTATGCATGTAGTACAATTTATATTAGCCGGTGAAACTATGTTGCCCGCGAACCCGCCCCGCTTGACACCCTATCTATACTACTAGTCCCTCCATAATTACATGCCATCTTAGTTTCGATTTCCCGATTTTGACCATCAAGTTCACCACCAACACTAAGTAAACAATATTATCGATGTTACAACATCAGAAACTTTACTCAAATATGAATACACGACTACATCTTTTATACATCACACATATTCCCCACATTGTTCACAGATGCAGAGGCGTGGATGGCTGCCGCATTGACACATTGTTCACATTGTGCGCCAGCTTTGACACATTGTTCACATTGTGCCGCCGACGACTGCCGGACGCAGAGGCGTGGACGGCGGCTCTGACGGCGAGGGCGAGGGCGGCAGCTCCGACGGCGAGGGCTGGACGCGGCGCCGGCGCGGCTGCTCTCTCGCCTCTCTCATGGATGCATTATAAAATAATTGCATTTTAAATTATTTCATTTTAAATTATTTTTTGGAACATTATAAAACCATTTGCATTTTTGGAATTTACTTAAACAATTTTCTTAATTAGAAAACATTTATGGAAATGTTTTTATCGCTTACAGATAGGGCCCACATGTCAGGTATTTTCTTCACTGAAATAATTACAGAAATAATAAAAGAAAAAGAAAACGATTATTGCATCACGCTGACGTCAGCAATGGAGCTCCTCTCAGGTCGATCTTGCTCCCGTCGATCTGCTACACACGGGGACTTGTGGTTGGGCTGGTTGGAAAGAGGAGGTCGAGGTGGACCTAGTAGTGGCGGCGCCTCCCCTTTTTGGTCGTCGGAGAACAGAGAACAAGGAGGAATTGTGGCGGTCGGCGGCGGTTACACGATGCGGAGGCGATATAGAGCGTGAGGGAGGAAGAGAAGATGTGCCTGAGCACCAGAGGCTCACCAGGAAGCCGACGGTGGGGTCGACGAGGCCAGGGAAGGTCGGGGTTGCCGGTAGTGTCGATGGAGAGCGGCGGACAGAGGTGGAGGTGACAGGGCCGACGATTCAGGGCACCCACGGCCGATTCCTCCCTCACTCTCCGAGGGCGGTGGCGGCCGGCGGTGGCTTCTCTCTGCTCTGATGGGCGGTGGCGGTGGTGGCGCTTCTCTCTGCTCCGATGGCAGGCGTGGTGGATTCGATCTGGCTCTGGGGGGAAAAAAGGAAGGGGAAGGCGAATTTAATACCCCCCTTTAACACTGGTTCATGGCTGGAACCGGTGTTAAAGGGGGGGATTCCATTTCACAAGATGATTATTACACTTTAACACCGGTTCCGCATAAGAACCGTGTTAAAGGAAGTCATAAACGAAATAATCGCTTCCCTTTAACACCGGTTCGTGTCTGGAACCGGTGTTAAAGGGGGGGCATTTATTTCATGCATTAAAGAGGCATTTTTAATTCAAAAAATAGGATATGAATTTAGAAAATTCATATCTTTTTCATTTCAACTCAAAAAAATATGAATAATATATCATAATTTTCAGAAAAATAATATCTATCCATTCATGTAAATCATTTTATATTTACTTTACATGAAAATTTTCAAAATGATTAAAACACTTACATATAAATTTTGATTATTCAATTCAAACAAAAATAAATTGTTAAATCCTAAAACTTTGAACATAAGAAATATTAAGCATCTAAAAAGGAATCTAACCCTATTTTATTAGAGCAAATCATATTTTAATGCCGCATCTTTTGTATTAACATTTTTGAATTGATTGGATATTTAAATGTCGCATCTTTTGTATACACTTGAATCTCACCAAGCCTCGCTCAACTTGCATTGTTTTTTTGATAAAATAGCATATTTTGAACCTAAAAATGATTTTTGTAAAAAATCATGAGCATCGTATCATGTACCTGTAGTTCATATCTGACCCACTTCCTATCGATTCTGCAGGAATTTGTCTTTTTCACCAGAGGTGGACGGAAAGGTTTCAGATCCCCCTGTTAGTACATTGTGCATATAAGGTGTTCTAGTATTTTTGTAAAATGTGTTGGTGGTTTTTTGAATTAGCCATTTGGTGGTTGCTTCACAAAACCGTCCGTTTTTTATGCTCGGAAAATAGAAAATGCCTTTTTGGTGCGATAAAAAGGAAAACTTCCTCTTGCAACATTGTTTGCCATGCCATGATACACATGTATGCACAATATGGCCATATTATCAGAAACTATGCCTTGATTCTAGCCATAACATTGGTCATTTGACCCGAAAGCCAAGAAAGCTCGAATGAGATAGGTCATTTTGTAAAGGTTTTTTCGAGACATAATCAATATACCAAGTTTGAGATTTTTCCTTCTAACTATGTCACATAATATAACACCACGCGAAGGTTTCGCACTGTTTCGATCTTTTTTTATCCCCGTTTTAAACTATCGACAAACTTTGTCGAACAACGGGCATGATGATTCTTAGCTCGGGGCCAAGCCTCGCTCAACTTGCATTGTTTTTTTGATAAAATAGCATATTGTGAACCTAAAAATGATTTTTGTAAAAAATCATGAGCATCGTATCATGTACCTGTAGTTCATTTCTGACCCACTTCCTATCGATTCTGCAGGAATTTGTCTTTTTCACCAGAGGTGGACGGAAAGGTTTCAGATCCCCCTGTTGGTACATTGTGCATATAAGGTGGTCTAGTATTTTTGTAAAATGTGTTGGTGTTTTTTTGAATTATCCATTTGGTGGTTGCTTCACAAAACCGTCCGTTTTTTATGCTCGGAAAATGGAAAATACCTTTTTGGTGCGATAAAAAGGAAAACTTCCTCTTGCAACATTGTTTGCCATGCCATGATGCATATGTATGCACAATATGGCCATATTATCGCAAACTATGCCTTGATTCTAGCCATAACATTGGTCATTTGACCCGAAAGCCAAGAAACCTCGAATGAGATAGGTCATTTTGTGAAGGTTTTTTCGAGACATAATCAATATACCAAGTTTGAGATTTTTCCTTCTAACTATGTCACATAATATAACACCACGCGAAGGTTTCGCACTGTTTCGATCTGTTTTTATTTTTTTATCCCCGTTTTAAACTATCGACAAACTTTGTCGAACAACGGGCATGATGATTCTTAGCTCGGGGCCAAGCCTCGCTCAACTTGCATTGTTTTTTTTTGATAAAATAGCATATTGTGAACCTAAAAATTTGTAAAAAATCATGAGCATCGTATCATGTACCTGTAGTTCATATCTGACCCACTTCCTACCGATTCGGCAGGAATTTGTCTTTTTCACCAGAGGTGGACGGAAAGGTTTCAGATCCCCCATGTTGGTACATTGTTCATATAAGGTGGTCTAGTTTTTTGTAAAATGTGTTGGTGGTTTTTTGAATTAGCCATTTGGTGGTTGCTTCACAAAACCGTCCGTTTTTATGCTCGGAAAATGGAAAATGCCTTTTTGGTGCGATAAAAAGGAAAACTTCCTCTTGCAACATTGTTTGCCATGCCATGATGCACATGTATGCACAATATGGCCATATTATCACAAACTATGCCTTGATTCTAGCCATAACATTGGTCATTTGACCCGAAAGCCAAGAAACCTCGAATAAGATAGGTCATTTTGTGAAGGTTTTTTCGAGACATAATCAATATACCAAGTTTGAGATTTTTCCTTCTAACTATGTCACAAAATATAACACCACGCGAAGGTTTCGCACTATTTCGATCTTTTTTTTTATCCCCGTTTTAAACTATCGACAAACTTTGTCGAACAACGGGCATGCTGATTCTTAGCTCGGGGCCAAGCCTCTCTCAACTTGCATTGTTTTTTTCATAAAATAGCATATTTTCAACCTCGAATGAGAATGCAACTAATAGTAAGTTACATAAAGCTGAACTGGAACTGAAAATTAAGATACATAAAAGAACTGAAAATTAAGATACATGGCCAGATTAAGTAACAATCGGCCGAACTTGTTTCGGAATGTTGGAGTGATTTAGTCATGCTCCTGCCTACACCTATAATACTCATCAGAAGTCGCCGCACTACGCCGCCATCATCGCCGCCGCTGGGGTCGCCGTATTTGAACCTCTGGAGAGTACGCGTGGGCTGGACTTGAGGGTAGCGCGTGGGCTGGACTTGAGGGTAGCGCAGACTGGGGTTAGAGTCGGTGGCACAGGCCATGACGCCTGGAGAGTCCGACCGCGCCACCATAGCCGACGGCCGCCTCGTTGAAGTTAGGAGGAGGTGGGCGTCCTCCTCGTTCTGGCGCCCTCATCACGCCTCGCCGATCCACGAAGAAGGCTTCCCAAGTAGGGAAATAGTTGGGATGCCATCTGGGATTCCTCCGCTGCTCCGGCGTGAGCTAGAAGTAGTAATGGTTCGTGATGGCGATCCGGCGCGCCACACCTAGAGGGACAGGAGGAACCGGCACGCCTCCGACGCCAAGATCCAGGGACGGGGGACACAAGAGTCGGGGGTAGTTCGAGGCGCAAAGCGCCTCCGCCTCCCTGGGGGTTAGTGATGAGGTTGCAGATATGAGTCTAGAGATGTGCAATGACAATGGAGGCCAACCCTACATATATATAATGAACTAGCGGGAATAACTGGAGGGAAGAACTGGCGGGAAGAAAAATGGCGGGAAAAAATGGCGGGATGAACCTTTAGTCCCGGTTGGAGACACCAACCGGGACAAAACACGAGTCATCACTAATAATAGGGGTGAGTGTCGACATTATTTCGTAAGTGTCGACACTATGTCGAGCTGCTTGTACTATAAATATGCATCCTTGTGAGTCCAGTCCTCCAGCCAGTTTGAGGCTATGCCTTACCTCCTTTCGAGAGCAGGGACACCGCTACGACCAGTTTTAGGGAGATGCCGACGGAGCCCAGTCCTCCGGCATCTCCGAGAAACTGGTCATAGAGGCACTTCCTAATATGTGAAATTAGTTAGCTCCCAGGTGTATTGATCTAGTTAGAGAAGTTACAAAGCTGCAAGATGGTTTTCGAGACCAGGGACACCACTACGGCCAGTTTCAGGGAGATGCCGATGGAGCCTAGTCCTCCGGCATCTCCAAGAAACTGGTCATAGAGGCACTCCCTAATATGTGACCGCGCGCGTTTGGAGATCAGATCTTAATGGTAAGTACGAATCGGGACAACTTCTTCTCATAGTCCCGGTCCATCCAAAAAACAAGACTAACACTCAAGACATGTATTAATATTAAAAACATGAACTAGAGTTACATAATATGAGCATGAACTTCTTGGCATATGTCCTTCCTTATGATCGCTTCAGACGTAACCATGGAGCATCTTCTTTACTTAACGGAATGCTTGGGTCATTTTTCACTGTGAAGGGCGGAATTTCATCAAACTTATTATAATCTTCGACATATACATCTTGTCCTCGATTCCCACGATGTTTCTTTTCCCTGAAAGAACTATGTGACGCTTTGGCTCATCATATGATGTATTCGTTTGCATATTTTTTCTTTTTTTTGGTCTGGAGGACATGTCCTTCACATAGAAAACCTAAGCCACATCATTGGCTAGGACGAATGGTTCGTCTAAGTTCTTGTCTACCTTCATAAGATTGTTGAGATCCACCATTGTCATTCCGTACTTCTTGTCTACCTCAACCCCTCCTCCTGTTAGCTTGACCCATTTGCATTGAAACAAGGGGACCTTAAAATTAGGTCCATAGTCAAGTTCCCATATCTCCTCTATGAACCCATAATACGTGGTCTTATGCCCATTGTCTTCTGCTGCATCGAAGCGAACACCACTGTTTTGGTTGGTGCTCTTTTTATCTTGTCCTATCGTGTAAAATGTATTCCCATTTATGTCGTACCCTTGGAAAGTACATACAGTCAAAGATGGTGTCCTGGCCAACAAGTACAGCTGATCCCCAACAGTGGTGTTATTCGTGAGAAGTCTTTGCAGCCTGCCGCCAAAACTCGCCATGTGTTCACTTATAATCCATTCATCAGACTGTCCCGGGTGTTTGAGGCGTATTAAATTCTTGTGTTCATTGATATACGGGGCAACCAAGATAGATCTTTGTAAAACCGTGTAGTGTGCTTGATTGAGAGAATGCCCGTCCCTACATATCATTGCTTTACATCCTAGGGTGCCTTTTCCACGCAGTCTCCCCTCATGTCGTGATTCTGGAACACCAATCGCCTTAAGGTCAGGAATAAAATCAACACAGAACTCAATGACCTCCTACATTACATAGCCCTTGGAGATGCTTCCTTACGGCCTATACGATTATGAACATATTTCTTTAAGACTCCCATGTACCTCTCAAAGGGGAACATATTGTGTAGAAATACAGGACCGAGAATGGCAATCTCTTCTACTAGGTGAACCAGGAGATGCGTCATAATATTGAAGAAGGATGGTGGGAACACCAACTCAAAGCTGACAAGACATTGGGCCACATCTGTTTGTAACCCTGGTAGGCTTTCTGGATCGATTACCTTCTGAGATATTGCATTGAGGAATGCACATAGCTTCACAATGGGTACTCGAACATTTTCGGTAGAAGCCCTCAATGCAATCAGAAGCAATTGTGTCATAATCACGTGGCAGTCATGAGACTTCAGGTTTTGGAATTTTTTCTCTGCCATATTTATTATTCCCTTTATATTCGACGAGAAGCCAGACGAGACCTTGATCGCTCGGACATTCAAAAAGATTTCCTTCTCTGCTTTGGTAAGAGCGTGGTGGCAGGAGTTAAGTGGCATCGTTTACCCTTCTCGTTCTCGGGATGCATAGGCTCTTCAGGGCTTTCGTGACGTTGCTGGTCCCGTGCTTCTGGTGTATCTTTTGTCTTCCCATACACTCCTAGAAAGCCTAGCAGGTTCACGCAAACATTCTTCGTCACGTGCATCACGTCGATTGAAGAGCGGGCCTCTAAGACTTTCCAATAGGGTAGGTCCCAAAATATAGATTGCTTCTTCCACATGGGCGCATGTCCGGCATCGTCATTCGGAACAGATAGACTGCCAGGACCTTTTCCAAAGATTACTTCTAGGTCCTTGACCATACCAAATACCTCCTCACCGGTACGGAGGACAGGCTTCCTACGGGGTTCTGCCAGACGTTTGAAATGCTTTCCTTTCTTTCTTATTGGATGCAGGTTCGGAAGAAATCAGCGATACCCTAGGTACACAACCTTCTTACATTTATCCAAATATACACTTTCAGTCTCATCTAAACAGTGTGTGCATGCATTGTATCCCTTGTTTGTCTGCCCTAAAATGTTACTAAGAGCAGGCCAATCATTGATGGTTACGAAAAGCAATGTTCGTAGGTCAAATGGCTCCCCTTTGTGCTCATCCCACATACGTACACCTGGTTTGGCCCACAGCTGTAAAATTTCTTCAACTAATGGCCTTAGGTACACATCAATGTCGTTGCCGGGTTGCCTCGGGCCTTGGATGAGCACTGGCATCATAATGAACTTCCTCTTCATACACAACCAAGGAGGAAGGTTATAGATACATAGGGTCACAGGCCAGGTGCTATGACTGCAGCTCTGCTCACCAAAAGGATTCATGCCATCTGTACTTAGACCAAACCTTAAGTTCCTTGCGTCACGTGCGAAGTCCGGGTACTCTCGCTCGACTTTTCTCCACTGTGACCCATCAGCGGGGTGTCTCAACATCGCGTCTTTCTTACGGTCTTCCATGTGCCATCGCAACAACTTGGCATGCTCTTTATTTCTGAAGAGACGTTTTAACCGTGGTATTATAGGAGCATACCACATAACCTTGGCGGGAACCTTCTTCCTAGGGGCCTCACCCTCAACATCGCCAGGATCGTCTCGTCTGATCTTATACCGCATGATGCAAAGGCATACCGCATGCATCCAAATTCTCGTACTTCTCACCGCGGTAGAGGATGCAATCATTAATGCAGCATGTATCTTCCGCGCCTAATCCTAGAGGGCGATAACCTTCTTTGCTTGTTATGTACTGTCGGGCAACTCATTATTTCTTGGAAGAAGATTCTTCATTTTTTACCGACAACTTTGAAAATGCGCTGTCAGTCACACCATTCTCTGCCTTCCATGGCAGCAAATCCATTGTGGTACCTAGCTTTTTGTGGCCATCTTCGCAAGTTGGATACAACAATGTTTTGTGATCCTTTAACATCTGCTCCAGCTTCTCCTTCTCCTTTTCAGTTTCACATTCTTCCTTTGCATCAGTAATGGCCCGACCAAGATCGTCATCAGCGGGCCCATCTGCTCCCTCTTGATCTTCATTATCTACCCCTGTTGCATTATCATCATATTCAGGATACATATTATGATAGTTGTCATCATCCTCTTATTCTTCGTTGTCTTCCATCACAACCCCTTTTTCTTCGTGCTTGGTCCAACAATTATAGCTAGGCATGAAACCGGATCGAAGCAGGTGGGCGTGAATGGTTCTGGTATTTGAGTAGTCTTTCTTGTTCTGACAGTGAACACACGGACAGCACATAAAACCATTGTGACCACGGTTTGCATTAGCCACAACGATGAAATTTTGGAGGCCCGTAATGTACTCGGAAGTGCGGCGGTCACCGTACATCCATTGCCGGTTCATCTACATTAATATGTAGTATATATCAAAAAATAATAGGGAGATGACCATTTATATATATAGGACATCAATGACACATGAAAGGATAGTTGCCGGCCTCGACCGAGACAGAAAGAGCAACAAGAAAACTTATTTTGAGCTCTCGGGCATTTCACCGAACACCTCTTGTGCATATGAAAAAAAAAACTAGCACTCTTCACACCCTCTTGCTAGGCTCCAAAATGAGAAAGAATGGAAGAGTGGGGTGTGTGTGGGCTGGGGTGGTGTCTTATATAGCCCCCCCACCCTTTAACACCGGTTCATGCCACGAACCGGTGTTAAAGGGGGGGCTGCGCGGGCCACTGTTGCAGGGTCCTGCCACGAACCGGTGTTAAAGGGGGGCTCCTTTTTTGCCGCAGGGGCCACGCTGATACGCCCCCCCCCCCCTTTAACACCGGTTCGTAGAAGAACCGGTGTTAAAGCCCTTTTTCTGAATCAACAAAAGGCCTCGTTTCCACTAGTGTAACCTCTCCTTATCCTTTTTGTTTGCTTTTTGTGCCAAGAATGACCTCTAATGAGAGGGAAGTAAGATTTGGGAAGTTGCTGTCCCGAAACAGATTTCTATCATCCACCATAAAAATTCGTGAGGAGTCTCTGTAAGTCGGATTGAGCTGAAAATTTACAAATAAATCCCCCAGTATGTTAGCTAACTTTCGTTAGTTCAACACTGTTTGATTTGAGCAACATATGGTCTTCGAAAAAATAGGTTTATACCTGCTGGTCTGTTTTGACAGATTTCTGACATTATTTGCATTTGCTTCTTATTGATTCCTTTTTGGGTTCTTTTTGGGAAATTGAGCTTTTTGAAGGAGTTACTACAGTACCTTGTGTTTTTAGAGAAATTTTTTTCTGTTCTAAAGCTAAACCCAAGGGTCTATTATCTTTTGAATACACTAATGTTGCTAATGACGATTGTGTGAAGTTTTGTATGTAGGAAAATTTTCAGGTGTAGAGTAAGAATGATGTAATGAGATGAAGAATGGACAAAAGATCAATCTTGGGGATGCCACCCCGTGTCACCCCAAGAAATATTCAAGAGGTACAAGCGTCAAAGCTTGGGGATGCCCAAGGCATCCCCTTCTTCATCAATAAAAACCTCAGGTCTTTCTAGACACTTCGTTTTTATTGTTTCATGCACAGTTGTGTTGTTCTTGGAGCGTCTTAGTATTCGTTTTTGGTTTTTGGTTGCTTAGTTTGATTGAATAGTTGGTTGATCCCAGCATACTTCTTTTGGAGAGAGACACACTCTATTTTCATTGTCTAGAACACTCTAGTTTTCATTCTTATTGTTCTGTGAGTGTTCTCTTTAGCTAGCACTGTGTTTAGCATTAGTTTTCTTTTGCTTTCAGCTTAGAACTTTTTAGTTCTTCTTTTTGGATTTGTGAGATAATATCACTGATCTTTATTGATGATTATCTTTGTGAGTTGTTTCAAATAGGTCGATTGGTGTTGGAAAAGAGTAGGAAGCTGCTTGCTTAAGTGGTACAAAAGGGAGCTTGTTTTGACTGTGGCTTAGACTTTATCATGTCATGCTAGATGTTGTTTTGACTTTATGCTTAGTGATGATTGCTGTAGCATGACTTGTTCCAAACAATTGGGATTGCTTAATGTGCCTTGAAGGAATCATGCGTTGTTTTAGCATACAAAAGCATAGTATTGTGGTATTCTCCTTTGATGCTTTGTTTGGGTTGACTTGGTAGATGCTCACACCATGTTATGACTATGAACTAGTCACCATATCCTCTATGATCATTTATTCCATGACTTGTAGTACCACTTTATGCTTTGATTCGTAATATTTTGTCGCTCTGCACGATTATGGCCATTATTGCTCTCTAGGTTGGTCGCTCCCAGTCTTTTGCTAGCCTCCACTTGTATGAGTAAGCTCTACTCATTCATCCAACTCCCAAGAAACCAAGTTTTTCCAAAGTTTCCAGTATAAATTCCTATGCATGGTGTGTTACACCATTCCAAGTATATTCTTGTTTTCATCTATCTTCCAATTAAAAAGTATTTTGTCATGTGAAAACTTAGTGATTAAAGCCCTCACAAACTTGATGGAACACTTTATATTCTTTGCCAACTTGAACCATTGTGTCGTCTATGTTGTATATGCTTGAACTTATACGTTGGAATTAGCAGAACCGTGCTATCACAGGGAACGTTTTCAACATTGCACTTGTACTTTGTACACAATTGATATCATGCTCTTTTGTCTATGGATGTCACTGGTGTGAAATAAAGAGGGAACTTGTAAGTCCACGGAGTTATGTATTTTATATTAGAGAAACGCCTGGGCCGCTAGCCTCAGCCATGCCTAACCATGGTGGAAACTTGTAGCATCACCATAATGAGCTATCTATTAAGCATCCTCAATAAAAAGCTATGCACATAGTAAATAAAAAGATGGATGTGATGCTTATTGTCTGCTTTCCTTGTCATTTTGGTTATGGGATAGATCCTGTACCATGTGCAAGGGGTACCCCGTTGGAAGTTCTCTATGATACATGATGACCCACAAGTATAGGGGATCGCAACAGTCTTCGCGGGTAGTATTACCCAATTTATTGATTCGATACAAGGGGAGCCAAAGAATACTTGGAAGCCTTAACAACTAAGTTGTAAATTTAGCTGCACCTAGAAATAGTTCTTTCTCACAGAAGTTTATCAGTAGCAACAGTTTGATAGTAGAAACAGCAAGGCAACAACAATAGCAAAACAGGAGCAATAGTAATAGTAACGGTAACAATGGGATTCGAGTGCGGTAGGCATAGGGATGGATGGACGGGCGTTGCATGGACGAGTTAAATATGTAACTTTAAGATCTAGGGCATTGTAGATAAATAATAACAAGCATCCAAGTATTAAACAATCCTAGGAATGTGCTCCAAATATAGTCATAAGTGCTCGCAATGAGAACTTGCACAACATCTTCTGTCCAGCCAGCTCGTGGCAGCGGGGCCTCTAGGGCACTACTGGCAATTAAGGTGCTCCTTTTAATAGATCACTGGAGCAAAGCATTAACACTCTGTGAACACATGTGATCCTCACACCACAACCATCCCCTCTGGTTGTCCCAATTATTGTCACTTTGGGGCCTTTGGATCCGGACAATGGTATGTGTACACAACTTGCAGATAAGACCACAAACAATACTATCATAATGATTCAATAATAAGTTTAGATCTGAGATCATGGCACTCGAGCCCTAGTGACAAGCATTAAGCACAACAAGTTGCAACAAAGTCAAATATCACTAATAGAGATACTAGGCACTATGCCCTAACAGATCTTATTCGATTACATGATAGAACTCATCCAATCCCTACCATACCCAAGCCTACAACAGGGGATTACTCACTCGTGGATGAGGGAAACATCGATGGTTGATGGAGATGCGTTGGTGATGACGATGGCGATGATCCTCTCCAAATTCCCCGTCCCGGCAGGGTGCCAGAATGGAGTTTCTAGATCCGAATCTTGGTTTCTAGTGGCAGCGGTGGAGCAGAACTCTTTCTGGAAAACTATTGACCCCCCTCGACTTTTAGGTCGAGAGGCAACTTATAGGCGTAGAGGGAGGCCGAGGGGGTGTCTAGGGTGGCTACACCCCCCTAGGCACGGCTAGAGGTGGGCCCGCGCCTGGAAGGGGTGTGGGCCCCGTTCTCCATCTCATCTTCTGGTTCCGTGGGTCTTCTGGCGAAATATAATTTTTGGCATATTTTCTGGGATTTTTCCTGATAGTTTTTTTTCTGCACAAAAACAAGACACCAAGGTAATTCTGCTGAAAACAACGTCAGTCCATGTTAGTTGTATCCAAATCACACAAGTTTAGAGGAGAAGCAATATCAAAAGTGTTCGAGAAAGTAGATACATTTTGGACGTATCAAATCCCCCAAGCTTAGCTTATTGCTTGTCCTCAAGCAATTCAGTTGAAAATTGAGTGCGATAATAATAAGTAGCATGGAACATAAACATAAGCAACATTGTAATGCTCATAGTAAGGTATGATAGAGTGGTATCTCGCTTGCCTTTGTTTGTAGAGCACAATATAAATGTCGAGGCACCTCTGAAGTTCAAGTGAAGACTAGAAGTAAAGATATCAGAGATACAAGGATCAAAGTCATGACATAATTAACCATGTTTTGGAACAAACACAAGAATGACAATTATGCTCTCAAGAAGGTGCTCATAGAATAAGTGGTGACTCAACAAGGTTGTGAAAATGGTTTTGAAAAGTTTGAAAGGCTTCCTAATGCTGAAAGGAAGGTACTCACTAGCTTTGAGCTTTCATTGCCCCTATCATAGGCATCTTCATGTGGTTAAGGTGAAAGTGAGGTCCAATCTGAGTTATATGCTTGGCAGACCATAAACTAGAAATCGAATGTCCCTTGAGTACGAGGGCCGCTCTGCATGCTACTCAACTTTGGTCACCTGCAAGTTCTTGTCATTGTACATACATGCATATCATAGAGAACCACCAACAGGGTACCCCTTGCACATGATACAGGAGCGATCCCGTGATCAAATTGACAAGGCAAGCAGACAATGAGCATCTCAATGATCTTTTTATTTACTATGTGCATAGCTTTTTATTGAGGATGCTTCACAGAATGCTCATTATAGTGGTGCTGCAAGTTTCCACCATGATTAGGCATGGCTTAGGCTAGCGGCCCAGGTGTTTCTCTAACACAATATATTTACTCTACGGACTCACAATCTCCACTCTTATTTCACACTGTCGACATCCACAAAAAAAGAGCAAATTATCAACTGGATAGGATATCCAAAAAGTGTTGAAAGAGTTCCTCGTGGCAGCACGATTCTGCTGACTCCCAGCATATAATTTGCAAGCATATAACTTTCATGGACAGGTCACAATGGTTCAAGATTATTAAGTGCAAGGAATAAAGTGTGCCATCAAGTTCGTGAGAGCTTTACTAACTAACTTTCTCAAAACAGACAAACATTTTATTTGGAAAAAACAAAGCATATTAAATATGCACTGGAATAGCAAATGATGCTAATAGGTAGGTATGGTGGACACTGTTGGCAATATTGGTTTTGGGGAGTTGGATGCACAAGTAGAGCTCATACTCAGTGCAAGTGAAGGCTAGCAAAATATAGGGAGCAAAAAACGAGAGAGCAATAATTATCATAATCATGCTTGCAACAAAACAGGACTAATTATGGCATGAAAGTGATACAAGAACTCTGAGGCAAAATAAATCATCGATCCTTACTAACTATTGTTTATTCATATGCATGCGTGAGCATGTGCAAAGTCGATTCACATGAAACTTCCAGAGGAGGATACCGCAATATCATACCAAAATATGAATAAAACAATGCAAGCAAACATTCATATGACATGCTACAAACTATTAGCAAGCTGGAGCTAATCATAGACAAGAAAAAACTACTAAGCATCCATCAGTAACACACTCCTTACCATGAACAGACTAAGCTGCTCACAATGATGAGTATATGTACAAAAATGAAACAAATAGAGTTTGTTACCAGCCTCTTACCACTCCTCAAGTTGTATAAATCTTCATTATTTCCCTTCACTTGTATGACTTGAATAATAACATGAAACCCAAAATTCACTGAGGACGGCTGAACCCTGCAAAGAACTCACAAAACCAAAGAAGAACAACAAATATTTTTGGTGTTTTCGATTTTTTAAAAGAAGCCAACAAAGCAAAAACAAGAAAAGAAAAAACAAACCAAGAAAAGCAAAATATTTTTGGATATTTTCTTTTAAGGCAAACCAAAGCAAAGAAACAAACCAAGAGAAACAACGAAAATATTTTTGGTATTTTTGTGTTTTTGAGAAAGAAGCAACAAGAACCAAAAAGAAAGCGAAACAATGGATATACAAAGGACCGACCGAACATGATATAAAGAGGAGTGTGATGTCGGTATATCTCCCCCCAAGATTAGGCTTTTGGCCTAAGTGGGGCTCAATCCCATGGTGCCCAAGTAGATGCACCTCCGTAGTACGACGAGGAGGCTCCCTCGTCCTGTTATGAGCTCGAGGACTCTCCAGTGTAGTGTACAGCGGGGTCATACGAGGGTGCTTCCTCCTGAATGTGTCCATAGAAGCTAAGAGAGCGCAGCTTGTCATCCATCTCCTCCGTGGTGCATGACAAAGGTCCATGAGAAATACTGAACAAAGTGGTTTGGGGGAGAGGGATCTCTCTCTCTCTCTCTTCCCCGTCAATAAACATCATTCTATAAACCAAGTTCTCAAGGGTAGAGCCATTAGTGACAAAGTGGTGCGCCTTCATGGCAGCAAGATCAAGCCTCTAAGGAGCCAAAACTGTATCATTTGGATCAACAACAATGTCCAAGGCAGTAGCAACACGCATAGCAATAATTCCCCCATAAATGGGTCCCTTAGCAGTTAAACGACAAGCAATGAGAGAACCAAGATTGTACCTGGTATCATTGTTGATCATAGCATCTAAGAAGGACAAATGATAAATGGAAATATTACTAGTGTTCTCCCTACCAAGAACACTAGTGGCAAGATAGTAAGTGAAGTACCTGATGGCTGGAAGTTGAATGTTTCTTATCATTCCGTGTTGAGCTTTGCGGTTATCATCATTGGTTATTCCGTGGTAGAGCTCCAACAAATCAGTGGGTTAAGCTGAAATCTTCTTTGCTGACCCAGCTGTACCAAGCCCTAGACCCTCACAAAATTTCTTCAATGTCATATGCTAAGACCTGCCATAAACTTTGAAAGAAACATCTGGACTAAACATGTCGTTAGTAAAGGAGAAGCTCTCCACTAATGTTTTAGTGAGCGTGGCATATTGCGCGCTCTCATACTGCATAAGACTTGTTAGACTAGACCTCTGAACCAAGGTCATAAAATCATCAAGAATCCCAGCAGCCCGCAAGAAGGTTTGGCAAGGAAAAGCGGAGTGGTGCGCATCCCCTTCATCTCCCTCGTCGCCGAATCGCGGAGTGATGAGATCCTCATTGCATGAGGGACTAGCACGGGAGAATGATCTTGAAGGCCTTTTCCTTCTAGGTGCATCACTCTCAAATAACTCTCCAAATGTGTGGTTGTCCATGACCACTCTATTCTAAAAAAATTAGATAAACATCAAACCAAGTGATTTCCAAGTTGATAAATGATGAGAAACTACTATAGGAACTTGCTAGAGGGATACACATGCATTAAAATGAAATATATAAGCATAGAACAAGCATGCAAGATCACACAACCTGTCACCTATAGCAGCAAAATACTCAGGATATAATCTATCAATCACAAATCTAATTGGACAAGTGGAGGAGGAACATACCAAGGAGCAATCCCTCCAAAAATCAGCAGCAAAGATGTGCTGAGCAAGGAGATCAGAAATCACGAGCAAGAACAATAAGAACTCGAGCTTGAGCAAGTTTTTCGGTGTTTTTGGGAGAGATAAAGATGGCTATGAGGGGGCACCTTGAAGGGGCCCAGGTGGGCTAGACCCTCCTAGGCGCCACCCACAGGTAGTCCGCGCCTACCATGGGTGTGGTGGTCTGGGGTGGCTCCCTGGGTCACTTCAGGTGTCCCTCTGCCCCTTTTTTCGAGGAAAAATTTATTTTGAATTTTCTGGGATTTTTCGGGAAACTTTATTTTTGGCCAATTTTCAGGGTATGAAAATTGATTTTCTCGCAGAAACAGTTTTTTCAGAAGAAGCAAAAGCAAACCAAAAGCCAAACTACTGAAGCTCTAAGACAAACTAACAAGCAAACAACTAATAAAACCAAAGATAGAAAAAGAAAGGCAAAGACTAGGAAGGATAAAGTAAAAGAAAGCAAGTATAACCACAGTGAAAACATTGCTTTGTTCATTAAAATCCTTTTGTTAACAAGGTTGATAAAGTCTTGTTACCAAAACAATCTTATATGAAACAAAACTTTGCATTCCACAAGGTGATTATGTTACCTCATACTTTATAGCAATGGTCCCAATCATAATAGTTTCAAAATTTTCTTCTGGAATGGGACTATATTTCTCCAACCTTGATGCTCTCAACATTTTCAATGGAATTCAGGCAATAGCTTGTAACAACCTTCTTGGGGAATAAATAGTATGCTCTTTGTCATCAATATTGAATGTTACTTTTCCTTGATTACAATTAATGACAACACCTGCAGTATTAAGAAAAGGTCTCCCAAGAATAATAGACATATTATCATCTTCAGGCATTTCAAGCACAACAAAATCAGTCAAAACCAAGCAATTTTGAGCCACTTGAACAGGAACATCCTCACATATACCAACAGGAATAGTAGTTGACTTATCAGCCATTTGCAAAGATATATCAGTTGGTATCAACTTTTCTAGATGGAGTCTCTTGTAGATAGAAAAAGGCATAACACTAACTCCAGCTCCCAAATCACATAAAGCAGTTCTAACATAATTCTTCTCAATAGAGCAAGGAATAGTTGGTATACCTGGATCACCAAGTTTCTTTGGAACCTTACCATTGAAGGAGTAATTAGCAAGCAAAGTATAAATCTCCTCATTAGGAATCTTCCTTTTATTAGAGACAATATCCTTCATATACTTTGAATAAGGAGGCAACTTAATAGCATCAGTCAAAGGAATTTGCAAAAATAAAGGTTTCATCCACTCACAAAACTTGTTGTAGTGTTGTTCCTCCTTTGACTTGTGTTTCTTACCTGGAAAAGGCATAGGTTTCTGAACCCAAGGTTCTCTCTCTTTACCATGTTTATTAGCAATAAAATCTTCCTTAGTGTACATAGTGTTCTTAGTGTGCTTCTCAGGTTCTTCCTCAACTTCCTCCTTATCAGGAGTATCATTATTATTACCACTCTCGGTTTCAGCATCAGAGACAAATATACTATTAGGATCTATAGCAGGTTCAAGTGGTTCCTCAACTACCTTATGTTTCTTTTTCTTTCTCTTACGAGGACTACCACTACTCTCACCTTGTTGAGAATCCTGGTCAATTCTTTTAGGGTGTCCTTCAGGATATAAAGGATCTTGAGTGGCTATACCACTCCTAGTTCTAATTCCATAAGCATGTTTATCTCCTGAAGCATTAACTAGCATATCCTTTTGTACCTTAGCAAGTTGATCAAGTTGGGTTTGAACCATTTGAAAGTGTTTACAAAGCATTTTAATATCATTAGAAGTTCTTTCCACAATATCTTTCAACTCATTGATAGCTCTAGAGTCTTCCAATAAATGATTCTGAACTTGTTTATTAAAATTACCTTGTTTAACAATAAAAATGTCAAGTTCCTCTAAGCATTGATCAGGAGGCTTACCATAAGGAATATCACCTTCATCAAAGTGTTGGAGAGAATGTACCTCAATAATAGATGAGTGGGGAATTGGCTTACATAATTCTTCTATAGGAGGTAGATTCTTCACATCTTCAGCTCTAATACATTTCTCCTTTAGACATTTCTTAGCTTCTCTCATCACTTCATAATTTAATGTAATAACTCCCCTCTTCTTTGGTGTTGGTGTTGGAACTGGTTCAGGAGTAATAGGCTCAGGTGTATTTAGCTCAGCTGAAGTCCAATCAACATAATTCTTGCTTATCTTAGCGATTAATTCTTCAGCATCTGTAGGAGTTCTTTTCCTGAAAACACAATCAGCAAAGCTATCTAGGTAGGTCCTAGAATCATTAGTTAGTCCATTATAATAAATATCACGAAGCTCATTCTTAGGCAATGGACATCCAGGATGTGCATGAATCAAGGCACAGAACCTTGTCCATGATTCAGGCAATTTCTCTTCTTCTCCCTGCTTAAAATCAAAAAGTCTCTGCAAAGCAGCATGTCTAGCACTGGGAGGAAAATATTTCTGGAAGAAAGAAGCAATCAAGCAAGCATGGCTATCAATGGAACCTGGAGGTAATCTATTAAACCAAGCCCTAGCTTCTCCTTTTAGTGAAAAAGGGAAGATCTTAGTAACAAAATACTTGCGCATCCTAAAATCATCGGAGAACAAAGAACTCATAGTAGAAAGCTCATTCATATGAGCCACAACACTCTCATTTTCAGTCCCACAAAAAGGTTCTTTCTTAACAATGTACAAATAGGATAAATCAAGAGAGAAATCATAATCTTTATCTTTAATATCAATGGGAGAGGTGGCAAACTTAGGATCAGAGGACAGTTTAGGCATAATGGTGCGTCTAGCAAGGAGACTCTTAATAGCACAAGTACCATGTTTGTTTCGACACTCTTCAACAAATTCATCATTGAACTTAATGTAACCATAATTAATATCATAACTCTCTCTAGACTCACGTGAGATAACATGTGTAACGGTGTCTTCACTAGGAGTTTCGATATTTCCTAGACTAACCATAGTAGCATCTAGGAAAGGACCTAATGAACCACACGCATCAAGCACAATAGAAGTAACATCATGAGCATCAAAAGCAGTTTTAGATTCAGCAGTAGTAGAGTGTGTGTAGAATGAGTATGTGGTGGTGGTGTAACAAGATTACTTATAACATACGGTGAATCAAGAGCAACAGAGGTGTTTAGGACTGTACCTCTTCTTGTAGTGGATGTTAAAATAGGGAACTTTCCATCACGAGACTTACCCATGATGAACGGAGTAGCAGTGAAGAATAATAGATCCTAGAGAACTTACAAATAAAGCTATGCTCCCCGGCAATGGCGCCAGAAAATAGTCTTGATGACCCACAAGTATAGGGGATCGCAACAGTCTTCGCGGGTAGTATTACCCAATTTATTGATTCGACACAAGGGGAGCCAAAGAATACTTGCAAGCCTTAACAACTGAGTTGTCAATTCAGCTGCACCTGGAAATAGTTCTTGCTCACAGAAGTTTATCAGTAGCAACAGTTTGATAGTAGCAACAGCAAGGCAACAGCAACATCAAAACAGGAGCAATAGTAACAGTAACGGTAACAGTGGGATTCGAGTGTGGTAGGCATAGGGATGGATGGACGGGCGTTGCATGGAAGAGTCTAAACATGTAACTTCAAGATCTAGGGCATTGCAGATAAATAATAACAAGCATCCAAGTACTAAACAATCCTAGGCATGTGCTCCAAATATAGTCATACGTGCTCGCAATGAGAACTTGCACAACATCTTCTGTCCAGCCAGCCCGTGGCAGCGGGGCCTCTAGGGAACTACTGACAATTAATGTGCTCCTTTTAATAGAGCACCGGAGCAAAGCATTAACACTCCATGAACACATGTGATCCTCACACCACAACCATCCCCTTCGGCTGTCCCAATTATTGTCACTTTGGGGCCTTTGGATCCGGACAATGGTATGTGTACACAACTTGCAGATACGACCACAAATAATACTATCATAATGATTCAATAATAAGTTTAGATCTGAGATCATGGCACTCGGGCCCTAGTGACAAGCATTAAGCACAACAAGTTGCAACAGAGTCAAATAGCACTAATAGAGATACTAGGCACTATGCCCTAACAAATCTTATTCGATTACATGATAGAACTCATCCAATCCCTACCATCCCCAAGCCTACAGTGGGGGATTACTCACTCATGGATGAGGGAAACATCGATGGTTGATGGAGATGCGTTGGTGATGACGATGGCGATGATCCTCTCCAAATTCCCTGTCCCGGCCAGAACGGAGTTTCTGGATCCGAATCTTGGTTTTTGGTGGCGGTGGCGGAGCGGAACTCTTTCTGGAAAACTATTGAACCCCCCTCAGGTTTTAGGTCGAGAGGCAACTTATAGGCGCAGTGGGAGGCCGAGGGGTGTCTAGGGTGGCTGCACCCCCCTAGGAACGGCCAAAGGTGGGCCCGCGCCTGGCAGGGGTGTGGCCCCCCCAGGCCCCTTCTCCGTCTCGTCTTCTGGCTCCGTGGGTCTTCTGGTGAAATATATTTTTTGGTATATTTTCCAGGATTTTTCCTGATAGTTGATTTTCTGCACAAAAACAAGACACCAAGGTAATTCTGCTAAAAACAGTGTCAGTCCGTGTTAGTTGTATCCAAATCACACAAGTTTAGAGGAGAAACAATAGCAAAAGTGTTCGAGAAAGTAGATACGTTTTGGACGTATCAATACACATGTACTTACTATGACAAGAACTTACAAGTAACTGGAGTTGAGTAGCATGAGGTGTGGCCCTCGTATTCAAGGGACTTGAGATTGCCAACTTATACTTTGTCAAGCATATACTCCATAGTTTGTTCACTTTAAACTTAATAACTTAAAGATGCTTATGATAGGGGCAATGAGGGCTGAAAGCTAACAAGTACCATAATTTTTAGAAGCTCTTTTTGAGACTTGAAATCCCAGCTTCCCTTTTGTGAAGGGCCTTTCTTCCACTACTATATTGAGTCTCCACCTTCTATCCTTAGGCACCAATTAAGAGAGCATAGTTGCCATTCTTAGTTCTATGTGCATTGTCCCAAAACTTATTGATTGATTCATAATGTTGATATTGCTTGTTCTTGTGCTATTTGTATCTAGTCACTCTTATGAACTTTGAAGTCCTATGCATCGATTTTCTACTCCATGAGGGACAAGCTGATTGCCACTATGCCATGTTTTCTGTATGTGAAACAAACAAACATTTTTCAATGCATGTTATTCATGATCTTTGTTTGTAGCCTTTCATGTTGCATGCATAGTTACTATGTCCTACTGTTAGAACTCCATCTTTCATGCACATGTTTAGAGTTCTTTGATCCCAACTTTCAATGCTTGCAAATGGTTTGATCTTGGTTTTGACGGTGCATGTCACCTCAAAAATTATTCTCTTATCACTTACCTACTCGAGGACGAGCAGGAGTTAAGCTTGGGGATGCTTGATACGTCGTAAACGTATCTATAATTTTTGATGTGCCATGCTTGTTTTATATCATTTGTCTTATGTTTTATCTACACTTTGAGGTATTTTTATACACTTTATGATACTAACCTATTAAAAAGATGTCATAGTGCCAGTTGCCTGTTTTCTTCTATTTTTGGTTCTAGAAAGGCAGAAAATCAATATTCTCATAATTGGACGGGACAAAAGCCAAAGTCATTATTTTCCTGGAGCAACACGGAACCACGAAGCAGAGACGGAGTAGGACACCAGGGTGGCCGCACCCCCCAGGCGCGGGCAAGCCCTGGTGGCACCTACGGGGGTGTGGGCCCCCTGGTCCTCCACCGACCTTGCCTCCTTCATCTATAAAAAGCCCTCGGGGAGAAAACCCTAAATAATCCATCATACTTCCAGAAAAAATTCCGCTGCGTCGCCGCCACCGAAGGGGATATTCGGAGGACAGAAAGTCTCTGTTCCGCCACCCTGCCGGGACGAGGAAGTGCCCCCGGAGCCATCTCCATCGATCTCCATCGTCATCTTCATCACCATTGCTGATTCCCATGATGAGGAGGGAGTAGTTCGTCCTTGAGGCTAAGGGCTCTAACGGTAGCTATGTGTTCATCTCTCTCTCTATGCATGATCTTGTTGTGGTCATGAGCTTTGTAATCAAGTAGATCTCTGCTCTCTCATGTGCTTCAATAGATCTCTGTGCTTCAATAGATCTCTATGCTTCAATAGATCTCTGCTCTCTCATGTGTGTGAAAGTGACAGCGTGCACACCATGGTGTCACTTAGGCTTGAGTCTACATAAATACTCAGTGTGCTTTAATAGATCTATGCTTTTCTCCACATGTGTTAAAGTGACAGCGTGCACGCCGTATGTGGCACTTAGGCTAGACTACATATATATTTGTTATGATTTATATTTGGAGTTGGATATATTTATGAAATTGTGGTGTTTGTTGGAACCATCTAGTGCTCAAGGTGACAGTGTGGGGTTTTCTAGATTGGGAAATGCGGACTTTGAGGTGTGCTGTTATAGCCCTACCATGGATTAGAGTGTCCAACCGAAGAGTAGTTAAGAGTAGTATCATGAAGAGAGGATATTTATATGAGGGAGTGTTCACTAGTGAAAGTATGATCCCTAGGCCTTGTTTCTAAACATTGAAACACCAATGGCATCTAGATCTGTTGCATGTTTGCTTGCTTCCATCTTTATTTTAGTTTGCTTTTAGTCTCACACACGTTACCCCACGTGAACAACAAGTCAGAAGCTATTTTCTGGCACTGTTACCACTTGTATTTCACTATCTCTTCGCCAAACTACTGCACCTATACACCTGACAAGTGTATTGGGTGTGTTGGGGACACAAGAGACTTCTTGTATCTTGATTGTAGGGTTGCTTGAGAGGGAATACCTTTGACCACTTCCTCCCCGAGTTCGATAAACCTTGGGTAATCCACTTAAGGGAAACTTGTTGATATTCTACAAACCTCTGCACTTGGAGGCCCAACAACTGTCTCCAAGAATAGAAGTGCGTAGACATCACGCCTCCGGCTCTGCTTGTGAACGAGCATGAGCACTTTTCTGGCTACTACACCTCCTCCACCATGCCATGATTTCCCCCTGCTTCTCTACTAGATGCTTGCCTCTTCGACACCGGTGGGATAGAAGGGTTCCTGCAACCCCGACAACCATGATTTGCTGCCCCGGGAGTTGGCTGTGGTGATGGTAGACAATGGGAATGCAGTGGGGATGGATTAATTCTCTAATGCCGGAGGGATGGCACTGTAGTTGTGCAACCCCGGGGCCGAGATTTCTTTCTATTATGACTGTTATGCTCCTGTCATTTCTTCTTCTATTCATATTCAGGTAATCTATCTGTGACCGGCTCTCGAGCCGATGAACTGTCCAAGATTGGTATTAGTGTTAAGTGGTCATTTCCTGGACATAAAATAGATTGTGATGTTGGTTAGATGGGCATTAAGGTGATGTGCTATACAGGTTTGGTATTGATGGTTTTATATTGGTTTCCTATCCATCTAATACCTTGTGATTGTGATTGTGATTATCTGCTAGCAATCTTGATTTAGTTCTAGTTTGTGTGTGCAATTAAGTTGCACAGTACAAAAGTATGTTGTTTTTCTTAATGGAGCAATATGACACTACCTATCCTATGATGGTCAAGTACAAGATATGAATTCTAATTAACTTTGGCTTGATGCAACTACACATTATATTTTAAATAATTTGTAGGTGTGGTATACAGCTGATGGATGCAAGTGCACAGATCGTGTGTAGCTAGTTTTGAAGTTAAGATGTCAATCCCACAGGGAGCCCAATGGTAAGTGTTTATGGGTGAAGTCTCTGTCACACCCAAAGTTGTCACAGGTCTTCGAGTGAATTTACCGCAAGTGTTGAAATAAAAATAGAATTTGGATTAAAGGAATGTATTTAAATAAAACTAAAATGTAAACTACAGAAATTTGTACTACTTATTAAAGGCAAAGACAACAAGATGGTGGTATGTCGCCTTGAAACTACCCCTGAACTTCAAACTATTTACGAGGTTGTGCCACCGTAGAGGTCATCCATGTTTTTGTCCGTTCCCCCTCCCTCCCCGCTAGGTGTGCGTAGTCCCCTCCCTCGCATATTCCCCTCGCCCAACCGCCGCCAACACTGCCGATTCTCCCCCGAGCCTCCCGCCAATCCACCCCCGGCGCAGGAGGGACCAGAGAGGTCACGCAGATCCAATCCATGGAGACCCTGTCATGCCCCCTCTTCCTCCCTGATCCTGGCCTTCCCCAGTACCCCTATACGCTCCACCCAGAGCATTCACCCCTGCAACGGCGTTGCTAGAAAGATCCCTTACCCATACGTCCGTCCATTCGCTCTGTCGCGCCGACGGCGGCCGGGAGACGATGTTGGTAGTTGTTCGGCCGAAAGCAAGCTGCTGGCCTAGCAAGTTGATTCCCCTAAAGCAGATAACAAATTGGTTTTCAAAGGGAGAGAAAGCAAGTTGAATTAGTTATTGTTGGAATTATGCCCTAGAGGCAATAATAAAGATGTTATTATTATAATTCTTGTTCATGATAATGTTTATATTCCATGCTAGAATTGTATTAAGCGGAAACTTTAATACTTGTGTGGTTTGTAAACAACACCGTGTCCCTAGTACGCCTCTATGGACTAGCTCATTGATTAATGATGGTTAAGGTTTCCTAACCATAGACATGAGTTGTCGATTGATAATGAGATCATATCATTGGGAGAATGATGTGATGGACAGACCCAAACTAAGCAGAGCAATTAGATCGTGTCATCGTGTTCATCTTTGCGAAGCTTTTCTTATGTCAAATATTGTATTCCTTAGACCATGAGATAATACAACTCCCTGGTATCAGAAGAAAGCTTTGAGGTCATCAAACGTCATCCTATGAGAGGGTGATCATAAAGGTGTCTCTCAGGTGATCGGAAAGTTCCTGTTGGGTTGCATGTATCGAGATGGGATTTGTCCCTCCCAAGTCGGAGAGATATACTTCGGGCCCACTCGGTAATTGATATCAACACCGCTTGCAAGCATGTGGTTAAGGAGTTAATCACAAAGTGATATCGGATTACGGAACGAGTAAAGTACTTGCTGTGAACGAGATTGAACTAGGTATGGCCATTCAACGATCGAATCTCGGGCAAGTAAAATATCGCGAGACGAAGGGAATATATATATGGGATTGATTGAATCCTGGCATCGTGGTTCATCCGATATGATCATTGATGAATGTGTGGGAGTCAATATGGGTTTCCAGACCCCGCTATTGATTATTGATATAAGATCATGTCTGCATATTCTCGAACCCGAAGGGTCACACACTTAACGTGTCTCGATGCTAGGATAGATTGGATAATTGGTTTATGATTTTTTGTTCAGAGTCTTGGATGGGATCCGGGACATCACGAGAGGTTCCGGAATGGTCCGGAGAATAAGATTCATATAAGGCAGTGCAGTTTTTGGAGTTCGAAATTGTTCCGGGTTAATCGGTATTGTGCCGGAAGCTTCTAGAACCTTCCGGAAGGGGGCCAACATGGTCCCACCTGTCGGGAGGGGGCATGGGCCTATGAGGGAGTGCCCTGGCCGCATTGGGCCAGGGGCACAAGGCCCCATAGGGCCCAGCCGGCCAACCAAGGGATAAACCCTAATTGGAGCTTCTAGAAGGGGGGGTTTCCTTGCCCCCACTCCTCCCTCCTTTGGCTGCCGGCCTAGGGCTTGGGGGAGGGGTTAGGGCTGGCGCCCACCCCTCTATATATAGAGGGCTGGGGCGCACCACCCCCCACCCCACACCTTCCCCTCAAGCCTAGTCGCCCTGATGCCCTCCTCTCTCTCTCCCTCCCGACTGCGTGTAGGCGAAGCCCTGCTGCAGAAACTCTCCACCAATTGCACTTGCCTCTTCGTTAGATCGTGTAGATCAACCCATCTCTCCACCATACTTGCTGGACCAAGGAAGGAGGAGACGTCGAGGTGCTGCACGTGTGCATCTCACGGAGGCATCGCCACTTGTGGTGCTAGATCGGATCGGATCGCGAGGAGGAGAAGCGAGTACGACTACATCACCCACGTCCCGACGAACGTTCTGCTGTGCGAATATTCAAGGGTATGAAGATCTCATCTAATCCCTCTCGTTGTTTGCATCTCCTAGATTAGATCTTGGCTTCCCTCTGTTCGCATCCGTAGAAAATTTTAATTTACTATGCCGCGAAACCCTTTAGTGGTATCAGAGCTAGATCTATGCGTAGATGTGTTTCACGAGTAGAACGCAACATGGTTGTTGCGGGCGTTGATGTTTTCTGTTGCAAGCCTCTTGTTTGTGTTCTTCTTATGACGCGGGATAGTGAGATTGAAGCGGTCCAGGCCAACCTTACGCGACGTCGTTCGCGAGATCGGCTCCGCACTTGACGTGTGGCTTGTTCCACGCATGCGGCTGGTGGATGCCAGTTTCTCTCACTATAGTTGTCATGGGATTTACACCGGAGTTTGGCAACCATAATATCACCGTTGTGGATTTCCGTAGGAAAGAATCATTCTTATCTTGCTACTCCCATAAGCCACGTAAAACATGCAACAACAAAGTAGAGGCGTCTAACTTGTTTTTGCAGGGAGTGTTTTCTGTGATATGGTATGGCCCAAGATGTGATGTGTGTATTGTATGCGATGATCATGTTTTGTAATGTTTCACGACTTGCATGTCGATGAGTACACAACCGGCAGAATATATGGTTGTCTTTATAATTGTGTATGACCTGCGAGTCAACTTCTTATACGCCATGTAATAGCTTTACTTTATCTCTAAGTAGTTAGCAATAGTTGTAGTTGCTATTCGTGGTGGAGGCAATCATGGTGGAGTGATGGAGATCATGCCGGCACGCACAAGATGGAGATCATTGCGCGAAGATTGGGTATACCATGTCACATAATGTTATATGCATGTGATGTTTATCTTTTTATGTATCTTATTATGCTTAGATCGCGACGGTAGCATTATAAGATGATTCCTCACTTAAAGATCAAGATAAAACTGTGTTCTCCCCATGTATGCACCGTTGAAAGTTAACGTGTCCAAGCATCACGTGATGATCGGGTGCTATAGACTCTCAGCTCACATACAGGTGCAAGCTAGTTTTTTGCACGCTGAAATACTTGGGTTTGACTTGTGAGCCTAGCATGTCGGACATGGCCTCGGAACACATGAACCGAAAGGTTAAGCATGAGTCATATGAATGATATGATCGACACTTTGTTGTCCACCATTGAAGCCACATCTCTTCTCGTGAAGATCGGATTAGGTGTGGTGAATTTGGATCATGTTCACTAAACAACTTGAGGGATGTTGAATTTAGTGGGAGTTCATCTAGTAATTTGATTAAAAGTTGAACTAGTTATCATGAACATAGTCTAATTTGTACTTGCAAATATTGTAGATCACATGGCTAAGTCCAACTTGAACTTCAATGTTTTTGCTGAGAAAGAAAAGCTTAAGAACAATGGGTCTAACTTCACCAACTGGTTCCATGATCGAGAATCATTCTCTCTGGCGGTCAAAAGGACTATGTCCTTGAGAAAGCGTTAGGTAACCCCCCTGCTGCAACTGCGCCGGCTGATGAGAAAGCTGTTTATCAGTCGCGCAAAGATGATTATGGTGTGATTAAGAGCACCATGTTGTTTGCTATGGAATCGGACCTTCAAAATTGTTTTGAAGACTATCACGGGCCCTTTGAGATTCTTGAGGAACTTAAAACCATGTTTCAGACTCAGGCCCGTTCTGAGAGATATGAGATCTCTGAGAGATTCTTTAACTGCAAGATGGAGGAAGGGAGTTCCGTTAGTGAGCACGCCATAAAGATGTCGGGCTACACTCAACGCCTTGAGCAACTGGACTGCAAGATTCTAGAGGAGCTCAAGATTGTGATTCTGCAATCACTCCTCCCAGCTACAAAAGTTTTGTAGTGACTCATAATCAGATTGGTTCCGATACGATAACGAGCTCTTCAAAGTGAAGGCTGCGAGGTGGACATCAAAAGGATAATCATGTGTTGATGGTCAACAAGCCCTCCTTTAAGAAAGGTAAGGGTGCAAAGAAGCCCTTCAAGAAAGGCGTGAAGCGGCGTTGCCCTGAGAAGAAGCTCAAGTCTGGTCCTAAGCGGACCTTTGAGTGCTTCTATTGCAAGGACAAGGGTCCTTTGGGCGCAAGCTGTCCGAAGTACTTAGCGGACAAGAAGGCTGGCACCATCAAAGGTATATTTGATATACATGTTATTGATGTTTTCCTTACTAGCCCTCGTTGTAGTGCCTGGGTATTTGATACTGGTTCAGTTGCTAATATTTGTAACTCGAAACAGGAGCTACGGAATAGACGGCAGCTTGCGAGGGATGAGGTGACGATCTTGGCGTTAGCGGATCAAGAGTTGATGTGATGGCCGTCGGCACGCTCTCCTTAGTTTTACCTTCGGGATTAGTTTTAAACCTCAATAAATGTTATTATGTGTCTGCGTTGAGCATGAACATTATTTCTGGATCTTGTTTATTGCAAGACGGTTATTCATTTAAATCGGAGAATAATGGTTGTTCTATTTATATGAGTAACATCTTTTATGGTCATGCACCTGCTGTGAATGGTTTATTTCTTCTAAATCTCGAAAGGGATGAAACACACATCCATAACATTGAGGCTAAGAGATGCAAAGTAGATAGTGATAATACTACTTATTTGTGGCACTGTCGTCTAGGTCATATTGGTGTAAAGCGCATGAAGAAACTCCATTCTGATGGACTTTTGGAGTCTCTTGATTTTGAATCATTTGACACATGCGAACCATGCCTCATGGGCAAGATGATCAAAACCCCGTTCTCCGGTATGATGGAGTGAGCAACGGACTTGTTGGAAATCATACATACCGATGTGTGCGGACCGATGAGTGTTTCGACGCGCGGTGGATATCGCTATTTTCTCACTTTTTTCGATGACATAAGTAGATATGGGTATATCTATTTAATGAAACATAAATCTGAAACATTTGAAAAGTTCAAGGAATTTCAGAATGAAGTGGAGAACCATCGTAACAGAAAGATCAAGTTTCTACGATCCGATCGTGGGGGCGAATATTTGAGTTATGATTTTCTCACGCATCTTAAAGCAAGCGGAATTGTTTTGCAACTCACGCCACCCGGAACACCACAGCGCAATGGTGTGTCTGAAAGCCGGAATCGAACTCTATTAGATATGGTCCGATCGATGATGTCTCTTACTGATTTGCCGTTATCATTTTGGGGTTATGCATTAGAAACCGCTGCATTCACTTTAAATAGGGCACCATCTAAATCTGTTGAGATGACACCGTATGAACTGTGGTTTGGTGCTAAACCTTAGTTGTCGTTTCTTAAAGTTTGGGGATGCGAAGCTTACGTCAAGAAGTTGATGCCAGACAAGCTCGAACCCAAAGCGGAGAAATGCGTCTTCATAGGATACCCTAAGGAAACTATTGGGTATACCTTCTATCACAGAACCGAAGGCAAAGTGTTAGTCGCAAAGAACGGTTCCTTTCTTGAGGAGTTTCTCTCGAAAGAAGTGAGTGGGAGGAAAGTAGAGCTAGACGAGGTTATTGAACCTTATCTTGAGTTGGAGAGTAGCGCAGCACCTGAAATTGTTCCAGTACCGCCTGCACCAATAATAGAGGAAGCTAATGATAAGGATCATGAAGCTTGGACGATCTTTTCTCTTGAGCGTCGCAGTCGACAAGGTCGTGCCCCTCTGAGTGGTATGGCAACCTGTCTTGGTTGTCTTGTTAGTAGAAGACGGTGAACCTCGAACTATGAGGCGATGATGATCCCGGACTACGAGAAATGGCTAGAAGCCATGAAATCCGAATTGGGATCCATGGCGAAAACCAAGTATGGACTTTGGTGGACCCTCCTAGCGGCGAAAAGGCCGTTGAGTGCAAATGGATTTTCAAGAAGAAAAGCGGAGCGGATGGTAATGTTACCGTCTATAAAGCACGGCTTGTCGCGAAAGGTTTTCGACAAGTTCAAGGTGTTGACTACGATGAGACTTTCTCTCCCGTAGCGATGTTTAAGTCCATTTGGATTTTATTAGCAATTGCTGCGCTTCATGATTATGAAATTTGGCAGATGGATGTCAAGACTGCGTTCCTCAATGGCAACATTGATGAAGAGTTTTATATGATGCAACGAAGGTTTTGTCGATCCTAAGGATGCTGATAAAGTATGCAAACTTCAGCGTTCTATTTATGGACTGAAGCAAGCATCTCGGAGTTGGAACCTTCGTTTTGATCAAGTGATCAAGAGCTTTGGATTTGTTCCAAATTGCTATGAAGCTTGTATCTACAAGAAAGTGAGTGGGAGCTCGGTGACATTTACGGTACGGTACTATATGTGGATGACATATTGATTATTGGAAATGACATTAACATGTAACGATGTGAAGAGTTATTTGAACAAGTGTTTTCAATGAAAGACCTAGGTGAAGCTGCTTATATATTGGGTATCAAGATCTATAGAGATAGACAAAGGCTGATAGCTTTAAGCCGGAGTACATACCTAGACAAAGTTAAAAGGTTCAGAATGGATAAGGCAAAGAAAGGTTGATTGCCTATGTTGTCGGGTAAGATATTGAGCAAGGCTCGGTGTCATTCTGATGAAATGATAGGGAAGCTATGAGCAAAGTGCCTTATGCCTCGGCAATAGGTTCTATCATGTATGCCATGCTATGTACTAGACCGGATGTGTCCAATGCTCTTAGTTTAACGAGCAGATATCAAAGTGATCTAGGAGTGGAACACTGGACAGCCGTGAAGAACAACCTAAAGTACCTAAATAGGACTAAAGAAATGTTCTTAGTCTATGGGGGTGATGAACAGCTCGTCGTAAAAGGTTACGTCGACGCTAGTTTCGACACCGACAAGGATGATTCTAAATCTCAGACAGGATACATTTATATTTTGAATGGAGGAGCTGTGAGCTGGAGAAGCTGCAAGCAAAGCGTGATCACGGGATCTCTGATGAAAGCGGAATACATGGCTGCTGAAGCGTCAAGTGAAGGAGTTTGGATCGGAGCTTCATCCTTGAGCTTGGCGTGGTTCCAAGTGCATTGGACCTTTGGAGATATTGTGTGACAACACGGCGCCATAGCTTTCGCTAAGGAACCAAGATATCATCCAAAGACCAAGCATATCAATAAGTTTCATATAATCCGAGATTATATAGCAGATGGAGATCTGAAGATTAGCAAAGTACATACAGATCTGAATGTCGCAGATCCATTGACTAAACCTCTTCCACGTGTAAAACATGATCAGCACCTCAGTGCCATGGGTGTGAGATTGTTGCCAAATGTAAACTAGATTATTGACTCTAGTGCAAGTGGGAGACTGTTGGAATTATGCCCTAGAGGCAATAATAAAGATGTTATTATTATAATTCTTGTTCATGATAATGTTTATATTCCATGCTAGAATTGTATTAAGCGGAAACTTTAATACTTGTGTGGTTTGTAAACAACACCGTGTCCCTAGTACGCCTCTATGGACTAGCTCATTGATTAATGATGGTTAAGGTTTCCTAACCATAGACATGAGTTGTCGATTGATAATGAGATCATATCATTGGGAGAATGATGTGATGGACAGACCCAAACTAAGCAGAGCAATTAGATCGTGTCATCATGTTCATATTTGCGAAGCTTTTCTTATGTCAAATATTGTATTCCTTAGACCATGCGATAATACAACTCCCTGGTATCGGAAGAAAGCTTTGAGGTCATCAAACGTCATCCTATGAGAGGGTGATCATAAAGGTGTCTCTCGGTGATCGGAAAGTGCTGTTGGGTTGCATGTATCGAGATGGGATTTGTCCTCCCAAGTCGGAGAGATATACTTGGGCCCACTCGGTGTCGATATCAACACCGCTTGCAAGCATATGGTTAAGGAGTTAATCACAAAGTGATATCGGATTACGGAGCAGTAAAGTACTTCTTTGTGAATGAGATTGAACTAGGTATGACAAGCAGCGATCAAATCTCGGGCAAGTAAAATATCGCGAGACGAAGGGACTATGTATATGGGATTGATTGAATCCTGGCATAGTGGTTAATCCGATATGATCATCGATGAATGTGTGGGAGTCAATATGGGTTTCAGACCCGCTATTGATTATTGATATAAGATCATGCGCATATTCTCGAACCCGGGTCACACATAACGTGTCTCGGCGCTAGGATAGATTGGATAATTGGTTTATGAGTTTTTGTTGAGTCTCGGATGGGATCCGGGACATCACGAGAGGTTCGAAATGGTCAGGAGAATAAGATTCATATAAGGCGATGCAGTTTTGGAGTTCGGAATTGTTAGGGTTAATCGGTATTGTCGGAAGCTTCTAGAACCTTCGGAAGGGGCCAACGTGGTCCCACCTGTCGGGAGGGGGCATGGGCCTATGAGGGAGTGCCCTGGCCGCATTGGGCCAGGGGCACAAGGCCCCATAGGGCCCAGCCGGCCAACCAAGGGATAAACCCTAATTGGAGCTTCTAGAAGGGGGGTTTCCTTGCCCCCCACTCCTCCCTCCTTTGGCCGCCGGCCTAGGGCTTGGGGGAGGGGTTAGGGCTGGCACGCACCCCTCTATATATAGAGGGCTGGGGCGCACCACCACCCCACACCTTCCCCTCAAGCCTAGTCGCCCTGCTGCCCTCCTCTCTCTCTCCCTCCCGACTGTGTGTAGGCGAAGCCCTGCTGCAGAAACTCTCCACCAATTGCACCTGCATGTCGTTGTAGATCCAACCCATCTCTCCACCATACTTGCTGGACCAAGGAAGGAGGATACGTCTAGGTGCTGCACGTGTGCATCTTACGGAGGCATCGCCACTTGTGGTGCTAGATCGGATCGGATCGCGAGGAGGAGAAGTGAGTACGACTACATCACCCACATTCCGACGAACGTTCCGCTGTGCGAATATTCAAGGATATGAAGATCTCATCTAATCCCTCTCGTTGTTTGCATCTCCTAGATTAGATCTTGGCTTCCCTCTGTTCGCATCCGTAGAAAATTTTGATTTACTATGCCGCGAAACCCTTCAGTTATTTGGTAAGATACTCAAGGTTGTTGTTTCTATTGAAAAATTCCTCAAAACTTTTTGATCCAGAATCTATGACTGAAATGAAAAAAGGGAAGAAACATTCCAACAAAAAGGTACCTAGAGAAGAGTTGGTTATCAACAGATCACCTCCGTGTAAAACCCTGGATGGAGCTAAGATCGAAACCTGTGTATATTAAGATATTTAATAGTAAGCCCCCAATACCATGCTTTATTCTTTAGAAAGTGAAAAATGAAAGAATGCACTCATGTAGTAGTAATTGTTTCTGCTTTGGTAAGAAGGACAAAAATTAATGGAGAATCCGCACATTGCCTTTGAACCTACTTCTGAAAACTACCTAGACTCCAAGCAAAGGAAAAAAACAGATGCAAAATAGTATACAAATTTAGATAGTAAGACAATATAAGAAACTATAAAGTCAAGTTGTAGTGAGACAATATAAGCAACATATGTGAATCAGTATGATAGTTTGCATGGAGCATTAAAATAAAGTCAATGAATTACAGTGTATTTATGAAACCATAGATTCAAGCCAAATGATGTGTGTGCTGCCACTTGTGGTTTTAGATCAACCACATCATTTGGTTGTTATGAGTTTTAGATCAACCTAAACAAAATCACGTATGTCTGTTGGTATACTTCCACTTGTGTTTTAGATGGGATACTTTTTTCTAGAATTGAGGTAATTATTATTTGTCTGGGACTACACGGGCTTAGGCCAAGCTGAAAACCTCTATAAATCAACAAAAACCAGAGTTATAGGTGGGGTCATTACAATATCGGTTAATTCAACAAGGATGGAGGCAGTAGACCAAGAAACAAGGATGGAGGCAGAAGACGAATTAGAATATCAGTTAGCCCAAAGGAAAATGTCCTCGAGATATCTATGAGAGTCAACAACCAGTTTTCATACACATCATTGAAAACAAGGGCATTTCGTCTCTTCGAAACATTTCAAGCAACATCGGTTTAGATTGTTGTTTCTTCAAAGTTAGACAACAAGAATCCTAAAGTGCAGACATGCTTTGAGAGCTGGGCATGTCGTCAACATGGAAGAAAAGATCCCAACACTCATGAGCCCTAGGCAGCGGACGAGGAGGTGGTCGGGAATAGAGGTAATTTTCACTATATTCCATCTATATAGACTTTCTTTCCTGCAGTGGTTATATTTTTCATTTTGGCGGTGATAGTACATATAAGAAAAAAAGACAAGGATTCTTTCTTCTTGTTAGCTTTAATCTTGATGATGCTTCTTATAGCTTGGATTTATGTACACCAACAACAAGCCTTTTCTAGAGTGAAACCTACATTTGGGAGAACAAGCTACTTTGTGCATATGCTTCTTCTTGTAAATCATTGATGGTTTCCTATTTGCATGGAAGTTGCATAGCATCCCTAAGAGTTGATGGGCTGAAGTGCACGAGGAGAAATAATGCTCGCATATGAAGTTAATAACGGAGTTGGTGGCTTTTGCAAAATCTTGAATTATCTAAACAGATGCAAAACACTTGTGAATTAATGATAAGTTTTCATTTGAGAATGTTACCTATGAAGTATTGGACTGCCACTGTGTAACATCCCAAAAATATTGATCATGATTATCAAATTCCAATCACCAAAATTAGGGTTAATAAAAACTTTTGTTAATTAAATCATATGAATGCATGTGTGTATGTGATGATTGTATGAATGCATGAATGGATTTGTGTGATTAATCTAAATATCAAGGAATGGTTTAAAGATGAAAACAACATCATCTAAAACTTTAACAAGCAGAAACAAATCAAGAGAAAATCAAAAACAAACCAAATAAAGCAAATGGTCATTTTTCCCAATCTTGCTCACTAGGCCACTTTGAGTATTTCTAGTCCAAGATTTCAAAAAGAAAAATTTCCATTTCTTTTCACCCCTTGCTAGACCAAGTAAAAGTGAACCTAAGCCCACCTTTCAAACTTACAGAAACATTTGGCAACTTGATTCAAATGACAATTCAAAATTGAATCTTTAACATATGTGAAGATCACCTATTTTCAAAAACCTACCAAACCAGTACCCCTTGACATTTCCAACTAACCAGAGACTCCCTAGTACGTAACTAATACACCCACCAAGTTTGAACCAAAAAAAATCAAATTTGAATTTCTTGCGGCCATTTCATCAAACACTTGGAGACGGAAAATCAAACTGGCCAAACTTCACTGTTTTGAGCAGTAATTTGGCTAAGCATTGTTCACCATTGATCACACCTGTCTCCCCCGTGCCAACCAGTGCCTTGACCACCCCTAGCCCCTACCCATTGCACCATGCCAAGCCAACCCGAAGGCACCCTTGCCAGCCGACCATGGCTAGCTAGCCAGAGCAAGCACCAAGCCTAGCCACCATGTCTGGGACGCACGCCACCGTCCACCGCCACCCCCTGTCCAGCACTCGAGCCCTTCCAGCCACTAGACCACACAGAACGCTCGCGCCCAATGTCTCTGCGAGCATGCCGAGAGCGCGCCAGAGCGTCACCCTCGACACACGGCCACAGACCGCGCGCCGCCCTTGTCGCGTGCAAGCATGATCACCACCATCCCAGGAGACCGCCAGACAATCCCGTTCGCCGCCTCGTGACCCGTAGCCACGGTGCACCATTAAAATGCCTGGCGAACCCGCCCAGAGCACCGCAACGTTCCAACCGTCTCGCACCGCCCCATGACGCGTAACCATGACGTTGAGCTTAACCAGGGAGCACATCACCTCCCCCTATCGTCGCCCATGCCAGTAGCTCGATGTGCCGATGACCATGACGAGCTCCACCCGCGCCCTTCGGTCCCCTGTTGGCACTATAAATAGAGGCCACCCCCGTTCGAACTCAGCACACCATCTCACTCCCCTCTCTCTCAGAACCACCCCCACTCATTCCCGCAGCAAGGCGAGCAGCACATCGCCAGAATTTGGAGCCGCCCCAGGAGAAAGGAGCCAGCGATTGGAGCCACCCCAGGAGAAGCTGCCGGTACCAGGAGGTTCGCCGTCGTCGACTTCGTCATTCGCCCTGTTGCCGACCCTCGCCTGAGCCCTGGTGAGCCCCCGTAGACCCCCACTGGCCGCGCTAGGGTTCTTTCTCGCCGGCGTTGCCCGATGGAGACGATAGGTCCCAGCCGTTCGATTAGAGTTTGATCATGCGGTCTAGATCACCTCGTACCGCTTCGCACCCCCTGTCTCGCTGAATGGTGGGGTCACCCACTTAAACTCACCCACGCGTGCACTGTGCACCGTGGGCCGGCCCAGTTAACATCCCGCGCAACCCAGTTAGTTTGAATTTGTATTTTCCAATTTAGTTTCAAACCTAGTTCTATACCTAGATTCAAAAATCAACCTAGGTCGATTCACTGAACCAAAATGCATGAAACCATTTTTTTTAGAAAGGTACTGGAATTCTTAATACAAGCCCATTTGATTCAAATCATTTGGGATTGTAGATCACCTATAGTATAAATAACAAGGCAGAAGCTTTTCAGCATTCAAACATTTTTCAAAATTCAACCACAAAAGCTTTTGAGTTGATTCCAACTCTCAAAAATCACATTTAACTAAACCTTTATGAATATATAAAAATATCTAGGTTTACTTGCAGAAATAATGAAAAAGTAATAAAATAATGCCCCATAGGCCATTCTAGTCACTTTAATTAATTAAAATAAAAAGGTTAAACCTTATTAAATTGTGACACCACTTTAAATCACATTCCCAAGTACTGAAATATGTGGTGATGACATGTGTCAACATGATCCCATGTTTTAGTTGGAGAATATTAAATCTTAAGTAGTTTTTCAATGAGTAGAAAATACTTTTCTAAAATAAAAGAGAATAAAACTATTGCTTTAATCTTTGTGATGTTTGTGATGATCCTACATCATCTAGTGAAAACCTTGGTGTGATAAATAAAAGTAGTTAAGTATTGATTGGTGATTGTGTACCTCGTATTTATTTATAGACGCTAGTACCGACCAAGGATACGAGGAGGAAGGAGAATACTACGAGGAATAAGCCGAGGAGAACTTCAGCCACTGCTCTGCACAAGGCAAGCTATTAACTGAGCAAGCTAACACTTGCAACTTTGCAAGCTTATACTAATATCTTAACAAGCAAATCCTTGCAAGATTACACCACTTGATACCTAATCCTAGTTTTATTTACAAGCTTAGTATTTTATTTCTTAATCAAAGATTTCTATCGGAGTTTACTTAGTGACTTATAGATCTTAGAAATTTATTTAAAGGTAGCATTAAGAGCATAAAACTTGGCCTAAGTTAGATAATCTTGATGTCATCCTGAGGCATGAGATTAAACTTAGATAAGACACACTTGATTACCACCCCTCATTAGTATTTACCCTCACTTGTAGTTGCTAGTGCTAAGCATAAAACTTGATCAACTCTAGATGGGAATACTTGGTGAAATTGACTATGAAAACCTTAGAATGATGAGTCATTCTACTGAAATGTTTTGACATGTGTTCTTGAACACCAGATGATTTTGATGATGAAAATGTTAAGGCATGAGCCTTAGCCCTTTATAAAACTGATGGTTGTCTGGATGTGATACCATTCCAATTTTACCGTACAACCATAATACCCGAAATTTGGGTAGGGCTTGACTGGAAATTTATATACCTTAGTATGGGTTCCCTTGCAGCCAAGGTTTGAGCTGAGGCTACCTTGTGAAGATTGTCCACCTGTGCAATACCCAAGATGACAGTTGGTCATGGTTGGCAGACAAAACTCACAGGACAGGTGCCTATACTAGGGCGTGTAATTGAAAGGTTAGGATTGATTATCCGCATACTGAGTATGGTGAATTCAGGATTGTTCCTGATGGATGTATCGAATATTGTGGTGAAAGTGTACCACCTCTGCAGAGTGTCAAACTATTCGAATAGCCGCGTCCGCGGTTATGAACAGTTGGAGTGGCCATACTGTTCCGTTGTCAGATGTTTTCAAAATGACTTATGAAATGATTCATGAATTGACTTGACCACAACAGGGTTGTGTTATGAAAATTCAAGTTTCCCCCTTAGGTGTTATAAAACTTTCAACTAGCTTTCTTTGCTTCTGAACTCAGTAGAGATAAATCTGGCTTTTTGCAAAACAACCCTAGAGCTTAGTATATCCTACTAAAAACTGCTTCACTTGCTAGTATTAGTTTGCGAGTACTTAAAGAGTACTCATGGCTTTGTCCCTGGCTATTCCCGTGGCCAAACTATGAAGAGGACTATCAGGAGGACGGACAACAGGAAGGTTTCGACAACTAGGATCATCTCCCATCATCAGCATTGCCTGTGCCCATGAATATGGAGCTTCGCCTACACTATCATTATCATTACGTTATTCCGTTGCTTGATTTGTATTTAGACTGGATCATGAGATCCTTCATTTGTTTAAGACCTTATGTATGGTTTGTAATGGATGATGTTCTGTGATATCAAATCTGTTATGTCTCGCAAAAATGGTAATCCTGGGATTGCGATGTATGGCATAATAGGCATCTGGGATTATAAATACGGGTGTTGACAAGTTGGTATCAGAGCCATCCTTACCATAGGAGACCCTAGTTTAGAATGGACGTTTGAATCAAAAACTTCGTTTCAAACCAAAGGAAGTGAGTATTTATGAAAACTTATTCTCATTCTTACCACTTAGGTTCTTTCATGAAAATTCATGTTCTCCAAAAAACAATCTTGCAAATACATAAAATTTGACACACTTGATCACTCTACTAACTTACTCATCCTATATTCTTATAAATGGACGTGAAGTATAGCAAGTTCTATCAGTTGGGGGATGGAGGAGACCTCATCTTTGAGCGTGACTTGGACCAGCTGTCGGAAATGCTGGCTTAGCTCAACGATCAGGAAGGAGAAGAGTTGCATTGGCTAATTGTTGCAAGTCTCCGAGGAAAGATTGAAGCCCCCACCTTAGAGGGAATTCAGTTTACTATTAGAGAGAACAACTAGCTAGATGGACTTGCCAGGTGTTGGGCCACGTAGAGATAAAACAAAACTTTTTCCTCTAGCGTGGTGATCCCAAGAACTAGCCGAGGTAGAAGGCCACGAGATTTACCACTAGATGCGCAGTTGCGGATTACTGATGAAGCACGTCAGTTGATGCGTTGCAGTCATTTGCGATCCGATTGTCCTGGTGCTGATCGTACATCACCTCTGCTGGTATCCACACGTACAAGGAGGAGCACCGGCAGCGAACTGCTAGGTTCGATGCGACGGTAGAACTGTTGTGGAGCTAGGGTTTCCAATACATGGAATGACCTAACCGAACAACGATTAACCTTTCTGGGTTACGGTGCTCCACTATATATAGGGAGTGAACGTGGACTCTGCTCGCGCGGCCCATTCACTAAAGCCCGTATAATATTAGTCCCTATGAGTCCGACTCACTAACTCAGTACAAATCAGGCTCGGGTCCAACCCAACCAGATTTCCAATTCAGATCCAATCCGAACTTGCTCCCGCTCTTAAGTGTGTGACCCAGCAGGCTCATGGCTACTTGGACACGATTAGAGTCCGACTCTCAATCGATCAGTCGGTAGCGGCTCCTAGCAGAACGTGCGACCTCCCAAGTACCAAAGAGTCATGACGACTTGCCTTTCCAATGCGACTTGCGTCCAAGTCCCTTTTGCCTCACGATATACCTTGTCAGACTATAGGTGAATATTTGTCATCCCTTAAATAGTCTGACTCTCTTCTCAATCCGAGATAAGTGATTCACCCGACTAACTCTTAGTCGATCGCCTCGGTTAACACTTAACCGAGTCGTGCATGGCCATGCTTTCCGAATCATATCATCCGAGAGGGCCCAGAGAATATCTCTCCGAGTGGAGGGGCAAAATCCCATCTTGGTTATTAACATCACGCAGCTTGATTCTCAGTCGACCTGAACTCTGCCTTTATAACTGCCCAGTTACGGATCAGCGTTTGACAGAACCTAAGTCGATGATCCTCAACTCGGACTACGCAGTAACCTCAGGTCTAAGGATTACATTGATTGAGATATACAAATGACAACTTGTTCGTTGTATCTCAATATGGGTCAATCCGAATCGCTAAACTCTTTAGCCGAATCTGTGTAAGTTGGAATAGCATCTCCATGCCCATGACAAGTGGAACCGAGTCATCAAGCCAACTTTCACATTGGTCTAAGTTGTGTGTCTAGCACAACCTCAATGACCAAGGATATTTAGTACAAACAACATGAATGTATAGTTCCACAACCGAATCACATATTCAATGATACACATCAGATGTTTATACAAGGACAACTTAATATCTTTATGAATACAATGGGAAATCTCATCATACATGATTGCCTCTAGGGCATATTCCCAACACCAGGGCCATGCAGGAAGCTCTTGCCCGTCTGTGTGGGCAGAGTATCAACTATATCAAGGGTACCCGCTTTGAGTTCTACCCAAGGCGTAATGCTATGGGACAGCCACTGGAGGCACCATATCACCCTGAGCTGAAGAACCAAGTGGACCACCTCAGCTTCATGATGCATGACCGGCAGAAGGAGTTGGACAATGCCCGTTCCTACGCCAACCACAAGTCCGCCATCGCCGCCCAGAAGGATCAGACCATCGCCATGCTGGTGAAAGATCGCCAGTCTCATCGCCGTCAGCTTGACAAGAAGGAGTGCGTCATTGCCCGGCTTTCTTCGCAGGATCACAGACTTGGAGGAGACCATCCACGAGAGGGATATGCATCCCGAGGAGAGGGAGAATGCAGGCGAGGATATCTGTGGATACCCCTACTCCTATCTCAGTGATGATGATGATGGCTTTCTAGAGGATCGGGCCATGGACTCCTTCACCGATGAGGACGACTTTTCCTTCATTGATGATGATGATGAGGAGGATGATGAGGACACCGACTCCGAGGATTAGTAGCACTTGAGCACTAGCGTTAGTGAGTTGTATCCGGTCCCATTGTATCGTTGTTTCCCAGAATGGTTCTTAAAACCATCGGTTTCCTTTGTTGTGGTGTGTGTTGTATGATGTGTAATGAATGAATGAAAAGCAAGTTGCTAGAAAAATCTGAGTCAAACTTAAAACTTTTCAAAAACCCCGAACCTTAGAAATTTCCCTCTTTTCTCATGATCTATCTCAATCTTCATATGCCTCGTGGAGGAAGCAGTTCATCCCCGGACCCGATGTTGCAGATCTTGCAAATGTTGGTTTTGGACCGCGAAGCTGAAAGAGCCGAACGTCAAGCCAACTTAGCCACCCTTCAGCACATCGCTCAGATGGCCAACAACAACCAGGGTCATGGAAATCAGGACAACCATGGATCAAAGCTCAAGAACTTCCAAAACAACAATCCACCCATTTTCACTAAGTCTGAAGAGCCCCTCGATGCCGATGATTGGCTGCAAACCATGGAGAACAACTTAGAAGTTGCCGGAGTGGAAGCCAATGAGAAGGTATTGTTTTCCACCCACTATCTGGCCGGAGATGCAAGATCATGGTGGAACAGCATTCGCGCCATGAATGGAGGACAGATGATGACTTGGGAGGAATTCAAAATCAAGTTTAGCAGAACCCATGTGCCACCGGGTTTGATCAAGAGGATGAGAGATGAGTTCAGGGAACTGAAGCAAGGGAGAATGACCGTTTTTGAGTACCGTGATAATTTTTTGTCATTGGATAGGTATGCACTTAATGAGATAGACACTAAAGCCAAGAAGAAGGAGAGATTCCTGAATGGTCTGCATGATGAGATGCAGACAGTGTTGGTCAATATCCCATTTGCTGATATTGAAGCCTTAGTGGATTCCACCATTCAGATGAAAGGCGAGATCAACCAAGCCAATGAGAATCGCAAGCATAGAATGATGCATCAACTAGGAACCCATCATACCCCAAAGTATCTCCCCAATCCATCCCTAGGATTTGCCCCAAGAACCAACAAACCCCTGATGAATCGTCTGACCTACCCCAACCGTGGAGGAGGAAACCCAAGGCCCGGAGGAAATCACAACAACCTCGGCAACCCCAGCAATTTCAACCGTGCACCACCCAAGTTCAACAACAACAATGTCGCCACCAACACCAACACTGCCCCAAGAACTGGAAGCAATGTTGTGCCTGTTGCAGCAAAGGACAAGTCTCAGGTGACTTGTTATGAATGTGGAACCAATGGTCACTATTCCAATGAGTGCCCCAAGAAGATTGCCACAGCCCCCAATGCAAATGCCCCAGCTCAGCAACAGTGTCGTGTTCAGCCTGGAAGAAGGTTTGCCCTAGGGAACTTGCTCAACCACAATGGACGTCTCTTTCTCATGCATGCTGAAGAAGCCCAAGAAGCACCAGATGTCATGATGGGTATGTTTTTTGTTAACTCAGTACTTGCAAGAGTGTTGTTTGATTCTAGAGCATCGCACTCATTTGTTACTGAAAAATTTGTACGCACTAGTAAGATTCAAGCCACCAAACTGAAGCATGTTGTGATAGATCAAATACCTGGTTCAACCACCAAAGCTAGACAAATTTTCAAAGTTGTACTGCGGTGACCCAGCATACCACTGCATGATGTAGTATACTACAGTCGTTGACATAACACCAATGAAACACCGTTCACTAGTATTACATCCCTCAAAATGGCTGTGAAACAATGGGTCCAATACATGGCTAAAGGTTACAACTCACTCTTTACATAAGATCCAAAGAACACTCTAGGTTAAAGAGAGAGAAAGAACTTCTTAAGGAGAAGAATCAAAGATGAACAACGCAAGAACTAGAATACTATTAAGACTAGTATTTTAACTAAAGGGTTGGCATTGCTGCTATTGCAATACTCTACAGAATTAGGTTCTTGACTAGAGATTATATTTCTATCTAATTAGTAATTTCGTCTTCACTTGAGTTGATGTATATGTTGACTTCCTTGACTTTATTGAAGAGCTTTGGATTTGGATGACGAGTCCTGGAGCATAACTTGATGTGAATATTGTCTATTCCGGCTTCAGAATCTAGCAAGGGTTAAGAAGATACTTTGAGTACGAGCGTACTCAGCAAATTCACTAGAAAAGGAGTGTTTGATGCACTATAACTACAGCCACAGACCGTAGGTCGTAGGAAATGCAAGTTTTCATAAACATTTCTTCAAAGGTTGCTTTTATTCTGAAAAGCTATGTCCGTCAGCCTTCACGGGTTTACCAGAACTTTCGTGGAGTTCCTTTCCCGCAGCGTTCTTAGCTCCTTCCCGGAACAGGGAGTAACAAGTTACAGTTCTTACACGCAGAGGTGCGTCACTTTACCCATGAGAGATCAACTCTTTGTTGCACAATCGGGCAGGTTATTCCCGTCCACAATTCCATGATGTGGGGCCCAGAAGATGATCCAAGCCAATCACTGCCCCCTTCGCGACCTCGCATGCCTCCTTGGTGTACACCATGCCCAAATATTGGATTACCGCAATGGTTTATACAAACTGTTAGATGCCAGAACTATCGTGGGACGTTGAGGGTTCCCACACATATGCTGCATATCCTCTACGAATTACCAATTAATATGCACGCTACGAGGATAACAGCCACGACCTGCACACCCCGGCTTCATGCGAGAGGAAGAAGATATAACTGACTTCTCCGTCCCTTTCCAAATCTCATTGTCAATGCGTAATATACGGCGCAAGAATCACTGGCGACATTGGTTCTTAAGTCCTAGGTGATATAGTTCTGAACAGCGGTATTCCAACTGTCAGATTTACTAGATTAGCTGATCACCCTGAATCAGTAACCAATAGTTCACAATATTATAGAAAATAGTGTTTTCTGACCTTTTTCAAATACAGGTGAGGACAACACTGGATTTGTAAAATACTTTACAGAAAATAAACAAAGGACATGAGCAAGTGTGAACTTTCCTTTTGTGATTGCAAGATTATGCACTCACGGTCTTCAAGATAATTTAAAAGTTAACTAGATCAGACCAAAGTTAACTATAAAACATATAATAATGCTTATAGTGTTATATTTATATTCTTGTAGACTAAAGTTAACTTTAAAATAAAGACAGTTTGAAAGTATAATGCTTATGATATTTGTGTCTTGTGTATCTGGTAATGTTTCCTTCAGGTTACTTAAGAATGGTTATTCTTCTATTTAAGTAGTGGTCTCTTAATTTTGTAGTGGAACAAGATTTCTTATTTCCTTATAAAGGTATGATTATGGTTTGTGGATAAATAAATAGTACTAGTGACTACTCATAAATTATCTTTGGATTTAGTCCATTATAATGTTGTCTTTGATTGATATATCATTCTTGAAGATTTTATAATTATTAAAGATCTTTTTAAAATATAATTTATTCATATAGTAGAAGGATAATTTAATATAATAGTATTTCTAATGTTTTGGAATGATTATGACTTATTTGTAATATTCAAGACTAATACTTATTTATTAGACTTGATTAAATAATTTTAGAAATATTAACAAATTTTATTTACCTTTATATGAATTTTAAACTAAGTAAATAAGTTTAAATTTGAGTTATTAAAATATTTGAATTTTTATTTAACTCAAAAGTAGAATATTATATTTTTAACATGTAGATATTGTTTTTTGATCATTTTGGTATATTATTTTATTTTTATTTTTTATAAATAATAAGATATGATTTTTATAATTCTTATTACTTTATAATTACTTAATAAATAATAAATATTCAATTAAGTGAGATAATAATGCTATTATAGTTTTTAAAATATTTTTTATTTTTCCAATATTTTTGGTATTTATTTATATTCTTAACATTTACCATTATTAAAATATGAATTATCAAAGTGTTATTACTTATAAAACCTTTATTAAATAATATTTGTTTAAATAATCATCATAATAATATTTGATAATAATTTTAAGTTGTAGATTTTATTTTTCTAAACATTTTCATATATTATACACATTTTTTTGAATTATAAATCAAAAGTTATTAATTAAATAAGATTTAATCATTTATTTGATTTCTGAAATATTAATAATTGAGTTTATAACATTTTATTTATTTCTTAAACAGAAATACTTTTTATACCGCACCGACACCTAGCCTAAGTCACTGACTAGTGGGCCTATGTCCACCTCAGCACTCAGATTAGTAAATGTATTTTGTTACCGACTGGTTTGCTACCCCCGGACAATGACACATGGGCCCTGGCCACGTCACACGCCACGCTAGCAAAGACTGTTCAAACTAGCTGACGTGGTTCGAACCTGACGTAGGCTTGACATCATATGGTTTGATCCTCACTGGTTGAGGATCGAACGATCGATCTGGTGCGCGCGCGGTGCTGTGACTAGGTGTGTTGGACAGAGGAGATCAAGGCGAACCTATTGATGGTGGCACCGCTGGTTTTTGGTCATCGGAGGGCAAACGGAGACGATCTTATGCGGCGATGCTTGCTGGTGATTATGGTGGCATGGATCTAGGAAGCAAACAAGGCATCAACGCATGCTAGGAAACTTAGTGACTCAGAGGAACGCGATGATGTGCTTGATTTGGCGAGGCACGGTCGGAGACGACGGTGAGGTCGAAGAACAACGTCGGGAACTAAAGGTGCGATTGGGTCGATTCACGCCTCCTCCGCAGGTGCAAGTTGGGGAAATCGTATGAGAAGAACACGGTGGCCTCCACCATGGTCTTATCTGGTCGAGGCGAGCACGGAATGGCCGGCTCCGGCTGATCTCCGAGCTAGGGTTCTCGGCAAGGTTGGGGAAACGAGGTAGAGAGGTTTTCAGAGGGGGAAAATGGGGATGAGGACGAGCAAGGACGTCACGGTGGCCTCCTTATCCTCTCCTGGCGACGGTGGCGTTGATCTTGGCGCAAGGACGACGGCGGACGGCCTCGGCCTCGCCACCGAGCTGCTTCCAGCTGGAGGAAGACGACGACGTGTTGTTTTGCGGATAACCCCCTGGCGTTTCTTTCCTCTCAACCCGCAGTCCTTCCCTGGCCCCACTCGTCAGTCACATGAGAGAATGAGCTAGGCTGGTTATTGGGCCTTTGTGGGCTGCACCTGGGCAACAGTTAAGCAAAGAGAAGTTGGGCCACGACCAGGTTTTATTTTTATGTGTTTTCCATTTTTTTTTCTATTTTCCGTTTTCCTTTTCAGATTTATATATAATCTTTAATTTGAACTTTTCTTTGTAGAATTTATTTGCTGGATAATTGTAGTAATACTAAAATATATTTAGTATCATTTCTAAACTTTTATTATATAATCTTTTTATATTTATTTTTTTCTATATGAACCCCTTTTTAATAATTTGTAGAGATTTTTCTTATTATTGTTTTCTTTCCACTTTTAACCATGGATTTATTAAATGATACATTCTTATTTGTTTATAAAACTTAACTCTAGTTGGCTCATAGTTTTGAATAGAAATTTTTATATGTATAATAATTCTATATCATTATTTGATGCATGAAATATAAAAGAAATTAATATGGTTATTACTACTTCCATTAATTTGGAAATGACAATGTATATATTCTATTATGATAAACAAAGAAGTTTAGGGTTTTGAATTTACTTATATTTCTTTATTGATGTGAGAAAAGAGTTAATAGCTAAGCATATTGTCTTCTGTTTGTGATATTTAATGACATCACTTTTAAAAAAAATAGAAAGTTATATCTAGAATGTTTTATGGAAAATAATTGATAAAGATACTCTTAAGCACATATAATCATGATAATTAGAATTGGAAGAGGTGTGCTTATGTGATTTGTTATAGGAAAATATTCCTATAAAGTGATATTAACATAAGATGATGAATCCATTCCTTGAAATGGACATTATACTTAGTTTAAGATTTAGAGTTGGTTGTTTAACAAGAATGTCTATTTTTCCAGTCTTCACCATCCTTGACCTTTAATTAAAGAATTCCTTTCCTATATATAATGCTTATTCCTATCCATCATCATAGTTAGTATGATGAGCTTTACTTCACTAGAATGTTCTTATTCACCTTTTATTCTTCTAAACTCATGGATGAACCCAATGAGTTTGGTACTAAAGTATATCATAGTTTTCTCATATCTTTGATTGGTTATACCCACTACTCTACTGTTGATAATCATCAATCCAACAATTAGTTCTTTCAAACTCCACTCATAATCTTCCTTAATCATCCATCACTAATATTTCTTCATTAGATGTATATATCCAACTATCTTACTCCAAATTTTACTATCTTTTAAGATGAATAACACTACTTCCATAACTCCATGCTATACTAGCATTAATTGAATTATACTGTCTTATATTTACTCTAATAACTCATACTCTAACCTCACATGATATTAGTGTGGTTTGTAATGGCTACTCTAGGATAACTTATCTCTACTAGGGTTTCAATCATGTTCTACCCACCAATATCTTTTATACTAGATATAGGTAAACCATCTTGGTGAGTAAGGCATGATCAATGTAATCATTTTATTATTTATAGCTTAGGTTTCCAATTGTCTAATCAAGACTTTATCAATACAACCTTACTATTGTATTGGAATTATCTTCTTAGTATCTTTAATTGGATTAAGACTGTTATTCATGGACAATGCCCTCTTTAAAAGATTTAAGTAGATGCTATGATAAGATCAAGAAGTAGTAGATCAAGCATTGATAGTGAAAGAATTTGTAAATCAATGGTGGATTACTCAACATTGATGAACAACAGATATTAAGATAAGTTCCATAAAAATTGATATGGAAAGACAGATATATAGTGAATGATCGTGACTTAGTCTTTTTCCTACTCAATCTACTTAAGAAGTAGGGTTAGGTATTACCATGATACTCATGGTATGTGTAGATGAGATTAAGACATAGTTGTTAAATTCTTATTATTTATGTTATATCCTCAACTTGGTACTTATGAGGGATTATAATGAATACTATAATATGCTCACCTAAGGATCAAATTTAAATCATATTGTCTTAGGGTTTAACTTTTATTACTTTTGATCTACCCTTAGACCAAATCTCCCTTACCCAAAATAAGGTTTTAGCAAAGGTCATATTGAAACTTATCGCAGTCAACTTGATGATCTACTTCAATTCCATCAAGTTAAGAGAAGCTTCAATCACTTTGACAAGTTTTGTTCAAAAGCGCGAAAATTATTTAGATTTTCTATGCATAAATGCAATGCACACATCTGGGTTCATCTTATTTCTGAGCTCTAATACTGTGATGTTAAAGACTCTCCCCCTTAAAATAAACTTTGTCCTCGAAGTTCGCAAACTCTCCCGTTTCAGAGTAAGGAATTGTCTTGTAGTGGTTGCTACATTTCTCCACTCCATGATGACCTTAGATGGAATTAATTGTAGTATTCCATAACCTGATTAGATATCCTAATCCAATTCTTTTTGTTTAATCATCAAACTTTATTACTATTTTAAGTACAGTCTAGAGGGTCTCCTTAAAACAAGTTTTAAGTTTCTATATGCCCGTGTTTGTGGTTAGAAGACTATATTTCTATTCTGGTCATAGTATAGTTGATACTGGTACTCCTTCCAAGATTGGATTTGAACTCAATTCGTCCATACCCATTGGAATTTCTTATTCTCAATACTTGCCCAATTAGGTGTTCTCTATTACTTCTTAAGGGTTACTTAAGAGTTGTTTCTTTTAGAATTGGTCGGTTAAATTTATCCTTTATCACCTTCAAGCTTATACCTTCTTAAGTTTTTTAAATAATCTTTCATTATTACCTATAGTACTTTCTTCAACTTTCATTCATAATGTCTACTCTCCCCCTTAGGGTTTACTAATAGTCTTTAAATTGTATATAAAGCATTTATTGGCTTAATAACTAGAATGTTGGCTTCTCTTCAGTTTATACTTTACCTAATTAGGGTCTGATGAAAGATTGTATGGTGTATCAACATAGTTGTGGATCTCCGAAGCAAATCTTTCAGCACTATATGTCGTACTTAATATTGGACATTTTCGCTGGGATAAGTCTGACTTTGCGAAGCATCTTGAAAGACGATCACCTTAAAGTTTTATACTTCCTTAGTTCTTACTTAACTTAGGTCAAATTTTATGCTCTTTATGCAACCATTAAGATGATCTGGTTAACTATCTCAACCAACACCGGCTACGAACAAGATACCAACTATGGATCAGAATGCCGACTATGGATTAAGTACCAGCAGCAGATCATTTTGAGTGGTAGGTATTACCTTACAGTTTCCAACCTACTACTGGCATTCTCTCTGAATTGTCAGAGCTTGAATACCCTTTTGGTTCCAAGGCATCTTATTTGTACTTATTCATGATACTTCCATGAACTTAGTACAACTCTTTCATTAACTTCTTAGCAATGCTTCCTACTTTGAATGGACCTTAAGTTTATTACTCCTTATATCTTGCTTCATCTTTCAAGTAAGTCTTCCTTTTGATCTTTGAAACTCGGAACTCCCTTACACGAATTCTCGTTACCATCTAGATCCATGACATTAAGTAATAATTGGGTGTTACATCATGCATTTTCACACCTAATTAAACTTTATGTACAGATCTATTCAATCAATAAGATCCAAAAGTCGATAAACAACAAAACATATACCATGTACTATACATAGGTTTTAAATAATTTACAAATGTACTAGATGTTCCAACGGTTGGCTCCACACCTATTTACACAACTATCTTACAAGAACTTCTTGTTATTGTGAGTATATCCTCACTTATTTCGGCAAACCTTTCAAACTATAATACGCATTACCCTCGATGTACATTATTCAAGCACTCATCCCTTGGGATGTCGTTCCTTTCTTACTTTCATCTTCCTCTAGTGCTTCCTGGAGTTCCGTCCATGATGACATGAAGTCCTACGACTGCCTTCTAGAGCGTAAGAGCATCCAGGAGGTGCGTATTCCTGATTAGAAGTAACGAGACTAAGATTAGTCATTGAAAAATGACTAGAGTTGGCGTAATCCTCTACAGGATATTCCTGATTTTCCGGAAACGCTTCCTCATAGTAAGTTGGCACCTTAGTTTTTCTTGGATCCAGTCATATATGTTGGTGTAGTACCTATCGGAACACTCTTCTAAGTCTATTGGATTAGTATCACCCCCATATGGTCCATAAGGCTCTCTATGGTTATAGTTGATCTCTTCTTCAATACCTGTATCACAAGGTATAGGATTTCCTATAGTTCCACCTTGAGATTCTACTTCCCATCCATACTTGTTTGGCTCAGGGTTATTTGGAATAACCCTATTCCATTCCTGTTGTTCAGAGTTGTATTTGGTCCATAGGTCTTCAGGTGGCTTGAAGTCATTTTGGTAATAGGCATAATTTTCCGAGTTTGGGTCATCAAACTCGGTTTCCTCAAACACTTCTCCTGAAGGTATGTATTTGGGATGCCTAGCTTCTTTATCTAACTTCTTCCTACGTGCCATTGCTTTATCGGGATCAGTAAAATCCTCAATGACCGTATCCAGTTCCTGGACTAAGACTTGGTGAGTGTTATGATAAGTGTTTAACAAAGACCGATAATGATCCATATACTCTATGGCTAGAGTAGATTCAGCTTGGACTAGAGTAGAGTGATCTAACTCATGCTCTGGGTTTGAGGATTCATGTGGTATAATGGTATGAGTACTAACTTCTAGAGCTTGGGATTGCTGTTCTCGGATCATGGTTATGGCTGCTGCTACGGCAATCTGATATGCAAATGCCATGCACCTTGCCTCTCTTGATGGCATTTCTCCCTTAAGTCCTAACTTCTTGGGTAACATGATCATGACACGGTATTTAGCTAATACCTTCCATCATAGTAACTATAAATCTTGACCAAAAATCTAGATTCACAATCCAAACTCCATAGAAGTTGTCGGAGATTGTCTGTCCAATCCTCTCCGTAGTCATTCAACGTCCTGTTCATCACTTGAACATTCCGAGGTGGATATCGAGGTGCCATGTGGAACTGTAGATAAGAAATTATCATCAGTCACATAGATTTAAAACTCTTGGATAATAATCGAATTTGCAATCATACTAAAGAATTAGCGTACTAGTAACTGTAGGGTTCGCAGCATAGAAAACAAAAAATTTCCTACGATGGGAACATCTAAGTACCAAGATCTATCTACTAGATACAAGCAACAGGTGGATATACATCCATAGAATACATACCCTCGAAGACCGAATAGCGTTAACGAGGTTGTATTCGTGGATGATGTAGACGAACGCTTGCCGATCTCAAGATCGTGATGAAGTCCATCTGGTCCAGCACCATCACGTCCAGCACCGCAAAGCAGTGGTGCATCCGTGATCGCACACACGTCCGGGTACTCGACAACCTCCGCGCCCTCGCTCCAGCGAAGCAGGGGAAGCAACAAATCCTTCCAGAAAAAGCCACCGGGAACATGTATCTCGCTGATCCGAGACCATGGGGAAATTCTAAAGGGGGGAGAGAGATCCTTCGCGAGGAGGTGTGCTTTGAGAGGATTAGTGGGGGCCTTTTATGCGGAGAGGGGGCACCCCGTGCCAGCCATGGTGGCTGCCCCCACCTCTTCCACATTCATGTGGGTGGAGCTCCCACTCAATATGAAAAGCCTCCACTCCCATAAAAGAGCCTCCACTCAAAAATCCACTCACATGCATTAAATTTCCACCAAATTTAATGCAAGCTCTCATTTAAATAAAACTCTTTTATTTATTTATTCAGAATTTTGTTAATTACTTTAATTAACAAACATTCACATAAAACCCCTTGCTAGTATTCAATTTCACATGCAGAACCAGTTTCAGCAATTTCAACCAAATAGCTTGATTGTCTAGTGAAATAAATTCCTGCGCTTTCCTTTTTCTTTCTCTGGCATATTATTTGCTCCAAATGGTATTGGTATCCCTTAAGTGTGTCACCCTATGGTTCGCGAATAATGTAGACATGATCGAGACCCCTCTCCGATCAATAATCAGCAGCGGGACCTGGAGATCCGTACTGACTCCCACATATTCAACGATGACTTCTATGATCGTGAACCTTATACGCATGTAAATCAATCCCTTTGTCTCGCGATATATTACATGTCCGAGATTCGATCATCGGTATCTCCATACCTAGTTTGATCTCGTTACCGACATGTACTCTTTTCTCGTTCCCGTGATATAACATTCTAGTGATCAAATCACTTGCTTGCAAGCTAACTAATGTGATATCACCGAGAGGGCCTAGAGTATATCTCTCCATCATTGGGATGGACAAATTCCACTCTTGATCCATGAGCCTCAACATAACACCTTCGTAGCACTAAACCCATCTTTCTAGTCACCCTGTTACGGTGTGACGTTTGCTGTTATCAAGATACTCTTCCGGTGTTAGTGATTGACATGATCTCATGGTCTAAGGACTAAGATTACTTTGTATGATGTTATAGCAATATAAACACAATGACCTTGATCGTAATGCTATACTTCGGATGAATGTTCATCACATCATTCCAACAATGTTGTGACCTCGTTATTAACAACATCCAATGTCCATGATCAGGAAACCTTTAATCATCTTGTTAATCAACGAGCTAGTTTATAAGAGAGGCATAACTAGGAACTTCCTTTTTGTTTATTAAACACACATGTATTAACGTTTCCGTATTAATACAATTATAGCATGTAAAATAAACATTTATCATAAATAAGGAATACGATAATAACCACTTTATTATTGCCTCTCGGGCATATTCCCTTCAGTCTCCCACTTGCACTAGAGACAATAATCTAGTTTAGAAACTTTGCGTATTGAACACATATGGCTTTCTGGTGTTCCATATACGCAATTGCAAGTGGTTAACATAATCTACGGATCTGACGCTTCAGGTCCTTGTGTATTTGCATGTCTTTGCGTCTTCACGCATCACTCATTCTCCAATGAGATGGCATTGTATAAATTTGGTCTTTTGGTGAGACCTTTAGTTCCTTGGGGTTAAATCACGTCGATACTATTGTCATACAATATATCTTTAGTGTTAGCCCGTTGCGAACCACACCTTAGTTTGATAACAAACTACTTGACACAAATTCCCTCCTTTGCTGCTACTATAGCAGTCATATACTTAGCCTTTTGTTGTAGTATCCGTCAGAATGTCTTAACTTTGGAATGCATCCAAATCCATCATGGAATCTCCTTTCCATTACATTGTGCCACCCATAGTTTAAATTGAGATAAACTTAATTTGTATCTTGTGACAAAACTAGTATCAATGTAACGCTTTACTATGAACTATTTGTAATTGTTTGTCACCTCTACAGAAATATATTCTTAGTTCTTCCAAAAGATCATAAGAATTTCCTTACTATTGTCCAATGATCATTTTATGATTCATTCTGGTATATTCTCATAACACTTAGAGCATAGGACATATCTGGATGTGTACATATCATGGTATGATTGATCAAAACATCCTTGTGATTTCACTCATCAAGTGTCAAAGCACTTGAATCTTGTTTCACTTATCAAGTGTCGATACACTTGAATCTTGATTCAGTTCCTTTCCATGCGACAAGAACCGTTTCTTGTCATTTCTATATTGAACTCCTTCAATATCTCATATATGTACATTTGTCACAACCATATTAGCGTGACGGTCTATCCATTATAGACATTCATGCTAAATATTCGGGTTTTTCCTAAGTCTTTCATCGAAATGAAATTCTTAACCTTTGTCAATAAAAATTACATCATTTCTAATCAACAAGATGTCCTCCACATAATGTATTAGAAATATGTCTCGGCGCTCCCACTTAATTTCTTGCAAATGCAAGCATCTTCATCGTCTCCTGACGAAAACTCCTTTTTCATCATGGTGAAGATTCCAACTCCGCGATGCTTACTTCAACCATTGAAGTTTGCATGCCATTTTAGCATCCTTTGAATTAACAAAACCCTTTGGATCGTGTCATGCACACGTCCTAGGTAACCATTTTTTAGAAGAATTTTGTTTTGTTTATTCATCTACCATATACCAAATTATATGTAGTGGTTGCTACTTTAATCCGTCCAGACTAAATATAGCTATGCAAGATCAAATCTTGTCATAGTCAACTCCTTGAACATTGCCATAAAATACTTATGACATGTCAACTATTTCATAGATGTGAAACATCCATGTCTGTTTCTTTATAGATACAAATACGACCGATAGGTTTTTACACCTTTCCGGAGGGTCTTCCAAGTTCAAAACTTGATTTATCGTGTATGGACCTATCACGGATTTTATGGCTTCAACCCATTTGACGGAGTCAGGGCCCATCATCGCTTCTTTGTATGTATTCGGTTCATCATTGTCAAACAATAATGATTTACTCTCAAATCTTAGCATTTGATTGTTTAACTGACCTACTTGGTTCAATAGGAACTTAGATCTCCGTGACCACAACCTTTGAGGCACATAAGCCATGAGCATTATGTCTGCGTCCGGAACGATTTCCGGTGCTGCGCAACTCAGCACATATAGCTAAGGTTCGTTAACCTTATCAAAGTTCTATTGTCCTCCCACTTAACATTTATGAAAAATTCCTTCTTCAAGAAACTTCACGTTTCAAGCGACAAACCCTTTTGTCCTTGGTGTTATGGAGGAATAACCAATTGTTATTCGAAATAACCTACAAAGACATGCTCATCCGACTTCAGTTATAAACATCTTACTTATGTTTAGCATACCAAAATTTAAGAAATGACAACTTGGGTTTTACCCCAAACCAGGTGTCATTTCAACGGATCAAGTTAGAGCTCTTTTCAGTGTAAAAGTGGTAGTCTCTAAAGCTTTTAATCTTTTAAAACATAATGACAGTTTTATAAATAAGACCTTTGATCCAACCATGTCAAACAAGGTTTCATTACAAATCTCAAACACTCCATACTCCTATGGTGTTTCGGGAGATGCAAATCTAGGTGTTTTTTCTAAACTTGTAACTCAAATAAATCCCTTGATGATAAAATCATAAATCATTTATTTTCTTGTTACACTTGCAACTCAAATAAATCCCTTATGATAAAATCATAAACCATTTATTTTCTTGTTACAATGATTTTCCACTTCATCTTGAAAGTCTTTGAACGTTTTCAAATATTTCATACTTCTTTCTCATTAAGTGAACATTCACTCAAATTTTCGGAGAAAGCATATGAAGTTGAAATCCATCGCTTACGACTATACATAATGGACTACATACATCGATATGTATAAGTTCCAATATTTAGTCGTTCGTTCTTCTTTGGACTTTGAACAAAGTTTCAATTATCCCGAGGAAAGTCTCACAAGCGTCACTTGATCAAATCAAAGACTCCAAAAATCCGTGAAAATGGAGATTCTTCATGTTTTATTTCCAATATAATTTAAATAGCGGTGTCACTTCGTAAGTGATCTTTCAATCATTTGTCTTGTGACATTTTAGCATTATGTTTTATGGATGTGATTTCTCCAACTAGATTTGTAAATCATCCATCTTATATGGAATATGGTAATTATTTGAACAACCTTTGTTCTCATAATACCTGATTTAAATAACAATTATTAAAACAAATCTTGAAGTCAAGCTTTAATGTCAACGAGAAATACAAACAACGGTTTGTTTGTTTGTTATGAACATCATCACATATTCTCTTGCTAGTTACTTAGGCCATTATAGTTCATGAATTGCGTCGTTCTGTATGAAATTTCATACCAACCAATTCAGTATCCAATACCCAAGAACCACATTGTTTAACAAGCAAATAATACAACCATAACATGTATATCATCTATATACCTAAATTGGACATTTCCAATCTTTTCTTTTCTGCCAAATATATTTTATAGATTCTCTTTCAGCATTTCCTTTTTCCTTTTTAAAAGATCTATCAACATCAAAAGTGGCGCCATACACATTACATATAGTCCAAAGTGTGTATATTCAAATAATAATACCTTTGGACTTGCACTTTGTAAGATCCCTCCTTTATAAAGGAAAAGGATCCCTGTGATTGCAATGCTAGTCCCTGGATCAATGCTAGCATCCACAGTTTAAGATGAAGTACACAGATACAAAGGTCATTATTACATCCATTCCAGAGATAAAATATAGTCTTTACAACTCCAAGGCCATAGGCCTGATACAAGAGTTTGAATAAGTAAATAAATAAAAGTCTTCATCTTCATGTGCCACAGGCAAACATGTTGAGTGTAGACTCATGACACCTAATCCTTATCAGAATAACCTGCAACATCACAAGTTACAGCCACAGTGGGTCAATACTTTGGAATAGTATTGGCAAGTGATACCTTAGTATAATTTAGGTGGACTAGATACTATATGCAAATTTGGCTAAGTGTAGCTTGGCTTGCTTTGCTCAAAATAGGTTTTACCTATTAGTTGAAATCACTAAGTTTTTCTTTGTCAAAACTTTTCCCAAGGAGCCACCAATAGACATTGAGGTCCTTCACCCTTGTTCACCCACAAGTTTTTACTTAGAAATTGGGATGAGGAGATTCTTGATAGCTTCCATGTCTTGATGCTCAAGTTGTCCATTACCATGGACTTGGCTAAGTACTTAGATTTTTCCATCTGCAGAGGTTGTGCACTTTCCCCACCATACTTGGTTTCACCAAGACAGGACCTTTCAGAAGCCTTCCCTTAGACCAAATGGACGCGTTCCAACCTATCATCCCACTACCACCAACTGTACAAATGGCTAAGTTCTAGCAACCTATGTGATCCAGGCAGAGCCCATATTGCCAAGTGGTTGCACTAGAAGCTTCTTAACACTTGGCCTCTAAAATCCCTTTGTTCCTGGGTGGCTTACCACAAGTGAGATACACAAGGTAAACCATAGAAATGAGCCTTGTGTAACCACTCAATATAAACCATTCCTTCCATTCCACCCATGTGTTTCATTAACTTAGTTGTTTTATTAGTCAAAACACAAGTCCAAAGACTTAGAAATATTTTCATCATAGCATGTATATTTCACCAACCCTTGTTTGCTACTAGCTAGGCTAAGCATGGCATAGATAGTAACTTAACTTAGAAATTTCCTAGCAATTCTACAACTACTAGGATTTCCCAACATGGCATATAAGCAAAAATAATAACATGCAAGACTTAGCAAAATATTTCTAATGCTTAGTATAAAACATAGGGATAGAAATATTCATGAAGTACCACTTGCCTTGGTATTTTGGAGAGTAGCACTCCTCACAATCACAATCACTAGCACCAAAATCTACACAAAGCATCATAGCCACAATCACATACCAAACATATACAATCAAAAATACATGCATGTACACAAAATGATATGTTATGGTTTTTTTAAAAACTCAACAAAGAAAGTATTCAGTACTGATTCATAAACAAGTCAAAAACTTGCCAAACATCAATTATTTAAACCCTAAATCATTTCCTAAACATTTCCTATACTCAAATTATCCCTACACAAGTTTCTGCAAATAAAACATTTTTAACAGAAGCTAAACATTAAACACATTGCATATTTAGAAAGAGCTTGCTCTCTTGATTCCAACGGTATAAAATTTGTCAAATTCTAACGTGGGGATCAAAAGTTATGGCCAAATAAAATTTGAATAACAATCAGATTCAAATCCAGTTTTAAATCTAAACCCTAGCCACGCGTCTGTTTCTGATTGGCCTATACCGGTTCGGGCGTATCGATCAACGAGAGCCGCACGATTCAACTAAAGATGCACGGCCAGATCTAACGCGTAACGGTTCGTTAAGTGAACTATTCCTGCGCGCTGGATCTAGATCTAACGGCTACGAATCAATCGACCAAAACTGAGCGGCGCTGGCGGTGGCTACTGGCGGCGGCGAGCTCTGCCTATGGCGGCGCGGCGCTACAGGTCGTCCTAGGGGCGTCGGAGGGGCTTACCAGAACCGTGGCGACGTGCTGAAGCTCAACCTGGCGGCGGCTTGGCAAGGGGCACACGGTGTGGGCTGCTGGAGCTCGTCGGAGTCGTGCACGGCATCAGGTGGTTATAGACGAAGTTGTTGCCGATGCTCTGGGCCTTCCTAGTACCAACCAGAGGCATCAGTAGCTGCACAAGGACAAGGCAAACCTAGTCGTATGCGAGAGAGGTCAAGGGGCGCGTAGTGCTTACCATAATCGATCGCCGGAGTTGAGTGGCGGCTCAGTCATTTGCAGAAACGAACGAGGACGGCGTCCTGGGTCACAAGCAGGCAAGCAAATGGTATCAGAAGGTGCACGAGGTCATGCTGGACACACTCGTTTGAATCAGAGGCACAGGGGCGGTCAGGACTCACCGGAATTTGCTGCCGGAGATGCTCAGTACTGCGGCGGCGCAAGTTCGATTGTGGACAGCCTAGCGGCGCTCTGCGGTTGGTGAGTGAGGGGAATGGAGCGGAGTGGGGAGAGGATCTTATAGCCGGAGTAGGGGCGGAGATTACGCACGCATTCATCGCCTATTAAGAGGATTAAAATCGCAGCAAAGAAGGGGAAGAAACGGGCGGCGGCGGCGTCCGCGCGCGAGATTTGGGGAAGAAGGAGTCGACGTGGAGAGGGCCCAGTCGTCTGTGAGAGAAACAGAGTGGGGGTGGGGTCCTGGCGTCAGCGACTCTGTGGGTGCGTCTGCGAGTGAAAGAGAGAGAGGGGGAACCCGGGTGGGCTAACTGGGCTAGATTCGTTGTTGGGCTAGAAGTCTGGCGACGGCCCTTTTCTTTTTCCTTTCTCTTTTTCTTTTTCGGTTTTGATTTTCTGGAATGATTTTCAAATGATTTCAAACTCTATTTGAATTCAAATCTTTTTAGGATTTTTGCAGTGTGCAAGAGTCACAAATCTGGGCATAGAACCAAGTGGTCACGTTGAATTGGCTTGGTCATTTGGACTAAAATAGAATAAACAGTGACATAGCACTTGTTTTATATTGGTTTTGAAATTGGTTTTCAAATTGTATTTGCTTTGAAACTTTGGTTTAAACCTTAGCAATCTAGCAAAACAACCTGAGAGCAATAAGACAACAAAGTTTGGTTTCATGAACAACAATCTCTCATTAGAGAGTAGCATTTGTTTCAAATGTAGATCACATAAAATAATGAGCTCATATGCTCCTGTTTTTGAATGATTTGTTTGAGATGAACTCTATATGATCATGGATGCATGGATGATATGCATGAGTTTGAAACATGATTTTAGGGATGTTACAAATCTAACCCCCTTAAGGTGAATCTCACCCTCGAGATTCGGATTAGCTAGCAAATAGGTGATGGTGGTCTTTCCGAAGATCATCTTCTCTTTCCCATGTTGCTTCCTCTTCGGAATGATGGTTCCACTGAACTTTGCAAAACTTGATAGTCTTAGTCCGTGTGACTCTTTCTGCAGTCTTGAGAATCTTGATAGGCTTCTCTTCATAAGTGAGGTCACTTTCCAACTAAACCTCTTCCAAAGGTATTGTATCTTTCAAAGAGGTTTCCTCCATTTCTGGATGACATTTCTTAAGCTGACTCACATGAAACACGTTATGAACTGCTGACAAAGATTCTGGCAATTCAATTTCATAAGTGACTTCTCCTTTACGACTCAGAATCTTGAATGGTCCAACATATCTTGGGGCCAACTTTCCTTTGACTCCAAACCTCTTCACTCCACGAAGTGGTGACACTCTAAGATAAGCTCTATCACCAACTTCGTAGGTGACTTCTCTACACTTAGGATCTGTGTAGCTTTTTTGTCGGGATTGTGCTATCTTCAATCTGTCCTTAACCAACTTGACCTTCTCCTCGGCTTCTTTGATAAGATCTAGTCCGAATAAACTTCTTTCTCCCACACCATTCCATAACAGTGGGGTGGTACACTTTCTTCCGTAGAGAAACTCAAATGGTGACATCTCAATGCTGGCTTGATAGCTGTTGTTATAAGAAAACTCTGCGTAAGGCAGACTTTCATCCCAACTAGCTCCGTAGTCTAGAGCACATGCCCTCAACATGTCTTCAAGAATTTGGTTAGTTCTTTCTGTCTGTCCATCAGTTTGAGGATGAAAGCCAGTGCTGAATTCCAACCTCGTTCCCAATGACTCGTGTAGCTGTCTCCAAAAATGGGAAGTGAATTGAGTTCCCCTATCAGACACAATGCTCTTGGGCACTCCATGTAGACATACAATCCTACTCATATAGATTTTGGCCAACTTAGCGCTTGTGTAGGTTGTCTTCACGGGTATGAAATGAGCCACTTTAGTTAGGCGATCCACTACTACCCAAATAGAATCATATCCTGACCTGGTCCTTGGTAATCCGGTGATGAAATCCATACCAATCTTGTCCCACTTCCAATCAGGAATAGGTAGTGGTTGAAGCAAACCTGCTGGTTTCTGGTTTTCCGCTTTCACTCTACTACACACATCACACAATGCAATATGTTCGGCGATGTCTTTCTTGAGATTATTCCACCAAAATCTTTCCTTCATATCCATATACATTTTGGTGTTACCTGGATGAATGGAATACGGTGAGTTGTGTGCTTCTTGCAAAATCAGTTTCCGAAGCTCCGGATCTTGTGGAACACAGATACGTTTCCCATGCCATAAAGTACCCTGTTCGTCTTCATGGAACCCTTTGGCTTTTCCTTTGCCAATCTTTTCTTTAATCTCTTCAATTTCCTTGTCAATCTTCTGGGCTTCTTTGATCTTGTCCAACAAAGTGGGTTGAACATCCAAAGACATGAGATGTCCTTCAGGCACAATCTCCAATCTGAGTTTTCTAAATTGGGTACATAAATCGTCTGACAATTCTCCCTTGGTAAGGCCATTCACAAAAACCTTACGACTTAGAGCATCTTCTACAACATTCGCTTTACCGGGGTGGTATTGCAAACTTAAGTCATAGTCTTTGATGAGTTCTAGCCATCTTCTTTGTCTCATATTAATCTCCTTCTGGGTGAAGATATACTTCAAACTCTTGTGATCTGTGAACACTTCACAACGTTTTCCCAAAATATAGTGTCTCCATGTTTTTAGTGCCTGGACAACAGAGGCTAACTCTAAATCATGAGTAGGATAGTTCACTTCATGAGTTTTGAGTTGTCTCGAGGCATAAGCCACCACTTTACCGTCTTGCATAAGTACTGCACCCAAACCATGATGAGATGCATCACATATACTTGGAAATCTTTTTCCAAATCTGGCACAACCTGGTGTTGTCACAAGTCTCTTCTTCAATTCAAAGCTGAGTTCACAACCTTGGACCAAGCAAACTTCTTGTCTTTCTTTAGCAATTCATCATGGGCTTGGCTACCTTGGAGAAATTTTCAATGAACCTTGGTAGTAACCTGCTAAGCCAAGGAAACTACGAACCTCTTTCCGACTTGGGAGATTCCCATTCGATTCTGGCTGAAACCTTAGCAGGATCAATGCTACACCATCCTTTGTCATAACATGTCCAAGAAAACCGACTTCATTCAACCGAATTCACACTTGCTGAATTTGGCATAAAGTTTATGCTCTCTTAATTTCTCAAGTATCAAGCATAATGTCCTTCATGCTCTTCTTTGCTCTTGGAGTAGACTAAAATGTCATCGATGAAAACGACAACAAACTTGTCAAGGAATTCCATGAACACTTTGTTCATCATATTCATGAAGTATGCTGGAGCATTGGTCAAACCAAATGGCATCACGGTATACTCATACAATCCATACCTAGTAGTGAAGGCTGTCTTAGGTATGTCTTGTTCTCTTATCTTGAGTTGAAAATAGCCTGACCTTAGATCAATATAGGGTTACCAACCTTGTTAAAATATAAGGTAAGGTAGAATCCCCTGTGTTTACAATGCTAGTCCCTGGATCAATAGCTAGCATCCACAGTTAAGATGTAATATCAAGAAACAAGGGTCATAATTCAACTTTATAACCAGGAATAAAATACTTTATTACATCTTACATAGCTCATTTGGCTATTACATTACATTGCAGCGGAATAACTATAGTCATGGGTCCTTCATCTTCAAAGTGCCATAGGCAGATGTTGGTTGTAGACTTTGTAATCCTAATCAATCAATCTTCACTAAAATCAATCAAACATGCAACATTACAAGTTACAGCCACAAGGGTCAATACATTTGAATTGTATTGGCAAGTGATACTATGGTAGTATAGTGGAGTCTATCATCTATATGCATTTGGCTAAGTGGAGTTGAGGCTTGCATTGCTCAAAATAGATTTTTCCTTAACATTTGAAAATACTAAGTTTTGCTTGGCAAAATCATTTTTCTCCATCAAAGATTTGAAGATCCTTTTCCAAGGCATCTCTCCATCAAAGATTGAAGATTTCAAACAACCCTTGTTTAAACCACAAGTTTTACTTAGTAATTGGAATGATGAGATTCTTGATTGCTTCCATGTCTTGATGCTCAAATTGTCCTTTACCAGGGACATGGCTAAGTACTTAGATTTTACACTCTGCAGAGGTGGTGCACTTTTCCCACAAGACTTGGTTTCCCAAGACAAGATCTTTCAGAAGCTTTCCCTTAGACCAAAATGGACGCGTTCCAACCTATCAAACACTACCACCAACTGTCCAAATGGCTAAGTTCTTGCAACCTATATGATCATGGCAGAGCCCATATTGCCAAGTGGTTGCACTTGAAGCTTCTCAACATTTGACATCTCAAATCTCTTTGTTCCTGGGTGGCCATCCACAAGTGAGATACACAAGCCAAGTCCATGGCCTTGTTAACCACTCAACCAAAAACCACCAAGCAATCCCATTCCACCCAGGTGATACATTAACTTAGTTGTTTTATTAAACAAAACACAAGTCCTCAGACTTTAGAATATTTTTCCATAGTGTGAATATATATTCCACCCATGTTTTCTATTAGCTAGGCTAAGCTTGATAGTAATAGGATTCTTAACTTAGGAAAATCCTACTAAGGATTCATCTACTAGGTTTTCCTATAGCAAGGTCTATACTTAGCAAAATAAAATCCATGCAAGTTTTACTTAGCAAAAACACTAATGCATAGTGAAAGTAATGGGACAAAAGATATGAAGCATCACTCGCCTTTTTGGGTAGAGGGTATAAGCTCACTCCTTGTCCTTGCAACAATCACACTCTTCAAGTCACTACAATTCAATCAAGCAAGGCACAAACTCAATCTACCAAACAAGCAAAACAACACACAAAATAATAAAACAAAACAACACACATAATCATAAAGTCAAAGTAATGCATGCAAGAATGCCAAGCTTTGTTTTGTTTGAAGAAGTGGTTCCTAATGGGTCATAGACATTTGAAAACACCTAATGGTCATTTTGTAAAGTGGCAAAGTCATTTGCAAAAGGTTTCACTACAAAAACCATTTTCAAAACAAAGTATCATTTTATGTGGTGTAGAAATATTTTTACTAAAGCATTAACCTATAGGGTTCACCCAATATGTTTTCAAAATACAAAACTTGGGGTTTGGGGTTAGTGAGTTTAAAACAAAACATTTTCCAAAGGTTTTCTTCCAAAACCATTTTTAATAATTAAACCACATTTCTATTTGACTAGAAATGGTTTTAAATCAAGAATCATATTTTGTTTCACCAAAAACATTTTTGAGTTCACAAAGTGTTTCCTATGGTCAGTAGGTTTGGTCCAAAATATTTTCCCAAAGTTTTATTTATAAAAGTATTTTCATAACCAAAACCTTTATTTCCATTTGGCTAGAAATGGACTAATTCATTTAATCCTTCCTAAACTTTTCCAAATTCATTTTCCAAAACATGGGTTGGTTCCTAGGGTCAGTAAGGTCACAACAAACCATTTTGCAAAGGTTTTATCCCAAAAATCATTTTTAAATAATTATTCTACTCTAAACAAGCTCACAAAAGAATCTGCAAAACCAAGCAAGTTAACAGATACTATTTGCTAAACTAAAGGCATGGTTGGCTAGGGCTTGTTCTCCTGATTTCATTGATATAAAGTTTGCAAAATTTGGACGTGTGGTTTGAAAGTTACAAGGGTTTGAAAATGGCATCAAAATCTGTTTTCAAATCCTATTTTAAATCTCCTGATGACACGCGACACGTTCTGATTTCGATACCGCTTCGGATCGCTGGCTGCAGCCGTTAGATCTAAAGTGGATCGTGCGGCACAGGGCAAGCGTACCTCTTCGCCAGTCAATCTATCGTGGCCCGCGTGATTAAGATCTCTGCTACGACGCTTGCGAGGCGGCGTGAAAGGTGGTAGGTGGCAGCGGCATGGTCGTGGCGGGCGTGATACAAGAAGCTAGAGGGGACATGGTGTGGCTCACCGAGATCTCCGTGGCATGGGGATGCTCAACCTGCTCGCTTTGGTCGAAGGGGCGCACGGGGCTGTCCTAGATTGCTCGCCGGAGACGAGCTGGGCTTCGGGCGGTTCAGGAGGTCGTCGAGGGCGAGGATAGGGGCGCCCTAGGAAAAACGGAAGGTGCTGTTAGTTTCGTATGAGCTTGGAGATCATCATTGTGTCAACGGGGATGAGAGGGGAGGTCGGGTACTACCTGGGGACGTCGGAGGAGGAGAAGGCAGACGGCGGTGCTGCAGGTCGTCGTTGTTGCCGACGCTTTCGAGGACACGCATGGCGAGCTGCAGCGAAAGTTCCATGAGGGATGCTGATCACAGCTGCGTGCTCGAGGAGGCAGGAGGGGGCGTGTGTTGGCCGGAATCGGCGAGGAGGGTCGTCGGAGCAGCAGCGGTACAGAGAGAAATGGAGGCAGCCTGGTGGCTCTCTGGCAGCGGGGTTTGAGGGGAAATGAAGAGGAGAGGGAGGGGATTTATCACGCGTGATCACTGCGAGGAGTAAACGCAGCAGTAAAGCGTATTGACCGCGAGAAATTAGCGACAGAAACGGTCGCGAGGTGAGGGGAAGAAGGAGTCGCGGGGAGGACGATGAACAGGGATAGTGGGGTCCAGTCGTCAGCGGGAAAAGAAAGGAGGGGGAGGGTCCACCGGTCAGTGACTTAGCGGGTTGTTTCTGCAGTGAAGAAAAAGCGTTTGAGCGTGGGTGAAAGCGAGCAAAGTGAGTGGGTCCGCAGCGGTGAAAGAAAGGGAGTGGGGTGGGGTCGGTTGTCACTCTGCAAGGTAAGTTTGAGTGAGAAAAGAATGCTTGGGAAGAGAAAGTGGGCTAGGTGAAATGCTTTGTTGGGCTAGTTGGGCCAGATGGTGGGCTGCTCTATATTTTTCTGTCTGAAACATTTTTCTTTTTCTAAATCTATTTTTCTATTTTGAAATTCAAACAATTATTCAAACATTCAAACCATTCAAACAATTCAAACAATCACTCAACTTTGTACTTTGAATTTGGTTCTGTTTAGTAACATAATCCAAATCCCAATTTAATTTAATATTTTTATTCATTTTTAGGATCTATTTAATAATTAAATAAAATAGCCCTTTAGTTATTTAATCAAAATAGGGTTTGATTTATTTAATAAAATTTCCATTTGAAATCCAAATATTTTCAAAACCAAATCAGTAGGTTTTATTTGAAAATAATAGATATTTGGAAATCCTGTTTAAAACAAAATAACATTTTTGCTATAGGGTCCATTAATAATTAAATAAAATGGACCTTAGATAATAATCCATATAGGATTTGTTTTATTAAATCTTTATTTTGAAAACTAAAAATAAAACCAAAACACTTCAGTAGGTTTTATTTGAGAAAACAAAATACTTGGAAAACTTATTTAAAATAAATAAATAAGTTTTGATGTTTGAAAATAGTAAAACCTTTATTAATAAAACTTGGATATTTAAATCCTTTTTATTTTATTTTAAATAAACCTCTACTATTTTAATTAAAGCAAAACCTTTTGTTTCAAAATCTTGGCCAAGGTTTTAATTTGGCTTTATAAAATAATCTTTATTTATAAATTCTACTTTGCTTTTGGAAACCAAATCTTTTTACTTAAAGATCCACAAAACCTTTTCAGTAAGTTTTTATTCAAAAACCTTTGGAAAATAAAATAATAAGAAAAAGCCTTTACTTTGATAAAATTGGATATTTAAATCCTTATTATTTTATTTAAATAAACCTTTACTCATTTTATCAAAACAAAATATTTTATTATAAAAGCTTGGCCAAAATTAATTTGGCTCTTTAAAATATAATCTTTATTTATAAATCCACCTTTTCATTTGAAAACAAAGTCTTTTATTAAAAGATCCAAAATAGTAACACCAAAACATTTTATTTGCCTTTATTAAATGTTTATCTTTATAAATCCCATTAGGATTTAATTGTTCAAAATAGGTTTGAAGATTCCTATTGGAATTCAAAAAGTTTCTTCTGGCCTTGAAAATCAACAAAGTTTTATTTTATTCATTTTATTTTTCACATTACAAGATTTGGAAAATCTTGGGATGTGACAATCAATCTTTTAGAACACACAAGCTCCTTCAAGCTGATCAAACAAGTCATTGATTCTAGGCAAAGGGTATTTGTTCTTAATAGTCACTTCATTGAGTGAACGGTAATCTATGCATAGCCTTTGACTTCTATCTTTCTTCTCCACAAACAAAACTGGGGCTCCCCAAGAGGAAGAACTTGGTTGAATAAATCCTTTCTGCAACTGTTCTCCAAGTTGTTTCTTGAGCTCTTTCAGTTCATCAACTGACATCTTATATGGTCTCTTTGCTATTGGTCCAGATCCTAGTACCAAATCTATAAGAAATTCCACGTCTCTATCTGGTGGCATTCCCGGCAATTCTTCCGGAAACACATCCGGATATTCTCTCACAATTACACTTTGTCTAACCCCCTTAAGAGAATTAAGCATACTCCTTTTTGCTTCAAAGTTGGTCTTGAATCTGATCCTTTTATTTTTTGGAGTTTTGAGTGAGACAGTATGGTTGGCACAATCTATCACTCCTTTGTACTTAGTCATCCAGTCCATTCCCAAAATGACATCCAATCCTTGGGAGTTTAGAATTATCAAGTTAACGGGAAACTTATACTTCCCAAACTCTATGACTAGATCATGACATCCTGAATTCACTATCATTTCTCCACCTGGAGAACTTACTTTTATAGGACACCCAATAGTTTCTACTGGTAGTTCATTTCTTTCAACAAATGCTCTTGATATGAATGAATGAGATGCACCAGTATCAAAGAGTACAAATGCTGGAACAAAATTGAGTTTGAACTTACCAGCAACAGCATCAGGCTCCTCATAAATTTCCTCTACATTGATGTGGTTTACTTGTCCCTTTTGAAAAGGGTTGGGCTTGTTGGGTCCTTCAACTTTCTTTTCTGGGCAGTCATTTGCATAATGCCCCATCTTCTTGCACTTGAAGCATTCAACCTGACTAATGTCTCTCTTAACAGGCTGGCTTCCACTTCCACTTCCATTACCACTGTGGTGGCTCTTATGTCCACCTTTGTGGTTCTTGTACTTGTCATTGTCATGACTACGGTGATGCTTGTTGTCATGACGGTTGTGGTTGTGATGCTTGTTGAATTTCCCATGCTTGTGGGATCCTGAGCTTCCGCTGTCATCATAGTGGGAACGTTTGTGAGACGATCCTGCTTGTCAGTGCTTTCTCTTTCTACTCTCAACTTGTTTCATTTTGTTCTCCAAAATAGCAGCCTTATCACAAAGAGACTGATAAGTGGGAACATAGGCCACTGATAGCTGCAGATTCAGTTCATCATTTAGGCCTTCAAGGAATTTCTCCCTTCTCTTAGCATTGGTGTCAACTTCATCCGGTGCATAACGCGCCAGATTGTTGAAATCCTCAATATACTCTGCCACGCTGCGGTGGTGTTGCTTCAAGTTATGGAACTCCTCCTTTTTCAGACTCATCACTCCGAATGAGATGTGAGAAGTACGAAAGCCATCCTCAAAGATTGCCCATGTTACATCTTCTATGGGAGTGGTGATCTGGAAATTATCCCACCAAGTGGCGGCTGGTCCTTCCAGCAAATGTGCCGCAAATCTGACCTTTTCAGCATCAGTACAACCCACAGTTACCAAGTCCTTGTTCACAGAGCATAGCCAGTCATTGGCCACCATGGGGTCAGTCGTTCCTGAGAACTTTGCTGGACTCAATCTCAAGAATCTGGTAAGCATGTCAAAGCCCGGTGGGTTGTTGTTGTTGTTATTGTTGTTGTTGTTGTTGTTGTTTTGGTTCTAGATGAACGTCGTCATCATCTGCATCAGCTGAGTTTGAGCGGTCATCATTTGTTGCATTTCTGGAGTGATGTTGTTGTTGTTATTGGGGTTGGGGTTTGCACGACGGGGAGGCATCTGTAGTTTGTTCAATAGAAATAAGAATGAGATACCCATAGATGCTTTTATGCACAATACATCACACAACAATCTCAAAGCATGCAACAAAAGGATAAAGGTTCAACAATAAGATAACAAGTTCACAAAGTAAAACACACAGAGATAACAAGCCATCCACATGTCGGATGGTCAAATAACAAGTTCTCAAACAACAAGTATGATAATAAACGGTAAATGAGTAGTCAAATCTACTCCTCGGCATCAACCTCCTCCTCGACAAGTGTAAGACCTGCATTCTCCATTGCGGTCTTGTATTCCTCGACATTGGTGGTCAAGGTCTCTATCTTGGCTTTGAGAGCCCTCTTCTGGGAATGAAGCCTCTCAATCACCGTCTGTTGATGCTTGAGCTCGAAGTCCTTGGCCTGCAGTTCTTCAGTCATGTCCCGGATCTTCTTGTTCCTATCCTGGACTCACTTCTCCTGACTCTTGAACTTTCTGTCCTGGCTCTCGAACTTCGTCTCCATCTCCTTGACTATCTCATCTTGCTCTGCGAAGAGCTTCTCCTTCTCACGAAGTTGCACCTGGAGTTCGTCATTGCTAAGCATGACGTTGGTCCTATCAGTGTCCACGTGCCTAATGAGAGACTCTAAGTCCTGGAGGTATAGACGAATTGGCTCTGCTGTGTCCCTCGAATCGTCCTCGAAGTCAATGGACTCTCCATCCTCATCACGTCTACCGAAGACGTGGAAGTGAGTACCTCTAACCTGTCGAGAGTGTCTTCCTAACAGACATCCTATCAGATCCTGCATGACTACCTCAAGGCCTCTCTCCTTGTCATCGTGCATGAGCTTGAAGATGATGGCCTCCGTGGTAGGCTCTGTCTGACGTCCGGGCTGATTAACCTTGAAGCCCCAAAGGTCTTTCCTCTCAAACTTGGTGAGAGGAAGCACCATGATGGTAGGAAGAGGGAGATTGAGCAAGGTGGTAAGCTCAACAATACGAGGACCAAAGCGAGTTCCCTGGAACTCCTCAAGAGTGCTGATAGTAACATTAGGCATCTATTTATAAGATGGAAAACGTTAGAACAACACAATCTAAAATGAAACACAAGGCAAAGCATCACATACATATTATAACACACAAGTCAAGGTATACATGGATCCATTACAACAATCAAGGTTCAACTTATTTTTAAAGAAACATTTGGAAAATAGGGTGATAAGTGGTGGTCCAACTAACGAAGTACGTTTACAATCCTATCTCATTGGATCTGTTGGCTAACACAATATTTCTAGAAGCAATTAGCCTATCTTGTTCACATGACTCCATCACTAAGTCTATAATGTCTCCTCTTAAGGTTTGGTTGGTAGCCTCCAACTCTTGGGTATGTTTCTTCTCTTCCTTTAGGTCATTTTGGAGGTTGAGCATTCTGCACTTGATTCTAGCACTAAGTTCTTTGATAGTCCTCCAAGCTGCATCCCTTGCTGACTCAAAGAATGTGGTGTGCACCACAGTGTTGGTGTACATGCAGAATCCTGATTCCTTGTGGTTGTCTTCCTTGTTTTTGTACAAGTGAAGTTGCACCCACCAGTACTCAACTCCTTCATCCATCACAGGAAAGCCTTTATACACAGCTGCACCATGTATTTCCATTGCCACCATGAGGACCTTGAGAGCCTTGGGAAACTCTGTCTCACACTCCAAAGTCATTGTCATGAGTGGTCCTTTCCTTACGGCTTCGTTGATGGAGTTCATCTACAAATAGAGATGAGAAAGAAGATTACAAAAGTTTACGAGAAGAATAGACAAGTGTAAAAGTTGTTGAATTTTTTTTCCTTAGTGGTTTCCAATCCTAGGGTCATAATCCTACAGGCAACACAGTGCTCTGATACCATCTGTAAGATCCCTCCTTTATAAAGGAAAAGGATCCCTGTGATTGCAATGCTAGTCCCTGGATCAATGCTAGCATCCACAGTTTAAGATGAAGTACACAGATACAAAGGTCATTATTACATCCATTCTAGAGATAAAATATAGTCTTTATAACTCCAAGGCCATAGGCCTGATACAAGAGTTTGAATAAGTAAATAAATAAAAGTCTTCATATTCATGTGCCACAGGCAAACATGTTGAGTGTAGACTCATGACACCTAATCCTCATCAGAATAACCTGCAACATCACAAGTTACAGCCACAGTGGGTCAATACTTTGGAATAGTATTGGCAAGTGATACCTTAGTATAATTTAGGTGGACTAGATACTATATGCAAATTTGGCTAAGTGTAGCTTGGCCTGCTTTGCTCAAAATAGGTTTTACCTATTAGTTGAAATCACTAAGTTTTTCTTTGTCAAAACTTTTCCCAAGGAGCCACCAATAGACATTGAGGTCCTTCACCCTTGTTCACCCACAAGTTTTTACTTAGAAATTGGGATGAGGAGATTCTTGATAGCTTCCATGTCTTGATGCTCAAGTTGTCCATTACCATGGACTTGGCTAAGTACTTAGATTTTTCCATCTGCAGAGGTTGTGCACTTTCCCCACCAGACTTGGTTTCACCAAGACAGGACCTTTCAGAAGCCTTCCCTTAGACCAAATGGACGCGTTCCAACCTATCATCCCACTACCACCAACTGTCCAAATGGCTAAGTTCTAGCAACCTATGTGATCCAGGCAGAGCCCATATTGCCAAGTGGTTGCACTAGAAGCTTCTTAACACTTGGCCTCTAAAATCCCTTTGTTCCTAGGTGGCTTACCACAAGTGAGATACACAAGGTAAACCATAGAAATGGGCCTTGTGTAACCACTCAACATAAACCATTCCTTCCATTCCACCTAGGTGTTTCATTAACTTAGTTGTTTTATTAGTCAAAACACAAGTCCAAAGACTTAGAAATATTTTCATCATAGCATGTATATTTCACCAACCCTTGTTTGCTACTAGCTAGGCTAAGCATGGCATAGATAGTAACTTAACTTAGAAATTTCCTAGCAATTCTACAACTACTAGGATTTCCCAACATGGCATATAAGCAAAAATAATAACATGCAAGACTTAGCAAAATATTTCTAATGCTTAGTATAAAACATAGGGATAGAAATATTCATGAAGTACCACTTGCCTTGGTAGTTTGGAGAGTAGCACTCCTCACAATCACAATCACTAGCACCAAAATCTACACAAAGCATCATAGCCACAATCACATACCAAACATATACAATCAAAAATACATGCATGTATGCAAAATGATATGTGATGGTTTTTTTAAAACTCAACAAAGCAAGTATTCAGTACTGATTCATAAACAAGTCAAAAACTTGCCAAACATCAATTATTTAAACCCTAAATCATTTCCTAAACATTTCCTATACTCAAATTATCCCTACACAAGTTTCTGCAAATAAAACCTTTTTAACAGAAGCTAAACATTAAACACATTGCATATTTAGAAAGAGCTTGCTCTCCTGATTCCAACGGTATAAAATTTGTCAAATTCTAACGTGGGGATCAAAAGTTATGGCCAAATAAAATTTGAATAACAATCAGATTCAAATACAGTTTTAAATCTAAACCCTAGCCACGCGTCTGTTTCTGATTGGCCTGTACCGGTTCGGGCGGATCGATCAACGAGAGCCGCACGATTTAACTAAAGATGCACGGCCAGATCTAACGTGTAACGGTTCGTTAAGTGAACTAATCTCGCATTTGGATCTAGATCGACTCTAATCAATCGACCAAAATCGAGTGGCTGGCGGCCATCGGCAATGGCGAAGCTCGCCAGCGACGGTGCTAGAGTCGTCCCTAGGGGCGTCGGAGGGCTTACAGACCGTGGCGATGTGCTGATGCTCAACTGGCGGCGGCTTGGCAAGGCGCCGGAGCTCGTCGGAGTCGTGCAAGGCGTCAGGTGGTTGCAGACGAAGTTGTTGCCGATGCTCTGGGCCTTCCTAGTACCAACCATAGGCATCAGTAGCTGCGCAAGGACAAGGCGAACCTAGTCGTATGCGAGAGAGGTCAAGGGGCGCGCAGTGCTTACCGTAATCGGTCGCCGGAGTTGAGTGGCGGCTCAGTCGTTTGCAGAAATGAACGAGGACGGCGTCCTGGGTCACAAGCAGGCAAGCAAATGGTATCAGAAGGTGCATGAGGTCATGCTGGACACACTCGTTTGAATCAGAGGCACAGGATGGTCAGGACTCACCGGAATTTGCTGCCGGAGATGCTCAGTACCGCGGCGGCGCAAGTTCGATTATGGACAGCCTAGCGGCGCTCTGCGGTTGGTGAGTGAGGGGAATGGAGCGGAGTGGGGAGAGGATCTTATAGCCGGAGCAGGGGCGGAGATTACGCACGAATTCATCGCCTATTAAGAGGATTAAAATCACGGCAGAGGCGGGGAAGAAACGGGCGGAGGCAGGGTCCGCGCGCGAGATTTGGGGAAGAAGGAGTCGACGTGGAGAGGGCCCAGTCGTCTGCGAGAGAAACAGAGTGGGGGTGTGGTCCTGGCGTCAGCGACTCTATGGGTGCGTCTGCGAGTGAAAGAGAGAGAGGGGGAACCCGGGTGGGCTAACTGGGCTGGATTCGTTGTTGGGCTAGACGTCTGGTGACGGCCCTTTTCTATTTCCTTTCTCTTTTTCTTTTTCAGTTTTGATTTTCTGGAATGATTTTCAAATGATTTCAAACTCTATTTGAATTCAAATATTTTTAGGATTTTTGCAGTGTGCAAAGTCACAAATCTAGGCATAGAACCAAGTGGTCACTTTGAATTGGCTTGGTCATTTGGACTAAAATAGAATAAACAGTGACATAGCACTTGTTTTATATTGGTTTTGAAATTGGTTTTCAAATTGTATTTGCTTTGAAACTTTGGTTTAAACCTTAGCAATCTAGCAAAACAACCTGAGAGCAATAAGAAAACAAAGTTTGGTTTCATAAACAACAATCTCTCATTAGAGAGTAGCATTTGTTTCAAATGTAGATCACATAAAATAATGAGCTCATATGCTCCTGTTTTTGAATGATTTGTTTGAGATGAACTCTATATGATCATGGATGCATGGATGATATGCATGAGTTTGAAACATGATTTTAGGGATGTTACACACTTTGAAGTAGATCACCATCATCAAAACGATCAGCATTCTTTCAAAATCCATTCTTTAGTTATTCTTTTAGTGTAGTAAACACTTTACATACATCTTCTATTCATCCTTATCATGACGACTTTCATGATCAAGCTAATGTAGCTTATAAAGGCGAATCGTGAGTATAACGTTACTTTCCAAAACCCTTTTGGATGATTAGGATGTCTAGCATCTCCAACCTTTGCAAATTCTCATCCAATATGACAACATATATTATACTCTATCATATTGCAACCAAAACATTGTTTTAGATATCGTTATATCTGCCACACATGATGGTTTCTGAAACAATTCTTTCAGCTCCTAGATAAACTTGATATTTAAAACAATCAAGAATCATGGAGGCAAACATGATACTTAAGATACTAACACTGGAATTGTTACTCTCGATTTAATACCAATTATTAAATTTCACAGAGTAAGCAGAGTTTTCTAAAAGTTTGCAATAAGACTTTAAACTTTAGATTGACACTCAACACAATACGATACTAGTTCGTAAAGTAAATATCCAAAATTCTATAGTTCTATTATCTCAATTACAACTATGCATAAGGTGGTGAACAAATTCCAATGACTACAACAAATTATGCAAATTCAATTTGATTTAATTTATGATAAATTGAGTTGTACTAATCCAAATTAGAAATGAACTCCCACTCAAAAACGACATCCCTCGTGTCTTTTTGGTGATTACATGAACCAAATCCACTACACCAAGTCCGATCTTCACATGAGTCGGTGTAGCTTCAAAGGCGAGCATCCATATGGTCATCATATCAAAACATATGACTCATGCTTAACCTTTCTGTCTGAGTTCCGAGTCCATGTATGTACGTGCTAGGCTCGCCAAGTAAGAACCTTAGTATTCGCGTGTGTAACTGTCTTACACCCGAGATATGCTCGTGGATTCAAGTACACCCGATCATCACGTGATGTCTTGAAGAGACGAAACATTGTCGGTGCATACTTAAGGAAGAACACATTTTTTTTCTTGATATCTAAATGAGGGATCATCTTATTATGCTAATAAAACGCCAAACAAGCAATATAAGATGCAATCAAACATCACATGTTTGAAAGTGAAATGATATGGTTCCCGCATATGATCTCCATCATGTGCACCGTGGTATGATCTCTATCATACCTCTATGTGTAAGGCCAAGGTCTGTAGAACCTACACGTTATGTGTGTTGTAATAGTATCATCTCATACTTCTAATTACAACATCACCATATCATAACACTAGCCCAGCAACAATCTAAACTAGACGCCTCTAATTTATCCATTGCAAGTTTTACGTGGCTTAGGGATTTCGAAGATAGAACCGTTCTTACCTACGAACATGAACCACAACGAGGATAACCAAATTGTTGACAACTTGTTGCAAATTAGATATTGACTATAGTAGGAGAGCCCGACACCCGCTAGCCACTTATGCAAAACTAGTTGCATGTCAAGCGTGGAACATGTCTCATGTGCGAGGACATGTAAAGTTTGTCTGGGCCGCTTCATCCCACTATGCCACCAATATCCAAAGTATAACTAAGAAATAATAAAATGATTATCATCGCCCACATACTCATATGTGTACTACCCGTGCAAAGCATCTACGCATAGATCCGGCTCTGATACCACCGTAGGGTTCGCAGCATAGAAAACAAAAAAATTCCTATGATGGGAACATCTAAGTACCAAGATCTATCTACTAGATACAAGAAACGGGTGGATATACATCCATAGAATACATACCCTTGAAGACCGAATAGCGTTAACGAGGTTGTACTCATGGATGATGTAGGCGAACGCTTGCCGATCTCAAGATCGTGATGAAGTCCATCTGGTCCAGCCGGTCCAGCGCCATCACTTCCAGCACCGCAAAGCAGTGGTGCATCCGTGATCGCACACACGTCTAGGTACCCTGACAACCTCCGCGCCCTCTCCAGCGAAGCAGGGTAAGCAACAAATCCTTCCAGAAAAAGCCACCGGGAACATGTATCTCGCTGATCCGAGACCATGGGGAAATTCTAAAGGGGGAGAGAGATCCTTTGCGAGGAGGTGTGCTTTGAGATGATGAAAGGGGGGCCTTTTATAGGGAGAGGGGGGTCACCCCAAGGGGCATGGCGCCAGCCATGGTGGCTTCCCCCACCTCTTCCACATTCATGTGGGTGGAGCTCCCACTCAAAATGAAAAGCCTCCACTCCCATAAAAGAGCCTCCACTCAAAAATCCACTCACATGCATTAAATTTCCACCAAATTTAATGCAAGCTCTCATTTAAATAAACTATTTTATTTATTTATTCAGAATTTTGTTAATAACTTTAATTAACAAACATTCACATAAAACCCCTTGCTAGTATTCAATTTCACATGCAGAACCAGTTTCAGCAACTTCAACCGAAACAGTTTCGGTGTCTAGGGAAATAAATTCCTACGCTTCCCTTTTTCTTTCTCTGGCATATTATTTGCTCCAAATGGTGTTGGTATCCCTTAAGTTTGTCACCCTACGGTTCTCTAATAATGTAGACATGATCGAGACCCCTCTCCGATCAATAATCAGCAGCGGGACCTGGAGATCCGTACTGACTCCCACATACTCAACGATGACTTCTGTGATCGTGAACCTTATACGCATGTAACTCAATCCCTTTGTCTCGCGATATATTACATGTCCGAGATTCGATCATCGGTATCTCCATACCTAGTTTGATCTCGTTACTGACATGTACTCTTTTCTTGTTCCCATGATATAACATTCTAGTGATCAAATCACTTACTTGCAAGCTAACTAATGTGATATCACCGAGAGGGCCCAGAGTATATCTCTCCGTCATTGGGATGGACAAATTCCACTCTTGATCCATGGGCCTCAACATAACACCTTCGTAGCACTGAACCCATCTTTATAGTCACCCTGTTACGGTGTGACGTTTGATGTTATCAAGATACTCTTCCGGTGTTAGTGATTGACATGATCTCATGGTCTAAGGACTAAGATTACTTTGTATGATGTTATAGCAATATAAACACAATGACCTTGATCGTAATGCTATACTTTGGATGAATGTTCATCACATCATTCCAACAATGTTGTGACCTCGTTATTAACAACATCCAATGTCCATGATCAGGAAACCTTTGATCATCTTGTTAATCAACGAGCTAGTTCATAAGAGAGGCATAACTAGGAACTTCCTTTTTGTTTATTAAACACACATGTATTAACGTTTCCGTATTAATACAATTATAGCATGTAAAATAAACATTTATCATAAATAAGGAATACGATAATAACCACTTTATTATTGCCTCTCGGGCATATTCCCTTCAGTAACATAACAAGATTATTCTCAAGTGAATATCCCTCATATCACTAGAGAACTCTTTATTATTGCTAGGATGTGCCTACAGGTTCTACCCATTTACTAGGTTTCCAACCTAAGGTCAAAGCGTATGCTCTGATACCAATTGCGGTGACCCAGCATACCACTACATGATGTACTATAATATAGTCGTTGACATAACACCAATGAAACACCGTTCACTAGTATTACATCCCTCAGAATGGCACAACAGAAACACAGTGGGTCCAATATATGGCTAAAGGTTACAACTCACTCTGTACATAAGATTTAGAGAACACTCTAGGTTAAAGAGAGAGAAAGAACTTCTTACGGAGAAGAATCAAAGATGAACAACACAAGAACTAGTATACTATTAAGACTATTATTTTAACTAAAGGGTTGGCATTGATGCTATTGCAATACTCTATAGAATTAGGTTCTTGACAAGAGATTATATTTCTATCTAATCATTAATTCAGTCTTCACTTGAGTTGATGTATATGTTGACTTCCTTGAATTTATTGAAGAGCTTTGGCTTTGGATGACGAGTCCTGGAGCATAACTTGATGTGAATATTTTCTATTCTGGCTTCAGAATCTAGCAAGGGTTAAGAAGATACTTTGAGTACGATCGTACTCAGCAAATTCACTAGAAAATGAGTGTTTGATGCACTATAACTACAGCCACAGATCGTAGGTCATAGGCAATGCAAGTTTTCATAAACATTTCTTCAAAGGTTGCTTTTATTCTGAAAAGCTATGTCCGTCAGCCTTCACGGGTTTACCGCAACTTTCATGGAGTTACTTTCCCGCAGCGTTCGTAGCTCCTTCTCGGAACAGGGAGTAACAAGTTATAGTTCTTACACTCTGTAGAGGTGCGTCACTTTACCCATGAGAGATCAACTCTTTGTTGCACAACCAGGCAGCTTATTCCCGTCCACAATTCCATGATGTGGGGCCCAGAAGATGATCCAAGCCAATCACTGCCCCCTTCGCGACCTCGCATGCCTCCTTGGTGTACACCATGCCCACATATTGGATTACGGCAATGGTTTGTACAAACCGTTAGATGCCAGAACTATCGTGGGACGTTGAGGGTTCCCACCCATATGCTGCATATCCTCTACGAATTACCAATTAATATGCACGCTACGAGGATAATAGCCACGACCTGCACATCCGGCTTCATGCGAGAGGAAGAAGATATAGCTGACTTCTCCATCCCATTCCAAATCTCATGGTCAATGCGTAATATACGATGCAAGAATCACTAGCGACATTGGTTGTTAAGTCCTAGGTGATATAGTTCTGAACAGTGGTATTCCAACTATCAGATTTACTAGATGAGCTGATCACCCTGGATCAGTAACCAATAGTTCACAATATTATAGAAAATAGTGTTTTCTGACCTTTTTCAAATGCAGGTGAGGACAACACTAGATTTGTAAAATACTTTACAGAAAATAAACGAAGGACATGAGCAAGTGTGAACTTGCCTTTTGTGATTGCAAGATTCTGCACTCACGGTCTTCAAGATAATATAAGAGCCAATATCTGAAATCAGCATCATTGGTCCGGTAAGGACTAATGTTTAAAGAAGCAATATGCTCTTATGCATAAGTAATGTGATGCACTTTGTAAAACACGAATCCCGAGGATAATGTTGTTCTAGGGTTTGGATTCTGGAAATTGTTACTTTAGAATGTGTTGTCCTTTTTAGATAAGTTTCACACTTGTGCTTCTTATTAGGGCTTGTGAGTGTGTGTGAACAACACATATTTATGCTGCAATAAAATATACACCTATGAAATGCTATTCAAGATTGTTTACACTTTAATTGTTTATCTTCAAACTTTACTTTATAAGTAGAGTCACTTATAAATAGCTTAAGTGTTATTGCTCCTAGGTATACGAGTGAAGTATGAAATAATGGGATCTTGATTATTTTTCATATATTGTCTGAAGTGGCAAAACGAATAACTTTTGAAGAAAAGATTCCTTTTCTAAGGTTTAAACAATCTTTGTGGTTAGTTAGTGGTAGTCTATGTTATTTGTGTTTGCTTGAATAATTTTGGCTTGAGATGCTTAATTACTTAACTAGCTCAGACCAAAGTTAACTATAAAACATATAATAATGCTTATAGTGTTATATTAAGATTCTTGTAGACTAAAGTTAACTTTAAAATAAAGATAGATTGAAAGTATAATGCTTATGATATTTGTGTCTTGTGTATCTGGTAATGTTTCCTTAAGGTTACTTAAGAATGGTTATTCTTCTATTTAAGTAGTGGTCTCTTAATTTTGTAGTGGAACAAGATTTCTTGTTTCCTTATAAAGGTATGATTATGGTTTGTGGATAAATAAATAGCACTAGTGACTACTCATGAATTATCTTTGGATTTAGTCCATTATAAGGTTGTATTTGATTGATATATCATTCTTGAAGATTTTATAATTATTAAAGATCTTTTTAAAATATAATTTATTCATATAGTAGAAGGATAATTTAATATATTAGTATTTCTAATGTTTTGGAATGATTATGACTTATTAGTAATATTCAAGAATAATACTTATTTATTAGACTTGATTGACTAATTTTAGAAATATTAACAAATTTTATTTACCTTTATATGAATTTTAAACTAAGTAAATAAGTTTAAATTTGAGTTATTAAAATATTTGAATTTTTATTTAACTCAAAAGTAGAATATTATAATTTTAACATGTAGATATTATTTTTGTGATCATTTTGGTATATTATATTTATTTTTATGATTTATAAATAATAAGATATGAGTTTTACAATTCTTATTACTTTATAATTATTTAATAAATAATAAATATTTAATTAAGTGAAATAATAATACTATTGTAGTTTTTAAATATTGTTTTTATTTTTCCAATATTTTTGTGATCATGACGTCATATGGTTTGATCCTCACTGGTTGAGGATCGATCGATCGATCTGGTGCACGCGCGGTGCTGTGACTAGGTGCGTTGGACAGAGGAGATCAAGGCGAACCTATTGATGGTGGCGCCGCTGGTTTTTGGTCATCGGAGGGAAAACGACGACGAGCTTATGCGGCGGTGCTTGCGGGTGATTACGGTGGCATGGATCTAGGAAGCAAACAAGGCATCGGCGCATGCTAGGAGACTCAGTGACTCACCAGGAACGCGATGGTGTGCTTGATTTGGCGAGGCGCGATTGGAGATGACGGTGAGGTCAACGAACAACGTCGGGAACCGAAGGTGCGATTGGGTCGATTGATGCCTCCTCTGCAGGTGCAAGTTGGGGCAATCGGACGAGAAGAACACGACGGACTCCACCATGGTCTTATCTGGCCGAGGCGAGCACGGAATCGCCGGCTCCGGCTCACCTCCGATCTAGGGTTCTCGGCATGGTTGGGGAAACGAGGTAGAGAGGTTTTCAGAGGGGGGAAATGGGGATGAGGACGAGCAGGGACGTCGCGGTGGCCTCCTTATCCTCTCCCGGCGACGGCGGCGTTGATCTTGGCGCAAGGACGACGGCGGACGGCCTCGGCCTCGCCACCGAGTTGCTTCCAGCTGGAGGAAGACGACAACATGTTGTTTTGCGAATAACCCCCTAGGGTTTCTTTCCTCTCAACCCACAGTCCTTCCCTGGCTCTACTTGTCAGTCACAGGAGAGAATGAGCTGGGCTGGTTATTGGGCCTTTGTGGGCTGCACCTGGGTGACAGTTAAGCAAAGAGAAGTTGGGCCACGGCCAGGTTTTGTTTTTATTTGTTTTCCATTTTTTTCTATTTTCTGTTTTCCTTTTCAGATGTGTATATAATCTTTAATTTGAACTTTTCTTTGTAGAATTTATTTGCTGGATAATTGTAGTAATACTAAAATATATTTAGTATCATTTGTAAACTTTTATTATATAATCTTTTTATATTTGTTTTTTTCTATATGAACCCCTTTTTAATAATTTGTAGAGACTTTTCTTATTATTGTTTTCTTTCCACTTTTAACCATGGATTTATTAAATAATACATTCTTATTTGTTTATAAAACTTAACTCTAGTTGGCTCATAGTTTTGAATAGAAATTTTTATATGTATAATAATTCTATATCATTATTTGATGCATGAAATATAAAATAAATTAATATGGTTATTACTACTTCCATTAATTTGGAAAATGACAATGTATATATTCTATTATGATAAACAAAGAAGTTTAGGGTTTTGAATTTACTTATATTTCTTTGTTGATGTGAGAAAAGAGTTAATAGCTATGCATATTGTCTTTTGTTTGTGATATTTAATTACATCACTTTTTTTAAATAAAAAGTTATATCTAGAATGTTTTATGGAAAATAATTGATAAAGATACTCTTAAGCACATATAATCATGATAATTAGAATTGGAAGAGATGTGATTTGTTATAGGAAAATATTCCTATAAAGTGATATTAACATAAGATGATGAATCCATTCCCTGAAATGGACATTATACTTGGTTTACGATTTAGAGTTGGTTGTTTAACAAGAATGTCTATTTTTCCGTTCTTCACCATCTTTGACCTTTAATTAAAGAATTCCTTTCCTAGATATAATGCTTCTTCCTATCCATCATCATAGTTAGTATGCTGAGCTTTACTTCACTAGAATGTTCTTATTCACCTTTTATTCTTCTAAACTCATGGATGAATTCAATGAGTTTGGTACGAAAGTATTTCATAGTTTTCTCATATCTTTGCTTAGTTATACCCACTACTCTACTGTTGATAATCATCAATCCAACAAGTAGTTCTTTCAAACTCCACTCATAATCTTAATCATCCATCACTAATATTTCTTCATTAGATGTATATATCCAACTATCTTACTCCAAAGATTACTATCCTTTAAGATGAATAACACTCCTTCCAAAACTCCATGCTATAATAGCTTTAATTGAATCATATTGTATTATATTTACTCTAGTAAATCATACTCTAACCTTACATGATATTAATGTGGTTTGTAATGGCTACTCTAGGATAACTTATCTCTACTAGGGTTTCAATCATGTTCTACCCATCAATATCTTTTATACTAGATATAGGTAGACCATCCTGGTGAGTAAGTCATGATCAATGTAATCATTTTATTATTTATAGCTTAGGTTTCCAATTGGCTAATCAAGACTTTATCAATACAACCTTACTATTGTATTGGAATTATCTTCTTTGTATCTTTAATTGGATTAAGGTTGTTATTCATGGACTATGCCCTCTTTAAAAGATTTAAGTAGATGCTATGATAAGATCAAGAAGTAGTATATCAAGGATTGATAGTGAAAGAATTTGTAAATCAATGGTGGATTACTCAACATTGATGAACAACAGATATTAAGATAAGTTCCATAAAAATTGATATGGAAAGACAGATATATAGTGAATGATCATGACTTAGTCTTTTTCCTACTCAATCTACTTAAGAAGTAGGGTTAGGTATTACCATGATACTCATGGTATGTGCATATGAGATTAAGACATAGTTGTTAAATTCTTATTATTTATGTTATATCCTCAACTTGGTACTTATGAGGGATTATAATGAATACTATAATATGATCACCTAAGGATAAAATTTAAATCATATTGTCTCAGGGTTTAACTTTTATTACTTTTGATCTACCCTTAGATCAAATCTCCCTTACCCAAAATAAGGTTTTAGCAAAGGTCATATTGAAACTTATCGCAGTCAACTTGATGATCTACTTCAATTCCATCAAGTTAAGAGAAGCTTCAATCACTTTGAGAAGTTTTGTTCAAAAGCGCGAAAATTATTCAGATTTTCTATGCATGAATGCAATGCACACATCTGGGTTCATCTTATTTCTGAGCTCTAATACTAGGATGTTACATGTACCTATCCGAATCCATGGCACAGATTTTTTTGCTAATCTAATAGTACTTGGAACTAAAGGTTTGGAAGTAGTACTAGGAATGGATTGGATGTCGAAACATAAAGGATTAATCGACTGTGCCAAGAAAGCCATAACCATGACCAGTATAGCTGGAATATCAGTAGAGCATGTATCTGAAACCTTGCCCCGTCAATTCAAGTGCAACAAGAGTATAGCCCAGCCAACCATTGACCAAGTCAGAGTAGTCTGTGAATACCCCGATGTATTTCCAGATGTTTTGCCTGGTATGCCTCCAGATCGGGATATCGAGTTTATCATTGAACTAATCCCTGGAACCGGACCCATAGCCTATAGACCATATAGTATGAACCCGTCTGAACTAGTGGAGCTAAAGAAGCAACTGGATGCTATTCTGGAGATAGGATTGATCCAACTAAGTGCGTCGCCATGGAGATCACTAGTGTTGTTTGTGGATAAGAAAGATGGAGGTAACCATTTGTGTACGGCTTATCGGAAGTTGAATGATGTCACCATCAAGAACAAGTACCCACTGCCAAAGATAGAAAACCTGTTTGATCAGTTAACCGGTGCCAAAGTGTTTTCTAAGATTGATCTTAGAATTGGCTATCATCAACTCAAAATTCACGCAGAAGATATTCCAAAGACTGCCTTTACCACCAGATATGGATTATACGAGTACACTGTCATGTCTTTCGAATTAACCAATGCCCCCGCTTATTTCATGAACCTCATGAATAAGATTTTTATGGACTTCCTAGATAAGTTTGTCGTTGTTTTCATCGACGACATTCTGATCTATTCCAAATCAAAAGAAGAACATGAGCTACACCGGAGGATCATCCTTGGAACCCTTAGGGAGCATCAGTTGTATGCCCAGTTTAACAAATGTGAATTCTGGTTACAGGAGGTAGGATTTCTCGGACATATCGTATCAGCCGGAGGAATTGCCATTGACCCTGCAAAGGTGAAGGATGTTGAAGATTGGCAGGCCCCAACCACTCAAACCCAAGTTCTTGCATTTCTCGGATTAGCGGGATATTACCGCAAGTTTGTAGAAGGATTCTCGAGTATCGCCAGACCCGTGACCCAATTGCTGAAGAAGGATAAGAAGTTCGAATGGACGGACAAATGTGAAGCGAGTTTTTAGGAACTCAAGAGGAGATTGATTTCATCCCCAATCTTGATCATGCCGGATATCACGAAGCCGTTTGACGTGTATTGTGACGCATCCAAGATTGGTCTCGGATGTGTGTTGATGCAAGAAGGTAAAGTTATATCTTATCTATCCAGACAACTGAAGCAGCATGAACAGAATTATCCTACCCATGACCTTGAACTAGCAGTCGTAGTTCTAGCCCTGAAGACATGGAGGCACTACCTCATGGGAAACCGTTGTGAGATTTATTCGGATCACAAGAGCCTGAAGTATATATTCACTCAGAAGGAGCTGAATATGAGGCAAAGAAGATGGATCAAGCTAATCAAGGATTATGATCTGGACATTCACTATCACCCCGGTAAAGCCAATGTGGTAGCAGATGCCCTTAGCAGATTGCCGTGTCGCTTGAAATCCATGATTCCGAAGGAGCAACCAAGTTTGCACAAGGAGATGGAAGATTTCAGAATGGAATTAGTAAGTGAAGGATTTTTGGCTAGCATAGAACTTCAACCCACTTTGATCAGTCAGATTAAGGAGGTGCAGAAAGGAAATTCTAGTATCGACGAAATCAAACGTCACATCGGTACAGGCAAAGTACCCGGATTCACCGAGGATGAAGAATGATTTCTATGGTACAAAGGACGTCTCTGTGTACCAGCGGACTCCAAATTGAAGCAGGATATTTTGAAAGAAGCCCATGATACTCTTTATTCTATCCACCCCGGAGGAACAAAGATGTACCAAGATTTGAAGGAGCAATTTTGGTGGCATAAGATGAAGAGAGAAATCGAAAGCTACATCGCCAAGTGTGACATTTGTCAGAGAGTCAAGGCGGTACATCAGAGACCCGCGGGACTGTTGCAACCATTACAGATTCCGGAATGGAAATGGGATTTAGGTAGAATGGACTTTATCACCAGTTTGCCTACTTCTAGTAGGGGAAATGACTCTATTTCGGTCATAGTTGATAGACTGTGCAAAGTAGCCCATTTCTTACCTGTCAAGACCACTTACCAGAGTTCGAAGCTAGCAGAGTTGTACATCTCTAGAATCGTCAGTTTGCACGGAGTCCCCAAGAACATCATGTCAGATCGAGGAACTCAGTTTACCTCGAGATTTTGGAAGAAAGTATATATTCCCTACCCATGACCTTGAACTAGCAGCCGTAGTTCTAGCCCTGAAGACATGGAGGCACTACCTCATGGGAAACCGTTGTGAGATTTATTCGTATCAAAAGAGCCTGAAGTATATATTCACTCAAAAGGAGCTGAATATGAGGCAAAGAAGATGGATCGAGCTAATCAAGGATTATGATCTGGACATTCACTATCACCCCGGTAAAGCCAATGTGGTAGCATATGCCCTTAGCAGATTGCCGTGCCGCTTGAACTCCATGATTCTGAAGGAGAAACCAAGTTTGCACAAGGAGATGGAAGATTTCAGAATGGAATTAGTAAGTGAAGGATTTTTGGCTAGCATAGAACTTCAACCCACTTTGATCAGTCAGATTAAGGAGGCGCGGAAAGTAAATGCTAGTATCGACGGAATCAAACGTCGCATACCCGAATTCACCGAGGACGAAGAAGGAGTTCTGTGGTACAAAGTACGTCTCTGTGTACCAGCGGACTCTGAATTGAAGCAGGATATTTTGAAAGAAGCCCATGATACTCTTTATTCTATCCACCCCGGAGGAACAAAGATGTACCAAGATTTGAAGGAGCCATTTTTGTGGCATAAGATGAAGACAGAAATCGGAAGCTACATTGCCAAGTGTGACATTTGTCAGAGAGTCAAGGCGGGACATCAGAGACCTGCAGGACTGTTGCAACCATTATAGATTCCGGAATGGAAATGGGATTTAGTTGGAATGGACTTTATCACCGGTTTGCCTACTTCTAGTAGGGGAAATGACTCTATTTGGGGCATAGTTGATAGACTGTCCAAAGTAGCCCATTTCCTACATGTCAATACCACTTACCAGAGTTCGAAGCTAGCAGAGTTGTACATCGCTAGAATCATCAGTTTGCATGGAGTCCCCAAGAACATCGTGTCAGATTGAGGAACTCAATTTACCTCGAGATTTTGGAAGAAAGTCCAAGAAGGATTAGGAACAAGACTAGATTTTAGCACAGTTTATCACCCTCGGATAGATGGACAAACGGAGCGATTAAATCAGATACTCGAAGATATGTTGAGAGCCTGTGTGCTAGAGTATGGATCTAAATAGGAAGACTGTGTGCCTTTCGCAGAATTTTCTTACAACAACAGTTATCAAGCTAGTTTGAAAATGGCCCCATTTGAATTCATGTACGGAAGGAAGTGTCGTACCCCTTTGAATTTGTTGGAAGTAGGAGAGAGTCAGATTTTCGGACCCGACATCCTACGAGAAGCATAAGAGAAGGTTCAAAAGATTCATGAGCACCTCAAGACCGCCCAGTCAAGACAGAAGAGTTATGCCGACAAGAGACGTCGAGACCTCGCCTTCAACATCAGAGATTTTGTGTATCTCAAAGTGCCGCCTTTGAAAGGAATGCAATGTTTCCAACTCAAAGGAAAGTTAGCCCCCAGATATATCGGACCCTTCAAGATTTTGAATTGTCGAGGAGAAGTATCGTATCAACTGGAACTGCCAGAGGAGATGTCAGCAGTGCATAATGTGTTCCATATATCGTTACTTCGCAAACGCCTTGAAGTCCCGGAGAAGAGTGAAGTTTTCAAGAACATTGACCACCGCACCATAGAGATCAACGATGACCTGACATATCCCGAAGTACCCATCCGTATTTTGGAAGAAGCTTTCAGGACCACCAAGACCCGAAGAATCAAGTTTCTCAGGATCCAGTGGAGCAACCACACTGAAAAAGAAGCTACCTGGGAACGAGAAGACTACATCAAGATGGAGTTTCTCGATCTTTTTAAATCCTAGGTATCTTTTTTCTTATTTCTCAAATCTCAGGACGAGATTTCGTTTAAGGGGGGAAGGTTTGTAACATCCCAAAAATATTGATCATGATTATCAAATTCCAATCACCAAAATTAGGGTTAACAAAAACTTTTGTTAATTAAATCATATGAATGCATATCTATATGTGATGATTGTATGAATGCATGAATGGATTTGTGTGATTGATCTAAATAGCAAGGAATGGTTTAAAGATGAAAACAACATCATCTAAAACTTTTACAAGCAGAAACAAATCAAGAGAAAATCAAAAACAAACCAAATAAAGCAAATGGTCATTTTTGCCAATCTTGCTAACTAGGCCACTTTGAGTGTTTCTAGTCCAAGATTTCAAACAGAAACATTTCCATTTATTTTCACCCCTTGCTAGACCAAGTAAAAGTGAACCCAAGCCCACCTTTCAAACTTACAGAAACATTTGTCAACTTGATTCAAATGACAATTCAAAATTGAATCTTTAACATATGTGAAGATCACCTATTTTCAAAAACCAACTAAACCAGTACCCCTTGACCTTTCCAACTAACCAGAGACTCCCTAGTGTGTAACTAATACACCCACCAAGTATGAACCAAAAAATCAAATTTGAATTTCTTGCGGCCATTTCATCAAACACTAGAGACAGAAAAACAAACTGGCCAAACTTCACTGTTTTGAGCAGTAATTTGGCTAAGCATTGTTCACCATTGATCACGCTTGTCTCCCCCAGTGCCAACCAGTGCCTTGACCACCCCTAGCCCCTACCCATTGCACCATGCCATGCCAACCCGAAGGCACCCTTGTCAGCCGACCATGGATAGCTAGCTAGAGCAAGCACCAAGCCTAGCCACCATGTCTGGGACGCATGCCACCGTCCACTGCCACCCCCTTTCCAGCGCTCGAGCTTTGCCAGAGCGCCACCCTCGACACACGACCACAGACCGCGCGCCGCCCTCTGCGCGTGCAAGCATGATCACCACCATCCCAGGAGACCGCTAGACAACCATGTTCGCCGCCGCGCGACCCGTAGCCGCGATGCACCATTAAAATGCCTGTTAGACCCGCCTAGAGCACCGTAACATTCCGACCGTCTCGCACCGCCCCACGCCGCATAACCATGCCGTTGAGCTTCTCCAGGAAGCACAACAACGCCCCTATCGTCGCCCATGCAAGTAGCTCGTTGTGCCGACGACCACGACGAGCTCCACCTGTGCCCTTCGGTCCCATCTTGGCACTATAAATAGAGGCCACCCCTGTTCGAACTCAGCACACCATCTCACTCCCCTCTCTCTCAGAACCACCCCCACTCATTCCCGGAGCAAGGCGAGCAGCACATCGCCAGAATTTGGCCGGAGTATGCTGCGGAGGAGGAAGAAAGGAGCCAGTGATTGGAGCTGCACCAGGAGAAGTTGCCGGTACCAAGAGGTTCGCCGTCGTCGACTTCGTCGTTCGCCCCGTCGACCCTCTGAGCCCAGTGAGCCCGTAGACCCCCAGCTGGCTGCTTAGGGTTACATCTGGCCGGCGTTGCCCGACGGAGACGATAGGTCCCAGCCGTTCGATTAGAGTTTGATTGTGCGGTCTAGATCACCCCATACCGCTTCGCACCCCACTGTCTCCCTGACTGGTGGGGTCACCCACTTAAACTCACCCGCGCGTGCGCTGTGCACCGTGGGCCGGCCTAGTTAACATCCCGCGCAACCCAGTTAGTTTGAATTTGTATTTTCCAATTTAGTTTCAAACCTAGTTTTGTACCTAGATTCAAAAATCAACCCCTAGGTCGATTCACTAAACCAAAATGCAAGAAACCAATTTTGTTAGAAAGGTACTGGAATTCTTAATCCAAGCCCGTTTGATTCAAATCATTTGCGATTGTAGATCACCTATAGTAAAAATAACAAGGCAGAAGCTTTTCTGCATTCAAACATTTTTTTCACAATTCAACCACAAAAGCTTTTGAGTTGATTCCAACTCTCAAAAATCACATTTAACTAGACCTTTCTGAATATATAAAAATATCTAGGTTTACTTGCAGAAATAACGAACAAGTAATAAATTAATGCCCCATAGGCCATTCTAGTCACTTTAATTAATTAAAATAAAAAGGTTAAACCTTATTAAATTGTGACACTACTTTAAATCACATTCCCAAGTACTGAAATATGTGGTGATGACATGTGTCAACATGATCCCATGTTTTAGTTGGAGAATATTAAATCTTAATTAGTTTTTCAATGAGTACAAATTACTTTTCTAGAATAAAAGAGAATAAAACTATTGCTTTAATCTTTGTGATCTTTGTGATGATCCTAGATCATCTAGTGAAAACCTTGGTGTGATAAATAAAAGTAGTTAAGTATTGATTGGTGATTGTGTACCTCGTACTTATTTATAGACCCTAGTACCGACCAAGGATACGAGGAGGAAGGAGAATACTACGAGGAAGAAGCCGAGGAGAACTTCAATCACTGCTCTGCACAAGGCAAGCTATTAACTGAGCAAGCTAACACTTGCAACTTTGCAAGCTTATACTAATATCTTAACAAGCAAATCCTTGCAAGCTTACACCACTTGATACCCAATCTTAGTTTTATTTGCAAGCTTAGTATTTTATTTCTTTATCAAAGATTTATATCAGAATTTACTTAGTGACTTATAGAGCTTAGAAAGTTTATTTAAAGGTAGCATAAAGAGCATAAAACATGGCCTAAGTTAGATAATCTTGATGTCATCCTGAGGCATGAGATTGAACTTAGATAAGATACACCTTATTACCACCCCTCATTAGTATTTACCCTCACTTGTAGTTGCTAGTGCTAAGCATAAAACTTGATCAACTCTAGATGGAAATACTTGGTGAAACTGATTATGAAAACCTTAGAATGATGAGTCATTCTACTGAAATGTTTTGACATGTGTTCCTGAACACCAGATGATTTTGATGATGAAAATTTTAAGGCATGAGCCTTAGCCCTTTATAAAACTAATGGTTGTCTGGATGCGATGCCATTCCAATTTTACCGTACAAACACAATACCCGAAATTTGGATAGGGCTTGACTGGAAATTTATATACCTTAATATGGGTTCCCTTGCGGACAACGTTTGAGCTGAGGCTACCTTGTGAAGATTGTCCACCTGTGTAGTACCCAAGATGACAGTTGGTAATGGTTAGGAGGCCAAACTCATAGGAGAGGTGCATATACTAGGGCGTGTAATTGAAAGGTTAGGATTGTTTATTTGCATACTGAGTATGGTGAATTCAGGATTGTTCCTGATGGATGTATCGAATATTGTGGTGAAAGTGTACCACCTCTGCAGAGTGTCAAACTATTCGAATAGCCGCATCCACGGTTATGGACAGTTGGAATGGCCATACTGTTCCATCGTCAAATGTTTTTAAAATGACTTATGAAACATGACTTGACTTGACCAAAATAGGGTTGTGTTATGAAAATTCAAGTTTCCCCCTTAGGTGTTATAAAACTTTCAACTAGCTTTATTTGCTTCTGAACTCAGTAGAGATAAATCTGGCTTTTTGCAAAACAACCCTAGAGCTTAGTATATCCTACTAAAAACCGCTTCACTTGCTAGTATTAGTTTGCGAGTACTTAAAGAGTACTCATACCTTTGTCCCTGGCTATTCCCGTGGCCAGACAATGAAGAGGACTATCAGGAGGACGGACAGCAGGAAGGTTATGATAACTAGGATCATCTGCCATCGTCAGCATTGCTTGTGACCATGAAGATGGAGCTTCGCCTACGCTATCGTTATCATTACGTTATTTCGCTGCTTGATTTGTATTCAGACTAGATCATGAGATCGTTTATTTGTGTAAGACCTTATGTATGGTTTGTAATGGATGATGTACTGTGATATCAAATCTGTTATGTCTCGTAAAAATGATAATCTTGGGATTGCGATGTATGGCATAACAGACATCCGGATTAAAAATCCGGGTGTTGACACACTGGTACAATATGCTTCTATTAAATCTATATATGTTGAGACAAATACGTGCATTGGGCCTGCATATTTACTAATTAGCTTCGAGTAAATAAGTAAGACGTCGCAATCGGAGAGGCTTCCGATCCAAGCGAGTGGTGGTTGGGTTGTTCACTCGATCTGACATTGCTTGTGTTCTGTGCCTGTGGATCCTGAACCAGATCGTTTTTTACTCATAAAATTCAACTTTATCTCTAATAACATGTCCAAATAATTAGGAACGGGTGTATTTCTTGAGAAAGTACATAGGAATGTGAACCCCAGCGGCAGCGTCCTCCTAGTTCACTTGATTCGACCTCAACCTTGTGACGAGTTGGCGTCGATGTCTCTCCAGCGAGTGTACTAGCATGACGGCGGAGAGCGACGAAAGACGTGGTTGTGCATATGATCGTTGCTCGCTTGGCGCGACGCTTGGAGAATTTCCTTTTGTTTTACTTGGAAATAAGATTGACCGATTGATGCTGGAAATAGCAGGACTATAAGTATTTTTCACGATTCTTGTGTTACTTTGTATCCACTCTTGGTTTACTTAATTTGTTATACTCATTTAGAAATAATTTTGTTTTTCAGGTCTCTAAGAAGAAGGCTAAATCATGGTGTGCTTCCAAGGGAAACATCCCTTATTCCAAGACGTCCGCTAAAGAAGGCTTCAATGTAGAAGAAGCTTTCTGAGTGTATAGCAAGGAATGCTATCAAGAATGAACATGAAGAACACAGGTACCTTTACTTCTTACAGTACATGTTTATTAAAAAAAATACGTGCTCAATTATTTCCTTGAGGGGAGGGCATTTGGAAATAGTAATGAATAAATGCACTAATGCTATTCTAAGCAGCTAGATTGATGCTCTGCTAAATTTTCTAGATATCTTCCTGATACAATTGTGAATGCTAGAAGATATATATCAGCTGATTACCTCCATCGGTTCTTCATTTTCCGAGTTTGATATATTTAATTTGAAAGTTTCTATTTGCATCGATCGCCATATATGGCTGTTTAGTCTCTCCAACAAAATTGTAGAATTCGTCGATAACTTATGATTCTTTGTGTGAGAGCTAGATGGTAGACTTTGCATTCTTTTAGTCTTTGCCAGCTTTTGATTGTTGTGGTACATATACATCTCCGAGATCATTATTGTTTATGAAGATTGTAAATGAACAGAAAAAAGGACTCAATCCTATGCTTGGTGGTCGTCACTAAGATCCTATCTATATATGCTTTGCCCATTGCCTTTTTTTCATTCATCTCTTTTACTGATGTACATAGTTAACCAAGTATGTTTCATGTTTGTATACCTACATGTCCTTGCTACAGTTATGTGCTTCAGTTTGAGACCCTATAATTTTTGTTATGCAGTCCCCAAATCACTTGTGTTGAATTGACAATTTTCTGCATCGATCATGCTTACTTTCGACTTTGTCTGACATGCAGATTTATTTATAAGAATCACAAGTGAGGCTCTAAGTTGTATTTTCATTATTTGTAAACTTGAAAGGCTCCAAAGATTTCTCCAAAACTACACTGTCTATTTTTTTCATATTTTCCATTGCCTTGTGCAAGTAATGGATATTTTCATATTCATCATGGAGCGATATCTTCGGGTTTGGGGGGGCCTTGTGCTTTGCGTCGGGCATTGATTAGGCGTGTATTGTTGTAAAATTTTGAGCTCACTAACACATGAAGAAACAGGCCAATTCTTTTCACCTATAAATTGACATGCCAACCTTTTTGTCCACGCCAAATAAATATTCTTCCGTCGCGTTTGGTCGAGGTCCAATCATAGGTAGCATCTCTCCCATGTTGATCAACACCGTGTCAATATCGTTTCGTCTGGTCAACAAAAGACCATTTTCTCTAATTAAATCTACCATGATTTTTAATAGAATCATCTCCTCGTAAATGCATGAAAATATGTGTTAGGGAGATAACGCCGGGGCGGAGGGGGTTATATATGCTTAGAGGCATGGAAAGTATGCTTCGATGATGGTCTTAATGTTTGGAGAATACTACCCTATATGGTTATATATTTACATACGCATGAAACTTCAGATACATTGTATTGACACATTATAAAAAATACACCATAGCAACGCACGGGCATTCAACTAGTAAAAAACCTAAAAGTAAAGAATAATTTGTTTGTTGTTTTCTCCAGATGACAAAATAGGCATAGGGAGGTTTATTTCATGGTGGTAGTGAATGTGCCAGGTAGATGAGTGATAAGTGTAACAATTATAATCTTATAAGTATGCGTGTACGCGAGCAACCCATAATTAGCTGGAACTCCTCTTGGTAGATTTCTTCCCAACTTCAATAATCCTACTAGCCTATTACCTAAACCACGGTCAGTCACCATACGATCAAGATCCTTCATTTTGCTTAGCAATTAATCTCCTTGGCTCGTACTAATACAATAAGCACAGTGGTTCCTCGTGATCCTCGAGTTAAACTAGTTTCCCATTGATATCCCCGTGTCACTTGGGGGTCGCCGATCTGCTAGCGAACAAGATCATATCTATGTAGAACAAAGTATCATGTTGTCTAGGCCCTTAGTTGGACAACAAGCATTAGGAATCCCACAAATAGTCAAGCACACATAATATAGTAATTAAAATCAATCACAACTAATAGAAATTATATAGGCACGTCACATCTCACCAATCCCTCACATCTCTCACGCCCAAGGGGACTTACTCATATATGAGAGAATAAAGCATCGTTAATATAATTAAATAAAGGGAGTACTTCTTGATATTACCATGGATATCCACAATAAGAACAAAAATAAATCCAACACAATTCAAGATGGGAAGAACAATCTCAAAACCTAGTCTTGCAAGGTGGAGATCTCTCTCTCTCTCTCAAGTATAGGTAACGGATATGGAGGTGTGGTGGCTAGGAGGTCGAAGGTCGTGGAGCGAGATGAAGAACGTCTTCTCCTTTTCTCCGGATCTCTTCTTTCTCCCTTCTGGATGGGATGGCGGCTCGTGTGTTCTGTTTTCGATCCTAGCCTCTTCACGAAAGTTGTCCCTTTTAACAAGACGAAGGCGATGGTAACTATACGGCAGAAACTATATGGCCGAAAAAATATTCCTGCCATATAGTTGCTCGTTAAAGCTACTATATGCTCCCCTTGATTGCTTTCAAAAAGAGACTTGCTTGTTTTCGTCTGAATATTCTGTTTCTGCTATTAAAACCCTCTGTTGATATTCAGAAATTGAAACACATATTAAAAACCAAGTTTTCTTCACTACCGAAGTATTAGCGTTAGGTAAAGCTAGAAAACCATCAAATCCAAATGAAAACCATCAATAGAAACCATCAAAAATGTGTCGAATCTCACAACTATCAACGGCATAAATAATAAACATTGCCATGTGTATTCAATGTGCTAAAGTATGTATAAAGGAAGCAAGTGTTATAAAGATACTTCCAGAGATAGATTACATGTTTTTATAGTATGTATATAAATTAGTTTGGTAGGTTCATACTTAATTATTAGTGTACATGTCAGGTGTAGGAGTGAACATAGATCACTGCAATATCAATACAAATAGTTTGATTCTTGTGTTCTTGCTAGTTAGGCTTAGGGTTACTTATAATCAGTTTAAAATGATAGCATGATCATTCTAGCATTTTAAATTTGTATGTAACAACTATACTTGGGTTATAGTTTAGTGATACTAGTGCAAGTGTGTGACTATTACTCATGTGCTGATAATTGCTTCCTAATATCCATCTGCAAGACATAAAAAAATTCTATACATGCTTCTTTATTGTTTTTATTTCTAGATTTTTTTGCATTGTTTACATTTGGTTAGGATGTGTGTTTAAACTTGTTGCTTATTCATAAGCTTGTTGATATGTTCCAATAGTTTTTGGAGGAAAATAACAATATATGGTATTGGTATAATAAGCTTAATTGAATTTTCGTGTACCTAAGCTTGGCTCTAGCTCACCTAGATCAAATATATGCTACATGGTACCTTTTGTATCCCTAGAGGTCTAACTGAACCTTATGGTTCCAAAAACTTGCCTAAACAAGATCTATCTATCGATTTTTATGATAGATACCCATGAGTTGATGATCTCTAGTTTAGCCAGTCTCTATGGCTGCTGCTAGTATAGCTGCCACTGTGATGTCTCCCTCTGGAGTGTACACATTGGTAGCTATTCTTTGGTAGTTGGCTGTTGGGATTCACTTTCTGGAGAACTCTTACTTGGCTGCCAAGGATGCTAAGACTGAGGCCAAACATTGTATAAGAACAGATACTAGAGTGTGACTACCAACTTCTCTATGATGACTCAACATAGCACCTCTATGTGGATCTAAGAGAAATACATTTACCAATATCCTGTCTTTCTTTTGTATTCTGTATGATGGTAAGAACAAATACTAGATGATGATATTAGTGATGGATAGCAACCTGATGTTGAACTTGATGTTGCTATGCTTGTGCTAATACTTGATCATCTAGCTCCTTTAGTCTTTGTGATGTTGTTTCCTGATGTTGCTTGGGTGGATCTTGTTTACTTGCTTGACTAGATCTTCCTGATGGTCAGCTTGTCCCTTTTTCTTCTGGTAATCTTTATCCTACTTGTGCATGGCCTTCTTCTTGTGCTCCTAGATGGCTTTCCCAAGAAACCAGGGTGCTAGCGATGTGGATGTGGTGATTGTGGAGGTTTTGGTGCTAAGCTATGTGTTCTATTGTGGAAATGGAATGGTAGCTCTACTGCTACTGCTGGTTACTCTCATTTTGCTACATGCTCCCTTCTCTCGTATGTTGATAGCACATGCCATGCAGTTAGATGCGTGTGTTGTGTGCTGGCTTGCTTCAGCTGAGATCAAATAAATCCTAGTTATTTTGGTGACTATTTATCTTTTACTATATATTTGGCCCGGTGAAACTTGCCCGATGCTCCACTCAACAGGGAGGGAGAGTGCTTCGTTCCAAACCCCAAGAGCAAGGTATGAAGAGTACAGCAGCAAGATTTCCCTCAGTAGAAACCGAGGTTATCGAACCAGAAGGAGGAAGGAAACGTCACACAGGTGTTGGAAGCAACGTGGAGACCTGCACAACACAAACTCAAGACTCTGTCCCAACGAATCAGTGAGGTTGTCAAGCTCACCGGTTTGCTGTAATAAAGGATTAAATGTATGGTGTGGAAGGTAATGGTTTGCAACAAGTAAACAAGTAACAGTAGAAGATGTATCAATGGTAAAGATTGGACCGGGGTCCATAGTTCACTAGAGGTGCTCTTCTTAGATAAACAACATGGCATGAAGGGTGAACAAATTACAGCGAGGCAATTGACAGGAACTGAGCAAGGCAAAACAATGCAATTACTAGCCAGAAAGATCCTATGAGGTTGATTGGGAAATACAACAATATACATAGACTGTAATCCAACTGCATCTATGACTAGAAGTCCACCTTCAGGTTATCATCTGAACCCCCTCCAGTATTAAGTTGCAAGCAACAGACAACTGCTTTAAGCAAAGTATATAAGGTAAACAGTCCACATGTTCCATGAACAAGAGGCCGTTGTTTTCTCCCTAGTAGCAACAGCACATCTACAACCGAAGATATTTCTGTCACTTCCCTTGGAAACTAGAGGCATGAACCCACTATCGAGCATAAATACTCCCTCTTGGAGTCATTAGCAACAACTTGGCCAAGATAACCACTAGCAACGGAGAGCATGCAAGATCACAAACAACACAGACATGATAGAATCATAAAGATAAAACCATTAATCAAACCAACATAATAATCTCAATATCCATCGGATCCCCGCAAACACAACATGCATGATTACAAATAGATTAGATCTTTTGATCATGAATGGAGCTCACAAGATCTATACATGAAAGCACAAGGGAGGAGATACAACCATCTAGCTACTACATGGACCCATAGTCCAAGGTGGAACTACTCATGAATCATACCAGAGAGAAGGCCTCCGGGATGATCTCCCCTCCGGTAGGGTTCCGGGAAGATCTTCAGATCCCCCCCCCCCCCCGATCTAGGGACGATGGTGGCGGTGGCTATAGACGGTTTCGTGGAATATTGATCAGGTCCTGAGAGTTTCTGCATCAAGGGCTTCTTATAGGCGAAGGGGGAGACCGAGGCGGCCGCCAGGGCGGCCAAACCCTAGCCAGGCACGGGCTAGGGCTCACCCCTGCCTGGGGTCTGCCCTCTGGCTCTCCCTCCTCTGGACTTCTTGTTCCCCACAGAAAGTTATTGACTTTTTCCTTCGTTCCATCCAATTCCGAGAATATTTCTTTACTAACTTTTTTGAAACCAAAAACAGCAGAAAACAGGCATCTGGCACTGTTGCAACTTGTTAATAGGTTAGTACCAGAAAAAATGTAAAAATCACCTCAAAGTGTAGACAAGTAAAGCAAAGTAGATACTAAACAAGCATGGAGCATCAAAAATTATAGATACGTTTCCAACGTATCAGCATCACCAAGCTTAACTCCTGCTCGTCCTCGAGTAGGTAAGTGATAAAAAGAATAATTTTTGAGGTGACATGCACCCTCACAATAAAGATCCAACCATTTGCAAGCATTGAAAGCTGGGATCAAAGAACTCTAAACATGTGCATGAAAGATGGAGTTCTAACAATAGGACATACTAATTATGCATGCAACATGGCAAGCTACAAACAAAGATCATGAATAACATGCATTGAAAAACATTTTTTTGTTTCACATACAGAAAACATAGCATAGTGGTAATCAGCTTGTCCCTCATAGAGTAGCAATATAGATGCATAGGACACCTTCAAAGTTCACAAGGGTGACTAGAAACAAGTAGCACAAGAACAAGTAATAACACAATATGCGTCAATTAATAAGCTTTGGAACACTGCACACAGAATGACAACTATGCTCTCTTAATGGTGCCTAAAGGTAGAAGGTGGAGACTCAATAATGATGGAAGAAAGGCCTTTTTGTAAAGGAAGCAAGGGTTACAAGTTTCAAAAAGAGCTTCTAAAAATTATGGTACTTATTAGCTTTCAGCCCTCATTGCCCCGATCATAAGCATCTTGAAGTGGTTAAGGTTAAAGTGGCAAAGCTTGAGTATATGCTTGACAAAGTATAAGTTGGCAATCTCAAGTCCCTTGACTATGAGGGCTACACCTCATGGATACTCAACTTAGGGCCCAGGCAAATTCTTGTGACTATAAGTATTTGCATATCATTGAGAACCGCCAACGGGGTACCCCTTGCACATGGTACAGGAGCTTTCCCATAACCAAAATGATAAGGCAAGTAGACAATGAGCATCTCAGCAATCTTCTTATGTACCATGGGAATATGGTGTTTTTCTCTCTTTCCTCTTTTCTCAATGTGTCTCTATTTTTTTATAAGAAGAATGCTTCATAGATGTCACTATGGTGATGCTGCAAGCTTCCACCATGATTAGGCATGGCTTAGGCTAGCGGCCCAGGCGTTTCTCTAACACATAATACAAAATCCATGGACTTACAAGTTCCCACTTCATTTCACACCGGTAACATCCATAGACAAAAGAGCATGATATCAACGGAGTACAAAAAGTACAAGTGCAATGTTGAAAACGTTCCCTGTGACAGCACGGTTCTGCTAATCCCAACTTATAAGTGCAAGCATATACAACAAAGTTGCCTCAATGGTTCAAGTTTATTAGGGGAAAAGAATAAAATGTGCCATCAAGTTCGTGAGGGCTTTAATCACTAAGTTTTCACATAACAAAATAGTTTTTAATTGGAAGATTGTTGAAAACAAGAATATACTTGGAATGGTGTAACACACCATGCATAGGAGTTTATGGTGGACACTTTGGAATAACTTGGTTTCTTGGGAATTGGAATCTTGAGTAGAACTTACTCATACAAGGGGAGGCTAGCAAAAGACTGGGAGCAACCAACTAACAGTGCAATAATGGCCATAATTATGCAATGCAACAAAGAAAACTAATCAAAGCAAAGATTGGTACTAAAAGTCAAGGACTAAATGATCATAGAGGCTAATGGTGACTTGTCATAATCATAACATGGTGTAAGCATGTGCCAAGTCAACCCAAGCAAAACATCAAAGGAGAATACCATAATACTATGCTTTTGCATGCTAAAACAACGCATAATTTCCTCAAGGCACACTAAGCAATCCCAATTGTTTGGAACAAGACATGCTACAACAATAATCACTAAGCATAATGCTAAAACAACACCTAGCATGTCATGCTAAAGTCTAAGTCACAGTCAATGCAAGCTCCTCTTGCACTTCAAGCAAGAACTTACTACTCCTTTCCAAACACCAAGCAAACTTATTTGCAAAACAACACATCGAGAACAGGGGTCCAAACTACTAAAGCAAACTAAACAAACTAAGCAAAGCAAACGAAAACTAAGACGCTCCAAGAACAACACAACTGTGCATGAAACAATAAAAGTGAAGTGTCTAGACAGACCTAAGCTTTTTATTGATGAAGAAGGGGATGCCTTGGGCATCCCCAAGCTTTAACGCTTGTACCTCTTGGATATTTCTTGGGGTGACACTATGGTGGCATCCCCAAGCTTGAGCTTTTGTCCATTCTTTATCTCATTGCATCATTCTCTCTCTACACCTGCAATTTTTCCTTCATACAAAACTTCACACAATCTTCATTAGCAACATTAGCTTATTCAAAAGATATTAGACCGCTGGCAAAGCTTTGGAATAGCAAGACTTTTCACTAAAACACAAGCTACTGAAGTAACTCCTTCAAAGAAACTCAATTTACCTAAAAAGAGCTCAAAAAGGAATCAATAAGAAGCAAATGCAAATAATGACAGAAATCTGTCAAAACAGACTAGTGGGTAGAAATGAATTTTTTCGAACATCTTCTGTTGCTAAAATCAAAAAATGTTGAACTAACTAAAGTTAGCCAACATACTGGGGGATTTATTCGTAAATTTTGAGCTCAATGCGAGTTACAGAGCCTCCCCACGAAGTTTTTTGGTGGAGGACAGAAATCTGTTTTGGGACAGCAACTCCCCAAATCTTACTTCCCTCTCATTAGAGGTCATTCTTGGCACAAAAAGCAAAAAAAAAAGATAAGGAGAGGTCATTACAGAATTAATAACTTCCAAGACTTAAGGAAACTCTTGGGTTATCTCCCAACAAGTACTTTTCTTTAACGTATTTAAGTTAGGCTTGATAGCTTGAGAAGATGCTCTCATGAGAAATATGAATTGAAGTCAAAGAGAGCATCAAGAAGCAAATACAAAACACATTTAATTCTAACCCTATTCCTATGCATAGGAATCTTGTACACAAATAAATTCATGAAGAACAAAGTGACATGCATAGGAAGGTAAGACAGGAGTAACTTCAAAACTTTTAGCACAAAGAGAGGTGTTTCAATACCATCAAAACTTCTACAACCAAATTCTCCTCTCTCATAATAATTTTCAGTAGTATCATGAATAAACTCAACAATATAGTTATCACATAAAAAGCATGATTTTCATGATCCATAAACACATAATTTCTATCAAGCTCAACAATAGTGGGATAAAAACCTTCACAGGTTTTACCCAAAGTAGATATTTCAAAAGGATCCATAGGAACATAACATTCATCCTCCTTCGGTAAGCATGGAGGACAATCGAATAATATAAGAGGTAAAGATTTACTCTCATTAGAAGGTAGGCATGGGTAGATCCATTCTTCCTCCTTTTGTTCATCACTCTCCTCCTCCTTTTCATCTAATGAGCTTCCAGTTTCAACAATTTCTTCTTCCATAGGCTCCTGCAAGGCATTAGTCTCTTCCATTTGTGGAAAACACTTATTAAAATATTCAAGAATATAGCCGTTGTCTTCCTTGTAATTATCAAAGAAAAATTTAAGTATCTCATAAACCTCACATTCATAAGGTGCATCATCAGTATTTTCAAGCAAACTAGCAAGTTCAAATACACCCTTGAAAGCAATAAATTCTTCAATTTGTTCCACATCATAAAAGTCATAATTTCCTTTAACATAAGAAGATATGGTAACATTATCATTATACTCACATTGAAAAGGCAGGTGTTTATACCTCCTACAGCAACAAGACTTATCAAAGCAATAAGTAACATTATAAGTAGAGCACATGTCTCTAGCAATAGTATTCAACTTATCAATTTGTTCCCATAAGTGTTTACCTTTTTGTGACAAACGGTGTTCCTTATAATAATACTTTTGTTCTTCCGTGAACCCATCTTTCCAATAAGAACTAGTTTCAAAGAAACCATCCACTGATAGAAAGCATGATTAAGCAAGGCAGCAGTCCAAAAACTAGAGTAGGAACTACTTTTTTCGTGTTTTTGAATAAGAGAAGCAAACCAAGCTAGACTAATTTTTTGGGGTTTTCTGAAAAGAGGCAAACAAAACCAAGCAAAAGAAACAAAGGAAACTAAAAACAAATTAAAGAGAAAGGAAGTGAAGGACTCCCCTAGTGAAGACGTCCTTAGCATCCCCGGCAACAGCGCCAGAAATTTGTTGATGACTCCTTGATGGCACCAAAGAACTTGGTGCTTGATGTGGAGTCTTGTTGGGAACCCCAAGAGCCAGCTATGAAGAGTACATCAACAAGATTTCCCTCAGTAGAAACCGAGGTTATCGAACCAGAAGGAGGAAGGAAACGGCACACAGGTGTTGGAAGCAACGTGGAGACCTACATAACACAAACTCAAGACTCTGTCCCAACGAATCAGTAAGGTTGTCAAGCTCACCGGTTTGCTGTAACAAAGGATTAAATGTATGGTGTGGAAGGTAATGGTTTGTAGCAAGTAAACAAGTAACGATGGAAGATGTATCAATGGTAAAGATTGGACCGGGATCCATAGTTCACTAGAGGTGCTCTCCTTAGATAAACAACATGGCATGAAGGGTAAACAAATTACAGCGAGGCAATTGACAGGAACTGAGCAAGGCATAGCAATGCAATTACTAGCCAGAAAGATCCTATGAGGTTGATTGGGCAATACAACAGTATACATAGACCATAATCCAACTGCATCTATGACTAGAAGTCCACCTTTAGGTAATCATACGAACCCCCTCCAGTATTAAGTTGCAAGCAACAGACAACTGCTTTAAGCAAAGTGCGTAAGGTAAACAGTCCACATTTTCCATGAACAAGAGACCGTTGTTTTATCCCTAGTAGCAACAACACATCTACAACCGAAGAGATTTCTGTCACTTCCCTTGGAAACTAGAGGCATGAACCCACTATCGAGCATAAATACTCAGTCTTGGAGTCACTAGCAACTACTTGGACAAGATAACAACTAGCAACATAGAGCATGAAAGATCACAAACAACACAGACATGATAAAATCATAAAGATAAAACCATTAATCAAACCAACATAATAATCTCAATATCCATCGGATTCCCGCAAACACAACATGCATGATTACAAATAGATTCGATCTTGATCATGAACGGAGCTCACAAGATCTATACATGAAAGCACAAGGGAGAAGATACAACCATCTAGCTACTACATGGACCCATAGTCCAAGGTGGAACTACTCATGAATCATATCGGAGAGAAGGCCTCCGGGATGATCTTCCCTCCGGCAGGGTGCCAGGAAGAGCTTCAGATCCCCCACAATCTAGGGACGATGGTGGTAGCGGCTACAGACGGTTTCATGGAATATTGATCGGGTCCTGAGAGTTTCTGCTTCGGGGGCTTCTTATAGGCGAAGGGGGAGACCGAGGCGGCCTCCAGGGTGGCCAAACCCTAGCTAGGCGTGGGCTAGGGCACACCCGCGCCTGGGGGGGGTCTGGCCCCTCTGGCCGGCCCCTTGGAATTCTTGTTCCCCACGGAAAGTTATTGACTTTTTCCTTCGTCCCGTCCAATTCCGAGAATATTTCTTTACTAACTTTTCTGAAACCAAAAACAGCAGAAAACGGGCATCTCGCACTGTTGCAACTTGTTAATAGGTTAGTACTAGAAAACATGTAAAAGCACCTCAAAGTGTAAACAAGTAAAGCAAAGTAGATACTAAACAAGCATGGAGCATCAAAAATTATAGATACGTTTCCAACATATCATTGCCCCATGCCTGTGATGCATTAGTCTGACGGAACAATCTGATAAGAATAGATTCCCACTAAACTAGTGAAACTTGCCCCTTTTAAAACAAATACTCTATGAGGAATTAGGCGCTCTAGCATCTCTAGGACAATGTATAAGAGTAAAACAATAACCAACTAACATTCTTTTATTTTGTTTTATTTTCTTTTGGTTGTGTTTTACAGGAATCCAGAATATGAAGGAAAGAAGATACAAGATGAATAAATAGTTTAGTTATTAGTTTAAGATTTTTATTTTATCCTATTTGTAATCTTCTGTTTTTTATTTTGCAACTTCCTTTTCTATTTAGTTCCTTGTATAAACACTATAATTTATTAATGATGAGTAATAAAGATTATTTTTTCTTTGTGTTCTTATTCTTCTAATCCCTTTTTACTTTATATAATGTAATTGCATTGTAATATTGTAATATAAATAAAGTTAAATTTTCTTTCTTTTTGAAATTTATATCTTGTAATATTTATATCTTATTTTTAAATATGAATTCAATTCTTATTTATTATTGTAATTCAATTTCCATTTATACTTATTTTTTATTAATTTTCTTTTTCTTATATTATTCTTACTATAATATTCTTTTCTATTTGAATATATGTAAATACATTGTAATATTTGTTCTCATTACTTTATTCAAGAATTTTCATTCTATTTCTCCTAAGTATTTAAATATTCATAATTGAATTTGTGAATTTTCTAACTTCTTTGGAATTCAAATTTGAAATTCAAATACATGTTTGAAAAAAACTTCCCCTCATATCACAAAGAGTGCTTTGAGGTCATGTCGAAATCCATCGCACTTTCCCTGATGTTTTCATCAGAATAAGAGAGATGTCGATTCCTTTATCCTCTTTTAGTTTTGCGCAAAACTTCCCAAGATTTTATGATGCATGAATGCAATGCACACATCTGATCTCAGCTTATTTCTAAGCTCTAACGTTGGGATGTTATAAGCAGAGTGCCAATAGGTGGCCTAGGCATGTCCCCATCGATCTAGCTAGAGTGTCGTGTTTTAGAAGGCTCTGCCGACAGACTGCCATGGGCCCCTCATGCCTTGATGGATCAGATGGGATTCGGTCGGGTGCGCCTGTATTTTTTTGGCCGTTTGGTTTCAGAGGGAGCATTTCGAAGCTCTGTTGTTCGTTACCATCATGGGACACGTTTCAGTTTATGGTGAAGTCGAAGGCGGAGAATGTCAGGAAAGCCGAGGTCTGAGGACTAGCAATGGTGGTTCGAGTCTGTGTGGCGGCGAGAAACTGGCTTGGTGATTTGTGACTTGGAGCAGTGGCATGGAAAGTGGGGGCGACAGTACAAGAGAAGTTCATAGTCTTACCTTTTAGGGTGAAAATCCAAGGTTTGGCCTTAATTGGTTGTGCATGGAAATGATCTTATTGAAGGCATTACTTTGTGAGCGAGGATTTTCTCTAGGGTGAAAACCTATGATGCTTGATCGGGCGACGATGGCGCTTGTGCACTGTTTTCTTCTTGAAGACATCGCTATTAGAGAGGGTGGAGTTCTGCTGCTGTTTTGGTGGCGGTAGTGTCACTTCTACAAGACATTGATTGCTGTAGCAGGACTTTTCTTTTTTGTAATTCTTGTTGGGAATATGCCCTAAAGGCAATCATGTATGATGAGTTTTCCCATTGTATTCATAAAGATATTAAGTTGTCCCTGTATAAACATCTGATGTGTATCATTGAATATGTGATTCGGTTGTGGAACTAAACATTCATGTTGTTTGTACTAAATATCCTTGGTCATTGAGGTTGTGATGGACACACAACTTAGACCAATGTGAAAGTTGGCTTGATGTCTCGGTTCCACTTGTCATAGGCATGGAGATGCTATTCCAACTTACACAGATTCGGCTAAAGAGTTTAGCGAGTCGGATTGACCCATATTGAGTTACAACGAACAAGTTGTCATTTGTATATCTTAATCAATGTAATCCTTAGACGTGAGGTTGTTGCATAGTCCAAGTTAAGGATCACCGACTTAGGTTATGTCAAACGCTGATCTGTAACTGGGTAGTTATAAAGGCAGAGTTCGGGTCGACTGAGAATCAAGTTGTGTGATGTGAATAACCAAGATGGGGTTTTGCCCCTCCACTCGGAGAGATATTCTCTGGGCCCTCTCGTGAGATATGATTCGGAAAGCATGGCCATGCACGACTCGGTTAAGTGTTAACCGAGGCGATCGACTAAGAGTTAGTCGGGTGAATCACTTATCTCGGATCGAGAAGAGAGTCGGACTATTTAAGGGATGACAAATATTCGCCTATAGTCTGACCAGGTATATCGTGAGGCAAAAGGGACTCGGAGGCAAGTCGCATTGGAAAGGCAAGTCGTCATGACTCTTTGGTACTTTGAGCTCGCGTTACGCTAGGAGCCTCTGCACCGATCGATTGAGAGTCGGACTCTAATCGTGTCCAAGTAGCCATGAGCCTGCGGGGTCACACACTTAAGAGCGGGAGCATGTTCGGATTGGATCTGAACACGTAATCTGGTTGGGTTGGACCTAAACCGGATTAGGGCTGAGTTAGTGAGTTGGACTCACGGTGACTAGTGTTATATGGGCTTTAGTGAATGGGTCGCACGAGCAGAGCCCACGTTCACTCCCTATATATAGTGGAGCACCGTAACCCAGAAAGGTTAATCGTGTTCGGTTAGGTCATTCCATGTGTTGGAAACCCTAGCTCCACAGCAGTCCAGCCGTAAATTCTGAACCTAGCGATTCGGCAGCGCTCCTCCCTTATGCGTGTGGATACTAGCAGAGGTGTTGTGCGATCAGCACCAGGACGATCGGATCGTGAGGACTGCACTGCATCAACTTACGCGCTTCATCACTAATCCGCAATTGCGCGTCTAGTGGTAAACCTCGTGGCCTTCTACCTCAGCTGGATCTTGGGATCACCATGTTAGAGGAATTTTTTTGTTTTATCTCCGCGTGGCCCAACAGTGGTATCAGAGCGATAGCTTCTGGTTTTAGGCTCGAGATCTCGCATATGTGATATGCGGTTGGCTGTAGATGAGATCTATGTGCTGTTTGGTGGTCGATCTATGAGATAGACCGGTTTTGTACGAAGTTGATTGGATCAACTGTACTCGGGGAATGGTAGATCTGATTTCCGTGATCATACCGCTGAGGTCGTGGAACGACATACCCCTACCGGTCGGCTTCCGCCATCGGGGTGAAGCGTGACACGTAAATCCGAGAGGTGATCGAAGATCAAAGAGTTTGATCGAATCGAACGATGGTGGAATCCATGTTGGATCGTAGATGAGATCTGCGTTTTCGGAAAAATCGTCGAGGCGATGCTCGCGCCATGGCGCCCCTCGATCCCGCTATCCGGCTAAGCGGGACCGCCCATACTGTCAGAAGCGCCTTAGATGTTGTTGCGAGTTTCACAGCGCCGGTAGATATTGTATCTATGCATAACTTGTTTTTGCAGGAAGTTGTGAATGGTATGGTTCATGTGCATGTGATGTATGTGTGTAATCCATACGTGATCTGCGAATCACGGTTTTTTTAGCCGGCTAGAGCCTAGGTGCTGTCATTTTATTGTATAACGACCTGCGTGTCGGATTCTCTATGTAATTTACTTTACTAAGCTAGTGTAGCTGTTTGGAGAACCCGGAAGGCATGCAAGGCGATGTACATGTCGGCGACATGGAGTAAGACGGCAAGTGACAAGAGTTGGCACGAGTCGGATTACAGGCTTTGTGGAGATGAAGATCGCCATGAAGAGAGCCATACCATTTCACATTATAATTGCTTTATTTTTTGTTATTGTTATGTCTCTGTTTTACCTCTATTATATAGTCGGTAAAATTTAATCCCTCAAAGAAGGTCTAGTCGGTTTTCCCGCCAGTGTTTGCACCATCACAAGTTGGACATTTTTGGTAGTGGGCTCATAAAATTGAGGTGCTACCAATTCTTTCCGACTAGGTGGGTTCGAGTCGGACTCTTCTTGAAAACACTCGGTAAGCTAGGTCTATCACAATGGTTGTGGGGCTCGGGAAAGTCGGATGGGAGCTAGGGCATGTGATGCCACCCGTCAACAGAGTCGCGAGATGAGATCGATTGACAAGGAGTTGTCTACCTAGATCACTTGGCGGCTAGCGGTGATGCTAAAGCTCACTAGCCGACTTGCTTATTTAGGATCTGAATCACTAAGTAACCATCGGAGGTGTTGGTTCTAGTGGGAGCATAAAATATTAAAATGTTTAATATGCTTGCTCTTTTATGAATACATGTCTTAAGTGTTTTGCATATTTTCATTTGTAGATCATGGCACCAAGTAGTCACTCTCGATATCCGGTTTTGCGTTGAGAACCATTCTTGAGAAAGATAAACTAGCGATACTAATTTTACCAACTGGTATCGAAATCGAGAATCGTTCTCAAACAAGAAAAGAAGGACCATGTCCTAGACAACCCACTTCGAGATGAGCGAATGAGAATGCATTGTCGCGGCCACCAATGCCTACCGTCGGGCTAAGGATGAGTCCACGGATATTAGCTATCTTATGCTTGCTCACATGGAACCGGACTTGCAAAAGCAGTTCGAGCATGTTGAGGCCTACGATATGATCGAAAGCCTCAAAAGTATGTTCGTGCTCGGCGAAGACGAGAGCTATCAAGTCTCTCGTGCTTTGCTGAGTTGCAACAAGGATGGTGATCCGAGTCGCATGTGATCAAAATGGTTGGTTACGTGCAGTCTCTGGAGAGGCTTGGCTACCCCATAAGCGAAGAGTTCGCTACGGATATAATTCTGAACTCTCTTCCTAGTGCATATGGGTAGTTCATTTCGAACTACCACATGCATGGTATGGATAAGAAGCTCACTGAATTACATGGGATGCTCAGCGGTGAGGCGGATCTCAAGAAGGGTGCCAGTCAAGTGTTGATGGTGTAGAATAAGGCTAAGTTCAAGAAGAGTTCTTGGACTAAGAAGAAGGCTAAGTCAGGAGGAAAGCAGGCTCCAGACCCGGTCCCAAGCGCTTCCTCAGGTACTAAGCCATCTCCTTTAGCCGGATCCACTTCCTTCTACTACAAGGCGGATGGCCACTGGAAGAGGAACTGCAGCAAGTACTTGGCCGACAAAGCCAAGAGTGGAGGTATGACTTCCGACTCAGGTACACTTGTTTGCAATGTTATAGACATATATCTTGCTGATGCACCTAATAGTTCTTGGGTATATGATCGGATCGAGTTATTCACATCGCAACTTGTTGCGAGGGTAAGAACTAGGGCGTAGCAAGAGGCGAGTTGATATTAGTCGGCAACAAGGCAAGAGTTGCTGCGTTGGAAGTCGACGATGCAACTTCATTTACCTTCGGATCCATTATGGAACTGAATAATTGTTATTATGTTCGATTGCTTTCGATCAAAACATTATTTACGCTTCATGTTTGATGAGGCAAGGCTATGAGTCGAATATCAAGAATAATGGTTGTTCTTTGTATTTGAATGATATGTTTCACGGCTTTGCACCCGTCCAGGACGGGTTATTTATTTTGAATCTTGATGGTGAGTCGGTTTATAACATAAATGTTAAAAGGTTGAAACCAAATGATCTGAATATGACTTACTTTTGGCCTTTGTCGACTTGGTCATATAAGTTGGAAAGCATGAAGAAGCTCCATGATGATGGAATCCTAACCCGTTCGACTTGGAGTCGTTCGAGACATGCGAATCTTGCCTACTCGGCAAAATGACCAAGACACCTTTTGCAAAGAGTTGCGAAAGGCGTCCGACTTGTTGGGACTAGTACATAATGATGTATGTGGACCAATGAGCACGACGACCGGGGTGGTTATGAGTACTTCATGACCTTCACTGATGATTTGAGTAGGTATGGATATATCTACTTGATGAAACATAAGTCGGAAGCCTTTGAAAAGTTCAAAGAATTCCAGAATGAAGCACAGAATCAACTCGGCAAGAAAATAAAGTTTCTTGATTGGACCGAGGAGGTGAGTACATGAGCCATGAGTTTGATGACCATCGAAAAGTTGTGGAATAGTTCCTCAACTTACTCCGCCAGAACGCATACAAAGGAATGGTGTTTGGAAAAGCGGAATCGAACCTTGTTGGACATGGTATGATCAATGATGAGTCGGACAGATCGCCTTTATCATTTTGGGGTTATTGTCTAGAAACAGTGGCGTTCACACTAAGCAGTACCATCAAAATCGGTAGAAGACACCGCATGAGATGTGGACAGCAAAAGCCGAGTTTGTCTTTTCTTAAGATTTGGGGTTGTGAAGCATTTGTCAGCGACTTGATCGGACAAGCTTACACCAAGTCGGATAAGTGTATTTTTAGGGGTATCCGAGAAACCTTGGGTTACTACTTCTACAACCGAGAAGAGGGCAAAGTGTTTGTCGCTCGGCGGTGTCTTCCTTGAGAAAGAGTTTCTCGGTCGGGGAGTAAGTGGAGAACGGTGTAGCTCGAAGAAATTCGAGAGGAAGCTTAGTGGCGAGTTGGCAAAAACCTTGGAGGTTGAGCCGGTCGTGGCGGTGAGCGATGCGACACTGTACTACAAAGATCGGCAAGATTACGAGGTGTTCGTGATGTGTTCTTGTTAGGCGGTGATGAGGCAAATTATTGGAGCGATGGTGGGATCTGATTCCAAGTCATGGCTTGGAGCCATGAGATCCGAGTTAAAGTCCATGGATGAAAATCAAGTTTGGAACTTGGTTGATCTGCCAGACGGTGCAAGACCCGTCGAGTGCAAATGGGTCTTTAAGAAGAAAACTGATATGGATGGAAATGTTTCCGTCTATAAAGCACGCCTTGTCGCGAAGGGGTTCCGACAAGTTCAAGGAGTTGATTACGACGAGACTTTCTCGCCCATAGAGATGCTTAAATCAGTTCGGATCATGTTAGCTGTAGCAGCCTATTTCGACTATGAGATATGGCAGATGGATGTCAAAACGGCTTTCCTTAACGGAAATTTAACCGAGGACGTGTATATGATACATCCCGAGGGTTTTGTTGATCCGGCTAATGCTGACAAGGTGTGCAAACTTCAGAAATCCATTTATGGGTTGAAGCAAGCATCTCGGAGTTGGAATATTCGCTTTGATGAGGTAGTCAAATCGTTTGGCTTCATCAAGAGTGACCATGATTCTTGTTTATACAAGAAGTTTAGTGGGAACAAAGTAAACTTTCTAATCTTATATGTGGATGACATATTACTGATTGGAAATGATGTCCAGATGTTGCAAGAAACCAAGGAATCATTAGAAAGGAGTTTCTCAATGAAAGACTTGGGTGAGGCAACATACATCCTCGGAATCCGGATCTATAGAGATAGATCAAGGAGGCTCATTGGATTGAGTCAGAGTACTTATTTGGACAAAGTGTTGAAGAAGTTCAACATGGAACCGTCTAAGAAGGGGTTCTTACCGATGTCCCATGGTGTAAAACTTAGCAAGACTCAGTGTCCTTCGACAACTGATGAGCTAAGTCGGATGAGTGCGATTCCATATGCTTCTGCAGTCGGATCCATCATGTACGCCATGATTTGTACTAGGCCGGATGTTTCCTATGCTCTAAGTGTTGTGGCGAGATACCAGGTGATCTGGAGAGATCCATTGGATGACAAAAATATCCTAAAGTACTTGAGAAGGACTAAGGATATGTTCTTGGTTTATGGTGGTGAAGATGAACTCGGTGTAAAGGGTTACACGGATCTGAGTTATCTTACCGACTACGATGATTCTCGCCGCAATCCGGATCGTGTTTATTATAAGCGGAGTCTTGTGAGCTAGAAGAGTTCCAAGCAAGAGGCGTATCTGTCTACAATAGAGGTTGAGTATATTGCCTCGGAGGCGCAAAGGAAGTTGTTTGGATGAGGAATTTCCTCATGGATCTTGGTGTGGTTGGGGCTCGTCCAATCCGTTGGGCGTGTATTGTGACAACAATGGTGCTATTGCACAAGCCAAGGAACCTAGACAACACCGGAAGAACAAGCACATACTCATGCGGTACCACTGATTCGCGGTTCGTGGATCGGGGTGATATCAAGTTATGCAAGGTACACACGGAGGCAAATATTGCGGATCCGTTGACAAAGCCGTTACCACAGCCAAGCATGAGGCGCTTTGAAACCATGGGCATTAGAAGCTTAGACATGTGATGTCGGAAGATTGACTCTAGTGCAAGTGGGAGACTGTTGGGAATATGCCCGAGAGGCAATCATGTATGATGAGTTTTCCCATTTTATTCATAAAGATATTAAGTTGTCCTTGTATAAACATCTGATGTGTATCATTGAATATGTGATTCGGTTGTGGAACTATACATTCATGTTGTTTGTACTAAATATCCTTGGTCATTGAGGTTGTCTTTGGACACACAACTTAGACCAATGTGAAAGTTGGCTTGATGACTCGGTTCCACTTGTCATGGGCATGGAGATGCTATTCCAACTTACACAGATTCGGCTAAAGAGTTTAGCGAGTCGGATTGACCCATATTGAGTTACAACGAACAAGTTGTCATTTGTATATCTTAATCAATGTAATCCTTAGACCTGAGGTTGTTGCATAGTCCAAGTTGAGGATCACCGACTTAGGTTCTGTCAAACGATGATCCGTGAATCGACGATTATAAAAGCGAGTTCGGGTCATCGAGAATCAAGCTGTGTGATGTGAATAACCAAGATGGGATTTTGCCCCTCCACTCGGAGAGATATTCTCTGGGCCCTCTCGTGAGATATGATTCGGAAAGCATGGCCATGCACGACTCGGTTAAGTGTTAACCGAGGCGATCGACTAAGAGTTAGTCGGGTGAATCATTTATCTCAGATCGAGAAGAGAGTCGGACTATTTAAGGGATGACAAATATTCGCCTATAGTCTGACAAGGTATATCGTGAGGCAAAAGGGACTCGGACGCAAGTCGCATTGGAAAGGCAAGTCGTCATGACTCTTTGGTACTTGGGAGTCGGCACGTTCTGCTAGGAGCCGCTACCGACTGATCGATTGAGAATCGGACTCCAATCGTGTCCAAGTAGCCATGAGCCTGCGGGGTCACACACTTAAGAGCGGGAGCATGTTCGGATTGGATCTGAACCCGTAATCTGGTTGGGTTGGACCTAAACCGGATTAGGACTGAGTTAGTGAGTTGGACTCACGGTGACAAGTGTTATATGGGCTTTAGTGAATGGGTCGCGCGAGCAGAGCCCACGTTCACCCCCTATATATAGTGGAGCACCGTAACCCAGAAAGGTTAATCGTGTTCGGTTAGGTTATTCCATGTGTTGGAAACCCTAGCTCCACTGAAGTCGGTAGTTATTACGAACCTAGCGATTCATGCCGCTCCTCCTTGTACGTGTGGATACTAGCAGAGGTGTTGTGCGATCAGCACCAGGACGATCGGATCGTGAGTACTACACTACATCAACTGACGCGCTTCATCAGTAATCCGCAACTGCGCGTCTAGTGGTAAACCTCGTGGCCTTCTACCTCAGCTGGATCTTGGGATCACCACGTTAGAGGAAATTTTTTGTTTTATCTCCGCGTGGCCCAACAATTCTTCTTATATTTTCGGGCTATGTGCATCCATAAGGACACTAGGGCAATACGTTGTTGCCGAGGCTGGGTGTAATCGGTATCTCTGTGATATTAATATATGATACTTTCCAAAAAAAAAAGGTTCGGGCCATGGGATGGACTCTGGGGAGGCCACGCGTCGCCATCGCAGCGGAGACCCTCTCCCAGTGAGGAGAGGATCACCGCCTGGGATTCCCTCATGCGGGTAGCTCGCGCTTACTTTCATGTCTTTAGTCACACCAGACTGTGGGTCTCGTGCGCCATAGGCCCGCCGTCAGCGGCTGTGGGCAGGAGCATGCTCTTCGAGAGGTGTCTCTAGCGCGATAGATATACGAACCCGTCAGGGCGTGGGTCCCGTCGAGAGCGGAGGTGGCAATGGAAACCCTCACCAACTGCGGGTTCTTGTGATCGAGAGCTGAGATGGCAGTGGAAACCCTCGCCGTTCACAGGTTCTTGCGGTCGAGACTCGAGGTGGCAGCGGAAACCCTCGTTGTTTGTGGTGCCTCGCGTCGAGGTCATGGGTGGGTCCCGTTCGATCGAGAAAACGGCTCTCATGGCCGGGTGACCGTACGCGCAATTCCAGCTCTTTGCCATGCCTCACGTTTGTGTGTACGACAACCGTATCTTGGAATAGCGCGCTTCGCACAACATTTTGTCAGATCGACGCGCGTCGCTCATTTTTTTCACTACGGCTGCCAGGTCGCTCCTCGGAAGTGAGACTCCTGAGGGATTGTGAAAATTATTCTTCGTCACTTATCATACACATAATGAAGTGTTTTATCAATATTGTATTATTTATAAATTGTTTTATATCCAGTAAACTTTATGGGAGAACAGACAAGTAAACCCTGAAACCCCGCTCCAACTTTTATTATAGTAACAACTTTCATTTACTTTCATTGCTTTTATATTTTCTGCTACAATTAAATCTTAAAACACAAAAATACTTTTACTATTAGCAAATACAAACAAAAACCCCCAAAGACCTTTACTTTATTGTTTTTTACTTTGTTTCCTAGTTATAGATTTCAGTTTTACTAATACAAATCCTTGTGCTTGAAAACCACACGGTGAAGTTGGAACACAAGACAAATACTTTGTTCGTAGGTTGCTTGAAGAAGAAATCATGAGAAGTTTCTAGGCCAATCCACGAGATTTTGATATAAAACCTCGAATCATCCTTGTGAGGAAAAGACACTTGCTACAACACTACACTTGGATTTCCAATTAATTGGCACACACGGAGCAGAAGAGGAGCCCCTCCCTCGGAGCAGAAGAGGAGGTTGTCAATTAGCTCCACGTTGTTATCAATGCGAGACCAGCATGCTATCATGTATACCAACTTCTTCCTCGCCTCCCCTTTCTATGTTGACCGCTCTGCCAACCTCTGGTACTTGTACCAAAAGTGGAGGAGATCGCCATCACGTTGGTTCACCGCAACACTACTCCTAAATAGGGATAATGATTGTCGACAAAGCTATCATTGTCGTTAGCAGGATTGGTTCCCATTAACATGTAGAGGCTCTAGTCGTTAATCCCGATATCACCATACTTCATTACGTGGGAGTCAATGTTGTACGTCATGCGCCGACGTGCGATCCTTGACATCTTCATAGAGCTGCCTTAGATACCCGGTGTGGAGGTCACGGAGGTAGGTGCCGTACTTTGGGGGAGAGGCTCCCTCATTATCACCGGGAGAAGAAGTGGTATAGCTTAGTAAGGGCCAGAGGGGGCCGTTGCCCCCTATCTCTTAAAATTTATTTCTAATACTTGTTAATAATTATCATAATCTTGCATCATACTTGTCATAATACTTCAAATTAGCACCCTTAACTATGTTTTACTCTCTCAATTCATCGTCAAGTTTTATCTTTGGGCGCAACGGGGTGGTGTGCTGAGGAGTGATGGAGAATGCGGCCTCTCACCGTGGTCCATGTTTTGTGTGCTGTTACTTTTGCTTGTGCATGCAAGGTATCCCGCGAGCAGTTTGGCGATTTCTGTGGTTTTGCACGCAGAGGTTTGAACTTTTTGTTGACGAACGCAGCATAACCAGGATTTGGTGCACTCGGTCCGTGCACACCCTATATACGTAAAAATATATAGAAATTAGAAAACGTGTCAAAAAAATCTGAATTTTTTTTGGATAAAAGATAATCATATATTATAGTTGTATCAAAAATTTGACCAAGAAATAACTCATATACAAAATCAGGCAAAAAAAATGAAATTTCTGACATATATAGCGTGTACGTAATGTTAATATAGTGTTGATTTTGAAAAATCCTTCACCCAGGTTGAAATAAAAGTCGTTTGTTGGAAAAATATTTTATATGGATACAATACTTGAAATCGAAAACCTGACTGAAAGTTTTAAATTCTTTTAAACATTTTTAAAATTAATAATTTTTTTTGCAATATAGAGGGCGCACGCACCCATGTTCACCGCTGTATTTTCGAACGCGGCAGCACTACTTTCATTGGCTGTGAATGGAAATATTACAGGAATAAATCAAAGGGAAGTATAGCACAGTACTGTGCATAAAGAAACTACAGAAGCAGGGCAAAGAAGAGCAGGGTACATTGATGTTACGTTAGGAAACTACAGAGGCATGACAAGAAGACAGAGCAAGATTACATCGTTTGTTTGTTTTTGGAGTCCACTCGCACGGGAACGTGAGGGATTTAGGACGCGCGACGGCGCGACGCGACGGGCCGCTGGGGCCCACAGGTTTCTTAGGCTGGCAAATTATACTTGCCGTCGCGCAAGGAATTTCCTATGCACAGACCCAGGTAACACTCTGCGTAGTAGCGGGCCTGGCCATTTGATGTTTTTTTTTTCTTTTTCATTTTTGTTTTCTTTTCCCTTTTCTATTTCTTTTCCTCTTCTGTTTTTATTTTATTTTACTTTACATTTTTATAATATATATTTTCAGAATATTCATACTATAAAATGTTTAGATCTAAAAAATTGAATTATGAAAATGTTTAGATCTAAAAAGTATTTGGATTAAAACTTCAAATTAAAGAATGCTTAAATTTAAAAATTGTTCAAATTCAAAAATTGTTCAAGATTGAAAATTGTTCGAAATTTGAAAAAACAAGATTTTGGAAAAGGTATTTTTTGAAAATTGTTCAGAAATTGAAATTGTTTATTTCTAAAAAAAAGTTCAAATTTTGAAAAAAAATCAAAAAATGTTTTAGTATATGAAAGAGATATTCAGATTAAAAAAACAGAAAAGGGGAAAAGAATACTCATGGAACATAAATAGAAAGAGAAAAGACGGTATGGCCCGACCCCACACACCTGGTGTGTACATAGTGGAATCGGGGCCGCACTGGTCGGCTTACAGGAGCTTCCGTCACGCAAACCGTCTCCTGCAAGAACGTTTCATAGTTATATGTAGATTTTTTTTGCGAGATAGAACGGAGTACATCTAAAAGTATAATAGAGGCAACCCCTGGGGTTACCTCAACGATTAGGGATTTTCGGTCATTGGATTGAGCCCCTTTAACAAATTCGGATCGTCTATCTATAGTAAAGACTGTTTTACCCGTCTCAGCAGTATTGCTGCGTGCACTCATAGTTGCTCCCATTCGTGCCCACTCTCAGCCCCAGCTTTTTTGTTTTAGCCCACAATATTTTGGTCCTACATGTCAGCTTCAGTTGCATTGTTTTTACAATGTCTAAGTGGGGGACGTGAGTACGTGAGAGGACGACCCTGCCCTTCCACCACAGCCCAAACCCCACCCACACACGTCTCTCTCCCAGACCTATCCAATCCCCACCTCGTCCATTGCCACCTCTGTTTCCTGTGTCTCCCCTCATGGCGCCTCCACTGCCCTACCTCTCCCTCTCCTCCTATGGCGAGCCTCGCCCGTCCCTTCCCCTCTTGCACGAGTGGCCGGCCAGGATCCTGCTCCACACGCGTCCGTCTCTCCCCAATCCCCTCTTGGCCAGCACCCATCTGTTGGTCTTCATGGTTCTACAAGGGAGAGAGAGGGGACAGAAAGGCAGGCTCCATGGCTGGAGGAAGCGGGACTTTCCATGGAGGAGCTTGTCGTGTCTAGAGGAAGTGGAGCTCGCCATGGACGAGCTTTTCCTGGTGGAGCACGCAGGGAAGAAACCCTAGCCGCCATCCTTTCATGTCTGTTTTTTGGGCCTCTCGCGTGCGTCTCCGCCTCTCCTCCTCTATGTTGGGCCACGAGCCCTGTCCCTCCTCATCTTGTGCGGCGGCAGAAGCAGGAACCACATCGCTGCTGCAGTCCAGCTCCACCGTTTCCATCCATGGCCCATCTTCGCCAAGCACACTAGCCATCCCGGGACTGCCTCATTGATATTTCTTTAGGTCTGTCCTCGACAAAGAATTGTTCTTCTTGGAGGATTTATGTATTTCTTATGGAGTTACATCATGATCCTTTATTAGAATAGATAAGCTTTCTATATTTATTGGTGTTTATATGGTTTACATTCGGTCTGCAGGAATATATTGTTCAATTTAGAAAAATCCAGGGCTCAGGCAGCATGGTCAATGCCAAGTGCCTAATTGCCTCCTTGTCACATTCTTCAGATAGAACTGGTAATGACCTGTCCTGCTTCTTTTATCTACTTTGATGCATGCTAACATAACTGTATTGGTCTTCCATGTTATGGTGGTTTCATTAACATGTGGGTTAAATATCTTATATAGTTATATGTAAATCAAGATGAAGTGGTGGTTGCCCCAATTCTTTTAGCTTCCATGTGATGTGAGATGAATTCAATATATTTGACCATTGTCAATTTCATACACCAAACTGCTTAGAAAGAAGCTTTTATTAGATATATGCCAATTTCTCAGTTGTACAATACAAATGTGAGTTTCTACTTACTGGTAACTATGTAGTGTTCTGTTAGGAATTATGTCCAGGACCATCGGATCCCCACCTCGAATGGAAATTGGTTTTGGATGTGAAACTATTTTCCTTGTTCTGACTGATATGAATATCATCCCATAGTTTTTCGTGCATACTACTCTTTTCATTTTTCTGCTCACTCCGATCCACTAAAGTTAACTCCAGTGATTTAACTGTTCATTTAAATTGGTTACTGTCAGGTGCGCCTATGTGCTTATTTCCATTCCAATCGGCAAGTACACAAATCTTATCTTCCAATTGATGAACTTATTCATTGTGCAAAGCTCTTGATGATGTTGTAAGTGCATTTCTATCTTTTTCCAGCGGTAATATAATTGTGACTATTGATTGTTGTGTAGCTAAAAATCCTATTTCATTGGTTCTTGTGGTGCAGGTTATATTCTTTCACATGTGCAAGATGTATGATGTATTCTCAAAGGTTTTGATAATTTGACAAGAATTCTGGAAAAGGTAAATAAATCAGTAGGTGTTACTTTGTAATCTATTCTACGGTCAGTAGGTAAATAAATCAGTAGGTTGGTTATGCATTTCCAGCCAAATATTCTCATTTGTTCAACTGAAAATTTTAGTGGATATGTTTCCCTGGACTAACTGAATTAAAGCTCGGATCTATTTGATGAATTTTGCGCCTTACTGTGTCATTTTTCTATGCATTGTGAAGTTTCTATATATATAATTTTCTTACTGATGTACATTATCACAGCAGCTGAATGTGAGTGGTTAATGTTCATCAAGGTCTGATGTCCTGGGACTGGTCATGCCATTAGTTGGACAAGATTAGAGTTAGGCTGGTGTTGCTCAACAATTTTCTACAATAAAGGTATGAAACAATTTCCGATTTATATTTTAGGTTCCTTTATATATTTTTACGAGATTGTACCCAGTTTTCTTCACAAATTTTTGATGAGCCATACGTTTTTCAACTAGGAAAATGGTTAGAAAATAATATTCCTTGGTGCTAGAACTATTGTCCAACCATATTTGACAAAAAGCTTCCTCTTCAATCTAAAATAGGTAATAACAGTTGCTATCTGTTGTTTCCTATCACTCTTTTTAACTTGTGGCGATCTAATAATACATCCAGTATCGATTCCTTAATTGCCTGATAGATGTATATTTATATATTGTTAGTATGTTTATAGCGAGTTGGTTATTTAGTCAACCAAGGATACGCCTTTACAATTTTGCAGGAGAAGGCATAGGAGGGCACGGTTGTATAGGCATTGGTGCTCTGGCCACTATTGTTATAGTGGTCAATGGCAGGCGTCTCACCACATACCTGTAATAGCCCAAGGTAAGCTCGTTCCATCTGGCTCCAATTTTGGGTACTCGTTTTATTTCAACCTTCACTTGTAGCCAGTTTAGAGCTATTATTAACCATCAATCCACTAAATGGAATTTGTTCTGAGAAATGCATGCAAATATTATAATTTAGTGTGACATAAAAACACCGATTAGTTGTCGTATTATGGGAATAAAAAACATGCAATCATGCCACATCTACGGTGATGGATCGCGAGGTGTCGGAGGTTTAAGCAATGTTGTGGTTATTCTCTGGTACTCCTCAGCTGCTGCAAGCAGTTCCAGGGCAATGCTGCTAATCTACTAAACTTTTGCATATTCAGTTTCATTTGCCATAGTTGTGTTTGTTCATCTAGATTGTTTTGAACTCTAGCGGTTTCTGGTGCCGGATCTCTCCCGGAAGAGGTCGTTGGGGTCATATCTAATGGTGTGGAGTCCCATCCCGTGCACTGAATCTCTCACCTAGCTTATTTATCCGATTTTCTGTTGTTCTACAGCCTGTGGCGTAGATTGAGGTTTTTCTAATATGAGCATCCATCTTCTTTACATGTATTTTTGATTGTCGGGAAGCCCACACGAGTAAGTTGATTAATTATATGTATACATTAATACATTTATTACTGTGACCAATATGTGAGAGATGAAACTGAAGATCACTTGTAGCTTTGAACCTATTTCATGGAATTAGGGGCTAAATTTGGAAGGTTCGTTTAAGCATAAAAAAGAGAGATCTAAAATAATTCAGTTAGGAACATATGTTATATTTCCTATGTTTGGTTTACCATATATTTATCTAATGTCCCTATGTTTTCGTATAAATTATGGGATATCTCCTTGCAATGTGGATAATTTTTACAAATTATGTGACAGGAGCACAAAATGGGGACAAGATCACCTCATAGTGCCCTCAAGACTAAAATTGCAGCTTCTTGGTATGCCTTGAATTTGACATTAAAAGGAATCTAGGCGTTCTGTTTTCTGTCACTACGTCGCTACCTTCGTCCACCTCTCCGTCCCATGTAAGAAAACTGCTCGCTTCATCTCACATAAAAGACCGCTCGATTCGATCCAATCTTCTCCGTCAGCGGCACCATCCCTGTCTCCAAACCAGCCGTCCTCGTTCCCCAAGCCTCCCTCTGCCCTCTGCACCCCAAGTGTCCATCCTAAGGCTCTACCGACGAGGGATCTCTAGACCAGCCGCCTCCGTGCCCCAATCCGCCATCCGAAGGCTCCACCGACGACATCCCTCCATCCAAAGGCTCCACCGACGACATTCCTCTGCCCTCACCGAGCGGATCTCCATGGGTCTGAGCGTCATCCCTCGTCATGGTTGCCACGATTAGGAGCGGCTGCCTCCATGGTTTTTGCCTTCGTGCGGTTGGCATCCCTCCTTCCTCACGATCCCCTTCTTCTCCCCCAGGGGCAGTCTTGGCGGCTCGGTGATGGCCCCGCAACATTTGGGATTGGAGCCTATCGACCAACATTTCGCTCGTGATATGACACATGCGCTTTGCCATCTTCATCTATGCCTGCACATGCTGAATCCTCCTCCTGCTGCCTAAATTTCCAATTTGCGTTGGGAACTCCATCTAACAAATTAATGCATTACTTCTGATAGCATTGGTTAGTTTTTAACAGACAAATCATTTGTTATTTTGCTCTATGCCTACACATGCTGACTACTCTTGTCGCCTAAATTTCAATTTTCGTGGCAAATCAAAATTAATGCACTGTCACTGTTGATAGCCATGGTTATTTTTTAACACAAAAATTATTTATTATTTTTGCTATGCAGATCGCCGGTACTAGCTCAATTGCTTCATGTTGCTTCTCTGGTAATTATGGATTAATTAATTATCTTTTTGAGGTATTGATTATTTGCCAACTTCTTACTTTGCTTGCTCGTTTCTACGATGCCCGCAAGATGTAATTAACATTAATTGAATCCTTGCGCAAAATATATATGTTTCTTTGTAGGGAAAATCGTGAACATCCCAAGTTACTGTTGTCCTCGTCGTCACATCCAAAGAAGAACAGGTTCTTATGACTGTTCTTATTACTAAATTAATCTTCCAAAAACAGATTTTGTGATGCTAGCTGTTGTTCTGAAAATGCTAAAAATTGCTTGATAGCAAGAACACCTAGCTCAAAATAAAAGGACGGTAGCTGATGGGGAAACATAGGTACCTCTCGAGGTGGCAGTAGTTGTCAAAGCAGTGGTGCTTGACAGATTACTCCTCTATGACGGCGTGGCGCTTAGCAGATTACTCAATCCTCGATGATGGCGTGATGGGAGCTATGCGCGGATAACTCCTAAGAAGATTACACGCAATAAGATGCATACTGACATTAGTCGTCTTCTGAGTGAACCAATTGTTTACAAGTTATTTGACTACTTATAAATGCACGATATTTGTTTACTGTTTCTCACTAATAATCTGTATTTGTTTCCAAACCATAAGATCTCATGGGAAGCAGTCGAGGGATGTTACAAGTGCTACATTGCATCTGTCTAAGTAGTCTAATTTGACGCAAGGTACATCATAATCACAATACACAATTATTCAGGTAGATTTTCAAGTGTTCTATGTCTCATCTCTTGCAAACATTGTTGCAACTCATCTATCAAGACATAAATAGGGTACAACCAGCGTACAACATTATTGCTACTCCAATTGTCATTCTTATGACTTTAACATTGTTTTTCATATACATATTCTGGTTTCAAATCATACCAAAGTTTCATGTTTGTTAGGCACTGTAACAACTTCCAATGGAACTCCCCAACCGAATTTGTTCATGTCCAGCTTATTTAGCGAAACGGCCCATGAAGTGTACTGTTATTGATCAATACTCAAATGATAATGGTGTGACCAAACATTTTCCAAGTTTCAATGGTGTGAGACATTCTTCTTTGGATGCTCTAATTGTAGCTTTTAGTATAACAAAAAGTATGTATTCTTCTACTTGGTAAACTCTCAAGCGCACATTTTAATTTATCATGGTGTTAGATTTTTTATCATGGTCTACTTGTCAAAGGGAATATGAGAACTGAATTTATACACAGCCCCAGTGATAGTGCCTGGCAGCCCCACATGTATGCATTCTCATCTACTTTATTCTGATTAGTGACTGCTCTTATTATTTTTTAAGTGAAACTAAGGAAGGCCTGAAGCGATCACAATGCACTTGTTTAAGAGAATAAAGCTGTCATTGGTAGGATTTAAGGAGCTCTTCTAGACATGCCGTCATCGGGCACCAACAACGACCAAAATCGGAAGAAGACATGGACAACAATTCTACTAGGCTTAACTCACAACCACACACCTTGTCCAAGTGGCACACTTGTGTGGTTGAAAGAAGCAAATATCTCAAGAAAGCCATGGCATACCTTTGCAAGGGCATCAAAAGCACAATCTTAATGACATTTCAGCACAGTGGAGAACATCCCTTTTGGCTTCAATACACTAAATCCTCGCATTCGCAGAAGAACTACATGGTGAAGGTTGTGACCAGTTCAATTTCATCTTTTCTTTTGATGCAAATCAGAATAAATTTGACCTCCTACCAGTTGAGGTGTAGAATATCTCTTAGTAATTTAGACAAGCATACAAATAGTTTCTGAATAATTGATAAAGTTTGCATACCATAGTAGGACATAATAATCATCAAACTTCTCTGATAGCTAATTACTTGCAAAAAGTCCCCGGCTATTTGCACAGACTGGTCATCCTTTTGTGAACTGGTTCAAATTGGCAACCTTCTGAAAATTTTGGTTTTGATGTTCCTTCAAAGTAACTACTCAATAGACCATGTTAGCATGTTGTGGTCTCTTTCGAAGCGAGTGACATGTTATAGTTCAGTATTGTAATGCAACACCTAAGTATTCCACACTGCGATTAACCGTATCCAATATTCACTTTTATAACATGTTGGAATGCATGTTACTGTATCAAGAAAAACACTAACGCTAACCATCTTCTCCAACACATTAATAGCCTGATCTAGATTTGCATACGTACAGAAGTAATTGATAGTGATATCTAGGCTTTAGGCAATTACATCAGGCTAAATATTTGCATACACAAGCATCCGTGCTTCAAATTACATACAAGCAATTGCATTAATTCACATATCCGTAGAAACATGAATCATGTTTATCCTCCTATGACAAGAAAAAATAAAACAGAGAAAAAATTGGAGAATTTACCAGGCTGGAGAGGAGGCATGGAGCAGGGGTTCGGCTACAGGTTATTGTCGCTTTCCGTGGGTCATCAGAGGATGTGACAAGGTGAACCAGCGAAGCTGGTTGGGGCTACAGAGCTTGGCTGCGGCCATAGCGTCATTGATGATGTTGTGATGGTCGCCGGTGAGCCTAGGTGGAGGGTGACGACTGGTTGGCAGAGCAGGGGTGCAGGAGACAGAAGGGAGTTGGAGAGCTGCCGACCTGGGCAGACTGCTTGTGGAGGGTGGAGTCGCGCCGGCGCTGCTAGTCAAAGCCGGCGGGTTGAGAAGCTGGGAGCCGATGGTCGAGGATGGGGAGCGAGACGAGGATGGGAGACTGGGCCATAGTTGAAGGTGAGAGAACACCATGGATATGAGGGACCTGATCTTTGACTGGGAGTGGTGTGAGTGAGGGGATCATGGGACGATAAGAGGAAGGAGATGTGCTACTATTTGTTTTCGAGGAGATACGCTGTAGTGTGGTCTGCAATAGAGGCGTCAGAGAATTTTAGAGTAATTTTTTTTAATAATAGCAATAGCGGTTGTTTAGTACTCTATTTGTTTTTAGTTTTTTCTACAAATTGGAGTTAAATTGTAATTTCTCAACTAACTATAATACTTACTTTTGTTTTCCGTGGATTTCAAAAGACACATTGCACCCACACGCTCACAACGTCGGTAAGGAGACCTATTTAGGTGGCTTAAGTAAAAAAACCACATAAAAATTAACTCGATTAAAATAAAAAGAGTTTGAAATACACATGTGTTATATTCAAAAGACGTGTGTTGCACATGCATGTTTACTGGTGGCGCTGGTGAAATCGAAACCGAGGAACAAAATTCCCTAACAAGATCTCCCTTGATGCCTGGAAGACCTTGCCTTGAAAACCTACATCCGCCGTCCTGGATGAGCAATGGAGACATAAATCTACGGCTCCTCAAAGCCATCCTAGAGTGCCATCAAAACAGTCTCTGGGGAAACCTTATTTGTGACGACGACAGACTCCAACCGAACTATGCACCCAAAACACCTACCCTACATCTATCTACACGCATAACCAAAGGAATTGGGGCTCCCTACCCTCTTCCTGTTGCCAGAACAACGAGAGAAGAGGGGGAAATCGTGCCCTCACCAACGACGGACATAAGGAAAGTTTGCGCCTTCCTTTTCACCTCATAATCCACGACGGGAACTATAGAACGCATTACATTTTTTCATCTAACTTTTGTCACTATTATACAAAATGTAAATCAGTACGCGTTTCATGGGATCGTGCGCCAAGGCGCACCCCTAAATCTAGTGTTTTTAAGAAGGGTGTGGTTGTATTCGATGTAGAAGGATTGTAGTGTGAAACAACCAAGATGATGGGGTGAACTTAAGGATATATGTATGTGCATATGTAGTTCTTTATGACAGGGAGGATAAATGTAGGTGCATTTTGAGTAAAAATAGAGCCTTTTTATGAAATCTAGTTATGATCTGTTAAAAATCAACAAGCGCAATGTCCTTTTAAGAAGTTCATGATTTTAAGAATTTCTTTAAGAGTTGAAGTTTTTATTGATGTATGTTTCATGTTGTTTACCTGATGGAGTAGCTTGAGTGTTTTCGTGTGCCTATGCTCAATTTTGGTGAGTGTTTTTTAGGTTAGAAAATTGGGTGATTGTTTCGCCTAGGGTAAACCAACAGGTCAAGGATGTTGTTTTTTGTTTCGTTTTGTCATGGTTTATGCCGGGCACATTGTAAAATTATGAGAATTTTCTTAACTCGGTTACAAACTAGCATCAATAAAACAGAGTGGGTGCGGGAGCTCCTTAATGCAGAAAAAAGTCTAGTTCATGTAGGATTCAATATATATATATATATATATATATATATATATATATATATATATATATATATATGGCACTTAATGCCTTTTTTTCTACTACTTATATGATGAATCTAAAAGACCCTAAATTCTACATCTCGGAGCGCCAGAGTTGTCGATCCAGGACAGTGCAGGGAAGCTGGTTGCACATGATCAGAAACAGGTGCGACAGAACATACTCCCTCTGTTTTAAAATATAAGATATTTTAGTTTTGTAAATCAAATGTATTTAGACTTTTTTTAGTATATAGATCCACTCAGGTTTGAAGTGAATCTACACACTAAAAGAAGTCTTCGTCGGACATGATATGCAAGTGCAAGAAAACATAACAATAATCCCACATTGCCATTTCTATGAAACCATGGTTTCAATTTAAGGTCATCATCATATTCAAGAATGACACTACCAATTACGCTTTTTGTGGAAGTAATAACCATATGTCTCGGGGCTGTTTGTGCCGTGCAATGCAACGGAAACGCAGGCTGCACGGAAACGAAACAGCCGCGTGCCGCCGGGCCCACCTCGCAGCGGCACCGAAGCTCTACTGAATCCGATAGCAGGACGGTGAAGCAACCTGTCGAAACAGTTTACCTCCACTCGAGCGTTTCGTTCCAATTTGAATCCGAGTCGAGCTCGGGGCTTCGCTCATGTTCTCTGTCGATCGAAGCAATTGCGTGTTCGTTCCCATGTACTACTACATACTAGTAAGTTGCACGTGCTTTTGCACGTTTATATATATGTTTGCATTTTATTTGTTTAATATTAATCTTGGTCGAATAAAGATGCACACCTTAAAGATACTCTTAGGAAAATAACCCGCTTAAAGGGTCTTAGCAATCATTTATCAATTTCACAATGTTATTATTCATAAGTTCGATTCTCTTCTCTGATCTTGAAAAGTTAATTTAAGCTACCATCATTTCCGAGTACCGAATTGAAACTGCCAGGACCACATATGACACTGCTAGCTAGCTCCAACGACGGCGGTGGCAGGATGGCAGTGACGGTGACTCCCCCTCCTCCACTCGTGACTGACAGTGACAAGATACATCAAAAAGCATGAACTTTCATATTGCGCAAAAACTATAATTAATTGGTTCACCATGGGATGTATGTTATACTATCACAAACATAAAATTTTCTGCATACTTTTATTCAAAGTAGTCTTCAAATATGCACATTGGAAAAAATAAACAGGTATTACATCCATTCCTAAATATAAGATGTTTTCCCAGGCTAAGGTAATAATTAGGAATTGAGTCTACTGTGTGTAATGTAGGACGGTTCTACATCGTTTTATAAGAGATTCTTCAATTGATGCATGCTTATAATTAAATATTTGTACTTCCATCAAATTGGAAATACAACCCTACTAACATGTTTTATGCTCCCCCGTTCCTATAAAGATGTCACTTTTTTATATTTATATGTATCTACATACTAATACTCGTCATATTTAGACAAATCTATGACATCATTTTCTGAGACGAAGGGGAGTATGAATATTATTACTTGCAAGGTAGACCAAAGTAGATGATTACAATTTGAAAATACAACCAACTGTAGATTAATAATTGAGAGTTTTTACTTGTGTCCAATGAAGAGCATCGTTCCTACAACTTTCTCGATAATAGAATTTTTGGCGAGATGGAATACACAACTGACTCTGCGATGGATGGTGATTTACAGCGGACATCACCTCTGATTCATATGTTATAAAACGCTCACGTCTGGTAGTAATAATACAACCGTGTTTTTTCTTTGCATAAAATAGTACCGTAGTACATGTTCGTACAACAGCCCAGCTGATCCTAGGGAGGGAACGATCATGTCATGTGGGCCCTTGTGTACAAGCTATCTATGGAAGAAGTTGGACTCCTCTTGAAGCTTCCAGGGTCTTTAAAAGTGCACACGTCCATGCGCGCCAAAGTAGGGTAGCGAATCCCAGCTTCTCCAACCGTAGGATTCACTTAAGTTGTGACATGATGAACGGCACATACCATATCTATCTAGCCAATGAACATCCCAGATCGTATTAAATTGGCTTTGGCGGTAAAACTGCACGTAGTAAATTCAAATTCAAAAACTCGTGTACTATATAGTGGTATAGATGCCGCCGATCCAGACCTAAATGTGTACTACTCTTCCATCGATTGCCTGCTTTCCATCGCGCTTTCCTAGCAATCAAGCAGTCGATCGAGCGCCATGGCCGCCCGCAAGCGACCTGCCGCCGTCCTCGACGCCGGCCACGCGACGGCCACCCAAGGACCCGCGAGCTGCGGCAAGAGGAGCCGCACCAGCATCGGCAGCATGGACGAGTACGAGAAGCATTCATGCCTCGGCAAGGGCACCTTCGGCGCCGTCTACAGGATGCGCCACCGCGTCACCGGCAAGACCGTGGCCATCAAGTTCCCCTCCCGGCCGGATGACCCCAAGGAAGCCCCGTCGACGAGATCCTGCGCGAGGCCCGGTTCCTCGAGACCTGCAGCAGCGGGAACCCTTACGTCGTCGGCTTCGAGGGCCTCGTGCGCAACCCGACCAACGGCGACATCTGCCTCGCCATGGAGTACGTCGCCGCGCCGAGCCTCGAGACTTTCTTGTGGGACAGGCGACGCTGTCCGCCGCTCCCGGAATCGACGGTGCGTGCCTTCATGTGGAAGCTACTGTCCGGAACCAAGATGATGCACCACCGCCGCGTCGTGCACCGCGACATCAAGCCGGCCAACATCCTCGTCGGCCAAGGAGGGGAGCTCGTCAAGATTTGCGACCTCGGGCTGGCAATCTCCATGTCCGAGCTTCCGCCCTACAACCAGGCCGGCACCGCATCCTACATCGCCCCCGAGATGCTCCTGGGGAAGCCGGACTACGACGGGCGGGTGGACACCTGGTCGCTCGGGTGCGTCATGGCCGAGATGCTCACCGGCAAGATGCTCTTCCCTGTCGGGGATGACGATGAAGATGAAGCCAAGATCAACGACGAGATAGTTCAGCTCTGGAGTATCTTCCGATTGCTCGGAATGCCGGACGGGAGGACGTGGCCGGGGTTCAGATCTCTGCCGTTCACCGCCGAAGTGCTGCAAATGCTACCGGTGGAGCACAAGTGCAACAGGCTGCGAGATGTCTTCCCTGAAGAGAAGCTGTCCAAGAAAGGATTCGAGGTGTTGCAAGGGATTCTCACCTGCAATCCCAACAAGCGACTCACGGCGACCAAGGCGCTCAAACTGCCATGGTTCACTGCTCCTCGCCCCGCCACCACTGCAAAGGTCGACGCCTCCATCGCGTCGCCGGGAAAGAAGGCGCCGCGCATCAAGTTCATCTCACGGGCGGTACCGGAGAAGATTACGTTCAAGATTCCAGTGGCGATCTGGAACGCACAACGAGTGTAAAACTGTCGAATCGAATTGTAGCTCTGCTTTGGATGATCCATCCATGTAATGCCCACTCCTGCCTAGGAATCGTAGAGTAATGACGTAACTGTTTGTTGTAGAATTGCAGAGCTTGGATGATCGATCCATGTAAATCCTCGATCAAATTGTATTGAAACGATGTAACTGTTGTATGCAGAATTGAATTGCAGAGCAACTGTCTTCTTTTCAGATTATGTGATTGTTCTGTTTAGTTGGGAGGAATTAATAGAGCCATTCTGTGCATATGCCCTAAAACAACGTATGAAGTTCAGAAAGGCATGCTGATAGCCCACATTCTGCTGCACTTCTGCATGCCCAGGTCCAACTGGTTGCCCAGATACAGAGGTGAATCAGCACGAGCTACAGATTCATGTATGCATCAACACAATTTCCATATCACACCACAGGCAAAGAGATGGAAGTGCAGCCACATTATTCTGAAGCTATTACCCCTGGAGCAGGTAACACAAGGGACAGAGGTACTATCTACTATGTGATTTGAGGACAAACTCAAAACTGCACATTTACAACTCTGCTAACATCTACAACTGGAACGCAGCGATTCTACCACGGTGTGTGTGCTCCCGTCTTATCTGACGGCCTCAAGGCGTGCAAAGATTCGTGCGAGCAAACTTTCATAAACAACCTTGACATTGTATATCTTCACACTACTAGGAACGATCGTGGACATGTGCATCTTAGGTTCTCTCTCCTCTCCCATATCTCCTCTTTATCCTCTTCTGCGGCAGTGTCTGTCGTCTTCACGTCCTCCCCGAGCTCCACGCCGGTGCTGCCTCCGTCCCGTCGTCCTTGACACCGCAGTCTCATCTTCGTCTCACGCGCCGCTCGTGGACTTCTTGCGACCCTCACTCCCTACCATGCCCTCCGACCACATCAGCCCCGACCACAGATGTCGATGACGCGAGCAAAGCTTCCTGCATCCCTATTCCCTATCTGATTCCTCTATTTCCGTCTGATTTCTCCACGTACGGCCCCTGGTCCGTTGCCGATCTGCTGCCCCTGGTTCCTCCATTCCCGATCTGTTGGTAGGAAGAAGAGAGAAGAAAGATGTTCCAATTTCTTCCATGTATGGAGGGAGGAAATTCTGCTACAATTTCTTCCATGTATGCAGTTTTCTAATTTCTTTCATGATTTATTCATTGGTCTGTGTTTTATTAGATCCACGACCTCCTCCTCTTTCTCTTTTTATTGGACTTTTTCTGCTATATGTTCTTGGTCAGAACATGATAAGGATGTGTGTTCCTCTTGTCAGATGCAAAAACTGCTCGTTATCAGATTTAATTTCAGTGCTCTTGCTGTTCCGGATTCTTTTCATTAATTGGAACATATCTTTGTCGAGAAATTTTATGTACTGAATCTGTTAACTAATTCTCTAATTGTAGGAATTGCATAATTTGTGTTCAACAAAAGAACGGATGTTCATTAATTAAATTATTGTTCCTGATTCAGAATGATCGGTGATACAATCGTAAATTAATTGATTTGTGATTCCAGTAAAAAAAATAACTAATACGTGATTACTTCTGGCCCGCTCTGTTAATTGCTCCCTATATTCCCAAATGAGTGATAAATAAGGAAAGAAGGAAGGGTATGCTGTACAAAATTACAGGGACTACAATATCAGAGATTGAGATAATTGAGAGTGTCTATTTGCAAAATGTGTTCACCAATCTCAAATCAAATACAGGAAATGAATGGCCAAAGATAAGACGGTGACCCTAACGTACGGGTAGAGTTTGATTTTCGCTACAACTGGCCTATACAACACATCCCCCAATGCGTGTCAAATGTCTATAAATCCCGTATTAGCAACTTCAAATTTTCAAGAATCTGGGAGCCGCTACCGTCGGTGCCAGTAAATCGACACCCTGGACCAGAGCGGGAACATGAAGCTGTAGTCAGCAGCCTCATCAGGCAGCCCACCCACTGTCAGTGGCAGCCACACATACCGTGAGTCTCTCAGCTCGGAAGGGTTCCACCGGTCGGCCATGAAGATGAATGAACCTCTTTGGCCTGGAAGTGGCAACACAAATGTGCTCTGGGAGAAGAATGTCATCGACCGGAATATGTCGTTCCCTCCCACACAGGGGTTCCCTAGTGTCTCCCGTGGACCATGGTCCCATGACCCGACGTGGCGGCGTGAGCCAGAGCGGTGTTTGCTGCCAAGCCTGTGCAGCCTGAGGTTATCATGTACTCCCTCCGTTTCAAAATATAAGATGTTTTAGGTTTGTGAAGAAAAGGAATCTAGATTTGTTTTAGTATGTAGATTCACTCAACTTTGGGATGAATCTACACACTAAAACAAGTCTAGATTTATTTTCTTTACAAATCTAAAACATCTTATATTTTGAAACGGAGGGAGTACTCCGTAGTAGGTACCGTCAAACTTGAAGAGAGCAGGAGCTTCGCGATGCTACCCGATGAGAAACCCTGCTCCGCATGCCATTGGTCACATCAAGGTAGTCGTCGGTTAACTGGCCGATGTGGAGCTCGCTGTTGTCCTCTGAAGAGTATATCAGATAGGCCTTCTCGTTGTCATCCTTGAATATGGTCATGTCTCTGCTTTCACAGTCATGTGGCCGCTTGCCGTAGAGGCAGGAGAACGGGCCTGTGGGAGAGTCACTGACAGCCACGCCAACTGATGCCTTGGTGTAGTTAGTGTCATCTATGTGCATCCACATCACATATTTGGCAGTCCGGTCACTGTAGATCACTTTTGGCCTCTCTAGGACATTGGATTTGTGGAGGTCATGTGTCACATTCTTTTGCTCACCACGGAGCACAACTCCTTCATTTTTCCATGCCCACAGATCCTTTGAAGAATAACAACTCACTCCAATAATGTCAACCTGGAAAGAGAGAGAAGTTTGCATTTTTGGTTATAAATGACAATATGAACATATAGAGAATTCCACAGAAGAGAATTGAATATGCAACTCATGAATGTCAAAAGTTATGTATGACAATATGGTCATAACAAGATGGCAGCAGATTGCATAATAAGTTTAACCTGCTGAACATCAATAACTTATGCATGTCACAAGTAAAATACATGTGTATGCCAACATAACAGACAAGTAAAACTCTGCTCATGGAATCCTTAATGATCTGAAAATGCTTTAAACCATATTATAATCAGGCCTTCTCTCTTTAACCGCAGCGAGGTTTCAAGGCGCATATATATGCCTCATGCAGTTTACAACAATGCATCACCCCAGAGGCCTACTGCCCTCCAAGCACCAACTTCATCGGAGTAGGTGTAAATGCATTTATTATAAAGAATGCACAAAATACGCATCTCAAAATGGCAAAAGATGTTGAACCAAACTTGGTGTGTACATGTGGACATTCTGTGTTCGCACATAAACTTTCGCAAAAACTATATTTTTTGTGGCTTGTGTAAAAAAACAAAAATGCCTCGTAAATAGTTATATTGGAGCATCGAAAATTATCTTTTTTACATAGTCTACTAAAAAGGTTGTTTCGCACCGAAACTTTGTGTATGAATATAAAATGTTCATACGTACATATGAAAATTTTCTACAAATTATTCTAATATTTGAAAGCCAAAGTGGATTTCCCCAACTTTATCGTACTGTCCTACTCGAATTGAAAGCGTCTAAGTTAGGGAGTAAGATAGAGACATGTAACTAAAAGAGGAGATCTAACACAGATCAGTGTGTTTTTAGTAGACAGCATCGATTTCTTATCTCGCCAAGTTCATTGTTTCGGTTTCAAGTACACGAAGCTGATTGTTTTTTACGGGTCGCTCGCACTTGTTCTGCCTTTGAATATAATAAAGCAGACAAAATCCGTAGTATAGTCTCGGTATTCTAGACTACAGTACTACACTGGCAGTGTTGCACGTTCAATGCACGTTGGACACCTCTGAAAATCTGACCTATGGTCGATAACGTCGAATGATGATTTAGGGCTATTTTTCCATTTCAATAAATACTAGCTTAAATAAGTACTAGCTGAATGTCCATGCCTTGTTATGATTTTTTAAATTCCTTCATCACACATGTTTCAGAAAATGCACATAAATAATTCTACTACTCCCTCCGATTCGGAGGGAATATATTGAATCATGCACTAAAGGCAGAAATAAATCAAAATATAAAAGGCAGGTTGTCAACCATCTACTCAATCCAAAGGTAGGACGGAAGTAAAATTCAAGAACCATTAGGAGTAGTATATTTCATTGTACCGTGTGCACACCACTTCAGATTTTAAGTAGTAATATAATTGATCCCTTTGCCCTTGTAGACCTTAGTAAATACCAAGGGAAGATTAAAATTGCAACGTCTCATCAATATGTTAAAAAGAATTAGAAGAATCCCTTTTCATATGGGTTTATTTTCTTAAATATGGAAATAAATCTAGGAAATAGAAATCACTCTCCAAGACAAAGCTGTCTTATCCCAAACCTTCACAATATATTTCAAGATGAAGACGCATCAGACAATCATATTACTAAGATGAAGACGCCGTCAGCTAATCTGCTGCACAAATAACCAGTTATGGAGAAAAATCTTTTTGGACAACATGAATACTCAATCAATCATGATTTGACATGCAGAAGGCAACACTATCCTCGAATCAAGGTTTCGCCCGGCTATATTAATGAGCAACCGTTTGAAACAGCTGTTGGGTCAGACAAGATAACGCTAAAAAGAAAAAAAAAACGAAAAAGAAAAAATAAGAGAAAACAAAGCCGACAATAGTGGCTCGACAAAAACAAGGATAACCCGCAACCACTGCGCCCTCCGGAGAATTTCCACCATGCTCCTAGCGCTCCGAAGCGCCGCATACCAAGTAACACCTCCAAGAAGGATATCGACGACAACGACGCTACTGCCTGGACTGGTCCTAGGGTTTGCCACGATACGCTATGGGATGTGGGGAAGAAATATACCCGACACCCTTCAGGAAGGACGACGACACCCGCAGGCATTGCCACGTCGGTGTTCGAGATGACAAGGATTACTCCTGGCCTCTCAAAAAACCACACTCCCGGACACTTCGAATTGCTCCACCAAGCTCGTCGCCCATCAGCACACGCCACCATGGTCTTACAGTCACCACCGTCGTCTCACCGTGACCCACAAAGTGAGACTGATATGACCAAAAAGAAGCAACTACGGCGGAGGTCGGCGGTACAATGACACGCATGAGAGAACTACCTCCACCGCCATAGGGCGATAGCCGATCGGATGTACCAGCAACGGCAAACCAGACCCTCTCTGGCTCGGCCGGGGCCAAGAGGACTCGTGCAGCCTCGCCGCCACACTGCAGCAAGGGTGTCACCGTCGCCGTCAACCCTAGCTCTAGTCTCTACTCCTCCGTCCACCAGAGAGTCCGCCACCAGCGCAGACCCCCACCGCCAAGCAGCAGCGCCATCCCCACCGTGGTCACCCGGACCTGCCGGACCACCGCCGGTCTGAGGTACATCACTGCAAGCCACCTCCCGGAGCCACCCCTGTCAGAGAGTCGCCTATGCCGACCACCTTCAAGGGCTGCCGCCCCGGCATCCATGATCTCATCCCCCACGAGCAGAACCACAAACCACAACGAACACCATGACTGAAAGGGAGGAAGAAAGCACATAAGCATTCGGGACAGAGAAGGGACGAGCAAGAAGAATAAGGCGCCTCTGAGCCTCCCGCAAGTTCCATCCCGTAGAACCCCAAAGGGGATTGCTAAGCAACCACCGGATCTGGGCCCGCCTGGCCTGGATCTGGTGCCCCAAGCCCCACGGCCATGGGGGAAGACCCTAGGAACCCGACGCGAGCCACGAGCCAGCCGATCCGCCCTTGCTGGCCAAAGCCTGCATGTCCAGATCATGCCCCAACAAGCCCAAATCTGGCCCTGTGCCATGGGAAACTGAAGGTTAGGCCGCCTAATACCGTTCGTGCAGCATTACCGCACCTAGCCACCACTTCACCGTCGGGCACCGCCGTCACTAGGTCCTGCCACCGGGCTAAGACTCCTACCACAACACGCACCCCCGCGAGAAAGTTTGGCCTACGCAAACCCCAAACGGACGGGAAAAGGAGGGCCTGCCGCCGCCAGCACCGCACGGGCTTTGCCCGGTAGCGCCCACCGGCGGCGACAAGATATAAGGGAAGAAGGGAGGGTAGAAACGGGAGGGACGGGGAGGGTGTTCTGGCCACTCGTGGGGAGCGAAGCGAGACGCAGGAGTCACGCTTGCCCAGATCTCTATTGAGACTTGGAGGCTGATGATGGCGCTTCGTTGATATGGAAGCGCTTCGTCGGGAAACCCCAAGAGCAAGGTATGAAGCAGCACAATAGCAAGTTTTCCCTCAGTAAGAAACCAAGGCTATCGAACCAATAGGAGGAAGTAAATATCTCAAAGGTGTTGCAGGCAACTTGGAAACATGCACAACACAAACTCAAGACTTTGCCCCAACGATCAGTGAGGTTGTCAATCTCACCGGTTGCTATAACAAAGGATTAACTGTATGGTGTGGAAGGTGATAGTGGTTTGTAGCAAGTAAACAGTAACAGTGGAAGATGTATCAATGGTAAAGATTGGACCGGGATCCATAGTTTAATAGAGGTGTTCTCCTTAGATAAACAAACATGGCATGTTGGGTAAACAAATTACAGTAGGATAATTGTCAGGACTAAGCAAGGAATAACAATGCAATACTAGACATCAAGATCCTATGAGATTCGATTGGGAAATACAACAAGATACATAGACCGCCATCCAACTGCATCTATGACTAGAAGTCATGTAGGGTTCGCAGCATAGAAAACAAAAAATTTCCTACGATGGGAACAACTATGTACCAAGATCTATCTATTAGATACAAGCAACGGGCGGATATACATCTGTAGATAACATACCCTTGAAGACCGACAAAGCTTAACGAGGTTGAACTCGTGGTTTATGTAGACGAACTCTTGCCCATCCCAAGATCGAGAGGAACTCCTAGCGCCGCAAATCAGCGGCGCATCCGTGCTCGCACACACGTCCGAGGCACCGAGCAACCTCCGTCTCCTCGCTCCAGCGATGTAGCATAAGCACAATTCTTTCTTGCCGAAAAGCCACCGGGAACATGTATCTCGCTAGTCCGAGACCATGGGATAAATACTAGAGGGGGAGAGAGATCCTTCACGAGGAGGTGTGAGTGAGAAGTGAGGGAGGGGGCTCCTTTTATAGGAGGAGGGGGGAACCCCAAGGGGGTGGCCGGCGCATGGGGCTTCCCCCTTGCCCTCGCTCCATTCATGTGGGTGGAAGCTCCACTCATAATTTGCCCCTTCAAGTCTCCACTCAAAAATCCCACTCAAATTCCCATTAAATTTTCACCAAATTTAATGCAAACTCTCTTTAAATAAAACTCCTTTTATTTATTCAGAATTTTGTCAATTACTTTAATGACAAACATTCACATATAACCCTTTGCTAGTATTTCATTTCACATGCAGAAACACTTTCTGCAATTTCACCTGAAAACAGTTTCGGTATCTAGTGAAATAAATTTCTGCGCTTTGTTATTTTTTTCAGCATGAAACTATTTGCTCCAAATGGTGTCGGTGTCTCTTAAGTGTGTCACCCTACGGTTAGCGAATAATGCGGACATGATCGAGACCCCTCTCAGATCAATAATCAGAAACGGGACCTGGAGATCCATACTGACTCCCACACATTCAACGATGACTTTCTTGTATCGTGAGAACCTTTTACGCTAGTATCTTAATCCCTTTGTCTCGCGATATATTACATGTATGAGATTCGATCATCGGTATCTCCATACCTAGTTTGATCTCTTTACTGACATGTACTCTTTTATCGTTCCTGTGATATAACATTCTAGTGATCAAATCACTTGCTTGCAAACTAATCAATGTGATATCACCGAGAGGGCCCAGAGTATATCTATCTATCATCGGGATAATAAATTCCACTCTCGATCCATGGGCCTCAACATAACACTTTAGTAGTACTGAACCCATCTTTATAATCACCCTGTTACAGTGTGACGTTTGATGTTATCAAGATACTCTTCCAGTGTTAGTGATTGACATGATCTCATGGTCTAAGGATTAGGATCAATTTGTATGATGTTACAGCAATATAAACTCAATGACTTTGATTGTAATGTTATACTTCGGATGAATGTTCATCACACCATTCCAATAATGTTGTGATCTCGTTATTAACAACACCCAAAGTCCATAATCAGGAAACCTTGATCATCTTGTTAATCAACGAGCTAGTTTATGAGAGAGGCATAACTAGGAACTTTCGGTTTGTTTATTAAACACACATGTATTTACGTTTCCGTATTAATACAATTATAGCATGCAAAATAAACATCTATAATATAGTTGGAATATACATAATAACTACTTTATTATTGCCTCTCAAGGCATATTCCCTTCAGTCTCCCACTTGCACTAGAGACAATAATCTAGTTACATATCTATAAATCTAACACCCATGGAGTTCTGGTGTTGACCAGGTTTTTCTCTAGGGAGAGTTTTAGTCAACGGATCTGCTACATTGAGATCTGTGTGTACTTTACAAATCTTTATATCTCCATCCTTGACATGCTCGCGGATGGAGTGAAACCGGCGTTTAATATGCTTGGAATTCTTGTGACACCTTGGTTCTTTGGCATTGGCTATGGCACCATTGTTGTCACAATAGATCACCATTGGGTCCAACGCTGTCAACACCCAGATTTTTCAATCCTAGATGCCTGTTATGCCATACATCGCAATCCCAGGATTACCATTTTTGCGAGACATAACAGAATTGGATACCATAGTACATCATCCATTACAAACGATACATAAGTTCTTACACAAATAGGGATCTCATGATCCAGTTCTTAATACAACATCAAGCAGCGGAATACGTAATAATAACGGTAGCATAGGCGAAGCTCCATATTCGGGGTCACACGCAATGCTGACGATGGGAGATGATCCTAGTTGTCGTAGCCTTCCTGGGGTCCATCTTCCAGGTACTCCTCTTCATAGTCTGGCCATGGGAATAGCCAGGGACAAAGCCATGAGTACTCTTTAAGTACTCGCAAACTAATACTAATAGGTAAAGGGGGTTTTTGGATAATAGGACACTAGGCTCTAGGGTTGTTTTGCAAAAGCCAGATTTATCTCTACTAAGCTCTAAATCTAGTCACAATTTTATAAATCCTAAGCGGGAACTTGTATTTCATATCACAACTCTGTTGTGGTCAAGTCAAAGTCTCAATTCATCTCACAGGTCATTTTGAAAAGTCTGACGGGGGAACAGTATGGCCACTCCAACTGTCCATAATCATGACGCGCTATTCAATAGTTTGACACTCTGCAGAGATTGTACACTTTCACCACAACATTCGATACATCCGTCAGGAACAAATCCTGAATTCACCATACTCAGTATGCGGATAATCAATCCTAACCTTTCGATTACACGCCCTAGTATAAGCACCTCTCCTGTGAGTTTGGCCTCCCAACCATGACCAACTGTCATCTTGGGTACTGCACAGGTGGACAATCTTCACACGGTAGCCTCATCTCAAACCTTGGCCGTGAGGGAACTAATACTAAGGAATATAAGTTTCCAGTCAAGCCCTACCCAATATTCGGGTATTGTGGTTGTACGATAAAATTGGAATGGTATCGCATCCAGACAACCATCAGTTTTATAAAGGGCTAAGGCTCATGCCTCAACATTTTTTATCACCAAAACTCTCAAGTGTTTGGAAACACATGTCCAAAACATTTCAATAGAATGATCCATCATTCCAAGGTTTTCATAACCATTTTTCCACCAAGTATTCCCATCCAAAGTTTATCAAGTTTTATGCTTAGCACTAGCATCTACAGGTGGGGGTAGTAATGATGAGGGGTGGTAACTAGTGGAGTTTCAACTAAGTACAACCTTATGTCTCAGGCTGATGTCAAGGTTTCTAACTTAGGCCAAATTTTATGCTCTTTATGCAACCTTCAGCATCTTTCCAATATCTACCAGTCACTTAAGTAAACTCTAAGTAAGCTTTGATAAAGAAATAAAGTAAGAAGCTTGCACATAAAACTAGGATTGGTTTATCAAATGGGTATGATCACATATGCTTAAAGCATAGTAACAAGTAGGGGTTTGTTGCATCAGTAGGGTATCTTGCAAGTATTAGCTTGCATCAATGTCAATATAAGCTTGATAAATTGCAAGTGTTAGCTTGCAAGGTTACTAGCTTTCCTTGTGCAGAGCAGTGGTTGAAGTTCTCCTTGGCTTCTTCTTCGTAGTATCCTCCTTCCTCCTCGTATCCTTGATCGGTACTAGCGTCTATGAATAAATACGAGGTACACAATCACCAAACAATACTTAACTACTTGCAATCATCACAAACAAGGGTCCTATGGATGATCTAGCATCATCCCTAACATTATAAGGTTAAGGCTTGGTTTAAATCTTTTTATTTTTAGAAAAGTAATTTCTACTCATTACAAGATTTAATATTCTCCAAACCCAACATTGGATCATGTTGACACATGTCATCACCACATGTTGTAGTCCATGGGAATGTGATTTAAAGTGGTGTCACAATTTAATAAGGTTTTACCCTTTTATTTTAATTAATTAAAGTGGCTAGAAATGCTTATGTAGCATTCTTTTATTACTTGAACATTATTTCTGCAAGTAAACCTATATATTTTTATATATTCTGAAAGGTATGGTTAAATGAGATTTTTGAGAGTTGGAATCAACTCAAAAGCTATTATGGTTTAAATTTAAAAAATGTTTGAATGCAGAAAAGCTTCTGCCTTGTTATTTTTACCATGGGTGATCTATAGATCCAAATGACTTGAATCCAACGGGCTTGGATTCAGCATTCACAGACCTTTCCAACAAAATTGGTTTCATTCAATTTGGTGCACTAAATTGATCTGGGTTGATTTTTGAAGTTGGGTACAGAAGTGTGTTTGAATTGAAATAGAAAAAGTTTAATTTGAATAACTGGGCTGCGCGGGAAAAATTACTGGGCCGGCCTGCTAAGCGCAGCTCTGCTGGCTGCTTAAGTGGGTGTCCCCACTCGTCAGTGACACGGGGCTGGGCGAAGCGGTATGGGGCGACGTGGATCGTTCGATCTAGTTCTAATCTAACGGCTGGGAGTCATCGTCGACGCGAGACAACTCCGACGAGAACGAAACCTAGCACGGCCAGTGAGGGTCGCTGGGGGCTCACCGGGGTGCTGGCGAGGGTCGGTGAGGCGGGCGAACGACGAAGTCGACGACGGCGAACTCAGGGGTGGTCGCGGCAGCTCCTGGGGCGGCTCCAATCGCTGGCTACCTTCTTCTCCGGCAGTGCTCAGTGAAATTCGCGAGGTGGTGCTCGCCTTGCTCGAGAATGGTGTGCACGATCAGTGAGAGGGAGTGAGATGGTGTGAAGAAATCATGCGGGGGTGGCCTCTATTTATAGTCGAACGAGGGGACTGTCGTGGCGCACGGTGAGCTCGTCGGGGGCGAGGTTACAGGCGGCTAAAGGCATGGGCAAGGGTAGGGGACGATGCGGTGTCTCCTGGCGATGCTCAACGACATGGTCTTGAGGCATGGGGCGGTGTGGTTTGGTCTGGAACAGGCGGTGCTCTACGCGGCAAAGGCGGCGTCTTCGACGGCAGGCGGTGGTTGTGCGGCACGGGGCGGCAAACGGGGATGTCTGGCGGTCTCCTGGGTCGGTGGGGATTGTGTATGCACGCGGCAAGGGCGGCGCGTGGTCTGTGGGTGATGGTCGAGGGTGGCGCTCTGGCGCACGCTTGGCATGGTCTTGGCGTGGCTTGTGCGCATTGTCCAGGGCTTGGCAACGCCATGGGGGACAAAGTGAGTGGCAAGTGACGGTGGTCGCCTCCCAGACATGCTGGCTAGGCTTGCTGCTGCTCCTAGCTTGCTGTCGACTATGGGGTGGCAAGAGGGTGCTCGGCTATTCACCATTGATGACAATGGCAAGCTCACAGTGGTGCTAGTGCCTGGCTAATCTTTCTAGATGATCTACTGAGTTGTGTGTGAGCCAAATGGGGAACCAGTTAGGCAAGAATCACTGCTCACAATAGTGTTTGATGTTTGTTTGATTTGTGTCTACAACCTGTTTGATGAAATGGCCGCATGAAATCAAGTTTTGAATTTTGAAATGATTTTTGGTGAGTTTGCTAGATTGGTGCTGGTGAGTCTACAGATGCTTGGGTTTTGAAAATTGAGCTTGTTTGAGTAGTTTTTGAAAAAGTGGGATCTTCCCATATGATAAAGATTCAATTTTGAATTGTCATTTAAACTATGCATTTGAAAGTTTCTGGATGATCACAAAGTGGGCCTTGATACCTTGTTATGAGTACATTCAAGGGGTGCAAAGATCCAGAAAAGTTTCTGTTAGGTTCTGAAAGTTTGAGACAGCCAAAGTAGGCATGGGAGTTAAATTGGCCAAAATGACCATTCATTTCATATATGTGTTTTGATTTACTTGTCTTTAGGAAAAGTGTGGGAAATGTTTTAGATGATGTTTATTTCACCTAAGAAACATTTTACAAGCAATGGAACAAACAAACAAGGTGGTTTTAAAGGATTTCAAAATCCATGCATACACATATGCATGCATTCATGATTTCATTTAGAAAAGTTTTTGTTAACCCTAATTTTGATGATTAGAATTTGATGATCCAAGCTTAGTATTTTTGGGATGTTACAAACGCGCTTGCAACCACACCCAGTTCAGTTATGAACTCCTTCATCGAAACTGCTTCCTGAGCCGGTTCCGAAGCAGCAATATATTCAGACTCTGTTGTTGATTCTGCCACCACGGGTTGTTTGGAACTCCTCCAACTAACCGCTCCATCATTGACTTATAACCTGGTTTTTAGTCGTGAGGTAAGTCCACCAAGGTCAAAACCTGGTTTTTGAACATGGATTCCATCTCTGATTTCATGGCTTCTAACAATTTGTTGGAATTCGGGCTCATCATCGCTTCTTCATACGTCGTAGGGTCATCAATTTCATCGACCATGAAATTCATAACAGGATTTCCGTATAGCTCGGGAGCTGCACGCGTCCTGCTAGACCTGCGAGGTTCGATAGTATTCTCTTTCGGAGCTTCATGATCATTATCATTAGTTCCCTCCTCATTTGGTGAAGCCAACTCCGGAACAACTTCCGGTGCTGCGCTACTCGCCATACTATGAAGAGAAGGTTCCACAACCTCTTCGAGTTCTACCTTTCGACTACTCACACCTTTCGCGAGAAACTCTTTCTCTAGAAAGGATCCATTCTTGGCAACGAAAACCTTGCCCTCGGATCTGTGATAGAAGGAATACCCAATAGTTTCCTTAGGGTATCCTATGAAGACGCATTTTTCCGCTTTGGGTTCGAGTTTATCCGATTGAAGTTTCTTCACATAAACATCACATCCCCAAACTTTAAGAAATGCTAGCCTAGGTTTGTTTCCAAACCACAATTCATATGGTGTATTTTCAACGGATTTATATGGTGCCTGATTTAAAGTGAATGCAACAGTTTCTAGTGCATAACCCCAAAATGACAGTGGCAAGTCCGTCAGAGACATCATAGATCGAACCATATCTAGTAAAGTACGATTACGATTTTCTGACACACCATTTTGCTGTGGTGTTCCGGTAGGTGTGAGTTGTGAAACTATTCCACACTCTTTCATATGTGTGCTAAACTCGTAACTTAGATACTCACCTCCACGGTCGGACCGTAGAAATTTGATCTTTCTATTACGATGATTTTCCACTTCACTCTGAAACTCCTTGAATTTCTCAAAGGTTTCAGACTTGTGTTTCATCAAGTAGATATAACCGTATCTACTCAAATCATCCGTGAAAGTAAAAAAAATAACGATATCTACCTCGCGCCAACACACTCATTGGACCACATACATCAGAATGTATGATTTCCAATAAATCTGTCGCCCGTTCCATTGAACTGGAAAACGACATTCTAGTCATCTTGGCCATAAGGCATGGCTCACATGTATCAAATGATTCGAAAGCAAGTGATTCCAAAAGTCCATCTGAATGGAGCTTCTTCATGCGTTTAATGCCAATATGACCTAGACGGCACACGACAATGCCACATATATGAGGATATATCATCATTAAGATTAATCCTTTTAGCGTCAACATTATGAATATGTGTAACACTATTATCGAGATCCAACAGAAATAAACCATTCATCATTGGTGCATGACCATAAAATATATCATTCATTTAAATCGAACAACCATTGTTCAAGGATTTAAATGAATAACCACTACGCATCAAACATGATCCGGATACAATGTTCATGCTTAGTGCCGGTACCAGATAACAATTATTCAAGTTTATAACTAATCCCGATGGTAAGTGGAGAGGGAGCGTTCCGATGTCGATCATATCAACGTTTAATCCATTGCCGACACACATCTTGACCTCACCCTTTGCTAGCGGTCGCTTGTTCCGCAGCACCTGATTCGAGTTACAAATATTAGCAACTAAACCAGTGTCAAATACCCAGGTGCTAATGCGGGTACTAGTCAAGTACACATCAATAACATGTATATCATATATACCTTTATTTGCCTTGCCGGCCTTCTTGTCTGCCAAATACTTGGGACAGTTGCGCTTCCAGTGGCCAGTCCCCTTGCAATAATAGCACTCGTATCGGACTTAGGGCCAACTCGGGGTTTCTTTTCAGGCATGGCAACCGGATTTCCTCCCTTCTGTTTACCCTTCTTGTCTTTCTTGAAACCAGTGGTCTTATTGATCATCAACACTTGATGTTCCTTCTTGATCTCCACTTCTGCAGTTTTAAGCATTGGCAGAAGCTCGGGGAGAGACTTCTTCATGCCTTGCATATTATAGTTCATCACGGAGCTCTTAAAGCTAGGTGGCAGAGATTGGAGAATACGATGGATGCCTAAGTCAATGGGAATCGTTATTCCCAAGGACACAAGCTTATCGGTGTAACCCGACATCTTGAGTACATGCTCACTTACGGAGTTGTTCTCTTCCATCATGTAGCTAAAGAACTTTTCTGAAGCATTATAACTCTCTACAGCAGCATGGGTGTCGAAAATCATTTTCAACTCACCCATTGTATCAAAGGCATTGTTGTTTTCAAAACGCTTTCGAAGTTCTGGCTCTAGCCCATACAATATGCCGCAATGAACTAAGTTGTGGTCCTCCCGACGAGTCTGATAGACATTCTTTTCTTTGTTAGGGGCATCATCGAATGGTGGGGGTCCTAGCGGCGCTTCTAGCACATATTGCTTTTGTGCAGCAGAGAGGAGAATCCTCAAATTCATGGCCCGGTCGGTAAAGTTTCTACCGTTCATTGCAAGTTTCTCTTTCTCCATGAACACATTGAAATTAAAAGCAGGTGGTGCCATCTACAACAGAATTTGTAAAGTTTAGACTAAGTTTATGATAGATTGAGTTCAACTAATCCGAATTAAGAATAAACTCCCACTCAAAAACGACACCCCTCGTGCCTTTTTGGTGATTACATGAACCAAATCCACTACACCAAGTCCGATCATCACGTGAGTCGGTGTAGCTTCAAAGGCGAGCATCAAATGGGCATCATATCTTCCATATGAGTCATGCTTAACCTTTCGATCCGTGTTCCGAGGCCATGTCTGTACATGCTAGGCTCGCCAAGTAAGAACCTTAGTATTCGCGTGTGTAAACTGTCTTACATCCGAAATATGATCGTGGATCCAAGAACACCCGATCATCATGTGATGTCTTGGAGCGACGAAACATAATCGGTGCATACTTAAGGGAGAACACATTTTTATCTTGATATCTAAATGAGAAATCTTATTATTATGCTAATAAAACGCCAAACAAGCAATATAAGATGCTACACACATCTCATGTGTAAAAGTGAAATGATATGGTTCTTGCACTTGATCTCCATCATGTGCATCATGGTATGATCGCCATCATACCTCTATGTGTAAGGCCAAGGTCTATGAAACTTACACATTATGTGTGTTGTAAGAGTATCGACTTATACTTTTACATACAACATCACCATATCATGACACTAGCCCAGCAACAATCTAAACTAGATGCCTCTAATTTATCCATTGCAAGTTTTACGTGGCTTAGGGCTTTCGAAGATAGAACCGTTCTTACCTACGAACATGAACCACAACGAGGATAACCAAATTGTTGAAAACTCGTTGCAAATTAGATATTAACTATAGTAGGAGAAACAGACACCCGCTAGCCACTTATGCAAAACTAGTTGCATGTCAAGCGTTGGACAGGTCTCATGTGCGAGGACATGTAAAGTTTCTCCGGGCCGCTTCATCCCACTATGCCACCAATATCCAAAATAGAACAAAGAAGCAATAACATGAACATCATCACCCACATATACATGTGTACTACCCGTGCAAAGAATCTACACATAGATCCGGCTCTGATACCACTGTAGGGTTCGCAGCATAGAAAACAAAAAAAATCCCACGATGGGAACAACTATGTTCCAAGATCTATCTATTAGATACAAGCAACAAGCAGATATATATCCGTAGAGAATATACCCTTGAAGACCGACAAAGCTTAACGAGGTTGAACTCATGGTTGATGTAGACGAACTCTTTCCGATCTCAAGATCGCGAGGAAGTCCTAGCACCGCAAATTAGCGGCGCATCCGTGCTCGCACACACGTCCAAGGAACCGAGCAACCTCCGCCTCCTCGCTCAAGCGATGTAGCGGAAGCACAACTCTTTCTTACCGAAAAGCCACCGGGAACATGTATCTCGCTAGTCCGAGACCATGGGGATAAATACTAGAGGGGGAGAGAGATCCTTCACGAGAAGGTGTGAGTGAGAAGTGAGGGAGGGGGCTTCTTTTATAGGAGGAGGGGGGACCCAAGGGGATGGTCGGTGCTTGGGGCTGCCCCCTTGCCCTCCCTCCATTCATGTGGGTGGAAGCTCCACTCACAATTTGCCCCTTCAAGTCTCCACTCAAAAAATCCCACTCAAAATCCCATTAAATTTCCACCAAATTTAATGCAAACTCTCTTTAAATAAAACTCCTTTTATTTATTCATAATTTTGTCAATTACTTTAATGACAAACATTCACATATAACCCCTTGCTAGTATTTCATTTCACATGCAGAAACACTTTCTGCAATTTCACCCGAAAACAGTTTCGGTATCTAGTGAAATAAATTCATGCGCTTTGTTATTTTTTTCAGCATGAAACTATTTGCTCCTAATGGTTTTAGTGTCTCTTAAGTGTGTCACCCTACGTTCACGAATAATGCAGACATGATCGAGACCCCTCTCAGATCAATAATCAGAAGCAGGACCTGGAGATCCATACTGACTCCCACACATTCAACGATGACTTTCTTGTGATCGTGAGAACCTTTTACGCTAGTATCTTAATCCATTTGTCTCCCGATATATTACATATCCGAGATTCGATCATCGGTATCTCCATACCTAGTTTGATCTCGTAACTGACATATACTCTTTTCTCGTTCCCGTGATATAACATTCTAGTGATCAAATCACTTGCTTACAAGCTAATCAATGTGATATCACCGAGAGGGCCTAGAGTTTATCTATCCGTCATCGGGATGAACAAATTCCACTCTTGATCCATGTGCCTCAACATAACACTTTAGTAGTACTCAATCCATCTTTATAATCACCCTGTTACGGTGTGACGTTTGGTGTTATCAAAATACTCTTACAGTGTTAGTGATTGACATGATCTCATGGTCTAAGGATTATGATCACTTCGTATGATGTTCTAGCAATATAAACTCAATGAATTTGATCATAATGCTATACTTCGGATGAATGTTCATCACACCATTACAATAATGTTGTGATCTCGTTATTAACAACATCCAATGTCCATGATCAGGAAACCTTGATCATCTTGTTAATCAACGAGCTAGTTTATGAGAGAGGCATAACTAGGAACTTTCTGTTTGTTTATTAAACACACATGTATTAACTTTTCCGTATTAATACAATTATAGCATGCAAAATAAACATCTATCATATACTTGGAATATACATAATAACCACTTTATTATTGCCTCTCAGGGCATATTCCCTTCAAGTCCACCTTTGGGTTATCATCCGAACCCCCTCCAGTATTAAGTTGCAAGCAACAGACAACTGCTTTAAGCAAAGTGTGTAAGGTAAACAATCCACTTGTTCCATGAACAAGAGACCGTTGTTTTCTCCCTAGTGGCAACAACACATCTACAACCTTAGAGATTTCTGTCACTTCCCTTAGATTAAATAGAGGCATGAACCCACTATCGAGCATAAATACCCCCTCTTGGAGTCACTAGCAACTACTTGGCCAAGATAGCTACTAACAACGGAGAGCATGCAAGATCACAAACAACACAGACATGATAGAATCAATAAGACAAAACCATTAATCAATCTGACATAGTAATCTCAATATCCATTGGATCCCCGCAAACACAACATGCATGATTACAAATAGATGAGATCTTGATCATGAATGGAGCTCACAAGATCTAGACATGAAAGCACAAAGGAGGAGATACAACCATCTAGCTACTACATGGACCCGTAGTCCAAGGTGGAACTACTCATGCTTCGTACCGGAGGCTGGCATGATGAAGAAGAAGGCCTCCAGGATGATCTCCCCTCCAGCAGGGTGCCGGGAAGAGCTTCATACCCCCCCCCCCCGATCTAGGGACGATGGTGGCGGCGGATACAGACGGTTTTGTGGAATATTGGTCAGATACTTAGGGTTTAGGCATCGGGAGCTTCTTATAGGCGAAGAGGCGAGGCAGGAGGGCGGCCAGGGGGCCCACACCCTGCCCAGGTGCGGCCTAGGGTGGGCCCGTGCCTAGGGGGTGCGGCCGCCCTGTGGCTCCCCCCGTCTCTCCTCTGGACTCCGTGTTCTTCTCGGTGAAATATTGACTTTGGCTTTTGTTTCGTCCAATTCCGAGAATATTTCCTTACTAGCTTTTCTGGAACCAAAAAACAGCAGAAAACAGGCAACTGGCACTGCGGCATCTTGTCAATAGGTTATAGACGACAGGGTGCCGGTAAGAGCTTCAGATCCCCCCGATCTAGGGACGATGGTGGCGGCGGCTATAGACGGTTTTATGGAATATTGATCGGTTACTTACTGTTTATGCATGGGGGGTCTTTATAGGCGAAGAGGCGAGGCAGGGGGCGGCCAGGGTGGTCACACCACCCAGGCGCGGCTAGCGCTAGCCCGCGCCGCCAGGGGGCGTGTCCCCCTGGTGCCTCCCTTGCGTCTCGTACTCTCGCTCAGTGTTCTCCACGGTAAAATATTGACTTTGGCTTTGTCCCGTCCAATTCCGAGAATATTGATTTTCTGCATTTCTGGAACCAAAAAACAGAAGAAAACAGGCAACTGGCACTGTGGCATATTGTTAATATGTTAGTACCAGAAAACATATAAAAACACCTCAAAGTGTAGACAAAGCAAAGCAAAGTAGATACTAAACAAGCATGAAACATCAAAAATTATAGATACGTTTTTTACGTATCAGAGGCATATCGGATCTCTCACTGCCGCTCATAAAGGCGACACTGTCAAGAATGGCAGGTGGAAGATCAGTGTTGCTGTTTATGTAGCATAAATTTCAAGGCATATATGCACAATTATAATAACTACATAATATCCCGTTCACTCATATTCTATCTATCTATCTATCAATCTACTACTACTAATAAAAAAGCGAACAAGAATTTCTCTAAAGATACCCACAAAAAAACACTAATTTACTACCACCACACGATTAGACCCACTAAACACAATCTAACAGCATACATTGGTCTATTTATTTTCTTTGATACACTTAGCGATTAGGTTTGATGGACTCTACTCATCCAGAAAACCCCCGCGTCAAAAAAAACACCCCACGATCACCTCTCGAGCCACCACGCCTCCAGGTAGAACGTGAGGCTCTTGTATCGCGCCCTGTCAGTGTACTTCCTCTCCGGTGTCTGGACCAGGTCGTTCGCATACAGGTATTCCTCATTGTTTGGCGTCCCTGGCTAATCAACGTCATTATCAGCTCATGACACTATGCTGTAAAACAAACTAGACCATAAATACGCGTTTTGCCGTGCCCGTCCATCTTAGGAAAAATATGATAGAAATGGTTAAGAGAAATAGACAATATGAAAAAAATGCATATTACAAATTACAGTTTCCAAACCCCTAGAAGAGGCACTTCAAATAGCCATAAGACATCTTTGTATAATTTCGTTTGCAAGAGATATAACATATCTTCTCCACATACCACTAGTAGAAAAGAGGCCTTTCGTCCAGGCCATTAGTCCCGGCTGTGGCTGGGGCCGGGACTAATGGCCCTGGCCGAACGGCCCGAGCCACCCAGAACCATATGTCTCGGCCCGTTAGACCCCATTAGTCCCAGTATGAGACTCAAACCGGGATTAAAGGGCCCTGGCCCTGCCGCTCGCTGGGGGCACCCCCTTTAGTCCTGGTTTGTATCTCCAACCGGGACTAGTGGTCTGGCTATATATATACGCACAACCCCCTCCCCCTCTCAACTATTTTTTTTCCTAGTGGGAGAGAGTGTTATTGTGCTATTTTTTTCTTGTTCATACATATGCACTAGAGGTGTTCGGTGAAATGTCCATTAGAGCGATGCAAGTTTAGGTCACATAAGACAGACATGATATGAGGTGCCCGAGCCACACTTAAGTTTTCTCATCTTTGTTTCCAAGTGTAATAAAAGGTTAGCAACTATTTTCCCGTTAAGACCGTCGTGTGGTACTAATTTTAGCATAGTGATTGCGTTTGACATATATTTGTATGATACAGATGAGCCATCCATAGATGTATGGTGATGAGACGCCTATAGCTTTCGAGAAGGCGCATGCTTCTTTTCGAGTTGTGGCCGATGAGAACAAGCGACGGGATGTTTTTATGTGTTGTCCATGTGTTGACTGTAGGAATGAGAAAGCTCACACTTCCGCAAGAGTCATTCAGAGCCACCTGCTTCGGTCTGGTTTTATGTCCGGCTATAATGTTTGGACCAAACACGGAGAAAGAGTGGTTGTGATGGAAGACGGCGATGAAGAAGAGAACGATGATGACAACTACCGATCTATGTTCCCTGAATACGCTGATACCGTAATGGAAGACAATGAAGAAGAAGGAGGTGAAGAACGGGAACCAGACCGGCCCACTGATGATCTTGGTCGGGTCATTTCTGATGCAAAGCGAGACTGCGACACAGAAAAGGAGAGGTTGTAGTTTGAGCAGATATTACAGGACCACAACAAATTGTTGTACCGAACTTGTGAAGATGGCCAGAAGAAGCTGGGTAGCACACTGGAATTGCTGAAGTGGAAGGCAGAGACCGGTGTGACTGACTCGGAATTTGAGAAGTTGCTGGTACTCATGAAGAGGTTGCTTCCAAGAAATAACGAATTGCCCGCCAGTACATACAAAGCAAAGAAGCTCGTCTGCCCTCTAGGATTAGATGTGCAGAAGATACATGCGTGCCCTAATGACTGCATCATCTACCGCGGTGAGAAGTGCGAGAATTTGGATAAATGCCCGGTATGCACTGCATTGCGGTATAAGATTAGAAAAGGTGACCCTGGTGATGTTGATGGCGAGCCACCCAGGAAGAGAGTTCCTGCCAAGGTGATGTGGTATGCTCCTATAATACCACGATTGAAACGTTTGTTCAGAAACAAAGAGCATGCCAAGTTGTTGCGATGACACATGGAAGAACGTAAGAAAGACGGGATGTTGAGGCACCCCGCTGATGGTCGACAGTGGAGAAAAATCAAGAGAGACTTCCTGGACTTTGCTGGTGAAGCAAGAAACTTATGGTTTGGTCTAAGTACATATGGCATGAATCCTTTTGGGGAGCAGAGCTGCAGTCACAGCACCTGGCCTGTCACTCTATGTATCTACAACCTTCCTCCTTGGTTGTGCATGAAGCGGAAGTACATTATGATGCCATTGCTCATCCAAGGCCCGAAGCAACCCGACAACAATATTGATGTGTACCTAAGGCCATTAGTTGATGAAATTTTATAGTTGTGGGCCGAACCAGGTTTACGTGTGTGGGATGAGCACAAAAAGGAGCCATTCGACCTACGAGCGATTGCTGTTCGTAACCATCAATGATTGGCCTGCTCTTAGTAACATCTCAGGACAGAAGAACAAGGGATATAATGTATGCACACACTGTTTAGATGAGACTGAAAGTAGGAAGAATGTGTACCCGTACAATCGTCGTTTTCTTCCGCCCAGACACCCCTTAAGGAAAAAAGGCAAGCATTTCGATGGCGAGGCAGATCACCGGAAGAAGCATGCCCCCCGTACTGGTGCTGATGTATTTGGTATGGTCAAGGATTTAAATGTAATATTTGGAAAGGGTCCCGGAGGACAACCTGTTCCGAAAGACGCCGACGGACGCGCACCCATGTGGAAGAAGAAATCTATATTTTGGGAGCTACCCTATTGGGAAGTCCATGAGGTCCGCTCTGCAATCGACGTGATGCACCTGACGAAAAATCTTTGCGTGAATATTCTAGGCTTCTTGGGCTTGTATGGGAAGTCAAAAAATACACCGGAAGCATGGGAGGACTAGCAACGTCATAAAGGATGAGACGACAAGCATCCAGGGCAGTTTCAAGGGCCTGCCAGCTACGCTCTTACCAAGGAAGAGAAGGAAATCTTTTTGAAGCCCATTTCAGTATCAAGGTCCCGTATGGCTTCTCGCCTAACATAAAGGTAATAGTAAATATGAAATATAAAAAATGCTAAAACCTAAATTCCCATGACTGCCACATGCTTATTACACAATTGCTTCCGGTTTCATTGAGAGGGATTCTACCAGAAAATGTTCTGCTGGCCATTGTGAAGGTATGTGCATTCCTCAATGCAATTTATCAGAAGGTAATCGATCCAGAAAGTCTATCAGGATTACAGATTGATGTGGTCCAATATCTGGTCAGCTTCGAGTTGTTGTACCCTCCATCTTTCTTCAATATTATGACGCACCTCCTAGTTCACCTAGTCAAAGAGCTTAGAATTCTCGGTCCTGTGTTTCTACACAATATGTTCCCATTCGAAAGGTCCATGGCAGTCTTAAAGAAATATGTTCATAACCGTGCTAGGCCATAAGGAAGCATCTCCAAGGGCTATGGAACAGAGGAGGTCATTGAGTTTTGTGTTGACTTTCTTCCTGACCTTAAGCCGATTGGTTTTCCTGAATCTCGGTATGAGGGGAGGCTGACTGGAAAAGGCACACTAGGAAGGAAATCAATGGTATGTATATATAGGGATTCTTTCAATAAAGCACACTACACAGTTCTACACAATTCCACCTTGGTGGCTCCGTATATCGAGAAACACAAGATAATTGTACGCTCGGAAAACCCGGGGATGCCTGACTCCTCGATTAAAGTGGAACACGAGGAGACTTTCGACAGTTGGTTGCAGAAGCATCTCATGAATAACAACACTATTTAAGATCAGCTGTACTTTTTGGCATGGTTACCATCTTCGACTATATGTACTTTCCAAGGGTACGAGATAAATGGTAATATATTTTACACGATCGCCCAAGATAAAAAGAGCACCAACCAAAACAGTGGTGTCCGCTTTGATGCAACAAATGAAAATGGGCAGAAGGACACATATTATGGGCACATAGAGGAAATATGGGAACTTGAGTATGGACCTACTTTTAAGGTCCCTTTGTTTCAGTGCAAATGGGTCAAGATGATAGGAGGAGGGGTACATGTAGAAGAAAAGTATGGCATGACAACAGTGGATCTGAACAATCTTGCGTACATGGACGAACCATTCGTCCTAGACAACGATGTGGCTCAGGTTTTCTATGTGAAGGACATGTCTACAAAACCGAGAAAAAGAAATCAGCAAAAGAATACATCGTCTGATGAGCCAAAGCGCCACATAGTTCTTTCAGGGAAAAGAAACATCGTGGGAGTGGATGACAAGATAGATATGTTAGAATATTATAATAAGTTTCATGAAATCAAGCCCTTCAAAGTGATAACTGACCCAAGCCTCCTGTTAAATGATGAAGATTATCCATGGCTACAGCGCAGAAGAAAACAACAACACTAGATAGGGATGTTGGTGTAATATATTAAACCTTTTATGTAATCATATTGTTAAATGATGAAGATTCTCCATGGCTAGGATGGCCGCACTATAAATAGAGGGAAAGGGCAGGACAGGCTGGGCCAGGCAGCACCAATAATAGGGGTTGAACCTTTAGTCCCGGTTGGATAAACCAACCGCGACTGGAGGGATTGCGGCAGGCTGGGCCACGTAGCACCAATAATAGGGTTTGAACCTTTAGTCTCGATTGGAAGAACCAACCGTGACTGAAGGGATTGCGGCAGGCTGGGCCAGGTAGCACTAATAATAGGGGTTAAACCTTTAGTCCGGTTGGAGACAGCAACCGGGACAAAACACGAGTGAGCACTAATAATAGGGGTGAGTGTCGACATTATGTCGTGAGTGTCGACACTATGCCGAGTTTCTTGTACTATAAATAGGCTAGTCCTCCAGCCAGCTTGAGGCATCTCCAAGATCGATGGTTTTCGAGAGCAGGGACACCACTACAGACAGTTTCAGGAAGATGCCGTCGGAGCCCAGTCCTCCGGTATCTCCAAGAAACTGGTCATAGAGGCACTCCCTAATATGTGAAATTAGGTTAGCTCCCAGGCATATTGATCTAGTTAGAGAAGTTACAAGCTGCAAGATGGTCTTCGAGAGAAGGGACACCACTACGGCCAGTTTCAGGGAGATGCCGCCGGAGCCCAGTCCTCCGGCATCTTCAAGAAACTGGTCATAGAGACACTCCCTAATATGTGACCGCACGTGTTTGGAGATCAGATCTTCATGGTAAGTACGAATCGAGACAACATCTTCATAGTTTGGGAAAGTCGTAGTACGAATCGGAACTAAAGGTCCCCCTTTAGTCCCGGTCCAACCATAAAACGAGACTAACACTCAAGACATTTATTAATATTTAAAAACCGATACTACGGAATCGGGACTAAAGGCCCCCTTTAGTCCCGGTCTAGCCACAAACCGGGAATAACACTCAATATATTTATTAATATTAAAAACCGGGACAAACCGGGACTAGCTAATACTCAGGACTAAATCCGCCCCCTTTAGTCATAATCATGTCTAGTCCTATAGTACACAGCTTCAGGGTCTTCTTCGTCATCGTCATCATCATTGTCATCGTCACCTGCCACTCCGGGGATCCTGAGCCTAGCCATGGCATATACCAGGGGCACCTTCCACTCCAGCCTCGAATTCATGGCGGGCGGGTGGACTTGTGGGCACCGCAAACGAGGATGGTCTCCCCGGCGATGTAGCGCATCACGCCTATGATAGTACGGTTCGCCTACCACAGACGGCGGCCGGCTTCGTTGTGGTTCACCGGGGGCGGGCCATCACCATCATACCTGGTGAGCTCCCTTTCCTTCCGATTAGCGAAGAAGGCATTCTAGGTGTCGTAGTTGTCGGGATCCCACTGGGGATCCATCCGCTGCTCCGGCGTGAGCTCGTGGTTGAAGTGGTTCGTGATGGTCGTCTGTCGGGCGGATCCTTGAGGCACGGGAGGGATAGGAACACCTCCAGCACTCAACATCCAGTCGGCGGGCGGTCGGTAGCCTGGTGGGCAAGGGTAGCTTGAGGCACACAGCGCCTCCGTATCCTCGAGGGTTAGAATGGCCTGGTAGGCGCTGTCCATTTCTGTGAGAGAGGAAGGTGTGGATGTGTGCATAACCATGGCGCGGTCGACCTATATATAGATGGAAAGGGCGGGAAAACATGGCGGGATGCGGTGGGAAATGGCGGGAAATATCTTTAGTCTCTATCAGCGGCTACAACTGGGACTAAAAGCTCGGTTTAGAGGAAAGGGCGGAAAAACTTGGCGGGAAGCAGTGATAAATGGTGGGAAAAATCTTTAGTCCCTGTTAGTGGATACAACTGGGACTAAAGCTTATTCAGAAAATGGATTTGGATTAATTATTCAAATTCATGAACTTTTCATGTTGAAAGTTTAGTGAGATTCAAAAATATGCAAAAAATAATAGTTAATGCATTTTTAAATTGATAATGGCAAAATGGTTAATAATTTGACTATTTAAAATAATTATTTGATAAAACAAAAAATGGATTTGGATTAATTATTCAAATTCAAGAACTTTTCATGTTGAAAGTTTTGTCAAATTCAAAAATATGCAAAAAATAGTAGTTAATGCATTTTTAAATTGATAAAGACAAAATGGTTAATAAGTTGACTATTTAAAATAATTATTTGATAAAACAGAAAATGGATTTGGATTAATTATTCAAATTCAAGAACTTTTGATGTTGAAAGTTTTGTCAAATTCATAAGTATGCAAAAAAGTATAATTTAAATGTTTTAAATGATATTTTGAAAATTTGAAAAAAAAGCACACGCGCTGGGTTTTTTGGCCCAGCGCGCGCAAATTTGGGCCTTTAGTCCCGGCCCAGTTTACCAGCCGGGACTAAAGGTCTGGCCCCAGCACACGAAAACAAACCCTCCCCTTTAGTCCCGGTCCGTGGAACCAACCGGGACTAGAGACCCCCCCTTTAGTCCTGGCTGGTGCCACGAACCGGGACTAGAGGGGGGGTATAAATGCAGCCCTTCTTCCTCGGTGCGCTCCACGTACTGGGAGAAGAGGAGGCCAGCAGATGAGCATGCGACGCCGCCAGTCGCCTAACCGACGCTGCCACGCCTCCTCAAGGTCTGCACACGGCTGCGCCTCGATCCTCCGCCACGCCCACGCCCCCACCGACCTGCGTGCCACCCTCCTTATGTCGACGTCGCGCCCAAGCCCTGCCGCCGCCAGGTAGAATTAGTGTTAGGATTATTTGTTAGTTAGGATTAGTGTTAGGATTAGGGTTAATTAGGATTAGTGTTAGGATTTGTTAGTGTTAGGATTTATTATATAGTTATGATTTTATATATAGTTATGATTTTTTATATAGTTTTAGTGTATATTATGGTTATGATTATTATGATTTTAGGTATAGTTATATTTTATATCCGCGCTTCTATCAGATTTTTTTAGTCAAGTGTAAGTTTATCGGTGAAGGGCATGGGCACGGCTAGGTGTTAAGGCCTAGGGTTAGGGTTAGGGTAATTATTGTAAGACCCTCTTTGTAACCGGAGTTAGAGTTACGGGTAGGGTGTTGGTGCTCGGTAGTGACCGGAGTTACGGTTAGGGTGGTGGTTCTCGCGGGAAGATGCTTAGTCGCCCGCCTCTCCCGCGGCGACCATCACCGGCCACCGCCACCGCACCTCCGGGTTTAGGGTTTAGGGTGGTGACCGGAGTTAGGGTTAGGGTGGTGGTTCTCGCGGGAAGCCGCTTAGTCGCCCGCCTCTCCCGCGACCACCATCACCGGCCACCGCCCACCGCACCTCCGGGTTTAGGGGTTTAGGTTTTATTTTGTTAAGTTCAAATAAATATTGTGTGCATTTTGCAGGAACTATGGATCCACCTAGTCCCCTAGTCCGCAGAGACCTAGATTTGGAACACTTGCTCGAGGATATGATTCACGATGCCAATGAGGGATCTCCCTCGAGGTATCTGAACTCATCCAGTGAGAGAGAGGAGACCAACAGACAAGAGGAAGAAGCCCATGGACGTGTAACGCAGACCGACGAGGTATATATAAGATGTCAGATGATCGTCACTACATGTACCTAGTTGTATATATATTATGTTGACGAATGTTTCTTCTCTTAGGCCTCTACATCGAGTAAGAAAACCAAGCGCGGCCCAGCCAAAAAGTTGCTCCAGGGTACTGTTTATGAAATTACAGAGGTTTCAGGAGACGGCGAACCATTGGAACAAAGAAAACAAAACAACTATTTGTACAACAATGCGGAGATGTTGCTAGAGATCACACCCCGATCACTGTTCGGGAGTGGAATAAGCCCAAAGAGGCGGAATGGAGTGATGTTTATATCGACGATAGGTTCAAAGATGAACTTTTAATGACCTAATGCGACATTTCAAGCTGCCAGAATGTGACACTAAGGACGAGACTGCTGAAATGAGAAAGAAAGTCAAGCATTTTGCACTAAAGAAGATGGCCAAACTATTCAAGAACTGGAAGAAGTCATTATGGCAACAATATCAGAAGGACAAGAAAACCCCATTATTCGAAGGTTATCTAGCGAAGCAGCAGTCTTACTGGGATGCATTTGTGCTGTATAGGGGGTCAGGAGTTGTAGAGGAAAAGTCAGAAAAAACAAGATAAATGTTGTGAAGAAGAAATATCACCATAACTTGGGGCCACGGGGCTACGCGGCTGCCATGCCTAAGTGGGATGCAAAATAGAAAGAGCTTCATAATAAAGGGATCATTCCAGAACCAATTCGCTAAGAATGGGATTTGAGGGCAAGAAATTGGTTCCTTGGGCATGGGAGTACATATGACGAACTTATAGGGGACCTTGTTTGCAGTGAAGGGATAACGGTACCCATGACTGCATGGCTAAAAGTGGTCTAAGATATTAAAGATGGAATAAAACAGTTTTATCCCGATAGAGAGAAAGACTTGCTGACCTTGGTCCTCAGGAATCACGAACATACAGGACGAGTCCGAGGCCTTGACGGGAGTTTCACGTGGGAGACTGGGTTTCCTAAGGACCAAGGTACCTATAGAAGCCGAGAAAGAGCAAAGCAACGACGGGAGGAGGAGGAGACAGACAAGTTAAAGCAGCTGCTAGGAAGACTTGACAAGCAGCAGCAGATCGACGAACTTAGAGGAATATAGCGCTTGCAGCAAGATCCTCCACTCGGTATTACCGCCAACCCATCACAACGGAGAAGCAGCATCGTTGAATCGGAGGTCCCGTCTAACGATGTATCCTATACAGATGGCGGCCCCGGCTACCCCGTGGATGGAATTAAGGAGCAGATACCTTGTGAGCTCCATAAAAAATTGAAGAACGTATCTGTGAAGGTGGCGGTCGGATCGGCTTTGCCTTGTCCGCCTGACGCACGTTGGCATGGCCGTGATATTCCACCCGGCTATGCTAAAGTCGGGGTGGATCAAATCATAAAGGAGTGGGAGTCAATGGATCTTGACATCCCTAGACCTGAAGGTGAGATCACACTGGGAGAAGTACTTGGTGGGATCATTCTCTGGGAAAAGAACAATATACGGTTTCCAGGCTCGGCTCTAAGGATAACACTACCACCTCCGAGTCGTCACAGGTCTCCTTCACCGCCACCTCCATCACCTCCAAGAAGCCCACCCCATGATGACTACGACCACCACATCCCGAGTCCATCTCGATCTCCGTCGCAGGCTCAGTAGTCTTCGCCGCCCGCTAAGGACAATAAGCGGAAGCGTGCTCCGTCAGTGAGTACTAAAGGACGCGGCAGCCCAAAACGGAAAATGTCGCCCCTCCCAACAGTGCCTCATCAGAATCTTCCCATCAGACCTTATGATCGTACTGATGCAGAATCTGCAGCAATATCAAAGGCCGAAGTGGCGGCGCATTTTGAGAAGAAGAAACCCGAGCCCGCTCTGGTATACACCGAGAAGCAAAAGGCATATGCACTTGATTTTCTGAACACACCATCGCAATATGATTTGCACCATAAGCCAGATGACTATCTACGCACATTTAGAAAGAAGTGGGGAAGAGCAAATCAAGTAAATCAAGCAAATCAAGTGTAAGCGGTAAAAAATCAGCAAGCACAGGTGCAAGCGGGACCAAAAATGCAATCAGTAAAAAAATCAGACGTTCCCCTTCTCGGACAACAGGCAAAACAAACGATCGCACCCCTCAAGGTGGTTTCACAAAACGTTCCACTCCTCGCACAACAGCCACTTGATATGGCAATAGCTGCGGAGTTGACGGCAGCATGGAAATTACACTTGATGAACTGTTAGGCCCCCAACTCGACCATCTACCCAAGATGCCACTAGCCTCTAAATATGTCGCAGGTAAGGATTTGGTCAGCAAAGAGAGGCTGAGAGAACTGCCAACACAAATGCGGAATCTCCATCAATGGTACTCGATGGTCATAAAGCAGGGGAGAATATTTATCGTAGCCAATGTCCCACATGAGTACTACTTCAGACCCTAAGAGGTCCATATTGAGTTTCCAGAACTGTTCCAGTTATACCATCTCGATGCCCTGGACAAATCAATCCTCAGCTGCTATTGTCTGTAAGTTGTTGAATTTATTGTCTACATGTTCGGTTTTTCAGTTGTTTAGTTCAGAACGTGTAATTATCCTTATTATGCAGAATGAAGATGCTGGAATGTAAAAGAAAAAGAATCTATAATATTGGGTTCATTGACCCAGATAAAGTGCATATAGCCACTCTAAGGGATAACCCCGAGGAGACGGAGGTAAATATTCTAAGGTTTCTACTGGAGCAAAATTTCTCTGATCACATACTGTTTCTTTACAATTTCAGGTGAGGGTCTTACTATGATGTACACATTCACTTTTGATTAGTCGATGCTAATAAGTATAACTGATGAGTTACTGATGTATATATAAATGTTTGCAGCTTCCACTGGGTTCTGCTAGACATTCAACTTGATAAGGGAAGAGTTGATGTCATGGACCCATAAAAGAGAAACCTAGAAGATTTCTGCAGCATGCAGGACATGCTCGAGAAGTAAGTTTCGCGCTATATCGGATCTTTCGTTGATTTTCTGAAATATCAGGTAATGAATAACTCATTCATTCATTTTCTTCGTCGGGCAGGGTTTGGATCAGGTTCAAGCGCGAGGTTACGGGTGTATTTAGTGAGAAGCTGACGTTTAAGGCGGTCTCGGTAAGTAGCACGTGATATGTCCGCGCATCTCTTTACTTCTAGTTTCAATACAATAATGATGCTCTAGATTATTATTTTGATTGAATTCTATTCTCGTAAAGTGCGTGAGGCAGCCACGGGGGTCGAATCTATGTGGATTCTACGTTTGCGAGTTCATTCGCACGTTTACCACCGAACACAACGATTATAGAGTAGACGTAAGCAATGCATTCACACCATCATTTTATTGTCGTCACCTTTTGTTATCATGATTGATATTCATATTGATCTTCTTTTTCTTATATATAGTTCGAGAGAATGCAGGATCAACTACTACCAGAACAACGCGTACTAGCAATTGCGGAGGAGCTGGCGTGATTTATTTTCAGAGAGATCATAGACGATGCCGGAGAATTTAGTGTGAATAGGCGCTACTGATCTTCATGTAATCGAACTATTTTGTGCTCTAGTCCCGGTATTCTGTGATCTCCATGTAACTATGTAAATTGTATATATTTGTACGCTTGATTTTGTAATCCAAGTTATCTTATATATATGCAAGAACGTATATGATATGTGGTGGCGTACAAATATTCAAAAACCATTTTGAAATGAAAAATAAATAAATAAAATAATACAAAATGAATTCTCTGCCGTGGCAGAGAAGGGAACTAATGTCATGGCGAGAGAAATCACTAGTCCAGGTAATGCTGCGCATGGCAGAAAAGCGCAAAATGCTGTCGTGGCAGAGACCCACTAGTCCCGGTCCGTGGCACCAACCGGGACTAGTGGGGGTGCACCCTGAGCGTGCGCAGGGACAGCCACGTGGGCACCAACTAGCCCTGCTGGTAACTGGGCCGGGACTAGTGTTGGGCCTCTAGTCCCGCTTGATTAGTCCCGGTTCAAAAACCAGGACTAAAGGCCCTTACGGCCCGGGACTAGAGGCCCTGTCTCCACTACATTAAGACATAAGACATATTGTGTGAAGCAGACAAACAACACACAATACTGGAATCAACATTAAACGACGGTATAATCTATAATCGAAAGGGTAACTACATCTATATATTGGGCATGGCTATGGTAGGAAAGAAAACTTAGTACATGCTAGACTGGTTGTCCTTTTGATAGAGATTTTGCAGCGCCATGGAGCATGTACCTATGAAAAGGTAGTTATGAGCATTCTCAAATAAACATGAGTCATATATACTCCCTCTGTCCTAAAATAGATGTCTCAAATTTGTCAAAATTTGAATGAATCTAGACACTATTTAGTATATAGATTCATCCAAAATTTGAAAAATCAAAGACATTTATTCTTGAACGGAGGGAGTATGAACAACTGTTGCAGTTCTAGTATTAACATCAGAAGCAAGGGGAGCACTAAATTAAATTTAGTCGCCAAAAAAACCAAATTATAAAATTGAAGATAAAAACTCACGCATTTAAATTACTTTGAAGTTGTTGAAGATTTTATGAACCTGTCAGCTTCATCTGGAAGGTAACCTCCAACAGCATCATACATCAAGCATAATTCGAATCACTGGATGCATTAGTAAGCTAACAAACATCTACATACAAATGGTGATATTTCTCCAAGTAACATCACATACTACTACAAAATTCCGTGTCAGCTAACTGCTACTCTAGTTTTCAACCACTCGATCAGACTAATCATGTATGGAATCTTGCTAGCATGAACCATCCTCTCTAATGAAAAATAGCTCAGTTCACAAAGGATGTTGGACAAAAAATAGGAAAAGTTTGCCATCACAAGAGAGCAATAGAAAGTTTTGACAGGAACTGCAGGGTAAACTGAACGTATAGGGGCATATGACACGAAGACAACGGGTAGGCCTTCCAAAACAGTGGGTGAGTAGTAAGCTAGAAGTTGAATGCATCCCCTTATAAAAGTCCATAGTAACAAAATAACCAACACCTGTTTAAGATATGATTCCTCCACCAAATGATATAGCGTTGAGATGGCCTGGTCAATCTAATGTAAAATGGAAACAACAACTGTTACTCTCTCCGTTTTAAAATATAAGATGTTTTATCTTTGTGAAGCAAATGTATCTAGACTTATTTTAGTGTCTAAATTCACTTCAAATATGAATGAACTTATATACTAAAACAAGTCTAGATACATTCTCTTCACAAACCTAAAACATCTTATATTTTAAAACAGAGGGAGTACTTAGTAATCTACAGTCAAATGCGAAGATTTTAAATCAGAAAACTTGTCTAGTGGTGAAGTCGGCATAATAGTGGACTTAAAATTTGTATAGGTGGCCATGAAAATGTGAGAAATCCCATATAAGTACATGTCCATGGCTCCATTTAACATCGCAGATTCCGAATACAACAACTTATATCGAATGAAGCACCTTACATCTCAGCTCCGGATATCAACATCACCACCAGATTGCCTGTTGTTTACATAACTAGCAGGGTGGCCCTCACAATTGCGAGGACATCATTTTTAATGCATTGAAAGTAGTTCACATAAATAGATAGATATATGTGTGAATTTCTTGATTTATTTGTGTGTGTTGTAATTTATTAATACTTTCTCTTATAATTTTAAAATATGTTGCGCATGTCCATATTTTGATCGGACTCCAAATATATGTTAGAGAGATGCTTTAGCAAGGTTGAAATAGTGTTTTTTTAACTCTCACTTCAGTGTGGACCAATCGAAGTCTTTAGCTTGTATGACGGGCACCGGGTCAATAGTCCGCCATCCCCGCCAACTCATCTCACATAGAACATCCGCTAACACGCCAAGAAGCAAAGTAACCATAGATCAACCTGTCACGATTAGTTATAATGACCATAATGGTTTACATAATGGAACCAAATCCATTATACATGTCCTTTAGAAAATTCGATTATCTCCTTGCCGACTAAGAGATTAAATAACAATTTGGAAGCTTGTCTTTTGAGAATTGTGTTCCTAGAAAAGTTGTGATCAACAGTATTAGTTAGTAGGGTAATATACTATTCATCAAATCGTGATATGCAAAGGCGTCATGTACATTTAACACACTGTGGATCATATTCAAACTTGTCTTTTTCTTGCTCTTCGTGTTAAGCTTTGCGCCAAAAAAGAAATAGTCATATACTTGTATTGGCATGTTACCTATACACATTTAATGTGGTTAGTCTAATTTATGTACTATACATTGGGAAATGTGTTTTCTTTAAGATTATTTTGCAGATATCATTCATTGATTTTTATCCCGGGGCAAGGTACTATATCATTATTGTTATTGTATGATTCGCGTGCTTCAAATAATCCACAAAAACATGTAGGATGTACACCATTCTCTGAGAGGACAGTTCACGCGGTTCATTATCCACCATGTCCATTGTGCTCTATCTCTCCTCCTCTCTATCTCTCAAGTCACATCCACTATATACACACTTCATCGATGCTCTTCGAGCCAACTACCCTATGTCAGTGAGTCGCATGTGTTGCAATGCGCCACTTGTCAATCCCTACCGGTACATGCACGATTAACCTATGTGAGATAAGTTTCTGCCACATGGCCACACTCCTGGTTTTAGATAATGCAACAACATGTGTAGTTGCCATTTTTTGGTGCAAAAAAGGTTTTTTAAATGCATGGTTAAACTAATTTTGAGTTTGTTAGCATTTTTTTTGGAAACATGTCATTTTGTTTGGATTTTTTTATTGAAATTTTGAAGTTTCATGTAAACATGTAGAACCTTTCTTTGTTTTCTCTATTATGTTTTGATCTTTGATCGTAAAACTTTAGAAGCCATCATTGTGCATTTAATATTATGTATTTTCCTTTTGGAACTTTGGTTGAATAATTTTTAAGCTAGCCCTTGAATTTTTGGACGCTCATCTTTGTACCGTTCGAATATTCACCTCAATAGTTGGATATCCCCTATATTATTTTTGAAGTTGTTTAATTTGTATATTTATGAAAATAAATCATGTTCTATTTTACTGCAGTGATTTTGAAACCAAGTAGTATATTTATTTAAGGGGAGTGCTACCCGGCTGCGCAGCATTTTGCTAGATCCGTGTGGTGGAAGCCTCCCACTCTTTCTTGCATACATGTAATTTTACGTTTTCTAGATTCCTTTTTTTGTAAATTTCTAAAATGTTTTAATTCTTAGACTGTTAGCTTGATTAACGATCCGTTTTCACCCATAGTTCATTTTTTGGAAAGGTTTGACATATTTTCTCCATATAATAGTTTTCACCAGTAGATCATAGATGTTTGCAAAAACACATTATTTACAAAATTTCAACAAAGAGAAAAAAACACATATTAATCCATGTGATATATTGCTAGCTACCTTCTACATACATTGGTAAATAAATGTGTTAGTACTATCACGGCGGAATATTTTTCAGTAGGAGACGACGCTCCCGTCAACTCTGAGACGTCTGTGTTGACTTCATCAATCTCAAAACCTGCCAGATCAATATATTAGGGTCAATCTTTCAGAGGTACTCGTAGGGATAGATAGATTGTGTGTACGTGTATTCATATGTGAGAGTTCTGTGTCAGTACTTGGTTTCGCAAAAGAAAAAGTCTAGCTTGTTAGGTGCTTTGGGTTTAAACAAACAATTAATATTGTAACACTTTACGTTTTACGTACTCAACCAAGCTAGAGATTAAAGACGTGACAGAGGGTGGATGTGTGTATATAGAAATAAAATTCCGTTACGTAATTTAGTTAAATCCTAACCATCGTTTTCAGATCTAACTATCATAAATCATTCTGATGATGTGGATTAACGTGGTGCCCCGAAAAACAACATTATATTGCTTTTAGTATATAATAGATAGATGCACCTGTATGTTCCATCCGTCAAGAATCCGAAATGAGCAAATACTTGTGTTAGCAACTTAGCAAAGGAAAAATTGAGCTGTACTTAAGATGCAACATAGCATATTTACCTCCTTGCTCATCATCAACAATGCTTCAGGTGCTTTATTTTCTGAAGAAAACTACACCTAGGTAAGATAGTAAATACTGTATCCACAATCTAGCATGAAGCCCCATTTCTACGTAGTCAGGTTCGCAAGCTGTCAGACCACGAAATAAGACATTTGTATCCAATTATCAAATAAATTAACCAGAAATTGAGTAAAAGGCATATACAAGAAGAGGCTGATGTAGTAAATCTTACGTCCCACAAACATGTTAGAGCATGAGGAAAAAGATACTGAAATGAGAGACTGGGACGTGGGTGTGTGTTAGAAAAGAATTAGGAAATTACCTGGGAGGGTCCTGTTGTAGTTAGGGGAGGTATTGAACAAGCGCTAGAGATGCTCCATACAACAGAATTTTCACTTATGGCCGCACCCGCACGATGACTTGTATGCACCGCCATACACTTCAAAGAAAATCAGGAGCTGTCGTGGGACGATGCATCAGTGGCACTGCATGCTCTTCGTCAGTGGCGGAATTGCAGTGGCGGTGCCCCACTCGGGAGAGAGGAGGCTGTGACTGTGAGGGGGAGATCCAAATGCATGTATTTTCTTGGATTTAAATAAAAAAGTTTGAGATAGCATAGAACAAATTTAAGTAAGACTAAATATGTAAGAGATATTAAAGGAAGCATGTATGATCAAGATTACCTGTCCAGCAACCATGTTCACAAATGTTGGTTTCGCAGGTGGTGCGAATAATCGGTGAATAAGAATCCCAGAGAAAATCCCCTCCAAAAAAATCCGGAGAAATAAGTAGGACAATCCCTGAAGCAAATGAAGAGCAAGTCATTTGTTTATGTAATGATTGCGTCAATGAAATTACAGGAAAGAAAAGTAGTGGCAGGCAAACAAATAGTGAACCCTAAGCACCGAGTCGAAATTAGAATCCTAGGGCGACCACTGCCATATCTGTCTGACTACCGAACCTTGCCGGCGCTGTCACTGGAGATTGCGTTGTGGTACAGAACGAGGCGAAATAGAGGGAAAACCCCGATTGCGTGGGTAGCCTTTTAGCCGTCCTCTTGTGCCGTTCCCTCCGGCGGCGCCGGCGTAGGAGTATTTGCGGCGCAACCATGACTATAGGAACGATGTCTGTTCTCGTTTTTCCTTCTCTTCGACGGTGTCTGTTCGTGTACGGCTGTACCTACAGAAGGCCGCACTGGAAGGCCCATATGTCGTTCTACAGCCCGACAAACCTGCTGATACCTGACTCATTTTGCGGAGAAGCAGCGCAGCAACGGAGCTGGAGTGGATTTTCGATGGAGATATCGTTTTCAATGTTTCGCGAGTAAGTTAATCAAGATTGACCCTTAGGGTCCGTTCGGGCAACCCTCTACTCCTAAAAATCTGGTCGCTCCGCTCCGCTCCCTGCCTAGATCGCTCTGCTGATCAGTTTAGCGATCAATGTTCCATTCGGTGAGGCTCCGCTCTGGGAGCAGTAGGCTGGCAGCCCATTTAAATTAGATGTAGCCCGCAGGTACAACAGGTTTTGGCCCAGTAGTATAACAGGATTTGATCCCTATATATAAAACTTGTCTAAGCTGAATAGTTGGTCCGGTCCGTGATCTTTTATCTAATTTCCGTCTATCACGTATATACGTACATAGCAGCTAAGCATAACAGTTACTCATGTTGATGGATTTAGTGCTAGCTAGCTAGCTAGCTTATGATGTGCAACACATGAAGTCAAAACGATTTGCCAGAGGAAAAAATTATACTAGCGCAAAACAACATGTCTCTCCACCTATGGGGATGGACATTCATGCATGCTGTGTATAAGGCCTGCATACAAGAGAAGAGACCCGACCATACAAATTGAGATGGGTGAGAGATCGGGTTTGGTACATACGACACACGACCAGGAGACTCACCGTGGATGTCTGGAAGCGGCGGATGGGTCCTCATTGCGTAGGACTTCGAGACGGCGGCCGGAAATTCGTGACAGCAGCAGATCAGCTCGTGGCGGCAAAATAGATAGAACCAGTCCACGAGATCCTGGTGGACTTTCGAATCAGATATGTTGGTCCAGTCTCAACGGCGGCGATTGTTTTGACTTGATCGGCGGCGCAGGACGAGGATAGGCACTAGGGTTCAGCTGCCATGGACTTTCACGAGAGAGATGAGGATAGTGGATAAACGAGAGATGATGTCAGGAGAGAGACAAGGGCGTAACGTTTCATTGCATTTGTCCACTTAACGGTGGCAGTAAGCCGTAATTTCTCCCCACTCCGCATTTTCCCTGTTGGTGGAGCGACGATACGCTCGCTCTGCGTTTTAGCGCTAAAGGATGGAGCGCTCCGTCCAGTCCGATTCGCGGAGGGACTGCGTTCGGCCCAGCTCCGCTCGCTCCGCCAGCAAAGTCAAGAGCTGGAGCGTTGCCGAACGGGGCCAGATGGCCATATCGGACGGTCCAGACTCTCAAAGCGTTGTGGAGGCTTCTAGCTAGGTAGATTATACTGTTTTTTAATTTGTGGAGCAGCAGCCCAGCAACAAAGCTGGAGTGGATTTCCGACGGAGCCATCGTTGTTAACAACGTTTCGCGAGTAAGTTAATCAAGGTAGACCCTTTAGATGGCCAAATCGGACGATCCAGACTCCCAAACCAAAACGTTGGGTAAGACGCACATGCATTTCAAGATAAAGTTTGACCAAAAGAATTAATAAAACAATATCTCGATTCTTTATATATACATCAAATTTAGTAAAAACAAATCTTAAAATATGGCACGTCTTATTGATTGGATAGGAGGACATACAATATTAAAAAAAATGGGATGGAGATCAAATAATATTTACCAGGAACTCCTAGATCGCCATGATTGGCGTAGTAGACGACGATATGGTCATCGGGGTCGCAAAAAAGTTGTTAGCGTTTACATCTTCCCCAATGTAGTCTTTGGGAGCTCCCTTGTAGATGTCGATGCCGTTGGGGTGGTAGGTCGCAAGGCTGTTGTACCCTGCATCGCTGGCTTGCTTCTTCCCCATTGTGTGGACCAGCCTACGGAGAACATTGTGTGTCGCTGACCTATGGACACAAGTAGTGGCGTACCTTAGGGAGGGCCATTGCCCCCCCTCTCTTAAAATTTACTTCTAATGCTAGTTGATAATTATCATAATTTTGCATCGTACATATCATAATACTTCATATTATTAGCTCCCTCAACTATGTTTCCCCCTCTCAGTTCATCGTCAAGCTTGGCTATGGGCACAGAGGCGATTGCAAAGGTGGATTATCACCCATGCTCTTATCCTTGTGTGGTTATCAATATTACATAACCAATAACATATGCCTTATGTGTAAGAATATCCGTACGACGATATTTGTTGATTGCTTTTTGTTGTTTTCACGAACATGTGTTTTTGTTCGTCGTCTGATTGTGTAGAGTTACGTGCATCATCTTATTTATTTTGTCCCCGTCTTCATTTGTGGTGGGTGTTTTGAGTGCCTATTCGCTTGTTTTACTAACTTCGCATGCCGAGCTTTTCCTGTCTTTTTGAATCTACCCATTGTAGAGTGGTGAGCCTCGACAAACGCTATGTTTGACATCGTGTCTCCAAATCAGAACACGGGATATATATATAGGAAAAGAGAACATAGTGTTAGTACATAAACATCATAGTCTCCAAATCTTCTAATTAGTACGCTTGAATAATGCAATAAAAAGGTTGTGTGCATCAGATGATGCAGAGGCCGGGGCTATGTTCCCCATTTCGAAAAAAATAATCATCATTAGTGAAGGACATTAACTTTAATTGATCATCCATTAGAGCACATAATGAAACTTGTAAGGAGAAAATTAGAAGATTCACTTACAGATATATTAAAGTTGACTTGATTGCCTGCTTGTTCTAGGTGAGATTGGGGTCGAGATGTACAATCTGGAGATCCTACTGATCTCCTTGGCTCTGGTCTTCCCGCTGCTTCGGCACACTCTCAGATCGGACTAGGGTTTTAGGGGATTAGCGGCACCAGACCAAAACATATGTGAACTCTCTGACACAACAAGTCTCCAGATTTCCACCCTTTATATGTGTGTTGGCAACGGGAACTAGACCATATATTAGTTAGAATGCCCCCGATCAGGGCAATTCTGTTAAGATAAGGGAGGGTGTGAATGCTAGTTCACGGACCCTTTCTCCTTAACATTATGTTCCTTTTTTACTCTATCTTTTGTCTCTTAAACCTGACATATCAACTAACACATAGCACCACAGTCACATTTTATATTTGAATTCTATATATTGCTATGTATGAAGGTAGAGCAAAGAACTCCAAATTATGTGTAACAAAGGACTAAGCAGTAGAAAGCTTTAACGCCCATTCAAGGAGTTGGGGCTTCAACTTTTGGGATTGGAAGGCCCGTAGCATAAGATAATCATCGACTAGTTTAAGTAGAGCTGCCTGTCTGGCGGTCCTTGAATATAGTACACGATTATTCTAGCCTTTCACAATCCAAGGACACAAACTGCGACACAAATCATCCAAGTACCCGAAGCAATGACCTGGTGTTCGGACTGAATGAACTGGTCCGCGGGAAGGACCAATTGTTGCCATACCACACTCGCTCCGCGTGTGAAGTGGTTGGGACAAGCGAGATGGAAGGGCGGTGGGAGGCAGGGAAGGTCCATGTTTGAGTGCGGTCATTTTTGCTTGTGATTTCCTATGTTTTTGCATGCAGAGATCTGAACTTTTTGATGAACACGGCAGCGCTTCATTCATTAATTATAAACGAAAATATCACAAGAATAAATCAAAGGAAAGCAGCATACTACTTTACATTAAGATTTTATTTTTAAACGAGCCATTAGGAAAGTACAGAAGCAGGGAAAAGCAGAGGAGATAGCAGAGTACATTGACTGTACATTACGAAAAGGAGGAGGGACATGCAGAGTAAAAGGAGGGCAAAGCAGAGCACACAGCAGTACGGAGGACGGAGCAGAGTATATCGTTTGTCTTATTTTTTGAGACGGAGAGCGGAGTACATTGTGACAGTCAAGGGAAGTTGCCTGTTGATCTTGTACTTGTACCACAGCGAGATTTCGAGGCGCATATGCATCATGGAGTTTACAACAGCGCAGGGCCGGCTCTATGTTTTTCACGGCCCTAAGCAAAGTCGATGAACATAGGCCCTTAAGGCTAATGTATATATAGACATATTAATTTTTTATTATATATGTATCTACTAGCATTTTAAAATAAAAGTTAACATTCAACCAAACATTTTAGTCTCAAAATATAATAAATAGTATTAGTTGCTAGTTTGATTACTTCAAATAAGAAATAATTCCAATGATAATAAGTCAGGAGCGAGGATCAGGGCCTCCCGCTGGTGAATTGGTGATCCCCGATAGACGATAGACGACCTACGAATCTGCAATCGTCGATCGAGTCAGGGAGGCAGGGCCCTAGAGATCGAGCCACGGAGTCCGGCCGATTTCCGAAGAGTCGAGGAGAAGAGAAGAGAAGGGAGATCACAAGTTCGCGACGCGTTGTAACCCATGCGGCCAGCGTCGTAACGCGTCGTAACTCGTAAGCCTTGTGCCTCGTGTCATAGTGAGCCTTTTTGATTTCCTGCTCGCATGATGTGCCCGGTTTCCAGGCCCTGCTCGTTTCTCGCGTCGTGGGTAGCATATGTATATCCGTATATATATACTCCCTCCGGTTGCAAATAAGTGTATGTCTAGCATTTGGCCAAGTTAAAATTTATTAAATTTTTATCAACTTTATAGATAAATATAGTAACATATATTACATCAAATTAACATATTATTAAAGTAAATTTAAAAACATATCTATTGGTATTAATTTAGAGTCATAAGTATCACTACTTTTTTTATAAAAATTAGTTAAACATTATTAACTTTGACTTAGGACAAGGCTAGAAGTACACTTATTTGTAGACAGAGAGAGTATGTAGGTGAGTAGAGTATAAATTTTTGGGCCCCCTCCGGCCGTGGGCCCCTGGCCGATGCCAGGGTCGCCATACCTTAGCGCCGGCCCTGCAACAGCGTTGCTCCCCTGAGGCCACTATTGGAATTGCTCTAAGGTACAATTCATTAGAGGGGTGACCTTTTAAGTATTTATTTTAACTATGATAACATGTTAAGAAACACTTTATTCTAAAATATTTGTTAAAATTTAGATAAATCTAGACACTATTTCGTATATAGATTCGTCCAAAATTTGAAAAACCTAAGACATTTATTCTAAGACAAAAATTTTAAACTAGGTCAGACCAGTCAAACCAGGTTTGCACAATCTTACATGCATATAACCCCCGTGAATAGCTCCAGCCCCCAGATGCCGCCCTCACCGGTTCGTTCGCCTTTACATACCGTGTGGGTGCGGTGATCCGGGCGGCCATCATCGATCCCTTCGTCTCCCACGAACTCCCATGGTATCGTACACCATCAGAAAGTGACAAATAAGATCGTCAATTACTAGGAGCTATAGCGGCCATGAGCACCAAGAATCAGAAGCAGCAGCAGCATCATGTAGGAGTGCAGATGGTGGTGGCAGCCATGGCCACTCCTTGTGCCATCAAGCTCCTGCTCTTCGCCATCCCCCTCGCCCTCGGCTTTGCGCTCGGCATCGTGGCGACGCTCTCCCTCGTAAGCTCCACGACGTCTTCCGCCCTCCCCGGCCTCTTCTTCCCCCCACCACCACCAGTGGCAAACCTTCTTTCCACCCCGGTACGTGCGCTCCAGCCACCGCAGCCAGTACTTCAGGTGGTGGCGCCGGCGCCGGCAGACTCTGGCATTAGAGCGGATGGTAATAAGCATGCAGCAGCAGCAGTGCCCGTGATCGTGGGGTGGGAACGGCCGGCTACTACGGCCGCTGCCATTAGTGACGACGGCGACGACGAGGAGCTGATGTCGCTGGCGGCTGCGGCGCCGAGGGCGGTGGCGGCCGGCGCGCCGAAGGTGGCGTTCCTGTTCCTGGCCAAGTGGGACCTGCCGATGGCGCCGCTGTGGGAGAAGTTCTTCGAGAGCCACCGCGGGCTCTACTCCATCTACGTGCACACCGACCCGGCGTTCAACGGCTCCGTCACGGAGGACCAACAGTCCGCCTTCCACGGCCGACACATTCCCAGCAAGGTAACCGGCCGATCGAGCAGTAGACTCATTAAGTTTGGTTTATTTTCTTGCTCATTTCAGAAAAGACTAATTGATGATTCCTCCGATGGATGAACTCGCACATCCCATGCATGGCGCGCGGCATTCATGCATGTGTAATTTTTCGGGCTTTCAAATGTGCGTGTAACCAAAATGCATGCATGGTTTTGGGTGCTTAGATCTACGAGTGCGGTGACACGGAGATGGATCGAATGTCTTTTTTTCCTCTTCCATAACGATAATATAATACTCCGATCCGATCATAATCTAATAGTCAGGAGATGATTAGCTAGTAAAGGACTACTAGATTAGCTAGTAAAGGACGACACGGCCGGCCGCATGTGCCGGAGCTAGCTAGCCTAAGCATATGGCAAGGAAGCGCGGAGTTCCCACAGGCAAAGAAAGGACGCGATCACGCGATGCCTGCAAAGGACGCTTTTGTTTCTTTGCGTTGCATGTCATCTTCCTTCTCTGTACTAGTAGTAGTTTGGAAGGATTTTTTTTATTTCAAATTGCTCAATGGGACTCCCGTCCTTCACCTTTCTATATTTTCTTTCCGAGGATGGAAAATGTTGGTCTGCCATTTTTTTCTAAGAGGCTACCAGTAGTTTTTTATTCTGGAGGGAGTACTTTGGCCGAGAATGGCGTGCCTCGTGCACTTCGTCGTAACGTGTGGGATCCCAAGTCCCACTTATAGTTCATTTTGCCTTCTCTAGTGCAAATTTTTGTGTCAAAATTTACATACAAAAGGGACAATAAACTATAAGTGCGTGGTACACCCTACATCGTGGGCTAATCGAGGCCTAGCCAACCACAGCACGTAAAGCACCACGCGCCTGCACCACGCCACTCACGGTAGTCTCGCCGTTACACAAACCGTTTGCAGTTGAACGTGTCTGTTCCTTTGTTGATATGACGGTTTTTTGCAAGTATTTTTCTCGATAACACCGTAATTTTCTTTCATTTTTAGTTCAGTGCCGCAGTAGTATAACCACACTGACACTGGCTAGTGGCCATGCATGGACTCGCTAGCTAGAGATAATACCGTCTCCGGACTACTCGATCGTCGTTTGCACAAAGCCAAATTTGGATATTTCTCCCGGTTCTCTAGACCGAGCCCATGCCTTCCCCACATGGCGTGCCTCGTGATCATCCACCTTGCCAACCTCGGAAGACTTGTTGAGCTCGTCAAAGACGAAACTGGCAGGTCAAGCTACATGTGATGCGAATATACTAGTGCACTTTGCGTATGCATGTATGCATGGGTATGCATGTATGCATGGGTCTAGAGAATCGCCCCATCCTGCTGCCTTGCATAACAAATTTTCACGCCGTCCGTGTAGTCGCTATGAGGTGATTTTGTCTCTAGCTAGCTACTGTAGTTGATATCATGGTGTAACATTTAAGAGCATATATATACTACAGTACTATGTCACATCGTTTTTATTAAATCTGTGACGAGGATGACACAACAAGTACAAGGTAAAATGGAGCCACATCGGTTTTGTTAAATTTGTCATGGCGACTGCGTTTTGAAATATATATATCATTGTATGATGACACATAGTAGTTACTTATTATCATATATATATGTAAATGATTTATTTTTGTGATGACACGAACAGGAGGTAAGATGGGGTCACATCAACATGGTGGAAGCTGAGCGGCGTCTCCTGGCGCACGCACTGCTGGACCACTCTAACGCCCGCTTCATCCTCCTGTCCGAGTCGCACGTCCCGCTCTTTGACTTCCCCACTGTCTACTCCTACCTCGTCAACTCCACCAACGTGTACGTGGAGTCTTACGACGAGCTCGGCGGGACGGGGCGCGGGCGGTACAAGCGCGCCATGTCCCCCGTCGTCGCCCCCTGGCAGTGGCGCAAGGGCTCACAGTGGTTTGAGCTAGACCGTGCCCTCGCAGCCGATGTCGTCGCCGACGACGTCTACTTCCCGGTCTTCAAGAAGTTCTGCAAGCGCAACTGCTACGCCGATGAGCACTACCTGCCGACGTTCCTCCACATCCGGCACCCAACGAGGGCTGCCAGGCGGAGCGTGACGTGGGTCGACTGGTCCCACGGCGGGCCGCACCCGTCGCGGTTCACGAGGATGGAGGTCACGGTGGATTTCCTGCGGTGGCTCAGGGGCGGGACGACGTGCGAATACAATGGGAGAACCACCAACGCCTGCTTCCTGTTCGCCAGGAAGTTCCTGCCCAACTCGCTCACCCGATTCATGAGATTCGCGCCAAAGGTCATGGGCTTCGGGTGAAGCACCCATCATCGTGCGATTTTCTTTACTTTAGGCCGGATACACTGTCACACCATTCTTTAGTTGATGTTCACACGCCTGTTCGGCGGCTCTCTATACATGTAAATGATTTTCGTCCATTTTACTTTCAGATTTCCTTTTGTGATGGCCAATATATATATACATAGCAAATGTAAGAGCATACGAAAGAGAACAATTTGTTTCAAAAGAAAGAAACAGAAGAATTATAATTAATCAAGAGACCCTTGACGACACTTATTTTGGGAATTTTGGTGTGTTAAGATTGGGACCGCACTGAAGCCTTAGCCTTTCTTGTGTGCTTTTGTTGGATCTTCTGATTGCAGGTATATTTTCAAGATTTAGAGCCTATTGATTTTTCAAAAGCGGCACATGGCCCATATTCTAGTCAACTAATCTCTTTTGGTGTTTCGTGAGCTTTTCTTTCTCAACACTTCCTTAAGTTGTGTGGCTCTATCATGTACCAACAAAGAGGCTTCTACTTCACACGTATTGTTTTCAATGATATGCTAACCCCTCTCCTAGCAATGTTTCACTTAGCAGAAAATGCCAGGATAAAACAACAATTGGAGTGGAGTCATGAAACTTTTCTGGCAATGGAAGAGTTGTGCTCACTCAAAATATCATCATAGGGACATTTGAGTGACCCCTGATCTTGCTTCCTCATGAGATAACCAAGATCCATTTCTCACGATCACACACTAGTGAGATTTGCCTCAAGGTGTTTTGACATGCTTGCCGTTCTACCTCGCCGCAGGCTCGCCGTGGTGATGGGTCGTCGGCGGTGGGGCTGTTGTTGCGCCGGGGGCCTCTGATTCGTCTGTGGAGGGGGCCCCTCCCTGCGAGAAGGTCGTCGGCGCCGCCGGTCTTCGCTGCGTTCGTGGAGGCGGCCGCTGGAAGGGCGAGCGGGAGGCGGCGCCGATCCTATTTTCCAGCAGGTTGACTCGCGGGAGGAAGTGCGCACAGACGTGGCCCCTATGCGTGGGCCTCCTGCCGGGAAGGGACCCGTATCGGGCACGGGGTGGTACTTCATTGCGAGGAGACTGGGAGTTGGTGACATGGTTATACCCTACGGGTACGTAACTTTAGCATACCTGGTCCAGCCCAAGGAAGGCCCACAGCAGATATACACTGGCCCATGAAGATTTTCGGGTGGCCAAGGCCCATGACGCCTTCGAGTCCTTGGAGAACAAGACTAGCACGGACTAGGAAATTCGAAGGGGTACGACCCCAGAACTTGTAACCGACTAGGACTATGCCCAGGACCTGCCTAAGTCTATATAAAGGCCAGGAGGGCACGTCCTAGATCTCTCGACTCATACTTTCGCACACGCATCCACGCCAGATCGAATCTGCACACCCTGTAATCTTCGGTTCCGCCGTAATCAAGAGCAGACAAGCAGGAGTAGGGTTTTCCCTCCGGGGGCCTGAACCTGGGTAAATCTCGTGTCCCCTGGTTGCTTGTCTGTTAACCGTGCCACGATCTCCAGCATCCCCATCTTCTCCAAAACCCAAGTCCATAACAATGGGCATCGACGAGATAAAACCTCGTCAATTGGCGCCGTCTGTGGGAACTGGGGCTGCTGATTGTGCGGTCGTGACGGTTCCGACCCGATCGATCTACAACTCCGCGGCGACGGAGAATCACCTCCTCTTCGGCGCTTTCGACTTCACCGCCCACTCGCCGGCCACCATGAAGGATTTCGAGCCCGTAGGCGACGGACTCGAAATTCTGTTCGGAAGTTTCTGCTTCCAGGTGGGTCAAACCGGCACCCTCCGTCTCCCTGAGCGGGTGCCCGTGCCATCAATCAGGCCATGTTCGTGGGCTCCACACCCCGTGCTACGCACGTCACCATCAACAGATGAGTTTTATAATAGCAGCAGCTGTAACACCGATCTGTGTGATCCACCTTCAGATGAGGGAACCTACGGTTCCGGATCCGAAAGCTGCGGCAGCAGCCGACCAATCTGCGAGCGCTATCTATGCGCCGCAATCATCCAGGGCGACGAGGAAACACCTCACCCGCCGCCCAACCGGAACGGCGAAAACGGCGAAACAGAAGAAGCCAGTCCCCCCCACCCAACAGGGAAAGCAACGGCCACGTCATCCAACTTAGCAAAGAAGGATGGGTGCAGGCGCGCCGTGCTGTCGCAGGCAACGCCGTCTTACCTGCAGACACCTCACGATTACATCGACTGAGGGCAAAACGCACTAGAGGGCTCCCCCCACCTCACGATTTCATCGATTGAGGACTAAAACGTGTATACCTGAGTAGCTGACAAATGTCAGGCAAACGAAAAGGGAACACACTTGATCAAAGCACTGCGTGCTCACAAACAAACAAATCTTTACAACAACAGGCACAACGTGCCTAGCCGAAATATACAAATTTTACATCTCTCTATCTATTTTCAGGTCCTATCTATTCTGAAGAATAACCTGAGCACGCTGCTCAAACAAATCTACAACCTGTTCGGCATACTGCCTTACAGCCGCGTAATGCGGACGCATGTTCCACTCGCCACCATCCGGTTGAAGAGGTGGCCCAGCTGCCACAGCAGCTAAATCTACGTCGGGACGGTGCACCCTCACAAGGGACAAGGCAGCCTTTACTCCTACGACGAGCTGCTGCCGCACCAGCTCCTTGACATTGCTAGCACTCCGAAACCTCGACAGAAGACCTGCAAGGGTAGTCGGCAAGGCATCCAAAGAAAACATGACGTGCAGCACTGAAGAAAGTGACGTCTGTACCTGGCGGAGCACCCGCGAAACTTGATGAACACGATCCTGCACCGTCGCCAAGGCTATGGTGCGATCACGATCCATCCAGAAGAAGCCGCCGGCCTCCATGTCCTGTTGAGTCAAGCAATTGACCCGAACAGCGACACGCTCTTTTTCTTCCCTCGGAGCAAGATTCGCACCTGCGACAACAGCACAAGACAAGAATAAGGCCAGCAGGCACATCCGAAGAACTGAGCCATAGCCCGAAAGAAGGATCAACTTACACTGCAGTTGCTCGGACAGCCGACCCAGCTCCGCCATCAAGTACTCCTCTCTGGCTGCGCCACGATCCGCCTTGGACTTCCAAACGTCGGCCCGGCCGCGTAGCACGAGCAACTCCCTCTTCAGACTGCGCACGCGATCCCGAAGGAAAGCAAGCTGCGCGGAGTCATCCAAGGATGGACGCAACGGCGTTGCGGATGGGGCATCAACAGGGTCAGCACCCGAAGGAACCTAGAACGACAGCAAACGAAAGAAACACAGACATTCAGCCAAGGATGGAGCACAACTCAGAGAAAATTCATTGAATATATAAAGCCACTACGTGGCACAAAGAAGATACTCATCAAGATATTTACAACAAAAGAAGACTACACACTACCCTACGTCTAATAGACCTAAGGCGCAGGACACTGAGTCGCCTCGGAGCCAGACTGCCTAGCCTTGGCTTCGCCCTGCTACCGCAGTGCGTATTCAGACAGCAAGTCAATGAGCTTGGGCCCATATCGTCTGCAGCGAGCGGAGTAGGCAGCGAAGGCTACCTCTGATCCATCCGCAGCCGTCGGCATCCGAGAGGTGATCTGGGGCAAGTCCAGCTCCGCCCCAGCCGCCATGGCCATCGCCAGCCCGACGGACGCGCCGATGCCCTTCTGCTTGCGCTTGTACGCTGCAGGTGCTTCGGCTGACAGAGCCTCCGCCAGGGCATCCACATCTTCAAGCGTCGCGCCCTTCGGGAAGAGCTCCTGGTAGAAGCGGCCAAGGACCTCTTTCGCCTTGGCCAGGGAGTTGACGACGGTGCTGCAGCGGTCTTCGACCGCCACAGTGGCATCATCCAGAGCACTCCCATGCTCCAGAGCACCGCGGTCGAACTCAATGCCTGCGGCATCTGAAACAAAAATGAAGAAGTGCATGAAGAAAGGAAGCATAGACGAAGACCCATCGAAAAAGAGACAAGTACAAAAATACAGCACTCACCTGAAATAGCCTTGGCAGCAGCCATGAGCTTCGACGCCACCCCTCTTTCACGAGCAGCCGCAACGGTGGCCAGCTGCTCCTCGCGATCTGCGGCCTCCTGCTGTAGGCGCTCCTTCGTTTCGGCTGCCTTCGACAGCTCTAACTCAAGGCGCTCTTTTGCGCCAACGGCGGCCTCGGCTTTCTGCTCCGATTAGCCAAGGCTCTTTTTAAGAGCATCAACCTCACGGAGAGAGTCGTTATGCTCCTCTGCATTCGAGACAAGCAAGTGTCAAAGAATATGACCAGGATAAACAAGAGAGGCAATAAAGGGCAGAAGGATACCTTGAAGCTGCCAAAGTTTCGCCTCCAGCGCCAGGCGTTCCTCCACCAGCCGCTTGGCCTCTTGGACAAAAGGCTGCAGAAAAAGGCAATAACAGTAAGAATAGGACTTGGGGGCTACGCCCAACATAAAAAGCGAAAACAACATCAGCAAAGAAGATACTCGGGGGCTCCCCCCGCGACATGAGGCAGAAAAACTTACGTGCTCCGAAGGCTTCTGAGGCGCAACCACCAGCACCTCCCGCACAGGAGGATCTGGAGCGGCGCCACCCGAAGTCGCCACAGTCTGAGGAGGAGGCGACGCAATGTTCGATTCTCCCATCATCTCCCGCGCATCATCACTAGAGTCATGGGAGGATTGTCTGCATACGAACCAATCAGCACAAATGCAACAATCATACAGGAAAAAGGACGACATTACAACAAGAAAACTTACGAGCCCAATGCGCTCAGGTCAAAGATAGGAGAAGCCCTTCGGGCCCTTTTCTCCTCTTTCTTCTCTTCCTTCTTCTCCTCCTTCTTTTCTTCCTTCTTCCGCTTGGCTGGCGGGTGCGGAGCAACAGCTCGCACAGGAATGGCGGGAAGAGGAGAGGAAGAAGCTCCATGACCTTCACTGTGACGCTCAAGGCCCAGAGGATTTCTGGGAGTCGGAGGAGTTGAAGCATCCGAAGACTCGCTCGAGCTCCGCGATCGCTTGCGCGTATGGTCCTCACTCGACTCATCGGCATCCTCCGCCGGAGAACGCGCCGAAGGAAGTTCGGACACGGAGTCAACCACTTCATTGTCCGGGGCATTCGGATACCTTTCGGGCAATGGTGGTACCATGCCCGGCACTTTGAAGCTCTGCAAGATGAGAAGAAATTTTGTTAGCAAACAAAGGAAACAAAAGCACATCCAACAATAAAAAGAGGAGCACTACATGCACAAATCTACACCTTCGGCACAGCCAATGTCGAAGAAAAGGGAGGAGTCAGCGACTTCCCCGGGATTTCTTCTCCGGCCTTGAACTTCAGCAGCACGCGAAGATCCTTGTCAAGATCCCCCTCGGAGATTTTCTCACTCGAAACCCTCGTCGGATCACGGCGACCAGAATAAAGAAACATCGGGTGCGCCCTCGCTTGGAGAGGCTGCACCCGACGCTCAAGAAAAGTTCGGATGATGTCCACGCCGTTCACCTCCTTCTCCGGTATCAATTGGAGATCCTCCACCCGACGATAAAGGGCCTCTACCTCCACCACATCACCGTCCAGGATTTGTTTTTTCCAGGATCTTTTATTCTCAATCAATTGGGAGGGGTCAAAAGGAACAAGACCAAAATCTTGCCCAGGCAAAACGGAGTCGCGAATGTAAAACCATCGCCTCCGCCAGTACTGGACAGATTCGGACATGGAAAAGGAAAAGAATTGAAAATTGGGATTGAGGGAGATGATGAAACCCCCAATGGGGTACACACCATCCGAACCAGATTGTCTCTTCACGGAATAAAGCTTCCGGAAGAGGCCAAAGTGCGGCTCAATGCCAAGCCAACACTCGCAAAGAGTGATGAAACACGCAATGTGGAGAAGAGAGTTGGGAGACAGATGATGGAGTTGAACCCCATAGAAGAAAAGTAGTCCACGGAGGAAGTCGTGGACCGGAAAAGAAAACCCGCGAATCACAAAGGCAACAAACATAACCCGGTACCCAAGTGGGGGACGGGGGATTACCTCATTGCCAGGGAGTCTCACGGCCGTTGTATCTTGCGGGATCAGGCCCCGCTCACGCAGTTTTCGGAGATCGCTCTCCCGCGTCTCTGACCGCCGCCAGCCACCATCGGTGACACGAGCAGCGGTGGTGCCCTTCTTGCCTCCGGCGGCGCTGGCCCCAACCGCAAATGAAGACTTCTTCGTTTTCCCCATGGCGCTACGGCGGTGGTGGCGTTGCCAACGGAGAAAGAACAAAGGAAATGTGGAGGAAAATCTCAACACGCAGCAAGAATCGCTCAAAGGACAAGGAAGCAGTGAATAGATGAACTGGTACGGTGAAAAACAAACCACGATTTCACCACGGATTATAACAGCAAAGACGACGCACGCTGGCCGTCCATCGAGAAGACCTAACGACAACGGTAGATCTGGTCGTACACGTGTCAGCATCACAACAAACCTTCTCTACCACGCCGTCCACTACGCGCGGAAATCGAGGAGACGCCGTAATCATCTCCACGCCGCGCGTGACCGGTCAATTCAAAGTTAGCAAGTGGGACCCACACTTCGTTCAGTCAAGTCATCTCTGGCGTAGTAGACGCTTGAGGTCATCGATCATCAGCACTGACGTCATTAAAAGCTATACTAGCACCAACTTCGGCTCCACAACTAAGAGTATTCACTCGAATCTACTATTCTACTAAATACTCGGGGGCTACTCCTATCAGGAGCGCTGGCCGCGCACCCGAAAGACAAATGAAGACAAAGCACTTCTCTAAGCCCTACGTCGAGTCTGCGACTCCACTACGGACTCGGGGGCTACTCCCATAGGGAGGAAGGATTTAAGCATCCGAAAATTTTCGAGTCCTACGGACTAAACAACTGAGCAATGCTTGCACTAAAGTCTCCGCTCGAGTCTACGACTCGAACAGACACTCGGGGGCTACTCCCATAGGGAGCGCTGGTCGCGCACCCTATGAAACTTTCGACTGTGATCTTTCGGATCAACATACAAAAACTTTTTGGCAACTCTGCCCCAACAAAGTGCTGAGTAAGCAATAGTCTTCTTGGCCAACCCGAAGCACCTCCGTGGTGATAAATGTTCGGATGCTGCGTCTGCGACGCAAAGATAAGACCTGCAGATATCATCTGATGGCCTGGCAACGCCTCGATCGCTTCGCTAGTATAAATCCATGCCAACAGCGTGATAAAAATCGACAGACGCGTTGGGTACACCAATTAAAATCACCGAATTCCACTCGTAAGTCCTCCGGCTTTGAGTCGAATTACGCCAAAGATATGTTCAGTGTCCAGGTTGAGGGACCCAAACCTGAAGAAGATCGTGTCGTTTCGTCCTAAGACAGTTAACTGACCCTGATCCGTCGGGTGAGTCAGGCACACGCATCAACAATCCCTACGCTCGTATACTATTAAAACATAGGTGCACCCGAAGAATGGAAGAGTCCTCAGCCGAATCTACGATTCGACTGATCACTCGGGGGCTACTGACATGGTTATACCCTACGGGTACGTAACTTTAGCATACCTGGTCCAGCCCAAGGAAGTCCCACAGCAGATATACACTGGCCCATGAAGATTTTCGGGTGGCCAAGGCCCATGACGCCTTCGAGTCCTTGGAGAACAAGACTAGCACGGACTAGGAATTCGAAGGGGTACGACCCCAGAACTTGTAACCGACTAGGACTATGCCCGGGACCTGCCTAAGTCTATATAAAGGCCAGGAGGGCACGTCCTAGATCTCTCGACTCATACTTTCGCACACGCATCCACGCCAGATCGAATCTGCGCACCCTGTAATCTTCGGTTCCGCCGTAATCAAGAGCAGACAAGCAGGAGTAGGGTTTTCCCTCCGGGGGCCTGAACCTGGGTAAATCTCGTGTCCCCTGGTTGCTTGTCTGTTAACCATGCCACGATCTCCAGCATCCCCATCTTCTCCAAAACCCAAGTCCATAACGATGGGCATCGACGAGATAAAACCTCGTCAGTTGGATGCCGCATCGTTTTTTCTCGAGCCACTGCCTCACGATTTCCTGTTTCGCGATCGTCTGCGCCGCCTCCTTCAACTCGCTCTTTCGCCCAGGCCTTGCTCGGTTCTGTCTCGATGTCCGTGCCGCCGCAGCGTGTTGCTGCTCCGTCGCCGGGTGCTGTTGCGGTCCCTCGTGCTCCGGCTCCCCGCGCCCCCGCTCAGCCGGCAGGGTCGACTACTTCCCCTCGCGCTCAGGTGATGGCGCCGCAGCAGCTTGCTGGGTTCGGGACGGCACCGGCGAACCCTTCCGCCGTCTCTTTCCCGGGGCAGGGATCTGGATCATGACCTTCGCACGTTGTGCCGTCTGCGCCTACCTTCGGCCATGGTCCGCCGCCATTCTCAGGGCCGCCTGCCCAGGGTGCTTACTTCCCGGCTCCTGCTGAAAACCATGAGCAACAAGACGCACTTTATAGCGCTCAAGAGATCCATCAGAGCGGGTCTTAATTTTATATACCCACTTACATGTGATAGGACAAACACCGGGAGGGGGAGAAACAAGATCCCAAGTGCCAGTGCGCTCAAGCGCAGCAAGCTCCTCAGCCATGGCCAGCTGCCATTCAGGATGATGCTCAGCATCCCGATAAGAAGTCGGCTCAGAGACAACAGAAAGACCATACTGACTAGGAGAGTAACGGTTGGGGCAACGACATGTTGTGAGCAGGACGAGTAGAGAAGCTCATCAGAGGAAGACGACTCATGAGGCAGCGATGAAGAAGAAGGAGAAGCGGAAGGAAGGCTCTGGAGAATAAGGAGAACTAGGGGAACTAGACGGAGCAGAGGAGGATGGTGTCGAAGAAGAGACATCAGGGGGAGGGGGTCCTGAAGAAGACACAATAGGAGTAGAAGGAGGTGTGTCAGGAAAAAGAAGAAAAGAGATATCTTCCACCGGGTAGGTACCAGCGGTGGGACGAGGATAGAAAGGGCACGTCTCATCAAAAGTAACATTGCGAGAGATACGCATCCGACGACCAACAGGGTCCCAACAACGATAACCCTTATGCTCATCACTGTATCCAAGGAAGACACACTCAACGGTGGCGGTCGGTTTAGAATGCGTTCATGGGGCAAGGAGAACATAGCAAACACAACCAAACAAGTGAAGCATAGAGTAGTCGGGAGAATGACCAGATAGGCGCTCAAGAGGGATACCACCCTGCAGAGTGGTAGAAGGTTGAATATTGATGAGGTAAGCGGCGTGGCGACGACCTCGGCCCAATCTGACGGAAGAAGAAGCAATCATCATGGCACGAGTGGTCTCAAGAAGATGACGATGCTTACGCTCAGCAACGCCATTCTGGGCATGTGCGCCAGGACAGGAGAACTGATCAAGGGTACCCTGCTCAGCAAGGACACCTCGCAACATCTGGGAGATATACTCACCAGCAGAATCAGCACGAAACACACGAATGGGTGTATTATATTGAGTATGGACCATGGCCACAAAGCGCTGATATATGGAGAGCACTTCACTGCGAGAGCTCATAAAATATAACCAAGTGTACCGAGAAAAATCATCTATGAATAAAATATAGTAGCGATGGCCCCCTTTCGAAGCGAAAGGAGCCGGATCCCAAACATCGGAATGAACTAAATCAAAAGGTCACTGAGATACAGACACGCTAGTAGGATAGGGAAGTTGAATCTGTTTACCCAACCTACATCCCTAACAATGTAAAGACCCATCTCCTGATACAGACCCTAGAAGACCACGATGAACTAATGACGACAGGCGAGAGTCACAAAGGTGACCAAGACGATGATGCCACTGCTGAAAAGATCTGGTAGCAGAGGCGATGACCGGAGAAGAACTGGCAGATGAAGTGGCAGCGGAAGGAACACGAATCTAGTCTAAATCCCAAAGTCCAGAAGAGTCACGGATACGAGGGCCATCTCCAACCAGGGCCTGTGTGCGACGATCCTGGACAACACAGGAATCAGCATCAAGAATGACGCGACAACCAGAGTCAGTAAGTTGGCTAGCAGAGAACAGATTCATCTTAAGTCGAGGAACATGAGAAATATTAGGAACAGAAAAAAAGAAGTAGAAAGGGTGCCCCGACTAGAAACAGGAAGAGAGGTACCATCGGCCATGAGAACACGGACAGGAGAAGGGAGAGAACGAATAGCGGACATAAGAGAAGACTCAGAGGTCATATGAAAAGAAGCTCCAGAATCCAGATACCATGGGGACGTACCTGACTGTGTAGAGGGTGGTGGTCGCGCAGTGCCTGAAGAATCAGTCACAGAACCAGCAGTGCCCGTCGAAGAAGAGCCTGTAGCAGCAAGCAGACCGCGAAGACTCCTGATAATGTCCTGATCAGAGAGAGCAACTGCTGAAGATCCGGAAGGAGCCGACTGCCCATGAGCCTGGTGCTGCTGACGTAAACTAGGGTCCCGTGTATAACAGGTGGCCCAAGTGTGGCCATCCCTGTTGGAGATATGCCCTAGAGGCAATAATAAATGTAGTTATTATTATATCTTTGTGTTTATGATAAATGTTTACATTCATGCTATAATAGTATTAACAAGGAAACATTAATACTTGTGTGATTTGTAAACTTAAATTGAAGTCCCTAGTGTAGCCTCTATACATCACTAGCTTGTTGGTTAATAAATGATTGTGGTTTCCCTATCATGAACATTGAGATGTTATTAACAACAAGATCATGTCATTAGGAGAATGATATGGTGGACATACTCCTATAGATAAGCGTAGCATAAAGATCAAGTCATTTTAATAGTTCAATTGCTATATGCTTTCTGATACATAGTAACCTGATTCCTTCGACCATGAGATCATGCATATCACCTTTACCGGATGGATGCTTTGATGACATCAAACACCATACCGTAACTGGGTGGCTATAAAGGTGGCATTGAGTGTTCGGAAAGTATTGGTTGAGACACATGGATCAAGAGTGGGATTTGTCCATCCATATGACGGATAGATATACTCTGGGCCCTCTCGGTGAAATGTCATCCAATTAGCTTGCAAGCATGTGAATGGCTCACAAGGGATCACATAACATGGGAACGAGAAAAGAGTACTTATCAGTAACGAGGTTGAACTAGGTATGCAGAGATACCGACGATCATAACCTCGGATAAGTAAACTATCGTGAGAGAAAGGGAAATTGGTATCGTATGTAAGTGGTTCATTCGATCGCAAAGTAATCGTAGAAATATGTGGGAGCCATATGAATTTCCAGATTCCTCTATTGGTTATTTATTGGAGAAGTGTCTCGATCATGTCCGCATAATTCACGAACCGTAGGGAGACACATAAGGATTGACGTTGTTTGAGTAGTTATGGAATGATGAGAAAGAGACCGAATGTTGTTGGTCTCGGATGGGATCCGGGATATCACGAGGAGATCCGGAATGGTCCAGAGAATAAGATTCATATAAGGAAAGTCCCGTTTCGGAGTTGGGGAATGGTTCCGGTGTTTTCATCGGGAATGTTCTAGAAGGTTCCGGAATGTCCGGCACTCCGGAGGGGAAGGGTATATGAATGTGTTATATCAAGTTGGTATGATTGCATCATGTACTCGGTGTCATCGCTGAACAAAATAGAGGGTTTATTCAAATCCTAGTTTGAAAAGTCAAACGCCAAGTTTGAAAATCAAACGGCTATTTTTGGGAAGTGGAGAGGGAGGTGGAAACCGACTTGGGGGAGGAGTTCCTCCTCCCACCAAGCCGAGTTGGGGAGGGACTCCCCTCCCCTTGTCTGCCCCCCTCCACCTATATAAGGAGGGGCAGGGCTCCCCTCCTAGACACAAGTTCCTACACCTCTAAACCCTAGCCCCAAGCCGCCGCCGCCTCCATAGCCGCCGCCAGCCCTAGGGCAATCACCGCCGCCGCCTAGGTGAAACCCTAGCTGCCGGCCTAGCCCCCTCCTCGGCGTGTCTAAACCCTAGATCGTCGAGGGCTCTCTCATAGTCCACCATACTCGCTCCGGCTTAAGGCGAAGCCCTGCGAGATCTCCCATCTACTTCCGGTACCACACCGTTGTGCTGCCGGAATCGCGAGGAGAGTGCTACAACCTCTGCTTTCTTTGGAACAAGGAGAGGAAGGTCTTCGTGAGTACCGAACGTGTGACCGACTATGGGAGCACTGCGAACTTGGCCGGAAGGATCGTCTACGCGATCTTGAGATCGGGAAGAGTACGACTACATCACCCACGAGAATCCGCTCTCATTAAACACTTTGGAATCTTCGAGGGTGAGTTATTCCATCGACTCGTTGCTACTATCTAGTAGATAGATCTTGGCTTGTTTGTTTGTATGCGATAGAAATTTTTTGTTTTCCATGCTACGAAACCCTACAGTGGTATCAGAGCCGTGTCTATATGTAGATCTGTTGCACGAGTAGAACACAATGGTCATTGTGGGCGTTGATGCTTTTATTGTCGATTGCTTCTTGTGTACTTTGCATCTTGCGGGATGTTGGGATGAAGCGGCCCGGGCTAACCTTACATGACATCGTTCATGAGACTTGCTCCACGCTTGACATGCAACTTGTATTGCATAAGTGGCTTTGCGGGTGCCTGTTTCTCCTAGCATAGTTAAGATCCAATTTACAATGGGTGATTAACAATACTAGTATCAATGTTGTGGTTCATGTTCGTAAGTTAGAACGACACTTATTGAAAGCCCCGAACCACGTAAAACATGCAAAGAAAGTAGAGGCGTCTAACTTTGTTTTGCAGGGGTGTGCAGTGATGTGATATGGCCATGATTGTGATTATATTTGATGTATGCAATGATCCTTATTGTAAGTTGGCAACCGGCAGGAGCCATATGGTTGTCTTTAATTTATGTTTAGACCCGCGTGTCTATTCAAAGTAGTTATAATAGTTGAAGCCGGTGGACGACAACCATGGAGAAGCGTCATTGACCTTGATGCAATGTCGATGATGATGGAGATCATGTTCGTGCTAGAAGATGGAGATCGGAAGCACAAAGAAGAAAGGCCATATCATATCACATATTTTGAATTGCATGTGATGTTAATCCTTTATGCATCTTGTATTGCTTAGTAGACGACGGTAGCATTATAAGATGATCCCTCATGCACATAAATTTCAAGTCATAGTGTTCACCCTTAGTTAGCACCGTTGCTAAAGCTTGTTGTTTCGAAGCACCACGTGATGATCGGGTGTGTTAGATTCCGCAAGTGTATACAACGTGAGCAAGCCAGATTTGCTCATGCGGAAACTAAGGTTTGATCTTGACGAGCCTAGCATGTACAGACATGGTCTCGGAACACGGATCACCGAAAGGTAAAGCATGAATCATATAGTAGATATGATGAACATGTCGATTGTTCGCCATTGAAACTATATCAGCTCTCGTGATGATCGGTGTTGATGTGGTGGATTTGGTTCGTGTGATCACTAAAACAATGTGAGGGATGTTGTTTTGAGTGGGAGTTCACCTAGATTAATTTTATTATTAATTTGAACTCAATTTGTCATAAACTTAGTCTAAACTATTGCAAATATGTTGTAGATCAATGGCAGCCCTACCATCAATTTTAATGTGTTCCTAGAGAAAGAAAAGTTGAAAAACAATGGAAGAAACTTCGCGGATTGGTTCCGCAATTTGAGGATTGTCCTCACAGCTGGTATTTTGACCTATGTGCTGGATGCACCGCTGGGTGACCCACCTGCAGCTACTGCTACCGATGAAGTAAAGAATGCTTACCTCACTCGGAAGACTCAGTACTCCACAGTTCAGTGTGCTATCTTGTATGGTTTAGAATTGGAGCTTCAGAAAAGATTTGAGAATTCAGACCCACATGATATTGTCCGTGATCTCAAATTGATCTTTGAGACTCATGCGGCAATTGAGAGCTATGAGGCTTCTGAAAAATTCTTTAACTGCAAGATGGAAGAGGGCAGCTCCGTCAGTGAGCATGTGCTTAAGATGTGCAGCACGCATAAACAAACTTCAAAGCTTGGGTATAGTGATTCCTAATGCTTTGGGGATTTACCGTGTCCTCCAATCACTACCACCAAGTTACAAGAACTTTGTGATGAACTACAACATGCAGAACATGAACAAGACGTTGCCAGAACTCTTTGCCATGTTAAAATCTGCAGAAGTGGAGATCAAGAAAGAGCACCAAGTGTTGTTGGTCAATAAGACCACCAAATTCAAGAAAGGCAAGTCTAAGCAAAAGGGACACTTCAAGAAGAGTGGTAAGAAAGTTACCACGCCGACGAAGAAGACCAAGGCTGGACCTAAGCACGATCTTGAGTGCTTTTTGCAAGGGAGAAGGTCACCGGAATTGCCCAAAGTACTTGGCAGATTTGAAGAACGGCAACATCAAGAAGAAAGGTATATCGATATACATGTTATTGATGTGTATCTCACTAGTACTAAATAGTAGTGCAGGTATTTGATACTGGTTCGGTTGCTCATATTTGTAACTCGAAACAGGTGCTGCAGAATAAACGGAAGCTAGCGAAGAATGAGGTGATGATGCGCGTTGGAAACGGATCAAAGGTTGATGTGATCGCGGTCGGCACCGTACCCCTTCATCTACCATCGGGATTAGTTTTATACTTAAATAATTGTTATTTGGTGCCTGCGTTAAGCATGAACATTATATCGGGATCTTGTTTATTGCGAGACGGTTACTTGTTTAAATCCGAGAATAATGGTTGTTCGATTTATATGAGTAATATGTTTTATGCACATGCACCTTTGATAGATGGTCTATTCTTGTTGAATCTCGATAGTGGAAATACACATATTAATAACATTGAGGCTAAACGTTTGAAATCGAGCGATAACTCGACCTATATGTGGCACTGTCGTCTTGGTCACATTGGAGTGAAGCGTATGAAGAAACTCCATTCCGATGGACTTCTTGAATCACTTGATTTCGAATCACTTGAAAGATGTGAAGCATGTCTGATGGGTAAAATGACTAAGACTCCATTTCCAAGTATGATGGAGCGAGCTACGGACTTATTGGAAATCATACATACCGATGTGTGTGGTCCAATGAGTGTAGCATCGCGCGGTGGTTATCGTTATGTTCTTACCTTCACGGATGACTTGAGTAGATATGGGTATATCTATTTCATGAAACATAAGTCCGAAACTTTCGAGAAGTTTAAGGAATTTCAAAGTGAGGTAGAGAATCAACGTAACAAGAAGATTAAATTTCTACGTTCTGATCGTGGAGGTGAATATCTAAGTTACGAGTTTGGCGAGCATTTGAAGAAATGCGGAATACTTTCACAATTGACACCGCCGGGAACACCACAACGTAATGGTGTGTCCGAACGTCGTAATCGAACTCTCTTAGATATGGTTCGTTCTATGATGTCACTTATAGATTTACCGCTATCTTTTTGGGGTTATGCATTAGAAACAGCCGCATTCACTTTAAATAGGGCACCATCTAAATCTGTGGAAACGACACCTTATGAATTATGGTTTGGGAAGAAACCTAAATTGTCGTTCCTTAAAGTTTGGGGTTGCGAAACCTATGTAAAGAAGTTACAGCCGGACAAGCTAGAACCCAAAGCGGAAAAAATGCGTCTTCATAGGATACCCGAAGGAAACTATTGGGTATACCTTCTATCATAGATCCGAAGGCAAAATCTTCGTTGCCAAGAATGGATCCTTTCTAGAGAAGGAATTTCTCTCGAAAGAAGTGACTGGAAGGAAAGTAGAACTCGACGAGGTTGTCGAACCTTCTCTCGAACTTGCGAGTAGCGCAGCACCGGAAGTAGTTCCTGTGATGCCTGCACCAGTAAGAGAGGAAGCTAATGATGATGATCATGAAACTTCGGTTGTAGTTGCTACAGAGCCTCGCAAGTCAACGAGAACTCGTACCACTCCAGATTGGTATGATCCCATTATGAATGTCATGTTGGTAGATAACACCGATGACCCTGAGACATATGAGGAAGCGATGATGAGCCCAGATTCCAATAAATGGCAAGAAGACATGAAATCCGAGATTGGATCCATGTACGAAAACCAAGTATGGACTTTGGTGGACTTACCGGATGGCCGGAAGGCCGTCGAGAATAAATGGATTTTCAAGAAGAAAACAGATGTTGATGGTAATGTTACTGTCTATAAAGCTCGACTTGTCGCAAAAGGGTTTCGACAAATTCAAGGAGTTGACTACGATGAGACTTTCTCACCAGTAGCGAAGCTAAAGTCTGTGAGGATTATGTTAGCAATCGCTGCATATTATGATTATGAGATATGGCAGATGGATGTCAAAACAGCATTCCTCAATGGAGACATTGATGAAGAGTTGTATATGATGCAACCCAAAGGTTTTGTCGATCCTAAAGATGCTAACAAGGTATGCAAACTTCAACGGTCCATCTATGGATTGAAGCAAGCATCCCGAAGTTGGAATCAACGTTTTGATAAGGTAATCAAAAGTTTTGGTTTTATACAAACTTATGGAGAAGCTTGTATTTACAAGAAAGTGAGTGGGAGCTCTGTAGCATTCTTAATACTATATGTAGATGACATATTGTTGATTGGGAATGATGTAGACCTTCTTAATAGTGTCAAGGAATATTTGAATAATAGTTTTTCAATGAAGGATCTTGGCGAAGCAGCTTACATATTAGGCATAAAGATTTATAGAGATAGATCGAGGCGCCTAATATCATTGTCTAAAGTACATATTTGGACAAAGTTCTAAAGAGGTTTGGAATGGAAGATAGCAAGAAAGGGTTCTTGCCCATGTTGCTATCGACCTTGAGTAAAACTCAAAGTCGACAACGGCGTAAGATAGAGAAAGGATGAGTAAGACTCCTATGCCTCAGCCATAGGATCTCTAATGTATGCCATGCTATATACTAGACCCGACATTGCATATCTGTTAGTTTAACTAGCAGATATCAAAGTGATCCAGAGTGGATCATTGGACAATGATCAAAAACATCCTTAAGTACTTGAGAAGAACTAAGGATATGGTTCTTTCTTATGGAGGTGATGAACAGCTCATTGTTAATGGTTACACCGATGCTAGTTGGAACACCGATCCGGATGATTCTAAATCACAATCTGGATACGTATTTACTTTGAATGGTGCAGCAGTTAGCTGGAGGAGTGCAAAGCAAAGCGTTGTGGCGAGATCTTCAACTGAATCGGAATACATGGCTGCTTCGGAGGCTTCACAAGAAGCGATATGGATGAAGGAGTTCATTACAGAGCTGGGTGTGGTTCCTAGTGCGCTGGACCCAATGTCTATCTACTGTGATAACATGTGCGCCATAGCCAATGCGCAAGAACCAAGGTCACACAAGAAGCTGAAGCATATCAAGCTACGTTTTCACGCTATTCGAGAGCATGTCCAAGATGGGGACATAAAGATTTGCAAAGTACACACAGATCTGAATGTGGCGGATCCATTGACTAAACCTCTTCCGAGGGCAAAACATGACCAACACCAAACTGCTATGGGTGTTCGGTATATTACCATGTAATCTAGATTAGATGACTCTAGTGCAAGTGGGAGACTGTTGGAGATATGCCCTAGAGGCAATAATAAATGTAGTTATTATTATATCTTTGTGTTTATGATAAATGTTTACATTCATGCTATATTAGTATTAACAAGGAAACATTAATACTTGTGTGATTTGTAAACTTAAATTGAAGTCCCTAGTAAAGCCTCTATACATCACTAGCTTGTTGGTTAATAAATGATTGTGGTTTCCCTATCATGAACATTGAGATGTTATTAACAACAAGATCATGTCATTAGGAGAATGATATGGTGGACATACTCCTATAGATAAACGTAGCATAAAGATCAAGTCATTTTAATAGTTCAATTGCTATATGCTTTCTGATACATAGTAACCTGATTCCTTCGACCATGAGATCATGCATATCACCTTTACCGGATGGATGCTTTGATGAAATCAAACACCACACCGTAACTGGGTGGCTATAAAGGTGGCATTGAGTGTTCGGAAAGTATTGGTTGAGACACATGGATCAAGAGTGGGATTTGTCCATCCATATGACGGATAGATATACTCTGGGCCCTCTCGGTGAAATATCATCCAATTAGCTTGCAAGCATGTGACTGGCTCACAAGGGATCACATAACACGGGAACGAGAAAAGAGTACTTATCAGTAACGAGGTTGAACTAGGTATGCAGAGATACCGACGATCATAACCTCGGATAAGTAAACTATCGTGAGACAAAGGGAAATTGGTATCGTATGTAAGTGGTTCATTCGATCGCAAAGTAATCGTAGAAATATGTGGGAGCCATATGAATTTCCAGATTCCTCTATTGGTTATTGATTGGAGAAGTGTCTCGATCATGTCCGCATAATTCACGAACCATAGGGAGACACACTTAAGGATTCGACGTTGTTTGAGTAGTTATGGAATGATGAGAAAGAGACCGAATGTTGTTCGGAGTCTCGTATGGGATCCGGGATATCACGAGGAGATCCGGAATGGTACGAAGAATAAGATTCATATAAGGAAAGTCCTGTTTCGGAGTTGGGGAATGGTTCCGGTGTTTTCATCGGGAATGTTCTAGAAGGTTCCGGAATGTCCGGCACTACGGAGGGGAAGGGTATATGAATGTGTTATATCAAGTTGGTATGATTGCATCATGTACTCGGTGTCATCGCTGAACAAAATAGAGGGTTTATTCAAATCCTAGTTTGAAAAGTCAAACGCCAAGTTTGAAAGTCAAACGGCTATTTTTGGGAAGTGGAGAGGGAGGTGGAAACTGACTTGGGGGAGGAGTTCCTCCTCCCACCGCCGGCGCACCACCAAGCCGAGTTGGGGAGGGACTCCCCTCCCCTTGGTCGCCCCCCTCCACCTATATAAGGAGGGGCAGGGCTCCCCTCCTAGACACAAGTTCCTACACCTCTAAACCCTAGCCCCAAGCCGCCGCCGCCTCCATAGCCGCCGCCGGCCCTAGGGCAATCACCGCCGCCGCCTAGGTGAAACCCTAGCTGCCGGCCTAGCCCCCTCCTCGGCATGTCTAAACCCTAGATCGTCGAGGGCTCTCTCATAGTCCACCATACTCGCTCCGGCTTAAGGCGAAGCCCTGCGAGATCTCCCCTCTACTTCCGGTACCATGACGTTGTCTTTGGTATCGCGAGGAGTGCTACAACCTCCTTTCTTTGGAACAAGGATAGGAAGGTCTTCGTCGAGTACGAACGATGTGACCGATCAAGGGAGCACTTAGGAGCATGGCCTAGGAAGGATCGTCTACACGATCTTGAGATCGAGAAGAGTACGACTACATCACCCACGAGAATCCGCTCTCGTTAAACAATTTGGAATCTTCGAGGGTGAGTTATTCCATCGACTCGTTGCTACTATCTAGTAGATAGATCTTGGCTTGTTTGTTTGTATGCGATAGAATTTTTTTGTTTTCCATGCTACGAAACCCTACAATCCCTGCTACAGTAAGTGTAGTGACGAAGAGAACCACGGCGACCCTGACCACGAGCCTGCTGGTCGACTCGACCACGAGGCATTGTTGCGACTCGACCACAGGACTGCTGGTGCTGACTCTGACCCTTACCTATAGGAGTGGGTAGTATCGGCGGTGGCACAGAGGACCGCGGCTGAGTCGAGGGAGCAGACGGCAGAGGAGGACCACGAGTAGCAAGCACAGACGGAATCGCAAGAAGACAAGCACCATGGAGACGAGTCTCCTCAGCCCGAAGCTCAGACAACACCTCAGAGAGCGGAACACGACCATGAGCATTCAACTGAGCACGACAGGGCTCGAACTCCTGGCGGAGCCGAGACAGAAACTCATAGATGCGGTGGAACTCCAAATCCGAGCGCACAATCTGGCAGCACGGGCATGTGCCACAAACAGCAGTACAGAGATAATCAAGCTGACGTCAGATAGCAGCACTCTAAGTATAGAACTCATCAATAGTGGAATCACCCTGCTGAAGAGCATGCTCCTGGCGAACCACGGACAGGTAAAAAGCATCCCCAGACGGCTGATAGCGCTGACGAAGATGTTCCCACTGAGCAGCAACAGTAGGGAGACTCATGAACTCAGCAGCAAACTGGGGCAGAACACTGGAGGTGAGAACAGCAGCAGCACGAGCATCCTCATCGACCCACTGAGTGTAGGCGGTCAGATCGTGGCGATAGGTCTCGAGATCAGCAGAGTACTATTTGAACTTCAGCTCATAAGCAGCCACAACACTATCATCGGCACTCTGAGCAGCATCCTTGGCCTCCTGAGAAGCATCAGCACCGAGAATAATCGGCGTCGGCGGAAGAGGAGCCACATGAGCAGGGGGCACGACGGACAGGAGACCTCGCCGGAGAGCACACCCCAAAGACAGAGACCGCGCATGTGAACGTGCATAAAGGCAGCGAAATCAGGATAATTCACGCCATCGAAGATCACCGGGCAGCGTGGAATCGCAACATAGCCCGATGTAGAAGACATCTCTCTCTCACTTTTTTTAGATCTCAGATCCGATCGGAACTGCAGCCGGATGGATCACTCGATCCCGATCGAGAACCAGGAGGCCGGCGGGAGGCACGGCGACGGGAGGTCGGCTGAGGAAGGCCGGCGGCGGGGGAAGACCGACGGGGCGCGGCTGGCGGTGGATCAAGCGCGGCAAGCCGGCGAAACGAGTGGTATGACAGATCAAGTGAAGGCGGCCGGCGAATCGAGCGGTCGATGGGGCGGGGCGGCAGGCGGACCAGGCGGGCGGCGGCAGCCCTCGACGAAGGAGGAGCGGCGGCGGCGACCGACCGAGGCGGCGGGCAGTAGCCCACGGCAAAGGAGAAGCGGCGGCGGCGACCGGCGGCGACGACGACGTCAAGTCGTCGGCGGCAGGGACGGTGGCAGCTACATCGACGAAGTTGCGAAAAAAAGGCTAACCTAGGTCTGATACCATGTTAGGAATAGACAACTTGTATTCCTCTAGAGCCAAATGCCACAATATATATTACATGTACAGGTGGAAATATGCAGGAAAACCCTAACAAGTGGGGACATACAATATACAAATATACATCTAACAGCTATATGGTCAATCATCCAAATAGCCTCTGGTTTATCTCCTCCTCGATCGGTAGTCAATGTATTTGGCAACTGGATGAATGGGATTGAGGATAAATATGAGACTTTATTTAGGGTGGGAGCGCTTGACATTATTTGGTCGCTTTGGCTATGTAGAAATGACAAGATTTTTAATAACATTGTATCTTCTCTCTTATAGGTTATCTATCGATCCACGGCTATCCTTTGATCATGGACTTCTCTACAACGTATGAAGTTCCGCGACTTGTTTACGGAGGGCTGTAGGCGATTGGAGGATACGGCGCGGAATATCTTCTCATGGCATGGATGGCAGCAAACGCTGCGGATAGATCTTCCTTAGCTAGTTTGGAGAACTGTGTTTTGATTTACATTGTTTTGTAATCCTGTTTTTATTACTTTGGTCCGAGACTGTGTGGTTGATCGGCCTCTGCATAAACTTATTACTAAGTAATAAAGCGTCCGTTTCTAAAAAAAATAAAAAATCACGAGCTTAGAGCTCACACTGTTTCATGCCATTTATAAGCAATATAGTGAATCACATCTCAACTGGTTCAAAAACTAGTGCTAATGATATAGTACTATTTAAGTAAAATGTCCGTCTGCGACAGACAATTAGTCTTGTCTCAGTCTGATACTTGTTCCAGTTGGCGTAGTTTTGTTTTGACATGCTCGCATAGTTACACAACCATATATCTACAACAATTGGTTCTCAAACTAGTTTCGGAAACATATTTACAGTTATCATTATTATATATATGTATACACATGTTGATAACACACCAAATATTGAGTGATTTATGCGACGACATGGATCGATTAAACAACTTCATCAGAATAAGGAAGCAGGACGATTAATAGTGCACGCCTGAGATGCAACCTTGTCCATGGCCCCCTCGCTGACACCGGCGTTGCAGATGTTGGCCACCGAACGCATGTGCTTCATCCCGTACTGCGTTAGCGGCCCGCATCGCTCCTCAAACCTCCGCACCATGGACTTGAGGCAGTCCCAGTCGTCGACCAGAGGCTGCCCCACAGATCGGACGGCGTTGAGGACCTTGGGACCTTCCTCGGAGCCGAAGAGGAGGTTGCCGATCATCTCCACGCTTCTATCGACGCGGGATCGCCGTGCCATCATGTCCACCAACTGCCTTCGCGCCTCGCCTTTCCGTGCCGACCCCTCTTGGGATCTCCGGTACTTGTGCCAGAAGTGGAGGAGATCGGCGTCACGCTGGTTAACGGCGGCGCCAGGCCTCGAGGAGGAGGAGGAGGATAACGAGTTGGCGACGAAGCTGGTGTTGTCGTTGGCCGGATTGGTGCCCATGAACAGGTAGAGGCTCTGGTCGTTGAGGCCGAGGTCGCCGTACTGCATCACGTGGGAGCCGAGGCTGTAGGTCTCGTGCGCCGACGTGCGGTCCTTGACGACGTCGTACTGCTGCCTGAGAGACTCGGTGTGGAGGTTGTGGGCGTCGCTGTCCTCCATCCAGGCGACGCTGTAGAGGTCGCCGAGGCAGGTGTCGTACTCCGCCGGAGGGGCGCCCTCGTCGTCGCCGGGACAGTAGGTGCCCCAGCTGCTCTCCTCCGCGTTGGACGCCGTCGTCGCGTACACGCTGATGTTGCCCGGGAGGAGGCCCTCGAAGATGCTCCCGGACTCGCACGCCTCCAGGTAGAACGCAAGGCTCTTGTACCCTGCCCCGCCGGCGTGCTTCTTCTTCAGTGTCTGGACCAGGTCGTTTGCGTATAGGTATGCCTCGTCGTTTGGCATACCTGACCCATCAACGTCATTATCAGCTCATGTCACGATGCAGTATAACAAAGAACAATGTCGAGATTTTTCTCCTAAATTTTTCACATGGCTCATAAGTTTTGGGGGATACGAGCCAAGTGAAAAGTTTAGTGGGAGAACGGACTTTGTACTAAAACAAAATACTCCCTCCCTTATTTATGAATAAGATGCAACTGTACTTGATGACAAATTTTGGCAGAAAAAATTGAGGAGGTCTTGTTAGATTCGTATCGAAAAAACACTTTCTAATAACACCATTTTTTATCAAATGTTCCTTATATATAATTCTTGGCACGTAAAAGTAAATCTTTAAAAACATGTGTGGCTTGGACTCATTGGAATGGAGGGGTACGAATTTAACAAAGTATGATGGAGATGGAATACCAAGGACCCCTGGGCCGCCGTGATCGGCGTAGTAGACGAAGATATGATCATCTGGCCCGCTGTTGACGACCTTGCCGCTGCCGCTCCCGGTGAGCTTGGACTTGTCGCCAAGCAGAGCCGCGAGGAAGTTGTTCGCGTTCACGTCCTTCCCCGTATAATCCTTAGGCACTCCGGCGTAGACGTCGCTGCCGTTGGGGTGGTTGATGATGACTCCAGGCCTAGGGTTCTCGGGGTTGTTCGCGATATCGTCGTACATGAACACGATGATGTTCTCATCCTTCAACCCGCCCTTCTTCATGATCTGGTACGCGTGGCACACGTCTGCCTGCACAAACGTACACTGAATTATTAAGCAGTAGCTAGTACTGCATATCAACCTAATTCTCAGGAAAAATATACGCCATAAAACGATTAAGGAGCTAGAAGTGATTAATCAGTTAGCTGTTGCCTGCCTGGTGACGGTAGTTGTAGTATTCGTTGGAGCCGGCGATGAGGACGGCCCACCTCGTGCCGACGACATCCTGCTCGGACGGCAGGCGGAGGAACTCGCGGGCGGCGACCAGCACGAGGAGCTGCGTCTGCAGCAAGAGGAGGAGCGAGAAGCAGGAGAGGCGAGCCATAGCTGACTGTGCTCTGCTTCAGTTTGCCTATGGCGCCAAAAGTCAGGCCGGATCAAGATACAGCTGAAGATCCTTCCTGCCCCTCTTTATATATGATAAAATGATGATGGGTTCCTTTCAGAAGTAGCTTGCTTAGTGGAGTGCTGCTACTTCATGCTAATTGATCGAAAGGATAGTTAGTGGACTGATTAACATTAATATTCCTGTCTTGTGGGCCAGGGATATACAGCAACAGCAGAACAAGAATCAGCTGGATAGGGGACGGCCATCCATATGATAGACGGGCCAGCGACCAAATATACCGCTCGCTCCTTCGAAAAAGGATGTAGCAGGTTTATCTAGATTTACATTTATTTAGATGTGTTTAAATCTATAAATACATATAAATTTAGACAAATTTGTGACTTTTTTCGGAGGAGGAATAGTATTATTACATCTTTGCTGCTACTCCTATTTGATTTTTGGCACCGCAGCGTACTTACATTATTGTTGCATGGCGTGTAATCTACTATCTTTTCATTCACTGACGGTGCCGTGGTCGCCTATGAAAGATAGACAGCAACATTTGTGCATGCTTAGACGCAACAAATTGTGACGCTTAATTAGCGAAGCGTACGTTTTTCTTTCCCTTTCGTTTTCAGAACATCTAATATTTATACTCTCTGTCACTTCGATCGGCGCCGGCCGTCTTCTATCTGCTCCACATGAGTCGGAAGTAGCTACATGTGCATGCTTAACTTGCAATTGATTTCTTCGTGATGCAAGAGGATGCCAAAATTCTCCCTCTTGGTTAACCAAGGAAGCAAGTAAGCAACCGGTACCTTTCGGGCAATACATGCGACAGTGACACCGTACCACTATATCCTTTTTTGATTCAAGTTAGTGATTGGCAAAAGACTACATCTCCTTCTTTTAATAGTTTCCGCCGTTTCCCTATTGTATAGCTGTTTTTCCTTAAAACAAAATGGTCGTTTTATTATTGAAAAGGTTTAAACATTACACTCGTCTCTCGATAACTAGGATGCACACTGCCAACAACAAATTCGGTCAAACAAAAAAGGCGAAATACATAAAATCATCGATATTGCATAACGCCTAAGGAGATGAAAGGCAAATCTTAAGATCATGCTACCATCCATATCGGGTAAAATCATCCATCGTTGTATCCTTCAAGCATGTACCCCTCTGTAAACAAGTCGCAAAACTCTACACGTTGTAGAAGCGACCATAAACAGAGCGTAGTGGTGTATCGGAACATAATCTGCAAAAGAGAAGATATTTTATCATTAAAAATATTGTTATTTCTATAGCCATAGCGACTAAATAACAGCCATCGCTCTCATCTTAAGAAGGATTATTAACTTATAGTCAATCCTATGTAGCCAATTGCCAAATATGTTGGCAACACTACGAGAAGGATAAGTTACTTGTATGACTGATCATATAGTATAAGCAAATATGCATTGGAACAATATATGCTTAATTATCTCATCATGATGAAAAAACACATTGCTTACTTTTATGCCAATTTTTAACAAGGTTGTGTTTTTGTAAAAATCACTCCATGACGAGATACGATGCGAATATTTTCGTCTTTAGTGGTATCTTCGTCTTTCATATTTCTTGTTATTATCGACTAGCACAGCAGGCTGGACCAGTGCTCTATACATAGAATATATAGAGAATTTTCCACTTATGTAAATTCCATCGAAACTCGTCAGTACCATCTGACAGTTGCAATGTGTTTAACGATTGTAACAAAGTGTTCTATGATGCAAGCCTTGGTCCAATTAGGTCTCTCCTAAATGTCATGTTTGGAGGAGATGATTCCAGCACCATAGCAATGGTATCGCCCTTGTGAAGAATAATGTTGTATAGAGCTGGATATTGTTTTCGGGGTATAGAATTTTAAGCCACTTATCCTCCCAGAAACAAATTCATGAGCCATCCTTAATATAAAATGTGCCAAAGTAGAAAAATTGCTTCTTCATAGCCATAGGTCCAGCCCAAAAGTGCAAATCTCCTGGTTTTCAAAGCACATGAGACAACGCCTTCGAGCCAACATATTACCTCCTTAGGAGGGTTTGCCATACATCATCCTCACTAAGCAGCTTGAAAACCATTTACCCAGTAGAGTGGTATTCTTGAACTCAAGATCACGAATCCCTAACCCACCTTGGTCTTTGGGACGGCAAACCACGCTCCATTTGTTCATTTGATATTTCTGTTTATTAATACCTCCTTTCCAAAAAAAATCTAGATCGAAAATAATATAATCTATGCAAGACTCCTTGAGGAAGCTGGAAGAAAGAGCTCATATATAGTACCATATTACTCAGTACTAAATTTATGAGCACCTCGCCTAGATATAGCCTCTCCAACACCCCATTTATGAGCACCTCGCCTAGATATAGCCTCTCCAACACCCCATAAGATTAATTTCCATAAGATCGAATTGTTTTGCTTTGGAGAGTTTGCTGAAGAAAGACCACTTGACTTTATTATAGGCTTTTTCAAAATTAATTTTAAACAACACCCCATTTCACTTTTTCTATATAGTTTGTGCATAGTTTCATAGAGGATTATTACACCATCTAGGATGTTTCTTTTTTGCATGAAAGCAGTTTGCATAGGTCAAATTACATGATATCCACCGAGTTTAGCCTAAACATTGCGGTTTTCTGAAAATTTTAAAGCTAACATTAAGAAGACATATAGGCCTATATTGTTGTATTTCTGCCTCAGTTAACCTTGGGTAATAAAATTATCTCACTGAAGTTCAGGAAAAACATGTCTAGTTGTCCAGCATAAAAAATGTCAAACAGATCTAGAAAGTCCGATTTGATTACATCCCAAAAAATTTGATAGATCTCAACTGGGAAGCCATCCGGGCCTAGGGCCTTGTTGTGTTCCATTTGGAAAACTGACATCTTAACTTTCTCCTTAGTGTCTCAGAAAGTTATTCTCCTCAACAGAAACTTGGACTATGTCTTCCATTTAGGACGCATCCATCGAGAAGTGAAACCTTGCCTCTATGAAACAATTGAAACCACGATTTGGTTTTAGAAAAAAGAGAACCTTCATGAAAAACATACCATATATAATCCCTTACGTCACCTTTATGTTTCAGCACCGGCTACATGTTAATCAGCAACAATGGAACTTGCTTTTATGTGAAACGATATTTGTAGTTTGTTACCTTAAGGATTTGAACTGATTGTCCATCAGGTTTATTATATATCAGCAACGCCTAGGTGTTAATCAACAACAGTGGAAGGTTTCTTTTATGTGAAACAATACACTTGTATGGTTGATGATTTTTTCTAGAAGAGTTGTTAAGTGTAAAGGCAAATGAAACATTATGTAACCCTTCTACATCAAGATAAATAATGGAAGACGATATTACAACAATGTGTGGCCATAAGAAACTCTGTATCTATTAATAATGGACACATAGTCAACAAGGAAAATACATATAGATAAGGTAGAAAGTCTGTGCTCAAACAGAAAATATTGTCCATTGCCACTAATAATTAAAGCCTAGGTTAAGGATAATGTTTCAGGAATTAACAAATTCTAGTCAAGCGCACCATCCAGAAGCATTTTCGGGGATGTTGATATGTTCCACGCCGAGGATTTACATTTGCTGCAGAAACGTGATTAGACTACTCTGGACTACTCTAAACAGACAACCATGAACCTTTGATCTCGTTCCAAAAAAAAAATGAACCTTTGATGATCTCTTAACATTGCCACACGTTTGTTCCTTTTTATGTTGCCATCTTGATGAGACATATACGTCTTATTTGTCTGTCTCCTATTCTTAATCTTTATCAACTGAGGCTGGATTGAACCAACTATTATTACATCAGGAAGCACCGCATCTAGATGGTTGGAGGAAAGGATATAATCATGTATGCTCAATCTTTTCTTTTTTTGTGCAAGTTCTTAATCTAGAACAAGTTGAAATCCACTAATTTTGGTTTTACATATTCTGGAACGTGTAAATAAGGGCAATCAACACTGTAATTAGGTACCGGGATCATGTATATTTAGGTGTATTCCATGTTTCCAAATCATGTGTCTTTCTATGTACTCCCTCCGTTTCAAAATATAAGATGTTTTAGGTTTGTGAAGAAAATGTAGACTTCTTTTAGTGTGTAGAATCTACATACTAAAACTAGTCTAGATATATTTTCTTCACAAAACTAAAACATCTTATATTTTAAAACGGAGGGAGTAGAATGCAAAATCTGAATGATGCCGAATTAGAAATCAGTATTCAACTATAGACTGTCCCTAAAATTAAATCCTCAAATTGCATCGCCAAATGGGAACAGCAATTATTCCCAATTTTGTTTCACAGTTTTGGAATTCCCCAACACATGGGGATGAACAAAAAAAATCCTCAAATCCACACACCCCTTTATCTCTACTTCCCGCGGCACCCACTGAAAAATAGTCGCGCGTCTAACTCCGACGAGTTACAATCGACTATTTCCGCATTACATTGCCACCCACCCACACATGCCATGTTTCACAAGCTGACCTCATCTAGGTTTCTGTTAGCCAGCTCCATAGCCGTGTACTGTGCCCTATCGTAATGAAAAACTCAGCATTCAGCTGCTCCCAGAGGTACCATGCCGTGAGGATGACAAAATCATCGTATCCTCGATCCTCGTGGGCAAAATGATCCATGGTCCTGAGCTACCACTCAAAACAGTCGTCCTGACTCAGATAAACATCTCGACCAGCCGCACATAGACAGTTGTACGGAACCTCCCTCGCATAGACCATCAGAATGTGCTCAGCTGTGTATGTCTTCTTTCTGCAGACAGACAAAGCAGGGGTCTCTCTAATCCTGCAAACCGCGACGGACACAGTCTGTTGGAGGTCCAGATCCTGTGTTGAGTTGCTAACCACACAGAATATTTTGCACTTTAGACGCGCTCTCGACCTCCAAATTAAATGGAGTCTGCTGTGGAAAATCAAGGCTATGCAAATTCATCTGATGCATCGGGATCTCTCGTTAGGCTAGCCCAGATACGCACACAGTGCGGGCAGCCCTCCTGAGACAACTCCTTTGCAATGTCCCACATCCATTCGAGCGCCTCCTCCACAGTTCCGATGTTTTTGCTTCTCGTGCTGATTGTCTCAACGGCCTGCCGTGCCATATCTGCCACTGCTAAACCTTGGATCACTGCTATATTGGCATCACCCTCTTAATTTGAGACATCTCGTCCTCGATCTTTAATTTGGCGTGCAACGTGTTGTTGCGACGGCGACACACGACGAAGGATTTCAGAGAACACACGAGGAAGACAATGGTTTTTGTGCAGTGTAAAACATTACTGCATTTTCTGTTGCTCTCCTTATTTATGCGGTCAAAGACCGATCAGATTACAAAGGAAATCACACGAGAAAACGGCAAAGACCGAGCACTACTGATGCGCCATCCCAAGTCAGCTCGTTCTCTCTATATTGTTGCTGCATGAACTGAATTCGTGCCATCCCACGAAGTGCATGCATCGACCAAGTCTACCTAGGCCTATCTGAACAAAGCTGAAACTATCGATCTGACGTGAAGTGTATAGACACACAACACGACTATGTTTATTTCCTAACAGAAAAACAGTAAAGATAAAAAGGCTCAACGGGATTATGCCTAACACAATGGTTCTCTCAAGGCTAGATATATAGGCCCCGCACCGCATGCTTAAGCGTTCTGTGAAGCCAGTGTTCATCCTCCGTGAGACCTCTGCGTTCTTGCGTGGGAGAACTTGACAATACCGTCAGATCATAATTGTTCTTCTATCTCCACAGACCATGAAGGCAAGAGCTAGCTGGTGATGTTGAGTTAGATTGAGATCGGAAATGGCTTAACCGTTAAAAACGCACGCATGCTTCAGCAGAAAACCAATGCAGTGCCAGCAGTATACTCTACATATATATAACAAAAAAGACTCCATCTTTATTACATGGTATACATGCATATTGCATATACCATTATTACACATACACACGGGCGCCTTTCAGACATTGTTGCATCACGCTATTTTATTGGAGGCAGATCGACACGGAGCACTACAACATGCACGACGGTGTCTACCACATTTCATCAGAGAGGAGCACGGCTTTGGTGCACGTCCACTCTGGCAACCGGCCCCATAGTAGTCGCCACCGAGGCCGCGGTGCCCATACTTGCTGCAGCATTGCTTTCCGGACATGGGCTGCTGCTGCTACACGTGTTGCCGGGCACATCGTTTCCATTGAACGTGGTTCCACACGGCCCACTCTAGCAGCCGGCCCCATGGTATTCGTCTCCGAGGCAGCAGTACCCCCACTTGCTGTAGCATTGGTTGTCGGGGCATGGACTGCTGCTGCACGTGTTTCTTGGCACCTCATTTCCATTGAGTATGGTTCCGCACGGCCGCTCTGGCAGACGGCCCCATAGTAGTCGCCACCGAGGCTGCAATACCCCCACTTGTTGCAACATTGGTTGTCAGGGCACGGGCTGCTGCCGTTGCACGCGTTAGCGGTTCAGAGGTTGGGTCTATAGCACGAGCCGCTCAGATAGCCAGATCCGCAATAGTCTCGGCCGAGGCTACAATATGCGAACTTGCTGCAGCATTTGTTGCCGGGGCACGGACTGCCGCTGCTGCAGGCGAGGGCGGTCACTGCAGCAAAGGCAAGAACCAGCAAGCCTAGTGCGAGGGCCTTCATTGTCATGATGGAAGTTTTCACATTAGATGGGACTTGGAAGATTTTCTTCCTTACTTTAGCTAGTTTGGTGGATGAGAAAGTTTCCGATGATGAAGCATGAAGCTTGCGATGTGCCACTATATAGGCCAGTGGTATGTCCCTGGTGCCTCTTCGAGGCCCATTGCTGTTTTTTTTTTGCAAAATTCCACCAATCTATTAATAATCATCAATAGTAGTACAAAGAGTCCTAAAAATAATAAAAATTAAAAATAGGTCACTGGATCATCTAGCGACGACTATAAACACTAGCATGAGACGAAGGCGCGCCGCCGTCCTCGCCTCTCCATCACCGGAGTCAGGCAAAACTTGTCGTAGTAGACTGGCGGGAAGTCATCGTGCTAAGATCCCAAAGAACCAGCGCACAAGCAAACCACACCAACCAATATGAAGAACGACCGGATCTCAATGAATCAGTCGGACACACGAGTCCACACGCCCTCCGCTGATACTAGACGCACCATCAAGAGCGAGAATAAGACAAAGAGGACCTTATTTTAATCTCACCTCAATATCCTGAAGAAGACACTAAAAATAGTCTAAATAAAACATGAAGACCTCCGGCCGACAAGAGATCGTGGTCTGCCACGACTCCAAGGCCGTGGTACGTGCTATTCGTAGATAAATATAGTTTGTCCAAAAATGACTTTTAGTTATGTTGTGTTGTGGCAATAAATTGGCTTTAATTCTCTTTCGAAATAGGCTTTCGTCCCGCTATATTAATATAGCAACCGCACGATACAAGGATTAAGAACAGAGCTGGGGCCGACAACACAAAAACAGCCCAAAAGCAAACAAAAAAGAGAAACAAATGCACAACGGCGTCGGATCGATCAACGACGATGACTCGCAACCGCTGCGTCCTCCAGAAAAGTCGCATCACGCTCCAATGCCTTCGAATTGCCGTATACCAAGTAACATCTTTAAAAAGAAATGCGACGATGACGACGCTGCTGTCCGGACTACTCCTAAGATTTCTCCCGGCACATATAAGGAAGTGGGGAGAGGATACGCCCGCCACCCTTAAAAAAAGAAGATGGCTTTAATTCTCTACTTTTCTCGAGTTGGTTGGATGAGTATTCCGTTTGTCGGATGACACACATGCACATCAGCACATTTCTTGCGCACCAAATCCAGCCTACAGATTAACATCGCGACCGTATTGAGTAGGAAAAAAGCCATGCATGGGCATGTATGTGGAGCGGCGGCGGTACCTGAAAGACGACAATGGAACGAGGAGATGCTGGCAGAAGAAACAACAACTAGAGCGAGGCCGGCCAGGCGGGCATGCACAATCAATGTACACTTGTACTTCGTCTCGTACACACAAATGAAAAGAAAAGAGCCTTATACTGATATTGAGATTGAAGCAGCACTTTTTCAGATGGGGCCAACTAAGGCCCCTGCACCGGATGGTTTTCCGGCTCGGGAATTTTGCAAAACTGAAATATGTATTGCAGTGAGAAGCTTCCTAAATGGAGGTGAGATTCCGGATGGATTTTGTGACTCGATTGTGGTCCTCATCCCCAAGGTTGCCAAGCCGAAGCTTCTAAAAAACTTCCGTCCTATTAGCTTGTGCAATGTTCTATACAAGATCGCCTCCAAGGTTTTGGCAAATCGGCTGAAGGTGCTCATGCCGACAGTTATTTTATTAGAACAACAAAGTGCTTTCGTCCCGGGCAGGTTGATTACTGATAACGCCTTGGTTGCCTATGAGTGCTTGCAGATAATCCGTAACCAGTGATCCAAGAAACCGTTCTTCGCCCTCAAGATTGATATGATGAAGGCGTATGATAGGGTGGAATGGAATTACCTCCACGAATGTTTATGCAAGCTGGGTTTTGATCCTTCTTGGATCCAGTCGGTGATGAGATGTGTCACTTGTGTGCGCTATGCCGTTCGTGTCAATGGGGAATTAATAGCTCATGTTGTTCCATCCAGGGGTATACGGCAAGGAGATCCTATTAGTCCTTATTTATTTCTCCTTTGCACGGAAGATCTGTCATGTTTGTTGCAACAGAGGGAGGGCCGAAATGAGCTCCAAGGAATACACAATGGTCGACTTGGTCCCCTGATTTCCCACTTATTGTTTGCAGATGACAGCATTTTTTTTGCAAGGAGCGATGGTAGGAGTGTGGATACTCTGAAGGAGATACTCAAGATTTATTGTGATGGCTCGGGCCAAAAAAAATAATCTTGAGAAATCATCAGTGTTCTTCGGGAGTCACTGTGATGATCAGCTGAAGGTAAATATGAAAGCTATCCTGGGAGTTTAGAGTGAGGTATTGGAGGATTTCTATCTGGGCATGCCTACCCACGTCAAGCGATCCTTGCAATCCACTTTCAACTTTCTTTATAATAAGATCTGGAAATACATCAATGGATTATCTGACCGTCCTTTGTCTAGAGCGGGTAATGAGACTCTTCTCAAATCAGTGATCCAAGCTATTCCAACCTATGTAATGAGTTGCTTTTAACTTCCCCTCGCAACGTGCGACAAGATGAAATCCATTATTGCCAATAGATGGTGGGGCTTGGAAAATGGAAAGCGAAAGATGCACTGGAGATCGTGGGATTGGTTGTCTACTCCTAAAGCTCTAGGGGGCATGGGCTTCCGAGATCTAGCCCTTTTCAACCAGGCCATGCTTGCCAAGCAAGGCTGGCGACTTTTGACAGATCCTGACTCTCTATGTGCTCGGGTGCTTAAAGGAAGATATTACCTTGACACGGATTTTTGGAATGCTGCTCGACCTCGATCCTCGTCCTTCACTTGGAGGAGTATCTTGTTTGGCCGTGATCTCCTTAAACAGTGTGTCACTTGGGGTATTGGCGATGGCAAGACAGTGAAGATCCTTGGAGATTGGTGGGTTCCAAATTTCCGGCCGGGTGTGCTTAAACCGACCTCACCTATCCCTGAATCTGCTACTGTCAGTTGCCTGATCGATGAGGAAGCTGGGACATGGATCCATGAGAGTGTGTCTGCTTTCTTTTGTGAGGCTGCAGCGGGTCAAATTCTAAAGGTGCCAATATCTCGCCACATGGGGGGTGATTTTGCACGCTGGCCATTTACAAAACATGGTGTTTTCTCTGTCCGATCAGCCTACAACTTTGCTCGCTCCAATAAATTCTTCATAAAACAGAGTGGCATGGGTAGGGGCTTGAATTCTCACCAGGCGGCAAGGGAGAAAGAATGGAAGGCGATCTGGCAAATCCAGGTGCCCGGGATAATGAAGATTCATCTGTGGCGTTTTGCGCATAATTGCTTGCCCAATGGAGATCAGCTTCTCCGGCGCCAGATTCCTGCAGACGGTAGCTGTACTTTCTGTGGGCGCTCGGAAGACACTGAACATTCGTTGTTGTTCTGTCAGTTTGCGCGAGTAGTTTGGCGGGAAGTCAAAAATCATGTCCACCTCCATCTGCACAGGAAGAGATTCTTTTCAAGCAAGTCATGGTTGTTCGACTTCTTGTCCCGTTCATCTGATCTTCAAGCTATTACTTTGGTTGTGGGCTTTTGGCACATTTGGGAGGCACGCAATGAGTCTCGGAATTCAGAGCTTCGTCCAAACCCCAGCCGAACTGGAGGGAAGATCTTAGCCTACATTGATCTGATTAGAACGCACTTGGTTAAACCTATGTCTACGCAAAGGTGTGAGTCCAGTCTCTCAGCTCCTAAATGGACACCACCGCCGCCGGACACAGCCCTTGTTAACTCGGATGCGTCTATCTTTGAAGAATCGAAATGCATGGGGGCTGGAGTGGTGGCTCGGAATCACCGTGGAGAGTTCCTGGTGGCTTGCAAGGAACATCTCGATAGCCTTGCAGATCCTGAGTATGCTGAGGCTTTAGCCCTCCGACGTGCTATTACTTTGGCACGAGAAGAGGGTTTCGGGAAAGTGATCTTTGCCTCGGACTGCTTATCCCTGGTGCAACGCCTTTTATCATCCAATATGGATAGATCACCGGTGGGGGTTCTGGTTGCTGATATCAGAAGGTTGGTTCTTGATTTCTCTTCGGCATCTTTCGTCCATGTGAAGCGTACTCTAAATGAGGCGGCACATATTTTAGCTAGATCCTGTAAGGATAGGTCTTCGAGTTCTATTTTTCATTCTGTTCCGGAATGTATTCGGAGAACTCTTTGTAATGATGTTGTTTGATCAATAAAGCGTTTGTTCTCTCAAAAAAATGAAAAGAAAAGAGATGGTTGTCAGCAAGTCTGCCGAGCCTGATGTTTAATGGAATCTGGAGTTCTATCTCAAAAAAAAAAAGTTTCCGTCTTGCTTGTAGGCCTATTATGTGCAAAACATTTCCTTGCCGTTTTCTAATTTTTTTCACTATTTCTTTTTTTTGTACCCTTTCTCATACGATGAGTTATAAATCATTGTGTGCCTTTCTCAAATTCCAATGAAGCGTCTTCCCAAACATGCGGCATAAATCTCCACGCCATTGCACCGCCTTGGCACATGAGGACAACACAATCAATTTGGAGGACGACGAGGACACGACGATTATCACTACGAAAGATGATTCAAGCTTGAATGGTGGGAGGAGGATGAGCGTCAGGCCGAGGAGGAGGATGGCGAGATGCTCGAGGAGCAGGCGAGACTGCTAGAGTACTTCTCTAAGAAGAAACACGAGGCAGACAGAGAGTGTGCGGCGAAGGCCGGCAATATCGCCGCTGCCAGCGAAGCCAAGGCCTCTGGCTCCACCTGCAAGAAGGAGATCATCTACATCTGCGATGAAGACACGAAGTAGTAGCAATTATAGTCGCAACATATATTATTTTTCATCCGTAAAGCAATTGCGATGTTTATCTAGCCCCCACAGTTTTCTTTTGGTGAAATGTTTGGGATTTTCTCACTTGCACATGTTTTGGGATGGACATCGCAAACAATTTCTTACTCATGTTTGAAGGAATTTTCATGGTTGACTTTTACCATTGATGATTTTCATGGTTGAAGGCCCGTTTTCATAGTTAAAGAGTCTTTTACGACGAATAGGTACCCGTGGTAAAAACCCTGTTACCAAAGATTCTACCACGAATTTTTCGTGATCATGGCGGGTTGTAGCTCTCAACCACGGAAATTTGTGGCGTAGCAGTTATGTTCCGCCAGTCTCAATGACTGCCGACGTCATACAAACCGCCACGTGGCAAACATCGTTAACAAGTAGTTGCCGATCTTTAGCTCTTGCAAAAAACCATGATGAAATCCAGGCCCAGCCTATCCTCCTCTCGTATGAGTCATGGGAAAACAGTACGGAAGAAGAGAGAGAGCAGGGTTGGAGGAGAGAAAAAAAGGAAGCGGTCAGTTTCCTTCATCAGTGGCATGGCAGGTAATTTCCATCTTTTTGGTTGGACGCAATGCAGAGAAATCTGGGGTACACCGTACACCTGATTCTGTTTTACACTGCCAAAATATGATGCTTCGTGGAAGTTGTGAAGGCTATTCTACCCCTTTGGTTCAGATTACAGATAAGTAAAATCTCAACCAAACAGAGCCTAAGTTAGCTGCTACAGCAGTTTCAGGTAGCTGTGATCTTATGGTTCAGCTCGATATGCTTGTAGGGGCATACACCACATGGTTGTTCATGAACAAATTCTTTTCATGCAACTTCTGATTATCCAGCTTCATATGCTTCCTTAGCCTCCTCGACCAATGATTCCAATAGTTCTTTTTTCTCAATCCTAACTTTATGAGCATACATCATATGGTTATAGATTCCCAAGCAAGAATCCGCATGCAACACATCTTCATATAATGGTGCATCCTTCACCAACTTTGATACCACGTCTTCTGAAATCATCTGAAAGAGAGATATGATTTGGACATTTAAGTGAGTGATAAGTTCCCCAGAAATGCACAGCATGCAGCTGGGAACACGCTGTCTAGCACAAAGAACTCACCCCACGAGAATTGCCACCTTCTTCAGGGCAACATATAATCTTCACAGCTATTGCAATTTTCAGTAAGCCCCAATCCTCACAGCTGATGCCAGATAAATTCTTGATGTGGCGAGCTGCCTTGCGCAAGGCTACAGAATTATCCTTCTCAATAGTATCACACTCGAAAAATAAGAAGGCGGCCGTCCTAATAATTTTATCATTGACCTGGTTACGAAGAGGGTTGCTTCATCATTAAATCAAAGATGCAAAGGATAATCATTTTTCTATAGAAGCTGCATTCAAAACTTGGATTCGTGAAAATAAAGGATTCTAAAATGCAAAGCAAACAAGTTATCATATAGTGTAGCAGTAAATGAAAGGGACCTATATATAAAAAGCAGAAGGCATGGGAACTAGTTAACTCACCATCTCTGGTTTGACATTACAACCATAACGCCTCAAGAACTTTTGCAGTCCTTGACTCAACGGGACGCGGTCCTCTTCAGTCAGCTGTGATTTTTCTTCAGGCACGGAAAGTGGCAACCATCTCTGTATGCCCCACATTAACTCCATCACATTTGGACCATCCAGGCAGGTTATATCCTGAAACAAGTCACAAAAGAAATGGCGATCAAAGTTGTTCAAAGAAATAGGGAAACGAGCAGCTTATACTCACCAATCTTTCTTCAATGATTTTTTTATATTCAGGCTTTCCAACAGCCATTCTCTGCCCAGGGCAGTGCCACTTCCTGATCATCTTAACAAGTCTTTCTTTAACACCAGTATTTTCATTAATGGCGCTGGACTTGTCCACAAAAGTTTGAAACTCACGTGGCCAAACAATCTGGCAAAGAAAAAAACAGGAATGGGCTTGTTCAGGGCCTAAAAGAAAGAATCAATCAAATATCATGCCAAAGAGGGTGGCGATTCAGTAGGCCAGTGGCGAATCTAGAAACTTTTGGAAGCCTGGGCGGACGAGCTTAAGATGTGAATTTTTTCAGACAAAATCGCTATAAAAATTTATAAAAAGCAACCTCTATGCCGTCAGCAAGCCTGGGAGGCTGCCCTTGCTGGAGGGACACTGGGTCCGCCCAAGGGTGCATCTCAACCGTAAAGATTGTGCTCATGTTTACATCTCCGTTCATCAAAACTAGTGTAAGTCACATCAAGTGATATTTTGACAACAGATCAAGTGCTGCTCTTAAGTAGTAGCAGCACATCAAAGCCTGGATCATTCTAGTTAGCAGTTAAATTCGAATCTAGTTCATAGCAATACCCACATTAGGTTTCAGCCTGCATGATCTGATTTGTTATTTATCTAGCTACACCATGGGGGAAAGTAGTTTTTGGGCGTGCACGCATTAGCGTACAGGCTCTACTTGCTTCACAAATAGATTTATGGGTGGAATTTGTGTTAGCCTCCTAATTATTCGACAAGGATTCCTTCCATCAATCCAGAACAAAATAAGTAGATAAACATGCAATCATAAACGTGGCAAGATAAAATTACTAGCATCAAATTTTGTGCCAAGCAACATATAAGGAGGTAACAATCAGAAGAAGGGGAATCAAATTAAGAGTGGGGCACTAACACTGTTTGAATACCACTTTTCGGCGAATTGAGCCCATATAAACTGGAAGAGGCAAAGATAAGCAGAAAATTAGGTACATGACATAGTAGATGACAAGAGCAAGTAAGCAAGCAGATAAGTGACCAAGGAAAGAAGAACATAATACCACCTGGGGACGTGGTTCGTCAAAGAACATTGCAAAAAATGTGAAAATTGCGAAGCCAGAAGGTGTCTCAAACAAGAGTAACACCTCATCTTCCCCACTTTCAGAAACTGCAAACAAGAAGTAAAGCAAACTTAAGCAAGCATGAGTGCCAAGAGAAAGCGTACAGATTCCACACGTGTGAATCCAGCTCAAGGCCGGCCTTGCAACGGTGCGGGGAGGGGCCGCTGTTATACACAGCTGCGCTCTCCTCCACTCAGATGCCACCGCACCAGATATGCTCGCTCGTAGACACTGATCCAAAACACCGTAAGCCCGCGGTACTGCAAAACATAGATGCCATAGACCGAAAACTTGGCTTGTAGTATGAAAAACTCTGGAGAGAACAGATACACTAATTTAAACTGCATAATTAAAAAACATTACACATTGGCGCCAGATTCATAAGTGGAGAAGGTTTTGATCATCTAGATCTATATAAGTTTAGCAGAAAATGATGTCGCGCCCTCTAGACTTCACCTAGCATCTACGTAGCTCTATCGGCGGTACCTACTCACCGGATCATCTACGGCGGCGGCGGCACGTGCTTACTCCTCGGCATTATTGGCGTCGTTTTCGTACTCATCGGGTAAGTCGGCTTCCAGGGCTTCGAGCTGCCCCAGGTGCTCGCGGAGGGAGAGACGACTGGCACGGAGAAGATCGCGCTTCTCCACCCTGCGCGCGTCGCGGCGACGCTTTCGACGCTGCACGATGTCCATGAGCGTGGTGCACAGGGAGTTGAACTTGGCCTCGATGACCAAGACCTCCTCCTGCTCGTCGTTGACAACAGGCTCGCGGACGACCGGCGGGAACGCATAGTTTTCGACCAACAAGAGCTCCTCTGCATCGTCCGCAGCAGAGTCGGCCGACAGCGACAAGTCGCGCGGGTACGCACACGGGCACCGTGGCCGTGTCCCTACACGGGGAGGCGCTCGCGTCCCTCCTCCTCGACGGTAGCGTCGGGCAAGCTCGCACGCAGGAGCTCCCGCCGCGACCAGGAGAAGCAACAGCGCGTGCGCCCAAATCGGGGCTCGATTGGCCAGCCATGCCAAGACGGTAAGTGGACACGGAGGTTGGCGGCGGCGATGTGTTTTTGAATGGCAGATGTGGCCGGAATCAGAGAAGGGGGCGGGCGGCAGGCAACAACAAGAGTTTTTGGGCAGTGGAGGAAGGGAAAAATGGATGCGATTTTCTGCATCTAGCACCCCCCCTCTTGCGCACCGAATATATGCAGGACGGATGGGTCTCGATGCGGGAAACCGTAAAAAAATTACGTTATCTATCCGTTTAAGGTATCTAAAAAGATTATTTTTTGGTCCAAACCTCTCTCCAACCAAGTCCTCGAAACGTACCCTAACTTGACGAGGGAGTGGATGGAGCCCCTCCAAACCTAGACTAACTCGACGTAGGAGGGGAAGGAGCAGATCGGGGTATTTGGATTTGCTGGATCGGGCCCAAATTACACGGCAGTCGGTGCTGCTGCAAATCTAGGGTTTCATTTCTCATCTACACTATCTAGTACTCCACTAAAGTTTGCTTTCGTATTACGGCTGGCGAGTGTCTCACCGTAACGAGCAGCGCCGCCGCTTTGCCGTTTCGCCGGAGGAGAATGAGCGGGCACCCGTCCCCGCCGCCGCTTCGCCGGAGGAGGAGGATAGAGCCAGAGACGCCGATGCTTCATACCGCCGGAAGAGGATGCTGAGGGGGGTTGTCGCCTGTTGTGGACTTCACCGACACCCAGTCTACTAGGTTTTGAGCATCTCCAGCAGGCGCGCTATAATAGCGCTAAAAATAAGCCTGCTTTTGCAGTGTAAACCCAATGAGGAGATCTAAAATAGAGAGCGCGCCCAAAATTTAGCGCGGCGCTGGACTTTGCGCTATCCCGAGCCTCAAATTTGCAGCTCCGGCTACAGCGCGCGCTATCCGCTGCGACGCGCGGGAAGAGCACCAACCGCTCATTTCACTCCCGCGCTCCTCACTCTCTCCTCTTCAGCTCGCGCCACTAACCCGCCGTCGCCGCAACTCAATCGCGCTCCGCCTCCAGCAGCGCTTCGCCGCCTGCCCACCTACCCCTCCCCGCCGAAAGCAGACTGCGGCATGCGGCTGAGCGGCCGGATTTCCAGCCGCAGACAGATTTCCATGCGCTCAAGCCTGGCGCCATGTCTTCCTCGAGCCGGGAGGCTACTTGGCGCACGCGCAAGGTTCGTTCCGCCGCGCCCGCGCTCAAATTTTTGTGAATTTTTAGTTGGTAGTTGCTTCAATTATTTTGCATATGTGTAGATGAGTTCATCCTATGATGACTCCGATGATGAGGAGTTCGATATGGATGAAGATGAGGCCATTTCCATGGTATTGGCTTGGCGAGCCACCAAGAAGCCGAAGATAGATGGCTCGGTTTTTGGTAGGCAGAAATTATGGAGAGAACGGATTGAAGGCCACAACAAATTGATGCGGATGTATTTCAATGAAGATGCAAGATTTCCCGAATGAGCAGGGATTTGTTCAAGAAAATCGCCGAGGAGGTGGCCAAGTATGATACATACTTTGTGCAGAGGAGGAATGCCGCTGGAGAGCTCGGGCATAGCACCTATCAGAAGGTGACCGCCGCTTTGAGGATGTTGGCATATGGTATACCGGCGGATCTTGTTGATGACCACTTGGCCATGGGTGAGAGCACCGCTATCATGTGCGTCAAGCGGTTTGTTGTGGCCATTGTGCAAGTGTATGGCGCCAAATATTTGAGAGCCCCCAATGCCCAGGACATGGCTAGGCTCTTGGAGGCGAATGCGGCTCGAGGATTTCCCGGAATGCTTGGGTCCATTGATTGCATGCATTGGAGTTGGAAGAATTGTCATGCGGCATGGCATGGACAATTCAAAGGGCACAAAAAGGATGCCACTATAATCCTTGAAGCGGTGGCTGACCAGGAGACTTGGATTTGGCATGCATTTTTTGGTATGCCTGGCTCTTGCAATGACATCAATGTCATCCAACGGTCTCCTCTCATGACAAGGATCGCGTTGCGTGAAGGTCCACAAGTGGAGTTTGAAGCAAATGGCCATAAGTACAACTATGGCTACTATCCTGCCGATGGCATCTACCCAAGGTGGCAAACATTTGTGAAGCCGGTCCACAAGCCCAAAGGTAAGAAAGAAACCAACTTTCACGCAGCGCAAGCGGCAACTAGAAAAGATGTGGAGAGAGCATTTGGGATTTTGCAAGCCCAATTTGCTATTGTGAGAGGACCGGCTAGATTTTGGGACCAAGAGTGCCTTTGGTATATCATGAATGCTTGTGTCATCATGCATAACATGATTATAGAGGATCACCATAGGAAATATATAGAACAAACCGCCAACTACGACTTGATGGGTGTGTCCGTACAAGTTCAACGATCACAACATAGGATTGCACGGTTCATGGCCTCTTATCATGCAATCCGGTCCAATGGCGCACACGATGAACTCCAAAATGATCTCATGGAGGAGTGGTGGAAATGGTATGGAGGCCACTAGTGCCATTGTTCTATTATTGTAAAACTATGTCTTGATGTAGTGTGTTGTCCTATCAAACTTTATATCTATCAAAACTGTTGTAATAAATTATGTAGACATTTTATTGTTCATTTTTTTGGTGTTTGTTTGACCTTGTTGAATATGTGCAAGTGTTGGATTTGTGTTTGCACGCACTAAAATGCAGCGCCTGGTGGGGGCGCGGACGAGCGGCGCGCTGCATTTTAGAGCCTCCATGAGGTCGCTAAATGCAGCCAGCTGTAGCGCTATCCCACTTTTCTAGCGCTCTAAAATAGCGCGCCTGCTGGAGATGCTCTTAGCCACGGACGAATCGGCGCGTCTACGAGTTTTACGGGGAGGTTTTCGGGATTCACACCGCCTGAAGCGAACGGTAGACGGGCCGGCCCAGTAACATCAAAGCTATCGCGAGCGTTCCACAAATCGTGTCATGCGTTGACGAAACAAAAACTATTATTTGGACAAACGAAAAGGAAAAAGTCTATTTCAAACCCTGAAGTCGTAGAGGTTCAGCGATTTGAACCCCCAAGTCAAAATCCCTTTCGTTTATACCCTGAATTAGTGAATCCCGGTCTAAAATAAAACTTAGAAATGTTTGACCAAATTAACTGGCGCCACGTAGGCAAACTTTTACAAAAGAACCCAACAAAATTTTCTATTCCAATTGTGTAGTCCCTAACCTAGCCTTGTTCTCTCTCTGAACTTAGGGTGTGTTTGGTAGCCCGGGTCAACCTAGATTGTCTATCTCTACTCATACATGCCGACCCTAGCTTAGTTGGGCTGAGAATTTTTCATGTGTTTGGCAGCCTGCATTTGTTGAGATATGTTGAGTCGAGATGTTGTTTAGTTGACCGTATGTGTTGAGATATGGTGAGCTGAAATGTTTTTATAGAATCCTCTTAACTAAAAATTAAATTTGCAAACAAGTCCAAAATTCTTTCACACAGAACCTAGAAAATAAAAAATAAAAAGCAATCTGGTCCTTAACCAGTGTGGTCTCCTGCATCTGGCGACGCTGGACTGTGCATTGGCGTTGGGCTGTGCATTGACGCTGGACTGTGCATTGGCCGCCGATGAGAGGAGCTAGCAGAGGCTAGGCGCCGCTGCAGATGGAGGTAGGGAGAAGGGCCGGTGGGGGAGCTTCTCATCGTCGGCGCGGGGGGAGGGCGGGGGACCCGGCGTGCCTTGCTCCTGCTCGACCGGCGGGAGAGGAGGACGGGGGCACGGGAGGAGGGCGGCCGACGCGGAAGAGGAGAGGAGAAGAGGGAGGCGGGCGGCCGACCGCGAGGGAGAGGATAGGACGGGGTCGGGAGGGAGGGGGAGGCGTGGTCCATCATCAGTAGTTTGCGGGATGAGATCAGCTCGGTCGAGTTGAGAAGCTCAAATATCGGGCTTCGCAAGTCGGCATGGCCGAGGGGCCTTTTTCGTATGAGTTCAGCAGTGCCGAGTTGACCCGAGCCGGTCTAACAAACAACAAACGGTGGGTTGAGATGAGAATATCTGGATTGGCCCCATCTGCCAAACACACCCTTAAACCACAGGTCCGCGTCGTTTTCCTCGAGCAGCGTGGCCTTGCACATCCCAAGATTTCTTCTTTGTGTCTAGGCGCCGCATCATCTAACCGTCATTTTCTACAGGGAGGCAATCGAACCAGAGAGCTCTAAATCATCGCCGTGCACCACTTTTTCCTCATCAGATCTAGATAGCTCAAGCACCTCCGCGTAACTTAAATCAATTAAAATTCCGTTGTTAATCACTTAGATTAGGCTATAGTTTCACTACCAATCCATTAGTCCATGAATCTCTTGGATTAGGCAATAACTATTTTACAAAATCCTCGCATGGCAGCAGTGATTTAGCTCGTGGAGGCTGGCTGTGCCTGAAGCCGCGACATGGTCGCAGCCAGAGCATCCCTTTGCCTGCGCGCCTCTCCTCTCCTGGTCCTCCACCTGGGCGTCGTCCGCCGCCGCAGTCGCCCCGCGGTGCGTCGCCCACTCCCTTCGCTTCGGCCATGGCGGCACTCCTCCCTTGGTCCGACCCCGTTGTCGTCCACGACCGCCCGTTCCTCACCCGTGACGGCTCCTGCCTCTTCTATGTCTCCACGGTGCTCCGCTCGGCCGCCCCGCGCCGTTCGTAATCGCCGCCGCCGTTCTATGAGTCCCCCGCTCCCTCCGCTTCAGCCATGGCTCCAGAAGCTCATCGAATCGTTCGCTCGATTTCTACTGTGACATGTCCAGCAAACTCCACCCGACCACATGTCAATCTTCTCACTGTTTCTAGAAGTTTTACAAATTAACCCAAAAGTTAGTATCGATGTGAACTAGGAAAAGAAAATAATGGAAGAAAATGAATATGACATGTGGGCCCTATTGTCAGTGAGAGTAGCCAGTAATCCCTGCTGAGATTGTTGCTTTCCCGGTGTACCAAACAACTCTAGGGTTCAATTTAGACCAGGATCGAATAGTTTAAGGAACGAACGACAGGGATTTTAATTTTAAGGTTTAAATCGTCGAACCTCTACGAGTTTAGGGTTGAAAATAGACTTTTTCCAAACGAAAAAACGAGTTAGACGTAGCTAACTAGCTATGTCACGTGGAGAGGCAGCTATATTTCTTTGCGCAAATGAGAGCCAGCTGAGCTAGTGCACTTTCTACCAAAGCTATAGCTGCATACTCTACTCCCTCCGTTTAAAATAAAAGACGTTTTAACTTTATAAATTGAATGTATTTAAATATCTTTTAGTGTATAGATTCGTAGAGGTACAGAATGAATTCATACATTAAAAGATGTCTAGATATATTCTTTTTATACGGAGGAAGTAGTATGTATCAAATATTTTTGTTTATGTTTTTTGTTCAAGATGAAATGGCAATGATCGATTAACCGGAGCTCGTGAACATTTTCCAAAAAATCCTGAACAGACTTTCGAAATTTGTGAACCAATTTCAAATTCATGAACATTCTTAGAATAACTTTATTTTTTTAAAAAGAAAATCATGAACCAATTTTCATATTCATGAACATCTTTTAGAAAAAACTTGAACTTTTTTTAAAATCATGAACATTTTCCGAACCAATTTTCGAAATTCATGAACCAAATTTTAAAATACATGAACAATTTTTAAAAATAGCGCGAACAATTTTTAATCATGAACAAAATATAAAAATTTAAACCTTTCTAAAATTATAGAATAGAAAAAAGAAAAGGAAAAAGAGAAAAGAAAAGAGAAAAAAACAGGAAAAAAGGAAGAAACTGAAAAGAAAAATAACAGCAAAGAAGGAAAAATGTAAAATGGGACGTCCCAATGCAACACGGGTGTATCGTGCGAGACTCCCGCGCCATGTTTAGCGGCATATAGCATTTGCCAGTTTTATAGGCGTCGCACACTCCTCGTCCGTGGGTTTGGTTGGGCCACGGCTCAATAGGAACAGCTAACTCTTTCTTTTTCCTGTTTCTATTTTATTTTTTATTTTTTCAAATCTGATATTTTTGTTTTCAAGATCTGAATAATTTCTCAAAACGTATTTTTTTAAAGTTTGAAGATTTTTAAATCTGAACAAAATTTAAAATTTGAACCTTTTGAAATCCTTATATTTTTCATTATGAAAAGTATTCAAAATTGATTTTTTAATATGAACAAATTTGCAATTTTAAATATTTTTTGAATTGAACTTTTTAGGACATTTTGAACATTCAGAATTTGTCATAAATCTCCAACCATGTTTCCCTAACAAAGCCAAGTTGAATAACTCGAAGTCTCGGAAACCCCTACCACCTTTAATTTTTGGTGTTGCTGAACTCTAGTGTAAACATTTTTTGTCAAGAGAGGTATTCTGCCAAAACCTTGCCATACCCGAAGTTTGGTTCTTATTCAGCTTCTTTGTTTAATTTGAAACAACTCATACTAAAAAATAGAGATTGCTTAGATGACAAATTTTAATAGTGTTTTCTTAAATGCACATGACATGAGCTTCTATGGCCATCCATTCATCTTTCCTCTCGATCTTTCCCCAATATGATAAAAAAAACTCCACTTGTGATCCTTCCAACCTCCATGTGCAGCTCCAAATACCGTTATTAAAGGCTTCCACCATGATTCTGGAGAGGTTTTAACATTCTCTCTAAGAGGCTACAATGCATTTGGACTAAAGTATTGATCTTTTTTCTTATTAATCTTCTGCCCACAACACTCAGCATATATATTCAAAATATCATGGATCCTCTCAGCACTTGTCACACTTGCACTCAAGAAGATCAAAATATCATCAGCAAAGAGCAAGTGATTAACCCAAGGTGATCACACACTTACCCTTATACTTTTGTCAACTATTCCATAATGGTTAAGAAGTGGAGTGAAGCCCTGTCCATAAATACGAAAAATATACGTTGATATGGGATCACCTTGTCTCAGATCCCTCGAAGGGTAAAAGTAAGAGAGAAGCTCTCCATTCACTTTTACTGCAAATCTGACCGAAGAGACACACTTCAGAATCAAAGCGAACAGAACTTCCATCAAAACCAAGTATGATCATCATTGCCTCTGAATAGTGTTACTTAACTCTATCATAAGCCTTCATCATATCGATTTTAACCACACAAAAAGATTTCTTACATTTCTGTTTCTTTCTCATCACATGTATGCTCTCATATGCCATGAACACATTATGAGTTATCAACCGTCCTGGCACAAACGCACTTTCCTCCTCTCCAATCACACCATCTAACAACCCCCTCATTCTGTTTGCAATATCTTTCGCCGCAATCTTATATAATATTTGACATAGAGAGACTTGTATGTATTGAAAAATATACCGAGGGCATCTAACCTTAGGTTTTAACCTAATTGAAATATCATTGATTCCATCAGGTAGTTCACCTCCATTTAAAAAAAATCCAAAGTTGCATGTATCACATTAGCTTGCAGAACATTCCAATGCATGTGGAAAAACCCTGCGGTAAACCCATCCACACCCGGTGCCTTTGAGGGTGCCAATTGGAAAAGTGCATTCTTTACCTCCTCAGCCACAAACTATTTTGAAAGTAAGTCATCCATTTGTGTTGCGACTTTCGGTTGTACTGTATCTAGCAGTACATCCATCTCCCTATACCCTTGTGATTGGTATAAAGAGGTGTAAAACCTCTGAATTCCCCCATTCGCCTCACCAGGTTGGTCGCATACACGATCTTCATCAACACTTTTAATTGAGGTGATATGATTAATTCGTTTTCTTTGGGATGCTTGCGCATGAAAATAGGCAGTGTTACCATCACCCGTTTTTAGCCATTGCACCCTACTTCGTTGTTTCATCCAAATTTCTTCTTGATGTGGAGCTTCTTTTAGTTTTCTTGGTACCGCTCGCTCCTCTTCAGATGATTCACCACCGACCGATGCGCATCGAAATCTTTCTAGATTTTGTTGCAACTTTTGTAATTTTTTCCTTAGGGAACCAAACTCATGAGCTCCCCATGTACTTATTTTTTTCTTGTACATCCTTGAGTGTCGTCACTATACCACTGAGTCCCTATTGGCTAGCTCAATCCTTATTTACCAGATTGTCATGCTCAGAATGTGTTTGTCACATGTTTTCATAACAAAAACTACCTGTGGTTCAATGGACCGAAACATCTGATTTGCGTAATTCTGTGAGCACATAGCAATGATCAGATTTAGTTGAGCTAATGTGCCTCACTCAAGAAAAAGCAAACATCCGCAAAAACTCAGCATTTGCAAATGAGTGATCAAGCCTTGCTTTAAGATTTTCATCTCCTTGTTGCTTGTTATCCCATGTGAAAGGAACACTAGAATAACCTAGATCTTGTAAATACCAACCATCGACAACTTGTCAAAACGCCCTCATCTGCCACTCCGTTCTCGCATTTGTACTGAAGTGTTCATCACCAAACAAAGTTTCATTAAAATATCCTATACATAACCATGGTTTTTGCCGGTAGGATGCAACATACGCAAACCTCCAGCTATTATGACGATTTTCATCTCTAAGTTCTCCATCAAACCCTATGAAATTCCAAGGCGGCATTCCACCATCAATCATTGTCACATCCACATCAATATGACCTTGACTCTGACTTTTGAAGTCTACCTCCACGACACTTGACCAAAACAGACCAATGCCACCACTTAAACCATTACTATCCACTACTATACACCCTTTGAAACCAAGGGTTCTTTTAAAATCTTCTACTCTTCTCCCACTTATATTTGTTTCAATTATGAAAAGGAGGATGGACACTTCCCGCTTCACTATGTTGCGAAGATCTCGAACTATCCTAGGGTTCCCAAGCCCTCAACAGTTCAATCCTAAGCAACTCATTGCTCTAAGCAAGGTTGCACCGCAGCCATCGCCATTTCTTCATCTCGTTATGTGCTTGTGTGATTAACCAAATTCTCATATGCGGGTTTGCGGTGTTGTTGTTACTCGGACCGACGTTGAGTTCCTACGGCTGCTGCACTGGGTTAGGCGGAGGGGGCATGACCTTGCGCAATCATTGTCGGCAGCAACAGGTGGTCCCTTCCCTTTGTCCGGCGCTTTAGGCGGATCTTGTCCGGGTTGATCTTCGTCCATCACGGTCCCAATGGCGACGAACACCTATTGGGACGTGACGGCCTTGTCGTCCTGCTCGTCGCGTTTGAAATCCTCCTCCATCTCCTGCATAGCAGAGTCTACCTCTTCAGAGCTGATGACTCCTTGATGGCGCCAGAAAACTTGGTGGCTGATGTGGAGTCTTGTTGGGAACCCCAAGAGCAAGGTGTGAAGAGTACAGTAGAAAGTCTTCCCTCAGTTGAGGCCGAGGTTATCGAACCAGTAGGAGGAAGGAAATGTCACACAGGTGTTGCAAGCAACGCGGAGACCTGCACAACACAAACTCAAGACTTTGCCCCAACAAATCAGCGAGGTTGTCAAGCTCACCGGTTTGCTATAACAAAGGATTAAACGTATGGTGTGGAAGGTAATGGTTTGCAGCAAGTAAACAAGTAACAGTGGAAGATGTATCAATGGTAAAGATTGGACCGGGGTCCATAGTTCACTAGAGTTGCTCTCCTTAGATAAACAACATGGCATGAAGGGTAAACAAATTACAGCGGGGCAATTGGCGAGGCCGAGCAAGGCATAACAATGCAATTACTAGCTAGAAAGATCCTATGAGGTTGATTGGGCAATACAATATTATACATAGACCGTAATCCAACTGCATCTATGACTAGAAGTCCACCTTCAGGTTATCATCCGAACCCCCTCTAGTATTAAGTTGTAAGCAACAGACAACTGCTTTAAGCAAAGTGTGTAAGGTAAACAGTCCACATGTTCCATGAACAAGAGACCGTTGTTTTCTCCCTAGTAGCAACAGCACATCTACAACCAAAGAGATTTCTGTCACTTCCCTTGGAAACTAGAGGCATGAACCCACTATCCAGCATAAGTACTCCCTCTTGTAGTCACTAGCAACTACTTGGCCAAGATAACCACTAGCAACGGAGAGCATGCAAGATCACAAACAACATAGACATGATAGAATCATAAAGATAAAACCATTAATCAAACCAACATAATAATCTCAATATCCATCAGATCCCCGCAAACACAACATGCATGATTACAAATAGATTAGATCTTGATCATGAACGGAGCTCATAAGATCTATACATGAAAGCACAAAGGAGGAGATACAACCATCTAGCTACTACATGGACCCGTAGTCCAAGGTGGAACTACTCACGAATCATACCGGAGAGAAGGCCTCCGGGATGATCTCCCCTCCGGCAGGGTGCCAGGAAGAACTTCAGATCCCCTCGATCTAGGGACGATGGTGGCGGCGTCTATAGACGGTTTCATGGATTTCTGATCGAGTACCGAGAGTTTCTGTATCGGGGGCTTCTTATAGGCGAAGGGGGCGTCCGGGAGGCAACCAGGGTCGCCAAAACCTACCAGTAGCGGGTCCACGACCCGCGCTGGGTGGTCTCAACCCCTGGCCAGACCCTCCGTTTCTCCTTTGGACTTCTTGTTCCCCACAGAAAGTAATTGACTTTGGCGTTCGTCCCATCCAATTCCGAGAATATTTCTTTACTAACTTTTCTGAAACCAAAAACAGCAGAAAATAGGCATCTGGCACTGTTGCAACTTGTTAATAGGTTAGTACCAGAAAACATGTAAAAAGCACCTCAAAGTGTAGACAAGTAAAGCAAAGTAGATACAAAACAAGTATGGAGCATAAAAAATTATAGATACGTTTCCAACGTATCAGCAAGAAAACTTGTTGATGACTCCTTGATGGCGCCAGAAAACTTGGTGGCTGATGTGGAGTTTTGTTGGGAACCCCAAGAGCAAGGTGTGAAGAGTACAGTAGCAAGTATTCCCTCAGTTGAGACCGAGGTTATCGAACCAGTAGGAGGAAGGAAACGTCACACATGTGTTGCAAGCAACGCGGAGACATGAACAACACAAACTCAAGACTTTCCCCAACGAATCAGTGAGGTTGTCAAGCTCACCGGTTTGCTGTAACAAAGGATTAAATGTATGGTGTGGAAGGTAATGGTTTGCAGCAAGTAAACAAGTAACAGTGGAAGATGTATCAATGTTAAAGATTGGACCGGGGTCCATAGTTCACTAGAGGTGCTCTCCTTAGATAAACAACATGGCATGAAGGGTAAACAAATTATAGCGGGGCAATTAACAGGAACTGAGCAAGGCATAACAATGCAATTACTAGCAAGAAAGATCCTATGAGGTTGATTGGGTAATACAACATTATACATAGACCGTAATCCAACTCCATCTATGACTAGAAGTCCACCTTCAGGTTATCATCCGAACCCCGTCCAGTATTAAGTTACAAGCAATAGACAACTGCTTTAAGCAAAGTGTGTAAGGTAAACAGTCCACATGTTCCATGAACAAGAGACCGTTGTTTTCTCCCTAGTAGCAACAACACATCTACAACCCAAGAGATTTCTGTCACTTCCCTTGGAAACTAGAGGCATGAACCCACTATCGAGCATAAATACTCCCTCTTGGAGTCACTAGCAACTACTTGGCCAAGATAATCACTAGCAACAGAGAGCATGCAAGATCACAAACAACATAGACATGATAAATCATAAAGATAGAACCATTAATCAAGCCAACATAATAATCTCAATATCCATCGGATCCCCGCAAACACAACATGCATGATTACAAATAGATTAGATATTGATTATGAACGGAGCTCACAAGATCTATACATGAAAGCACAAAGGAGGAGATACAACCATGTAGCTACTACATGGACCCGTAGTCCAAGGTGGAACTACTCACGAATCATACCAGAGAGAAGGCCTCCAGGATGATCTCCCCTCCGGCAGGGTGCCAGGAAGAACTTCAGATCCCCCCCTCCCCGATCTAGGGACGATGGTGGCGGCGGCTACAGACGGTTTCGTGGATTTCTGATCAGGTACTGAGAGTTTCTGTATCGAGAGCTTCTTATAGGCGAAGGGGTGAGTCCGAGAGGCGACCAGGGTCACCAAACCCTACCCAGGCGCGGGTCCACCTGACCCCGCGTCTGGGGTGGGTCTGGACCCCCTGGCCAGCCCCTCCGACTCTCCTCTCGACTTCTTGTTCCCCACGGAAAGTAATTGATTTTGGCGTTCGTCCCGTCCAATTCCGAGAATATTTCTTTTCTAACTTTTCTGAAACCAAAAACAGCAGAAAACAGGCATCTGGCACTGTTGCAACTTGTTAATAGGTTAATACCAGAAAACATGTAAAAAGCACCTCAAAGTGTAGACAAGTAAAGCAAAGTAGATACAAAACAAGCATGAAGCATCAAAAATTATAGATACGTTTCCAAGTATCAGCATCCCCAAGCTTAACTCCTGCTCGTCCTCGAGTAGGTAAGTAATAAAAGAATAATTTTTGAGGTGACATGCACCCTCAAAATAAAGATCCAACCATTTGCAAACATTGAAAGCTGGGATCAAAGAACTCTAAACATGTGCATGAAAGATAGAATTTTAACAGTAGGACATAGTAATTATGCATGTAACATGGCAAGATACAAACAAAGATCATGAGTAATATGCATTGAAAAATGTTTGTTTGTTTCACATGCAGAAAACATAGCATAGTGGCAATCAATTTGTCCCTCATAGAGTAGCAATATAATGCATAGGACACCTGCAAAGTTCACAAGGGTGACTAGAAACAAGTAGCACAAGAGCAAGTAATAACACAATATGCATCAATTAATAAGCTTTGGAACATTGCACACAGAATGACAATTATGCTCTCTTAATGGTGCCTAAAGGTAGAAGGTGGAGACTCAAATAATGGTGGAAGAAAGGCCTTTTTGTAAAGGAAGCAGAGATTACAAGTTTCAAAAAGAGCTTCCAAAAATTATGGTACTTATTACCTTTGAGCCCTCATTGTCCCTATCATAAACATCTTGAAGTGGTTAAGGTTAAAGTAGCAAAGCTGAAGTATATGCTTGACAAAGTATAAGTTGGCAATCTCAAGTCCCTTGACTATGAGGGCTACACCTCATGGATACTCAACTTAGGGCCCAGGCAAGTTCTTGTCATTGTAAGTATTTGCATGTCATTGAGAACCGCCAACGGGGTACCCCTTGCACATGGCACAGGAGCTTTCCCATAACCAAAATGACAAGGCAAGCAGACAATGAGCATCTTAGCAATTCTTCTTATGTACCATGGGAATATGGTGCTTTTTTCTCTCTTTCCTCTTTTCTCAATGTGTATCTCTTTTTTTATAAGAAGAATGCTTCATAGATGTCACTATGGTGATGCTGCAAGTTTCCACCATGATTAGGCATGGCTTAGGCTAGCGGCCCAAGCGTTTCTCTAACACAGACTACAAACTCCATGGACTTACAATTTCCCACTTCATTTCACACCGGTAACATCCATAGACAAAAGAGCATGATATCAACAGAGTACAAAAAAGTACAAGTGCAATGTTGAAAACGTTCCCCGAGACAACACGGTTCTGCTAATCCCAACTTATAAGTGCAAGCATATACAACAAAGTTGCCTCAATGGTTCAAGTTTATTAGGGGCAAATAATATAAAGTGTTCCATCAAGTTTGTGAGGACTTTAATCACTAAGTTCTCACATAACAAAATAGTTTTTAATTGGAAGATAGTTGAAAACAAGAATATACTTGGAATGGTGTAACACACCATGCATAGGAGTTTATAGTGGACACTTTGGAATAACTTGGTTTCTTGGGAGTTTGAAGGATGAGTAGAACTTACTCATACAAGTGGAGGCTAGCAAAAGACTGGGAGCAACCAACTAAGAGAGCAATAATGGCCATAATTATGCAATGCAACAAAGCAAACTAATCAAAGCAAAGAGTGGCACTACAAGTCAAGGACTAAATCATCATAGAGGCTAATGGTGACTTGTAATAGTCATGACATGGTGTGAGCATGTGCCAAGTCAACCCAAGCAAAACATCAAAGGAGAATACCACAATACTATGCTTTTGCATGCTAAAACAACGCATAATTTCTTCAAGGCACACTAAGCAATCCCAATTGTTTGGAACAAGACATGCTACAGCAATATTCACTAAGCATAGTGCAAAAACAACACCTAGCATGTCATGCTAAAGTCTAAGTCACAGTCAATGCAAGCTCCTCTTGCACTTCAAGCAAGAACTTACCACTCCTTTTCAAACACCAAGCAAACTTATTTGCAAAACAACACAGCGAGAGTGGGGGTCCAAACTACTAAAGCACACTAAACAAACTAAACAAAGTAAACGAAAACTAAGACACTCCAAGAACAACACAACTGTGCATGAAACAATAAAAGTGAAGTGTCTAGACAGACCTAAGCTTTTTATTGATGAAGAAGGAGACGCCTTGGGCATCCCCAAGCTTTGAAGCTTGTAAATCTTGGGTATTTCTTGGGGTGACACCATGGTGGCATCCCCAAGCTTGAGATTTTGTCCATTGTTCATCTCATTGCATCATTCTCTCTCTACACCTGAAATTTTTCCTTCATACAAAACTCCACACAATCTTTATTAGCAACATTAGCTTATTCAAAAGATATTAAACCACTGGCAAAACTTTGGAACAGCCAGGCTTTTCACTAAAAACATAAGCTACTGAAGTAACTCCTCAAAGAAACTCAATTTACCTGAAGAAAGCTCAAAAAGGAATCAATAAGAAGCAAATGCAAATAATGGCAGAAATCTGTCAAAACAGACCAGCAGGTAGAAATGAATTTTTTCGAACATCTTTTGTTGCTCAAATAAAGTGTTGAACTAACTAAAGTTAGCCAACATACTGGGGGATTTATTCGTAAATTTGAGCTCAATCCGAGTTACAGAGCCTCCTCACGAATTTTTTTGATGGAGGACAGAAATCTGTTTTGGGACAGCAACTCCCCAAATCTTAGTTCCCTCTCATTAGAGGTCATTCTTGGCACAAAAAGCAAACAAAAAGGATAAGGAGAGGTCATTACAGTAGTAATTACTTCCAAGACTCAAGGAAACTCTTGGGTTATCTCCCAACAAGTAATTTTCTTTAACGCCTTTAAGTTAGGCACAAGAAGCAAGAAGAATCAAGTATTTTCAAATGAAGAATTGCCCATCTTGTTCCTGCTTTTCTTACCTTTCTTTTTCTTTTTAGGGAAGATATGATTTCTTACCAGGGGATTAAAGTGCATGATGCCTTCTACCACGTCTATTATTGCCCCACGGTGTTTCAGTAGAGATCTTCCAAGTGTGATCTGTCCTTTGCCTACACATTCAATAACAAGATAATCAGTAGACACCATTTTCCTGAGATTTTTGTAAACACACCTTCAGCTATTCCAATGGGTAATATAGTGGCATTGTTGGTAAGATAGATTTCTTCTCCTTCTTCAATAATCCCCTAAAGACTTAAGGAATCAAAAATATCATTGGGCATGAGACAAAATTCAGACATGATATCACAGCGAGCATCAAAGAGTGTAGTGTTTATTGAAACTTTAATTTTGGGAAACCAATTTGAAGGCTCAGAATTTATGGGAACATAATCATGGTAAGCCCTAAGAGTGTGATAGCAACTATTCATGGCAGCAATACTGGTCTCAAGATGGTTCAACCTAGCAAAAATACTTGTGAAAGAGGAATCAGACTTGCCAGGTGTATCATAGATCATGATTAATTTTCTTATAGCATCATAAGCTTCATCCTCAGTACAAAGCAAAAAATCTTTTTCAGCCACAGCATCCAAAGCATATCTATAATGAAGAGCAATACCACGGTAGAAACTATCAATAACCAAGCTAAGACTCATCTTAGGCTCAGTTTCCCTTTGTAAAGCAGAGATTCTAGACCAAGCTTCTTTGAAACTCTCCTCATTTTTTTGTTTAAAACTAATCTTTTCCATAGGTGTCACAGAGATTGGATCAAAACCAGACATGGTAGTAAATAAGGTAGGAACTAATTTTGTGTGTGTTTTTGAATAAAGCAAGCAAACCAAAACTAGACTATTTTTTTGGGTTTTTTGAAAAGAGGCAAACAAAACCAAACAAAAAGGAACTAAGCAAACCAAAAACAAAGTAAAGAGAAAGGAAGTGAAGGACTTCCCTAGTGAAGACGTCCTTAGCCTCGCCGGCAATGACGCCAGAAAACTTGTTGATGACTCCTTGATGGCGCCAGAAAACTTGGTGGCTGATGTGGAGTCTTGTTGGGAACCCCAAGAGCAAGGTGTGAAGAGTACAACAGCAAGTCTTCCCTCAGTTAAGACTGAGGTTATCGAACCATTAGGAGGAAGGAAACGTCACACAGGTGTTGCAAGTAACGCGGAGACCTGCACAACATAAACTCAAGACTTTGCCCCAACGAATCAGTGAGGTTGTCAAGCTCACCGGTTTGCTGTAACAAATGATTAAACGTATGGTGTGGAAGGTAATGGTTTGCAGCAAGTAAACAAGTAACAGTGGAAGATGTATCAATGGTAAAGATTGGACCGGGGTCCATAGTTCACTAGAGGTGCTCTCCTTAGATAAACAACATGGCATGAAGGGTAAACAAATTACAGTGGGGCAATTGACAGGAGCCGAGCAAGGCATAACAATGCTATTACTAGCTAGAAAGATCCTATGAGGTTGATTGTGCAATACAACATTATACATAGACTGTAATCCAACTACATCTATGACTAGAAGTTCACCTTCAGGTTATCATCCGAACCCCCTCCGGTATTAAGTTGCAAGCAACAGACAACTGCTTTAAGCAAAGTGTGTAAGGTAAACAGTCCACATGTTCCATGAACAAGAGACCGTTGTTTTCTCCCTAGTAGCAACAACACATCTACAACCGAAGAGATTTCTGTCACTTCCCTTGGAAACTAGAGAAATGAACCCACTATCGAGCATAAATACTCCCTCTTGGAGTCACTAGCAACTACTTGGCCAAGATTACCACTAGGGAGAGCATGCAAGATCACAAACAACACAGACATGATCGAATCATAAAGATAGAACCATTAATCAAACCAACATAATAATCTCAATATCCATCGGATCCCTGCAAACACAACATGCATGATTACAAATAGATTAGATCTTAATCATGAACAGAGCTCACAAGATCTATACATGAAAGCACAAAGGAGGAGATACAACCATCTAGCTACTACATGGACCCGTAGTCCAAGGTGGAACTACTCACGAATCATACCGGAGAGAAGGCCTCCAGGATGATCTCCCCTCCGGCAGGGTGCCGGGAAGAACTTTAGATCCCCCCGATCTAGGGACGATGGTGGCGGCGGCTACAGACGGTTTCATGAATTTCTGATCGGGTACCGAGAGTTTCTATATCGGGGGATTCTTATAGGCGAAGGGGTGAGTCCGGGAGGCGACCAGGGTTGCCAAACCCTACCCAGGCATGGGTCTACCTGACCCTGCGCCTGGGGTGGGTCTGGACCCTTTGGCCAGCCCCTCCAGCTCTCCTCTGGACTTCTTGTTCCCCACGGAAAGTAATTGTCTTTGGCGTTCGTCCCGTCCAATTCCGAGAATATTTCTTTACTAACTTTTCTGAAACCAAAAACAGCAGAAAACAGGCATCTGGCACTGTTGTAACTTGTTAATAGGTTAGTACCAGAAAACATGTAAAAAGCACCTCAAAGTGTAGACAAGTAAAGCAAAGTAGATACAAAACAAGCATGAAGCATCAAAAATTATAGATACGTTTCCAACGTATCAAGGGCTGAAGTCTATCTACTCCGAGTCAGCGCTGATGTCGGCGTAGAGCGCGTCAAGAACGGAGTCGGAGGGTGCGGGGGCTTCCTCGATGATGGGCGGTGGTGGTGCGACAATAGCGATGATGACTGGAGGCGGTGGTGCAGATGCAACAACGACGACCGGTGGTGGTGGTGGCTGAGGCGGAGGGGCGCCGTCTAAGAGCGTGAGTGTTGTCTGAGCTGCCTCCTCAGCTTCCGCGTAGTTGTTGACGGTGTTCACCATGCCTTCGAAAGTGAGGCGTCCTGAAGCATGTTGCCGCCTTAGCGTATGTCGGAGAAGTGTTCCGTGGTCTAGTCCTTCCACAAAGTGATACATGGCATCATCATTGGGGTAATGCGCCAGGTTGGCCCGTATACGAAGCCACTTGGCTAGGTAATCGTAGGGGTTTTCTCACTCTCTCTGAACGCAATGCGCCATATCAAAGATAGTCACCATGCCGACAAACTTGGATCTCTGCTGTCCAGACGCATGGGCGAAGCCGGCAGACTTGCAACGATCTTCCACCGTTATATCCTGCACAGGGGCGGTTTGGGTGGGCCTTGAATTTTTCCGATCGTTGTCGTCAAACTACGAAGAGAGACCCGACTTCGATCCTTTCGGAAACGTGTCCTGCCCGTAGGCGGTCCGTGCTGGTCTTGACGCTCCTCCGACTCCCAGGGAACTAGTGCCCGAATCGGTTTCATCGATGAAGAGGTGAATGTCTCCGATGGGGACGATCAAGCATCAGGTAGGGTTCGTCATCACCGGGATCCAGAACTCGTCGGGAGGGACGATCAGAACGTTGCCGGAGAAGAGAACGCGACCGATGGCTACGGTTTTGCCGATTCCTGCGAAGATCGTGGTCCTCGCCCATTGTAGAGCCTGAAGCGCCTCTTGCCCCATGGTGGACGCCAACTTTCGTGGTATTGCCGACGAGTATGCCATGGAGAGGTCCTCACAGAGCGTGTTTAGAGACATAGGGTAAGGCGAAAGGTTGGTGGGTACGAGTTAACACAGCTTACCTAGGTTCAGATCCCATGACGGTGGCGGAATCCTACTCTTACTATAAATCACTATAATGGCAATACGCCGGGTTACAGGGATCGGTTCGCTGTGCGCGATATGAGTTGTGTTGGTTATGCCCTAAAAGCTCCCATAGGTCCGGCTTATATAGTCGTCAGATCCTAGGGTTACAGGCAAAGTTCTAGCCGGACAGGTTACAGAGTCCTACACAGTATACAACTAGTATAGCGTATCTTGTACTCCAAGGCTCCGGGTACGTCGGTGACTCCTCCATAGCCTTTCTTTCTCCGGCATAGACCTCCCTTCTGGATCCATCTAACTGGGCCGCCGAGCATGCCATGGGCCTTGCTACCAACCGTGGGTCACCCGGGTTATCCAGATTAGAGACATGCTATGAGGATACCTTGTAGCATATCCCCAACAACCCCTCCTATTACTTATTTTTTCTTCAAATCTATGGTTTCACTATCAATTTTGCTCGGTGAGTTCAATAAGGCAGTAACGTTTTGTGCCCTGTCCATTAGATTCAAGAGTTGGCCCCACTGTTTTGTTTCACATAGGTATGACCCATAGCTAGCTGGCGTTGCGGGGGGAGGTTTTGCCCCTCCTCGACCCCTTCCACGAGCAGTAAAATGCATCACTACGTGGGTACCTGAGCTAGAACTCCCATCCATTACTCCAGCAAACGGATTAATCGGTTGACTCTGGGATTTGAATTGAAGCTTTTATTAACCCCATCACCAAAACCCTTTCCTCCTACATGCACACTTGGTTCCTGTTTGATTTTACATAGATCAGGTGCACACACCGACGAATCATAGGGCCAGTTGCCATCATCATCTATCTCTCTGCTGGCGTGGGACAGAATGAAGCCGAGCGTCCCAATAAGCCACAGGAAATACAAAAATGTGATAGCTTCTCGTGCAATATAGGGTAAAGAATCAGATCCTTACGCTTCAGTGAATTGATGGGAATACAACGCTGAATAGGTTCTTGAACATTATAGGCTCTGACCCCTTCCTCTGCTATTTCCCGTTGAAATCCCCAATCTGGCCAGCTATGTTTTCTGCTCTTTTCGAGTTGAGCCAGTTAAAGGGCAGATCATGACACTATATCCATATCGGAATTCTACTAAATCGGACCTCTAAAGAACGCATACTAATCTTGAAGTCATCTAAAACCATAGCATGATTACCAACCATCCAGGCTGCCCCCTCCCAGATCCTCCTCCTATCCTGTCCTAACTCCAAATTTGCCACAAAAACGTTGTCGCCCATTGCCTGGAACGTCAGCCCCCTGGGATTGCCTCATTGAGGCCGCAACGCGCTCTTGATGGCATCAATATGAAACTTTAATGGCGCCAAGGCCTTCCCCACAAAAGTGTTCCATCATCATCCTCAAGACCTTCTATATCCAACACCTTTTTTCGTCGAAGCCATTTTCTCAAACTTCTCTGCAAAAAACACCATTGCCATGGCTTTTCCCTTCCCGGCTACACCTCCCTTGCCGTCACTCTGACTCCGAGCTCGCCATCCCTGAGGACATGGGTGTGTCGAAGAAGATCAAAAGAGCGCTACGGATATCGAGGATCGCCACGCGCCAGCACCGGCACTCCGAAACCCTAGAAAACCAAGTTGTTGCTTGTCGTTGATTCAAAAGTCTACTATTCACACTATTTTTCTGCTAGGCAGACTGTTCACATAGTACCGTGCGGTTTTACTGTTCACTAGTTGAGTACCCGTGCGTTGCTACGGCTTAATTTTCATGCAACATATTAATCATGTGCATATAAAAATTCATGTATACATATACTTCCTACCTGTGCGACTGCAATGGATCAAATGATAAATTATTGTTGGGAAAAATGATACCACTTATATAGTTAAGAACCCGTGTGATGCTTTGGCTTCTAAAATATAATATATAAATTGATTAAGAAATTACAATGGTAATTTTTTTATCTTTTCTCTATTATTCGCTGATCCAATGCTTTAAAACGTTTAGGTGAATTAGTAGCACCATTATTGGGTGAAGATCTGCAACTGCTTGCTCAGATTCTTGTACCAGATTTGGCTTCAGGTTTGATCCAATTAACCATGCGAGGTGCTTGAGGTCAACCTTTGCTGAAAGGCACGTCTTGGCAGGTTTTAGGCATAAGGGAGCCGGAGCTTGGACGATGACCCAAGGCGACCTGCCGACCTCGACTGATGGTGGCCGCCTGAAAACTTAGGGACAGGGCGAGTCGGCCTCGACTCATCCTGCAAGGCCAAGAAAATTAGGGACGAATCAAACCTGTGATAGCATCAGAGGCAACCTAAACGTCCTCGGCATGAACCACTCAACCCGCGCATGCGCGGTGGCGAGGAAAATTGGAGACAATGCGGTTATAATCTGATCGAGGTATTATCTCTAGATGATCCTGGTACTCTGCAAACACCTATTGCTCTTCGTGATCTTGCAGGAGATAATAATTCATTACAATTACGCTGCTGCCAAGGTCAGCCAGTGAGCCTCTGCCTTGTCCCCGTTAGCCTCTCCTGCAGCACCACGACCGTCCGCCGTCGACCTCGCCTATTCGTTCAGGTCTACAGGTGTTTCTTTGGATCGGAAGCGGTGTCGACTGCATAAGACGCGGCTGGGATGCGAGCTACTCCCTCCATTCCGTAATATAAAACGTTCTCGAAAATCCTAGTCAAACTTTTTTATGTTACGAAATTTCTGGAGTTTCCCTTTTTGCCCTTGGTCTGTGTCACAGACATGACCTGAGACAGGCGTCACGGAGGCACACTTCGCTCTCTTCCTCACCTCGGTCGTTGTCTTCCTCCCCTCACCGTATCGCCGCCGTCTTGCCGCCCCCATCCCACCTTACTCCCGCCACGCCGCCGGCGCCGCCACCGCACGTATCCCTCTTCTATTCCACTTCCTCGACATCTCATGTCCCGACAACTTGCCATCTCCCTCACCGACTGGGAGGCGCACAAGGCCTTCTGCTCACCCTCCTCCTGGTTGTAGCATGCCCGCCCTCTAGTACGGGAGTCCATGCTCCGCCCGAAGCCTGCCAAGGTTCGTGCCGTTGTGGATTTCGAGTTCCCGGCCGTAGCGGATTTCATAGGTAACCTGATGCTGAGCTATTGCTTGCATTCTTTTTCCTTGGACAAGAGCCGTAAGATTCTCAAGGACTTCCTTATTTCTGCTACTGCAAAGGACCGCAACTTCATGATGTGCTTTTGGACAAGAGAGTGTGAGACGAAAAATTCCATGTATGATTCAGTATTTCTCAAGTCAGTGAACCGAACGTATGATTGCCGGGTCTGCTACTGTGAAGTGTATTCGTGTTACCTTCGTCGTTTATTTGTTCATCACATGTATGACATTAAACTGTATACTCTATTTGCAGGCATATTTTATTGATCAAAGGGCACATGAGATTGGTCCCCTGTTGTTTCTTACCGCTGTTCATTGAAACCTCGTAGGTGCAGCTCCAATGTCGAGGAGCTCTTCTTCCCCTTCGTGGGGATTATTTTTCCTGCAGAATGGAGGTGCTCTCCCTAGCCTTCTCCCTGGCCCCAGCTAGATCTGGGGCGACTGCAAGTTGGGGCGGGATCCTGGACGTGGCCCTGGGTGAGGCTGGTCGTGGGCGACGCGGAGAAGCGAGGCGACGTGCTGGCCTGCTGGACAAGGCTTCTCCTGGGCAACGACGCGAGGAAGAAGGGAGGCGCGGTCCTTGGCGGCATGGGGAAGGGAGTCTGAGCGAGGTTGCTCCTCGGTGGTGACGCAGGAAAGAAGGGAGGCGTGGTCCTGAGCGAGCCTGGTGCTGGGCGGCGACGCCGAGAAGAAGGTGGGCGGCGACACGGGGAAGAATAGACGGGAGGAAGAAGTGATCCCAATATATCCGGGCAAACCGTACACGTTTAGGAGATTGAAAGGCATACGATTTGTTGGCAGGGATCGGGAGATCAGAAGGCATATGTACGACGGACGACGGACGACACGACGAAAACCACCTCTGCGTAAATTATATAGTAGAGATTATTTCTTCGGGTCCACGGAAAGACCCGGTCAAGCGCCAGCTCACCAACCTTGGATCACGCCGGTCGCCGGTCGCCGTATACCAGCACCCCCACCACCAGGTCCGTGCGTCCAGTCCACCCCCACCACCGTATCATCAAAAATCAAATCAAAGTTCCACCAAGAGGAACCCGACAATATGAATCAACGCGAAAGAAAGGAAGAAGAGTAGCAGACGAGACGACCAACCAGACGAAAAGAAAGCGAAAGAAGGGGCTGTGGTGCGCGTGGAATTCCATTCCAACGAACAACTCCAACCGAGACGGTCAGGGTCGCCGGTGCGGTGCGGTGCGTGCGACGGAGTGACTGACGTCGACGCGCCATCCCGACCTGTGTTTCCACGCCGCGAAGCTCCCGCGAAGCCTGCAGCAAAAACAACCGCGCGCCGCGCACGACAACCCCATCATTTTCTCCACAAGGCAGAAGAACCTCGCTCGGTCCTCTCCTCCACGCCGCCTCCCTGCTTCCGGGAACCATCGTCCGGCCGGCCCCTGCATCGTTCCCACCACCCCACCCAACCCAACCCAACCGCCGGTTCCCTTCTCTGCGAGTGCTGACTTCGTTCGCGCGCGTCTTCTCCCGGACCCGGTGCTATATATTCCAAGCCATCGGAGTCGGTAATAGCATCAAACGCAAAGACTTGCAGAGGCAACAGGCAAGCAAGAAGCACCAAGGCGGCAACAAGAGCAGAGGAGGAATTAATTAAGCAGAGATCAGCATGGACATGGAGATGTCGGCATCCTCCTCGGCGCCGGGCGCGTGCTACTTCAACTTCTCCGTGGCGCAGGCCGTGGTGACCATCTCCGTCAACGTCATCCTCGTCTGGCTCTCCGCCCTCCTCAAGTCCTCCTCCTCCTCCTCCTCCTCCTCCGCCACCAGCCACTCCGCAGCCGCCCCTGAGCCAGAGCCCGAGTCAGCGCCCGCATCGGCGAAAGACCAATCCTCCGATTCCGAGTTCGACCTGGACGTGGTCCTCGGACTGATGGGCGCGGGCCAAGGCGCCGCGCCGGTCGGGTTCGAGGAGGCGGCGGCGCTGTTCGAGGAGGAGGAAGCGACCGTGGAGGAGGCCGCGGCGGCGTTCCGCGTCTTCGACAGCAACGGCGACGGGTTCATCGACGCCGGCGAGCTCCGGAGCGTGCTCAGGTCGCTCGGGTTCGCCGCCGGCGTGGCAGCCGACGACTGCCAGCGCATGATCGACGCCTACGATGCGGACAAGGACGGCCGGATCGACTTCCAGGAGTTCCTCGCCTTCATGGAGAGGAGCAGCTCGTGAAGTGGCCTGGCCTCATCAATTTGGTCCAGAGTTACTACTATTTGTTCGTTCTTTCGTTTGTTCGCTTATTAGTCTCTTTCTTGGCCCGAACGGTGCCGAGTGATGCACACATATGCAATACAATTCGATTCTTTCTACTAATACTACCATATAATACGAGTACTTGATTTGATGGAATTGTCAACCGTGGAGCAAAATATATCTGTTCTATGGTTGATGTCATGTCAATTATATCTGTTCAGAGCATTGCTCGAACTTCCTATATGCTGCATCCCGGCTCCGCTCTAGCATAGCATGCCGATCGAGCTTCGCTGCGATGCATGTCATGCTTGGTGCTTCTCCCGCGGCGCTTGGTTTGCATCGTCTTCCTCGCTCTTTCATTATCGGTGCAGCTTAGAGCAACTTCAACTGAGCTCGTAAAAAGATGGAACTGAAAAAACAGAGTACATGCCACTGAATTCGAGATTTGCAGGCGCAGGTAGGAGACGGTAAAACGAAACTGAACATTTGTTTTTTGCACTGGCGGCAAAGATCAACGAAGAACACGAGTCTGGTCATACATAAAACTGGCGTGATTCATTTAATTACATAGAAGCGATCCAAAAGCTGCGCTTTACATAAACTATGGTTGGAACGCGACCGCAACCTAGACCAAAATCGAGCTTCTCGTCGGCGGGGGCTTCAAGGCATGGCGGCATTGGGGCGGGAAGGAACTCACACCTCGGAGAGGTCGATGAGGTCCGTCACCTCCAGCTTGATGACGGTGGACGCACGCGCCGCCTCCCTCTCCCTGGCCACACGCGCATTGATGAGCGCGATGGCACGACGTCGCTCGGCATGCTCGTGGAGGATCTCCGCCTCACGCTCGAGCTCGGACTCGTGCAATATCATCTCGAACGCGAGGCGCTCTTCGTCGGAGTCGTGCGTGTAGTCGGCGGCGACGACGATGGCAGCACGTGGGGTAGGGAGAACTACACTCGTCGGAGGAGGGAGGGGATGGAGGAGTGGCGGAGAGCTCCCCTCCCCCAAAGGGCGGCGTGTCAGCGTACGCGTACCTGCGGTAGAGAGGGTGTGCTCCAGCGACAACGGGCGGTAGCGCTCTGCATCGCCCGCTTCTTTGCCCCTTCCGAGCGCACGATGCACTTCCACTCCTCCTCGGAAAGGTTGCCACACCGACGTGGGGGGCGGTCGCTGTCACCCCCGCCTCCACATCGGCCTCCCCCCCCCTCCCAACCCCGAAGTGGTCGCTGCTGCACGACATGGCGCCGATCTGTGGCTCAGACTCGCGCGATTGCTCGCCGGAGGTTTTGCTGGACGCGGCGGCGAAGCTAGGGTTGGGTGCGGGAGAAAGTGACGGTTTCGACCAGCACCCGCCCCTACGGACGGTACTTGTACCAATTCATGGGCTATCGAAAACGTCTTAACGGGCCGTGTCCTTTTACACTCACCGCTAGCTCGTCCGATTTCTCGTGGACATGTAAACCCTTCGAAATTGTACAGTTCCGTCTTTTTTACATGCTCCGTTAGCGTTGTTCTAGTGCTAGCACAACTACAAAGTGTACTGTATCAATTTATCCCGTGGGAGAGTGGGAGTGGGGCAGATGATAATAATATGCATACCCAAACGCTGAGAGAAAAGGCAACAACTAACTGAGACCGTCATCAATGCCTCGTGCAATTTGACTATACAACCATGATTAAATTGCAGTAAGCCAATAAACGAAGGAACGAGAAATGCCACAAACGGAAGATAAACCCTACACGGACACCCCATACAATTTAGAAACTCTATTCACATCGAAAATATACAATTATACTCTCTAGAGACCTTTTGGCAAGATACTGTTAATAACCTATTAGTCACCTATTCCCTCCGTTTCATTTTAATCTACATCTTAAAAAAAGTGAGACAAACTAGTACTGTATTTATTAGTACTACTTACATATGTGAACTTCAATTCAACCTACATTGAAAATGATGACATCCAATAGAGAGTAGAATCACTTTGTTTTCTATGTTTTTGTTGACTAAAGGCTAGAATATAGATTATTTCAGAATAAATTTTGGCTCTAGAATGTAAAATATTTCAGAACGGAAGGAGTATCTGCCAAGATATTTATGGAGATTAAAATGGCCCTGGACACTTACATACACACACACAAAAAAAAAACAATTTAGTTAATGTTGCACAACAATTTGAACAAATACAATTTTATGTGTAGGCATGATATTTTAGCGTTTTCTTCATGGTTCTAAGTATTTCAGGTTTAACAAAAGCTCTATGAAGCAGAAATGTCAGGAAAAAAATAATGCAACATTTAACGCATATACGGTTATATATTGTGCTAGTATATTTGCAACTATAGGCCTTAGAATTGTATGCCTATAACATGTATTTGTATTTCAACACCACTCTAATGTTATGCAGTTAATTTAGGTTAAGTGTGAAGATAATATGGATATGATTGTGTGTAGACATAATAAGTTGGACAAAAGGTAGAAAAGTTTAATATAAATAAGCGATGATTAGAGCCCAGGTGGCAAGATTCTCCACCCCCCCTAAGTGGCGATTAACATAAATTCGGATAGATTTTGGCCGTTTTATTTGTATTTCAAAACAATAAGAAACTAATGTGTTCTATGAGTATTACATGTATGCAAAGATTGTAGAGTTCGTAGATATAGAAAGTTGTGGCTAACTTTGGGAGTATAACTCCAAAAACATATTTGTGCATAGATAAACACTTTTTTCTAATGACCTGCCCATGTAATATTTGGGTTTAAGAACGTCACCTTTTTATGTGAGTGGCTTGTTGATGATTGTCCAAGCTAAGGAAATGAGCAATGCTTTGTCAACTACGTATTTCCAAATCTCATATACCTAATTATGAAATCTCATATACCTAAGTATTTTTCAGCCACAAAAGCATACATCTCTTCTTTACACATTCTATGTTGTTAATTCTATTGGTATTCAAATATGACATTGAGCTTTTGGATTTTCTAAGAACCGCTTACCTGATCGTTGGATCAAGATCTAGTGGCCCACATTAAGTGTTACAAAGCACACCATTCTCTGATCTTCCTCTCTTTCGTGGCTCACAAAATTACCCATCGAAGAAAGTGAGTGTCCATGACCGCTTATCTACTGACATTCAAATGTCTCGTAGCAACAATCGCCCATTCATACCTTGGTTTGTCCCACGGCTCTGATCACTCATTCCTACATCCTAACCCCTAATGTTGTTTTTGCCTATTTTTGCCTTCTTTTCTGGAATGGCACCCGCAAATAAAGAGAATTTGGTGTTAAAATATAAGATGGGTTTTAGACACATCTAACAATTTCAGTAAAATCCCAAGTGGCCATTCATGGCAAGAGGAGTAGTGGGAGTTTAATCTCACGTGGCTAGTTGGGAAAGATTTCGACCAACATATAGGGTGAGTTCTCCTTTCACTAGTATAACTTGGCGTGAAGTGGAGAAAGGCATTCCACACGCGCGCTCCTCCTCCTTTGCCGCCCGTCTCGGCACGACGCGCGTCACGGGTTGCGGGAATCTTGCCGAGCCGATGTGTTCTTTTTACCGCGCAAAAACGAAATACGAACAGTTGCAAGTGAAACATTAATAAGAATGAATACGAGCTGAAAGTGCAATGGCCTGATTAAACGGAGCAAACGCACACCCATCCCACGGCCTAGACCGTGCATGTGCGGAAAGAACAATGTAGCAATAACCCAAACTGGGAATACGAGCTGAAACGTTTTGTCTGAAGTGCTATTAAGTATAGGCGTTTCTAGTCATTCATTACGGTCGTTTCTCTCCGTTGAACCGTCTATGCCTACATATTGGAGAGTTCTCTCCTCTCCGGTGACAGAACAGAACCACTATCTCCACACGCGATTGCTACTGTCGTTTCCTCTAATGTTGCTGCCGCAGGTGATCCCATGCCGTCCACCGCGTACACAGCTGGCGGAAGAGCAGACCTCCGAAACCCCGCCTCTCCAGATCCTGTACGGGAGAGGGGCGATTAGGTTTGAGGAGCGTCTTCGACGCGACTGCTCGCTTTCGATCCACTGCTTACACGCCTTCGTCATCACCATGGTTACCGAAACCGAACATGCTCCCGCTGCGTCCAAGAGGGTGGCCGACGAGGCTGTCGCCTCCGCTGCTGCTACGGCCAATTGGCCTACCGAAGGGTACAACATGTTAATCCCTCTCTTACTTATTTTTGTATGCATAGTACTAGTAATTTCCGTAGATGATTCTAAGGATTAGTCTACTACTACATGGTTTCATTAACAAATATCAGTACATGCATGTCTGACTTATGATTTATTTCTAGATTAATATAATTGAAATATTGCCTAGATTCTCAATATTTGGCAAGGAAAATATAAATTGTTAACATGAAAAGAAAAATTAGTATACAATAATACTTTTTGCTAAAAGTATGAAATACATTAGTTACATGTGGTTGTGAGCAAGTCTATCTTTTTAGTCTATTAAATAAAGTTACGATCAATTTGCATATATAATTAGTGAAAGATTAATCGTATTATTGCTATGTTTTCTATTTACAAGTCGATTCCAAAAAATAAGGCGATCAAGATGCACAATGTAATACCTACACATTTCTAAAAACTAACGTTGGCCATAGCTAGAAAAATATGTTCTACCTACTTTATGGTGAATAAAGAAACATCGATTGAGATTGGGGCTAGATATAGCAATTTCTCAATCAATTAAGAAATAGACATTTATATACTTCCTTCGATTTATATTAATGACCTTAATTTGTCTAGATACGGATGCATGGACCGAAGGAAGTACTATTTTTATTTTATCGGCATTTCTTTTAGAGCTTGTTTGGCTCCTATGCATTCATTTCATTTGGAAGAAATGAAATGAATGCACTTTCCAAACATCATTTCATTTTGCCTGAATTTAAATTCCAAATGAATTCCGTTGTTTGGCTGGCACAAGTAATTCTGAAATAAAATGCTTTGCACTACGTGTTTGGCTGTCATTTGGAGGTCAATTAATAAACCAAAACCACGTCTGGCTTCAAAATTAAAATACTGTTCAAATAAAAACATGATATATCCAAAACAATAAAAAAATGATGACATAGGTAAACTTGAACTTACACCACAAAATTAAATTTGTACCAATAGGAAGATTCACAACCCATATAGTAACACAATCCGAGCTTCAGGTTCACAACAAAAATGAGATCTTTGCAGCAACTATAAAATGCCATGTTCAAGTCCATAAAACACAGATGCATGGAGATGAGCAAAATCAAGGTCCAAAGTTTTATGCAAGTTACAAAAGGCAGGCTGCTACAACATGTCATCATAAATAGAATCAAAGTGAATGCATTTCATAAATATGGAACCTTTGCATCATACATGAGCAAGGAAGATCATCAAGAGGTTATCATTCCTTGATTTGCTTGAGAACCCACTTTTCCTTCATTTTTTGAGGCAATGCGGTAAAGGACTTGAACTTGCGATAATCTGCAACTAGAACATCATAAATTGCTAATTGGCCATCGTCTTTCAAATCTGGTACTTCACCAAGAGCAACCCATATTTCTTTAGAAGATGCTGGTTTGGAAGGAGTCTCGAAAACAACAGCTTTAAGTGCAGCAGTGAAGTTGTCCAACTTGTCTCCTAACATAGTAGCAACGGAATCATCTAACCTGTACCTCCTAACATATTTGGGTAAGTACGAAAAAATCAAGGAAAACACTACAAAGATCAATGCCTACAGATCCTTCTGCATTATACAACAGTCTAGTAATAATTAATTAGAAACAACAGTCAAGTAATAATTAACCAGTTAATTCATGTTCATTGTTCATTGTCCAGTCTAGTAAAACTACAGCAGAAACGGCAAGCGGAAGCCAAAAGACGAGCACATGGTCTGAACACGACGCTTGGGAACTTGAACACGCCGTAATTAAGCCCAACCAAATCATCTACTCCCTCCATCCCAATTTACATTGCGTATAAGGTTTTATTAAAGTCAAACTTTGCAATCTTTGACCAAATAGTTTGATACAAATATGAATTTATATAATACCAAAATAATATGATTAGAATTGGCTTAGTGTATACTTTCATATTATATACATTTTATATCATATAAATTTATATTATTTTGTATAATCTTGGTCAAACTTTGCATAGTTTGACTTGCACGTAAAATTATGCGCAACCTAATATGGGATGGAGGGAGTATAATGTTTTGTAATTAATAGCATATGATATTTAATTAAGATCTATGCCGGAGAAGGTTTGTGCCTGAGTAGTAACTTTTGACGGCTTCTCTCTACCTATAGAGAGGAGTAGCAGAAATAAGACCAAGGCTGGTAGCCCGAAACATGTTGTTAGCTAGTTTGTAATCTACTTCAGAGAGCAATCCACACAACTCAAAAATGCCAATTAGCCTGATTAGACCAAGTACGTGCAAGCCTTTCCCTCTATGGATGGGCAACACCGAATAATCTAAATCTAAGCAATCAGCGAGCCATACCAACAATCACACGGCCGCTTCACGCACACAGGAGGACAAAATCAGCGACAATTAACTGTAACTCTGAACTAGACAAGTGAACCAAGAATAGTAAAAAGAAATAAAGCATACACACGCAAGGATTAATTTTCTGCATGAATCGTCAATTGAATTCTCTGTTGAATTCCGTGGCAGCCAAACGCCCTAAGTTCTAGAATCGTGATTGAATTCCATGATTCCTGCTTCAATACCTGGAAGCCAAACGAGCTCTTAGCAATATTCTACTTTCTCCAATCTATATCTATATATTATTATTATATATATAATAATAATAGTTTATATCTATACATAATCTATTCTATACCTAATCTATATCTATACCTAATAATAAAGGAAGGAGTGTTTCTTGTAGTACCTATATTTTTTTGAACGGCTTTGCCCTCCCACCAAATTTTATATTACATCAAATGCCACCATTAAATAAAAAAAGCACAATACGACTATTTTTTTCTCTCGCGTTCCGATCGCCACCACGGCAACCACGGGAGGAGATAAAAACGCGAGCAAGGATATAAAAAGGATCCACGAGAGAGACACAGCCGCTACCTCCTTCCTCCTTAACAAACCAAGCCAGGCCGCCCCTCTTGAAATCAAATCGGACCAATCAGTATTTCAACTCGATTATTTACCAATCAAAACCCTAGCATAGCAATCGACGAGACGCGTCCATGGCAACAAACAGAGGGAGGACCTCCGCGCAGGCTGGCCGGGCTTTCTCCACTAAATTCACCAATGGCGACTTCAACGAGGCATGTGCCAGCGTGGCGCGTGTGATCGACGGGGTGACGCGCGGTAGCTAGCGCGAACCACGTGCATGGCATCGATTTGGACTAATTAGAGGGATGCTAAATCGTGCGCGGCCGGTCACCGGTGTGCCCTGCTGAAGACAAAGAGGCCATGGTGCGATGCAGGCGGGAATAGTTGTGTGCAGCGGTCAGCGGTGGCTCGTGATGTTGAGACCGGAAAATGCCCATCTGCTCATGGTACAAGTCTTGCTGCTTCTCTTGGCGTTCATGGGGTCTATAACTCCAAGTGATACAAATATACAAGCAAATACGGCTGAGAAAATGATTGGATCGATGGATTTGGGCTTCAAGTGTGGAGATTTGGTGGATTTTGCTGCAGATTTTGAGACAAAATTGGAAGATATTTTCAGAGAAAAAAGAGGAGCTCATCACATGTTCAGTGCAAAAAGATGAATTGTACGTAGTCAAAGTTGGAGATGGAGAATAGAAAATTGGCATCGATAATGGAGATGGAGAATAGAAAATATCTGAAGAGGGTGTCGACTGTCAAAGTTCAGAAGAATAACTAATTGGCCGTATTGATTTAAAAAGAAGCTAAGTTCGATAAAAAAAATTCTATGTTTAATATTAATATAGAGGCGGTGAATTTTTATTATGATAGAGCAACAAAATAAATGCGAGAAGAAGCATTCCTCTGTTCTTCCTATTCATATTAGGTATAACCTTTTGTCTGAATTGTTGTGTACTAGAAAATCTCGGACAATTGAAATTTAGGTGAAAAAAAAAATACTTCTAAAACAATGGCACAACCCAAATCAAGATATACTTCAAACCTAGCAATGCTCGATTTATTTAAATCCCGCTGCAACGCACGGGCACTTTTGCTAGTCTATCTATCTATCTATCTATCTATCTATCTATCTATCTATCTATCTATCTACTAATTTACACAGAGATAGGTTCGTCCGTCACAATTTTGGTTCCGATTTTTCATTGGACCGTTTTACCCCTGGTTGTTCGAAGAAATTTCAACCTATGCCACCGCTGAGTCAATGTCACTGCCTGGCGTGCGCCACACATCCCTCCGCCCGACACGGTTCCGCCGCTCGTGTTTCCCCTTCCTCTCCCTTGAATCGGCAACACCAAGATCGGCGTAGCTGGACAAGGCACCCTGGGTTTGGCGTCGGCCGGAGGCAGACCTTGGAGGGACGACAGCAACCGAGGCGAGAAGGAGGATGCATGTCGAGCTCGGGGAGGCGGAACCTTGCTATCAACAGCGCAGAACGCGGAAGCTGGAGGAGGCGATGCTGTGGATCTCACAGGTGAGGGGAGAGGTGGTGGTGGAACTGGTCTCTAGCGGAGGCGAGGTGAGACAGCTTCGGAGGCCGAGGTCTCCCCGTACGATGTTGTGGTTCAAGATCGATCTGGGGCGGCAAGCGGCTCACCATCCTCTTCCAGTTCCAGGTACAGATACTCCAATTCCAATTCCAGGGACAACCTCACCTTCGGATAGGACTAACACAAGGCAAAATAGTAAACATCTATTGATGTGCCATGGCCGGAAGTGGAGGCGTTACCTCCGTTGAGAATCTGCAGGCTGTAGCTTTCCCAAGAGCACACGAGGACACTCGCGCAGGCGCGACCCGGACGTACGGCAGTTTCCAGTGTAGCGAAACGAGAGCCCGGGCGAACGCGGAGCAGGACGGAGGCATACACGTGAATCTCGGAGCAAGAACAATGTGGCACCCTGCCCCCGCCGTGGTCACCCCTTATTTCCTCCTATCGCTACCCAAATCCCCTCCCCGTCCCGGCATCCCCACCCCCAACCCACCCCCAACTTGGCAATTTTGGGGAGATGTTGGCTGTTTTTGCTTCGGTAGACTCAGACGGAAATTCATAGGGGGAGTGAGAGTGGGTTAATTTGGTACTGCTGAATATCCGTAGATATGAGGCTCATTGCTGAAGTTTGCTGCTGCTAGCAGAATTTTGCAACTTCTTGTTTTCTAATTTTTATTACTGATTGTTGAATTGTAATACTTATTGCTCTCTGAATTTTACATAGATGTGAAGAAGCTTTTTGCTGAAATTTTACATGTATTTCAATGTGCTCGTGACGCCAGCTGCCAGGGGCTCCATGGTGGGCAGCGCGTTCCTCAGCGTCCAAGTCTTCCCTCGACGGCAGCTGCAGTGTCTTGCTCGTCGGGAAGCTCATGTGACTTGCTTGCGTTCTCGTCGTTTCAGCAATACTAGCTTTGTTTAGCTGTTTGATTTGTCCTTGGTGCTTTGTTTTAATGTAGTAAATAGCAATGCCACTCTTGTATACCGCAAATGATATGGAGTACATCGCAGTCTTTCTCATTGTCTTTAAGATTGTCAATTACACTACTACCCTACCTTTCTCTCTATAAAGTAATCATGCCATTCTCACTGCAAGATCAACAATGAAATGGAGGGACATGAGCAACGGACATGATAAATTGGGGTACTGGACCACATGCTGGCTTGGATGTATAGAAAAGAAGTAAGTTTCATGCTCTATATCTTCAAGGTTGTGATAATACTTATGACGTTAATTTCTTCACTGTAGTAATCAAGTTGGAATTATCATATCATTATGGTGTGTGCATAATAAAAATAATTGCTTGGGATGTAGTCTTAATCAAGCATTTGTGTTTTGGAGTCTACTATATCCTATGAATAATCCTAGAACCAAATGAGATGCTATGCTAATTGCACGATCATGCATGATAATTATATAATTCTACTAGCTTAATTATCTTTTTGAGATGAGCATTTAATGTATCCAGTCAGTGATGATATCACAAACCTGTCGTATAAAATTCTTTGAATACATGAATCTGGTTCGGGTATTTTATCATTTGCTCTAAATGCTACACATTATTGTGTACAAAATCCTGATATTTCCGTTTATTGAATGGTTATTTCCTAGCAGATTATGGTTTTATCAAGAGATCAGCGCCAAGTAATACATCAGCTGGACAATCTTACTTCATGAGCATTTGGTTGTGACCCGCCAAGGAAATGCCACAAGAAGAAATTGGATCCAGGAAGGAATCGACATGGACACCTGTCCACTTATAATACTGACAATCGGTAGCGTCAGGTATTTCCTGTTCAAGAATCTAAATCGAAGCTGACCAGAGTGAATCTGTGAAGTCTGTAGTTTTGAAGCTCACCACCAAGTTCATTCAAGAACTAGAGGAAGCCAGCAGTCTCGGTTGATCTTCCGTTTTCCTCTTATTCTTGTTTCTGCAGTGGTATTTCTCTTAATATCCCATAATACGATTGGATGTGGCATATATACTTTGCATGCACTGTATCAATAGTTTTTGTTGCATTACGTTTATTCTTCAAACTGTTACTTATCTATTTCCCTCACTGGTCTGATGTTGTACAGACTGTACTCTATTCATTACCAAATTTAGCCGTCCGGTCAGTTAAATATCTATAAATAATTTGTCCAATATCATTAGAGAAATGATCAGATATAATATGCAAAACTGACTCTGCACATTGAGAGAAGACTACATATTTTGATAAAATGAACATATTATACAATTTTCATCAAGCTAATTTGTTTTTAAAATATTGTGTGGCTCTCTCGACATGAATGTTCATGCATATATTTATATTTGCGGCAGAAAAAGTTTAACCGACATGAATTTTTATATTTGCAGCAAGAAAATTTGAACGCCGTAGCAACGCACGGGTACTCTGCTAGTAATAATAAAGCACGAAGTGTTTCTTCCGATCCAACACTTTTTTAGACCGTTTTGCCCTCCCACCAAGATAGATACTAGAAAAAAATGTTTTCACTCTTACCGGTTCGCTTTTCCTTTTCCTTACCATCGGACTCCACCCAAAACTCCATTACTTGCTTCCCCAACCAGCCAGACGGGTGGGCATGGCGTCCACGCCGGTCGATTTCTTCTCAGAGTTCCTCACCATCGGCGTCTTCCTTATTGGATGGGCCATCTTCACGTAAACCATCCTATACGCACACTGGAACGGAGTAATGCTATATTTACGGGATTTTTTTACGGGCTACGATTCCGTAAGTCCAGCATTTCCGCACTGGAACCGGCAGGAACAGGATCCCAGGAGCGTTGAATGGCCTCCGCGTCGACCTGAGAGTCAGAGCTAGTTGAGGCAAATTTGAGCATGGCGTCAGAGATCTTGGACAGTCCATAGAACGAGAACGAGAGATATCGGCGAGACACGCCGACCGATGCTACGTTTTTTGTAGAATATAACGTTGCGCAGATGCAATAGTCTCTCGCTACGTACGGTGGTAGATCAAGTAATCTTAGAAGGAGCTGCAATAGCTTCTCTCTGGGCTTGTGTTTACCCTTGGTTTTGGCTCTGCTCAAGCTTTATCTAGAGAGCGACTTCTCTTTTTCTTATTGTGTTTTGCTGCATTGATCGTGAAGATGATGATGATGATGCAGGAGGTTGTATATATTTGAACCTACACTAGTGGAAAAAGGGCTATCCGTTCGCGACCCCTCAGAGCATTTGTCCCGGTTGCGCCACCAACCGACTAACGACAGATGCGTCCCTGCTCGAACGGACACGTGGGGGGGGCATGCGTCCAGGTGGGAATACGTCTGTTGAGCCACCAACCGACTAAAGGTTTGGCCAGCCACGCGTGGCGTGTACGCACGCTTTTAGTCCCGGTTGGTGGCACCAACCGGACGATTCTCCTGCCTCTATAAATGCAACGCCAGCCCTCTCGCCTCCACTGCTTTTTTTGAATGGTGGAAGGTGTGAGGGTGTGCTAGTTTTTTCTCTTCTATGCATGCATTGAAGGTGTTTGATGAAATGTTTGAGTGAAAAATCCCGTTGAATTTCTCATAGAACAAAAATATAGAAGGTGTCCGAGACGCACTTGAGCTTTCTCCTCTTTATTCCCTCGATCGAGGTTAGCAATCTTATCTTTTCTAGGTCATTAATACAATTCATGTGTCGGTGTGAATTGGTTATTTCACTATTTATGATGTCCTGTTTTTTGATAAACTTACTTATATGATGCAGATGAACGGTCGGGAATGGATGTACGGTGACCGGCGCGTAGCCGGGTATATCAAAGGCGTGGATAAATTTATCGATGTGGCTACGGCAAACAAAGAGAATGGATTTATACGTTGTCCATGTGTTCAATGTCGGAACAACAAGGAGTACTCTTCCTCGAAAATCATTCTCGGCCACCTGATTATGAAAGATTTCATGCCCAACTATAATTGCTGGACCAAGCACGGGGAAAGAGGGGTTATGATGGAAGATGGTGAAGAAGAAGATGATGATAACAACTATTATCATATGTTTCCTGAATACAGTGATACTGCAATGGAAGACAATGGAGAGGAAAGAGGTAAAGAACGGGCATCAGATGAGCCGGCTGATGAACTTGGTAGGGTCATTTCTGATGCAAAGCGAGACTGTGAAACAAAAAATGAGAAGTTGAAGTTAGAGGGCATGTTAGAAGATCACAAGAAATTGTTGTACCCAAATTGTAAAGATGGCAGCACAAAGCTCGGTACCACACTGGAATTGTTGCGATGGAAGGAAGAGTGTGGTCTAACTGACTCCTCATTTGAAAAGATGCTGAAAATAATGAAGCCGAAGTTTCCAAAACATAACGAACTTCCCGAGAGTACCTAAAGCAAAGAAGACTCTCATCCTCCGGGATTAGATGTGCAAAAGATACATGCATGCATTAATAATCGCATCCTCTACCGCTGTAAGGAGTATGAGAATTTAGATAAATGCCCGGTATGCAATGCGTTATGTATAAGTTCGCATTTAGATGACCCCGGTGATGTTGAGGAGAGCCCTCGGAAGAGGGTTCCTACTAAGGTTATGTGGTATGCTCCTATAATACCAAGGTTGAAACGCATGTTCAGAAACAAAGAGCATGTCATGTTGTTGCGATTGCACATAGATGACCTTAAGAAAGACGGGAATTTGAGACACCTCCGATGGGTCACAAAGTGAGAAAAATCGAGAGAGACTTCCTGACTTTGCAGTGTGACGCAAGGAACTTATGGTTTGGTCTAAGTACGGATGGCATGAATCCTTTTGGGGAGCAGAGCTACCACAAAGACCTGGCGGTGACTCTATGTATCTACAACCTGCCTCCTTGGTTGTGCATGAAGCGTAAGTTCATTATGATGCCAAGTGCTCATCCAAGGCCCAAGCAACCGGGCAACAACATTGATGTGTACCTTAGGCCATTAGTTGAAGAACTCTTACAGCTATGGGCAAACCAGGTGTACGGCGTGGGATGAGAACAAACAGGAGCCATTTGATCTACGAGGGTTGTTATTCGAACCATCAATGATTGGTCTCGCTTAGTAACCTTTCGATGCATAAACAGGGATATAAGGCATGCACCCACTGTTAGATAAGACCGAAGGTACATATTTGCATAAATGCAAGAAGGTTGTGTACTGGCGAATCGACGATTTCTTCCGACCAATCATCCCGTAAGAAAGAAAGGCAAGCATTTCAAAGGTGAGGCAGATCACCGGAAGAAGCCTGAACTCCCTACTGGTGATGATGTATTTGGTATGGTCAAGGACATAGAAGTAATATTTGGAAAGGGTCCCGGCGGTCAATCAGTTCTGAACGACGTCGCTACAGGACACGCACACATGTGGAAGAAGAAATCTATATTTTGGGAGCTGCCATATTGGAAAGTCCTGCGTGTCCGCTCTTCAATCGACGTGATGCACATGACGAAGAATCTCTGCGTGAACCTGCTAGGATTCCTAGGCGTGTATGGGAAGACAAAAGATACACCTAAAGCACGGGAGGACCAACAAATTATGAAAGACCCAAAGAACATGCATACACATAACAAGACGGATAAAGGGCGTCACTTAAGTCGTGCCAGCTATGCTCTTACCAAAGCGTAGAAGGAAATCTTTTTGAAGTCCTTTATGATCAAGGTGTTGCCGCTTCTCATCTAATATAAAGGGATAATAAATATGGCAGAGAAAAGTTCCAAAACCTGAAGTCTCATGACAGACACGTGATTATGATGCAGTTGCTTCCGATTGCATTGAGGGGGCTTCTACCGGAAAATGTTCGAGTACCCATTGTGAAGCTGTGTTCATTCTTCAATGCAATATCTCAGAAGGTAATCAATCCAGATATTCTGCCAAGGTTACAGAAGGATGTGGTACAATGTCTTGTTAGTTTTGAATTGGTGTTCCCACCATCCTTCTTCAATATTATGACGCATCTCCTGGTTCATCTAGTGGAAGAGATTGCCATTCTCAGTCCGGTATTTCTGCACAATATGTTCCCCTTTGAGAGGTTCATGGGAGTCTTAAAGAAATATGTTCATAACTGCATAGACTGAAGGAAGCATCTCCAAGGGATATGGAATAGAGGAGGTCATTGAGTTTTGTGTTGACTTTATTCCTGACCTTAAGCCGATTGGTGTTTCGACTCATACCGAGGGAAGACTAAGTGGAAAAGGCACGCTGGGAAAGAAAGCAATGATATGTAGGAACGGGGATTCTTTCACTAAAGCACACTACATAGTTCTACATTCCACCTTGGTAGCTCCGTATATCGAGGAACACAAGAATATTGTACACTCCAAAAACCCGGGGAAGCTTGAATCATGGATTACAGATGAACACATGAAGTCTTTCGGTGGTTGGATGCGGACACATCTCTTGAATGACACCAATGTTGGAGATCAGCTATACTTGTTGGCCGCGTCACCATCTTCTACTGTATTGAATTTCCAAGGGTACGAAATAAATGGGAATACATTCTACACGATCGCCCAAGATAAAAAGAGCACCAACCAAAATAGTGGTGTCCGCTTTGATGCAATAGACGAGAATGGACAAAAGGACACATATTATGGTTACATAGAGGAGATATGGGAACTAGACTATGGAGTCTCTTTTAAGGTCCCTTTGTTTCGCTGCAAATGGGTCAACCTGAATGGGGAAGGGGTAAAAATAGACCAGTTGTACGGAATGACAACAGTGGATCTCAACAATCTTGGTTATAGAGATGAACCATTCGTCCTAGCCAATGATGTGTCTCAGGTTTTCTATGTGAAGGACATGTCCTCCGCCAAAAAAAAGAAAAATATGCAAACGAATACATCATATGATGAGCCAAAGCGTCACATAGTTCTTTCTGGAAAAGAAACATCATGGGAATCGAGGACAAGATGTATATGTCAAGATTATAATAAGTTTGATAAATTTCCGCCTTCACAAAGGAAAACTGACCCAAGCATTCCGTTAAGTAAAGAAGATGCTCCATGGTTACGTCTGAAGCGATCATAAGGAAGGACATATGCCAAGAAGTTCATGCTCATATTATGTAACTCTAGTTCATGTCTTTCGCGGTTTGTGGCCTTTAGTCCCGGTTTTGTAGTCTCAGTTTTTAATATTAATAAATGTCTTGAGTGTTAGTCCTGTTTTGTGGCTGGACCGGGACTATGAAGAAGTTGTCCCGATTCGTACTTACCATTAAGATCTTATCTCCAAACGCCAAGATTCACATATTAGAGTGCCTCTATGACCAGTTTCTTGGAGATGCCGAGGACTGGATCCGCAAGATCTCCTCAAACTCGGTCAGTGGTGTCCCTGCTCGAAAACCATCTTGCAGCTTGTAACTTCTCTAACTAGATCAATACGCCTGAGCTAACTAATTTCACATATTAGAGAGTTCTATGACCAGTTTCTCAAGATGCCGAGGACTGGCTCACAAGATCTCCTCGAACTGGCCGATGGTGTCCTCGCTCTCGAAAACCATCTTGCAGCTTGTAACTTCTCTAACTATATCAATACGCCTCGAGCTAACTAATTTCACATATTAGGAGTGCCTCTATGACCAGTTTCTGGAGATGCCGGAGGACTGGGCTCGTCAACATCTCCCAAACTGGCCGCATGGTGTCCTTGCTCGAAAACCATCTTGGAGATGCCTCACATGGCCGGAGGATGGACTGCAAGGATGCCTATTTATAGTACAAGAGCTCGACATAGTGTCGACACTTACGAAATAATGCCGACACTCACCCCTATCATTAGTGCTCTTCGTGTTTTGTCCGGTTGGTGTCTCCAACCGGGACTACAGTTGATCTTTAGTCCGTTGGTGACACCATCCGGGACAAGGTACACGCCACGACATAATGTCGACATAATGTTGTGCCCATATTATGCATGTGTCCCACGACATAATGTCCCACAGTGACACCAACCTTTTGTCGCATCGGAAAAAGCCCTTTTCCATTTTCCGAGTGCAAAAACGGGTCGCTTTTCAAGTAACCACCAAAATGCCGCTTCGAATGCTACCGTCCCATTTTCCTAAAATACTAGACCACCTTACATGGACTATCTCCCAACAGGGACATATCAAACCTTTTCGTCCATCCCGTAAAAGGATAAATGTCCGCCAAATCCAGGAAGTGGGTCCGGTTTGTACTACAGGTACATGATCTATCGCCCGTGATTTTTTGAAAAAAACATTTTTAGACTCGCAATATGTGGTTTTTTAGAGATCCAATGCAAGTTCTAACGATGCTCGTCCCCTATCTTCATGCACACCGGTTCGACCATAGTTAGAAATTCAGATAATTCAAAACGGGCATAATAAATTCAAAAAAAATCCGAACAATGAAAATCCTTCGCGTGGTGTCATATTATGTTACATAGTTGAAAGGAAAAATACCAGACTTGGTATATTGATCATGTTTCGAAAAAACCTTCACAAAATGACCTATCATGTTCGAGGTTTCATGGCTTTCGGTCCAAATGACCGATGTTATGTGCTGAATCACGGCATAGTTTGTGATATTGTGCCCATATTATGCATGTGTGTGTACATTGGTATGGAGAACAATGTTGCAGGAGGAAGTTTTCCTTTTTGTCGCACGGAAAAGCTCTTTTCCATTTTCCGAGCGTAAAAAACGGGTCGTTTTGTGAAGTAACCACCAAAATGCCGTTTCAGAATGCTACCGTCCCATTTTCCTAAAATACTAGACCACCTTACATGGACTATCTCCCAACAGGGACATCTCAAACCTTTTCGTCCATCCCGGGTAAAAAGGACAAATGTCTGCCGAATCGGCAAGAAGTGGGTCCGGTTTGTACTACAGGTACATGATCTATCGCTCGTGTTTTTTTGAAAAAATCATTTTTAGACTCGCAATATGTGGTTTATTTAGAGATCCAATGCAAGTTCTAACGATGCTCGTCCCCTATCTTCATGCACACCGGTTCGACCATAGTTAGAAATTCAGATAATTCAAAACGGGCATAATAAATTCAAAAAAAAATCCGAACTATGAAAATCCTTCGCGTGGTGTCATATTATGTTACATAGTTGAAAGGAAAAATACCAGACTTGGTATATTGATCATGTTTCGAAAAAACCTTCACAAAATGACCTATCATGTTCGAGGTTTCATGGCTTTCGGTCCAAATAACCAATGTTATGTGCTGAATCACGGCATAGTTTGTGATGTTGTGCCCATATTATGCATGTGTGTGGACATTGGTATGGAGAACAATGTTGCAGGAGGAAGTTTTCCTTTTTGTCGCACGGAAAAGCCCTTTTCCATTTTCCGAGCGCAAAAAACGGGTCGTTTTGTGAAGTAACCACCAAAATGCCGTTTCAGAATGCTACCGTCCCATTTTTCTAAAATACTAGACCACCTTACATGTACTATCTCCCAACAGGGACATCTCAAACCTTTTCGTCCATCCCGGGTAAAAAGGACAAATGTCTGCCGAATCGGCAGGAAGTGGGTCCAGTTTGTACATACGAAATAATATCGACACTCACCCCTATCATTAGTGTCGACTGCAGTTTGTCGGTTGGTGTCTCCAACCGGGACTAAAGGTTCATCTTTAGTCCCGGTTGGTGACACCATCCGGGACAAGGTACACGCCGCACAACATAATGTCAACACGCCATTTTTCCCGCCATTTTTCTTCCCGCCAGTTCTTCCCTCCAGTTCTTCCCGCCAGTTCTTCACTATATATATGTAGGGTTGGCCTCCATTGTCATTGCACATCTCTAGACTCATATCGCAACCTCATCACTTTTTCCCATGGCTTCCACCGTAGCACTAACTCCTGGGAGGCGAGGCGCTGGCGCCGAACTACCCCTGCCCGCCGCCATCTTGGTCCCCTGCTGATCGGATGCCGAGCGCCGAGGCGTGCTGTTCCTCCTGTCCTCTAGGTGTGGCGTCGGATGGCCATCACGAACCACTACTTGAGCTCACGCCGAGAATGGAGGAATCTGGATGGCATCCCGACTATTTCCCGACTTGGGAAGCCTTCTTCTGGATCGGCGTGAGAGGCACTCGCCAGCACGAGGAGGAGGGCCCACCTCCAAACTTCAACGAGGCCGGCCGTCGGTGTGGCGCGGACTTCTCCAGAGCGCCATGGCCTACAACACGGGCCGACTCTAGCCCTCTACCTCAAGTCCAGCTCAGACTTTCAACCTTCAAGGTTCAACTACGGCCACCCGTGCGCAGCGATGACGACATGACGTACGGCGAAATGACACTACAAGTGCGAGTATTACAGTGTGTGGCAGGAGCATGACTGAATTATTCCAACATTGCATAACAAGTTCTATTGATCAGGGCTTAACTGCCATGTATCTTAATTTTCAGTTCTTCTATGTAACTTTGTGTTAGTTGCGTTATCTACTTTAATTCCAGTTCTATCCTAATCAAATTTTCTTTCCGCCCATTATTTTCCGTCCTTTTTTTTCTGCCCATTAAAAACAGAAAATGGTTTTGAATTACTTCTTCAAATCCAAACATTTTTTATGTTTAAAGTTTTTCTAAATTCCAAATTGATATTAAAAAAATATAAGTTAATTCATTTTAAATTGTAAATGGTTCATATTTTAAATGGTTACATTAATTATTTTTTAAAACAAAAAATGGTTTTGAATTATTTATTCAAATCCAAACACTTTTTATGTTTAAAGTTTTTCTAAATTCCAAATTAATATTCAAAAATATAAGTTAATTCATTTTAAATGGTTACATTAATTATTTTTAAAATAGAAAATGGTTTTGGATTATTTATTCAAATCCATACACTTTTTATGTTTAAAGTTTTTCTAAATTCCAAATTGATATTAAAAAATATAAGTTAATTCATTTTTAATTGTAAATGGTTCATATTTTAAATGGTTACATTAATTATTTTTTAAAACAGAAAATTGTTTTGAATTATTTATTCAAATCCAAACACTTTTTATGTTTAAAGTTTTTCTAAATTCCAAATTAATATTCAAAAATATAAGTTAATTCATTTTAAATGGTTACATTAATTATTTTTTAAAAATAGAAAATGGTTTTGGATTATTTATTCAAATCCATACACTTTTTATGTTTAAAGTTTTTCTAAATTCCAAATTGATATTAAAAAATATAAGTTAATTCATTTTTAATTGTAAATGGTTCATATTTTAAATGGTTACATTAATTATTTTTTAAAACAGAAAATGGTTTTGAATTATTTATTCAAATCCAAACACTTTTTATGTTTAAAGTTTTTCTAAATTCCAAATTAATATTCAAAAATATAAGTTAATTCATTTTAAATGGTTGCATTAATTATTTTTTAAAAATAGAAAATGGTTTTGGATTATTTATTCAAATCCATACACTTTTTATGTTTAAAGTTTTTCTAAATTCCAAATTGATATTAAAAAAAAATAAGTTAATTCATTTTTAATTGTAAATGGTTCATATTTTAAATGGTTACATTAATTATTTTTTAAAATGTAAAATAGTTTTGAATTATTTATTCAAATCCAAACACTTTTTATGTTTAAAGTTTTTCTAAATTCCAAATTAATTATCATTTAAAAAACAATACAAATTTAAACCCCAAAATAAAAATAAGGCGGGAACAGAGAGAAAATACGAAAAATTTGAAAATAGAATATGTCGGTTGGAGCCACCAACCTGGACTAAAGACCTCCGCCAACCCTTGGTCCGCTGAAAATATTGGAGTATACGTCGGTTGGTGGCTCCAACCGACGTATTCTTTAGTCCCGTTTGGAGCCACCAACCGACTAAAGGTCCTTTGGTTATAATCGACGCCTCCTCTTCTTCTTCTTCCCCATCTCACTTCTCTCGCTTCACCGACGCTGAGACAGAATCGCCTCGATGTCGGCAGTCGCCTGCAGAGCTTCGCCGCCACCCGCTGCCGGCCCGCCACCACCTGGCCTCCGCCCACGCGCCTGCCATTTTTCCTCGCGTGACCTCAATCGCCTGGATTGAAGCTCCGCCCGCTGCCTCTCACGATTCCGGCGTACCGAGCTTCGCCGCCTCGCCACCACCTCTCTCGTGTTCTGGTGAGCTGCTGATCCTCACGGTGTTCTTCTTTCTCCTCTCCTCAGATTACTCTCTCACAGTTCGACGACGCCGCCGAGCTCGACGGAGGCGACGCCCGGTGACCAACAAGGAGCGGCGCCACTCTCTTCTCCTCTGCATCGCGCTTCTAACGCGCCATCCAAGGCCCAGCGTGCCGCTATCGCCATCGCCGCTGCCTCGGGAGTTTATCGCCAGCGTGACGTCAGGCCGTCACTCGTGCCAAGTGGCGCCGATGTGGCCTAGGCCCATCGACCACCTCGGGTAGGCTCCTCGTGGTATAAAATGATCTGCACGCGTGGAGGCTGAGTTGGCACTGGGCCCTTCTATCGCCTCAATGGCTAGGGGGCGCCCCGGTGTAAAAACTATTTGCCTTTTTTTTAATTCCAGAAAATGATTTAATATTGTAATATCAATAACTTATTGTTTATAAGTCAGAAAAATACAAATAATATATCAAATTGTTCAGAAAAATGAAACCTATCTATTTAACCTATAATCATGCATTGTTCAACAACTTAAATGACAAGTATAATTAGAAGAACAAATGCACAACTATCATATGTTCCGGAGTTTACCAGAGTTAGGGTTTTCACCTCTAACCCCGATTAAATCGTCGAGCATGTCTTAGGGTTACATTCCAATGCAAATTAACTTGTCATATCATCATACTTGCTTGAGCATTGCATCGATGCCATGTGTTGATTGTTTCCCTTTCTTTTCGGTGTTTTGATTATTAGGTTTATTATTAGTTAGGTATTATTAGGTTTATTAATTAGTTTGGTATTATTGGTCTTCGCCCCACCGTCGGGCCACTGTGGGTAGCCCCAGACCCGATTCACATTGTCAAGCAACTTAAAAGCCCTATCTTAGATAAGGAATCATTAATACCCCTTACGTGCATGTGGGTTCGACGATGTGCCTATGTCGTGGTGGTGGCACGGCAGATGCCATGGGTAGGCTAAAGTTAGGGGCCAATGGATGCTAGTGGGATCTGGGAAGGGAAGATGTAGTGGATTCTACACACAGAAAGCTAACGCAAAGATCTGTATTTCTCCTTCCTTGAGTTACAAGTGCTCCTTGAGCTGTATACAAGGAGAAAGAGAGAACTTTACCAGCCTAACGGTACCAAGAATGAGTCGATCCCTCCTCGTGGTCCAAGCCTGCCCTTATAAAGGAGGACCTTGAGTTCCCTTAGGGCTGATGTGGCAAGCATATTCGAGGAATATGCTTGTCCCGAAATAGTAGTTCGGCGCCCCCCTTTCCCTGTCGCTCCCCTAATGACGACAAGGTTCCAGAGGGGACCTCCTGTGTGCCTCGGGCTTCAGGACTGTCACCTCCGTGACCTCCTTCTGTCTCTCTGTTGCTCTGCCCCTTTGTCCCTAGTGCTTGGCTTCGCTCTGATTCTTCCTAGCCTGCTACTAGAGTTTGACTTTAGGCTTCTCCTTCTCCTGCAAGCTTCAGATTATTCGCCCGCCTCACAGAATTTCGGCTTGTTCTTCACTGCATCAAGATTATTTACTAACCCGGCCGACTTACGTCAGATCTCGGGGGTAATGCCTTGCCCTTACCCCAAGGGGCCTGGCCTTTCCGATCTCGGGCGACCTCTACAGATTCGCCGACTCAGAGTGTAACTCGAAACAAGACGGGGAACGCCCTTTCATCTTTCCCCGTCTTTACCCTATCTAGGGTTACCTCCCCAACATTAGTCCCCGAAGCTGGTACGTTCCTGCCGATAACCTCGGCCGGGTCGTATCAGTTTCACGACGCTCGTTATGTATTGTTTCCGAGTTATATTGTCGTGGTGACAGAGCCGCATCTTTGTAGCGCACGCCTCATCCCACGGTCATTCTCATCATTATTTCTCTAGTTTTTGTTCCTCTACAACGCCATCGACTAGCTAAGCATCGTCGCGCTGTCTGCCGCCGTTGCGACGCCTGTATACCGCTCTTGTTGGGGATCGTGAGTTCCCGGGTCAATCGTGTGACCTCCGGTGTGGGTCCGCTCAGCGACGTGGTCGTGTTGCCGCACACGATCCGTGCCTGCATCAAGCTACACCCACGATCCCACTACCTTGCTCGCGGCTTGGTTATAAAGGCGCGGTGCACGGGAGTTTTTTTTTCCCTTCGCCGCTTCGCACCTTCTTCTTCTTCCTCGCTTTTCGCTTGTTCAGGTTCGCCACATTAACCGGGTTGCGACGAGGGGGACTCCGCAGCTTGCTCCACTGCCTCCGCTGCGTTCACCTGCTTCCGCGCTCAAGGCCGCCGGTGAGTTCTTTTTGGTCGTGGCAGCCTAGACTTCCTCTAGATCTCTTTGTTTCCTCTTTGCTTGTGCTGCGGTTCTCTTCGCTCCGCCATTTTGTGTAGAATCGCGACGGGCCTCGTAGCTCTAAGTTTTCTCCGCCATGAGCTGTTCCTCCGGCGATCTTTCCAGTAAATCATGTCTAGTTCCTTTAGTGGTGCATTGGTTGAGGATGATGATGCTGGCTCGGGCCCGAGGGGCTCGTGGCGTGGCTCCTCCGCTACCCGGGGGAGATCGAGTGGCTCATCCGAACCCGGAGGATTCCCGCCGAGGTCTCTTGTCGCTTACTCCGCAATGAGTTATCTCCGTAACTCGTGGAGGGTGAGTATGTAGTTTTATGTCACATTTATCGTGGCTTCGGTCTCCTCTTAGCGATTTCGCAAGAGAGTTTTCGACTACTTCGCCTTCACCAAGATCATCTTCTCCGCGAACGCCATCGCTTCTCTTTCTACATTCATCTCCGCCTCGAGGGATACTTCGCCTATGGTCGTCTGCTCACGTCTGGGCGAAGTTCTTCCAGATTCGTTCTAATGTGGTCCTGACAAGTCTCGCACCTCTTTCGAGAAATCGCTTACAAAGGGCGGCATCCATTACACCTCGGAGGAAGTCTCAGATTTCCTCGCCATCACCGGGTTAGAATCGTGCAAGAAGTGGCACAAATCTTTCTTTACGCCAAGAACAGAGGAAGAAGACAAGATTCGCCTCGCCTTTCTCCATTGGTCCACCTTCCAAGGTAAACTGACTTACAATCCAAGGAGGAGCCACGTCTTGGCCGAGCTCTTCGAGACTCGGCTCAAAGAATTGATCCGGGCCGGGTTACGCATCGAGGACTTGATGGCTACCTTCATTAGTAGCCGAATTTGCCCATTCCAGAAAAGGACGCACAAACTTTGCTACATGAGTGGTCCGCTTGATCCCAACCGAGTCTCGACCGTCGAGCTGGACAATTACCTTGTCTTCAAGCGCCGTCGAGCTATATTTAAGACGGAGATGCTCAAGATTGGACCCGGGATTGAAACCGTTTACTCATGAGCCCTCCTCCCGCAGTAAGTTTTAACCCTCAACGCTTTGATTCTCTTTTGTTTTCATAGATGTTTTCCTAACCTTCCTTCTCCTTCGCCTCATAGAGGTTCATGAGCAAAAGGACGAGGACGCCGAGGTTTTGTCGCCTGTGGATCATGGATCGAATACCGGACGTTGGGGAGCCGGACCAAGAATTCGTCCCTAAGTCGGATCCTGCTACGGCTCGCGTTCGTGGCAAAACTTCGGTCCATGAGGAGGAAGGTGATTTGGACGAGGTCCAAGCTCTTGAGGTAGTTGACGCAATGCCTATTTCTTATGCATTTCCGGCTTCTACTATCTCAGCTAATCCGGCCGGCCAGGTCCACGACGCCGAGCCTATTGCATCCCGCCCCGCCACTCGGGAACGCTGGGCTTTAGCTAGTGCTTCAGAGGCGCCCCAAGAAACGAATGAAGAAGTTCGCTCAACCTCCCAGCGCAAGACCATGCCTGGGGTTGCAGGTAAGTCTGCTTTTGCTCAGATTCTTGTTTCCCTATTTCGCTTTTTCCTCCCGACCCCTTTTTTCTTTCTTATTTTCGCAGTTTCGCTTCCGCTAAGCTTGGCGGTCCTAGCATGACTAGTCACCGATTCGCAGCCGTCTCCTTCGCCTGTTGAAGATACTAGGATTCCTAGTCCTGCTCATGCTACGTCTCCTCCAGCTCCACCTATGTCACCCCCTTGTCACGATGCGCCTGATATTCGCGCCTCCGAGATTTCTACTGAACCCATTGCCCCTCCACTGAATCCGAGCCTGTCCACCGAGCCTCTTTCTACCTCGGTAGCCCCATCAGAACCCCAACAGCCATGGTCGATATTACCCCGGCCTCGCCACTGTAATCCCTCCTGCTTCTAAGGGCACTGTTCCCACTGCCGAGGTATCAGCTTCTGCTGGTGCCTCCACAATAAGAAAAGCTGCTCCCACTAAAACTTCCACTTCCCAAAAAGGTCTTGCCGGCTCTTCTCAGCCTAGTATTGCCGACGTGTCGCAAGAAAGGAACTGCGCTACTAAAGCCTCTCATACCTCACGCCAACACCCACTTGCTCTTCATACAAGCCTCGCTGCAGTGGTTACACAACATGTCCGAGGTAAAGTCTTAACCCGACGGCTAGTGGGAACAGCCTCGCTCGCTGGTGGAATATGCTCATAACTGGAATGTCGCTGATCAGCTTGAGGGCAATCAAATACCACCGCTTCAATCTCCGACATCGCCAAATTGCTTGGATCAAGCTGCCAAGATCATTCTCGATAGCAACAAGATGAACGAGGTAATTGCTACTTCGGTTTAGACTGATTCTCCATATGCTATTATATATACATTAGTCCTCAAACTTGCAAACGAGTAACTTGTTATTCGCTTGGAAGTTTTTATAGTGCTATACTTAGTTCTACTTAATTTATGGCTCGAGCCTATATCCGAGTAGATCTATCTTAAACTTTTGCTTAAATTTTCCCTAGCTGTTCTTTGAATGTCTAGCCACATAGGTCTAGGTTAAGCTTTCGCCTGACTCGAATCTACTTTTGGCTTTGAATATCCAGCCACCTAGATCTGGGTTAATTTCTCGCTTAACTCGGATCTGTTTTGGCTTTGAATATCCAGCCACCTAGATCTGGGTTAAGTTTTGATTAACTCGGATCTGCTTTAGCTTTGAATATCCCGCCACCTAGATCCGGGTTAAGTTTTGCTTAACTCGGATCTGCTTTAGCTTTGAATATCCAGCCACCTAGATCCGTTAAGTTTTCGCTTAACTCGGATCTCGCTTTTTCAATATCCAGCCACCTAGATCCGGGTTAAGTTTTCGCTTAGCTCGGATCTGCTTTAGCTTTGAATATCCAGCCACCTAGATCCGGGTTAAGTTTTCGCTTAGCTCGGATCTGCTTTGGCTTTGAATATCCATTCATTGTTTGTTCCATTGCTCAGGTTGCGCATGACCGGCGGACTGCTGAATTTCAAAGACTGTTGTTCTCGCACAAGAAGTTGGAAGAAAAATATGAAAAGTTATTCTGTGGTGAAAAAGTGTATGCCCGATCATTTTCCTTGTCATCTCTATTATTGTCATTGTTTTGTCTCGGGATGCCGGCTTACTTTGTGGGTTAACAGTAACATCAATAATCTCAACATTCGCCTTGAGAAGAAAGTCAAGAGCTTGGAAGGTTAGTTTCCATCTACCTACTTTTTCCTTTTCTAAGACGTGCACTAAGTTTCTTTTACTTTGTTTGGCTTTGATCAAGCCGAGATATGAACCTTTGCATCATCTCACCAAAATTGTACGCCCATGCCTGATGTAATGATGCATTTGCTAGAACAAGGCGCCACCCATTCGGCGCAGCTAAAAGAAAAGGATGACGAGATAGCTCGCCACGCCGAGGTGGAGGCCCTTAAGCTTTCTCGTAAATCCGAGCTGGAGAAGGTCGATCAGAGTTCTCCGAGGAGAAGAACCGCTGGCTTTGGAATTGCAAAAGCATAAAGAGCTCTTAGAGGTGCTGCTGAAAATTCGAGGAATGAGCGAGGAAATTGCTCGCTTTGAGAAGAACAAGATTGTGCAGGCGAAGGACCTTCAAATGATGATGAGTTTCATTCATCGTAAGCATCTTAACACACCGGATTATCTTTCTTCCTTCTGCTGCCCTCTGACGCCTCCCTTTTTTGCGCAGGTCATTTTCCTGAGGCTAAACCCGTGAGCTCTAAAGCGGTCCTTGCTGCTCGTGCGCGCCGAGGTCTCCCTGTTGACGTGAACTTTGAATATTCAATAGAAGATTTCTTGGTTTCTGTCGGCGCTGCCCTTGGTCCGGTGAAAATTATGGGCAGGGACTTGGTCTTGGCAGCTATTCGAGCCCACCGTGCTCTCGGCGAATACCTCTAGAACTCCTAAGATCACGAGATCAAATTGCTGGTGACTAGATTGAATGCCACTGAAAAGCAACTAAGTCTTTGGAGGGAATCTGGAAAGTAGCGCGGATATGGCCCTCACCGTTATCATGTCATGGTACAAAGACATTTCTCTTGATATCCTCGAGGAATTTTGCATGTGTTCTGTTGGGTTGAGGATCCCACCTTTGTTGCTCTTCGGCAAGCTCGCACCTTTCAACTCGTCGAGTATGCCGACGTGCACACCTGGAATGAAGGGCCGAGTTTTCTTTCAAACCCGGACGAGGAGGTCGTAGTCGAGGATGCCTCAGATGACTCAGCTGAGCAGGGGGGAGATGAGGATGACTCGGCCACTTCTGGTGACTCCAGTTCGAGCTCTGATGACAACGACGACGCGCGATCCTCCTCCAAGGGTACCGGGCATTCCACTGCACAAATTGATGCTCCTCAGCAGCCTCAAGCTCGACCGAGGTTGCACCTAGGTCTCGGAGGGCGAGGTAACCTCGGCAAGTTCATCCTACGGAGTCCCCCCTCGACCAGGTTGCCGTCTCTCCAGTAAAAAACGTTGAAGTCATTTTCTATCCCTGGTATGCCGGGCGTACGATGTCCGTGGAATACACTTTTACTTCCTGTATGACCTTGAATCTCCTTTTGCCGTACATTGCTGCGACATATAAGTTTGCAGTTATTATAACTTTGCTTAAGTTGGTTGCCATCCGAATTCTTGCTCTGATATCCTGCATATTTTGGTGTTAGAATTTATCTTTGTCTTTGTTGTCTCATGTTTTAGTTGAGTAATCTGTGTGTGAGCTTCGAACATCATACGGGGTTGATCTGTTCTTATCCTGAGTGCCGAAGTGTGATACCCTTTCCGTATCAAAGATTGACTACCACTTTGGAACAATTCATGGCAGTCCCCGAGTGATTGCCTGCTCGCTGAAGTTCGCAGTGCAAACTAACTTTCGAAAAATACAAGACCACCACCGAGGTGTCGCTCAGGCGCCAAGTTTTGGTGCTCAACATAGCTCTGGGCGGTATATGGTAGTCTTCTAGCCGCTTGATCGCCGAGGTTTTAATACATAACCTAAAATTGAAATAACATATGGCGCCCCAGTCATCGCTCCGATGCCGAGATTCAATACATAACATGAAATTGAAATAACCTATGGCAGTCCCAGTCATCGCTTCCGATGCCGAGGTTCAATACATAACATGAAATTGAAATAACATATGGCAGTCCCCGAGTCACTGCTCCGGATGCCGAGATTCAATACATAACATGAAATTGAAATAACATATGGCAGTCCCCGAGTCACTGCTCCGGATGCCGAGGTTCAATACATAACATGAAATTGAAATAACATATGGCAGTCCCCGAGTCACTGCTCCGGATGCCGAGATTCAATACATAACATGAAATTGAAATAACATATGGCAGTCCCCGAGTCACTGCTCTAGGTGCCGAGGTTCAATACTTCATTGGTCCTTGACCTTGAAATACTATGCTATGAGTAAAATGGACGAAGCAGGGCTACGTTCCATGGCCGCTTTGTTTCTTCGCCAGCCTTGTCTGCATTGTCCTTTCCGGGGGGTTGAGCATCAATTAGATAATAGGCATCGTTATGTAATGCCTTGCTCACGATGAATGGTCCCTCCCATAGAGGTGACAGCTTGTGCATGCCGGCCGTGCGTTGTACCAGTCTGAGGACTAAATCTCCTTCTTTGAATACCCTTGGATTCACCTTTTTGCTGTGATATCGTCGTAGGTTCTACTGATAAATAGCTGATCGTGATAGTGCCGCCTTCCGCTTCTTCTAGCAGGTCTACGATTCTTGCCGAGCTATTTCGCTCACTTCAGAGGTTGTATAATCGAGTAACTCTTGGCGAGTCATGTATTATGTCTTTGGAAGCACGGCCTCTGCCCCATATACTAGAAAGAATGGTGTGTACCCTGTTGACCTATTTGGAGTAGTTCTGAGGCTCCATAATACGGCTGGGAGTTCCTCAATCCAACATCCTGCCGACCTTTGCAGTGGTTCAACAAGTCGTGGTTTTATTCCGGACAATACTAGTCCATTAGACCTTTCCACCTGCCCATTAGATGCTGGGTGAGCCACAGAGGCAATATCTAACCTTATGTATTTTTCTACAAAATCTGCAAAGGCTCCTTCGCAAAATTTGTGCCATTATCCGTAATGATACCGTGGGTACCCATATCTTAAAATAATATCTTTGAGGAATCTCACCGTGTGGGCCCATCGCATTTTCTTATTGGTTTCACTTCAATCCATTTTGTGAACTTGTCCACCATAACCAATATGTGGGTCATTCCCCCTCGGGCCGGCTTAAATGGTCCCACCATATCTAAGCCCCATACAGCAAATGGCCAAGTGATGGGTATTGTTTTTAACTCCGATGGCATATGTATTTTGGTTGCGATCTCCGCAACCATTGCATTTTTCCACCAACTCTTTGGCTTCCTTCAACGCCGCCAATAAAATCCATGCCTGAATGCTTTGGCTACCAATGCACGAGATGAGGCATGATGTCCACACTCTCCTTGATGTATATCTAGGAGGATTTCGCCTTCCGAACTCACACACTTCGCAATACGCTAGTGACACTTCTTTTATATAGCTCATTGTTTATGATCGTGTAAGCTTTCGCTTTCCTTACGGTTTGTCTTGCTAGTACTTCATTGCTTGGTAATACCGCGTCCTTAAGGTAAGAGAATATGGGTTGCGCCCATGGTGGTGTGACTTTTTCTGGTATGGTCTCACTGTCTATTTCCATATTTTCTGCCGACATATTTACCTCGGCCTTCTCCATAATTGTGCTTACTTCGCTGTCCTCCTCTTGGGGATTCCGAGCTATATTGTCGATCTACCTCCATCGGCATATTGTCCGCTGAATTAGCCGTATAAAGATAGATTCGGATTCCGTGAAGGGATTATTGATGGTTTTCGAGGTGTTCCAGGGCAATGCCCGTGGAATTGATCGCCGTTGATCCGAGCTTGACAATGTGTCTCAAGGGTCATTTTCTGCCCGAGGTATGTGGTGAAACTCACATCCTTCAAAGTATCCACTGATCTTTTGCACATGAAATCTGTATAAGGCCATATTAGCATCTAGTGCGTCCCAATTGCCAGAGACTTGCTGTACCACTAGGTCCGAGTCCCCATAGCATAGGATTCGGCATATGCCAATTTCTTTTGCTACTTTCAATCCATGGACCGGCTTCATATTCGACTACGTTGTTGGATGCAAAGAAATGTATTCAGAGCACATATTTTAGCTGATCTCTTTAGGCGGTTAATACTATTCCTGCCCCAAACCATTTCTTAGTTTGGAACCATCAAATGCATCGTCCAATAACTTGGATCCGTAATGGTGACTCATATTGCACTTCGCCCAATCTACGAAGAAATCCGATCGCTTGAGATTTGATTGCATCTCCTATCAAATTGTGGATCGAAGGTGACAATGCGATTGCCCATTTTGCTATTCGGCCACTTGCATCTTTGTTGCTCAATATGTCGGCTATGGGTGCTTCACAAATCACTCTGATGGGATGCTCTTCGAAATAATGTTTAAGCTTTTTCGCCGACATATACACCCCATAAGCCATTTTCTGATAATGTGGGTAATTGTTTTGAAGTGGATAACACCTCACTCAAATAATATACCGCCTCTGCATCGACTTATTATTTTCGAGTCGTTCTACTATGACTACAAAGACTCACTACTCTATTTGTGGCCGCTATGTAGAGTAACATAGGCTCTTTTGATAATGGAGAAGCCAAGATAGGTGTTGTGACCAGCATTTTTTTCAACTCATGAAACGCGCTGTCCGCTTGTGGAGTCCAAACGAATTTGTCTGATTTCTTCATCACCGATATAGTGGTAGTGCCTTTTCTCCCAGCCTTTACACAAACCGCCGAGCGAGGCTAGACAACCTGTGAATTTTTGTACATCATTTAAGCACTTCGCAATTCCATTCTTTCTAACGCTTTATCTTCGTTGGTTGGCCTCTATACTCGGCTAGATACAAGAAAACCGAGCAATTTTCCTGCCGACGCCAAACGTGCACTTTTCCGTTAAGTTTCATTCGAATCTTCTCAAGTTTACGTAAAGTTTGGCGATATCCTCCAAAGAAGGTTTTGCTTTCCTTGGTTTTGATGACCACGTCATCTACATATACTTGTACATTTTTCCCTATTTGATCGTGTAGACATTTTTTGCATGCATCTCTGATATGTTGCTCCCGCATTTCGTAGGCCGAATGTCATCGTGCGATAGCAATAAGTTCTGACGGGTAATAAATGCAGTCTTTATTTGATCGTCGGATTTAACGGATCCGTGGAAACCAGAGTACGCGTCACAAATGATAACAACTCACAACCAGCAATGAGTCAATGACTTGGTCTATTCTAGGTAATGGAAAAGGATCCTTGGACACGCCTTGTTCAGTTCGTAATCGATACATATTCGCCATACAATGGCTACATTGGGATCATCCTTCTTCTTTTCTACCAAAGACCGGATTTGACAACCAATCCGGTACAAGACTTCCATGATGAACCCCTGCGAGGAGCCGAGCTATTTCATCCCCTATTATTTTTCTCCGTCTTCGCTAAGCGGCGGAGAGGTTGCTTCACCGCCTTGCTCCAGTGCCTTACATTCAAAGAGTGCTCCCAACTCCCTAACACCTTGCAGATCCCGAGTTGACCACTAAATATGTCCCGATTCTCACGGAGGAAATTGGTGAGCTCGCTTCCTATTTAGCCCCAGTGCCTGCACCAATAGTAACAAGACGCTCGAATTGCTCATCTATTTGAAACTTCTTCGCTTCTTTAGTCACTGAAAAGAAACACCGCCATGCGGGGTTGGCTAGTGCCGCATGTTCAATTGCTACCGAGCGAGGGCTGCTACCTCCTGAATCCTTATTTTTCTCTTGCTATAACCAATGACTCGCCAAATTTGACCCGCTGAAGCACACTCCATTGACTTATTGTAATCCTCGCAATCGTTATCACTCCTTGTGGTCCGGTAGCTTCATCTTCGATAACTTACATGACAGCGCCCATGAATTTGGCCAATGCTGGTTGTCCGAGTAAAGCATGATAACAACTCTCTAGATCCACCACCTCAAACTCTAAGTTTTCGCTTCCTGCGATTATCCCTCAGCCGAATAAGACATCGACTCGGACCTTACCAATGGGTTCACATGAAAGCCCCGCACTATCCCATGAAAAGTGGTCCTTATAGATCGCAACATATTCTGCGATATTCCAAGTTTATGCATGGTATCTTTGGACATGATGTTGATACTACTTCCATTGTCAATGAGTACTTTTGAGAATTTCACATTGATGCTTGGTCCGACAAATGTCGGATCCAACACGAGTGCATATGACCCAGATTCGCATTATTCGGGATGATCCTTTATGCTCCAAGTTACTTCTGATCGGACCAAGGCATATATCTCGGTATCGCCGCATAACTGCATTTACTTCCATATGCCGGCGTTGCACACTGCTTGTCTTGTTGTTCCGCCAGAACACGCAATAAGACCGATGATATTCTCTGAATCATTACGTCCGTATTTGCCGGGTTTGTTCTTCCATCCTGGACTTGGTTCATCACTTGATGCACCGCTGCCTCTCGATCCGAGTTATCGTACTCGGGAGGGGCGGTAACATTAGTTGTTGTGCATTTGCTCGACCAATTGCGGTTGACGCTGATGTACTTGGTGGGTGCCTGAACATGCTGGGTTACCCATTGCATTTTCATCCATGCACACCGGGCGGGTTGTATGGTTAGTCGGTCCGGATGGGTTTGACGTGTGAAATTTACACGCTGATCTAACATGGATTCGAATGTGTATTTCAGCCTTTCCGCCATCGTTTCTTTTGTTCGGGGTCCATTGCCCTTTTCCTTCATTCCTTGGTGTCCACCGCCGAGGACCATTCTTTGCCGTTGAGCTGCTCCGTGATTCGCTGATCTTGCGCCATCGCTGCTACTTGGGCGAATTGTATCTATAATCCGTCTTTCCTCTCCTTCTCCTCTCGAAATCACCGCTACCGGATGACCCAAATAAATCTCTTGCATAATGATCCTGTTGCTCGCGGTGATCCGCCGACATTAATTTCGTTGCGAGGATCTCCTAATGCGAGGGAGTCCGCTTATTCGATAGTTTCGCCAATGTGGTCGCATATCTCTCGCAACGTTGCCATAAAACGCTGCCATAACGGCATCCTTGCGCGAACCACGCTATTGCTTATGCGATTCTATGACTCCTTCACATGAGTTTCTCGTTGCACCACCGAGTTAAAAATTCTCTATCCGTTTATTCGCTTCGCTTGCACATGGCTAACTGCTAGGCCTGTTTGGCCTCCTGTATGTACCGTAAAGTTGTCGACAAACATTTCTTCAAAATCCAGCCAACAGCTTGATACCGCCGCTGGTAGATTATTCAGCCAAACTCTAGCTGGTCCTTCCAGATTTGTGGTACATATCGCATCGCCCATCGTAAGTTTCCACACGCTATTTTTACAGCAGTGGCATAGTCAATCAACCAGTCTTGTGGTTTGGTACTTCCATTGTATGTTTTCGTGCCCCTTGCCAGCTGAAAGTTTGGCACAGGAGGTTCGCTCATGATCCATGGTCCAAAGCATGCTGGCCTTGGTGGACCCTGTTCTTCCAATAACTCGGACCTGTATAGCCGATCCAGCTTCACCCTTGCATCATTTGATGGCAAATCGCATGTAACTCGTCTCCGTATTCCATAATGATTGTTTCCGCCATGAATTGCATATTCCATTTCAGAATAACCATCATTGTATCTCTCATTAATTTGATTGTGGCGAGGCCTTGTTTCTCTTTCCGCCGGGTTCATGCCTTGCTATGGGTTGAGTGGCCGTTCTCTCCTTACTTCGACCGTGTTGTTCTCATGATCGCCTCTCGGGCTCTCTTCTCGCCGAGGTCTCCGTCACCTGCTTCCGCCGTCTTTCTCCACACGGCCGTGATTCCTCTCCCCACTGTTACCTCGGCTTGCATTGCCTTCGCTTTTCATTTGCCTTTCCGCCATTGCCGGATCATACGGGACAATCTGCTTGTTCCTCTTTCCCGAGGTTATCGCTCTCTTCGAGCATTATCTCCGGTGAAGATGTTGCCGCCAGCATGTAGCCGGTGCTGCTCCCCGCCGAATGAACCATTCGCGAGGCCCCCGCCTCGCCGGTTTGCTCGACCATTTCGTTCGCTGGTTCGATGCGCGCACCAGCTCGCTTACTCTTCCTTGTTGTTTTTGCCAGCCTCCCGTCAACCCTTCTAACTCTAAAGCTGCGGATTTGCCGCTCTTAGGTTTCTTGCCGGTGTCAGACTGCAAACCTAAATCCTCCGATTCGCTTTATGAGCTTCATGCTCTTTATTGATGTCATCCATGAGGTTCTTCCTCTCAATCTTAGTTCGTCCACCCGCTCAGCGCGACGTCAAGCTTATTTGCTTTGGCATACTCGCAGGTCCTGCTTAAGGACTCCGCAAGGACACCTTTTTTGCCTCTATCAAGACCTTTTTGCCCGGTTTCTTCCAACTCACCGAGCATTTGCCGGTTAAGTATCGGCGCCATGTGTAGTCAAGCTTTCTATGGTTGCTCAAGAATATTTTCTGCCTTTCCAGGTGGCCCTCTTACCCTTGGTGCCTTTGGGGTGGTGTCTTGCACCTCGGTCGGGTTGGTTGGTGGGATTACCTCGGTGGGCATTGGCGCTGCCGCCTCAGGCGCTTCAGACACCGGTGGCGGGTTCTCTTCCCGATCCGGCAGCCGCTACTCCAGTTTGCACCCCGGCCACGACCATTACCTCGACGCTACCTGCAGGATGTGCTCCAGGCGGATGGCCTGCAGCGTTAAGAGGTGGATCTCCTGCAACAACAACTTGGTGAGGGTAAACACCGGAGATGTCGACGCCGACATAAACCTGGTGCCCGCCAGTTGATGAGAACACCATTACGCTGGGGAGTTTTTCTCGAAGCTCCTCGCATTGTCGCCGACATAATCACAGAGACCAAATCTCCGGACTAAGCCGTAAACAACACGCCGCCTTTGATGAAGTTTCCCGTCCGGATCATGACTCCAGCTAGCACCGCTGCTGGCCCACGGTGGGCGCCAACTGTCGTGGTGGTGGCACGGCAGATGCCATGGGTAGGCTAAAGTATAGGGCCAATGGATGCTAGTGGGATCTGGGGAGGGAAGATGCAGTTGATTCTACACACAGAAAGCTAACGCAAAGATCTGTATTTCTCCTTCCTTGAGTTACAAGTGCTCCTTGAGCTGTATACAAGGAGAAAGAGAGAACTTTACCAGCCTAACGGTACCAAGAATGAGTCGATCCCTCCCTCAGGGTCCAAGCCCGCCCTTATAAAGGAGGACCTTGAGTTCCCTTAGGGCTGATGTGGCAAGCATATTCGAGGAATATGCTTGTCCCGACATAGTAGTTCGGCGCCTCTTTCCCCTGTCCGCTCCCCTAATGACGGCAAGGTTCCGGAGGGGCCTCCTGTGCCTCGGCTCAGGACTGCCACCTCCGTGACCTCCTTCGCCTCTCTCGTTGCTCGCCTTTGTCCCTAGTGCTTGGCTTCGCTCGATTCTTCCTAGCCTGCTACTAGAGTTTGACTTAGGCTTCTCCTTCTCGCAAGCTTCAGATCATTTGGCCCCGCCTCAGAATCTCGGCTTGTTCTTCACTGCATCAAGATTACTTTGGCTAACCCGCCGACTTATCAGATCTCTACTGGGTAATGCCTTGCCCTTACCACAAGGGTCCTGTCCTTTCCTATCTCGGCCGACCTCTACAGGATTCGGCCGACTCAGAGTGTAACTCGGAAACAAGACGGGGAACACCCTTTCATCTTTCCCCGTCTTTACCCTATCCAGGGTTACCTCCCCAACAGCCTATATATTAGGGTTTCTCTGAATTAGGGTTTATATCTCTCAACACCGTACCTAACTTTCTCCTTTAGCCGCTTTGACTTATTCGTTTTTCCACCTATGCAGAAAATATGGACCCATACGTCAGAGACGAAGAAAAGGAAGAGTTGATCCAAGGTGTGATCCGTGGGGAAGAAAATTTAGACGTATCAACGTTTACGAACAACTCCGTGAGGTGATCCTCTTTTACCGGAATAGATGACTTGTTTGAGGTTGAAGGTGTTGCCATGAGGGAGAAGGCGATGCCTTGTGTAATCGAGAAGACGACCGCTCCGGCGAGGTGCATGTAATATAATCAATTCATTAATTAATCATCTGCTATCTATATAGAAATAGTAACGACGATCTTTCTTCTTTTAGCCCTCCGGATCGAAGGAATCTCCGAAAAGAGCGCATTTAGGCCCAACCAAAAGTTGCAAGACCATGAGAGGTTCAGATCGAAGATGTCGTTGAAGACGGCAAACCGACTCCGGTTGTCGCAACCAAATTTGTGGCACAATGCGGAGTAATCGTTAGGGACTTAATCCCGATCACCATTAGAAATTGGAATAGGCCTGCTAATGCAGATGAAGAGGGAACATGTTTATTTGTCCCTAACCACGCCAAAGATTTACTGTGGAAGAGGCTCATGGTTAATTTCAAACTACCGAAGATAGAGCTGGATCCAAATGCGGAGGATCTAGTTGAGGACGCCTTACAACATGGGAGAGCCATGGAGGCTAAGGTCAGGGAGTGGGCTTTGAAGAAGATGGCCCAGTGTTTCACCAACTGGAAGAAAAGATTGCACCTTGACTATGTCGTGAAAGAGAAGACTACCGATTTCAAGAATATTCAGTTTGAGAAGATAAAACCATTCTGGGCTAAGTTTGTGGAATACAAGACATCAGAAAAAGCCAAGAAAATGTCTGAAACGAATAAGTCAATGTCGCTAACAAGAAGTATCACCATACTATGGGGCAAGGTGGCTTGTGGCATTCCTAAGTGAGAGAAACTTGAGAATGAATCAAGGTGCTAAAAGATCACCCCATAGATGTACGATTGGGTAGAACATGCAAGGAATTGGTTTTACGGGCATGGGGCACGTTGGACTCGGAAGGAGGTGTATATATAACATAACATAAAGAAGACCCTTGCCAATCGAGAGGATGAGAAAAGCAAGACAGTTTGTTAAAGATGGGGACTTCATTCCCGATAGAGAGAATGATGAGCTCACACGCCTTGGAAATAAGGAACATGATGGACGAACACGAGGCACAAGAGGCTCCCAACCATGGAGGACTGGGTTTCCCGAAGAGAGGAAGAAATATCCTGATAGAAGCCGTCAGAGGAGAAAGGACAGGGTGGAAGTTGAAGCAAATAGCCAGAAAGAGCGAATGTGTTTAATTGAAGAACGATTAAAGCAACAACAAGATGAAATTAACGCACTTAAAGAGCAAGTACTACTGCCCATCTCAAGAAGACACCGCATTCGATGCTACCGCCTATCGAATAATCGAAAAAGTGTGGCTTCCACCGAGGTCCCGGTGATGACAATGGCGATGGCGACGATGATGCACCGACGATGGCTCTGCATACCCAGTGGATGATATCACAGAGATGACACACTTCGAGCTACATGTCAAAGTTGTGAACATATCAATGAAGGTGGCGGTCGGCTATGCCTTACCAATTGGACCCACACCAACTTACCACTGTCGTTCGGTTCCAGAGGGCTACGCTGTTGTCGGCGTGGATGAAATCATGCCCACCTTTGAAGTTTTGGATCTTCACTACCCCGCAGTGAAGGATGATCATCTTCGGGAGACGCAAAACGCCACCATTCTATGGCCAAAGGAATGTATCGTGTCAAATCACATGCCAAGGCCATCTTCGCCGCCTCACCCGTCTCCGCGAGGTCGCCGCACGGCCGCAGCCGTCTTTCGTCGCCTCACCCGCCCGTCGCCTCACCAATTTCCGCAGCCATCGCCGGCGCCTCGTGGTAAAAAGCGAAGCGCATCGCCATTGTGCCTCGTGTAAGCGATCGCCGAACGTAAACAAGAGCCTCTTCCAAAAGTACCAAAGGTTCCTCCCAAGAGAGCTTATGACTGATCAAGAGGAGATCGCGATCGTTGATGCGGAAAAGACGGCGTTTTTGCTAAAGTCGAGGCGGCCGAAAGAGCCAGTGTTCCCCAGCACCAAAGAAGAAAAATCCAAAGTGTTGAAAATGCTAAAGACTCTTCATCAACCCAAGCCAAAGCTGTCATCAGACTATGAGCGTTCTATTCTCAAGTCACATGCGGCACAAAAAGCCTCGAAGAGCGATCGATGCTGGCGAGAAATCTGTTGCCCAGCTCGGAGAACAAGCAAAACAGACTTGCGCCTCTCAAGGTGATTTCCCAAACCAATGTGGGTCGAGCAAATATAAATAAGAGCAAGATGATCCGAGGTAGTTGCACAATACGGAGAAGCTGCCGCTGCTCAAGGTATATGCGATTGCCCAAGACTTATCCCAGTTAGAGTTCTTCGTGAGTGAAATAGCATACAAATACCAAGACGGCAAACCTCTCGTCAAACTGAGGAGGTAAACAATCTTCCAACAAAAATGCGAAGATTGCATAACTGGTGCATGCCACAAAGGCCGGGCTAATCGGATAGTGCTGAAGGTTACAAAAAAGCATTATGGGAAAGATATGGATGACATGATATCTATTGAATTTGATGAACTATTTCAATTATTCAATCAAGACGCCTTGGACAAATCGATCATCAGTGCCTATTGTCTGTAAGTACTAATTCTGTAATTAATTTAGTCTCCAGCTATCTCACCTTGTTTATTGCATGTATATAATTATACTGTAATATGCAGAATGAAGATTCTCGAATGCAGCAGAGGACAAATCTATGACATTGGCTTCATTGATCCATATTGGGTTCATCAAGCTAATCTCAAAACAAACCCCCAGGATACGGAGGATAATATAGTACACGCGTTAAGGTTTCAAGAAACCAAAAGGGAAATACTATTTCCTTACAACTTCGAGTGAGTGTTATTGTCTTATATGCACTTTCTATTTCGCTTACTCGATGTTAAGTATATAATTGATTAGTTATGCATTCGCAGCTACCACTATATTCTGTTAATCATTCAACTTGACAAAGGGCGTGTACTAGTCATAGACTCGAAACATAAACCCCTTGAGATGTGGAAGGACATGCAGATACTTCTCCAGCGGTAATTCTAATCATTACGACACTATATCGGCAACGTTCGTGAATTTTATGATATCAAGTACTTAATAACTTATTTTATTCGTTTTCTACGCCGAGCAGCGCTTGGAAACGGTTCACCAACAAGGCTAGGGGTGTTTGGAAAGAGGAGCTTACATTTCAACCACTAAATGTAAGCACCACTAGCTATATCCGCGCATCTCTTTGATTCTAGTTTTGATACAGTTATTATAATGCTTGATTATTATTTTGATTGAACTATGTTCTCGTAAAGTGCCTGACGCAGGGACCAGGTAACAATCTATGTGGATACTATGTTTGCGAGTTCATCCGACAGACGTGCGATGAGAAGGGCAGAAATTTAGAGCAACTCCACGTACGTAAACAATTTCTATAGTTTTTAATTACAATCAAATTGTGTTTAGTTTCATTCATATAGGCTGACTTCTTTTTTAAATCAGATCGAACGTCTACGGGACGGTCTTCTGCCAAAGGATCGCGTACGAGCAATTTAGGAGGAATTGGCAGGATTCTTGGATGCAGAAGTCCTAGACCCAAAAGGGGAATACTACTCGGCTGTGTATAGACATGGATTGTAAAAATAGCAACTTTGAAGGAATTGGCCGGTAGCATCGAATAGCAACTTTTGTATGTAGTGCATGAACTCGATCCGTGTATTGAATGTAATATTGTCATGATATTCATGATATAATATAAGGTTCCTTTATTGATAAGTGCAAATCAGTAAATAAACAATAAAACAACCTAAATGAATTCTCTGCCGCGGCACAAAAAGTAGCGAAAATGCTGCCGCGGCAACAAAATGTGCCAAAATAAATTCTTCGCATGCGGCGGTTATTAGTCCCGGTTCACAGGTAGCACTTTAGTCCGGTTGGTAGGGACTAAAGGTTAGAGCTTTAGTCTCTATTGTCCCGTCCCGGTTGGGCAACCGGGACCTATAGCTCCATTTCCACCCGTGCTACTTACGATCTTGTAAAAATGGAGTAGAATAATATGACCTAGCCTATTTTACGCTTTGATTCGGTTATAACTTTCAGCGGCTCCACGCCATACGGGTGCTATTCTAATCGATCTACGTAAACAACACTTGCACAACCCCACTCACCAAATTTTAAGTTGAACATAATCTTCAGTCAGACTATACAAATAAAAAGGAGAAACGGTAAAACAAAACATAGTTCGTGACTTTACGTATGAGCATCACGAGTCCAATGAGTCTTACTGCTGCTTGACAATAGAATTTTCAGTTTTGGTTGGTTGAAACTAAAACGGCTTAATATAATACTCAAGTACTAGCTTCAGTAGTCAACTGGAGCCTCATGGGCGGTAGCTTTCGGCGGGGAGCTCTCGATGGTGTGCGTTTGATTTTGTAGTGCTAAGTCTGATTTTTTAGTGTATACTTCTTCTGTTTTAAAATATTGTTTTAGCTTTATGAAGCAATGTATCTAGAATTATTTTAGCATATTGGTTATTTAGGACTAAAAGAAATCTAGATACATTTTCTTTATAAACCTAAAACATCTTATATTTTAAAATGAAGGGAGTATAAAGGATGTATCTTGGCCATGTATATAACGGATGTATGTCAACCATTTGGTCGGAGCAACATTTGTTAACTTATGCGGTACTGCTTGGCAATATCTAAGTGAGATCGGTCCATTCATCAATTTTTCCATCTGGATAGACAATCGCAAACTTATACACTAGGTTGTGTTTGTGAATCTTTCTCATGATTCAGATCATTAGATTTGAAGACAAAATAACAGTCTAAATTAGTAGATTAAATAAATTTAAATTTAAAATAATAAAAGTCTACATGAAATAAAAAGATAATAAAAATAAAGATTAAGATGAAATGGTGAACTAAGGCTAGGGTTGACTCTAGGCTAAAAATTTAGTTGTACCAACGATATTTGTTCAAAAGTTTATTTTTGTTCCCGTAGCAACGCACGAGTATTTGTGCTAGTATATATATAATATAATAATAATAATAATAATAATAATTAATAATATAATAATAAAGCACGAAGTGTTTCTCCCGGTCTAACACTTTTTTTGGACGATTTTGTTCCCCAAAGTTGTTAACTACCCACTATGCCACATGTAAGTCAAAAAAGTTCTCAACGGAAAAATAATTGTCCAACGTGCCACCCCTAAGGAAAAAAAAGTTTTAACAAAGAGTTACCCTTGCACTAAATCACATATTACCCCCACCATGCCACCCCTAAACGAAAAAAATGTTTTAATAAAGAACCACAACCAAATTACCATTGCCACATACGCTTATCCTCACCATACACTACATCACGGTTCATTATTAGAGGCACAAAAAGGTGTCTTAAAAAATATTATAAATGCCTTTAAAAATGTTTAAAGGCAATAAAAATAATGCCGAATCAAATCAAATGGTGTAGGGAAAAATCAGTTAAGGCACTTCAAAAAAGTGCTTTTAAAAATAGTTTTTTGAGGCACTTTTAAAAATGCCTTTAAAAATATATTTTTTGAGGCACTACAAAAATTGCCTTAGAATAAATTTTAAGGCACTCTTGAGGAAAGCCTCTAATAATTTTTGTTGGCACTTTTCAAAGTGCCTCAAAAAATATTTGTAGGCAGTTTACAAAAATGCCTCAAAAAATAGTTTAAGACATTATACATTAAATGCAGGCATATGCAAAAATGCCTTAAAATTAATTAAGAACCATTTATAAAGTGTCTTAAAACAAATAAATACACACCGAAAAACAAATTTAGGCTCACATTACAATTCATCTATTCTTCAAGCTCACATTACAGTATTGAGAATATGCAAGTTACATAAACACTTCTACAACAAAACTAGAGAGTTGACCAGAGCACATGTTCGAATCAATCTAAATCCTCGAGTCCAGCATCAAGTTTGTGCATCCAGTAGGAGCTCCTCCGCTCGGCCAGCCGCCGCTGCCGGAGATCCTCTGTCCCGCCACGCCGCTGCCGAAGCTCACAGTGCTAATTAGCACACATGATCACCAGAAGCAGCTTCGCAGAACTACTCTTGTACAGAACAAACAATGTAGACTGCAAACCTCGAGTTAATTCGGTGGTTCTAATTCTTTTCCTGATGTCGGAACAGTTAACCAACAATTTATCGTCTCAACAGTAAAAAGAAGAGTGCTAATGTGGGAACAATAGACAATGTATTGTGTAATTTAGCAATCGATCGATGAAGAGATTGAATGGAACCACTGTAAATCACATCTTGCTAAATAGGAGTACAACAATTACGGTAGTACTAACGTGAAGAAAAAACATACCCACTGGGTTGGTAGTCAAATAACTAACATGAGCATTGACTAAAATAAAAAAATACGTATCAACAAACAATATTTCAGAACCATAACTTCAGGAATCAAGTACTCCATAACAGGAACAAGCACCCATGTTTAACTTGCCCATAATTGCTATATTAGCCTATTTATAAATAGAAATAGCCTATTTAGCACAGGAATACATATTGGAGGAAAGGCAATCAGAGAAAAACACCAATCCGTGAAGAACCGTTAGTTAGATTTCTAAATAGATCATGTAGTGTCTATGTTATTGTATTTAGGACATACCAATTTGTATGATCCAAAAATGCAGGAATCGGAAAAACACACCAATATTAAAATTTGTAAAGTTGAAACCTCCTAATCTTACATGAATGGTATCTGTAGGAGGCAGCACCAAACTAAATGCTTTTTAGCTGAATTAAATGGTGTTTCATTAACCCACATGAAAACAATTGCAGCCTGACTTCTTGGATTCAAAGAAATTATATTCAATAAATATATTTGAGTCAAATAGAAAATAGGCTATGTATTCAATAAACAATGGTGTTTCATTAGCTCTACGGTTTCTAACTTTCTAACTGTGTGAATCAAAGATGGAACTTCTATTAGAAAATTAAAAAGGTTCAAATCCTACAGTACTACTTTGAGTCAAATAGGCTATGTCTGTATTTCCCACACCAAATAAAATATAAGGATAGATGAAGAATGCAATATGTAAAGACTCCAAATTAGTGACCACGTAATTAAAGGTATGTACTCCTTATGCATCTCATATTCTCTAGCTACTATTTACAGATAGACAGACATATGCATAACTCAAAACTCTACAAAACATCATATTTCCATGCTTTTTTTAATGTCAAGACCTGATGTATAGAAGATACAGTAAATTGCTTAGACAAAAGCACTAACTAATTTAGCCAACCTTGCATACCTTTAGATCAGCGCAGAATTAAGTAAGTATGCTATATCCTATCTTCAGTTTTTTCGGTTAGCGCCAAGACATCGATCAGCGCAGAATTAAGTCAGTGTGCTATATCCTCTATTCAGTTCTTCTGCTAGTGGCAAGACATTGATCAAGCGTTAAATCTGACGCTTTATCACTAAGAAAAGATCACATTGCAAAGAACGGACATCTTCTTGTACACACCTGAATATTCTGGTGACAACATGAATATTCAGAGGGGCCTCCCATCTCCGGCATCTCCTGCATCTCCTTGTTGCTCCCCCCTGAACCACATGGCATACATGCATGCATCACAACGTTAGCACCGGTATCACACCAAATTAGAAATTTGGAAACACACTTACTTGGTTCTTACATGCACAACAACAAACACCAGTTAGGCACCAAAATCACAACCAGATCACCTAATATTTTTTAGACCTTTTACAATCATTCAGGACCAACTAAGATGCCTTCGATCTACTAAACAACAGGGAATTCAAACCATGTACATAAGTATTGGGAAAGAAGAAATCAACCTGCAGGTGGCTGGCCGTTGGGAAGGTCTTCCCACGCCAATGAGAGCCATGCTTCTCTAGGCTGGGGTGGAGAAGAAGGGTGAACAGGAGCAGCCGGTCACGGGACGAAGTAGCTGCGTGCCACCTCGAAAACATCATCGTGGGCACCTGGCCCTAGGGCTCTGCCGCGGTCCAGCGTGTGTGCGCCTCCTCGCCGAGCGCTTGTCGAGCGAAGGAACAAAATCGAGGCCGCGAGAGAGGGGAAACCATCAGGAAATCGAGGCCGCGGATGGCGCTTGCCGAAGAACGGTCGGTGAACCAGACTGCGGAGGAAAATAGAGAATTACGGGAGAGGGGATCTGAGAATAAAGCAGGTGCCAATGGTGGCCGCCGCGAGGTTCGAGGCTGAGCGATGGGGTCATGGACTTACGGGAGAGAAAACCGCCTCGAGCAGCGCCTCCAAGCCCCCTGACCCCGCCATGGAGCGGGTGGATCGGGTGGAGCCTCTCGTGGCGCCAAGCGCGCGCGGGGGCGCGAGAGGAGACCGCGAGGCGGCCCTCGAGGACGCCGTCGACGTCGCGGTACAGGGAGGGCTCAGAGCCATTGCTGGCGGCTAGGCGGAGGAGCATGGCGGGCGGGATCGAGCGACAGGGGCAGGGCAAGCAAGAGCATGAGGGCCACCGCCCGACGGAGCGTGGAGGGGGAGGAGTCGACGACGGCGGCTAAGCGAAGGAGGGCGGTGGGGCGCGGCCGACAAGCGATGGTGAGCTCATCAAGGGGAGGCGGTGGGGATGGAGGAGAGAGCAAGGGGAGGCGTGCGGACGTGTCGTTGTCCTCCAGGCTCTAGCTACAGCGCAGGTCAACGTGAACTACAATAAAACTGAGCGGGTTTTTTCGTATCTGGTACACATTTTTGCCGGCACTTCAGAAATTGCCTCAAAAGATCAGATTATTACCGGCATTCTAGAAAACTGCCTAAGAAAATCATATTTTCGCTGGTACTTTTGATAGTGCCTTTAAAAATCTACTTTTTATCGACACTTTTCAGTAAATGCCTTAAAAAATACTTTTTAAGACAGTTTAGAAAAATGCCTTTAACAAATTGCCTTGAAAAATCTACCGTGACATAGTGATATGGCCTGCGCGACGAGCATGCGACGATCAATCAAGATGAGATGGCTATCGGCCCCATGAGATAGTAGCACACTCGTAGGCCGCCGACGAGTTCGGCTTCGTGCGGACCGCCGGGCTACAGTGCCCTGCGCCGAGGAGGACCTCGAGGATTTGCTCCGCCTGCTCCAGCGCAAGAATTATACAGAGTGCAAACAGCCAAATGCATGCGTGATGTGTATCATAGATCATAGATGCATGCATGGTGTGTTGATTCAACATCGTTGGTTTCATGAACCACCAGTGACTATGGAAATCAGTACTCGCATGAGTGAGAATTCAGAATTTTAGTGGAGGGGCAGCGGCCTAACCGCAGGCGGGCGGGGTGATCAGTAACAATGCAGATGCTTGGGATCGGAATAACAATTGATTGAGTGGATGTCACCGAGCAAGATAAAAAAAGTTGTCTACACTGCGACGTGTCACTGATTTAAAAAAATCACTATCGATATAACAACGACTAACTTCTTTCGGCGCAACGCGCGGGTATTTTGCTATTGCTGGTAATAATAGAAGTGTTTCTCCCGGTTCAACAATTTTTTAGACGGATTTGCTCTCTCACCAACATATGAATTACCCTTTCTGACATGGGTTAGTTTAGCTTTTTATTTTAGCGTCCCGGGTTAGTTTAGCTGGTATGCATTGTTTGTACCGGTAATAGAAAACCTGGCCCGTCCTTGATTCCCATGCCACGGCGTGAACCGGCCCAATATCTATTCCTGCTAGGTGTTAAATAGAAAAATTAGTCCCACATTGAAAATTCAGAAAGAAATCTATCGACTTAAATAGACCTCTATCTCATCGTAGACAAGCAAGTACAAGTCACCTACGTACGGGGCACAGCGAAACTAAGCGTGATCAAAGGAGGGAATTATGGCCTTATCATTGTTGATATGGTTGTGAGCGACGATAAGCCCCATATACGTGTGAGGGAGCGATCAGTGGTTGCGAGCTATAAAGTTCACGATAGTTGCGTAACTATATAGAATCATGAGCAGCTCTACGACTATTAATTGAACCGAGATACAAAAGAATTAATCTAATGTTTCAAAACTGGAAATCATTTTTTTTTCCGGTGCAACGCATGGATGTCACCGGTAAGTATCGTCCGGTGTGTTCACGATGCATCCACGCACTGGTGTCATCGTACCAGTTTTTTTCCTATTCTCTGATTCCGACCTAATGATACCTTCGCGACCGACCAAGTCTCGCACGAAAGGCCAGCGCATGGTGCTTCTACCCCCCTTGGCTTCCTCTGGGAGGCCCTAATGCCCGCAAAAGTGAAGGCGCTACACATGGGCAGGCCGTCACCGGCGGCCGGCTAGGCGATAGGGCTGACCGGGCTTGATCTTGTTGCTGGGACCGGTGCGGGAGCAGTGACCAACGGGGCGCCAAATCCTGGTATAAAGTTCACGATAGTTGCCTAACTAAATAGAATCATGAGCAGCCCTACGACTATTAATTGAACGAACCGAGATACAAAAGAATTAATCTAATGTTTTAAAACTGGAAATCATTTTTTTTCCGGTGCAACGCATGGATGTCACCGGTAAGTATCGTTCGGTGCGTTCTCGATGCATCCACGCACTGGTGTCATCGTACCAGTTTTTTTTCTTTTATCTGATTCCGACCTAATGATACCTTCGCGACCGACCAAGTCTCGCACGAAAGGCCAGCGCATGGTACCCCCCGTGGCTTCCTCTGGGAGACCCTAATGCCCGCAAAAGTGAAGGCGCTACACATGGACAGGCCGTCACCGGCGGCCGGCTAGGCGATAGGGCTGACCGGGCTTGATCTTGTTGCTGGGACCGGTGCGGGAGCAGTGACCAACGTGGCGCCAAATCCTGGTGGTTAGAGCACGCGGCAGGAGCGTCTTGATCCATGTGTTTGCCTAACGTATCCCCCTATTGCCTAGATGGAGTGGATGGATAAGGCGGTTTGATTTGGGTGTCCGTCTGCTCACACAATCTTACAATATTTTTTATGAAAACTATCACGCTTCGTTTGATTTTATCTGGAGCGTGATTGCAAGGCCTGGCCTAGTTTTCTTTGACCATGTAATTAAACCTGGTACCCTCGTGTTTAGTCCCACCCTCTGCATTACAATGATCAACACCCGTTTATATTACAATCGCTTCCGCCCTGATATCAGTAAGATTAAAGGGGAAATCAAAACAAGCAGCAACTAAGCAGGAGGGTTATGGGCTGATTTAAAGAAAACTATGAGATGCCTAATTGAACATGATTGATTGTAAAGGATTGTGTGGGCCGATAATAACTAAATGTGTGAGCTAATTAAACGGAATGGTGACAACCAGAGATAGGGCTGACCGGGCTTGATCTTGTTGATGGGACCGGTGCGGGAGCCGTGACCAACGGGGCGCCAAATCCTGGTGGTTAGAGCACGCGGCAGGAGCGTCTTGATCCATGCGTTTGTCGAATGTATCTCCCCCTATTGTCTAGATGGAGTGGATGTATAAGGCGATTTGATTTGGGTGCACGTCTGCTCACACTATCTCACAACATTTTTTATGAAAACTATCACGCTTCGTTTGAATTTATCTGGAGCGTGATTGCAAGGCCCGGTCCAGCTTTCTTTGACCCTGTAATTAAACTTGGTACCCTCGTGTTTAGTCCCACCCTCTGCATTACAATAATGATCAACACACGTTTATATTACAATCGCTTCCGCCTATTATCAGTAAGATTAAAGGGAAAAATCAAAACAAGCAGCAACTAAGCAGGAGGGTTATGAACTGATTTAAAGGAAACTATGGGATATCTAATTGAACAGGATTGATTATGAGGAATTGTGTGGGCCGATAATAACTAAATGTGTGAGCTAATTAAACGGAATGGTGACAACCAGAGCTGACAGCGGTGCGCACTTCATGAGGAGACGAAAGGAAAACACGCCAAGAAAGAGGGTTTGAAAAAAGGAAATATTCTATTTGCGAATTAAAACAATGAATAATTAATTGATCGAGGAGCGGATGTCATCGAGCATGTTAAAAAATTGTCTATGATGTGAGGTTCCACTGATTTAAAAAAATTCATCACAATATTGACTAAATTCTTCCGCTGCAACGCGCGGATATTTTGCTAGTCTATAATAAAATATCTCTGACTTAGTGCAAAGTTCTGCGAAAGCCCCGCGTGCCAGAGTCTAATGGGTGGGCCAAATGAATATAGGCCCACATCTACCTCGTAGCGGGCTCTTCTCAGTCCATTGTTGCGGCCTTCTAGACTTCACTTACACCTCGTCTTCTCACCAGACACGGGAGATTTCGCTCAAAGAAAAAAAACAGAGACGGGAGATGCGGAGGCCGTCGTCTTCGCCGCCTCCGGCGAGGGGCCCGGCGTTGGCTGCAGCAGCTGCTGTCGTGCTCCTCCCGGCTATCTTCCCCGCGCTGTTCACCCCTCTCGGACGCGCCTTCCCTTCCCTATTCTCAGTGCGTCCCCTGTCGTCACCCTCCTCCTTCTCTGGCGGCTCGATTTGAGCCGGTGTAACGTGATACTGGCGATCTACTTGGATTTTCAAGCTACTTCTTACGATTCTCTTGCTATTTTTCTACTCTTCGGATCTCGATCATTTGGGATGCGCGAAAGTTAGACATATTCTATAGGTGCGGTTGGGGGATATGTGTGGAGGGTGAAATGGCGTGGTGTGTTGAATTCATGATTTTTTCTAAATCGTGTTTTTTACGAATTACATTAGTTGAGTTAGTGTATGTTGTATCAAATCGTAGTTTCCTTGATAAGTATGTGCGCAAGCTATGTAAAGATCTGGATTCTGTTGATGGATAACAGCATGCCAGTAATATGTGCATAGGATATTTTGTATTGGAAAGTGGTGTACAATGTTTGGTTACTCAATTTTATATGCAATATGCGGCAGCATGGGACTGTATTAGGCTTATGACAGTATTGGGGAACATATGTACTGGATTGCTGCGGCTATGAAGATAGATTAATTAAGTTGATCTTAGGAAAAAAAATCTGCAACTTATCTTTTTTAAGGTTAATCATGTGTACAATGTCAATCTATTGCAGGAGTGGAATGCCCCTAAGCCAATGCACGAGTCTCTTTTGAATGAGGCTCTGCGATGGAAAATTGTGAGTACTCACAACTCAGATGAAAACTGGAACGGTTACATTGATGTCTATCTGTAAGTTGTACCCTTTTCTTTCTGTACAGCCAGATGAACAAAAGAGAGATCTCTGGACGCCCTTGCCTTATCAGGGGTGGAAACCATGCTTAAAGAAATCAGCCACTCATGGTAACTTTCTGAGATAACATGGTTATGTAAAGATATGTCTCCTGCTGTGATAGAATTTCTAAGCATTTGGTTTCATAAATTGTAGATTTACCTTTTGGATACATCCAAGTATTTCTTGATGGTGGACTGAACCAGCAAAGAATGGGGGTAATGCACTTCTTGTGCACTAATCTCATGGTATTAGATTTTAAGATAACTTGCTTGGTTGAGACTTTAGATCATTAAGCTCTCTTTTTTTTTGTTCTGTAGATATGTGATGCTGTTGCGGTTGCTAAGATTTTGAACGCTACTCTTGTGATCCCACATCTTGAAGTAAACCCTGTTTGGAAAGACTCAAGGTGATTTTGTAGTTTCAGAGTGCTATCTTGTTAAAAAAAAATCTTCTCCTCTTGAATTAGAAGTAAATTGTTTAGTTGTGGGTTTACTGCTGCAGCTCATTCGAAGATATTTTTAATGTGGATCACTTTATCAACACTCTAAGACGTGAGGTTTCAATAGTGAAATATGTGCCAAAAGAATTTTCATGGAGCACAAGAGAGTTCTATGGCACAGGAATCCGTGCCACAAGAATTAAAACTGCACCTCTTCATGCCTCAGCTACTTGGTATATGGAGAATGTCAGTCCTATCCTACAAAGGTATGTGTTCTTTTGGGGGGGATCATATAGTCACTTTTCCAGACAACTCTGTCTAAGTGAAAATATCCGTAGTGTCCTTCATAATGGTAGCTATTTGACATATATTGCATTGCATAATAATGCTAAGAATCTACCGTTCATGTTTAGCCCAGGTTGATGGCCACTGAGCTAGCTCTATAGTGTTAGCATGCAACTCGTCGTTGTTTAACTTCACTGAAAATCTCATGTACATGTTGTTTCTTTGTCAGCTACGGCATTGCTGCCATTGCCCCCTTTTCTCACCGCCTTGCATTTGATGATTTGCCTGCGGATATTCAACGTTTGCGTTGTAAAGTTAACTTCGAAGCTCTGGTTTTTCTGCCTTACATTATCTCACTGGGGAGGACTCTTGAGAACCGTTTGCGATCTCCAGTCCAGGGGCATTCTACTGAATTAGCCCAACAAGTTGTAGAAAAAAACACGAATCAGGGTGGAAAATTTGCAGTTTTACATCTCCGCTTCGATAAGGTAAATGGAAGGGCTTGTGCAATATTGGAAGTTCTGCGTGTACTTTCTGCTCTCTTCAGGGAATTGCTACTCTGAAACATCTCAAGCTGACCTACATTTTCCAGGATATGGCTGCACATTCTGCCTGTGACTTTGGTGGTGGTAGAGCTGAAAAGTTAGCTCTGGCTAAGTACAGGCAAGTTATCTGGCAAGGGAGGGTATTAAATTCACAGCTAACTGATGAGGAGCTTCGAAACACAGGCCGCTGCCCATTGACTCCGGAAGAGATTGGGCTGATACTAGTGGCGCTTGGCTTTGACAATAGCACTCGACTTTATCTTGCTTCTCACAAGGTTTGGCTCTCTGCATGCTTACTTATTCTTGGTAGTGAACATAGAAAGTTCTAACATACATCGCCTATTAAGGTGTACGGGGGAGAAGCTAGGATCTCTAGCTTGCGCAGACTTTTCCCACTGATGGAAGACAAGAGGAGCCTCGCGTCTGAAGATGAACTTGCCAAGGTTGAAGGGAAGGCTTCTGTGCTAGCAGCTCTTGACTACTATATCAGCATGCACAGCGACGTTTTCATCTCCGCGTCTCCTGGCAATATGCATAATGCATTGGTAAGTTATGTTGACTTATTTATTCACTAGATTACTCCTCTTTCGTTTATAGTTCTGATGAGATGATGGTTGATCTAGCTGGCTCACCGGGCCTATAAGAATTTGAAGACCATAAGGCCAAACATGGCATTGCTTGGCCACGTGTTTGTGAACAAGAGCATGGAGTGGACAGGGTTCCAGGAGGCTGTGCAGGCAGGCCACAAAGGTAGATACGGGCAAATCCGGCTGAGGAAGCCAACGCAGTCTATCTATACTTACCCTGCCCCAGATTGTATGTGCCAAGGGTAGGCTGAGCTCTGCTGGACCAACAGCTAGCGTCACAGCTTCGTTCAAATTACTTGTAGCTAGTTTGCTGAGTAGGAAACGCTCATGTGGATACAGATATTAGGTCTGAAGTTTTGGTTGAATCAGTTGGCAGCTTCCAATAGGATCTCAACTTTCTAACAAGTTTTACGCACGTTGAGCCTTGAAGGAGTCTAATCTTTTCTTGTTATTATGAAGTTGTAGTTTTGGTGATTTATGCTGTATATCTGTGACTTGATATACTGTGTCCTTTTCTTGTCCTTTTGCTATACCTGTGCAGATGTAAGTTACATGAATTCTTGCTTGCGAATTGAGGTCAGCGATAACACATTGAGTGGTCGTGTCCATTTTTAAGCAGTTCTACTTCCGTATTATTGTTATTATGTTTGCATCGGATTCGAGACAAATGATTCAAACTATTCCTTGCCATGTTGAAACAAAACAAAACACTCATGAATGATGTTACAAGTACAGCTTCAGTTGGAAGCCATTGGCGAACCCCACAGGCCAAGAACAAAAGTTTCACCGCCAGAAATTCTTTTAAGATTACACAGTTTTGCACTGTCCACCTAATCGTGCAAAATCCCACCTAACCTCTCCACCACACTGTACATCCCCTGCTCCATTTTCTTCGAAGAACCAACAGAATCTGATCAATTAATTCAAAGCGGCCGCGACCTCCTCGACGGGTGCCTGGGAGAAGGTCTGGATGATGGTGGTGTGCCATGGGTCAGCCAGGTGCTGCTGCAGGTTCTCGAACGGCCCCTTGCCGGTGACGTTGTGCTGCACCAGGAAGCCCAGGAACGCCAGCATCGCCAGTCTCCCTGAAGAAAACAAAGTTCAGCAAACAGGAGCCAGCTGAAACTGAGACGGTTCGGAAGAGACAGTGAATGGATCGCGGTGCAGGAGAAAGGTACCGTTGGCGAGCTCCTTCTCCTTGTTCTCGAGGGTGGGCGCGAAGTTGAGCGGGTTGAAGACGCTGCCGGGGTATCCGCACTCGTGGGCCGGGAGGCTGTAGCTCTTGAAGATGGGGTCCTGGTTGACGGATCCGGGGTTCTTGATGTCCTGCCACCGCCGGATCTCCACGTAGTGGAAGAGGATGAACTCGATGACGAAGAGCGTGGAGGAGGAGGCGAAGTACTCCCCCTTGCCGGCGTCGTACCACTCCGGCGCGTTCAGGAGCCCCGCCTTGGTCAGCACCTCCGGGATCAGCATCCCCGCCACCCCCAGCATCGCCCACCGCCCGTTCACCAGCTCCGCCTGCACGAACCACCGCAGGTCCTCCGGGTCCGCCGCCAGCGCCAGTGGGTCGAACCCGTTGTCACCAGCCAAACTGATCGGAGAAAGAACACATCATCAGTACATAGTAACAGATACGCATTGTATCGTGTCGTGTGTTCTTGTCATGTGTGCTGACCTGCCGTCGAGGTAGGCAGGGGAGGCGAGGCCGGGGAGCCACGCGCCTTTGGCCTGGACGGCGACGTCGCGGCGTGTGATTGACTTGGGAAGGGCGACGCGGCCGGAGTCGCCGAGGAACCGGGGGCTCGGCGACGACGCCGACGGCCGGAGAGCGGCTACGGGAGCGCGGGCACTCACCGACGACATCTTCTACTTCTCCTGACTGTCTAGACTAGAGAGTACGGCACACTGCGGCAGGGGAAGAGTAGTGTGTGTGTGTGGCTCTGCTTCTTGGCCGCTGCTGTTGGTTTTGTATGGAGCTGCGCTCGGGTGGTGGCTGTGGCCAGCTGGGGCCGTGCAGTTTAGATATACGGTGGATCTTGACGTGGTGGCATCCTTTGACGGCTGGGATTCGCCTATGGGTGAAAAATTGGATAGATGGACCCAGTGGGAGAATCGGGAGGAGTATCCTGCGTTATCTGGATTGATGGATAGTGCGGAATCAAAACGAGGGTTGCTATTGGTCGTGGAAACGCACGTTCGGTTGACCTGGCTGCCACGTTCGGCGTTCGGTGGTGATGTGGATGGCCCTATCATGCGTGCTTGCTTTGCTTCAACTTCCAACCTCTTACTCTTTTTTTTTTCGAAATTTCACTGATCTATTAATAATCATCAATAACAGTACACAAAGTCCTAAAAGTAATAAAAATTACAAATAAGTCAATGGACCACCTAGCGACGACTACAAACACTGACACGAGAGAAGAAGCGCGCCGCCTCGCCTCCATCACCGGGAATGGGACAAAGCTTGTCGTAGTAGAGTTTGTTGAAGTAGACAGACGGGAAGTCGTCGTGCTAAGGCCCTAAAGGACCAGCACACCAGAGCAGTAACCATCGCCGAAGATAACCAACGTAGATCGGAAGAGACTAACCTCAAAACACAGCAACGAAAAACGACTAGATTCCAAGGATCTGTCAGACACACGACTTCACATGCCCTTCGTCGATGCTAGACGTACCACCGAAGCGAGGATAGAGCGAGGAGTACCTTATTCTAACTTCAGGACGTAGCCGCCGCCTCAACATCCTAAAAAAAGACACTAAAAATAGTCTAAACAAAACACTGAGAACTGTTTCGCTCCATAAGAAACGATCGGCGATTGCATCTGCCCCTAGCGACAAGTCAAGCTGTCGATCCTTGCCTCCTTTGTCCGCCGCTTCGGCAACGTAAGAGGACGAGACCCTGGTGCTTCGGCTCCTCTAGTTAGGATTGGTCTAGTGCTTTTTTGAGTCATTATTTTTATGGAGAAGGTGTTGCCGGAATAATTTGTCTATACTTCTTGATGCAGCCCGACCTACAGTCGTTGCCACATCAAGGTCTCCAACTTATGCCAAGTCATCATGGACTCCAAAGGTGATCCTATCCTCTTTGAGATCCCACTTCCTACCCTTTTGAATGGTATACTACTTCATACTCCGTCCTATGACCATGATAGGTTCACACCAACAAGTACAGAGACAAGGGAGGAACCCCGAGGACTCACGCCCGAAAAGACGGAGGCTTGGAAGAGGAGACGGGAGAAAGCTCCAGCTGGAATCAGCGTCGACCGTGACTGGTTCCACCGTCGAATCTTCAATGACAAAGACCAAAGAACCGGGCTCCTCACGGAATCCCCGCGCCAGACGGCCGACCGGAACCACCATCGAAAGCGCTTACAGAGAGCCGTTCCGGTGTGCTACAGGAATATCCAGCGACAACCAGAAATCCCGGCACCAGATTCGGCGCCACTGGACCCACCGCCGGAATCCCCTGCCTGCACGCGGATCTGGGTTTGATGCCCTGGAATATTCCTTTTACTTACCCATTTGCCTAGTTTATTTCCAAACTACCCCCTTGTTTAGTGGTTGGCCTATAAATAGAGTCCCCACCCCTCATGTATCCCTAAGGCATAGATGATAGACTAAAGACAACCCCCATTGTGGAATCTCTAGTTTTGCCTCATCCCCTTTTCCAAGGGGACCGACTATCGTCACCAACCTCGATTGGACTTTGCATCACGCATCCATCGTTGAACAAGGCCTTGGAGTTTGGTGTCTCGTCTCCAAGTTGTCAAGACCCTCCCAAGGTGTTCTTCCCTCTCCGATGTGGATTTGAGGGAGCACGTTGACCGATCTTTCCTTGCGAGGATTCTATCGGACCGGTGGCTGCCATTCGGGAGCAATCGACCTTGTATCGTGTGAGTTTTGCGTGTGTTCATCGTGTTCTTCGCGAGGTGTGTGTTCGCTTCCACTACCTTCTCCCTTTCCTCTCGCTTTCCCATTGATTTGACCACGAGATCCATGAAGATCGGGCCACCCAAGAGGTTAACCCTATCATCTGGTATTAGCAGCTTTTGGTTGCCACTGATTCCTCACCGATTTGGTCGCTTCCCCATAAATTCAAAAATTCCACCAAAAATAGCCCCAATTCGTGTTTTGGATCGATCTGTGATTTGAGTAAGTTTTGGTAGGTTTTGATCCGTGGATTACTTGCTAAACTTGTTGATCTACCTTCCTCTGTGTCCCCATGGCCTAATTCCATCATTTGACGAACACTGGTAGGCCCTCTAGATGGGTCAGGATAAAGATACCTGTTGTGGTTTGTTGTTCCGTTATCTGATGATAGTGGAACCCGATCCCTATTTTTTAGGGATTGTATGGAAAAAATCCATCATTTGACCCTTCGATCTGAAGTTTTTCCGCAGAAAATCGAGTTTTCGTGTTCGTGAACTCGTTTCGGCGCCAGATCCGGTGAACCGGAGTTCCCGCCGAAATTTTCGGTCAAAATTCCGGTCAAACCGGACCTGCTGGAAATTCTGGCGAGATTTCCAGTCCGCCGACCTGGTCGCCAACAGATTCAGCTCTGCACCATTTTGAGCATAACTTTTGCATTCGAACTCGGATTTTGGTGTTCTTTAGCTCGTTTTGAAGAGGAGAAGGAGCTCTACATCATCATCCATGTTGTTCATGCTATATACTCCATACAAATTCCGTGAGCAAGGCGGAATCCAATAATAAAGGGTGAAGATCATCGATGAAAGGTATAACATCCCGCGACTTCTCCCCACTTGTATTCCTTTGTGAACCCCACTATCTTTGCGAGCAACAAACACCTATTAAGACTAGTTCCTCTTATGATTGCTTGGGATATGCACATTGGATACCTTGTAGATTCCAAGCAAATTTTGTGAGCGCTATCTCATATAGTTATCTTGTATAGTTGTTGGAACAAGGAAGAGGCAAGTGAAAAAGAAAAGAAAAAGAAACATAGAAAAAAGAAAATAAAGAAATATACATGTGCCTCATAGAATAGGAAGCGCAAGCTCGATGAACATCATATAGGTGGTACTTACTGTGCATATCTTATAGCCCACCAATTATGTGCAATCGAACTAGCGTCTCTCCTTATACTTGTGTGACACGAGCTTATAGTCTTCACTAGGTAATCTTTTGGTTCTTAGCTCACTTTCTCCATCGCACAAGTCCCATTTATCCCACCGTGTGTGTTTCCTTATACATATTTCTTATCTTGTGGATTGACTTGTTTTGCTTTGTGATCATTGTAGTTCTTTACTTGCCATTATAACATCTTGATTTCGGATTGTTACTTGACATACCACTTTCCATACCTATCCACCATAGGCCTTGTGTGCGTGTGTTTTTTGTTTAGTAGTTGGTTTTGGTGTTCCGCGTGAACTTTAATTTGCTTGGTTTATTGCTCCCAAGTGTGGCCACTTGCATGATACTATCTTCCAAGGTAAAGTAAGGTTTAACGTTGCATCCCCAACACCCTCTACCACTTCCATATATAACACTTGGTCTTGTAAATCATGTCTAGGAACTCCGGAATCGAGGATGATTTCTATGAAGAATCCATGATGAGCCACCATGCCTATGCCCCCACAAGCATGGATAACATGATGGAGCACTTCACCGATGAAAGGATCATATGGGCACCTAGAGGGGGGTGAATAGGTGCTACTTCAAATTTTCTTCTTTTTCAAATTAGGGTTTGACAATAAAGGTAAATTCTCTAGATAATGAAACTAAGGTGAATTTACCTATATGGCAAATAAGCACTAGCTAACACAACACTAAGCAAGAACAAGTAAGTAAAGTGCGGTAAAGGATAGAAGTAACCAAAGTGGTGGACGCGGAGACACAAGGACTTGTTTCCCGTAGTTCCTTCCTTTTGAGAGGAAGTACGTCTACGTTTGGAGAGGTGGTGGTTTCAAACCACCAACGCCACGAGAGGCCTTCCTTGTTCTCCGATGAATCTCACCCCAACGGGATCGATCCACCTTCCACTATATCGGCAACCTTCGAGGTGGAAGCCGGCACCTTTACAACAAGTTCGGGGCACTCATCCACAACTTAATTGGAGGCTCCCAAATACAAGCAAGTTGTCAAGAAAATCAAAGACAATCTTGTAAGAACCAAATCTAGAACTAGGGTTTCCAAAGAAAGCACTAGAGCAATGGGGGCCTTCAAGTGAATGAGGGGGAAATGAAGATCTCTTTTGGTGAAGTAGTAGATCAAGGCCTCCTACTTCGATTCTCCAAAGATCAAAGACTTTGGATGGTGGAGTGAAGAGATCTTGGCGATTTGGTGGCTCAAATGGAGGTAGTAGTCTTCAATGCAACGAGCACCTTGTCCCAAGGTAGGTGGAGGGGTATTTATAGCTCCCAGAGCAGATCTGACTGTTGGAACATTTAATGCAGCGGTAGTACCGGATTTGCATACGGTAGTACCGGAAAACACCGGTACTACCGGCCTGGTACCGGAACTGCATTCATCAAAGCACATATGCCCTAGCCACCAGCGGTATCAATTTGTGGTGCTACCGCAAAGAGGTAGTACCACCCCTAGGATACGGTACTACCGGACGCATGCGGTAGTGCCGCATTTTGATACCGTGGAGGTCAGTGGCATTTGCCAACTTGCCAAAAACTCTTTGCCGCGCTAGGTACTAAAATGCGGCAAAAAGCTTCTGTCGCGCTAGGTACTAAAATGCGGTACTACCGCTTTTTAGTACCTAGCCTGGCAGAGGCTTTTTGGCAACTTGCCAAAACCTACTGCCACGCTAGGTTTTGGTACCGCGCCAGGCAGAAGGTTTTGGACAGTTTGTCCAAACACACTGCCAAACCCAGTTGCAAATGCCAGTACATCCGGTACACTGCAAAACCCTTTTTAATACAACATGTGGTACACTTGGCAAATGATTAGTCCGATATGTGTGGTACACTAGGGATAGTAAATGCTCTTTCAGCCCCATTTTGGTGTTTGATGACAACACACATTTGCATGATAATATTGTGATGACAAACAAGGTTTAGAAAAATAGAGATGGGGCTCCCCGTAGAAAAGTGGAATCTAGCCCCCTTATATTTTACAAGCTACCTGGGAGTGTAAAGTCGCACTTAGAGCACATACCTTTGCATAATAGAGTGTCATGAGAAATATTTATAACGACAAAGATAACGTCATCACACACACCACATAAGATGGATCCATATGAGAATATCCATACCATACACATGATGGATCCATACGATAACCACATAGTCTCACCATACATAGCACAAATAGTTAGTTCACAAGATTCACACATAATAAGAGGCAAGCAAATAAAGTTCACAAGCGAATAAAAATCAATGGCAACAACGAGCTTGTGACTTTTCCCATGCAAATCCTGCATGCCTAATGTGCAACTTCTCCCCCTTTGGCATCAAGACACCAAAAAGGGACAAGAGCACCACTAACGTCCCGGAGATCACTCGTCATCATCATCCCAGGCATCCCAGGCATCATCATGAGTCGGCGGGGCACGGAAGGAGGAGGTGGCATCATCATCCTAGTGGTTGTGCTTGGAGATCCATTGGTCTTCCGGGGTGATGTTGTTCTCAGAGCCCTTGGAGACGGTCAAACCTTGAGCCTCCATCAATTCCTTCTAACGAGCACAGGATTTCTTGGCATAGACATGAGCCTCATACATGTGCTTCTGATTGTCAACTTGGAAGAAAAATACTTTCTTGAGCTTAGCCTCAATCCTCTTGGCCCAAGATGGTTGAGCAGGCTTGCGACATGAGATCACAAAGTCAGCATTCTGCTGGGCATCATCGTCATCACCGGACCCCTCCTAAACTGGGTTCCCATCCTCATCAACAATTTTACCATCCGCATTGCGAGGTTTGAGATGAGTCTTGATCAACAAATTCTTGTGCCAGTGAGTGACAAGGCGTTGAGAAGTAATTGCACGGGCAATCGATGGGCACTTGCTAAGAATGAGAGCCATGATATAGGGAGCAAAAGAAGGCACCCTCCGAGTGTAGGTGGCACAGACCATCTCATTCCAAATAACATCCATCACATCCATTGGTTGGCCGGAATCACGGTGGTGAAAGGTGGTGATCATGATATCCACCATGAAGGCATGCATCTCATCAACATTCCCAGCTCGGGGGGCAACGGTCTCACGGAATATACGGTGCATGATGTCATATGTGGGGAGAAGCCCCTTGATCTTCCCAGGAATACCGTGCCCCCGGATGTACAGTGGAGCAAGAACATCCTTCTTCATGGGGCGATCATTGTTGTGACACCGAAAGCCAACAGGTGTGTCCTTGCCACGGTCCTCGTACCCAAGAATAGCCGCAAACTCAGACAAGGTTTCTTGCTTGACAACACCCTCGGTCATCCAGGTGAGAGTACAAGACTGTTCCTTGGCAAAGTTAACAGTTGCATAAAACTGAGTAATGAGCATTGGGTCATAGTTGCACCGGAACTGCATAATGGGAAGCAAGCCAATGTTTGTGCAAATCTCAAGGGCTTCACCAAAATACTGCAGGTTCTTCTGCACATGATTCATCTCAATCCACTTCTGAGGGACCACAAGCTTATCATCCTTCATGAGTATCTCATGGAACACACGCTCTTGGAAATCCGTATAGAATAGGCTATCTTTCCGAGCATGAGAGCGGGCAGCAACATATGGATTGACAGACCTCAAGGCATGAAACTCAATCTCAGACAAATCGGATAGTAGCTTTGGCCCAGATGGCCTAGAACTTTGACTCTTGCGATGACCCAAGGGAGGAGGAGGAGGAGCCTTACCACGGCCAGCACTTTTCTTAACTCCCCCTCCATGTCGACCATGAGTGGTTTTCAGCTTTAGACGGGTGCTATGTTGAGGCGTGATCTCTTCTTCTGACTCAGTCTCAGCCTCGGAATCTGACTCTGACTCATAGTCCTCGATCTCATGACGAGCTTTGGAGCGTTTGCGTGAACCCCGGGAACCCCCTGCACTTGTGAAAGAATGAGGGAGATAGCATAGGGGTAAGGGCACAAGAACCCGAGACAAGTAGACGACGGAACTCAAGTTTTAGAGGAAATTTTGCTGTCAGTACAGGGCAGTAGTACCGGATCTCACGCGCGGTAGTACCGGAAAAGATTTCTGGTACTACCGGTCATGCGACCATAGTGCAGATCTGGTATTATCGATCCATGGACGGGCAGTAAAATTTACACAAAACAAGAATGTCATCGGACAAGGAGTAATATCAGGTAACAGGCACACGATACAACCTCAAAAAACACTTGTTTTGGCCAAGAATCAAAGTTACCCTAGATTCGATGGAGAAAACATGTGAGAAGAAGAGAAGGGCGGTAGTACCGGTGCCCATGGCGGTGGAGAATGAGGAGGAGCCCGTGAGGAGGTCGAATCCGGTGTGGATCCGGGGAAAGGAGGAGGGGGCGGGGCTCCGGCGGCGTTATATGCTCTGGCGGTGGCGGTGGTTAGGAGTAGAGATGGGGGAACAATGAGGCACTGAGAGGTGCCCCTCCCCACGTCTCCAACCTTAACCGAGACGTAGAGCGGTAGTACCGGGTGAACAAGCGGTAGTACCGCTAGGCGGTAGTACCGTAGAAAACGACCGGTAGTACCACAACTGGGAAGTTTCCTGAAGATGACCTAGAAATTGACCCCTTAGCGGCAGTACCGTTAGTTTTTCACGGTAGTACCGTTTGACGGTAGTACCGCAGGTTTGCACCGGTAGTACCGTAACCACCAGAACAGAGAGCCAGGTATAAAGTGGAAGGTTCTTGTGCAGAGTAGATGAGTTTTGTCGGGGGATAAGAAAGGCTTGGGTTAAGAGAGTCACACTGATATGGACATATGCACTCTAAAAATGGGAAAAACATATGAAGAGCCAAACGAGAGTGCATGACCGTAAGAACAAACCCAACGCGAGAATGACAAACATGAGTAAGCACTAACCTCTCGAATGAGAGAGGGCGGTGGCCTAGGCCACCATATTTGAGTATACTCGGCTTGGCACCATGAAGATATATCTTGGTTCCATTACCGAAACTCATCATTTAAGCTCTGTAAGGTTCCCAACCTTTAATAAGGTAGAGATCCCTGTGTTTACAATGCTAGTCCCTGGATCAATAGCTAGCATCCACAGTTAAGATGTAATATCAAGAAACAAAGGTCATAATACAACTTTATAACCAGGAGTAAAATAACTTATTACATCTTACATAGCTCATTTGGATATCTCATTACAATGCAGCAGAATATAACAATAGCATGGGGTCCTTCATCTTCAAAGTGCCACAGGCAGACATGTTGGTTGTAGACTTGTAATCCTACTTCACTAATATCAAACAAACCTGCAACATAACAAGTTACAGCCACAAGGGTCAATACATTTGAATTGTATTGGCAAGTGATACTATGGTAGTATAGTGGAGTCTATCATCTATATGCATTTGGCTAAGTGGAGCTTAGGCTTGCTTTGCTCAAAATAGATTTTCCTTATCATTTGAAAACACTAAGTTTTTGCTTGACAAAATCACCCAAGGCATCTCCCAATAGAAATTGGTGATACTTCAACCCTTGTTCAACCACAAGAATTTTAACTTAGAAATTGGGATGAGGAGATTCTTGATAGCTTCGATGTCTTGATGCTCAAATTGTCCTTTGCCAGGGACATGGCTAAGTACTTAGATTTTACACTCTGCAGAGGTGGTGCACTTTCCCCACAAGACTTGGTTTCACCAAGACAAGATCTTTCAGAAGCCTTCCCTTAGACCAGAATGGACGCATTCCAACCTATCAAACCCCTACCACCAACTGTCCATTTGGCTAAGTTATTGCAACCTATATGATCCAGGCAGAGCCCATAATGCCAAGTGGCTGCACTTGAAGCTTCTCAACATTTGACATCTCAAATCTCTTTGTTCCTGGGTGGCCATCCACAAGTGAGATACACAAGGTAAACCATAGAAATGGGCCTTGTGAACCACTCAACACAAACCATTCCTTCCATTCCACCCAGGTGATTCATTCACTTAGTTGTTTTATTAATAAAACACAAGTCCACAGACTTAGAAATATTCCATAGCATGAATATATATTCCACCCTTGTTTTCTACTAGCTAAGCTAAGCATGATGGTAATAGGAATCTTAACTTAGGAAATTCTACTAAGGTTTCATCTACTAGGATTTCCCATGCCATAGTTTACACTTAGCAAAATTCCATGCAAGTCCTACTTAGAAATATCACTAATGCATAGTGAAAATAATGGGACAAAAGTATGAAGCATCACTTGCCTTTTTGGTAGAGAATATAGGTTCACTCCTTGTCCTTGCAATACTCACACTCTTCAAATCATTATAATTCAATCAAGCAAGGCACAATTACAATCTACCATTCAAGCAAAACATCACATAAAATGATAGAAACAAAACAATGCATGCAAGCATGTCAAAGATTGTTTTATTTGAAAAAGTGGTTTCTAATGGGTCATAAACATTTGGAAAACACCTAATGGTCATTTTACAAAGTGGCAAAATCATTTGCAAAAGGTTCTATCTATAAACCATTTTTAAAACAAGGTATCATTTTATGTGGTGTAGAAATGTTTTTAATAAGGCAATAATCTATAGGTTCATAAAATAAGGTTTCAAATCATCAAACTTGGTGTTTGGATCAGAGGGTTTAAATCAAAACACTTCCCAAAAGGTTTTCTCCCAAAATGACTTTTAAACCATAATCCACATTTTTATTTGGCTAGAAATGCTTTTATTCAAAGATTTGTACCCTTGCTTTACCAAATATATTTTTGAAACCACCAATTGATTCCTAGGGTCAGTAGGTTCAAAATAAACCATTTGCCAAAGATTTTATCCCCAAAATCATTTTAGAACAATTTTTATATTCTAAACATGCATACACAAGTTTCTGCAAAAACAATCAATTTAACAGAAGCTTTTTACTAAACAAAGTGCATGGTCAAAAATTACTTGTCTTGCTGATTCCATTGATATAAAATTTGCAAAATTTGGACGTGTGGTTTGAAAGTTATGAATTTTTCAAATTGGAACAACACATAGATCATTTCTGATTTTAATCAAACAGTCAGGGCCACGTGGCGCTTTCCTATTCATCTGTACCATTTCGCTCGGATCGGCAGATGCGAGCCGTTAGATTTAAGTTGCATCGCCCGGCACAGATTGCTACTTACCCTTTCGTTCACGTTCTATCGCAACGCTACGATCAAGATCCTACGGCTCACACTAGCTTGATCACAGATGGGCGGCGCTGGGCGACAGCGAGTGGTGGCGCGGTCAGACGGCGGCGGAGCTGGCGATAGGGGAAGCAAAGGTGGTAGAGGGGTGGATCACCGAGATCGCCGTGGCGTGGGGAAGCTCAACGTGCTAGTTGTAGACGAAGGGGCGCTCGCATGTGCTGGCGATTGCTCGCCGGAGTTCGCGAAGTCGTCGGGCGTGCTCAGGCGAGGCTGAAGACGAGGCTTCAGTGCATGCCAGAGAAAATGGAAAGCATGGTTAAATGCGCAAGGATGTGGCGAGGATGCGTGCGTGAAAGAGAAAGAGAGGGGTGGTCAGATTCTTACCAGAGGCTTCGCCGGAGAGAAAGCAGACGGTGGCGGCGGTGGTCCTCATCGTTGCCGAGGTTCTGGGGCACGCGAGGACGAGTTGATGCCACTGGGAGGTGCGTCAGGGTCTGGGGGTCACGCTTGTGTGCTCGAGGAGGCGAGGGGCGACGTCGACTGGCCGGAATCACTCGCGGAGCTCGCCGGAGACAGCGGCAGTGCAAAGCAAAATGGAGGCAGCCTGGTGGCTCTCTAGCAGCGGGGTTTGAGGGGAAAGGAAGAAGAGAGGGAGGGGATTTATCAGGCGTGATCGCGAGGAGTAATCGTCGAGCCATTGCAGCGAATTTACTCCGAGGAGTTAACGACAGGAAACGGTCGGGAGGGCGTGGTCAGCGGGGTGGGTGAAGACGATGACGACGTGGCGATGGGGTCCGTTGTCAGCGAGTGAAAGAGAGTGGGGGTGGGGTCCATCTGTCGGTGTCTCTGCGGGTGCAAGGTTTTGTGGAAAAACGATTCGGCAGAGGGGGTGCAGGTGGGCTGCGAGTTGGGCTTAGTGGGCTAGCTGGGCTGGGTTGGCCAGATTCATTTTTTTATCTGTTTTGTTTTTCTTTTTCTATTTCTAATATTCTGTTTTGATTTTGTTTAAACAATTTAAGCATTCATTTGAATTCAAACCTTTGCCAAATTTTGTGAAGACTCAAATACTGATTAATATTACAAACTGAAATCATTTTTAGAATAAATATCTTATTCTTTTAGTGTCTTTTAATCATTCAAATTAGGCCCTTGTATTAATCAAATAAGATTTAATAATATTTTCAAACACCATTTAAGTTTCTAAAACCTTTCAAATCTTTTCAGTAGGTTTTTATTTGATTATTTGGGTGTCAAATAATTCATCTTGAATTATTTGGAAAGGTTTTTAATATGATTCATAAATCATTTGAATTGGGTATTTGTTTTAGTTCCTATGGAATTAAATATAGTTTTAATTCCCTAAATTTTATTTGGAAGATTTATTTTATTTAAGTTAATTAAACAACTTTTATTCCACCTGGGTAAATTCCAAAATACTATTTTCTCATGCATTATATAATTATTCTTATTAGAGATTTGTCTTTATTAAAATAGGGATAGAATGGTTAATGCCATTTTATTTTATTTTGGAAATTCTTTATCCTTTTATTTTATTTGGATTTGGATTCTATTCATTCCATTTGCTTAATGGATTAGGCCAAGATTTAATTTGGTCTTTAAATATTCCTTATTTAATATTTCTTTCTTCATCTTATAAAATTCATATATTTTTATTTAGGGATCCAAACTTGGTGATTCCAATTTGTAATATCTTGTTTAATATTTGTTCATCACTTTAAGTCTTTTTAGGATTAATTGCTCACCATTTGGTTTGGATTTTAGATAAGTGCTTTATTAGCTTTGGAAATTCAATATCCTTGTCTTATTAAATTCATAAGATTTTAACTATGGCTCCAAATTAAGTGAAACCAATTTATATGGTTTATAATATTTCCATTTGTCATTCTTGATCATTTTGAAATGTTTGTTTGATAAATTTCTATTTGGATCAAATCCATGGGCTTGGATATAACTTGGAAATATTTTATTCCATTAGGGTTTTAGGGTTTGGTTTATTTCTCAAGTGTTTAAATTTCAGAATGCATCTTATGAGGAATGCATTCCACTTGATTTGAATTTTGTTGAATTTCAAACTTTAATTAAAGTTTGTTCAATATGGGATTTTTAAGTTTCCATTTAGAAACAAAAGTTTCTTTTCACCCTAAAATTCAACAATCATTTATTTGTTTATTTATTTTTCACATTACAAGATTTAGAAAATCTTGGGATGTGATAGGCTACCACCCTTAAAATAAATCTCGTCCCGAGATTTGGGAAAGATAGGGGTTACAAGTTGGCTCAAAGAAACTAGGGTACTACCACCCTTATAAATTTTCCAACTAGATTACATCTTGGCTTTCTTGGGATCTTGTTGAAATCTCTCTGGGCAAACATCTGCATAGTGTCCTTTGTTTCCACACTTGAAACATGTGACAAGGCTGAGATCTTTCATAGGCTTTATCTTGTGCTTCATATTTTCTGGGCAATTGCTTGCATAATGTCCTTGGTTACCACAATTGTAACATGTGATAAGATTGAGTTCTTCACGTATCTTCTGTGGACAAGTTGATACATAATGGCCTAACTCCTTGCAGTTGTTGCACCATACTTGGCTAATCTCCTTATACCTTTTCTTATTGGGCTTCTCCAAAGCTAGGAGTGCTTCTAGTTCATGTTCTTCATATGTTATCTTAAAGGTAGGAAAAGTTCCTGGTCTCTTTGACCTTTTCCTTGGATAATACATATGTCTCCTCTTTGGTCCTTTAAATTGAGTCATATTGCATGGAGGTGCAAGCTGAGATTTTCCTTTGTCTTCATCCTTCTTGGTAGACTTGGCTCTCTCATGGTAGTCTGCAATCAGTTGTTGCACTCCACCTTGTTTCCTTTGTTGAACTATGGAATAGATGGGGCATTGGACAGGGACATGATTATTTCCTTCACATAAGTAACAAGTAGCTTGGGTTGTGGGGCATTGATTAGCTGGATGTTTCTCTTCACAATTGGGGCATTGATCTTCATGCTCTTTGGATGTGTGATCCTTGTCTCCACAAATATTGCAAGCTTGGGTTCCTTCTAGAATATCATCTTTGTCATCCTTGTTGTCACAACCTCCTTTGGAAGAGTTGTCTCCCATGTTGATCATTTGATCTATCATCTTATGCAACAATTGGGTTTGGGTTACCAAAAACCTTTGTATGGTTGGGTCTAATCCATTGTTGTTGGCTAAAAACTGAGTTGTCACTTGGTTCAACTGGGTTTGGTTTGCTAGTAGTTGTTCTCTCATGTGCATCTCTTGGTTGTTGATGTCACTTTTCTTGATGTTGGAGTCTCTTGGAGGAGTCATCTGTTTGGGTTGGGTTGGGATTAGAATAGGCAAAAGATTTCTAAGGGTAAAATTTCTAATCACACACATCACAATTCACTCAAGAAATGTGCAAGCAATCACAAACAAGCATTCCACTCAAACAACAAGTTTCAAGCATATTTTTAGGCAACCAAAAATATTTTTGTTACACCACATAAGTTGGTGGGTTTGACTTAAATTAGACATGGTGGTCCATCTATATGGTTCACTTGAGATCTTTCCATCCTTCTTGGTTGATTCTTCTTGAACAAGATCATGTTTCTTTGGAACAATTCTTGGTCACAAAACTTTAAAGTGATGATGGTTCCTTCTAAGTTGTACTCCCTTAGTCTTCAATTCTTGAGCAATATATCTTGTCTCACTTGTAGTCCTTAGTGATATCCAAAGTTGAAGTCCTTGTTGAGAATAAGGTTGAAAACACTTGAAGATGTTGAAGTCATTAGAGTTGATGAAGTCCTTTGCACATGGTGAAGTCTTTGGCCATGGAGAAGGCTTTATCCATCAAGTTGAAATAGAAGAGATGTAGAATCAAAACCAAAATGGTTGAGGAAAGAGTTTATAAGATTGTTTGTAAATAAGTTTTTGGAACAAACACAACTCCTATTTTTCTAAGGGGTTTTGTCCAATCCTAGGGTTTACAAATCCTACAGGCAACACAATGCTCTGATACCATCTGTAAGGTTCCCAACCTTTAATAAGGTAGAGATCCCTGTGTTTACAATGCTAGTCCCTGGATAAATAGCTAGCATCCACAGTTAAGATGTAATATCAAGAAACAAAGGTCATAATACAACTTTATAACCAGGAGTAAAATAACTTATTACATCTTACATAGCTCATTTGGCTATCTCATTACAATGCAGCAGAATATAACAATAGCATGGGGTCCTTCATCTTCAAAGTGCCACAGGCAGACATGTTGGTTGTAGACTTGTAATCCTACTTCACTAATATCAAACAAACCTGCAACATAACAAGTTACAGCCACAAGGGTCAATACATTTGAATTGTATTGGCAAGTGATACTATGGTAGTATAGTGGAGTCTATCATCTATATGCATTTGGCTAAGTGGAGCTTAGGCTTGCATTGCTCAAAATGGATTTTCCTTATCATTTGAAAACACTAAGTTTTTGCTTGACAAAATCACCCAAGGCATCTCCCAATAGAAATTGGTGATCCTTCAACCCTTGTTCAACCACAAGATTTTTAACTTAGAAATTGGGATGAGGAGATTCTTGATAGCTTCGATGTCTTGATGCTCAAATTGTCCTTTGCCAGGGACATGGCTAAGTACTTAGATTTTACACTCTGCAGAGGTGGTGCACTTTCCCCACAAGACTTGGTTTCACCAAGACAAGATCTTTCAGAAGCCTTCCCTTAGACCAGAATGGACGCATTCCAACCTATCAAACCCCTACCACCAACTGTCCATTTGGCTAAGTTATTGCAACCTATATGATCCAGGCAGAGCCCATAATGCCAAGTGGCTGCACTTGAAGCTTCTCAACATTTGACATCTCAAATCTCTTTGTTCCTGGGTGGCCATCCACAAGTGAGATACACAAGGTAAACCATAGAAATGGGCCTTGTGAACCACTCAACACAAACCATTCCTTCCATTCCACCCAGGTGATTCATTCACTTAGTTGTTTTATTAATAAAACACAAGTCCACAGACTTAGAAATATTCCATAGCATGAATATATATTCCACCCTTGTTTTCTACTAGCTAAGCTAAGCATGATGGTAATAGGAATCTTAACTTAGGAAATTCTACTAAGGTTTCATCTACTAGGATTTCCCATGGCATAGTTTACACTTAGCAAAATTCCATGCAAGTCCTACTTAGAAATATCACTAATGCATAGTGAAAATAATGGGACAAAAGTATGAAGCATCACTTGCATTTTTGGTAGAGAATATAGGTTCACTCCTTGTCCTTGCAATACTCACACTCTTCAAATCACTATAATTCAATCAAGCAAGGCACAATTACAATCTAACATTCAAGCAAAACATCACATAAAATGATAGAAACAAAACAATGCAAGCAAGCATGTCAAAGATTGTTTTATTTGAAAAAGTGGTTTCTAGTGGGTCATAAACATTTGGAAAACACCTAATGGTCATTTTACAAAGTGGCAAAATCATTTGCAAAAGGTTCTATCTATAAACCATTTTTAAAACAAGGTATCATTTTATGTGGTGTAGAAATGTTTTTAATAAGGCAATAATCTATAGGTTCATAAAATAAGTTTTCAAATCATCAAACTTGGTGTTTGGGTCAGAGGGTTTAAATCAAAACACTTCCCAAAAGGTTTTCTCCCAAAAAGATTTTTAAACCATAATCCACATTTTTATTTGGCTAGAAATGCTTTTATTCAAAGATTTGTACCCTTGCTTTACCAAATACATTTTTGAAACCACCAATTGATTCCTAGGGTCAATAGGTTCAAAACAAACCATTTGCCAAAGATTTTATCCCAAAATCATTTTAGAACAATTTTTATATTCTAAACATGCATACACAAGTTTCTGCAAAAACAATCAATTTAACAGAAGCTTTTTACTAAAAAAAAGTGCATGGTCAGAAATTACTTGTCTTGCTGATTCCATTGATATGAAATTTGCAAAATTTGGACGTGTGGTTTGAAAGTTATGAATTTTTCAAATTGGAACAACACATAGATCATTTCTGATTTTAATCAAACAGTCAGGGCCACTTGGCGCTTTCCTATTCGTCTGTACCGTTTCGCTCGGATCGGCAGATGCGAGCCGTTAGATTTAAGTTGCATCGCCTGGCACAGATTGCTACTTACCATTTCGTTCACGTTCTATCGCAACGCTACGGTCAAGATCCTACGGCTCACACTAGCTCGGTCACAGATGGGCGGCGCTGGGCGACAGCGAGCGGTGGCGCGGTCAGATGGCGGCGGAGCTGGCGATAGGGGAAGCAAGGGTAGTAGAGGGGTGGCTCACCGAGATCGCCGTGGCGTGGGGAAGCTCAACGTGGTTGTGTGGCGAAGGGGCCGCATGTCTTTGGCGATTGCTCGCCGGAGTTCGCGAAGTCGTCGGGCGTGCTCAGGAGAGGTTGAAGACGAGGCTTCAGTGCATGCCAGAGAAAATGGAAAGCATGGTTAAATGCGCAAGGACGTGGTGAGGATGCGTGCGTGAAAGAGAAAGAGAGGGGCGGTCAGATTCTTACCAGAGGCTTCGTCGGAGAGAAAGCAGACGGTGGCGGCGGTGGTCGTCCTCATTGCCGAGGTTCTGGGGCGCGCGGGGACGAGTTGATGCCACTAGGAGGTGCGCCAGGGTCTGCGGGTCACGCTTGTGTGCTCGAGGAGGCGAGGGGCGACGTCGACTGGCCGGAATCGCTCGCGGAGCTCGCTGGAGACAGCGGCAGTGCAAAGCAAAATGGAGGCAGCCTGGTGGCTCTCTGGCAGCGGTGTTTGAGGGGAAAGGAAGAAGAGAGGGAGGGGATTTATCAGGCGTGATCGCGGGAGTAATCGTCGAGCCATTGCAGCGAATTTACTCCGAGGAGTTAACGACATGAAACGGCCGGGAGGGCGTGGTCAGCGGGGTGGGTGAAGACGATGACGACGTGGCGATGGGGTCCGTTGTCAGCGAGTGAAAGAGAGTGGGGGTGGGGTCCATCTGTCGGTGTCTCTGCGGGTGCAAGGTTTTGTGGAAAAACGATTCGGCAGAGGGGGTGCAGGTGGGCTGCGAGTTAGGCTTAGTGGCCTAGCTGGGCTGGGTTGGCCAGATTCATTTTTTTTGATCTGTTTTGTTTTTCTTTTTCTATTTCTAATATTCTGTTTTGATTTTGTTTAAACAATTTAAGCATTTATTTGAATTCAAACCTTTGCCAAATTTTGTGAAGACTCAAATACTGATTAATATTACAAACTGAAATCATTTTTAGAATAAATATCTTATTCTTTTAGTGTCTTTTAATCATTCAAATTAGGCCCTTGTATTAATCAAATAAGATTTAATAATATTTTCAAACACCATTTAAGTTTCTAAAACCTTCCAAATCTTTTCAGTAGGTTTTTATTTGATTATTTGGGTGTCAAATAATTCATCTTGAATTATTTGGAAAGGTTTTTAATATGATTCATAAATCATTTGAATTGGGTATTTGTATTAATTCCTATGGAATTAAATATAGTTTTAATTCCCTAAATTTTATTTGGAAGATTTATTTTATTTAAGTTAATTAAACAACTTTTATTCCACTTGGGTAAATTCCAAAATACTATTTTCTCATGCATTATATAATTATTCTTATTAGAGATTTGTCTTTATTAAAATAGGGATAGAATGGTTAATGCCATTTTATTTTATTTTGGAAATTCTTTATCCTTTTATTTTATTTGGATTTGGATTCTATTCATTCCATTTGCTTAATGGATTAGGCCAAGATTTAATTTGGTCTTTAAATATTCCTTATTTAATATTTCTTTCTTCATCTTATAAAATTCATATCTTTTTATTTAGGGATCCAAACTTGGTGATTCCAATTTGTGAAATCTTGTTTAATATTTTTTCATCACTTTAAATCTTTTTAGGATTAATTGCTCACCATTTGGTTTGGATTTTAGATAAGTGCTTTATTAGCTTTGGAAATTCAATATCCTTGTCTTATTAAATTCATAAGATTTTAACTATGGCTCCAAATTAAGTGAAACCAATTTATATGGTTTTATAATATTTCCATTTGTCATTCTTGATCATTTTTAAATGTTTGTTTGACAAATTTCTATTTGGATCAAATCCATGGGCTTGGAGATAACTTGGAAAGATTTTCTTCCATTAGGGTTTTAGGGTTTGGTTTATTTCTCAAGTGTTTAAATTTCAGAATGCATCTTATGAGGAATGCATTCCACTTGATTTGAATTTTGTTGAATTTCAAACTTTAATTAAAGTTTGTTCAAGATGGGATTTTTAAGTTTCCATTTAGAAACAAAAGTTTCTTTTCACCCTAAAATTCAACAATCATTTATTTGTTTATTTATTTTTCACATTACAAGATTTGGAAAATCTTGGGATGTGACAAGCTCACATATCACAAAATGATATTAAGAGGAATGATTTTGATTGCTTTGGGCATAATGGGGGGAGGGATGGTCCAATCAATTAGGACCGCACTCCCCCTATATCCATGCCTACACCTAAACCAAATACGGGTGAAGTCATAGGTGAGAATGCAAGATAATCAAGTCAAGCTCCTTGAATCTATGATATTTAGTTCATTCCTCAAATAGCAAAACCTTGCTTCATAAAGTGGCTTCATGAAGATGTCGGCAAGTTCGTCTTTGGTTGACACATATGATAGGTCAATATCACCTCGAGCAACATGATCTCTAATAAAGTGATGGCGAATCTCAATATGCTTTGTCCTTGTGTGATCCACCGGGTTGTATGCAATCTTGATAGCACTTTCATTGTCACATAGAAGAGGCAATTTTTCACAATGTACACCGTATTCCTTTGAAGTTTGCCTCATCCATAGCAATTGAGTGCAAGCACTAGCAGGTGCCACATACTCGGCTTCGACGGTGGAGAGAGATATACAATTTTGCTTCTTAGAAGACCAACATACCAAGGACCTACCAAGGAATTGGCAAGCCCCGGATGTTGATTTTCTATCATCCTTATCACCCGCCCAATCCGAATCCGTGTATCCACAAAGAGCAAATGTTGACCCTCGGGGATACCAAAGACCATAAAATGGGGTATGAACTAAATATCGAAAGATTCTCTTGACCGCCATTATATGGCTTTCTTTAGGATCCGCTTGATATCTTGAACACACACCTACACTTAACACAATATCGGGTCTAGATGCACAAAGATAAAGCAAAGAACCAATCATAGACCGGTATACCTTTTGATCCACATCTTTACCATTTGGATTTTGTTCTAGATGAGTCTTTGTAGACATGGGAGTAGGAGCTCTGTTTAAATCTTGCATTTTGAATCTCTTGAGCATATCTTGTGTATACTTGGCTTGGTTGAAGAATGTCCCTCCTCTAACTTGCTTGATCTCAAAACCAAGAAATACTCTCAACTCCCCCATCAAATACATCCGGAACCTACTAGTCATAAGCTTTGAGAATTCATCATTAAAAGCTTTTTTAGATGAGCCAAAGATAATATCATCAACATATATTTGGCATACAAAAATCTCCCCATTGACCTTCTTAGTAAAAAGAGTGGGATCGATTTTCCCAACCTCAAATCCACGGTCAAACAACAACTCTCTAAGGTGCTTATACCACGTGCGTGGGGCTTGCTTGATCCCATAGAGGGCCTTATCAAGTTTGTAGACATGGTTTGGAAAGTTGGGATCCTCAAATCCCGAGGGTTGCTTTACATATACCAACTCATTTAATGGACCATAAAGAAATGCACTTTCTACATCCATTTGTTGCAACTTAAAGTTATGATGTGCCGCATAATTAAGAAGGATACGGATGGACTCAAGGCGAGCCACGGGTGCATATGTCTCTCCATAGTCAATGCCTTCAATTTGAGAGAACCCTTGTGCAACCAATCTAGCATTGTTCCTTACTATAATTCCATGCTCATCTTGCTTGTTCTTGAATATCCACTTCGTGCCTATAACATTGTGGCAATCCTTTGGCTTCTCAACTAACTTCCATACTTTGTTTCTCTCAAAGTTGTTGAGCTCTTTGTGCATAGCTTCCAACCAATCCGAATCTTCAAGAGCTTCCCACACTTTCTTTGGTTCAATCATGGAGATGTGTGCTTGGTGTTCACTAAACCTCTTCAATTGTGCTCTTGTGGAAATGCCTTTCCTTAGGTAACCAACCACATTTTGTAGAGTGGTCTCTTAATTCCAACATTCTCTCCTTTCTAGCTTCACGATGAGCATGGATCTTCACATTGTTTCTTGGGGGACCCTCTTCATCATTTTGGTCCTCGTCTTGACCATCAACTTGACCTTGATCATCATGGGTATCATTCTCTTCATTAAGAGGCAAAGATTGACCTTTGTCTTGATCAAACACTCTTCTAGCATCGATTTGAGCTTGTCTCAAGGCAGTTTGTACGGATCTTCCTTGAACAATTGACTTAGAACCACTTGACATCCTGGAGAATGAATCAAGCTCCTCTTGACTAGAGTCGTCACTTTGATCAACATGTTGAGGGTCCACATCTTGTCTTTGGCTTGAGTCATTTCCCTCCTAGGTGGATGGAGCTTGTTGAGGTTGTGAATATGAGGGCTCCACTTGAGTGGAGCATAGTTCTTCTCGATCTGCCATAAGGGGTTCCTCAACGGGGCGGATATATCCCACACCCATTCTTCCTATGGCATCCTGAGGCATTTCATCATCTGCATCACAAGCATCAACACGCCCCCTTGGGGACCATCATATTATTCAAAGATCGCACTACAAGATTCTATGACGGCTCCGGAGAGCTTATCATAGATTCTATAAGTGTGAGATTCGAGACCATAGCCAACAAAAATACCCTCTAATGCTTTAGACTCGAATTTGGACAAACGAACACGTTTTATGAGATAGAAACACTTACAACCGAACACCCGGAAGTAAGATATGTTGGGCTTGTTACCGGTAAGTATCTCATATGGAGTCTTGTTGATTTCTTTGTGGAGGTAGAGCCGGTTTGATGCATGGCAAGAAGCGGAGATGGCTTCGGCCCAAAAGTTGTATGGAGATTTAAACTCCGCCAACATGGTCCTAGCCATCTCAATAAGAGTCCGGTTCTTCCTCTCGGCCACACCATTTTGTTGAGGGGTATATGCAGCGGAATATTGGTGTTTTATCCCCTCATCACTAAGGAAATCATTCAAGGTGTAGTTCTTTAACTCGGTGCCGTTGTCACTTCTTATAATCAACATAGGAAGATTGTATTGACGTTGAACCATGTTGATGAAGTCGATGAAGGTGTTTTGGGTCTCACTCTTCAACTTGAAGAAATATACCCAGGAGTATCTTGAGAAGTCATCAACAATCACCAAACAATATTTCTTCCCACCAAGACTTGCATGAGATGGAGGACCAAAGAGATCCACATGAAGGAGCTCCAAGACCTTGGTTGACTTGATGCGGTTCTTTGGCTTGTGGGGAGCATCATGCATTTTTCCTAGAACACAAGCCCTACAAACACGATCTTTGGCAAAGGAAACATTTTATTTTAGTCCAACAATATGGCCCTCCTTGTGGAGACTTTGCAAAGTTCTCATATTGACATGGGCTAGTCGGCGATGCCATAACCAACCCACATCGGCCTTTCTGAATAAGCACATCGCACTTGTAGTGGTTTGCCCCGAAAAGTCCACCACATACAAGTCATGTTCGACGTACCCAACGAAAGCGACCTTGAGAGACTTGCTCCACATGAGGACCACAATATCATTATCAATAAAGATGGCAAAGCCCATATTTCCAAGAGCATAGACTGAAAGTAAATTGTATCCAAGGTTTTCAACAAGCATGACGTTCACGAGTGTAATGTCGTGAGCAACCACAACCTTGCCTAAACCCATTACCTTAGACTTTGACTTGTCAGCATATGTCACAGTGATTTGATCATCATTTGGCTTTAAATCCTTGACAATAGACGAGCTTCCGGTCATATGACTTGTGCAACCACTATCAAGCACCCACTTTGACCCTCCGGAAGCATAAGTCTACAGAAGATCAAGCTAATTTTTAGGTACCCATTTTTCAATGGGTCCTCTTTTGTTAGCAACAAGGGTCTTGGGGACCCAAATGGACCAAGCAATATAACCATCATATGGGCCAACATATTGTGCATACACATCACCATAATAATCACGCATAAGAACATAGTGAGGGTTAGCACTTCCCGCAAAGTCATCATGAGACATAGTTTTACCACTTGTGGTCTTACTATCCACAATGGTCTTGTTTCTCTCTTGTGCGGGCTTTGCCTTCTTCTTGTTGTTGTTCTTCTTCTTGGCTTTGGAGACAAAACCAATGTCCCCTTTCTCACCACTAGGTCTTTGCTTACTCAAAAGGTCATCAATGGACTTGTTTCCTTGTGGAAATGTGTCCTTGGCTAGCTCCCCCTTCAACCTAGCATTTTCTTCAAGTATAGTTGTACTACTAGAAGGAATGAAATTACTAGGTGAAGGAATATTGGTCAATTGAGTTTGAAGCGTTTCATAGGACTTTGTGAGAGACAAGAGTTCACTTTCCAATGCCTTGTGAGCCTTGTCAAGTGAACTAAAGTCCTCAACAAGTTTTTTATGAACCACACCAAACTCAATCTTGTCCTTTTTAGCCTTTTTATATTTAGCAATAGCATGATCACGTTCCTTGATGAGTCTATTAACAATTACATCATTGGACTCATCAAGCCCTTCAAGTTTTAGTTCAAGAGACATTCTAGTCTCTTGTTCTTCTTCTAGAGCATTATTTAGGGCTTCTAGTTCAATCATGTGTTCATGCCCAAGTTTACATCTTACATCTAGAAGCTCTTGTGTGTGGGAAAGTTGATCTAATATGCTCCCAAAATGTGTCTTGGACTCCCCTTGTAAGTTAGTCACAAACTCATCAAAAGCAATTAATTCCATTTTTACTTCAAGAGACATCTCCTCATCAATTTCATCATTAGCTAAGGGGGTGGAGTGAGATGATGAGGATACCTCCGTTCCTCTTGCCATAAGGCAAGTGAAGTTCTTGTTGGGAGCATTCTCATTTGGAGAATCGAAGGGTGAGAATGTTGGAGTAGAAGTAGTGGCTAGAGCAGCCACACCACTTGATGTTTCTTCTTCCTCATCTTCATCATATTCATTGTCAGAGGAGAATTCTTCATGAGTGATCAAAACAATTTCGTCCGTCTTCTTGTTGATGGGATTCTTCTTGACGAAGGGTTTCTTGTAAGGATCTTTGGGAGTTTTCTTCAACACAAGCTTTCCCCCATGATCTTCTCTCTTCTCATAGGGGCAACTTGCCACAAAGTGATAGCGGTCACCACAATTGAAGCAAGTTCTCAATCTAGTGGTATTTTCTCTTTTCCCATTTGGGTTGCTTCTTCGTTGCATTTCCATCTTGGCCTTGGCGGGGTTCTTCCAAAAGTTCTTTGCATAGAAGGCCATATATTGACTATGAGCAATCTTGACATCATCGGTGTGGTCCATGGAGAGGCCTTAATCACTATCATCTTCATCCCCATGTTCCACAACTTTGGCCTTCAAAGCAACATTGACAACATTGCTCATACCGAGAGCACGAGCATGGGCATCTTTGGCATTCTTGGCGGCAACCTTGAACAAGGCCATCTCTTGCATAACTTCATTGGAGGTCATGAGATGGTAGTTGTGTCTTCCTTGTAGGCTCTTCAAGTCGGTGGGCTCAAAGGGCATGAGTGCACTCACATATTTCCTTTTTATACAAGCATCATCCACATGTGAGGCACCCACATTTATAAAAGCGGTGGCGGTGCTCTTGAGCCTACGGTACATGTCTTCATGATTTTCACCTTCCTTCATGTAGAAGCCTTCGGCTTCATTGCTTAGTGCATCATACCGGTTACTCCTCATGCTCTCATTCCCAACAAACAACACCGTGAGAGCATCCCAAGCTTCCTTGGAGATGCTTAGGTGCTCAATGTGTGGGTAATCCTTTGTACCCAATCCTTGTTGAATCATGTGCAAAGCGGTGGCATTGAGTTGACTATTTACAACTTCTCTTCTTGTCAAGTTGTTTGGATCCCCAATATAGAGTCCTTGTTCGATGATGTTCCAAAGTTCAATGCAAGAGCTGCGCACATGAGTTTTCATTAGAGATTGCCATTGAGCAAAAGTAGTAGATGCTTCAAGCTTAGGTGGGTCACCTCTATTGTTTACATGAGGGTGAGGGATTGGAGGGTCGGGAGAGTACCATGAATCACGGTGCTCACCATTCCCACCATCATTTTGTGTGGAGGAATTAGTGTTGTCTTGTGTAACACCCTCAGAATCGGCCCTATGCAAGTTTCAGCGATTCCTGCCAAACCCGCATAGAAACGATTCAAAGGTGCCCACCAGGCACTTTCGTGCGGGTGGAAAACGAAGTAATACCATTACACAATAGTACGCGATGGAACCCACAGAACAGATATATACAACAGCGACTCAAAGAGTCAAGAATACAGATATACAATACAAAGATCCAAATCACCTTGAAAATGATACAGCATCCGAGTATGGACAAGATGCAAATTGAGCTAAGAGCCCTGAAGAATAACCAATGGCGTCCATAACCCTGCCCAGGCCAAGCCGGAAGGGTAAACCTGCTAACGTCGTCGATCTCAAAACCTGCTTAAACAAAAGGGGTGCCGGCAAAGGGCAAAAGAAAAAGAGCCAAGATCGAGGCCAAGACCGCGGTGAGACTAGAATTCGGCGGTCCTCGCCTACATAGGTATGGTGGGCTGAAGAGGCAGCGCAGCATGCACTAAACAACCTATAGAGACTCAATACAGCTGGTGGCTATCAGGTAGGGATAAGAAATACCTATTCGGATCCAACCTGAAACTATCACCAAGCATACCCATCCTGGTATTTCCCCCTCGAGACCAAACGAGGAAGTCAACCGAGGAACTCACACAGTTGGCAGTTTTATTCATTCCGTTATAGTTGCGGCAATTACTAGTCAAATATAGATAGCATGGGTCATTCCGATATTGTAACATCCCTAAAATCATAATTTCAAAGTTTGCATACCATTCATGCATGCATATAGTTTTGAGATCAATTTCAAACTCATTTCAAAAAAACAGAAGCACATAGTGCTATGATTTTATGTGAACAAACTTAAATCAAATGGCCATCCCCATTTGAAAGTTTGATTGTTTTTGAACCAAGTTTGTTGCCTTCTATGAGGAAAGGTTTGAGTGTAGAATTTAAACCAAGATATACAAATTGGGAATAGTTTCAAAACCACTTTTTCAAACTTTTGCAAATCAGATGCAAGTCTCTGATATTTTGTTCTCCAAGCTTGACCAAGCCTCTGCAAAGCAACCACATGATCTTATGCCTATATTTGAGACTACTGCTCACTGCAAAAATCCCAAGAAGTTTTGAATTCAAATGGAACTTGAATTCATTTGAAAACCTATTCAGAAAATCGAAACAGAAAAGAAAAGGAGTAAACAAAAGAAAAGGGCCAGGCGCCAGGATTCTAGCCCAGCAACAGAACTGGCCCAACTAGCCACCCGGGCCATTCCTCTCTCTCTCGCACGCGCCAGATCACCCAGACAGTCGCTGACGACCAGACCCCACCTCCCCTTCGCGCGTTTCGCTGACGAGCGGGCCCTCTCCACGTCGCACTCGTCTTTCCCAAATCGCGCCCGCAGACCACGTCGCCGCTGCAGTGAAGCCGGTAATGGCGCGGCGTAATTAGCCTTCAAGCCGCAGGCGTTTCCTATCGCGCTTGGGCCTATTTAAACCCCTCTGCCCCGCGAGCATTTCCCCCACTCTCTCGCTCACTCCGCCACCAGGCTGCGCGCATTTGCCTTCGAAGCCCTGCAGTACCGACGACTCCGGCGACCGATTCCGGTGAGCCTCGACCGCCCCCCTCTCTCTGGTTCAAACGACGATGCTCAGCATGATCTCGTGCACCTGCTGACACCTTTCTTTTGCCTGCTCGTGACCCAGGTCGTCGTTTCCATTCACGCATAACCACTGCGCCGCTTGACTCCGGCGACCAATTGAGGTAAAACCCGAGCGCCCCTTGCCCCCTCCTTCACGCGAGTTTGTTCGCCTGCGTCTTGCGCAACTCCTGATGCCTCTGGTTCGTGCTAGGGCGACGCCAAACCTCGGCAACAACCACGACTGCAAGCGACAGACGCCGCCCGCAACTCCGACGAGCCCCTGAGACCGTGCCAGTGCGCCCCTTCCCGAGCCAACGCCACCTTGAGCTTCAGCACGCCACCGCGGTTCTGGTAAGCCACTTCCCCCTCTCCCGTGTGACCTAGAACGCCAGCGCCGCCGCTGTCAGACGCGCCGCCGCCAGTCGCCGCCGCTAGCACCGCTCGTGTTTGGTCAGAACGATTAGGAGCGTTAGATGCAGATCCTGCGGCTGAGATTAGAACGTGAGCGAAGAGGTAAGCGCGCATCTGAGCCGCCAGATCCTACTTAGATCCTACGGTCCGCAGAGCTCGATCCGGCCGAACCAGTATGCGCCAATAGAAACACGACGCGTGGCTAGGGTTGGATTCAAAAAACAGAATTCAAATCAGATTTAGATCCAAATTTCAAATGGCTATAACTTTTGATTCCCACGTTAGATTTTTGCAAACTTTATACCGTTGGAATCAGGGAGACATGCCCTTTATGAATCTGCAATGTGTTTAGTGAAATGATTCTGTTAAAATGACTTTTTATGCAGAAACTTGTTTAGGACCATTTTGAGTATAGGATTTGTTTAGTAAATTGTTTTAGTGCTAAATAAGTTTTGTTAGCAAGTTTTTGACTTGGTTATGTTGCTGTATCATGCACTTGCTTGGTGGAGTTTTCAAAAATCATCACTTAGCATTTTCTTGCATGCATGCATTCATATTTTTGTTTGTATATGAATTGTGTGTAATTTGTGCTACAAATTTTTGTGTAGATTTTTCTAGTGACTGTGATTGTGAAGAGTGCTACTCTCCCCATTACCAAGGCAAGTGGTACTTCATGAATATTTCCATCCCTATATTTTGTACAAGCATTAGAAATATTTTGCTAAGTCTTGCATGTTGTTACTATTTTGTCAAATGCTATGTTGGGAAATCCTAAGTAGTTGTAGAATTGTAGAATTGCTAGGGAATTTCCTAAGTTAAGTTACTATGCCATGCTTAGCCTAGCTAGTAGCAAACAAGGGTTGGTAAAGTATATACATGCTATGATGAAAATATTTCTAAGTCTTTTGGACTTATGTTTTTCTTAATAAAACAACTAAGTTAATGAACCTCCTGGGTGGAATGGGACTTGAATGGTGGTTTTTGGTTGAGTGGTTACACAAGGCACATGGACATGGTTTACCTTGTGTATCACACTTGTGGTATGCCACCCAGGCACAAAGGGATTTGGAGGCCAAGTGTTGAGAAGCTTATAGTGCAACCACTTGGCAATATGGGCTCTGCCTTGATCATATAGGTTGCTAGAACTTAGTCATTTGGATAGTTGGTGGTAGTGGGATGATAGGTTGGAACGCGTCCATTTGACTAAGGGAAGGCTTCTGAAAGGTCCTGTCTTGGGAAACCAAGTCTGGTGGGGAAAGTGCACAACCTCTGCAGATGGAAAATCTAAGTACTTAGCCAAGTCCATGGCAATGGACAACTTGAGCATCAAGACATGGAAGCTATCAAGAATCTCATCACTCCAACTTCTAAGTAAAACTTGTGGGTGAACAAGGGTGAAGGACCCCAATGTCTATTGGTGGTTTCTTGGGAAAGTTTTGATAAAGAAAAACTTAGTGCTTTCAACTAATAGGAAAAACCTATTTTGAGCAAAGCAAGCCAAGCTATACTTAGCCAAAATGCATATAGTAATATAGTCCACTTAAAATTTACTAAGGTATCACTTGCCAATACTATTCCAAAGTATTGACCCACTGTGGCTGTAACTTGTGATGTTGCAGGTTACTTCGATGATGATTAGGTGTCATGAGTCTACACTCAACATGCTTGCCTGTGGCACATGAAGATGAAGACTTATGTTTATTTACTTATTCCAAAACTCTTGTATTAGGCTTGTGGCCATGAGTTGTAAAAGACTATGTTTTATCTCTGGAATGGATGTAATAAATGACCTTTGTATCTGTGTACTTCATCTTAAACTGTGGATGCTAGCAATGATCCAGGGACTAGCATTGCAATCACAGGGATCCTTTTCCTTTACAAAGGAGGGATCTTACAGATATAATAAGTAGTGGGCAGTTTTAATTAACCATTCCGTTGTAGTTGTAGTACTTACTAGTCAAATACATATAGTATGAGGCATCCCAAAACCCAGCAGTTGTTGGCACTTTTATTTAGCCATTCTATTGTAGTTGCAATATTTACTAGTCAGATACAATGGTAACAGGTGACAATCCAAAACCAGCAGTTGTTGGCACTTTTATTTAGCCATTCCGTTATAGTGAAGCTGATTACTAGTCATTATAAAGTCAAATTTATAGCACTACTTTAGTTATAGTTGTCTATGATCGAGATACTGTGCTCCAAGTCATCCATAATCGCGGACACGGCTTTGAAGTTTTACCTGCGAGGGGGAACAAATAGCAACACCGCATACGATCAACCTCGAGAAAAACCAAATGAAAACCCAACGAGGCATCACGATGAGCAATTGCAAGATTCATATAAATTTAGGGGCCACCCACCAAGCTACCCGCGATGAAGTTGGCGGCTCGAGGCGGACCCAGAGGTTTGTGTTGGCGGTAAGCATTTGGGAACCCGAAAGTGTGACTGGGCTTGTCGATACCGCATAAACGTATCACAATTCCTAAACAGTACAGGTGCTCCACGCGCAATCGTAAAGAAAGCAGTAAAGCATGGCATAAGTATAGGATAGTAATAAAGCCCCAAACTATGTGGCCCCAGGAAATAAATATGACTCAAGCTCTGGATAGGGGGATTCATGGTCCCACATGCGGATAGTGCGAATATTCAAAGAACATGTATCAAGTACTCGGGGTCCTACGGGACACAAGTGGACGGTTAAAAACCAAATAACATCTATTGTCCACCTGTGCCTCTGCATTATTTACCTACTTCAATTTTAGTTATTAAACGGTAATTAAAGTTATAGTCATCTCCAACATTAAACATAAGGCATTACTCCAACAACTGTGGAACATCGACGGCGCGACACAACACCTGCACAAGCAACTACGACTCGCAAGGCTGACTATCTACCAAACAATAGGTAATAGGATGTGTCCAAGGCAATTTAATGGCTCCAAGGAATATCACGGGTACGAAAACTAGAGCATCGCATCACAGATAGCAATAGATCAACAGGAGGAAATAAAGACTATAAAAGTAAGATAGGTAGAAAGGGGGAGAATGCTCGCCTGAAAACATTGTTGAAGGTTCATCCGAAGATCGGGGCAAATCTCACATCAACTCATCGGCCTAATCCGTGAAGAATCAAAGCACTAGCACAAACACCTGTTGGAATTATGCCCTAGAGGCAATAATAAAGCTGTTATTATTATAATTCTTGTTCATGATAATGTTTATATTCCATGCTAGAATTGTATTAAGCGGAAACTTTAATACTTGTGTGGTTTGTGAACAACACCGTGTCCCTAGTACGCCTCTATGGACTAGCTCATTGATCAATGATGGTTAAGTTTCCTAACCATAGACATGAGTTGTCAATTGATAATGAGATCATATCATTGGGAGAATGATATGGTGGACAGACCCAAACTAAGCGAAGCAATTAGATCGTGTCATCGTGTTCGTCTTTGCGAAGCTTTTCTTATGTCAAATATTGTATTCCTTAGACCATGAGATAATACAACTCCCTGGTATCGGAAGAAAGCTTTGAGGTCATCAAACGTCATCCTATGAGAGGGTGATCATAAAGGTGTCTCTCAGGTAATCGGAAAGTATCTGTTGGGTTGTATGTATCGAGATGGGATTTGTCCCTCCCAAGTCGGAGAGATATACTTCGGCCCACTCGGTAATCGATATCAACACCGCTGGCAAGCATGTGGTTAAGGAGTTAATCACAAAGTGATATCAGATTACGGAACGAGTAAAGTACTTGCTGTGAACGAGATTGAACTAGGTATGGCACGATGCCGATCGAATCTCGGGCAAGTAAAATATCGCGAGACGAAGGGAATATATATATGGGATTAATTGAATCCTGGCATCGTGGTTCATCTGATATGATCATCGATGAATGTGTGTGAGTCAATATGGGTTTCCAGACCCCGCTGTTGATTATTGATAGAAGATCATGTCTGCATATTCTCGAACCCGCAGGGTCACACACTTAACGTGTCTCGACGCTAGGATAGATTGGATAATTGGTTTATGAGTGTTTGTTCGGAGTCTCGGATGGGATCCGGGACATCACGAGAGGTTCCGGAGTGGTCCGGAGAATAAGATTCATATAAGGCAGTGCAGTTTTTGGAGTTCGGAATTGTTCCGGGTTAATCGGTATTGTACCGGAAGCTTCTAGAACCTTCCGGAAGGGGACCAACATGGACCCACCTTCCGGGAGGGGGCTTGGGCCTATGAGGGAGTGCCCTGGCCGCATTGGGCCAGGGGCACAAGGCCCCATAGGGCCCAGCCGGCCAAGAGAGGTTTAAACTTGAGATAGACCTTCTAGAAGGGGGGTTTCCTTGCCCCCCACTCTTCCTCCTTGGGGCCGCCGGCCTTGGCTTGGGGGAGGGGCTAGGGCTGCGCCCACCCCTCTATATATAGAGGGCTGGGGGCGCACCAACCCCTCACACCTTCCCCTCCAAGAGCTAGCCGCCCTGCTGCCCTCCTCTCCTCCTCCCGACTGTTTGTAGGCGAAGCCCTGCTGCAGAAATTCTCCACCATATACACCACGCCGTCGTGTTGTAGATCCAATCCATCTATCCACCGTACTTGCTGGTCCGAGGAAGGAGGAGACGTCGAGGTGCTGCACGTGTGCATCTCACGGAGGCACCGCCACTTGTGGTGCTAGATCGGATCCGATCGCGAGGAGGAGAAGCGAGTACGACTACATCACCCACGTTAAAGCGTTCGCTGTGCGAATCTTCAAGGGTATGAAGATCTAATCCAATCTCTCTCGTTGTTTGCATCTCCTAGATTAGATCTTGGCTTTCCCTCTGTTCGCATCTGTAGAAAATTTTGATTTACTATGCCGCGAAACCCATCAGTGGTATCAGAGCTAGATCTATGCATAGATGTGTTTCACGAGTAGAACGCAACATGGTTGTTGTGGGCATTGATGTTTTCTGTTGCAAGCCTCTTGTTTGTGTTCTTCTTATGACGCGGGATAGTGAGATTGAAGCGGTCCAGGCCAACCTTACGCGACGTCGTTCGCGAGACCGGCTCCGCACTTGACGTGTGGCTTGTTCCACACATGCGGTGGTGGATGTCGGTTTCTCTCACTATAGTTGTCATGGGGTTAACGGAGTTTGGCAACCATAATATCACCGTTGTGGCTTTCCGTAGGTAAGAATCGTTCTTAGCATCTACTCCCATAAGCCACGTAAAACATGCAACAACAAAGTAGAGGCGTCTAACTTGTTTTTGCAGGGAGTGTTTTCTGTGATATGGTATGGCCCAAGATGTGATATGTATATTGTATGCGATGATCATGTTTTGTAATGTTTCACGACTTGCATGTCGATGAGTACACAACCGGCAGAATATATGGTTGTCTTTATAATTGTGTATGACCTGCGAGTCAACTTCTTATACGCCATGTAATAGCTTTACTTTATCGCTAAGTAGTTAGCAATAGTTGTAGTTGCTATTCGTGGTGGAGGCAATCATGGTGGAGTGATGGAGATCATGCCGGCACGCACAAGATGGAGATCATTGCGCGAAGATTGGCTATACCATGTCACATAAAGTTATATGCATGTGATGTTTATCCTTTTATGTATCTTATTATGCTTAGATCGCGACGGTAGCATTATAAGATGATTCCTCATAAAGATCAAGATAAAACTGTTCTCCCGGTATGCACCGTTGCGAAGTTAAATCGTGTCCAAGCATCACGTGATGATCGGGTGCTATAGACTCTATGCTCACATACAACGGGTGCAAGCCAGCTTTTGCACACGCGGAAATACTTGGGTTTTTACTTGACGAGCCTAGCATGTAGACATGGCCTCGGAACACATGAACGAAAGGTTAAGCATGAGTCATATGAATGATATGATCGACACTTCGTTGTCCACCATTGAAACCACATCTCTTCTCGTGAAGATCAGATTAGGTGTGGTGAATTTGGATCGTGTTCACTAAACAACTTGAGGGATGTTGAATTTAGTGGGAGTTCATCTAGTAATTTGATTAAAAGTTGAACTAGTTATCATGAACATAGTCTAATTTGTACTTGCAAATACTGTAGATCACATGGCCAAGTCCAACTTCAACGTTTTTGCTGAGAAGGAAAAGCTTAGAAACAATGGGTCTAACTTCACCAATTGGTTCCGCAATCTAAGAATCATTCTCTCTGACGGTCAAAAGTACTATGTCCTTGGGAAAGCGTTAGGTGAACCCCTGCAAGCAAGCGCGGCTGATGAGAAAGCCTATCGATCACCAAGAAAGATGATTATGGTGTGATTAAGAGCACCATGTTGTTTGCTATGGAACGGAACTTCAAAATCGTTTTGAAGACTATCCGCCCTTTGAGATTCTCGAGGAGCTGAAAACCATGTTTGGACTCAGGCCCATTCTCGAGATATGAGATCTCGAGAAGTTATTTAAGCGCAAGATGGAGGAAGGGAGTTCCGTTAGTGAGCACGCCATTAAGATGATGGGCTACACTCAACGCTTTGAGCAACTGGAATGCGATTCGGAGGAGCTCAAGATTGACAGGGTTCTGCAATCGCTCCCTCCCAGCTACAAAAGTTTTGTAGTGACTCATAATCAGATTGGTTCCACTGATACGATCACCGAGCTCTTCGCAAAGCTGAAGGCTGTGGAGATGGACATCAAGAAGGATAATCATGTGTTTATGGTCAACAAGCCCTCCTTTAAGAAAGGTAAGGGTGCAAAGAATCCCTTCAAGAAAGGCGGTGAAGCGTTGCCCTGCTGAGAAGAAGCTCAAGTCTGGTCCTAAGCGAACAGAGTGCTTCTATTGCAAGGACAAGGGTCACTGGAAGCGCAACTGTCCGAAGTACTTAGCGGACAAGAAGGCTGGCACCATCAAAGGTATATTTAATATACATGTTATTGATGTTTTCCTTACTATCCCTCGTTGTAGTGCTGGTATTTGATACGGTTTAGTTGCTAATATTTGTAACTCGAAACAGGAGCTACGGAATAGACGGCGGCTTGCAAGGGATGAGGTGACGATGCGCGTTGGCAACAGATCAAGAGTTGATGTGATGGCCGTCGGCACGCTCTCCTTAGTTTTACCTTCGGGATTAGTTTTAAACTTTAATAAGTGTTATTATGTGCCTGCGTTGAGCATGAACATTATTTCTGGATCGTGTTTATTGCAAGACAGTTATTCATTTAAATCGGAGAATAATGGTTGTTCTATTTATATGAGTAACATCTTTTATGGTCATGCACCTATTGTGAATGGTTTATTTCTTCTAAATCTCGAAAGGGATGAAACACACATCCATAACATTGAGGCTAAGAGATGCAAAGTAGATAGTGATAATACTACTTATTTGTGGCACTGTCGTCTAGGTCATATTGGTGTAAAGCGCATGAAGAAACTCCATTCTGATGGACTTTTGGAGTCTCTTGATTTTGAATCATTTGACACATGCGAACCATGCCTCATGGGCAAGATGATCAAAACACCGTTCTCCGGTATGATGGAGCGAGCAACGGACTTGTTGGAAATCATACATACCGATGTATGCGGACCGATGAGTGTTTCGACGCGCGGTGGATATCGCCATTTTCTCACTTTTAACGATGACTTAAGTAGATATGGGTATATCTATTTAATGAAACATAAATCTGAAACGTTTGAAAAGTTCAAAGAATTTCAGAATGAAGTGGAGAACCATCGTAACAGAAAGATTAAGTTTCTACGATCTGATCGTGGAGGTGAATATTTGAGTTATGATTTTCTCACGCATCTTCAAGCAAGCGGAATCGTTTCGCAACTCACGCCACCCGGAACACCACAGTAGCAAATGGTGTGTCTGAATGCCGGAACCGAACCCTATTAGATATGGTCCGATCGATGATGTCTCTTACTGATTTGCCGTTATCATTTTGGGGTTATGCATTAGAAACCACTGCATTCACTTTAAATAGGGCACCATCTAAATCCGTTGAGACGACACCGTATGAACTGTGGTTTGGTGCGAAACCTAAGTCGTCGCTTCTTAAGGTTTGGGGATGCGAAGCTTACGTCAAGAAGTTGATGCCGGACAAGCTCGAACCCAAAGCGTAGAAATGCGTCTTCATAGGATACCCTAAGGAAACTATTGGGTATACCTTCTATCACAGAACCGAAGGCAAAGTGTTTGTCACAAAGAACGGTTCCTTTCTTGAGAAGGAGTTTCTCTCGAAAGAAGTGAGTGGGAGGAAAGTAGAGCTAGACGAGGTTATTGAACCTTCTCTTGAATTGGAGAGTAGCGCAACACCTTAAATTGTTCGATGTCGCTTTGCACCAACAATAGAGGAAGCTAATGACAAGGATCATGAAGCTTGACGATGTTGCTCTTGAGCGTCGCAGGTCGACAAGGTCACGTGCCCCTCTGAGTGGTATGGCAACCTGTCTTGTTGTCTTGCTAGTAGAAGACGGTGAACCTACGAGCTATGAGAGCGATGATGAGCCTGGACTCGAGAAATGGCTAGAATCCATGAAATCCGAATTGGGATCCATGAGCGAAAACCAAGTATGGACTTTGGTGGACCCTCCTAGCGGCCGAAAGGCCGTTGAGTGCAAATGGATCTTCAAGAAGAAAACGGACGCGGATGGTAATGTTACCGTCTATAAAGCACGGCTTGTCGCGAAAGGTTTTCGACAAGTTCAAGGTGTTGACTACGATGAGACTTTCTCTCCTGTAGCGATGTTTAATTCCATTTGGATTTTATTAGCAATTGCTGCGTTTCATGATTATGAAATATGGCAGATGGATGTCAAGACTGCGTTCCTCAATGGCAACATTGATGAAGAGTTGTATATGATGCAACCCGAAGGTTTGTCGATCCTAAGGATGCTGATAAAGTATGCAAACTTCAGCGTTCCATTTATGGACTGAAGCAAGCATCTCGGAGTTGGAACCTTCGTTTTGATCAAGTGATCAAGAGCTTTGGATTTGTTCCAAATTGCTACGAAGCTTGCATCTACAAGAAAGTGAGTGGGAGCTCGGTGACGTTTCTGGTACTATATGTGGATGACATATTGATTATTGGAAATGACATCAACATGCTTAACGATGTGAAGAGTTATTTGAACAAGTGTTTTTCAATGAAAGACCTAGGTGAAGCTGCTTATATATTGGGCATCAAGATCTATAGAGATAGACAAAGACGCCTGATAGCTTTAAGCGGTACATACCTAGACAAAGTTACGAAAAGGTTCGAATGGATAAGGCAAAGAAAGGTTCGGTGCCTATGTTGTCAGGTAAGATATTGAGCAAGGCCTAGTGTCCAGCTATGGTAAATGATAGGGAAGCTATGAGAAAAGTGCCTTATGCCTCGGCCAAAGGTTCGATAATGTATGCCATGCTGTGTACTAGACCGGATGTGTCCAATGCTCTTAGTTTGACGAGCAGATATCAAAGTGATCCAGGAGTGGAACATTGGACAGCCGTGAAGAACATCCTAAAGTACCTGAATAGGACTAAAGAAATGTTCTTAGTCTATGGGGTGATGAGCATTTCGTCGTAAAGGTTACGGCGATGCTAGTTTCGACACCGACAAGGATGATTCTAAATCTCAGAGGATCGTGTATATTTTGAATGGAGGCTGTGAGCTGGAGAAGCTGCAAGCAAAGCGTGATCGCGGGATCTCTGATGAAAGCGGAATACATGGCTCTGCGAAGCGTCAAGTGAAGGAGTTTGGATCAGGAACTTCATCATTTGAGCTTGGTGTGGTTCAAGTGCATTGGACCCACTGGAGATATTGTGACAACATGGCGCCATAGCACTCGCTAAGGAACCAAGATATCATCCAAAGACCAAGCATATCAACATAAGTTTCATATAATCCGAGATTATATAGCGAGATGGAGATCGAAGATTAGCAAAGTACATACAGATCTGAATGTCGCAGATCCATTGACTAAACCTCTTCCACGTGTAAAACATGATCAGCACCTCAGTGCCATGGGTGTGAGATTGTTGCCAGATGTAAACTAGATTATTGACTCTAGTGCAAGTGGGAGACTGTTGGAATTATGCCCTAGAGGCAATAATAAAGCTGTTATTATTATAATTCTTGTTCATGATAATGTTTATATTCCATGCTAGAAGTGTATTAAGCGGAAACTTTAATACTTGTGTGGTTTGTGAACAACACCGTGTCCCTAAATGCGCCTCTATGGACTAGCTCATTGATCAATGATGGTTAAGGTTTCCTAACCATAGACATGATTTGTCAATTGATAATGAGATCATATCATTGGGAGAATGATATGGTGGACAGACCCAAACTAAGCGAAGCAATTAGATCGTGTCATTGTGTTCGTCTTTGCGAAGCTTTTCTTATGTCAAATATTGTATTCCTTAGACCATGAGATAATACAACTCCACAGTATCGGAAGAAAGCTTTGAGGTCATCAAATGTCATCCTATGAGAGGGTGATCATAAAGGTGTCTCTCGGTAATCGGAAAGTATCTGTTGAGTTGTATGTATCGAGATGGGATTTATCCCTCCCAAGTCGGAGATATGCTTGGTCCCACTCGTGTCGATATCAACACCGCTTGCAAGCATGGTTAAGGAGTTAATCACAAAGTGATATCGAATTACGAACGAGTAAAGTACTTCCGTGAACGAGATTGAACTAGGTATGCGGCACCGACGATCGAATCTGGCAAGTAAAATATCGCGAGGCGAAGGGAATATATATATGAGATTGATTGAATCCTGGCATCGTGGTTCATCCGATATGATCATCGATGAATGTGTAGAGTCAATATGGGTTTCAGCACCCGTTAATTATTGATAGAAGATCATGTGCATATTCTCGAACCGAGGTCACACATAACGTGTCTCGACGCTAGGATAGATTGGATAATTGGTTTATGAGTTTTTGTTGAGTCTCGGATGGGATCCGGGACATCACGAGAGGTTCGGAGTGGTCCGGAGAATAAGATTCATATAAGGTTTGTGCAGTTTTTGGAGTTGAAATTGTTCCGGGTTAATCGGTATTGTCTGGAAGCTTCTAGAACCTTCGGAAGGGACCAACGTGGCCCCACCTTCCGGGAGGGGGCTTGGGCCTATGAGGGAGTGCCCTGGCCGCATTGGGCTAGGGGCACAAGGCCCCATAGGACCCAGCCGGCCAAGAGAGGTTTAAACTTGAGATAGACCTTCTAGAATGGGGGGTTTCCTTGCCCCCCACTCTTCCTCCTTGGGGCCGCCGGCCTTGGCTTGGGGGAGGGGCTAGGTCTGCGCCCACCCCTCTATATATAGAGGGCTGGGGGCGCACCAACCCCTCACACCTTCCCCTCCAAGAGCTAGCCGCCCTGCTGCCCTCCTCTCCCCCTCCCATTGTTGTGGCGAAGCCTGCTGCAGAAATTCTCCACCATATACACCACGCCGTGTTGTAGATCCAATCCATCTCTCCACCATACTTGCTGGTCCGAGGAAGGAGGAGACGCCGAGGTGCATCTCACGGAGGCACCGCCACTTGTGGTGCTAGATCGGATCAGATCGCGAGGAGGAGAAGCGAGCACGACTACATCACCCACGTTAAATGACGTTCCGCTGTGCGAATCTTCAAGGGTATGAAGATCTAATCCAATCTCTCTCGTTGTTTGCATCTCCTAGATTAGATCTTGGCTTTCCCTCTGTTCGCATCCGTAGAAAATTTTGATTTACTATGCCGTGAAACCCATCAACACCGATGCACTATTTAATACTACGGCGGAAGATCGGGCATGATGCATGTATGATGTATGACATGGCAAAGATGCGATGTAATTAGGCAAAATTAAGCGGAACCGGGTCCCGACAATTAAATAGATGGTTCATGTTGTGTAGATACCCGCAATTTAAATGTTGTCTTAACAAGTCAAAACATGGCATCGATTCGCTACAAAAATTTAAATGAGGCCAATATTAGACTAGATTCGCCCGCATATGGCCTCCATATTTAATTACTATATGACTCGACATAAAGCCCCCAAAACCACATGATATGTGTGAAAATATGAACAATTTAATATGCAACAAAGATATATCATTTATAAAATAGGGTCTTGGAAAAAGGGGTCACACATCAAGGATCGAAGATCTTGGGGTTCGACGAGATCGGGTTCGGGCTCGACGGGGTTCGGGCACGCCGGGATCGGTCTTGGTGTCCGGGGATTCTCCAGGTCCGTGGTTCGTCCGTGTGGTAGATATTGGGGTACCGGTGTCATCGGGTTCCTCCTCGCACATCGGTCGACGGAACACGGAACGATGCAGATCTTGGCGACAAAAGGGCATCGGGGCTCTTGTGACGAGACGGTTCTGTGCTTCGGGTGGCGTCAAAGATCTTGGCGGCGCTACAAACTTGGTAGCTACACGGTTACAGGTACACGTCACCAAGAGGAAGAAGTTTTGCGTTTCACTGTCACGAGTGGCAGCTAAGGTCCTGGCGATATGCACGACAGCAGACACAAAGCATTCATTACTGGACGCCCCGAGGTGGTCACAGGGGGTTTCCAAAACAAGGGGAGCGATGCGTGCTTGCGAGCTCGAATGAGGAGGCGTGGCCGGGCTTGGCGGACGCGGATGCAGCAAGGGCAACAGGCGGCGAGGACGACGAGGCCGGTCACGCAGGGCGGCGCGGCTCGCAGGTGATAGGGCGCGGAGGCTCGTGGGCGGATGAGCTCTACGGCGGAGTGCTGCGGGCGAGCCGACGAGCTCCTGACGGCGAGGCAGAGGAGGCCTAGGGTGGCGCCGATCATGGGTCTCGAGCTCAGGCCGGCGGCGGGGACGCGGAAGAGGGAGCGGCCGACGGCGGCAGAACCTGGTGGATCTCGGGGCGACGGGAAGAGGAGGGCTAGCGGCCGAGCAAGGCGGGCGCTGCACCGACGTTCGCGGCGGCCTCGGGATTGGGAGGTTGGGGACGAGGGCAGGGAGGCGGCGGCGCTGCAGGAGGTGTCGAGGTCGGCCATGGACTCCCGGTGGCGTCTTGGGACAACGTGGCAGCATGGTCTCATGCGAGATGGCGGGGAGTGGCCAAGCGTGAACGTGAGGTGAGGGAATCGGTTCTGGCGGCGGTGGCGTCAGGAGTTGGATAGCAGGGAAGGCAGGTGGGGGTCGCGAGGTGTGAGGGAAGCGGGGAAACAGGGCGGGGATTGCGGGAGGAGCGTCGGTTAGGGTGGGACCAGGTGAGGGGAGCGGGGGGTTCGATCGGGAGGTGGGTGCGCGTGAGTTTGGTGGGGCCAGACGTGGCGGAGGATCCAAGGCAAGGATGTGACCAGGACGCGTCGAGCGATCGGGTGGGTTTCGGGAGCGAGGTGGTTGGCGGTAGGGTGGGGGTGCGGGATTAGGGTTAGATGGGGTAGTTTTTAGGGTTTGGTGGCTGTGGGCTGGGTGGCCTCCGGTTGGGCCTTCGGGCCTGGCCGTTGGCTGCCTCCCAAAAATAATATAAACTTTTTATTTAATATTTAAAAGGTGTTTGTAATTAGTTTTTAGAAAAATAAAATATCCAGATAGATCTGGGGTTTGTATTTTGAAATAAAGAAGGGGAGTATTATAAAAAACAAAATAGGATTTTGTATTATACTTTTATGACAAGGCATGCATGATGATGTCATGATGATGCACAAAACAAAAACACGACGATTTTCTAGTAGTGGATTTACTCGGGGTGCTACATCTTGTTTACCCCCCACTGCCATACCCTCAGGTGATACCGGAGTATTACCCTTGGGTACCACAGATGGAGGATCCTCTTGAGGAGAAGGGGATGATGAGCCATCCTTATCTTTAACATGTTGCTCAAGTAACTTGTGCAATTGTTTGATCTTGTTGCCCAAGGTGGAGCTCAATCTTTCTTCCAAGTTATTGAGATCATCCATGGTCACCGAGTGGATAGACGCACCATCACCTTCCCCTTCTTTGCTACCCATATACTCTTAGGCGGTAAAGCCCGAATAAAGAGCCGAGTCTTTGATACCAATTGAAAGGATCGTATGGGCACCTAGAGGGAGGGGGGTGAATAGGCGCTACTTCAAATTTTTTTGTTTTTCAAATTAGGGTTTGACAATAAAGGTAAATTCTCTAGATAATGCAACTAAGGTGAATTTACCTATATGACAAACAAGCACTAGCTAACACAACACTAAGCAAGAACAAGTAAGTAAACTGCGGTAAAGGATAGAAGTAACCAAAGTGGTGGACGCGGAGACACAAGGATTTGTTTCCCGTAGTTCCTTCCTTTTGAGGGGAAGTACGTCTATGTTTGGAGAGGGGGTGGTTTCAAACCACCAACGCCACAAGAGGCCTCCCTAGTTCTCCAATGAATCTAACCCCAACGGGATCGATCCACCTTCCACTATATCGGCAACCTTCGAGGTGGAAGTCGGCACCTTTACAACAAGTTCGGGGCACTCATCCACAACTTAATTGGAGGATTCCAAATACAAGCAAGCTGTCAAGACAATCAAAGACAAGATTGTAAGAACCAAATCTAGAACTAGGGTTTCCAAAGAAAGCACTAGAGCAATGGGGGCCTTCAAGTGAATGAGGGGGAAATGAAGATCTCTTTTGGTGAAGTAGTAGATCAAGGCCTCCTCCTTCGATTCTCCAAAGATCAAAGACTTTGGATGGTGGAGTGAAGAGATCTTGGCGATTTGGTGGCTCAAATGGAGGTAGTAGTTTTCAATGCAACGAGCACCTTGTCCCAAGGTAGGTGGAGGGGTATTTATAGCTCCCAGAGCAGATCTGACCGTTGGAACATTTAATGCAGTGGTAGTACCGGATTTGCATACGGTAGTACCGGAAAACACCGGTACTATCGGCCTGGTACCGAAAGTGCATTCATCAAAGCACATATGCCCCAGCCACCAGCGGTATCAATTTGTGGTGCTATTGCAAAGCGGTAGTACCTCCCCTGGGATACAGTACTACCGGACGCATGCGGTAGTGCCGCATTTTGATACCGTGGAGTGCAGTGGCATTTGCCAACTTGCCAAAAACTCTCTGCCGCGCTAGTTACTAAAATGCGGTACTACCGCATTTTGGTACCTAGGCGGGCAGTAGCTTTTGACAAGTTGCAAAAAGCTTCTGTCGTGCTAGGTACTAAAATGCGGTACTGCCGCATTTTAGTACCGGGGAGGGCAGTAGCTTTTGACAAGTTGCAAAAAGCTTCTGTCATGCTAGGTACTAAAATGCGGTACTACCGCTTTTTAGTACCTATCCTGGCAGAGGCTTTTTGGCAACTTGCCAAAACCTACTGCCGCGCTAGGTAGAAAAAAGCGGTACTACCACTTTTTGGTACCGCACCAGGCAGAAGGTTTGGGACAGTTTGTCCAAACACATTGCCAAACCCAGTAGCAAATGCCAGTACATCCGGTACACTGCAAACCCCTTTTTAATACAACCTGTGGTACACTTGGCAAATGATTAGTCCGATATGTGTGTTGTTATAAACACCAAAATCACTAGGGATAGGAAATGCTCTTTCAACCGATAATGGCTCCACATGCTTGGGTGATATGGAGTACTACAACAACAATAACTCCCCAAGCATGGGAGACTTCAAGAACGACAACGAAAAGCTCCTCAGGTCGCACCGACCAAGAAGGAGCATCCATCTCGAGTGCACCAAGGTCCACCATCAAATGGACAAGTTCAAGAGGGACCTACACAACTTCAAGATGCACATGGACAACGACTTCGACAAAACCATGAGCATGGTCGCCAAGACTAATGATGCTTTGCGCTCATTAGAACAACTTACAAAGAAGCGTGCCAAGGACAAGGGCCATCGTTGCGAACGTCATGTGAATGACGAAGTGCGCCACCTACATCAACCATTGACAAGGCACAACAATGACCTCCGTCGACAGCATCACAAGTCACCTTCAACTAGTATCGCCACCACAATGGCAACAAGAGCAAGCCTTCGTCCACGCCATCAAGCTTCAATGCCTACGCTTGACTTCCACGATCTCGCGAACAAAGAAAATGAAGCCCTCTACTTCACCAAGTTGGATGAGTACGGCAAGAGGGTGTCTACACTACAAGATGGAGGAAGGCAAGGCCACATATGTGATGAAGTCGATCCGAGCACCTCTCTCGACAACACCATGAGCCTACTTCCCCCACTACTACAAGATGTCCACAAGACGATCGAGCATGGGATTTTCCCTTCGACCATGGAGGAGAGCGATGAAGCCCATCGTATGGCATCCAACCTTGTAGGAGACAAGGTCAAGAATGGTGAGCATGGGATTTTCCCTTCACCAAAGGAGGCGCGTAGAGTTGAGGAAACCGACCCTACCCCTATATGCTTGAGTGATGATGTGGTACTAATCCCATGTGAGTATGAGAGCCACTTAGCCCACTTGAGTGAGATGAGTGACTCCAACTTATGTGAGATTGAGTCCTTCCACTTTGAGGGCATGAGTGATACACCGAGTGAGTTGAGAGTGGTAGTTGATAGGTCAAGTGAGACCATTTCTATTTCTAACGACTTACCCTCTACCTCTAGTGTGTTCTCTTATGTTGTGCTAGGTTCCATGGATGATGACTAATGCAGCGCTGAGTTGATGTAGGAGCTCTTCGTTGGGAACTCCAAGAGCAAGGTGTGAAGCGGCACAGCAGCAAGTTTTCCCTCAGTAAGAAACCGAGGTTATCGAACCAGTAGGAGGAAGGAAACGTCACACAGGTGTTGCAAGCAACGCAGAGACCTGCACAACGCAAACTCAAGACTTTGCCCCAATGAATCAGTGAGGTTGTCAAGCTCACCGGTTTGCTGTAACAAAGGATTAAATGTATGGTGTGGAAGATAATGGTTTGCAGCAAGTAAAAAAGTAACAATGGAAGATGTATCAATGGTAAAGATTGGACCGGGGTCCATAGTTCACTAGAGGTGCTCTCCTTAGATAAACAAAACATGGCATGAAGGGTAAACAAATTACAGCAGGGCAATTGACAGGAACTGAGCAAGGCATAACAATGCAATTACTAGTCAGAAAGATCATATGAGATTCGATTGGGCAATACAACAAGATACATACACTGCCATCCAACTACATCTATGACTAGAAGTCCACCTTCAGCTTATCATCTGAACCCCCTCCAGTATTAAGTTGCAAGCAACCGAAAACTGCTTTAAGCAAAGTTTGTGAGGTAAACAGTCCACATGTTCCATCATCACCGGCATTGCATCCGATCTCCATCTTCAAGCACGAACATGATCTATGACTAGAAGTCCACAAGTTTGTGAGGTAAACAATTCATAATATGTGATATGATATGGCCTTTCTTCTTTGTGCTTCCGATCTCCATCTTCAAGCACGAACATGATCTCCATCATCACCGGCATTGCATCAAGGTCAATGACGCTCCTTCATGGTTGTCGTCCACCGGCTTCAACTATTACAACTACTTTGAATAGACACGTGGGTCTTAACATAAATTAAAGACAACCATATGGCTCCTGCCGGTTGCTGACTTACAATAAGGAACATTGCATACATCAAATATAATCACAATCATGGCCATATCACATCACTGCACACCCCTGCAAAACAAAGTTAGACGCCTCTACTTTCTTTGCATGTTTTACGTGGTTTGGGGCTTTCAATAATTGTCTTTATAAATTACGAACATGAACCACAACATTGATACTAGTATTGTTAATCACCGTTGTAAATTGGATCTTAACTATGCTAGGAGAAACAGGCACCCGCAAAGCCACTTATGCAATACAAGTTGCATGTCAAGCGTGGAGCAAGTCTCATGAACGATGTCATGTAAGGTTAGCCCGGGCCGCTTCATCCCAACATCCCGCAAGATGCAAAGTACACAAGAAGCAATCGACAATAAAAGCATCAACGCCCATAATGACCATTGTGTTCTACTCGTGCAACAGATATACATATAGACACGGCTCGATACCCTTTGAGGGTTTCGTAGCATGGAAAACAAAAAATTTCTATCGCATACAAACAAACAAGACAAGATCTATCTACTAGATTGTAGCAACGAGTCGATGGAATAACTCACCCTCGAAGATTCCAAAGTGTTTAACGAGAGCGGATTCTCGTGGGTGATGTAGTCGTACTCTTCCCGATCTCAAGATCGCGTGAGCGATCCTTCCGCGCTGCGTTCGGAGCGCTCCCAAGGTCACCCTTGGTACTGGATAAGACCTTCCTCTCCTTGTTCCAGAGGCGGAGGTTGTAGCACTCTCCTCGCGATTCCCGGCTGACTGGCGTGGTACCGAAGTAGAGGGAGATCTCATGAGGCTTAAGCCGGAGCGAGTATGGTGGACTATGAGAGAGCCCTCGGTGTTCTAGGGTTTAGACACACCAAGGAGGGGGCTAGGCCGGCGGCTAGGTTTTCACCTAGGCGGCGGCGAGTGCCCTAGGGCCGGCGGCGGCTATGGAGGCGGCGGCTGCTTGGGGCTAGGGTTTAGAGGTGTAGGAACTTGTGTCTAGGAGGGAAGCCCTGCCCCTCCTTTTATAGGTGGAGGGGGCCGGCCAAGGGGAGGGGAGTCCCTCCCCAACTCGGCTTGGTGGTGCGCCGGCGGTGGGAGGAGGAACTCCTCCCCCAAGTCGGTTTCCACCTCCCTCTCCACTTCCCAAAAATAGCCGTTTGACTTTCAAACTTGGCGTTTGACTTTTCAAACTAGGTTTTGAATAAACCCTCTATTTTGTTCAGCGATGACACCAAGTACATGATGCAATCATACCAACTTGATATAACACATTCATGTACCCTTCCCCTCCGGAGTGCCGGACATTCCGGAACCTTCTAGAACATTCCCGATGAAAACACCGGAACCATTCCCCAACTCCGAAACGGGACTTTCCTTATATGAATCTTATTCTCCGGACCATTCCGGATCTCCTCATGATATCCCGGATCTCATCTGAGACTCCGAACAACATTCGGTCTCTTTCTCATCATTCCATAACTACTCAAACAACGTCGAATCCTTAAGTGTGTCTCCCTACGGTTCGTGAATTATGCGGACATGATCGAGACACTTCTCCAAACAATAACCAATAGAGGAATCTGGAAATTCATATGGCTCCCACATATTTCTACGATTACTTTGCGATCGAATGAACCACTTACATACGATACCAATTTCCCTTTGTCTCACGATAGTTTACTTATCCAAGATTATGATCGTCGGTATCTCTGCATACCTAGTTCAACCTCGTTACCGATAAGTACTCTTTTCTCGTTCCCGTGATATGTGATCCCTTGTGAGCCAGTCACATGCTTGCAAGCCAATTGGATGACATTTCACCGAGAGGGCCCAGAGTATATCTATCCGTCATATGGATGGACAAATCCCACTCTTGATCCATGTGTCTCAACCAATACTTTCTGAACACTCAATGCCACCTTTATAGCCACCCGATTCACGGTGTGGTGTTTGATGTCATCAAAGCATCCATCCGGTAAAGGTGATATGCATGATCTCATGGTCGAAGGAATTAGGTTACTATGTATCAGAAAGCATATAGCAATTGAACTATTAAAATGACTTGATCTTTATGCTACGCTTATCTATAGGAGTATGTCCACCATATCATTATCCTAATGATATGATCTTGTTGTTAATAACATCTCAATGTTCATGATAGGGAAACCTCAATCATTTATTAACCAACAAGCTAGTGATGTATAGAGGCTATACTAGGGACTTCAATTTAAGCTTACAAATCACACAAGTATTAATGTTTCCTTGTTAATACTATTATAGCATGAATGTAAACATTTATCATAAACACAAAGATATAATAATAACTATATTTATTATTGCCTCTAGGGCATATCTCCAACAGTCTCCCACTTGCACTAGAGTCATCTAATCTAGATTACATGGTAATATACCGAACACCCATGGCAGTTTGGTGCTGGTCATGTTTTGCCCTCGGGAGAGGTTTAGTCAACGGATCCGCCACATTCAGATCTGTGTGTACTTTGCAAATCTTTATGTCCCCATCCTGGACATGTTCTCGAATATTGTGAAAACGTAGCTTGATATGCTTCAGCTTCTTGTGTGACCTTGGTTCTTGCGCATTGGCTATGGCGCCCATGTTATCACAGTAGATAGACATTGGGTCCAGCGCACTAGGAACCACACCCAGCTCTGTAATGAACTCTTTCATCCATATTTCTTCTTGTGAAGCCTCCAAAGCAGCCATGTATTCCGATTCAGTTGAAGATCTCGCCACAACGCTTTGCTTCGCACTCCTCCATCGCTCTTGCATCATTCAAAGTAAATACGTATCCAGATTGTGATTTAGAATCATCCGGATCGGTGTTCCAACTAGCATCGGTGTAACCATTAACAACGAGTTGTTCATCACCTCCATAAGAAAGAACCATATCCTTAGTTCTTCTCAAGTACTTAAGGATGTTTTTGACCGCTGTCCAATGATCCACTCCTGGATCACTTTGATATCTGCTAGTTAAACTAACAGCATATGCAATGTCGGGTCTAGTACATAGCATGGCATACATTAGAGATCCTATGGCCGAGGCATAGGGAGTCTTACTCATCCTTTCTCTATCTTCTGCCGTTGTCGGACTTTGAGTTTTACTCAAGGTCATATTGGGCAACATGGGCAAGAACCCTTTCTTGCTATCTTCCATTCCAAACCTCTTTAGAACTTTGTCCAAATATGTACTTTGTGACAATGATATTAGGCGTCTCGATCTATTTCTATAAATCTTTATGCCTAATATGTAAGCTGCTTCGCCAAGATCCTTCATTGAAAAACTATTATTCAAATATTCCTTGACACTATTAAGAAGGTCTACATCATTCCCAATCAACAATATGTCATCTACATATAGTATTAAGAATGTTACAGAGCTCCCATTCACTTTCTTGTAAATACAAGCTTCTCCATAAGTTTGTATAAAACCAAAAAATTTGATTACCTTATGAAAACGTTGATTCCAACTTCAGGATGCTTGCTTCAATCCATAGATGGACCGTTGAAGTTTGCATACCTTGTTAGCATCTTTAGGATCGACAAAACCTTTGGGTTGCATCATATACAACTCTTCATCAATGTCTCCATTGAGGAATGCTGTTTTGACATGCATCTGCCATATCTCATAATCATAATATGCAGCGATTGCTAACATAATCCTCACAGACTTTAGCTTCGCTACAGGTGAGAAAGTCTCATTGTAGTCAACTCCTTGAATTTGTCGAAACCCTTTTGCGACAAGTCGAGCTTTATAGATGAACATTACCATCAAGATCTGTTTTCTTCTTGAAGATCCATTTGTTCTCGACGGCCTTCCGGCCATCCGGTAAGTCCACCAAAGTCCATACTTGGTTTTCGTACATGGATCCAATCTCGGATTTCATGGCTTCTTGCCATTTATTGGAATCTGGACTCATCATCGCTTCCTCATATGTCGCAGGGTCATCGGTGTTGTCCACCAACATGACACTCATAACGGGATCATACCAATCTGGAGTGGTACGAGTTCTCGTTGACCTGCGAGGCTCTATAGCAACTTCAACCGAAGTTTCATGATCATCATCATTAGCTTCCTCTCTTATTGGTGTAGGCACCACAGGAACTACTTCCGGCGCTGCGCTACTCGCAATTTCGAGAGAAGGTTCGACAACCTCGTCGAGTTCTACTTTCCTTCCTGTCACTTCTTTCGAGAGAAATTCCTTCTCTAGAAAGGATTCATTCTTGGCAACAAAGATTTTGCCCTCGGATCTATGATAGAAGGTATACCCAATAGTTTCCTTCGGGTATCCTATGAAGACGCATTTTTCCGCTTTGGGTTCAAGCTTGTCCGGCTGTAACTTATTTACATAGGCTACGCACCCCCAAACTTTAAGGAACGACAATCTAGGTTTCTTCCCAAACCATAATTCATACGGTGTCGTTTCAATGGATTTAGATGGTACCCTATTTAAAGTGAATGCGGCTGTTTCTAATGCATAACCTCAAAATGATAGCGGTAAATCTGTAAGTGACATCATAGAACGAACCATATCTAAGAGAGTTCGATTACGACGTTCGGACACACCATTACGCTGTGGTGTTCCTGGCGGTGTCAATTGTGAAAGTATTCCGCATTTCTTCAAATGCTCGCCAAACTCGTAACTTAGATATTCACCTCCACGATCAGAACGTAGAAATTTAATCTTCTTGTTACGTTGATTCTCTACCTCACTTTGAAATTCCTTAAACTTCTCGAAAGTTTCGGACTTATGTTTCATGAAATAGATATACCCATATCTACTCAAGTCATCCGTGAAGGTAAGAACATAACGATAACCACCGCGTGATGCTACACTCATTGGACCACACACATCGGTATGTATGATTTCCAATAAGTCCGTAGCTCGCTCCATCATACCAGAAAATGGAGTCTTAGTCATTTTACCCATCAGACATGCTTCGCATCTTTCAAGTGATTCGAAATCAAGTGATTCAAGAAGTCCATCGGAATGGAGTTTCTTCATACGCTTCACTCCAATGTGACCAAGACGACAGTGCCACATATAGGTCGAGTTATCGCTCGATTTCAAACGTTTAGCCTCAATGTTATTAATATGTGTATTTCCACTATCGAGATTCAATAAGAATAGACCATCTATCAAAGGTGCATGTGCATAAAACATATTACTCATATAAATCGAACAACCATTATTCTCGGATTTAAACAAGTAACCGTCTCGCAATAAACAAGATCTCGATATAATGTTCATGCTTAACGCAGGCACCAAATAACAATTATTTAAGTATAAAACTAATCCCGATGGTAGATGAAGGGGTAGCGTGCCGACCGCGATCACATCAACCTTTGATCCGTTTCCCACGCGCATCGTCACCTCGTTCTTCGCTAGCTTCCGTTTATTCTGCAGCACCTGTTTCGAGTTACAAATATGAGCAACCAAACCAGTATCAAATACCCAGGCACTACTACGAGTACTAGTGAGATACACATCAATAACATGTATATCGGATATACCTTTCTTCTTGATGTTGCCGTTCTTCAAATCCGCCAAGTACTTTGGGCAATTCCGCTTCCAGTGACCTTCTCCCTTGTAGTAAAAGCACTCAGTATCAGGCTTAGGTCCAGCCTTGGTCTTCTTCGTCGGCGTGGTAACTTTCTTACCACCCTTCTTGAAGTGTACCTTCTGCTTAGACTTGCCTTTCTTGAATTTGGTGGTCTTATTGACCAACAACACTTGGTGCTCTTTCTTGATCTCCACTTCTGCAGATTTCAACATGGCAAAGAGTTCTGGCAACGTCTTGTTCATGTTCTGCATGTTGTAGTTCATCACAAAGTTCTTGTAACTTGGTGGTAGTGATTGGAGGACACGGTAAATCCCCAAAGCATTAGGAATCACTATACCCAAGCTTTGAAGTTTGTTTGGGGGCCCAGACATCTTAAGCACATGCTCACTGACGGAGCTGCCCTCTTCCATCTTGCAGTTAAAGAACTTTTCAGAAGCCTCATAGCTTTCAATTGCCGCATGAGTCTCAAAGATCAATTTGAGATCCTCGACAATATCATATGGGTCTGAATTCTCAAACCTTTTCTGAAGCTCCGATTCTAAACCATACAAGATAACACACTGAACTGTGGAGTACTGAGTCTTCCGAGTGAGGTAAACATTCTTTACTTCATCGGCAGCATCAGCTGAGTGGGTCACCAATGGTGCATCCAAAGACATAGGTCAAATTACTTGTGAGGACAATCCTCAAATTATGGAACCAATCATAAAGCTGCTTCCATTGTTTTTCAACTTTTCTTTCTCTAGGAACGCATTAAAATTGATGGTAGGGGCTGCCATTGATCTACAACATATTTGCAATAGTTTAGACTAAGTTTATGACAAATTGAGTTCAAAATAACAAAATTAATCTAGGTGAACTACCACTCAAAACAACATCCCTCACATTGTTTTAGTGATCACACGAACCAAATCCACCATATCAACACCGATCATCACGAGAGTTGATATAGTTTCAATGGCGAACAATCGACATGTTCATCATATCTACTATATGATTCATGCTTTACCTTTCGGCGATCCGTGTTCCGAGACCATGTCTGTACATGCTAGGCTCGTCAAGATCAAACCTTAGTTTCCGCATGAGCAAATATGGCTTGCTCACGTTGTATACACTTGCGGAATCTAACACACCCGATCATCACGTGGTGCTTCGAAACAACAAGCTTTAGCAACGGTGCTAACTAAGGGTGAACACTTTATGATTTGAAATTCATGTGCATGAGGGATCATCTTATAATGCTACCATCGTCTACTAAGCAATACAAGATGCATAAAGGATTAACATCACATGCAATTCATAATATGTGATATGATATGGCCTTTCTTCTTTGTGCTTCCGATCTCCATCTTCAAGCACGAACATGATCTCCATCATCACCGGCATTGCATCAAGGTCAATGACGCTCCTTCATGGTTGTCGTCCACCGGCTTCAACTATTACAACTACTTTGAATAGACACGCGGGTCTTAACATAAATTAAAGATAACCATATGGCTCCTTCCGGTTGCCGACTTACAATAAGGAACATTGCATACATCAAATATAATCACAATCATGGCCATATCACATCACTGCACACCCCTGCAAAACAAAGTTAGACGCCTCTACTTTCTTTGCATGTTTTACGTGGTTTGGGTCTTTCAATAAGTGTCGTTCTAACTTACGAACATGAACCACAACATTGATACTAGTATTGTTAATCACCCGTTGTAAATTGGATCTTAACTATGCTAGGAGAAACAGGCACCATAAAGCCACTTATGCAATACAAGTTGCATGTCAAGCGTGGAGCAAGTCTCATGAACGATGTCATGTAAGGTTAGTCCGGGCGCTTCATCCCAACATACCAAGATGCAAAGTACACAAGAAGCGATCGACAATAAAACATCAACGCCCATAATGACCATTGTGTTCTACTGGCAGCAGATCTACATATAGACACGGCTCGATACCCTTTGTAGGGTTTTGTAGCATGGAAAACAAAAATTTCTATCGCATACAAACAAACAAGCCAAGATCTATCTACTAGATTGTAGCGAGTTGATGGAATAACTCACCCTCAAGATTCCAAAGTGTTTAACGAGCGGATTCTCGTGGGTGATGTAGTAAATACTCTTCCGATCTCAAGATCGCGTGACGATCCTTCGGCGCTGCGTTCCGCAGCGCTCCGCAGCCGTCACACGCTCAGATTTTCGACAAAGACCGTCCTCTCCTTGTTCCAGAAAGGCGGAGGTTGTAGCACTCTCCTCGCGATTCAAAGACAACTGGCGTGGCAGGAGTAGAGGGGAGATCTCGCAGGGCTTCGCCTTAAGCCATAGCGAGTATGGTGGACTATGAGAGAGCCCTCGATGTTCTAGGGTTTAGACACACCAAGGAGGGGGCTAGGCCGGCGGATAGGGTTTCACCTAGGTGGCGGCGAGTGCCCTAGGGCCGGCGGCGGCTATGGAGGCGGCGGCGGCTTGGGGCTAGGGTTTAGAGGTGTAGGAACTTGTGTCTAGGAGGGGAGCCCTGCCCCTCCTTTTATAGGTGGAGGGGGTCGGCCAAGGGGAGGGGAGTCCCTCCCCAACTCGGCTTGTGGTGCGGCGGTGGGAGGAACTCCTCCCCCAAGTCGGTTTCCACCTCCCTCTCCACTTCCCAAAAATAGTCGTTTGACTTTCAAACTTGGCGTTTGACTTTTCAAACTACGATTTGAATAAACCCTCTATTTTGTTCAGAGATGACACCATGTACATGATGCAATCATACCAACTTGATATAACACATTCATGTACCCTTCCCCTCTGGAGTGTCGGACATTCCGGAACCTTCTAGAACATTCCCGATGAAAACACCGGAACCATTCCCCAACTCCGAAACGGGACTTTCCTTATATGAATCTTATTCTCCGGACCATTCCGGATCTCCTCGTGATATCCCGGATCTCATCCGAGACTCCGAACAACATTCGGTCTGTTTCTCATCATTCCATAACTACTCAAACAACGTCGAATCCTTAAGTGTGTCTCCCTACGGTTCGTGAATTATGCGAACATGATCGAGACACTTCTCCAAACAATAACCAATAGAGGAATTTGGAAATTCATATGGCTCCCACATATTTCTACGATTACTTTGCGATCAAATGAACCACTTACATACGATACCAATTTCCCTTTGTCTCACGATAGTTTACTTATCCAAGATTATGATCGTCGGTATCTCTGCATACCTAGTTCAACCTCGTTACCGATAAGTACTCTTTTCTCGTTCCCGTGATATGTGATCCCTTGTGAGCCAGTCACATGCTTGCAAGCCAATTGGATGACATTTCACCGAGAGGGCCCAGAGTATATCTATCCGTCATATGGATGGACAAATCCCACTCTTGATCCATGTGTCTCAACCAATACTTTCTGAACACTCAATGCCACCTTTATAGCCACCCAGTTACGGTGTGGTGTTTGATGTCATCAAAGCATCCATCCGGTAAAGGTGATATGCATGATCTCATGGTCGAAGGAATTAGGTTACTATGTATCAGAAAGCATATAGCAATTGAACTATTAAAATGACTTGATCTTTATGCTACGTTTATCTATAGGAGTATGTCCAGCATATCATTATCCTAATGATATGATCTTGTTGTTAATAACATCTCAATGTTCATGATAGGGAAACCTCAATCATTTATTAACCAACAAGCTAGTGATGTATAGAGGCTATACTAGGGACTTCAATTTAAGCTTACAAATCACACAAGTATTAATGTTTCCTTGTTAATACTATTATAGCATGAATGTAAACATTTATCATAAACACAAAGATATAATAATAACTATATTTATTATTGCCTCTAGGGCATATCTCCAACACATTCGATCGCAAAGTAATCGTAGAAATATGTGGGAGCCATATGAATTTCCAGATTCCTCTATTGGTTATTGATCGGAGAAGTGTCTCGATCATGTCCGCATAATTCACGAACCGTAGGGAGACACACTTAAGGATTCGATGTTGTTGAGTAGTTACGGAATGATGAGTAAGAGACCAAATGTTGTTCGGAGTCTCAGATGGGATCCGCGATATCACGAGGAGATCCGGAATGGTCCGGAGAATAAGATTCATATAAGGAAAGTCCTATTTCGGAGTTGGGGAATGATTCTGGTGTTTTCACCGAGAATGTTCTAGAAGGGTCCGGAAGGTCCGGCACTCCGGAGGGGAAGGGTACATGAATGTGTCATGACAATATGGAATGGTTGCATCATGTACTAGGCCACTTGGCTGGGCAAAATAAAGAGAGAAATCAAATCCTAGTTTGAAAGGCAAACGCCAATTTGAAAAAGTCAAACGGCAAGTTTGCTTGGTGGAGGGAGAGTAGGAAACCTACTTCGGGAGGAAGTCTTCTCCCTCCACCCGCCGTCCAAGGAGGAGGAGTTGGAGGAGGACTCCCTCCTCCCAAGCCGCACCCTCCCACCTATATAAGGAGGGGTAGGGCTGCCCCTCTCCCACACACCTCAAACCCTAGCCCCAGGCGCCACCACCTGCTGCTGCCGCCGCCTAGGGACTCCTCCCAAGTCGCTGACTAGGGTTTCCCCAAACCCTAGCCGCCGGCTACACCTCTCCCCTTGGTGCTTCTAAACCCTAGATCGCCAAGGCACCTCTCTTGCTCCACCATACTCGCTCCGGCTTAAGGCGAAGCCCTGCGAGATCTCCTCTACTAGGTACCACGTCGTCCGTCTTGGAATCGTGAGGAGAGTGATACAACCTCCGCCTCTTTGGAACAAAGGATAGGAAGGTATTCATCAGTAATTAACGTGTGACCAATCTGAAGCGTTGGAACGCAGCCTTGGAAGGATCGTCTACGCGATCTTGAGATCGGCAAGAGTACTACTACATCACCCACGAGAATCTGCTCTCCTTAACCGCTTTGGAATCTTCGAGGGTGAGTTCCTCTATCGACTCATTGCTACAATCTAGTGGATAGATATTGGCTTGTTTTTTTGCATGCGGTAGAAATTTTTTGTTTTCCATGCTACGAACCCCTACAGTGGTATTAGAGCCCTGTCTATATGTAGATCTGTTGCACGAGTAGAACACAATGGTCATTATGGGCGTTGATGCTTTTGTTGTCGATTGCTTCTTGTGTACTTTGCATCTTGCGAGATGGTGGGATGAAGAGGCCCGGGCTAACCTTACATCACATCGTTCATGAGACTTGCTCCACGCTTGACATGCAACTTGTATTGCATAAGTGGCTTTGCGGGTGCCTGTTTCTCCCAACATAGTTAAGATTCAATTTACAACGGGTGATTGACAATACTAGTATCAATGTTGTGGTTCTTGTTCGTAAGTTAGAACAACACTTATTGAAAGCCCCAAACCACGTAAAACATGCAAAGAAAATTAGAGGCGTCTAACTTTGTTTTGCAGGGGTGTGATGTGATGTGATATGGCCATGATTGTGATTATATTTGATGTATGCAATGTTCCTTATTGTAAGTTGGCAACCGGCAGGAGCCATATGGTTATCTTTAAATTCTGTTAAGACCCGCGTGTCTATTCAAAGTAGTTGTAATAGTTGAAGCTGGTGGACGACAACCATGAAATGGCGCCATTGACCTTGACGCTACGCCGGTGATGATGGAGATCATGTTCGTGCTTGAAGATGGAGATCAGAAGCACAATGTCACATCCCAAGATTTTCCAAATCTTGTAATGTGAAAAATAAATGAATAAAATAAAACTTTGTTGATTTTCAGGGTGAGAAGAAACTTTTTGAATCCATTTGGAAACTTTCAAAACCTATTTGGATCAAATAAATCCTAAAGGGATTTGAAAAGTTAAATAAACAAGAAACTTAAAAATATTTCAAATTTCTATTTTGGATCCTTTAATAAAAAGGATTTGGTTTTCAAAAGAAAAGGTGGATTTATAAATAAAGATTATTTTCTAAAGCCAAATTAAAACTTGGCCAAGCTTTTGAAATAAAATGTTTTGTTTTGATTAAAAATAGTAAAGGTTTATTTAAATAAAATAATAAGGATTTAATATCCAATTTTATTTAAATAAAAGGTTTTACCATTTTAATTAAAACATCAAAACTTATTAAATTATTTTAAATAAGTTTTCCAAGTATTTTATATTCTCAAATAAAACCTACTGAAGTGTTTTTGGTTTATTTTAGATTTCAAAATAAAGTTTTTAATAAAACAAATCCTATTTGATTTAATGACTAAGGTCCATTTTATTTAATTATTAATGGACCTAAAAAAATGTTATATTGTTTTAAACACGTTTTCCAAGTATCTTTTATTTTCAAATAAAACCTACTGATTTGGTTTTGAAAATATTTAGTTTTCAAATGGAGATTTTATTAAATAAATCAAAACCTATTTTGAATTAATAATCAAGGTCTATTTTATAATTAAATAGATCCTAAAAAGAATAAAATTAGTTTATTTTATTTTTGGGTTTGGTTTATGTTGTTAAACAGAACCAAAACTCATTACAAGAGTGGTGAATGTTTGAATTGTTTGAATGTTTGTTTTGTTGTTTGAATTGTGAATTGGTTTTCAAAACAGAAATAGAATTGGAAAAATAAAAAGGTTTCAGACAGAAAAAATAGAGCAAAACGACCCAGCCCAGCTAAAGCCCATCCCAGCCCAGCAGCCCACCTCCCTCCCCCAGCGAATCGTTATTTTTCTCACTCAGGAACTTAACCGCTAAGTCGCTGACGACTGGACCCCACACTCGCGCTCTCTCTCTCGCAGACAGCCAGGACCCACCCCCTGCTGTTCATCGTCCTCACTCGCAGCGACCAGTTCTTCCCCGTTTCTGGTAGTGATTCCGCGGCTTCAATTCGCCTTAACGCGGCCACATTTACTCGCTTTGATCACGCAAGCTTAAACGCGTACCTCTCCTCTCCATTTCCCCTCTGTCACCCCGCATTAGCATGCCCCCAGGCCGTCCTGATTCTTCTCCGAACCTCACTGCCACCGACGAGCTTTTCCCTCGATTCCGGCTGTGTCTTGCCACCCCTCGTCTCCTTGACCACACTCGCATACACCCCAAGCCCTGGCGGACCTTTCTGCAGCCGCAGCTCGCTCGCGCGCGTCCCTGAGCGTCGACAACGTCACCCCGAGCCAGCGCCGCCGTCTGTCTTCAACTGCGGCGACGTCTCCCCGGTAAACCAGACCTCCCCTCTTTTCCCCGTGGACACGATGATGATCGCCATGCTCTTGTGAACCTAACAGTGTCTCCCTTTTGTCCTAGTGTGCCCCCCATCCTCGCCCTCGACGACCTCCAGAGCCGCCCGAGGCCCAGCTCATCTCCGGCGAGCAATTAAGGACAGTCACGTGCGCCCCTTCGCCAGCCAGTGCCACCTTGAGCTTCCCCACGACCCTGCGATCACGGTGAGCCTCTCCTTCTCTTCTCTCGCTTCCTAGAATGGCCAGACCACCTCGGACAGAGTGTGCGCCGCCAGTCGTCGCCGCCAGCGCCGCCAGTTTCTGGTCAATGCACTGAGAGCCGTCAGATCCAGATTGGAGCGATAGGATAGTTTCACTTAAACGAAAGGGTATGTGATGATCTGAGCCGCACATGCCCCTTTTAATCATGTGGTCTGTATCGCTCGATCCACACGAATCGGTACCGCCCAATAAGAAATAGCCCTGTAGTTGATTTAAAAGACAGATTTGATCTATTAGATTTCCAATTTTGTAAATTGCATAACTTTTGATCCAGACGTCCAAAATTTGCAAATTTTATATCATTGGAATCAGTGGAACAATCCCTAGCCAACCATGCCTTTTGTTTAGTAAAATGCTTCTGAAAAAATGGTTGTTTTTGCAGAAACTTTTGTATGATTGTTTAGATTGTGAAAATTGTTTAAAAATGAATTTGGGGATAAAATCTTTGGCAACTGGATTGATTTGAACCTACTGACCATGGGAAACACTTTGTGGTTTCAAAAATGTATTTGGTGAAACAAAATAATGATTCTTTGATTTAAAACCATTTCTAGTCAAATAGAAATGTGGTTTATTTATTAAAAATGGTTTTTGAAGAAAACCTTTGGGAAAAGTTTTGTTTTAAACTCTCTGACCCTAAACACCAAGTTTTATGGTTTGAAAACATATTTGGTGAACCCTATAGGTTAATGCCTTAGTAAAAATATTTCTACACCACATAAAATGATACTTGTTTTGAAAATGGTTTAGGAAGTGAAACCTCTTGCAATTGACTTTGCCATTTTACAAAATGACCATTAGGTGTACCCAAATGTTTATGACCCATTAGGAACCACTTTTTCAAACAAAACAAAGCTTGTCATGCTTGCATGCATTACTTTGACTTTGTTATTTTATGTGTTGTTTTGCTTGATTGGTAGATTGAGTTTGTGCCTTGCTTGATTGATTTGTAGTGTCTTGAAGAGTGTGATTGTTACAAGGACAAGGAATGAACCTATACTCTACCAAAAAGGCAAGTGATGCTTCATACTTTTGTCCCATTACTTTCACTATGCATTAGTGTTTTTTCTAAGTAAACTTGCATGGAATTTTGCTAAGTATAAACCTTGCTATAGAAAAACCTAGTAGATGAAACCTTAGTAGGAAAATTCCTAAGTTAAGATTCCTACTACTATCAAGCTTAGCTTAGCTAATAGAAAACAAGGGTGGAATATATATTCACACTATGGAAAATTTCTAAGTCTGAGGACTTGTGTTTTGTTTAATAAAACAACTAAGTTAATGAATCACCTGGGTGGAATGGTAATTGCTTGGTGGATTTTGGTTGAGTGGTTCACAAGGCCCATGTCTATGGTTTACCTTGTGTATCTCACTTGTGGATGGCCACCCAGGAACAAAGATATTTGAGATGTCAAATGTTGAGAAGCTTCAAGTGCAGCCACTTGGCATTATGGGCTCTGCTTGGATCATATAGGTTGCAAGAACTTAGCCATATGGATAGTGGGTGGTAGAGTTTGATAGGTTGGAACGCGTCCATTTTGGTCTAAGGGAAGGCTTCTGAAAGATCTTGTCTTGGGAAACCAAGTCTTGTGGGGAAAGTGCACCACCTCTACAGAGTGTAAAATCTAAGTACTTAGCCATGTCCCTGGTAAAGGACAATTTGAGCATCAAGACATGGAAGCAATCAAGAATCTCATCATTCAAATTTCTAAGTTAAAAACTTGTGGTTTGAACAAGGGTTAAAGGATCTTCAATCTTTGATTTGAGAAAAATGATTTTGACAAGCTAAAACTTAGTGTTTTCAAAATGATAAGGAAAATCTATTTTGAGCAATGCAAGCCTCAACTCCACTTAGCCAAATGCATATAGATGATAGACTCCACTATACTACCATAGTATCACTTGCCAATACAATTCAAATGTATTGACCCTTGTGGCTGTAACTTGTCATGTTGCAGGTTTGATTGATTTAGTGAAGTGTGTTGATTAGGATTACAAAGTCTACAACCAACATGTCTGCTTGTGGCACTTTGAAGATGAAGGACCCCATGCTTATAGATATTCTGCTGCAATGTAATGTAATAGCCAAATGAGCTATGTAAGATGTAATAAAATTATGTTATTCCTGGTTATAAAGTTGTATTATGACCTTTGTTTCTTGATATTACATCTTAACTGTGGATGCTAGCTATTGATCCAGGGACTAGCATTGTAAACACAGGGGACTCCACCTTATATTGTTTAAAGGTTGGGACACTCCCTCTACAGATGGTATCAGAGCATTGTGTTGCCTGTAGGATTTGTAACCCTAGGATTGGACAAAACCCCTTAGAAAAATAGGAGTGTATTTGTTCCAAAACTTATTTACAAACAATCTTGTAAAGTCTTTCCTCAACCATTTTTGGTTTTAACTCTACACCTCTTCTATTTCAAACTTGATGGACAAACCTACCCCATGGCCAAAGACTACACCATGTGCAAAAGACTTCTTCAATATCATCAACTCTAATGACTTCAACTTCTTCAACTCTAATGACTTCAACATCTTCAGCATATTCATCAAGGAACTTCAACCATGGTTGTCACTAAGGACAAGTGAGACAAGAAATCTTGCTCAGGATTTGGAGACTAAGGAAACACAACTTAGAAGGAGCCATCAACACCTTTGAAGTATTTGTGACCAAGAGTTTTTTCCAAGGAAACTATGATCTCATGCAAGAAGAATCAACCAAGAAGGAAGGAAGGATCACAAGTGAACCATATAGATGGACCACCATATTTTAGTTAAGTCAAACACACCAACTTATGTGGTGAAACAAAAATATTTTTGTTGCCTAAGTATGTACTTGAACTTTGTTGTTTGAGTGGAATGTTTGTTTGTAAATGCTTGCACATTGCTTGAGTGAATTGTAATGTGTGTGATTAGAAATATTTCCTTAAGAAATATCTTGTCTATTCTAATCCTCAATCAACCCAAAAAGATGACTACTCCAAGAGACTCCAACATCAAGGTTGATTACAACAACACCAACCAAGAGGACAACATGAGAGAACTTATAGCAACTCAAAACCAATTGAGTCAAGAGACAACTCAGCTTTTAGCCAACAACAATGGACTAGACCCAGCCATACAAAGGATTTTGAAACTTCAATCCCAATTGTTGCAAGGATTGGTTACTCAAATGATCAACATGGGAGAATTTTTTTCCCAAAGAGCTAATGACAACAAGGATGACAAAGATGCTAATCTAGAAGGAACCCAAGCTAGCAATATTTTTAGAGACAAGGATCATGCATCCAAGGAACATGAAGATCAATGCCCGAAGAAGAGAGAAAGATTTTCCACCTATGAAGAACATGAACTAGAAGAACTCCTAGCTTTGGAGAGACCCAAGAAGAAGAAGAAATGCCCCAACCCTAACAAGAAGGATAATACTCAAGTGCAATGTTACAATTGCAAAGAGATGGGACACTATGCCAATGAATGCCCAGAAAAGAAGAAGAATCAAAGAAACAAACAAGAGGCAATGATACCAAAGGAAAAGAAAGATATCAGCCAAGTGATGTGTTTCAAATGCAAGGAACTAGGCCACTATGTAAACTTCTGTCCAGGAAAGAGGAAGCGTAAGATAAACCAACCTATAAATGATCTCAGCCTTGTCACATGTTTCAAGTGTGGAAGCAAAGGACACTATGCAGAAGGTTGCCCAGAGAAGTTTCCCCAGGATCCCAAGCAAGCCAAGATGTAAACTAGTTGGAAAATTTTTAAGGGTGGTAGTACCCTAGTTGTTTTGAGCCTATTTGTAACCCTAGCCTCCCCAAATCTCGAGACGAGATTTATTTTAAGGGTGGTAGCCTGTCACATCCCAAGATTTTCCAAATCTTGTAATGTGAAAAATAAATGAATAAAATAAAACTTTGTTGATTTTCAGGGTGAGAAGAAACTTTTTGAATCCATTTGGAAACTTTCAAAACCTATTTGGATCAAATAAATCCTAAAGGGATTTGAAAAGTTAAATAAACAAGAAACTTAAAAATATTTAAAATTTCTATTTTGGATCCTTTAATAAAAAGGATTTGGTTTTCAAAAGAAAAGGTGGATTTATAAATAAAGATTATTATATAAAGCCAAATTAAAACTTGGCCAAGCTTTTGAAATAAAATGTTTTGTTTTGATTAAAAATAGTAAAGGTTTATTTAAATAAAATAATAAGGATTTAATATCCAATTTTATTTAAATAAAAGGTTTTACCATTTTAATTAAAACATCAAAACTTATTAAATTATTTTAAATAAGTTTTCCAAGTATTTTATATTCTCAAATAAAACCTACTGAAGTGTTTTTGGTTTATTTTAGATTTCAAAATAAAGTTTTTAATAGAACAAATCCTATTTGATTTAATGACTAAGGTCCATTTTATTTAATTATTAATGGACCTAAAATAAAATGTTATATTGTTTTAAACAAGTTTTCCAAGTATCTTTTATTTTCAAATAAAACCTACTGATTTGGTTTTGAAAATATTTAGTTTTCAAATGGAGATTTTATTAAATAAATCAAAACCTATTTTGAATTAATAATCAAGGTCTATTTTATAATTAAATAGATCCTAAAAAGAATAAAATTAGTTTATTTTATTTTTGGGTTTGGTTTATGTTGTTAAACAGAACCAAAACTCATTACAAGAGTGGTGAATGTTTGAATTGTTTGAATGTTTGTTTTGTTGTTTGAATTGTGAATTGGTTTTCAAAACAGAAATAGAATTGGAAAAAAGAAAAAGGTTTCAGACAGAAAAAATAGAGCAAAACGACCCAGCCCAGCTAAAGCCCATCCCAGCCCAGCAGCCCACCTCCCTCCCCCAGCGAACCGTTATTTTTCTCACTCAGGAACTTAACCGCTAAGTCGACGATGGACCCACACTCGCTCTCTCTCATGAGACAGGACCCACCCCTGTTCATCGTCCTCACTCGGCGACCAGTTCTTCCCGTTTAAGCAGTGATTCGCGGCTTGAATTACTTTAACGCGGCCACATTTACTCGCTTTGATCACGCAAGCTTAAACGCGTACCTCTCCTCTCCACTTCCCCTCTGTCACCCCGCATTAGCATGCCCCCAGGCCGTCCTGATTCTTCTCCGAACCTCACTGCCACCGACGAGCTTTTCCCTCAATTCCGGCCGTGTCTTGCCACCCCTCGTCTCCTTGACTACACTCGCATACACCCCAAGCCCTGGCGGACCTTTCTGCAGCCGCAGCTTTCGCCGTAGCGTCTCCGGCGTGAACAACGTCTCCCCGGTAAACCAGACCTCCCCTCTTTTCCCCGTGGGCACGATGATGATCGCCATGCTCTTGTGAACCTAACAGTGTCTCCCTTTTGTCCTAGTGTGCCCCCCATCCTCGCCCTCGACGACCTCCAGAGCCGCCCGAGGCCCAGCTCATCTCCGGCGAGCAATTAAGGATGATCACGTCGCCTTCGCCAGTGCCACCTTGAGCTTCCCCGACCCTGCGATCACGGTGAGCCTCTCCTTCTCTTCTCGCTTCCTAGAATGGCGGACCACCTCGGACGGGCGTCGGCCGATGCCGCCCGGCGCCGCCGATTTCGTCAAGGCCGTCAGATCCAGATTGGAGTGATAGGATAGTTTCACTTAAACGAAAGGGTATGCGATGATCTGAGCTGCACATGCCCCTTTTAATCCCGTGGTCTGTATCGCTCGATCCACACGAATCGGTACCGCCCAATAAGAAACAGCCACGTAGCCTGTAGTTGATTTAAAAGACAGATTTGATCTATTAGATTTCCAATTTTGTAAATTGCATAACTTTTGATCCACACGTCCAAAATTTGCAAATTTTATATCATTGGAATCAGTGGAACAAGCCCTAGCCAACCGTGCCTTTTGTTTAGTAAAATGCTTCTAGAAAAATGGTTGTTTTTGAAGAAACTTTTGTATGATTGTTTAGATTGTGAAAATTTTTTAAAAATGAATTTGGGGATAAAATCTTTGGCAATTGGATTGATTTGAACCTACTGACCATGGGAAACACTTTGTGGTTTCAAAAATGTATTTGGTGAAACAAAATAATGATTCTTTGATTTAAAACCATTTCTAGTCAAATAGAAATGTGGTTTATTTATTAAAAATGGTTGTTGAAGAAAACCTTTGGGAAAAGTTTTGTTTTAAACTCTCTGACCCTAAACACCAAGTTTTATGGTTTGAAAACATATCTGGTGAACCCTATAGGTTAATGCCTTAGTAAAAATATTTCTACACCACATAAAATGATACTTGTTTTGAAAATGGTTTAGGAAGTGAAACCTCTTGCAATTGACTTTGCCATTTTACAAAATGACCATTAGGTGTACCCAAATGTTTATGACCCATTAGGAACCACTTTTTCAAACAAAACAAAGCTTGTCATGCTTGCATGCATTACTTTGACTTTGTTATTTTATGTGTTGTTTTGCTTGATTGGTAGATTGAGTTTGTGCCTTGCTTGATTGATTTGTAGTGTCTTGAAGAGTGTGATTGTTACAAGGACAAGGAGTGAACCTATACTCTACCAAAAAGGCAAGTGATGCTTCATACTTTTGTCCCATTACTTTCACTATGCATTAGTGTTTTTTCTAAGTAAACTTGCATGGAATTTTGCTAAGTATAAACCTTGCTATAGAAAAACCTAGTAGATGAAACCTTAGTAGGAAAATTCCTAAGTTAAGATTCCTACTACTATCAAGCTTAGCTTAGCTAATAGAAAACAAGGGTGGAATATATATTCACACTATGGAAAATTTCTAAGTCTGAGGACTTGTGTTTTGTTTAATAAAACAACTAAGTTAATGAATCACCTGGGTGGAATGGTAATTGCTTGGTGGATTTTGGTTGAGTGGTTCACAAGGCCCATGTCTATGGTTTACCTTGTGTATCTCACTTGTGGATGGCCACCCAGGAACAAAGATATTTGAGATGTCAAATGTTGAGAAGCTTCATGTGCAGCCACTTGGCATTATGGGCTCTGCCTGGATCATATAGGTTGCAAGAACTTAGCCATATGGATAGTGGGTGGTAGAGTTTGATAGGTTGGAACGCGTCCATTTTGGTCTAAGGGAAGGCTTCTGAAAGATCTTGTCTTGGGAAACCAAGTCTTGTGGGGAAAGTGCACCACCTCTGCAGAGTGTAAAATCTAAGTACTTAGCCATGTCCCTGGTAAAGGACAATTTGAGCATCAAGACATGGAAGCAATCAAGAATCTCATCATTAAAATTTCTAAGTTAAAAACTTGTGGTTTGAACAAGGGTTAAAGGATCTTCAATCTTTGATTTGAGAAAAATGATTTTGACAAGCTAAAACTTAGTGTTTTCAAAATGATAAGGAAAATCTATTTTGAGCAATGCAAGCCTCAACTCCACTTAGCCAAATGCATATAGATGATAGACTCCACTATACTACCATAGTATCACTTGCCAATACAATTCAAATGTATTGACCCTTGTGGCTGTAACTTGTCATGTTGCAGGTTTGATTGATTTAGTGAAGTGTGTTGATTAGGATTACAAAGTCTACAACCAACATATGCACTTTGTGGCACTTTGAAGATGAAGGACCCCATGCTTATAGATATTCTGCTGCAATGTAATGTAATAGCCAAATGAGCTATGTAAGATGTAATAAAATTATGTTATTCCTGGTTATAAAGTTGTATTATGACCTTTGTTTCTTGATATTACATCTTAACTGTGGATGCTAGCTATTGATCCAGGGACTAGCATTGTAAACACAGGGGACTCCACCTTATATTGTTTAAAGGTTGGGACACTCCCTCTACACACAAGAAGAAAGGCCATATCATATCACATATTATGAATTGCATGTGATGTTAATCCTTTATGCATATTGTATTGCTTAGTTAACAACGGTAACATTATAAGATGATCCATCAAGCACACAAATTTCAAGTTTTAAAGTGTTCATCCTTAGTAAGCACCGTTGATAAAGCTCGTTGTTTCGAAGCACCACGTGATGATCGGGTGTGTTAGATTCTGCGAGTGTATACAACATGAGCAAGCCAGATTTGCTCATGCGGAAGCTAAGGTTTGATCTTGACGGGCCTAGCATGTACAGACATGGTCTCGGAACATGGAATACCGAAAGGTAAAGCATGAGTCATATAGTAGATATGATGAACATATTGATTGTTCGCCATTGAAGCTACATCAACTCTCGTGATGATCGGTTTTGATGTGGTGGATTTGGTTTGTGTGATCACTAAAACAATGTGAGGGATATTGTTTTGAGTGGGAGTTCAACAGAAATATGATTAAAAGTTGAACACTATTTATCATAAATTAAATCAAAGTGAATTTGCATAATTGTTGTAGTCATTGGCATCCGTTTACCACCTTGCGCTTAGTTATAATTGAGATGATAGAACTATAGAATTCTGGTTAGTTACTTTCTACTGGTATCGTATTGTTTTGAAGTGTTAATCTAAAGTTTAAAAGTCCTATTGCAAACTTTCAGTAAGTTCCGGTTACTCCATGAAGTTTAATAATTGGTATTAAATCAAGAGTGACAATTCCAAGTGTTGGTGTATGAGTATCATGTTTGTCTCCATGATTCTTGATATTCAAAGGATTGTCTTAATATCAAGGTTATCTAGGATCTGAAAGAGTTGTTTCAGAAACCATGATGTGTGGAAGATATTGTGATATATGAAATGAAGTTTTGGTTGTAACATGATAGAGTATAATATGGCAAAATTCATGTTCTCATATTTGATGAGAATTTGCAAAAGGTTGGAGACACTGGTCGTCTTAATTCTCCAAAAGGTTTTGAAGAGCAACATTATACTCGCGATTCACCATTATAAGTTAAAAGTAGATTGATCATGGATAATTCCATGATAAGGGTGAATATTTGATGTATGTAAAATGTTTACTACACCAAGAGATTACTAAAGAAAGGAATTTGAAAGAACACCAAACATTTGATGATGGTGATCTATTTCAAAGTGCAAGTCCAAAGACATTGGTATTTTACTATACATGCTTTGGACTATGTGTCATGTATATGGCTCCACTATTGATGTTGATAGATTCTTTCAAACGGAAAAGGAAATACTGTAAGAGATTCTCATAAATATATGGCAGAAAAGAAAAGACTAGAATTGTTCAGCTTAAGTATATAGATGATATACATGTTATGGCTATATTCTTTGCTTATTAAACAATGTGGTTCTTAAGTATTCGATACTAAATTTGTTGGTATGAATCATCATACAAAACAACAGAATTCATGAGCTACAATGGCCTAAGTAACTAGCAAAAGAATATGTGATGATGTTCATCGAGAACAAATAAAGGGTTATTGTGTTGCTCGTTAAACATCAAATCTTGCCTTCAAGATTTGTTTTATCAGGTATTATGAGAACAAAAGGGTTGTTCAATTAATTGCCGCAATCCATAAAAGATGGATGATTTACAAATCTCGTTGGATAAATCACATCCATAAAACTAGTGCTAAAAATGTCGAAAGACAAATTGATTGAAAGATCACTTAGGAAGTGACATCGCTGTTTAAATTATATTGGAAAGAAAACATGAAGAAACTCCATGTGGATGGAATTTTGGAGTCTTTTTGATTTTTTATCAAATGACGCTGGTGAAACTTTCCTAGAGATAATTAAAACTTTGTTCATAAGCCAAAAGGGAACGAATGACTAGCTTATTGGAACTTGTACATATTGTTGTATGAAGTCCATTATGTGTAGCCAAGAGCGATGGATTTCAACTTCATATGCTTTCTCCGAAAATTTGAGTGAATATATGAATATTTACTTAATAAGGATGAAGTATGAAACATTTGAAAAGTTCAAAGATTTTCAAGATGAAGTGCAAAATCATTGTAACAAGAATATAAATAGTTTATGATAAGATCATAAAGGAAGATATTTGAGTTACAAGTTTAGCGTAATACCTAAGATTTAAGGAATCGTTCCATAGATTTGCATTTCCCGAAACACCATAAGAGTATGGAGCATTCGAGATATATAATTAAACCTTGTTTGACATGGTAAGATCAAAGGTGTAATTCATAAAACTGTCATTATATTTTAAAGATTAAAAGCTTTAGAGACTACCATTTTTCCACTGAAAAGAGATCCATCATAATCCGTTGAATTGACACCATATAAAGTTATGGTTTGGGATAAAACCCAAGTTTTCCTTTCTTAAAGATTGGTATGCTATGCATAAGAAAGATGTTTGCAACCAAAATCGGATGAACATATCTTTGTATGTTATTTTGAATAATCGTTGAGTATTCCTCCATAACACCAAAGACAAAAATGTTTGTCGCTTAGAACATCAAGTTTCTTTGAGAAAGAAATTTTCCGTGAAAAGTTAAGTGGGAGGACAATAGAACTTTGATAAGGTTAAAAGAACCTTAGCTATATGTGCAAAGTTGAGCAGCGCCAAAAAGTGTTCTAGAGGCAGCAACAATGCTCATGGCTCACGTGCCTCAAAGGTTGTGGTCACAGAGATCTAAATTCCTATTGAAACAAGTAGGTCGGGTAAACAATCAAATACCAAGATTTGAGAGTTAAATCATTATTTGACAATAATGATCCGACTACATGCAAAGAAGCGATGATGGGCCCTGACTCCGTCAAATGGCTTGAAGCCATAAAATCCGTGATAGTTCCATATACAAGAGATCAAGCTTTGAACTTGAAAGACCCTCTGGAAAGGTACAAGACCTTACAGTCATATTTGTATCTATAAAGAAATAGACATGGATGTTTCACATCTATGAAATTATCGACATGTCGGGAAAGATTTCACGACAATGTTCAAAGAGTTGACTATGACAAGATCTGATCTTTCATTAAGCGATATTTAGTCTAGACGGATTAATGTAGCAATCACGACATATAATTTTGTTATGTGTTGAATAAACAAAACAAGTTCTTCTAATATAATGGTTACCTAGGATGTGTGCTTGACATGGTCCAAAGGGTTTTGTTAATTCAAAGGATGCTAAAAGCATATGCAAACTTCAATGGTTGAAGTAAGCATAGCGGAGTTGGAATCTTCACTATGATGAAACTGTTAAAAAGAGTTTAATTTCATCGGAGACGATGAAGATGCTTGCATTTGCAAGAAATTAAGTGGGAGCGCTAATACATGTTTCTAATACATTATGTGGAAGACATATTGTTTATTGGAAATGATGTATCTTTTATTAACACAGGATAAGAATTTCATCTCGATGAAAGGCTTAGGCAGAACCCGAATATTTGGCATCAATGTCTATATGGATAAATTGTGACGCCAATATGATTGTGCCAGAAGTACATAGATGAGATATTGAATGAGTTCAATATAGAACCTACAAGAAAAGTTCTTGTTGCACAGGAAGGATTGAATAAAGATTTAAGTATTTTTGATACTTGATAGATACAATCACAAAGAGTATTTTATCAATCATGTTGTGATGTGTACAAATCTAGATATATCCTATGCTCTAAATGTTATGAGCATATACCAGAATGATTCATAAGATGATTATTGGACGATAGTAAAGATATTCTTATGATCTTGTAAAAGAACTAAGAATATATTATTTTGTAGAAGTGGCAAATAGATGGTTAGTTCATTGTAAAAGTATTACATTGATACTAGTTTTGTCACGAAGTACAAATTAAGTTTATCTCAATCTAAACTAAGGGTGGCACAATGTGATGGAAAGTAAGTTCCATAATGGATTTGGATGAGTTCCAAAGTTAAGACATTGTGATAGATACTACAACAAAAGGCTAAGTATATGACTGCTATTATAGCAGCAAAAGAGGGCATTTGTGTCAAGTAGTTTGTTATTAAACTAGGTGTAGTTCACAGCAGGGATAATGCTATGAAGATATATTGTACGACAATATTATCAACATGTTTTAACCCCAAAGAACTAAAGGTCACACAAAAGGACCAAATTTGTACAAAGCCATCTCATTAGAGAATGAGTGATGCGTAGAGACGCAAAGACATGTAATTACACACAGACCTGGAAGTGTCAGATCCGGAGATCAGTTGACCACTAGCAATTGTGTACATACGACACCAGAAAGCCATAGGTGTTGAATACACAAAGGTTTGAAACTAGATTATTGACTCTAGTGCAAGTGGGAGACTATTGGAGATATGCCCAAGAGGCAATAATAAAGTGGTTATTATCATATCTTCATACTTATGATAAATTTTTACATACCATGCTATAATTGTATTAACCGGAAACATTAATACTTGTGTGATTTGTAAACATAAAAGAGTCCCTAGTAAAGCCTCTTGTTAAACTAGCTTGTTGGTTAATATATGATCATGGTTTCCTGATCATGAACATAGAGATGTTATTAACAAACAGGGTCATATCATTAGGAGAATGATGTGATGGACATACTCCTATAGTTAAGCATAGCATAAAGATCAAGTCATTTAATATAGTTCATTTGCTATAATCTTTCTATAGTAACCTAATTCCTTCGACCATGAGATCATGTTAATCACCATCACCGGAAGGATGCTTTGATGACATCAAACACCACATCGTAACTGGGTGGCTATAAAGGTGGCACTGAGTGTTCGGAAAGTATGGGTTGAGGCACATGAATCAAGAGTGGGATTTGTCCATCCATATGACGGATAGATATACTCTAGGCCCTCTCGGTGGAATGTCATCCAATTAGCTTGCAAGCATGTGACTGGCTCACAAGGGATCACATATCACGGGAACGAGAAAAGAGTACTTATCGGTAACGAGGTTGAACTTGGTATGCAGAGATACCGACGATCAAAACCTCGGATAAGTAAATTATCGTAAGACAAAGGGAAATTTGTATCGTATGTAAGTGGTTCATTCGATCGCAAAGTAATCGTAGAAATATGTGGGAGCCATATGAATTTCTAGATTCCTCTATTGGTTATTGATCGGAGAAGTGTCTCGATCATGTCCGCATAATTCACGAACCGTAGGGAGACACACTTAGGGATTCGATGTTGTTGAGTAGTTATGGAATGATGAGTAAGAGACCGAATGTTGTTCGGAGTCTTGGATGGGATCCGGGATATCACGAGGAGATCCGGAATGGTCCGGAGAATAAGATTCATATAAGGAAAGTCCTATTTCAGAGTTGGGGAATGATTCTGGTGTTTTCACCGGGAATGTTCTAGAAGGGTCCGGAAGGTCCGGCACTCCGGAGGGGAAGGGTACATTAATGTGTCATGACAATATGGAATGGTTGCATCATGTACTAGGCCACTTGTCTTGGCAAAATAAAGAGACAAATCAAATCCTAGTTTGAAAGTCAAACGCCAATTTGAAAAAGCCAAACGAAAAGTTTGCTGGTGGAGGGAGAGTAGGAAACCTACTTGGGGAGGAAGTCTCCTCCCTCCACCCGCCGACCAAGGAGGAGGAGGAGGAGTAGTACTTGTAGGGTTTCGTAGCATGGAAAACAAAAAATTTCTACCGCATACAAACAAACAAGCCAAGATCTATCTACTAGATTGTAGCAACGAGTCGATGGAATAACTCACCCTCGAAGATTCCAAAGTGTTTAACGAGAGCAGATTCTCGTGGGTGATGTAGTCGTACTCTTCACGATCTCAAGATCGCGTGAGACGATCCTTCGCTGCGTTTGGCAGCTTCATGATCGGTCACACGTTAAATTTTCGACGAAGACCTTCCTCTCCCTTGTTCCAGTGAGGCTGGAGGTTGTAGCACTCTCCTCGCGATTCCGGTAGCTGGCGTGGTGCAGGAAGTAGAGGAGATCTCATGAGGCTTCGCCTTAAGCCGGAGCGAGTATGGTGGACTATGAGAGAGCCTCGGTGATCTAGGATTTAGACACACCAAGGAGGAGGTGCTAGGGCCGGCGGCTAGGGCTTGGGGCAGCCCAAGTCGGCGGCTAGGAGAAACCCTAGGCGGCGGCTATGGTGGGCGGCGGTGGCTAGGGTTTAGGTTTAGAGGGGCGTGGTGTTGTGTCTTGGAGGGGCAGCCCTGCCCCTCCTTATATAGATGGAGGGGCGCGCCAAGGGGAGGGGAGTCCCTCCCCAACTCGGTCTCCAAGTGGGCCGGCGGTGGAGGGAGGGAACTCCTCCCCAAGTAGGTTTCCTACTCTCCCTCCACCTCACAAAATAGCCGTTTGACTTTTCAAATTGGCGTTTGACTTTTCAAACTAGGATTTGATTTAACCCTTTATTTTGTTCGACGATGACACCTAGTACATGATGCAATCATTCCAACTTGTTATGACACATTCATGTACCCTTCCCCTCTGGAGTGTCGGACATTCCGGAACCTTCTAGAACATTCCCGATGAAAACACCGGAACCATTCTCCAACCCCGAAACAGGACTTTCCTTATATGAATCTTATTCTCCGGACCATTCCGGATCTCCTCGTGATATCCCGGATCCCATCCGAGACTCCGAACAACATTCGGTCTCTTACTCATCATTCCATAACTACTCAAACAACGTCGAATCCTTAAGTGTGTCTCCCTACGATTCGTGAATTATGCGGACATGATCGAGACACTTCTCCGAACAATAACCAATAGAGGAATCTGGAAATTCACATGGCTCCCAAATATTTCTACTATTACTTTGCGATCGAATGAACCACTTACATACGATACCAATTTCCCTTTGTCTCATGATAGTTTACTTATCCGAGGTTATGATCGTCGGTATCTCTGCATACCTAGTTCAACTTCATATCGATAAGTACTCTTTTCTCGTGATATGTGATCCCTTGTGAGCTACATGCTTGCAAGCTAATTGGATGACATTCCACCGGAGGGCCCAGTATATCAATCCGTGATATGGATGGACAAATCCCACTCTTGATCCATGTGTCTTCCAATACTTTCCGAACACTCAATGCCACCTTTATAGCCACCCGCCACGGTGTGGTGTTTGATGTCATCAAAGCATCCTTCGGATTGAAGGTGATATGCATGATCTCATGGTCAAGGAATTAGGTTACTATGTATCGAAAGCATATAGCAATTGAACTATTAAAATGACTTGATCTTTATACGCTTATCTATAGGAGTATGTCCATCATACCATTCTCCTAACGATATGACCTTGTTGTTAATAACATATCAATGTTCATGATAGGGAAACCACAATCATTTATTAACCAACAAGCTAGTATTATAAAGAGGCTTTACTAGGGACTCTATTTTAGTTTACAAATCACACAAGTATTAATGTTTCCTTGTTAATACTATTATAGCATGAATGTAAACATTTATCATAAACACAAAGATATAATAATAACAATATTTATTATTGCCTCTAGGGCATATCTCCAACAGTCTCCCACTTGCACTAGAGTCATCTAATCTAGATTACATGGTAATATACCGAACACCCATGGCAGTTTGGTGTTGGTCATGTTTTTCCCTCGGGAGAGGTTTAGTCAACGGATCTGCCACATTTCAGATGCATGTGTACTTAAATGAAATCTTTATGTCCCCATCTTGGACATGTTCTCGAATAGCGTGAAAACGTAGCTTTATGTGCTTCAGCTTCTTGTGTGACCGTGGTTCTTGCGCATTGGCTATGGCGCCCATGTTATCACAGTAGATAGACATTGGGTCCAGCGCACTAGGAACCACACCCAGCTCTGTAATGAACTCTTTCATCCATATCGCTTCTTGTGAAGCCTCTGAAGCAGCCATGTATTCCGATTTCGTTGAAGATCTCACCACAATGCTTTGCTTTGCACTCCTTCAGCTAACTGCTGCACCATTCAAAGTAAATATGTATCTAGATTGTGATTTAGAATCATCTGGATCGGTGTTCCAACTAGCATCGGTGTAACCATTAACAAGAGCTGTTCATCACCTCCATAAGAAAGAACCATATCCTTAGTTCATCTCAAGTACTTAAGGATGTTTTTAACCGCTGTCCAATGATCCACTCCTGGATCACTTTGATATCTGCTAGTTAAACTAACAGCATAAGCAATGTCAGGTCTATTACATAGCATGGCATACATTAGAGATCCTATGGCTGAGGCATAGGGAGTCTTACTCATCCTTTCTCTATCTTCTGCCGTTGTCGGACTTTGAGTTTTACTCAAGGTCGTATTGGGCAACATGGGCAAGAACCCTTTCTTGCTATCTTCCATTCCAAACCTCTTTGGAACTTTGTCCAAATATGTACTTTGTGACAATGATATTAGGCGTATCGATCTATCTCTATAAATCTTTATGCCTAATATGTAAGCTGCTTCGCCAAGATCCTTCATTGAAAAACTATTATTCAAATATTCCTTGACACTATTAAGAAGGTCTACATCATTCCCAATCAACAATATGTCATCTACATATAGTATTAAGAATGTTACAGAGCTCCCGCTCACTTTCTTGTAAATACAAGCTTCTCCATAAGTTTGTATAAATCCAAAACTTTTGATTACCTTATCAAAACGTTGATTCCAACTTCGGGATGCTTGCTTCAATCCATAAATGGACCTTTGAAGTTTGCACACCTTGTTAGCATCTTTAGGATCGACAAAACCTTTGGGTTGCATCATATACAACTCTTCATCAATGTCTCCATTGAGGAACGCTGTTTTGACATCCATCTGCCATATCTCATAATCATAATATGCAGCGATTGCTAACATAATCCTCACAGACTTTAGCTTCGCTACAGGTGAGAAAGTCTCATCATAGTCAACTCCTTGAATTTGTCGAAACCCTTTTGCGACAAGTCGAGCTTTATAGATAGTAACATTACCATCAGCATCTGTTTTCTTCTTGAAAATCCATTTGTTCTCGACAGCCTTCCGGCCATCCGGTAAGTCCACCAAAGTCCATACTTGGTTTTCGTACATGGATCCAATTTCGGATTTCATGGCTTCTTGCCATTTATTGGAATCTGGCCTCATCATCGCTTCTTCATATGTCGCAGGGTCATCGGTGTTGTCCAGCAACATGACACTCATAACGGGATCATACCAATCAGGAGTGGTACGAGTTCTCGTTGACCTGCGAGGCTCTGTGCTTACAACCGAAGTTTCATGATCATCATCATTAGCTTCCTCTCTTATTGGTGCAGGCACCACAGGAACTTCTTCCGTTTGTGCTACTCGCAGAGTTTCGAGAGAAGGTTTGACAACCTCGTCGAGTTCTACTTTCCTTCAAATCACTTCTTTCGAGAGAAATTCCTTCTCTAGAAGGGATCCATTCTTGGCAACGAAGATTTTGCCTTCGGATCTATGATAGAAGGTATACCCAATAGTTTCCTTCGGGTATCCTATGAAGACGCATTTTTCCGCTTTGGGTTCAAGCTTGTCCGACTGTAACTTCTTTACATAGGCTTTGCAACCCCAAACTTTAAGGAACGACAATTTAGGTTTCTTCCCAAACCATAATTCATACGGTGTCGTTTCAACGGATTTAGATGGTGCCCTATTTAAAGTGAATGCGGTTGTTTCTAATGCATAACCCCAAAATGATAGCAGTAAATCTGTAAGTGACATCATAGAACGAACCATATCTAAGAGAGTTCGATTACGACGTTCGGACACACCATTACGCCGTGGTGTTCCCGGCGGTGTCAATTGTGAAAGTATTCCGCATTTCTTCAAATGCTCGCCAAACTCGTAACTTAGATATTCACCTCCACGATCAGAATGTAGAAATTTAATCTTCTTGTTATGTTGATTCTCTACCTCACTTTGAAATTCCTTAAACTTCTCAAAAGTTTCGGACTTATGTTTCATGAAATAGATATACCCATATCTACTCAAGTCATCCGTGAAGGTAAGAACATAACGATAACCACCGCGTGATGCTACACTCATTGGACCACACACATTGGTATGTATGATTTCCAATAAGTCTGTAGCTCGCTCCATCATACCAGAAAATGGAGTCTTAGTCATTTTACCCATCAGACATGATTCGCATCTTTCAAGTGATTCGAAATCAAGTGATTCAAGAAGTCCATCGGAATGGAGTTTCTTCATACGCTTCACTCCAATGTGACCAAGGCAGCGATTACCACATATAGGTCGAGCTATCGCTTGATTTCAAACGTTTAGCCTCAATGTTATTAATATGTGTATTTCCACTATCGAGATTCAATAAGAATAGACCATCTATCAAAGGTGCATGTGCATAAAACATATTACTCATATAAATCGAACAACCATTATTCTCGGACTTAAACAAGTAACCGTCTCGCAATAAACAAGATCCCGATATAATGTTCATGCTTAACGCAGGCACCAAATAACAATTATTTAAGTATAAAACTAATCCCGATGGTAGATGAAGAGGTAGCGTGCCGACCGCGATCACATCAACCTTTGATCCATTTCCCACGCACATCGTCACCTCGTTCTTCGCTAGCTTCCGTTTATTCTGCTTTTTGTTTCGAGTTACAAATATGAGCAACCGAACCAGTATCAAATACCCAGGCACTACTACGAGTACTAGTGAGATACACATCAATAACATGTATATCGGATATACCTTTCTTCTTGATGTTGCCGTTCTTCAAATCCGCCAAGTACTTTGGGCAATTCCGCTTCCAGTGACCTTCTCCCTTGGAGTAAAAGCACTCAGTATGAGGCTTAGGTCCAGCCTTGGTCTTCTTCGTCGGCGCGATAACTTTCTTACCACCCTTCTTGAAGAGTCCCTTTTGCTTAGACTTGCCTTTCTTGAATTTGGTGGTATTATTGACCATCAACACTTGGTGCTCTTTCTTGATCTCCACTTCTGCAGATTTTAACATGGCAAAGAGTTCTGGCAACTGCTTGTTCATGTTTTGCATTTGTAGTTCATCACAAAGTTCTTGTAACTTGGTGGTAGTGATTGGAGGACACGATAAATCCCCAAAGCATTAGGAATCACTATACCCAAGCTTTGAAGTTTGTTTGCGTGCCCAGACATCTTAAGCACATGCTCACTGACGGAGCTGCCCTCTTCCATCTTGCAGTTAACGAACTTTTCAGAAGCCTCATAGATCTCAATTGCCGCATGAGTCTCAAAGATCAATTTGAGATCACGGACAATATCATGTGGGTCTAAATTCTCAAACCTTTTCTGAAGCTCCGATTCTAAACCATACAAGATAGCACACTGAACTGTGGAGTACTGAGTCTTCCGAGCGAGGTAAACATTCTTTACTTCATCGGTAGCAGCAGCTGCAGGTGGGTCACCCAGCGGTGCATCCAGCACATAGGTCAAATTACCAGCAGTGAGGACAATCCTCAAATTGCGGAACCAATCCACGAAGTTGCTTCTATTGTTTTTCAACTTTTCTTTCTCTAGGAACGCATTAAAATTGATGGTAGGGGCCGCCATTGATCTACAACATATTTGCAATAGTTTAGACTAAGTTTATGACAAATTGAGTTCTAATTAATAGTTAAATTAATCTAGGTGAACTACCACTCAAAACAATATCCCTCACATTGTTTTAGTGATCACACGAACCAAATCCACCACATCAAAACCGATCATCACGAGAGTTGATGTAGCTTCAATGGCGAACAATCGACATGTTCATCATATCTACTATATGATTCATGCTTTATCTTTCGGTGATCCGTGTTCCGAGACCATGTCTGTACATGCTAGGCTCGTCAAGATCAAACCTTAGCTTCCGCATGAGCAAATCTGGCTTGCTCACGTTGTATACACTTGCGGAATCTAACACACCCGATCATCACGTGGTGCTTCAAAACAACAAGCTTTAGCAATGGTGCTTACTAAGGGTGAACACTTTAGGACTTGAAATTCATGTGCATGAGGGATCATCTTATAATGCTACCGTCGTTAACTAAGCAATACAAGATGCATAAAGGATTAACATCACATGCAATTCATAATATGTGATATGATATGGCCTTTCTTCTTTGTGCTTCCGATCTCCATCTTCAAGCACGAACATGATCTCCATCATCACCGGCATTGCATCAAGGTCAATGATGCTGCTCCATGGTTGTCGTCCACCGGCTTCAACTATTACAACTACTTTGAATAGACACGCGGGTCTTAACAGAAATTAAAGACAATCATATGGCTCCTGCCGGTTGCCAACTTACAATAAGGAACATTGCATACATCAAATATAATCACAATCATGGCCATATCACATCACGACACCCACGCAAAACAAAGTTAGATGCCTCTACTTTCTTTGCATGTTTTACGTGGTTTGGGGCTTTCAATAAGTGTCGTTCTAACTTACGAACAAGAACCACAACATTGATACTAGTATTGTCAATCACCCGTTGTAAATTGGATCTTAACTATGTTGGGAGAAACAGGCACCATAAAGCCACTTATGCAATACAAGTTGCATGTCAAGCGGAGCAAGTCACATGAACGATGTCATGTAAGGTTAGCCGGGCTTCATCCCACCATCCGCAAGATGCAAAGTACACAAGAAGCAATCGACAACAAAAGCATCAACGCCTATAATGACCATTGTGTTCTACTCGTGCAACAGATCTATATATAGACACGGCTCACGATACCCTTTGTAGGGTTTCGTAGCATGGAAAACAAAAAATTTCTACCACATACAAACAAACAAGCCAAGATCTATCTACTAGATTGTAGCAACAAGTCGATGGAATAACTCACCCTCGAAGATTCCAAAGTGTTTAACGAGAGAAGATTCTCGTGGGTGATGTAGTCGTACTCTTCCCGATCTCAAGATCGCGTAGACGATCCTTCTGGCGCTGCGTTCCGGCAGCGCTTCCACAGTCGGTCACACATTTGGTACTCGACGAAGACCTTCCTCTCCCTTGTTCCAGCAGGCAGCGGAGGTTGTAGCACTCTCCTCGTGATTCCGGCAGCACAACGACGTGGTACCGGAAGTAGAGGGGAGATCTCGCAGGGCTTCGCCTTAAGCCGGAGCGAGTATGGTGGACTATGGGAGAGCCTCGGTGATCTAGGGTTTAGACACAACAAGGAGGAGGTGCTAGGGCCGGCGGCTAGGGCTTGGGGCATCCCAAGTCGGCGGCTAGGAGAAACCCTAGGCGGCGGCTATGGTGGGTGGCTAGGGTTTAGGTTTAGAGGGGCGTGGTGTTGTGTCTTGGAGGGGCAGCCCTGCCCCTCCTTATATAGGTGGAGGGGGCGCGCCAAGGGGAGGGGAGTCCCTCCCCAACTCGGTCTCCAAGTGGGCCGGCGGTGGAGGGAGGGAACTCCTCCCCAAGTAGGTTTCTTACTCTCCCTCCACCTCACAAAATAGCCGTTTGACTTTTCAAATTGGTGTTTGACTTTTCAAACTAGGATTTGATTTAACCCTTTATTTTGTTCAGCAATGACACCTAGTACATGATGCAATCATTCCAACTTGTTATGACACATTCATGTACCCTTCCCCTCCAGAGTGCCGGACATTCCGGAACCTTCTAGAACATTCCCGATGAAAACACCGGAACCATTCTCCAACCCCGAAACAAGACTTTCCTTATATGAATCTTATTCTCCGGACCATTCCGGATCTCCTCGTGATATCCCGGATCCCATCCGAGACTCCGAACAACATTCGGTCTCTTACTCATCATTCCATAACTACTCAAACAACGTCGAATCCTTAAGTGTGTCTCCCTACGGTTCGTGAATTATGCGGACATGATCGAGACACTTCTCCGAACAATAACCAATAGAGGAATCTGGAAATTCATATGGCTCCCACATATTTCTATGATTACTTTGCGATCGAATGAACCACTTACATACGATACCAATTTCCCTTTGTCTCACGATAGTTTACTTATCCGAGGTTATGATCGTCGGTATCTCTGCATACCTAGTTCAACCTCGTTATCGATAAGTACTCTTTTCTCGTTCCCGTGATATGTGATCCCTTGTGAGCCAGTCACATGCTTGCAAGCTAATTGGATGACATTCCACCGAGAGGGCCCAGAGTATATCTATCCGTCATATGGATGGGAAAATCCCACTCTTGATCCATGTGTATCAACCAATACTTTCCGAACACTCAATGCCACCTTTATAGCCACCCAGTTACGGTGTGGTGTTTGATGTCATCAAAGCATCCTTCCGGTGAAGGTGATATGCATGATCTCATGGTCGAAGGAATTAGGTTACTATGTATCAGAAAGCATATAGCAATTGAACTATTAAAATGACTTGATCTTTATGCTACGCTTATCTATAGGAGTATGTCCATCATACCATTCTCCTAACGATATGACCTTGTTGTTAATAACATCTCAATGTTCATGATAGGGAAACCACAATCATTTATTAACCAACAAGCTAGTATTATAAAGAGGCTTTACTAGGGACTCTATTTTAGTTTACAAATCACACAAGTATTAATGTTTCCTTGTTAATACTATTATAGCAAGAATGTAAACATTTATCATAAACACAAAGATATAATAATAACTATATTTATTATTGCCTCTAGGGCATATCTCCAACAGTACTCCCTCCTCCCAAGCCGCACCCTCCCACCTATATAAGGAGGGGTAGGGCTGCCCCTCTCCCCATACCTCAAACCCTAGCCCCGGGCGCCACCACCTGCTGCCGCCGCCTAGGGACTCCTCCCAAGTCGCCGACTAGGGTTTCCCCAAACCCTAGCCACCGGCTACACCTCTCCCATTGGTGCTTCTAAACCCTAGATCGCCAAGGCACCTCTCTTGCTCCACCATACTCGCTCCGGCTTAAGGCGAAGCCTCATGAGATTTCCCTCTACTTAGGTACCACGTCGTCTTTGCGGAATCGCGAGGAGAGTGGTACAACCTCCACGCTGGAACAAGGGAGAGGAAGGTCTTCATCGAGTATAGAACGATGTGACATTGCGGTAGCGCCTTGGAGCAAACAGGAAGGATCGTCTACGCGATCTTGAGATCGGCAAGAGTACGATTACATCACCCACGAGAATCTGCTCTCGTTAACCGCTTTGGAATCTTTGAGGGTTCCTCTATCGACTCGTTGCTACAATCTAGTAGATAGATCTTGGCTTGTTTGTTTGCATGCGGTAGAATTTTTTTGTTTTCCACGCTACGAACCCCTACAGTTGTTTTCTCCCTAGTGGCAACAACACATCTACAACCGAAGATATTTCTGTCACTTCCCTTGGAAACTAGAGGCATGAACCCACTATCGAGCATAAATACCCCTCTTGGAGTCACTAGCAACTACTTGGCCAAGATAGTTACTAACAACGGAGAGCATGCAAGATCACAAACAACACAGACATGATAGAATCATAAAGACAAAACCATTAATCAAACAAACATAATAATCTCAATATCCATCGGATCCCCGCAAACACAACATGCATGATTACAAATAGATTAGTTCTTGATCATGAACAGAGCTCACAATATCTATACATGAAAGCACAAAGGAGGATATACAACCATCTAGCTAATACATGGACCCATAGTCCAAGGTGGAACTACTCACGCATCATACAGGAGAGAAGGCCTCCGGGATGATCTCCCCTCCGGCAGGGTGCCGGGAAGAATTTCAGATCCTCCCGATCTAGGGACTATGGTGGCGGCGGCTACAGACGGTTTCGTGGAGATTTGATTGGGTCCTTAGGGTTTTTGCATCGGGAGCTTCTTATAGGTGAAGGGGGAGGGCGAGGAGGCGGCCAGGGTAGCCAAATCCTAGCCAGGCGCGGGGCTGGGCCCACCCGTGCCTGGGGTGGGTCTGGCCCCCTGGGTGGACCCTCCGGCTCTCCTCTGGACTTCTTGTTTCCCACGGAAAGTAATTGACTTTGACGTTTGTCTCGTCCAATTCCGAGAATATTTCTTTATTAACTTTTCTGAAACCAAAAACAGCAGAAAACAGGCATATGGCACTGTTGCAACTTGTTAATAGGTTAGTACTAGAAAATATGTAAAAATCACCTCAAAGTGTGGACAAGTAAAGCATAGTAGATACTAAACAAGCATGGAGCATCAAAAATTATAGATACGTTTCCAACGTATCAACGACGCGCCAAGCAATGAAGCAATGATGCCTCGAATGGAGAGGATGTACATGGTGGATGAAGATGATGCTACACCATGGCTACATCAAGAAGACGAAGTCGTCCACAAGGCAGCCACTACTACCACAACACCCACTTCATATGAGAGGTATGAACAAGGTAACAATAAGGGTGTTGATGATGCCATGGTCCCACTAGTGTACATGATGAATTGTGAGGATATGCATGTTATGGATGATACTTGTGACATTACATATGCTTCATTCATATTCCCATGCGATGCTTTGCCTTTGCATAATATTGATCATGTGGAATTGTTTGATTGCGATATCATTTCCATAAACATGCCATGCTATGCATCTTGTGTGTATCCTCCAATTTCTTCGGACTTGCCTTGTCATGCTAGTCATTCAATTTCTCCTATTGCTTGCGATAGGATGAATGCTTGCTATTTCACTTTTTTTGCTTCCAACAAAATTGATCATTTGCGTTATAGTGAGATGCCCCCCATAGCTTTCTCAATTTTTGGAGATTTTGACGATTGCCATGATAAGCATGTTCCCCACTTGCATACTCACCATGCATCTATTTCATACTTGATTGACATTAATGGTGATGTGCACAAGAAGAGATACGTCATGATGGATGATGTGTATCTATACCATGAACACACACATTCTTCCTTTTATGTATGGTGTGTGTAGGTACCCGCACGAGAATGTCAACCTCGGTTGAGCACGAGTTGACAAAAAGATCTCTAGAGAGCATCCCACAAGTGAGTTCAAGATCGAACCCAGATCTAATACCTTTTGCATGCTTTCATCTTTCATGTTGACAAATTGCTCTTTCCTATGGGTTGCTTGCAAGCATGTTAATGGTATTATCTCCCCTTATGACAATCATGTTTCTTTGCTATTGGATTTTGATGCTTTGTGTGTTGCAACAAAATTGTTGAACAATTTCCATTTCCGATGTTTTGTGTGCAACCATAATGCCATTAAGAGCATGTATTGTCATGAGAGCTTCCAAGAATCTCGTCTTGTTGTTGCGACAAACATAAGGACCACTTGCTCTTTCATTTGGTTTGTTTGCAAACATGTTGTATTTGCTTCCGCTTGGGATACTCATATTCCCATGATATTTGCTTTCGATGATTTGTGTGTGACATCCAACATGTCGAACAATTTCTCTTTCCAATGGTTGGTTTGCACACATAATGATGTTGCTTTGAATATTTTCCTCATGTGCTTTTGCCGAGTTCTCCTATTATTGCATCAAATATGTTGATAAATTTTTTAGTCCAATGCTTTGAGTGCCGAGCTGAGAAGTTGTATGGAGTTTTCGAGTTCCCACATGTGGATGATGTTCAAATGATCTCCATGCACATTGACCTTGCCTATGCTTTCCATTTGTTATATATGTAATTGTGATAATAGTGTTGTGAACAAGAGCGGACATGACACATTTGACATGATCCTCTATGACACACGAATTTTTTTTGCTTGGTCTTTGTTGTGTGAAGGTACAAGTGCATACACGTTAACCTCTACCAACCACATGTTGACGAGAAGAACCAAAGAGAGTTACCTATGGCCACCCTTGATCGAGCCATCTCTACACGCTAAGGTGACTTCCTTATACTTGAGGACTCATGCTACAATATTCATGAATTGGCTACTCTTTGAGTGTTGCTTCGCTTTTGTTGTGAGCTTTGTAGGCTTCATGAAAGGTGAAGAAACATTGAAGTGTTATCAAGTCAATCTTTCTGAGGACGACTATATGGCGAACCCCGGGATCAAGAAGGTCTCTCAACCTCTTCTACTTTGTGATGAGCATGTAGAGTCAAGGACGACTCTTTCTGAAGGGGGGAGCTGATGCAGCCCGACCAACGGTCGTTGCCACATCAAGGTCTCCAACTTATGCCAAGTCGTCATGGACTCCAAAGGTGAATCTTATCCGCTTTGAGATCCCACTTCCTACCCTTTTGAATGGTATACTGCTTCATACTCTGTCCTATGACCATGATAGGTTCACATCGACAAGTACGGAGACAAGGGAGGAACCCCGAGGACTCACGCCCGACAAGACGGAGGCTTGGAAGAGGAGACGAGAGAAAGCTGTTGGAATTATGCCCTAGAGGCAATAATAAAGATGTTATTATTATAATTCTTGTTCATGATAATGTTTATATTCCATGCTAGAATTGTATTAAGCGGAAACTTTAATACTTGTGTGGTTTGTGAACAACACCGTGTCCCTAGTACGCCTCTATGGACTAGCTCATTGATTAATGATGGTTAAGGTTTCCTAATCATGGACATGAGTTGTCGATTAATAATGAGATCATATCATTGGGAGAATGATGTGATGGACAGACCCAAACTAAGCGAAGCAATTAGATCGTGTCATCGTGTTCATCTTTGTGAAGCTTTTCTTATGTCAAAATTGTATTCCTTAGACCATGAGATAATACAACTCCCTGGTATCGGAAGATAGCTTTGAGGTCATCAAACGTCATCCTATGAGAGGGTGATCATAAAGGTGTCTCTCAGGTGATCGGAAAGTACCTGTTGGGTTGTATGTATCGAGATGGGATTTGTCCCTCCCAAGTCGGAGAGATATACTTCGGGCCCACTCGGTAATCGATATCAACACCGCTTGCAAGCATGTGGTTAAGGAGTTAATCACTAAGTGATATCGGATTACGGAACGAGTAAAGTACTTGTTGTGAACGAGATTGAACTAGGTATGACGGTACCGACGATCAAATCACGGGCAAGTAAAATATCGCGAGACGAAGGGAATATATATATGGGATTGTTTAAATCCTGGCATCGTGGTTCATCCGATATGATCATCGATGAATGTGTGGGAGTCAATATGGGTTTCCAGACCCCGTTGTTGATTATTGATAGAAGATCATGTCTGCATGTTCTCGAACCCGAAGGGTCACACACTTAACGTGTCTTGATGCTAGGATAGATTGGATAATTGGTTTATGAGTTTTTGTTCGGAATCTCGGATGGGATCCGGGATATCACGAGAGGTTCCGGAATGGTCCGGAGAATAAGATTCATATAAGGCAGTGCAGTTTTTGGAGTTCGGAATTGTTAATCGGTATTGTACCTAAGCTTCTAGAACCTTCGGAGGGGACCAACGTGGTCCCACCTGTCGGGAGGGGCATGGGCCTATGAGGGAGTGCCCTGGCGCATTGGGCCAGGCACAAGGCCCCATAGGGCCCACCGGCCAACCAAGGGATAAACCCTAATTGGAGCTTCTAGAAGGGGTTTCCTTGCCCCCACCTCCCTCCTTTGGCCGGCCTAGGGCTTGGGCGAGGGTTGGGGCTGGCGCCCACCCCTCTATATATAGAGGGCTGGGCGCACCCCCCACACACCTTCCCTCAAGCCTAGTCGCCTGCGCCTCCTCTCTCTCTCTCCCGATGCGTGTGGCGAAGCCTGCGCAGAAACTCTCCACCACATACACCGTCGTTGTAGATCCAATCCGTCTCTCCACCATACTTGCTGGACCAAGGAAGGAGGAGACGCCGAGGTGCTGCACGTGTGCATCTCCGGAGGCATCGCCACTTGGTGCTAGATCGGATCGGATCGCGAGGAGGAGAAGCGAGCACGACTACATCACCCACGCCCGGTTTAACGCTCACCAGTGCGAATCTTCAAGGATATGAAGATCTAATCCAATATCTCTCGTTGTTTGCATCTCCTAGATTAGATCTTGTCTTCCCTCTGTTCGCATCCGTAGAAAATTTTGATTTACTATGCCGCGAAACCCTTCAGTGGTATCAGAGCTAGATCTATGCGTAGATGTGTTTCACAAGTAGAACGCAACATGGTTGTTGTGGGCGTTGATGTTTTCTGTTGCAAGCCTCTTGTTTGTGTTCTTCTTATGACGCGGGATAGTGAGATTGAAGCGGTCCAGGCCAACCTTACGCTGACGTCGTCATGAGACCGGCTCTGCACTTGACGTGTGGCTTGTTCCACACATGCGGCTGGTGGATGCCAGTTTCTCTCACTATAGTTGTCATGGGATTAACACCGGAGTTTGGCAACCATAATATCACCGTTGTGGCTTTCCGTAGGTAAGAATCGTTCTTAGCTTGCTACTCCCATAAGCCACGTAAAACATGCAACAACAAAGTAGAGGCGTCTAACTTGTTTTTGCAGGGAGTGTTTTCTGTGATATGGTATGGCCCAAGATGTGATGTGTATAATGTATGCAATGATCATGTTTTGTAATGTTTCACGACTTGCATGTCGATGAGTACACAACCGGCAGGAGCCATATGGTTGTCTTTATAATTGTGTATGACCTGTGTGTCAACTTCTTATACGCCATGTAATAGTTTCACTTTATCGCTAAGTAGTTAGTAATAGTTGTAGTTGTTATTCGTGGTGGAGGCAATCATGGTGGAGTTATGGAGATCATGCCGGCACGCACAAGATGGAGATCATTGCGCGAAGATTGGCTATACCATGTCACATAAAGTTATATGCATGTGATGTTTATCCTTTTATGTATCTTATTATGCTTAGATCGCGACGGTAGCATTATAAGATGATTCCTCACTTAAAGATCAAGATAAAAACTGTGTTCTCCCCAAGTATGCATCGTTGTGAAAGTTCGCCGTGTCCAAGCATCACGTGATGATCGGGTGCTATAGACTCTACGTTCACATACAACGGGTGCAAGCCAGTTTTGCACACACGGAAATACTTGGGTCTAACTTGACGAGCCTAGCATGTACAGACATGGCCTCGGAACACATGAACCGAAAAGTTAAGCATGAGTCATATGAACGATATGATCGACACTTCGTTGTCCACCATTGAAGCCACATCTCTTCTCGTGAAGATCGGATTAGGTGTGGTGAATTTGGATCGTGTTCACTAAACAACTTGAGGGATGTTGAATTTAGTGGGAGTTCATCTAGTAATTTGATTAAAAGTTAAACTAGTTATCATGAACATAGTCTAATTTGTACTTGCAAATATTGTAGATCAAATGGCTAAGTCCAACTTCAACTTCAACGTTTTTGCTGAGAAGGAAAAGCTTAAAAACAATGGGTCTAACTTCACCAATTGGTTCCGCAATCTGAGAATCATTCTCTCTGGCGGTCAAAAGGACTATATCCTTGAGAGTGCGTTAGGTGACGCCCCTGCTGCTACTGCGCCGGCTGATGAGAAAGCTATCTATCAGTCGCGCAAAGATGATTATGGTGTGATTAAGAGCACCATGTTGTTTGCTATGGAATCGGACCTTCAAAATCGTTTTGAAGACTATCCCAGGCCCTTTGAGATTCTCGAGGAGATGAAAACCATGTTTCAGACTCAGGCCCGTTCTGAGAGATATGAGATCTCTGAGAAGTTATTTAACTGCAAGATGGAGGAAGGGAGTTCCGTTAGTGAGCACGCCATTAAGATGTCGGGCTACACTCAACGCCTTGAGCAACTGGACTGCAAGATTCCAGAGGAGCTCAAGATTGACAGGGTTCTGTAATCAGTCCCTCCCATCTACAAAAGTTTTGTAGTGACTCACAATCAGATTGGTTCCACTGATATGATCATCGAGCTCTTCGCAAAGCTGAAGGCTGCGGAGGTGGACATCAAAAAGGATAATCATGTGTTGATGGTCAACAAGCCCCCCACCTTCAAGAAAGTTAAGGGTGCAAAGAAGCCCTTCAAGAAAGGCGGCGGCAAGCGCGTTGCCCCTGCTGAGAAGAAGCTCAAGTCTGGTCCTAAGCCGGACACTGAGTGCTTCTATTGCAAGGACAAGGGTCACTGGAAGTGCAACTGTCCGAAGTACTTAGCGGACAAGAAGGCTGGCACCATCAAAGGTATATTTGATATACATGTTATTGATGTTTTCCTTACTAGCCCTCATTGTAGTGCCTGGATATTTGATATTGGTTCAGTTGCTAATATTTGTAACTCGAAACAGGAGCTACGGAATAGACGGCGGCTTGCGAGGGATGAGGTGACGATGCGCGTTGGCAACGGATCAAGAGTTGATGTGATGGCCAAGACGCCTCTCCTTAGTTTTACCTTCGGGATTAGTTTTAAACCTCAATAAATGTTATTATGTACCTGCGTTGAGCATGAACATTATTTCTGGATCTTGTTTATTGCAAGACGGTTATTCATTTAAATCGGAGAATAATGGTTGTTCTATTTATATGAGTAACATCTTTTATGGTCATGCACCTGTTGTGAATGGTTTATTTCTTCTAAATCTCGAAAGGGATGAAACACACATCCATAACATTGAAGCTAAGAGATGCAAAGTAGATAGTGATAATACTACTTATTTGTGGCAATCGCTGCTCAGGTCATATTGGTGTAAAGCGCATGAAGAAACTCCATTCTGATGGACTTTTGGAGTCTCTTGATTTTGAATCATTTGACACGTGCGAACCATGCCTCATGGGCAAGATGATCAAAACCCCGTTCTCCGGTATGATGGAGCGAGCAACAGACTTATTGGAAATCATACATACCGATGTATGCGGACCGATGAGTGTTTCGACGCGCGGTGGATATCGGTATTTTCTCACTTTTACCGATGACTTAAGTAGATATGGGTATATCTATTTAATGAAACATAAATCTGAAACATTTGAAAAGTTCAAGGAATTTCAGAATGAAGTGGAGAACCATCGTAACAGAAAGATTAAATTTCTACGATCCGATCGTGGAGGTGAATATTTGAGTTATGATTTTCTCACGCATCTTAAAGCAAGCGGAATCGTTTCGCAACTCACGCCACCCGGAACACCACAACGCAATGGTGTGTCTAAACGCCGGAATCGAACCCTATTAGATATGGTACGATCAATGATGTCTCTTACTGATTTGCCATTATCATTTTGGGGTTATGCATTAGAAACCGCTGCATTAACTTTAAATAGGGCACCATCTAAATCCGTTGAGACGACACCGTATGAACTGTGGTTTGGTGCTAAACCTAAGTTGTCGTTTCTTAAAGTTTGGGGATGCAAAGCTTACGTCAAGTTGATGCCGACAAGCTCGAACCCAAAGCGAGAAATGCGTCTTCATAGGATACCCTAAGGAAACTATTGGGTATACCTTCTATCACGTAACCAAGGCGAGTGTTTGTCGCAAAGAACGGTTCCTTTCTTGAGAAGGAGTTTCTCTCGAAAGAAGTGAGTGGGAGGAAAGTAGAGCTAGACGAGGTTATTGAACCTTCTCTTGAATTGGAGAGTAGCGCAGCACCTGAAATTGTTCCAGTGCCGCATGCACCAACAATAGAGGAAGCTAATGACAAGGATCATGAAGCTTCGGACGATGTCCATCTTGAACGTCCGCAGTCGACAAGGTCGCGTGCCCTCCCGAGTGGTATGGCAACCTGTCTTGTTGTCTTGTTGGTAGAAGACGGTGAACCTACGAACTATGAGGAAGCGATGATGAGCCTGGACTCGAGAAATGGCTAGAGGCCATGAACCAATTGGGATCCATGAGCGAAAACCAAGTATGGACTTTGGTGGACCCTCCTAGCGACCGAAAGGCCGTTGAGTGCAAATGGATCTTCAAGAAGAAAACGGACGCAGATGGTAATGTTACCGTCTATAAAGCACGGCTTGTCGCGAAAGGTTTTCGACAAGTTCAAGGTGTTGACTATGATGAGACTTTCTCTCCCGTAGCGATGTTTAAGTCCATTCGGATTTTATTAGCAATTTCTGCGTTTCATGATTATGAAATATGGCAGGTGGATGTCAAGACTGCGTTCCTCAATGGCAACATTGATGAAGAGTTGTATATGATGCAACCTGAAGGTTTTGTCGATCCTAAGGATGCTGATAAAGTATGCAAAATTCAGTGTTTCATTTATGGACTGAAGCAAGCATCTCGGAGTTGGAACCTTCGTTTTGATCAAGTGATCAAGAGCTTTGGATTTGTTCCAAATTGCTACGAAGCTTGCATCTACAAGAAAGTGAGTGGGAGCTCGGTGACATTTCTGGTACTATATGTGGATGACATATTGATTATTGGAAATGACATTAACATGCTTAACGATGTGAAGAGTTATTTGAACAAGTGTTTTTCAATGAAAGACCTAGGTGAAGCTGCTTATATATTGGGCATCAAGATCTATAGAGATAGACAAAGACGCCTGATAGCTTTAAGCCAGAGTACATACCTAGACAAAGTTCTGAAAAGGTTCAGAATGGATAAGGCAAAGAAAGGTTCAGTGCCTATGTTGTCAGGTAAGATATTGAGCAAGGCTCAGTGTCCAGCTATGGTAAATGATAGGGAAGCTATGAGCAAAGTGCCTTATGCCTCGGCCATAGGTTCTATCATGTATGCCATGCTGTGTACTAGACCAGATGTGTCTAGTGCTCTTAGTTTGACGAGCAGATATCAAAGTGATCCAGGAGTGGAACATTGGACAGCCGTGAAGAACATCCTAAAGTACCTGAATAGGACTAAAGAAATGTTCTTAGTCTATGGGGGTGATGAACAACTCTTCGTAAAAGGTTACGTCGACGCTAGTTTCGACACCGACAAGGATGATTCTAAATCTCAGACAGGATACGTGTATATTTTGAATGGAGGAGCTGTGAGCTGGAGAAGCTGCAAGCAAAGCATGATCGCGGGATCTATAGTAGAAGCGGAATACATGGCTACTGCAGAAGCGTCAAGTGAAGGAGTTTGGATCAGGAACTTCATCACTGAGCTTGGCGTGGTTCCAAGTGCATTGGACCCACTGGTTTGAGTGCCACGCTGAGAAGTTGTATGGAGTGCCACGCTGAGAAGTTGTATGGAGTTTTCGAGTTCCCACATGTGGATGATGTTCAAATGATCTCCATGCAGATTGACCTTGCCTATGCTTTCCATTTGTTATATATGTAATTGTGATAATAGTGTTGTGAACAAGAGCGGACATGACACATTTGACATGATCCTCTATGACACACGATTTTTTTTGCTTGGTCTTTGTTGTGTGAAGGTACAAGTGCATACACGTTAACCTCTACCAACCACATGTTGACGAGAAGAACCAAAGAGAGTTACCTATGGCCACCCTTGATCGAGCCATCTCTACATGCTAAGGTGACTTCCTTATACTTGAGGACTCATGCTACAATATTCATGAATTGGCTACTCTTTGAGTGTTGCTTCGCTTTTGTTGTGAGCTTTGTAGGCTTCATGAAAGGTGAAGAAACATTGAAGTGTTATCAAGTCAATCTTTCTGAGGACGACTATATGGTGAACCCCGGGATCAAGAAGGTCTCTCAACCTCTTCTACTTTGTGATGAGCATGTAGAGTCAAGGACGACTCTTTCTGAAGGGGGGAGCTGATGCAGCCCGACCAACGGTCGTTGCCACATCAAGGTCTCCAACTTATGCCAAGTCGTCATGGACTCCAAAGGTGAATCTTATCCGCTTTGAGATCCCACTTCCTACCCTTTTGAATGGTATACTACTTCATACTATGTCCTATGACCATGATAGGTTCACATCGACAAGTACGGAGACAAGGGAGGAACCCCGAGGACTCACGCCCGACAAGACGGAGGCTTGGAAGAGGAGACGAGAGAAAGCTGTTGGAATTATGCCCTAGAGGCAATAATAAAGATGTTATTATTATAATTCTTGTTCATGATAATGTTTATATTTCATGTAGAATTGTATTAAGCGGAAACTTTAATACTTGTGTGGTTTGTGAACAACACCGTGTCCCTAGTACGCCTCTATGGACTAGCTCATTGATTAATGATGGTTAAGGTTTCCTAATCATGGACATGAGTTGTCGATTAATAATGAGATCATATCATTGGGAGAATGATGTGATGGACAGACCCAAACTAAGCGAAGCAATTAGATCGTGTCATCGTGTTCATATTTGTGAAGCTTTTCTTATGTCAAATACTGTATTCCTTAGACCATGAGATAATACAACTCCCTGGTATCGGAAGAAAGCTTTGAGGTCATCAAACGTCATCCTATGAGAGGGTGATCATAAAGGTGTCTCTCAGGTGATCGGAAAGTACCTGTTGGGTTGTATGTATCGAGATGGGATTTGTCCCTCCCAAGTCGGAGAGATATACTTTGGGCCCACTCGGTAATCGATATCAACACCGCTTGCAAGCATGTGGTTAAGGAGTTAATCACGAAGTGATATCAGATTACGGAACGAGTAAAGTACTTGCTGTGAACGAGATTGAACTAGGTATGACGGTACCGACGATCAAATCACGGGCAAGTAAAATATCGCGAGACGAAGGGAATATATATATGGGATTGTTTGAATCCTGGCATCGTGGTTCATCCGATATGATCATCGATGAATGTGTGGGAGTCCATATGGGTTTCCAGACCCCGCTGTTGATTATTGATAGAAGATCATGTCTGCATGTTCTCGAACCCGAAGGGTCACACACTTAACGTGTCTCGACGCTAGGATAGATTGGATAATTGGTTTATGAGTTTTTGTTCGGAATCTCGGATGGGATCCGGGATATCACGAGAGGTTCTGAAATGGTCCAGAGAATAAGATTCATATAAGGCAGTGCAATTTTTGGAGTTCGGAATTGTTCCGGGTTAATCGGTATTGTACCGGAAGCTTCTAGAACCTTCCGGAGGGGGACCAACATGGTCCCACCTGTCGGGAGGGGGCATGGGCCTATGAGGGAGTGCCCTGGCTGCATTGGGCCAGGGGCACAAGGCCCCATAGGGCCCAGCCGGCCAACCAAGGGATAAACCTGTAGGGTTTCGTAGCATGGAAAACAAAATTTTCTACCGCATACAAACAAACAAGCCAAGATCTATCTTCTAGATTGTAGCAACGAGTCGATAGAATAACTCACCCTCGAAGATTCCAAAGTGTTTAACGAGAGCGGATTCTCGTGGGTGATGTAGTCGTACTCTTCCCGATCTCAAGATCGCGTAGACGATCCTTCCGGCTTGCTCCGGCAGCCCCATAATCGGTCACACGCTCGTACTCGACGAAGACCTTCCTCTCCTTGTTCCAAAGAAAATGAAGGTTGTAGCACTCTCCTCGCGATTCCCAGAAAGACAACGTGGTACCGGAAGTAGAGGGGAGATCTCGCAGGGCTTCGCCTTAAGCCGGAGCGAGTATGGTGGACGATGAGAGAGTCCTCGGTGTTCTAGGGTTTAGACACACCAAGGAGGGGGCAAGCCGGCGGCTAGGGTTTAGCTAGGCGACGGCGGCGGTTTTCCCTAGGGCCGGCGGTGGCTATGGAGGCGGCGGCTTGGGGCTAGGGTTAGAGGTGTAGGAACTTGTGTGTCTTGGAGGGGAGCCCTGCCCCTTCTTATATAGGTGGAGGGGGCCGGCCAAGGGGAGGGGAGTCCCTCCCCAACTCGGCTTGGTGGTGCGCCGGCGGTGGGAGGAGGAACTCCTCCCCCAAGTCGGTTTCCACCTCCCTCTCCACTTCCCAAAACTAGTCGTTTGACTTTTCAAAATAGGATTTGAATAAACCCTCTATTTTGTTCAGCGATGACACTGAGTACATGATGCAATCATATAAACTTGATATAACACATTTATGTACCCTTCCCCTCCGGAGTGCCGGACATTCCGGAACCTTCTAGAACATTCCCGATGAAAACACCGGAACCATTCTCCAACTCCGAAACGGGACTTTCCTTATATGAATCCTATTCTCCGAACCATTCCGGATCTCCTCGTGATATCCCGGATCCCATCCGAGACTCTGAACAACATTCGGTCTCTTTCTCATCATTCCATAACTACTCAAACAACGCCGAATCCTTAAGTGTGTCTCCCTACGGTTCGTGAATTATGCGGACATGATCGAGACACTTCTCCGAACAATAACCAATAGAGGAATCTGGAAATTCATATGGCTCCCACATATTTCTACGATTACTTTGCGATCGAATGAACCACTTACATACGATATCAATTTCCCTTTGTCTCACGATAGTTTACTTATCCGAGGTTATGATCGTCGGTATCTCTGCATACCTAGTTCAACCTCGTTACCGATAAGTACTCTTTTCTCGTTCCCGTGATATGTGATCCCTTGTGAGACAGTCACATGCTTGCAAGCCAATTGGATGACATTTCACCGAGAGGGCCCAGAGTATATCTATCCGTCATATGGATGGACAAATCCCACTCTTGATCCATGTGTCTCAACCAGTACTTTCCGAACACTCAATGCCACCTTTATAGCCACCCAGTTACGGTGCGGTGTTTGATGTCATCAAAGCATCCATCCGGTAAAGGTGATATGCATGATCTCATGGTCGAAGGAATTAGATTACTATGTATCAGAAAGCATATAGCAATTGAACTATTAAAATGACTTGATCTTTATGCTATGCTTATCTATAGGAGTATGTCCACCATATCATTCTCCTAACGATATGATCTTGTTGTTAATAACATCTCAATGTTCATGATAGGGAAACCACAATCATATATTAACCAACAAGCTACTATTATATAGAGGCTTTACTAGGGACTTTTATTTTAGTCTACAAATCACACAAGTATTAATGTTTCCTTGTTAATACTATTATAGCATGAATGTAAACATTTATCATAAACACAAAGATATAATAATAACTACATTTATTATTGCCTCTAGGGCATATCTCCAGCAAAACCCTAATTGGAGCTTCTAGAAGGGGGGGTTCCTTGCCCCCCACTCCTCCCTCCTTTGGCCGCCGGCCTAGGGCTTGGGGGAGGGGTTAGGGCTGGCGCCCACCCCTCTATATATACTGAGTGGGCGCACCACCCCCACACCTTCCCTCAAGCCTAGTCGCCTCCGCCTCCTCTCTCCCCCGATTGCGTGTGGCGAAGCCTGCAGTAAACTCTCCACCACATACACCGCGTCGTCGCGTTGTAGATCCAATCCGTCTCTCCACCATACTTGCTGGACCAAGGAAGGAGGAGACGTCGAGGTGCTGCACGTGTGCATCTCCTGGAGGCATCGCCACTTGCGGTGCTAGATCGGATCAGATCGCGAGGAGGAGAAGCGAGTACGACTACATCACCCACGTTCCGATTTAACGCTCAACAGGCGAATCTTCAAGGGTATGAAGATCTAATCCAATCTCTCTCGTTGTTTGCATCTCCTAGATTAGATCTTGGCTTCCCTCTGTTCGCATCCGTAGAAAATATTGATTTACTATGCCGCGAAACCCTTCAAAAGCTCCAGCTAGAATCGGCACCAGCACCGGTGAACCGGTTCCACCACCGGAATCTTTGGCGACAGCACCGGCGAACTGGGCTCCCCGCCAGAATCCCCGGCGCTAGGACCGGTCGACCGGAACCACTGTCGAAAGCGCTTATAGAGAGCCGTTCTGGCGCGCGACCGGAATATCTGGCGACGACCGGAAATCCTGGCACCAGATCCGGCGCCACCGGACCCACCGCCGGAATCCCCTGCCTGCGCGCGGATCTGGGTTTGATGCCCTGGAATATTCCCTTTACTTACCCCTTCGCCTAGTTTATTCCCAAACTACCCCTTGTTTAGTGGTTGGCCTATAAATAGAGCCCCCACCCCTCATGTATCCCTAAGGCATAGATGATAGACTAAAGACAACCCCCATTGTGGAATCTCTAGTTTTGCCTCATCCTCTTTTCCAAGGGGACCGACTATCGTCACCAACCTCGATTGGACTTTGCATCATGCATCTATCGTTGAACAAGGCCTTGGAGTTCGGTGTCTCATCTCCAAGTTGTCAAGACCCTCCCCAAGGTGTTCTCCCCTCTCCGATGTGGATTTGAGGGAGCACGTTGGCCGATCTTTCCTTGCGAGGATTCTATCGGACCGGTGGCCGCCGTTCGGGATCAATCGGCCTTGTATCATGTGAGTTTTGCTTGTGTTCATCGTGTTCTTCGCGAGGTGTGTGTTCGCTTCCGCTACCTTCTCCCTTTCCTCTCGCTTTCCCATCATTTGACCACGAGATCCATGAAGATCGGGCCACCCAAGAGGTTAGCCCCTATCACTTCTCCTCCTCGAATCAGGCTTTTGGCTCGCTTTATAAATAAAGAACATAGATGAGACCGCTATTGTGCCAGACAGCACAACGCCCAAAGGAAGTTCCGAACACTGCTGGGGTCAATCAACACAACCAAACCCAAGAGAAAATACCAAAAAAAGAAATACACAACAGCACCGGATCGACCACCGACTAAGACACACAACCGCTGCACCCTCCGAAAAAGTCCCACCACGATGCTATGTCTCCGAATTGCCGTGTACCAAACAACACCTTCAAGAAGGGGGACGACGATGACGTAATTGCTGTCTGGACTTCTCCTAGGATTTCTCCTGGTACACGCAAGGGAGTGAGAAGAGGGTACATCCGACGCCCTTCAAGAAGGAAGGCGGCACCCGCAGATGTCGCCGCGCCGGAGCCAGCCTAGCCGGCAAGGATTTCTCCTCACCACCCAAAGACCCAAACCCCAGCCAATCCTGGCACTCCACCAACTTGTCGTCCGCCAGCATGCGCCAACACGGTCTTGTTGTCTTCATCGGCGTCTCACCATGGCAAACACCACGAGGTTGGCCGGCGCGATGAACCCACCGAAGACAAGCGACAGCGGTGCCGCTGCCGCGTAGGAGGGGCCGACCTCCACCGCTGATGGCTGTGACTCACATTTAAATCGGATATTATTTATATTTTTGATGAAATATCTCTCTAAACACTGCCACTAATGCCTAATGATCAAAGGAGTATGCGATCATTTCTTGCTATTTTTTCCTGCGTAGATAATGACGTTTGGTGATGGGAATCACAACATTAAAGTCAGAGATACGAGATTTTCAACACGTCAAAGAAACCAGGAGCCGTGAAACAAAGACAGAGCTTTAACGATTAACTATACAGCGAGAATAAAATTCCAACCGTATAGTTACAATCAACTCTGTTAGTTCCGCACCGTCTAGTTATTATTGCCATCATGCAAAATGATATTGGGAAAACATGCGTCGAGGCCGCACACCTAAATGTAGTTCTAGTAAAGCCACACGGCCCCGCTGCACTTTGGATTGGCATCATTTCAGCCCAAACCAATCGATCCCATAACAGAATCCACTCCAAAATAAAGTTCCTACCAGCACCATTCCCAGGTTCAGTTCTTTTTACTTTCCTCGTATTTTCACTCCCATGAGGTTTATGAATGCGGGGATTTAGTGTTCACTCAATCCCTCCAATTTTTTAAATACTTTCTTCAGAAAATACATTAGTATGATGGAGAGATTTTAATCTAGCAAAAGTAATAAGATTTGTGAAAATATTTCGGAATTATCCCATCTAAACTCATCTTGGTAAACGGACTATGAAGATTTTGCAGGATTTAGAATAATTCTCTATGATCCTCGTAAACATCCATGAATACACGTGCCAAGTAGGAAAGTCGGCTCGTTCGCCAGGCAGTGGGTGTGAGTAGGTACTGGCGAACCCGGGAATTCTAAGAGCATCTCCAACCGCGATATTTTGGCGTTGTAAAGATCCATTTTGGCGCTGTAAAAACCGTTTACCGTGCGTGCGATTGTTTGGACAATGTCAGGTGCTGTAAACGTTTTTTAGCGCGCGCATGACGAAAAAACGTTTTTACATACGCTGTAAATTTGCAGCGCCAGAAACCCATTTCGATGGTCATGCGCTCCAAAAGAAGATCAAAAAATTGCAGAAAATTAAAATTTTATTGCAGTTCATAGTTCGTTCGTCAGGATACAGAGTCTAGTCGCCGTCCTAGTCCTATTCTAATCGTCCCAACTGTCGGACAGACTATCGGACTCCGTCTCGGTCCAGAGATCATCCCAAATGGGATTGTCGTCGGAGATCGCGTCCGCCGCGGGAGACTCGAGGAGCGCCTCGGCAGCGCGCTTCCGCGCTCGCTTCAAGGCCCTCTTGGCGCGACGCTCCTCCTTGCGCGCGCGGAAGAACTCGAGCTCGTCGACGATGTCTTCAGGGAATTGCTCCCGCCACGCCTCCATCGCGCGCTCGTCGGCCGCGGCGATGTCGAGCCGGCGCTGGCGCTGTTGGTGGCGGCGGCGATGTTCTGCCGTGAGGAGGGTCGGAGGCGGTGCGAGCTCGGCGGCCTGCGCGGCGTTGCGCGCGTCGTTGATGTTCATGGTGCGCGGCGAACGGCCGACGCGCCACGTCGCCGCGTCGTAGGCACGCGCCGCGGCGCTGTGTTAAACGCTTCGAGCCCGGCGTTTCGCCGCGGAGCTCGCGAGAACGTCCCGTTAAGGCGCTCGCGAACGCTGACGAAGCCGGAGGAACCGCGGCAGCGAGGCGGCATCGTGGCGCGGCGGACACGTGGCACGTGGAAGAGGAAACGAGGCGACACGCGGAGAAGCTCTTCAGTTTGGTGGCGCGCTGAAAGTGGTGGTGGTTGGCGCTTGCGCGCGCGGCTTGTTTTATAGCGCACGCTGCACCGCGCGCGCGAGATATGCGGCGGGAGATAGCGTGGCGCGGAAAAGTTTCGCGCGCTTGTTGGACACGCCGCGGCGCTGGAAAATGCGCGCGCGTGGTAAATCGACGGTTTTTCGCGCACGTGGGATATTTGCAGCATTGGAAATGCTCTAAAGGAGCCGGTATGGACAAGAGTAACATGTCAGTATGACGTCAGCATGGCGTCGTCTATGTGGTGACCAAAACTCCCAAAAAAAGTGAAACATGTCTAAAACTTATGAAACATCTTTCACTATTAAAAATATATTTCACAAACGTTTTGCAACTTCACTTTATTTCAATCTGGTCCCACAAAAGTTTTAGTTATGTTTTAAAAATTAGGTTTGTGTTAAAAAAAGGCAAACTGTGGCACCAATCTCAAAGCAATATGGGTCGTGGATGTCACTCTATGTAACGACTCTTTCTAGTGGGTGTGTTCAGTTGGTGTCACGAAGTGGAATGGAATGGAATGGTTTCACACTTGAGAGCCGTTCTAGTGTTCAGTTGAGAAATGGAATGAAACGAGGTGGTTCCTCAAAAGAGAATATTCCCTCTAGATCCAGAATACACTCATTTCACCAAATTGGTGGAATCTACCCGTTCCTCTATGCTAAAGTCACCCAAATGTTCTCACTCTCTATATTCTCTTGTCATCTTTTTTGCTAAATGCACCCAAACATAGAATGAAACCATTCTATTCCACTTTTTTGGCCTAACTGAACATAGGATGGAACCATTTCGTTACACTTTTTTGTCCTAACCAAACACAAGAACGGAACCAACCCATTTCAGTGGAATGAAACCATGACATTCCATTCCACTTCGTTCCCGAACTGAACACACCCTAAAAAAAGAGTTTTCGTAGGTTAACCAATTAATTTCCAAAAAAAAAAAACAAATTAGAACAGGTGTGGTGCACATGTTACCATATTCTATAGACTAATAGACGTGATAAACCAACACAAGAGAACTTTTAGGTGAATGCAAGGCCATAGCTATATATTTTTATGATGTACGTACTGATTTAGCATGACCATGCATGGTTGATCGCTAAGTTACTTTAACATAAAATATTTCCATCCAAAGCATCCAACTAATATCACTTGCTTAGTGGAGCAGGTGTATATTCGTAAGCGATTAGCCTAGTGGAGTGCGAGTAGTTGCGGCATCGATCGATCCGCCACTTTAAATAGAACTGCATGCATGCATGGAGTACATACCAACACCGACACAATGGAGCTCCTTATGCTCATTGCCCTTCTCTTCTGCTTCGTACCGGCCGTGACAATATACAGCTACACTAGGCGAGCCCGTGCTGAGGCGAATTTCCACCGCATTACCGACGCCGTCGTCGCCCACCGAGCTCTGGTACAGAACGCCGACGACCTGCTAAACCGTCCGGCGGCGATCTTCCCCGTCTCCCTGGCCACCTGGCGCGACGGCCAGCGGAACGACAACATAACCACGGCGGACCACGGCCCGCACTGGCGGGCGCTCCGTCACAACCTCACCGCCGCGCTCCTCCACCCGTCGCGCCTCGGCTCCCACGACCCGCTGCATCACGAGGCCGTCCAGGCCCTCGTCGCCGACTTGTCTGCCCGTGGCTCGCAGGGCGCCGAGGTGATCATCCGTGGCCCGATCAGTACCGCCCTGTTCGCGCTGGCCACGCGTCTCTGCTTCGGCGACCTCATGGATGGCAGCCAGAGGCGTGTCATGGGCCGCGTGGTACGTGACTCCATGGCCGCCGTTGCGGCGCTCAACCCCGTATTCGATGGCTCGACGCTGTCTAAGCTCGTCAACTGGAGGGGGTTCCGCCGAATCTCCGCCCTCATGGACCGGCAGGCCGATCTTTACCTCCCTCTCATCGAGGCGCGGAGGCAGTTGTCACAATCTGGGCGGCAGCACCGCGACCAAGCTCTCGGCCATACCTACGTCGATTCACTCCTTGATCTCCGCGTTCCCGTGGACGGTGATGCCATCGGTGCCGGCAGCAGGCGCGCGCTACGGGATGGCGAGCTGGTCGCCCTCGTGTTCGAGTTTCTCGGCGCGGCCACAGGGTCGGCCGCGACCTGCGTCGAGTGGACCCTCGCCCACCTCATCGACCAGCCGGAGGTCCTGGAGAAACTACGCCGCGAGATCCACGAGAAGGTGTCCGGTGCCGGCGGCGCGACGGCGCTCTCCAGCAGTATCCTCTGCGGCATGCCGTATCTGGACGCCGTGGTGATCGAGAGCCTCCGCATGCACCCACCGGTGCCGCTCACTTTGCGCAACGCCCACGGCGAGGGGGCCAAAGCGGTCGGCGCGACCACCGTGCCAGCCGGTGGCCTGAGGGTGCTGTTCAGCTTAGGCGACATCGGGAGAGACAAGAAGTCCTGGACTGATCCCGACGAGTTCCGGCCGGAGAGATTTCTTCCTGGAGGTGAGGCGGATGATGTCGGCCCGTTGCCGGGCCGCAAGAGGATCAGGATGATGCCGTTCGGCGCGGGACATAGGTACTGCCCCGGCGTGGCCATGGGAATGCTGCATATCAAGTGCTTCTTAGCGGCGCTCGTGCACGAGTTCGAGTGGGCGCCGTCGCCGGAAGAATGCAGCGGCAGCGTCGACTCGGCATTCTTAAGGGTGATGAAGAAACCACTCCGCGCCCGTTTCACGCGACGCACTTAAACCTTGATGATGAAGTTGTGTCTCATGCTTTCCTCCTTCTTTTCCTTTCACCAGTTAAATGTTTGGGCAATGATGTTTACAATTTGTAAATATATTTGCCAAGTGTGAAATCCTTGTAATGTTTCATGTATACGGTATTTCTCTGGCTTCTTACCTATTCGCCAATCATCGTGTACAAAGTTGACCGCATTTCGGTACACATAATTTCTTGGCTGTTGCTTTCACTTCCTCCCACCATGTTCATTTGTTGTTCTTTTGTCACATGATAACCTTGCTTACCTCCGGTGAATATTATCACGGCTTTCATCAGTTGCTAATTTGATGTGGTGCTTTTACAAAGGGTCTCGGTTGTTTTTTTTTTACCAAATTGAGCCTGGATTTCTTATGTTCTAAGCACCATGTAATCTATGGACATGTACAATGGAGACGCTAACGCAAGGTGCTAGGATAGAAATCCCGATCAATAATACTACATCTACGGAGGATTTTCTTACGGGCAACACTTACAGGATGAGGTGGCAATACCCCATGCAACCGTGTGAGGATTATTCGGAACAACCGCTGCAGCCCCACCAATCGTGTTGAACCAGCTGGCTTCCGTAAGAAAATTCTGTAGAAGTAGTCCGTAGATGTAGCATTGTTGAATCCCGATCGTTATGCTCGATTATCCAATACCAGGAAAGAAGATATAGTCGAAGCAAAACTTGTCGCTAAGCGGGGGCGGATTTACCGTGTAGGCTTCTATAGGCTTGACCCTACCCTCTCATTTGAGCAAAAGTTTATCAAATATATGTGCCCAAGCCATATATAGTAGTGAGAGGACAATATTCCGGCAGTCAGGAGAGCAAACAGATGCTTAAATAAAGCTATACACAAAACGCAGTGAGTGCCTTGCCAATCTGGGTCTCGTAGCCGTTAGTTCCTAGCCCATAAGCCTAGCTAACCGGTGAAACACGTGTACGTTGAGCATTTTTTCTAATCGTACAGTAGCAAGTTCATGCAAGTACACATGTTTAACAATGCACAACGCAGAAACAGAGTAAGAAGAGTTGCTAAAAATAGGCCTACAAATCTAAAGCACCATCGTAATTTCTAGACCTTCTAAACCAATCAAACAATTTCTCCCGTTTGACAGCCAAACCAATGAAAATACGTAACAATAACTATTTTTTGTCCGCCACACCCACCCAAAAAATATAGATATGAAACACCGAGGTTGTCGTATCTGTTTACCGATACATGTATTCCGAAAACGTTGGGTGAGATTTCTATCAGTGAGCTAACACATTTTTTAAATTCATTTCTACTATGGAATTTAGATTCATGAGTTAAATTGTTGTACATTTGTTCTTTGAGCCCACCCTCCATTCTCATTCTAGATTCGCCACTGTCGCTAAGTGCTTCAGATTTTCTCCCGTAAAAATTTGTTTTGATAAGTGTCGGGTGCAACCCTAGACGAGGATGCATGAATCCAACAGAAACACGAGGCCACAACAAACTCTCCTTAATTAGGGTCTATGATTAACGCCAACCTTGAGGGGTAGGCGCTAGCTTAGATGATTTTCCATTTTTTCCGATCTTTATTTTTTTACCTAAGCGTCTAGATTAGCGTTTGGCGTTGTACGTGCTCTTAATGTCATCGAAATAGCAGCATGAAAGTTTTGAGTGAATTTTGCAAGCAAGACCAGTTTCATCAACCCCTTTCGTATTTGTAGTCATTAATCATGATTCAAATCAGCAACTATTATGCACATGTATTCTATTTTCCAGTGTACTTGAGAACCTCCCAAGATTAAAGCAGCATATAACATCTCTTCAGCCAAAACATGTAATCTGACATAATATATGTCTCATAGTTAGAAGCTAAGACAAATGGTATCATATAAGAACTTATATAATGATCTCCCAACAACATATATTAGTTGATATATTAACCTGGACCGAAGTAAAGGAAAGAAAAAACTAAAGTATGTATCTTCTAAATCAAAACCAAGATTTAGCCAAAACACGAAATCGCCGTATGTGTTTTCTGAATCTGAACCAAAAAGAAATGGAACAATGATATGAGAACCACACACTTAATCTCGACCAGTCAACTAAGCAACACATGGAATTAAATATGATAAAAGAAAATCCCACCCGTCCCACCCCTTAATTTTATTGGCCCGAGAATGCGGTATAGAAGTACTCTGAACATAACATGGAGTAGTTCCCTAACTTACCTATTCCACTGCCAACCAAACAACTTCACATGGGTCAGAGCCATTTCAGTCTTCTGAACATAACAAAAGGTTGTTGATCACCAATGGACATCATCTCATCTATATTATCCATTGCATTTTTCTCATCACCCAGCGGACACACCTATCAATTTTGCAAGACAAATATGAGAAGTATAAAAGTTTTGTAAATCTGTATGAAATAGTACAAAACCAACATTATAAATTAACTGGCTTACTTGTCACTCTCGAGGCACGATCGAATGGCCCGAAAAGGCTAATCGCGGTAGGGTGCCCCATGGGTTCTAACCGTTCATATCTTTAGGCCTTATTTGGATCATAGATTTTGAAACCAAAGGAATAGAACAACTATAGGATTCTGGTGCATGACATCTTCAATCTTATGGAATGCCAAACCAGAGGAATTAGCAAGGAAAGAGTGTTTGGCTGCACATAGGAATAGTACATGAATTCCGTATACTCCCTTCGTCCTAAAATAGATGTCTCGAGTTTGTCAAAATTGAATGAATCTAGACACTATTTAATATATATAGGTTCATTCAAATTTTGACGAATCTAAGACATCTAATATAGGACGGAGGGAGTATTAAAGTACTCATACTTTTTAGCTTGGGGTATTCAAACGAGTAGTACGATGAGCGACTTGTGCTTTCCTTGCTGCTAGGGACAAACCAAAGGAGACTTATGTTCTTATCATCGTTTTCAATGCAAGTTTCAACCAGGAGAATCTAAAAGAAGGAATTGGGACTGTTATTTGAGATGATAGAGACAGATTTATTATAGCCTGCAATGATCTTGTTCATTTTGCTATTGATACAAATACACTTGAAACTATGGCTGTTTGTAGAGGTTTAGCTCTTGCAAATGAGGTTGGTTGCTCAAAAATTATCGTTTAGTCTAATTGATTACAGATCATTAAAACGCTACAATCATGCTGTTTCTCGTCGACGACAGCGGTTGCTCTTTTAAAAAATATTAATGTGCAAGCTTCTACCTTTTCAAAGTGTGTGAGTTTAGTATTTTAATAGAGATGCAAACAATGTAACAGATTGTTTCGCGAGAGAGATGGAAACACTATCACTCGTTTGGGTAGATGAACCGCCATACTTTATTACTGCTATGTTAATTAACGATGTAACTATTATTTGACCAATACTACAGCAGGACAGAGTCATGACCGCTTATAATTAAAAAAAAAACGAGCCGATTTTTTTTTTCGAGGAATAACCGAGCCGAGATGTTAAGCCTAGAACGACGTCCAGCATTCTCTCCCCCAACAACTTAATAGCCTGGTTTGAGCCCGTAAGATAGAGCCCAGTAAGCCCACGTTCTAGAAACCCTAGATGTTCGATGGCACCTATATGTACGCAAGCCGTATACCACCAGAAACATTGCGCACCCCATCACCCGCCGCCTTCCCTACAGCCTCCTCCCCGCACCGCCTGTTCTTCACGATCTCGTTCCGGCTCGTCTTTCCCATCCCCTCGATTTCGTTTTAGTCTTCAGTTTTTTTCCGGTTTCTTCGTTCTTCTGATTTAGATCTTGGCAGTGGATTAGCGGAAGCAACTGATGATAGCAAGACAGGGACATCAGAACCCTCGGGTTATGACAGACTACGTCTATAATGGGAATCTCTCTGATGTTTTCGATCTCCGAAAGCCAAATCAAATTGATTTTCGGTCGCACCTTGTTTCTAGATCTTTTGTTTTTGGTTTCTTTCTGATTGATCTTCGATGTTCCTTTGCAATTCGGATCTTGGATGTGGATTAATAGATGCAGATGAAGACAATCAGACAGGGACATCAGAACCATCTAATGGTAAATGATAGACCACGTCTATAATGGGAATCTCTCCGATGCAATCTTTTTACCAATCCAAGTTTTGAGTTCCTTCTCCCTGTTCTTTGTTATTTTTTAGTCTTTTCAAGATTTAATTGGCTGCCGGTGATGCATAAAAATGCACGTATTATCGGAGTACTTCATGACGATCAAACACATTGTCACTACCACTGAGGCAGCACTCCTTTGTTCCGTTTATGGATCTGTTTTCTGGTAGTTCTCGTCTGATCTTTATAGAATTTTAATTCGTTGTCTGTACTGAACAGGATGGATTGGAGCAAACTGCCGATGATGGTGTTAAATATACTTTGCAGCTTTTAGCTATGAAATCAACCTACGAACTGAGGCATTTGCATACAATCCACTGAAACGCAGATCCATTTTTTATTCCGTTTTTCTTGAACGTCAGAAAATACGTGCCTTTTTGGAGTACAGGCAATAGGATCACTGTTATGTTGCTTAAAAGTAATACTAAGGAATGTGCTACAAGATTAAAGTAAACATGAAACCAACCTAGATTTATTGCAAGCACATAGTTCGTTAGAGCCGTCTGGTTTAACAAATGTTCTTTTTGCTTTGCCCCAAAGTCAAACTGTCAATGTTTGCAGGGATGCACCGATATTTAGGACGATGACGATTGATATTTGGTCTCGTTCGTCGTAATTGGCATGAATTTGCCTTGCCGACCATTCTGCTATATCACCACCCATATTCCGAGTCCTGCCCCGTTGATCCAAAATCGTCTCTGTTTTTGGTTTTTGTTCACTTATATACTGGCTGAGGATTAAACAATATCATAGACAAGCATATGTCCGAATTTTCTTTATGTGGAACAATCTAATCTTCTCTATGAGGCCAGCTCTTATTTTGGTTTTCTCTGATTACTGTTTATTGTCCTCGTCGTGAAGCTGATGATGTTTAGTGTGAACCTTTCTCAATGAAATCACTAGTGATTACATAACATACTGCCTTCCTTCTGAAGTGACACGATTTGTCAAATTTATATGTTTTTCTCTACATATTGATCTTGTTTTTTTGCTAGAATATAGGATTTTCAAGGTCGGATGATGATTATAAGTGCATAGTTCATATGATCAAACAATGATTACCTGAACTAAAATAGTCTTTCGCTCCTATCTGATGACCTCTTGAACAAAGTTTTCAGTACATGTTTGTAGAATTTTCTCTATGTAGTCAATTAGTGTGTTTTGTGGTTTGGGTTCGTATGTTAATTCAGATGATCAAACTGTGATTACTTGAAAAAATGGTCTCTAGTTCCAGTCTTTCTTTTTTAAAGGTAGAAATCTTTCCTCTGAGGATTATGCATTCCAATTTGTTGCACTAGGTGGCCAGCACAAAAGCTTAGATTATTTCAATTATACTTCAAGAGAGTGCTCTTCGGTGGCGAAGTCCACAATCAGGCATTGTTCGCCTTCAAATTTCTGCAGATAAAATATATAACTTTAATGATTTGAAAATGTGTTGTCCTTGGAAAAATTCTTTAAATTTCAGGAAATTTTGTATGAGACTTACAGAAGATTCTAAATGTTTTGATAGCACGCATTATAAAGGTTAATGATAAAATGCAAGTTTTTAGCTGCAAATCTATTCCTCTCTGTTCTGTGCACACATTCGGTTAAGAGTCTACACCAGGTCACCACATTGCTTGAGCTCATTTATTGAAGTTTGCAGGAAAATGTCAACCGAGGTGACTGTTTCAGTGGAAATGAAATCGGCATACACAATTATGATTTAACAAAGACTGATCAAAACTATTACTCTAGAATTCATCTAATTTAGTGATTTTGCCTTGTTTCTAAAAAAAATCAAACTAGCGAGAACAAGTTGTTATCAAAGGAAATGCAACCAATACATTGATTTGTATATCTATAGCATAAGATCAGACTTTGGTACAAACTTGGATAAGAATATAATGTCAAAACTGAGAAATGGGTGGGACGTGCCTGTCATCCTGTTGGTCCTACAAGTCATCAGTAATGCCCTACGATTATAGTCCTAAAATATTTGAACTGAACTAAGGTTGAACTAACTTTCCTTTCATTATGCTCATGCCTGAAGCAAATTAAAATCATGATAGAAAATGTTAGTTTGTAAATTTAATAGATTGCTGAAGCATAGCCTTATCAAATGGATTAGCAGAAGCAACTGATGATTGGAAGATATGGACATCAGAACACTCGGGTTATGAGAGACTACGTCTATAATGGGAATCTCTGATGTTTTCGATCTCCCAATGGCAAATTGATTTCTTTTCCTGTTACAACATGTTACTAGATATTTTATTGTTCTTGTCCTTTTATTATCTCAGTTGTAACTTCGCAATACGGATCTTGGATGTGAATTAATAGATGCAGATGAAGACAACAAGACAGGGACATCAGAGCCATCTAATGGTAAATGATAGACCACGTCTATAATGGGAATCTCTCCGATGCAATCTTTTTACCAATCCAAGTTTTGTGTTATTCCCCTTATTTTTATTATTTTTAATCTTTTTGAGGATTTAATTAATTGGCTGCCGGTGATGCATAAAAATGCACGAACTATTGGAGTACTCCATGACGATCAAACACATTGTCACTACCACTGAGGCAGCTCTCCTGTGTTCCGATTATGGATCTTTTTTAGTTCTACAGCTTATCTTTGTAGAATTTTAATACCAGTGGACTGGAGCAAATTGCCGATGATGGTGTTAAATATTCTTTGCAGCTTTTAGCTATGAAATAAACCTACGAACCGAGGCATTTGCAAACAATCCACTGAAAGGCCGGACCTTTTTTTATTCTGTTTTTCTTGAACGTAGTGGCAACCAGATCACTGTTATGCCCCTAAAAATAACACTGTGTAATCCTTTTCCCAGTAAATGTCTTAAACTGGTAAAAATTTGTGCAGTAATTTGAATGTACTTTACGTGGTGGCCAACAAGGTTAATTTACAACGATTTTACTGATATTTACGTGCCTATACCAGAGTCCAGTATTTATCGACTGCCCTTGTTCAGGACCCCTTCGTGTTCATTGCATTTCTTCAACCTGGAACGAGGATTCATACTACTAACGAAAGGGTTAACTCCCATCTTGATTTTGAGGACGGTGACGATTGATATTTGGTCTCGTTCGTCGTAATTGGTGTCAATTTGCCTTGCCGACCATTATGTTATATCACCACCTATATTCCAAGTCCCTCCCTTGACACAATATTTTACCTGCAATCATATCTGTCTTGTGAATTGGTTTTTGGTGTTTGTTCTCTTAGATTCTGGCTGAGGATTAAACAATATTATAGACAAGCATATGTCCGAATTTTCTTTATGTGGAACAATCTAATCTTCTCTATGAGTCCAGCTCTTAGTTTTGTTCTCCGGTAACTATTTTTTTCGCTACCATCGTGATGCTGATGATGATTAGTGTGAACCTTTCTCAATGAAATCACTAGTGATTACATAACATACTGCCTTCCTTCTGAGGCTTCATGATTCCTGAAATTTATGTGGGTTTGTTTAAATTTTGGTCCTTGTTTTTCTCCAATATTTTGCATTTGAAGGTTGGGTGATGATCACAAGTGCATAGTTCATATGATCAAACCATGATTATTTGAACAAAAATAGTCTTTCGCTCCTATCTGACGACCTTTGTATTAAGTTGTACAAACAGTTTTTGTTTTTAGTAGCCACCCTTGTGGAGGCAACGTGGTCATTTGGCAAGTTTCTCAACCTATAAATAAGGCACATAAAAATGTTTGCAATTTACACTGCAAATGATAAATTGGTAATTCCACTTGTAATATAGGGAAATAAGTTTTACTTTAGGCTTGTTAGAAACCATTTGTCTCTAACATGGAATCAAAGCTAGTGCCCATCTTAGTGTGATGAAGGAATTTACGAGATTTTTCCATTGCAGAGACTTCTGGAGTTTAGTGTATTTGACGTTGGTGTGACATCTTGCATATTAGTTTGACATGTGGGCCATGTATATCATGAGACACATGGCTTGCCTACCGCCTGCAAATTAATGGATGTAAATTAATAGATTCAGATGGAGACAATAAGACAGGGACATCAGAACCAGCTCTTGGTAAATGATTGACCACGTCTATAATGGGAATCTCTCTGATGTATTCTCTTTTCAAATCCAAGTAGAGTTCTATTCTATTTTCATGTCCAAGTAGAGTTTTTTCTTTCAGATTATTTTTTCTAGGTTTTGATTGGGTGCTGATTATAAGCATAAAATACATGTATTGTCGGAGTTCTCCATGCCGATGAAACACATTGTTGCTATCACCTTGGCAGCTTTATTCAGTACGGATTTTGCTTCTGTTTTGTAGCTGTCTGCTAATCTCAGGCAGTGTTTTATTATTTTGGTGTGTACTTGTTGATACGTGGATTGAAGCCCACTGCCGATGATGGTGTTAAATATACTTTGCAGCTTTTAGCAATGAAATAAATTTATTAACTGAGGCATGTTTTATTCCACCTTATAACGCTGATTGATCTGTTCTCTGATTTTAGACCAGGCAGAGCAATACCTGCTGTTTGTGCAACCAGATCATTGAGGCTCTCCATCAAAAATTATACTTTGCAGCAAATCCTGGTCCAATCAATGTCCAAAACGGTGAAATGTTAATCTTGTTGACCACAACTGTTTTATGTTTTGATCTGAGGGAAGACATAACGAAGATGCGAGCCCCTTTACCAAAACTATTTGTTTGGAAAAAACAAAATAGGTACTGATTAGTTTCAAGGAAAACATATATTTATCTGTAGGGTCCCAATAAATTTCTCTTGTAGTTCATTTTCAGATTTCTAATGTACACATTTACAAAAAAATTCTCTATAAATTTCTAAGTAACTAGAATTGAAACTTTGGGATTCCACTTGAGGCCTTAAATGTTTGCCAGCATTGGGATCCCACTTGTAACCTGGCAAAGTACAGGTCAAAGATTTGGAAGAATACAAGATAGATGCCTGCTATATGGAAGCAATTTTTAGTTTGCCTGTCAGGAAGTGAAGATCGTTTCTGGAAGAAACAAACACCCTGAAGATCAATCTGAGTTGCCATTTTCTGGTCCTATTTTCACTTGTTTCAGGACTACTTGGACTGCATAATGTAGGTGGCAATATTGTGCTGATTTAGATATCCAATGATTTAGATATCCAAAGAGTAGCATGTCGAGTATGCACGTGTACTGCTCTTTGCACATGGTAACATTGCACATAGCATCTATTTGAAAAAAAAATGCAAAAGTACAAAGCTGTGTGATTTTTAGAAACCAAATGTGATGTTTAGGCCGTTTTATGAAGCCTTGGGATTTGCTGGGCCTTGGGATTTGGTGCTCTCTGGTGCGTCAATCATCTTTTCAGATCAAGTTCATATAGCATTTGTGAAGAATAGAAACGAGAGACAAGTGAATGAACAGTAATCTTTATTGATGAAGGATCTGAACTTATATATAGGGTGAATAGACGCGAGTATGTCGGTTCTAGGAGTCGGTTCGCAACATGCGACGCTCAAGAAACGTTGGCGATGGTTCCATCATCATAGGAACTGCCTGTGCGGGAATAAGGGGATTATCCCAATAACTGCCTGAGTTATTTTTATTTTTAACACTCCCCCTAATCACCGCATGACTACACACACCCCTATTCTATGCTTGTCCTTGTGTATCTTCATCATCTTAGAATGGTCTCCTCCAAAAACCCGGTGGAAAAAATGTGAGGAGTTGAGTAGGATATGCTGGTAAAACTCCTTTAAACCCATTGGGAAAATAAGAAGAAAATGAGACAGCATATAATGATTATTGCCTCTGTTAACTCAATATGAAGTAAATCCATAGAATATAGAGGTCAATAAATATGTCGTTTATACCTTTCTAAAAACCCCGGTGGGGAAAACGGATAGTATGACATATAATCTTATGTTAATATTACCTCATTAAAAACCTTAATGAGAACCTGTAAAGTAAACTCATTTAAGGGAAAAAGAGTGTAATATGATGCTTTGAACAGGAATAGTTCAGGAAGATACTCCCCCTGATTCTTGCAAATCTCGAAGCCGTCGCATAGCGATTCCATGAATATATTTCTGGAATGTTGAAGTTGGTAGAGACTTCGTAAACAAGTCGGCGAGATTATCGCATGACTTGACTTGCAAGATGTTTATTTTCCTACTCTTTTGGAGTTCATGAGGATAAAACAACTTTGGAGCAATATGCTTGGTGATATTGCTCTTGATGTATCCTTGATGTATCCTGTTTGCATCTGTGCAACACAAGCCGCATTATCCTCATAGATAATGGTGGGTGATTCGATAGAACCAATTCCACATGAATGTTGTATGTGGTTTATCATTCTGCGAAGCCACACACATTCGCGTGATGCCTCATATAATGCAATTATTTCAGAATGATTGGTAGAAGTGGCAACCAGAGTCTGTTTTGAAGACTTTCATGATATAGCAGTTCCACCATGTAGGAACACAAAGCCGGATGTGATCTGGCATTATGGGGATCAGATAAGTAGCCAGCATTAGTGTATCCAATCATATTGGAGTCCAGATTTCTCTGGAACTGAAAGTATAGGCCAAGATCCTTTGTGCCTTGGAGATATCGAAAGCTCCCGACTAATGGCGTTTGGTGGGAACTGCGCTGTGTCTAGCAAGTAGATTCACTGCAAAAGCGAGGTCAGGTCTCGTACAATTTGCAAGATACATGAGCGCACCAATGGCACTGAGATATGGAACCTCGGGTCCCAATATCTCTTCTCCATCATCCCTTGGCCTGAACGGATCTTTCCCTACGTCTAGAGAACGAACCACCATGGGAGTTTTAGATGGATAGGATTTGTCCATATTGAATTTCTCCAATATTTTCTGGATATAGACAACTTGGTGTACCATTATTCCTGAGGGAAGGTGCTCGAGTTGAAGACCCAAGAAAAATTTGGTTTGACCCAAATCCTTCATCTCAAATTCTGTCTTTAGATGATTGCGTGCTTCATCAATATCTTGTGCATTATCAATGATGTTGAGATCATCGACATACACTGAAATGATGCAAAATCCTGAAGAGGACTTCTTGATGAAGACACATGGACAGTCATCATTGTTGGAGTAACCCTTCTGAAGAAGGAACTCGCTAAGTCGGTTGTACCACATCCGTCTCCGACATTTCAAGCCGTATAAGGACTTGTTCAGTTTTACACAAGACATGTTGCGAAGCGCTTGCATTCGGGACAGAGACTCCATCAGGAACCTTCATGTATATGTCCGAATCTAGTGACCCGTAAAGATATGCGGTCACGACATCCATCAACTGCATAGATAGACGATTTTGCACTGCCAAAGATATAAGATATAGGAAAGTGATACCACTCATTACTGGAGAATATGTCTCATTGAAATCAATGTCGGGTCTCTGCGTGAAACCCTGTGCTACGAGCCTCGCTTTATATCTCACTACCTCATTGTTCTCATTCCGTTTCCGGAGGAAAACCCATTTAAATCCCACAGGGAAAACATTGGGAGGTGTTGGTATTGCTTCTGTGAATACCTTCCTTTTATTGAGCGAAGCAAGTTTTGCTTGTATTGCTTCCTTCCATTTAGGCCAGTCGGAGCGTTTCTCACACTCAACAATAGTCCTTGGATCATGATAGTTGAGAAGGGTATCATCAATTGTAGCAGAAAAATAAGTGTCGACAATCGTAGACTTACGGTTGAATGATTCTCCAGAATCGATATAGTTGGTGGATATCTCATGCACCCTTGATGACTCTTCGTGATTTACCAATACGCGTGAGTCTAGGTGTTCCGATGTCCCAGCCAGTGTGTGCAAGATGGAGCTGGGTTGTGGAGTTTGCCCTTCCACTGGGTGTATACTACCCATAAGGTGTTCGTCAACGTTGACTTGCATTTACTGATTTGGAGGATTTTTTCCTCTCTCTCCTTTGTTGCTTGCGAGAAGCAGGTTCCGGGTCAGAGGCCGTACTACTCCCCCTCTTTTTAGGATCAGGGAGTTGAGTGGTTTTTGTTGGTACCTCCACTCTTTCGGACGCATTTCTGGCCGGTTTCCAGGATTTAGTAACACCTTTTAGATCAAGAATGAATCGCGATTATTTGCAAGATGTTGCAAATTGATAATTTTCCGAACTTGGAGTTCGGTCTCTTGGGTACGTGGATCAGAGGTTGAAATGGCGATAGCATTCCAATCAATTTCCGGGCATTCTTTCTGGTACTTGAAATCTCCCCCTAATGCCGGAAAATGTTCCTCATCGAATATGCAATCAGCGTGACGGGCTGTGAATAGATCCCTAGTAAGGGGTTCCACGTACTTAATAATCGACGACGATTTGTACCCCACATAGGTCCCTAGTTTTCTATGTGGGCCCATGGATGTCCGCTGTGGTGGTGAGATCGGGATGTATGTAGCACATCCGAACTTACACAGATGGGAAATGCTGGAAGGATTTCCACGTACCAATTGCATAGGGGAAGTACTGTGATATGCAGTAGGTCGCAATTGGATTAGGTCAGTAGCGTGTAAAACCGCGTGACCCCAACACGAAGTTGGCAAGATGCAATTCATTAACAAAGGTCTTGCAATGAGTTTGATCCTCTTTATTAGGGACTCAGCCAAACCATTTTGAGTGTGGACATATGGAACAGAGTGCTGAACTTCAATCCCCAAGGCCATGCAATAGTCACTGAAGGCGCGTGAAGAGAATTCTGCAACATTGTCCATGCGAATTGATTTAATTCGACTTTCTGGATAATGGGCCTGTAACTTAATTACTTCCCTCATTATCTTGGCAAATGCATGGTTTCGTGTGGAAAGAAGACACACATGTGACCATCGTGTAGATGCGTCAATCAAAACCATGAAATACCTAAATGGTCCAGATAATGGTTGGATAGGACCACAAATATCACCTTGAATTCGTTCAAGGAACTGAAGTGGTTCAACTTGTATTTTGAGGTGCGAAGGTCTCAAAATTAGCTTCCCTGTGGCACATGATGTACACACAAAGTCTGATGACTGAGGGAATTTGGACTCATGCAAATTATGACCAATGAAATTGCTAGTAATCTTCCTCATCATCCCGATGCCGGGATGACCTAGGCGATCATGTCAAGTTTGAAATGCGTCAACATTCTGAAAGATTACCTTGTAAGCAACATGTTCTACGAGCTTGATGTACGTATAGTACAGTCCGGACGACAGAGAAGGAATTTTCTCAAGTACTTGCTTGCCATATCCGTTATCTTTTGTGAAGAGCAGATACTCTTCTTTGTTGTCTTCATGGGTTTAATATGAAAACCATTCTTACGGATATCTCGATAACTGATTAAGGTACGTGACGAATCGGGATACAACAAGGCATCCTCAATTGTCACTTGTGTACCGTTTAGAAGGGTAAATATGGCACGTCCAGTGCCAACAATTACCATATCGCGTCCAGCGATAGTCAGAATATCTCCATTCATCTTTTTCAGAGTCTGAAAATATTTCAACTCCCTCAGTATGGAGTTTGTAGTAGCACTGTCCACAAGGCATAATTCCTCTTCCATCGGATTGTCCTCGTAGAGAGCTATATATAAAAATGAAAAATTTTCAATAAGAAAACCTTATTTAGATACATAGAATACAATCTTTATTATATCAAAGTGCTGATACAATATACATGACAACAACAATACTTATGTTCTTATTACAACATCATAAATGGACATAAAATAAAGTGATCACTAAGGAGATAGTGGGACTAGTCGAAGTCTCCAAACACGTCGTTTGAGGCGTACTCAATCATCATGTTCTCCGTGCTCATAGGGTCCTCGGGCTGCTGGAGAGTCATGGTGTTGCTAGGTCCAGGATGAGCATCTTGCGAACAACCAGCTCCATTGGTGCCATCTGGATGAAGGTTGAAGTTGGCTTCAAACCTTTTCCCTTGAGGTGCCTTGCGTCCTTGGGATTACTGATAGAGTATTGCCAGATGCTTTGGGGTCTTGCACTTGTTAGTAGGATGCGTGTAGCATCCACACTTGTCATAAAGCCTAGTTTTGTCATACTTTGTCTTTGCGGTGCCTTTCCCACGGTCCGAGTTTCGAGGCTTTCTGTTCCGGTTGCGCTTACGCTTACCCTTGAAGTTCGATTGGTTGCCGTTGAAGGCACCACCAAACTTTCTTCCGTTCGCGACATTCATATGAACTTCCGGCAAAGGTTGGGAACCAACCGGACGCTGAGAGCCATTCTTAGCAAGAAGCTCATCATGCTTTTCAGCCTGAAGTAGGATATGAATAAGGTCTGAATAGACCTGGTAGTCATGGCGGTATTCTTCTTGGAGGAGCCTTTCGGATGGGAGCATAGTGGATAGAGTTTTTCTATCTTTTCGCATCATGGGTTCCTTCTCATAAAAGCGCCTTCGGAACTTATCTTATGAACCTCATGATTGTAATCCCGACGGACTTAAAGTCCGGAATCGAAGATGAGTCCAATCATGAAGTGCTTGGCGGGACAAGCGCCTCGCTTTTCATACCTCGTCTTGAGGGCCTGAAACAAAGTAAATGGGGATTCCTCCTCCAAATACTCGGACTTAAGATCCGGGTGAATATGATGCCTTATAATGTACAAGGCAGCATATTCTGCTCTTCTCTCAGCGGTGCCGCTCCAGCCGGAAGAGGGTCGTCCGGGTTCTGGATGGCACGCACTATCCCACGGGACGCAAGAGCGATCTTGATGTCCATGACCCATGTAGGGTAGTTGTGGCCGTTAAGCTCGAGTGAATCGAACTCTTTTCCAGCCATCGGTTACCTACATGGTAAACTAGAGAATATTAATCTACGTTCGGTAAATTAAAATCCATCATGGTCATGTTGTAATGAACTATGCAAAATTAAATGATGACTTCAAGAAGTGGGCTCGAAATCATTAGTGTGAACTTCAAATTGTTAAGTATGACACATTGTAGATAATCTCCGAAGAATATTCGGAGTCCGTCTCGCAGCACTAGAGAGTATAATCTGATGAAATCAGTAGATACTCATACTTCTAATGCCTTATGTCATGACTTAATAAAATGTTTGGGAGAGCACATTGTTAAGCAATCATAGTGTCAAAAATGACAAAATGTAGGCTTTAAACAGTAGTGGTGATAATCTGCAGTGCAGTAGATCTGGCCACTACCTTGTGTTTCCAAAACATCAATTTAAAGAAATCACTTTGAATTTTGCATACCAATTCGTGCTTGTATCGAGTCAAAATGACTCAATTAAGACGATGAATTGATCTATTGCAAGAAATTGAAAATCTCAATTGCAAACGATGAATGTAATAAATCTCCACATGTGCACACACATGGAACATATTACACCAAATATTTTTTAGAATACACATAGTACTCGACAAATAAACAATACTAAAAAAAACTTGTACTGAAATTTAGCAGAATCTATCATAGAAGTTAAAAGATTAATATGCTAATATGCTGAACCAGAATAGCAAGCTAAGAAAATACTAGAAGCTACTGGTACGACCGCATGTGTGTAGACCACTTTGGTCGATTTAGCAAGACACAACATTTATTATTCTCGCGAGGATGAGGAGAGTGACTCAAGCGGTGCCTCAATCACATCAATCCCCAACCACGCGACCTTCCCCAAGCAGCGGCCGAACAGACAATTCACTGGCGATGCACGGAGGTGCCATGCGCTCCGTCCATACCCTCTGGAGAGGATCCACCGGAGAGGCCAGGAGCCGACGCCATGCCGTTGGGCAGGCTGCTGGAGAGCCCGAGCGCGGCCGGGTTCCATCCAACGGAGCGACGTCCACGGCCACTCGACGGTGGGCTGCGCAGCGGAAGCCCAAGGGCGGCAAGGCGACGGCGAGCGCCTGTGCGCGGTGAAGGAGGCGAAGTCGCAGGCGTTGGTGACGGCAGGCGCGGCGCGACGGCTTCGAGATCGACAACCACTGCGCTAGCGCGCGGAGTGACGACAGCGGCGTTGGCGTGCGGCACGGCTTCGACCTCGACAACCGCTGTGCTTGCGCGCGGCGTGACAATGGCGGCATTGGCGTGCGGCACGGCAGCTGTGGCGGCGCCCTCCATCTCGACAACCACCGGGGTCGGAGACGGAAGGAGCGGTGCGACGACATCGACGGCGGCAACGGATGTGCCGCCAAACTCGAAGAACGATGTAGGCGACCGCCCAGCGGTGTCCACGCCGGCGGCGGAGCCGTACCCGTGCATGGGGCAAATAATCCAGCCATGCCTCGAGCACCAGAACGCCGGTGGCCGCCCGGCCAACGCCGGGTCGGGGTTCTCGCCGGCTCGCGGTGCGACGGACGCGGAGGGCATCGGCAGGAGGGCAACGTCGGTCGCTGGACCGGCACCGCTCCGGTTGCGGACGCCCAGGCCGCGGAAACAGCCCATGCTGTGGCGGCGCGACCGGTAACCACCGGCGCCGTGGCGTCGGCCGATATAGAGGCGCCGACCGTCGAAGCGGCGGTGCACTCCAAGACCGTCCATGCTGCGACGAGCGCCGAAGCGGCGGCGAAGGTACATCGAAAGGCGAGGGATCTTCTAGTTCTCACATTTTCTTGTTCTTGCTCCGGTGATCGCCGGAATTTGCTCTCGCTGGGAGCGTGCTGATAACGTGTGAAGAATAGAAACGAGAGACAAGTGAATGAACAGTAATCTTTATTGATGAAGGATCTGAACTTATATACAGGGTGAATAGACGCGAGTATGTCGGTTCTCGGAGTCGGTTCGCAACATGCGACACTCCAGAAACGTTGGCGATGGTTCCATCATCATAGGAACTGCCCGTGCGGGAATAAGGGGATTATCCCAATAACTGCCTGAGTTATTTTTATTTTTAACAGCATTGTGGTTATTGCTTTGGTGTAGACAATTCTTATACTGTCCAAACTTGATAAAGCATTCAAAAGCATACAGGGAATTGAATTTTGGTGCCACGTTTGGGTCCAACACAAAATTCCAAGCATACCGAAACAATAGAATTGAAATTGGTAGCTGTCCATCTTGGATTTGGAACTCACACTCCAATTCAATTCCAAGCCAAAATTTCTATGCACTGTGTTTGTGCCAGTACACTATACCGCACGAATAGCAGAATATACTTCAGGGTTGGAACTTTACCTCCCCATGATTGTACTTATTTCTAGATATCCCTCCATCGAGTGATGATGCTCCGTCCCTGTGGGTAAGTTTAGAGATGGTCCAAACCCGCTCAGGGTTGGATGAAATTGAATTGTGATGGGGCTCTGGACATCAACGCTGGGAAGGCGGGAGCAGGAGTTGTGGTAGGAGATGAGACGGGTGCTTTTGTGTACAGAGTATGAAAGAGTTCTTTTAGGAAAATCCCTAAAATGACTAAAAAACATTTTTATAGCATCTTTTATGGTTCAATAATGAAGGAATATAACACAATAAATTACCAAAAGCACAGATTCATTTCACATGTATCACTTTACATACATATTTTTGGCCCGAGAGAGATGTGTGGTGGATGTTTGATTGCATTCTTTGCATCCCAGGGAGCAAGCCACAAATAGATAGCAGCTGTCTGGTTGTCTCTAAAACGGTTGCTATACTAACCTCATCTCTTGACTGGTGAGGTTACCATACAATTGACAGTACATAATCACTTCAACAAGAAAATATGGTATTAGCTAATCACTTAAAAAATAGTTACTCTAATAGCTGATGCACCACAAGCTAAACACCAAAAAAAACAGCTCATGATACATCGCAAGTTTATGCACCACATGCTAAATACCACATCCCAAAATATTACATACTGGGGATAAGATTTCATCAAGTCCTAGCTAACGGAGGGATATAATACCACCTCTCAAAATATACACATGACCACATTAACAGATCATGAGTACGATCGCCAGTAGGAAAGCAGAAACCCTAATCGAAATGGTTGTTGCCCTGATCCTAAGCCTCCTCTCACCTAGACTCGTGTTAGCATAGTGGCACCTATTCTTTGTTGTCCGTAAGGAAGTCTATGGTGTTCACAATCAATTTTGGATCCGAGAGTCGTCTATGATCCACCATATACTTGTTGGAATTTGGTGAGTTTTGGGCTGTTAGTTCATTAGACAAATTCTGAAATTCTCTTTGGCTCACTTGTATATGACAGCATATGGCTGTGCTAGTGGTGCTAAAGTTTAGTCCCACATTGCTAGTTAAAGGAGAGTTGGACCACCTTATATAGTATAGTGTTGCACCACTCACTAAGTTGTGACAAGAAGAGTAGCCCTCGCGCACTCCTCTGACGCTGCCCGCCTCGCCTCGCCTCGTTACGACGCACGCGCGTCGCGGGCTGCAGAGATCTCGTCGAGCCGAGCTTTATTTTGCTGGTTGGGAAAACTGATTATGAGTCATTAACAGACGCGTTAATTACAACCGTTTCTAGTTTTTATGGACGTTGGTTGAGCCCCACGATCTTCCTAACCTGCATTATATAAGCGTCTGCGCTAAACCTAATCGGTAAATCAATACACACGTCAGAACCTTGCGCAATGTTATAGCAGCATGCGAGCTCGCACATCCTCCCGCCATCTACAATGGTCATATCCACGGACACATTGCGTTCTTACTTTTAGCAGCAACGAGGATGGTTTCTTTAGAACACGGTACAATACAGACACTCACAAACACGCATGTATACTCACCTATATACCCATATGAACACACGCAAGGACACCCTATCCCTATGAGCACCTCTAAAGGACCAAGCCAGCAGATCTTAAAGTTGACAAAGTCTCCACGGGCACATCGCTGACAAAGTCACCACAGGCACATCGCTATTGACAGGCACATCACCTACCACTAAAGAATAACGCCAGATAATCCTGAAATAAATCCAGATAATGCAAACGCATATGCCAAATCTAAAACTTGAACCTTGGTGGCCTGATTTCATCACAGAGAATCCAACCATCGATCAATACAATTCAAAAAAAGAGAATCCAACCATCAAAGCCAAGCTTCGTTTACAACGAGGATGGCTTGTTGAAAAACGCTGAATAAACAGTTCGACATTTGCCACCAAACCCGCGCCTTTGCTGCCACGAATATCTTGTCTCTCGACTCGATGTGTGTGCGTATACGTACACACGTTCCGTGCCTCGGGCCCCATGTGATCTTGGTTCTCGTATGTACTTCGATTAGGGCATCTTTACTGAGCCGGCGCATTCCGTCCGAGCATGTTCGAGTCTGTGCGGACGTGTGGGGTGTGCGGGGCGCCCATCCGGACAAACGCGTTCGGCTTGACCCATCCATTCATCTAATCTGGTGCTCGGATGGGTCGGCACAGACGCGCGCGGACGTTGCGGGGTGTCCTGCCCATTGGCCACTCGGACCGATATGTAAGAGAAACATTAGTACTTAACGATAGCTTTTTATTAGATTAATCCCTACCAGTTATAAAAAGGACAGTCAAACTAATTAGGGGGCGGTGCTATGATGCGTGTTGACGCCCCGTTGAGAAACCTCAAGAGCAAGGTATGATGTAGCACAACACTAAGTTTTCCCTCGGTAAGAAACCGAGGTTATCGAACCAGTAGGGGGAAGGAAACGCCTCAAAGGTGTTGCAAGCAACGTGAAAACCTGCACAACACAAACTCAAGACTTTGCCCCAACTAACAGTGAGGTTGTCAATCTCACCGGTTGCTATAACTAGGGGTGGGCATTCGGTTTTTTCGGTTAGTTCGGTTCGGTTTTTTGGGTTTTTCTATAATTCGGTTTCTACAAAATAGGCACTGAAATTATTTCGGTTTTCTAATTAATCGATAGTTCGGTTAGCGGACAATTCGGTTCGGTGTTTGGTTTTTAACCAAACTTCTGGAAATAACAACATTGTTCCATAATTTATGTCGGATCCATACGAGCTAAACCACTCATCGGCGCACTGGAAGCAACCTCCAGGTTGGCGAGGACCTGAAGCAATATATGGCTAGCTGATGTCTTGAAGGCATGTGTAGAAAAAGAACATAATAAGCATGATATCTATCTTGCTCGTTCAAAAAATGATGTCTATCTTCCACATCGTATACATTCAACAAATTATATGTATTGAGAGTTCAGGTAAAATACATGATTATATCCGAAATAGGAAAACAATTGAAAGGCTTTCAACAAAAATTATAGACACAATTAACAATTAAACCACGAACATGTACATGCATGTGGCTGGAGACATATGTACATGCATAGGCTGTTCTGACAGCTTTTGCGTGCATGTCTTTTGTGCATAAGCTAGTATCTACATACAGTAATGAACGTCTGGAACAGAATCACAAATATATTTAGCTCTGTCATGTATATTTTTTGGTTTGTACGGTTATTTCGGTTAACAGAAAGTCAAAACCGAATTAATATTTATAATTTCAGTTAATCATATTTACTAAAAGAAATTAGTTTTGGCTAATTCGGGTTCGGTGTATTCGGTTTCGGTTCCGGTTAATTCGGTTTTGGTGTTCGGTTTCGGTTTTTATGCCCACACCTAGCTATAACAAAGAATTAACTGTATGGTGTGGAAGGTGATGATGGTTTGCAGCAAGTAAATAGTAACAATGGAAGATGTATCAATGGTAAAGATTGGACCGGTGGTCCATAGTTCACTAGAGGTGTTCTTCTTAGATAAACAAATATGACATGATGGGTAAACAAATTACAGCAGGACAATTGACAGACGTGAGCATAACAATGCAATACTAGACATAAAGATCCTATGAGATTTGATTGGTCAATGCAACAATATACATAGACTGCCATCCAACTGCATATATGACTAGAAGTCCACCTTCAGGTTATCATCCGAACCCCTCCAGTATTAAGTTGGAAGCAACATACAACTTCTTTAAGCAAAGTGTGTAAGGTAAACAATCCACTCGTCACATGAACAATATACCGTTGTTTTCTCCCTAGTGGCAACCCCACATCTACAACCGAAGAGATTTCTGTCACTTCCCTTGGAAAATGGAGGCATGAACCCACTATCGAGCATAAATACCCCTTCTTGGAGTCACTAGTAACTACTTGGTCAAGATAGCTACTAACAAGGAGAGCATGTAAGATCATAAACAACACAGACATGATAGAATCAAATAGACAAAACCATTAATCAATCTGACATAGTAATCTCAATATCCATCGGATCCCCGCAAACACAACATGCATGATTACAAATAGATTAGATCTTGATCATGAATGGAGCTCACAAGATCTATACATGAAAGCACAAAGGAGATACAACCATCTAGCTACTACATGGACCTGTAGTCCTAGGTGAAACTACTCACGCTTCATACCAGAGGCTGGCATGATGAAGAAGAAGGCCTCCGAGATGATCTCCCCTCCGGCAGGGTGCTGGGAGAGCTTTAGATCCCCCTGATCTAGGGATGATGCTGGCGGCGGCTATAGACGATTTTGTGGAATTTTGATCGGGTGCCTAGGGTTTCTGCATCGGGGGCTTCTTATAGGCGAAGAGGCGAGGCAGGAGGGCCACCAGGTCGGCTGCACCCCCTAAGCGCGGGGTGGGCCCACCCGTGCGGCCAGGGGGTGTGGCCCCCTGGTGAGCCTCCTTCGTCTCGTATTTTGGCTTCGTGTTGCCCACAGTAAAATAATGACTTTTGCTTTTGTCCCGTCCAATTCCGAGAATATTGATTTTCTGCCTTTCTGAAACCAAAAACAGAAGAAAACGGACAACTGACACTATGGCAACTTGTTAATAGGTTAGTGCCAGAAAACATATAAAAACACCTCAAAGTGTGGACAAAGCAAAGCAAAGTAGATAGTAAACAAGCATGGAGCATAAAAAATTATTGATACGTTTTCGACGTATCATGCTACTGCTCCTGCGGCTACGGCTATGGCTACTAATGGAGGAGGACGGCGCGGCGGCTACTCGCCGCCGTTGCCGCGGCCATCGGCTCCGTCGATCGCTGCCCTAGTGGCCTAGATGGCCCACTGTTGGACATGTTTGCGGAGACGGTCGCGAGCTGCCGCCCTGCCCTCTGCCTGCAATCGGTCCTCTGACGTCTGGTTCGCCAGAGCCTTGTCCATCTCGGCGGCCCAGTGGTCCCTCGCCTCCTGTTGGGTGAGCAACTCCGCCGGAGAAGGAGACGGAGCTGGAGCCGAGATCAGAGCACCAATAGGGCCGAAGCCCAACGCCTGCGCTATCTGCACAGGGACGGTGATCAGCGCCTCCAGCTGGTACACCTCCTTCCCATCCTCGTCGTCGTCCACCGCCTCCTTCGTGTCGTCGGCGTCGACGAGACCCCACGCGAGCGCCGCCTCTACGGCCAGAGCCACATGCTCCTCCTCTGCCGCCGAGTCGGCGACGTGCTCTTCCGCATCGCTGCGCGCTTTGGAGGCGTGGAGGAGCTCGCGGATGGCGAACTTGGCGGCCTCCTTGGCCACATCTTCCAGCGTGGTCATGGCCTCCTCGTGGCGGATCTCGCGAAGAGCCGTTGATGCGGCCTCCATGGCCACCGCCTCCACCGCCTCCTTGGCGGCAACGTGGTGTATGTCGGTCACCGCCCATTGGGTGGCCACCGTTATCGCCGCCTCCACCACCTGCTACAGCGCACACTCGACGATCTTGCCTTCCTTCTTAAAGGCCAGCACCTCCGCCTCGCCCATGCGTCGGGCCAGAACTATGGCCTCGAGGTGGACCTCGTCGACCTCCGTGTCCGGGTAGCGGGTGCGGCACATCTCCCAGATCTTGGACCATGTGACGATATTGTGACGAGGCATGGCTGCTAGAGCTTTTTCGTCTGTTGGTTTTCTCTTGCTTTGGGGCTTGATGTCTCTGCCATGCCGGCAGCCATCTTTTATAGACCGCGGCTGGGGCGGGAAACAGTCTGGGACGTGTGGGAAGTTTTCTCGCGGCGGGAAGAGAGGCCGGCACGGGAAACGATGGCGGGAAACGCCGGCCGCGCGGGAAGCCGCCGACGCTGACAGCCGACGTCGCGTCGCCATTAACTAAAAGATTGCGGAAGTATAGATTGTATTGATATTGCAATAAGTGATTACATCGTAAGCCCTTGGGCTGTTTATATAGTACTAGAAGACTTGGGGGTAAAAAGACTACTAGAGATAGAATTGGATTACAATATTTAAACTACCAAATATAACATAACCATAATATACTCTAACACCCCCTCCCCCGCAGTCGGATTGGTAGTGACGCGAATAGCAGGAGCGTCGTAGACGGTCTGACTGGAGCATAATCTAGTCACCGCCCATTGGGTGGCCACCGTTATCGCCGCCTCCACCACCCGCTACAGCGCACACTCGACGATCTTGCCTTCCTTCTTAAAGGCCAGCACCTCCGCCTCGCCCATGCGTCGAGCGTAATCAGGCCTCGAGGTTTCGTCGACCTCCGTGTCCGGGTAGCGGGTGCGGCACATCTCCCAGATCTTGGACCATGTGACGATATTGCGACGAGGCATGGCTGCTAGAGCTTTTTCGTCTGCTGGTTTTCTCTTGCTTTGGGGCTTGATGTCTCTGCCATGCCGGCGGCCATCTTTATAGACATGGTGGGGCGGAAACAGTCTAGGACGCTGGAAGTTTTCTACTTGTGGGAAGAGAGGCCGCACGGAAACCTTGGCGGAAACGCCGTCACATGGAAGTCACACGCTGACAGCCGACGTCACGTCGCCATTAACTAAAAGATTGCGAAAGTATAGATTGTATTGATATTGCAATAGGTGATTACATCGTAAGCCCTTGGACTGTTTATATAGTACTAGAAGACTTGGGGGGTAAAAAGACTACTAGAGATAGAATTGGATTACAATATTTAAACTACCAAATATAACATAACCATAATATACTCTAACACCCCCTCCCCCCCTCCCCCTGCAGTTGGATTGGTAGTGACGCGAATAGCAGGAGCGTTGCAGACGGTCTGACTGGAGCATAATCTGAAGTCGTGGACTGGAGAGGATGTCGGTGGATGCCGATGTTGATGTAGCTGAAAGTGAGGCGCCGTAGTGGTGGTCGATGGTGCCGTTGGTGGAGTTGTCGCCGTTGATGAAGTCGATGACATTGATGATGTTGTGCTGTGGTCGATGTCGTCGTTGAGCCTGGAGAATTCGCCATAGTGGTTGAGGTAAACGTAGTTTGAGAAGTAGCTCGACCCGCAATGCCGAGCTTGCCAGACTCGGGAGCGTGTCGGGGACGAAGGCACGCGTCGATGTTGCCAATATCGGACGTGCGAAGACAGGGACCATCATGATCCATGCGTGTCAGAGCCGGATTGAGGAGCAAAGGGAGTAGACGAAGTGGCTATAAGAAGAAAATGAGCACAAACTTGTGCAAATAAAAAATTAGACTGCGACTCTGGCGGCAAGGTCGTGGTAAACGAAGACGATGGTGGTAGTTGTCGATAGCGATTGAGTTGTTGCGGTAGTCAATTTCGGGGATTAGACCCGTATTTTCCGCTTGTATGAGCATGGCGTCGCTCATGTAGAAGAACTTGTTGGCGTTGACGATGACCACGATTGGTGGTGGCGGCGATGTGGCGATGTTGTTGGTGTAGATGGTTGTCGCGATGATGACCACGAGTGATGATGGTGCATCCATTTGTTGACAGCGAGGCGCATACTTGGGACGTGCGCCCTGGTTGATATTGGCGAAGACGATCTGGCGCGGTCGATGACGATGTAGCCGAAGATGCATCGACGCCGAGGTTGAAGTAGAGGCGTGTGACGACATGCGGCTGTGGGCGACGCAATCCGATCTATGATCGGCGAAATAAGAAGAAATGTCGGTCAAGCAGCCGGCGAGAAAATTTTGGCGAAGTAAGATCTAATCTACTATTGCGCGACCCTCGGGGGAGAACGATCTCCCCGGGGACGGCGCGGTGGAAGCGGTGGCTAAACCCTAGGCGGAGCGAACCGCTCTGATACCATGAAAGATTGCGAAAGTATAGATTGTATTGATATTGCAAGAGGTGATTACATCGTAATCCCTTGGATTGTTTATATAGTACTAGAAGACTTGAGAGAGCAAGAAGACTATTAAAGATAAAATTGGATTACAATATTTAAACTATCAAATATAACGTAACCGTAATATATTCTAACATTAACGTCTCATCGCGAGGGTGTCAACCGGTGACAGCGGAAGGAGACGGACAAATAGGTCGGACCGTTGGGCGCGGTCGGCCAGACTGACCGGACCATTGGCAAAGCTTCCTTGGGGCCAAACCGGGCCATGGCCCGCCCAGGTTTCTTGCCAAAAATACTGCTATGCGTATGCATCTAAGGCCAAGCCCTTCAGAACCCTTAGTGCTTGGTTCGACCCTCCCAGCCTCATTCCATCGACAGAGGAACAGAAAGCACGGCACCTCGCTGCACTCAGTTTTTTCTGAACATACCCGTGGATAGAACATGGGGGCAACAACAGGGCTGTGCCGCCGTTCGCAGCAGGGGCCAGGAAGGGGACCGCCGCAGCTGCAGCCTGTAGGTATGGCCGCACCACACGACGCACGAGCAGCCGGTGAGCGACGCTCCGACCGAATCGAGCATTTCTTCTCCTATGTTCCTGTCCATGTGTATTTTCTTTCCTTCCCCAATTAGCAATTTGGGAGCATAGGACGATTTCTTACCAAATTTGTTTTTTAAATTTATAAATTGCAACAGGCCAGCAGCCATGGGAAAGGCCACTTAAAAATTAATTGATTTTGTTCTAAAAAGAGTAGGGTTGAAGAGGATCCTTCGGCACCAGAAAAAGATTCTTTTCTCATGGTAAGCACAGAACCGTGACGAATTAATTTGGGCAAAATTATTTTACGATTATAAGGTGTGGTGTGTTTTAGACAAAAATTGTGTTTCTTTTAACCTGGCCCGCCCTTGATTTTTCTTCAAGCTTCGCCACTGGACCGAACCACGGCCCAAATCAACCACGGTCCGACCTAAACGATCGAAACTGACCGTTTGGGGTGACCGTACAAATCAGCCGTGTGGTGATGCCCTTAGTTACCGCCGAACAGCATGATGTACGGTGCGTACCTTGCAGTTGCTGACAGCAGTAGTCTCCCCGTAAATTCAGCTTGCAACATTTCCAAGTGGCCGTGCATACCTACAGACACATAGGACGGGAGACTGTTGGTGCGATGACCGAAAGTAAACGTAGCTGCGTAGGGCCGTAGCACCAGCAATCGTAGGTGAATGGAGCTGCGTGCTAATTTTTTTTAAATAATACATTTTTTTATTAAATTTCACAAATAATACATAAAACGGACAACAAATCTGTTGGTCGGACGGCCGTTCAACAGACGAAACACTGCCTTCGTCCGTTCAACGGACGACACGCAGCCTTCGTCCGTTCAACGGACGACACGCAGCCTTCGTCCGTTCGAAACGTGTCTGTTGTCTGTCGAAAGGCCGATCGACTAACAGATTTGTAATTTATCCGTTTTATATATTATTTATGCAATTCAATAAAAAAATGGATTATTTAAAAAAATTTAGCGAGCTGCATGCTCCTACGTAGTACGAGGTGAACCCCATGCATGTCCTCGTGTGTCCAATCTCGGAGACCCACGTACATACCGGCCGCTAGCGAGCTCCAAACCACAAGACGGAGCTATAGCTCCCCCCAAGAAGGCGTGTATTCCAAGAAGCGAAGTCTGTTAGTCTCAAAATTTACATATTTACATATTACTCTCAAAATTTCTCCGTGTATTCCAAAAAGCGAAGTCGGTGATAATAAAATCAATATCAATCTCGTCCAATAATTTCTTCTTGATGCTGAATAATAAATAATCACACTAATTGGTTCCTCGTCAACACTAGCAGATTTTGTAGGAGATGAATCAAATGCGATATCATGATCACTTACATTGTTATTATCCGCGTTGATGTCATCGTTCTACTCTATACCGATCTCATTCTCTAGATCAATATTACTATGTTCCTCAACAAAAACTACTACCTCTATTTCGGTTTACAAGTCTTGCGCGTACTTCTATGTCGCCAAATTGAGAAACTTAGTATGAGGTATATATTATAAAACAAAAATCATCAAAAACTTTAGACTTTGTATTTTTCAATGATATAATTTTTATATTATATAGGTCAAATTGATAACCTAGATACACGTGAATGACTTGTAAATCGAAACGGAGGAAGTAGAAGCGAGACGAGAGACAGGCCACAGACAGAGGCAGAGGGCAAGGGGGCGAGGCGATAGGCGACGATCGACCGACAGGCGGCGGCTTGTTGCTTGCTGCATGCGGGCCTTCCTACGATTGACAGCGTAGCGTTGAGTCGAGGTTGAGGCAGGAACCGGAGTGCGACGTGCCTTCGTACGATACGATCAAAGAGGATAGCTAATCTAATCGCAGGTTAGGTACACGCTGCCGTTATGGACTCCAAATCTAAAATATATGTGTATGTCTAGCGAAGTAGAGGGCTCAATCTAGCACAATAGAAAACTCAAAACTGCTATTTTTTATCTTTTCTAAAATCTATTATAGCCTATATATGCATCACATATCTGGGGAGGGCCCCCAAAATTTTGGGCCCGGGGCGGCTGCCCCTCTGGTCCCCCCCAAGGGCCGGCCCTGCGTCCAGTGTCCTCCCGTTTCCCACTGCCGCGCGCCATGACCTCCTCCCCGCCATGATGAGCTCCAGCCAGCCAGGCCAGCTGCTTCCCCTACCCTGAGCCAGGGCCGGTCCTGAGATTTCAGGGGCCCGGGGCGAAACTAAAATTTCGGGCCCCTTCTTAATTTTTTTTTGATATACAAAAATGAAATGATGAATAAATACTTCAAGTATACCCATTGCAATATTCATATAAAAATGACAATATTTACATATTACTCTCAAAATTTCTCCGTGTATTCCAAGAAGCGAAGTCGGTGATAATAAAATCAATATCAATCTCGTCCAATAATTTCTTCTTGATGCTGAATAATAAATAATCACACTAATTGGTTCCTCGTCAACACTAGCAGATTTTGTAGGAGATGAATTAAATGCGATATCATGATCACTTACATTGTTATTATCCGCGTTGATGTCATCGTTCTACTCTATACCGATCTCATTCTCTAGATCAATATTACTATGTTCCTCAACAAAAACTACTACCTCTATTTCGGTTTACAAGTCTTGCGCGTACTTCTATGTCGCCAAATTGAGAAACTTAGTATGAGGTATATATTATAAAACAAAAATCATCAAAAACTTTAGACTTTGTATTTTTCAATGATATAATTTTTATATTATATAGGTCAAATTGATAACCTAGATACACGTGAATGACTTGTAAATCGAAACGGAGGAAGTAGAAGCGAGACGAGAGACAGGCCACAGACAGAGGCAGAGGGCAAGGGGGCGAGGCGATAGGCGACGATCGACCGACAGGCGGCGGCTTGTTGCTTGCTGCATGCGGGCCTTCCTACGATTGACAGCGTAGCGTTGAGTCGAGGTTGAGGCAGGAACCGGAGTGCGACGTGCCTTCATACGATACGATCAAAGAGGATAGCTAATCTAATCGCAGGTTAGGTACACGCTGCCGTTATGGACTCCAAATCTAAAATATATGTGTATGTCTAGCGAAGTAGAGGGCTCAATCTAGCACAATAGAAAACTCAAAACTGCTATTTTTTATCTTTTCTAAAATCTATTATAGCCTATATATGCATCACATATCTGGGGAGAGGGCCCCCAAAATTTTAGGCCCGGGGCGGCTGCCCCTCTGGTCCCCCCAAGGGCCGGCCCTGCCCTGAGCTGCGATCTGTCAGTTTTCTGCATATATATCCGCGTGAAATCGTGTGTGCTACTGCTAGCTAGCTCAATTTATCATCTTCTGGCTCTTGCATGTGGGGAGGAGGTTAGCTTATTAGCTGCACTGTGCATGTAGCCAAGGATGAATTGCCGCCGTTCTTTGACCTCATACCGGAGATCGATCGAGGCGGCAAATCATTCCTGGCTACGTGTTTGCCTCCTTCTCTCATGCTAGAGCCAAGATGTCGATCGTATCCATATCGGCTTGGTGATTTCATTTCACACAAGTTACCGTGCTCTCCTAACAGCAGCCAGCCAGCAACTCCTCCAATCCTGCTTCGGAATCTGGTTTCTCTTTGGGCCTTGCATAGGGAAGAGCTGCAGTAAGCGTATCTTGTAGGTTTGTCGATCTTGCAACTTCTAGAAATACATAGGCATTATTAAAGTTTTGTGAGATTCATACTCAACAAAGGCCTATTAGCTCAGCTGGTTAGAGCGTCGTGCTAATAACGCGAAGGTCACAGGTTCGAGACCTGTATGGGCCAGATTTTTTGTACATTTTTGTTGCTACAAAATTCGTTATTACTTTTATTCTTGCCGCACATGTTGGAGAAGCCCCTATCTTTTCCAATACACACGCTATGTCGCTTTTCAATTTATTTTCTTCCTCCAAACAATTGCAACAAGGCCTATTAGCTCAGCTGATTAGAGCATCATGCTAAAAACACCAAGGTCACTTGCAATACAAACATTGGGCCGCTTGCCAATGTTTTCATCCGATCGGCAAATCAATTAAAGTTTACAAGGCATTGGCACATACTACATTTCGAAACGGAGGTAGTATTATATTGTTTATATAAATTTGACATGTCATTGAGTATATATATACGAGGTCATTATCTATAGGGGAAATGAGTGTGTAAGGTGACCAATCAATTCAGAGATGTTAGCAGAGAATTTATTTTATTTTCTATAACCATGTTTTATCTACAGAAATACTGGAAATGCAAGTATACTTGTTTTAATACATTAGAAACATCATATGATGTTTGACAGTAACATCAATAAGTTCAGCCATCGGTCCTAATGTAGGGGTTAGAGTTGGACAACAACAAAGCAGTGCACCAATATATTGATACGCCATAAATACAAAACACAATGTACTCATCATGTAGTGGATTTTGATAATAGTTTCAACGGACAAGGGATTGTATTTTCTAAAGAAAATCGTTTATCTCGTACTAAGGAAGAAAGATTGACAGTTATTAAAAGTCAATTGAATGATATCTGGCAACATCAAGAAACTAAAGCTTGGCACAGGTCTAGAGATCATCACATCTTTCAAGTAGACCGTAATACTGCTTATTTTCATGCTTTAGCTAATCAACTTAGAAGGAAAAGGAAATTGTTAGTTCTTAGTGGACCTTGTGGCCCAGTTCATGACACTGACGATATGCTAAAAAATGTTGTTGACTTCTACAAGTCACTCTTTTGGCATAAAGATAGAACAAATTATTAATGTTTGGCGTGGAATAGTACTTGGACTCGTACTTGTTGCGTGTTAATATAAGCATCAAGTGTACAGGAGGGTGCATACACATACACATACACATGTCGTACGGTATATGCATGGTATAACAGAAAAACTCCTATACATTATATCTCTTTTTTTTGCGGGTTCCTATACATTATATCTAACACCCCCTTTAGTCTAAACCTTGTGAAAGGTTGAGATTATGCTTGAACTCATCTAACTTCTTAACTGGAAGTGACTTTGTAAAGTCATCTGCAATCTCTAGCAAATTGTAACTCTTTCTCTGAAAAGTGAAAGTCTATTTCAATATGTTTAGTATGAGCATGAAACACAGGATTCGCTGACGGATAGGTGGCGCCCAGGTTGTCACACCACAGACAAGACTTCTCCTGTAACTTCACTCCTAGTTCAACAAGAAGAGCTTCAATCCATATAAATTCTGATGTTGCATTTTCCAAGGCTATATTTAGCCTCACTGCTGGAACGAGACATTGTAGCTTGTTTTCTAGTACTCCAAGAAACCAAGTTTGGTCCAACAAAGACAGCAAAACCACCAGTGGAACGCCAGCCATCAAGAGAACCTGCCCAATCCGCATCTAAAAAGCACTGAGGAGCGTGAAAGAAGACTTTATAAAAGTGGTTCCTATGTTCAGAGTATATTTCACATATATGAGAATGTGTTTGACCGTTGTCCAATGTTCTGTAGTTGGAGTATGAAGGTACTGATAAAACTTGTTAACAGAGTAAGATAAATCTGGACGTGTCAAGGTCAAGTATTGTAATACTCCAACAATACTTCTGTATTGAGAGCTATCATCAAGACCCAACGGTGTACCACCTATGAGGGACAACTTCTCTGTAGATGACACGGGAGTCAGTGCTGACTTACAATTATGCATACCAACTTTGTTAAGCGACTCTGCATCATATTTTTCTTGAGTTAAAAGAAAACCATTTTGTATCCTTTTGACTTCAGTACGAAGAAAGAAATGTAAGTCACCTAGATCCTTAATTGCAAAATTCTCACTAAGATCTCGAAGTAAAGCAAATATAGCATGACCAGATGAACTTGTGACTATGATATCATCAACATAAATCAGCACAAAGATAGTAATACCTAACTTGTTGTAAACAAACAGAGAGGTGTCAGCCTTTGAGGGTGTGAAACCAAGATCACACAATTTAGAGCTCGGTCTAGAATACCAGGCTCGGGGAGCTTGCTTCAAACCATATAATGCTTTGTCAAGTGTGCACACATGATGTGGGGCATGGGGATTTTGCAAACCTGGAGGTTGTCTCATATAAACTTCCTCTTCTAGGACACCATGAAGAAACACGTTCTTGACATCTAGCTGCCGAAAGCTCCATCCACAAGAGACAGACAGATCCAGAAGAGTCCTGATAGTAGAAATTTTAACTACAGGACTAAACGTATCCTCATAATCAGTGTCATACATTTGCTTGAAACCCTTTGCAACAAAGCGTGCTTTGTATCTGTCAATTGTTCAATCTGCTCTCTTTTTAATACGATATATCCATTTACAATCAATCAAGTTTTTGCTTGTGCTTGAGGGAACAAGTCGCCAAGTCTTGTTCTCCATCAGAGCATTATATCCTCTTGCATTGTTGTGCGCCAATTTGTATCATCTAGGGCCTCTGTCAGTGTATTTGGTTCACCTGTCGAGGACAATATACCATATCTAACAATGCCATCAGTATATTTATTTGGGTTTCTTATACCTTTCTAGAGTCGTGTCCAAGGAGGAGATGGTGGAGTAGGTTGTATGGGCGACGACACATCAGAGCTCATTACGGATGGGGTATCAACATAGGATCCGAGGATCCGCCCATGTCATCCGACACGGAGTCAGCCGTGGGCTCCCTGGCCCAAGCGTGTGTGTAGTGAGGCCACTCGGCTGGAGACGCGTGGCGCTGGCGCGGGTTACAGGAGAGCTAGGGTGCATGGGAGAATCAGCACGGGGAGGCGAGCGGGGATCCGCCTCGGGATCACGCTCGGGACCGCGAGGATCCACCTCGGGAGATGGAGCAGAGGAATGTTCCTCCTCGGAATCTGTGTCAGTTTCATTGTTTTCTGCTGAGTCATTTTCTTCACCAATTGAACTATTTTCTGCACCGTTTTCTTTAGTGGTTTCATCCAGATTTTCGTGTGCTTCCTCTCCATCCCGCAACACATCATTGACAGGCACAATAGGCATAATTTGATCATCAACATTTTGTACACCCCTTTGGTCCGATGGCGTGGAGGATGGAAGAATCAAAATGTCTTGCTTAAGACGAGTACCGTCATTAGGATGAAGGGTGGCAAAAGGAAATACGTTCTCATCGATATAGACACGACCAGTGGAGACATCTAAGCACTTGGCACCTTTGTGAAGAGGACTATAGCCTATAAAGACACACCGTTTAGAGCAAAAAGCGAGCTTGTGTTTATTATAAGGACGAATATTAGGCCAGCAAGCACATCCAAAAACACGTAAGGCATCATAGTTGGGTTGAACTTGAAGAAGACACTCAGTGGGAGTCTCAAGATTGATAAATTTGCTGGGAAGGATATTAATAAGAAATGTAGCAGTGAGAAAGGCTTCATCCCAAAATTTGAGAGGCATGGACGCATTAGCAAGTAAGGCAAGTCCAACCTCAACAATATGACGATGTTTTCTTTCAGCGAAACCGTTTTGTTGGTGATCATGAGGACAGAAGACATGATGTGTAATTCCAATTTTCTGGAAGAAATCATTGAGTTTCTTATACTCTCCTCCCTAGTCAGTTTGCATTGTAACAATTTTCTATCAAACTTCCATTCAACATATTGTTGATAATTAAGAAAGGCTTGATAAATATCAGAATGCTTTTTAAGCAAATAGATCCAAGTAAATTTGCTAAAGTCATCAATAAAGCTTACACAGTATGTATGTTTTCCCACAGAAAGAGGAGCAGGGCACCATACATCAGAGAACACTTGCTCCGAAGGAGTAGTAGAAACAATAGTGGATATGGGATATGGTAGTTGATGACTCTTGGATAGCTGACAAGAATCAAAAACATATTGAGTGCTTTCTGGCGTATAAGCTATCTTATTTCTTCTAAGTACTTATTGAACCACAAAGGAGTATGGATGACCTAAACGACGATGCCATGTAGAGGATGGTGGTTTATTGCAGCGTAGGCAAGCTTGGAGGTCTCATGGAACATGAGCATCAAGGGATAGAGACAACCATGGCAGGGGCCTCTAAACAGAACTCTTCGTGTTGCTTGGTCCTCGATTAAAAAGAAGAAATGATGAAATTCAATAAAGACATGATTATCAAGTGTAAATTTATGAATGGAGAGAAGATTTTTTGATGGAGTAGGGACATGAAGAATATTTTTAATCTCAAAGGAACCATGGGGAGTACGCATAGTTGAATGACCAATATGACTAATGGGTATACCTGTGCCTTCAGCAGTGCGAACACAATCACGTCCAGTGTACTTCTCATGTGTGGAGAGCTTGCTCATCTGGCTGGCAACATGATCAGTGGCACCCGTGTTAGGATACCAGTTGGTATCAACATAGTAGGAGGTGAAGTGAGCTCCTTTGTCACCACGATCACCATCATCATCATTCTCATCTTGAAAACGCCATCAACAGTCTCTTGCGGGGTGGCCATGAATTTTACAAATTTGGCATGTGACGTCAACAAACGGTGTCAGAGCACGGTCAGGACGTCCTCGGGATCTACCTTTGTCGCCATCATCACGGCGGCGATCATTGTCACGCAGTCGATAGCGGTCACCACCGCTACCATCATAACATGACCGTGTGTCATCACGGTGATCATGCCGATCACGGAAGCCACCATCGCGGAGGTCATAGGATCCGCCACCTCCTCCTCCTTGATGACCCCAATCAGAGCGCCAGTGATCGGGGCTGCGACCACGTGGGCGGTAGTCACGATCGCGATCTGAGCCATGACGGCTCAGGTGCGCAGAGGAGGTGAATCCTTCCTCCACCTCGGGTTGCTGGCCGTTGCGCATGTCATAGGCGCAGAGTTGCCCGAAGAACTCATTGTGCGTGGTGTTGGGGTTTCCGTTGACGGACGTGATGAGGGAGTTGTAGTGCCCTTTGTCGAGGTCGCGGAGAAGATACCCGACCAGCTCGTCGTTGTCAAGAGGCTTGCCGACTGTAGCTAGTTCAGAGGCCATCCCCTTCATCTTAGTGTAGTATTGATCTGTAGACATACCTAACTTTTTAGTGTCATTGAGCACACCCCTGAGATACCGAACCTTGGAGCGGGCGGCGGTCGTGAAAATGGTGTCAACGGTGGACCAAGCCTCGTTGGTGGATGTCATGCCAAGGACATGGGTCAAGATGTCCGGATACAACGAGTTGAGGATGAAGCTCAGGACCTGCTGATCTCGCACATTCCACACGGAGTAGGCGGGGTTTTCCACCTAGATCTTCTTCTTGTTCTCGTCCTCAATTTCCAGGTTTTCACGCGGCGCCGAATCAGAGCCATCGATGAGGCCCATGACCCTGGCTCCATGGAATGTAGGAATTACTAGTGCCTTCCACGCTAGGTGGTTGGTACGTGTGAGCGGTTGTGGAGGAGGAGCGCCTAGGGCAGCGGCCAGAGCAGAAGTCGATGCAGACGATGAAGTGCTCATGGTGTGATGGCTCAGATGATGTAGAGCTCGTTGGGAACCACAAGAGAAAGGTATAATGAGCACATCAGCAAGTTTCCCTCAGTTATGAAACCAAGGTTACCGAACCAGTAGGGGTAAGGAAACAACTTCAAGGTGTTGCTAGCAACTTGGAACCTGCACAACACGACCACAATCCTTTGCCCCAACTTATAGTGAGGTTGTTAATCTCACCGGTTTTGCTGAAAACAAAGGATTAAATGTATAGTTTGGAAGATAGTAATTGCTTGTAGTAATTGCAGAAAGTAAACAGTAGATGGTATATCAATGGTAAGGAATGGACCGGGGTCCACAATTCACTAGAGGTGTTCTCCATAAGATAAATAACATGTTGGGTGAACAAATTACAGCGGGGCAATTGACAGATTGAGAATGCATGACAATGCATATACTAGACATCTTGATCTCTACGAGATTTGTTTGGGCATTACAACATGATACATAAACCGTAATCTAACTACATCTATGACTAATAATCCACCTTTGGGTTATCATTTGAACCCCTTCTAGTATTAATTTGCAAGCAACAGATAATTGCATTAAACAAAGTGTGTAGAGTAAACAATACAATTTCCCTTGGACAAATGATTGTTGTTTTCTCCCTAGTAGCAACATCACATCTACAACCTTAGAGATTTCTGTCACTTCCCCAGATTACTAGAGGCATGAACCTACTATTGAGCATAAATACCCCCTCTTGGAGTTACAAGCATCTACTTGGCCAAAGTATCTACTAGCAACGGAGAGCATGCAAGATCACAAATAAGATAGACATGATAGAATCAATAATCAATCTGACATAGTAGTCAATATCCTCGCATCCCCGCAAACACAACATGTAGCGTTACAAATAGGTAATCTTGATCATGAACGGAGCTCACAAGATCTAAACATGATAACACAAAAGAGGAGAAACAACCATCTAGCTACTGTATGGACCCGTAGTCCAAGGGTGAACTACTCACGCATCACTCCAGAGGCTGGCATGGTGATGAAGAAGGCCTTCGGGGTGATCTCCCCTCTTCGGCAGGGTGCCAGGAAGAGCTTCAGATCCCCCCCTGATCTAGGGACGATGGTGACGGCGGCTACGTATTATTTCGTGGATTTTTTATCAAGTCCTTAAGGTTTCTACCTCGGGATGTTTATATAGGCAAAGGGGCAAGGTCGGTTGAGGGCCAGGGGCCCACACCATGCCCTGGCGCGACCCAAGGTGGACCTGCGCTAGGGGGTGGTGTGGCCGCCCTGTGGATCCTCATCGTCCCCCCTCTGGACTCCGCCTTCGCTCTGGTAAAATATTGACTTCGGCTTTTGTTCCATCCAATTCTGAGAATATTTCTTTACTAACTTTTCTGAAACCAAAAACAGCAGAAAACAAGCAACTGGCACTGTGGCATCTTGTCAATAGGTTAGTTTCAGAAAATGTATAAAAATGCCTCAAAGTGTAGACCAAACATAAGATAGTTGATACAAAACAAGCATGGATCATCAAAATTATAGATACGTTTACGACGTATCATGGTGGTTGCCGAGAGAGTCTTGATCGCTTGATGTCGATGTAGATCATGTAGTCAGCAACGAATGTTGGTCGTAGGTCATCGATGCAGCGACGGCTGCAATTTGTGGTGTAGATCTTGTGGAGGCGGCGACTGGTTTTCAGCGGCGGCAGCGGTTGTGTGTGTATGGCGGCAGCGGTGGCGCTAGGGCAGCTAGGTCTCAGAAGAGACTCACTCTGATACTATATTAATGGTTGGCGTGGAACAATACTTGGACTCGTATTTTTTGCGTGTTAATATAGGCATCAGGTGTACAAGAGGAGGCATACACATACACATGTCGTACGGTATATAGTATAACATGAAAACACCCATACATTATACCTAACAAAAATATCTCTCTTGGAGAACAATTCTGGGATGAGGAATGTCTTCTCACTGATGAGGAGAGACTTAGCTTGAAGGTTCCCTTTATTGAGGAAGAAATTAGGGTGGCTAGCTCATATGCATATTGTGCTCCGGGCCCTTCATGCCTTTCCTTTTCTATTTTACCAAAAAAATTGGCATGTCATGAAACAGGTTTGGCTATGGTCAGTGAGACTGTCTGGTTACTCCATTATTACTCTTATACCAAAAGAGCCCTGATGACCCACAAGTATAGGGGATCGCAACAGTCTTAGAGGGTAGTATAACCCAATTTATTGATTCGGCACAAGGGGAGACAAAGAATACTTGCTAGCCTTAACAACTGAGTTGTCAATTCAGCTGCACCTGGAAATAGTTCTTGCTCATATAAGTTTATCAATAGCAACATTTTGGTAGTAGCAACAGCAGCAGTAAAACAAGAGCAATAGTAACAGTAGTAGCAAACAGTAGTATATGAGCGCAGTAGGCATAGGGATGGATGGACGGGCATTGCATGGACAAGTCTAAACATGTAACTTCAAGATCTAGGGCAATTGCAGATAAATAAAAATAAGCATCCAAGTACTAAACAATCATAGGCATGTGCTCTATATATAGTCATGTGTGCTCGCAATGAGAACTTGCACAACATCTTTTGTCCTGCCAGCCTGTTGTAGCGGGGCCTCAAGGGAACTACTGGAAACTAAGGTGCTCCTTTTAATAGAGCACCAGAGCAAAGCATTAACACTCTGTGAACACATGTGATCCTCACATCACAGCCATATCCCTCAGGTTTTCCCAATTTCTGTCACTTCGGGGCCTTTGGATCCAGACAATGATATGTGTACACAACTTGCAGATAAGATCACAAACAATACTATCATAATGATTCAATAATAAGTTCAGATCTGAGATCATGGCACTCGGGCCCTAATGACAAGCATTAAGCACAACAAGTTGCAATAAAGTCAAATAGCACTAATAGAGATACTAGGCACCATGCCCTAACAATCTTATTCGATTACATGATAGAACTCATCCAATCCCTACCATCCCCATAGCCTACAGTGGGGGATTACTCACTCATGGATGGTTGATGGAGAGGCGTTGTTGATGATGATGGCGATGATTCTCTCCAAATTCCCCGTCCCGGCAGGGTGCTAGAACGGAGTTTCTGGTTTCGAATCGCGGTTTCTGGTGGTGGCGGCACAACGTTAACTCTTTCTGGAAAAACGTCGACCCCCTCGATTTTTAGGTTAAGAGGCATCATATAGGCGAAGAGGGAGGCCGAGGGGGTGCCTGGGGCAGCCACACCCCCTCCAGGCGCGGCCTGGGCCCACTAGCGCGGCAGGGTGTGTGGGCCCCTCAGGCCTCCCCTACGTCTCATACTCTGGATCCGTGAGTCTTCTGGTGAAATAGGATTTTTGGCATATTTTCTAGGATTTTTCCTGATAGTTGATTTTCTACACAAAACTAGACACCAAGGTAATTCTGCTGAAAACAGCGCCAGTCCGTGTTAGTTGTATCCAAATCACACAAGTTTAGAGGAGAAACAATAGCAAAAGTGTTCGGGAAAGTAGATACGTTTTGGACGTATCAACTTCCCCAAGCTTAGCTTATTGCTTGTCCTTAAGCAATTCAGTTGAAAACTGAGTGCGATAAAAGGACTTTCACGAACACATTTGCTTCATATGGTGTATACATTCTCAGCATAGGAGTAGATACTTAAACCATTCATAATAAAGAGTATGCAACTAAGTCTACTCAATAGTCATTGCAAGCTATGAATAGAAACCAACTCAGTAATAATAAGTAGCTTGAAACATAAACATAAGCAACATTGCAATGCTTGTAAGAAAGTATGATAGAGTGGTATCTCGCTTGCCTTTGTTTGTAGAGCACAATATGAATGCCAAGGCACCTCCGAAGTTCAAGTGAAGACTAGAAGTAAAGATATCAGAGATACAAGCATCAAAGTCATGACATAATTAACCAAGTTTTGGAACAAGCACAAGAATGACAACTATGCTCTCAAGAAGGTGCTCATAGAATAAGTGGTGAATCAACAAGGAAGTGAAAAGGTTTTGAAAAGTTTGAAAGGATTCCAAATGCTGAAAGTAAGTTAATCATTAGCTTTGAGCTCTCATTGCCCCTATCATAGGCATCTTTAGATGATTAAGGTGAAAGTGAGGTCCAATATGAGTTATATGCTTGACAGACCATAAAATGGAAATCTCATGTCCCTTGAGTACGAGGGCCGCTCCTCATGCTACTCAACTTTAGTTACCGGTAAGTTCTTGTCATAGTAAATACATGCGTATCATAGAGAACCGCCAACGGGGTACCCCTTGCACATGATACATGAGCTATCCCATAATCAAAATGACAAGGCAAGCAGACAATGAGCATCTCAGCAACCTTCCTATTTGCCATGGGAAAATGGCGCTTTTTCTCTCTTTACTTTTTTTCAATATGTGTCTCTCTTTTTTATAAGAAGAAAGCTTCATAGATTGCTCATTATGGTTATGCTGCAAGTTTCCACCATGATTAGGCATGGCTTAGGCTAGCGGCCCAGGCGTTTCTCTAACACATATACATAACTCCATGGACTTACAAGCTCCCCTTTTATTTCACACCAACGACATCTGCAAACAAAAGAGCATGATACCAACTGGGTATATATTTACAGGTGTTGAAAGCGTTTCCCGTTACAGCACATGTAACATCCCAAAAATACTAAGCTTGGATCATCAAATTCAAATCATCAAAATTAGGGTTAACAAAAACTTTGTTAAATAAAATTATGAATGCATGCATATGTGTATGCATGGATTTTGAATTCCTTTAAAACCACCTTGTTTGTTTGCTTCATTGCTTGTAAAATGTTTCTTAGGTGAAATGAACATCATCTAAAACATTCCCCACACTTTTCCTAAAGAAAAGTAAATCAAAACACATATATTAAATGAATGGTCATTTTGACCAATTTAACTCCCATGCCTACTTTGGCTGTCTCAAACTTTCAGATCCTAACAGAAACTTTTCTGGATCTTTGCACCCCTTGAATGTACACATAACAAGGTATCAAGGCCCACTTTGTGATCATCCAGAAACTTTCAAATGCATAGTTTAAATGACAATTCAAAATTGAATCTTTATCATATGAGAAGATCCCACTTTTTCAAAAACCACTCAAACAAGCTCAACTTGCAAAACCCAAGCATCTGCAGACTCACCAGCACCAATCTAGCAAACCCACCAAAAATCTTTTCAAAATTCAAAACTTGAGTTCATGTGGCCATTTCATCAAATAGGTTGCAGACACAAATAAAACAAACATCAAACACTATAGTGTGCAATAAAATTGGCCTAACTTGTTCCCTAGTTAGCTCACACACAGCTCAGTAGATCATCTAGGAAGATTAGCTAAGGACTAGCACCCCTGTGAGCTTGCCATTGCCATCAATGGTGAACAGCCGAGCACCCCCTTGTCACCCCATTGTGGACAGCAGGCTAGAGGAAGAACTAGTCGTGCCAACCTTGTCTGGGAGGCAGCCCACCGTCCACCGCCACTACCTGTCCCAGCCGCGAGCGTTGCCAAGCCCTGGACCACACGCACAAGCCACGCCCAGACCGCCAGAGACCATGCCGAGCATGCGCCAGCACCACCCTCGACCAGCGTCCACAGACCGCGCGCCGCCCTCACCGCGTGCATACACAATCCCCACCGACCTAGGAGACCGCCAGACATCCCCGTTTGCCGCCCCGTGCCGCACAGCCACCGCCCGCCGTCGAAGACGAGCACCGCACCGCCTTCAGACCAAACCACACCGCCCCATGCCTCGAGACCATGTCATTGAACATCGCCAGGAGACACCGCACCGTCCCCTACCCTTTCCCATGCCATTAGCTGCCTGTAACCTCGCCCCCGACGAGCTCACCGTGCGCCCCGACGGTCCCCTCGCTCGACTATAAATAGAGGCCACCCCCGCACAATTTCTTCACACCATCTCACTCCCCTCTCCTCACTGATCGTGCCACACCGTTCTCAGAGCAAGGCAAGCACCACCCCGCCGGAATTTCACCGGAGCCCGCCGCCTCTGGAGAAGAAGGGAGCCAGCGATTGGAGCCGCCCCAGGAGAATCCACCGGTACCAGGAGATTCGCCGTCGTCAACTTTGCCATTCGCCCACCTCGCCGACCCTCGCCAGTACCCCGGTGAGCCCCCAGCAACCCTCACTGGCCGCGCTAGGTTTCGTTCTCGCCGGCGTTGTCTCGCGTCGACGATGACCCCCAGCTGTTAGATTAGAACTAGATCGAACGATCCACGTTGCCCCATACCGCTTCGCCCAGCCCCGTGTCACTGACGAGTGGGGACACCCACTTAAGCAGCCCGCGGGAGCACTGCGCTTAGCAGGCCGGCCCAGTAACTTTTCCCACGCAGCCCAGTTATTCAAATTAAAACTTTTTCTATTTCAATTCAAACACACTTCTGTACCCAACTTCAAAAATCAAACCAGATCGATTCAGTGCACCAAATTGAATGAAACCAATTTTGTTGGAAAGGTTTGTGAATGCTGAATCCAAGCCCGTTGGATTCAAGTCATTTGGATCTATAGATCACCCATGGTAAAAATAACAAGGCAGAAGCTTTTCTGCATTCAAACATTTTTCAAATTTAAACCATAATAGCTTTTGAGTTGATTCCAACTCTCAAAAATCACATTTAACCATAACTTTCAGAATATATAAAAATATATAGGTTTACTTGCAGAAATAATGTTCAAGTAATAAAAGAATGCTACATAAGCATTTCTAGCCACTTTAATTAATTAAAATAAAAGGGTAAAACCTTATTAAATTGTGATACCACTTTAAATCACATTCCCATGGACTACAATATGTGGTGATGACATGTGTCAACATGATCCCATATTTGGTTTGGAGAATATTAAATCTTAAGTAGTTTTTCAATGAGTAGAATTACTTTTCTAAAAAAAAGGAATTAAATCAAGCCTTAACCTTGTAATGTTAGGGATGATGCTAGATCATCCATAAGACCCTTGTGTGTGATGATTTCAAGTAGTTAAGTATTGTTTGGTGATTGTGTACCCCCGTATTTATTCATAGACGCTAGTACCGACCAAGGATACGAGGAGGAAGGAGGATACTACGAAGAAGAAGCCGAGGAGAACTTCAACCACTGCTCTGCACAAGGCAAGCCTTACTAATTAAGTTGACCTATGCAAGGTAACACTTGCAATTTAGCAAGCTTATACTGATATTGATGCAAGTTAACCCTTGTAAGATACCCTACTGATGCAACAAACCCCTACTTGTTCTATGATTACGATATACCTTAAGTATATGTGATCATACCCACTTGATAAACCAATCCTAGTTTTATGTGCAAGCTTCTTACTTTATTTCGTTATCAAAGCTTACCTAGAGTTTACTTAAGTGACTGGTAGATATTGGAAAGATGCTGAAGGTTGCATAAAGAGCATAAAATTTGGTCTAAGTTAGAAACCTTGACCTCAGCCTGAGACATAAGGTTGTACTTAGTTGAAACTCCACTAGTTACCATCCCTCATTATTGCTTACCCCCACCTGTAGATGCTAGTGCTAAGCATAAAACTTGATCAACTTTTAGATGGGAATACTTGGTGGAAAAATGGTTATGAAAACCTTGGAATGATGGATCATTCTATTGAAATGTTTTGGACATGTGTTTCCAAACACTTGAGGATTTTGGTGATAAAAATGTTGAGGCATGAGCCTTAGCCCTTTATAAAACTGATGGTTGTCTGGATGCGATACCATTCCAATTTTATCATACAACCACAATACCCGAATATTGGGTAGGGCTTGACTGGAAACTTATATTCCTTAGTATTAGTTCCCTCACGGCCAAGGCCTGAGCTGAGGCTACCTTGTGAAGATTGTCCACCTATGCAGTACCCAAGATGACAAGTTGGTCATGGTTGGGAGGCCAAACTCACAGGAGAGGTGCTTATACTAGGGCGTGTAATTGAAAGGTTAGGATTGATTATCCGCATACTGAGTATGGTGAATTCAGGATTTGTTCCTGACGGATGTATCGAATGTTGTGGTGAAAGTGTACAATCTCTGCAGAGTGTCAAACTATTCGAATAGCCGCGTCATGATTATGGACATTGATGGCCATACTTTTCCCCGTCAGACTTTTCAAAATGACTGGTGAAATGAATTGAGACTTTGACTTGACCACAACAGAGTTGTGATATGAAATACAAGTTCCCACTTAGGAATTATAAAATTGTGACTAGCCTTGGAACCTAGTAGAGATAAATCTGGCTTTTGCAAAACAACCCTAGAGCCTAGTGTCCTATTATCCAAAAACCCCTTTTACTTGTTAGTATTAGTTTGCGAGTACTTAAAGAGTACTCATGGCTTTGTCCCTGGCTATTCCCATGGCCATACTATGAAGAGGAGTACGGAGGATGGACCCTGGAAGGTTACGACAACTAGGATCATCTCCCATCGTCGGCATTGCTGTGACCCGAAGATGGAGCTTCGCCACGCTACTGTTATTATTACGTATTCCGCTTGATGTTGTATTAAGAACTGGATCATGAGATCCCTATTTGTGTAAGAACTTATGTATCGTTTATAATGGATGATGTACTATGGTATCCAATTCGTTATGTCTCTAAAAATGGTAATCACAGGATTGCGATGTATGGCATAACAGGCATCTAGGATTGAAAAATCCGGGTGTTGACAAGTTGGTATCAGAGCCATCCTGACCATAGGAGACCCTAGTTAGACTGGACGTTTGAACCAAAAACTTAGTTTCAAAACCGAAGAAAAACAAATATTTACAAAAACCTATTCTCATTCTTATCTCTTTGATTCTTTCATAAAAATACATGTTCCTCAAAAACTCTTGCAAAATACATAAAATTTTGACACACTTGATCACTCTGCTAATCTACTCGTCCTCTATTTTTATAGATGGACGTGAAGTACAGCAAGTTTTACCAACTTGGGAATGGAGGAGACCTTATCTTTGAGTGGGATCTAGATCAGCTTTCGGAACTTCTGGAGCGTCCGCACCCCGAGTTCTTCGGAGCTCAGCTCAATGATCAAGTAGGAGAAGATCTGTAGTGGCTAATTGTTGCAAGTATCCGAGGAAAGATTGAACCTCCCACTGCAGAGGGAATTCAGTTTACCTTGAGGGAAAACAACTGGCTCGATGGACTTGCTAGAGCAATGCAGGAAGCTCTTTCCCATCTATGTGGGCAGAGCATCAACCAGATCAAGGGTACTCGCTTTGAGTTTTGCCCAAGGCGTGATGCAAATGGACAACCACTGGAAGTCCCATACCACCCCGAGCTGAAGACTCAATTGGACCACCTTAGATTCATGATGTATGATCGTCAGCAGGAGTTGGACAACTGCCGCGACTACTGCAACCACAAGTCTGCCATCATCAAAACGAAGGATCAGACCATAGCCATGCTAGCAAAGGATCGCAAGTCTCGCCGTTGGCAGCTCGACAAGAAGGAGCGCATTATTGCCCGTCTTCGCCACCGCATCTCATCTTTGGAGGAGACCATCCACGAGAGAGACATGCAGTTGGAGGAAAGGGAGAATGCCGGAGAGGATCTTCCTGGAGACCCTTACTCCTATCTCAGCGATGACGATGATTTTCTGGAGGATCAGGCCATGGACTTCTTCACCGATGAGGATGATTTCGCCTTCATCGATGATGATGAAGATGATGAAGCCACAGACTCCGAGGAGTAGTAGCACCGAGCACTAGCGTAGTGAGTAGTAGTCGGTCCCACTGTATCGTAGATTCCAGAATGGTTCCTAAAACCATCTGTTTTTCCTTGTTGTGGTGTGCGTTGTATCGAGTGAATGAATGAATGAAAAAGCAATTTGCTAGAAAAATCTGAGTCAAACATTTAAAACTTTTCAAAGACCCAAAACCTTAGAAATTTCCCTCTTTTCTCATGGTCTATATCAATCTTCAAATGCCACGTGGAGGAAGTGGTTCAGCCTCGGACCCGATGTTGCAGATTCTGCAAATGTTGACTTCTGACCGCGAAGCTGAAAGAGTGGAACGTCAAGCCAACCTAGCCACTCTGCAACAGAAAGCCCAGCTAGCCCACAACAACCAAGGCCACGGAAATCAGGACAACCATGGATCTAAACTCAAGAATTTCCAGAATACCAACCCACCCGTTTTCACCAAGTCAGAAGAACCCCTAGACGCCGATGATTGGCTGCAAACCATGGAAAACAACCTAGAAGTCGCCGAAGTGGAAGCCAACGAGAAACTCCTGTTCGCCACCCATTATCTAGCCGGAGATGCCAGGGCATGGTGGAACAGTGTTCGTGCAATGACCGGAGGCCAGATGATGACCTGAGAGGAATTCAAGGTCAAGTTTAGCAGAACCCATGTGCCACCAGGTTTGATCAAGAGAATGAGAGACGAGTTCAGAGAGCTGAAGCAAGGAAGGATGACTGTAGTGGAATACCGTGACAAATTTTTGTCATTAGCTAGGTATGCCCCGGACGAGATAGACACCGAAGCCAAGAAGAAAGAAAGATTCCTGAATGGTCTGCATGATGAGATGCAGACGGTGTTAGTCAATATCCCCTTCGCTGATATTGAAGCCCTTGTCGACTCTGCTATCCAGATGGAAGGAAAGATCAACCAAGCCAATGAGAACCGAAGCGTCGCATGATGCATCAACCTGGAACCCATCAGACCCCAAAGTATCGCCCCAACCCATCTCCAGGATTTGCCCCAAGAACCAACAGACCCCCTATGAACCGTCCGACCTATCCCAATCGTGGAAACCCTAGACCCGGAGGAAATCACAACAACCCTGGCAACTCTAGCAATTTCACCCGTGCCCCACCCAAGTTCAACACCAACAATGCTACCGCCAACACCAACACTGCCCCGAGGACTGGAAGCAATCTTGTGCTGTCATGATAAGGACAAGTCACAAGTGACCTGTTATGATTGTGGAAATAAAGGTCACTATTCCAACGAGTGCCCCAACAAGAAGAATGCTACAGCCCCCAATGCCAATGTCCCAGCTCAGCAGCAGCGTCGTGTCCAGCCAGGGAGAAGATTTGCCCCAGGGAATTCACTCAACTGCAATGGCCGTCTTTTTCTCATGCATGCTGAAGAAGCTCAGGAAGCGCCAGACGTCGTGCTGGGTAAGTTTTCTGTTAATTCAGTACTTGCAAAAGTGTTGTTTGACTCTGGTGCCTCGCATTCATTTGTCACGAATAATTTGCCTGCACTAGTAAAATTCAACCAACCAAACTGAAGCATGTTATGATTGTGCAAATTCCCGGATCAAGCACCAAGGCTAGGCAAATTTGCAAAGCCGTTCCTATCCGAATCCATGGCATAGATTTTTATGCTAATCTAATAGTACTCGGAACTAAAGGTTTGGAAGTAGTACTAGGAATGGATTGGATGTCCAAACATAAGGGATTGATTGACTGTGCTAAGAAAGCCATCACCATGACCAGTACCACCGGAATATCAGTCGAGCATATATCTGAAACCTTACCTCGCGAGTTCAAGTGTAACAAGAGTCTAGCCCAACCTACCATTGACCAAGTCCGGATAGTCTGTGAATACCCCGATGTATTTCCAGATGTTTTGCCCGGTATGCCCCTAGATCAGGATATCGAGTTTATCATCGAACTAATCCCCGGAACAGGACCCATAGCCCAGAGACCCTATAGTATGAACCCGTCAGAACTAGAAGAACTGAAGAAACAACTGGATTCCATGCTAGAAATTGGATTGATTCAACCAAGTGCGTCACCATGGAGATCACCTGTCTTATTTGTGGACAAGAAGGATAGAGGTAACCGTTTGTGTACGGATTATCGGAAGTTAAATGATGTCACCATCAAGAATAAGTACCCCTTGCCCAAGATAGAAGATTTGTTTGATCAGTTGACCGGTGCCAAAGTGTTTTCTAAGATTGATCTTAGAACTGGCTATCATCAACTCAAAATTCGTGCAGAGGATATTCCAAAGACTGCCTTTACCACCAGATATGGATTGTATGAGTGTATAGTCATGTCTTTTGGATTAACCAATGCCCCCGTTTATTTCATGAACCTCATGAATAAGATTTTTATGGACTTCCTGGATAAGTTTGTCGTTGTTTTCATCGATGACATTCTGATTTATTCCAAATCAGAAGAAGAACATGAGCTACACCTAAGGACCATTCTTGGAACCCTTAGAGAGCATCAGCTATATGCAAAGTTTAGCAAATGTGAATTCTGGTTACAGGAGGTAGGATTCCTCGGTCACATTGTATCAGCTGGAGGAATTGCAGTTGACCCTGCCAAAGTGAAAGATGTAGAAGATTGGCAAGCCCCAACCACTCAAACCCAAGTTCGTGCTTTTCTAGGATTGGCGGGATATTACCGCAAATTCGTAGAAGGATTCTCGAGTATCGCCAGACCCATGACCCAATTGCTGAAGAAGGGCAAGAAGTTTGAATGGACCGACAAATGTGAAGCGATTTTTCAAGAACTCAAGAGGAGATTGATTTCAGCCCCAATCCTGATCATGCCCGATATCACGAAGCCCTTCGATGTGTATTGTGACGCATCCAAGATTGGTCTCGGATGTGTGCTAATGCAATAAGGCAAAGTTATATCTTATCTATCCCGACAATTGAAGCAACATGAGCAAAACTACCCAACCCATGACCTCGAACTCGCAGCAGTAGTTCTAGCCCTGAAGACATGGAGACATTACCTAATGGGAAACCGTTGTGAGATTTATTCGGATCACAAGAGCCTAAAGTATATATTCACTCAGAAGGAGTTGAATATGAGGCAGAGAAGATGGATTGAGCTAATCAAGGATTATGACCTGGACATTCACTATCACCCTGGTAAAGCCAACGTGGTAGCAGATGCCCTTAGTAGATTGTCGTGCCGCTTGAACTCCATGATTTTGAAGGAGCAACCAAGTTTGCACAAGGAGATGGAAGATTTTCGAATGGAATTAGTAAGTGAAGGATTTTTGGCTAGCATAGAACTTCAACCCACTTTGATCAGTCAGATTAAAGAGGCGCAGAAGGGAAATACCAGTATCGACAGAATCAAGCGTCGTATCGGTACAGGCAAAGTACCCGGATTCACCGAGGACGAAGAAGGAGTTTTGTGGTACAAAGGACGCCTTTGTGTACCAGCAGATTCTAAGTTGAAAGAAGTTATCTTGAAGGAGGCTCATGATACTCTTTATTCTATCCATCCCGGAGGAACTAAGATGTATCAAGATTTGAAAGAGCAATTTTGGTGGCATAAGATGAAGAGAGAAATCGGAAGCTATATCGCCAAGTGTGATATATGTCAGCGAGTCAAGGCAGGACATCAAAGACCCGCTGGACTGTTGCAACCTTTGCAAATTCCGGAATGGAAATGGGATTCTGTAGGAATGGACTTTGTCATTGGACTACCTACTTCTAGTAGGGGAAATGACTCTATCTGGGTCATAGTGGACAGGTTGTCCAAAGTCGCCCATTTCTTGCCCGTCAAAACCACCTATCAGAGTTCGAAACTAGCGGAGTTATACATCGCTAGAATCGTTAGTTTGCACGGAGTCCCCAAGGACATAGTATCGGATCGAGGAACTCAGTTTACCTCGAGATTCTGGAAGAAAGTCCAAGAAGGTTTAGGAACCCTCCTAGATTTCAGTACCGCGTATCACCCTCAGACTGATGGACAAACGGAGCGAGTAAATCAAATACTCGAAGATATGCTGAGAGCATGTGTGCTAGAATATGGATCCAAGTGGGAAGACTGTCTGCCGTTTGCAGAATTTTCATACAACAACAGTTACCAAGCCAGTTTGCAAATGGCCCCATTTGAATTCATGTACGGAAGAAAGTGCCGCACCCCTTTGAACTGGTCGGAAGTAGGAGAGAGTCAGATCTTCGGACCCGACATCCTACGAGAAGCAGAAGAGAAGGTTCATAAGATCCGTGAGCACCTCAAGACAGCCCAATCCCGACAGAAGAGTTACGCCGACAAGAGACGTCGAGACCTCGCCTTCAACATAGGAGATTTTGTTTATCTGAAAGTGTCGCCATTGAAGGGAATGCAGCGTTTCCAACTCAAAGGAAAGTTAGCCCCCAGATATATCGGACCTTTCAAAATTCTGAACCGTCGAGGAGAAGTATCGTATCAATTGGAACTACCTGAAGAGATGTCAGTTGTGCACAATGTGTTCCATATCTCGTTACTTCGCAAGTGTCTCGAAGTCCCCGAGAAGACCGAAGTGTTCAAGAATATCGACCACCGGACCATAGAGATCAACGATGACCTGACCTATCCCGAAGTACCCATCCGCATTTTGGAAGAAGCTTTTCGAACTACCTGAACCTGAAGCATCAAGTTTCTCAAGATTCAGTGGAGCAACCACACAGAAGAGGAAGCTACCTGGGAGCGCGAAGATCACATCAGGACGGAGTTTCCCGATCTCTTCAAATCCTAGGTAATCTTTTCGTCCTTTTTCAAATCTCGGGACGAGATTTTGTTTAAGGGGGAAGGTTTGTAACATCCCAAAAATACTAAGCTTGGATCATCAAATTCAAATCATCAAAATTAGGGTTAACAAAAACTTTGTTAAATAAAATTATGAATGCATGCATATGTGTATGCATGGATTTTGAATTCCTTTAAAACCACCTTGTTTGTTTGCTTCATTGCTTGTAAAATGTTTCTTAGGTGAAATGAACATCATCTAAAACATTCCCCACACTTTTCCTAAAGACAAATAAATCAAAACACATATATTAAATGAATGGTCATTTTGACCAATTTAACTCTCATGCCTACTTTGGCTGTCTCAAACTTTCAGATCCTAACAGAAACTTTTCTGGATCTTTGCACCCCTTGAATGTACTCATAACAAGGTATCAAGGCCCACTTTGTGATCATCCAGAAACTTTCAAATGCATAGTTTAAATGACAATTCAAAATTGAATCTTTATCATATGAGAAGATCCCACTTTTTCAAAAACCAGTCAAACAAGCTCAACTTGCAAAACCCAAGCATCTACAGACTCACCAGCACCAATCTAGCAAACCCACCAAAAATCTTTTCAAAATTTAAAACTTGAGTCCATGCGGCCATTTCATCAAACAGGTTGCAGACACAAATAAAACAAACATCAAACACTATAGTGTGCAGTAAAATTGGCCTAACTTGTTCCCTAGTTAGCTCACACACAGCTCAGTAGATCATCTAGGAAGATTAGCTAAGGACTAGCACCCCTGTGAGCTTGCCATTGCCATCAATGGTGAACAGTGAGCACCCTTGTCACCCCATTGTGGACAGCAGGCTAGAGGAAGAACTAGCCGTGCCAACCTTGTCTAGGAGGCAGCCCACCGTCCACCGCCACTACCTGTCCCAGCCGCGAGCGTTGCCAAGCCCTGGACCACACGCACAAGCCGCGCCCAGACCGCCAGAGACCATGCCGAGCATGCGCCAGCACCACCCTCGACCATTTTCAAATTTAAACCATAATAGCTTTTGAGTTGATTCCAACTCTCAAAAATCACATTTAACCATACCTTTCAGAATATATAAAAATATATAGGTTTACTTGCAGAAATAATGTTCAACTAATAAAAGAATGCTACATAAGCATTTCTAGCCACTTTAATTAATTAAAATAAAAGGGTAAAACCTTATTAAATTGTGACACCACTTTAAATCACATTCCCATGGACTACAATATGTGGTGATGACATGTGTCAACATGATCCCATATTTGGTTTGGAGAATATTAAATCTTAAGTAGTTTTTCAATGAGTAGAAATTACTTTTCTAAAAAAAGGAATTAAATCAAGCCTTAACCTTGTAATGTTAGGGATGATGCTAGATCATCCATAGGACCCTTGTGTGTGATGATTGCAAGTAGTTAAGTATTGTTTGGTGATTGTGTACCCCGTATTTATTCATAGACGCTAGTACCGACCAAGGATACGAGGAGGAAGGAGGATACTACGAAGAAGAAGCCGAGGAGAACTTCAACCACTGCTCTGCACAAGGCAAGCCTTACTAATTAAGTTGACCTATGCAAGCTAACACTTGCAATTTAGCAAGCTTATACTGATATTGATGCAAGTTAACCCTTGCAAGATACCCTACTGATGCAACAAACCCCTACTTGTTCTATGATTACTATATGCCTTAAGTATATGTGATCATACCCACTTGATAAACCAATCCTAGTTTTATGTGCAAGCTTCTTATTTTATTTCGTTATCAAAGCTTACCTAGAGTTTACTTAAGTGACTGGTAGATATTGGAAAGATGCTGAAGGTTGCATAAAGAGCATAAAATTTGGCCTAAGTTAGAAACCTTGACCTCAGCCTGAGACATAAGGTTATACTTAGTTGAAACTCCACTAGTTACCATCCCTCATTATTGCTTACCCCCACCTGTAGATGCTAGTGCTAAGCATAAAACTTGATCAACTTTTAGATGGGAATACTTGGTAGAAAAATGGTTATGAAAACCTTGGAATGATGGATCATTCTATTGAAATGTTTTGGACATGTGTTTCCAAACACTTGAGGATTTTGGTGATAAAAATGTTGAGGCATGAGCCTTAGCCCTTTATAAAACTGATGGTTGTCTAGATGCGATACCATTCCAATTTTATCGTACAACCACAATACCTGAATATTGGGTAGGGCTTGACTGGAAACTTATATTCCTTAGTATTAGTTCCCTCACGGCCAAGGTCTGAGCTGAGGCTACCTTGTGAAGATTGTCCACCTGTGCAGTACCCAAGATGACAAGTTGGTCATGGTTGGGAGGCCAAACTCAGAGGAGAGGTGCTTATACTAGGGCGTGTAATTGAAAGGTTAGGATTGATTATCCGCATACTGAGTATGGTGAATTCAGGATTTGTTCCTGACGGATGTATCGAATGTTGTGGTGAAAGTGTACAATCTCTGCAGAGTGTCAAACTATTCGAATAGCCGCGTCCGCGGTTATGGACAGTTGGAGTGGCCATACTGTTCCCCCGTCAGACTTTTCAAAATGACTGGTGAAATGAATTGAGACTTTGACTTGACCACAACAGAGTTGTGATATGAAATACAAGTTCCCACTTAGGAATTATAAAATTGTGACTAGCCTTGGAACCTAGTAGAGATAAATCTGGCTTTTGCAAAACAACCCTAGAGCCTAGTGTCCTATTATCCAAAAACCCCTTTTACTTGTTAGTATTAGTTTGCGAGTACTTAAAGAGTACTCATGGCTTTGTCCCTGGCTATTCCTATGGCCAGACTATGAAGAGGAGTACCTGGAGGATGGACCCCAGGAAGTTTACGACAACTAGGATCATCTCCCATCGTCAACATTGCCTGTGACCCCGAAGATGGAGATTCACCTACGCTACCGTTATTATTACGTATTCCGCTGCTTGATGTTGTATTAAGAACTGGATCATGAGATCCCTATTTGTGTAAGAACTTATGTATCGTTTGTAATGGATGATGTACTATGGTATCCAATTCTGTTATGTCTCACAAAAATGGTAATCCTGGGATTGCGATGTATGGCATAACAGGCATCTAGGATTGAAAAATCCGGGTGTTGACAGCACAGTTTTGCTAACTCCCAGCCTATAATTTGCAAGCATATAACTTTCATGGATAAGTCACAATGGTTCGGGTTTATTAAGTGCAAGAAATAGTGTGCCATCAAGTTCGTGAGAGCTTTACTGACTAACTTTCTCATAACAAGCAAACATTTTATTTGGAAGAAAACAAAGCATAATGAATATGCACGGAATAGCAAATGATGTTAATAGGTAGGTATGGTGGACACTGTTGGCAATATTGGTTTTGGGGAGTTGGATGCATAAGTAGATCTCGTACTCGGTGCAAGTGAAGGCTAGCAATAGAGAGGGAGCGACAAACAAGAGAGCAATAACTGTCATAATCATGCTTGCAACAAAACATGACTAATTATGGCATGAAAATGATACAAGAACTCTGAGGCAAAATAAATCATCGAGGCTTACTGACTATTGTTTAGTCATATGCATGCGTGAGCATGTGCCAAGTCGATTCACATGAAACATTTAGAGGAGGATACCATAATATCATACCAAGTTATGAATAGAACAATGCAAGCAAACATTCATATGACATGCTACAGACTATTAGCAAGCTGGAGCTAATCATAAGAGAGAAAAAACTACCAAGCATCCATAAATAACATACACTTTACATGAACAGACTAAGCATGCTCACCATGATGAGTATATGTACAAAAATGAAAACAAATAGAGTTCGTTACCAGCCTCTTACCACTCCTCAAGTTGTCTTAATCTTCATTATTACCCTTCACTTATGTGGCTTTAATAATAACATGAAACCAAACTCCACTGTGGACTGCTGAACCCTGCAAAGAACTTCACAAAACCAAAGAAGAACAACAAATATTTTTGGTGTTTTTGATTTTTAAAGCAAGCACACAAAGCAAAACAAACAAAGCAAAAGCAAAAAAAGCAAAATCTTTTTGGTTTTTCTTTTAAGGCAAACAAAAGCTAAAAGCAAAGAAACAAACCAAGAGAAACAATGAAAATATTTTTGGTATTTTTGTGTTTTGAGAAAGCAGAAACAAAAACCAAAAAGAAAGCAAAACAATGGATATGCAATGAACCGACGAAACATAAAATATATAGATGAGTGTGATATCGGTATACCTCCTCCCAAGCTTAGGCTTTTGGCCTAAGTGGGGCTCAACTCCATGGTGACCAAGAAGGTGCACCTCCGTAATATGACGAGGAGACTCCTTCATCCTGGTACGAGCTCGAGGACTCCCCTATGTAGTGCATAGAGGGGTTGTATGAGGGCGCGTCCCCCTGGTAGTGTCCATGGAAGCCAAGAATGCGCAGCTTCTCGTCCATATCCTCCTTGGAGCGTGACAAAGGTCCCTGGGAAATACTAAACAAAGTGGTTTGGGCAGAGGAATCTCTCTCCCTTCACCGTCAGTAAACAACATTCTATAAACCAGACTCTCAAGGGTAGAGCCAACAGTGACAAAGTGTTGTGCTTTCATGGAAGCTAAGTCAAGCATCTGAGGATCCAAAATTGTATCATTTGGATCAACAGAAAGGTCTAAGGAAGCAACAACACGTGCAACAATAATACCCCCATAAATGGGTTCCTTAGCAGCTAAACGACAAGCAATGAGAGAGCCAAGATTATACTTGGTTTCATTGTTGAGCGCAACAGCTAGGAAGGCCAAACGATAGTTGGAAATATTGCTAGTGTTCTCACTACCAAGAACACTAGTGGCAAGATAATAAGCAAAATACCTAATAGCTAGGAGTTGAATATTTCTTATCTTTCCTCACTAGGCTCTACGGTCATCATCATTAGTTATCCCGCAGTAGAGCTCCAACAAATAAGTGGGTTGAGCTGGAATCTTCTTCACCTTCCCAGCCGTACCAATACCCAGGATCTCACAAAATTTCTTCAATGTCATGGAGAAAGACCTGTTATAGATTTTGAAATACACATCTGGCTTGAAAGAGCTGTTAGAAAAAAATAAACTCTCCACAAAGGTTTTAGTGAGCATAGCATACTGCATGCTCTCATCCTGCATATAGCTCGTTAGTCCAACCCTCTGAACCATGGTTAGGAAATCATTGAGAATCCCAGTAGCCAGCGAAAAGGTAGGACAAGGAAAGGTACAAGGATGTGCATCCCCCTCATCTCCCCCGTCGCCAAATCATGGTGTAATGAGATCCTCATTGTATGAGGGCCTATCTCGGGAGGATGATCTTGAAAAGGCCTTGTCCTCATAGGTGCATCACTCTCAAATATTTCACCATAGGTGTGGTTGTCCATGACCCTTTTTTCTGAAATTTTAGACAAACATCAAACCAAGTGATTTCCAAGTTGATAAATGATGAGAAACTACTATAGGAACTTGCTAGAGGGCTACACATGCATCAAAATAAAATCTCTAAGCATAGAACAAGCATGCAAGCTCACACAACCTGACACCTATAGTAGAAAAATACTCAAGATACAATCTACCAATCACAAATCTAATTGGAAAAGCGGAGGAGGCACATACCAAGGAGCAATCCCTCCAAAAATCAGCAACAAAGATGGGCTGAGCAAGGAGATCAAAAATCGAGAGCAAGAACTCGGGCTTGATAAAGTTTTCCGGTGTTTTTCGGGAGAGAGAAAGAAGGTGGCTGGGAGGAGACAACTTGGAGGGCCTCAGGTGGGTCCCACCCATGCTAGGCGCGCCCCTGGGGCTGGCCGCGCCACCAGGGGGTGTGCTGGCCTGGGGGGTCCCCTGGGCCACTCCAGGTGTCCCTGTGCCCCTTTTTTCGAGGAAAAAATTATTATGAATTTTCTGGAATTTTTCGGGAAACTTTATTTTTGGCCAATTTTCAGGGTATGAAAATTGATATTTTCGCAGAAAATATTTTTTAGAAGAAGCAAAAACAAACCAAAACAAAAACCACAAAAGTTCTAAGACACTCTAACAAGCAAACAACTAGCAAAACCAAAGCTAACAAGAGAAAAAAATACTAGGAAGGAGAAAAGTAAAAGTGAGCAAGTATAACCACTGTTAAAACATTATTTTGTTCGTTAAAATCTTTTTGTTAACAAGGTTGATCAGGTCTTGTTACCAAAACAATCTTATATGAAACAAAACTTTGCATTACACAGAGTTATTATCTTACCTCAAACATGATAGCAATGGTCACAATCATAATAATTTCAAAACTTTCTTGTGGAATGGGACAATATATTTCTCCAACCTTGATGCTCTCGATATTTTCAATGGAGTTCAGGCAATAGCTCTTAGCAACCTTCTTGGGGAAATAAACAATATGCTCTTTGTCATTAATATTAAAAGTTACTTTTCCTTGATTAATTGATGACAGCACCTGCAGTATTAAGAAAAGGTCTCCCAAGAATAATAGACATATTATCATCTTCAGGCATCTCAAGCACAACAAAATTAGTTAAAACCAAGCAATTATGAGCCACTTGAACAGGAACATCCTCACATATGCCAACAGGAATAGTAGTTGACTTATCAGCCATTTGCAAAGATATATCAGTTGGTATCAAATTCTCTAGCTGGAGTCTCTTTGTCACATCCCAAAATTTTCCAAATTTTGAAATGTGAAAAATAAATAAACAAAATAAATAATTGTTGAAATTTAGAGTGAAAAGAAACTTTTTGATTCCAAATGGAAACATCAAAACCCATCTTGAACAAACTTTGAATGAAAAGGGAATCCAACAAATTTAAATCAAATGAAATGCATTTATCAATGAATGTATCTTGAAAATTAAACTTGGGAAAATAAACCAAAACCCCAAAACCCTAATGGAAGAAAATCATTTCCAAGATATCTCTAAGACTATGGATTTGATCCATATAAAAATTTAGCAACAAACATTTATAGAGGATCAAGAATGATAAATAAAAATATTTTAAAACCATAGAAATTAGTTTCATTTAATTTGGAGCCATGAATAAAAAACTTAAAAAGGAAATAATTTCCAAAGCTAATAAAGCTCCTAACTAAAATCCATGCCAAATTGTGAACAAAATAATCCTAAAAGGATTTAAAAATATAAACAAATATTAAATAAATTAGACAAATTGGAATCACCAAGTTTGGATCTTTAAATAAAAACATATGGATTTTATAAGGCAAAGAAGGAAAGAAATAAATAAGGAATATTTAAAAGCCAAATTAAATCTTGGCCAAATCCAAAAACAAATAGGATTATTGAATAATAAATAAGGGTAAAAGATTATTAAAATAAAATCATAAGGATTGAACAATATTCAATTTTATTTAAATAAGGACAATTTGCCTAAATAATAAATCCCAATAAAATTATTTAGAAGTCAATTTAAAACTTGAATTAAATCCATAAGCAAATGGAATTAAGATAATCCAAATAAAATAAAGTGATAAAGATTATCCAAATAGAATTATATGGCATTAAACCATATTCTAAATTATATTTAAGTGAGGACAAAATTCCTAAGATAATTGATTAATTAAATCATAAGAAAATAATAAAATGGAATTTGCCAAAGTGGATTAAGAGTTATCTAATTAACTTTAAAAGAATAAAATAATGAAATATATGGTTTTGACCATATTCAAATTCTATTCAAAATAAAGTCAATGCCAATTTAATAGATATTAAAATATTGGAAATAATTCAAAGTGAATTATTTAAACACTCTAATGAATGAATAAAACCTATTAAAAAGGGTTGGAATTCAAATAAAAGTTTGAGACATTTAAATAAATAATTTGGGTCGGAAACATAGTTAAATCTTATTTAAATAAAGATAAGTGCCTATTTTAAAATAACAACCATAAAGAGAATAAAATAAATATTCTAAAATGGATTGTTTAATTAAATAAATGAATAGATTAAAAACCTACTGAAAGTTTAGAAGAAAATTGATAAAAAATTGAAATCAATTTGAGATTGAAATCATTTGAATAAATTCAAATAGAAAATGAAAACAGAAAAAAAGGTTTCAGAAATGAAAAAAAAAGAAAGCAGACCCAACCCATCAAAGCCATAGGCCCAACTAGCCAGACCACCCGGCAACCCTCCTGTGAATCGTTTTTCTACTCAGACCCGCACCCGCGCAACCACTGATCGCCTGACCCCACCATAATCCCCACTCTCTCGCTGACGATGCTGCCCCACCTGCCCCGTCATCATCTTCCCCACCGTGACGACCTCGCCCCTCACCTCGCAACCATTTCTGCCATTTGATTCAAGGTTTAAATTCGATTGAATGCAGGAATAATTCTCGCCGAGACCAGGCTCGTTAAAGGCGCCTTCCTCCCCTCTTTCGTTCCCCTCACTCTCCGCTCCCTCTCTGCCCCCAGGCTGCAAGAATCGCAAGCCCAAGCACCCACTGCTCCGACGAGCTCATCGGCCGATTCTGGCGACAGCCAGCCTCCCCTTGCTCCCTGTCACCCACTAGATTGTTACCCACCATCATGCGCACTTGCCCATAGCCCTAGCTTGGCTGCGCAAGCCCCAGAAGCTCGGCTTCAACTTCAACAGAGCGCCACCGTGAACTGCTCCAACTCCGGCGATCTTCCTCGGTATTTCCTGACCGTCCCCTCCCCTCTCGTTGACACACGCATGTTCTACTCTCTCGCGCGCGTCTGACGCACTTGCTGTTTTGCGTTTCCGTTCCATGTAGCCTCGCCCCTGACGACGAACAGAAGAGCCTGACACCGACGACAACTACGAAAAGGAATCGCCATCAACTCTGAGCGCCCCCTGCCTCCCCCACGAACAAGTTGAGCATCAGCAATGCACGGCGAGTCTGGTGAGCCACTTCCCTCTCTCTCCCTCTCTCTCTCTCACTCTCTCTCTCTCTCTCTCTTCCTATATCACCGGCACCATCACCGCTTCGAAGCGCCGCCACGTTGCCGCAGCCAATACCATCCTTGGTCGAGCTGCTAGGAGCCATTAGATCTTGATCCTGTGACATAGATAGAATCACTTAAGAAAACCGTTATGTTTGATCTGTGCCGCTCGATCTACTTTTAATCCAACGCACCATGTTGATCGATCCTGCCGAACCGGTATTGTCCAATAGGATACAGACACGTGGCCTAGACTCTGTTTTAAAAACCAGATTTGTTCTATTAGATGATTGAATTTGAAAAATTCATAACTTTAAATCTACACGTCAAAAATTTACAAATTTTATATCATTGGAATCATGAAAAATAATACTTTGCAACCATGCCCTTTGTTTAGTGTTTTACTTATGGAAAATTAGTTGGTTTTGCAGAAACATGTTTAGGCATGTTTTGTGTATAAAATTTATTCTAAAAATGATTTAGGGGTAAAATCTTTTGAAAATGGTTTGTTTTGAACCTACTGACCATATAAACCAACTTTTGGATTTTAAAATATATTTCATGACACTTAGGAATTATTCCTTTGAATAAAAGCATTTCTAGATAAATAAAAATGTTGATTATGGTTTAAAAATGCTTTTTGAGTAAAACCTATTGAAAATGGTTTGATTTAAACTCTCTGACCCTAAACACCAAGTTTTGGGATTTAAAAATATATTTGATAAACCCTAGTAAAATTATTACTTTGTTCAAAGGCATTTCTAACAAAATAAAACATTGCTTTGATTTAAAGATGGTTTTTAGGTGAAACCTTTTGCAAATGGTTTAGTATTAAACACTTGACCTTAAAACACTAACATTTGTGTTTAAAATATATTTGTCAAACACTAGAAATTATTACTTTGATTTAAATCATTTCTAGCAAAACAAAGATGATTAAAATGGCCATTTTCACTAACTTGATTTAAAATGATTTTGCCACTTTTATAAATGATCAATAGGTGTTTTGAAATGTTTATAGCCTATTAGAAACCACCATTCGAAATAAAATAATCTTTTGCATGCTTGCATGCATTGTTTTGTTTTCTTTAGTTTATGTGATAAATTGTTTAAATGCTAGTTTGAATTTGTGCCTTGATTGAATTGTAGTGAAATTTGAAGAGTGTGACTATTGCAAGATCAAGGAGTGAATCTATATTCTCTACTAAAAAGGCAAGTGGTGCTTCATACTTTTGTCCCATTATTTTCACTAAGCATTAGTGATATTTCAAAGTAGGACTTGCATGGAAATTTTACTAAGTATGCTATGCCTTGGGAAATCCTAGTAGATGATGTCTTAGTAGAATTTTCCCTATGTTAAGATCCCTACTACTATCATGCCTACCTTAGCTAGTAGAAAACAAAGGTGGACTATATTCATGCTATGAGATATTTCTAAGTCTATGACTTGTGTTTTGTTTAATAAAACAACTATGTGAATGAATCACCTGGGTGGAATGGTGTGAATGGGTTATGTTGAGTGGTTACATGGGGCCCCATATTTATGGCCTACCCTAGTGTATCTCACTTGTGGAAAGCCACCCATGAACAAAGAGATTTGAGATGACAAATGTTAAGAAGCTTCAAGTGTAGCCTCATGGCAATATGGGCTCTGCCTGGATCATATAGGTTGCAATAACTTAGCCAGATGGACAGTTGGTGGTAGGGGGTGATAGGTTTGGGAACGCGTCCATTTTGGTCTAAGGGAAGGCTTCTGAAAGATCTTGTCTCGATGCATGTCGAGTCTTGTGGGGAAAGTGCACCACCTCTTGAGAGAGTAAAATCTAAGTACTTAGCCATGTCCCGGGCAATGGACAATTTGAGCATCAATACATGGAAGCTATCAAGGATCTCCTCATCCCAATTTCTAAGTTAAAAGCTTGTGGTTTAACAAGGGTAAAGGATCTTCAATCTTTTATTGGTAGATGCCTTGGGTGATTTGACAAACAAAAACTTAGTGTTTTCAACTTATAAGGAAAATCTATTTTGAGCAAAGCAAGCCTAAGCTCCACTTAGCCAAATGCATATAGATGTTAGATACCACTATTCTACCATAGTATCACTTGCCAATACAATTCAAATGTATTGACCCTTGTGGCTGTAACTTATTATGTTGCAGGTTTGTTTGATGTTAGTGAAGTATGTTGATTAGGATTACAAGTCTACAACCAACATGATTGCCTGTGGCACTTTGAAGATGAAGGACTCCATGCTATATAGATATTTTGCTGCATTGTAATGTGATAGCCAAATGAGATATGTAAGATATAATGAATTATTTTATTCCTGGTTATAAAGTTGTACTATGACCTTTGTTTCTTGATATTACGTCTTAAACCGTGGATGCTAGCTATTGATCCAGGGACTAGCATTGTAAACACAGGAATCTCTACCTTATTAAAGGTTGGGACCTCTACAGATGGTATCAGAGCACTGTGTTGCCTGTAGGATTGTAACCCTAGGATTGGACAAAACCCCTTAGAAAAATAGGAGTTGTATTTGTTCCAAAACTTATTTACAAACAATCTTGTAAACTCTTTCCTCAACCTTTTTGATTTTGACTCTACATCTCACCTCATTTCAACTTGATGGACAAAACCTCAACATAAGCAACGACTTCAACATGAACAAAGACTTCAACTTGAGCAAAGGACTTCACCAACTCAAATGACTTCAACTTTAGTTTCACCAAGGACTTCAACCTAGATATCACTAAGGACTACAAGTGAGATAAGAAGAATACTCAAGACTTGAAGACTAAGGAAACACAACTTAGAAGGAACCATCATCACCTTTGGTGTTTTGTGACCAAGATGCAAGAATTTTTCCAAGGAAACAATGATCTTATTGATGAAGTAACAACTAAGAAGAATGGAATGATATCAAGTGAATCCTATAGTTGGACCACCATACTAGTGTTTAGTTTAGATCATATATTGATCACACCAACTTATATGGTGTAGGGAAAATATTTTGTTGCCTAAAAATGTGCTTGAATCTTGTTGTTTGAGTGGAATGTTTGTTTGTGATTGCTTGTGTGAATTGTTGTGTGTGATTAGAATTCTTCCTCTAGGAATCTTTTGCCTATTCTAATCCCAATCCAACCCAAACAGATGACTTTCCCAAGAGACTCCAACATCAAGAATGGTGACAACAACAACCAAGAGATACACATGAGAGAACAACTTCTAGCAACCCAAGCCCAGTTGAACCAAGGGACAACTCAGTTTTTAGCCAACAACAATGAGTTAGACCCAACCATGCAAAAGTTTTTGGAAACCCAATCCCAATTGTTGCAAAGGATGACCAATCAAATGATCAACATGATAAGCAACTCTTCCCAAGAAGATTGTGACAACAATGACATCAAGGATGATATTATAGAAGGAACTCAAGCTTGCAATATTTATGGAGACAAAGAACACACTTCTAAAGAGCATTTGGACCAATGCTCTAATTATGAAGTGAAACATCCAACTAAATAATGCCCCACCTCTCAAGTTACTTTCTTCCTATGTAAAGGAAATGATCATGTCCCTATCCAATGCCCCATCTATCCTATAGTTCAACAAATGAAACAAGATGGAATGCATCAAATGTTTGGAAACCCCCATAAGGGAACAACTTCTACCAAGAAGGATGAAGGCAAAGTCAGAACCATGCATCATAGAGCCACAACCAAGTGTTGCTACTCTTGTGGAGAAGAAGGTCATATCTTTAGTAACTGCCCCAAGAAGAGAGAAAGATTTCCCACCTTTGTGGTGAGATATGAAGAGCATGAACTATAAGAACTCCTAGCTTTGGGGAGACCCAAAAATAAGAAGAAGGACAAAAGCCAAGTGCAATGTTACAATTGCAAAGAGATGGGCCACTATGCTAGTGATTGCCCAGAAAAGAAGAAGAACCAAGAAAATAAACAAGAGGCAATGATACCAAAGGAAAAGAAGGATATTAGCCAAGTGATGTGTTTCAAATGCAAAGAGCTAGGACATTATGCAAACAAGTGTCCAGATAAGATACATCAAGATCCTAAGTAAGCCAAGATGTAATCTAGTTGAAAACTTTTTTAAGGGTGGTACCACCCTAGTTGTTTTGAATCCAACTTGTAACCTCTAGACTTCCCAAATCTCGGGACGAGATTTCTTTTAAGGGTGGTAGCCTGTCACAACCCAAAATTTTCCAAATTTTGAAATGTGAAAAATAAATAAACAAAATAAATAATTGTTGAAATTTAGGGTGAAAAGAAACTTTTTGATTCCAAATAGAAAAATCAAAACCCATCTTTAAGAAACTTTGAATGAAAAGGGAATCCAACAAATTTAAATCAAGTGAAATGCATTCACCAATGAATGTATCTTGAAATTTAAACTTGGGAAAATAAACCAAAACCCCAAAACCCTAATGGAAGAAAATCATTTCAAAGATCTCTCTAAGACTATGGATTTGATCCATATAAAAATTTAGCAACAAACATTTATAAAGGATCAAGAATGATAAATAAAAATATTTTAAAACCATAGAAATTGGTTTCATTTAATTTGGAGCCATGAATAAAAAACTTATGAATTTAATAAGTTAAAAAGGAAATAATTTCCAAAGCTAATAAAGCTCCTAACTAAAATCCATGCCAAATTGTGAACAAAATAATCCTAAAAGGATTTAAAAATATAAAAAAATATTAAATAAATTATACAAATTGGAATCACCAAGTTTGGATCTTTAAATAAAAAGATATGGATTTTATAAGGCAAATAAATAAATAAATAAATAAATAAATAAATAAGGACTATTTAAAAGCCAAATTAAATCTTGGGCAAATCCATAAACAAGTAGGATTATTGAATAATAAATAAGGGTAAAAGATTATTAAAATAAAATCATAAGGATTGAACAATATTCAATTTTATTTAAATAAGGACAATTTGCCTAAATAATAAATCCCAATAAAATTATTTAGAAGTCAATTTAAAACTTGAATTAAATCCATAAGCAAATGGAATTAAGATAATCCAAATAAAAGAAAGGGATAAAGATTATCCAAGTAGAATTATATCGCATTAAACCATATTCTAAATTAAATTTAAGTGAGGACAAAATTCCTAAGATAAATGATTAATTAAATCATGAGAAAATAATAAAATGGAATTTGCCAAAGTGGATTAAGAGTTATCTAATTAACTTAAAAAGAATAAAATAATGAAATATATGGTTTTGACCATATTCAAATTCTATTCAAAATAAAGTCAATGCCAATTTAACAGATATTAAAATATTTGAAATAATTCAAAGTGAATTATTTAAACACTCTAATGAATGAATAAAACCTATTAAAAAGGATTGGAATTCAAATACAAGTTTGAAACATTTAAATAAATAATTTGGGTTGGAAACATATTTAAATCTTAATTAAATAAAGATAAGTGCCTATTTTAAAATAAGAACCATAAAGAGAATAAAATAAATATTCTAAAATGGATTGTTTAATTACATAAATCAACAGATTAAAAACCTACTGAAAGTTTAGAAGAAATTTGATAAAAATCTGAAATCAATTTGAGATTGAAATCATTTGAATAAATTCAAAACAAAAAATGAAAACAGAAAAATAAAAAGGTTTTAGGAATAAAAAAATAGAGAAAGCAGACCCAGCCCATCCAAGCCACAGGCCCAACTAGCCAGCCCACCCGGCAGCCCTCCTGTGAATTTTTTTCTACTTAGACCCGCACCCGCGCAGCCACTGATTGCCTGACCCCACCATAATCCCCACTCTCTCGCTGACGACGCTGCCCCACCGGCCCCGTCATCATCTTCCCCACCGCAACGACATCTCCCCTCACCTCGCGAACATTTCTGCCATTTGATTCAAGGTTTAAATTCAATTGAATGCAGGAATAATTCTCGCCGAGACCATGCTCATTAAAGGTGCCTTCCTACCCTCTTCCATTCCCCTCACTCGTCGCTCCCTCTCTGCCCCCAGGCTGCAAGAATCGCAAGCCCAAGCACCCACTGCTCCGACGAGCGCATCGGCCGATTTTGGCGACAGCCAGCCTCCCCTTGCTCCCTAGCACCCACTAGATTGTTCCCGACTATCAGGCGCACCTGCCCATAGCCCCAGCTTGGTCGCGCAAGCCCCAGAAGCTCGGCTTTGACTTCAACAGAGCGCCATCGTGAACTTCTCCAACTCCGGCGATCTTCCTCGGTATTTCCTGACCGTCCCCTCCCCTCTCGTTGACACACGCATGTTCTACTCTCTCGCGCGCGTCTGACGCACTTGCTGCTTTGTGTTTCCGTGTCGTGTAGCCTCGCCCCCGACGATGAACATAAGAGCCCGACACCGACGATAACTACGGCGAGGAATCGCCATCAACTCTGAGCGCCCCTGCCTCCCCACGAACACGTTGAGCATCAGCAACGCACGGCGAGTCTGGTGAGTCACTTCCCTCTCTCTCTCACTTCCTATATCGCCGGCATCATCACCGCCCGAGCGCGCCGCCGCTATCCACCATCGCAGCGCCGCCCATCCTTGGTCGAGCAGCTAGGAGTCGTTAGGTCTTCATCCTATGATGTAGATAGAATCACTTAAGCGAACCGTTATATTTGATCTGTGTCGCTCGATCTATTTTTAATCCAACGCACCATGTTGATCGATCATGCCGAACCGGTATTGTCCAATAGGATACAGACACGTGGCCGAGACTCTGTTTTAAAAACCAGATTTGTTCTATTAGATGATTGAATTTGAAAAATTCATAACTTTAAATCTACACGTCCAAAATTTACAAATTTTATATCATTGGAATCAGGAAAAATAATACTTTGCAACCATGCCCTTTGTTTAGTGTTTTGCTTCTGGAAAATTAGTTATTTTTGCAGAAACATGTTTAGGAATATTTTGTGCATAAAATTTATTCTAAAAATGATTTAGGGGTAAAATCTTTTACAAATGGTTTGTTTTGAACCTACTGACCATAGAAACCAACTTTTGGATTTAAAAATATATTTTATGACACATAGGAATTATTCATTTGAATAAAAGCATTTCTAGTTAAATAAAAATGTTGATTATGGTTTAAAATGCTTATTGAGTAAAACCTATTGCAAATGGTTTGATTTAAACTCTCTGACCCTAAATACCAAGTTTTGGGATTTAAAAATATATTTGATAAACCCTAGTAAAATTATTACTTTGTTCAAAGGCATTTCTAACAAAATAAAACATTGCTTTGATTTAAAGATGATTTTTTGGTGAAACCTTTTGCAAATGGTTTAGTATTAAACACTTGACCTTAAAACACTAACATTTGTGTTTAAAATATATTTGTCAAACACTAGAAATTATTACTTTGATTTAAATCATTTCTAGCAAAACAAAGATGATTAAAATGGCCATTTTCTTCTAACTTGATTTAAAATGGTTTTGCCACTTTTATAAATGATCAATAGGTGTTTTGAAATGTTTATAGCCTATTAGAAACCACCATTCTAAATAAAATAATCTTTTGCATGCTTGCATGCATTGTTTTGTTTTCTTTAGTTTATGTGATAAATTGTTTAAATGCTAGTTTGAATTTGTGCCTTGATTGAATTGTAGTGAAATTTGAAGAGTGTGACTATTGCAAGATCAAGGAGTGAATCTATATTCTCTACTAAAAAGGCAAGTGGCGCTTCACACTTTTGTCCCATTATTTTCACTAAGCATTAGTGATATTTCAAAGTAGGACTTGCATGGAAATTTTACTAAGTATGTTATGCCTTGGGAAATCCTAGTAGATGATGTCTTAGTAGAATTTTCCCTAAATTAAGATCCCTACTACTATCATGCCTACCTTAGCTAGTAGAAAACAAGGGTGGACTATATTCATGCTATAAGATATTTCTAAGTCTATGACTTATGTTTTGTTTAATAAAACAACTATGTGAATGAATCACCTAGGTGGAATGGTGTGAATGGGTTATGTTGAGTGGTTACACGGGGCCACATATTTATGGCCTACCCTAGTGTATCTCACTTGTGGAAAGCCACCCAGGAACAAAGATATTTGAGATGTCAAATGTTGAGAAGCTTCAAGTGAAGCCACATGGCAATATGGGATCTGCCTGGATCATATAGGTTGCAATAACTTAGCCAGATGGACAGTTGGTGGTAGGGGGTGATAGGTTTGGGAACGCGTCCATTTTGGTCTAAGGGAAGGCTTCTGAAAGATCTTGTCTCGATGCATGTCGAGTCTTGTGGGGAAAGTGCACCACCTCTCGAGAGAGTAAAATCTAAGTACTTAGATGTGTCCCTGGCAATGGACAATTTGAGCATCAAGACATGGAAGCTATCAAGGATCTCCTCATCCCAATTTCTAAGTTAAAAGGTTGTGGTTGAACAAGGGTAAAGGGTCTTTAATATTTGATTGGTAGATGCCTTGGGTGATTTGACAAACAAAAACTTTGTGTTTTCAACTTATAAGGAAAATCTATTTTGAGCAAAGCAAGACTAAGCTCCACTTAGCCAAATGCGTATAGATGTTATATACCACTATTCTGCCATAGTATCACTTGCCAATACAATTCAAATGTATTGACCCTTGTGGTTGTAACTTATTATGTTGCAGGTTTGTTTGATGTTAGTGAAGTATGTTGATTAGGATTACAAGTCTACAACCAACATGATTGCCTGTGGCACTTTGAAGATGAAGGACTCCATGCTATATAGATATTCTGCTGCATTGTAATGTGATAGCCAAATGAGATATGTAAGATGTAATGAATTATTTTATTCTTGGTTATAAAGTTGTACTATGACCTTTGTTTCTTGATATTACATCTTAAACTGTGGATGCTACCTATTGATCCAGGGACTAGCATTGTAAACACAGGGATCTCTACCTTATTAAAGGTTAGGACCTCTACACTCTTGTAGAGAGAAAAAGGCATAACACTAACTCCAGCTCCCAAATCACATAAAGTTGTTCTAACATAATTGTTCTTAATAGAGCAAGGAATAGTTGGTATACCTGGATCACCAAGTTTCATTGGAACCTTACCATTGAAGGAATAATTAGCAAGCAAAGTATAAATTTCCTCATTAGGAATCTTCCTTTTATTAGAGACAATATCCTTCATATACTTTCAATAAGGAGGAAACTTAATAGCATCAGTCAAAGGAATTTGCAAAAATAAAGGTTTCATCCACGCACAAAACTTGTTGTAGTGTTCTTCCTCCTTTGACTTGTGTTTCTTGTTTGGAAAAGGCATAGGTTTCTGCACCCAAGGTTCTCTCTCACTATCATGTTTATTAGCAATAAAATCTTCCTTAGTGTACCTAGTAATTCTTAGTGTGCTTCTTAGGTTCTTTCTCAACTTACTTCTTATGAGGAGCATCATTTTATCATTACCACTCTCAGTTTCAGCATCAGAGACAGATATACTATTAGGATATACAGCAGGTTCAGAGGGTTCCTCAACTATTTTGTGTTTCTTTCTCTTTCTCTTACGAGGACTACCACTACTTTCACCTTGTTGAGAATTCTGCTCAATTCTTTTAGGGTGTCCTTCAGGATATAAAGGATCTTGAGTAGCTATACCACTCCTAGTTCTAATTCCATAAGCATGTTTATCTCCTGAAGCATTAACTAGCATGTCCTTTTGTACCTTAGCAAGTTGATCAATTTGGGTTTGAACCATTTGAAAGTGTTTACAAAGCATTTTAATATCATTAGCAGTTCTTTCCACAATATCTTTCAACTCATTAATAGCTCTAGAGTTTTCCAATAAATGATTCTGAACTTGTTTATTAAAATTACCTTGTTTAACAATAAATGTGTCAAGTTCCTCTAAGCATTAATCAGGAGGCTTACCATAGGGAATATCACCTTCATCAAAGTGGAGAGAGTGTACCTCAATAGTAGATGAGTGGGGAATTGACTTACAGAATTCTTCTATAGGAGGTAAATTCTTCACATCTTCATCTCTAATACATTTCTCCTTTAGACATTTCTTAGCTTCCTTCATCACTTTACCATTTAATGCAATAACTCCCCTCTTCTTTGGTGTTGTTGTTGGAACTGGTTCAGGCACAACTGGTTCAGGAGTAATAGGCTCGGGTGTATTTAGCTCAGTTGAAGTCCAATCATCATAATTCTTTCTTATTTTAGCCATTAACTCTTCAGCATCTGTAGGAGTTCTTTTCCTGAAAACACAATCAGCAAAGCTATCTAGGTATGTCCTAGAATCATCAGTTAGTCCATTATAATAAATATCACGAAGCTCATTTTTAGGTAATGGACATCTAGGATGTGCATGGATCAAGGCACATAACCTTGTCCATGACTCAGGCAATTTCTCTTCTTCCCCCTGTTTAAAATCAAAACAATTTTGCAAAGCAGCATGTCTAGCACTAGGAGGAAAATATTTCTGGAAGAAAGAAGCAATCAAACAATCAGGACTATCAATGGAACCAGGAGGTAATCTATTAAACCAAGCCTTAGCTTCTCCTTTTAGTGAAAATGGGAAGATCTTGGTAACAAAGTACTTGCGCATCTTAAAATCATCAGAGAATAAATCACTCATAGTGGAAAGCTCATTCATATGAGCTACAACACTCTCATTTTCAGTCCCACAAAAAGGTTCTTTCTCAACAATGTCCAAATAGGATAAATCAAGAGAGAAATCATAATCTTTATCTTTAATATCTATGGGAGAGGTGGCAAACTTAGGATCAGAGGACAGTTTAGAAATAATGGTATGTCTCTCAAGGAGACTCTTAATAGCACTAGCACCATGTGTGTTTCGGCACTCCTCAATAAATTCATCAGTAGACTCAATGTAACCATCATTAATATCATCTCTCTCTCTAAACTCAGGTGAGCTAACAGGTGTAACAGTGTCTTCACTAGGAGTTTCAGTATTTCCTAGACTAGCCATAGTAGCATCTAGGAAAGGACCTAATGAACCACTCGCATCAAGCACAGTAGAAGTAACATCATGTGTATCAGAAGCAGTTTTAGATTTAGCAGTAGTAGCAGCGTGTGTAGCATGAGTATGTGGTGGTGGAGTAACATGATTACTTATAACAGACAGCGAATCAAGAGCAGCAGAGGTGTTTACGACTGTACCTCTTCTTGTAGTGGATGGTAAAATAGGAAACTTTCCATCACGAGACTTACCCATGATGAAAGGGGTAGCAGTGAACTGATGGTGCTTGACATGGAGCATTTCGTTGGAAACCCCAAGAGCAAGGTGTGATGAGCACAGCAGCAAGTCTTCCCTCAGTAGAGACCGAGGTTATCGAACCAGAAGGAGGAAAGAAACGTCACACAGGTGTTGCAAGTAACGCGGAGACCTACACAACACAAATTAAAGACTTTGCCCCAACGAATCAGTGGGGTTGTCAAGCTCACCGGTTTACTGTAACAAAGGATTAAACGTATGGTGTGGAAGGTAATGGTTTGCAGCAAGTAAACAAGTAACAGTGGAAGATGTATCAATGGTAAAGATTGGACCGGGGTCCATAGTTCACTAGAGGTGCTCTCCTTAGATAAACAACATGGCATGAAGGGTAAACAAATTACAACAGGGCAATTGACAGAAACTGAGCAAGGCATAACAATGCAAATACTAGTCAGAAAGATCCTATGAGATTTGATTGGGAAATACAACAAGATACATAGACCACCATCCAACTGCATCTATGACTAGAAATCCACCTTCAGGTTATCATCCGAACCACCTCTAGTATTAAGTTGCAAGCAACAGCAACTGCTTTAAGCAAAGTGTGTAAGGTAAACAGTCCACATGTTCCATGAACAAGAGACTGTTGTTTTCTCCCTAGTGACAATAGCACATCTACAACCGAAGAGATTTCTGTCACTTCCCTTGTAAACTAGAGGCATGAACCCACTATCGAGCATAAATACCCCCTCTTGGAGTCACTAGCAACTACTTGGCCAAGATAGCTACTAACAACGGAGAGCATGCAAGATCACAAACAACACAGACATGATAGAATCATAAAGACAAAACCATTAATCAAACCAACATAATAATCTCAATATCCATCGGATCCCATAAACACAACATGCATGATTACAAATAGATTAGATCTTGATCATGAACGGAGCTCACAAGATCTATACATGAAAGCACAAGGAGGAGATACAACCATCTAGCTACTACATGGACCCATAGTCCAAGGTGGAACTACTCACGCATCATACTAAAGAGAAGGCCTCCGGGATGATCTCCCCTCGTGAGGTCGGAAGAACTTCAGATCCCCTCGATCTTGGGACGTGGTGGCGGCGGCTATAGACGGTTTCGTGGAGATTTGATCGGGTGCTTAGGGTTTCTGCATTAGGGGCTTCTTATAGGCGAAGGGGGAGGCCGAGGCGGTGGCCAGGGGCCCCACACCCTGCCTAGGCGCGGGGCAGGGCCCACCCGCGCCTAGGGGGGTCTGGGCTCTGTGGCACGCCTCTCCGTCTCCCCTTTGTACTTCTTGTTCCCCATGGAAAGTTATTGATTTTGACGTTTGTCCCGTCCAATTCCGAGAATATTTCCTTACTAGCTTTTCTGGAACCAAAAACAGCAGAAAACAGGCAACTGGCACTATGGCAACTTGTTAATAGGTTAGTACCAGAAAACATGTAGAAAGCACCTCAAAGTGGAGACAAAGCAAAGCAACATAGATACTAACAAGCATGGAGCATCAAAAATTATAGATACGTTTCCGACGTATCAACATTCCCAAGCTTAACTCCTGCTCGTCCTCGAGTAGGTAAGTGATAAAAGAATAATTTTTGAGGTGACATGCACCCTCACAATAAAGATCCAACCATTTGCAAGTATTAAAAGCTGGTATCAAAGAACTCTAAACATGTGCATCAAAGATGGAGTTCTAACAATAGGACATAGTAACTATGCATCCAACATGACAAGATACAAACAAAGATCATGAATAGCATGCATTGAAAAACGTTTGTTTGTTTCACATATAGAAAACATAGAATAGTGGCAATCATCTTGTCCCTCATAGAGTAGCAATATAGATGCATAGGACGCCTTCAAAGTTCACAAGGGTGACTAGAAACAAATAGCATAAGAACAAGTGATATCACAATATGCATCAATCAATAAGCTTTGGGACACTGCACACAAAATGACAACTATGCTCTCTTAATGGTGCCTAAATGTAGAAGGTGGAGACTCAATAGTGGTGGAAGAAAGGCCTTTTTGTAAAGGAAGAAGGGATTTCAAGTTTCAAAAAGAGCTTCCAAAAATTATGGTACTTGTTAACTTTCAGCCCCCACTGCCCCTATCATAAGCATCTTGAAGTGATTAAGGTTAAAGTGAACAAACTATGGAGTATATGCTTGACGAAGTATAAGTTGGCAATCTCAAGTCCCTTGAATACGAGGGCCACACCTCATGCTACTCAACTTCAGTTACAGGTAAGTTCTTGTCATTGTAAGTATTTGCATATCATAGAGAACCGTCAACGGGGTACCCCTTGCACATGGTACATGAGCTTTCCCATAACCAAAATGACAAGGCAAGCAGACAATGAGCATCTCCGCGATCTTTTTATTTACTATATGCATAGGTTTTTATTGAGGATGCTTCATAGATAGCTCACTATAGTGATGCCGGAAGTTTCTACCATGATTAGGCATGGCTTAGGCTAGCGGACCAAATGTTTCTCTAACACAGAATACAAACTCCATGGACTTACAAGTTTCCTCTTTATTTCACACCAGTGACATCCATAGACAAAAGAGCATGATATCAACTGAGTACAAAGTACAAGTACAATGTTGAAAACGTTCCCCGTGACGACACGGTTCTGCTAATTCCAACATATAAGTGCAAGCATATACAACACAGACGTCACAATGGTTCAAGTTTATTAGGGGCAAATAATATAAAGTGTGCCATCGAGTTTGTGAGGGCTTTAATCACTAAGTTTTCACATAACAAAATAGTTTTTAATTAGAAGATAGCTGAAAACAAGAATATACTTGGAATGGTGTAACACACCATGCATAGGAGTTTACAGTGGACACTTTGGAAAAACTTGGTTTCTTGGGAGTTGGAAGCATGAGTAGAGCTTACTCATACAAGTGGAGGCTAGCAAAAGACTGGGAGCAACCAACTAAGAGAGCATAATGGCCATAATCATGTAGAGCAACAAAGCATTACTAATCAAAGCATAGAGTGGTACTACAAGTCAAAGACTAAATGATCATAGAGGCTATGGTGAATTGTCATAGTCATAACATGGTGTGAGCATGTGCCAAGTCAACCCAAACAAAGCATCAAAGGAGAATACCACAATACTATGCTTTTGCATGATAAAACAACGCATAATTTCTTCAAGGCACACTAAGCAATCCCAATTGTTTGGAACAAGACATGCTATAGAAATAATCACTAAGCATAAGGTCAAAACAACACCTAGCATGTCATGCTAAAGTCTAAGTCACAATCAATGCAAGATCCTCTTGCACTTACAAGCAAAAACTTACTACTCCTTTCCAACACCAAGCAACTTATTTGCAAAACAACACAACAAGAACGGGGGTCCAAACTACTTTATTCAAGCAAACTAAACAACCTAAGCAAAGCAGACGAAAACTAAGACGCTCCAAGAACAACACAACTGTGCATGAAACAATAAAAACGAAGTGTCTAGACAGACCCGAGCTTTTTATTGATGAATAAGGTGATGCCTTGGGAATACCCAAGCTTTGACGCTTGTACCTCTTGGATATTTCTTGGGGTGACACCATGGTGGCATCCCCAAGCTTGAGCTTTTGTCCATTCTTCATCTCATTGCATCATTCTCTCTCTACACTCAAAACTTCACACAATTTTCATTAGCAACATTAGTTTATTCAAAAGATATTAGACCTCTGGCAAAGCTTTGGAACAGCAAGGATTTTCACTAAAAATACAAGCTACTGTAGCAACTCCTTCAAAAAGCTCAATTCCTCAAAAGAGAACTCAAAAAGGAATCAACAAGAAGCAAGTGCAAATAATGACAGAAATCTATCAAAACATACTAGCAGGTAGAAACCGATTTTTTTGAACATCTTTTGTTGCTCAAATCAAAAATTGTTGAACTAACGAAAGTTATCTAACATACTGGGGGATTTATTCGTAAATTTTGAGATCAATCTGATCTACACAGACTCCTCAAAAAAATTTATGGTGCAGGATGGAAATCTGTTTCGGGACAGCAACTCCCTAAATCTTACTTCCCTCTCATTAGAGGTCATTGTTGGCACAAAAAACAAACAAAAAAGATAAGAAGAGGTCATTACTGAAGTAATAACTTCCAATACTCAAGGAAACTCTTGGATTATCTCCCAACAAGTACTTTTCTTTAACGCCTTTAAGTTAGGCACAAGAAGCAAGAAGAATCAAGTATTTTCAAATGATGAAGCATTAACATCAAACCTTACTTTCAAAGGAGGAGCAAAAACAACTTCTCTCTCCTCATAGGGAAGTGTTCAATACCTTTATTTAATGAAAAATGATATTTGATGGTGCCTTCTTTTATATCAATGATGGCACCAACTGTTCTAAGAAAAGGTCTTCCCAAAGTAATAGGACAAGAAGCATTGTATTCAACATCCAAAACATAGAAATCCACAGGTACATAAGCATTATTAACCATAATGATAACATCATTAATACTCCCCATGAGTTTCTTCTTAACATTATCATTGAGTGGGACATCCAAATAACAATCTTCCAATGGTGGCAAATCAAGCATCATAAATCTTCCTAGGCATAATAGAGACACTAGAACCAAGATCACATGAAGCTTTGAGATCAAAGTCATTCACTTGCATATTAATAATGGGTTCCCAACTATCTTCTACTTTCCTAGGAATAGAAGCTTTGTGTTTTAGCTTCTCTTCCTTAATTTTCACAAGAGCATTTGTAATGTGTTTAGTGAAAGCAACATGCATATCACTAGCATCAGGACTTCTAGCAAGCTTTTGTAGGAACATAATCACTTCAGAAATATTGCAACCATCAATATCAAAGTCAAACTTAGCATCACTAGTAGTAGGCTCAATAGGCTTAGGCATAGTAGGAGGAGGAATAGGGACTACTTGTGGTTTAGTGGTGATAGTGCACACACTATTGTTTCTATCAATTTCAACTTTCCTTTCCAACCTAGCATGAAGTTGAGCTAACAGCCTAACATTTTCATCAATAGTAACTTGTATGGCATGAGCAGCAGCAAAGGTATTTTCCATAGTTTCAGGTTTAGCAGCCATTTTATTACTCAAGGAAGACTCGGCTTTAGACAAAGAGGATATATTTTTCTCAACATTTAGAAGCTTTTCCTCTATAGCCTTATTGAAAGTGGTTTGTTTACTAATAAAATCTTTGAGCATGACTTCAAGTTCAGAGGGAGCACTTCTATCATTATTGTAGGAGTTTCCATAGGAATTTCCATTATTAGGAGTATAAGGCCTATAATTGTTGTTGCTACCAAAATTATTCCTATAGGCATTGTTGTTGAAATTGTTGTTTCTAATGAAGTTCACATCAACTTGCTCTTCTTGAGCAACCAAGGAGGCTAAGGGAACACTATTAGTATCTAGAGGAGTTTTCTCATTAACAAGTATAGCCATAATAACATAAATCTTATCACTCAAAGAGGAAGTTTCCTCAACAGAATTTACCTTCTTACCATGTGGAGCTCTCTCAACATGCCATTCAGAGTAGTTAACCATCATATTATTAAGGAGCCTTGTTGCAGCACCCAAAGTGAGGCCCATGAAGGTACCTCAAGCAGCTGAAACCAACGGATTTCTTGAGGAGAAGTTCAAACCTGCATAAAAATTCTAGATAATCATCCAAGCAGTAAGTCCATGAGTGAGACAATTCTTAACCAAAGACTTCATTGTTTCCCAAGATGGAGCAACATGTTCACTATCAAGTTGTTTAAATTTCATAATGTCACTTCTCATAGATATAATCTTAGCAGGAGGATAGTACTTTCTAATAAAAGCATCTTTGCACTTAGTCCAAGAATCAATACTATATTTAGGCAAAGAAAGCAACCATTATTTAGCTTTTCCTCTCAAGGAGGAAGGAAAAAGCTTGAGCTTAATAATATCTCCATCTACATCCTTATACTTTTGCATCTCACAAAGTTCAACAAAGGTATTGAGATGGGCAGCAGCATCATCATCAGAACTAGCACCAAAAAATTGCTCTCTCATCACAAGATTCAACAAAGCAGGCTTAATTTCATAAAAGGTAGCATCAGGAGCAGGTGGAGCAATAGGAGTGCTTAGGAAATCATTGTTGTTTGTGCTAGTGAAATCACACAACTTGGTGTTCTCAGCATAGTTCATTTTGGCAAAGGTGGGAAAGCCAAAAACAGCAGCGGCAGCTACAGCACGAACTAATTTGTTTTGTGTTTTTGAATAAAGCAAGCAAACCAAACTAGACTATTTTTTGGTTTTTTTTGAAAAAAGGCAAACAAAACCAAGAAAAATAAACAAAGCAAACTAAAAATAAAGTAAAGAGAAAGGAAGTGGAGGACTCCCCTTATGAATACGTCCTTGGCCTCCTCGGCAACAGCGCCGGAAAACTTGTTGATGGTGCTTGACGTGGAGCACTTTGTTGGAAACCGCAAGAGAAAGGTGTGATGAGCACAACAGCAAGTCTTTCCTCAGTAGAGACCGAGGTTATCGAACCAGAAGGAGGAAGGAAATGTCACACAGGTGTTGCAAGAAACGCGGAGACCTGCACAACACAAACTCAAGACTTTGCCCCAACGAATCAGTGAGGTTGTCAAGCTCACCGGTTTACTGTAACAAAGGATTAAACGTATGGTGTGGAAGGTAATGGTTTGCAGCAAGTAAACAAGTAACAGTGGAAGATGTATCAATGGTAAAGATTGGACCGGGGTCCATAGTTCACTAGAGGTGCTCTCCTTAGATAAACAACATGGCATGAAGGGTAAACAAATTATAGCAGGGCAATTGACAGAAATTGAGCAAGGCATAACAATGCAATTACTAGTCAGAAAGATCCTATGAGATTCGATGGGGCAATACAACAAGATACATAGACCGCCATCCAACTGCATCTATGACTAGAAGTCCACCTTCAGGTTATCATCCGAACCCCCTCTAGTATTAAGTTGCAAGCAACAGACAGCTGCTTTAAGCAAAGTGTGTAAGGTAAACAGTCCACATGTTCCATGAACAAGAGACCGTTGTTTTCTCCCTAGTGGCAACAACACATCTATAATCAAGAGATTTGCCACTTCCTTGGAAACTAGAGGCATGAACCCACTATCGAGCATAAATACCCCCTCTTGGAGTCACTAGCAACTACTTGGCCAAGATAGCTACTAACAACGGAGAGCATGCAAGATCACAAACAACACAGACATGATAGAATCATAAAGACAAAACCATTAATCAAACCAACATAATAATCTCAATATCCATCGGATCCCCGCAAACACAACATGCATGATTACAAATAGATTAGATCTTGGTCATGAACGGAGCTCACAAGATCTATACATGAAAGCACAAGGAGGAGATACAACCATCTAGCTACTACATGGACCCATAGTCCAAGGTGGAACTACTCACGCATCATACTAAAGAGAAGGCCTCCGGGATGATCTCCCCTCTGGCAGGGTGCCGGGAAGAACTTCAGATCCCCTCGATCTTGGGACGTGGTGGCGGCGGCTATAGACGGTTTCGTGGAGATTTGATCGGGTGCTTAGGGTTTCTGCATTAGGGGCTTCTTATAGGCGAAGGGGGAGGCCGAGGCGGTGGCCAGGGGCCCCACACCCTGCCTAGGCGCGGGGCAGGGCCCACCCGCGCCTAGGGGGGTCTGGGCTCCGTGGCACGCCTCTCCGTCTCCCCTTTGTACTTCTTGTTCCCCACGGAAAGTTATTGATTTTGACGTTTGTCCCGTCCAATTCCGAGAATATTTCCTTACTAGCTTTTCTGGAACCAAAAATAGCAGAAAACAGGCAACTGGCACTGTGGCAACTTGTTAATAGGTTAGTACCAGAAAACATGTAGAAAGCACCTCAAAGTGGAGATAAAGCAAATCAAGGTAGATACTAACAAGCATGAAGCATAAAAAATTATAGATATGTTTCGGACGTATCATGAACAATAATAGATCCTAGTGAATTTACAAATAAAGCTTTGCTCCCCGACAACGGCACCAGAAAATAGTCTTGATGACCCACAAGTATAGGGGATCACAACAGTCTTCGAGGGTAGTATAACCCAATTTATTGATTCGACACAAGGGGATCCAAATAATACTTGCAAGCCTTAACAACTGAGTTGTCAATTCAGCTGCACCTGGAAATAGTTCTTGCTCACAGAAGTTTATCAGCAACAGTTTGGTAGTAGCAACATCAGCAGTAAAACAAGAGCAATAGTAACAGTAGTAGCAAACAGTAGGATATGAGCGCAGTAGGCATAGGGATGGATGGACGGGCGTTGCATGGACAAGTCTAAACATGTAACTTCAAGATCTAGGGCAATTGCAGATAAATAAGAATAAGCATCAAAGTACTAAACAATCATAGGCATGTGCTCCATATATAGTCATGTGTGCTTGCAATGAGAACTTGCACAACATCTTTTGTCCCACTGCCGTGCAAGTGGGCCTCAAGGGAACTACTGGCAACTAAGGTGTTCCTTTTAATAGAGCACCGGAGCAAAGCATTAACACTCTATGAACACATGTGATCCTCACATCACAGCCATATCCCTCAAGTTGTCCCAATTTTTGTCACTTCGGGGCCTTTGGATCCAGACAATGATATGTGTACACAACTTGCAGATAAGATCACAAACAATACTATCATAATGATTCAATAATAAGTTCAGATCTGAGATCATGTCACTCGGTCCCTAGTGACAAGCATTAAGCACAACAAGTTGCAACAAAGTCAAATAACACTAATAGAGATACTAGGCATCATGCCCTAACAATCTTATTCGATTATATGATAGAACTCACACAATCCCTACCATCCCCGTAGCCTACAGCGGGGTATTACTCACTCATGGATGGGGGAAACTTGGATGGTTGATGGAGAGGCGTTGTCGTTGATGATGGCGACGATCCTCTCCAAATTCCCCGTCCTGGCAGGGTGCCAGAACGGAGTTTCTGGTTCTGAATCGGGGTTTCTAGTGGTGGCGGCGCAACAGAACTCTTTCTGAAAAAACGTTGAACCCCCTGGTTTTTAGGTCAAGAGGCATCTTATAGGCGAAGAGGGAGGCCGAGGGGGTGTCTTGGGCAGCCACACCCCCTCTAGGTGCGGCCTGGGCCCACCCGCACGGCAGGGGGTGTGGGCCCCTCAGGCCTCCCCTCCGTCTCATACTCTGGCTCCGTGAGTCTTTTGGTGAAATAGGATTTTTGGAATATTTTCTGGGATTTTTCCTGATATTTGATTTTCTGCACAAAAACTAGACACCAAGGTAATTCTGCTAAAAACAGCGTCAGCCCGTGTTAGTTATATCCAAATCACACAAGTTTAGAGGAGAAACAATAGCAAAAGTGTTCGGGAAAGTAGATACATTTTGGACGTATCAAGACCGATGCTAAAGATACGAAGAAATTCGGGCCCATCAGTCTTGGTAGTCTAAAAGTCATAGCCAAAGCTATCGCTAATAGAATTGCTCATATTGGTAATAAAATTATTTCCCCAAAACCAAATTGCTTTCATTAATAGGAGGTACATTCTTGAGAGTGTGGTGTCTTCCCATGAAGTTATTCATGTAGTACATTCTTCTAATGAAAGTGGGTTGGTTCTTAAATTGGATTGTGAAAAAGCCTATGACTGAATTAGTTGGGATTTTTTGGTTCTCATGTTGTAGTCTAGAAATTTTGGTCCCATAGTTTGAAGATAGATTAGGAGTTACCTTGTTGGTGGCTTTTACTGTGTCGAGATTAATGACTACAGTAGTCCTTATTTTGTGGCAGGCAAAGACTTTAAATCAGGAGATCCCTCTTCTCCCATTCTTTTCAACCATGTGGTCGGTGTGTTTTCCAAAATTCTATGTAAAGCTTCTCAAAATTTGCTCACTGGTGGTTTGCTCCCTAGGGGTATCACCATCTTACAATATGATGATGATACCATCCCTTTTTTGATAATGATATTGAGATGGCTTGGAGTTTGAAATGGTTGCTCTCTTGCTTTGAGAAAATGTTAGGAATGTGTATCAACTACCATAAAATCGACATGTTTACTCTTAACTTACCTCCTGATATGGCTAACTTATTTGCACAAGTATTTTGCTGTCAGCTAGGGTAATTCCCTCTTAAGTACCTGAGTGTCCCTCTTTGTTTTTGTAAATTAAGAAAAGTGGACCTTCAACCTATTATTGACAATATCATGAAAGGGTTTGTTGGGTGGTGTGCGAAACTGCTTTCCTATAGGGGTGAGCTCATTCTTCTCCAAACCTGTATTGCCATCATCCCTCTGTAGATTCTTTCTATCATTAAATTTTCAAATTGGGCTATAAATATGATTAACTCCTAGATGGATCACTTCTTTTGGGGTGACACTGAAGATCATTATAAATATCATTTGGCCAACTAGGGTTTTATTTGCCAAATATAGGAGTTTGGGGGATGGATGTGCAAAATTAAGAGAATATAATCTTTGCTTTTTAGCCTCTTGGGTGAAAAGGTATCATTTGGATTCTCACAAAATCTAGAGGAAAATAGTTTGTTCCAAATATGATTTGATTCCTAATATCTTCTAGGCTAATCCTACTCATTGTTTCCCTTTTTAGAAAGGGGTGATGTGGGCTTTCTAGGCTGCTAAAGTGGGATACAGATGGATAATTGGCAAAGGAGATAAGATCCTGTTCTGAAAAGATATTTGCTTTGGACAGTGTAGTCTAACTATTATCTTTGGGATCTATACATTATTGTCAATGAACATCACTACACCATTGTTAGTGTGTGGGATGGAACTGATTTGAAAATTTCCTTTCGTAGAAATGTTACCCAAGCTTTATACAACTGTCAGATAGATCTCTGCCACATAGTGGCTTCTGTGGTTTTCTCAGAGGAAGATGCTCGTGTGTGGATGTTTCATCTCTTATTTAATTGTGTTGTTGCTTGGCAGATTTGGGAGACTCTGTCAAATGTTTTTTGGTGGCTGACTGGTTTTGACTTTGAGTCAGTGGCTAGATGGTGGATCAGTAACAATAAGAATTATATTTTGAACATCTTTAGTTTTGCTGCTCTTTGGTCTATTTGGTCACTAAGGAATGAAATGTGTTTTAAAACTGGCAAAGCATGGATGTGGTGTGGGGCAGAGTGGTTTTAACTATACGAAGGTGGCGTATTCTCTACAAGGATGCTTATTACGAACTAGTAGACCAGAATTTGTTGCTGCTGGAAAAGACAAGAGGACTAAGTGATTAGGATCGCCTAGAGATGATGAGCCTTGATTTCATCAGGAGCACGTTGAAGCGTTCGTCTTAGGTAGTTTGAGACCTCCGTTCTTTTGACTTTCAATTCCCTCGGTTGGGTCGTGTTAGGTGGTTGTGGTTTAAAACTTTGTGCTCGGATCCTGTTACTATGCTGGTTGCATGTTAATGGATCCAGGAAAAACCCATTTTATGTTAAAAAAAAAACAAGCACAAGATACCCAATGATTTATGTAAAAAAAACCTCCTCTGTCCAAGGAGTAAATACCACAAGCAAAACTCCAAATTTGTAGCTTATATCGGATTCTGCAACTCATCTTAGAAACTTTAATTTTTTATGGGATCCACAACCATTTTAAATAGTGAATTTTGAGAGTGTCTACTCTCTATGTCCAGGAATAGGTGGCGCATAATTTGAAGCACGAAGTAGATGCTTTCTAAGTTTGACAATACAAGAACATTTACAATACTCCCTCTAACCCATATTAGTTAACTTGGATTTGTCTAGATTTGGATGAATCTAGACACTATTTAGTATATAAGTTTATCAAATTTTAATAAATCCAAGTTAACTAATATGGATCGGAGGGAATACTAAATCAATAGATCCGCCATAAGATTTATTTTCATAATATATTTATTTATAATATTATAATAGTCGAAACTCCCCTTATCATCAAACTTAGAAAGGACTGAATTTAGATTGAGAGGGTAACTAATTCTGTTTTTATCACAAAACAACTAATTCTGTTTTTTTTTTGTATATATATCAAACGTCTGGATATCTTTTTTCTTTTCTTTTTGAAAATAACTTCCGGATATCCGATTATTAGAGTGATCACATTTTACAAAGTCTAGCCCAGTGGGCCGGCCATCGCCGTTTTTGCTCGTCCCGTCCCCCGTCCAAATATCCTGGTCTCATACTCTCATCGTCCTTCATCTCGTCGTCGCCTTAACTCTCATCTCAATCTCGAGCCAATCATCAGAATCTTGCTAGGGACTAGGGTTTTTGCTGTAAACCAACACCCCTCTCGCGCCGCTTGACGAACGCCGATGGGGAAGGACGGGAAGGCGAAGGAGGCCAAGGGCAAGGGAAAGCAGGCGGCCAGCTCCTCCGACGACGCCGGAGGTGGCAAGGGCGGCAAGGGCAAGGGGAAGGGCGGCAAGGGAGGGGACGACCTCGGCACCTGCACCTTCGTCAAAGGTATCTCGGATCCTTATTCCCCGTCTGCGTCGAGATCGGAAAGAAAACTCGCGAGATTAGAGTGAGATCTTAGGGTAAAGGGTTGGGGACAATACCCCAAGTCGCAAGTAGCTGGATTCGCCCATGATGCTTTGGTTTGGAAATTAGAAGGATTGTGAAGTTGAGAATCGATGCTTGTGTTGAAGGCTCGCTTGATTTTGATATTCTTAAAATTGTGTCCTTCTCGGTAGTAACTGGTGTGCTGTTGTCCTGTGTTTGCAGCTAGGCACGTATTGTGCGAGAAGCAGGGGAAGATCAATGAGGCGTACAAGAAGCTTCAGGATGGCTGGTTGGACAACGGGGACAAGGTTCCTCCTGCTGAGTTTGCCAAGGTAATCGGCAGATTTATAAGTGCGCGCTGATTTGTCCATCCCAGCTCTTAAACTAGTGTAGTATGCTGAAAGGGAAAATGCTTGAGATTAGTCTGGAGTTGAGTGTACCTTAGATTATTAGTTGAGTGAACCTTAGATTATTAGTGGAGTTCACCATCTGCAATTTGCATGCTGCTTGTATTTCTCACCAGTTTTTGTTGACGATATATTGTTTATGGCTCACCTGTTTTTCTCCTCATGATGTTAGCTTTTCGCAATTGATTGATCCTTAGGTGCTCATCTGCTGCAGTTAGATAGCGCAATCCACAAACTATGTTACATTCTTTATTTCCTGTATGGTTCTAATCCATTCAATCATGGTACCTGAAACTATAGCGCCTCTGTTTGGATTTGTACTACTTGACCGCCCTAATTTCATTGTCCTTTGAGAAGCACAGATAGTTTTTATGTGAAGCGAGTCAAAGATGGGCTGACTTTTGATGCCATCATATAATATTGTAAACACAAATTGGGCTATTTGATTATATTTGATGGGGGCAAAAGGTACTGGTAACAAAAATGATAAGACATGGTCCTGAAACTGGTATACGACTTAGTCTGCTTAGTGGTGATGCTAATTCTATCTTAATTGATTGACCGTCAGAGTAGCTTGCCAATTACTATGCCGGAGATCTTTGAAGCTCTTACTGTTGATGGGGCAGTTACTGTTGATGCTAATTCTATATTTGATGGGGGTAATTACTGTTGCATACTCTAAGCTAGGGTGGCAAACGGGGCGGGTTGCGGGTTGAACATTTGTACTAATCATGCTTTAATTTTGTTAGTTTTTGCTGCTCCTTTTTGCCTTGATTTAGTTTTGCGGGTGGAAAAGCGGGTGATGCCTGCCACCCTACTCTAAGAAAACTGGTTTCTGAAAACTGACTAGCTAAGATACATGTTATCTACTTTCACTTGCATTGCCCCTGGCTGCTGGAATTTGGAATATGTGTTATGAGTGGTAAACACTTATGGATTGAATTTGCCGAGAGTTAGCTGTTAAATTCATACTCAGGACATGTCTTTGACTGCTATCTAGTGCATTTATGCACATGACATCAAAAGGAAATATATTTTCTTAGTAATTTTACATTTATTTGAAATTAATGTTCTGTTATGTAGTGCAGTTCTTAAACATGTCTTTAGTGGAGACTGTATTTTGTACGCTTTTAAATGTCATGATGAATAATATTTCATTTGACTCAAGGAGCTGTTGTTTTGATACTGCAGGTAGCCTCAGAATTCTCTGAGTGCCCATCAGGAAAGAAAGGCGGAGATCTTGGATGGTTCCCACGCGGCAAAATGGCTGGCCCTTTCCAGGAAGTTGCATTCAACACACCTGTGGGAGCTACTAGTGCACCATTTAAGTCTACGTATGTGAACTATCACTGATTTTTTCCCCATGATTTGCTTATCTATCATGCCACTAGTGCACACTACATGAGTCATGATCTGATTTTTGACTAACAATTCCGATATTCTTTCAACTGGTTTATGGATAAAAGGAAATACTAAGATCATTTTGTAGATTAAAACTAGTATAGTTTTTTGCTCGTTTAGATTCTTAATCATCTGCCCCATATTTTGATATGTACTTACACAATGTTTGTCCACTCCTATTTAGGCATGGGTACCACTTCATCCTTTGCGAAGGGAGGAAGAACTGATCTGAAAGTATGCGTCAGGTTTGGGATGTAAAGCACCTCAGGCAAATATTGGATGCAAATGGCCCCATGGCTTCTCTGTTGACTCAATAAGCTTATCTGGACATGTGTATTCTAGCTACTTTCATGCTGTCTCAGAAAAGTGTTGCCCAAACATTGTGCTTGCTGCAGTGACCTGAGAGGTTCTCATTCCTGTTATAGCATGATCTGTGTGGAAAAGGCTGAGATTTAGCATGTGTTTCTCCTTTTGATGGCTATCACTTCAGTGGATGCTCATCTCCATTTTGCGTTTTGCTCAAAAGGTTTTTTACGGGAGGCACTTGGAGTTCCCATGTTGGTGTGATATCTGTATAAAACTTGTGAAGGCCTAGTTGAAACACAATAATTTGGAAACATGGGAACAGGAAAACAGGTGTCATGTACCTTGGATAGAGAATTACAAAAGTGTCATTGCATTTTATGAAAAATGTGGTAACTGCACGCTGTTTCTCTCCAACATTCCTAAATACTCCTTTTGTTATACAAAGTAACGACACTGTAGAAAACTTCTAAGAATACTTGCTCCCCAAAACTTGAATACAAGACTATCATGCATTTGCATCATTAGAGGAAACAAATACTGTTGTTTTAGCAATAACTGGCGTTTTCACAACTCATACATGCAATTCAGATTGAAAAGCCTAAATGATAGTACAGTAGTACAAGTATTCTGGAGTGCCAATTTGGTCCCAATTCTTCAAAAGTGCACATCCCAGTCCTAATTGTTATTTAAGTGTGCCTCCATGGCCACCAGCTCGCAAGCTTCTGTCTTTTTCATCGCAGCGTCGGTTGACCCCCCGGGGAAAGTCTGCTTGGCCAAAGTCAGGTACTACAGCAGGCAATGAACTTGTACGTAAAGTATGCCATTGTGATGCACTGTAATGAACCGATTTCAGAATTTTCAGTTATTTGAATGCATTTCTTCAGCTGAATACCATGAGAATATGACATATCCAAAAAAAATGGACTTGAATATGACACAAAAGCTCAGTAGCAAGGTGGACCTAAATATGCCTGATATAGTTGGGACGCACGATGGTTTCGAGGAGGCGGAAGGGGCCAAATCTGTTGAGGAAGTGGAGACGGTTTTGGCAAAGGTTGTAAACCAAATGAACTTGCAGGTTGTTCAGGAGCAAGTGGGGCCTAGTTATGTACAGAAGGAGCCAGTGCATGAGGCCCTTCCTGTGCTTACATTGGGCACCAATCTGGACACCAACACTGTACAACTGAAAGTGGCTCCCAACATGCAACAACTCCTACACGTGCCAGGGAAACCGGGGCTTAGTGACATGATTCCGGCGATCCGCAATCTATCTGACGCGACTACCTCCCTTAGCAGTGATGTGCAGATGACGGCTGCGGATTCAGTTTTGGGCAAGCGGGGAGCAGAGGCAAAGGAGGTGCTGCAAGAAGATCTGAACCTTGCACTCTCGCTAAACAGAGAGGAACAGGAAGGCGTACAACAGAAGAAAGGAAGGAGGGCGGGGGTAGAACAAGGGCAGCAGGAAATTGGTGAGAAGATGGGAGGTAACAACAGGAAGAACTTCAAGCAGAAGGCTACAGCCGGACGTGGGGCTTCCAGTACACTGACGAGATCAAATGTTTGGTCTCGTCAGGGACAATGAGTTGCATCGCGTGGAACTGTCGAGGGGCGGGAGGAGCTTCGACAGTTCATGAATTAGTTAACCTCGTTAGGTCGTTGCATGTTAAATTAGTTTTTCTTTCTGAAACTAGGCGAAAAAAGAATAAAGTCGCGTCTTAGAACTCGCTTAGGTCTTCGTGGTTTTGATGGTGTTAGTAGTGAGGGTCTTAGTGGTGGTCTGGCCCTGTTTTGGCATGAGAGTCTGCATGTTGAGATTGTGTCCATGAATAAAAATATCATTGATGCTTATATCCGCTTTTCCCCTGATGAACCACTCTGGAGAATCACTTGTGTCTATGGCGAACCTAGAGTAGAAAATAGACATCTCTTTTGGTCACAGTTACAAGACTTAAAAAGCACATCAGATCTACCTTGGTTAGTCATGGGGGATTTTAATGAGGCACTTTGGCAATTTGAGCATTTGTCTAATGTTCCCCGACCTGAAAATCAGATGACCTTTAGGAACACCTTACAAACCTGTGAACTACATGATCTGGGTTTTGTTGGCCTCCCATATACTTATGATAATAAAAGACGAGGTCATAGTAATGTGAAAGTTCGCTTAGATCGAGCAGTGGCGGATAATAAATGGCGGGATATCTTTAATGAAACAGAGGTGAAACACATAATTACTCCTTGTTCTGACCATTTGATGCTGCTTGTGACACTACAACAGGAACAAGCTCTACCGAGGAGGAGGTCCCCAAGACAATATGAGATTCTATGGGAAAGGGCAGGGGAACTTCCGGAAGTCATTGAAACAATGTGGAAGAATGAAGGAGTCAAGCGCGATTTAAATGGGTTGATGTATAAACTGGACATGATGATGAGACATTTGCAAGGGTGGAGCAAGAAGAAATTCGGTAATATACTCCAGCAGCTTGAAAACAGTAGGAAAAAACTAGAACGCCTACTAGAGGTGAATAATGACAAAGATGAGATTAGGAAAACCTCTGATTATATAGATGAACTCCTTTATCAAGAAGAAATGTTATGGTTACAGCGATCACGTATTGCTTGGCTAAAAGAAGGAGATAGAAATACAAAATTCTTTCACCAAAAGTCGGTGTGGAGGGCAAGGAAGAATAAAGTGAGAAAATTGAAGGATGCTAATGGAGTTTGGCAAACTGCCCCAACTGATATGGAAAGAATGGCCACTTCTTATTTCAAAGAATTATTCACAAGAGATCCGAACCTGACCCCAAACCAAGTATTACATGTGCTAGAAGGGAAAGTAACAGAGGACATGAACAAGATGCTTACTGAAAATTTTACTGATGAAGAAATTTCAACTGCTCTATTTCAGATTGGACCATTGAAGGCCCCAGGACGGACGACTTCCCTTTCGTTTCTACCGGAAAAATTGGAGCTTAATGAAGGAAGAAATCATAGCGGTAAAACTTTTCTTTCATACGGTCATATGCTGAGGAGTAAACGATGCTACTATTGTGTTAATTCCAAAGGTAGATCATCCGACAGAGCTAAAAGATTTTAGACCCATCAGCTTATGTACAGTGCTTTACAAAATAGTGGCAAAGTGTCTAGTGAACCGCATCAGACCGATTCTAGGGGATCTTATCTCGCAAAATCAGAGTGCGTTTGTGCCGGGTCGCCTAATAACGCACAACGCGTTGATTGCCTTCGAATGCCTTCACTATATTGAGCAAAACACAAATACTGACAACAACTTATGTGCTTACAAATTAGACTTATCCAAGGCATATGACAGAGTGGATTGGGGCTTTTTAAGGAGAGCGATGGGAAGGTTAGGCTTCTCTTACCGATGGATCGAATGGGTGATGGAGTGTGTGACCACGGTAAGATACAGAGTTAAATTTAATGGAGCCTTGCTGGAATCGTTCTCGCCTTCGTGGTCTACGCCAAGGTGATCCCCTATCGCCATTCCTCTTTCTTTTTATTGCTGATGGTTTGTGCCTGTTACAAAGAGAAGTACAGGAAAACCAGTTAACTCCGGTGAAGATTTGTAGCGGGCTCTGGTATATCACATCTCCTTTTGGCCGATGACAGCCTCCTATTTTTCAAAGCTGAGTCGACTCAAGGCTAGCGAGTGGTTCATGTGCTCGAGCAATATAGCATGAGTCTGGGACAACTGATCAACCCAACAAAATGTTCAATTTACTTTGGACATGCTTGTGATGCAATAACAAAAGCAGCCGTCATGCAGAATTTACAAGTCACCGAGGAAAAGTTTGAGGCAAAATATTTAGGCCTACCAACCCCGGAAGGAAGAATGACTAAAGGAAAATTTCAAAGTCTGCAAGGTAAGTTATCAAAGAGGATCATGCAAGTGGGTGAAAACCAAATGGCCCAAGGTGGCAGGGAGGTTATGATAAAAGCAGTGGCACAAGCTCTTCCAACCTATGTCATGGGGGTATATAAACTTCCTCTGGGCCTCTGCGATGACCTTACCAAAATAATGAGAGATTTCTGGTGGGGTTCGGAAAAAGGAAAAAGGAAGACACATTGGGTGTCATGGGACATCATGTTGAAACCGAAAAAACAAGGAGGAATGGGGTTCAAAGACATGAGGATGTTTAATCAGGCACTACTAGCTAGACAAGCGTGGCGGTTAATCCAATTTCCAAATTCACTGTGTGCTCAGCTTCTTGAATAAATACTTTTCCAATGGAAACCTGTTAGACACGGTTTTTACAGGGAATGGATCATCTACGTGGCATGCCATTGAATACGGCCTTGAATTACTGAAAAAAGGAGCAATCTGGAGAATTGGTAATGGTGCAAAGGTACGCATATGGAGAGATGCCTGGATTCCAAGAAAACATCAATTGACACCGATCACTCCTAAAAGGCGTTGCAGACTTAAATGGGTATCTGAACTTCTCACTCCTGAGGGTACTTGGAACATGCAACTCTGCAGAGATGGTTCCTGCCTATAGACATCAAAGCATAACAACGATCAAGCCTTCAGCGTTATGAGGATGATTTTATTGCATGGAATCCGGATACTAAAGGTATTTTCTTGGTTAGCAGTGCTTATCGACTTGGAATGGAAGAAATATTCCGACAACAGGAAACAGGAGCATGTAGTGCATATCCTGACGGCACAAACAAGGAATGGCGCCTCATTTGGCATAGTCAAGCACCCCCAAAGGTAAAAACCTTTGCGTGGAAACTTGCAAAAAATGGCCTCGCCACTAGAGAATGCATGATGAGAAGGAAAATGGTGCCAGATGATATTTGCCCAATCTGCGGGGTGGAGAAGGAGGATACATTCCATATGCTATGATCTCTTGTCCACACGCCAAGGGACTCTGGAAAACTATGCAGCAATGTTGGAGCCTACCAAAAATAGACTTGGCACAAAATTCAGGAAGAGATTGGATTCTTCCATTTCTGAGCAAGCTGGATGATACGACTAGGTTGCTGGTACTGATGGTGTTATGGAGAGTTTGGCATTGCCACAATGAACTGACGCATGAGAAGGAGCCACCGCCATTAGAAGCTTCTAAACGCTTTTTATGCAGCTACGTGGAAACGTTACTTAGTTTCAAACAATGGCAAGCGGATCTTGTTAAAGGAAAGCGGTGGTGGACTTTCGTGCTAGAGCTCATAGGGCTGTTAACCGAGCTAAACCAAAAGCGAAAGTCGCTTGGAACCCACGAACAAGGAACTGTGAAACTCAATGTTGATGGAAGTTTTACGCATCGGAAGGGAGGCAGGAGCAGGCATGATTTTGCGCGACTACTCAGGAGAGGTAATTTTTGCGGCATGTAGATCCTTACTGAATTGCTCATCTGCCCTAGAAGCTGAACTTGCTGCATGTGAGGAAGGAATTAAACTTGCACTTAACTGGTTATCGGAGCCAATTATTCTGGAGATGGACTGTTCGGTAGCCATTTCAATGATACAATCGCAAACCAAAGACAGCTCTAGACTAGTGCATCTGGTGACAAGCATCAGGGAAAGCCTCGTGGAAAGGAATATTGGGGTGGTGAAAATCAATCGCATGCAGAATGAAGCTAGTCATATCCTGGCTAACTTAGGGAGAGGAACCAAGAGAACTAAATTTTGGATTAGACACTGTCCGGAGGAAGTTCAAAACTGTGTAAACAGTGATTGTAATCCTGCCGTAATTTAATGAATTTTTCCATCGCAAAAAATAAAATAAAAAATATGACACAAACATCACCGAAAATACCACTCAAACATCACACAAAGATAAAACTGTAACCTGAAACATAACTGATAGTCTTGAACATAAACTGGGAGAATGATCACATAAAGTGTACGAGTTACACTTGAACTTGAAGATGCACATCAAGAGGTGCACTTAAACCTGCAACAAAAGGTTGGATGCATGAGTTTTAATTCACTACACCTAGCAGGCATCATCCTTCATGCATCTTTCAGCCAAAATGAAACCAACTGTCCAAAAAGTTATCTATCCAGATCCAAGATCGGTCTAAAGGCTACTTCTTTGCCTTGGCAACTCTCTTCCTGTTCTGCTTAGTTCACTGAACATTACAAAGAGTCGTGCTAGTCTTACTTCCTAGCAGCAAACAAGCTAACTCCTAAGATCAGCACACACACACCCAATATCATATCCAGCCGAAACATCATCTGTGCTGCGACATCTTCTCTCATCTTGTTCCTGTCGTGCTTCTCTGCGTCTGTTGACAGAGCAGTGAATCTTCTCTTGGTGACATCCCTCTTTGCTTCCGTCGCCCGAGCACTGGATGTCTGCATTGCCGAAATAGCAGCAGCAGTCAAAGGCCCTAGCTCGTCCACCTTCTCCTCGGCGGCTAGACATGCGAGACACTCCAGTTCCAGGGGATGAACTTGGACGCCCATCTTCAGCAGCTTCTCCACATAAGCTTCAATCCAGAAGAAGAAATCGCAATCACCGTCTGCTGCTATACTATCCTTCTTCTGCGAAATTGAGAGCAGAAACACAACCAAAAAAGGCATCGATTTGAGATTGGGGTCTGCTTTCGCGGATCAAAACGAAGAGAAAACGGCAGATCTAACCTTATGGTTAGGACACTTGAAGAAAACGCGCCCGGGATTCTCCGCCGACTTGGAAACGAGACGAATCACCGACCTACGGCGGCAGCAAGCGCAATTCATCAGCGGTAGTGTTTCCCCGGGGTCGGCCGACGCCGCGACGGAGACGACGGCCATGGAGGCGGACGTCAGAGGGAAGGGGGAAACGGGAGAGAAAGAAGAAAGGGCAATGCGCTCACAGGGCTTCTTTGCAAGTTTGTTCGACCACTCCGGGCGGGAGTTTTGCCGCCAATACCCCTGTCCGACGTGTTGACGGTCAACAGGCGGTCAAATCTGCTTCGGGGACACACTTCCGCGTTTGGTAGACTGCAGTTTTTTCGTGCAGGTTGAATTGGATAGAAATTAGGCCATTTGGTTGCCTGCAGCATTTTTATATTGTGGCCAGCATGATTATTAAGTAGATCGGAGCCAGATCTAGGGACAATGCTTGATTCGATCGTTCCAGCGGATCAGAATAGAATCTGCTTCGGGGGACACACTTAAAGAGTCTCGAATCAAGCTTTCGTCCCGCTTTATATTAATAAATTCATACTGCCAAACTATACATGGTGTTGAGAAAGCCCTCAAAAACTAAACATACAAGAGACATGACAAAGCTCACTGAAAACGCTAAAAAAACCACTAAACACCTTCGGCAAATCGTCGAGAAAAAGTTTAGGAGACCTGCCATCGCGCCAGGGAGACACCCACACTCAACAACGACGCTCTCAAGAGGGTCACCACGCCACACGCCACGCCCGCCCGAGACGGACATAGGCTTTCACCTTAAGTGTTGGTAGGAGGGAGAGAGGTCAAAATGACGCCCAAGAAGAATGTGACACCCAAAGGTGACACCACCGCCGGTGCCGAGGCACATAGCTTTCGCTCGACCACTCGCACCCACCACGTCCAAGGAATGCTCTAACGAGGATCCCCCTATAGCGGATCGAGGACTCCAGATCCAGATCAGAGCTTGGCCACCAACGGCGACATGGTGAGGACCTCCCGCCACAGCTCACCTCGCCATCCACATGGCCGAAGCAAACTGCCAACACCTGCTACCATGCCACCTGCCGGAGATTCAAAGCGTGTAGCCCCCCATCCAGAGCCACCGCCCCGGCATCCTCGAGCTCGGTCCCATTGCGCAATAAACCGTCCACCGCAAGGTCGTCGGATCAGACACGGAAGGACAACATTGGTGATATTTGGTCAGGACAACAACCATCGGGAGGGGAAGCGCCCTCCATTGTCGGTGTAGGGTTCGCAGCATAGAAAACAAAAAAAATTCCTACGATGGGAACACTATGTATCAAGATCTATCTACTAGATACAAGCAACGGGTGGATATACATCCGTAGAATACATACCCTCGAAGACCGAATAGTGTTAACGAGGTTGTACTCGTGGATGATGTAGTCGAACGCTTGCCGATCTCAAGATCATGATGAAGTCCATCTGATCCAGCCAGTCCATCACCATCAAATCCAGCACCGCAAAGCAGTGGTGCATTCGTGATCACACACATGTCCGGGTACCTCGACAACCCCCACGCCCTCACTCCAGCGAAGGAGCGGAAGCAACAAATCCTTCTAGAAAAAGCCACCGGGAACATGTATCTCGCTGATCCGAGACCATGGGAAAATTCTAAAGGGGGAGAGAGATCCTTCGTGAGGAGGTGTGCTTTGAGAGAACGAGAGGGAGGGGCTTTTATAGGGAAAGGGGGGCACCCAAGGGGCTATGCACCCAGCCATGGTGGGCTGCCCCCACCTCTTCCACATTCATGTGGGTGGAGCTCCCACTCAAAATGAAAATCCTCCACTCACATTAAAAAGCCTCCACTCAAAAATCCACTCACATGCATTAAATTTCCACCAAATTTAATGCAAGCTCTCATTTAAATAAAACTCTTTTATTTATTTATTCAGATTTTTTTAAATTACTCTAACAAACATTCACATAAAACCCCTTATAACATTTCAATTTCACATGCAGAACCAGTTTCAGCAATTTCAATCGAAACAGTTTTGGTGTCTAGTGAAATAAATTCCTGCACTTTCCTTTTTCTTTCTCTGGCATATTATTTGCTCCAAATGGTGTCTGTATCCCTTAAGTGTGTCACCCTACGGTTCACGAATAATGTAGACATGATCGAGACCCCTCTCCGATCAATAATCAGCAGCGGGACCTGGAGATCCGTACTAACTCCCACATATTCAACGATGACTTCTGTGATCGTGTGAATCTTATACGCATGTAACCCAATCCCTTTGTCTCACGATATATTACATGTCCGAGATTCGATCATCGGTATGTCTATACCTAGTTTGATCTTGTTACCGACATGTACTCTTTTCTCGTTCCCGTGATATAACATTCTAGTGATTAAATCACTTGCTTGCAAGCTAACTAATGTGATATCACCGAGAGGGCCCAGAGTATATCTCTCTATCATCGGGATGGACAAATTTCACTCTTGATCCATGAGCCTCAACATAACACCTTCGTAGCACTGAACCCATCTTTATAGTCACTCTGTTATGGTGTGACGTTTGATGTTATCACGATACTCTTCCGGTGTTAGTGATTGACATGATCTCATGGTCTAAGGACTAAGATTACTTTATATGATGTTATAGCAATATAAACACAATGACCTTGATCGTAATGCTATACTTTGGATGAATGTTCATCATATCATTCCAACAATGTTGTGACCTTGTTATTAACAACATCCAATGTCCATGATCAGGAAACCTTTGATCATCTTGTTAATCAACGAGCTAGTTTATAAGAGAGGCATAACTAGGAACTTTCTTTTTGTTCATTAAACACACATGTATTAACGTTTCCGTATTAATACAATTATAGCATGCAAAATAAACATTTATCATAAAAAAGAAATACGATAATAACCACTTTATTATTGCCTCTCGGGCATATTCCCTTCAGTCTCCCACTTGCACTAGAGACAATAATCTAGTTTAGAAACTTTGTGTATTGAACACCTATGGCTTTCTGGTGTTCCATATACGCAATTGCAAGTGGTTGACATAATCTACGGATCTGACGCTTTCAGGTCCGTGTGTATTTGCATGTCTTTGCGTCTCCACGCATCACTCATTCTCTAATGAGATGGCATTGTATAAATTTGGTCTTTTGGTGAGACCTTTAGTTCCTTGGGGTTAAATCATGTCGATACTATTGTCGTATAATATATCTTTAGTGTTAGCCCGTTGTGAATCACACCTTAGTTTGATAACAAACTACTTGACACAAATGCCCTCCTTTGTTGCTACTATAGCAGTCATATACTTAGCCTTTTTTTGTATTATCCGTCATAACATCTTAACTTTGGAACTCATCCAAATCCGTCATGGAAACTTCTTTGCATTTTATTGTGCCACCCATAGTTTAAATTGAGATAGATTTAATTTTGTATCTTGTGACAAACTAGTATCAATGTAACGCTTTACAATGAACTATTTGTAACTGTTTGTCACCTCTACACAAATATATTCTTAGTTCTTCAAAAAGATCATAAGAATATCCTTACTATCATCCAATAATCATTTTATGATTCATTCTGGTATATGCTCATAACACTTAGAGCATAGGACATATCTGGATGTGTACATATCATGGTATGATTGATCAAATCATTCTTGTGATTTTACTCATCAAGTGTTAAAGCACTTGAATCTTGTTTCACTTATCAAGTGTCGATACACTTGAATCTTGATTCAATTCTTTTCCATGCGACAAGAATCTTTTCTCGTCGTTTCTATATTGAACTCCTTCAATATCTCATATATGTACGTTTGGCACGACCATATTAGCATGAATGTCTATCCATATAGACATTCATGCTAAATATTCGGGTTTTGCCTAAGTCTTTCATCGAAATGCATCAACAAGATGTCATCCACATAATGTATTAGAAATATGTCTCAGTGCTCCCACTTAATTTCTTGCAAATGCAAGCATCTTCATCGTCTCCTGATGAAAATTCCTTTTTTATCACGGTGAAGATTCTAACTCCACGATGATTACTTCAACTATTGAAGTTTGCATGCCCTTTTAGCCATCCATGAATTTAACAAAACCCTTTAGAACATGTCTTGTACACGTCCTAGGTAACCATTCTATTAGAAGAATTTTGTTTTGTTTATTCATCTACCATATACCAAATTATATGTAGTGGCTGCTACTTTAATCTGTCCAGACTAAATATCGCTATGAAAGATAAAATCTTGTCATAGTTAACTCCTTGAACATTGTCGTAAAATACTTTACCGACATGTTGACTATTTCATAGATGTGAAACATCCATGTCTGTTTCTTTATAGATCCAAATATGACCGATAGGTTTTTACACCTTTCTGGAGGGTCTTCCAAGTTCAAAACCTGATTTCTCGTATATGGAACTATCACGGATTTTATGGCTTCAAGCCATTTGATGGAGTCAGGGCCCATCATTGCTTCTTTGCATGTAGTCGGTTCATCATTGTCAAACAACAATAATTTACTCTCAAATCTTAGCATTTGATTGTTTATCCGACCTACTTGGTTCAATAAGAACTTTAGATCTCCGTGACCACAAACTTTGAGGAACATAAGCTATGAGCATTATGGCTGTCTCCGGAACAATTTCCGGCGCTGCGCAACTCAGCACATTTAGCTAAGGTTCGTTAACCTTATCAAAGTTCTATTGTCCTCCCACTTAACTTTTACGAAAAATTCCTTTTTCAAGAAACTTTACGTTTCAAGCGACAAACCCTTTTGTCCTTGGTGTTATAGAGGAATAACCAATTATTATTCAAAATAATCTACAAAGACATGCTTATCTGACTTTGGTTGTAAACATCTTACTTATGCTTAGCATACCAAAATTTAAGAAAGGATAACTTGGGTTTTACCCCAAACCATAACTCATATGATGTCATTTCAACGGATCAAGATGGAGCTCTTTTCAGTATAAAAGCGGTAGTCTCTAAAGCTTTAATCTTTTAAAATATAATGGTAGTTTTATAAATAACACCTTTGATCCAACCATGTCACACAAGGTTTCATTACAAATCTCAAACACTCCAGATTCCTATGGTGTTTCGGGAGATGAAAATCTAGGTGTTTTTGCTAAACTTGTAACTCAAATAAATCCCTTTATGATAAAATCATAAATCATTTATTTACTTGTTACACTTGCAACTCAAATAAATCCCTTATGATAAAATCATAAACCATTTATTTTCTTGTTACAATGATTTTCCACTTCATCTTAATTTTTTTTGAATGTTTTCAAATATTTCATACTTCTTTCTCATTAAGTGAAGAGGTTAATAGTTTGCTGCCCGGGGGATAGCTGCCCCCCCTAGATGTCGTCCACCATACGCCTTTGAGATACGTGCTAAGCCAGTTTAAGAGAGATAGTTGATTAATCCGACTATAATAAAGCTAACAAAGGACAACAGCTAGATGGTAACAAGGATCGAGTCAAGACAATTGACAAGTCCTCCCTGCCAACACATGGTTTCCTCAATGTACATCCTGCCCAACCTAGTCCAAGAGTGCACTGGAAATGCTAGGTGATTAATCCATATACTCTGATGTTATAAAGGAACTAGACGCAGTGAGTCAGGAGCACATACGGACAAACCAATGTCTGCAATCATCTCTATTTTCTCGTTGTTGGTGCAATGACTTGACAGCTGGGCACATATGACCAATGCATGTGTTGTGTGGTAAGCAGTGTAACCTGCCACATCATGTCCAGCAAGTAGCAGTGCCGATGTAGATGATTTACCGTGTCGGCAGGTGATACATAGCTGCTACTGGGTACTGCTCGATGTACGGGACAAAAAATTGTTCAAGGACATCTACTCTTCCTGTTTCAAAATAGATATCGAAAATATAAATCTAGATGTCTATACACTAAGTACTAGATAAATCTTAATTTTAAAAAAATTGGGACATCTATTTTAAAACGGACATCCTACGCTTGCTTGTATTTTATTACGGTATACAAAGCCTAGTCCTTCCAAGCTGGACGATATACTTGTTTTTTGATGTTTTTCTTCTTGCTCTCTACCGTGTGAGGACTCTACCTGCTTGGTTCATCGCATTCCGTATAAAAAACCTAGTCTATTTCTAAACCTAGTCTATTTTTGAAAGAAATAGAGTATACGCTACACTGTCTAGGAGTAGAAGCTATGTGGGGAATATTAGAGTCTGACCAAAGAGTAAAGCAGCGTGTGCCTGTCACGAGCGTACACGGAGAATAGCTTTGCACACGTCCATCCAAAAAATGCATAGATACCCGTTGGTAGCGCGGATGTGTCCTGTCTCGCTGACACAGTAGTACGATAGGCAATGCGCCCTCTAACTGCGGATTACTATGATATCGCAGCTAAACACCAAATGACAGCGAGATGCAAGTGCAGATCACAACACACATCGTACGGTATTGCTGCGGGGGGCAGCTATCCCCTTGGCAGCAAATCTGCACTCTAAGTGAATATTCAATCAAATTTCTGAAGAAATTATATGAAGTTGAAATCCATCGCTTACGACTACACATAATGAACTACATACATCGATATGTATAAATTTCAATATTTTAGTCGATCGGTCTTCTTTGGCCTTTCAACGAAGTTTTAATTATCCTGAGGAAAGTCTCACGAGCGTCACTTGATCAAATCAAAGACTCCAAAAATCCATGAAATAGAGTTTCTTCATGTTTTATCTCCAATATAATTTAAACGGCGATGTCACTTCGTAAGTGATCTTCCAATCATTTGTCTTGCGATATTTTAGTATTATTTTTATGGATGTGATTTCTCCAACTAGATTTGTAAATCATCCATCTTATATGAAATACGATAATTATTTGAACAATCTTTGTTCTCATAATACCTAATTTAAATAACTTTTATTTAATCAAATCTTGAAGGCAAGATTTGATGTCAACGAGAAATACAAACAAATGTTTGTTTGTTTTCGATGAACATCATCACAGATTCTCTTGCTAGTTACTTAGGCCATTGTGGTTCATGAATTGCGTCGTTCTGTACGAAATGTCATACCAACCAATTCGGTATCCAATACCCAAGAACCATATTGTTTAATAAGTAAAGAATACAACCATAACATGTATATCATCCATATACCTAAATTGGATATTTCCAATCTTTTCTTTCTGCCAAATATATTTTATAGATTCCCTTTCAGCATTTCCTTTTCCTTTTAAAAGAATATATCAACATCAATAGTGGCGCCATATACATGACACATAGTATAAAGCGTGTATATTCAAATAATAATACATTTGGACTCGCACTTTGAAGTAGATCACCATCATCAAATGATCGGTGTTCTTTTAAAATCTATTCTTTAGTAATCTTTTAGTGTAGTATACACTTTACATACATTTTCTATTCATCCTTATCATGACGACTTTCATGATCAAGCTACTGTAGCTTATAAAGGCGAATCGTGAGTATAACATTACTTTCCAAAACCCTTTTGGATGATTAGGATGTCTAGCATCTCCAACCTTTGCAAATTCTCATTCGATATGAGAACATATATTATACTCGTCATATTGCAACCAAAACATTGTTTCAGATATCGTTATATCTGCCACACATGATGGTTTTTAAAACAATTCTTTCAGCTCCTAGATAATCTCGATATATAAATCAAGAATCATGGAGGCAAACATGATACTTAAGATACTAACACTGGAATTGTTACTCTCGATTTAATACTAATTATCAAATTTCACGGAGTAAACAGAGTTTGCTGAAAGTTTGCAATAGGACTTTAAACTTTAGATTAACACTCAACACAATACGATACCAGTTCGTAAAGTATATATTCAGAATTTTATAGTTCTATTATCTCAATTACAACTATGCATAAGGTGGTGAACGAATACCAATGACTACAACAAATTATGCAAATTCACTTTGATTTAATTTATGATAAAATGAGTTCTACTAATCCAAATTAGAAATGAACTCCCACTCAAAAACGACATCCCTCGTGCCCTTTTGGTGATTACATGAACCAAATCCACTACACCAAGTCCGATCATCACGTGAGTCGGTGTAGCTTCAAAGGCGAGCATCAAATGGGCATCATATCTTCCATATGACTCATGCTTAACCTTTCGGTCTGTGTTCTGAGGCCATGTCTGTACATGCTAGGCTCGCCAAGTAAGAACTTTAGTATTCGCGTGTGTAAGTGTCTTACACATGAAATATGATCGTGGATCCAAGAACACCCGATCATCACGTGATGTCTTGGAGCGACGAAACATAATCGGTGCATACTTAAGGGAGAACACATTTTTATCTTGATATCTAAATGAGGGATCATCTTATTATGATAATAAAATGCCAAACAAGCAATATAAGATGCAACAAACATCACATGTTAATAAGTGAAATGATATGGTTCTTGCACTTGATATCCATCATGTGCATCATGGTATGATCGTCATCATACCTCTATGTGTAAGGCCAAGGTCTATGGAACTTACACGTTATGTGTGTTGTAAGAGTATCGACTTATACTTCTACTTACAATATCACCATATCATGACACTAGTCCAACAACAATCTAAACTAGATGTCTCTAATTTATCCATTGCAAGTTTTACGTGGTTTAGGGCTTTCAAAGATAGAACCGTTCTTACATACGAACATGAACCACGAAGAGGATAATAAAATTGTTGACAACACGTTGCAAATTAGATATTGACTATAGTATGAGAGACAGACACCCGCTAGCCATTTATGCAAAACTAGTTGCATGTCAAACGTGGAACAGGTCTCATGTGCGAGGATATGTAAAGTTTGTCCGGGCCGCTTCATCGCACTATGCCACCAATATCCAAAGTACAACTAAGAAGCAATAAAATGATCATCATCGCCCACATACTCATACTTGTACTACCCATGCAAAGCATCTACGCATAGATTCAGCTTTGATACCACTATAGGGTTCGCAGCATAGAAAAAATTCCTACGATAGGAACAACTATGTACCAAGATCTATCTACTAGATACAAGCAACAGGTGGATATACATACATAGAATACATACCCTCGAAGACCGAATAACATTAACGAGGTTGTACTCATGGATGATGTAGTCGAACGCTTGACGATCTCAAGATCGTGATGAAGTCCATCTGATCCAGCCGGTCCATCACCATCAAGTCCAGCACCGCAAAGCAGTGGTGCATACGTGATCGCACACACGTCCGGGTACCCCGACAACCTCCATTCCCTCGCTCCAGCGAAGCAACAAATCCTTCCAGAAAAAGCCACCGGGAACATGTATCTCGCTGATCCGAGACCATGGGAAAATTCTAAAGGAGGAGAGAGATCCTTCGCGAGGAGGTGTGCTTTGAGAGGATGAGAGGGGGGCCTTTTATAGGGATAGGAGGGCACCCAAGGGGCTATGCGCCCAGCCATGATGGGCTTCCCCACCTCTTCCACATTCATGTGGGTGGAGCTCCCACTCAAAATGAAAAGCCTCCACTCCTATTAAAAAGCCTAGACTCAAAAATCCACTCACATGCATTAAATTTCCACCAAATTTAATGCAAACTCTCATTTAAATAAAACTCTTTTTATTTATTTATATAGAATTTTGTTAATTACTCTAATTAACAAACATTCATATAAAACCCCTTATAAAATTTCAATTTCACATGCAGAACCAGTTTCAGCAATTTCAACCGAAACAGTTTTGGTGTCTAGTGAAATAAATTCCTGCACTTTCCTTTTTGTTTCTCTGGCATATTATTTGCTCCAAATGGTGTCGATATCCCTTAAGTGTGTCATCCTATGGTTCGCAAATAATGTAGACATGATCGAGACCCCTCTCCGATCAATAATCAGTAGCGGGACCTGGAGATTCGTAATGACTCCCACATATTCAACGATGACTTCTGTGATCGTGTGAACCTTATACGCATGTAACTCAATCTCTTTGTCTCGCGATATATTACATGTCCGAGATTCGATCATCGGTATCTCCATACCTAGTTTGATCTCGTTACCGACATGTACTCTTTTCTTGTTCCCGTGATATAACATTCTAGTGATCAAATCACTTGCTTGCAAGCTAACTAATGTGACATCACCGAGAGGGCCCAGAGTATATCTCTCTGTCATCGGGATGGAAAAATTCCACTCTTGATCCATGAGACTCAACATAACACCTTCGTAGCACTGAACCCATCTTTATAGTCACCCTGTTACGGTGTGACGTTTGATATTATCAAGATACTCTTCCGGTGTTAGTGATTGACATGATCTCATGGTCTAAGGACTAAGATTACTTTGTATGATGTTATAGCAATATAAACACAATGACCTTGGTCGTAATGCTATACTTCGGATGAATGTTCATCACATCATTCCAACAATGTTGTGACCTTGTTTTTAACAACATTCAATGTTCATGATCAGGAAACATTTGATCATCTTGTTAATCAACTAGCTAGTTTATAAGAGAGGCATAACTAGGAACTTTCTTTTTGTTCATTAAACACACATGTATTAAAATTTCCGTATTAATAAAATTATAGCATACAAAATAAACATTTATCATAAACAAGGAATACGATAATAACCACTTTATTATTGTCTCTCGGGCATATTCCCTTCAGTCGGGACGGTCACCAACCGGACGCAACAGGCAGGGTTGTCAGGCCCGGATCATGCCCATACTAGCCTAGATTTAGGCCCAGATCAGGCCCGAGTAGTCCCGTGCCATGCTGCAGCACCATGGCTGCCGTCGCCATCCACCTACCGTGCGACGCCGTTACAGCGCCATCCTCGATGCCCGCCTGCATGTCCTATTGCCGCCCATAGGCTCGAGGTCGCCACGCCGCCCGAGGCCGCCATGCTGCTGTGAGGACAGCGCCACCACCATCCAGATGTGCTACCATCGTGTGAAGCCACCACGCTGTTGCCGAGCGCGCCTACGCACCCCTTGCTGAGCATGCCGCCCACCACGGCGTGGGAGAAAGGGAGGACTCGCCGCCACCAATGCCTAGGCTTTGCCCCGCGGTGCCGTCTGGCGGTAGCGAGGAGGGGGGAGGAGAGAGGTGGGTGCTAGGTGGCTGGAGCTAAGGGTTCCTCCCATCGCCCACGGGGGCAACACGGAGGAAGAAGAGGGAGTTTTTTCGCATGTAGCCCATTCAGCACAAAGCCGAGGACACTTGAAGAGTTGAAGTGCACTTCCGAAGAATTGGAAACAATTTGGGCTTCTCCCGAATACTTATAGGATATGTGGTGTTTTTAGAGAATCTCCAAAAGTAAACATGTGAGTGGGTCGGTGCACTATGCACTCTTTGCTTGAACAAAATAAACTACTCACTCCATGGAGAAATAAGTGACTTGCATTTGTACAGATTATATATCCCTATACATCACTACTAGAGAAAAGGTTACGTGAGGCGCATATCATCTGTGCCTCCAGCATCGTGTCTCGACTATTTTTTTATGTGAGGCACATATGATATGTGCCTCCTATACTTCACATATGCGATGCGCATATCGATATGCGCCTCCTATATTCTGCATATGCGAGGCGCATATTGATTCGAATGCGCCTCGTATATTATTTTTGAATTTCAAAAAAAGGCTGTCAGATCTAGATCTAGATCTGGATCTGGCCGGAATTTCGTCGGAGCTCGTCGGAGCCCGTGCCCGTGGCCACAACCTACCACCGCAGGCATGTGCAGGAGGCCATGGCCATGGGGGTCGCCGGAGATGGTGGATGAGGATGAGGCCACCGGAGATCGTCGCCGAAGGTGGTCGTCGGAGGTGGAGGATGAGTAGATGGTTGGTGTGGTTGTGGAGGCCATGGCCTGAGTGGTCGCCATAGGAGGAGGAGGTCGCCGGAGGAGGAGAAGGTCACCAGAGGAAGAGGAGGAGGAAGAGGAGAGTGGAGAAGGAGGAGGATAAGGGGAGAAGAAGGAGAGGTGGAGGAGAAGTAGAAGGAGAAGGAAAAGGAAAAGGAGGACAAGTGGAGGAGAAGTAGAAGGAGAAGGAGGAGAGGTGGTAGGTGTTATATATGTGTGGTAGGTGGCTGTTTCGAATTTGAATCCGTTCAGGTTATAGGAGGCGCATATTGCTCCATATGTGCCTCCTATAATTAAAACTATAGGAGGTGCGTATTGCTCCATATGTGTCTCCTATACTTCAAACTATAGGAGACACATATGACCATATGCGCCTCCTCTATGCGGCCACCTACCTCAATCGGGGCTCACAGGAGTTGCTTGAGGCACACTATGCTGCATGGGCCTCACATATTATCAAGTATACGAGACGCATATGGTCATATGCGCCTCGTATATTCGACCACCGACCTCCACCTGAGCCCACAGAGCTTAAACGAGGCACATTCTTCCCATATGCGTCTCCTCTACTTGAAACTATAGGAGGCTCATATTACCATATGGGCCTCACCAATGCGGCCACCTACCTCCACCCGTGCCCGCAGGAGTACTTGAGGCGCACTCTGCTGCATGCGTCTCGTATATTATCAAGTATAGGAGGCGCATATGACCATATGTGCCTCGCATATTCGACCACCGACCTCCACCCGGGCTCACACAGCTTATGTGAGGCGCATTCTTCACATATGCGTCTTGCCTATCTGATATATAGGAGGCGCATATGATTAGAATGTGCCTCGCATAATCTTAGACTATCGGATTTCGTCCGTACAGAGATTTTAGAAGGCTCATTCAAATCATATGCGCCTCGCCTATTTTTATACTGGAGGCGCATATTAAGGAAGTGTGCCCCGCCTATTTTATAGGAGGCACATATGGTCTAGATGTGCCTCCTATAAGCATGTCTCCTATAGCCTTTTCTTTAATAGTGCATTAAAACACGTCTAGATACACGAATATAGGCGAATCCAAGAGTTTGTCCCAAAGAGCTTACCTATATATATTTTTCACAAAAATCTAATCAATCTATTAATAATCATCAAGGATACGAAAATAGTACAGAGAGCACAAAAAATACAAATAGGTATTTGGACCACCTAGCAATGACTATACACTAGTAAAAGCCGAATGTGCGCAGCTCTCTGATGGCACAAAATCACGTGGATAAAAATTCATTGGGACTCCAAACGCAAGTGATGTAGGAGAGGATTTTCACACTAGGGTGACTTGAGGTATTATATTAAACTCTCGAGAAATATGAAAACCAGTTCTCTTCTACCTCTTCTGGCAATCCGCAAAACCAGATAAATTGGCTTGTGCCCCCAATTTCACCATGTGGTTGTCAAGCACAAGATTGGTATTAGAATTGAAAACAATAAGCAAATGAAATAAAATAAGTATGCAAGCAATAAAGTAAACTAATCTAGATGCAAAAGCTAAAATTATAAGGTAAAAGGTAAAGATGTTTTGGGTTTTTTAATAGTGAATGCAAGAGGCAAAGGAATTTTTGTATTTTTAGAATAAATAAATACAGAAAATTAAATGCAAGTAAAAGATGTTTCTTATAATTGAAAATGGACCAGGGTTCATGGGTTCACTTGTCTATTTTCTCATAAACATGGTGATATCAAAACAACCTTAGACATATCATAAATCTTGATGAAAGTTTCGTGTTAGTATTTGGTTCGCATTCGTATGGGCATCACGGCTTATAATGAAGACGATGCAACACATCTCTTCAAACTCCTCTAATAAGAGAAAACTCCTAAAATACTCAATTTAAGATAAAAGAGAATATAGCCTTAAGTAGTTTGACATGATTTTGAATAACACTATACTACCTCGAACAAATGAGATCATCTTTTCTATCACTAGATGAACCCTAGCGAGGCAACAGATGAAAGGTGAAAACCATAGTCGATCCCTTTTTTTTGGTCACTGCCCAGTTACTACTACCCGTTGCTCATCTAATGCACACTTATCCCTCTCATACACATGCATACTGGTTTGATCAGAACATGTATACAAAACAGAATAATCATATGCATATATCTATCCATCACAAGATAATTACATATATGTGACTATAATCATGTTGGATGGCTCATATGTTTCTAAAACAATCATAATACAAGAGAGCGAGAGAGATCAAGAAACTTCCACAAACCCATAGCTCGGGGGTGAGATACTCCCTCTTCATCATGGAGACGGCGGTGGTGATGTCGAATAGGTTGGAGAAGCCACGAAGATGACTGTGGGAGCGTTTCCCCCTCCAACCTTCGAAGTCTCCGACTTCTTTATCTGGTTCTGTATGTTTTCGTCTCTGTGCTCCACCTCCTTGCGAGATCGCGAAAGAGGTCATATATAGTCAGTTTTAGATCAAGACGAAGAGATCAACGTGAAGATGGACGACATCGGAGCCACGAGGTCGGAAGTGGCCCCATGGCACGAAAACCTTCTTTGGACACTTCCCGTGTCTTGTGCAGCTCCTCGTCTGGTCCAAGTACTCCAAGCATCTGTATTGATGAAAAACTTTTGCAGTAAAAAATTACCTAGGTCCTTTTGAATTCAGGAAAGTACCTGAAAGTAAAAAAATACATAAAACAGGATTTTTCTGTCCTGCAGAGCTATAAACCAAATAAAAGAGTATGAATATATTGGAATATATTACAATAAATTACAAAGTTCATGTATGCAATGCAACGCCCTCACCCCTCCATCACCGGAACCGGGCAAATCTTGGCATAGTAGATCTTGGTGTACCAGATAGATAGAAAGTTGTGCTAATACTCAAGGACCAGCACACCAGAGCAGCAACCATCGCCGATGATGACAACCGTAGATTAGAAAAGACTAACCTAAAACTACAAGACGAACACGAAAACCGACCAGATCCTAAGACATCTGTCAGACACACGACTTCATGCGCACTCTGCAAGCTCTAGACGCATCAACAGAGCGAGGATAGGACATGGAAGACCTTATTCTGACTTTAGGATATAGTCGCCGCCTCACCATCCTAACAAATTCACTAAAAACAACCTAACAATACACTGAAACCCTCTCGCCACACCTCCAAGATCCCAAGTCTGCCGCAGGTGGAGCGGACCAGCAAGTCATTGGCAAGGATACGAAACCCTACATGGATTTTAGGGTCATCCTCATGGACTCGGCCTCGTGCGGCGTAGAACCTACCCCGTGGCAAGGTCACCGAGGTGCCCAAGAAGCTTTGGATTGACACTGATACTGTCGCCTCCTCCGACCTCAGTTGCGTCTACAGCAGCGCATGACACTTTCGTACGTGGTCACTGTGTCGCTAGATGTCCAAGGATATATTTGTAATTTTTACTCCTTCCATCCAAAAAAAGTGATTTGAATTTGTGTAGATTCATATGTATCTAGACATGTTTTAGTGTATAGATGCATTTGAATTTGATAAAGCTAAATCAGTTATTTCTGGATGGAGGGAATATTATTTTCGTTTATGATTATTACTACTAGATAGATGAAATTTCTCAAACCGAAAAGGTATTATAACCCTGAAGAAAAAAGGTGCAATGCCTAGATCTCAAGCGTCTGAGAACTTTTTATGTCTAAGTCGATGACATCATTTTACTATTTGTGCTAATTTTTAGTTGTAACCTAGTTGCAACTTATATAATTTGTACCAATTCTCAGTTATAACCTAGTTGCAACTCATTAAAATCCCAGTTACAACTTAGTTGTAACTCGTGATATTCCCATATTACACAAATAGCGAGATAAATCTAATGGCGAGAAAGAAGAAAGGTGACTAAGACGTAAAAAGTTCTCGGGGCGTTCGAGAACTAGCAAATCCGATATTATTAGAGCATCTCCACTCGTTGGCCGAACCCAGGACGAAATTTGGTCCGTTTTTCGGCCGGACTGAACTTGTTTTCGGCCTCGGTACGCCTATTCTCCCACCAGCGTACCCAGGCCGAGTCCCCAAGTTCGGCTAAAATTCATCAAATTTAGGCGATTTTCATTAAGTTGGGCGAAATATAGGCGGATTACATCAAATTTAAACGAAACTAGTACATAAATAAACTTAAAAGGCGTCGCGGTGCCTTCGCGTCCTACATGCGAAGTTGTCGTAAACGACGTGTAGTCCGGTCCGGCCGTCATCCTCGCCGCCGCCGTAAATGCCGCGGCGGTAGTTACGCGGAGCCCTGCCAGGTCGCCGCACTCCATGGCTGGTAGTAGGGCGAACTGCGTCCTCGTCGGTGTCGTCCGGGGCGTAGCGAAGCGCCACGGTAGCGAGCTCACGCCCGAGCGCTACCGATGCCGTCGCGGCTGCTCGCCGGCTGCTGCGAGCCGAGATCTGTTACTCGCCTTCTCCCAGTCCCTCCTGGACCATTCCAGGATGTCCGGCGAGGAGGGCTCAACGAGCGGCAGCGTCGGCGCTTCGCGGAGCGACTGCTCTAGCGTCATCTTCAAGGCGGCGTCCTCGGCCGGCGCCGAGCCTTCTGTCTTGGGGCGGCGTAGGCGCAGGTGGCCTGTTGGCGGCGTGGGCGCAGACGGCTCGCCGATGACGATACAGCAGCGTGTCTGGCGGCGGTGAACTTCGCGGCGAGACAACCGCGCTTCCGGCGGCGTCGGCGTCGCAGTAAGCGTCTTCTTTGGAAGAGTGGGGCGCCGGCGAGGAGGACGAGCTCATGCCGCCATCCTCCTCGGCGCCCGATTATTGCTGCGTCGCCGGTAGCGTTCGCCCATGGTGAAAAGGAAAAGGTGAGAGCTCGCGGAGTTGGGCTTGTGGGTGGGGAAGTGCGAAGATCTCCGGCGAGTCTGGCTTATAAAGGTCGAGTCTTGGCGCGGCGGGAGGGAGTGTAAGCGGCGAGGCGGGAAAAATGGAAGCAGCGGGAAGTTAGTGACCGATTAAAATCCTGAGGGAGCGTGACGGTGGCGCCATAAATCGACGACAGCGTGGCGGCGATGGAGCGATTATTGCGGCGGTCGTCACGTGGTTCCGAGGATGACGACGACTCGGCTTCCGTCACTGACTCGGCGGGTCCACGCGCCGCTTTGATTTTTTCGCCGATATCACTGAGTCCGGCGTTTCCAGGGCGTACCCGGAAACTTGGGTTCGGCCTGGATAGTCCGGACCAAAAATGGTCTAAATCTAACAAAAAACAGATCCTTAAATACGCGACTGGACCAGTGCGTCGGAACTAAAATTTGGCGTCGAGATCAGCCTTTTGGGTAAGCGAGCGGGAGATGCTCTTACTACTGGATCACACGAAGCTCAGGCCGGCGCTAATAATCATATCCACTCCCGCCATTTACACAACAAAACCAACGGTCGTCGTCTCCCAATCCAAACAATCGCCTCCTCCACATCCCACGCCGCGGTGCCCTACTCCTCCCGCCACCGCGCCATGGCAGCTCTCCACCACCTCGTCCTCCCGCCTCAACTCCTCTCTGGTCACGGAGCCCCTCCCCTCCTCCGCTTCCCCAGGACGCCGAGACCCCTCCTCCACCTGCTTCCGCGCGCGGCAGCTGCAGCCACAGGGGCATCGGCGGTGTCCGCGCCCTCGGACGCCGCGCTGCAGAACTTCCGTCGCTGGCTCTCTACCCACGGAGCGGACACGGGCGCAGTTTCTCCGGCAGTTGTGCCTGAGGGCCTCGGCCTCGTGGCGACGCGGAACCTGCCCCGCGGCGAGGTCGTCGCCGAGGTGCCCAAGAAGCTCTGGATGGACGCCGACGCCGTCGCCTCCTCCGACATCGGCCGCGTCTGCAGCAGCGCAGGAGACCTCCGTCCGTGGGTCACCGTGTCTCTGCTCATCCTCCGGGAGGCTGCGCGCGGAGGGGACTCGCTGTGGGCGCCCTACCTCGCCATCCTCCCGCGCCAGACCGACTCCACCATCTTCTGGTGAGGGGCGCTCATCGCTTTCCATGTGTTTGATGAAAATACTCTTTGCTGCTTCTTCACGACCTCGTGTTGCGCGTTCTGATGCTTTCGAGTGGTTGCTTCGTGCCTCCAGTGCAGGTCAGAACAAGAGCTCTTGGAGATACAAGGTGAGCTTGCAATGCAAAATTCCATGGCTTCTGTGTGGACCTCTCTGTAGTAATTGACTCTGTATTATTGTGTCCCTTGTTTGCAGGAACACAATTATTGAGCACTACAATGGGTGTGAAAGATTACGTGCAGAGCGAGTTTGATAATGTTGAAGCTGAGATTATAAGCGCGAACAAGGACCTTTTCCCTGGTACTATAACATACGATGATTTCCTATGGGCATTTGGAGTACTAAGATCAAGGGTTTTTCCAGAGCTACGTGGAGATAAGCTTGCTCTGATACCATTTGCTGATTTGGTAAGATATTCAAACACAAAGCATGCCGACATGGTCTGATGTTGCTAATCCAAAAAAAGAAAAACTCCAAGCCTACTCTCATTGTTCCAATATGCATTCTTGTACTTTAGATGATTAATTTGTCATGTTAAACGTTTCTAATATTTTCCATTAGAGACTGGTTTCATATGCCTTTTCCCTTTACGATACATAATACACCTGAAGATCAGGAATACATTCAGTTATAATCATGTTGGTACTTTATCAAATCAGATAAATCACAATGGTGATATTACCTCAAAAGAACCCTGTTGGGAGATCAAAGGAAAGGGCTTTCTGGGCAGGGATGTCGTGTTCTCCTTGCGAACGCCACTGGAGGTTAAATCTGGGGAACAGGTACACATGAACCTCCAATATTTAGTTATATAAATGCCCTCAAGAGGTATATTCATAACCAGCAGTTTTAATGATCTCAAGTGAGTAAGCTAAGATATGTGCAACTTATAAAAGAAATATACTTTGACAGGTATATATTCAGTATGACCTAGATAAGAGTAATGCTGAATTGGCACTTGACTATGGGATCACCGAATTAAACTCGTCAAGGGACTCATACACTCTGACGCTGGAGATCTCTGAATCTGATCCATTCTATGGAGACAAGCTTGACATTGCAGAGTTAAATGGAATGGGGGAGACCGCATACTTTGATGTTGTGCTTGGAGAATCTCTTCCTCCTCAAATGATTCCTTACCTGCGCTTACTTTGTCTTGGGGGAACAGATGCATTTCTATTAGAAGCGCTCTTTAGAAATAAAGTTTGGGACCACCTTGAACTTCCTGTGAGTCGTGATAACGAGGAATCAATATGCCAAGTCATCCAAAATGCCTGCAAATCTGCCCTTGCTGCCTATCACACCACAATAGAAGAGGTGAGCCTACTAAAAGAATGTTATTTGCTTTATCTCATTTGTTGGTTACCTCCTAATTTGTCTAATGAAACATGCATAAAATATTCAGGATGAAGAACTACTGGAAAGAGAAGATTTGCAATCAAGACATCAAATCGCCATTGATGTGAGGACTGGTGAAAAGAAAGTACTACAACAAATCAATGATATCTTTAAGGAGAGGGAGCAAGAATTAGATGACCTTGAGTATTACCAGGAAAGGAGGCTCAAGGATCTTGGTTTTCTTGGCGACAATGGTGAAATTATCTTCTGGGAGTCCTAGTGGAAGTTTTTGTAACATGCAATTTTGCAATAATAGACTAATGAAAAAGAGATTGATTACACATAGTTAACAAGACCGGTTAAAAACCAATGTAGAATCAGAAATAAAAATCATCATCAACATTCAAATTTGGAAGGAAGACAAGAACATCAATCATAATTCTATCAGGTGCATAACTTGATTAATAATAGCATAAATACAAAGAAAACATCTTCACATCTTGCTTGTGGTAACAAATTACTATCAGCAACAAAGCTGTACAATCATCTGTGACTAAGCTGATATGGATCATAAGGTCCATCATAATCCTAGTGCAGCATGTGCTGCATACGCATCAACATCTCTCCTCTGAGCTCGGCTACCTCAGAGCACAAGCAAAATGATATATCGACCAGCACAAAAGTGGTTTAGCGTGCTGGCTCACATTTCTGCCATTTGCTACAGCTGGGCTTCAAATCTCATGCTTTGTTCATTACAATCAACTTCTTCTTTTAGATAAAGAAGGCTTCAGCAGCTCCTGACAATGAGCATATCACCAACACATTAAATACGGGACGGGACTGCCCTTATTTTCATTTGCACAGCTGATGATCCAAAATGATGCTCTTGCCAGGCAATTAATATCTTGTTGCTTGAACCTACATCTGCATTGAGAAGCAGGTTCATTTTATCTAAGAATTTCTTCTTTCAAACTCATATACGAAGGGCTATTGAGATGGCGAGCCTTCAATATTGTCCCGACGACTGGTTCGTCATTGTAATGCCTTAACAAGTCAGAAGTCACCAGGTTCAGAATCTGTGAACTGGGCTTGTGTGGAACTGCTCTCAACTCCGAGTCCTGAATCAAGTCAGATGAGCGAACACTCATGTTTCAGTTTTGAGACCATTTGATGAATCCATTGACCAAATCTCAGGGCAGACCATGTCATATCTCATGGGCTTAACACCGATCTTGACCATATCAGCATAGAGCATCATGGCATTCAAGACATAGCCAAGCATGCACTGTCCCCGAATCAGTAGTGAGTAAGTGAAGCTATCAGGCACCATACCAGATTCTCTCATGCAAGAGAAGAACTTACCAGCTTCATGGTATTGACCATCTATATAGAGACCATATATCAAGGTCATATATGTCACACTGTTTGGGATTGAATGGCCTTCCTCAGTTGTAGAATGGGAAAAACAGGACCGGATGTCACTATGCTTTTTCTGCCCTGAATAGTTCAGGACCATAGTGACTGCATCTTGAACTCTATTCTCTCTGCACAGACCATCGACAAGAACCGATACTGTGATTGAATTGGGAGAAATGCCTTTCTCTGCCATCTCCTTCTGTAGCCTAAAAGCCGCATCGATGTCACCATCCTTGGCATGGCCATGAATCAGAGCCGTATATGTCAAAACATTAGGTTCAACCCCTTTAGCTATCATCTCTGTGTATATAGCCATTGCTATCTCCATCTTTCCTTTCTTTGAATGCCCATCTATCAAGGAGGTGTATGTCACCACATTGGGCTCAATTCCATCCTCGCTCATTTTTGTGCATGTTGTCAGGGCTTCCGCTAGATTTCCATCCTTGGAGTACTCATCGATTAGTGCGTTGTACGCAGCAGCATTGAGGTTAATTCCAGATTTCTGCATTAATTCAAGAAACCTGGCCGCTACCTGCACTTGACCTCCATCACAGAGGCCTCTTACAATTATGCTGTAGGTGAATTCATCTGGGCACAGCCCTAGACGGGTCATGTCCTGATAAGCTCTTAATGCTTCTTGCGCATCACCAGATTTGAAAGATCCATCAATCAAACTGTTGTACACAGACACAGTGGGAGCAACGCCATACCTGTGCATGTCAAGAAAAGTATTTTTCACATCACTTATTCTCTGCGCCTGGAAGAAGCCATCAATTAGCGTTGTAAAGATCACAGCATTGGGAACAAGACCACTCTTCAGCAATTCCTGGTATAACGTAAGTGCCCGCTTGACACCATCTATCTTGCAGTGGCTGCTCATCAGTGCATTGTATGTGTAGTGGTTAGGTTGCATCCCTGTTTCTTTCATGGTAAAGAACAGCCGCTCAGCCTCGCCGATGCAGCCCTCTTCACAAAGTACACAAATCATCGTCGAGTAGGTGACCACGTTTGGGTCAATCCGTCTTGCCGCCATCTGATCCCAGACCTCCCAGGCCTTCTTCACAGTACCTTCGTGCCGGCAAGCATTGATGAGCGTGTTGTACGTCACCACGCTTGGCACCAGTCCCCGGCTCAGCATTTCATCGAACAGCTTCCAGACGCGGTCGAACTTGTGGGCTTTCACAAGCACGTCGAGGATGGCGTTGCAGGCTGGCAACGCCGGAAGCATCGTCAGGCGGTGGAAGACAGACAGCGCCTCGTCGTGGAGCGCCATCTGGGAGAGAGCAATGACGAGTACGCCGAGCGCGGGGGACGGGGAGTTGGAGGTGGACGCGAGCGCCGCGAAGGCGGCAGCGCCGGGGCGCGCGCTGGGGGAGGAAGCCTGGACGAGGGATTTCGTCAAACGGATGGCGTGCGGGAAGTTCTTGGCCGCGGCTGAGCCGTGGACGGCGAAGGCGAGCTGGGCGGCGCGGTCGCTCGAGGAAGTCGGGGTGGCAACGGCCGCGGCGGAGGCGGATAGGAGGCGGTGGCGCGGAGCGAGGGGCCGGCGGCGAGAGGAGAGGAGGAGGCGGAGTGATGGCGAGAGCGGCATGGGGTTGGCATTCGGGGCGCGACAAATCTGAACTATTTGAGTGAGGAATTTATTTTCCTCTGCTTGAGTTTGTCTCCATAGGAGCGCTGTTGATGCAGTCTGAGCAAGCAGCTGTGAGTGTGCATAACTCAGTTAATAAGTGTTCTGATCTATTTAGAGCATCTCCACCCTCCTACCCAGGAGGCCGATCCGGACGCCGAATTTTGGTCCGGACGTCGAAAATCGACTCAGTCGCATATCCAAGGACCTGTTTTTATCCGGATTTCGGCATGTTTTGGTCCGGCCTACCCAGGCCGTATCCAGGATCCCGGGTACGCCCTAGGAACGCCGGACTCAGCAAAAACGGGCGTGGGCCAGCTCTGTCGGCGAGAGAAGGCACCACTCCCGCAAATTCGCCGAGCTCCCCGCCCTTTTCTTCCCCCTCCCGCCTTTCTTCCCCATTCCCCCACCCTCGAAGCTCCGCTGATCACCGCGCCCGATATGCCGCCCAAGAGTTTCGTCCAACCCAGATCGATCCTCGGCGAGGGTCCGGCAGAGAAGAAGGCGAGGAAGCCGAGAGCACCGCCGACCAAGCCGGAGGGCATGTCCTCGGCGGAGTGGGAGAAGAGGGAGCACAACAGGCAGATCTCGTCGGCCGAGCGGAAGGACAGGAAGGAGAGCGCGAAGCTCCGGCGGCAGCAAGCGGAGGAGGAGAAGGCGATGGTGAAGGCGGCGGCCGAAGAATAGGCGATGGTGAAGGCGAAGCAGGCTGCGGTGACGCGTTCGGCGTTGATGGTCGCGTCTCCACCACACCGGGGAGCCAAGAAGCGTCGCTTCGCACGGCTTCTGCCGATCTCTCCGACCAACTTCAGGAGAGCTGTGTGGTCGCTTTCAGAGGTACTCCCCATCGCCGGAGTTCGACGGCGGCTTCAACCCGAACGTGCTCTTCCCCTGCCCGGCGTCGCGCCATCCTTCGCTGTTCGGCGTGGACATCAACATCCCCTACTTGACCTCTCCGGCGACGCAGCCACGCTCTGCGCGCCAGCGCCTTCGGTGGAAGCGCGGCAACCTTCGGCGCAGCGGCATAACTGTTCGGCGAGAATCTTTGGGCGCACTTCCAGCTGGCATGACGGCCGAGGCCTACATGGAGGACCTGATCGCAACAGGCTCGGCCTCCAACCACCCCTCCTTCTTCACGGAAGAGCAGACCCGGGCCAACGCCGAGCGCGGCATTGAGTCCCAGGACCTCGTCGATGTCGATGCCGAGGAGACCCAGGCCGAGCAGACACAGCCAGAGGACGCGGATATTGAGGCGAAAGGCAAGAAGGGGAAGAAGACGGCGGACGCTCGACTCAAATGGACCGTGGCCGAGGACACCTGCCTCGCCGAAGCATGGAAGACGGTGAGCATGGATCCGATAACGGGTGCGAACCAAAATTCCGACAATTATTGGCGGCGCGTGAAGGCAGCATTCGACGAGCGAAGCATGTGCGACCCAAAGTATCGCAAGATCCACATGGAGCGAGGGGAGAAGGCAATAACGAACCACTGGGCAATCATTAAAACTGCGTGCAGCAAGTGGCACAACTGCGTGGAAGAAGTCGACCGCACACAAGCTAGTGGGGAGAACATGGACAACAAGGTACTCGCGAACATTAACTTTGTCGTGCACTCTCTTGACAAACTCGCGAACATGGACAACTTGACACACTTCCATTTTGTAATTGCGTCGTGCACTTCTTCTGTTTCGAGAGGACATGAAGATGGAGTTCAAGTTCCATCATGTCTTCGAGAAAATCGAGCATTGCGAGAAGTGGCAGGACACTCGCCTGAGTCTCTCCAAAAGCAAGGACGGCGTCTACAACCCCGAGGCCCCGGCTGCTGCTTCCAGCGAAGGAAGACCTGAGCTCGGCCAGAAGAAGGCGAAGATGCTCAAGGCCGCCTGAAAGGACTATATCTTCCCATGATGTTTTTGTTGGAGATATGCCCTAGAGGCAATAATAAATGTAGTTATTATTATATCTTTGTGTTTACGATAAATGCTTACATTCATGCTATAATAGTATTAACAAGGAAACATTAATACTTGTGTGATTTGTAAACTTAATTTGAAGTCCCTAGTAAAGCCTCTTTATAATACTAGCTTGTTGGTTAATAAATGATTGTGGTTTCCCTATCATGAACATTGAGATGTTATTAACAACAAGATCATATCGTTAGGAGAATGATATGGTGGACATACTCCTATAGATAAGCGTAGCATAAAGATCAAGTCATTTTAATAGTTCAATTGCTATATGCTTTCTGATACATAGTAACCTAATTACTTCGACCATGAGATCATGTCTATCACCTTCACCGGATGGATGCTTTGATGACATCAAACACCACACCGTAACTGGGTGGCTATAAAGGTGGCATTGAGTGTTCGGAAAGTATTGGTTGAGACACATGGATCAAGAGTGGGATTTGTCCATCCATATGACGGATAGATATACTCTGGGCCCTCTCGGTGGAATGTCATCCAATTAGCTTGCAAGCATGTGACTGGCTCACAAGGGATCACATATCACGGGAACGAGAAAAGAGTACTTATCAGTAACGAGGTTGAACTAGGTATGCAGAGATACCGACGATCATAACCTCGGATAAGTAAACTATCGTGAGACAAAGGGAAATTGGTATCGTATGTAAGTGGTTCATTCGATCGCAAAGTAATCGTAGAAATATGTGGGAGCCATATGAATTTCTAGATTCCTCTATTGGTTATTGTTCGGAGAAGTGTCTCGATCATGTCCGCATAATTCACGAACCGTAGGGAGACACACTTAAGGGTTCGACGTTGTTTGAGTAGTTATGGAATGATGAGTAAGAGACCGAATGTTGTTCGGAGTCTCTGATGGGATCCGGGATATCACAAGGAGATCCGGAATGGTCCGGAGAATAAGATTCATATAAGGAAAGTCCTATTTCAGAGTTGGAGAATGGTTCCGGTGTTTTCATCGGGAATGTTCTATAAGGTTCCGGAATGTCCGGCACTCCGAAGGGGAAGGGTACATGAATGTGTCATACCAAGTTGGAATGATTGCATCATGTACTAGGTGTCATCGCTGAACAAAATAAAGGATTTAATCAAATCCTAGTTTGAAAAGTCAAACGCCAATTTGAAAAGTCAAACGGCTATTTTGGGAAGTGGAGGGGAAGGTGGAAACCGAGTTGGGGAGGAGTTCCTCCCCTCCACCGCCGGCCCCCTTGGGAAACCGAGTTTGGGAGGGACTCCCCTCCCCTGGTTGCCCCCTCCACCTATATAAGGAGGGGCAGGGCTGCACCTCCAAGACACAACTCCACCACCCCGCAAACCCTAGCCCTAGCCGCCAGCCCCTCCTGCAGCCGCCGCCGCCTAGCTAACCCTAGCCGCCGGCCAAGCATCCTCCTTGGTGTGTCTAATCCCTAGATCGCCGAGGAGCTCAGTCCACCATACTCGCTCCGGCTTAAGGCGAAGCCCTGCGAGATCTCCCCTCTACTTCCGGTACCACGTCGTTGTGCTGCCGGAATCACGAGGAGAGTGCTACAACCTCCGCTGCCTGCTGGAACAAGGGAGAGGAAGGTCTTCGAAAGTACCGAACGTGTGACCGATCAAGGGCGCTGCCGTAACGCAGCCGGAAGGATCGTCTACGCGATCTTGAGATCGGAAAGAGTACGACTACATCACCCACGAGAATCCGCTCTCGTTAAACACTTTGGAATCTTCGAGGGTGAGTTATTCCATCGACTCGTTGCTACAATCTAGTATATAGATCTTGGCTTGTTTGTTTGTATGCGATAGAAATTTTTTGTTTTCCATGCTACGAAACCCTACAGTGGTATCAGAGCCGTGTCTATATGTAGATCTGTTGCACGAGTAGAACACAATGGACATTATGGGCGTTGATGCTTTTATTGTCGATTGCTTATTGTGTACTTTGCATCTTGCGGGATGTTGGGATGAAGCCCGGCTAACCTTACATGACATCGTTCATGAGACTTGCTCCACGCTTGACATGCAACTTGTATTGCATAAGTGGCTTTATGGTGTCTGCTTTCTCCCAAAGATAGTTAAGATTCAATTTACAACGGGTGATTGTCAATACTAGTATCAATGTTGTGGTTCTTGTTCGTAAGTTAGAACAACACTTATTGAAAGCTCCAAACCACGTAAAACATGCAAAGAAAGTAGAGGCGTCTAACTTTGTTTTGCAGGGGTGTGCTGTGATGTGATATGGCCATGATTGTGATTATATTTGATGTATGCAATGTTCCTTATTGTAAGTTGGCAACCGGCAGGAGCCATATGGTTGTCTTTAATTTTGTTAAGACCCGCGTGTCTATTCAAAGTAGTTGTAATAGTTGAAGCCGGTGGACGACAACCATGGAGAAGCGTCATTGACCTTGATGCAATGCCGGTGATGATGGAGATCATGTTCGTGCTTGAAGATGGAGATCGGAAGCACAAAGAAGAAAGGCCATATCATATCACATATTATGAATTGCATCTGATGTTAATCCTTTATGCATCTTGTATTGCTTAGTTAACAACGGTAGCATTATAAGATGATCCCTCATGCACATGAATTTCAAGTCATAAAGTGTTCACCCTTAGTTAGCACTGTTGCTAAAGCTTGTTGTTTCGAAGCACCACGTGATGATCGGGTGTGTTACATTCTGCAAGTGTATACAACGTGAGCAAGACAGATTTGCTCATGCGGAAACTAAGGTTTGATCTTGACGAGCCTAGCATGTACAGACATGGTCTCGGAACACGGATCACCGAAAGGTAAAGCATGAATCATATAGTAGATATGATGAACATGTCGATTGTTCGCCATTGAAACTATATCAACTCTCGTGATGATCGGTGTTGATGTGGTGGATTTGGTTCGTGTGATCACTAAAACAATGTGAGGGATATTGTTTTGAGTGGGAGTTCACCTAGATTAATTTAACTATTAATTAGAACTCGATTTGTCATAAACTTAGTCTAAACTATTGCAAATATGTTGTAGATCAATGGCGGCCCCTACTATCAATTTTAATGCGTTCCTAGAGAAAGAAAAGTTGAAAAACAATGGAAGCAACTTCGCGGATTGGTTCCAATTTGAGGATTGTCCTCACATTGGTAATTTGACCTATGTCTTTGGATGCACATTGGTGACCCAATTGCAGCCATCGCTACCGATGAAGTAAAGAATGTTTACCTCGCTCGAAGACTCAAGATCTACAGTTCAATGTGCTATCTTGTATGGTTTAGAATCGGAGCTTCAGAAAAGGTTTGAGAATTCAGACCCACATGATATTGTCCGTGATCTCAAATTGATCTTTGAGACTCACGTGGCGATTGAGAGCTATGAGGCTTCTGAAAAGTTCTTTAACTGCAAGATGGAAGAGGGCAGCTCCGTCAGTGAGCATGTGCTTAAGATGTCTGGGCATGCAAACAAACTTCAAAGCTTGGGTATAGTGATTCCTAATGCTTTGGGGATTTATCGTGTCCTCCAATCACTACCACCAAGTTACAAGAACTTTGTGATGAACTACAATATGCAAAACATGAACAAGCAGTTGCTAGAACTATTTGCTATGTTAAAATCTGCAGAAGTGGAGATCAAGAAAGAGCACCAAGTGTTGATGGTCAATAAGACCACCAAATTCAAGAAAGGCAAGTCTAAGCAAAAGGGACACTTCAAGAAGGGTGGTAAGAAAGTTACCGCGCCGACGAAGAAGACCAAGGCTGGACCTAAGCCTGATTCTGAGTGCTTTTACTACAAGGGAGAAGGTCACTGGAAGCGGAATTGCCCAAAGTACTTGGCGGATTTGAAGAACGACAACATCAAGAAGAAAGGTATATCCGATATACATGTTATTGATGTGTATCTCACTAGTACTCGTAGTAGTGCTCGGTATTTGATAATCGGTTCGGTTGCTCATATTTGTAACTCAAAGCAAATGCAGAATAAACGGAAGCTAGTGAAGAATGAGGTGACGATGCGCTGGGAAGCGGATCAAAGGTTGATGTGATCGCGGTGACGCTACCCCTTCATCTACCATCGGGATTAGTTTTATACTTAAATAATTGTTATTTGGTGCCTGCGTTAAGCATGAACATTATATCGGGATCTTGTTTATTGCGAGACGATTACTTGTTTAAGTCCGAGAATAATGGTTGTTCGATTTATATGAGTAATATGTTTTATGCACATGTACCTTTGATAGATGGTCTATTCTTATTGAATCTCGATAGTGGAAATACACATATTAATAACATTGAGGCTAAACGTTTGAAATCGAGCAATAACTCGACCTATATGTGGCAATCGCTGCCTTGGTCACATTGGAGTGAAGCGCATGAAGAAACTCCATTCCGATGGACTTCTTGAATCACTTGATTTTGAATCACTTGAAAGATGCGAAGCATGTCTGATGGAAAAAATGACCAAGACTCCATTTTCTGGCATGATGGAGCGAGCTACGGACTTATTGGAAATCATACATACCGATGTGTATGGTCCAATGAGTGTAGCATCGCGTGGTGGTTATCGTTATGTTCTTACCTTCACGGATGACTTGAGTAGATATGGGTATATCTATTTCATGAAACATAAGTCCGAAACTTTTGAGAAGTTTAAGGAATTTCAAAGTGAGGTAGAGAATCAACGTAACAAGAAGATTAAATTTCTACGTTCTGATCATGGAGGTGAATATCTAAGTTACGAGTTTGGCGAGCATTTGAAGAAATGCGGAATACTTTCATAATTGACACCGGGAACACCACAGCGTAATGGTGTGTCCGAACGTCAGAATCGAACTCTTAGATATGGTTCGTTCTATGATGTCACTTACAGATTTACCGCTATCATTTTGGGGTTATGCATTAGAAACAGCCGCATTCACTTTAAATAGGGCACCATCTAAATCCGTTGAAACGACACCGTATGAATTATGGTTTGGGAAGAAACCTAAATTGTCGTTCCTTAAAGTTTGGGGTTGCGAAGCCTATGTAAAGAAGTTACAACCGGACAAGCTTGAACCCAAAGCGGAAAAATGCGTCTTCATAGGATACCTGAAGGAAACTATTGGGTATACCTTCTATCATAGATCCGAAGGCAAAATCTTTGTTGCTAAGAATGGATCCTTTCTAGAGAAAGAATTTCTCTCGAAAGAAGTGACTAGAAGGAAAGTAGAACTCGACGAGGTTATTGAACCTTCTCTCAAACTTGCGAGTAGTGCAGCACCGAAAGAAGTTCCTGTGGTGCCTACACCAATAAGAGAGGAAGCTAATGATGATGATCATGAAACTTCGGTTGAAGTTGCTACAGAGCCTCGCAGGTCAACGAGAACTCGTACCACTCCTGATTGGTATGATCCCGTTATGAGTGTCATGTTGGTGGATAACACCGATGACCCTGCGACATATGAGGAAGCGATGATGAGCCCAGATTCCAATAAATGGCAAGAAGCCATGAAATCCAAGATTGGATCCATGTACGAAAACCAAGTATGGACTTACCAGATGGCCGGAAGGCTGTCGAGAACAAATGGATTTTCAAGAAGAAAACAGATGCTGATGGTAATGTTACTGTCTATAAAGCTCGACTTGTCGCAAAAGGGTTTCGACAAATTCAAGGAGTTGACTACGATGAGACTTTCTCACCAGTAGCGAAGCTAAAGTCTGTGAGGATTATGTTAGCAATCGTTGCATATTACGATTATGAGATATGGCAGATGGATGTCAAAACAGCATTCCTCAATGGAGACATTGATGAAGAGTTGTATATGATGCAACCCAAAGGTTTTGTCGATCCTAAAGATGCTAACAAGGTATGCAAACTTCAACGGTCCATCTATGGATTGAAGCAAGCATCCCGAAGTTGGAATCAACGTTTTGATAAGGTGATCAAAAGTTTTGGTTTTATACAAACTTATGGAGAAGCTTGTATTTACAAGAAAGTGAGTGGGAGCTCTGTAGCATTCTTAATACTATATGTGGATGACATATTGTTGATTGGGAATGATGTAGACCTTCTTAATAGTGTCAAGGAATATTTGAATAATAGTTTTTCAATGAAGGATCTTGGCGAAGCAGCTTACATATTAGGCATAAAGATTTATAGAGATAGATCAAGGCACCTAATATCATTGTCACAAAGTACATATTTGGACAAAGTTCTAAAGAGGTTTGGAATGGAAGATAGCAAGAAAGGGTTCTTGCCTATGTTGCCCAATACGACCTTGAGTAAAACTCAAAGTCCGACAACGCGTAAGATAGAGAAAGGATGAGTAAAACTCCCTATGCCTCAGCCATAGGATCTCTAATGTATGCCATGCTATGTACTAGACCCGACATTGCATATGCTGTTAGTTTAACTAGCAGATATCAAAGTGATCCAGGAGTGGATCATTGGACAACGGTCAAAAACATCGTTAAGTACTTAAGAAGAACTGAGGATATGGTTCTTTCTTATGGAGGTGATGAACAGCTCGTTGTTAATGGTTACACCGATGCTAGTTGGAACACCGATCCGGATGATTCTAAATCACAACTGGATAATGATTTACTTTGAATGGTGAAGCGAATGGAGGAGTGCAAAGCAAAGCGTTGTGGCGAGATCTTCAACTGAATCGGAATACATGGCTGCTTCGGAGGCTTCACAAGAAGCGATATGGATGAAAGAGTTCATTACAGAGCTGGGTGTGGTTCCTAGTGCGCTGGACCCAATGTCTATCTACTGTGATAACATGGGCGCCATAGCCAATGCGCAAGAACCAAGGTCACACAAGAAGCTGAAGCACATCAAGCTACGTTTTCACGCTATTCGAGAACATGTCCAAGATGGGGACATAAAGATTTGCAAAGTACACACAGATCTGAATGTGGCGGATCTGTTGACTAAACCTCTCCCAAGGGAAAAACATGACCAGCACCAAACTGCCATGGGTGTTCGATATATTACCATGTAATCTAGATTAGATGACTCTAGTGCAAGTGGGAGACTGTTGGAGATATGCCCTAGAGGCAATAATAAATGTAGTTATTATTATATCTTTATGTTTATGATAAATGCTTACATTCATGCTATAGTAGTATTAACAAGGAAACATTAATACTTGTGTGATTTGTAAACTTAATTTGAAGTCCCTAGTAAATCCTCTTTATAATACTAGCTTGTTGGTTAATAAATGATTGTGGTTTCCCTATCATGAACATTGAGATGTTATTAACAACAAGATCATATCGTTAGGAGAATGATATGGTGGATATACTCCTATAGATAAGCATAGCATAAATATCAAGTCATTTTAATAGTTCAATTGCTATATGCTTTCTGATACATAGTAACCTAATTCCTTCGACCATGAGATCATGCCTATCACCTTCACCGGATGGATGCTTTGATGACATCAAACACCACACTGTAACTGGGTGGCTATAAAGGTGGCATTGAGTGTTCGGAAAGTATTGGTTGAGACACATGGATCAAGAGTGGGATTTGTCCATCCATATGACGGAGAGATATACTCTGGGCCCTCTCGGTGGAATGTCATCCAATTAGCTTGCAAGCATGTGACTGGCTCACAAGGGATCACATATCACGGGAATGAGAAAAGAGTACTTATCAGTAACGAGGTTGAACTAGGTATGCAGAGATACCGACGATCATAACCTCGGATAAGTAAACTATCGTGAGAAAAATGGAAATTGGTATCGTATGTAAGTGGTTCATTCGATCGCAAAGTAATCGTAGAAATATGTGGGAGCCATATGAATTTCTAGATTCCTCTATTGGTTATTGTTCGGAGAAGTGTCTCGATCATGTCCGCATAATTCACGAACCGTAGGGAGACACACTTAAGGGTTCGACGTTGTTTGAGTAGTTATGGAATGATGAGTAAGAGACGGAATGTTGTTCGGAGTCTCTGATGGGATCCGGGATATCACGAGGAGATCCAGAATGGTCCGGAGAATAAGACTCATATAAGGAAAGTCCTATTTCGGAGTTGGAGAATGGTTCCGCTGTTTTCATCGGAAATGTTCTATAAGGTTCCGGAATGTCCGGCACTCCGAAGGGGAAGGGTACATGAATGTGTCATACCAAGTTGGAATGATTGCATCATGTACTAGGTGTCATCGCTAAACAAAATAAAGGATTTAATCAAATCCTAGTTTGAAAAGTCAAACGCCAATTTGAAAAGTCAAACGGCTATTTTGGGAAGTGGAGGGGAAGGTGGAAACCGAGTTGGGGAGGAGTTCCTCCCCTCCACCGCCGGCCCCCTTGGGAAACTGAGTTGGGGAGGGACTCCTCCTGGGCGTGCCCCTCCACCTATATAAGGAGGAGGCACGCCTCCAAGACACAACTCCACCACATGAACCTAGCCCCTAGCCGCGGCCTCCTCACAGCCGCCGCCCTAGGGCAAGTCGCCGCCGCCTAACTAACCCTAGCCACCAGCCAAGCATCCTCCTTGGTGTGTCTAATCCCTAGATTGCCGAGGAGCTCTCTCATAGTCCACCATACTCGCTCTGGCTTAAGGCAAAGCCTCATGAGATCTCCCTCTACTTCCTACCACTGTTGTCTTTAGGAATCGCGAGGAGAGTGCTACAACCTCCGCTGCCTGCTGGAACAAGGAGAGGAAGGTCTTCTTCAGTATCGAACGTGTGACCGATCGGGAGCGCTTAGGAACGCATGGAAGGATCGCTCACGCGATCTTGAGATCGGAAAGAGTACGACTACATCAGCCACGAGAATCCGCTCTTGTTAAACACTTTGGAATCTTCGAGGGTGAGTTATTCCATCGACTCGTTGCTACAATCTAGTAGATAGATCTTGGCTTGTTTGTTTGTATGCGATAGAATTTTTTTGTTTTCCATGCTACGAAACCCTACAGTTTTTGGTGTTAATGATAATCCCAACTATGTTTTTTAATTGTGCGCTTGAGTTTCAGGGGAAACGTTGTTGATGTCTCCTTCTATAGTGGTGGATGCTCTCTTGGGATCTCATGAAGACAGTGGCCTTTTAGTCTTCTCCTAGTTTCTCTCCGGTTGTTGTTTTTAGGCCACCGTACTATTAAGAGGGGGTCCATTTTGGAAGTCTGTGGGAAATCACTTGTTCTTGCACAAACCTATATGCACCGCCACAGCCATCCCATTATCCCGTGAGAGAGCGTTTTCCTGTTCTGTTGGAGCCTTTTGTGTCTCACCGGAACTTCCCGCCTAGACCGGAAGTTCCGGCCTAGACCGGAAGTTCCGCTCAGATTCTTTTCTGCGGGCTGTTTTACACTTTGTTCCGACGCTAGTTCCGCCCCAAGTTCTGATGGTGAATCAGTAACCTTCTGTATGAAGTGTTCTATTTGCCGGAACTTGGGCCGGAACTTGCATCGGAACTTGTCCTGCCAAAAGATCCTGAGTGGAACTTCCGGCCAAACTCGGTTCGCGACCCAGAAGTTCCGCCCCTTGTTCCGCTCCAAGTTCCGGTGGCGCCTCAGTAACCTTCTGTTTTGAAGCGTTCTATTTGCCGGAACTTGGTCGGAACTAGCATCAGAAGTTCACCGGAACTTCCGGTCTGCTTTACCGACCGAACTTCGATTGCGCTCGGCAAGGCGTCAGCCCGATGACCGTTGGAGCCAGGCTGGGCAGAACTGCCGGACTCTCACCGGAACTTCCGGTGAGGTCGCGAGGTGCTGTAACGGTTCAGTGCGAGGGGGCCTATTTAAGGCACCCCTCTTCTTCCTCCCATTCTCTCTCGAATTTTTCTCTCTCCTCCATTAATGCTTGAGCTTCACCTCACTAGATCTCTCTCTCTAGCCACTCAAATGACTTGATCTTTTGAGAGGTGAGGGAGGTGACCTAGATCTACACTTCCACCAAAGAATATTTGATTTCCCCACCCATCCTTTGTGGATCTTGTTGCTCTTGGGTTTCTTGGAACCCTAGACGGTGTAGGGCATCCTCGGAGCTAAGGCTTGCGTTGTAAAGCTTCGAGGTGTCGTTGAGGGCCTCCAATTGAGTTGTGGAGCCTCCCCCTCAACATTGGTGTAAAGGTTTCGGTTGGCGCCTTCAAGGTCACCGGTTAGTGGATTGTCAGGCCTCCTTTGTGGGGGAGCTCAATGGTGAAGAAGGTGAGGCCTTTTGTCACATCCCAAATTTTAGATTTGGTTCTGCATATCATTCATTTCATTGCATCATGGTCTTCCATACAAAACTTCGGTTTGAAAAGTTTCCGGCGGAACGATAATTGCAAACCCTACTTTGATTTGCTATAATGCTCCTACAAGAGGGTATGCTAGGTTTGTATTTCCACCTCCCTTTGGAAGCTAGTGGTGTTGATACAAAGGATCCTATGATGACCCTCTTGATTTTACAAAATTTTAGAGACAAATTTCGTCCGATTCGAAGTTCGTATGAGAAAGTTACGGGGAAAACTCTAAAGAGAAATTAGAAAAAAAATAAAAGAACAAAAAAAAGAGCGCCTTGCAAATTTCTCCAGGCTGCAGCTGCCACCCAGCACACCTGGCCTGCCTTAGACCACAACCGCCATGCGGATAGTACCCTTACGCCGCCATGCCTGGCCACCGATAGATGGGGCCCACCTGTCGGCGCCGACTTTGCCGCCGCCGCCGCGCCCGACACGGACTCCAACAACCGCCACCGTCTCCGCCTCGGGCCCGCGTGGACCCCACTTAACCCGCGCCGCCCCCGCCTCTCTCTCCCCATCGCGTCCCGCACCCTCGCGAGTCGCCGCCGCCCGATTCCGCCGCCCGGTGAGTCCGCCGCCGCGCCTTCCTCTCTCTCTCCCCGCGACCCCGCCGCCCCGCGACCTCGCCACGGCCCCGACCGCCGCCCCCTTTTTCCCGCAGATCACCGCCGCCGTCTCCACACCGCCACCGGCCGACGCCGCTGCGTCCCGCCTCCGCCGCCGCCAGAGCGCGAGATCAGCTGTCGCCACGGCTCCGCCTCGCCGTCGCCGACCCAGACGCCGCGCGCCACCGCCGGAGACCACGCCGCCTCCCGGGTCCGCCACGCCACTTTCCTGGCCGTTGGATCTTCGATCCACGGCTTAGATCGGCCGGAGACCGCGCGGTTGACTGGTCAACAGCCAGTCAACCCGCGCTGAGTCAGTAGGGAATATTCCCAGAATATTCCCTTTTGATTTAAATCGATTTAGAAATTGCAGAAATTTGTAGAATCTTGTAAATTGCATAGAAAATAATCTACTGGGTCAAAAATTGCAAATAAAATATGTGTAGATTCAGTAAGTCGTGTAGAATCTTGCTGTACCATTGTTTCACACTTTTGCAGCAAGATTTTGTCCAGATTAATTAAAAGAGTTAATGCCCTTTTGGAGTATTTAATTCGTAGAAAAAGATCTGTAACTCCAAAAATTGCAAATAATATGTCCCTGAATTCAGTAGAACAAGGGGAATCTCAAAGTGAATTAAAAGGATAGGCTTATAGTAAAAACTTTTGCAGAAACTATTTAGTGGCCTTCTGCAGTATTTTAATTACTCAGGGAGTTTTATAATTCCTTTTTGAGTAATTCCAATTGGTACTGTTCCTAAATAGCAATGCCTATACAGTAGAATTTTCCCAAGATTTTACAAACAATATGCTATCGGTAGTGAATTATTTGGGTTCTAGCTCTAGTTTTGAGCATTATAATTTGCATAATGGTTTTCCTTGCGCTAAAATTATTTTCCATGCATGCATTCATGCATCATATTTGTTTGCATATGCTTGTGGATGGTTTGTTTATGAATGCAATTGTATCGTATAGATTGTGACGAGTGCAACGCTTGCTCATGTGTGGATTGTTCTTCCGACCGCTACAACCAAGGCAATTAGATGTTACTTTGTTCATGATATTGTCCTACTATTTTCAATGCATTGTCGTGTATTTAGTAGATGCATGTGTAGGATGATACTATCGCTATGCTATGTCCTATTATGTGGTAGGGCCTTCCTTGTAGATGAACCACCGTTGGTAGATGTGCTTAGCCATGCTATGATGAACGAGGGCTGGGTTACATCACTGAAAGTTGTTTCTAAAAGTGTTGGTTTGCGAAAAACTAAAAACAACTTAATCAATGAATCTCCTGGGTGTGATGGGATAGATAAATTTTGGTGGTTTTATTGCGGAAAGGCACCCAGGTATCAAGAGAAAATGATTGGCTTCTTTATTCTTTAGCTTACGTGTACAACCATGTGCCAATAATGGAATGGGCGGTTGGTTGGACTTAGTAGCTTGCGGTAACTCGAACCCGCGTATCTAGAGATGTAGAATTTTGGTAGGTTGGACCGGTGCGTGTCGGGATTGGGGAGCTACTTCCCGAACAGTCTCTTCTTGGACTTCTCCCTATCATCACCCAAAATGAGAGTGATGGTACGAGCTGGGTTGGCCAAGTCACATGGGTAAAGTGTACTAACCCCTGCAGGGTGTATAATCTAATCGGTTAGCCGTGTCCCCGGTTATGGACATCTGAGTTGCTTGATATTGATTCCATGAAATGTTTTTCGCTCATTCTAATTTCTTAATTGTTTTAACATTGTTGGGTTAACTTAATTGGGATCTTTTCAAAGAAAATCAAAAACTGTTTATGAAAGTAGGACAAAGGCATTTGCAAATGCAAGCTAGCCACAGCTCCACTTGCCAAATATGCATGTAGATGTTAGCACTATTGTCTCCTTTACTAGCTCTACTTGCCATACATTCCAGGTATTGACCCTTCGGGGCTGCTACGTTTCATGTTGCAGGATATTCCGATTCTGAGTAATCGATATAGGCCACGGTACTCCACTCGGCACTTGTTCACTTGTGGGCAATTTAAAGAATGGAGGATTTACTTTATTTATGTTGCTACCTGAATAATTTGAGCTAGCCTTGAGCTAAGCTTTTATTGTAATAATGGTACTCTGGATCTTCGTTATTCATGATACACGGATATTTTGCTATGTTATTCATCTTATTCTATTGTGGGCCAATGAACCGATCCAGGGATTGGCATGTCACATAGAAGCCACGGTCTTTTCAAAACCGCGGTGTTACAAGATGGTATCAGAGCCCGTGTGTCGACTGTAGGATCGTGACCTAGGATTGGATTAGGAAGCCATAGAATTATTAAAGCTTATATTAACTCTGTCTTTCATCTTATGCCTTTCACTCTCGTAAAATTCTTACCATATGCTATTCTCACACTTTCCTCTTTTAAATTGATAGATGGGAGAAGTCAGGACTGAGTATGCAACCATGGAGTCACCAAGGCCCTTTGCAAGACAGTTAGCATAGCTCTCGCAGTCATTGGGATTGCCACTGCCCATGTTCAAGGGAAGAAGGCTGTACACCTATGGATATGGTGAGGATGCATGGGAGATCACTACCTTCATCTTCAGGGATGCCGATTTGCCAAACCCTGTGCATCTGATCTACACCAAGACATACTGCAACTGGGGACTTGGAATCAACTTGGCCATACATGAAGCCCTGTCTCGCCAGTGCCATCATGTCCGACACCTACTGCCAGCAGACTCACCCTATCGTGACTATGGGAGGCGTGATGAAGATGGGCACATGGTGGTTACCCCATGACAGAACAACATGCCGCCTGGAGGCACATAGAGGACATGGAAAGGGAGAATGGAGCTCTAGCTGAGAAAGTGATGATGATAAAGGAGATTGCAGATTTTGCCAGCAATGGTATGGTGGTCCAAGGACAGGAGATTGACACGTTGCATGAAGCTGTGGGAGTTCTGGAGAATGCCCTGATAGGCAAGGATGCAACCATAGCTCATCTTCATGGAACTATGCAGGAAAACACCCAGAACATACAATAGTTGCAAGGGACCGTCCAGGAAAGGGATCAAACTATTGAAGCTATGGCAGCCCAGATTGCCGCTCTCCAAGCACAGCTGAATCCACCCTCTAATGATGACAATGGAGATGGTGGCAACAATGATGATGATGAAGACTGTGGGAACGACGATGATGATGAGGACGAGGATGATGATGATGATGGAGACGATGATGGTGGAGGAGATGAAGCTATTGCAGTTGTAGCTGAAAGTGAAGAAGAAGAGGAGGATCCAGAAGAGGTGGAGTTTGAGATTTCAAGTGATGACTCAGGAGAGGTGTACACTCCGCCGCCATGGTTGAACCGTGGACAGAAGCGCCAACGCATGAGTGCAAGGACCTACCACAACCTCTTCAAGAAGTAGATAGAAGTCCATCAGTTAGTCCTCGTTAGGAAAAATCGTTAGGATTAGTCTCGATCGATGTAAAACTTAATTACTGTTAGCTTAAGAGTGTTTAGTTGCTTATTTGTGTACTCCAGTATCCCAGAAATTATTTGTGCGAATTTATGAAAGAGTTATGGCAAGTTTGGTTAATATCTGTGTTATTTTCATTGTAGTTTTCATTGATACAGCAGATCAGTATGATTTTTCATATTTTTCTGGTATCTGGGAAAAATCTGAAAAAATAGGGCTGGTGCGAAACTCTCTGTACTGTATGTGCAAAAATCAGCTAAAATTCCTGACGAGTCTAAGTCAGGTAGCAAAATTCGTGAACACTGCTGGACTGTTCTGGTAGATTGCTGCTTTTGCTGCTTTGTTGATCAACTGTTTAGTTAACCATTGCCAACTCTTGTAAAACTATTTTAGTAGGTATATACTGCTAGGATAACCCCTGGGATGTTGCTGGATCACTTGTTTGTTGATGTGTTGCTTGCTTGAGATTGTCTGCTATTGTTTGTTGTTGTTTGATCATAATGCATGGGTAGAATCCTATTATCGTAGTTGATTCTTTCTAAGCTTACCTGTGCTGAACCGCAGATACCTCCCCGCCGTCAACCCACTGAGTTGGAGCAGCTCATGGAAGCTCAGGCACAGCTGACCCAAGTTATGACCCAGTTCATGGAAGCTCAGAACAACAACAACAACAACAACAACAACAATGGGAACAACCATCCTCAAGGAGATGCTCTCACCAGATTTCTGAGGCTAAGGCCAGCTAAGTTCTCTACTGCAATGGAACCAATGGTTGCTCTCGACTGGTTGAGTTCAGTCAACAAGGATCTAGTAACTGTTGGATGCACTGATGCTGAGAAGGTGAGGTTTGCCGCTCACCTACTGGAGGGACCAGCCGCTTCTTGGTGGGACACTTTTCAGATCACCCACCCGCTGGACACTGTGACTTGGGCAATGTTTGAGGAAGGTTTCAAGACCAACCACGTGTCTTCAGGAGTTCGAGCTCAAGAGGAAGGAGTTTCGCAACTTGCGCCAAACCAACCGCACCGTGGTGAGTACATTGAGGAGTTCAACAACCTGTCTGTTATGCACCCGAGGATGTTGACACCGATGCAAAAGGAGGAGAGATTCTGGATGGCCTCGGGACGAGCTTTCTGCAGCTCTCGGTGGTTTATTGCCCCACTTTCCAGGAGCTTATGGACAAGGCCAGGATCTTGGAAGGGAAGCACAAGCAGGTGGAGAACCGCAAGAGAAAGAGCAGAAATCACCACTCTCGTTCCCACCACAAGTCTCGCACTTCTTATGATGGATACTCCAAGCATGGAGGGAGTGACCATGGGCACCATGGGAGCCATGACCGCCACCACCGTGGAGGCGATGGACATCGCCATGACAACCACAAGAGCGGCCACCACAGCCACAAGGGAGGACACTCTCACCATTCTGGAGGACACGGTGGACATGACCGCAACCGTGATCGCAGCTTTGTGAAGAAGGATATGAGTGAGGTGACATGCTTCAAGTGTGGCCAGAAGGGACATTATGCTGACAACTGCCCGGAGAGGAAGGGACTGAAGCCAACCAACAACCAGAAGGCCACAGTGAACCACATGAATGTGGAGGAAATCCCAGATGAGCCTGACCTTATGATTGGTAAGTTCCCAATCAACACTCACCCTGCTCTTATATTTTTCGATACTGGTGCATCGCATTCATTCATATGAAGAGAATTTGTGGATAAGTATAAGCTACCTACTGAGTCTATGAAAGAGTCTATTAGAGTGAGTTCACCTGGAGGGGATATGATAGCTAGCGCGGGATGCCGCGACTTAACTGTGAGGATTGGAACACACAATTTCATTGCACATCTGGTAGTGTTGGAATCACAAGGGTTAGATGTTATTCTGGGTATGGATTGGATGTCTATGCATGAGGGACACATAGATTGTGCATAGCGAGCTATTTCACTCAAAACCCCGGATGGTAAGAGAATTAGGTTCAAGTCGGCTGTGCGACCGGGAAGGTGTAAGCTGAATTCTCTTAAGGGGGTTAGCATGGATACTGTGCCTGTGATTAAGGATTACCCTGACGTGTTTCCGGAAGAGTTGCCAGGAATGCCACCTGACAGGGAAGTGGAGTTTCTCATCGACCTCATGCCGGGAACAGGACCTATAGCAAAGAGACCATATACGATGGATGTGGATGAGATGAAGGAATTGAAGAAGAAGCTGAAAGAGCAGTTGGACAAGGGATTCATTCAGCCTAGTTCGTCGTCATGGGGTGCACCTGTTCTGTTTGTGAAGAAGAAAGACAGCAGCAAGAGATTAGTGGTGGACTATCGCTCGCTGAATGAAGTAACCATCAAGAACAAATACCCCCTGCCGAACATAAATGATTTGTTTGATCAACTGGAAGGAGCGAAGGTGTTAAGCAAGCTTTATATGCGATCAGGCTACTTACAATTGAAGATCCGGGAGGAGGACATACCAAAACCGCTTTCACCACTAGGTATGGCTTATATGAGTATACTGATTATGTCTTTTGACTAACAAATGCCCCGCATATTTCATGACCATGATGAACAAGGTATTTATGGAGTACTTGGACAAGTTCGTGGTGGTGTTTATTGACGACATCTTGATATATTCCAAGGATGATTTGAGCATGAGAAACATCTGCGATCGATTATGGAGAAGCCGAGGGAACACAAGCGTATGCCAAGTTCAGCAAGTGTGGATTCGGCTTAACATCGTTGATTTCTTGGACACGTGGTGTCGGAGAGGGAGTCATTGATCCAAGCAAAGTGATCGCAGGATCGAGGGAAGCGCCCAAGAATGCGGGAGAGATACGAAGCTTTTTGGGACTTGCTGATATTACAGGAGGTTCATTGAAAACTTCTCCAAGATTGCTAAGCCGATGACAGAACTTCTGAAGAAGGAGAGGAAGTTTGAATGGACGGATGTGTGTGAAGCCAGCTTTCAGGAACTGAAGCATCGACTAGTGACCGCGCCTGTTCTGTGTTTACCAGATCTTCAGAAGGATTTCCAAGTGTACTGCGATGCTTCTCGACAGGGACTTGACAGTGTGCTGATGCAAGATGGGAGAGTGCTGTCATATGCCTCGCGGCAACTTAAACACCATGAGAGGAATTATCCCACACACGACTTGGAACTAGCATCAGTGGTTCATGCGCTCAAGGTATGGAGGCACTACTTGATGGGGAAACACTGTGATGTGTACACCGACCACAAGAGCCTGAAGTACATATTTACACAGAAGGAACTGAATATGAGGCAAAGGAGATGGTTGGAACTTATCAAGGACTATGATATGAATCTGCAATACCACACAGGAAAGGCCAATGTAGTAGCAGATGCTCTGAGCCGGAAGGTTTATGCCAATGGATTGACAATTGGGGAATTGCCTGAGGAATTGTGCAAGCAATTCAAGGACCTTAGACTGGAAGTAGTGTCTGAAGGATACTTGGCAGCAATGGAAGTCCAACCGACGCTACAGGACAGGCTCAGGAAGGCTCAGGTAGGAGACAAGGAAATAGAAGAGATAAAAGAAAAGATGAAGGAAAATCATGAAAAGGATATTCGCGAGGATGAGCATGGTACCTTATGGTATGGAGATCGTTTGTGTGTGCCCAGCGACCCGGAGATAAGGGAGTTGATTCTGCAGGAGGCTCATAACTCGCCATACTCTATACATCCGGGCAACACAAAGATGTATATGGATTTGAAGAGCAGATTTTGGTGGAACAACATGAAGGGAGACATCGCCAAGCATATTGCCCTATGTGATGTGTGTAGCCGAGTGAAGGCGGAACACTAGAAGCCAGCAGGACTGCTACAGCCGTTGCCCGTGCCAGATTGGAAGTGGGATAGAGTGGGAATGGATTTTATCACAGGATTGCCCAGGACCAGGTCAGGATATGACTCCATTTGGGTAGTGGTCGACCATTTGACCAAGGTAGCCCACTTTATACCGGTGAAGACGACCTACACGAGTGCAAAGTTGGCCAAGATCTACATGGACAAAATTGTGTGCCTACATGGAGTTCCCAAGAGCATCAGACGATAGAGGCACCCAATTTACCTCACACTTCGGCGCCAAATGCACGAGTCACTTGGGACTAGATTGAGTTTAGACATGCTTCACCCATGATCGATGGATGCACGAGAGGGTGAATCAGATTTTGGAAGACATGCTGAGAGCTTGCACTTTGGCTCATGGTTCTAGTTGGGATGAGAATTTGTCGTATGCTGAGTTTTCCTACAACAACAGCTACCAAACCAGCATCAAGACGTCACCGTTTGATGTACTGTATGGGAAACGGTGCCGAACACCATTGCTATGGGGTGGAGTAGGAGAACGTCAGTTGTTTGGACCTGATTTGATCAAGGACGTTGAGGAGAAGGTCGCCTTGATTAGGGACAGGCTGAAGGTAGCACAATCAAGGCAGAAGAGCTACGCTGACGCCAAGCGCAAGGAAGTGGTGTATGAGATAGGTGATAGAGCATACCTCAGAATGTCGCCACTTCGTGGAATCAAGAGATTTGGAATTAAGGGTAAGCTGGCACCTCGGTTTATTGGACTGTATCGGGTCTTAGCACGCAAAGGAGAAGTTGCTTATCAGTTGGAGTTGCCAGAGGATCTGTCCGCTGTTCACAATGTGTTCCACGTGTCCCAGCTGAAGAAGTGCCATCCGGAGATGGTGGATACACCACTGAGAGACACTGTGCCACTAGAGGAGGTTCGGCTTGAGAATGACTTGACCTATGAGGAGAAGCCGGTCAAGATTCTAGAGACAGCCGAGAGGATTACCCGTACCAAAACGATCAGGTTTTGCAAGGTGCAGTGGAGCCACCACACCGAAGAGGAAGCCACTTGGGAGCGTGAGGATGACATCCGAGAGGACTACCCGCACCTATTTGCTAGCCGCGCCGAATCTCGGAGACGAGGTTCATCTTAAGGGGGTTAGTCTTGTCACATCCCAAATTTTAGATTTGGTTCTGCATATCATTCATGTCATTGCATCATGGTCTTCCATACAAAACTTCGGTTTGAAAAGTTTCTGGCAAAACGATAATTGCAAACCCTATTTTGATTTGCTATAATGCTCCTATAAGAGGGTATGCTAGGTTTGTATTTCCACCTCCCTTTGGAAGCTAGTGGTGTTGATACAAAGGATCCTAAGATGACCCTCTTGATTTTACAAAATTTTGGAGACAAATTTCGTCCGATTCGGAGTTCGTATGAGGAAGTTACGGGGAAAACTCTAAACAGAAATTAGAAAAAAAATAAAAGAACTAAAAAAAGCAACAAGCCTTGGCCGGCCAGCTGCTTGGCCCAGCCAGCACACCACAAATATACCTTGGCAAGCCTGCGCCACAAGGCGATAGTACCCGCCGCCGCCCGCGTCTGGCCACCGACAGGTGGGGCCTACCTATCAGCGCCGACTTCGCCGCGCCCGACACGGACTCCAACAACCGCCGTCGTCTCCGCCTCGGGCCCGCGTGGACCCCACTTAACCCGTGCCGCCCCCGCCTCTCTCTCCCCATCGCGTCCCGTACCCTCGCGAGCCGCCGCCGCCGCCCGGTGAGTCCGCCGCCGCGCCTTCCTCTCTCTCTCTCCCCGCGACCCCGCCGCATGACCTCGCCACGCCCGCCTCACGCCACTTTTTCCCGCAGATCACCGCCGCCGTCTCCACACCGCAACCGGCCGACGTCGCTCCGGCCCGCCTCCGCCGCCGCCAGGAGCCGCGGGAGACCGCGTCGTCGCCCCCACGGGCTCCGCCTCCTCGTCGCCGACCATATACGTGGCGCCACCACCGCCGGAGACCACGCCGCCGCCACCTCGAGCTCGCCGCCGCCGCCTCCGGTGAGTCCGCCGCCGCCACCCTCCTTGGCCGTTGGATCTTCGATCCACGACTCAGATCGGCCGGAGACCGCGCGGTTGAATGGTCAACAACCAGTCAACCCGCGCTGAGTCAGCAGGGAATATTCCCAGAATATTCCCTTTTGATTTAAATCGATTTAGAAATTGCAGAAATTTGTAGAATCTTGTAAATTGCATAGAAAATAATCTACTAGGCCAAAAATTACAAATAAAATATGTGTAGATTCAGTAAGTCGTGTAGAATCTTGCTGTACCATTGTTTCACACTTTTGCAGCAAGATTTTGTCCAGATTAATTAAAAGAGTTAATGCCCTTTTGGAGTATTTAATTCGTAGAAAAAGATCTGTAACTCCAAAAATTGCAAATAATATGTCCCTGGATTCAGTAGAACAAGGGGAATCTCAAAGTGAATTAAAAGGATAGGCTTATAGTAAAAACTTTTGCAGAAACTATTTAGTGGCCTTCTGCAGTATTTTAATTACTCAGGGAGTTTTATAATTCCTTTTTGAGTAATTCCAATTGGTACTGTTCCTAAATAGCAATGCCTATACAGTAGAATTTTCCCAAGATTTTACAAACAGTATGCTATCGGTAGTGAATTATTTGGGTTCTAGCTCTAGTTTTGAGCATTATAATTTGCATAATGGTTTTCCTTGCGCTAAAATTATTTTCCATGCATGCATTCATGCATCATCTTTGTTTGCATATGCTTGTGAATGGTTTGTTTATGAATGCAATTGTATCGTATAGATTGTGACGAGTGCAACGCTTGCTCATGTGTGGATTGTTCTTCCGACCGCTACAACCAAGGCAAGTAGATGTTACTTTGTTCATGATATTGTCCTACTATTTTCAATGCATTGTCGTGTATTTAGTAGATGCATGTGTAGGATGATACTATCGCTATGTTATGTCCTATTATGTGGTAGGGCCTTCCTTGTAGATGAACCACCGTTGGTAGATGTGCTTAGCCATGCTATGATGAACGAGGGCTGGGTTACATCACTGAAAGTTGTTTCTAAAAGTGTTGGTTTGCGAAAAACTAAAAACAACTTAATCAATGAATCTCCTGGGTGTGATGGGATTGATAAATTTTGGTGGTTTCATTGCGGAAAGGCACCCAGGTATCAAGAGAAAATGATTGGCTTCTTTATTCTGTAGCTTACGTGTACAACCATGTGCCAATAATGGAATGGGCGGTTGGTTGGACTTAGTAGGTTCTTGTAACTCGAACCAGTATCTAGAGATGTAGAATTTTGGTAGGTTGGACGGTGCGTGTCGGGATTGGGGAGCTACTTCCTAACAGTCTCTTCTTGACTTCTCCCTATCATCACCCAAAATGAGAGTGATGGTACGAGCTGGGCTGGCCAAGTCACATGGGTAAAGTGTACTAACCCCTGCAGGGTGTATAATCTAATCGGTTAGCCGTGTCCCCGGTTATGGACATCTGAGTTGCTTGATATTGATTCCATGACATGTTTCTCGCTCATTCTAATTTCTTAATTGTTTTAACATTGTTGGGTTAACTTAATTGGGATCTTTTCAAAGAAAATCAAAAACTGTTTATGAAAGTAGGACAAAGGCATTTGCAAATGCAAGCTAGCCACAGCTCCACTTGCCAAATATGCATGTATATGTTAGCACTATTGTCTCCTTTACTAGCTCTACTTTCCATACATTCCATGTATTGACCCTTCGGGGCTGCTACGTTTCATGTTGCAGGATATTCCGATTCTGAGTAATCGATATAGGCCACGGTACTCCACTCGGCACTTGTTCACTTGTGGGCAATTTGAAGAATGGAGGATTTACTTTATTTATGTTGCGACCTGAATAATTTGAGCTAGCCTTGAGCTAAGCTTTTATTGTAATAATGGTACTCTGGATCTTCGTTATTCATGATACACGGATATTTTGTTATGTTATTCATCTTATTCTATTGTGGGCCAATGAACCGATCCAGGGATTAGCATGTCACATAGAAGCCACGGTCTTTTCAGAACCGCGGTGTTACACCTTTGTGGCGCTCGGGTGACCTTGTGTGGCCCCGACACCTCTCCAACGTAGACGTAGCTCCTTGGGAGTGAACTACGGGAATTACATCTCCGTGTCCCCTCTCCGGTTACTTCGTTCCCCTCCTTTACTCCTTGCTATTTACTGTTTTTGTTGTTGGTGTTTGTTTCCTTGAATTTAGGTTGTTCACTTAGTTGCATCTCTAGATAACTTCCTTTCTTGTTGAGCCTAAAAGTGTGAAACAAATTAAAATTGGGTAGACGCCTATTCACCCCCCTCTAGTCGTATAAAGTCGATACTTTCAATTGGTATCAGAGCCAAGGCTCTTATTTCGGGCTTTACCGCCTAAGAGACTATGGCCGACGAAGGGGGTAGTGAAACCGAAAAATCTAAGAACTTGGCCACTATGGATGACCTCAAGCAATTGGAGTCATCCATGATGTCCAAGTTCGAGGAAATGATGACTCTCTTGCAGTCTCTCAAGCCAAACCCCATGGTTGCTATTGACACACCCCAACCCAACGAGGTTCCTCCCACCGTTACGGTGTCCGCCCCCGGGGTAACTCCCGCGGCTGCCACCACTCACTTGGGACTTGGTTTTGTTGCTCAAACCTCTACCAAGGTTCCAAGTGAGAACATCGAGGAGCCCGAGAACCCAACTTCCAAAGAGGAAAATGGAGGAAAGGACTACTCAGCGGTACCCCCACCGCCGAAGTACACTCCGGATCCACCCATCCCCATGCCACACATTATACCTCAAGGAGCACCACCCATGCTAGATACTTCTAATTTCGCCAATTGGCAATATCTAATGCGCTCACATATTTCCAGCTCGTCTATTGAGTTAATGAGGATTGTGGAGGATGGATTCTCTCCATATGACCCAAAGAAGTTGACACGAGGTGAAGTGGTGGACAAGCAACTCAATGCCACAGCTTTGGGAATGATTCAAAAGGCCTTGACTCCAAAGGATTTTGCTCAAATTCGCCAATTTGACACCGCCAAGGAAGCTTGGGATCAACTCACCGAGCTCTTTGTTGGGAATGCAAGCATCCAAAGCTCCAAGTTTGATGAGATCAACAACGAGTGCGATGGTTTCGCAATGCAAGATGATGAGACCCCCGAAGACATGTATAGGCGCCTTAAGGTCCTTTGTTCCACTATGAGGGACCTTGGGGCTCACTATGTTGATGACAAGTTTATGAAGAGGAAGTTCATTCAAGCTCTCCTCCCATTTGAAGAACAAAAGCTCAACTCTATCAAGGGAAGAACCAACTTTCACCTAATGACCTCCCAAGAAGTCTTGAGTGAAGTAATTGCCATGACTATTGCCAAGAAGAATGCGGAGTCCGCTCGAGCTAGAGCCATGGGGTCAACCAAAGTGAATATTGCTTTGAAGGCCAAGGCTATTGAAGTTGATGATGATGATACATCAAGTGAGTGGTCTCAGGAGGACCTCAAATGTGCCTTCAACGAACATCTTGATCTCGCTTCAAGGGCCTTTTGGAACAAGTCCGGATTCAAGTCAAGATCAAGGGACAACTCAAGATTCAACTCACCCAACAAGTCTCCCAAGGCAAGGTCGTGCTACAATTGCAACGACAAGAGTCACTTCGTGGCCAAGTGTCCCTTTGAGAACCGTGAAGACAATGGTGGTCGTCTCATTCGCAAGATCAAGTCAAGACCTCCTCATCCCTTGAACAAGAACTACGCCGTCAAGAACGCCACTAACAAGGAACGAGCAATTGTGGTCCATGAAGAATATCTTTCGGGCACGGATGAAGATGATGATGATGAAGTTCATGGTGGAGAGATTGTGGGAGTTGCTGCTATTGCCACTACCTCAACTCCACGTCTATCCCTCTTCAACTCGCCAAATGAAAATGTCATCTTCTCCAACCAAAAGTGCTTCATGGCCAAGGCCACTGAGGTAACACCGAAACCCACTCCTCAACCTATCTCTAGTGAGCCTTCCTTGCTTGATCTTGTTGGTCTAGAGGTGAAGAAAGAGATGATTGACATGTGTGAATTTGTTGCTACCTTAGATGAAGAAACTAAAAACTACTTTGAGTCCTTACTTGCACAACTTGACAATGCTAGAGATGCCTTAGATGAAAAGGAAGAACTTCTTGACTTGCTAAGTAAAAATGAAAGAGATGCCGCCGATGAAATTGCCTCTCTCACTCAAAGTCTTGAGGATGAACAAAATATGAGAATTAATCTTGAAGAAAATGTGTCTAAGCTTGTAGATGATCATAACAACACTTTGTGCTCTAAAATTAAAGAACGTGACCATGCTCTTGCTTTGGTTAAGGTTCTCAAGAAAGAAAATGCTGAGTTTGTGGGTGGTCATGATAGGACTCAAAAGGATCTTGAGAAACTCAAAGAGTAACACAAAGCCTTGGAGAGTAAATTCTCAAATATTTTTGAATCCCATGAACAGCTTCAAACTCAATTAACTTGTGATCTCTCTAAGTCTTCCGCTGTGCAAATTATAGACTTGTCTAGCTATCCTAACCCTTGTTGCAAGCATGAGCATCTCATAGAGGAAGTCAAGGTGTTGAAGGATCAACTTGCCAAGACTAAGAAGAAGAAGAAGAAGAAGAATAAGAAGAAGAAGAAGAACAAGAAGAAAAAGAACAAGGGCATGGCCCAAGGGGTACCAAATGGCCTAACCCTCTTGCAAAGTGACAACTTTGCCGGAAAGAACAACCCCTCTTATATTCTTTGCAAATCTTATGATGGTCATGTATATGCTAGATACGTGGGAACGTCTTACACGCATGATTATCATTGGGCCATTTGGGTGCCAAAGGCTCTTGTCACTAACAAAAGGGGACCCATTGCAAAATGGGTACCTAAAACCAAGGCTTGATTTTCTTGTAGTACTATGCTTCCGGTGGATCAAAATGGGTGCTTGATAGTGGTGCCACGAGTCATATGACCGGAAGCAATTCTATCATGACCGAATTGAGGCCCAATATTGACAACACCATGGTCTCCTACGGTGACAAAACAAGCTCTCATGTTTTGGGTTTTGGCAAAGTGGTGGTAACGCCGGATGTATCCTTGGTTGACGTCATGCTTGTCAAAACTCTTGGTTACAACTTACTCTCAGTTCGTGCTCTTGCTCTTATGGGTCTTTCTTCTTTCTTTAATTCTCATACCGTGGTCCTCATGTGGAGCAAGTCTCTCAAGGTGGCTTTTGTAGGATATGTAGAACATGACTTGTATGTGGTGGACTTTTCAGGGACCACTACTCCTCATGCTCTATGTCTCTATGCTAAAGCTGACAAGGGCTGGTTGTGGCATCGCCGCCTAGCCCATGTTAACATGAGAACTTTGCAAAGACTTCACTCCGAGGGCCACATCCTTGGAATTAACGATGTTTCTTTTGCCAAAGATCGTGTTTGCAGGGCTTGTATTAAAGGGAAGATGCATGAAACTCCTCACAAAGCACTCAATCAGATCACTACCGAGAGGTGTTTGGAGCTCTTGCATATGGATCTCTTTGGTCCTCCCTCTCATGATAGTCTTGGAGGCAAGAAGTATTGCTTGGTTATTGTGGATGATTTCTCAAGATAAACTTGGGTGTTCTTTTTCAAGTACAAGAGTGAGACTCAACAAACCGTCATTGACTTTTCTAATGAGGTTCAACGGAAGCACAATGCAACTATTCTCTCAATTCGAAGTGACAATGGCACCGAGTTCAAAAACTATACCTTGGACGAGTTTCTCAGTGATGAAGGAATCAAGCATCAATACTCCACTCCCTACACCCCTCAACAAAACGGAGTTGCCGAAAGGAAGAATCGCACATTGATGGATGCGGCTCGGTCTATGTAACACCCCCGGTCACTCCGGACCGACGGCTGTCACTTCTGGCAGCTCAATAGGATCTCTAGACTAACCTCACAGACCAACACTAGTCTTTTCTGCGCACTTTGTCCTCACTCATGCGCACCCGGTTACCCACTTCCCGGTCGGTCACCCATCCTAGAATTGCTCTAGGCCAAGCACACTTAACCTTAGAGTTCTTTTCGAATGAGCTTCCGGAAAAGAAGTTGCAACTTGTTGGTATGGGTTTCCTATCAATCCTATTGAGCCATGCGCTAGGGTCTCACATACACCGACCCTTAGAAGATCGACGTCCTCGTCGATCAACCACAAGCCAGGAACATCCCCTCTTGGCACGCCCGTCTAAGGCCCAAAGTGACCCATTGCCATGTCGTGTCCACTCTGGGCCACACGCGCCATGCTACACATGTCCTCCACTGACCCGCACACGACCATGTAACCGCGAGGGTCGGCTCTGATACCACTTGTAACACCCCCGGTCACTCCGGACCGACGGTTGTCACTTCTGGCAGCTCAATAGGATCTCTAGACTAACCTCACAGACCAACACTAGTCTTTTCTGTGCACTTTGTCCTCACTCATGCGCTTTTGCTACCCACTTCCTTCGGTCACCCATCCTAGAATTGCTCTAGGCCAAGCACACTTAACCTTAGAGTTCTTTTCGAATGAGCTTCCGGAAAAGAAGTTGCAACTTGTTGGTATGGGTTTCCTATCAATCCTATTGAGCCATGCGCCAGGGTCTCATAGTCTATGCTAGCTGAGTTCAAGTCTCCATACAACTTTTGGGCCGAGGCCATCTCCATCGCTTGCCATGCAACCAACCGGCTTTATCTCCGCAAGAAAAAGAACAAGACCCCCTATGAACTTCTCACCGGGAAAAAGCCTAATGTTAGCTACTTTCGGGTGTTTGGTTGCAAGTGCTACATTTTCAAGAAAGGAGTTCGTTTGTCCAAGTTTGAATCCAAGGCTCAAGAAGGAATTTTCGTTGGCTACTCAAATCAGTCCCATGCTTATAGAGTCTACAACAAAGCCAATGGAAGAGTTGAAGAAACGAGCAACGTGAAGTTTGATGAAAATCATGAGTCTCTTGTTAGGCAAGATGGTGTTTGTGATCCAAGTGATGAAATTCCTCCCAAGGCCATAAGAAGAATGGGTGTGGGCTTCCACCTCCCCATTGAGGACCCCCTTATGGACGAAGGAGAAGGACCAAGCTCTACTCAAGTGGAGCCCTCACTTTCACAAGATCATCTTGCCCCTCAAGGACCTACTTTCTTGGCACAAGCTCCCTCAAGCTCTTCCGAAGCTTCCCATGCTCATGACTCTCCAAGCTCCAAAGAACAAGCTCTTCATCAACAACATCAACCTCCCCACGATGGGGCTCCTCCTCAAGGCACCTCCCACGGACAAGCTCTTCATCAACCTCCCCAAGATGGGGCTCCTCCTCAAGGTCACGACTCTCCCCAAGGTCAAGCTCGTCGAGATCAAGAGCAAGTCAATGATCCTCAAGGATCCTCTCCAAGTGATGACTCCCCCGAAGTGGAAATTGATGAAGATGACCCTCGTGTTCGTGCTTATAGTCAAGGCGGCGGCTCAATTGGTGGCAATGACCAAGTGGTAGCTCAAGAATCTCGAGTTGAAGCACAAGCCCGCGCTGCTTCATCAAGCCCTCGCCAAGCTTGTTCAAGATGGCCATATCCTTGATAATGTCTATGGAGATTTCAATAAAGGTTCCGCTACTAGGAGGCAACTAGCTTCCTTTAGCTCTCACCATGCATTTATATCTCTTGTGGAACCACAGAAAGTCTTCGAAGCTCTTGAAGATGATGATTGGCTTGATGCTATGAACGAGGAACTTCACAACTTCAAGAGGAACAATGTTTGGACATTGTTTGAGCGGCCCAAAGACTGTTAAAACGTTATTGGAACTAAGTGGATCTTCAAGAACAAGTGCGATGCGAATGGAATTGTCGTGCGCAACAAGGCAAGGTTAGTTGCCCAAGGATACTCACAAGTTGAGGGCATCGACTACGGTGAGACTTACGCCCCCGTTGCTCGCCTTGATTCCATTCGTATGCTTCTTGCCTTTGCTACCCATCATAACTTTAAGTTGCATCAAATGGATGTTAAGAGTGCTTTTCTTAATGGTCCTTTGAAAGAGTTGGTATACGTCAAGCAACCTCCGGGTTTTGAGGATCCACTTTTTCCGAACCATGTCTACAAGCTCAATAAGGCACTCTATGGCCTCAAGCAAGCCCCACGTGTGTGGTATGATTGCCTTAGGGAGCTCTTGTTAGACCGTGGCTTTGAAGTGGGCCTCATTGATCCCACTCATTTTACTAAGAAAGTTGGAGGCCACTTGTTCGTATGCCAAATCTATGTTGATGACATTATCTTTGGGTCTATTAACAAAACTTTTAATGAGGATTTTGCCAAGCTCATGATCGATCGCTTCGAGATGTCCATGATGGGGGAGTTGAAGTTTTTCCTTGGGTTTGAAGTCAAGCAATTGAGGAAAGGGACTTTCATCAACTGTAACACCCTCAGAATCGGCCCTATGCAAGTTTCAGCGCTTCCCGCCAAACCCGCATAGAAATGATTCAAAGGTGCCCACCAGGCACTTGCGTGCGGGTGGAAAACAAAGTAATATCATTACACAATAGTCCTCGATGGAACCCACAAAACATATATATACAATAGCGACTTAAAAAGTCAAGAATACAGATTTACAGTACAAAGATCCAAATCACCTTGAAAACGATACAGCGTCCGAGTACGGACAAGATGCAAATTGAGCTAAGAGCCCTGGAGAATAACCAATGGCGTCCATAACCCTACCAGGCCAAGCCGGAAGGGTAACCCTGCTAACGACGTCGATCTCAAAACCTGCTTAAACAAAAGGGGTGCCGACAAAGGGCAAAGGAAAAGAAGCGGTCAAGATCGAGGCGATTACTGCAGCGAGACTAGAATTCAAGGTCCTCACCTACATAGGTATGGTGGATCAAGCGGCACAAGCATGCACTAACAACCTATAGAGACGATATAACTGGCGGCTATCAGAGAGGGATAAGAAAGACCTATTCGGAACCATCCTGATACTACCACCAAACATACCCATCCTGGTATTTCCCCCTCGAGACCAAACGAGGAAGTCAACTGAGGAACTCACACAGTTGGCAGTTTTATTTATTCAGTTATCGTTGCAGCAATTACTAGTCAAGTATAGATAGTCATCCAGATATAATAAGCAGTGGGCAGTTTTAGTTAACCATTCCGTTGTAGTTGCAACACTTACTAGTCAGATACAATAAGCATGAGATATCCCAAACCCAGCAGTTGTTGGTACTTTTATTTAGCCATTCCGTTGTAGTGAAGCTGATTACTAGTCATATCGGATACAAGTCAAATTATAACAGTAAACTTTAGTTATAGTTGTCTATGATCGAGAACTGTGCTCCAAGTCGTCAATAACCATGACACGGCTTCTCGAAAAGATTTAACCCTGCAGGGGTGCACCAAAGTTTCCACACGCACCTACACCCTTGTTGTCAGATCAGGTAGGTACAAGATCACAAAACATACACCCAACGGTATGTCGACGGGGTTTCAGACACGACGTTTCCCAGACCCAAAGTAAGCACATGGGGGTCACCCCACTAAGCTACCCGCAACGAAGTCGGCCGGCTCCGAGACGGACCCAGAGGTTTGTGACAATGGCTGTAAACGACTGGAAACCCGAAAGTGTGACTGGGCTTGTCGATACCGCGAAAACATTCCACGTTGGTTCCAAAACAGTACAGGCGCTCCATGCGCAATCGTAAATAAGCAGTAAAGCATGGCATAAGTACAAGATAGTAATAAAGCCCCAAACTACTTTGTGGCCCCCGGTACAGTACTTTGAAATCAGGTACTAATCGATGGGGGTGCCCACACACCCCACCTGTGGTTAGCGCGCTCGATCTCGGACAGTGTCAAGAACTTGGGGGTCCTACTCGGTCCCTGGGACACCAGTGAGCGGTTAAAAACCAAATATTGTCTATTACCCACCGGTGCCTCTGCATTATTTACCTACTTCAATTTTAGTTATTAAACAATAGTTAAAGCCATGATCATCTCCAACATAAAGCATATGGCAGCCTGCCAACAACTGTGGTACTGGACGACACGCAACCACACTTGAGCAAGCGACTACGAGGCGCAAGTCCAACTAACTACCAAACAACAGGTAATAGGATGTGTCCAAGGCAATATAAGGCTGCAAGGGATATCACGGACACGAAAACTAGAGCATCGCAACATAGATAGCAATAGATCAACATGAGGAAATAAATACTATAAAAGTAAGATAGGTAGAAAGGGGGAGATGCTCGCCTGAAAACATTGCTGAAGGTTCATCCGAAGATCGGGTCGACACTCGCATCAACTCATCGGCCTAATCCGTGAAGAAGCAAAGCACTAAAAGAAACACCGGATACACTATTTAATACTACAGCAGAAGATCGGGCATGATGCATGTATGATGCATGACATGGCAAAGATGCGATGCAATTGGGCAATATTAAGCGGAACCGGGGTCCCAACAATTACTTGGAAGGTTCATGTTGTTTAGATACCTCGCAATTTAAATATTGTCTTAACAAGTCAAAACATGTCACCGGTTCACTAGATAAATTTAATTGAGGCCAATATAAGACTAAATTCGCCCACATATGGCTTCCATATTTAATTATTAGCTGAATCGGCATAAGGCCCTCAAACCACACTATATATGTATGCAAGCATGGCAATTTAATATGCGACAAGATATATTAAATATTATAGAAAATATGGTTTAAAGACAGGGTCTCACGGGGTCGGTTGAGAGGCATAATCTTCGGAATGACAGCGGAAGTAGGTGTGAGTTGAAGTAGCCGAAGTTGTCAAAGTAGTGGACGTCAGGAAGACAATCTTGAAAAATAGAAGACTTAAGGGGCATGACTGATTTAACACGCCGAATAGAAGAAATTGGACGCCCTAGGTCCCACGGACTATTCGTCGAACACATGGCGGACAAGACACCAACGGACGAAACAATGGCATGTGGAGAAACAAAATGAGCCCGATGGGTAGCAAAGTGAGCCTGAAGTGCATTGCAAACAAACAGGGAACTGACCTGAAAAGACCTAGGCACGCAGCTTCCTGGTCAGATGCTTGAATGCAGGAGATCGATGTGCGCTTGACCGGGGACCCGCAGGGCAAACGAGTCGGAGCTCTGCATGCATAGACAAGTCAGGAGACTCCCAAGAAGCTGGTGTGATGGTCAATGCCAAGGAGGCCGACTACTGCCGCAACTACGGTTGCGGTAGGTGACGATCTGGACGTGAGGTAGCGTGTGGAGCTGTTGTGCTGCTGCTGGAGACAAGGGATAGAGTCAGAACTCGACAGGTTCAGGAGGGGATCAAGGCGGCATACCGCGTTTACTGCTGCTGATTTGAGGCTGGTGGATTTGATCGATGCGAGCGGGTAGTGAGATGACCAAGCAGCGGCGCACACATGGGAGAGCCTTTATCTATCGAGGGGAAGTGGATCTGGCATGATCTGCAACCAACAAAATTCCGAGAAGAATGCCCATGCGGTGCAAGGACCAAGAAAACAAAGGAGCAGCGGCAGTGCATCGATTTGTGTTGATCTGAACCTGCGGGTGTGTGAACCAAGTAGAGGAATATCAATTGGTAGTAGATACATGCACGGCTGGTCCAAGGAGCTTGTCCATGGCAAGAAACCAGGCAGTACATAGCTATCTAAGAGAAAAGAGCTCGCCGGCGGCCGAAGTTGTTTTCTCGAAGAAGATTTAGATCTCGGGAAAAAGAAAAGGGGAACAGTGTGTGGAGATTTAGATCTAGATTTAGACAAATTTGGCAGCTAGGGTTTTGGGAAGGAAGAAGTGGATTGGAGTATTTATCTAGTCCGAAGTAGAATAGATGGAGCTAGTTTTGGGCCAAAATTTTAGACGGGCATTTAGCCTTATTTTATTTTAGTCAAATAAGAAATCCTTTTGCGGTCTTATAACGGACCGAAAATATTATTTTATTTTAATTTAAAAGTAAAAAAAAAGACAGGTTTAATAAAACCACGAGGGTATTTTAGAAAAACAAAAATAGGTTTTTAGCAAAATAATTTGAGGTTAAAATATATAAACAAAATATGCATGATGCACAAGTTTAAACAACAGCGATTTTCTAGTAATGGTTTTACTTGGGGTGCTACATCAACCAAGCCAAGTACATCCAATACATGCTCAAGAAGTTCAAGTTTGATCAAGTCAAAGGTGCCAAGACTCCCATGCCAACTAAGGTTAATCTTGATCTCGATCCCAAGGGTAAGGAGGTGGATCAAAAACTCTATCGATCTATGATTGGTTCTTTGCTCTATCTTTGTGCATCCCGGCCGGATATTATGTTGAGTGTGGGTATGTGTGCAAGATTTCAAGCCGCACCAAAGGAAAGTCACATGGTGGCGGTCAAGAGAATCTTTCGATATTTAGTTCATACCCCAAACTTTGGGTTGTGGTACCCCAAGGGAGCCAGCTTTGATCTCATTGGTTACACGGACTCGGACTGGGCTGGCGACAAAGTGGGAAGAAAGTCAACCTCCAGAGCTTGTCAGTTTCTCGGAAGATCTTTGGTTTGTTGGTCCTCGAAGAAGCAAAACTGTGTGTCTATGTCCACTGCCGAAGCTGAGTACATCTCTGCCACAAGCTGTTGTGCTCAATTGCTATGGATGAAGCAAACCTTGAAGGATCTTGTACTATCTTTTGACAAGGTGCCTCTTCTTTGTGACAATGAGAGTGCAATTGCTATTGCTCACAATCCCGTGCAACACGACCGGACCAAGCACATTGAGATTCGTCATCATTTCATTCGGGACCATGTTGCTAGAGGAGACATTTCTTTGGAGTATGTTCCCACCAAGGCAAATCTTGCGGATCTTTTCACGAAGCCTCTTGATGAAGCAAGGTTCTGGGAGTTAAGGCATGAGCTAAATATCATTGATTCAAGCAATGTTGCTTGAGTACCTTGCACACCTACCCGCGTCTCAATGTGTATCTTTTTTGGATGTAGGCATGGATTTAGGGAGAGTGTAGTTCCTCTTATGAACAAACACTATCCCTATTATGCGCACATTAAAGTTTTCATACTCTATAGTCTCTAAAGGAGACCATTTGAGCTTCATGATGAGTGTTGGTAATGAACCCAAGATATATCTTGGCGGTGTCAAGCCATTTACTCTTATATAAGGTGGCCTCGGCCACCGACCCGTTTTTATTTTTTGTGTCTTTGACCTTTTTGTTTTTCTTGGTTTTTGTTGGCTTTGGTTCTTCACGGTTTGAGTCCTCTATCCTAAGCCTATCCTTACCTCAATCCCTCTCTATTCCCTACACAAGTTCTTCCTTGTTATCTTCCAATCCTGAGATGGTCTTTCTGGCGTCAACGGAACTTTCGGTCCACCGGAACTTCCGGTCCCTGACCGGAACTTCCGGTGGTGCTCCCCGTCCTATATAAGGTGGGCCCTAGGGGAAAACGGGATCTTCTTCCTTTTTCCCCCAAGACCCATCCTCTATTTGGAGCAGCCGCCGGCCAGGACCTCTCCACGAAGGTGCTCCGGCCCCTTCGTCTCCAACCATTCCTCCGCAGATCTTCTCCGTGGGATCCTTCCCCACCTCGATCTCCCACCATGGACTCCGGTATTTGCCCTCAACTCCCTCCATTATTGGAGATCTTGCTCTCACCATGGCTTGAGTTAGGGCACACCTTGTCTAGGCTAGTTCTTTGGCTAGAACTTGTTGGAAGATCTTGGTAGGCCTAGGGTATCATGCTAGAGTAGATTGGTCCAATACATTCTTGAAAATCTTTGCACTTGTGGCTTTTAGATCTATATCTAGTGAACTGCTGTTTGGAATCGTCAGTTCGTGGTCTCACCGGAACTTCCGGTGAGCCACGACCGGAACTTCCGGTGTACTATTTTCACCGGAAGTTCCGGCGATTCAGCGGGAGTTCCGGCAACAATGCAATTTGTTTTCCTGATTGTATTTTTCCAATCTATCTCTTTTGTTTCCTCTTCCGAACTTATGCACTTACCCCACCTTCCCTCCCTACTCTTGTGCTTTCTTCTCAGGGCAAGGAGATACCTGCCAAGGCAAGCGTGCCCGCCGACCATCCTCTGACATTCCTCCTGAGATTGATGAAGAAGATGTTGAGGTTGTGCGTCCGACCACTCAGACTACTCGCCGAGGCTGTGCTGCCACTTGTGGAAGAGGCCTGCTCTTGCTCAGAAGGCCACTGCTGCTAGGCCAGACATGACCAAAGCCAAGATTTCCAAGTGGTATCAGAAAGCTTACTCTGCATTCAGGGCTACGGATCCCTACCTCGTGCCTCGTGATCGTCTTTGCTTGGACCCTCACTTCCACACCTGCCGTCAGGAACAGATATATGAAGAAATTTATGCATCAAAGAAGAAGTTCGTGGTTGCTCCTCAAAAGTACATCAATGTGGCTCGCATGGAAGAGAAGCAAGTTTACTTTGGCGAGGCTCTTGATATTTGCCAGAAGTTTGGGCTGGTTCCCCTCATGGAGCACCGTCAGAACTTTGATGTGAGTGCTATTGCTCAGTTTTACTCAACTCTGTTTATTCACATGCAGTCCTCTACTGAAGGTGTGTTGAAGTGGATAACCAGGGACGTGTTTCTTACCGCCACTTGGTCTGAGTTTGCTGAGCTTCTTGGCTATCCCATTCAGCCTGGCCACGGGGCAAATGGTTGGCGTGTTCATGGTCCTGAAGTTGCTGATCCTGAGGTCCTGGAGCCTCTCTACATTGAAGGGTGGGGAACTGTTGGGTTTGTGAATCATCTGCTGCCAGTTTTTGACATCATGCGCAGGGTGTACTTGAACACCATCTCTCCCAAGGCTGGCAACTTTGATCAGTTTCATGGCTATCAGGTTGACCTCATGCATCAAACTTATCTTCGCCGGGACACAGACATGTCAATGGATATTATGCACTTCATCTACTCAGATATGTGGGCGGCTCTCATTGAAAAGCGCTCCTGCATCTATGCTCCCTACATACAGACTCTCATCAATCACAAGTGGCTTGAGACGACTGGCACCCGCTTTCCTCAAGACAACATCACCATTCATGAGGAGAAGAAGCTACGTGTGATGAAGCACCAAAAGCCTCGTTCTCAAGAAGAAAAAGAAGCTGCACTCAAGGAGGCTCGAGATCTTGCTGGTGGTCCCTCCTCTGCTCCTGGTGGCTCTAGTGCTGGTGGTCCTTCTCTCCAGAGGCAGCCGTCTTGGGCAAAGAAGCTGCTTGGGAAAGTGAAGAAAACTTTCTGCTTTCTGCAGGACCGCGAGTATCAGGCCTATGTTGATCAGCATCACAATGTTCAGCGCCAGAAGTCCATCATGACCGCTCTCAACATTCCTAGCTCACAGGTCACTAGTTTTGTCACTGTTCCCAAGGATGATTGGATTCGTGACAACTGCCACTGGTCCGAGGATGAGTCTGAGGAGGAGGTCACTGGTCCGCCTGAGTGGGGTCCTTGGGTCCCTGAGTCTGCTCCTTCTCCTTCTCGTGGCTGGGACGATTAGCTTGATCTTCTCTTCCTATTTGGTGTCTCGATGCCAAAGGGGGAGAAATATGTCTATTAGGTTGTCTATGGGATTTGCATGGGTTGAGTCGCGAGCCTGTTCTTGCCTTTGATCTTTTCTTGCTCGCGAACTCTCTAGTTTATTTGTGTGCTTGTGGTTTTATGTCCGTGAACTTGTGTGTGCTTGTGGACCATGTGGTATGTTATGTTTGAGACTATGTGGTATCTTTGTGGTATCTTATACAATGCCGTGAGTGTGGTATCTTGTTGTCATCCCATGAGCTCATGCATATGGTGGTGGAGCCTCATTGATCTTATTGTTATTATTACTCCTTTTGTCTCCACCACATTTGGTTGGTTCTGGTATGATCTCTATCCTTTCTTGTACCTTGCACTTGGGCTATCTTTGCAATTGGTAGGGGGAGCCTCCGTGTATGTGTGCCATTCTTGTCCTTAGAGTTCTTCTTATCTACCTTGCACACATACAGGGGGAGCTTGTCCCGTCCATTGCAAAGATTGCTTTGATTCTATGCAAATCTTTGGGATTGTCATCTAACACCAAAAAGGGGGAGATTGAAAGGACTATATCTTCCCATGATGTTTTTGGTGTTAATGATAATCCCAACTGTGTTTTTTAATTGTGCGCTTGAGTTTCAGGGGAAACGTTGTTGATGTCTCCTATAGTGGTGGGTGCTCTCTTAGGATCTCATGAAGACGGTGGCCTTTTAGTCTTCTCCTAGTTTCTCTCCGGTTGTTGTTTTTAGGCCACCGTACTATTAAGAGGGGGTCCATTTTGGAAGGCTGTGGGAAATCACTTGTTCTTGCACAAACCTATATGCACCGCCACAGCCATCCCATTATCCCGTGAGAGAGCGTTTTCCTGTTCTGTTGGAGCCTTTTGTGTCTCACCGGAACTTCCGGCCTAGATCGGAAGTTCCGCTCAGATTCTTTTCTGCGGGCTGTTTTACACTTTGTTCCGACGCTAGTTCCGCCCCAAGTTCCGATGGTGAATCAGTAACCTTCTGTATGGAGTGTTCTATTTGCCGGAACTTGGGCCGGAACTTGCATCGGAACTTGTCTATAAAAGATCTGGCGGAACTTCCGCGACGCCGAACTTCCGCCAGACTCGATTCGCGACCGAAGTTCGCCTTGTTCCGCTCCAAGTTCCGGTGGCGCCTCAGTAACCTTCTGTTTTGAAGCGTTCTATTTGCCGGAACTTGGTCGGAACTAGCATCGGAAGTTCACCGGAACTTCCGGTCTGTTTTGACCGGAACTTCCGGTTGCGCTTCTGGAGCGGGCGTCAACGGTCTGATGACCGTTGGAGCCAGGCTGGGCGGAACTTCCGGCCTCTCACCGGAACTTCCGGTGAGGTCGCGAGGGGTTTTAACGGTTCAGCGCGATGGGGCCTATTTAAGGCACCCCTCTTCTTCCTCCCATTCTCTCTCGAATTTTTCTCTCTCCTCCATTAATGCTTGAGCTTCACCTCACTAGATCTCTCTCTCTAGCCACTCAAATGACTTGATCTTTTGAGAGGTGAGGGAGGTGACCTAGATCTACACTTCCACCAAAGAAGATTTGATTTCCCCCACCCATCCTTTGTGGATCTTGTTGCTCTTGGGTTTCTTGGAACCCTAGACGGTGTAGGGCATCCTCAGAGCTAAGGCTTGCGTTGTAAAGCTTCGAGGTGTCGTTGAGGGCCTCCAATTGAGTTGTGGAGCCTCCCCCTCAACCTTGGTGTAAAGGTTTCGGTTGGCGCCTTCAAGGTCACCGGTTAGTGGATTGTGAGGCCTCCTTTGTGGGGGAGCTCACCGGAGAAGAAGGTGAGGCCTTTGTGGCGCTCGGGTGACCTTGTGTGGCCCCGACACCTCTCCAACGTAGACGTAGCTCCTTGGGAGTGAACTACGGGAATTACATCTCCGTGTCCCCTCTCCGGTTACTTCGTTCCCCTCCTTTACTCTTTGCTATTTACTGTTTTTGTTGTTGGTGTTTGTTTCCTTGCATTTAGGTTGTTCACTTAGTTGCATCTCTAGATAACTTGCTTTCTTGTTGAGCCTAAAAGTGTGAAACAAATTAAAATTGGGTAGACGTCTATTCACCCCCCCTCTAGTCGTATAAAGTCGGTACTTTCACCGCCGGACCTCCCGCCGAGCGTCTCCAGGCTTCGATCGAGAAATGTTTCGCCAACACGAGGGCGCAGGCCGAGAAGAGGGCTGAGAAGAGCGAGGAGCGCTGGAAGAAGCTAATGGAGACACAAGGGGAAAAGGTGGCCCTCATCAAGGACAGCCTCGCCGAGAAGAAAGCCAGCCTCGTCGAGAAGAAGGCCCACTACGCCGCCAAGAAGCGCCACACGGACCTCAAGTTCCTCATGGGCGGCGAGGACACGTCGAAGATGAGATCGCCGGTCAAGGCCTGGTACATGGCGCAACGTCAGGCCATCCTTGAGGGCATGACCACGGCTTCCCCTTCCCCTCCTCTGCGCCGAACATGCCAGCGTCGAACGCTCCCACGCCGAGCTCTGCTTCGACTTCCTCCAACCCGGGGGCCTTCACCGGCGAGATGGACGACAACGCCGCGTCGTCCACGCCGCAAGAGCCCATCCCCATCGACGACGGATCGTCGTTCCCTATTATGTAATAAAAATATGTCGCCGAACATGTAGACGCATCTGTCGAACACCTTGTGGCCGAGCGCTCGCCGGCGGGAACTATGCAGATTCAAAATATATATAGCCGTTTTGTGTCCGCCTGGGTACTTGGCCTGGGTAGCCGAGTGGGAAACTGAGCGTACCCAGACCGAAATCTTAGGCCGTCCGGCCGAAAAAAGGCCGAAAGGTTCGGATTTCGACCTGGTTCCGGCCAACGAGTGGAGATGCTCTTACCGATTTAAACAACGGCTAGCCTAGATGGATCAAGGCGTCATCCAACTGGAAGGAGACACTTACATCATGGGTGGTCATGTTATGGAATTATCTCCTCGATGGCTATTTGCCCATTTTTATCCATGGGAAATCGTAGATGAATATTTTTGCAAAATTTTTACTAGTCTCTTAATAATCATCAACAACACTACAAAGAGACATAGAAGTAATAAAAGTGCAATTAGTCGTTGGACCACCTAGCGACGACTATAAACACTAATGGGAGCCAAAGGCGCTGCCGTCATCGTCCCTCGATCACCGGAGTCGGGCAAAACTTATCGTAGTATTACTTGTTATAGTAGACGGATAAAAAATCATCGTGCTAAGACCCCAAAGAACTAACGCATAAGAGCAACAACTATTACCAATGATAACAACCATAGATCAGAAGAGACCGGTCTAAAACCACACCAACAAACACAAAACCGACTGGATCCCAGAAGATCAGTCGGGCACCTGACTTCATGTGCCCTCCCGAGCGCTAGACGCACCACCGAAGCGAGCATAACGAGATAATCTTATTCTGACTTCAGAAAGTAGCTGTTGCCTCGTCATTATAAAAAAGACACTGAAAACAAACTAAATAAATATTAAAAGCCTTCTCGCCGACAAGAGGCCATGCTCCACCATACCTCCAAGACCCCAAAGCCACCGGACATGGAAGAGAGACTAGCCTAGATGGGTTTTAGAGCCGTCTCACGATCGTGTGTATGTATTTCCTAAACATAAATGAATATGAAGAGTACAAAATGGGAAGGGAAGTGTCTTCGGTTCAGTGCTTCCTTTATTTAAAAAAATCATATTTCAATGTTTCGAAAAATCTGAATATAATTTTGCACGTATCTCACAAGCATGCAAAATCACAACACGGAATTATTTTTATTGTGGGCTACACAAAAATGAAAAATTGATAAATCTTCTTGAAATAGGCTTTCGTCCCGCTATATCAATATAGCAACCACCGATACAACGTCACGATCACAGCTAGGGTAAGCAGCACACTCATGCCTAAAAGAAAGAAATGGAAAGTAAAGAGAAAACAATGCCAAAAACGGGTAGATCGATGAAAACGATGATGACTTGAAACTGTTGTGCCCTCCAGAGAATGTCCACCACGCTCCTAGCACTCTGAATCGCCGCATACCGAACAACACCTTCAACAAGGAATGCGACGACGGCGCTGCTGCTTCCCGACAGATCCTAGGGTTTCCCACGGTACGCGGTGGGAGTGGGGAAGGGGTACACCCGACGTCCTTCAGGAAGGAAGGGTGGCGCCCGCGGGCGTCATTGTGTTGGTGCCAACCACGCCGATAATGATTTCTCCTAGCCCCCCAAGACCCACAACCCGAACAATCCATCGCGCTCCATCAAACATGTCGTCCACCAACATGCACCACCACGATCACGCAAACATCGTCGCTGTCTCAACGTGGCCAACATCGCGAGGCCGATAGGACCAAGAGGAGGAAGACGGGAACGAGGAGCAACAGTACAACACCCATGCGGGAGGGAACAACCTCCACCGCTGATGGCGATAACTAACCGAACGAAATATCCGGAGCAAACCAGGCCGCCTGGTGATCCCAAAAATGGCTCGTGAAGCTCTAGTCATCTCGCTGCAGTAGGCGTGTTGCCGTCGCCACCACCCCAGGCACGAGCTTCTCCTTGGTTCACCAGAGACAACGCAGGCAGACCCAAGCCCACCCAAACCTAGATGGAGCCCAAATGGGCCTCGATCTGGGCCAGGAGGGCTCCACCACGAGCCACCGCGCTGCTTTACAGCAAGGCCACAACAACGCCACCCGAAACCATGCTAAAACCTAAGGATGGCAATTTTATCCATGGATCCAGGTACCCACGGATATCCGACCCGGTGGGCAAGGGCATGGAGTCCTAATTACATCCACGGATTTCATGGGACGGATATCCGCTAATTCATGGGGCAGACATGGGTAGTAATTTCGCTCCACGGATATCCAACGGATACCCGGCTGACACGTGGGACCCACATGTCAGTGATATTTTTTTGGTATGCAATATTTAATAAATAAATGACCCCAAATTTCATGGTCTCGAGCGGGAGACTAATTAGTCCACATCGTAGTCGACTTGCAACAAAAATATCAGAAGCTCTCATGTGCATGCAATCATGGTCTCGAGCGGACATGTTAGGTAATTCATTTATACATTTCCACCTTTGTTTCTAACTTCTCTTGTGAAATATGAAATCTAAGTTGTTCCTATTTTTGGCAATTGCATTAGGTGATATTTATGGTAATCTCCTTGCTGTATAAAATGTTCTTGAAGATGAACAAGAAGAAGTGGTACTATTTATGTAGTTATTTACTTACTTCCATTATTCATTCTTGTGATGTGTAACTTTGATAAGCTTTAGTGTTTCTTCAATTGTAGGATGCCAATGAATACATTGCCATCGAGGAATGGGGATCTAATCATCCAAGTTTCAACTCAACATTTCTACTATGCATTGTTATATCTATTGAATGTATGAGGTGTCGTATTGGAAACTTGTAATAAAAGGCATTCTCTAAGATTGTTATGAGACATCTATGTACTTTGTGATGTTACCGTGTGATATTTTAAGTACTATGTGGTTAAAATATTATTGCTTTGATATTTCTATGTATTATCCATATAATATTTGTTGAAATGCTGCTGAAATATTATCGGAAATTGCTATTATATCGTAGTTATGATGAATGTTATTATGATTATTGTATATAGTGTGTAAATCAATGGATATCCATGGATACTGGATATCCGGCGGGTTTGGATCTGGAGCGACATCCATGCCCATGGATATCTTCGTGGGCGGGCTAGAGTGAGTTTCATGGATTTGGATTCGGATTTGGTTTTGCTATATCCGTCCAAACCCGCTCCATTGCCATCCCTACTAAAACCGCCTTAGCCCAGCCGCACCGTCGCCTGGTCTTGTGACCCCGAGCAGCGCCTCCTACACGCAGTATCTGGAGATGTCCGCCACCGCTGGCTGTGCCATGGCCCCGCAAGGGCAACACCCTGCAACACCGCCGGCTACGGCGGGAGGTGAGGAGGTCAGGGAATGAGGTTGCTGGAGGCGGAAGGCAGGGGCTGCCCGACTGCCTCACGCGGGGGTACGAGAGGGAGTGTTCTCCGTATTCCACTTTTCAAACTGATAAAATCTCGCCCAAAACATCCTCAGCTATTTTTTTAAAATAATACATTTTTTTATTCAATTTCAGAAAAAATATACGGAACGAGGAATTTGCGAAACTAACCGGTCGTCTTTTGACGACCGAAGCCCTTTTTTGTTTGAAAAGACGACTGGCGTCTTCTTTAATTGAAAAGACGACCAGGATCTGGTCTTTATTCCAGAGGATGGCCGGCGCCGTCGTTTTTCGAAAAGACGAACAGGATCTCATCATGCATGGTACGTGTTGTGCTAAAGAAGCTCCTATGCGTCGTCTTTTCAATTAAATAAGCTTTTCAACTAAAAAAGCTCCTAGACATCGTCTTTTCAATTAAAGAAGCTCTTAGTCGTCTTCTCAAATGAAGACCAGGTTCGGTCGTCTTTCGAAAAGACGCCGGCCCTTTAGATTCGCAAATTACTCTATCCGTGTATTATTTATGAAACTGATTAAAAAAAATATTATTAAAAAAATATCCTCAGCCTGCCTTTCAAGACGGTTTAATTTTCAAAATTAATTCAGCACCATTCGCAAGAAACTTCTTCGAAACAAGGGGCTCCCTCCATCTCATCTGGTCATCCACAGTTCTGACACCGAGGAAATGTGGCAATTGCCTCTTGGAGATAGTACCTTCATTCACGTTTTAGGGACCCAATTATCCCACCAAAAACATCAATACGTGTTTTTGCTCCGTGTGAAAAACAAATTTGAACACGTATTCTTTTTCTATTGTGTAATTTTCTTGTGTTCAGAAGTATGTGAATTGGTTGTTACAGTAACTCTCGACACCTGATGTGCTGTGTTCGCAGCCATGGTTCGTGCACATTTCAAGCATCAAGGTAGCAGTACTGCACATTTCTAGCATCAAGGTAGCAGTAGCAGTATTGTGAGTGCATTTGCACCTACCAGCCAAATTGAATATCCTCAGTATACTATATTTAAAAAAGATTTTATGAGTTAAAATGCTACTCCCTTCAATCCATATTAGTTTTAAATTTAAGTCAATTAATACTCCCTTCGACCCATATTAGTTTTAGATTCGCATCTAGACAAATTTGAGTCAACTAATATGGGTCAGAAGTAACAAATTTAGTCGTGGAATCATCTTTCTCCAAACTGCCAACAAAATTACTCTTGGTAGACAAAACTTCAAGGGTTGCCAAACTGGGCTGGAAATGCAAACAGAAAACAATCACCAGTCCAACTCTCTGGTAGTACCAAATTTGTCCAAAGCACAATGGAGAAATTCGAGGTGTTAAATGTCCATCCATAGTGTATTCACATAATTCAGTTCAACTTGCGGCTGCACGACAGCAATGGTCCAAACAAACCGAGCCTACGGTAACATTAACATTGTTCACACAGTTTCAGTGCTAGACTTGCATACATATAACTTATAGCTACAAAGGCAAAGTTCAGATGCAGCACAGAGGCGTCTTTCATGTCAAACAGTCTACCAGCTTTAGCCCCCACCAACTTGACGCTTCCAGGAGTCCTCCACAATGAGCTCATCGACTCCCCAGTCCTCGTAACTATTTCAAAACAAAGTGAATAACAATGAGGCTATATAGTATATGATAGGCACCAGAACAAGTGACGTTTGGGTTTTCCTTCAAGTCTCACCTTCCATCAGGTAAGTACCGCCTAATCGTGAAGGGGATCTTACGTGCTCTCAGTTCTTTCATGGCAATCTGAAAATAAAGACACTAGGATCAGCAGAGCAGCAAATTTTACAACTAGAAATGAGTCTACATTTTCTTGTGAGCAAGAGAAACCATATGGAGAGTATTTCTAATGAATTATTGACAAGTGCGGTCAAGTTTCATTTCATTTTATTCAGAAAAAAAGTTTCATTTGATTTATCCTTTGCTCCTACTAAACATATTTATCATTCACAGTTTAATTGCCCTTAACAAAAACTATTCAGGTTTCTTTTGTTCTCATAAAACAAAACACAAACTGTAAACTAAGGTTCCAGAGAAAGGTAGAACCATAGACAACACACATCCTTTGCTGTACTACAGTATGAATTTCCTTATAAAGCAAATAGCTAGATATAACATTACAAGGAAATTAGATTATTACTCCCTCCGTTTCAAAATATAAGATTGTTTAGCTTTGTGAAAGAAGTGTATCTAGACCCCTTTTAGTGTGTAGGTTCGTGTAGATTCAGAGTGAACCTACACACTAAAAGAGGTCTAGATACACTCCTTTCACAAAACTAAAACATCTTGTATTTTGAAACGGAGGGAGTACATGGAGTGTATGCCTGTACAGTGTAAAATGCCAATGCATATAACTGCACATAAATATATTTCCTTGTCGATGGCACATTTAAGCTTAGAAATAACAAATGAATAATTAGATACAATATTAAAAGCAAGCATTCTGATAATCCAGTAGAACAATAGTATCCATAACTTCATCAGTAACTGGTGGGATCCCTGAACCAGTAGTCTTAAGAGTATAGACTATCACTTGTTCAGCTATCGAACATATGTATATTAACAAATTTATAAATACTTCCAACAATACTGGATATTCATTAGCTCATAGTTGGATATGGCGTGCATTCCTAGATTAAAAGATGGCATGGTCATACACATCCACCATGTCAATCATATAATTGCAGGGGATATGTTTACAGCTGGACATAAAGTAGCTTCAGAAATAAGGATGGCTTTTTAATATGGCATGACGAATTCCATAGTATCAACAAGATCAATCTTTAGTTAGAAAGTAATTCTGTAAATTATTCTATCAGAGGAGAAGTGCAACGCAAGTGATACTAAAATAATGGAACCAAACAATAAAGGCTATTCTTTATCTGGCAGCCTAGATCAAAAGTATATGCAAGTAAAAGGTATATATAACTTTACCTCAAGAGGATCAGTTTCTCCCTCAAGCTCAACCATAACTGGAGCATTCATGCTACAAATACCAAAGGGTCAAAATTACTTGGATGAACGAACTTATTATCTGTAAGGTGTGCTCAGCTAGAAATATACCTTATCTGCAAAGCACGTGTACCGAGGATGCGTGCACGCTCATACTTCGTCATATATTTTGTTGTATGGCGTGGACGCGGAGTCTTTTCCTGTTCCTTTTCTTCACCTTCACCCCCTTCCACATCATCAGGGGCATCCTCATTGTTCTCAGGATCTTCTTCAACCCCTTCCTATTCAAGAGAAGCACGTACATGAGTTAATCTACAAGCTCTTCCACTGAAAAGTAACAGCAGTATTTGAAAATAGCAAAGGATCTGCACCTCAATGTCAGGCTCTGGAGGCTCATCCTCATACCTGCATAAGAAATGAGGAAAGTGTAATTCAATAATTAGTTGAGTTAAATAGTCTATAATATTTTGGTTCGTGCAATTAGACACATAATAATGACACTAGCATCCTAAAACTATATAGACTTGACCGACCACTTAATCAATCTTTAACCACCAAAAATACCAATCAAAGAAATAGCTCAAATTCCTATCCTGATTAGAAGCAAGGCCTTACAGCTCTTGCTAACTTCGATGGAGCTTGTGCAATTGACAAACAATTACGTAAAGAACCAGTGCGAAATCGACGCCAAGAGTCCAAGAGGGCGTACTTTCGAAACCTAACCAACCACACGTGAGCCCCAAATCAATCATCCAGGACCAAAGCCCAGGAGCGCAAACGTTATCAAGAAACCAAGGAAACAGGTTCGTCCAAGCGAAGACGCTGCCTGTCGGAAACCCTAGCCTAGATTCCGGGAATCAAACGAAGCAAGCATGAGAGAGAGAGAGAGAGAGAGAGAGAGAGAGAGAGAGAGAGAGAGAGAGAGAGAGAGGCAAACCCGATGTCAAGGTCATTGTAATCATCGTCCGCCATGGCAGATGCGAGGGAAGGAGAGAGGGCGGGCGGGAGGGGTCAAGCTCTGCTAGCGGGCGGTGGCGACTCACGCGTCTGGCGGAGGGGAAGGTATGGGAGGAGCGACAAGCGTGACGCAGGGAGGCATCTTCTAGTTCTAGGGTTGGGGTCTAGCAGGCCTGCTGGGCCTGGCCTGGCTGGCCCGGCCTCACCACTTTTCTTATTCCCTATGTCGTCAAACAAGTAAGGGCTTATTTGATTTAAAGGAATTATGTAGGATTTTTATAGAATTTGGATCCTTTGGGATTTTTTCTATAACTGTTTTTTGATTCAAATGATTACAATCCTTAAGAAATCCTGCACTCCATTTTGAAGGAAAATTTCCATCCACTCCAACCTCTTTGTACAATTTTTTTGACTTTTCCTGTGCAATCAAACACTACTTGATCCAAAATACTGTAGGTACCTAATCCTATAGTATTCAAATGGGCATGCCACTCCAATCCTATAGTTTTCCTATTCCTGTGTTTTATGAATCCTACGAATCAAATAAGCCCAAGATGTTATCTGTTTGCGTGAATCTAGATAAATACAAAACATTTATTATCGTAGAATTAAGAAAGTACTTTAATTTCTAGAAGCAATTTAAAAAAAACTCCAAGGTTTCTTTTTCTCCTCTAGATATCCTTGGGAAGCAGGGACACCTTCAGGTCATAATAGAATCGAAACTTTCTAGAAGAAGATCACAAGGTAACCCCCTGAAGACAAATCATTCCCCTATTTTTTTCGTCGCCCTTTGATTTTTTGTCATGCAGAAACCCTCCGGCACTTCGATGCAATTGGCAAAAGATAACAATCGCCACTTCGCTAAAACTTTTAACTTTGGTTGTGTTTTATTACCCCCACCTTTGATAAGCATATACTTATTAAAGGTGTTTTTTCATCTATAGTAAAGAAAAGGTCCGTGTCTTGAGCTACTTTTTGATAAATAAAAATATTAAAGAACCGCCGTGCAACTAATCTTGGTCTTATTGTCTTCCTACTTGTACTTAGAAACATCTGTCACTCGGTCTAAACCTCTAAATGTTGTTTCAGTAAGAGTAACAAACTAACAATAGTAGCAGGTGTAGTTTTAGTACCTCACGTTCTCATGGGAACCACTATATTTTCAGGCACTGAGGTAGCACGGACCACATGTCGAGTCATCTTGAAATCGTACATAAATAACTCATAAGGACACATATAACTCATTCTGGTTCAATCAAACAAGCATGAAGACTGATATTGCATAGTTGCACTTACATTTGTGTCGTCTGAAACTTCTAAGACTAAGGCAGGTTCTCTAAGAAGTCGCTTACCTCAACTTTAGGGAAACCGGTTTAAAAAAATTAGAAGGCTTCCAATATGATTAAGGCTAAACTAACTTGGAAGCCTCACAAAATTTTGAAATCGGCTTCCCCAGGAAGCTGGGGGTAGGGCGGCTTCTCCGAAAAGCCGCCAAAAGAACTGGGCCTAAGTGCAAAAGAAATGGCATGTTACCTTTCATGTGCTAGGTCTCTTAATTCTGGATTAATGCATTGTTTAGTGAGTGATAGAAGTTTTTTTTTCACTAAACTTAGAATGCATTAATCCACTATGTCCGGTGATGGTGTGTAGAAATGATGGGCATGTATATATGGATATGGCATATATATCATAATCCATCTAAACTTGCCAAAATAAGTCGTATGGAGTAAAATTCAGAAGGCACCGACAAGTAGCTATCACCTTTAAGTTTTTCGAGCGACAAAAACTTGTTAACAACATATAAATGAGGCTATTTACCGTGCTTCTCAGATAATATAAGGATAGATACCTTGTACTTCCAACACTTCCTATTTTTTATCTTGTTAGTTATTAACAAAAACTAAAACCAACACTTCTAGTTGTCTAGGAGAGAAAAGATAGCATCTAGTGTTACTTAAGTACCGGTCATAGGACAACTTGCCAACATGGTCAGACAATTAACCATCTGAATTTTAGAGCCAAAACAAAGAAATGCGACACTAAATCATAACAAATGTCCTCTCAACTGCCCCAAAACATAGTAGCATCATTAACCTTTGTTTGAAGAATTAAGTGCATGGATTGCAAGAAAATTGAAGGAAGGAGATACATGCTATTATTCAAGGGAAAATGGATCCGATAGAAATAATATTCAGCAAGCATCAAAACATGCCACTGAATCCATTGGGTATAAATATTCACCTGTGCGTAGAAAAACACACCCATCAGTTCCGTGTTCTTCGAGAGGTAATTTCATGATATGCTAGTTTGCAACATCTAAAATAATCGGTACTATTAAACTCTAATCTCGTGTGGCACCAACATTTTGTCAGTAGTATCCTCTTACTTCTGGATGGTTGTGTTAAAATCCAGTTGGGAGTTCATCCACTTGATCAATGTTACTGATTTTATTTAAGTCAGCTATAGATTTCTAGGGTTCCTAATTGTTTCTTCTGTTCTAGGATAACCACATTGATGCTTTACAATCAAGTTTTTTCTATTAGACTTGAAAGTTGTATTGGTCATCAGAGTAAAACTATGGTCTACATCTAAGTAAAAGATGTTGGATAGGTTAATTTGAATACGTGATAACCTCCCCACAAGGAAACAAAATGATCCAACTGAACTCCGTAGCCAAATTAATAGCAACAATGTATATATGCCTTTCGTTGATAATATTATCATTAGATCAAGAACATACTTACTTATGTCAACCATAAAGTAAAACATTATTTCTCACTCTTCAGATTATGAAAGGAGGTAATGTCCGCTAAAGCAATTGGTAAATAAAAGAAGTATTAAAGGAAAAAAAGAAGGATCACTGCAGTTGTGCCTTGGTGCCTCATTAGCATGTACAACGAAGAAGGATTTATTGCCCACATACCTTTATGTCGAAATCCATTGGCGTGCTCGCCCACACCGTTGTTGAGGCAGACTAGACACTCAGCAAGATTACAACAAAATTATTTATAAAATGTTAAATACACCGGCACATAGGAGTTAGCTACTCTTGAACTAGGAACATTTAGAATTGAAGATTATAATCCGGAATGAATTAAACGACTGTGTAAGGAACGCCAGATAATTCCGATGATGCACGTGAAGACATGTAAATACATAATTTAGTGAATTGATAAGTTTCTATTGGAAGTTCAAAACTTTGGTGATCCAAAATTTAATACTTAATACAGAGTGCCTTCTTTGCCACAAACAAAAATGAACCGTAGAATGTTGCTCAACGTATCTGGGGAATAGGAAGACACAAGACCACATCTATGCTTGCAAGTATTGGGGATATGCTATATGGGTATCCTCATAGCATGTCTCTTATTTGGATAAGCCGGGTGGTCCACAGTTGGTAGCAAGTCCCATGGCCTGCTGGGCGGCCCAGTTAGATGGATCCAGAAGGGAGGCCCATGCCGGATAAAGGAAGGCTATAGAGGAGTCACCGACGTATCCGGAGCCTTGGAGTGCAAAACACGTTAGTCTGATTGTATACTGTGTAGGACCCTGTAACCTGTCCGGCTAGGACTTTCCCTATAATCCTAGGACCTAACGACTATATAAGCCGGGCCTATGGGAGCCTTTAGGGCAAGACACAACTCATACTCGCGCACAGCGAACCAATCCTTGTAACTTGACGTATTGCCATTATAATGATTTATAGCAGGAGTAGGATTTCGCCACCGTCAGGATCTCGAACCTAGGTAGCTGTTACCGCACCGCCAACCTTCCGCCTTACCCCACGTCTCTAAACACGCACTGTGAGGACCCCTCCATGGCGCACTCGTCATCAATACCACGACAGTTGGCGCCCACCGTGGGGCGAGAGGCGCTTCTAGCTCTACAACGGGCGAGGACCAAGATCTTCGCGGGAATCAGCGAAACCGTAGCCATCGGTCGTGTTCTCTTCTCCAGCAACGTTCCGATCGTCCCTCCTGACGAGTTATGGATCCCGGCAAATACGAACCCTACGCGATGCTCGATCGTCCCCACCGGAGACATCCACCTATTCATCGGCGAAATTGACTTGGGCACTAGTTCCTTGGAAGTCGGAGGAGCATCAAGACCCGCACGGACTGCCTACGGGCAGGATACGTTCGCGGAAGGATCGATGTCGGATCTCTCCTCGGATTTTCCCGGCAATGATCGGAAAAATCCAAGTGACATGGTTATACCCTACGGGTACACGACCTTAGCATACCTGGTCCAGCCCAAGGAAGGCCCTGTAGGGGTTCGTAGCATGGAAAACAAAACTTTTCTACCGCATACAAACAAACAAGCCAAGATCTATCTACTAGATTGTAGCAACGAGTCGATAGAATAACTCACCCTCGAAGATTCCAAAGTGTTTAACGAGAGCGGATTCTCGTGGGTGAAGTAGTCGTACTCTTGCCGATCTCAAGATCGTGTAGACGATCCTTTCGGCCTTATGCTCGCTTCCGCAGTTGGTCACACGTTCGGTACTCGACGAAGACCTTCCTCTCCCTTGTTCCAGCAGGAAGCGGAGGTTGTAGCACTCTCCTCGCGATTCCGGCACCACAACGGCGTGGTACCGGAAGTAGAGGGGAGATCTTGCAGGGCTTCGCCTTAAGCCGGAACGAGTATGGTGGACTATGAGAGAGATCCTCGGCGATCTAGGGTTTAGACGCACCAAGGAGGAGGGTATAGGGCCGGCGGCTAGGGCTTGGAGCAGCCCAAGTCGGCTGCTAGGGTTTCCCTAGGCGGCGGCGACAGCAGGAGGTGGCGGCTGGGAGCTAGGGTTTGCGGGGTGCGTGGTGTAGGTCTTGGAGGGGCAGCCCTGCCCCTCCTTATATAGGTGGAGGGGCCGCGCCAGGGGAGGGGAGTCCCTCCCCAACTCCGATCCCAAGTGGGCCGGCGGTGGAGGGAGGGAACTCCTCCCCAAGTAGGTTTCCTACTTTCCCTCCACCTCACAAAATAGCCGTTTGACTTTTCAAACTAGGATTTGATTAAACCCTTTATTTTGTTCAGCGATGACACCTAGTACATGATGCAATCATTCCAACTTGATATGACACATTCATGTACCCTTCCCCTCTGGAGTGCCGGACATTCCGGAACCTTCTAGAACATTCTCGATGAAAACACCAGAACCATTCTCCAACCCCGAAACAGGACCTTCCTTATATGAATCTTATTCTCCGGACCATTTCGGATCTCCTCGTGATATCCCAGATCCCATCCGAGACACCGAACAACATTCGGTCTCTTACTCATCATTCCATAACTACTCAAACAACGTCGAATCCTTAAGTGTGTCTCCCTACGGTTCGTGAATTATGCGGACATGATCGAGACACTTCAACAATAACCAATAGAGGAATCGAAATTCATATGGCTACATATTTCTATGATTACTTTGCGATCGAATGAACCACTTACATACGATACCAATTTCCCTTTGTCTCACGATAGTTTACTTATCCGAGGTTATGATCGCTTGGTATCTCTGCATACCTAGTTCAACCTCATCGATAAGTACTCTTTCTCGCTCCTGATATGTGATCCCTTGTGAGCCAGTCACATGCTTGCAAGCTAATTGGATGACATTCCACCGAGAGGGCCCAGAGTTATCTATCCGTCATATGGATGGACAAATCCCACTCTTGATCCATGTGTTTCAACCAATACTTTCCGAACACTCAATGCCACCTTTATAGCCACCCAGTTACGGTGTGGTGTTTGATGTCATCAAAGCATCCTTCCGGTGAAGGTGATATGCATGATCTCATGGTCGAAGGAATTAGGTTACTATGTATCAGAAAGCATATAGCAATTGAACTATTAAAATGACTTGATCTTTATGCTACGCTTATCTATAGGAGTATGTCCACCATATCATTCTCCTAATGATATGATCTTGTTGTTAATAACATCTCAATGTTCATGATAGGGAAACCACAATCATTTATTAACCAACAAGCTAGTATTATAAAGAGGCTTTACTAGGGACTCTTATTTTAGTTTACAAATCACACAAGTATTAATGTTTCCTTGTTAATACTATTATAGCATGAATGTAAACATTTATCATAAACACAAAGATATAATAATAACTACATTTATTATTGCCTCTAGGGAATATCTCCAACAGTCTCCCACTTGTACTAGAGTCATCTAATCTAGATTACATGGTAATATACCGAACACCCATGGCAGTTTGGTGTTGGTCATGTTTTGCCCTCGGGAGAGGTTTAGTCAATGGATCCGCCACATTCAGATCTGTGGGTACTTTGCAAATATTTATGTCCCCATCTTGGACATGTTCTCGAATAGCGTGAAAACGTAGCTTGATGTGCTTCAGCTTCTTGTGTGACCTTGGTTCTTGCGCATTGGCTATGGCGCCCATGTTATCACAGTAGATTGACATTGGGTCCAGCATACTAGGAACCACACCAAGCTCTGTAATGAACTCTTTCATCCATATCGCTTCTTGTGAAGCCTCCGAAGCAGCCATGTATTCCGATTCGCTTGAAGATCTCGCCACAACGCTTTGCTTTGCACCTCTAGCTAATCCGCACCATTCAAAGTAAATACGTATCCAGATTGTGATTTAGAGTCATCGGGATCGGTGTTCCAACTAGCATCGGTGTAACCATTAACAACGAGCTGTTCATCACCTCCATAAGAAAGAACCATATCCTTAGTTCTTCTCAAGTACTTAAGGATGTTTTGATCACGTCAATGATCCACTCGGATCACTTTGATATCCGCTAGTTAAACTAACAGATATGCAATGTCGGGTCTAGTACATAGCATGGCATACATTAGAGATCCTATGGTGAGGCATAGGAGTCTTACTCATCCTTTCTCTATCTTCTGCCGTTGTCGGACTTTGAGTTTTACTCAAGGTCGACAAGCAACATGGGCAAGAACCCTTTCTTGTTATCTTCCATTCCAAACCTCTTTAGAACTTTGTCCAAATATGTACTTTGTGACAATGATATTAGGCGTCTCGATCTATCTCTATAAATCTTTATGCCTAATATGTAAGCTGCTTCGCCAAGATCCTTCATTGAAAAACTATTATTCAAATATTCCTTGACACTATTAAGAAGGTCTACATCATTCCCAATCAACAATATGTCATCTACATATAGTATTAAGAATGCTATAGAGCTCCCACTCACTTTCTTGTAAATACAAGCTTCTCCATAAGTTTGTATAAAACCAAAACTTTTGATTACCTTATCAAAATGTTGATTCCAACTTCGGGATGCTTGCTTCAATCCATAGATGGACCGTTGAAGTTTGCATACCTTGTTAGCATCTTTAGGATCGACAAAACCTTTGGGTTGCATCATATACAACTCTTCATTAATGTCTCCATTGAGGAATGTTGTTTTGACATCCATCTGCCATATCTCATAATCATAATATGCAGCGATTGCAAACATAATCCTCACAGACTTTAGCTTCGCTACTGGTAAGAAGGTCTCATCGTAGTAAACTCCTTGAATTTGTCGAAACCCTTTTGCGACAAGTCGAGCTTTATAGACAGTAACATTACCATTAACATCTGTTTTCTTCTTGAAAATCCATTTGTTCTCGACAGCCTTCCGGCCATCCGGTAAGTCCATCAAAGTCCATACTTGGTTTTCATACATGGATCCAATCTCGGATTTCATGGCTTCTTGCCATTTATTGGAATCTGGGCTCATCATCGCTTCTTCATATGTCGCAGGTTCATCGGTGTTGTCCACCAACATGACAATCATAACGGGATCATACCAATCAGGAGTGGTACGAGTTCTCGTTGACCTGCGAGGCTCTGTAGCAACTACAACCGAAGTTTCATGATCATCATCATTAGCTTCATCTCTTATTGGTGCAGGCACCACAGGAACTTCTTCCGGTGCTGCGCTACTCGCAAGTTTGAGAGAAGGTTCGACAACCTCGTCGAGTTCTACTTTCCTTCCAGTCACTTCTTTCGAGAGAAATTCCTTCTCTAGAAAGGATCCATTCTTAGCAACGAAAATTTTGCCTTCGGATCTATGATAGAAGGTATACCCAATATTTTCCTTCGGGTATCCTATGAAGACGCATTTTTCCGCTTTGGGTTCAAGCTTGTCCGGCTGTAACTTCTTTACATAGGCTTCGCAACCCCAAACTTTAAGGAACGACAATTTAGGTTTCTTCCCAAACCATAATTCATACGGTGTCGTTTCAACGGATTTAGATGGTGCCCTATTTAAAGTGAATGCGGCTGTTTCTAATGCATAACCCCAAAATGATAGCAGTAAATCTGTAAGTGACATCATAGAACGAACCATATCTAAGAGAGTTCGATTATGACGTTCGGACACACCATTACGTTGTGGTGTTCCCGGCGGTGTCAATTGTGAAAGTATTCCGCATTTCTTCAAATGCTCGCCAAACTCGTAACTTAGATATTCACCTCCACGATCAGAACGTAGAAATTTAATCTTCTTGTTACGTTGATTCTCTACCTCACTTTGAAATTCCTTAAACTTCTCGAAAGTTTCGGACTTATGTTTCATGAAATAGATATACCCATATCTACTCAAGTCATATGTGAAGGTAAGAACATAACGATAACCACCGCGCGATGCTACACTCGTTGGACCACACACATCGGTATGTATGATTTCCAATAAGTCCGTAGCTTGCTCCATCATACCAGAAAATGGAGTCTTAGTCATTTTACCCATCAGACATGCTTCGCATCTTTCAAGTGATTCGAAATCAAGTGATTCAAGAAGTCCATCGGAATGGAGTTTCTTCATACGCTTCACTCCAATGTGACCAAGACGACAGTGCCACATATAGGTCGAGTTATCGCTCGATTTCAAACGTTTAGCCTCAATGTTATTAATATGTGTATTTCCACTATCGAGATTCAATAAGAATAGACCATCTATCAAAGGTGCATATGCATAAAACATATTACTCATATAAATCGAACAATCATTATTCTCGGACTTAAACAAGTAACCGTCTCGCAATAAACAAGATCCCGATATAATGTTCATGCTTAACGCAGGCACCAAATAACAATTATTTAAGTATAAAACTAATCCCGATGGTAGATGAAGAGGTAGCGTGCCGACCGCGATCACATCAACCTTTGATCCGTTTCCCACGCGCATCGTCACCTCGTTCTTCGCTAGCTTCCGTTTATTCTGCAGCACTGCTTGAAGTTACAGATATGAGCAACGAACCAAGATTATCAAATACATGCACTACTATTTAGTACTAGTGAGATACACATCAATAACATGTATATCGGATATACCTTTCTTCTTGATGTTGCTGTTCTTCAAATCCGCCAAGTACTTTGGGCAATTCCGCTTCTGACCTTCTCCTTGTAAAAGCACTCAGTATCAGGCTTAGGTCCAGCCTTGGTCTTCTTCGTCAGCGCGGAAACTTTCTTACCACCCTTCTTGAAGTGTCCCTTTTGCTTAGACTTACCTTTCTTGGATTTGGTGGTCTTATTGACCATCAACACTTGGTGCTCTTTCTTGATCTCCACTTCTGCAGATTTTAACATGGCGAAGAGTTCTGGCAACTGCTTGTTCATGTTTTGCATATGGTAGTTCATCACAAAGTTCTTGTAGCTTGGTGGTAGTGATTGGAGGACACGATAAATCCCCAAAGAATTAGGAATCACTATACCCAAGCTTTGAAGTTTGTTTGCGTGCCCAGACATCTTAAGCACATGCTCACCAGCGACTGCCCTCTTCCATCTTGCAGTTCAAGAACTTTTTAGAAGCCTCATAGCTCTCAACTGCCGCGTGAGTCTCAAAGATCAATTTGAGATCACGGACAATATCATGTGGGTCTGAATTCTCAAACCTTTTCTGAAGCTCCGATTCTAAACCATACAAGATAGCACACTAAACTGTGGAGTACTGAGTCTTCCGAGCGAGGTAAACATTCTTTACTTCGTCGGTAGCAGTAGCTGTAGGTGGGTCACCCAGCGGTGCATCCAGCAGATAGGTCAAATTACCAGCTGTGAGGACAATCCTCAAATTGCGGAACCAATCCGTGAAGTTGCTTCCATTGTTTTTCAACTTTTCTTTCTCTAGGAACGCATTAAAATTGATGGTAGGGGCCGCCATTGATCTACAACATATTTGCAATAGTTTAGACTAAGTTTATGACAAATTGAGTTCTAATTAATAGTTAAATTAATCTAGGTGAACTCCCACTCAAAACAATATCCCTCACATTGTTTTAGTGATCACACGAACCAAATCCACCACATCAACACCGATCATCACGAGAGTTGATGTAGCTTCAATGGCGAACAATCGACATGTTCATCATATCTACTATATGATTCATGCTTTACCTTTCGGTGGTCCGTGTTCCGAGACCATGTATGTACATGCTAGGCTCGTCAAGATCAAACCTTAGCTTCCGCATGAGCAAATATGGCTTGCTCACATTGTATACACTTGCGGAATCTAACACACCCGATCATCACGTGGTGCTTCGAAACAACAAGCTTTAGCAACGGTGCTTACTAAGGGTGAACACTTTAGAACTTGAAATTCATGTGCATGAGGGATCATCTTATAATGCTACCTTCGTTAACTAAGCAATACAAGATGCATAAAGGATTAACATCACATGCAATTCATAATATGTGATATGATATGGCCTTTCTTCTTTGTGCTTCCGATCTCCATCTTCAAGCACGAACATGATCTCCATCATCACCGGCATTGCATCAAGGTCAATGACGCTGCTCCATGGTTGTCGTCCACCGGCTTCAACTATTACAACTACTTTGAATAGACACGCGGGTCTTAACAGAAATTAAAAACAACCATATGGCTCCTGCCGGTTGCCAACTTACAATAAGGAACATTGCATACATCAAATATAATCACAATCATGGCCATATCACATCACAGCACACCCCTGCAAAACAAAGTTAGACGCCTCTAATTTCTTTGCATATTTTACGTGGTTTGGGGCTTTCAATAAGTGTCGATCTAACTTACGAACAAGAACCACAACGTTGATGTTTGAACTATCAAGTGCCCGTTGTAAATTGGATCTATACTATAATGGGAGACAGACACCATAAAGCCACTTATGCAATACAAGTTGCATGTTGAGTGTGGAGCAAGTCTCATAAACGATGTCATGTAAGGTTAGCCCGGGCCGCTTCATCCCATCATACCGCAAGATGCAAAGTACACAAGAAGCAATTGATAATAAAAGCATCACCGCCCACAATGACCATTGTGTTCTACTCGTGCAACAGATCTACATATAGACATGGCTCTGATACCACTGTAGGGGTTCGTAGCATGGAAAACAAAAAATTTCTACCGCATACAAACAAACAAGCCAAGATCTATCTACTAGATTGTAGCAACGAGTCGATAGAATAACTCACCCTCGAAGATTCCAAAGTGTTTAACGAGAGCGGATTCTCGTGGGTGAAGTAGTCGTACTCTTGCCGATCTCAAGATCGTGTAGACGATCCTTCCGGCTATGCTCCGCAGCGCTTCCAGATCGGTCACACGTTAGATTTTCGACGAAGACCTTCCTCTCCTTGTTCCAGCAGCGGAGGTTGTAGCACTCTCCTCGCGATTCCGGCAGCACAACGGCGTGGTACCAGAAGTAGAGGGGAGATCTCGCAGGGCTTCGCCTTAAGCCGGAGCGAGTATGGTGGACTATGAGAGAGATCCTCGGCGATCTAGGGTTTAGACACACCAAGGAGGAGGGTCTAGGGCCGGCGGATAGGGCTTGGAGCAGCCCAAGTCGGAGGCTAGGGTTTCCCTAGGCGGCAGCAGGAGGTGGCGGCGCCGGCGGCTGGGATCTAGGGTTTGCGGGGTGCGTGGTGTAGGTCTTGGAGGGGCAGCCCTGCCCCTCCTTATATAGGTGGAGGGGGCGCGCCAGGGGAGGGGAGTCCCTCCCCAACTCGGATCCCAAGTGGGCCGGCGGTGGAGGGAGGGAACTCCTCCCCAAGTAGGTTTCCTACTTCCCCTCCACCTCACAAAATAGCCGTTTGACTTTTCAAATTGGCGTTTGACTTTTCAAACTAGGATTTGATTAAACCCTTTATTTTGTTCAGCGATGACACCTAGTACATGATGCAATCATTCCAACTTGATATGACACATTCATGTACCCTTCCCCTCCGAGTGCGGACATTGAACCTTCTAGAACATTCCCGATGAAAACACCGGAACCATTCTCCAACCCCGAAAGAGGACTTTCCTTATATGAATCTTATTCTCCGGACCATTCCGGATCTCCTCGTGATATCCCGGATCCCATCCGAGACTCCGAACAACATTCGGTCTCTTACTCATCATTCCATAACTACTCAAACAACGTCGAATCCTTAAGTGTGTCTCCCTACGGTTCGTGAATTATGCGGACATGATCGAGACACTTCTCCGAACAATAACCAATAGAGGAATCTGGAAATTCATATGGCTCTACATATTTCTACGATTACTTTGCGATCGAATGAACCACTTACATACGATACCAATTTCCCTTTGTCTCACGATAGTTTACTTATCCGAGGTTATGATCGTCGGTATCTCTGCATACCTAGTTCAACCTCGTTACTGATAAGTACTCTTTTCTCGTTCCCGTGATATGTGATCCCTTGTGAGCCAGTCACATGCTTGCAAGCTAATTGGATGGCATTCCACCGAGAGGGCCCAGAGTATATCTATCCGTCATATGGATGGACAAATCCCACTCTTGATCCATGTGTTTCAACCAATACTTTCCGAACACTCAATGCCACCTTTATAGCCACCCAGTTACGGTGTGGTGTTTGATGTCATCAAAGCATCCTTCCGGTGAAGGTGATATGCATGATCTCATGGTCGAAGGAATTAGGTTACTATGTATCAGAAAGCATATAGCAATTGAACTATTAAAATGACTTGATCTTTATGCTACGCTTATCTATAGGAGTATGTCCACCATATCATTCTCCTAACGATATGATCTTGTTGTTAATAACATCTCAATGTTCATGATAGGGAAACCACAATCATTTATTAACCAACAAGCTAGTATTATAAAGAGGCTTTACTAGGGACTCTTATTTTAGTTTACAAATCACACAAGTATTAATGTTTCCTTGTTAATACTATTATAGCATGAATGTAAACATTTATCATAAACACAAAGATATAATAATAACTACTTTTATTATTGCCTCTAGGGCATATCCCCAACAGGCCCATGACAAATATACGCCGGCCCATGAAGACTTTCGGGTGGCCAGGGCCCACAACGCCTTCGGATCCTTGGAGAGCAAGACTAAAGTAGATAGAAAATTCAAAGGGTAAAACCCTAAAACCTGTAACCGACTCGATCTGTGTCTGGGACCTGCCTGCCTCTATATAAAGGACAGGAGGGAACGACGAGGAGGCTCTCTTACAATCTCTCGCATACCACCGCATACACACCACCACGCCAGATTGCATCTGCGCACCCCTGTAACCTTCGGTTCCACCATAATTAGAGCAGACAAGCAGGAGTAGGGGTTTCCCTCCGGGGGCCTGAACCTGGGTAAACCTCGTGTCCCCGTGTTCTTGTTTGCTGACCGTTCCGCGATCTCCAGCATCCCCATCTTATCCAAAACCCAAGTCCATAACAATGGGCATTGACAAGATTAAACCTCGTCAATTGGCACCGTCTGTGGGAACTAGGGACGCTGATTGTGTGATCGTGACGGTCCCAACCAAAGTGATCTACAATTCTGCGGCGACGGAGAGTCATCTCCTCTTTGGCGCCTTCGACTTCACCGCCCACTCGTCGGCCACCCTAAAGGACTTCGAGCCTGTTGGCGACGGACTCGAGATCCTGTTCGGGAGCTTCTGCTTCTAGGTGGGGCAGATCGGCACTCTCCGCCTCCCGGAGCGGGTGCCCCTGCCATCGATCAGGCCTGCTTTGTGGGATGCACACCCCGTGATACGCACATCACCATCGACAGATGAGTCCTGTGACAGCAGCTGCTGCAACTCGGATCTGTGCGATCCACCATCGGATGAAGGGACCTACGGTTCCGGATCCGAAAGCTGTGACAACAACAATCCGATCTACAAGCGCTACCAGTGCGCCGCGGTCATCCAGAGTGACGCGGATCAGGAGCACAACCCACCACCCAACCCGCAGGGTAGAAATGGTGGAAACAGAAGAAGCCAATCCCCCACCCAACAGGGACAACAATAATCGGGTCATCCACCTCAGCGAGGAGGGATGGGCCCAAGCACGCGAAGCCGTAGCAGGCAACAAGATCCTGCCAACAGATGCCTCACGCGACCTGCTGATGCCATACCACATGCTCCTCGTCGAGGAACACAAGAAGCAACTGAGGATGCAAGAAGTGCTCGACAAGCGCAAGCGAGCAGCCTTAGAGTCCAGTGCACGACGAGCTACGCTCTCCGCCATGGGCATCGGCTCCAGCTCGCATGGAAACCATGGCAACAAGCACCGTTCTCGCACAGAGAACATGGATCCCAAAGCACGACGCGAGGTGACTAGAGCCCTCAACACGTCCTTCATGGAGATGGATGTCGACGACAACGTCATCCCAAAGACGCCGCAAGCTGCGATCATGGCAGCCACCGCGTACCTCGCGTCCCATCCACCTCCGGAGGGGGGCCCGAAGAGGGCCATGCACAAGTCCGCACTCACCAGACTCGGACTCGTTGGAGCCGCGCTCCACGGAGAAGCTCCTACGGAGCCAAAGAAGAAAGCTGCGGTCAGGTTCAACCGCAGCCCCACACCCTCATCTGAGGACGAAGAGCACGAACTTCCTCGAAGGCATAAGAGCTCGTGCCATCGCAGCCGCGACTACGGCGCTCGAAACGAGCTAACGCAACGCAAGATCGACAAAGCGTGCGCCAAGCGCGTATGCTCATCCGAATCCGAAGAGGGCGACGATGAAGGAGAACTCTGCGGAGCCCGATGCTTCAGCAGATCCGTCCGGCGGACGCGGATGCCGCGAAACTTCAATCTTCCTTCGGACACTCTGAAGTTTGACGGTACACAGGACCCCAAGGCATGGCTCAGCGACCACCTGTCGTCCGTCAAGCTACACGGCGGGAACAAGGAAACCACCATGCAATGCCTTCAACAGAATGACGGGCGCGATCTCGGGATTCGCTCAGCAGCCTATCCTCGGGATCCATCTGAAGCTGGGAGGAGCTGGCGTACAGTTTCGTCCGAAAATTCAAGGGCACCAGGAAGAGTCCTGCCTCGATCGAGGAGCTGCGGGCCTGCACCCAACGAACGGGCGAATCTGTTCGCTCGTACATACTGCGCTGGTCCAACACCAAGAACTCCGCGGCGCATATCTCCGAGGAGAGAGCTATCGACGCCTTCAAGGACGGCGTCAAATGCCAGGACTTCAAAGAAGAACTTGGGCGCGTCAAGCCCAAGACACTCGACCACTTAATGGACATCGCCAACAGGTGGGCTGATGGCGGGGACTCTATCCACCGAGCGCACTCGGAGGAGGAAGACGATTATGGCCTGCGACGCGAGCGCCGTAGCAAGAGAAGATTGCGTGTCTACGACGATCGCGATGGACCCGACATGGTCGCGGCTGGCTACACCGACTGCCGCAGTGGTGGCAACCGCAGCAACGACGGATACCGCGGAAACAACTTCCGCGACGGAGGACGCCCAGCACAGTCGTGGCAGCGCTGCGGTCGTGACGACGGACCCTCAGCATGCGAAAAACTATCAGGTCCATGCACCATCCACTTCTACATCGACAAGCAGGATGGTAAGAAGAAGGCAAGCCACATGCTCAAGGACTGCCGCGAGTTCCAGAAACTCAGCGAAAGCATGGCTCAGATGAGGCAGCAAGCCCCGAACCCTGGATTCGGGAACACACCCGCACCAAGCGAGATTGCGCATGGAGCTCCTCCACCGCCACCTGCAGGGGCACGAACCACCCAATCGCACCCGCACAAAATAACGGTGGGCACGGGTATCCCCCGTCGAAAGGAGCGCTGATGATCCAAAAAGGGCGCCCAACAAATAGGGTGCAGAAGAAAATCACCCGTCAGATCAACCTGGCTGTGACAGCTCCACCCGCCATCCCCGAGTACCTCAGCGGATCGGAGTCCTGCATCACGTTCAGCCGTTCGGATCACCCTTGCCAGGTCCCTCGCCCAGGTCATGCTGCCCTGGTGCTTGAGGCGTAGATCGGAGGGTTCGAGATGAGCCACGTCTTCATGGACGGCGGCAGCGGCATCAACCTGATGTTCGCCACCACCCTAGCAGCAATGCGGATCCCGCTATGCATCCTAGAACAGTCAGACACAACGTTTCATGGCATCGTCCCAGGAAAGGGAATATTCCCCCTGGGAAAGATATGGCTCGGCGTCATCTTTGGGAAGCTCATATTCGGATACATCCAAAGACGAACCCTACACGATGCTCGATCGTCCCCACCGGAGACATCCACCTCTTCATCGGCGAAATTGACTCGGGCACTAGTTCCCTAGAAGTCGGAGGAGCATCAAGACCCGCACGGACTGCCTACGGGCAGGATACGTTCGCGGAAGGATCAATGTCGGATTTCTCCTCGGATTTTCCCGGAAAAGATCAGAAAAATCTAAGGCCCACCCAAACCGCCCCTATGCAGGATATAATGGTGGAAGATCGCTGCAAGTCCGCCGGCTTCGCCCGTGCGTTTGGACAGCAGAGATCAAAGTTTATCGGCGTGGTGACTATCTTCGATCTGGCGCGTTGTGTTCAGAGAGAGGGAGAAAACCTCGATTACTCGCCAGTGGCTCAGATACGGGCCAACTGGCGATACCCCAATGCTGATGCCATGTATCACTTTGTGGAAGGACTGGACCAAGGAACGCTTCTCCGACATTCGCTAAGACGGCATCAGGCTTCAGGACGCCTCACCTTCGAAGGCATGGTGAACACCGTCAACAACTATGCGGAGGTTGAGGAGGCAGCCCAGACAGCGCTTGCGCTCAGAGACGGTACAGCTCCCCCTCAGCCACCACCACCGCCTCCGGTCATCATCGCTGCAGCTGCACCACCGCCTCCGATCGTCATTGCAGTAGCTGCACCCCCACCTCGAGTCATCATTGTTGTTGTCGCACCGCCATCACCGATCGTCGAGGAAGCCCTGGCACCCTTCGACTCCGTGCTTGACGCGCTCTACGCCGACATCATCGCTGACTTGGAGGAGATAGACTTTAGCATAGAGGAGCTAGACTCTGCTATGCAGGAGATGGAGGAGGATTTCCAACACGACGAGCAGGCCGACAACGTTGTCATATCCCGAGAGGTGTTCGTCACCATTGTGACCGTGATGGAAGAAGACCAACCCGGAAAAGCTCCGCCTAAAGCGCTGGACAAGGGGAAGGGACCACCTGTTGCTGCCGACAATGATCGTGCAAGGGTCATGCCCCCTCCGCCTAACCCAGTGCAGCAGCCGTATGAACTCAACATCGGTCCGAGTAACAACACCGCAAACCCGCCGCCTCCGGCATCTACGTCTGCTGCCCAAATTACTCCGGCTGATAGAGTGATGTACGGCAACCTCCTTATCGATCCCATGACTGTAGCTCATATTCGGAGCGTAGTCCAACTTGACGAGAAGCGTCAGCAGCTGCTGGAGGAAGCGCAGGCCATCGTGGAGCAAGGTGCCAAGCTAGATCGAGATCTGGCCAACGTGCAGAAGTCAATAGAGAAAGCTAGAGCCATGGAGGCCGAGTACAAGACTCTGCTCCAGCAGCAGAAGGCTAAGAAATCTCCGGCTCGCGCCATCAACGATCCTGGTGTACGGAGAAATCTAGGATGGGCTCCCTCGAAGCTTCCACAAGCAAAGCCATATACTGACAGCGAAGGCAGGCAGGTGATGCCCACTCCTCTTCTAAATCTCGTCGTCGCCAAGACCCTTCTGGAGCAGGATAGATCACCCGCAGCTGTGGAACAAGTCTATGACCTTGTGGACAAGGTGGCGAAACAATAGGAAAAGGCCACCTCTCAGAGGCTTGAGTCTGACCCAGCGTTTTGCCAGTATAGTCAACCTAAGCCGCCAATGGATCGATCTCCTCAGGATGTCGGGTCCCAGACGGGTTCATCAGAACGAAGATGGAGGGATGCGCGCAACAGGAAAGATGCTATCCCCATATCCTCCAACCACGGAGGCAAGGCTCATCCTCGTCGCCCATCTCCACTGCCCCATCCCCCCGACATCGCGAAGACCCCAAGGCTCACCATCACACGGATATGCCTAATACGTTGGAAACGTATTTATAATTTTTAATGCTCCATGCTTGTTTAGTATCTACTTTGCTTTACTTGTCCAGACTTTGAGGTGCTTTTTACATGTTTTCTGGTACTAACCTATTAACAAGTTGCAACAGTGCCAGATGCATGTTTTCTACTATTTTTGGGTAAAGAAATATTCTCGGAATTGGACGGGACAAAGGACAAAGTCAATAACTTTCCATGGGGAACAAGAAGTCCAGAGGAGAGCCAGAGGGGCCAGCGAGGGGGGCCAGACCCACCCCAGGCGCGGGTGGGCCCAGCCCCGCGCCTGGCTAGGGTGTGCCTACCCTGGCCGCCGCCTCGGTCTCCCCCTTCGCCTATAAGAAGACCCCGATGCAGAAATCCCGAGTACCCGATCAGAAATCCACGAAACCATCTGTAGCCGCCGCCACCATTGTTCCTAGATCGGGGGGGTCTGAAGTTCTTCTCGGCACCCTGTCGGAGGGGAGATCATCCCGGAGGCCTTCTCTCCGGTATGATGCGTGAGTAGTTCCACCTTGGACTATGGGTCCATGTAGTAGTAGCTAGATGGTTGTATCTCCTCCTTTGTGCTTTAATGTATAGATCTTGTGAGCTCCGTTCATGATCAAGATCTAATCTATTTGTAATCATGCATGTTGTGTTTGCGGGGATCCAATGTATATTGAGATTATTATGTTGGTTTGATTAATGGTTTTGTCTTTATGATTCTATCATGTCTGTGTTGTTTGTGATCTTGCATGCTCTCCGTTGTTAGTAGATATCTTGACCACGTAGTTGCTAGTGACTCCAAGAGGGGGTATTTATGCTCGATAGTGGGTTCATGCCTCTAGTTTCCAAGGGAAGTGACAATAATATCTTCGGTTGTAGATGTGTTGCTACTACTAGGGATAAAACAACGGTCTCTTGTTCATGGAACATGTGGTCTGTTTACCTTACACACTTTGCTTAAAGTAGTTGTCGGTTGCTTGCAACTTAATACTGGAGGGGGTTCGGATGATAACCTGAAGGTGGACTTCTAGTAATAGATGCAGTTGGATGGCGGTCTATGTATCTTGTTGTATTGCTCAATCAACCTCATAGGATCTTTCTGACTAGTAATTGCATTGTTATGTCTTGCTCAGTTCCTATCAATTGCCCCGCTATAATTTGTTTACCCTTCATGTCATGTTGTTTATTTAAGGAGAGCACCTCTAGTGAACTATGGACCCCGGTCCAATCTTTACCATTGATACATCTTCCACTTTACTGCTTACTTGCTGCAAACCACCATTACCTTCCACACCATACGTTTAATCCTTTGTTACAGCAAACCGGTAAGCTTGACAACCTCACTAATTCGTTGGGGCAAAGTCTTGAGTTTGTGTTGTGCAGGTCTCCGTGTTGCTTGCAACACCTGTGTGACATTTCCTTCCTCCTACTGGTTCGATAACCTCGGTTTCTTACTGAGGGAAACTTGCTGCTGTGCTGCTTCATACCTTGCTCTTGGGGTTTCCAACGAAGCGTCCCACGACAAGTGATGGGTGCCATTAAGCTTTTTCTGGCGCCGTTACCGGGGAGGCTAAGGACGTCTTCACTAGGGGAGTCCTTCACTTCCTTTCTCTTTACTTTGTTTTTAGTTTGCTTTGTTTATTTTGCTTTGTTTTGTTTGACTCTTTTCAAAAAAAAAATTAGTCTAGTTTGGTTTGCTTGCCTTATTCAAAAACACAAAAAAATTAGTTCATGCTCTAGTTGTTGGTCTGTCATTGCCTTGCTTGGTCATGCTTTCTACCAATGGATGGTTTCTCTGAAACTAGTTCTTATTGGCAAGGTGGGTTGACGGAAGAATAAAAGTATTATTATAAGGAACACTGTTTGTCACAAAAAGGGAAACACTTATGGGAACAAATTGATAAGTTGAATACCATTGCTAGAGACGTGTGCTCTACTTATAATGTTACTTATTGCTTTGATAAAGCTTGTTGCTGTAGGAGGTATAAACACCTACCTTTTCAATGTGAGTATAATGAAAAGCATGCTTTATGTGATAGCTATATTTTTTAGTTTATTCATGATGCTACTGAAAATTATTATGAGAGAGGAAAATATGGTTGTAGAAGTTTTGATGGTATTGAAACACCTCTCTTTGTGCTGAAAGTTTTGAAGTTACTCTTGTATTATCTTCCTATGCATGTCATTTTGTTCTTCATGAATTTATTTGTGTACAAGATTCCTATGCATAGGAAGAGGGTAGACTTAAATGCGTTTTGAATTTGCTTCTTGATGCTCTTTTTGACTTCAATTCATAATTCTTATGTGAGCATCTTCTCAACGTATCATGCCTAACTTAAAGGAATTAAAGAAAAGTACTTGTTGGGAGATAACACAAGATTTTCCTTGAGTCTTGGAAGTTATTACTTCAGTAATGACCTCTCCTTATCCTCTTTTGTTTGCTTTTTGTGCCAAGAATGACCTCTAATGAGAGGGAAGTAAGACTTGGGGAGTTGCTGTCTCGAAACAGATTTTTGTCCTCCACCAAAAAAATTAGTGAGGAGTCTCTGTAACTCGGATTAATCTTAAAATTTACGAATAAATCCCCCAGTATGTTAGCTAACTTTCATTAGTTCAACACTTTTTTATTTGAGCAACAGAAGATGTTCGAAAAAATCGGTTTCTACCTACTGGTCTGTTTTGACAGATTTCTGCCATTATTTGCATTTGCTTCTTATTGATTCCTTTTTGAGTTCTCTTCAGGTAAATTGAACTTTTTGAAGGAGTTACTACAGTAGCTTGTGTTGTTAGTGAAAAGACTTGTTGTTCCAAAGCTTTGCCACTGGTCTAATATCTTTTGAATACACTAATGTTGCTAATGAAGATTGTATGAAGTTTTGTATGAAGGAAAAATTTTAGGTGTAGAGAAAGAATGATGCAATGAGGTGAAGAATGGACAAAAGCTCAAGCTTGGGGATGCCACCATGGTGTCACCCCAAGAAATATCCAAGAGGTACAAGCGTCAAAGCTTGGGGATGCCCAAGGCATCCCCTTCTTCATCAATAAAAAGCTCAGGTCTGTCTAGACACTTCGTTTTTATTGTTTCATGCACAATTGTGTTGTTCTTGGAGCGTCATAGTTTTCGTTTGCTTTGCTTAGTTTGTTTAGTTTGATTTAGTAGTTTGGACCCCCGTTCTCGCTGTGTTGTTTTGCAAATAAGGTTGTTTGGTGTTTGGAAAGGAGTAGTAAGTTCTTGCTTGAAATGCAAGAGGAGCTTGCATTGACTGTGACTTAGACTTTAGCATGGCATGCTAGGTGTTGTTTTAGCATTATGCTTAGTGATTATTGCTGTAGCATGTCTTGTTCCAAACAATTAGGATTGCTTAGTGTGCCTTCAAGAAATTACACGTTGTTTTAGCATGCAAAAGCATAGTATTGTGGTATTCTCCTTTGATGCTTTGCTTGGGTTGACTTGGCACATGCTTACACCATGTTATGACTCTCACAAAGTCACCATTAGCCTCTATGATCATTTAGTCCTTGATATGTAGTACCACTCTTTTCTTTGATTAGTTTGCTTTGTTGCATTGCATGATTTTGGCCATTATTGCTCTCTTAGTTGGTTGCTTCCAGTCTTTTGCTAGCCTCCACTTGTATGAGTAAGTTCTACTCATGCCTCCAACTCCCAAGAAACCAAGTTATTCCAAAGTGTCCACTATAAACTCCTATGCATGGTGTGTTACACCATTCCAAGTATATTCTTGTTTTCAACTATCTTCCAATTAAAAACTATTTTGTTATGTGAAAACTTAGTGATTAAAGCCCTCACGAACTTGATGGCACACTTTATTCTTTGCCCCTAATAAACTTGAAGCATTGTGACAACTTTGTTGTATATGCTTGCACTTATAAGTTGGAATTAGCAGAACCGTGCTATCACGGGGAACGTTTTAAACATTGCACTTGTACCTTATTGTACTCAGTTGATATCATATTCTTTTGTCTATGGATGTCACCGGTGTGAAATAAAGAGGGAACTTGTAAGTCCATGGAGTTTGTATTCTGTGTTAGAGAAACGTCTGGTCCGCTAGCCTAAGCCATGCCTAATCATGGTGGAAACTTACAACATCACCATAATGAGATATCTATGAAGCATCCTCAATAAAAAGCTATGCATATGGTAAATAAAAAGACTGCTGAGATGCTCATTGTCTGCCTGCCTTGTCATTTTGGTTATGGGAAAGCTCATGTACCATGTGCAAGGGGTACACCGTTGGCGGTTCTCAATGATATGCAAATACTTATAGTGACAAGAACTTACCTAGACCCAAAGTTGAGTATGCATGAGGTGTGTCCCTCGTATTCAAGGGACTTGAGACTGCCAACTTATACTTCGTCAAGCATATACTCCAGCTTTGCCACTTTAACCTTAACCACTTCAAGATGCTTATGATAGGGGCAATGAGGGCTGAAAGCTAACAAGTACCATAATTTTTGGAAGCTCTTTTTGAATCTTGTAATCCCTGCTTCCTTTACAAAAAGGCCTTTCTTCCACCACTATTTGAGTCTCCACCTTATACCTTTAGGCACCTTTAAGAGAGCATAGTTGTCATTCTGTGTGCAGTGTTCCAACGCTTATTAATTGATGCATATTGTGTTATTACTTGTTCTTGTGCTATTTATTTCTAGTCACCATTGTGAACTTTGAAGGTGTCCTTTGCATCTATATTGCTACTCTATGAGGAACAAGATGATTGCCACTATGCTATGTTTTCTCTATGTGAGACAAACAAACGTTTTTCAATGCATGTTATTCATGATCTTTGTTTGTAGCTTATCATGTTGCATGCATAGTTACTACGTCCTATTGTTAGAACTCCATCTTTCATGCACATGTTTAGAGTTCTTTGATCCCAGCTTTCAATGCTTGCAAATGGTTGGATCTTTATTATGAGGGTGCATGTCACCTCAAAAATTATTCTTTTTATCACTTACCTACTCGAGGACGAGCAGGAGTTAAGCTTGGGGATGCTGATATGTTGGAAACGTATCTATAATTTTTTATGCTCCATGCTTGTTTAGTATCTACTTTTCTTTACTTGTCCACACTTTGAGGTGCTTTTTACATGTTTTCTAGTACTAACCTATTAACAAGTTGCAACAGTGCCAGATGCCTATTTTCTGTTGTTTTTGGTTTCAAAAAAGTTAGTAAAGAAATATTCTCTAAATTGGACGGGATGAAGGACAAAGTCAATAACTTTCCGTGGGGAACAAGAAGTCCAGAGGAGAGCCCGAGGGGCCGGCCAGAGGGGCCAGACCCACCCTAGGCGCATGTGGGACCCACCCCGTGCCTGGCTAGGGTTTGGTCACCCTGGCGGCTGCCTCGGTCTCCCCCTCCGCCTATAAGAAGCCCCCGATACAGAAACCCTGAGTACCCGATCAGAAATCCATGAAACCATCTGTAGCCGCCGCAACCATCGTTCCTAGATCGGGGGGATCTGAAGTTCTTTCCAGCACCCTGCCGGAGGGGAGATCATCCCGGAGGCCTTCTCTCCGGTATGATGCGTGAGTAGTTCCACCTTGGACAATGGGTCCATGTAGTAGCTAGATGGTTGTATCTCCTCCTTTGTGCTTTCATGTATAGATCTTGTAAGCTCCGTTCATGATCAAGATCTAATCTATTTGTAATCATGCATGTTGTGTTTGCGGGGATCCGATGGATATTGAGATTATTATGTTGGTTTGATTAATGGTTTTGTCTTTATGATACTATCATGTCTGTGTTGTTTGTGATCTTGCATGCTCTCCGTTTCTATTGGTTATCTTGGCCAAGTAGTTGCTAGTGACTCCAAGAGGGGGTATTTATGCTCGATAGTGGGTTCATGCCTCTAGTTTCCAAGGGAAGTGACAATAATCTCTTCGGTTGTAGATGTGCTGTTGCTACTAGGGAGAAAACAATGGTCTCTTGTTCATGGAACATGTGGACTATTTACCTTACACACTTTGCTAAATGCAGATGTCTGTTGCTTGTAACTTAATACTGGAGGGGGTTCGGATGATAACCTGAAGGTGGACTTCTAGTCATAGATGCAGTTGGATGGCGGTATATGTATCTTGTTGTATTGCCCAATCAACCTCATAGGATCTTTCTGACTAGTAATTGCATTGTTATGCCTTGCTAAGTTCCTGTCAATTGCCCTGCTGTAATTTGTTTACCCTTCATGCCATGTTGTTTATTTAAAGAGAGCACCTCTAGTGAACTATGGACCCCGGTCCAATCTTTACCATTGATACCTCTTCCATTGTTACTGTTTACTTGCTGCAAACCACCATTACCTTCCACACCATACGTTTAATCCTTTGTTACAGCAAACCGGTAAGCTTGACAACCTCACTGATTCGTTGGGGCAAAGTCTTGAGTTTGTGTTGTGCAGGTCTCCGTGTTGCTTACAACACCTGTGTGACATTTCCTTCCTCCTACTGGTTCGATAACCTCGGTTTCTTACTGAGGGAAACTTGCTGCTGTGCTGCTTCATACCTTGCTCTTGGGGTTTCCAACGAAGCATCCGACGACAAGTGTTGGGCGACATCAATGCCTTCACCAAGGCAACGCGGCATCGTCATCCGCGATAACACGGAGCAGACCCGTCATGATGGAGAGCGCAACCAAGGACACAAGAGCAGGTCGCACCATGACCCTCCGCGTCCGACAAGCAACCGCAACAAGCGTGAGGCGTCGCAGGAGGGTAACATCAAGAAAGCTAACCCACCGCCACCTCCGCCTCCGTCGCCCCCTAGAAACCACCATGGCGGAGGAGGCCCGCGTCGTTCACGCAGCCCATCCCCTGATGGCAAGAAGAAGAAAAGAAGCCCGGAATCATACAACGCACGTTCACGTCTGGACAAGATCCATGAGGCCCGGGAAGGACCATACCTGTGACCACGTTGCTTTGGACCTATGATACGGTCCGCAACTTACCCCAAACCTATGACGACACCGCCAAACCAGCTATGACGACACCACCAAACCAGCTATGACGACACCGCCAAACCAGCTACATGGTTGCAGGATTACGACAACGCGGTGGAGATCGCCGAGGGTAACCCCAACGTTGTCGTCAAGTACCTCCCTTTGATGCTGGCAGAACGACCCGACAATGGATTGATGACTTGCCGGAGAAATCCATCTGCAACTGGTTGGACATGCAAGAAGCGTTCACCAAGAACTTTGAGGGTACGTACAAGCGTCCCTGTACTATTGGTGATCTTTAGCGGTGCGTGCTGGAGAAAGACGAGACATCTCGCGCCTACCTCTCTAGCTGGCTGGATATGAAGAATTCTTGCGCAGGAGTGCACGCCCAGACCGCCACAGCCGCCTTCATCGATGGGTTGGAAAGGGGCACGCTGCTCCGACATAAGTTGAAGCGCCTGCAGGACAATCACTAGTTAGATCTCAACTAGATGATCCAGCTGGCTAGTGAGTTCGCGGCTGCTAATGACGATGCTCGCGGCTCCCTGCCGGCAACGGCCGTTCCAACTCAAGATCGGAGGAACAGCAACACCAAGCGGATGAGCCCGCCAGAAGAAAAGCAAAACTTCGACATGGTCGCCATGACATTTGCAGGATGAGGTGATGGAGGACAGCGTGGCCGAGGACGGGGGGCTGGTCGTGGGCAGCTGCAAGGTATTGAAACAAACTCGGCAGCGCTCCGTGTTCCCCAAACCTACGAGGAGTACCGCGATATGTCGTGCTTCGTACACCTCGATGCCAACGGAAAATCCACTCACACCAATCGCCATTGCAAGTGTGGCAACGATCTCAAGGAGGACCCGGAGTCCGTCTACAAGCAAAGTCGAAAGAACAGACCGCAAGGCAAGGGAAAAGGGAAATAAGAAGGACGAGGAGTCCAGGGATTCAAGTGACATGGATGAGGATGTTGACCCCAAGCACGCCGCCAAGAGCGGTGGCAAGGGCAAGAACCCCTTCGAGAAGAAGAAGGCCGTCTTCCACACTTTCCTTGGCACCCCCACTGTGCGGCAACAAAAAACCTCTATGAGGATATTGATGGCTAATCTACCCCCAGTTCCCCAGTACCTGCGCTGGTCGGAGATTCCAATTACCTCGTACAAGAAGGATCACCCAGATCTCATCCCTATGGAGAACCAGTACGCCATGGTCATCAACCCCCTGATTGACAGCAATGAGTTCACCTAATGTATGGTGGATAGTGGAAGCAACATCAACATCATGTACCCAGATACACTGCACAAGATGAACTTGACGGAGGCAAACCTAAGGCAGACCAGCACCACCTTCCATGACGTAGTTCCTGGTCGGGAAGCTCGGTCCCTTGGGTGCATCACACTTCAGGTCGCTTTTGGCGATGTCAATAATTACCGCTAAGAACGCATGATCTTCGAGGTGGTCCCCTTAAAGAGCGTGTACCACGTCATATTCGGATGCGACATCTTCCACGCCTTCATGGCCAAGCCATGCTTCGTCTACAACAAACTCAAGATACCCGGACCAAACGATCTCATCGCCGTATCCGGGAGCTTTACCATGGCAAGGGACTGCGAGATTGGAGAAGCAGCCTTTGCAGAAGCTGTCCTCTACAGCGAAGAATTCAAGGAGATCCAGAGCAAGGTCGATGCCTCAAAGATGCCGGCGTCGAAGAAGCAGATTTCTGACTCTGCCCCAGCATTCAAGGCCGCCATCGAGACCAAGCCGGTGGAACTTGTGGTAGGCAATGCCTCCAAGACCACCGCCATTGGGACAAACCTGGACCCTAAATAGGAAAGCGTGCTCATCAAGTTTCTCCGTGAGAATAGGGACATCTTTGCCTAGCAACCTGCCGACATGAAAGGTGTACCTAAGGAACTTGCCGAGCACAACTTGAATATTGATCCAAAATGTAAACCAGTGAAATAACGTCTACGATGCTTCAGAGACGAGAAGAGACGTGCCATTGGCAAAGAGATAGCTAGGTTACTAAAGGCTAGTTTTATCCGAGAAGTCCTTCACACCTGATGGGTGGCCAATCATGTACTTGTCCCTAAAAAGGGAACCAAAGAATTAAGAATGTGCGTTGATTACACCAGCTTGAACAAGGCATGTCCCAAAGATCCATTTGCTTTGCCTCGCATTGACCAAGTCATTGACTCGATGGCTGGCTTGGAACTTTTGTGTTTTCTCGATGCATACTCAGGATACCACCAGATCAAGATGAGGAAGTCGGACCAATTGGCCACTTCGTTCACTATACCCTACGACACGTTTTGCTATGTCACGATGCCCTTTGGGCTGAAAAATGCAGGTTCTATGTACCAGCGGACAATGCAGCGTTGCCTACATGATCAAATTGGTCAGAACGTTCACGCCTATGTGGACGATATAGCGGTGATGTCTAAAAAGTCAAATGACTTAATCTCCAACTTAAAAGAAACCTTTTGATAATCTCCAAAAATACAATATGATGCTTAACCCAAAGAAGTGCGTCTTTGGGGTTCCAGCCGACAAATTGTTGGGCTTCATCGTTTCCCATCGTGGAATCGAGGTCAGCCCGGAGAAAATCAAGGCCATCCTAAACATAAACCATCCGACATGCCTGAAGGACATACAACGGCTAATAGGCTGCGTTGCAGCAGTTAGTCAGTTCGTCAGCCGACTTGGAGAGAAGACTCTGCCGCTATACAAGTTGCTGAAGAAGGCGGACAAATTTACGTGGACGGACGAGGCATATGCATCATTGAAGCAGATAAAGGAGATACTTTCCTCGACGCCTATCCTTGCAGCACCCGAGCCTATGGAGCCTATGTTAATTTACATGGCAGCCACCAACCGGGTAATCAACATCGTCGTCGTGTTAGAGCAGAAAGAACCAGGGCATGAGTACAAAGTTCAACGACCAGTTTACTACGTAAGCGAGGTCTTGACTGAGTCCAAGCAGCGTTGCCCGCACTACCAGAAGCTAGCTTATGGAGTGTTCCTTGCTTCTCGGAAGCTAAGGCACTACTTCCAGGAGCACCCTATCACAGTTGTGAGCAAAGCTTCACTGTCCGACATCATCAACAACAGCGACGCTATAGGAAGGGTCGCGAAGTGGGGCATTGATCTTGCCGCCTTCGAGATCACCTACAAGAGACGCGACGCTATCAAGTCATAGGCCTTGGCGGATTTTATTGTAGATTGGACGGAGATGCCAGATGCTACCCCTATACCAGAGCTAGAATACTAGGTGATGCACTTTGACGGATCAAAACTACTCAATGGCTCGGGGGCTGGTGTACTGTTACAGTCACCAACCGAGGAAAAGCTACACTATGTTCTGCAGATCCACTTCGAGGCTATGAACAACATGGCGGAGTATGAAGCACTCATTCACGGACTACGTGTAGCCAAGGATATTGGCATCAAGCGCACAGTTTGCTGTGGATATTCTAACTTGGTTGCCCAGCAGTTGGCTGGCACCTGGAACGCGCGGAACCCTATGATGGCGGCATATCGAGACGAAGTCGACGAGATAGCCAAGAGCTTCTTGGGATACGGAGTCAAGTATGTCCCAAGGGAGCAAAATGAGACGGCTGATCTACTGTCAAAGCTTGGATCAGGGCGCAAGCAAATTCCGCCTAGCGTTTTTTTGGAGCATCTACGGACCCCATCCATGAAGGGAGCGGACATCGACAACCCAGATAGAGTTGACTCTTTCATTCACATGGTGACAAAGGTCCCTCCGGCTTGGACAAAACCGTTCATGGAATATCTCGTACACGGAACTTTGCCCAACGACGAAGTCGAAAGATGACAAATAGTACGTCGATCAAAGGGCTATACCATAATCAATGGACAACTCTACAAAAGAAGAACCACTGGTGTATACCTCAAGTGTGTTTCCCAGCAAGAAGGTATTGAAATCCTTCGTGAGATCCATCTCGGAGATTGCGGGCATCATGCCGCGCCTCAATCGTTGGTCTCCAAAGCCTTCCAGCAAGGATTCTACTGGCCGACCGCAAAGGCGGACGCCGACAAGCTGGTTGAGATGTGCTTAGGATGCCAGTTTTATGCCCGATAACCACATGTTCCAGCCAAAGAATTGCGAACAATACCAATAACTTGGCCGTTTGCAGTCTGGGGTCTAGACATGGTTGGTCCGTTGCAGACGGCACCATGTGGGTTTACGCATCTGCTAGTAGCAGTTGATAAATTCACCAAATGGATAGAAGTTAAACCCATTCGAAAGCTTGATGGGGCAACTGCCCTTAGGTTTGCCCATTGATATAAAATTTGTCAAATTTGGACGTAGGAAACAAAAGTTATGAATTAAACAAGTTTAAACATCTAATAGATCTAAATTCAGATTTTAAATCAAAGAACTGGCCACGCCGGTCATCGATTGGTCGGTTGGCGCCGGATCGTTTGTGAACCGTTGGATCTAACTAAACGGCGTACAGATCTAAACTTACCCTTCGCTATGATCTATCGCATCCATCGGATCTAAATCTAACGACCTAAGCATCCGACCATCAAGTGGCGTTAGCGGCGGCGAAGCGGCAAGGCGCTCGATCAATGGCGGAGCCGACGAACTAGGTCGCCCGGGGAGGTGGGAGGATGCTCACCAGAATCGCTGTGACGAGGGGAAGCTCGACGTATGCCCGGTTGGCGAAGGGGCGCTCGGAGTTGTCGCAAATTGCTCGTCGGAGTAGTCTCTAGCGACGGTGGCTTCTGTTCGTCGACGTTGGTGACGCTCTGGGCCGCGCTAAGACGAGAGAAAGGTGTCGTTAGATGTGCAGGACACTGGGGATCTCACGCGTATCAAACAGAGGGAGAGGAGAGGCTGGGACTTACGGGAAAAGGTCGCCAGAGTTCGAGCAGAGGGCGGTGGAGCTCAGTCGTTGATGTTGCCGAGGCTACAGACCATGCGCGAGCAAACAGAAAGCATCAGTAGGTGCACACAGAGATGTAGAACAAGCCAGCATGAACCATAGGCAGAGGGGAGTGCGGTGCTCACCGGAATTTGATGACGAACTCGTCGGAGCAGCGGGCGTCCAAAGAGAAATTCGTGCAGCCTGGTGGCTCCGGCGAGGTGTGGTTTGGGGGAAAAAGAGGAGGGGAGCATGGTGTTTAAGTAGGCGAGATGGGGGCATGAATCACCCAGGCATTGAACGGGAATTGACGCTGCGAATTAAATAGGAAATGCTCGGCGTAATTTGGGGATGAACCAGTCGCTGGGTGGAGATGACGATAGTCGTGTGGGCCGTGGTTGTCAGCGAGAGATAAGGAGTGGGGGTGGGTCTAGACGGTCAGCGACTCAGTGGGTGCGGGTGCGAGTGAAAGAAAACGATTCGCGGGGGGAGGGGTTGCTGGGCTAGCTGGGTCGAGTGGGCTGGGTTGGGCCAGATTGGCTTGCTGCTTATTTTTTTCCTCTTTATTCCTTTTCTTTTTCTGTTTGGTTTTCTAGAATTGGTTTTCAAACTCCATTTCAATTCTGTTTGAATTCAAACCTTCTCTAGCTTTTTGTACAGTGTACTTTGCACTCAAATATGTATCAAACACTTCTGTTTACAAAAACATACTTGGGTCATTTGGAAAATAAAATAAAACCAAGACTTTATGAGATATAATAATAGGCCTAAAATTGGTTTTATTTCATACTTTGTTTTTGAAACTTTGTTCAAGCTTTTGAAATCACATAAGTTTAAACTCAAAACATTACTGAATGAATATTAGTACCTTTCTCATTAGCAAGTAGCACAAAGGCTAGAGTATTCATACATAAAATAATGAGCAATATATGCTCCTGTTTTTGAAATGATTTTGAAATGAAACCCTAAATGATCATGGATGCAAGGATGATATGCATGAGTTTTAAAACATGATTTTAGGGATGTTACAAATCTAACCCCCTTAAGGTGAATCTCGCCCTCGAGATTCGGGTTGGCTAGCAAATAGGTGAGGGTGGTCTTTCCGAAGATCATCTTCTCTTTCCCATGTTGCTTCTTCTTTGGAATGATGGTTCCACTGAACTTTGCAGAATTTGATAATCTTAGTCCAAGTTACTCTTTCTGCAGTCTCAAGAATCTTGATAGGTTTCTCCTCATAAGTGAGGTCACTCTCCAATTGAACCTCTTTTGGATGACATTTCTTAAGCTGACTTACATGAAACACATTATGAACAGTTGACAAAGACTCTGGCAATTCAATCTCATAAGCTACTTCTCCTTTACGACTCAGAATCTTGAATGGTCCAACATATCTTGGGGCCAATTTACCTTTGACACCAAACCTATTCACTCCACGAAGTGGTGACACTCTAAGATAAGCTCTATCACCCACTTAATAGGTGACTTCTCTACATTTAGGATCTGCGTAGCTCTTCTGTCGGGATTGTGCTATCTTCAATCTGTCCTTAACCAGCTTGACTTTCTCTTCAGCCTCTTTGATTAGTTCTGGTCCAAACAAACTTCTTTCTCCCACACTATTCCATAGTAATGGGGTGGTACACTTTCTCCCATAGAGAAACTCAAATGGTGCCATCTCAATACTGGCTTGATAGCTGTTATTATAAGAGAATTCTGCGTAAGGCAGACTTTCATCCCAACTGGCTCCATAGTCTAGGGCACATGCCCTCAACATATCTTCAAGAATCTGATTAGTCCTTTCTGTCTGTCCATCAGTCTGAGGATGAAAAGCAATGCTGAATTCCAACCTCGTTCCCAAGGACTCATGTAATTGCCTCCAAAAATGAGAAGTGAATTGTGTTCCCCTATCAGACACAATACTCTTGGGTACTCCATGTAGACATACAATTCTACTCATATAGATCTTGGCTAACTTAGCACTTGTATAGGTTGTCTTCATGGGTATGAAATGAGCCACCTTAGTTAGGCGATCCACCACTACCCAAATAGAATCATATCCTGACCGGGTCCTTGGCAATCCGGTGAGAAATCCATACCAATCTTGTCCCACTTCCAATCAGGGATAGGTAGTGGTTGCAACAATCCTACTGGTTTCTGATGTTCCGCTTTCACTCTACTACATACATCACACAAAGCAATATGTTCGGCGATGTCCTTCTTGAGATTATTCCACCAAAATCTTTCTTTCATATCCATGTACATTTTGGTGTTACCCGGATGAATAGAATATGGTGAGTTGTGTGCTTCTTGTAAAATCAGTTTCCGAAGCTCCGGGTCTTGTCGAACACAAATACGTTTTCCATGCCATAAAGTACCTTGTTCGTCTTCATGGAATCCTTTGGCTTTTCCCTTGCCAATCTTTTCCTTAATCTCTTCAATTTCCTTATCTACCTTTTGGGCTTCTTTGATCTTGTCCAACAAAGTGGGTTGAACATCCAAAGACATGAGATGTCCCTCAGGCACAATCTCCAATCTGAGGTCTCTAAATCGGGCACACAGATCATCTGGCAATTCTCCCTTAGTAAGGCCATTCACAAAAACCTTATGGCTTAGAGCATCCGCTACAACATTTGCTTTACCAGGGTGGTATTGCAAACTCAAGTCATAGTCCTTGATGAGTTCTAGCCATCTTCTTTGTCTCATGCTGATTTCCTTTTGGGTGAATATATACTTCAAACTCTTGTGATCTGTGAACACTTCACACCGCTTTCCCAAAAGATAGTGTCTCCATGTTTTGAGTGCATGGACAACAGAGGCTAACTCTAAATCATGATTAGGATAGTTTACCTCATGAGTTTTGAGTTGTCTCGAGGCATAAGCCACAACTTTTCCTTCTTGCATAAGTACTGCACCTAATCCATGATGGGATGCATCACAATATACTTGGAAATCTTTCTCCAAATCTGGCAAACATAAGACTGGTGATGTCACTAGTCTCTTCTTCAATTCTTGGAAACTGAGTTCACAACCTTCAAACCAAGCAAACTTCTTGTCTTTCTTTAGCAATTATGTGATAGGTTTAGCTACCTTGGAGAAATTCTCAATAAACCTTCTGTAGTATCCTACCAAGCCAAGGAAACTACGAACCTCTTTAACTGACTTAGGAGATTCCCATTCAGTTACAGCTGAGACTTTAGAAGGATCAACTGCTACACCATCTACTGACACAACGTGTCCAAGAAAACCAACTTCATTTAACCAAAATTCACACTTGCTGAATTTGGCATACAGCTTATGCTATCTAAGCTTCTCAAGTATCAAACGCAAATGTCCTTCATGCTCTTCTTTGCTCTTGGAGTAGATCAAAATGTCATCGATGAAAACGACAACAAACTTATCAAGAAATTCCATGAACACCTTGTTCATCATATTCATGAAGTATGCTGGTGCATTGGTCAAACCAAATGGCATCACGGTATACTCATACAATCCATACCTTGTGGTAAAAGCTGTCTTAGGTATGTCTTGTTCCCTTATCTTAAGCTGAAAATAACCTGACCGGAGGTCAATCTTTGAGAACACACAAGCTCCTTCTAGCTGATCAAACAAGTCATTGATTCTAGGCAAAGGGTATTTGTTCTTGATAGTCACCTCATTGAGTGAACGGTAATCTATGCATAATCTTTGACTTCTATCTTTCTTTTCCACAAACAAAATTGGTGCTCCCCAAGATGAAGAACTTGGTTGGATAAATCCTTTCTGCAACTGTTCTCCAAGTTGCTTCTTGAGTTCTTTCAACTCACCCACTGACATCTTGTACGGTCTCTTTGCTATTGGTCCAGATCCTGGTAGCAAATCAATAAGAAACTCCACATCTCTATCTGGTGGCATTCCCGACAATTCTTCTGAAAACACATTCGGATATTCACTCACAATCGGCACACTTTCTATGCTAATCCCCTTAAGAGAATTAAGCTTACTCCCTTTTGATTCAAAGTTAGACTTGAATCTAATCCGTTTCTTTTTCGGGGTTGTGAGTGTAACAGTACGATTAGCACAATCTAATACTCCTTCATACTTGGTCATCCAATCCATTTCCAAAATTACATCCAGTCCTTGGGAATCCAGGATTATCAGACTCACTGGAAACTTATGCTTTCCAAATTCTATCACTAAATCCCGGCATCCAAGACTTACTATCATGTCTCCACCAGGAGAACTCACTTGTATTGGACACCCAATGTTTTCAGTTGGGAACCCATTTATATCAACAAATGCTTTTGATATGAATGAATGTGATGCACCAGTATAAAAAAGAACAAGTGTTGGAATAGAATTGAGTTTGAACTTACCAGCCACAGCATCGGACTCCTCATAGATTTCTTCCACATTGATGTGGTTCACTTGTCCCTTCTGAAAAGGGTTGGGCTTGTTGGGTCCCTCAACTTTCTTTTCTGGGCATTCATTTGCATAATGCCCCATCTTCTTGCATTTGAAACACTCAACCTGACTAAGATCCTTCTTGACAGGCTGGCTTCCACTGCCACTTCCATTTCCACTATGGTGGCTCTTATATCCACTCTTGTGATTCTTGTACTTATCATTGTCATGACTACGATTGTGCTTGTTGTCATGATAACGGTTGTGGTTGTGGTGCTTGTTGAATTTCCCATGCTTGTGGGATCCAGAACTCCCACTGTCATCATAATGGGAACGCTTGTGAGACGATCCTGAGCTGTGCTTGTCAGAGTGCTTTCTCTTCCTGCTTTCAACTTGTTTCATCTTGCTCTCCAAAATAGCAGCCTTGTCACAAAGAGACTGGTATGTGGGAACATAGGCCACAACTAACTGCAGGTTCAGTTCATCATTCAACCCTTCAAGGAACTTTTCCTTCCTCTTAGCATCAGTGTCAACTTCATCCGGTGCATATCGCGCCAGATTGTTGAACTCCTCAATATATTCAGCCACGCTGCGGTGGCGCTGCTTCAAGTTATGGAACTCTTTCTTCTTCAAACTCATCACTCCGGATGAGATGTGAGCAGTACGGAAACCATCTTCAAAGATAGCCCATGTCACATCCTCAATGGGAGTGGTGAGCTGGAAGTTATCCCACCATGTGGCTGCTGGTCCTTCCAACAAGTGAGCTGTAAATCTGACTTTCTCTTCATCAGAACAGCCAACAGTTACCAAGTCCTTGTTCACAGAGCGTAGCCAATCATTGGCCATCATAGGATCAGTAGTTCCTGAGAACTCTGGCCTCAGTCTCAAGAACCTGGTAAGCATGTCAAAACCCGGTGGGTTGTTCTGATTGTTGTTGTTGTTGTTGTTGTTGTTGTTTTGTTGTTGTTGTTGTTGTTGTTGTTCTGATTCTAGATGAACGTAGTCATCATTTGTATCAGCTGAGTCTGAGCTATCATCATTTGCTGCATCTCAGGGGTGATGTTGTTGTTGTTGGGGTTAGGATTGGCACGTCGGGGAGGCATCTGTGGTTGTTCAATAGAGATAAGAATGAGATACCCATAGATGCTAACATGCACAATACATCACATAAACAATCACCAAACATGCATCATAATAATAAAAGTTCAACAACATAGACAACAAGTTTGCAAAGTAAACACACCAATAGCAAGCCATCCACATGTTGGATGGTCATTGCGACTCAATAATCAAAGACATGATAAATAAAGGTAAATGAGTAGTCATCACTACTCCTCGGCATCAACCTCCTCCTCAACAAATGTAAGACCTGCATTCTCCATAGCGGTCTTGTATTCCTTGACATTGGTGGTCAAGGTCTCTACTTTGGTTTTGAGAGCCCTCTTCTGAGAATGAAGCCTCTCAATCACAGTCTGCTGATGCTCGAGCTCGAAGTCCTTGGCCTCCAGTTCTGCAGTCATGTCTCGAATCCTCTTGTTCCTATCTTGGACTCGCTTCTCTTGACTCTTGAACTTTCTGTCCTGACTCTCAAACTTGGCCTCCATCTCCTTGACTATCTCATCTTGCTCCGCGAAGAGCTTGTCCTTCTCACGAAGCTGCACCTGGAGTTCCTCATTGCTGAGCATGACATTGGTCCTATCAGTGTCTATGTGCCTAAGAAGAACCTCTAAGTCCTGGAGGTATAGACGAATCGGCTCTGTTGTCTCCCTCGAAGTATCCTCAAAGTCAATGGCCTCACCATCCTCATCACGTCTACCGAAGGTGTGGAAGTGAGTACCTCTAACCTGTCGAGAGTGTCTCCCTAACAGACGTCCAATCAAGTCCTGCATAACTACCTCTAGGCCTCTCTCCTTGTCATCATGCATGAGCTTGAAGATGATTGCCTCCATGGTAGGCTCAGTCTGGCGTCTGGGCTGATTAACCTTGAAGCCCCAAAGGTCTTTCCTCTTGAACTTGGTGAGGGGAAGCACCATGATGGTAGGAAGAGGGAGATCGAGCAAACTAGTGAGCTCAATAATACGAGGGCCAAAATGAGTTCCCTTGAACTCTTCAGCCATGCTGATAGTAACATTAGGCATCTATTTAATAAGATAGAAAAAGTTAGAATCAACACAATTAAGACAAATCACAAGACAAGGCATCACATGCATAACTTTGGAAATCAAAACACACAAGTCATGACATACCTGGATCCATTAAAAACAACCAAGGTTCAACTTATTTTAAACAACATTTGGAAAATAAAATGATAAATGTGGTGGTCCAACTAATGTGGTACATTACAATCCCATCTCACTTGCCAAGTTGGCTAACAGGGCATCCCTAGAGGCAATCTGTTTGTCTAGATCACAAGACTCCATTGCTAAGTCTATGATGTCCTTCCTTAAGCTTTGGTTGGTAGCCTCTAACTCTTGGGTATGCTTCTTTTCTTCCCTAAGGTCATTCTGGGTGTTAAGCATTCTGCACTTGATTCTATCACCAAGTTCTTTGATGGCCCTCCAAGCTGCATCCCTTGCTGAATCAAAGAATGTGGTGTGCATCACTGAGTTGGTGACCATGCAGAATCCCGAGTCCTTGTGGTTATCTTCCTTGTTTTTATACAAGTGAATTTGCACCCACCAGTACTCAACTCCTTCATCCATCACAGGAAAGCCTTTGTACACAGTTGCACCATGTATTCCCATGGCAACCATGAGGTCCTTGAGAGCCTTGGGAAATTCTGTCTCACACTCCAAAGTCATAGTCATGAGTGGTCCCTTCCTCACGGCTTCGTTGATGGAGTTCATCTACAAATAGAGATGAGAAAGAAGATTAGAAAAGTTTACGAGAAGAAAAGACAAGTGTGGAAGTTGTTGAAATTTTTTCCTTAGTGGTTTCCAATCCTAGGGTCATAATCCTACAGGCAACACAGTGCTATGATACCATCTGTAAGATCCCTCCTTTGTAAAGGAAAGGATCCCTGTGATTGCAATGCTAGTCCCTGTATCAATGCTACCATCCACAGTTTAAGATGAAGTACACAGAAACAAAGGTCATTATTACATATCATTCTAGAGACAAACATAGTCTTTTACAACTCCATGGCCACAGGCCTAATACAAGAGTTCAAATATATAATAAGATAAATAAGTCTTCATCTTCATGTGCCACAGGCAAGCATGTTGAGTGTAGACTCATGACTCCTAATCATCATCTGAATATCCTGCAACATCACAAGTTATAGCCACAGTGGGTCAATACATTGGAATAGTATTGGCAAGTGATACCTTAGTAGAATATTGGTGGACTAGTTACTATATGCTTTTTGGCTAAGTGTAGCTTAGGCTTGATTTGCTCAAAATAGGTTTTGCCTATCAGTTGAAAACACTAAGTTTTTCTTTGTCAAAAACTCTCCCAAGGAACCACCAATAGACATTGGGGTCCTACACCCTTGTTCAACCACAAGTTTTTACTTAGAATTTGGGATGAGGAGATTCTTGATAGCTTCCATGTCTTGATGCTCAAGTTGTCCAATACCAGGGATATGGCTAAGTACTTAGATTCTTCCATCTGCAGAGGCTGTGCACTTTCCCCACAAGACTTGATTTTCACCAAGACAGGACCTTTCAGAAGCCTTCCCTTAGACCAAATGGACGCGCTCTAACCTATCATTCCCACTACCACCAACTGTCCAAATGGCTAAGTTATTGCAACCTATATGATCCAGGCAGAGCCCATATTGCCAAGTGGCTGCACTAGAAGCTTCTTAACATATGGCTTCTCAAATCCCTTTGTTCCTGGGTGGCTTTCCACAAGTGAGATACACAAGGTAAACCATAGAAATGGGCCTTGTGTAACCACTTAACATAACCCATTCCTTCCATTCCACCCAGGTGTTTCATTCACTTAGTTGTTTTATTAAACAAAAACATAGTCCAAAGACTTAGAAATATTTATTCATAGCATGAATATATAACCACCCTTGGTTGCTACTAGCTAGGCTAAGCATGGCATTGTTAAGACTTAGTAATATTTCTAGCAATTCTACAACTACTAGGATTTCCCAAGCATAGCATATAGACCAAAAATATCCATGCAAGACTAGCAAAATATTTCTAGTGCATACTTGAAAAACATAGTAATAAAATCATGAAGCACCACTTGCCTTGGTAGTTTGGAGAGTAGCTACAATACTCACAATCACAATCACTATTTGCACCAAAATCTACACATAAAATGATAGCACCAAATCACATACAAAATAAATACAAGCAAAAATATATGGATGCATGCAATATGATATGTGATGATTTTTCTATAATCAACAAGACAAGTGCACAGTACTGATTCATAAACAAGTTCAAAACTTTCCAAACAACCTTTATTTGAACATTAAAACATTTCCCAAATATTTGTTATACATAAAATAGGCCTACACATGTTTCTGTAAAAATAACCATTTTAACAGAAACAAAACATTAAACACATTGCGTATATGGAAAGGGCTTTCTCTCCTGATTCCATTGATATAAAATTTGTAAAATTTGGACGTAGGAAACAAAAGTTATGAATTAAATAAGTTTAAACATCTAATAGATCTAAATTCAGATTTTAAATCAAAGAACTGGCCACGCGGCAGCGTCTGATTGGCTGGTACCGTTTCGCGCCGGATCGCGTCTGCGAACCGTTGGATCTAACTAAAACGTGCGGCACAGATCTAAACTTACCCCTTCGGCTATGATCTATCGCATCCACTAGATCTAAATCTAACGGCCCTAAGCATCTGACCATCAAGTGGCGGCGCTAGCGGCGGCGACAGGCGGCGGCGCGCTCAGTCAGTGGCGGAGCCAGCGAACTAGGTCGCCCGTGGAGGTGGGAGGATTCTCACTAGAATCGCCGTGACGAGGAGAAGCTCGACGTATGCTCGGTTGGCGAAGGGGCGCTCGGAGTTGTCACGGATTGCTCGTCGGAGTAGTCTCTGGCGACGGTGGCTTCTGTTCGTCGACTTTGGCGATGCTCTAGGCCGCGCTAAGACGAGAGAAAGGTGTCGTTAGATGCGCAGGACACTGGGGATCTCACACGTATCAAACAGAGGGAGAGGGGAGGCTGGGACTTACGGGAAAAGGTCGCCGGAGTTCAAGTAGAGGGCGGCGGAGCTCAGTCGTTGACGTTGCCGAGGCTACAGACCATGCGCGAGCAAACGGAAAGCATCAGTAGGTGCGCACGGAGATGTAGAACAAGCCAGCATGAACCATAGGCAGAGGGGAGTGCGGTGCTCACCGGAATTTGACAACAAACTCGTCAGAGTAGCGGGCGTCCAGAGAGAAATTCGTGCAGCCTGGTGGCTCCGGCGAGGTGTGGTTTGGGGGAAAAGGAGGAGGGGAGCATGGTGTTTAAGTAGGCGAGATGGGGGCATGAATCACTCAGGCATTGAACGGGAATTGACACCGCGAATTAAACAGGAAACGCTCGGTGTAATTTGGGGATGAACCAGTCGCTGGGTGGAGACGACGATAGTCGTGTGGGTCGTGGTTGTTAGCGAGAGATAAGGAGTGGGGTGGGTCCAGACGGTCAGCGACTCAGTGGGTGCGGGTGCGAGTGAAAGAAAACGATTCGCGAGGGGAGGGGTTGCTGGGCTAGCTGGGTCGAGTGGGATGGGTTAGGCCAGATTGGCTTGCTTCTTATTTTTTCCCTCTTTATTCCTTTTCTTTTTCTGTTTGGTTTTCTAGAATTGGTTTTCAAACTCCATTTCAATTCTGTTTGAATTCAAACCTTCTCTAGCTTTTTGTATAGTGTACTTTGCACTCAAATATGTGTCAAACACTTCTGTTTACAAAAACATACTTGGGTCATTTGGAAAATAAAATAAAACCAAGACTTTATGAGATATAATAATAGGCCTAAACTTGGTTTTATTTCATACTTTGTTTTTGAAACTTTGTTCAAGATTTTGAAATCACATAAGTTTGAACTCAAAACATTACTGAATGAATATTAGTACCTTTCTCATTAGCAAGTAGCACAAAGGCTAGAGTATTCATACATAAAATAATGAGCAATATATGCTCCTGTTTTTGAAATGATTTTGAAATGAAACCCTAAATGATCATGGATGCAAGGATGATATGCATGAGTTTTAAAACATGATTTTAGGGATGTTACAATAACCTTTATGCACAAGCTTTGCATTTTCACTTGTGAAAATTCCGCCTACGGGCGTTAGCTTAAGTTTACGGTCTACACGTTCTTTGTTGTTTTTATGTGGATTCTGGAATAGTGACTTTCGGCACTTGAAGTCGGCTATTTTGTGCTTAGGTTTTTTATGGTGCCATTGGGCATCATCGCATGAGCATATGGTTTCGACAACGAGTCTTCCAACTCACGAAAGGTCAAGCATAAAAACCAAAGTAATGGATAAGCCAACACTTGCTTAAAAATATCTACATGCTGGAACTAGTTCTTGAGTAGCAGGAGATTACAACTATTGTTTTTATGCCTTAAGTTAATAGAGTAGTTTTTTCGCATAGACAAATTCCAGAGGAAACAAATATTACATATTGTTTTTTCATTCCTCTGGCGCAGGAGACTTTGAAGCAGCGTCGTCGGCAGCAGGAGAGCCATCCTCTTCGAAGTCGGTGGTCTTGAGGGATTCAGAGGAGCTTTGGTTGTCTCCGTCAATGATCTCAAGCGGCACAAAGATGTCTTGGTCGACCAACTCGGCAACTCTTGTGTCATACCCCGCGAGCGATGCCCATATAGCCTTGAAGTCAATCTTTTGGCCTTCATCGTCTATGTTGGGGAGACCTGAGGATACTGTGTTGATGTCGGCATCTTCGTAGTGCGCTTTGACCATCGCCAGCGACATCCTTGCACCAGCCCTTGTACATGAAGCTTTCTAGCTTGTGATACACTCGGGGGCTTGGCGCAATATCTCTGAGTACTTCATCACGGAGTCCAACGCTTTGATGTTGATGTGGAGGGGCTTGGCTATCTCCTTGGCCTGCTTCACGTCGGTGTTGATGAAGTTGCCGGCAAGAACCATGCATTCTTTTGGCGGAGGAGGCGACTTGGTTAAACCAATAGGAGATGCAATTACGACAAGAAGTGGAGCGCATGAGTTCTAATAAAAGGAAAAAGTTCAGAGTATCTGGCTTACAGAAGTACAAGACGGAGAATCACTTACCAAAGATGCTCGCCTCAGCCTACTTGAGTGTCTCTGCCATGGAATCCCTCTCTTGTCGGAGGATCTTGTATGCTTCAAGATTGCGTTGATTCTGCTCATTGGCAGCTTTCTTCTGCTCTTTCAGCATCGCAATCTCCTCCTTCAAGCGGTTCATCTCCGTGTTGGCGGAAACCTGCAGGGCCTTCATGGACTCCTCGTGCATCTTCAGCGTGTTAGTTCTCTCCTTCTTAAGGATCTTGTTTTCGCTATCCAACAACTCAATGTGCTTGGATTGCTCAACAATGTACTTGGCCTTGGCGATGGCTTCTGCAAGTCGGAGAAAAGACAACACAGTGAGTACTCGGAGATTAACGGCACAAGACCAAGTCGGAGTACGAAAACGACAGGAAAAACAGATTCTTGCTCTTGATGATTTGATCCTTCAAATAGGTAGTTTTACCTTTTTCGGCTTCCAACTCCGCGTGCATCTTGTGGAACTTCTCGTTGGCGACGCCCCTCCGAGCATTCTCATTCTATGGAAAGAAAAATTAAAGTTGTTTAGTCTACTTGGAGCATCTAGCCGGATAACTATCCACCTAGAGGCTTGGGGGCTACAGTGAGAGTTTTAAACTTGGCAATATGCTTAGTCTTTCTTTAAGCATCTAGTCGGAACAAATTCAGTTTTCAACTGGAGGCTTGGGGGCTACAATATAAAGTTTTTTAACTCAGTCATATGGTTAGTCTTTCTTTAAGCATCTAGTCGTAACTAATTCAGTTTTCAACTAGAAGCTTGGGGGGTATAGTATCGAAATTTACAAACACTCTGTATGCTACTCTAAAAGTATCTAGTCGGAATAGTTCATTCAAACTACATACTTGGGGGCTACAGTGAAGTTTTCTAGCTTAGTCACTCTTAGAGCATTCAGATGCAAAGACCTATGGTTTTCCGTCTAAAAGCTCGAGGGATATAGTGGGATACTACTTATGAAATGCAAAAGGCAAACAAAAAACTTACAAGTGCGATGATCTTGAGATTGGTGGCGCTCTCGGCAAATATATTGCTGAAGGAAAGGCTATTTCCTTGCAGGATATCAGCTTGCCTGAGGAGCTCCTCAAGACCGCAAGTCGGAGAGGTTGGCGCTGCACCAGGGGCCAGAGTAGAGCTACTCGACGTAAGCGTCGGGTAGACTATCTTTGGAAGTTCTGTGGATGTCCTGGGTGTAGAGGCGTCGCCTTCAGCAGACGTTCTGCCTACCACCATCGCCTTGCCGCTACCGATTGCATCCTTAGTCGGAGCTTCAGCCATTGTGGTTGAGGTACTTTCTTGTGTCGCCTGCTCGTCGACAACGACGAGCTCCGTGGAGATAGCTGGGTCCACTTCCATGGCGGAAGGGCCATATGCCTCCTTAGCTTGAGAGCTTGTCCGCGCAGCAGCAGGCTGGATGCTAGGAGTGGTAGGGGTGATGGCGGGAGATGCTTGGTGCGACACATCTCGCTGTAACATATCTTTAATGTTTTTAGAAGCCCCCAATGTTTTGGAGGTCTTCTTCAAACTTAAACCAACCTTCTTCCTGAAACGTGCAAAAGTATAAGTACAGGAATGAGATGAGCAATGGACAATGTTAGAGGAAAAGAGGCTTACACAATAGTGGGTGCTTTGGTAAAAGGGATCCCGTTAATCTTTCTTTTCTCCGCCTCCAGGGCGGCAGTGGACTTCTTGGAGGCTCCACCCTCCGTCTTCTTCTTCTTGCCTCCGTTGGCAGCGTCAGAAGTGGAGCTCTTCCGCTTACGCGTCAGCGGGACATCGTCATCGGAACGACGGTGACTTCCTTCATCTTGGGTTCATATATTTGGACATCCATGCTATCCTCCTCTAGACCACTGAGCTGTTAAGTGAAATACCAAAGTGTTAGATGAGATGATAAATGGCTAGACGGAAGAACTAGAGTATATGTCATACACGGAAAATAAAACAGGCACCTTTGGGCACTTGCCCTCCTCGAACATTTCGTAGGTGATGGTGAAGCCACGCTTCCTATCCTTCACCTTGACGATGTCCTTGAGGCGGAGCTTGACGGAGTCACTTGAGAAATTGTCCTCGGAGATGCGGAGGCTATCCTTCCTCTCCTTAGTGTACCCATGCATCAGCTTCGAGCGGTGCTACAGAGTCTGGATCCGTCTGACGAACCAGCACATGTCTAGGTCCAATCCGGTTAGACCCGTCTCCACGAACCACTCTATCCGCCTTATGGTGCAGGAGGCGTCGTTGTCGGAGGGAAGGGTGGCTTGGGATCGCCATGTCGAGGCTTCAACAGCGGCTCCATCGACGAAGTCCGGACACGTTTATTCTTGGCCGGCCAGAGGAATATCTAGGCCGTAGAAGTACGTCCGCTGCCAGTTCTTGCAAGATTCATGGCCGACGATGTCAGGGAACCACCGGCCAGGCTAGATCTTAAAACTAATCGTCCTGTAGTTTCTGAGCTCGTCGTTTCTCGCTCTGGCTTCCCTCTTGACGGTAAAGAAGTAGATAAAGATATCTAACGTAGGCCTAATCCCTAGGTAACCCTCACAAAGCGCCGCGTAGTTGCTAAGCGCGAGGATGCTATTGGGGGAAAGGTTCTGAGGTTGAACCCGGTAATGCTTGAGGACAACAAGGAAGAAGTCGAAGATGGGGAGGAAGATGCCGCGTACCAATTGTGCTTTGAGGTACACCTTCTCTCCGGCCTGGGGAGAAGGGGTGACCTCGCCGGCTGGCGCCGCTCGCCAGACAAGCCCCTCCGTCACAGGGAGGTAGCCTTCGATGAGAAGCTCCTTGATATCGTTGTCAGTGATATACGAGCCACGCCACTCCCCCTTATGGGAGTCACCTTATTCCTCCAGCAGCTCTAGCGCCGCTGGGATATGGTCGCCACCGGTGGACTCCATCACAGCGGATTTTGGCAGCAACAGACCCTCTGGGGGCACTTGGACGGAGCCCGTGAACTTTGCCGTGGCATCGGCCGATGCCGCCATGGAAGGGTTGGAGCTGCTGCTCGCCATTGAGATGGGAGGAGAGGTGACTAGGGAGATTGGAAGATTAGGTTTTTTCGCGTACACGCGGAGGGCTCGAGGAGGTGCTCGCAGGAGGAAGACGAAGGCGCAGGGGAAGAATGAGGTGAAGAGATGAAAATCTATCACGGTTAAAATTTATAACCCCGGCGTCAAGATTCGTGCAAGGTGATCAAATGGTCGGTGCGTGGACGACGTGTGCGGGTGACGACTGTCTATGCACAGCCTATTGGGAACCCCAAGAGCAAGGTGTGAAGCAGCAAGCAACAAGTTTTCCCTCAGTTGAGACCGAGGTTATCGAACCAGAAGGAGGAAGGAAATATCACACAGGTGTTGCAAGCAACACGGAGACCTGCAGAACACAAACTCAAGACTTTGCCCCAACGAACAGTGAGGTTGTCAAGCTCACCGGTTTGGTGTAACAAAGGATTAAATGTATGGTCTGGAAGGTAATGGTTTGCAGCAAGTAAAACAAGTAACAGTGGAAGATGTATCAATGGTAAAGATTGGACCGGGGTCCATAGTTCACTAGAGGTGCTCTCCTTAGATAAACAACATGGCATGAAGGGTAAACAAATTACAGCAGGGAAATTGACAAGAACTGAGCAAGGCATAACAATGCAATTACTAGTCAGAAAGATCCTATGAGGTTGATTGGGCAATACAACAAGATACATAGACCGCCATCCAACTGCATCTATGACTAGAAGTCCACCTTCAGGTTATCATTCGACCCCCCTCTAGTATTAAGTTGCAAGCAACAGACAACTTCTTTAAGCAATGTGTGTAAGGTAAACAGTCCACATGTTCCATGAACAAGAGACCATTGTTTTCTGTAGTGTCCCCTACCTTTAATAAGATTGAGTCCCCTGTGTTTACAATGCTAGTCCCTGGATCAATAGCTAGCATCCACAGTTTAGATGTAATATCAAGAAACAAAGGTCATATACAACTTTATAACCAGGAATAAAATAATTTTATTACATCAAACATAGCTCATTGGCTATTTACATTACATTGCAGTGGAATAACTATAGTCATGGGTCCTTCATCTTCAAAGTGCCACAGGCAGATGTTGGTTGTAGACTTTGTAATCCTAATCAATCAATCTTCACTAAAATCAATCAAACCTGCAACATTACAAGTTACAGCCACAAGGGTCAATACATTTGAATTGTATTGGCAAGTGATACTTTGGTAGTATAGTGGAATCTATCATCTATATGCATTTGGCTAAGTGGAGTTGAGGCTTGCTTTGCTCAAAATAGATTTTTCCTATCATTTTGAAAATAATAAGTTTTGTTTGGCAAAAAATTTCCAAGACATCTACCAATCAAAGACTGAAGATCCACTTAGGGCATCTACCAATCAAAGACTGAAGATTTGCTTGGCAAAAACACCCAAGGTATCTACCAATCAAAGACTGAAGATCCACTCAGGGCATCTACCAATCAAAGACTGAAGATCCTTTTAACCCTTGTTCACCCACAAGTTTTATTTTGAAATTGGAGTGATGAGATTCTTGAAGTTTCCATGTCTTGATGCTCAAATTGTCCTTTACCAGGGACATGGCTAAGTACTTAGGTTTTACACTCTGCAGAGGTGGTGCACTTTCCCCACAAGACTTGGTTTCCCAAGACAAGATCCTTCAGTAGCCTTTCCTTAGTCAAATGGACGCGTTCCAACCTATCATCCCATCTACCACCCTCTGTCCAAGAGACTAAGTTCTAGCATCCTAAGATCATGGCAGAGCCCATATTGCCAAGTGGTTGCACTTGAAGCTTCTCAACATTTGATATCTCAAATCTCTTTGTTTCCTGGGTGGTCATCCACAAGTGAGATACACAAGCCAAGTCCATGGCCTTGTGAACCACTCAACATATACCATTCCTTCCATTCCACCCAGGTGATTCATTAACTTAGTTGTTTTTGTTAAATAAAAACACAAGTCCTTAGACTTAGAATATTTTTCCATAGTGTGAATATATAAACCACCCTTGTTTTCTAGTAGCTAGGCTAAGCATGATAGTAATAGGAATCTTGACTTAGGTAATTTTCACTAAAGTTTCACCTAATAGGTTTTCCCAAAGCATAGTTTATACTTAGCAAAAATCCATGCAAGTCCTATACTTAGAAAAATAATACTAATGCATATATAAAATATAGGAATGGAATATTCATGATGATATCACTTGCCTTTTTGGTAGAGGGTATAGGTTCACTCCTTGATCTTGCTAGTCTCACACTTCACTACAAGTCAATCAAGCAAACACAATTCAATTCACATTCCAAACCAAAGTCAAGCAAATAACACACAAAACAACAAAGTCAAAGAAATGCATGCAAGCATGCCAAGCTTTGCTTTGTTTGAAAAAGTGGTTCCTAGTGGGTCATAGACATTTGAGTACATCTAAGTCATGCATGAGCATGCAAAGGTTGGTTCTATTGTAAGGATGGTCTCCACTAGGCTTCTAAACTTTGTAAGTTCCAAATTGGTCATTTACCAAAATGGCAAAGTCATTTGCAAAGAGGGTCTCTATTAGATTCCTAAACTTTGTAAGATCCAAATTGGTCATTTACCAAAGTGGCAAAGTTATTAGCAAAAGGTTTCACTTCAAAACCATTTTCAAACAAGGCACCTATTTGGTCATTTTTATGTGGTGAAGAAATGTTTTTCCTAAGGCCTTAACCTATAGGGTTCACCAAATGAGTTGCTATTGCAAAACTTGGTGTTTGGGTCAGTAGGTTTGGTCCAAACCATTTCTCAAAGTTTTCTTTTACAAAAACATTTTCATAAACAAAACTATAGTTTTTAGTTAGCTAGAAATGGACTAAACTAATTAATCCATTCTATTCTTTTCCAAAATCATTTTCCAAAACAGGGGTTGGTTCCTAGGGTCAGTAAAGTCACAACAAACTAATTGGCAAAGGTTTGATCTCAAAAATCATTTTTAAACATTTTTTCTAACGTTAGCAAGCACACAAAAGAATCTGCAAAATCAAACAATCTAACAAATACTATTTGCTAAACTAAGGGCAGGGTTGGTTAGAGCTTGTCTTGCTGATTCCAACGACATCAAATTTGTAAAATTTGGACGTGTGGATCCAAAGATACAAGGGTTTGAAGTTTGCAAAAGTTTCTGTTTTCAAATTCTGTTTTAAACCTAACAGGCGACACGCGGCGTGATATCATTGGTCGATACCGGTTCGGCCGGATCGTGGCTGTGGAGCGTTGGATCTAATCTAATCGTATCATCGTCGATCTGGATCGACCGTGGCGGCGCGGTGGCTACCGCGGCGAGCTACGGCCGATTGACGGCGACGCTACAGGAGGTGAGGAGAAGGAGGGTTGCTCACCGGGCCTGGGGTCACGGGCGATGCTTAATGTACTGCGGTTGGTCAAGGGCGCCGGCTATCCTTGATTGCTCGCCGGAGTTCGTGGCGGCGACGGTTGGCTCTGTCCACGGTCGGAGACGGTGCTGTGGATCACCTCAAGGCATAACAACGATGCGGTTAGATGCAGAAGGATGTGGCGAGTGTGGGAGTGTGAACGAGGAGGTGCGGGGCGGTCAGAAACTACCTGGGGACTTCGCCGGAGAGGAAGCAGATGGTGGCGCTGCAGGTCGTCGTCGAAGGCGAGGTTAGGGAGCACCCTAGGACAAACGAATAGCACCATTAGGTCCGCGAGAGCAGGGCGATCATCATCGTATCCATGGGGAAGAGAGGGGTGGTCGGATTTTACCGGAGGAACTCGACGAAGAAAGAGGCAGATGGCGGCGCTCAGAAGCTTGATGTAGTCGACGCTCTGGGGCGCCCGCGGGTGAGCTGCGGCTGCAGAAGGGTCCGCTGGGGAATGCTGAGCACAACTGCGTGCTCGAGGAGGAAGGAGGGGGCGTGTGCTGGCCGGAATCGACGAGGGAAGTCGTCGGAGCAGCGGCGGTTCGGGGAGAAATTGGAGCGGCCTGGAGGCAGAGGGTAGGCGGTGTCTGGGGGAAAGGGAAGAGGAGGAGCAGGCGGTTAAATGGGCGTTGTCACGGCGAGGAATAAACGCGGCGTTAACGCTAATTGATCTCGGCATTCAAAGACAGCAACGGCAGCGAGAGGGGGGCTCGGTCAGTGGCGGGTGAGGAGAATGAACAGGGCTAGTGGGGTCCAACGGTCAGTGGGGAAAGAAAGGAGAGAGAGGTCCACCAGTCAGCTGCTTAACGGGTTCTTTCTGCGGTGGAGAAAAACGGTTCGGGGCGTAAGAGAGAGAGGTGGGGTCTGTTGTCAGCGAGTGAGTGAGAGGGAGAAGTGGGTCCGGGCTGTCACTCTCTGTGCGGGTTAATTATTGGGTGTGAATCGTTTTTCTGAGGGAGGAGAGAGGTGGGCTGGTGTTGGGCCTAGTGGGCTGGGTCTGTTGCACTATTTTTTTTCTGTCTAATTCTTTTTCCTTTTCTAATTCTTTTTCTGTTTTGAATTTCAAACAATTATTCAAGCAATCAAACAATTCCAAACAATTCAAACAAACACTCAACTTTGAACTTTGAATTTGGTTCTGTTTATTAACATAATCCAAATCTCAAAATAATTTAATATTTTTATTTATTTTAGGATCCATTTAATAATTAAATAAAATGGATCTTTAGTTTTTTTAATAGTGTTTGATTTATTTAAATAAAATTTTCCATTTGAAATCCAATTATTTTCAAAACCAAACCAGAAGGTTTTATTTGAAAAAATAAAAGAATACTTGGAAACTTATTTAAATAAATAAATAAGTTTTGGTGTTTAATTAAAATGGGAAAGCCTTTACTTAAATAAAATTGGATATTTAAATCCTTATTATTTTATTTAAATAAACCTTTACTCATTTTAATCAAAGCAAAACCTTTTAATAAAAGATTTCAAAGTAGTAATAAAATACTTGGTGTTCAAAAATGGAAAAAGCCTTTACTTAAATAAAATTGGATAATTAAATCCTTATTATTTTATTTAAATAAACTTTTACTCATTTTATCAAAACAAAATATTTTATTACAAAAGTTTGGCCAAAATTAATTTGGCTCACCTTTTCATTTGAAAACAAAGTCTTTTATTAAAAGATCCAAAATGGTATTTCCAAAACAATTCACTTTCCTTTGATAAATGTTTATCTTTTTAATCCCTTTAGGATTATTTGTTCACCAATTGGTAGGGGCTTTTGGTAAGGGCTTTATTGGCTTTGGAAATTCAATTTCCTTATCTTAATATATTCACAAGATTTTGTCTATGGTTCCAAACTAAGTGAAACCAATCTCTAAGGTCTTTCTTGATCCTTTGTGAATATTTGTTGATCAAATTTGGTATGGATCAAATCCATAGATTTTGGAGATACTTTGGAAAATGATTTCCTTCCATTAGGGTTTAGGGTTTTGGATTACTTTCCAAATGTTCAAATTTCCAGATACATTCATTTGAGGAATGCATTTCCCTTGATTTGGATTTTGTTGAATTCAAACTTTAGCCAAAGTTTGTTCAAGATGGGATTTTAAGTCTCCTTTTAGAAACAAAAGTTTCTTTTCACTCTGATTTTCAACAAAAAATTATTTTTGTTATTTTATTTTTCACATTACAAGATTTGGAAAATCTTGGGATGTGACATTTTCTCCCTAGTAGCAACGACACATCTACAACCGAAGAGATTATTGTCACTTCCCTTGGAAACTAGAGGCATAAACCCACTATCAAGCATAAATACCCCCTCTTGGAGTCACTAGCAACTACTTGGCCAAGATAGCTACTAACAACGGAGAGGATGCAAGATCACAAACAACACAGACATGATAGAATCATAAAGACAAAACCATTAATCAAACCAACATAATAATCTCAATATCCATCGAATCCCCGCAAACACAACATGCATGATTAAAAATAGATTAGATCTTGATCATGAATGGAGCTCACAAGATCTATACATGAAAGCACAAAGGAGGAGATACAACCATCTAGCTACTACATGGACCCATAGTCCAAGGTGGAACTACTCACATATCATACCGGAGAGAAGGCCTCCAAAATGATGTCCCCTCCAACAAGGTGCCGGGAAGAACTTTAGATCCCCCCGATCTAGGGACGATGGTGGCGGCGGCTACAGTCGGTTTCGTGGATTTCTGATCGGGTACTCAGGGTTTCTGCATTGGGGGCTTCTTATAGGCGAAGGGGGAGACCGAGGAGGCGGCCAGGGTTGGCAAACCCTAGCCAGGCGCGGGGCTGGGCCCACCCACGCCTGGGTGGGTCTGGCCCCCCTGGCTGGCCCCTCTGGCTCTCCTCTAGACTTCTTGTTCCCCACGGAAAGTTATTGACTTTGTCCTTTGTCCCATCCAATTCCGAGAATATTTCTTTACTAACTTTTCTGAAACCAAAAACAGCAGAAAACAGCATCGATAACCTTGTTGCAACTTGTTAATAGGTTAGTACCAGAAAACATGTAAAAAGCACCGCAAAGTGTGGACAAGTAAAGCAAAGTAGATACTAAACAAGCATGGAGAATCAAAAATTATAGATAGGTTTCCAACGTATCAACATCCCCAAGCTTAACTCCTGCTCGTCCTCGAGTAGGTAAGTGATAAACGAAATAATTTTTGAGGTGACATGCACCCTCACAATAAATATCCACCCATTTACAAGCATTGAAAGCTGGGATCAAAGAACTCTAAACATGTGCATGAAATATGGAGTTCTAACAATAGGACATAGTAACTATGCATGCAACATGAAAGGCTACAAACAAAGATCATGAATAACATGCATTGAAAAACATTTGTTTGTTTCACATGCAGAAAACATAGCATAGTGGCAATCAACTTGTCCCTCATAGAGTAGCAAATAGATGCATAGGACACCTGCAAAGTTCACAAGGGTGACTAGAAACAAATAGCACAAGAACAAGTAATATCATAATATGCATCAATTAATAAGCTTTGGAACACTGCACACAGAATGACAACTATGCTCTCTTAATGGTGCCTAAAGGTAGAAGGTGGAGACTCAATGGTGATGGAAGAAAGGCCTTTTTGTAAAGGAAGCAGGGATTACAAGTTTCAAAAATAGCTTCCAAAAATTATGGTACTTGTTAGCTTTCAGCCCTCATTGCCCCTATCATAAGCATCTTGAAGTGGTTAAGGTTAAAGTGGCAAAGCTGGAGTATATGCTTGACGAAGTATAAGTTGGCAATCTCAAGTACCTTGAATACGAGGGCCACACCACATGCATACTCAACTTTGGGTCCAGGTAAGTTCTTGTCACTGTAAGTATTTGCATATCATTGAGAACCGCCAACGGGGTACCCCTTGCAAATGGCACATGAGCTTTCCCATAACCAAAATGACAAGGCAAGCAGACAATGAGCATCTCAACAATCTTTTTGTTTACCATATGCATAGCTTTTTATTGAGGATGCTTCATAGATAGCTCATTATGGTGATGCTGCAAGTTTCCACCATGATTAGGCATGTCTTAGGCTAGCGGCCCAGGCGTTTCTCTAACATAGAATACAAACTCCATGGACTTACAAGTCCCCTCTTTATTTCACACTGGTGACATCCATAGACAAAAGAACATGATATCAACTGAGTACCACAAGGTACAAGTGCAATGTTGAAAACGTTCCCCGTGACAACACGGTTCTGCTAATTCCAACTTATAAGTGCAAGCATATACAACAAAGTTGTCACAATGGTTCAAGTTTATTAGGGGCAAAGAATAAAGTGTGCCATCAAGTTCGTGAGGGATTTAATCACTAAGTTTTCACATAACAAAATAGTTTTTAATTGGAAGATAGTTGAAAACAAGATTATACTTGGAATGGTGTAACACACCATGCATAGGAGTTTATAGTGGACACTTTGGAAAAACTTGGTTTCTTGGGAGTTGGAGGCATGAGTAGAACTCACTCATACAAGTGGAGGCTAGCAAAAGACTAGGAGCAACCAACTAAGAGAGCAATAATGGCCATAATCATGCAGTGCAACAAAGCATACTAATCAAAGCAAAGAGTGGTACTACAGGTCAAGGACTAAATGATCATAGAGGCTAATGGTGACTTGTGAGAGTCATAACATGGTGTAAGCATGTGCCAAGTCAACCCAAGCAAAACATCAAAGGAGAATACCACAACACTATGCTTTTGCATGCTAAAACAACGCATAATTCTTCAAGGCACACTAAGCAATCCAAATTGTTTGGAACAAGACATGCTACAACAATAATCACTACGCATAAGATCAAAACAACACCTAGCATGTCATGCTAAAGTCTAAGTCACAGTCAATGCAAGCTCCTCTAGCACTTCAAGCAAGAACTTACTACTCCTTTCCAACACCAAGCAAACTTATTTGCAAAACAACACAGCGAGAACGGGGGTCCAAACTACTTAAAAACTAAAAAAACTAAGCAAAGCAAAAGAAAATTAAGACGCTCCAAGAACAACACTACTGTGCATGAAACAATAAAAACAAAGTGTCTAGACAGACCTGAGATTTTTATTGATGAAGAAGGAGATGCCTTGGGCATCCCAAGCTTTGACGCTTGTACCTCTTCGATATTTCTTGGGGTGACACCATGGTGGAATCCCCAAGATTAAGATTTTGTCCATTCTTCATCTCATTGCATCATTCTCTCTCTACACCTGGAATTTTTCCTTCATACAAAACTTCACACAATCTTCATTAGCAACATTAGTGCATTCAAAAGATATTAGACCATTGGAAAAGCTTTGAAACAGCAAGGCTTTTCACTAAAAACAAAATCTACTGTAGTAACTCCTTCAAAAAGCTCAATTTACCTGAAGAGAACTCAAAAAGGAATCAATAAGAAGCAAATGCAAATAATGGCAGAAATCTGTCAAAACAGACCAGCAGGTAGAAACCGATTTTTTCAAACATCTTCTGTGGCTCAAATAAAAAAGTGTTGAACTAACTAAAGTTATCTAACATACTGGGGGATTGTTTCGTAAACTTTGAGCTCCATCCGAGTTACAGAGCCTCCTCACGATTTTTTTTGTGGAGGACATAAATCTGTTTCGGGACATCAACTCCCCAAATCTTACTTTCCTCTCATTAGAGGTCATTATTGGCACAAAAAGCAAACAAAAAGGATAAGGAGAGGTCATTACTGAAGTAATAACTTCCAGGACTCAAGGAAACTCTTGGTTTATCTCCCAATAAGTACTTTTCTTTAACGCCTTTAAGTTAGGCACAGGAAGCAAGAAGAATCAAGTGTTTTCAAATGAGGAAGCATTAACATTCATACTTGCAAATTCTTCAACTATGAAAGGTATCTCATCCAAATGGGTTTTTTAGGATCCCTTCTCATCTCTCTTTGGTCTACTACTTTCATCAAAAAGATTTTTAGGAGCAATCCAATTAAAGTTCTTTTCAAAGGCTTCATGCATTCCAACAAGCTTAAAGGGGATGGGTATATTGAATTCTTCTCTAGGCTTAGTTTTATCAGATATACCCACAACATCTACACCTGAGCCTAGCATATTGAAACGCTCAAAAACCTTTTTGACTTCCCTAGCAACATCATGGAATTCTTTTGATAAAGTTTCAAGGATGAATTCCCTCTTTTCAGCATTCTTCTCTTCTTTTAGTTTTAGGAATAAAAATTGTATGAAGGGGTTAAGGCTAACAAACCTAGCCTCCAACATATGAACTAAAGAAGCTGCAGCAATCTCATAATTAGGAGCAAGCTCTGCTATAGATTTATCCTCAATATCCTCATGCTTGCTAACATAGTTAAAGAATTCTTCAATATTATCTTTCCCAATTATGGAGCCACTACCTATTGCAAGATCTTTCAGAGCGAACCTGGGGAGCAACATGGTGAGCTAGAGTGAGCTGGCAACTAGAGCAAGAACTAATTTTTTTGTGTTTTTGAATAAAGCAAAAAAACCAAACTAGACTAATTTTTTTGGGTTTTCGGAAAGAGGCAAACAAAACCAAGCAACAGAAACAAAGCAAACTAAAAACAAATTAAAGGGAAAGGAATTGAAGGACTCCCCTTGTGAAGACGTCCTTGGCTTCCCCGGCAACGGCGCCAGAAAAGCTTGACGACTATCTACGCACAGCCTGTTGGGAACCCCAAGAGCAAGGTGTGAAGCAGCAAGCATCAAGTTTTCCCTCAGTTGATACCGAGGTTATCGAACCAGAAGGAGGAAGGAAACGCCACATAGGTGTTGCAAGAAACACGGAGACCTGCACAACACAAACTCAAGACTTTGCCCTAACGAACAGTGAGGTTGTCAAGCTCACCGGTTTGCTGTAACAAAGGATTAAACGTATGGTGTGGAAGGTAATGGTTTGCAGCAAGTAAACAAGTAATAGTGGAAGATGTATCAATGGTAAAGATTGGACCAGGGTCCATAGTTCACTAGAGGTGCTCTCCTTAGATAAACAACATGGCATGAAGTGTAAACAAATTACAGCAGGGCAATTGACAGGAACGGAGCAAAGCATAACAATGCAATTACTAGTCAGAAAGATCCTATGAGATTGATTGGGCAATACAACAATATACATAGACCGCCATCTAACTGCATCTATGACTAGAAGTTCACCTTCGGGTTATCATCCGAACCCCCTCCAGTATTAAGTTGCAAGCAACAGACAACTGCTTTAAGCAAAGTGTGTAAGGTCAATAGTCCACATGTTCCATGAACAATAGACCGTTTTTTCTCCCTAGTAGCAACATCACATCTACAACCGAAGATATTATTGTCACTTCCCTTGGAAACTAGAGGCATGAACCCACTATCGAGCATAAATATCCCCTCTTGGAGTCACTAGCAACTATTTGGCCAAGATAGCTACTAACAACGGAGAGCATGCAAGATCACAAACAACACATACATGATAGAATCATAAAGACAAAACCATTAATCAAACCAACATAATAATCTCAATATCCATCGGATCCCCGCAAACACAACATGCATGATTACAAATAGATTAGATCTTGATCATGAACGGAGCTCACAAGATCTATACATGAAAGCACAAAGGAGGAGATACAACCATCTAGCTACTACATGGACCCATAGTCCAAGGTGGAACTACTCACGCATCATACCGGACAGAAGGCCTCCGGGATGATCTCCCCTTCGGCAGGGTGCCAGTAAGAACTTCAGATCCCCCCGATCTAGGAACGATGGTGGCGGCGGCTACAGATGGTTTCGTGGATTTCTGATCGGGTACTCAAGATTTATGCATCGGGGGCTTCTTATAGGCGAAGGGGGAGACTGAGGAGGCGGCCAGGGTTGGCACACCCTAGCTAGGCGCGGGGCTGGGCCCACCCGCGCCTGGGGTGGGTCTGACCCCCATGGCTGGCCTCTCCGGCTCTCCTCTAGACTTCTTGTTCCCCATGGAAAGTAATTGACTTTGTCCTTTGTCCCGTACAATTCCGAGAATATTTCTTTACTAACTTTTCTGAAACCAAAAACAACAGAAAACAGGCATCTGACACTGTTGCAACTTGTTAATAGGTTAGTACCAGAAAACATGTAAAAACCACCTTAAAGTGTGGATAAGTAAAGCAAAGTAGATACTAAAAAAGCATGGAGCATAAAAAATTATAAATACGTTTCTAGCGTATCAGCGGGCGCGTGCGCGGAAATTTCGCCACGTTCCCAACCGCCGCCGCCAACGGTTCGCATCCTTCGCGCGGGAAAACGGACATGATTGTGTTCTCTGCATGTGTGAGTTACGAGGCGCCACTGACCTATGTCTACGTCGCTCTAGCTGACACGAGTAGGTGAACCATCACATCGGAATATTCCGGTATGGATGGATCCAGTCCAGCTACGGGAAGACTACGATGGAAGATTTAGCAGTTCTTCGACTTACAAGTTGAAGATGGAGAAACCATGCAGGGTTCTTGGGAGGACTACAAGATATTGCTTGACGATTTGCCTATATCCATCTAGACGGAGCATTCAACCTGAAGAGGCAAGACGGCGCAAGATCTCGGAGTTCTCCGGGGGCTACTGTTGGGGATATGCTATATGGGTATCCTCATAGCATGTCTCTTATGCGGATAACCCGGGTGGCCCACAGTTGGTAGCAAGGCCCATGACCTGCTAGGCGGCCTAGTTAGATGGATCCAGAAGGGAGGTCCACGCTGGATAAAGGAAGGCTACGGAGGAGTCACCGACGTACCCGGAGCCTTGGAGTGCAAAACACGTTAGACTGATTGTATACTGTGTAGGACTCTGTAACCTGTCCGGCTAGGACTTTCCCTGTAACCCTAGGACCTGGCGACTATATAAGTCGGGCCTATGAGAGCCTTTAGGGCAACACACAACTCATACTCGCGCGCAGCGAATCAATTCCTGCAACTCGACGTATTGCCATTATAGTGATTTATAGCAGGAGTAGAATTCCGCCACCGTCATGGGATCTAAACCTGGGTAAGCTGTGTTACCTCGTACCCGCCAACCTTCCGCCTTACCCACGTCTCTAAACACGCACTGTGAGGACCCCTTTATGGCGTACTCGTCGGCAATACCACGACAACAAGTCTAGAACACATTTAGATACAAAAGCCTGTATCAACAAGTTATTCTCAGGACAAGGGCTATTAACCACAACATGTGGTGCATCTCTAATTTTCATTTGTCCAGGACGCAAGACATGCCCTTTGTATTTTTAACATCACTAGATGTTTGGAAAAATGGACAGAGGATTAGCATACAAATCAAAAACTGATCATAAATCAATCAAAGAATCTCCTTTGGCAAAAACCGAGTTATTATCCACAATAAATTCTCTCAAATCTTTGCTGACATATACTTGTAGAAGTACAACACCATGGATATACTTCAGAAATACAAAATTCACCAAGAAATGACATCAAAATCGGAGACAATGAACGGACAATATTTTGAATATACAATCTACACTTACATGAGCCACGAGCCTGTCACATAGGAGTAGTATCTGTGGATGGTGGTGATGGACTGATGGTTTGTCTTTTATTTTTCCTTCTTTGAGTTGAGCGATGGTTTGTATACAGAATGGAAGAAAATTTATATTGGCACCGGCGTTACGCTATTTGAATTTTCAGAATATGATTTTCGTCTTTTTTCTTAGCTTATATATAAAACCTTATAAAAACTGTATGAAGCTTCACAATAGAGATAGTATTGTTTTTCTTTAAAAAGAGATATTCCCAATTTCTCATTTTTTTACCAGCTTAGCGGAGCCGTTGATGAGCCATGACAATTCCCCCTTTCCATCCTTGCAAGCAAATCGAAGGTGTGGGTTTATAAGAGCATCTCCAGCGGAGGCTCTATTTTAGAGCATCGGAGGACGTGTTTGCAGCGCGCGCTACAACTTTCGGGTACTCTAAAATAGAGCGTCCACTTTCAGACGCGCTAAACGCGCATGCTATTTTTGCGCGTCCCATAGCAGAGGCTCTATTTTAGAGCGCGCAATCAAGTTTGTCACACGAATCGCAGAAACAAAGATTTAAAAAATGCATTAAAATTATTTCAGACGAACACAAATTAAACTAGACGAACACAAATTAAACTAGACGAATATTAAAAAACTACTCCTCGTCGGACGCGGTGTCGTCGGACACCTTCGACAGATCCAAATCCTCCCAGCGTGGATTATTGTCCGGGATAGTCTGCTCGATCTCGATCTGGTCGTTGATGAACTGTCGGCGCCGGCGCCGGTCTGCGCGCTCGGACCTCCGCTCCGCCTTCCTCTGCACGAAGAAGTTGCGCTCGTTGATGACGTCCTACGGGAAGCGCCGGCACCACTCCGCCATGGCGCACTCGTCCCCCTCGGCGACGGCGAAGCGCCGTTGAAGGTCGCGGTTGTGGCGTCGATCCTCCGCCATGACGAGGTGCAGCGCGAGCTGAGTCTCCTCGGCTTCCGCCACGCCAGGCGTCGGCTGTGCGCGGCCTCCGCTGGCCAGACGTCCCGAAAGCAGCGCGAGCTGCCGGCGCGAAGCTCCGCGTAGAACGTCCCGTTCTCACGCGCGCGCACGCCGCGGAAGCTGGAGGCGGAGCGGGAGCGGCGGTGGGGCGGCATGGCGGCGGAGAGCGCGCGTGGCGGCGGAGAGCGCAGGAGAAGAGGATAAGAGTGCGTGGAAGGAAAAAGAAAAGCGCGCGTGGCGTGGATAGCGCGCTGTATTCGGCGCGCGATATATAGCGCATAGGATAGCGCAGAGCCCCGCGCGCGGCAAATTTTAGCGCGCGCGCTATTTTCCCGCGCGAGGTGTTTTCGGCGCACGCGGAACAAATTTTGGCGCTGCCCTATTTTAGCACACCTGCTGGAGATGCTCTAACTGGTTAACCCTTCCCGCGCAGAAAACAGAGGCGCAGAAGGAGCTAACCATGCCTACAGATCTCACCCGTCGTCCTCCTCCTCCCCTTCCACCCTACCTGCCCGCTCACATCCCCTACTCCCGCTCGCTGCAGCAGCGCCTCTACCTCCTCGCGCAGCACGCCCGCCGCGGCCTCCACCCGGGCACCGCCGCCACTTCCGGCGCCGCACGCCGCGCGCTCGACCAGCTCCACGCGCAGCTCCTCGTCAACGGCTTCCACCGCAAGCGCTTCCTCCTCGCCAAGCTCCTCTCCCTGGCCGCCGCCGCCGCCGCTGATCTCCCCCGCGCCGAGTCCCTCTTCCTCTCCGCATCCTCCACCTGCCCTTCGCCGCAGCACCCGCCCGAGTCCCCCACTCTCGCCAACCTCCTCCTCCGCGCCGCCGCCGCGTCCCGTGCCCCGCCTCGCCAGCTCATCTCCCTCTTCTCCCGCCTCGTTAGCCGCCACGGGCTCCGCCCCAACGCCTTCTCTTTCTCCACGCTCTTCGCCGCCCTCGCCCACGCAGGCGCTGGAGCGCTCCCCCACGGGCCCGTCCTCCACGCAAGCGCGCTTGCCGCCGGGTTCGAGCGATCCAGCTCGCACGTCATGACTAGTCTCCTTGATATGTACGCTGCGGCCGGGCAGCTCGTGGACGCCCGGAAGGTGTTTGATGAAATGCCGGAGAGGACGGCCGTGGCATGGAATTGCATGCTTTGTGCTTATGTGCGGTGTCGTGAGGTGGACTCGGCTCTGCGTTTCTTTGGTGAGATGCCCGGGAGGGATGTGGTGGCCTGGACGACGGTGATAGATGGGTGCGCCAATGCTGGGAGGGCAGCGGAGGCGGTTGAGCTGTTCTGGGGCATGAGGAAGGCCAGAGTCAAGGATGACTCAGTGACCATGGTTGCCTTGCTGACGGCGTGCGCGGAGTTGGGGGACCTGAGTCTCGGGCGATGGATACATGCGCGTGTCGACCAGGAGCAGAGGACCGTGTCGCTGGACAACGCACTCATCCATATGTACGTGAAGTGTGGGGCTGTTAAGGACGCCCACCGCATGTTTCTTGAGATGCCAAGGCGGAGTACTATCTCATGGACTACAATGATCTCTGGGCTTGCGATCCATAGTCGTGCTCAGGAGGCACTAGAATTGTTTCACAGGATGGAGGAACGTCCTGATGGTGGAACGCTGCTCGCTGTGCTGTGGGCGTGCAGCCATTCAGGGAAGGTTAATGACGGTCGGAAATACTTTGAGAGCATGGAGACAGTTTATGGGATCACTCCAGAGATACTGCACTATGGATGCATGGTCGACATGCTCTGCCGCAGCAGACGGTTGCATGAAGCATTCGAGCTCGTGGAGAGAATGCCGTTGCAATCTAATGAGGCTGTGTGGGGTGCACTACTGAGTGGATGCAAGAGGGAAGATAACCTTGAGCTTGCAGCCAAAGTGACTGATAGATTGATAGAGCTACAGCCAGATCGAGCAGCTGGGCACCTTGTGCTCCTGTCGAATATGTATGCCGGCGTTGGTCAGTGGGAGCAGGCTCGCATTGTGAGGGAAAGAGTGTCTGCACTGAATGCCAGGAAGCCTGCTGCTGGGAGCTGGGTGAATCAAAACCATACCAGCATTTTCGTAGCATGAGCTCAACGAATTGATCGGTTTTACTCACCAGACTTCACATGAAACATCGGGGCCCTTTGTTCCATAATCCACATTCAGTATGCAGTAATAATCTGAACTCGAAGTATTGCAACGTTGCAACCGTCAGGTGTTTGCTTTGCTGTTTTTCTCGCAGAAGTACATGGATGCAGTAACAGAATGAGTTCAGATGTAGAGAAGACAAAATGATCAGTCTGCACTCCGCACCACACCTTCTTTGACATCTGGTGAAACTGTGGAACTATGCACCAGTTTCGATCTTTGCTCTTTCCAGGTTAGGACATGATATTTTAACTTGCCATTACCTGTTCTAGACATTTGTTTGTGGTAATTACTTGATACTACTTCTAGAATTACAAATATGTATAGCTCTGCAAAGTATAGTTCTAAGAATGAGGTATTTGAAACTTAAACATCTATGTACATCTTATTTATTTGGTAGTAAACAGAATGTTATGGCAGCCACCCCGTTGGCACAATAAGCATTAAACACCAACGCAAAATCACAGCAGAACTAATACACAAGTTGACCTAGTTCGTCTCATTTTCTTTGCCAAAATTTCCTGAGATACAAAAGCACTTTTGCGGAATCAATTTGAAAATGCTGCTTTCTTCTTATCTATGTAACTACTATGCTGTACACTCTTTCTGTATGCCGGCAAATTGATACTTTCTGAATAAACTGATATCAACTATGGGTTGATACCAAGCAGGGTTGGTTGGAATGTCACCCAAGAAGCTTATTGCATGTGCCGATGCCCATGGCAGCAGCAAGATGCCATGCAGCATGGATATAGGGTGTCTCTGGGAAGTAATCATCGGCAATAAACAGCGCGCCTCCCAGTAGAGACGACATCTTGTGCAGGTTATGTACCATTCTGAGCTCTGGTTCAACTGATGCCCTCTTTGCAAAGGAAACCTGCATGTAGGAAGTTAGATTTATCCAGCAGTTTGTTTCAACAAAAGTTTATCCCATAAGCTGGTCAATCGATCATTGAAATGTTTTGTTTTAGACAGAAAAATCTGCCAGCTCATCTGGATGACTTGCCTCCATCATTCCAGTGTGGACAGCTGAAACCATGAAAGGCTGAAACGGCAGGAGTAATGTCGATGCTGCCATCAGTAGTCCTGGGTTCTCATTCCTAACTGCTCTGGATAAACACTGCACATAAAACATTTATGTTGGCGCAAAAATTCTGCTCATTTAACAACCACCGCCTGATGAGAAAATACGACTTACCAATGTGGTGGTGGCAATCATAGTGTAGTCAGCCCATCTCAGGATTTTTCTGACTTCTCCTTTGGAAGAATGATACAGGCCTGAAGCTATTCCCACTCCGACCAGCGAGTTGGCGTAGATGGCAGCGTTCAAGTTCTTCCTGCAGCACCAACTTTTCTTATTAGATACAAACTCAGAAATAACAAGACGATGGAACATCTTGTCGCACGAGACTAGTCTTGCCTTGGCGTATGCAGTCCAAGGATAATGAAGGGTAGGGAGGTGAGAACATTTGCAAAAGTTTCGCCAGCATGCTTGTCACCTGATCAAACAAAACTCTCAGATAAGAAGCTTCATTTGACAGATAGAAGTTGTGCAGATGGAGTGGAAGCTGCCATACATGTGATGCTACAATGGATTGGCTTCAAGCATGAGGGCCTTTGCTGCCACAGTCGTCTGCAGTTACAAACACGAGTGTCAGATGGAATCAGCTGAGTCTGGCGTTGAGTGAGTCATTGATCCCAGTTAATGGACAGCTCACCGTATCAGCAATCTTTGCTGTTTCTGTGTAACTGTTCGATGGCCATTTTGGTGTTCACAAGTTGAGGAATCAGTGAAGCTGGTCCGAACGGCTTCATCGTCGACCCGTGCCTGTGGCTGCCGAGGCCCGAGCTCTACTCCGTAGAGGCCGTCCAAGATGCCGGGAGGGTTCCCGCCACTCTGGATAGCCATTTGCCTTGCCCCTTCTGCGATTGTTCTTCACAAGCTCGCAGCTTAGCAGAGCAAGGACGATTTGTACTGCTGAGCCCTGCAGGAAGGAGATGGACATGGATGAACTTTCGCCGCAACCAGTTCTTCGGTTCATCTGGTAAGTTAACAGCTTCTTCCTTCTTTGGGAGGTAAGTTCCATGCGGTGGTTGTTTGAAGAAACTAATGGAGTAAGAATGTAGGGGCCGCACCTTTGCTATGGACGTTGGGCACAGGAGACGACCGTAGCGGATTTCCTTCCTCCTCTCCGGCGGGGGCGTGGGTGGCTGGCCCGGGCGGCAACTGCGAGGGGAATAAGAAGTAGCGGATGGCCGGACGCGAGGTCGTTGAGAAATCCTGGTGCGACGCGCGAGAGGATGCCGATTCCAAACGGATCTTCCCTCGGCAGCGCGGCCGTGGGGGCTCGCACTCGCGCGCTCGGTGCGAATATCCTCTCGCCCACGGCGCAGCATCGACAGAACTTTACACGGAAGACAAATCCCATGCACGCAAAATGCTACGTGGATCCTGAATAGCGCCAAGCGAGTGGTTAGGACGCCAACAAAGCTGGAAACTTACTTGGAGGAGTGTAGAACAGCGGAACGTCTCGCGACCACGCATTGTTTCCGGTTGGCGGAGGCGTCACAGATACTACTACTCACTGCAGAATTAGACATGATGAAAAATCACCTCCATGTGTCATTCAAAATTTATACCTTTTCAGTAAAAATATTGTTCTTTCCTTTCTAGGTATTTTTTTAAATAATCATTACCATGATATATTTATAGTAATAAATAATGCATGGTAAAGATACATGAACCGTTTTCAGCAATTTGCAAAATAAAATCTAAAAGAAAGCACTGTAGCAAATCTTCAGAATCTTGTGCTTTTTTGAAAGTAGCGGCTGAAAAACGAGAGATGCCAAACCACATACCTATAAATACTACAGGCATGTAAAATATCATTAAGGGTTCTCTCATAATTTTAGTTTTAGTTGCAATGCCAAAGCTACGTGCACAGTATTCTCAACCATTAAAATAATCAACCAACATCAGCAAGAGTACCAATATCAATGTCCTAGGGAAGGCAAACCGAACAGCCCGATCGATGTTGCTGGAGAGTCGAGATTATAAATCACCTCGACTTTGCTGGAGAGTCGAGATTATAAATCACCTCGACGTTGCTAGAGAGTCGAGATTATAAATCACCATTGCCGATGACGTACAAGCCGGGCCAAATATTAGAGGACAAACCACCCCGAGACAAACCGTTCAAAATTGATCCCATGAAGCAAGATTTGAAAGACCATTATTCTTATACCACCATTGACACAAGGAAGGAACTCTCGTCGTCGAAGAAGGGCCAAAAACACATGAAATGAAGAAGTTGGCGTCTCCATCAAAACAAAGGGCCAAGAACACTTAAAATGAAGTTGTCGTCTCCATCAAAACAAAAGCCAAGAAGAACATAACCACTGAAACCAAAACTAATATGATGAAAGAACTAAATTGACTGAAAAACTTCAACCATAGATCGGGTCCATACCCCTCTCGACGCTGGCTAGGCCGGCCGAAAAAGGAGGTGCCAATGGATGGAAGAGATGGAGTTGACAGACACGACGGTAGGGTTTCTGTAGATAGACGGCGGCTGTTTATGCGAGAAAACAGTTAGTAGTAGTAGTAAACTAGTAATCGTGGCAGGGATCGATCAATCAAGAGTTGGACCCTTTCTTTTGCAGGAGTACTTGGATTCGTGCTCAATGGGTTGGCGGACTGAAAATCACGTGTCGAAACGGGCACGGTGTAGCTTGACCCATCATCATTTCTTCTGCCGTAGAAAGGGGAAGAAAAAGCAAAAATAGGAGGGAATCGAAGGACGGAAATGGAGTACGAATTGACTTTTCAGCGTTATTACAGTATGCTGCTCCAGCGTCCGTCCCCTCCCGCGAGCACATCGCGCCTGCAGACCGGCCGCCTGGACCTGTCAATCAGGCCCGGATCACGGCCGGCGACGCCTCCCATTCCCATCGGTAATTGCAGCGCCTCTCCGGCCGCGAAGGCGGCAGCCTCTGACACGGCCTCCACGCCTGAGGTTTGACACACACTAACTTGGCAAAAGTTGCATCCTTCTTTTGCCCCTATCTGTTTCGTGCCTGTACTACTGCTCCCATCATACCTCCTCCCTCGTCCAATATCAGTCGGTCTGTTAAATTCACGTGAGCGACTTTGCAGGATGGTACTACCTGGTTTTGGTTAGGAATCTTATTATAGGAAAACAGGAAGTTTGGTCAGGAATTTCTTGCGACGTTTTGGGTTCATAATCGTTAGCCAAGCCCAAGCATGACAAGGTAAGTGTCACAAGAATTACAAACTCTTGAAGTATACAGAGGACTCACTTTATATAAAGCTTCACAGGAATGATCATGTTGATTTTTTTCCATTTCCATGAAGGAGAAATATACTTTCTGAACGTCTTGGCGGCATGCCGTTCGATCAAAGGGGAGGAGGAAGAAGAGAAACGTGTCGGGAAGAGAATACAAGAGGATGGTTAACCAACATCGACGGTGACAGGGTGGCGGCGGGGGTAACCTAGGGTTGAAACGGTAAGAAAACTTTTCATTTGTTTCCGAAGAAAAAGGAACAGAGGACTAAAAAAGAAACGAAAACGGAATTTTACGAAAAAGGAATAGAAACGAAATATTCTAAACAGAAAAGGAAACGAGGGAGCCATTTTCGACGGAAACGAAAACGGTAAAAAAATTCCGGATAAACAAATACGGAAACTTTTCAGAAATATAATCAGCTATACGAAATAGTACTTTGCATTAGTTATTTCCATTGCACTTGTCGGTCCATAGAATATATGCAAGTCTTACGTAACACACGCAATCGGTCCAGGCTACATACTAATCAAGTGAGTGTCTTGGCGTTTATGTGAAATTATTTATGTGAACTTATATGCTTATCGAAGTGTTCAATTATGTGTATTACTTTATGTTCAATTGTCGTTTATCGAAGTTGTGAGTTATTCTTTATCTATTACATGTATTTTTAGTGTAGAGACCATGATATTATGCCACTATTATATTCTAAAAAATGTCCGTTTTTGTATCGTACCCGTTATATATCTGTTCCATATCCGTCTCCGATGATTTCGATTTCGTGTTTGTTTTCGGAGTTTTTCGTTTCGTTTCTGATTCCAACGGCACAAGAGGAAATAAAAACGATAACGCATATTTCTGTTCCATTTTCAACCCTAGGGCAACCATCCTGGAATGCTCATTGACACTGCATGGCATATAACAATGGCACCACGCCTTAACCGGTGGGCGACGGTTCCAGTAGCTAGATCAAGCGTGGTGACAAAGTAGGAGGAGGGAAAGCAAAGGCAAGTAGGAAGAGAGAGAGGTATATATAATGAAGCAGCGAGGCAGTGGCAGAGCTGTTTAAAGCCCCCCCCCCCCCCCCCAAAAAAAACTTTCTAGAATCATTGAAGGGTTCTTTTTAGGACTTCAATGAAAGGAAAACTAAAAAAAACTTTCTAAAATCATTGAAGGGTTCCTTTTAGGACTTAGCTGAAAGAAAATATTGTAATTTGCGCCCCAAACATTCACAGTTCACCCCACCCCAATACTTCCCGCACTAGCTCCGCCACTTCATCGGGAGGGATGAAAATGATGGCAATTTCAAACGAGAAAGTAGGGAATCGGCTTTGAAGCATGTATAAGAGCCATCTCCTTTGCATAAAATAATAAGAATACTCCCTCTGTTCACAAATGTAAGAAATTTTAGATATTTTAAAGTGAACTGGATACTCTCCAAAATAACTAAATCTACACATTATAATATGTCTAAATACATACTATGTATTAGAGAAATGCAAGAATGTCTTACATTAATGAACGGAGGGAGTAGTACACATTGATAGAGTTTATATATTTAATTCAAAACTATAATTAATGCCAAAAAAGGGAAATATCATCCTTTTAAACATATAAGTATTGCTTGTTTCCAAAGAGGCGTTAAAGGACGAACGAGATGGAGTGAGATCATCCATCTAACGGTCCAAGCAGGCCAATTCCTTCACCGCCAGACAATGGACGCCGGTCCCCCAAACCGTCGTCTATCCAGATAAGGCGCCACGGTTACCTCCCGCGCAAAGCCGTCGCCTGCCACCAATGGAGTCCACCGCCTCATGGCGCCTCCTCCCACCTGCATCCTCACCATCCCCAGCTTTTCTCGGCCTCCAACCCAGGCGCCAAGCCGCCTTCGTCTCTTCTCTCCAGCGCCCGGCGATCTCCAAGTCCACGATCCTCTGCCTCCTCCATGACAAGGTATCAGCTATCCTCAGCTCCACACACTTAATTGCCCCCAAACTGGAACGATATTTGCGAGTCGCAACCTCTGATCCGTCTCCTTTCTTGCTTGGGTTCTTGCTCGATCGCGTAGCCTGCCCCTACAGCCCAGAGCTCTGTACAGCTGCAGAAGCTGGCCTCCGTGTTGCAGTGCGCGGCCGTCTGGGCAGCAGTATGGACACCTTCAGAACTCTTTTAACTCCGATCTTCCTCTTGAATCCACCCGCACCTCAGATGATCACGACGGCGGCGATTTCCTCTTCGTTTGCGTGTGCAGGTGGAGGCCCCGGCCGCGCTGGCGACGGTGAGCGGGGAGGAGGACCTCGACCTCCTGGGGATCCTGCCGCCGATCGCGGCGATCGCCTTCGTGTACCTCTTCGTTGCTCCCGTACGTGAGCACTAGCTTGCTAGCTACTGTACTGACTGAAGCTGAACACTCGTTGTTGGTTTCCCGTGTTTGGAGGAATGGATTGCTAATCGTGTTCCGGTGGTGTCGTGTGTGCGAGTGCAGCCGATTATCATGAACTGGATGAGGCTGAGGTGGTACAAGCGCAAGTTCGTCGAGATGTACCTGCAGTTCATGTTCACCTACCTCTTCTTCCCCGGGTGAGTCCTGAGTTGCATTTTGACAGCCAGCTGCTGCTTACATACAGATAAACAGAAATAATCATGGCAAACTCAATAGAGCATTGGTGGTGCCGATCGTACCGTAATCTGTTCAGTGATTTGGTACCGGCTTCAGTTGAGAATCTGGTGTGACAGTATCCTCCTCGTAGCTAGACGCATCTCCATACAAAAGCAAAGAAGATTTTCCAATTTATCGCTGTATGGACTAATGTCGCTATAGATAAGTAGTTTTCTACTCTCCAAAAGATCATCAACTCAATTCAGTTTTCATTCATATGCAGGTTGATGCTCTGGGCACCGTTCGTCAACTTCAGGAAGTTCCCAAGGGACCCAACCATGAAGTACCCTTGGTCCAAGCCCAAGGAAGGCACCCCTCTGTACAAGGACAGATACCCACAAATAGACTCATTCAGAGAGAAATACTACTAGTATACATGTAAAGATAGAAATTTGGATCATCAAGAGCAATACTTATTTGCAGATATCGACCTGTAACGTAAAAATTCAGTCTACGTGGATCCCTGACAAAGGAAAAGCTACAGTCTATAAAAGAACCAGGCATATTTTTGTGTATACTAGTAAAATGCCTGTGCGTTGCAACGGGCACACAGACGCAAAACAGAAACCTGGTTTATATATATATATATATATATATATATATATATATATATATATATATATATATATTATGTGTTACATAGATAAAAACAAAAAAACATACCGATTCTTATCAAACTTAAGCACAAACCGCAAGCAATTTCTTATTTTACAGTACAAACACAACTATGATGCAAGTACATCTTTGTATACAATATTCTCCCTAACAAAAACTACTTACTAATTTCTTATTTCACATTGCATAAACCATCATGACTTGTGTTTCAATCAAATATTAGAATGAAATACGTTCAGAATCTTCCATGATCAAAGCTTTGAATACCAGTCAATAATTGTTTTCCTCGTCCCTAGCAAAAATCCAAAACAACATAGTGATCAGAATATAAACAATGGAAATTGGTTCAGAAATGAGTCAAGACATTCTATATTTAGATTTCTGTAATCAAGTATTCAAATGTCTACTGATTCATATATGTTATCAAGACTTCTTTTAGATCATGTTCTTCATGTATGTAAGTATAGGTCTTGTCCAAAATAAACAAACATCTGCACAATTAAGCACTCACCCAAATAGTAATATAAGACGGATCGGATCCACTCACCCAAATAGTAACATAAGACGGATCGGATCCAGTTAGTAACTTCCAGTCCGATCATTCATGATTCTCTTTCCTTTGAAGATGAGTATGAAAATTAAAAAAACCTATCAGCCAACATATAATGCAACAACATTGTTGATCAAGAAAATGACATCAAACATAAGTCTGAAACACAAAATATACATATTTCAAGAAGAAAAAACTGTAGAGCAAACTAACTTTTAGAAAAGCATAAATTGTATTTCCAATTTTACTTCATGTAGAAAAGGTAATACATGGGCACCTTGAATTAACCCAAGAGGTAGAGAGGTTACTTGCTAATTTTGGCTGGACCTGGACAACACCCTAAACAGACAGTAGAGCAAACTATCTTTAAAAAATCATAAATTGTATTTTCCAGTTTTACTTCACATGGAAAAATTAATACATGGACAACTTAAATTACCCTAGGAGGTAGAGAGGCTACTTTCTAACTTTGTCTAGACCTAGACATCACCCTATTATATGTAGCAAGACTTTAGAGAGGCTCGATCAATCGGTAATTCGCTGCTCCCAAATACTCCCTACTATGCAATCGATTTCAGAGCAGCAAGGGCACAACAATCAAGCAAGAGCGTCAATCAATTTGACCACGGACAACATCGTGAGGTTCGAGAAAAAAAGAACAACCATCATCTGGGGCGGGGCTGCAGGGGATTAAAAGTGCATGCTGATTCAAGAGTGAATTACTATGATGTGATCGATGTGCGAGTGCGATGGCGACTGGCGAGCAGAACGCGGTGGTCGAGCCTCGAGCGAGCAACTGTCGAAGGAGACGATCAGGATCCGATGGGCGATGAATAGCTAGAACAAGTAAGCTGGGCCGCACGAGAAAGCACTATTGGGCTGTAGTAATTCAGGGGCCCTAGGAAATTGGGGCCATGTTCCATCGCTCACATGGAACATGGCCATCGACGGGGCTGCAACTTACCTCAGCAGACACGTTAATCGCATCAAACCACTGATCTCTACTTCCTCATTTTCATCTTCCTACCGAACTGCCTTCTTCCTTTGCTCTACTTAAATTTGAAAACCCTCATCTCTGAAATATAAGTAGGAGAGTTCAGTACAATGAAAATTCAGTAACTTTGGAGAAATTACAGTGCAAGCAGAATAATATATATTAGTAGCCACCAAAAATATTTCAAAAGCGACTTCAATTTAAGGGAAACTCCATCTTTGCCACCAGTCCAAAAACTATGACGAAATTGGATTGCCCATGAATTGCGTTATTCATCAGAAATATATATCACTGAAAATAAAGAAATTTAAACTTAGATTAAACTACATCCGACATGCATCATATATTCTTTAATTATTTTGAAAACAGTAAATTTTAGGATGGATCAGTAATCGTTGGTTCTTCCAACCAAATCTTGTGGATAGATATTGAAATTCTAGCCTCTACAAAGAAAATAAACAATTTTAAGAGGCTTACGCTAGGATGATTAGCATCAGTAGGAAATCTAATGCAGCAAGTATTTTATCTGTATTTATAAAAATATGAACAAAATAATTACTCCTTTTTTTCCTTAACATAGTAGGGAGACATAATCATTTTGAGACAGTAGGCGTATACCAAATTCAGTCACCAAGGCTTCAATTGTATCAAAGTCGGGGCAATTGTGAATATGCTTCCAAGCAAAAAAGACCACGGTGCCATTGTTGCTTCTTGATATCACTCCCAGAGTCAGCTTCTCCATAGAAAGGGTTAGCACTTGCATCAGTGTTAAGTTTAATCCATCTCACATCAGGAGCTCTCCATCATTTATTGATGTACAAACATATTTCAAATTCACAATTTATTTGTGATACATACGCTGGCAATTAAAGATCCTAGAAGAAAATGTTGGTTACAATACCCTGCAAGATAAATGACATGAGGGTGGTGATCCAGTCTACCTTGTTTCATGAAGACTTTACCTAAGGGAATCTGAATCGACGTTGTTGGGGTTTCGTGCATCCTTTTTTTCATGGATAGAAAAAACAAATAGTAACATGAGATTGGGGTGAGGGTCCAGAAACAACACCCGTGGTCAATGGATCCTGAAATTGTAAGCACAGAGACCAAAATTCAAGCACGAGGAAGAAAGATGAAGCACGATTGAGGCTTCAATGCTTACATCTCAATTGGTTGCTCCTATGGTAGGAAATCTACGCACTCGTGCCGCCCCTCCTGATCTCAAGCTAGGATGAATGGTGCCATGGCTTCATGGTGGAGCAGACAAATGTTCCAGGGCTACTGCAGGCGGGAGAAGCTGGTGTCATGGTTGGTCGAGCCTTGTGGTAGCTTCTCCTTCTGTGGCATAATCATTCCAAAAAAACACTAATGAGACATGATGTCCAGTTTGTAATCAACCCAAGTTAAGTAACAACTACAGAGTATAGGTAGCATAGATGTAGATTGAAGCTAATTTGATAAAACTTCACCTTGGGATCTAGTAGGAATGAACTAATTCCTCAAGCTCAACTTTAGCTTTATCAAGATTCTTGAGCATGTATAGCTATGCCAAATTACGTGAATTGATGTTGCCAGAAGAATTCATTTTCTTGGTACAGTAAACAGACGAGAAATTTACCACCAGCGCATATTTTCGTAAGTGATCCAAATCCGTCTCTTGCAAAAGTGGAAACAATTGCAGAAGTTTATCATTTAACCATACAAAGTTGTCAAAAAAGTGTGGAATTTTGAACCTGCGGTAATTGAAGCTCAGGCACTATTTTCATTACAAGTGCTCTACAAGATATGAATATGAATCTTACATGTAGGTGTGGCAGCTTCATCAAGACCGAGAACATGTAAATTGACTTATGGAGATTGTTTCGCTTACATACCTCAGGATTTTATTAGGTGAAGTACCCAATTTACAAGGACCATGGATCAAGTTCTTCAGTTTGTTGGACCAAGCCTTGTCCACAACAACATGAGCACACAAAGCTCCCACTTCATCTATAGGTACTAACCAATAAACATAGCATACTTACAATCAATATACTTTAACAAATTAAATGAACAGGAAAGTAAATAAGAGCCATTTATACTTCTTTGAAGGGTGTAGAATCTAATATCTACGACTTGGCAATTTTGGAAGAAAACTAACACAATGAATCATTTTTACCAATACACACCAAAATAATCAATACTGTTGTTCCTGGCCCGTGCACCTATTAACCTGCTATTTAAGCATTGGATTGAAACACCTATTAGACATGTGAGTAGGGAAAACGTGTCAAATTGTATGGCAATTCCATACTTACAAATTACAATGTTGACTTGATAGATCACCTGCAGCCTGTTGGTAACATTGTAGTCGGCATGTCGTGTGGTTGCTGTGCAAGGTTCATTGGCTCCGCCTGTTAGTCGACAACAATCAGCGAGTGAGCTCCAGGTGCCCAGGTCCAGGGCCACCACACCAAGTGTCCAGTTTAGGTACGCACTCGTATTTCGGTTAATTTGTTTGATGGGTGAGGCCGACAAGCACATCAAACCATCATGGAGAGGAATGTTGCACTGGTACCTGCAAGAACACAAGTTTTGTAAATGTTGATGTTGTCAAAAACCCATATTATTAAATAGCAGCTGGAGCTAAAGTCTTTCTAACTACTACACAATACATCAAACATCATTCCACCGTTGAGGATGCTGCAATCCATCCTTAGGCATGCCAAGTTTAAGCAATGACCTTAGCTATTCCCAACGAGCATATTACTGCAGGTTCATCTCTTTCATAACCACTACTGCCTTGCAAGGTTGATCTATTATACAGCTTCTAATATAAATGAAATAAAAAAAATATTTCTTAAGAACTTGCAATCTTCCACTGTTCTCGTGCCTGGAGCAGAGAGTTACATAACTCTAGATCCTAACATGGGCTATGAACTATAAATTGTGTGAAGATCTGTTTGCGGAGAAAAATCTAGATTACTGCTATTCTTGATCAACCAATCACAAGCATATTATCAAATCAAATTAACATCAGGGATAGTGATGATAAATTCAGATAAGCTTCTTCATATATCAGTGTATACTAAACGTGCCCATTTAAAATGCCTCTATAAGGAATCCAAGAAATAAAGAGTTTGTAATCTATAGAGACAAATCACACTTTTAGACATTGTTAACCACACAGGTTCCTGAATTAAATAAGCAAGGAGCTCGGCATTTTGCCAAGAAAATACTGCATTTGGTGAAGTGGTACAGGAAAAGGGATTTCCAAAATATAAAGATGGTGTGGAACATACTGTATCACAAATTCATTATATGCGGAAAAAAGCAGGAACAAAACTAAGGCCGTTCTCGTGTTCACAAGGACAACTTTTGTTTCCAGTGTAATTAACTGTAGGTCAGGGGTAAGACGATAAACCTTAAGAGTAGGAATAGCCAAAGATATACATGTATGATCAAGGGAGGAAAGCAAATAATGCCAATGATCCTGAATCCACCGCTTTTGGGAAGGTATCCTTGAGTCCGCCTTATTTCCCTAAATTCATTTAACACCTTGTCAGCTCTGATATAATCAATGAGCTAGTTAACTGTATAAACAACAAAGATAAATGCAGAAGACAACCTTATGATAACCGATGGAATCCTACAGTGCAATGTATGAAGCAACCATCCATGTCCTGACGCCCACCAGCTAAGGTAACACACTGTCTCGTGAACAATTATCCGTCACCTCCTGCCGATTTAGGCGATGTTTTGAGTGCCCCCTGATCTTCATTCCGTCCTTCCATAGGTGGAGTTGTACCGGTGGTTGCTGAACGCCTGCATCTCCTTGGCCGCGAGCAATAATAGCACCAGCTGTAGGCCCTGCCACATCGGCGGCCGCTCCGTCGCCGACCTTCTCCTTGCTCTTGGTCCGCTTCGCCGCCGTTGGGCGCCTCGGGCGGCCGGCCGCCTCTCTCGTGGAGGACGACCAGGAGCTCAATTCCCAAGTACCAGCGAAGGGAATCGACCGTGAGGACGCGGGACAGGCTTAGTAGTCCCCGTCGGCCACCAGGGCCACGCCTACCCAACCCTTGGCTCGTTCTCCCCTTGCCCTCGATTGCTCACCATAGCACGGGCGTCCACGGGAGGGAGGGCAAGCAAGTCGTCGGCCGGCCAGCAGGCTTGTTGGGTGGCCGACGAGGTGGGTGGCAGAGGCGGCGGCGACGCGATTTGATCGTGAGGATAGGCGTTGAGGCATGACTGCGTGATGCCATCAGGCCGCGGGGTGTGGATTTCGGCTTGATTTACGGGATGTTGACTACGGCTTAATTGCAAAATGCGATGGACCAAGGGGCCGGGGTGAGCGGAGCTGGAGACGCGACGAAAGCAACGACGTAGTGCATCCGGCAGAAAACGGAACATGAAAGTTTTTTTTTTAGATAGTAGAGATAGAGATAGAGTATATAGTACTGGTGTGTAGGACGGGGCAGAGGGGTGCTCGCCCTGGATCCCATGGTCTTGGGGCCTGGTCCACGGCTTGTCCATATACCTAGGGGTGGACACAAAGCCCGATGCTCGAAACTCGGCTCGGGCTCGACAAGGCTTGACTCGGCTCGAAGGTTGGACAAGCCAAGTCCAAACCTTGCTACTCAGGCTCGAGGCTCGACAAGCTAGCTCGACGAAGTTCGCAAGCCGGCTCGAAGGATCGATGCACACAAAATTTGTTATATTCCTTGCTAAAACAAACAATTGGCAATGAGAAGTAACATGATATATGCATGCATTGATGTATACCTAGTCTAAGAGAAAGTTTACACATCATATATGCATGATCCATAAGGTAGTCCAGTATGTGCAACACCAAATTTATGTCCATACACTATCTTCGCAGAATTAATTCACCGTACCAAAATATATCAAACCAATTAAACAGAAGGAATGATTACATTATGCTAATCTAGTCTCCGAAATTACCGTAGATCGTACAAGAAAAATCTTTTATAGAATATATCAATTGAAACTGTCATATTATGAATAGGAGTGTAGCTTCAGCGGTGTCGCCTGGCCAAGACAAGAAGGCGGTGAATAGCAAGGACGATGGAGGAGCTCGCCAGGGGTTGTTCATGGCGACGGGAGGGCCTAGGAATCGGCAAAATTAGGCCGGGGACGACTGGGGAAGACGTCTACGAGGCAGCCTGCGTGATGAATTGAAATCTGGCGGCAAGGGACGACCGAAATCATGTTGGTAGTGGCAACACGAGAGATAGGAAGAAGATGGGAGTGCGTTTAGGGATTAGTTGTTCTAGGACACTGGGTTGTGGCGGCCGGCCCGTGAGCCCCCAAGCCAAGCTACAAGCTTGGCGAGCCAAGCCGCAAGCCAAATATTTTAGAAATTTTTAGGCAAAAGCCAAGCCAGGATTGGCTTGAATTTTTACAAGCTTGACCGAGCCAAGCCACTAGCCGGCTCGGCTCGATTTCACCCCTACATATACCCATAGTTGTATAAAACTTTTAACGTCCAACAATGTACAATAATTTTAGAAAATATAAATGGCTATCTAAAAAAAAATAGATGGTTTAAGCTATAGCCTATCATGGCTCTACTCTTACTCCTATTTCTCAAAAAAAACTATAAAATTACCGAATATATTTTATTGATGCCATGATCTTGTTGACCTCTACAAATGTGAAAAATAACATCGGTCCTCACATTCTTGTAAAAGGTTGTGAGTATATTTATTAGTGAAGACTAATGACATAAACGCATAACTATATCATTATGCAAGCAACTCTATTTTGATTCCCAACAATTCTATTTGTTCCTATCTTATATGTTTAAGAGACTATTCTATCCTATTGTTAATTCAGTGTCTAATATGTTTACTCATTAACTCATTTTCTGCATAGGAATATGCGCACAAGTAGAGATTGATAAAATTAATATCATGATATATAGTTCGCTCGATCAATAGAAGTAAGTGGTTTCGAATGTCTTCATCGAGATTTCAAAGATCATGGATCTATCAAATGTATAGATTATTTAATTTGCTATTGCATTACCAATTTTTTTGGTATGAATTACTAATATTTTTAGTCTTTTATGTGTGAACAAGTGGCGGAGGTTGCATGCATTGTTGAGATGTCTAAGAACTCAAATCATGATAAACTTTAAGTAATCTTTAAAAGTTTAGCATAAATATTAAATATATCTCCAATTTATTTTTTGAAATAGGGGGGCAATGGCCCCCTTGACCCTAGAAAATCTCTGACACATTAAACAAGGAGCCCCGTATTGCCCTAGACCCTCAAATCTATGGACCGTCCCGGACCCCGAACACCCAAGCTTAGCATATTTTAAGGCAAAGCTTGATTACTTAGCGGCATAGGCTAGGAGTCTGCCAACTGATGCATCATCTGGTGTGATTGCTTTCCCTTTTACCATGCAAAAGTGTACTCTCTCGTTACTGAAAAAATATAGTCACTGCTGCAAAACAAAACTCGAATGTAACACTTTTTCTTATGTACGTAGCATTTTTAGCAATCTAACATCGATTTGCAGCAATTTTTCTCGTGAGAGTGTAATAACTTGCAAAGTGTAGAAAACAGTTATAACATTTTGAACACATTAATGTAGCAAACATCAACCTCGTTTGCAACAACCCTCATTGGTCACACCAAAAATGCTGGAAAAGGTGTGTTGATTTGCAACAACAAAAAACCACCGCAACCAACAAATATGTCCAGCGAGTTCGACATTATTGAAATATTTTTGCAACATTGGAAAAAAAATTGTAGTATACATCTAGAATAACATTTTACATGTGAATACACAACAAAAAGACGAGTTTATAACAAATCATAGCACCATATACAACATCAAGAATAATACCCAAATTACGAACCTTCGCCATCGACCATGGACATACCGCCTATGCAAATTCGAGCTCGCTGACAACGAATCTACCATGACAGAGGTCATCAGAGCTAGATAGGGTGAACCCCAAACCATCCAGTCACGGGGCATTGATACATGTAAAGTGCATCCATAAAATTTATAGTTTATTGTGTCATATTCCTACATATTTGCATCATATCTTATGTTGAATTTTAATGACTTTAGTGATTTTCTACAAAGTCCTATTTCTTTTGGTTTTAACTCTGCAAAATAGGAAACCCATGTTTTGTGCATTTTTTAATTTTCAAGGACATTCATGAAATAAAAATGATCCAAGAGTTTTCTATGCTAATATTTTTCTGAAAAAGGATCGCTCTTGAAGGGAAGGATTGGAAGGCCACGGGAAGGCCAGAAGACCTCCATGGCGCGACTATCCATGGCTGCAGCGCCATAGGGTGGTCCAGCCGCCTCGACCGTCCAGTCGACCTCAATCTAGTGCCTAGCTCTTGTATTAATCTAAAACTGACTCTAATATGCCTCTTTTCGTAAATTCAAGAATAGACGTCCATGATATACAGAACATTAAAAAAGAGGCGTAATCATCAAAGATTGGATGGGTAAACACCGCCGGAGCCACCCCTGGTTGCTCCTCCGACTCCTCCAATGTAATCTCCATTGCCTCGATGATGAGGAGGGAGTAGTCCACCCCAATACAATGAGCTTGTGCCAATAGCTTGATCTCTCTATATATATGTACTATCAAAGTTTTAGAAACATACGAGCTTACCTATATAATTATGGTCATATATGTAATTTTCTATGGTGGATTTTTTTATTATGTGATGATTTATGAGATTTCAATTATCATTATGTGTTTGATCTATTTGCATATGTATAATATTAGCCATTGCATATGTACATCTTCTGACTAAACTAGCATGTTAGGATGTGAGAGGAGGAACATGTGTGTTAGATGGTGTAACTGAGTAGAAATTGGAGAGTGAGAGAAAATTTAAGATATACTATGGTTTGTAGCTTGTTAGAAGAGAAGGACGTAGTTCTAGAATTTTTCCAAGAGTTTGATATTTAACCCTGAGTCACCCTTGTTGGAAAAAATCTACATGCTACAACACTTTGGGCTTGAAATTCCAAGGAGTTGGTATATATCGTAGTTTGTTGCCATCATACATCATCTTTTCCAATTCCATCACGTGGACAGCTTGCCTTCGATAGTCTCCATGACAACTCTGATATGATGCCCATGCCGAGCTCTACCCACCTCGTCCAAAGATACACCACGAGCTCCACGTCTATCACTGTCGGGCGGTGAATGTCGTAGTAAGAACGCCTCGATGCCTCGTTACCCTGTGAAACAAACGGGTTGTTGGACTACCACCTGTTATCGGAGGTCGAAGCACCTCATGCCGCCATTGGTGTTTCCAGGAGGGGAAAAAGGTTGGCTAGTAGGGAAGGATAGGGGACGCGATAGTGAAATGGACGCCGGCGGGTAGGCTCACTACTGGAAAAAGGGTCTTTGGTTCGATGTGAAGAATGCCAGCAGTCCCGGCCTGTCATAGCCCGCGACTAGTGCTAGCACTAGTCCCGGGCCGTGAGTCCTCTAACGACTAGAAATGGTCAGCCAGTAGGGCCAAATCTCTAGTCCGTGTCGTAGTCCCGGGACTAATAACCTGGAGCAGGCCAGCTAGTGTTTTCGTGGACTATTAGTCGTGGGTCATATCATGGCCCGGGACTAGTTGTCCACCACTATATATTCTGCTTCCTGTCCAGCTTCCCTAAAGCATATGGTGGCCATTTTTCACAAAAAATCAAGCGAGTTCATGCCATTTGTTTTCTCAAGATTTGTCAAGATTTAGTTTGCAACCCCTAAATCCAAAGCTTTAAAAGGTTAGAACTTCATTCTTTCATCTCTTATTGCTATTTTAGCTCTATAATGCTCTAGAAGTATAGATATATGGATCAATGCATGCATGCTCTAGAAGTAGAAGAATTTTGATATATATGTGTAACAAATTTTGATTAGGCACATAGTTACTGAAAATTGAAATGTGTCATTTTAGAGTTTCAGAGCTTAGAATGGAATGAGGTTTTCACTGATAGAACAATAATAAAAAACTCCACATTTATCATGTTAATTGTTTTCTCCAATTCACAAATTGGTGCATGTAAATTTTTCAAAATTCAAAATTAATGCTCTAGAAGATCTCAATATAACTTCTAATAATTTTATCATGTTGTGTGATGGTTTTTGATATACTTTTACTATAATACAGATGGTCCAGGAATGGATGTACAATACTGACTGACGCTCTGGCGAGTTCATTAATGGCGTGCATGAATTCATCCGTGGTGCTGATGCAAACAGGCGCAATGGTTTTGTATTCTGTTCATGTAGTGGATGTAGGAATCAAAAGGATTACTCTGACTCAAAAACCCTTCACAGCCACCTGTTGAAGTCTGGCTTCATGCCCAGTTATAATTATTGGACCAAGCACAGAGAGAAAGGGGTTATAATGAAAGACAATGAAGAAGAGGAGGAGGATGACAACTATCATGGTTTCCCTGAGTACGGAGATACTTCCATGGGAGATGCTGAAGGGGAGGATGAAGAAGAGACACATGATGAACCCGTTGATAATCTTGGTCGGACCATTGCCGATGCACGAAGAAACTGTGAAACTGAAAAGGAGAGGAAGAAGTTCAATCACATGTTAGAGGATCACAAAAAGTTATTGTATCCAAATTGCGAAAATGATCTGAAAAAGTTGGGCAGCACACTGGAATTGCTACGATGGAAGGCTGAGTGTGCTATACCTGACTCCTCATTTGAAAAGTTGCTGAAAATGATGAAAAATATGCTTCCAAAAGATAACATATTGCACGCCAGTACGTACGAAGCAAAGAAGGTTGTCTGCCCTCTAGGTTTAGAGGTTCAGAAGATACATGCATGCCCTAATGACTGCATCCTCTACCGCGGTGAGGAGTACGAGAATTTGGATGCATGCCCGGTATGCACTTTACTTCGGTATAAGATCAGACGAGATGACCCTGGTGATGTTGAGGGCGAGCCCCCCGGAAGAGGGTTCCTGCCAAGGTGATGTAGTATGCTCCTATAATGCCACGGTTGAAACGCTTATTCAGAAACAAAGAGCACGCCAAGTTGTTGCGATGGCATAAAGAGGAACGTAAGTCAGACGGGATGTTGAGACACGTCGTTGATGGGTCGCAATGGAGAAAAATCGATATAAAGTACCCAGACTTTGCAGATGACGCAAGGAGTTTAAGGTTTGGTCTAAGTACAGATGCATGAATCCCTTTGGGGAGCAGACCTCCAGTCACAACACCTGGCTCGTGACTCTACGCATCTATAACCTTCCTCCTTGGTTGTGCATGAAGCGGAAGTTCATTATAATGCCAGTATTGATCCAAGGTCCGAAGCAACCCAGAAACAACATTGGTGTGTACCTAAGGCCATCAGTTGAAGAACTTTTACAGTTGTGGCACGAACCCGGCATACGCGTGTGGGATGAGCACGAGCAGGAATAATTTGACCTCCAAGCATTGCTTTTCGTAACAATCAATGATTGGCCTGCTCTTAGTAACCTTTCAGGACAGTCCAACAAGGGATACAATGCATGCACACACTGTTTAGATGAGACTGAAAGTATATATTTGGAACATTGTAAGAAGAATGTGTACAATGAGCATCGTCGATTTCTTTTGGCCAAGCATCCCTTAAGAAAGAAAGGCAATCATTTCAACGGTCTGACATGTCACCAGACTAAGCCCAAGGAGCGTACTGGTGCTGATATATTTGATATGGTCAAAGATTTGGATCAAATAGTAACCTTTGGAAAGGGTCCTGGCGGAAAATCTGTTCCGAAGGACGCTGAAGGACACACACCCATGTGGAAGAAGAAATCTATATTTTGGAAGCTACCATATTGGAAATTCTTAGAGGTCCGCTCTATAATCGATGTGATGCATGTGACGAAGAATCTTTGCGTGAACCTGCTAGGCTTCTTGGGCGTGTATGGGAAGACAAAAGATACAACGAAAGCACGAAAGGACCATCAACGTATGAAAGACCCATATGGCATGCATCCAGAATGATTTCAAGGTCATGCCAGCTACGCTCTTACCAAACAAGAGAAGGAAATATTTTTTGAATGCCTGAGCAGTATTAAGGTCCCGTCTGGCTTCTCATCGAATATAAAGGGAATAATAAATATGGTAGAAAAAAGTTCCAAAACCTAAAGTCTCATGACTGCCACGTGATTATGACGCAAATGCTTCCGATTGCATTGAGGGGGCTTCTACCAGATAATGTTCGAGTACCCATTGTGAAGCTATGTGCATTCCTCAATGCAATCTCTCAGAAGATAATCAATCCTAAAGATCTACCACGGTTACAGAATGATGTGTTACAATGTCTTGTCAGTTTTGAGTTGGTCCCACCATCCTTCTTCAATATTATGACGCACCTGCTGGTTCACCTAGTCGAAGAGATTTCCATTCTCGGTCCTGTATTTCTACACAATATGTTTCCCTTTGAGAGGTTCATGGGAATCTTAAAGAAATATGTTCGTAACGGTGCTAGGCCAGAAGGAAGCATCTCCAAGGGCTATGGAACAGAGGAGGTCATTGAATTTTGTGTTGACTTCGTTCCTGACCTTAGGCCGATTGGTCTTCCTCAATCGCGGTATGAGGGGATACTGAGTGGAAAGGGTACTCTAGGAAGGAAATCAATAATATGCAGAGGCGGACATTCTTACACCGAAGCACATACATAGTTCTACAGAATTCTATCTTGGCAGCCCCATATATCGAGGAACACAAAAAAATCTTACGCTCCAACAACCCTGGAAAGCATGACTCTTGGATTAGATATGAACACATGAAGAGTTTTGGCGGTTGGTTGCAACATCTCATAAAAACAACACTCTTGGAGATCAGCTATACTTGTTGTCTAGGTCACCATCTTCGACTATATTGACTTTCCAAGGGTACGAGATAAATGGGTATACATTTTACACGATCGCCCAAGATAAAAAGAGCACCAACCAAAACAGTGGTGTCCGCTTTGATGCAACAGACAACAATGGGTCAAAGACCACATATTATGGTTACATAGAGGAGATATGGGAACTTGACTATGGACCTACTTTTAAGGTCCCCTTGTTTCGGTGCAAATGGGTCAAGCTGACAGGAGGAGGGGTTGAGGTAGACAAGAAATATGGAATGACATCGTTGGATCTCAACAATCTTGGGTACTTAAACGAACCATTCGTCCTAGCCAATTATGTGGCTCAGGTTTTCTATGTGAAGGACATGTCTACCAAACCTAGAAAAATAAAAATAAGAAAAAGAATACATCAGACGATGAGCCAAAGCGCCATATAGTTCTTTTAGGAAAAAGAAACATCGTGGGAGTGGAGGACAAGAAAGACATGTCAGAAGATTGTGATAAGTTTCATGAAATTCCGCCCTTCACAGTGAAGGATGACCCAAGCATCATGTTAATGAATGAAGATGCTCCATGGATACGACGGGATCAGAAAGGAACACACGCGAAGAAATGATGTGTAATAATTGTAACATTTTATGAGTGAAGATGCTCCATGTGTCCATTTTTATAGTGTTGTCTGCAAACCATCTTGAGTGTGTTAGTCCCGTTTTGTGGCTAGACCGGGACTAAAGGGGGGCCTTTAGTCCCAATTCGTACTTACCATTAAGATTTGATCTCCAAACGCGTGCGGTCACATATTAGGGAGTGCCTCTATGACCAGTTTCTTGGAGATGCCGGAGGACTGGGCTCCGACGGCATCTCCCTGAAACTGGCCGTAGTGGTGTCCCCGCTCTCGAAAACCATCTTGCAGCTTGTAACTTCTCTAACTAAATCAATACGCCTGGGAGCTAACTAATTTCACATATTAGGGAGTGCCTCTATGACCGGTTTGTTGAAGATGCCGGAGGACTGGGCTCCTCCGGCATTCCCTCAAACTGGCCATAGTGGTGTCCCTGCTCTCGAAAACCATCTTGGAGATGCCTCAAACTGGCTGGAGGATTGGACTCACAAGGATGTCTATTTATAGTACAAGCAGCTCGGCATAGTGTCAACACTCATGACATAATGTCGACACTCACCCCCTATTATTAGTGCTAACTCATGTTTTGTCCCGGTTGGTGTCTCCAACCGGGACTAAAGGTTCATCTTTAGTCCCGGTTGGTGACACCATCCGAGACAAGGTACAAACCGCACGACATAATATCGACACTCACCCCTATTATTAGTGCTGCCTGGCCCAGTCTGTCGCAATCCCTTTAGTCGCGGTTGGTTTCTCCAACCGGGACTAAAGATGAACCCTCTCTTTATAGGCATTTATCTCTATTTATAGGCCTTTTCCTCTATTTATAGGCTACTCGATCCAGCCTGCCCGCCCTTTCCTCTATTTATAGGCTGCTCTATTTATAGGCTTTTTCCTCTATTTATAGGGCGACCGTCATGGCCACCCACACATACACACATTCTTGGTTTATTAGTTTCAATACATTTATTGGTTTCAATACTACGACATTTTGATTGTTGTAGGCAGGTAGAAAAAACAGTATTTAATCACCTGAGCGAACTCACAAGAATACAACAACATCTTCATATTTAGTCCCGGGACTAGGTAACACTCAAGACATTTATTAATATTAAAAACCGGGACAAAGCGGGACTAGCTAACACTCAGGACTGAAGCCGCCCCTTTAGTCATAATCATGCCTAGTCCTGTAGTACGCAGCTTCAGGTTCTTCTTCGTCATCGTCACCATCATCGCCATCGTCACCTACCACTCCGGGGATCCTCAACCCAGCCATGGCATATATCGAGGGGCACCTGCCACTCCAGTATCGGATTCACGGCGGGCGGGGGGAGGGGTCTCCTAGAAGACGATGCCGCTACCTCCTGGCGGGGGAGGGGCCTTCTGTGGCTCTGTGACGGGTGGACTTGTGGGCACCGCAGGCGAGGATGATCTCCCTCAGCGATGTAGCGCATCACTCTGATGATAGTACGGTTCGCCCACCACAAACGGCGGTCGGCTTCGTTGTGGTTCACCGGGGGCGGGCCATCACCCTCGTACCTAACGAGCTCCCTTTCCTGCCGGTTAGCGAAGAAGGCATTCCAGGTGTCGTAGTTGTCGGGGTCCCACTAGGAATCCATCCGCTACTCCGGCGTGAGCTCGTGGTAGCAGTGGTTCGTGATGGCCGCCTGGCGTGCGGAACCTTGAGGTACAAGAGGGACAAGAACCCCTCCAGTGCTCAACATCCAGCCGGCGGGCGGCCGGTAGCCCGGTGGACAAGGGTAGCTGGAGGCGCACAGCGCCTCGGTCTCCTCGAGGGTCAGAATGGCCCAGTAGGCGTTGTCCATTTTTCTAAGAGAGGAAGGTGTGGATGTGTGGATAGCCATGACGCGATCGCCCTAGATATAGAGGGAAAGGGCGGGAAAACTTGCCCGGAAGCTTTGGAAAATGGCAGGAAATATCTTTAGTCCCGGTTAGTGACTACAACCGGGACTAAAAGCTCTGATAAAAAGGAAAGGGCGGGAAAACTTGGCGGGAAGCGGTGGGAAATGGCAGGAAATATCTTTAGTCCCGGTTAGTGACTACAACTGAGACTAAATGGATATTATACTAAGATTCTTTATATTTTTCTAATAATAATAGACATATTATTTGCTTTATTTGGATTTTTACAATAGGAGATATGATTTTCCAAAGTTTTATATTTGATTTGAATTAAAAAAAGAAAATTTACAAATGAAATAATTTATAAATGATGCAAACAGATGTATGGATATTATATTAAGATTCTTTATATTTTTCTGATAATAATAGACATATTATTTGTTTTATTTGGACTTTTACAATAGAAGATATGATTTTCCAAAGTTTTATATTTGTTTTGAATTAAAAAAAGAAAATTTACAAATGAAATAATTTATAAATGATTCAAACAGATGTATGGATATTATATTAAGATTCTTTATATTTTTCTGATAATAATAGACATATTATTTGTTTTATTTTGATTTTTACAATAGAAGATATGATTTTCCAAAGTTTTATATTTGATTTGAATTAAAAAAGAAAACTTACAAATGAAATAATTTATAAATGATGCAAACAGATGTACGGATATTATACTAATATTCTTTATATTTTTCTGATAATAATAGACATATTATTTGTTTTATTTGGATTTTTACAATAGAAGATATGATTTTCCAAAGTTTTATATTTGATTTGAATTAAAAACAAAATTTACAAATGAAATAATTTATAAATGATGCAAACAGATGTATGAATATTATATTAAAATTCTTTATATTTTTATTATAATAATAAACATATTATTTGTTTTATTTGGATTTTTACAATAGAAGATATGGTTTTCCAAAGTTTTATATTTGATTTGAATTAAAAAAATTTACAAAAAAAAAACTAGTCGCGGGTCGTGGCTCGACCCGGGACTAGAGGGTGCCTGCGCGCGCGAAAATAAATCGCCGAAAAAACACACTAGTCCCGAGTTGTGGCATAACCCGCGATTAAAGAGGGGTCTTTAATCGCGGGTTAAGCCATGACCTGGGACTAGTGACCCTCTAGTCCTGGACGGTGGCTGGACCCAGGACTAAAGGAGGGTCCCTATATATTACGCGTGCCACCGCCCACGACCAGCACTTGGCATTTTCGACGAAGACGAAGCACTCACAGACGAAGACGAAGCACGCAGGTGAGATGCTGTCCGATTCCACCGCAGCTCCGTGCGTGTTCGTCGCTCATGTCGCGCCGTGCTCTCCTTGTCGTGCCGGCCGTCAGCGCCGGCGCCGTCATTGTTGCAGCATGGCCTCACCGATGTCGCCGTCAAAATGCCACCAGCGTCGGTGAGAGCTCGAGGGAGGGGTACGGTGTGGTTTCTTTGTTCTAATTATTAGCTAGGGTTATTAATTATAATTAGAATTATTGTTTTAGTTATTAGGATTAGGAATAGGATTAGGATTATTGTTTAAGTTATTTTTTTTGTTTTAGTTATTAGGATTATATTGTTTTACCACAAATAATATTAGGATTATTGTTTTATCACAAATAATATTAGGGTTATTGTTTTTTTTGTTTTAGTTATTAGGATTATTGTTTTACTAAAAATAATATTAGGGTTATTGTTTTTTGTTTTAGTTATTAAGATTATTGTTTTACCACAAATAATATTAGGGTTATTGTTTTTTTGTATTAGTTATTAGGATTATTGTTTTACCGCAAATATTATTAGGGTTATTAATTAGTGTTATTAGGGTTATTGTTTTTTTTGTTTTAGTTATTAGGGTTATTGTTTTTTCTAACCTGTTTAACTCTCTTTCTATTATAGTTAATTAAGTCATGGATCCATCCAAAGATCCTGGTCGCATTGGTGAAGGTTTTCTTCAAGGCATGATAAGAGGTGAAACTCCTCTTAATATTACTACCAGTGAAGATATTTTGCTCGAGGAAGAGATATCCTCATATCTGAATCCATCCGGTGATGGACTAGAGGAAAACCTAATGTACCAAGGAGAAGACCGGATGGACGAATGGCAAACAAATAACAACAATAATGATGGCCCCTCGACAGGATCCGGCGAGGTACATATATATATAAAGCCTCGTGTTACCTCTATTCATTAACTGATCTAGATATATCAATATATATATTAATCACTCTCTCTCTTCTTCTTTTAGCCCACCGCATCGAAGCAATCGACAGCTCGAACGAAACGAGGGCCAAACAAAAAGTTGGATGGTAATCAGAGGTTCACCATCGAAGAAATAGATGATGATGGTGAACCGATTGCTCCAGAGAAGCACCGTAGGATGTTTACAAATCAATGCGGGGTGCTTGTTAGGGACAACCTGCCGATCACCATCCAAGAATGGAATAAGTCAAAGAAACCCGGTGAAGAATCCAACAGCTATGTCACCGATGATGCCAAAGATGACCTTTGGCAGAAGCTCATAGCGCATTTCATACTACCTCCAGAGTATGAAGAATTTGAGGCAGGTGGTATTACCCCAAGGCCAGGTGGGCTTGAAAATAGAGCGAAAGTCAAGGAGTGGGATCTGAGCAAGATGGCTAAACTGTACCGGAACCACAAGAAAAGTTTATACGCGAAATATGTCGCGAAAAAGAAAACTCCAGACTTCAAAGGAGCAAACGAGAAGTTTAGAGAACAGTGGCCCGATTTTGTATAGTACAAGCAATATGATAAAGCAAAGGAAAAGTCGGCAAAGAACGCGTTAAATGCTGCCCAAAAGAAATACCATCATAAAATGGGGACAGGTGGCTACAAGAGTGCCGTCCCTAGGTGGGAAACTATGGAGAAGGAAATGAGGGCTAGAGGCGTCACTCCTGGTACAGATGGATGGCCCGAGAGGTCAAAGCATTGGTGGTACGGGCACGAGGGATCGTTGGACCCAGAAATAGGGAAGACATTATTTCATGAAAAAATTCTAAAACCCTCCCAAGACCTTGTTCAAGCAATGAACAATGCTCAATTGGGATTGTTCCGTCCCGAGAGAGAGAACGACGAGCTGACACGCGCCCTAGGGAATCCCGAAAAGGGAGGACGAACACGAGGCAAAGGCGCCCGTGTCTCGTGGAAGAAATGATTTCCTCAGTACGATGCCAGTTACAGAAGCTGTCAGAGAAAGAAGGACCGGGAGGCAGACCGGATCTCCAGGGTAGAGTAGGACCTAGCTAATCTGAAGAACCTCATGCAAGAAATTAGACAAAGTCCGTCGTCGTCAACTCACCCACAGGCTGATGATCCTGCATTGGATAGCCAGCGGAGAAGCAGTGTGGCTTTCACGGAGGTCCGGGCTGATGATCAAGCACTGATGGATGATGCACCGGCTCCTCGCTACCCCGTGGATGATGTCATAGAGATGGCACAATGTGAGCTACATCAGCCAATGAACAACCTATCCTTCAAGGTGGCGATCGGCACTGCTTTACCTTGTCACCTGGAGCACTCCATCATTCACTTCCGATTCCACCTGGCTATGCTCGTGTCATGGTGGATGACATAGTGGAGGATTTTGCGGACCTAGAGATTGACATTGCTACGCCTAAAGGCCTTACGAAACTAGGAGATGTCAAGCGCAACATCATTCTATGGAAGAAGAAGTACATCAAGTTTCTAGGATCGACGCCAAGGCCACCGACTCCGAGGAATCCAAGTCCACCCCGCATCGAATATCGTCAACCTCCAAGTCCACCCCAACCCGATTATCGTCAACCTCCAAGTCCACCCTGCCCCGCTGACGATCGCCGCAGCAGGAGTACATCAACTCGATCTCTGCCTCGCAAATACTGATCTCCGCCTCCGCGGCAAAGATTACTACCTCGTCGAAGAAATGGATGGTCGACGCTCCCCCGCGCCCCACATCAAAGAAAGGTCAGACGGCAAAGATAGTCGACATCCCGCCGGCTCTTCCAAAGAGACCTTATGACAAGACCGATGAGGAAACTAACGCGGATGTGGCTGCCCAAGTTAAGGCGCATTTTGCACCTAAAAAGCCTGAGCCAAAGACAATATATGATGAAAAAAACAAAAAGTTGTAGGGGTTTCGTAGCATGGAAAACAAAAAATTTCTACCGCATGCAAACAAACAAGCCAAGATCTATCTACTAGATTGTAGCAACGAGTCGATGGAATAACTCACCCTCGAAGATTCCAAAGTGTTTAACGAGAGCGGATTCTCGTGGGTGATGTAGTCGTACTCTTCCCGATCTCAAGATCGCGTAGACGATCCTTCCGGCCAATGCTCCATGATCCCTGGTCACACGCTCGGTACTCGACAAAGACCTTCCTCTCCTTGTTCCAAAGAAAATGGAGATTGTAGCACTTCTCGTGATTCCAAAGACAACGGCGTGGTACCGGAAGTAGAGGGGAGATCTCGCAGGGCTTCGCCTTAAGCCGGAGCGAGTATGGTGGACTATGAGAGAGATCCCTGGTGATCTATGGTTTAGACGCACCGAGGAGGAGGCTTGTCCGGCGGCTAGGGTTAGCTAGGCGGCGGCGACGGCTTGCCCTAGGGCGGCGGCGGCTGCAGGAGGGCCGGCGGCGTAGGGCTAGGGTTTGCGGGTGGAGGTGTTGGGTGCTAGGGGGGCAGCCCTGCCCCTCCTTATATAGGTGGAGGGGCGCCAGGAGGAGTCCCTCCCCAACTCGGTTTCCCAAGGGGGCCGGCGGTGGAGGGGAGGAACTCCTCCCCAACTCGGTTTCCACCTTCCCCTCCACTTCCCAAAATAGTCGTTTGACTTTTAAATTGGCGTTTGACTTTTTCAAACTAGGATTTGATTAAACCCTTTATTTTGTTCAGAGATGACACCTAGTACATGATGCAATCATTCCAACTTGGTATGACACATTCATGTACCCTTCCCCTCCGGAGTGCCAGACATTCCGGAACCTTCTAGAACATTCCCGATGAAAACACCGGAACCATTCTCCAACTCCGAAATAGGACTTTCCTTATATAAATCTTATTCTCTGGACCATTCCGGATCTCCTCGTGATATCCCGGATCCCATCCGAGACTCGAAACAACATTCGGTCTCTTACTCATCATTCCATAACTACTCAAACAACGTCGAATCCTTAAGTGTGTCTCCCTACGGTTCGTGAATTATGCGGAGATGATCGAGACACTTCTCCGAACAATAACCAACAGAGGAATCTGGAAATTCATATGGCTCCCACATATTTCTACGATTACTTTGCGATCGAATGAACCACTTACATACGATACCAATTTCCCTTTGTCTCGCGATAGTTTACTTATCCGAGGTTATGATCGTCGTTATCTCTGCATACCTAGTTCAACCTCGTTACTGATAAGTACTCTTTACTCGTTCCCGTGATATGTGATCCCTTGTGAGCCAGTCACATGCTTGCAAGCTAATTGGATGACATTTCACCGAGAGGGCCCAGAGTATATCTATCCGTCATATTGATGGACAAATCCCACTCTTGATCCATGTGTCTCAACCAATACTTTCCGAACACTCAATGCCACCTTTATAGCCACCCAGTTACGATGTGGTGTTTGATGTCATCAAAGCATCCTTCCGGTGAAGGTGATATGCATGATCTCATGGTCGAAGGAATTAGGTTACTATGTATCAGAAAGCATATAGCAATTGAACTATTAAAATGACTTGATCTTTATGCTACACTTATCTATAGGAGTATGTCCACCATATCATTCTCCTAACGATATGATCTTGTTGTTAATAACATATCAATGTTCATGATAGGGAAACCACAATCATTTATTAACCAACAAGCTAGTAATATATAGAGGCTTTACTAGGGACTTCAATTTAAGTTTACAAATCACACAAGTATTAATGTTTCCTTGTTAATACTATTATAGCATGAATGTAAACATTTATCATAAACACAAAGATATAATAATAACTACATTTATTATTGCCTCTAGGGCATATATCCAACAGTCTCCCACTTGCACTAGAGTCATCTAATCTTGATTACATGGTAATATACCGAACACCCATGGCAGTTTGGTGCTGGTCATGTTTTGCCCTCGGGAGAGGTTTAGTCAACGGATCCGCCACATTCAGATTTGTGTGTACTTTGCAAATATTTATGTCCCCATCTTGGACATGTTCTCGAATAGCGTGAAAACATAGCTTGATGTGCTTCAGCTTCTTGTGTGACCTTGGTTCTTGCGCATTGGCTATGGCGCCCATGTTATCACAGTAGATAGACATTGGGTCCAGCGCACTAGGAACCACACCCAGCTCTGTAATGAACTCTTTCATCCATATCGCTTCTTGTGAAGCCTCCGAAGCAGCCATGTATTGTGATTCAGTTGAAGATCTCGCCACAACGCTTTGCTTTGCACTCCTCCAGCTAACTGCTGCACCATTCAAAATAAATACGTATCCAGATTGTGATTTAGAATCACTCGGATCGGTGTTCCAACTAGCATCAGTGTAACCATTAACAATGAGCTGTTCATCACCTCCATAAGAAAGAACCATATCCTTCGTTCTTCTCAAGTACTTAAGGATGTTTTTGACCGCTGTCCAATGATCTACTCTTGGATCACTTTGATATCTGCTAGTTAAACTAACAGCATATGCAATGTCGGGTCTAGTACATAGCATGGCATACATTAGAGATCCTATGGCTAAGGCATAGGGAGTCTTACTCATCCTTTCTCTATCTTCTGTCGTTGTCGGACTTTGAGTTTTACTCAAGGTCGTATTGGGCAACATGGGCAAGAACCCTTTCTTGCTATCTTCCATTCCAAACCTCTTTAGAACTTTGTCCAAATATGTACTTTGTGACAATGATATTAGGCGTCTCGATCTATCTCTATAAATCTTTATGCCTAATATGTAAGCTGCTTCGCCAAGATCCTTCATTGAAAAACTATTATTCAAATATTCCTTGACACTATTAAGAAGGTCTACATCATTCCCAATCAACAATATGTGATCTACATATAGTATTAAGAATGCTACAGAGCTCCCACTCACTTTATTGTAAATACAAGCTTCTCCATAAGTTTGTATAAAACCAAAACTTTTGATCACCTTATCAAAACGTTGATTCCAACTTGGGATGCTTGCTTCAATCCATAGATGGACCGTTGAAGTTTGCATACCTTGTTAGCATCTTTAGGATCGACAAAACCTTTGGGTTGCATCATATACAACTCTTCATCAATGTCTCCATTGAGGAATGCTGTTTTGACATCCATCTGCCATATCTCATAATCATAATATGCAGCGATTGCTAACATAATTCTCACAGACTTTAGCTTCGCTGCTGGTGAGAAAGTCTCATCGTAGTCAACTCCTTGAATTTGTCAAAACCCTTTTGCGACAAGTCGAGCTTTGTAGACAGTAACATTACCATCAACATCTGTTTCTTCTTGAAAATCCATTTGTTTTCGATAGCCTTCCGGCCATCCGGTAAGTCCACCAAAGTCCATACTTGGTTTTCGTACATGGATCCAATCTCGGATTTCATGGCTTCTTGCCATTTGTTGGAATCGGGGCTCATCATCGCTTCCTCATATGTCGCAGGGTCATCGGTGTTGTCCACCAACATGACACTCATAACAGGATCATACCAATTTGGAGTGGTACGAGTTCTCGTTGACCTGCGAGGCTCTGTAGCAACTACAACCGAAGTTTCATGATCATCATCATTAGCTTCCTCTCTTATTGGTGCAGGCACCACAGGAACTTCTTCCGGTGCTGCGCTACTCGCAATTTCGAGAGAAGGTTCGACAACCTCGTCGAGTTCTACTTTCCTTCCAGTCACTTCTTTCGAGAGAAATTCCTTCTCTAGAAAGGATCCATTCTTGGCAACGAAGATTTTGCCCTCGGATCTATGATAGAAGGTATACCCAATAGTTTCCTTCGGGTATCCTATGAAGACGCATTTTTCCGCTTTGGGTTCAAGCTTGTCCGGCTGTAACTTCTTTACATAGGCTTCGCAACCCCAAACTTTAAGGAACGACAATTTAGGTTTCTTCCCAAACCATAATTCATACGGTGTCGTTTCAACGGATTTAGATGGTGCCCTATTTAAAGTGAATGCGGCCGTTTCTAATGCATAACCCCAAAATGATAGCGTAACTGTAAGTGACATCATAGAACGAACCATATCTAAGAAAGTTCGACACGACGTTCGGACACACCATTACGCTGTGGTGTTCCCGGCGGTGTCAATTGTTAAAGTATTCGTCTTTTCTTCAAATGATCGCCAAACTCTTAACTTAGTTATTCACCTCCACGATCAGAACGTAGAAATTTAATCTTATTGTTACGTTGATTCTCTACCTCACTTTGAAATTCCTTAAACTTCTCGAAAGTTTCGGACTTATGTTTCATGAAATAGATATACCCATATCTACTCAAGTCATTCGTGAAGGTAAGAACATAACGATAACCACATGCGATGCTACACTCATTGGACCACACACATCGGTATGTATGATTTCCAATAAGTCCGTAGCTCGCTCCATCATACCGTAAAATGGAGTCTTAGTCATTTTACCCATCGACATGCTTCGCATCTTTCAAGTGATTCAAATCAAGTGATTCAAGAAGTCCATCGAATGGAGTTTCTTCATGCGCTTCACTCCAATGTGACCAAGACGACAGCGATTACATATAGGTCGAGTTATCGCTTCGATTTCAAACGTTTAGCCTCAATGTTATTAATATGTGTATTTCCACTATCGAGATTCAATAAGAATAGACCATCTATCAAAGGTGCATGTGCATAAAACATATTACTCATATAAATCAAACAACCATTATTCTCGGACTTAAACAAGTAACCGTCTACTTAATAAATAAGATCCCGATATAATGTTCATGCTTAACGCAGCACCAAATAACAATTATTTAAGTATAAAACTAATCCCGATGGTAGATGAAGGGTAGCGTGCCGATCCGCGATCACATCAACCTTTGATCCGCTTTCCCACGCCGCATCGTCACCTTGTTCTTCGCTAGCTTCCGCTTATTCTGCACCTGCTTTGAGTTACAAATATGAGCAACCGAACCAAGATCAAATACCTGTGCACTACTACGAGTACTAGTGAGATACACATCAATAACATGTATATCAGATATACCTTTATTCTTGATGTTGCCGTTCTTCAAATCCGCCAAGTACTTTGGGAAATTCCGCTTCCAGTGACCTTCTCCCTTGCAGTAAAAGCACTCAGTATCAGTCTTAGGTCCAGCCTTGGTCTTCTTCGTCGGCGCGGTAACTTTCTTACCACCCTTCTTGAAGTGTCCCTTTTGCTTAGACTTGCCTTTCTTGAATTTGGTGGTCTTATTGACCATCAACACTTGGTGCTCTTTCTTGATCTCCAATTCTGCAGATTTCAACATGGCAAAGAGTTCTGGCAACTGCTTGTTCATGTTTTGCATATTGTAGTTCATCACAAAGTTCTTGTAACTTGGTGGTAGTGATTGGAGGACACGGTAAATCCCCAAAGCATTAGGAATCACTATACCCAAGCTTTGAAGTTTGTTTGCATGCCCAGACATCTTAAGCACATTATCACTGACGGAGCTGCCCTCTTCCATCTTGCAGTTAAAGAACTTTTCAGAAGCCTCATAGCTCTCAATTGCCGCGTGAGTCTCAAAGATCAATTTGAGATCACGTACAATATCATGTGGGTCTGAATTCTCAAACCTTTTCTGGAGCTCCGATTCTAAACCATACAAGATAGCACACTGAACTGTGGAGTACTGAGTCTTCCGAGCGAGGTAAACATTCTTTACTTCATCGGTAGCAATAGCTGCAGGTGGGTCACCCAGCGGTGCATCCAGCACATAGGTCAAATTACCAGCTGTGAGGACAATCCTCAAATTGCGGAACCAATCTGCGAAGTTGCTTCCATTGTTTTTCAACTTTTCTTTCTCTAGGAACGCATTAAGATTGATGGTAGGGGCCGCCATTGATCTACAACATATTTGCAATAGTTTAGACTAAGTTTATGACAAATTGAGTTCTAATTAATAGTTAAATTAATCTAGGTGAACTCCCACTCAAAACAATATCCCTCACATTGTTTTAGTGATCACACGAACGAAATCCACCACATCAACACCGATCATCACGAGAGTTGATATAGTTTCAATGGCGAACAATCGACATCTTCATCATATCTACTATATGATTCATGCTTTACCTTTCGGTGATCCGTGTTCCGAGACCATGTATGTACATGCTAGGCTCGTCAAGATCAAACCTTAGCTTCCGCATGAGCAAATCTGGCTTGCTCACGTTGTATACACTTGCGGAATCTAACACACCCGATCATCACGTGGTGCTTCGAAACAAACAAGCTTTAGCAACGGTGCTAACTAAGGGTGAACACTTTATGACTTGAAATTCATGTGCATGAGGGATCATCTTATAATGCTATCGTCGTTAACTAAGCAATACAAGATGCATAAAGGATTAACATCACATGCAATTCATAATATGTGATATGATATGGCCTTTCTTCTTTGTGCTTCCGATCTCCATCTTCAAGCATGAACATGATCTCCATCATCACCGGCATTGCATCAAGGTCAATGACGCTTCTCCATGGTTATCATCCACCGGCTTCAACTATTATAACTACTTTGAATAAACACTCGGGTCTTAACAAAATTAAATACAACCATATGGCTCCTGCCGGTTGCCAACTTACAATAAGGAACATTTCATACATCAAATATAATCACAATCATGGCCATATCACATCATCAGACACCCTCGCAAAAACAAAGTTAGACACCTCTACTTTCTTTGCATGTTTTACGTGGTTTGGGGCTTTCAATAAGTGTCGTTCTAACTTACGAACAAGAACCACAACATTGATACTAGTATTGACAATCACCCATTGTAAATTGAATCGTAACTATGCTGGGAGAAACAGGCACCCGCAAAGCCACTTATGCAATACAAGTTGCATGTCAAGCGTGGAGCAAGTCTCATGAACGATGTCATGTAAGGTTAGCCCGGGCCGCTTCATCCCAACATCCCGCAAGATGCAAAGTACACAAGAAGCAATCGACAATAAAAGCATCAACGCCCACAATGACCATTGTGTTCTACTCGTGCAACAGATCTACATATAGACACGACTCTGATACCACTGTAGGGGTTTCGTATCATGGAAAACAAAAATTTTCTACCGCATACAAACAAACAAGCCAAGATCTATCTACTAGATTGTAGCAACGAGTCGATGGAATAACTCACCCTCGAAGATTCCAAAGTGTTTAACGAGAGCGGATTCTCGTGGGTGATGTAGTCGTACTCTTCCCGATCTCAAGATCGCGTAGACGATCCTTCCGGCGCTGCGTTAAGCGCCCCGCTCATGGTCACACGCGTCGGTACTCAACGAAGACCTTCCTCTCCTTGTTCCAGCAGATGGAGGTTGTAGCACTCTCTCGCGATTCAGCAGACAAGGGCGTGGTACCGGAAGTAGAGGGGAGATCTCGCAGGGCTTCGCCTTAAGCCGGAGCGAGTATGGTGGACTATGAGAGAGATCCCCGGCGATCTAGGGTTTAGACGCACCGAGGAGGAGGCTTGGCCGGCGGCTAGGGTTAGCTAGGCGGCGGCGGCTTGCCCTAGGGCGGCGGCTCTGAGGAGGTGACATAGGGCTAGGGGTTTGCGGTGGAGGTGTTGGGTGCTAGGAGGCAGCCTGCCTCCTTATATAGGTGGAGGCGGCCGTGAGGAGGAGTCCCTCCCAACTCGTTTCCCAAGGGGCGGCGGTGGAGGAGGAACCTCCCCAACTCAGTTTCCACCTTCCCCTCCACTTCCCAAAATAGCCGTTTGACTTTTCAAATTGGCGTTTGACTTTTTCAAACTAGGATTTGATTAAACCCTTTATTTTGTTCAGCGATGACACCTAGTACATGATGCAATCATTCCAACTTGGTATGACATATTCATGTACCCTTCCCCTCCGGAGTGCCAGACATTCCGGAACCTTCTAGAACATTCCGATGAAAACACTAACCATTCTCCAACTCCAAATAGGACTTTCCTTATATGAATCTTATTCTCCGGACCATTCCGGATCTCCTCGTGATATCCCGGATCCCATCCGAGACTCAACAACATTCGGTCTCTTACTCATCATTTCATAACTACTCAAACAACGTCAATCCTTAAGTGTCTCCTACGGTTCGTGAATTATGCGGACATGATCGAGACACTTCTAACAATAACCAACAGAGGAATCTGGAAATTCATATGGCTCCCACATATTTCTACGATTACTTTGCGATCGAATGAACCACTTACATACGATACCAATTTCCCTTTGTCTCACGATAGTTTACTTATCCGAGGTTATGATCAGATCTCTCGCATACCTAGTTCAACCTCACATCGATAAGTACTCTTTACTCGTTCCCGTGATATGTGATCCCTTGTGAGCCACCACATGCTTGCAAGCTAATTGGATGACATTTCACCGAGAGGGCCTGAGTATATCTATCTCATCATATGGATGGACAAATCCCACTCTTGATCCATGTGTCTCAACCAATACTTTCCAACACTCAATGCCACCTTTATAGCCACCCGATTCACGGTGTGGTGTTTGATGTCATCAAAGCATCCTTCCGGTGAAGGTGATATGCATGATCTCATGGTCGAAGGAATTAGGTTACTATGTATCAGAAAGCATATAGCAATTGAACTATTAAAATGACTTGATCTTTATGCTACGCTTATCTATAGGAGTATGTCCACCATATCATTCTCCTAACGATATGATCTTGTTGTTAATAACATCTCAGTGTTCATGATAGGGAAACCACAATCATTTATTAACCAACAAGCTAGTAATATATAGAGGCTTTACTAGGGACTTCAATTTAAGTTTACAAATCACACAAGTATTAATGTTTCCTTGTTAATACTATTATAGCATGAATGTAAACATTTATCATAAACACAAAGATATAATAATAACTACATTTATTATTTCCTCTAGGGCATATCTCCAACAAAAGTTGGCTAAGTCCTTTCTTGAGCAACCATCCCAGATATCGATGAATCTGGAATCAGACTATGACCGGGAGATTATTAAGCAAGCACAGAAGAAAAAAATCACAAGTGCAAAAAGCGGGAAGCAAGTTGCCCAGCTCGGAGCACAGAAGAATCGATCGGTCGCCCCGCTCAAAGTCATTTCAGACCTCGACAAGGCGTTCAGAGCTGAAATGTATATGTACATGCAAATAATGGACCCCAGAGCCCGTACTAATGCTGCACTAATGGGCATCACTGTATCGTAGGCCAAAGCACTTGCTACCGAAGCAAATATGTCTCTTGGTCAATATTTAGGCTATGAAGATACGCCAGTGGGTCAGATAGTACGGAAGTATGTTCAAGGGGAGCCTCTAGTCAGTAATGAGGAGCTCGCGCGTCTATCCACACATATGCGAAATATGCACGAATGGTACATGTCGCAAGCAGAAAAAAACAACAGAAATATTGGTTTCTGGTGGACGTTAGAAAGGAGCATAACTTCAAACCATACTCGATACAGGTTCAAATGACCGAACTATTTCAGTTATACAACCAGCGCGCCCTCGACAAATCTATCATTGGTTGCTACTATTTGTAAGTGATTTATTTCTATAATTAAGTTTGTAGCTCAGCTCGTTCATTGCATTTAATATACTATCCTAACTATATATCCTTTTATATGATATTATATTCTGCAGAATGAAGATGCTTGAATGCAAAAGAGCTAGAAGATATGACGTTGGGTTCATTGACCCATATATCGTTAATGAATATACATTAAAGAATCACCCCAAGGACGTGGAGGAAGACCTGTGCAGGTTCTTAACCGAGAATAATTTTGTTAAGGAAATAGTATTTCCTTACAACTTCAAGTGAGTGTTTCTATCTTTTACATATTTTATTTTTGCTTACTTGGTGAGCTATGTATGTATGCTTATGTAAACGTCCGCAGATTCCACTGGATCTTGCTAAACATTCAAGTTGACAAGTCTCTTGTTGAAGTCCACGACTCATTAAGTTGGGACCAAGAGCAGTGGAGCGACATGAAAGCAATGCTCCATAAGTAATTTCAATCATTATCGCATTATATCGGCCTCTTTCATTCATTTCCTGATATCAAGTAACTAATAACTCCTTTGTTCATTTTCTTTGCCGAGCAGGTGTTGGACACGGTTCAGACATAAAATACCAGGTCCATTCAAATATGAGCTAACTTATAAAATGGTGTGAAGAGTTTATAGCAGCCACCAGGAACTCATTTATATGGATACTACGTCTGCGAGTACATCCGCGAGTTGACCAGTGAGCGGAAAGTTGACTCACATTATATTTATGGTTTGCGAGAGAAACTAAAGCAAGACCAGCGCATAAGAGCAATTCAAGAGGAGCTGGCGGGATTTATGATGAAGGAGGTCCTTGATGTACATGGAGAGCATTATGCAGATGACGTGGAACTCGATTTGCCTTAGTGATCTCCATGTAGTTGATATGATATATATATATATTTATCAATGACCATGTAATTTCAAAACATTTCTTTCTTTTGATATATATCATCAATGTATGCTTGCAAGAGATCTATTAATTATATAGATGCATCAACATGTACTGTGTATGTACTAGCGTAGAATATGTGTACTGAAATATATGTTTGAAACTATAGTGAAACACAAAATGAAAAAGGAACGAAATGGCAAAAAAAGGAAATACACAATCTCTGCCGCGGCAGAGAAACACACAATTCTCTGCCGCGGCAGAAAACCTTATAGTCCCGGGTGGTGTTACGGCCCGAGACTAGAGGGTTTACGCCCCTCGGGGGCTGAAACAGCCACGTGGCTGTTATCAGTCTCGGGTCGTAGCGAGCCGGGACTAGAGGGGGGCTCTAGTCCTGTTTTGGCAGTCCCGGGCCCAAAACCGGGACTAGAGGCAGTTGCGGCTCGGGACTGGAGGCCCTTTTTCCACCAGTGGCTGGTGCACACTACCGCTAGAGTGGAAGACAGTGGTGGGCGGTGGTCTCTAGCACTGCATTGTGACTCGTTGAGAATTAACCAGTTGAAGCTTATTCCCTCCATCCGCAAATAAGTGTACTTTTAGAATTGTCTTAAGTTAAATATTTTAAAGTTTGACGAATTATTTTAGAATACGTAGCATATTTATGATACAAAAATAGTATCACTAGGTCCGTTTTGAAGTGAATTTTCATATATATAAAAATTTGATGTCATATATGTTTTCTATTATATATAATAAATTTTATCAAATTTAAAAATCTTTGACTTAAGACAATCCTAAAAATACACTTATCTATGGACGAAGGGAGTATGCCGGCCTTAGTTATACATAAGAGAATATTTACGTGCAATGGTGAATGAGCGCATGTGTGTTTGCATTTAGTTGTTGTATTCGGTTTTTCTAAATGGGATTTATCATGATCTTCCATTTCAAGGATCAATTTGAATATGACACCAGTGTTGAAGTTATAATACCATATGCCCATAACTTTACTAATTTGTTATAGACAGTTAAACTAGAGGCGGAGCTACATATATGTTAGCAAGGGCCACCGCCCTCAGCTTTGGACAGATCCCTGAAAAATTCTTTTAGCAGAGCTTAGATGAAAGAAAAATAGCATTTTGCTATCCAACCAATCAAAATTTACCTCCACCCAAACAACTTTGCTCTAGCTCCGCCAGTGAGTCAAACCACACAAAAAAGCATGTGAAATGCACTACAAGTCAATCATCGAGCCTATGCCCTTCTTTTAATGACTTGGATGGAAAAGTTTGTCATAGGAATTTTCTAGGTTTTGTTTACGTCATGTATCTCGGATACCCTTACACGGGTAAAACACGGCTCATTAACATAGGACGGCCTAGCATGAGGACTCGGCGTCGGAGAGAGACCAGCCCCACATTATCTTGGAGTACAAGACACATTAAGACTAGTTTGTACCCCATATGTTACGTATTATAGATCAGAGGGCCAATTTCCTTGGAGCAAGCAGAGCCAAATTACATCCTTCAATTAATTACTGTATGCACCACTAGTTGTTCATGCATGTTGAGAAAGAGAAAAGTGGGGTTATGTTGGGAGAGAAAATCACATGCGTTGGAGAATTGGGAGAAAAAGGGGGAGAAAATAGATTGATTAATCACATGAATGAAATACAATACTAAATGAGATATGCTTTATAATTCCTAACAATTTGAAAATAGAGAGATGCCTTAAATCCCTAACGCAGGTAGTATTCAACTAAAACTCTACTTGTAACCCTACCCCCTCCACCTATACAAGGAGGGGTTGGGAGCACTCCAAAGGCACACAGACAACACAAGACCTCATCATCACATCATCGTTCACCACCATAGGCGAGATGCAGACTTCCTCGAGAGCACCAAGACATAGTAGAGTCCATTCCCAAAATTAAGAATATCAATTATACCAGACAATTATTTCACAGGCCCCGAACCTATATACATCTGTGTCCCGTGTACTAACCATTGTGGTTTGCCATATACTAGGCCTACCGAACAAATATTATCGGGAAAATATAACTACATGGTTCGGTCCATAGACCTTTTTCTTATGAAAGCCCTTTGCTTCAAATGAATGCATCACCAATAATTTTTTGGACTGCACTTCTACATTAGTTTCGTGGGAATTTCACCATCTATGGTCCTGCAAAACCTCTCACCTTTTTTATGCAACCTCCATTTCAAAGCTTAAAGCTTATATTTTTTTCCAATAAAAACTACGTAAAAATTGACCAAGTTTTTAGAAGAATATATAAACATTAAGTTTTAAGCTTTGAAACGGTGGTAGTACTAACTTGCTAGGATCAAGACATCACATAGTTTTTTATGTCTAACATCGAAGGACAATTTTAGTAGCTTTTCTGTGCTTTTCAACTACTATTAGTTTCGAGCCTACAAATATTCATGTCGGATTTTCACGGATTTTTCTTATCTTGCATTTCTAAATCTTGTGATCAAAATAGTAGGACCTTAAACTTACTCAAGCAGGAGTGTTAAATAAGCTCCTAAAAGCACCCTCTTAGGCTGGTCATAGTGCTAAGGCTGGTCATAGTAGGGGGTAACTTCAGTAGTAACTAAGAGTCCAAGTCAACATTTTTGTTTATATGGCAATGGTTTAATAAAGAGAGAGAGAGAGATTATGTATGTTACTGTAACATCACACATACCAAGACAAAGTGTGGCTACAATCTAATTAATGTGACATTGCATGTTACCACATCTAAGTTATTTTTCACTATAAAGATAATAATTTAGACTAGTAACATTATGCATGTTACTACTCTAAGTTACTCCCCACTATGACCAGCCTAAGCAACTTAGACTAGTAACATGCACATGTTACTAGTTCATGTTACTATCTTCATAGTGGGTAGTAGTAACATGTATGTGGTGTTATGTAAGGACTAATTAATTAGGTTGTAGACTCATATGATCTTGGTATGTGTGATGTTATGGTAACTAGCTAAGTTACTAAGATTGTTCATACTGCATAGTAATTTATACTAGTAGCATGTATATGTTAGTAGTCTAGATTACTATCTTTATAGTGGAAAATAACTTATATCTGGTAATATGCAATGTCACATTAAGGTTGTACACTCATTTTTTCTTGATATGTATGATGTTACAGCAAGATAGCTTGTTACTCTATCTACTCCCTCCATACTGGTTTAAAGGGTCAGCACGTAGTCCAATAAAAAAGTTTGGTCACAAGTTTGATCAACAAAATATAAATTATAAATTTCAAAAATTATACCATTGGATTCATATTCAAAGTATCTTTTTAATGATATAATTTTTGTGACATACAATTCATATTTCGTTGGGTAAATATATGGTCAATCTTTTTTCTTGGACTACGTGATGGCCCTTTAAACCGGTATGAAGGGAGTATCTCTTTCTTCATTAACTCATTGCCACATAAGCAAAAGTGCTGAGTTAGACTCTTAGTTATTAGTGAAGTTACAAGAGCATGTACAATAAAGGACCTATAGCCCGTCTACATGGCACTTTTGCCTATGAGAGAGAGAGAGAGATGTAAAAATGAGAGGGGTGGGCTCTTATGCAAGATCCCGCCTATATGCGTGTTCCTAGGCAAATAAATTTTTAAGAAAGAAGTAGAGAGAAAGTTTGAAAAAACAAAAAACTAATAGCCCACCTTATAGGTAATAATATTGTATGAATGAGTATAAAGTATAACTATAGATGAACTTTTTATAGCCATCAGCTGGCTGTATTATTAAGCATGCTCTAACTCTTTTTTTCTTTATGAATTATCATGCCATGTTACTAATTTTCTTACTTGGCATTGCATGTACATACATGTTGTTATAATACTAGTACTCCCTCTGTTCCGGTATATTAGGCCTGCTACGTGCTGCAACGTGACCAAGGTGAATGTTGATTGGCTACCGGTGTTTCCCTCCTCCATTATAATCCTCCAATCACCGTGGGAATAAAAATCAGTGGCGCGACCAAGGTGAATGTTGATTGGTCATGCAGCTTCACTAGCCAATTTACAAGAGAAAATACCTGCACCAATGGATGCAATGATGAGACTTATCGGTACTATGATTGCAGCACAGTGGCCAGCGTAGCTAGCAGGTGCACGGCTCAAGTAAACATCTTTCAAACCAAAAAACAAACGAAGGCCAGCTAGGTACACCCTAGGTGCATAAATTTTCTTGTTTCCTCCCCTTTTTTTGGGCGAGGAAAGGCGAGGATGCTTTCTACTAGGAAATTTTGTTCGGGGTCCGAGGAGCAAGAAAGGCGTGTGGCACTCGCGTCATAATGGCGTGGTGATGATATCAAGCGCGCGCGGGACCCATGCATGCATCCGGTGGTGGAGGATGAAATGAACGGAGAAAAAGAAACACTCGGTTCGGTGGCGCCATCGTCATTGCCAGTCCGCATCATCCGCGATGTGATCTGCTCGTCCATCTCACGTCCACCACTTCTTGCATTACTACTGCATGACCGGTCAAAGATGTGTAAACTAAGTGTACATTAACATGCATCTATCGCTTTGTTATGTACAGTAGGTGTTGAGAAAAAAAGAAAAAAAATGTCTTTTCTAGCTAGTGGGGGATGTTGAACGGAAACTTTCTACTAGTAGTACCTCCTGACGTGGCTCGAATGCACATGCAGACGCCATGATGCATCACACGCATACGAGTCGAGACAAAAAGGAGGAGGAGAGGAAAAAGGAGCGTGAAAAAGAGCAACACGAGCTAGCCAGCCAGCCAGCCAGCCCCGGGTAAAGCCGACTTTTCTCCCCGGCCGGCCAATCGCCCTTTCCGTCGATCCACGCGCCGCCCATCCATGACCGTGCCGGCCAGGCCAATACGAGCGCGCGGTCCGTCCCGGGTCGAGGTTGAGCCTGGAGGGCTAGCTGTACCGGGCTACTGGGTGCTTGGACGGACGGACGGGCGCCGGGGTGCGCGTGCATGGCGCCGGGCAGGGAGCGTGCGGCAGGCCGCGCGGCACGCAATCATTCGGTCGCCGGCCCCTCGGGCGGCGCGCGGGCGGCACGAGGAAAGGTGGCGATCGATACTCGAAGGATGGATGGAAGGAAGGGAAAACCCGATCGAGCGCGCGGGGGGCGCACGCACCTCTGCCAAAAAGCCGCGCCGCGGCGCACTCGCCAGCCAGCCCCCAGGACCGGCACGACACCGGACACAATCACGCGGCGCATGCAGCAGCCCTCTTCTCGATCGGCCCGGCACGCGCGCGGGAGGATCGATCGTCGTCGTCGAGTGGCAGAACGTGGGGTGGCTCACGCGTCCAGGTGCGCGCACGCGCCTTTTCATTTCGTTCCGTTCCCCCGTCGGATCGATCCGTGTTCCGCTCGATCTCGCCATGCTAGGGCAGCAGCAGCTATCGGCGTAGTAGTAGGTCTGCCGGCCCCGTAGCGTCGGGCTGGGGCTCTCGCTTTACGTTGATGTCAATGAGGAGTTTGGGCCAAACGGAGGCACGGCATGCAGGCGCCAATCCTGCCGTGTTCCCTTCCCTAGCGCTGCCGCACCGGCACCGGGGCCTTTTTCTATTCGCTGTCCCGCAGCGTTGGTCGGCTTTATACTCGCCGCGCACGGGTCCACCTGCCGCCTTGTCAAGCTCTCATGCTCATGTGCGTCCGTAGGTTTCAAACTGCATGCGCCCTCGATTGTCAAGTCGCGCGGCGTGGGCGTCCGATGAAATTCCCTGCTCATCGACTTCCCTGCTCACGGAGATGGTTAGAAGATATTTTCTCCATGGATTATTGACAAATTGTTCCATCAAAAACTACACTTCGCTAAAATGTTCTTCGAAACACAAGAAAGTCTTGGCTTTGTGAAAATACTACTATTCATTTTGGATGGAAATACCTACTACTTTTTAAAATGTAGTTTCTTGATAGGCTGGTAGAAAGAAAATGTATATGTAAGATATTTTTGCTATAAAAAGCAAAGAGATAACAAGTTTAATTGTTGTGTTATTAACTTACACTCTATGATCCATAATATATATTAAGTGTTGCTGATTTAGTATAGTCAGTAACACTTATTATAGATAGGAAAGTAATTTATTGTATATGCCACAAGTGATCCTGTATATATGAATGAAACTTTGTAGGTTCACAACTGTACCACTAAGGGCGTGTTTAGATACCTGCAAAGTCGTTCTCGCATCGGGCCGGAAGAATTTCACTTGTTTGGATGCTCATACTTCGGGCTGGCTTTGCACAACACGCTTTTTAAAGCAGACCAAAAGTTGGCCCGGTAGCAACGTCCAAAATCAGCGTTTTTGCGATGATAGGCCTTGGCGAGCCAACAACCCGCACGTGGGTGCACGCTTGGGGAAGAGCGGGAGACAGTGCGACGCGTCAAGGACGCACACCATAAATCCCATCATTGGTCACTCTCCCACTCTCCTTCACCCCTTTCATACGGCCCTCTTCTCTCTTCTCTCACCATCGATGGTTACTCTACAACCGGGAGATCGAGGAGCATTGCTTAGTCAGGAGACAGTGGTAGATCGACACAAGAAAATCTTGGCTTTGTGAAATTGTTCCATGAAAAAACTAGTACACTTTGCTAAAATGGTTCTTCGAAACACAAGAAAATCCTGGCTTTGTGAAAATACTACTCCCTCTTATCCAGAATAAGTTTTCGAGGTTTAGTTCATTTTAGTTTAAATTTGAACTAAAGCCCCGACACTTATTATGGATCGGAGGGAGTGCTATTTTAGACGTCTTTTCTTTTGAAACGGAGTTTAGACTGAAACACCTACTACTTTTAAAATGTAGTTGCTAGATAGGTTGGAAGGAAATAAAATGTACTATATGTAAGATAATTTTGCTGCAAAAAAAAAACAAAGAGATAACAGGTTCGATTGCAATGTTATTAACTAGACTTATATTGTATGCCATTAATGAAACTTTACATGTTCACAATTGCAACACTAGGTAGATTATCCACAATTTTTTTTTCATACTTTCTGAAACCTCTGAAGCTAGTGCATCTACCGATACCGTCACAAAAAATAACACACAGTACCGTATCGTAGGCCTGAAGCATGCTATAGCCCATCGATCATTCTCACTGATGAGTAACTCCACTCACTCTACAGCTAGCTAGGGTAGCCAGCCACATCGCGGGCGGGGGCGCATGCATCATGTGTCCACTGTATACACAAACAAAACGCACGACATGTACCAGACACGAAGGCGAAAAATATCCTTTCCAGAGACAAAAGGCCGGGCCCACATGCCGCTCGCATGCACAGAGCCGTACAGGAGCACCCCTGCGCCTCGCTTTGCTTGCCGCGGAGGCGGAGCGAGCCAAAAGGGCAGGATAAAAAGCCGTCGACGGCCACGGGCAGCGGGCGGGCATAAAAGGCGAGGGGAACACACACCCGTTTGACCGAGAGCTCCGTCTCCGTCCGGAAAGAAAGCAGCGGATCGATCGGAGCAGCCACTACCGTCTCGCTCTCGCTCTCCCACCCCCACGCCACCCACCACCACGATCGAAGCCAAGAACGATCGACGACGACGACATGTGGGAAGGAGGCGTGCACGGGAGCCACCACGAGGCCGCGGCGCGGCTGCTCACCCCGTGGTTCGGAGCCCAGGGCGCGTTCGGCGAGCCCGTCGGCGCGGCGGTCGGGGGCGGCTTCGGGGTAGCCGGGGCGGGCGGCTACGGGTGCGACGTCGTCGGCCAAGGCGGGATGTTCGGGTTCGGTTTTGAGGCGGCCGTAGCGGCGGCACAGCAGCAGCAGCAGCAGCAGCAGCAGCAGCAGCAGCAGCAACAGCGCGCGGCGGAGGTGGCCGCGGCTGGGAGCAGCAAGGCTGTGGTGGCGGGGCTGCTCGGGAGCCTGCAGGCGGAGATGGGGCGGGCGAACGCCGCCGGGGAGATCATGGACGCCAAGGCGCTGGCGGCGTCGCGGAGCCACAGCGAGGCCGAGCGCCGGCGCCGGCAGCGGATCAACGGGCACCTCGCCAGGCTCCGCAGCCTCCTCCCCAACACCACCAAGGTACGTGATACGATGCAGCGATCATCATATTCCAGACTCCTTCTACGCATGAGCGCCTTCTCCAGTCGATCTCTCATTATGACGAGTCGTAAACTCTCCCACGAACATGTGCCATTTTTTCGCGATCCTTAATCTCATGATCTCATCTAGTATGATCTTTTGTCCTAGACTCCTTGCTAGTCGTTTCATCTTCGATCTCGCTGGTGCAAAAGACCAAATCATTAATTTGATTCCCTCGTGTGCATTTTCAAATGTGTGCCGTAACAGCGAAGCTAGGTGCGCCCCTATAATGGCAAAACTTGCAAGATCCACAATGGAACACTTGTTTGCACGGATCTTGCGATCTTGACTACGGGCACGTACGGTGATCACGGTGAAAAAACACAATCAGACAATAACCTGGGCATCTAAATCGTCAGGCTCTAAGGGTCTAAACTTTATTTACTACTCCCTCTGTTTCAAATTACTCCGCGCGCACGTTTACCTAGGTGGCCTAGTATTCTCTCATTTTTCATCAAAAAATTCTTAGAATTTTTGGTATACGTAGTACATATTTCATACTATCTATTTCAAAAATTCGAGGATTTTTTTGAATAAAAAATAAGGGAGTACTAGTTCACCTACATAAGCGCGCCGGCGGGGTAATTTGAAACAGAGGGAGTACTATCTGTTCGGTTTTCTATGAAATATGCAAAGAGCAATACTCCCTCTATCCCAGTTTATAAGACTTACGCGTATACCTAGGTCGTCTGCATGAGCTATATAATATGACTTATATAATATAAAAATTATATCATTAAAAAATATAACATTTGAAGTTTCTAATAATATAGTTTTTATCTTATGTACTTCATGCTAAGTTGATTAATTTGTCAACCTAAAAATACGTGTAAGTCTTATAAACCGAGACGGAGACGGAGGGAGTAGATTCGACCAATTTCACTCACTAGCCTGCACACCGTAGGTATCTAGATAGCTAGGAAGATACTATACGAAAGAAAGGACGAAGACATAACTTAACTTTTGGTAATGGTTGTAGTTTGCATCATCCTTTCTCCCATCGATCTAGATTAAGTTGATTTTCTATCCTTATCCGAAGATAGTGAGCTACTAGCAGTATTCATATTTCATCTCAGAGATAGTAGGACTAAAAGGTGCATAGTGGCATCTCTAATTAAGACGGGAATGATACATGTGAACATACAATTAATCAATCAAGTGATCGCCATTAGTGGCAATGAGACAGGACGCACCCACGCACGCACGCCATATGTGCTCCCATCCTCGTGACAAGACCGGAGGGGGGCCGCCGGGGCAGAAATATTTCATACGCCGGGGAACCCGCTTGCTTCTGCTCGAGAGAACAGAAAAAAAAGGCAAGAGAGAGAGACAATAATGAACCACATATATGGTGTCAGAACTATGTATATGCTCCTAGTACTACCTCTATTCCAGTTTATAAGACTTACGCGTATACATAGGTCGTCCGCATGAGCTATATAATATGAATTATATAATATAAAAATTATATCATTAGAAAATATAACATTTGAAGTTTCTAATAGTATAGTTTTTATCTTATGTATCTCATGCTAAGTTGGTTAATTTGTCGATCTAGAAATACGCGTAGGTCTTATAAACCGAGACGAAGGGAGTACTACATGACACCGGTCACACCGCCACGCGCGCGCGCCTACACCCATGCACGCGCCTAGTTAAGCTAACCCCACCCCCCAAAAGACATGAGAATGCAGCGGAAAGCTGCGCCGCGACCGCGTTTCTTGTAACCTTTTTCCTCCACGCTCACACGAGCTTGACCATCATTTGAATGAATCAATTATTACTAGTTCCAGCGTGCGCCGTGCTCAATTGCTACTGTCGTGGGTAAACATGTTGTAATCGCATGTGTGTTGGACGTACGTGCAGACGGACAAGGCGTCGCTGCTCGCCGAGGTGCTGGAGCACGTGAAGGAGCTGAAGCGCCAGACGTCGGCGATGACGACGATGGCGGCTGCCGCCGTCGGGTGTGACGGAGACGACGCCGCCGGGCCAGCGCAGATGCTTCCGACGGAGGCCGACGAACTGGCCGTTGACGCGGCGGAAGATGCCGAGGGGCGGCTCGTGGTGCGGGCGTCGCTGTGCTGCGAGGACCGCCCGGACCTGATCCCGGACATCATCCGGGCGCTCGCGGCGCTGCGGCTGCACGCGCACCGGGCCGAGATCACCACGCTCGGCGGGCGCGTTCGGAGCGTGCTTCTCATCACCCGGGACGAGGACGAGAGCGGGTGCCTGCGCGGAGACGACGAGGGCCACGAAGACGACTGCACGGCCTCTCACAGTAGGCACGAGCGCATCGCGTCCGTCCAGGAGGCTCTGCGCGGCGTCATCGACCGCAGGGCGGCTTGCAGCAACGACACGTCGTCGTCCGGTGGCGGCGGCGGGAGCATCAAACGGCAGCGCATGAACTACGGGGCGCAAGAGCATTGCTCCGTCTAGTGTGGTGTGCCGGCATGCATTAGCTAATTAAAGTCGCGAAACATTGCATGCGTTGCTTTCTGCAACTTACCAATTAGCATAGCTAGCTAAAGTTTTTTAGTCATTGCAAGCTTTGGGGTGTGGGTATAATGGTGTGCATGATCAAGAAAAACCGTGAAATTGCAAGAGTTTTATGCAGGAAATATGTGTCTCAAATTTGTGTCGTCTAAGATCGGACATTCGCGCCCAGTTTATTGCTGTGCGTGTGAGATCGAGCGGATCAAACAAATGAGAAATCTAAACCAGAGTATTACAGCCAGTTCTAGAATACATAGATCAATCTGTTTTACCATCTGACTGGAGCTAATACTACGGATTATTACAGCCGATTATGAAATAGGCTGGGAAAGTCAAAACCCTTAGTCGATTTTGCAGCACGAACCGGCTTGGGTATTAAAAATTGGTTTCGCTAATTCTCAAGAAAAATTAAGTTAAGAGTTCAGTTAGGTGATATGGTTGCAAGTGAGATACAAGTAAGGTCGTAGGTCGGATTAAATGACATCACTGACTTAGAATTAACTTGATTCTAAATCGATTAAGAATTAGACACACCTATTAAAAATAGAAACTATGGATATCACTTTAAGTCCTAGTTAAGAATTAATGAATTTTATCTTAATATATTTCTCATAGCGCATGGATATGGCAAGGTATATAACTTGGACTTAGAATTAACTTGATTCTAAATCGATTAAGAATTAGACACACCTATTAAAAATAGAAACTACGGATATCACTTTAAGTCCTAGTTAAGAATTAATGAATTTTATCTTAATATATTTCTCATAGCGCATGGATATGGCAAGGTATATAACTTGGCGTATGCATCTACCGACCCTTGACGACAGCTCTGTCGTGTCGCCTCTTGACGCATGCAAAATGCATACATAAACTTTCTAGTTTATTGTCACATATTTCAATATATTTGCATCATATACAATGTTATATCCATGTTTTATATTGATTTATTGAGATTATAAATAATCCCTTTTATTTGCTTTATAACTCTATAGGCAAGAAAACCCTATATTTTTCACTTTCACGGACCCAAAGAAAGTCAAATAGATCTAAGAACTTTGGAGGATAAGTTTTTCGCGAAGACAAGGACCAGGAGCACTTGGATCACCAGAGGGGTGGCAAAAGAGCAAAATGGCCCCATGTGGCACGACCCAACCCCTAGGCCGCACCACATGGCCGCTTTCCCTCCTCGAGTGTCTATAACTGTCCATCTTCAGCCCTAGATCGATGTCTTGACCTGAAAACATCTATAAAAAAGGTCCCTATCGCGATCTCAGAAGAGAGGCGAAGAAAACACAAAAATCACGAAACATAACCAGAACCAACAAAGATTAGAGGGAGGACACTGCCGGAATCACCCTTGGTTTGATCTCCACCCTCTCCAACATCATCAACACCGTCCCCATGATGAAGAGGGAGTAGTACACCTCTGGACTATGGGTTTGTGGCAGTAGCTTGATCTATCTTCCTCTCATGCTATCGTTGTTTAGTACCATATGAGATTCCCAACAAGATTATGTCCATCTATATAATTCATATGTGGTAGATCTTTGTTTTATGAGATGATATTTGAGATTGGAATTCTATCATGCGTAAGATGTATTAGTAGATACATATTATATACCCCGTTCTTAAGTACTTGGTTTAATCATACTTGCATGCCAGAGCATGTGCGTGTGTGGGTGGGTGTTGGTGGGGGGGGCATGTGTATTAGTTGGAGTGACATGGTGGTGGTGATTGGATAGTGACAGAAAATTTGAGATCCACTATAGTTTTTACCTTTCTTTTGTTACCTCACTATTGAAAAAGTGAATGCATGTGTTATATTTATCTCTTGATAGCAAAGATGATCTTGTTTGCTCAAGGTAGCACATTTCTTATCCGAACATCATGTCAAACTACCTAAGGCTATAATCTATTTATACTTAATTCTAGATTGCATGATTTTTTCCCTTTTAGAGGAGTATAAGTGAGATGTGTTGTATCATCTTTGCTCAAAAAACATTTCAACTTAGAAAATCCATAACAAAACCATCCCAACTCCAAAAAAAACAAATAATATATCAAAATATTCGGAAAAATAATATCTACCCAACTACATAAAAATCTCATACATTTCTATGAAATAAAAATTATGAATAAAGAAACCCTTACATACACTTTCTTAAATTCAAATTAAAAGGAAATTCAAAATAACCAAAGCATATTATAATTATGAAACAAATAGAATTTATCTTTATAACTGAAAATAAATCATCAATTGATTTCTTGAGTTATATAAATTCCAATGAACATAGAAGTATGCCTAAGTAACAATAATAAATATAATTCAAAAAAATATTTAAAGGGGATTAATAAAATTGATGTAATATTTTAATAACTTTACAAAACCAATAAAATTGGATTTATGCCTCATATAAGAAATAATAAATTCTAAAGATAAATATTTGAAACCCTAAAAAAATTCCTTAATAGAAGATGATAAAAAGAAATAGGAAAGTTCATAAAACACGAATAAGGATAAAAGTTCATATATTGGATATAACACCTACAAATAAGCAACCCTAACTATTTAATTTAGTAATGGAAGTAAATTTAACACTAATAGAAAATTTTCTTCAAAAGTTATTCTTTTTACTAAAATAATGGAAGTTAAAATGATCTATTTTCATAAAGTCCTAAACAACTTAAAAATAATACCCTAAGTAAGGATTTATAGTAATTAGTGGTAATTATACCATGTCTTGTTGTGATGATTGTAGTATTGTGCTTTGAGTGAAAATATCAATTGCTTGAACTTTATTTAATGGGTGAAGTAAACTTAAACCTAACTCAAATCCATAAGAAATCACCAACCCAAACTTAAGTCAAATTCGTAATACAAATAAATGGGGGAATTGGTACCAAGGGATTAGAATGCTTGCATATCATATATTATGCATCACAACATATTGGCAAACTTTTCAAAGTTAGTCCATAAAGGACCAATGTTACTCTTCCATCTGGATCTTATGCGGTCGTAAAGAATGCTGATTGTATAATGTTGGAAACAGGAGGCAAGTTCAATCTTGAATATTTTTTGAATTCTATTATAAAAAGTACTTTTAGAAGAATTACATTATCATTGCATTCAAAAATAAAAAAATTCAGTTTTACAAATGCAATATTGTGAAATGGTGGACTCGGTTGAATCATGGTTGGAATACATGGTTGGGAAGCCGTGTGGTGTAGGTTCCATCGTTCCAGAAAAGTACATCTAGGACTAAAAAACAAATGTAGTCGGTGATTCGTTTGCCGTATAGAAAGTGCTGACCATAGATGCTTGAATGGGACGGGCAAGTTAGTTTTACCTTCTTTATTTCGTATGTCAAGTCGGTTTGTAATCCAAAGAGCAGAGTAGCGGGTGGGAGACCATAATATCCCCATCATGTGTTGTAGGATGAAAAGTTAAGTATATCAGAAGGGATTTTAATTGAGGGTAGGTCCGGTGACCAAAACTCATTGCAAAGGGTGGAGAGCAGGGTCGTGGAGAAGGACAGTGATCGACTAGTCTTTAGTTTGGGCCTCAAATCATGGAATTTTGAACGAGAAAGATTGCCCGGATGTATGTGCAACAAAACTAAATACGTTTGCGGTAAAGTAGCACATCTCTCGAAAGGTGTAAAAATGTGAAATGTTACTCCTTGTTCCAGAAAAGAACTACGAATGCAACAAGAAAAGGGACTCCATGAAGTCCGATACATCCCGTGAAGACTGATTAACATATTTTTTCTAAATATTTTTTTTAGGAAAAGACGTTTTAGGAAAAAGATAAAACATCTTATAATTTGAAATGAAGGAATAGTATATCCTACTACTATTATTTCGTCTCTTAATATTTTTTTTTGTCCAGGGTTTTGTTTAGTCATATGTTGAAAGATGACTACATGGTAACAAATCTACTCCCTCCGTTTTAAAATATAAGATATTTTAGGTTTGTGAAGAAAATGTATCTAGACTTCTCTTAGTGTGTAGGTTCACTCCAAATTTCAATGAACCTACACACAAAAAGAAGTTTATATATATATTTTTTTTGCAAACAAAAATATCTTATATTTTAAAACGGATGGAGTAGAAGCCAAAAGACAAAACCGGTACTAGCCAAGTTGGCGGGTACAGGACGACCACAGGGACAGGGTCAGCCCCCGACACGATGCATGCAGCTTGGCGGCGCGCGGATTCCGCGGCCGCGCACCACCCTACGACATACGAGTGCCCACGTTCAACATATCACGCTGCTTCACCCAGCTAATGTTACATACAGGTCCTCGCGTAAAACAGTTTGTTTTTCAAAAGGCAAAGTTGCTATATTCATGACGGCAACGTTATGGATAAAATATGCACCGATCCGAAAGAAAACAACAGCAATATATTGCGGTGGTTGACTGGTTGCAGTAGTTCGATCTGCATATCCGTCACTCGTGCACTCGTGCGGCAACATGGTGGCACAATAACTTGGAAAGCTTCAGAGAAAACTTATCTTTGATTCGTCCGCCCGCTTACGAAGTCAGAGAGCATCGGCTTTGCGACTCGCGTAGGAGAATGTCGTGGAAACCCGACAGCGACTCGCGAGATGGGTCGGTCGGCCTGGATGGGCCGATCGCTATCCGGTTCTTGTTTTGCATGCACTGCCGCCCGAGCATTCGCATTCGTCCAGCTCCCCTCCCTCCAGAGGCACGCGGTTCCCCTATTCTTGCAGGCCACCGCGGGTTCGGCGCAGCCCGGCGCCGTGACGGGCTTGCAAATCCCCGGCGGAAGCACCTTGAGTGTTGGCCCATGGAGGCCGGTGATGAGCGCGGATAAGGCCGGCCGGGCTGGTTAACTTGGGCTTTCTGCTTGGGCAATGATCATAGCACGCCCAGAAGGCAGCTGGGCTTTGGTGAAGGGTGATACCGGGTTCGCCAAAAAATAAAGAGTGGTCATTGTTGGAACACCCCTGCCGGCTGGCCGGTCCCGAGACTGCTCCACACCCGAGGAAGAAGACTAGAGTCGAAAAACACACAGATAACACAGGTAGATGACATAGGTAACAAATGGGAACTTTTATTAACTTTCTCTCGGTAAACTCCCGTACACAGATTGTTCCTCTATTTATAGACTAAGGGGGATATGATACGTACGTGGGCCAACCCTAGCCTGGTAGAGGCCACATCGAGTGGGCCTCTACCGGCCCAGTTTTCCAACACTCCCCCTAGGTATCTTATCTGTATAACCATGGCTTAAAACTTTGAAAAACCCAGTGGGAAAAATATGGAGAAATGCACACGGTATACTTCTTGCTATGTTGCACGACTTGCCTCATTAAAAACCTCATGTGAGAAACTTCATAAAACTCACTAAGGGAAAAAGAGTACAATTCACCTAACTACAAAGTTAAGTACTCAATCATCGGGATCAAGATTTTAGCGATGAGTTTGTGAAGATTCTCCCCCTGAACCTTGCATCTCCCTAAGTCTCATCATGCCGATCCCTCGGACACATCTCTCGAAAGAAGACGTTGGCAATGATTTAGTAAACAAATCAGCGAGATTTTCACACGACTTAGTATGCAAGACTTTCACTTCGTTCATCTTTTGCAACTCATGTGCATAGAAGAACTTGGGGTTTATATGCTTTGTGAGATTGCTCTTCACGTAACCCGTCTGGACTTGTGCAACACAAGCGGCATTATCTTCAGAGATAATTGTTGGGGTTTGTACGGTGTTCAGTCCACATGACATCTGTATGTGACTGACTACTCGTCGAAGCCATACACATTCTCGTGATGCTTCATATAATACTATGATTTCCGAGTGGTTCGTCGAAGTTGACACGAGAGTTTGCTTAGACGATTTCCAGGAAATAGTTGTTCCACCACAAAGAAAAACATATCCGGTCTGCGACTTGGATGTGTGCGGGTCCGAAAGGTACCTAGCATCTACATAGCCTACAACAGATAGGTCTTGGTTCTTTTGGTAAAACAAGCCAAGGTCCTTTGTCCCTTGTATGTACCTAAAGATGTCCTTAACGCCTTTCCAATGTCTCTTGGTAGGCTCAGAACTATACCTTGCAAGCAAATTGACGGCGAATGCAATATCCGGCCGTGTACAATTTGCGAGGTACATAAGTGCGCCAACTGCACTTAAGTAGGGGAATTCCGGTCCCATAATTTTCTCCTCCTCTTCTTTAGGCTTGAACGGGTCATTGTCTTGCTGCAAAGATCTTCCGACCATCGGGGTCTTAGAAGGATATGCCTTTTCAAACCCAAATCGTTCCAACACCTTCTGGGTGTAGGCCGACTGGTGAACTAGAATCCCAGCAGGGGAATGCTCAAGTTGCGCATCGAGGCGTAACTTGGTTTTGCCTAAGTCTTTCATCTCAATTCCGACATCGTAGGAACCGCTTCCTCAATATTGTCGGTGTACCGATTATATTCAAATCGTCCACGTACAGAGATAATCTGAAACCGCCCTGATCTCCGTATAAAAACACATGGGCAATCTTCATTGCTCGCATAGCCCTTCTGATGAAGGAAATCGCTTAAACGATTATACCACATCCTACCTGACTGTTTTAGTCCATACAATGACTTCTTAAGCTGAACACTGTATAAGCTCCTGTTTGCTCTATCCTGGTTCGGGACAGGGATACCTTCTGGTACTTTCATGTATATGTCCGAATCCAAGTTACCATATAGGTAAGCGGTGACAACATCGATTAGTTTCATTTTTAAGTCCATGTTTACTGCCATTGAGATCAAGTATCTAAAGGTAATTCCATCCATGACTGGGGAGTAAGTTTCCTCAAAGTCGACACCTGGTCGCTGAGTGAAACCTTGAGCAACGAGCCTTGCTTTGTACCTTACTACTTCATTATTCTCGTTTCTCTTTCGAACAAAAACCCACTTATGGCCAACGGGGTGAATGTGGGGAGGAGTTAGACAAACAGGTCCAAATACCTCTCTTTTGTTTAACAATAATAATTCAGCAGTAATTGCCTTCTGCCAATCTTTCCAATCCGACCTTTTCTTGCAATCAGTGAGCGTGTTAGGCTCAGGGTCCAGATCTATGATTGAGGCAATTTTCTTGGCAAAATTAACGTCGACATTTGCCATGGCTCGGTTGTATGACTCGCCTGAATTAACATAGTTAATGGTCATTTCGTCATGGAGTGCATCAGGCACATCCTCTTGCTCCACCGGATTTCTCAATCCAGGAGCTAGGTCCTTTAGCTTTTCCGCTCCGATGTGTGCGCACACAACTTCGCTGGATATTTCCGATATAGGAAAGTTCAAGTTCGGAATTTCGTGCACTGAAATATCCGTACTTGTGTCAGGTCTCAACTGGCTCCCCTCAACAGGGGCAGACTGTAATAAATCTCTCTTATCCTTTTTCTTCGGGCGTTCCCGGGTACTTGGGATTTGAGAAACCGGAATCCGCGTCCTCTTAGGCCTTGGAGCAGAAGCGGGTATACCATCATTTTTTTGTTATTTCAACCCTTTCCGGTGCATTGCGTGCATGCACATGCGACTTTGTCACAGTCTTTAAATCACTAAAATGATCGGGCAGTTGATTCGCTAGGGAGTGCAAATCTAGTATCTTTTGGACTTCTCTATTAGTCTCAACGGGCGCTGGTCATGAGCGTGGATCCCGTGGCTTTCCGTGATTTCTCGACTTTTGTCATCCAGGTTGATTACCTCGCCCCAAAGTCGGAAAAGATCCTCGTAAAAATACAACAAGAACGGGCCGTAGTGATACACTGTCAAGGGGTCCAAAACCTGATTATGGACACGGTCTCATAACCAACGATATCCCGATTTACGGAGCGGTCCCATTGCTGATCGCTGGGTGGTGGTATAGGTACATATACCGGCAGCCAACCCACGGAGGTGGGAAATTTTCGCACCGACCCTTGCGCAAGTTGGATGGGAGAGTGGATGTTGTAGGCCGATGGTCGAAAGTTGATGAGATTAGCGGCGTGTAACACCACGTGTCCCCAACATGTAGTTGGTAAATTACAACCCTGAATGAGTGGTCTGGCAATGAATTTAATCCTTTTAATCAATGCCTCTGCAAGTCCATTTTGAGTGTGGACATGCGGTACGGAGTGCTCAAGTTTGATTCCAGTTGCCATGCAATAATCATCGAATGCCTTTGAAGTAAATTCTCCGGCATTGTCCATTCGAATAGACTTTAAACGATAATCTAGGAATTTATTCCTTATTTGTATGATCTGGGAGATCAACTTTGCAAAAGCATGGTTCCTTGTTGACAGCAGGCAAACATTGGACCATTTAGAGGAAGCATCGATGAGCACCATGAAGTACCGAAACGGCCCTGAGAGGGGCTGAATTGGACCACATATATCCCCTTGAATACGTTCCAAGAACGCGGGGAGTTCATCCTTCACCTTTAGGAGGGACGGTCTAATGATCAATTTCCCGTAGCGCATGCGAGCACTGCAAATCATCGGGATTCGGGAAATTTTTCACATTAACATTATGACCATTCGAATTGTTAATTATATTTCTCATCATCCTAAGACCGGGGTGCCCTAACCTATCATGCCAAAGGCAGAATAGTTCGGAGCTTCTAAAGACAGTCTTAAGGGTAGTGTAAATAGGTGGTGCTACTATCTTAGTGTAGTACAGCCCAGTAGCTAATGAAGGGAGTCTTTCGACAACATGTTTACCATTTTCGTCGCGCTTGGTAATGAGTAGGAACTCCTTTCCATTCTCATCATCATCGGTTTCTACATGGAAACCATTGGCGCGGATGTCTCTGAAACTCAAGAGAGTACGAGTCGACTCCGGATACAACAATGCCTCTTCAATGATCAGAGTTGTTCCATTAGGGAGTATGATAGTTGCTCTTCCGGAGCCAACTACATTCGGACCGCAGCCGGCGATCGTCATTATGTTACCGGGGTTTTTGGTAATGGACTCAAAATACTTTGTTTCTCTCAAGATGGTATTTGTGGTGCCGCTATCAGCAAGGAACGTTTCCTCCATTTGGGCGCCACACACGTTCTAAAATATAGTGCCTAATTAATATAATGGAGCGAGGAAGATGCTACATCAAGTAAGTAAGACACATAAACATTTCAGAACATCACACAACCAAATAATGGAATAAATGAATGAAATAAATGTCATTCAATCGCCGAAAACAAATAAGTGTTATGCTCTCATAGAGCTTACAACCATATCGAAAAATTGTATCTGATTATTGCGGAAAAAGGAATCATCACAACAAAAGGAGCTCAGGTGGATTTTGCAAAGAAACCATCAAGCTCAGCCTGTATCTCAAGGTCAGTGAGCTTCTCTTTGTTGGCCATCATCATGGACAAGGTGCCTAGCTGAGGCGGGGGGGGGGGGGGGGGGCACAACGTGCTCAACCTCCATGGGCACAGCGGCGTCCGTGGGAACCGCCGAGGGTGCTGCCACTTGTGCTACGTCCTGCGCCACTATGTGCGCGACGTTCTGCACAGGCGCCGCTCCGGGCGCCAGTGGTGCCTCAACCTGGACAAGGTGCGCCTCGCGCGCCTTCTTGTTGGCCTTGAACGCGTCCACGACGTTTTTAGGGGCCAAACACTGCCTGGAGAAGTGAGTCTTGGAGCCACAGTGAGCGATCCGGGGCCTCGCCTCCCCCTTGCCCGCCTTGCGTTGCTTGGCCGGGTTGGAGGAGTTGGGGCCCTTCTTGCCCTTCTTGCCTCTCTTCTTGTGGATGGGCTTGCACACCTTGTAGGCACCGGCATTGGCCTCATGACTTGGCCCCCCCGCGAAGGGTTGCGCGGAGAAGTTCTTTTCAGAACATTATCCTGCGCCTCGGCCACCTGGAGAGCATCAATAAGCGCTGCATATTTCGTGAATCCTTCCTAGCGAAAGTTTCGCGAGGACTGGATGTTGTTCAGATGGAATGTGGAGAGGGTTTTGTCTATCTTCTGCTAATCGGTGGTACTGGTCCCACACAGCTGAAGAATAGTACAAATCTGGTGCAACCTGGAGTTGTACTCTCCCACCGTCTTGAAGTCCGCAAACCTCAGACGAATCCAATCTGCCTCCGCCTGTGGCTGAATGGTGTACTTCAGCCTAGAGAACCGCTTGTTGAGGGCGGTCCAAAGGGCAGAAGCACTCCGTTCTGCCATGTACTCATTCTTGAGAGTCTCACACATGTGATGGCGGAGGAAGTGCAGGGCTTTGGCGTTGTCCGCCGGGATGGTTTTGCTGAGCGCCGTCGGGGTCCCCTCAATCAACGCATCATTGATGCATCGGCCCTCAAGGACGATCTCAACGTCCGAGGCCCAAGTCAGGTAGTTAAGCCCATCCTGGGTCAACTCCGGGAACTCGCGGCTGACGATTCCGGTCATCTGCAATTTATGCAAAGTGTGTAAGATTACAGCAGGTAATCGGTTGCATAAATGCGATAATCGATACAGTAATTCAAATATGTCGGCGTTTCAAAATTTAATGTAAAAACGATACAAGCTATCTATGAGATACAAATTATTAAAAACATGCGTTAATTAATAACTGTAGTAAAACATAGTTCAAAAGCTTGTGTAAAATCGGACAAAAACGAGCTGGCCAAAAAACTGCCCCCTTTTACCGACTACCTTTAGCAAAAAACGACCCTCTCTGGGACGGATTCTTGCGGTATTCGCTCCAAAGGGCGGGTGGGACGGAGCTGTCGAGCTCCGGATTAGGGCGGGGTGGGGGTGGGCCGGGACTGTGAGCTCCGACTAGGTGGCGGCGGCGACGACGCAGGCCGGCAGAAGCGTGGCGGGCAGCGCGTCAAGGCGGCCAGCAGGCGAGATGGCGGCGAAGCTGGCGGTGGCGCGAGCACTCGGCCAGCGGAGGCGCGCGGGCGCGGGTCAGCAGGGCGCGGCGCTGGCGAAAGCATGCGGCGCGCGGCGCTGGCGCATAAGCAGCGACGCGGCATGGCGGCGCTTCGGCCGGAGCGTGAGGGCTCCATGGTCGCCATGGCTGTGCACATAAAGCTCAAAAAAAGGGAAAACTAGACCGATTTGATAAAAAAATGGTCAAAATCAGCCCGATCTACTAAAAGAAAACCAGATCGGCACAGCAGGTGCACGCATCGACGGTACAGTCAACAAAATTCTTATCCGGGAGTGATTGGATCGACATTGGTCGGCGACATCAGGTCAGCTCGACTCCCGGGAAGAAAAATCTGCACCTTAGATGGGATCTGATCTAAGATCTAAACGCAAATCTAGAAAGGAAATTTCGAGACGGATCCATTTTTGCGGTCAGATTGAGGTTACCTTCAACGAAAGCCTGCGCGATGCAGGCTTGACGGTGGCTTGGCGGAGGCTCGACGGAGAGACACGTGCTGATAACGTGTTGAAACACCCCCTGCCGGCTGGCCGGTCCCGAGGCTGCTCCACACCCGAGGGAGAAGACTAGAATCGAAAAGCACACAGATAACACAGGTAGATGACACAGAGAACAAAGGGAAACTTTTATTAACTTTCTCTCGGTAAACTCCCGTACACAGATTATTCCTTTATTTATAGACTATAAAGAAAAATACAATACCCACATGGGTCAATCCTATACTGGTAGAGGCCACCGGCCCAATTTCCCAACAGTCATGACGTGATGGTAGTGGTTGCGCTTACAGTTATACAGGTGCAGCCCTGCCAGGGACGTGCGCACGGCAGGCGTAGCCGGGCCATCACGTCGGATCAATCAAGCGGGGCGGCTGATTTGAAAATGCTGGAAATCACCCGAGTTACGCTGCACCTGCACGTTTAGACGGCAGGGAAGGTGTGGCTGCTACCCCTAGTTTTGCTACCAGTAGTACGTACCATGTCGTTACAGGAGATCGACTTGTACTCCCTCCTATCCGATTGATTTAGATTTATCTAGATACGAACGTATCTAGTCAAGTTTTAGTATTAGATACATTCGTTTTTAGACAATTTGAATAAGTGTGAGGGAGTAATTTTATTACACTATGATGGAAATAAGACAATGATTTCTCTTTTTTTTGGTCATTTTGTTTGCGAAGACAATGATTTCTCAAGAGAGTGCCCTGAGAAATATATTTTAGTTTTGTGAATTGAATGTATTTATACGATTTTTAGTGTATAGGTTTGTATATTCTCTTTGACACATATTTGTTGACTTGTATTTGTCTAGATTTGAATGTATTTACATATGTTTTACTACTAGATATATCAGAATTTAGACAAACCAAGTCAACTAATATGGATCGAAAGGAATATATTTTTAAACGTTGGGATTACTCCCTCCGTTTTTTATTACTTCGCGTTCTAAGATTTTATTAAGTCAAACTTTTTCAACTTTGACTAAGAATATAGGAAAATATATAAACATTCATTATTTCAAGTACATATATTATGAAAATATAACTTACAAAGATTTCAATACTATAAATTTTATATCATAGATACTTTTATTTTTTACTAAATATTTGGTCAAATTTTAAAAAGTTTGACTTTGACTAAACCCAGAATGCGATCTAATTGTGAACGAAGGGAGTACATCCATAGAATCAACGTAAGAAGAAATAGACGTGCGGCCTGCCTCACCGATTTTTTAATACCTTGTCATTTTCCTTTTCTTGGGAGAATTGACATTTCCTTTGTCAATGTGCTTAGGAGATGCTTAGAAAAATAAATCGTCTTTAAACATCGGTGATTATTTATATTAGATAGATGCCTAACTAAACACCTTTTCTATATAAATAAACACAGTTAGTTTATTTTTGTAAACACTCCTCTAAGCATCTCCCATTACACATACTCTAACCCCCCATCTATGTTTCCTTGAGGAAATTGCAGTTTTCACGTTCGCGACAAGATCTTGCAAGGAACTTTAGTTCTATGAACTTTTTGTAGTTTCTACCACATATGTGTCTAAAGATCCTTAGCTAATTCTTCGTGAATGAATGCTTAGCTAATTTTATCCACCTATAATTTTTTTAATCAATATCTACTTAAGAATGCTCCATTATCCCATGGCAAATTCATGTACACATTTAATGTACAGTTTGCTAGATATGGTTTTCTTTGGCACAATTTACAATTGTTTGATAAAAAATGGTTCATAACAACCAAGAAAAGCACAATTTCTTACGGGCATTTTTCCTATGATTTGTTTAGCGTGACATGATTATCAGTTTTGAAAAAATAAACAGACAAAAGATTTTTGAGTAAACATTGATGTTTCATCTAAAATGGATCTATTATGGCCTATAGTGCCCCACAAAAACTAATATACTTGGATGAATAATTATATTTCTATGAGCTGTAAGCATTTTATGAATTTTGTTGTTGCTAACCGAGCTAGTGCATTAACAGGAACTGGTGGAATGTGCAAGAGATTAGACGTGCAAGTGGTGAAACCATAAGTTGTTTCTTGTAAAACTGGTGAGATCCTTGCAAAAGCTTCCAGTGAAACCAGTGGGAATTGCAATTTCCTTGTACTTCTTGTCTGCCATAGGTATAAAAGGCAATGACTAAAATAGATAATGGCAACACACACTTTGGTTTGCAAGGAATAATGATCGAAGACATCTACATATTTAAAACATTTTAACGTTAAATTTGCAACTTGATATTTTTCTGCATAATTGATGCATTCACATGATTTTATTTAATTTTTATCAACAATCTTGAATTTTTATTCTAACTAAGGCGAAGAACTTTCAGAGATTAGTAATGCAAAAATTTATTGCTCATGAGAAGGGTCATCTAGTGAAATTTATCAGATGTTCGCAAAACATTGGTTTGGTTTCAAAACTGCAAGCCATACATAAATGCATATGTAAGTTTATGGGTATTAATTATACAAAAAAAACTACTCCCTCTATCCCATAATGTAAGGCTAAGATAAGTTAAAAGTAAAATCTTACTAATTGTGGTAAAAAAATTGAAAAATATCTACATCTAAAATATTGGTTGGACACATTGAGATTTTTTTATAGAAAATATACTTTATGAATTATAGATGTTCATATTTTTTGTATAAACTTGATCAAACTTAAAAAACATTGACTTTTGACTATTTTTAGACGCCTTATATTTTGAGACGTAGGGTCTACATATGTTGTGAAATTAAAGCGGGACAATAGTCACATTCATACAAGTACAAGTATATATATATATATATATGCAAAGTATACATATAATCCTCCCATGCATGCATATGCGACTAGGGTTCATCACCTCCCGTCGGTGCCACCGCCGATCCGCCTCGCCTTTGTAGCCTTCAGGCCATGGAGGTGAGGTGGATCTAGGCCCCCGCTGGTGGGAGGGCTATGTTTTTTTTTCTGTTTTAAGGGTTCAAGTTTGGTGGGACGGCGTTTAGATGGTGTTGGCGGTGTCTCTTTCAATAATGTCACTTTTGTCTGTAGGGATCTTCAGATCATCAAAGAGCTTCATCGCCAGTTCATCCTTCTTCTTCGTATCTGTAACATCCCAACATTTAGGAACTAATGAAGGGTAGATTTAGGAAATTATGCATATGCATGCATTCATCTGAAAAATGTGGGTAATTTTTTTGCCAAATAAAAACTTAAAGTGATCAGAGTTTCTTTCACTCTCTAAATGTAGGAATAGCTCTAGAGAGTGATCATTATAAATTTTGACATGATCTTTATGAATTAGTGTGTTTTGGGGGAAAGAATTTGAATTCAAACTTGAGATTTGAGTTTATATTTTAAAAGATAAGAATTATGATTTGGTAATATTATTTAATCAAGAAATGATATATAGAAATAGAAACTCTAAATAAGAAATACAATTAAACAAGTGAATATTTATTCCATGAATAAGTTAAAAAAAGTAACTATTTAAGTCAATAAAGAATCTTTACAGAAATGAAATTACAAAAAGAGGAATATTTACATATTAATAAACTATTACAAATTGCTTACAAAAGAATGAAATAAAAATTACAAAGGATTACATCTGCCTAAAAGTGAATCCATTCTAATGTTGAATCTTCAAATCTTGTACCTACAAAACAAAGAACTAACAAAAAAGAAAAATGAAAGTTAAGTTATTAATTTTACTCTCAGTAGAGAGCAGTGAGATGCACTGCTCAACTTTACATCATTGAGTAAATATTTTTGGGACAAGTTTCACCAATATGAAAGAATTTAATCTTTCATAATAAATAAGCCATAGGTCAAATGATCACAGCAAGTAAGGGGCAAGTTTCACCAGACAGGTAAATGGTAACAATATCAAAAGGTAGAACACCTCATTGAGTATATCCACAACCATGCAGCAAACACACAAGTAGCTCAGTCACCAAACTGCATGGGTGTGCTGTCGACACAGCCACAACTGCTCAAACAAGTAAAAGGACCAAGCACAGCCGTGGGCAAGCACTAATGCACCTCTCCATTGCTCACACCACACAAGAACAACCAGCTTAGCAAAGCCAAGCAAGCCACCAGCCAACAAAACTTCACACCAGATCAAACCAAACATCACCAGATGGTGACATAAGGAGGGGAGAATCAGGTGGACAGTAAGGCCAAGCTCACAGGAGCTAGGAGGAGGAGGATTGATAAAGTCCAAGCACAAGAATCAAGGGAAACAAGAACAACACCAGGAGGTGAAGGACAGGATGAAAGGATAGAGATGTCGCCTAGAGGGGGGTGAATAGGCAATTTCAAAACTATTATGGTTTTGGCTTGATAGAATGCGGAATTAAACTAACGTTTATTTTACAAACACAAAACTAAATACATTAGGCTCAATTAAGTGCACCAACAACAAATTAAGCTAAGCAAGATATCACAAGATAAATATACCACAAGTGATAAGAAAGATATAAGTACTTCAAGCTCCATGGCTATCACAAGGAAAGTAAGCTCGGATATAGAGATAACCGAGGCACGCGGAGACGAAGATGTATTCCCGTGTTCACCACCTTTGGGAAGGGGGCTACGCCACATTGGAGAGGTGTGAGGTTCCACAAAGGATTCCTCACGCGCCACAAAGGATCACCTTCTTCTCCGAGTCTATCCGACGAAGGAATAGGCCCTTTTCTTAAGGCTAGCTTTTCCTCCACTCCGGAGATGGCAAGCTCCACAACCACTTCACAAGCTCCACGAAGGAGAAGCCCGAGTCTCTTCACAATCTTCCACGAAGAGGACACCGCGGTACCAACCGCCAAGCCAACTAGGAGGTCACCCTCCAAGAGTAACAAGCTCACGGTCTCTCACTCGAACAAATCGTAATGGAGAGCTCAACACTTATGCAAGAATGCAAAGCAAGAACACCAAGGGTGCTCAAATCCTTCACTCTCAAATCCCACCAAAGCAACAAGTTTTAGGGAGGAATTAGAGAGGAAGAACAATGGTGGAAACCAACAAATGACTCCAAGATCTAGATCCAATGGGTTCCCCTCACTTAGAGGAGGAATTGATTGTGGGGATTGTAGATCTAGATCTCCTCTTCCAAAGCCCTCAAAAAGATGCAAGAATTATAGGAGGGAAGGGAGAGGAAGAAAGCTCAAATAGGTCAACAATGGAGGTCAAAAACGTGCTAAAGAGCCTTAGAACTTTGGGGAAGAAGCCCCCTTTTATACCCCTTCAAGGGGGATGACCGTTGGAAGCAAGATGCGCTGGGCGAACACGTTCCGACGACGAAACCGGCGCCGCCGGATCAGCCGCCGGAATTTCCGGTCAAAACCGAAAGTTCCGGTATAAACCGAAACAGCATACACAACAGTTTTTCGGCGGTTTGCCGTAAATTTCCGGCGGTCGCCGAAATTTCCGGCCACAGACTCGGTCCGCCGGAATTCCCGCCGGAATTCCGCTGGAACCAAACAGGACACACGAAAACGGCGATAATTTTTGCGTCCGGACTCCGATTTCGATGATCTTGGGCTTGTTTTGAAGAGGACAACAAGCCCTACAATATGGTGCAGATAAACATCATAGTCCAGCAAAGAAGGATAGAACCAAATAACGAAAGGTAAGAATCCTCCCTACACGAAGAACCGATAAAACCTTCAAACTCAAAAACGCCATAGAAGATGCATACGAATTCCGTTTTCGATGAACTTGGGCTTGTTGAAGAGCTAGAAACAAGTTCAAGAACCTCACATGGAGAAAAATCAAGAAGCAACAAAATAGGAAGATGCAAAGTCTGCAAAGGATTGGTCTTCCTATGACGATGTGATCAAGTTACCCAACCGAAAGCCCCTCTTAATAGTACAGCTATGTATCCTATAACCCGGTCTTCCAACAACCACCTTGAGACCGGTAAAATGAAAACCGAGCAAGGCCATACCTTTTCCTTGCGCATCCCGCTTGATCTTGATGACAATACTTCAATCTCCATCCAAGCCGGAATGCATCACTTGATCATTGTTGTTTCGTGAAGGCTCCTTGAACTTGCCCTTCTCAACCTTGATGACGATGATGTCATCCTATCATGGGCTATATAAGATCTTCAATTTTGAAGCATAACCATGGAAAGATACCTATCCCATATAGAAAATGCAAAGGCACATATATAATGGGTTAGTTCATGATACATAATTGACAAGGCTTACCATACCACAAGATCATGTGGTACATTCTTTATGCTTAATGTGTTGACCAACTTGAAATCACTCTTTCCTCTTTGTATAGGTCAACCATGTATCTTATCATGCTCCATCTCAATATCTCGAGGTATATAAAAAACTCTTAATTTGATTACATGCTCTAAATCTTAGTCAATCATAGATCAACCAATGAGGCTATCATGACACCGTCTTAGAGCTATATCTTGAATTCTTCTATTGATATCACACTCTCAAGATCTTGATCATATCATATTCTTATCTTCAACTCGATGATCTTGATGCCAATACTCAAGGTATATCTTTATCTTCATGGCATTCATACTTGAATCCAACACATAGACTACAAGCATGACCTATGGAATATTCCTTCATATAAAATTCAATGAAAACATTAGTCCATAGGGATTGTCATTAATCACCAAAACAACACATAGGGGAAATTACTCTTTCAATCTCCCCCATTTTGGTAATTGATGGCAATCACAACAAGAGGGTTTATATAATGAATATTAGAAACAAGTACGCAGCTTATCTGAGAATAAGTTGTGTACAAGAGGTTGCATTTGATATGGTCAAGTAACACAAAGCTACTAGCACATATCAAAACTGATTCTACTTACACAAACTACAACTAATGTAAGATATGTGAGTAGTACCAACATATATAGAGCAAACTCCCCCACAATATATGCATGTGTGATAAACTTGAATTTCATTGCATACATTATCAAGAATAAACTTTGGGAGAGTTTACACTATATATACAACCATGCAAAACATAATAAAGATGAAACGCATGAAAGGCAAACACTTAAGAACAAACAAATCTTAAGTATAAAACCATTTCCCTTAAATCCTCTAAACTTCTACCCCATTGACAACAAGTGCCAAAATGGATGACAAAGTTAGAAGGCCAATATAGTATGAGTTCATCCCCAAGGTGTGCATTTCTCATAATTTGAGTGAAATCCGTTGAAGTGTGTAAGTGGATTGCACTAGCCTTTTCCATCAGTTTAGACTTTTGGGGGTGTTGACGTGTATAAGTGGATTGCACTAGCCCTTTCCATCAGTTCGGACTTTTGGTTGCGTTGGCTAGTGCATGAAGCTTGACATGGTATCAGAGCCTAAGGTCTCGAGTTCGAGTCCTGGATTTCGTAATTTATCCTAAAATTGCTGTTGACCCCTCTATGTCCACGTATAGGCCTCTTGAGTCATACGTGAGTTTATGGCCGTCGCTCTCCTAGTTTGCGTACGTCTTTCTCCGCCATCGTGAGAGTGAGGGGGTGTTGAAGTATGTAAGTGGATTGCACTAGCCTTTTCCATTAGTTCGGACTTTTGGTTGCGTTCGCTAGTGCATGAAGCTTGACAAAATCAAATGCACATATCCAATGATGAATATTTGGAGGAAATCAAGCTATATTGAGGATCAAAGATTGCTACAAGGATAAAACAGTGAAGAAACTTCAACGGATTAAGCAAGCAATCGAATGATCCAAAAAATCAAATGGACAAATAGTGCTCTAAATGAAATAAGGAAGCTCCCCAAGGTTCGTGCATAAATTTTAATTATTGTATTTGAATACAATATGCACAAACATGGAATCCTCACTCCCTCTATATTATTTAGAACACAACCAAGATACAAGGAGTAGATATAAATAAATACACTTGTCAAGACAAGCGTAAGTGCATATATAACCCATGGCTCTATTTTCTCTTATGGTATATCAATGAACTTCACCAAAGAAAAAAATGAAAACCTCAAAAACATCACAACTAACACTAAGGGAACAAATGCTAGTTGGGATACTTTGAGAAAGGCAACAAGTAGCAAAAGGAAGGATTCAAAGCAATTTCAACAATATTGCACATGAGAGTACCTTGAGGAATTGATATGCAATAAATTGCTAGAAGGCATATTTGGAATTGGTGAATCATGAATATGATTTTATATACTCCCCATTATATGCATCATCTCAAATTACTCACATAAGCAATAAGGATAAAGAAGTATTTCAAAGATCCTTGCAAGAACCGCAACATTTACAAACGAATAAATTCATGCCAAGATGCAACCTACAAGAGATTGGACGAAAGAATAGTATGCATGAATAAGATACTTGTTACCGAGATAGAAATGTTATTATGTAGTAGATAAGAATTTTTAAATCATCCTAGCTTGGCTCCAATTATCATGTGGTGACAACACTTTCCTTATAGACGAGACAAGCATCCATTGCATCTCCAATGTACCTAAAACAACATTCAAGTACAACTTGGTCCCCAAACTTATTGGGTCCAAAGTGGTTAGACTAACCACAACACATAGGACACACTCCATAAAAATATGTACATATTTAGAGATGAAATTTGAATTTCATGCACATATTAGCCTTTTAAGGATTTGATGGAGTATACACTATATATTAGATCAAAGAAAGCAAACACATGGATACTTTCAATATCCAAAGAAGATATAATTTGGAAAAACACCAAAATATTCAAGAAGGCATACAAGGTGTGACAAAACACATTTGTTGGCCAAACTATATCAAAGAATCAAATCAACACAAGATTTGTTCAACGAAATTCAACCAATGAACTAAGCAAAAACTATTGAGCAAAAAGATGAAATAAAAACAAAAATACTCAACGATTTATCTCATTCAAGCAAATAAAATAGAGAAGAAAGAATGAGATAACAAACTCCCAAAAGAGCAAGGTTTCAACAAATAAACCAAACCCTTAACACTTTTCACAATGGCACAAGGTTTCAAGAAGAAAAGGTTTGTCTTCCACTAAAACACATTTTATAATAATCAAAAACATCATCACAAAGATGTTAAAAAACCAAGGAAGACAATGGGAGCCACAAAAAATTTTTGAAAATAAAATAAGGCAATAAGAGGTGAAATCCAAGGTGAAGATGATCCATAAATTCTACCACACATAAGTATATCAATTATCGAAGACAATGAGTGTATTGGAATTGATTTACGATGGTATATTGCACGGATATTAAAGATAAATCTTCACAAAAAATATAGGATAGGAATAAAAAGATTAAGCACTATGCAAAGATCGAGATTCTTGATAGCTTCAATCTAGTCACACAATCATGCAAAGCAATGATTAGAATAACTTGAAGCAAATGGTCTCCCAAAAAGATATAGAGATATGTATTTGAGGAAGACCGCATTAAGAATTTATTGCTCAAACAAAGACCAAAAAAGATGAGCAATAAAAGCTTCTAACAAAAATAGGACCTTGTTTGAGCCAACATGCCACCTAGAAACAAGATAATCAACAATATCAACTCTAAGTGGCACTACCTCATGTGTTCACATTTCCTAGGATTGTGATATGCAAAAGTAGCATATTACTCCCCCATAATGTGATATTCAATTTTTCTTAATAAGAGGCAAAGCAACCTCAACTAGAGAGAATTAATGGACATTTAGAATTTGAATTTCTCATGAGTATAACACACCACATAGTGACTAGATATGCTTGCAATATCAATACTAAGTGGTAGTACTCATGTTCACACATTTTAAGGTTTGAGAGATGCGAGGCATTTCACTCCCCCAAAATGGTATGTTCCATTAACCACTCGAAAAGAGCCAAATAAGATATCATCAAGATGCATTAGAGGCTCCAAGCAAAACACATGAGTAAATGATGTGCCAAACACCTATACATACTTGAATACACAAAATAATCAAGCATGAGGCACACCAAATACAAACACATACTTGGTATAAAACCAAAACATGTAAAGGGGGCAAGTAACTTAAAAAATAAATGAGTTAATTACAAGTTATCGCAAAGAGGCACATTGGATATAAGATAGGGAAATGATAATCCTTATGACTTGGCTTGATAAAATATAATATATGAAGATCCCTTAATTCTTCATGAGTTATCCAAGTCTCCAATGCCCTCCATAAACACCTATTGATCAAGTTTGATCTTGTTGGTCCCCAACCAAGTTGGGTCCTAAGAGGTTAGTCACAATAGGCTTGGCAACCCAAATGGCTCTTTTCTTGACACCACTTTGAGTTCCAACAAACTTGGCAAACACATTGCCATCCTTATCCTTCCTAAGAGAATAATCATCATCAATAATGATAGGGTTAGATAAGGTACCGTTTGAACATGAAGAGGCAAAGTGCCCCTTCACACGACATATGTAGCAACAAGTGCTCCCCTTTCTCTTCTTCCTTGATTTCTAGGCTCGGGGAGCATTATCTTGATTCTTCTTCGGAAGTGTCCTAACTTCAACTTGGGCTTGACCTTGTACTTGTGGCCGCTTCCCTTGTTGCTTATCACTCAAGTGCTTTTTCTTCAATGGATAAGATCTTACATGATGTCCTTCAACCTTGCACTTGAAGAAAATAATCTTGGCCGAATTCTTGACTTGGTTTTTTCCCTTCTTATTGTTTCTCTTGGACTTGTTCTTGTTATTGGATTTGAATCCAAGTCCACTTTTATCATTAGGGGATTTTTGCACACTCAAAATATTATCGAGTGTGGATTTCCCTTCATGACTCTTTTCCAAGTCATTCCTCAAGGAAGTGACTTGGGCCTTGAGCTCTTTGATTTCCTCTACATGGTTAGTATAAATACAAGTACTAGAGGAAGTAGAAGCTTCATTGTTAGAGCAACAAGGCAAAGCAAGTAATCCAACACAAGGTTTATCAATAGTATGGCTAGATGGATTACTAGGACTAGCACATGGCAAAATAGCATTTTGAGTAGAAGTTGTGCTAATGTCCAAGAGAGGCTCACAAGATGTTACATTGGTAATACTTGCCTCATGAGCTAACATTAGCCCATCATGGGAGATTAGAAGATCATTATGAGAGCCCGAGAGCTTTTAATGACTTTCTTCCAATTTCCTATACTTGCTAGTTAGCAACTCAAGTTGAGACCTTAGCTCAACGTTCTCCTTTAGGGTAGATGCTTCACAATAAGTAGAGTTAGTAGCACAAGCATCATTAATAGAATTTTCCTTTTCAAGCTCATAAGATTTAATTTTTTGTGTGAGGAGACAATTAGTGTGCTTCTCCTCGGCAAGCTCTTGTTTAAGGAGATTAAATCTCCGACTCTCATCATCAAGTTGGAAATCCAACTCCTCTATGGTTCCCATTTGTTTAGTTATGGTGTCCATAACGTGTTTGAGACAAGTAACGACCTTATTATTACCACGAAGAGAGGTACAAAAAAAATTCAACTCAAGCAAGAGAGCACTAGTATCCTCATCAATGTCATCATCACTATCATCATTATCATTGCTATTATCTTTAGAAGATATATTGGGATCCAAAGTAGGAGATACCTTTGATCCTCTTGCCATAAGGCACATGTGAGCACGGGAGGATGAAGATGAGGATATTATTGAATCTTCATTCATGATCATGTCTTGCTCCATAGAATGTTTGATTTCCTCTACATTGTTAGATAAACAACTAGAGGAAATAGAAGCATTTTGTTCATGGGAACAAGGCAAATCAAGCATATCACCTACACTAGTACTCAAATATTTTCTAGATGATATACAAGGACTAGAAATAAAAGGGGATATAACATTATTGTTGCAAGAAGTGCTTAAGTCCAAAGAAGAAACATTGCAATGGGATAGAGATGAAGGATCATCATTAGCGATCACAATATCAACATTGCAATTCCCAACACCACTCACCATATATTTACCTTGTGTCTTGCCACACGTTGGTGAAGTGGGTGAGGATGAGAACTCATCGCGGCCGGAGGTGGAAGCAACTTGGAGCTCTTCATGATGTGAAGGAAAAGAGATCTCCTCGGAGAAACCACCGACAATATTAGAAATGGAACCACCAAATATTTCTTTAAGCTTGGTCCACTTCTCATGAGACGACTTGCTCTTTACAATCGTCAAGAACAAATTAACTGTGGGGCTCAAAGAGAAAATAATCTCATTAGATACTTGAGCTTCGAGATGTAAATTTTTCTCATCCGCTAAAGATAGATTTTGAGGATCCATCAGAGGAGAAAAACCTACATCTGGAAATCGCTCAATATTTGGACACAAGGTCCTAAGATTACAAAGCAAGCAATTTCTCCACAAAGCATAATTTGTGCCATCAAAGATAACTGTGTCATTGTGCACTATACTCCTAGCCGACATCTTTACACTCTAGGCGGTGAAGCCTAAACAAGGAGAGACCTTGCTCTGATACCAAATAAAAGGATAGAGATGTCACCTAGAGGGGGGGGTGAATAGGCAATTTCAAAACTATTACGGTTTTGGCTTGATAGAATGCAGAATTAAACTAACATTTATTTTACAAGCACAAAACCTAAATACACTAGGCTCAACTAAGTGCACCAACAACAAATTAAGCTAAGCAAGATAGCACAAGATAAATATACCACAAGTGATAAGCAAGATATAAGTACTTCAAGCTCGATGGCTATCACAAGGAAAGTAAGCTCGGATATAGAGATAACTGAGGCACGCGGAGACGAAGATGTATTCCCGTGTTCACCACCTTTGGGAAGAGGGCTACGTCACGTTGGAGAGGTGTGAGGTTCCACGAAGGATTCCTCACGTGCCACAAAGGCTCACCTTCTTATCTGAGTCTATCCCACGAAGGAATAGACCCTTTCCTTATGGCTAGCTTTTCCTCTACTCCGGAGATGGCAAGCTCCACAACCACTTCACAAGCTCCACGAAGGAGAAGCCCGGGTCTCTTCACAATCTTCCACGAAGAGGACACCGCGGTACCAGCCGCCAAGCCAACTAGGAGGTCACCCTCTAAGAGTAACAAGCTCACGGTCTCTCACTCGAACAAATCGTAATGGAGAGCTCAACACTTATGCAAGAATGCAAAGCAAGAACACCAAGGGTGCTCAAATCCTTCACTCTCAAATCCCACCAAAGCAACAAGTTCTAGGGAGGAATTAGAGAGGAAGAACAATGGTGGAAACCAACAAATGACTCCAAGATCTAGATCCAATGGGTTCCCCTCACTTAGAGGAGGAATTTATTGGTGGGGATTGTAGATCTAGATCTCCTCTTCCAAAGCCCTCAAAAAGATGCAAGAATCATAGGAGGGAAGGGAGAGGAATAAAGCTCAAAGAGGTCAACAATGGAGGTCAAAAACGTGCTAAAGAGCCTTAGAACTTTGGGGAAGAAGCCCCCTTTTATACCCCTTCAAGGGGGATGATCGTTGGAAGCAAGATGCGCCGGACGAACACGTTCCGGCGACGAAACTAGCGCCGCCGGATCAGCCACCGAAATTTCCGGTCAAAACCAAAAGTTCCGGTACAAACCTTAACAGCATACAGAACAGTTTTCAGCGGTTTGCCAGAAATTTCCGGTGGTCGCCGGAATTTCCATCCACAGACTTGGTCCGCCGGAATTCCGCTGGAACCAAACAGGACACACGAAAACGGCGATAACTTTTGCGTCCGGACTCCGATTTCGATGATCTTGGGATTGTTTTGACGAGGAGAACAAGCCCTACAAGATGGTGCAGAGAAATATCATAGTCCAGAAAATAAGGATAGAACCAAATAAACAAAGGTAAGAAGCCTCCCTACACGAAGAACCGATAAAACCTTCAAACTCGAAAATGCCATAGAAGATGCATACAAATTCCGTTTTCGATGAACTTGGGCTTGTTGAAGAGCTAGAAACAAGCTCAAGAACCTAACATGGAGAAACACCAAGAAGCAACAAAATAGGAAGATGCAAAGTATGCAAAGGATTGATCTCCCTATGACAATGTGATCAAGTTACCCAACCGAAAGCCCCTCTTAATAGTGAGGCTATGTATTCTATAACCCGGTCTCCCAACAACCACCTTGATACCGGTAAAAGGAAAACCTAGCAAGGCCATACCTTTGCCTTGTGCATCCCGCTTGATCTTGATGACAACACTTCAATCTCCATCCAAGACGGAATGCATCACTTCATCATTGTTGCTTCGTGAAGGCTCCTTGAACTTGCCCTTCTCAACCTTGATGACGATCACAACTTGATGTCATCCTCTCATGGGCTATATAAGATCTTCACTTTTGAAGCATAACCATGGAAAGATACCTATCCCATATAGAAAACGCAAAGGCACATATATAATGGGTTAGTTCATGATTCATAATTGACAAGGCTTACCATACCACAAGATCATGTGGTACATTCTTTATGCTTCATGTGTTGACCAACTTGAAATCACTCTTTAATCTTCGTATAGGTCAACCATGTATCTTATCATGCTCCATCTCAATATCTTGAGGTATATAAAAACTCTTAATTTGATTACATGCTCTAAATCTTAGTCAATCATAGATCAACTAATGAGGCTATCATGACACCGTCTTAGAGCTATATCTTGAATTCTTATATTGAGATCACACTCTCAAGATCTTGATCATATCATATTCTTCTCTTCAACTCGATGATCTTGATGCCAATACTCAAGATATATATTTATCTTCATGACATCCATACTTGAATCCAACACATAGACTACAAGCATGACCTATGGAATATTCCTTCATATAAAATTCAATGAAAACATTAGTCCATAGGGATTGTCATTAATCACCAAAACCACACATAGGGGCAATTACTCTTTCACAGGATCAAGCCAGCAACACCACCAGCACAACAAACCACTACAATCATCAGTTTTTATGGTGAATGACATAAACATCCACATGATCTGTTCATCTTATCCAAACAGAAATTATGTGTTGTTTCATAAGACAACCTCTCAGTGATCACGCAAGTGGGATGAACCTATCCTAGGGAATTTCAAATATAAAGGCCAAAACCAAACTCTAACAAAGACACCAAAAACTCAGACCAGCCTCATACATTTGGTGATACCAAAAAGGCAACTTATGTGTTCCATCATTTGTTCTTATAATATCTGGGCACATCTCCAAGAAAGAGTAGCACCTCAAATCTTATAATCTACAAACAAATCAATTAACTTAACCAACTAGGATCCAAGATCCAGTAAGTAACTATGATGCCTTAGCCAACTTTGAAAGTGACAGCAACATAGGAACTTAGTTCCTAGAGCCCTAGACCAGCATCATAGGCATAAACATTAAGTGAACTTTTCAACTTATTATTAAGCATCTATAAAGTATCAAGTACTGACCATAAGTAAGACCAGAAGCAAGATCAACTTGTTTGCCATTCTAAGATGGTTTCACAAGAACTGATCCTACAACTAAGCCAAACATATATTCTAGCTTTCATAAATAAACTAGCAGATCAATATTTATCATTTCCCTAAGATTATATTCAGAGATCATTTAATTTATCCAAAGAATCATTAGACTCTAATAATCAAGTTCAGTCTATGGATAAACATATAAACCAACACTTCGATGCGGGATTATCATCGATATACTGCCAAGATCAAGATCTTGATGTAAGATCAACACACTAAGCAACCATATTACCAACCAGAGGCAACACTATGAACCACTAGCATCTGGTCAACACTAACTTCAGATCAATATAGCATCAGATCAACAATAGCACCACATGATCTCAGGATGATAAAAAGGCACCGAGGTGAAGAGAACACAATCTTCATTGAGCATCACTATCAAACCATAGGATCATTCTACAAGCCCCAGGGATGAACCCTAGAATGAGTGCAAACCCTAAACATAGATTGGCCACTAGATACACACAGAGGTACTCGAAGTAGCCAGAGGCACGAGTGATCACAGAGACACAACTCACCGGTGGTCCTCGCTGAAGAATTAAAGAGGAAGCAGAGGGGCCGACGAGCTCGTGGCGGCACATGGAGCACCCCAAAGAGCGCTGCAACCCGCACCAGCCATGGCGACGACCACAACAGCGCATGAGCACCGCACACCACCACGGGAGGATCAGCGGTGGCGCTAGCAGCACCATCCCAAACCCTAGGGTTTGGGAAGGGGGCTAGCCTGGCCACGGGAGGGCCCTAGGATCAAATCGAGGCGAAGCATATGAAGGAGCATGGTCGACAACCTCGCCCTGTACCATGGCAGCGGCCAGGGAGGACCACAACGGCGGGCCGAGCACGGCAGCGGCTCCAGCGACCACGGGGTCGAGGAGGAGATGAAGTGAGGTCTCGAGAGCGAGAGAGAGACATAGGGAATGGGCCAATAGGGCCAGAGCCCTTCGGGGTGCACTTTTGGTCAAGTCACTTGGGCCAAATTGGCCTAATAAGCCCAATAGGACTAGCCCAAAACTTAAAAGAAGTTTTTATAATTAATAAAAGACCAAAATAACCTAGAGTTAAATAAAATTCTATAAAATAAAATAGAAATCTAAAAAGTGTAAATAAAATATTTCTGGATTCATAATAATCCAATCAATTTAATTAAATTAAGAAATAATTTATATGTATATAATTTTTGGTCAAGAAATTTTATGATATATAAATTCCTTATGAAATTTTATAAAATTAAAGAAAGAGGATAAAAATAAATAAAAATCACTTTTAGTATATATTGTTATTAATGTATTTTAAAAATACTAAATAAATATTTGGAGTTATAAAAAGAAATTCTCTTATTTAAATGTTAATTCTCAAAAGAATTATTAAATAAATAAATATAAGAGTCTATATTAAAATTTAATTCTAAAAATAAATTATTACTAGATAAAATGGCAAATATGATATTCAATAAATATTAAAGATTATTTTTAATGAAATCCTTTATTACCTGAAGGAATTCTTGGAACTAAAATAATGGGTAAAACACACAAAGAAAACAAATTATAAATAATGCATTACATTCTTATGCATATTCATTTTACTTCTTTAAATATTGTCCTTACCGGACAATAGTGATGTTTTGTAGACATAGAAGCTCAAGGTCTAGTGCAAGCATCCGACTTCACTACCTTGCAATCACAAGGTAAGTTCATCACTTGCTCATGTCCTTTGAAGAGTCTTTATCAAAGTATTTGCAAATTGTGTGTTATTATCTATGTTTCAAAGAAAGAAAATATTATTTTCTCAATTGTTGATATCATCCCAAGTGATGATATAATGGATCAATAGAACTTAGGTCTCTATTTGCAATAATAATGATCAACTAGGAACTAACAACCCATGACATCAGTGATTCTAGCGCCGTATATCACGCGTTAACCATGAGATTTGGAATGGGATGGAGAAGTCAGCTGTATCTTCTTCCTCTCGCATGTAGACGGATGTGCAAGTCGTGGCTGTTATCCTCATAGCGTGCATATTAATTGGTAATTCGTAGAGGATATGCAGCATAAGGGTGGAAACCCTCATCGTCCCACGATAGTTCTAGCATCTAACGGTCTGTACAAACCATTGCTGTAATTCAATGGGTGGGCATGGTGTACACCAAGGAGGCATGCGAGGTCGCGAAGGGGGAAGTGATTGGCTTGGATCACCTAATGGGCCCCACATCATGGAATTGTGGATGGGAAAGTACGCTCGGTTGTGCAATAAGGAGTTGATCTCTCATGGGTAAAGTAACGCACCTATACAGAGTGTAAAAACTGTAACTTGTTACTCCTTGTTTCGGGAAGGATCTACGAACACGGCAGGAAAGGAACTCCATGAAAGTTCTGGTAAACCTGTGAAGGCTGATGGGCATAGTTTTTAATAATAAAATAATTCTTTGAAGAAAGATTTACGAAAACTGCATAGTGCCAAGGACTTATGATCCAAGGTGGTAGATAGAGCATCAAACTTCCCACCTTGCATATAATGAACTTGCTGGGTAACGCTGTTACTCACCTTTTCCTTTGATCCCCTGCTTAGACTCTGAGGATCCCGAGGACACTCCAATGTATGCAGCAGAATGTCAAGATGATGTCTTCTACGAGAAGCCAGACATGTCAGGTGGTGTTGAAGGAGTGGATTACGAGATCCGATATGGAGTAGATGGCAATGAATCAGCTTAGTTTCTCTAATTATTAGTAATCAACGGAGCCGAGCAGCATGAACCCTATATAATAAGCTGCTGAGCTCAACTCTTAGTTGGAGTTGTTCCTTTTAACTTCCGCTGAAACACGTTATATTTTGGTTTGTAAGTTGAATATTTTGAAGTCTTGAACTTCTGGTATTGTAATATTGATAATAAGTGTATGTTTGTAATATGGACCCGCAATGTTTCTGTTGTACCACTCTGAGGGATGTGATATTTACGGAACGGTGTTCTGTGGATGTCATATCAACGACTATAGTATACTACACATGCAGTGGTATGCTGGGTCACCGTAGTATCTGAGACGAATGTGGTCTTCTTGACCCGTTTGGTGACTTCCTGTTTGCAACCAACAATGTCAGGCCGACTCAGGGAGGAGCGATATCAAGATGAAGAGTTTCTCAAGGATCTCGCTGTAATTTTCATTTTTCTTGAGATGCTTTGTACTATTCAATGTTTCTTTTAATTCCATGATCCTATTGGCAAAAAAGTATACATATACTCACAAAACTACCACTAAATAATGAAGCCATAGCTCTTCAAAATTGATGAAGTCTCCACATGACATGTTGCTACAAACAAAGTTGTTACCTCACAAGCTGGAGCGATAGTATGTCTTAGCGATCGCATGCACGTCGCTACCAACAAAATTGTTACCTCCGAAGGAATAATATGTTTTAGTGAGACCGAGACACACATGTTGTCAAACCTAGGGGTGGATGTCACGGGGAACAAATTGTAGGAGAACAAGACCAGGATGCAACTGCACGCCTCGACCAATTCCATTCATCAATATATATACATGTTTAGAAACCTAGAGTACAAGTCTAGCTTGGGCGGTTTGAGCTATACATGGTAACCAACAAGAGATACTGGTCTTGTTCTTTCTTTGAATACAAAGACGATAGCGTGAAATTGTCTAACACGCCCCCGCAAGCTGAACTCGGGGATAAACCGTCACCGATGTGAATTCCAAAAACAATGGAGTTGGTAGGCCTTTGGTGAAGATATCTGGGAACTGAATGCTGGAAGGAATATCAAGAACTCTCAAGGCTCCAAAAGCGACCTTTTCTCGGACAAAGTGAATGTCCATCTCAATGTGTTTGATGTGCTGATATTGTACTGATTTTGCAGATATGTAAACTACAGAAATGTTATCATAAACGCTGTTAATATCATGGGGCATGTTCTTGTCCCATGACGCTGGCGGAGAAGGTCATGAAAGCCAAGATCTGAGGACTAGCAATGGTGATTCTAGAATGGGCTACGATGGGGAATTTGCTTGGTTGATTTGTGACTTGCAGTAATGACATGCTAGTGGGGGCAACTGCACAGGAGAATTTCGTTGTCTTGTTTTTCAGGATGAAAATCCAAGGTCTGGCCTTAATTGGTTGCGCCTGGTAATGTCCTTGCTGAAGACATTATTTTGAGAGTGAGGACTTTCTTCAGGGTAAAAACTAAGATCTTTGATCGGGCGACGACAGCGCTTGTGCACTATTTCCTTCCTAGAGGCGTCGCTTTTGGAAAAGCTTGACTTCTGGTGCTATCTTGGTGGAGTTAGTGCTGCTGTTTCAATGAATAGATCACTGTAGTGAGACTTTTATTTTTTATAATTATTCTCTTTTTTATTGGTTGCGTGCATTCGTAATGTCGCTAGGGCAATGCGTTATTGCAGAGGATGGGTATAATTGGTATCTTCGCGATATTAATATATGCTCCTTTAAAAAAACAGAAGCATGATTGTTACCATACGGGCGTTGTTTCTTGGGGCGCAAACCTATTTAAATCGTTCTCCCAGTGCTACCATCGAGATTCTCTAAGGCTGGTCATAGTGGGGGTAACTTCACTAGTAACTAAGAGTCCAAGTAAGCATTTCTGTTTATGTAGGAATGATTTAATGAAGAGAGATGGATTGAGTAACTAGCTATGTTACTGTAATATCACACATACCAAAGCAAAGTATGTCTACAACCTAATTAATGTGACATTGCATGTTATCACATCTAAGTTATTTTGAAGGTAGTAACTTAGACTAGTAATATGTGCATGTTACGTGACTTTAAGTTACTCCCCACTATGACCAGCCTAAGCGCATCTCCCCTCTGAATGTTGTCATCAAATACCACAACACTAGGGTTTGATCCCAAATAGCCCAGGGGTACTACCACGATCATATCCACTCAATCAATGGCTGGTACCCATGCGTACATTCTTTAAGTAACAGAAGTGAACCAAAGGACAAGCCAGCTTTGCACATGTTAGGTACAAGTGAATTCCATACGAATTAACCGCTTAAACTTGAAATGTAATTTACATGATTTTTCATATTGATTTGGTGCCCAATATCATCTATTTTTTGAAATCATATAAATTTAATTACATTTACACCAAGTTTTATTGAAGGCTCTTTCTGGAGGCGGCTCAAGTGAACCTTGCCACATCCACCCTCACCCCCTTTCCCCACGTCTTGTTTCGACCATCGGCTGATGGAGAAGACAGGTCCTCGTTTCCTCCGGCTGTGGTGGGGGAGTGTGTGTGTGTGTGGGGGGGGGGGGGGGAGCGGATGCGGCCAAGATCAAACTCTCGGGCAGTGCCCTTCCTAGAGCAACAATTGTGAGGGAAGTACACTAGTTGGCCTGGTAGCAACAAAGCGGGTATTTAACCCAAATCTAGCCAGTGGTAGCCTACAGTGATGCTTGGGTGTATGTTGTGCTTACCTGGCAGCCGCGGTTATAGAGTAGCATGGTGATTGACTGTGGATGTGGGATGCGGTGGATCTAGGACTCACCAAAAGAATTTGACAATAGGCATCCCCCCTCAATGTTGATAGAATCTTCTGTTTTCCTCGTGGTACGGGATTTCCTGCTCTTGTGGTCCTCACGTTTGGTGGTCAGGGCCTAAAACCCTCATATCAGCGATGTTGAAGGCAATATGGATGCTTGCGGGCACCCTCTAGAGGTGTTGTCATCACACTGGCTGATGCCTCCTCTCCGAGAACTGGGGGAAAGCCTTGGTCTGACTTGTCGGGCCAGCCAACAACAACGTCACGATGACATTCCTTCTTTGGAAACATTGTCCACTTTCTCCATGGAGTTCTTAGGGTGTGGGCCTCCATGGTGCAATGTATGTCGCACTCAATTGATGGCTTCTCCGTGTCCAATTCGGCCCTATTGACTATCTTGGCTGCGACATAGATAGAAGCATGTGTCCCTCCTCCTCCTCGTAGTGGCTAGAAGTTGGACATAGTCGAGTTCTTTTTTTTTGTCATCGGAGTATATCAGCATTGGGTGCTAATCCCCAAAATTGGTGTTGTACCAGCCGAACCGAGTTGTTTCGGCCTTTTGTCATTCCATGGCGTATTTAATAAAAAGTTCTTATGTAAGGGCCAAATACATTGCTAGATATTATTGTTAGAGGCATATGATAATAAATATCAACTGAATGGAAGACACGACGACCTACTATTTTCTAGCCTATTTGTTGAAGTCACAAACGCGGTGCAGTACATATATGATATAATAAGCTTATACAACTTAAAAGTTGCAAACAACAATAATTTAGATTCTTTGTTCAATTTACAATCCGGCCTGTAACTAAATCAAAGAGATCCCTGGGTAGAATAATTAGATTATTTCTCCAATTTACAAAATCTATATCTAGCTAGGTCGTGCGCAAGTGCTAAATCTAATCTTGTTGTATGGTTCGGCGAGAGCGAGCGGTAGCCCAAAAACACGTACGGTGCCGGCGGGCAGGCCTACGCACGTCGTGGTGTTTTAGCTACGGTTTGCTCCGCAGGCCGCAGCTGTTATATGGCCAGGGCGGAAGCGCTGCTGACACGACAGGACGCGGCCGCGCGCGCCCAGAGATCTTCTCCGCTCCCGCACGCCATGACCGATCGTCCGTCGGCGGGAGACCTGGCTTTTCCTCGTCACACACCTCCGTCTCTTCACACCGCGCGCCCAGCATGAATTACTAAAGAAATCACGGTGATTTTGAGCTCAAATCAACCCGTACTAGAAGCCAAGAAGAAAGGAACAGTGACCTCTCGATCGGAGCATCGCATTGTTAAGCGAACGCCACGACGTGCCGGAACAGTGGGCGTAGTAGCAGCTAGCATAGTAGGCCAAAGATCATACGCATAAACGTTGCAGCTCCGGCGTCTCGACGGTGTCTCAGCGACACGGACATGCACGTAAGCAATAGTATAAATTCTGGTCAGACAGAGCAATCCTCGCGGCAAGTACTGTACTTCGGCGGCAACCATCATATCAAATCAACAAAAATAAAGTCTATACTCATCAAGTCATGATCATATTGTAAATTGTACTGTACATGGCTAGTAGCATCCGGCCGGCATGGATGCAATTGTGCTTTCTCAAACAAACAAACAATAATCAGAGAATTGCAGTACTGTGCTACCTGCTACGGTTTTTGTACACTTGGTGATACATATCGGTTCAAACATGCTTCCTCGCTCACATAAAGTTTATCTTGACGACAATGTAAATCTCTTAAAAGGCTTTCACATTTTTTATTCTGAACAAATACTCCCTTTGTTTAAGGGGAAAGGTGTGAAAAAATACTCACATTTCTGAAATGATTGATATATGTTGTGACTATGTCTCCAGTTCTTTCTGGAAATCTATTTTTGGAAATATACCCAAAACATGGGAGTACCAGATCTGATTACTCCAACCCTATAAGTTCATGCTACTTTCTCAATCGACCATACACCACTCTGCGAGGGTTCGGAATTTCGACGATGACCAAAAATAAATTATCTTCTTAGGAGTGCACGCAACAATTTATGCACTCACTTTGGACATCTCCACCGAAGAGACTCAAACGCTCCAGCCGCGTCCTAATCGGTCCGCGCGGACAGCTGGGCCAAATGCGGCGTCCCAGCGGGACGATCCATCCAGACAAACTCAGGCAGACCGACCCATCCAAGCATTAAATTTGGATCACGGTTGGGTCTGTTCGGACAGACGCGAACGCTGGCCTGACCGGTTTTGTAGCAGACTGGCCCAACATTGCAGTGACACAATGGGCCTTCTTCTCTCTCCTCTCTCTTGGCCTGGTTTGTCTGATTTTGTCCGTTTGGGTCACGCTGCTAGGCGCGACTGGCCGAACAGGTCAGACCACGACCCAAAAGTGACCGTGGCTCGACCCAAACGAACAAAATTGAACCGTTTGGGTCGCCTGTTTGGGTCTCCCCGGTGGAGATGCCCTAATAGCAAGGAGTACATACACAATTTATTTTTACAGCTTTGTACACACAATGACCCAAAACCACTCATAGGACCAATGATGTATTAGGATTTCAAACGGGAAATAATAGAGTTAATTCCACAAAATAAAGAATATCCTTACATAGAAATTTCATTAATTACCTAGAGGGTGAAATGGAATTGATGAAATTAACAACGGAGTATTGATCCTTGAGTTATATAGCAAATGTGTATATGTAAGATCTATTAGGAAATTAACTAAATTCATGAAAACATGATCATTTTTTGCATCTATTTTGTAATTTTGTATGTGTCATCAATTAACCTATGTGGAAATTTTATTTGTGTGTCACCAATTATTTAAGTTATTGAAACAAATTTAGTCCATTGACCCACCAAAACAAGAGCAAATTAATAGTGTTCTCAAGAATCCAAAGACCTATACTAGGGAAATTATTTTGGATAAACGAATTATTTCACATGGCTTTATTTAATCCATAAGATCATATATCTTTGTTTCATAAACTGAACAAATAATTACGAGGTTAAGATTCATCGCTCCATCATTAAAGCACATGTTGAATTAACCTGTCGGCTCCTAATTATGAATGCAAATTATTTTTTAGATTATTATCATTATAGCTGTCTTAAATTAGACCAGATGTTAACAGGTAAGTATGCTACCAGCTTGAGGCCATATTATCAACCTGATTCAGTTTAGGATGATTACTTTTGTATGAACGATTCCAGGTTGACCAATGAAACTAATCAAACAAGAACATAAACTGCATAAATTAGACCTCAAATTTTAAAATGTAATATTCATACAATATTAATAGTTACAAATCCTTTTCAACTTCTCTCGCTCCTACACCTTCGGCATCAATTTCTAATTTTATATTTTGTCCTGTTTTGAAGGGCTCTTGCAGAATTATGCCAACCATCCAAAAGAAGAAGTGTACTTGCAAATAATTGCGTTTGGAAAGGTATTCGAGATAACCACGTACTTCATGGAGTGGAACCAAGTACTAACTTATGTACACTAGCATATATGTAATGATACAAGCTTGAGGCCTATCAACCTGATTCAGTTTAGGATGATTACTTTTGTATGAACGATTCCAAGTTGACAAATGAAACTAATCAAACAAGAACATAAAACTGCATAAATAAGACCTCAAATTTTAAAATTAATATTCATAGAATATTACTAGTTATAAATCCTTTCCAACTTCTCTCACTCCTACACCTGCGACGTCAATTTCTAATTTTATATTTTGTTCTGTTTTGAAGGGCACTTGCAGAATTATGCTAACCATCCAAAAGAAGAAGTGTACTTGCAAATGATTGTGTTTGGAAAGGTATTCGCGATAACTATGTACTTCGTGGAGTGGAACCAAGTACTAACTTGTGTACACTAGCATATATGTAATGATGTCATCTAGCTTCATAGGCACTGAGATAGTGAGTTAGATATTGAAGTGGATATGATTGTAGTCATGCAAGCCATTGTTCTAAGAAAATACAAAGGCAAGCAAGCGAAATTAGAAAATCCATAGGTGTGACAAAAAAAAGTTACAGATGAACCTAAACAGATAATTATGTATTTGCACAAAGTTTCCTGATATTCTTGTGTTTGATATAAAAAAAGACGTTCTGTGCTTGTCAATGTAGATTGTGTTTCTTTACCTGAAATAGTACTATTTTCGTGGGTCTAGACTCTTTATCTCATGAGTGTGCACTCAGCAAAAATATTGATCGTCTGTCTCCAATTTCAAAAAAAATATAAAAAATCCTCTGCCTCCTTACCATGGCCATGCGAGAAAAGATGTCCAAGTTGACATGAAAGAAAGCCAAATTAAACCTACTCGTTTCAAATCAAAAAAAGAAAAGCCAAACCTCACATACCTGGTCAGATTCTCAAAGCAAAGCACAAAATAACAGCATCAAACGAAATGAAGGTTGAATAGTAGTAGATCCGTAGTTCCGTACACATGCAATAATTAAGAAAGTAAGACGATTGAAGCGCTCTGCAGATCGACCAAGACCTAATGAAGAAGTTGCTACTACTAGCCAGCTACATACTATATAGAGAAATCATGCAAGCAGCTCGAACGAACTATCTAGTATTGCATACCGTCCAAGAAATCACCATCTTCCTCGTAGTCGCCATCGTCGTCGCATTCTCCTCCATTATTGTACAGCATGCCGCCGAGGTCGTAGCAGTACTCCCCGCCGACAGCCATGGGCGCCGGCATGAGGCCGCCGTTCATCTGCTCCACGAACACCGACGTGGTCGTCCCGCCGCCACCTCTGGCCCTCATCATCATCACCTTCTCCGCATGATCCCCTCCCCCCTTCCCTGACCCCGCACCGGCAGTCTCCGCCTCCTTGAGCCGGCGGCCGCCGCGCCCCGCCGGCGTCAGGGACGACGACGCGCCGTCTTCTGCAGCGCCGGCGACGTTGATCCGCCGAGAGGACTCGGCGGAGAGGCGTTCGATGGCCGGTTTGGACTGAGTGAGCAGCCAGTCGACCGTCTTGCTGGCCTTGTCGAAGCCGAGCTGGTCCTGCAGCGCGAAGAAGTCGCGCGCGACGTCGAGGGAGAGGCGCATCCGGCGGTCGCGCACGCCCTGCGCCGTCCGGATCTTGCTGTGCCGGTCCGTCCTGAACGGACGCTTCCGCGCCCTCGCGTGGCCGGCCCCGGCGGTGACGGCCATGGGGGCGCCGTTCCTTGCCGCGTCATGCGCGGCCTCCGCCGGAGGAGCAGCGGCCGGAGGGCGCGGCCTGAGCACGGCCTCGAGCGTCTCGGAGTTGAACTGGCTGCCGTTGCCGGGGAAGAAGTGGTCGTAGTGCTGAATTTGATGATCCAGGTAGGCGTGGGGCGGCATGGTGAAGGTGCCGGCAGCAGGGTTTGGCGCCTGCGCGGGGGCGGGGGGCTCCCGGGAGATCCAGAAACTGTGAGGGTTAGGGTAAGGCAACATCGGCGAGTGTGGTAGTAGCTACAAGCTGCCTGCACCGCAGCCGCGCGCAGGTGGTACTATATATCTTCCAAGCAATAAGATCTACTACCTCTCGATCTAGTACTACAGTCGCCGCCCTCTACTCGCTCCCTTCCTCCCCTTCACATGAAATCGACTATATTAGCAGTGACTAGGTACGGTGTTGATAGTATCAGTTTAGCTCAGCATGGTCTCTCCATGTATCCCCTGTCGATTGTGTATGTTCATCGATCGATCGATCGATCAATTAGCTGGGGAAGGGATCGATGGAAGAGGCCGGGGCAGATAAAGGAGAGGGAGAAGAAAGATCGGGGATGGAGAAAGGGGGTGTACAGGAAGCTGAAAGAAGGGAGTAGTGAGCTAGGAAGCTAGCTAGGTATCAGTGGAGCCAGCATATAGTAGGGTGTGGGTGTGATGTGTACGCGCGAGTTTTGTTTGTTCTGGCCAGCGGTTTTGCTGCATTCTATGCTAGGTTTACAGAGGGCATTTGATCGAGCAATGGCGTCCATCGCGCTGTGTGGGCATCAACTGTTGCGTCAGTACTACTGCGCGTGTACGTGCAGGAGAGGCAGCAGACTGAGCTAATATAAGAATAGATCGAACTCGAGCCGTAGGCAGGTAGGTACGTAGCTGTCTGGTGTTGGTGTGCGTAGTAACGGGAGTTAGCGAGGGAATGATGAAGGCATTATTGCGGTCGATCGACGCCTACAGTTCTCGACTGTTGGGACACGTGAGCATGCAGGCGACTATGTAAACATATCCCTGTGCGTGGTCTCCCCGGCCATATGAAGTGCCTATATGTAACTCATATTCTCATCATAACTTAATCAATTAATTAACCAAGCTAGCTGCACAATTGTGCCGTATGTATGTTGTATACTCCCTCGTCCTATTTAGATTGCATATAAAATTTTATCAAAGTCAAACTGTACAATGTTTAACCAAATAGTTTTACATAACTATAAACTTATACGGTGCCAAATTAATATTACTCCCTCCGATCCATAATAAGTGTCGCCCATTTTGTACTAAACTAGTACAAACTTTGTACTAAGTGGGCGACACTTATTATGGATCGGAGGGAGTATTAGAATTGTCTTAAAATATATTTTTATAATATATATACAGTTTGTATCACACATATTCATATTATTTTGTATATTTTTTATCAAACTTTGCAAAATTTGACTTGCACGCAAAATTATGCACAATATAATATAAGATGGAGGGAGTACCATTACAGGGAAACCCATTACAGGAGGCGGCAAAGGCGCCGACTGCCTATATCTATGCCGACGGCAAAAAGTCAGGGCTATCGGTGAAGGTGGATGGGCTGGAAAGCCAACCGCAGGCGGCACACACCTTTAGTCCTGGTTGGTGGCTCCAACCGGGACGTATGCTCCCGCCCTCTATAAATGCAACGCCCAGCCCCCTCTGCCTCTACTCTGTTTTTTCTCTTGGTGGAAGGTGTGAGGGGTGTGCTAGTTTTTTCTCCTCTATGCATGCATTCAAGGTGTTTGATGAAATGTTTGAGTGAATAATCCCGTTCAATTTCTCATAGAACAAAAATATAGAAGGTGTCCGAGACACACTTGAGCTTTCTCCTCTTTATTTCCCTCGATCGAGGTTAGCAATCTTATCTTTTCTCTGTCATTGATACAATGCATGTGTCGATGTGAATTGGTCATTTCACTATTTATGATGTCCTGTTTTTTGATAAACTTACTTATATGATGCAGATGAACGGTCAGGAATGGATGTACGGTGACCGGTGGCGTGGCCGGTATATGAAAGGCGTGGATAAATTTATCGATGTGGCTACGGCAAACAAAGAGAATGGTTTTATACGTTGTCCATGTGTTCAATGTCGGAACAACAAGGAGTACTCTTCCTCGAAAATCATTCGCGGCCACCTGATTATGAAAGGTTTCATGCCCAACTATAATTGCTGGACCAAGCACGGGGAAAGAGGGGTTATGATGGAAGATGGTGAAGAAGAAGATGATGATAACAACTATCATCATATGTTTCCTGAATCTGGTGATCGCAATGGAAGACAATGGAGAGGAAAGAGGTGAAGAACGGGCATCGGATGAGCGGTGATGAACTTGGTAGGGTCATTTCGATGCAAAGCGAGACTGTGAAATGAAAATGAGAAGTTGAAGTTAGAGGGCATGTTAGAAGATCACAAGAAATTGTTGTACCCAAATTGTGAAGATGGCGGCACAAAGCTCGGTACCACATTGGAATTGTTGCGATGGAAGGCGAGTGTGGTCTAACCGACTCCTCATTTGAAAAGATGCTGAAAATAATGAAGCGAAGTTTCCAAAACATAACGAACTTCCGAGAGTACCTCTGAAGCAAAGAAGACTCTCATCCTCTAGGATTAGATGTGCAAAAGATACATGCATGCATTAATGATCGCATCCTCTACATGATAAGGAGTATGAGAATTTAGATAAATGCCGGTATGCAATGCATTGCGTATAAGATCGAACGAGATGACCCTGGTGATTTTGAGGGAGAGCCCCTCCGGAAGAGGGTTCCTGCTAAGGTTATGTGGTATGCTCCTATAATACCAAGGTTGAAACGCATGTTCAGAAACAAAGAGCATGCCAGGTTGTTGCGATGGCACAAAGAAGACCGTAAGAAAGACGGGAAGTTGAGACATCCTGCTGATGGGTCACAGTGGAGAAAAATCGAGAGAGACTTCCCAGACTTTGCAGGTGACGCAAGGAACTTATGGTTTGGTCTAAGTACGGATGACATGAATCCTTTTGGGGAGCAGAGCTGCAGTCACAACACCTGGCATGTGACTCTATGTATCTACAACCTGCCTTCTTGGTTGTGCATGAAGCGTAAGTTCATTATGATGTCAGTGCTCATCCAAGGCCCGAAGCAACCGGGCAACGACATTGATGTGTACCTTAGGCCATTAGTTAAAGAACTCTTACATTTGTGGGGCAAACCAGGTGTACGTGCGTGGGATGAGAACAAACAGGAGCCATTTGATCTACGAGGGTTGTTATTCGTAACCATCAATGATTGGCCTGCTCTTAGTAACCTTTCAGGACAGACAAACAAGGGATATAAGGCATGCACACACTGTTTAGATAAGACTGAAGGTACATATTTGCATAAATGCAAGAAGGTTCTGTACCTGGCGAATCGACGATTTCTTCCGACCAATCATCCCGTAAGAAAGAAAGGCAAGTATTTCAAAGGTGAGGCAGATCACCGGAGGAAGCCTGAACTCCCTGCTGGTGATGATGTATTTGGTATGGTCAAGGACATAGAAATAATCTTTGGAAATGGTCCCGGCGGTCAATCAGTTCCGAACGACGTCGCTACAGGACACGCACTCATGTGGAAGAAGAAATCTATATTTTGGGAGCTGCCATATTGGAAAGTCCTGCGTGTCCGCTCTTCAATCGACGTGATGCACGTGACGAAGAATCTTTGCGTGAACCTGCTAGGATTCCTAGGCGTGTATGGGAAGACAAAATATACACCAGAAGCACGGGAGGACCAACAAATTATGAAAGACCCAAAGAACATGCATACACATAACAAGACGGATAAAGGGCGTCACTTAAGTCGTGCCAGCTATGCTCTTACCAAAGCAGAGAAGGAAATCTTTTTTGAAGTCCTTTACAGTATCAAGGTGCCGTCGGGCTTCTCATCTAATATAAAGGGGATAATAAATATGGCAGAGAAAAAGTTCCAAAACCTGAAGTCTCATGACTGTCACGTGATTATGATGTAGTTGCTTCCGATTGCATTGAGGGGGCTTCTACCGGAAAATGTTCGAGTACCCATTGTGAAGCTGTGTGCATTCCTCAATGCAATATCTCAGAAGGTAATCAATCCAGATATTCTGCCAAGGTTACAGAAGGATGTGGTAAAATGTCTTGTTAGTTTTGAATTGGTGTTCCAACCATCCTTCTTCAATATTATGACGCATCTCCTGGTTCACCTAGTGGAAGAGATTGCCATTCTCGGTCCGGTATTTCTGCACAATATGTTCCCCTTTGAGAGGTTCATGGGAGTCTTAAAGAAATATGTTCATAACCGTGCTAGACCAGAAGGAAGCATCTCCAAGGGATATGGAACAGAGGTCACTGAGTTTTGTGTTGACTTTATTCCTGACCTTAAGCCGATTGGTGTTTCTGACTCGCGGCATGAGGGAAGACTAAGTGGAAAAGGCACGCTGGGAAAGAAAGCAATGATATGTAGGGACGGGGATTCTTTCACTAAAGCACACTACACAGTTCTACATAATTCCACCTTGGAAGCTCCGTATATCGAGGAACACAAGAATATTGTACACTCCAAAAACCCGGGGAAGCCTGAATCATGGATTACAGATGAACACATGAAGTCTTTCGGTGGTTGGATGCGGACACATCTCTTGAATGACACCACTGTTGGAGATCAACTATACTTGTTGGCCACGTCACCATCTGTTGGAATTATGCCCTAGAGGCAATAATAAAGATGTTATTATTATAATTCTTGTTCATGATAAAGTTTATATTCCATGCTAGAATTGTATTAAGCGGAAACATTAATACTTGTGTGGTTTGTGAACAACACCGTGTCCCTAGTACGCCTCTATGGACTAGCTCATTGATCAATGATGGTTAAGGTTTCCTAACCATAGACATGAGTTGTCAATTGATAATGAGATCATATCATTGGGAGAATGATATGGTGGACAGACCCAAACTAAGCGAAGCAATTAGATCGTGTCATCGTGTTCGTCTTTGCGAAGCTTTTCTTATGTCAAATATTGTATTCCTTAGACCATGAGATAATGCAACTCCCTGGTATCGGAAGAAAGCTTTGAGGTCATCAAACGTCATCCTATGAGAGGGTGATCATAAAGGTGTCTCTCGGTGATCGGAAAGTATCATTGGGTTGTATGTATCGAGATGGGATTTGTCCCTCCCAAGTCGGAGATATACTTGGGCCCTTTCGGTGTCGATATCAACACCGCTTGCAAGCATGTGGTTAAGGAGTTAATCACAAAGTGATATCGGATTACGGAACGAGTAAAGTGCTTGCTGTGGACGAGATTGAACTAGGTATGACGATACCGACGATCGAATCTTGGGCAAGTAAAATATCGCGAGACGAAGGGAATATATATATGGGATTGATTGAATCCTGGCATCGTGGTTCATCCGATATGATCATCGATGAATGTGTGGGAGTCAATATGGGTGCCCAGACCCTGCTGTTGATTATTGATAGAAGATCATGTCTGCATATTCTCGAACCCGAGGTCACACATAACGTGTCTCGGCGCTAGGATAGATTGGATAATTGGTTTATGAATTTTTGTTGGTCTCGGATGGGATCCGGGACATCACGAGAGGTTCGGAATGGTCGGAGGATAAGATTCATATAAGGATTGCAGTTTTGGAGTTGAATTGTTCGGGTTAATCGGTATTGTACCGGAAGCTTCTAGAACCTTCCGGAAGGGGGCCAACGTGGTCCCACCTTCCGGGAGGGGGCATGGGCCTATGAGGGAGTTTCCTGGCCGCATTGGGCCAGGGGCACAAGGCCCCATAGGGCCCAGCCGATCCTAGATAAGTTTAAATCGTTTAAACTAGAGATAAGATAAGATAGGATTTCTAGATAAGGGAGAGTTTAAATTGTTTAAACTAGAGATAGGCTTGGAGGAGAGGCTAGGGCTGGCCGCCCCTCTATAAATAGAGGGCTGGTGCGCCTTCCTAACCACACACCTTCCCCTCCAACCCTAGCCGCCCTGCTGCCCTTCCTCTCTCCCTCCCGACTGTTTGTAGGCGAAGCCCTGCAGCAGAAATTCTCCACCATATACACCACGCCGTCGTGCTGTAGATCCAATCCATCTCTCCACCATACTCGCTGGTCCGAGGAAGGAGGAGACGTCGAGGTGCTGCACGTGTGCATCTCACGGAGGCACCGCCACTTGTGGTGCTAGATCGGATCGGATCGCGAGGAGGAGAAGCGAGTACGACTACATCACCCACGTTTCGACGAACGTTCCGCTGTGCGAATCTTCAAGGGTATGAAGATCTAATCCAATCTCTCTCGTTGTTTGCATCTCCTAGATTAGATCTTGGCTTTCCCTCTGTTAAACCGTAGAAAATTTTGATTTACTATGCTTTGAAACCCTTGATGGTATCGAGCTAGATCTATGCGTAGATGTGATTCACGAGTAGAGCATAACATGGTTGTTCGAAGGCGTTGATGTTTTCTGTTGCAAGCCTCTTGTTTGTGTTCTTCTTATGGCAGGATAGTGAGATTGAAGCGGTCCAGGCCAACCTTACGCGACGTCGTTGAGACCGGCTCCGCACTTGGCGTGTGGCTTGTACCATACATGCGGCTGGTGGATGTCGGTTTCTCTCACTATAGTTGTCATGGGATTAACACGGAGTTTGGCAACCATAATATCACCGTTGTGGCTTTCCGTAGGTAAGAATCGTTCTTAGCATCTACTCCCATAAGCCACGTAAAACATGCAACAACAAAGTAGAGGCATCTAACTTGTTTTTGCAGGAGTGTTTTCGTGATATGGTATGGCCCAAGATGTGATGTGTATAATGTATCACGATGATCATGTTTTGTAATGTTTCACGACTTGCATGTCGATGAGTACACAACCGGCAGAATATATGGTTGTCTTTATAATTGTGTATGACCTGCGAGTCAACTTCTTATACGCCATGTAATAGCTTTACTTTATCGCTAAGTAGTTAGCAATAGTTGTAGTTGCTATTCGTGGTGGAGACAATCATGGTGAAGTGATGGAGATCATGCCGGAACGCACAAGATGGAGATCATTCTTAAGATTGGCTATACCATGTCACATAAAGTTATATGCATGTGATGTTTATCCTTTTATGTATCTTATTATGCTTAGATCGCGACGGTAGCATTATAAGATGATTCCTTACTTAAAGATCAAGATAAAACTGTGTTCTCCCCATGTATGCATCGTTGCGAAAGTTCGTCGTGTCCAAGAATCACGTGATGATCGGGTGCTATAGACTCTACGCTCACATACAACGGGTGCAAGCCAGTTTTGCACACGCGGAAATACTTGGGTTTGACTTGACGAGCCTAGCATGTACAGACATGGCCTCGGAACACATGAACCGAAAGGTTAAGCATGAGTCATATGAATGATATGATCGACACTTCGTTGTCCACCATTGAAGCCACATCTCTTCTCGTGAAGATCGGATTAGGTGTGGTGAATTTGGATCGTGTTCACTGAACAACTTGAGGGATGTTGAATTTAGTGGGAGTTCATCTAGTAATTTGATTAAGTTGAACTATTTATCATGAACATAGTCTAAATTGTACTTGCAAATACTGTAGATCACATGGCCAAGTCCAACTTCAACTTCAACGTTTTTGCTGAGAAAGAAAAGCTTAGAAACAATGGGTCTAACTTCACCAACTGGTTCCGCAATCTAAGAATCATTCTGTCTGGCGGACAAAAGGACTATGTGCTTGAGAAAGCGTTAGGTAACCCCCGCTGCAAATCGCTACTGATGAGAAAGCTGTCTATCGGCGCAAGAAGATGATTATGGTGTGATTAAGAGCACCATGTTGTTTGCTATGGAACCGAACTTCAAAATCGTTTTGAAAACTATCCGGGCCCTTTGAGATTCTCGAGGAGCTGAAAACCATGTTTCAGACTCAGGCCCGTTCTGAGAGATATGAGATCTCTGAGAAGTTCTTTAACTACAAGATGGAGGAAGGGAGTTCCGTTAGTGAGCACGCCATTAAGATGTCGGGCTACACTCAACGCCTTGAGCAACTGGATCGCAAGATTCGGAGGAGCTCAAGATTGACAGGTTCGCAATCACTCCTCCCGGCTACAAAAGTTTTGTAGTGACTCATAATCAGATTGGTTCCATCGATCGATCACCGAGCTCTTCAGAAAGTGAAGGCTGCGGAGGTGGACATCAAGAAGGATAATCATGTGTTGATGGTCAACAAGCCCTCCTTTAAGAAAGGTAAAGGTGCAAAGAAGCCCTTCAAGAAAGGCGGCAAAGCGCGTTGCCCTGAGAAGAAGCTCAAGTCTGGTCCTAAGCGGACAGAGTGCTTCTATTGCAAGGACAAGGGTCCTTTGGAAGCATAATGTCCAAAGTACTTAGCGGACAAGAAGGCTGGCACCATCAAAGGTATATTTGATATACATGTTATTGATGTTTTCCTTACTAGCCCTCGTTGTAGTGCACAGGTATTTGATACGGTTCGATTGCTAACATTTGTAACTCGAAGCAGAGCTACGGAATGACGGCTGACTTGCGAGGGATGAGGTGACGATCTTGGCGTTGGCAGCGGATCAAGAGTTGATGTGATGGCGTCGGCGACGCGCTCTCCTTAGTTTTACCTTCGGGATTAGTTTTAAACCTTAATAAATGTTATTATGTACTGCGTTGAGCATGAACATTATTTCTGGATCGTGTTTATTGCAAGACGGTTATTCATTTAAATCGGAGAATAATGGTTGTTCTATTTATATGAGTAACATCTTTTATGGTCATGCACCTCTTGTGAATGGTTTATTTCTTCTAAATCTCGAAAGGGATGAAACACACATCCATAACATTGAGGCTAAGAGATGCAAAGTAGATAGTGATAATACTACTTATTTGTACTTGTCGTCTAGGTCATATTGGTGTAAAGCGCATGAAGAAACTCCATTACGATGGACTTTTGGAGTCTCTTGATTTTGAATCATTTGACACATGCGAACCATGCCTCATGGGCAAGATGATCAAAACCCGTTCTCGGTATGATGGAGCGAACAGCGGACTTGTTGGAAATCATACATACCGATGTATGCGGACCGATGAGTGTTTCGACGCGGTGGATATCGCTATTTTCTCACTTTTACCGATGACTTAAGTAGATATGGGTATATCTATTTAATGAAACATAAATCTGAAACATTTGAAAAGTTCAAAGAATTTCAGAATGAAGTGGAGAACCATCGTAATAGAAAGATTAAGTTTCTACGATCCGATCGTGGGGGCGAATATTTGAGTTATGATTTTCTCATGCATCTCAAAGCAAGTGGAATCGTTTCACAACTCACGCCACCCGGAACACCACAGCGCAATGGTGTGTCTGAACGCCGGAATCGAACCCTATTAGATATGGTCCGATCAATGATGTCTCTTACTGATTTGCCGTTATCATTTTGGGGTTATGCATTAGAAACCGCTGCATTCACTTTAAATAGGGCTCCATCTAAATCCGTTGAGACAACACCGTATGAACTGTGGTTTGGTGCTAAACCTAAGTTGTCGTTTCTTAAAGTTTGGGGATCACGAAGCTTCGTCAAGAAGTTGATGCGGACAAGCTCGAACCCAAAGCGAGAAATCGTCTTCATAGGATACCCTAAGGAAACTATTGGGTATACCTTCTATCACAGAACCGAAGGCAAAGTGTTTATGTAAGAACGGTTCCTTTCTTGAGAAGGAGTTTCTCTCGAAAGAAGTGAGTGGGAGGAAAGTAGAGCTAGGCGAGGTTCTTGAACCTTCTCTTGAATTGGAGTAGCGCAGCACCTGAAATTGTTCGATGTCGCTTTGCACCAACAATAGAGGAAGCTAATGACAAGGATCATGAAGCTTGGACGATCTGCTCTTGAACGTCGCAGTCGATAAGGTCGCGTGCCCCTCCCGAGTGAATACGGCAACCTGTCTTTTGTCTTGTTAGTAGAAGGCGAACCTCGAACTATGAGGAAGCGATGATGAGCCGGACTACGAGAAATGGCTAGAAGCCATGAAATCCGAATTGGGATCCATGGCGAAAACCAAGTATGGACTTTGGTGGACCCTCCTAGCGACGAAAGGCCGTTGAGTGCAAATGGATCTTCAAGAAGAAAGCGGACGCGGATGGTAATGTTACGTCTATAAAGCACGGCTTGTTGCGAAAGGTTTTCGACAAGTTCAAGGTGTTGACTACGATGAGACTTTCTCTCCGTAGCGATGTTTAAGTCCATTCGGATTTTATTAGCAATTGCTGCGTTTCATGATTATGAAATATGGCAAATGGATGTCAAGACTGCTTTCCTCAATGGCAACATTGATGAAGAGTTGTATATGATGCAACCCGAAGGTTTTGTCGATCCTAAGAATGCTGATAAAGTATGCAAACTTCAGCGTTCCATTTATGGATGAAGCAAGCATCTCGGAGTTGGAACCTTCGTTTTGATCAAGTGATCAAGAGCTTTGGATTTGTTCCAAATTGCTCTGAAGCTTGCATCTACAAGAAAGTGAGTGGGAGCTCGGTGGCGTTTACGGTACTATATGTGGATGACATATTGATTATTGGAAATGACATCAACATGCTTAACGATGTGAAGAGTTATTTGAACAAGTGTTTTCAATGAAAGACCTAGGTGAAGCTGCTTATATATTGGGCATCAAAATCTATAGAGATAGACAAAGGCTGATAGCTTTAAGCGGAGTACATACCTAGACAAAGTTCTGAAAAGGTTCAGAATGGATAAGGCATTAAAAGGTTCGATGCCTATGTTGTCGAGTAAGATATTGAGCAAGGCTCGGTGTCCACTACTGTAAATGATAGGAAGCTATGAGCAAAGTGCCTTATGCCTCGGCCATAGGTTCCATCATGTATGCCATCTTTGTGTACTAGACCGGATGTGTCCAATGCTCTTAGTTTGACGGCAGATATCAAAGTGATCCAGAGTGGAACCTTTGGACAGCCGTGAAGAACATCCTAAGGTACCTAAATAGGACTAAAGAAATGTTCTTAGTCTATGGGGTGATGAACAGCTCGTCGTAAAGGTTACGTCGATGCCGTTTCGACACCGACAAGGATGATTCTAAATCTCGGCAGGATACGTGTATATTTTGAATGGAGGAGTCAGAGCTGGAGAAGCTGCAAGCAAAGCGTGATCGCGGGATCTGATGAGAAGCGGAATACATGGCTGCTGCAGAAGCGTCAAGTGAAGGAGTTTGGATCAGAAACTTCATCACTGAGCTTGGCATGGTTCCAAGTGCATTGGACCCACTGGAGATATTGTGTGACAACACTGGCGCCATAGCACTCGCTAAGGAACCAAGATATCATCCAAAGACCAAGCATATCAATCGCAAGTTTCATATAATCCGAGATTATATAGCAGATGGAGATCTGAAGATCAGCAAAGTACATATAGATCTGAATGTCGCAGATCCATTGACTAAACCTCTTCCACGTGTAAAACATGATCAGCACCTCAGTGCCATGGGTGTGAGATTGTTGCCAAATGTAAACTAGATTATTGACTGTTGGAATTATGCCCTAGAGGCAATAATAAAGATGTTATTATTATAATTCTTGTTCATGATAAAGTTCATATTCCATGCTAGAATTGTATTAAGCGGAAACATTAATACTTGTGTGGTTTGTGAACAACACCGTGTCCCTAGTACGCCTCTATGGACTAGCTCATTGATCAATGATGGTTAAGGTTTCCTAACCATAGACATGAGTTGTCAATTGATAATGAGATCATATCATTGGGAGAATGATATGGTGGACAGACCCAAACTAAGCGAAGCAATTAGATCGTGTCATCGTGTTCGTCTTTGCGAAGCTTTTCTTATGTCAAATATTGTATTCCTTAGACCATGAGATAATGCAACTCCCTGGTATCGGAAGAAAGCTTTGAGGTCATCAAACGTCATCCTATGAGAGGGTGATCATAAAGGTGTCTCTCAGGTGATCGGAAAGTATCTATTGGGTTGTATGTATCGAGATGGGATTTGTCCCTCCCAAGTCGAGAGATATACTTGGGCCCACTCGTGTCGATATCAACACCGCTTGCAAGCATGTGGTTAAGGAGTTAATCACAAAGTGATATCGGATTACGGAACGAGTAAAGTGCTTTGCGTGAACGAGATTGAACTAGGTATGACGATACCGACGATCGAATCTCGGGCAAGTAAAATATCGCGAGACGAAGGGAATATATATGGGATTGATTGAATCCTGGCATCGTGGTTCATCTGATATGATCATCGATGAATGTGTGGGAGTCAATATGGGTGCCCAGACCCTGTTGATTATTGATAGAAGATCATGTACGCATATTCTCGAACCCGCGGTCACACACTTAACGTGTCTCGGCTAGGATAGATTGGATAATTGGTTTATGAATTTTTGTTGAGTCTCGGATGGGATCCGGGACATCACGAGAGGTTCGAATGGTCCGGAGAATAAGATTCATATAAGCGTGCAGTTTTGGAGTTCGGAATTGTTCCGGGTTAATCGGTATTGTACCGGAAGCTTCTAGAACCTTCCGGAAGGGAGCCAACGTGGTCCCACCTTCCGGGAGGGGGCATGGGCCTATGAGGGAGTGTCCTGGCCGCATTGGGCCAGGGGCACAAGGCCCCATAGGGCCCAGCCGATCCTAGATAAGTTTAAATCGTTTAAACTAGAGATAAGATAAGATAGGATTTCTAGATAAGGGAGAGTTTAAATTGTTTAAACTAGAGATAGGCTTGGAGGAGAGGCTAGGGCTGGCCGCCCCCCCTCTATAAATAGAGGGCTGGTGCGCCCCCTTCCCCCAACCACACACCTTCCTCCAACCCTAGCCGCCCTGCTGCCCTTCCTCTCTCCCTCCCGACTGTTTGTAGGCGAAGCCCTGCAGCAGAAATTCTCCACCATATACACCACGCCGTCGTGCTGTAGATCCAATCCATCTCTCCACCATACTCGCTGGTCCGAGTAAGGAGGAGACGTCGAGGTGCTGCACGTGTGCATCTCACGGAGGCACCGCCACTTGTGGTGCTAGATCGGATCGGATCGTGAGGAGGAGAATCGAGTACGACTACATCACCCACGTTTCGACGAACGTTCCGCTGTGCGAATCTTCAAGGGTATGAAGATCTAATCCAATCTCTCTCGTTGTTTGCATCTCCTAGATTAGATCTTGGCTTTCCCTCTGTTCGCTTCCGCAGAAAATTTTGATTTACTATGCTGCGAAACCCTTCTCCATCTTCTACTGTATTGAATTTCCAAGGGTACGGAATAAATGGGAATACATTCTACACGATCGCCCAAGATAAAAAGAGCACCAACCAAAATAGTGGTGTCCGCTTTGATGCAATAGACGAGAATGGACAAAAGGACACATATTATGGTTACATAGAGGAGATATGGGAACTAGACTATGGAGTCTCTTTTAAGGTCCCTTTGTTTCGCTACAAATGGGTCAACCTGAATGGGGAAGGGGTAAAGATAGACCAGTTGTACGGAATAACAACAGTGGATCTCAACAATCTTGGTTATAGAGATGAACCATTCGTCCTAGCCAATGATGTGTCTCAGGTTTTCTATGTGAAGGACATGTCCTCCAGACCGAAAAAAAGAAAAAAATATGCAAACAAATACATCATATGATGAGCCAAAGCGTCACATAGTTCTTTCAGGGAAAAGAAACATCGTGGGAATCGAGAACAAGACAGACATGTCATAAGATTATAATAAGTTTGATGAAATTCCGCCCTTCATAGTGAAAACTGACCTAAACATTCCGTTAAGTAAAGAAGATGCTCCATGGTTACGTCTGAAGCGATCATAAGGAAGGACATATGCCAAGAAGTTCATGCTCATATTATGTAACTCTAGTTCATGTCTTTCGCGGTTTGTGGCTTGATCGAAGAAAATCTTTCGCGGTTTGTGGCTTGACCGGGACTATATATAGGGGGGCCTTTAGTCCCGGTTTTGTAGTCTCAGTTTTTAATATTAATAAATGTCTTGAGTGTTAGTCCCGTTTTGTGGCTGGACCGGGACTATGAAGAAGTTGTCCCGATTCGTACTTACCATTAAGATCTGATCTCCAAACGCGCGCGGTCACATATTAGGGAGTGCCTCTATGACCAGTTTCTTGGAGATGCCGGAGGACTGGGATCCGGCGGCATCTCCCTGAAACTGGTCGTAGTGGTGTCCCTGCTCTCGAAAACCATCTTGCAGCTTGTAACTTCTCTAACTAGATCAATACACCTGGGAGCTAACTAATTTCACATATTAGGGAGTGCCTCTATGACCAGTTTCTCGGAGATGCCGGAGGACTGGGCTCCGTCGGCATCTCCCTGAAACTGGTCGTAGTGGTGTCCCTGCTCTCGAAAACCATCTTGCAGCTTGTAACTTCTCTAACTAGATCAATACGCCTGGGAGCTAACTAATTTTACATATTAGGGAGTGCCTCTATGACCAGTTTCTCGGAGATGCCGGAGGACTGGGCTCCGTCGGCATCTCCCTGAAACTGGCCGTAGTGGTGTCCCTGCTCTCTAAAACCATCTTGGAGATGCCTCAAACTGGCTGGAGGACTGGACTCGCAAGGATGCCTATTTATAGTACAAGCAGCTCGGCATAGTGTCGACACTTACGAAATAATGTCGACACTCACCCCTATTATTAGTGCTGACTCATGTTTTGTCCCGGTTGGTGTCTTCAACCGGGACTACAGGTTCATCTTTAGTCCCGGTTGGTGACACCATCCGGGACAAGGTACACGCCGCACGACATAATATCGACACTCACCCCTATCATTAGTGCTGTCTGGCCCAGCCTGCCGAAATCCCTCCGCGTGGTGTCGACAATGAAAATCCTGTTTCAGAATACTATCGTCCCATTTTTAGAACAATCCGAACAATGAAAATCCTTCGCGTGGTGTCATATTATGTTACATAGTTGAAAGGAAAAATACCAGACTTGGTATATCGATCATGTTTCGAAAAAACCTTCACAAAATGACCTATCATGTTCGAGGTTTCATGGCTTTCGGTCCAAATGACCGATGTTATATGCTGAACCACGACATAGTTTGTGATGTTGTGCCCATATTATGCATGTGTGTGGACATTGGTATGGTGAACAATGTTGCAGGAGGAAGTTTTCCTTTTTGTCGCACGGAAAAGCCCTTTTCCATTTTCCGAGCGCAAAAAACGGGTCGTTTTGTAAAGTAACCACCAAAATGCCATTTCAGAATGCTACCCTCCCATTTTCCTAAAATACTAGACCACCTTACACGGACTATCTCCCAACCGGGAGATCTCAAACCTTTTCGTCCATCCCGGGTAAAAAGGACAAATGTCTGCCGAATCGGCACGAAGTGGGTCCGGTTTGTACTACAGGTACATGATCTATCGCCCGTGATTTTTTGTAACAATCATTTTTAGACTCGTAATATGTGGTTTCTTCATAGATCCAATGCAAGTTCTAATGATGCTCGTCCCCTATCTTCATGCACACCGGTTCGACCATAGTTAGAAATTCAGATAGTTCAAAACGGGCATAATAAATTCAAAAAAATCCGAACAATGAAAATCCTTCGCGTGGTGTCATATTATGTTACATAGTTGAAAGGAAAAATACCAGACTTGGTATATTGATCATGTTTCGAAAAAACCTTCACAAAATGACCTATCATGTTCGAGGTTTCATGGCTTTCGGTCCAAATGACCGATGTTATGTGCTGAATCACGGCATAGTTTGTGATGTTGTGCCCATATTATGCATGTGTGTGGACATTGGTATGGAGAACAATGTTGCAGGAGGAAGTTTTCCTTTATGTCGCACGGAAAAGCCCTTTTCCATTTTCCGAGTGCAAAAAACGGGTCGTTTTGTGAAGTAACCACCAAAATGCCGTTTCAGAATGCTACCGTCCCATTTTCCTAAAATACTATACCACCTTACATGGACTATCTCCCAACCGGGATATCTCAAACCTTTTCGTCCATCCCGGGTAAAAAGGACAAATGTCTGCCGAATCGGTAGGAAGTGGGTCTGGTTTGTACTACAGGTACATGATCTATCGCCCGTGATTTTTTGAAACAATCATTTTTAGACTCGCAATATGTGGTTTCTTTAGAGATCCAATGCAAGTTCTAACGATGCTCGTCCCCTATCTTCATGCACACCGGTTCAACCATAGTTAGAAATTCAGATAATTCAAAACGGGCATAATAAATTAAAAAAATCCGAACAATGAAAATCCTTCGCGTGGTGTCATATTATGTTACATAGTTGAAAGGAAAAATACCAGACTTGGTATATTGATCATGTTTCGAAAAAACCTTCACAAAATGACCTATCATGTTCGAGGTTTCATGGCTTTCGGTTCAAATGACCGATGTTATGTGCTGAACCACGGCATAGTTTGTGATGTTGTGCCCATATTATGCATGTGTGTGGACATTGGTATGGAGAACAATGTTGCAGGAGGAAGTTTTCCTTTTTGTCACACGGAAAAGCCTTTTTCCATTTTCCGAGCGCAAAAAAAGGTCGTTTTGTGAATTAACCACCAAAATGCCGTTTCAGAATGCTACCGTCCCATTTTCCTAAAATACTATACCACCTTACATGGACTATCTCCCAACCGGGACATCTCAAACCTTTTCGTCCATCCCGGGTAAAAAGGACAAATGTCTGCCGAATCGACAAGAAGTGGGTCCGGTTTGTACTACACGTACATGATCTTCTCGCCATTTTTTCCCTCCATTTTTTCCCGCCAGTTCTTCCCGCCATTTCTTCCCGCCAGTTTTTCCCGCCGGTTCTTCCCGCCAGTTCTTCCCTCCAGTTATCTTCCTGCCATTTCTCACTATATATATGTGGGGTTGGCCTCCATTGTCATTGCACATCTCTAGACTCATATCTGCAACCTCATCACTCTTTCTCATGACTTCCACCGTAGCACTAACTCCCAGGGAGGCGGAGGCGCTTTGCGCCTCGAACTACCCCTGCCCGTCGGGCTACTGTGTCCCTGTCGGCTGGATCTTGGCCGGAGGCGTCTTGTTCCTCCTGTCCCTCTAGGTGTGGCGCGTCGGATGGCCATCACGAACCACTACTACTTCGAGCTCACGCCGGAGCAGCGGAGGAATCCCAGATGGCATCCCGACTATTTCCCGACTTGGGAAGCCTTCTTCGTGGATCGGCGTGAGAGGGAACTCGCCAGGCACGAGAAGGACGGCCCTCCTCCTCCGAACTTCAACGAGGCCGGCCGTCTGCTGTGGTGGGGCGGCCGGACTCTCCAGAGCGTCATGGCCTACGACACGGCCGCCGACTCTAGCCCCCGCCTGCGCTACCCTCAAGTCCAGCCCACTCGTACTCAGCCTTCAAGGTTCAACTACGGCGACCCCGACGACGACAGCGACGACGGCCGCGGCGAGTACGACGACTATAATTGCGAGTATTACAGGTGTAGGCAGGAGCATGACTGAATCATTCCAACATTGCAAAATAACTTCGGCCGATTGTGGCTTAATCTGGGCATGTATCTTAATTTTCAGTTCTTCTATGTAACTTTGTGTTAGTTGCGTTATGCACTTTAATTCCAGTTCTATCCTAATCAAATTTTCTTTCCGCCCATTATTTTCCGTCCTTTTTTCCGCCCATTAATATATAGAAAATATAAGTTAATTCAAATCCAAATTAAAAACAGAAAATGGTTTTGAATTACTTATTCAAATCCAAACACTTTTTATGTTTAAAGTTTTTCTAAATTCCAAATTAATATTAAAAAAATATAAGTTAATTCATTTTTTATTGTAAATGGTTCATATTTTAAATGGTTACATTAATTATTTTTTAAAACAGAAAATGGTTTTGAATTATTTATTCAAATCCAAACACTTTTTATGTTTAAAGTTTTTCTAAATTCCAAATTAATTTTCAAAAAATATAAGTTAATTCATTTTTAATTTTAAATGGTTACATTAATTATTTTTTAAAAATAGAAAATGGTTTTGGATTATTTATTCAAATCCAGACACTTTTTATGTTTAAAGTTTTTCTAAATTCCAAATTAATATTCAAAAAATATAAGTTATTTCATTATTAATTTTAAATGGTTCATAGTTTAAATGGTTACATTAATTATGTTTAAAAACATAAAATGGTTTCGAATTAGTTATTCAAATTCAAACACTTATTATGTTTAAAGTTTTTCTAAATTCCAAAGTAATTATCATTTAAAAAACATTACAAATTTCAACCCCAAAATAAAAAATAAGACGGGAACAGAGAGAAAATACCTGAAAAAATTTGAAAACAGGGGCATATGTCCCGGTTGGAGCCACCAACCGGGACTAAAGACCCCCTGCGCGCGCCCCTTTATCTGCTGAAAAAATTGGAGTATACTTCCCGGTTGGTGGCTCTAACCGGGACGTATGACCCTTTAGTCCCGGTTGGAGCCACCAACCGGGACATATGCTCCTTGCTTTATAACTTGCGCGCCTCTTCTTCTTCTTCCCCATCTCATTTCTCTGCTTCTCATCGACGCGCGCACAGGAACGCGGCCCCCGATCCCCACGACGCCGACAGGCTGCCCGCGCCCGCCGTCGTCGTCATCGCCACCGCCTCCGCCTCCGCGCCGCCGCCGCCTCCGTCCTCTGTCTCCATCGCCGCCCGCGTCTCCGCCTCCGTACCGCCGCCGCCTCCGTCCTCTGTCCTCCGTCCTCTGTCTCCAGCGCCGCCTGCCGCATCTCCCTCTCCTTCCCGACCGCCGACCACGTCCACCGCCTCCATCCTCCGTCTCCGGCCGCCCTCCATCTCCGTCGTCCATCGCCACGCACTCCGGTTGCCACCGCCTCCCGTGTCCAGCGCCGCCCGCCGCCTCTCCCTCTCCTTCCCGACCGCCGCCGCCTCTTTCTCTCCTCCCGCGTCCACCGCCGTAGCCGGTACCATGAACGACCAAGAGGGCCCTTCCTTTTAGTGTGTATAATGCATGCATGTATATATTAGATTTTAGGTGTATGTATATATAGTATATATTATTTAGATTTTAGGTTATATTATTTAGATTTAGGATTTTAGGTGTATGTATATATTATTTAGATTTTAGGTGTATGTATATATTTATATTTAGGATTTTAGGTGTATGTATATATTATTTAGATTTTAGGTGTATGTATATATTTAGATTTAGGATTTTAGGTGTATTTTTATATTATTTAGATTTTAGGTGTATGTATATATTTAGATTTTAGGTGTATTTTTATATTATTTAGATTTTAGGGCACGTTGGACTCGGAGGTAAATAATCTTCCAACAAAAATACGAAGATTGCATAACTGGTACTTGCATGCCACAAAGGCCGGGGTTAACTGGATAGTGCTGAAGGTTACAAAAAAGCATTATGGAAAAGATACAGATGACATGATATCCATTGAATTTGATGAACTATTTCAATTATTCAATCAAGACGCCTTGGACAAATCGATCATCAGTGCCTATTGTCTGTAAGTACTAATTCTGTAATTAATTTAGTCTCTAGCTATCTCACCTTGTTTATTGCATGTATATAATCATACTGTAATATGCAGAATGAAGATTCTCGAATGCAGCAAAGGACAAATCTATGACATTGGCTTCATTGACCCATATTGGGTTCATCAAGCTAATCTCAAAACAAACCTCCAGGATACGGAGGATAATATAGTACACGCGTTAAGGTTTCAAGAAACCAGAAGGGAAATACTTTTTCCTTACAACTTCGAGTGAGTGTTATTGTCTTGTATACACTTTCTATTTCGCTTACTCGATGTTAAGTATGTAATTGATTAGTTATACATTCACAGCTACCACTATATTCTGTTAATCATTCATCTTGACAAAGGGCGTGTACTAGTCATGGACTCGAAACATAAACCCTTGAGCAGTGGAAGGACATGCAGATACTTCTTCAGCGATAATTCTAATCATTATGACACTATATCGGAAAAGTTCGTGAATTTTATGATATCAAGTAATTAATAACTTATTTTATTCGTTTTCTTCGCCGGGCAGCACTTGGAAAAGGTTCACCAACAAGGCTAGGGGTGTTTGGAAATCGGAGCTTACATTTGAAGCACTAGATGTAAGCACCACTAGCTATATCCGCGCATCTCTTTGATTCTAGTTTTGATACAGTTATTATCATGCTTGATTATTATTTTGATTGAACTATGTTCTCGTAAAGTGCCTGACGCAGGGACCAGGTAACAATCTATGTGGATACTATGTTTGCGAGTTCATCCGACAGACGTGCGATGAGAAGGGCGGAAATTTAGAGCAACTCCACGTACGTAAACAATTTCCATAGTTTTTAATTACAATCAAATTGTGTTTATTTTCATTCATATAGGCTGACTCCTTTTTTAAATCAGATCGAACATCTATGGGACGGTCTTCTGCCAAAGGATCGCGTACGAGCAATTCAGGAGGAATTGGCGGGATTCTTGGATGCAGAAGTCCTATACCCAAAAGAGGAATACTATTCGACTATGTATAGACAATATGGATTGTACAAAAAGCAACTTTTGTATGTAGTGCATGAACTCGATCCGTGTATCAAATGTAATATTGTCATGATGATCTTGTGTAATATAATGGTTCCTTCATTGATGAGTGCAAAACACTAAATAAACAATAAATCAACCTAAATGAATTCTCTGCCGCGGCACAAAAAGTGGCCAAAATGCTGCCGCAACAACAAAAGTTGCCAAAATAAATTCTCTGACGTGGCAGAGAAATGTGCCAAATCTTTGCCGCGGCAGAAGGCTATTTATCCCGGTTCGTGTTACGAACCGGGACGGTTGCTCCACCCCCTCGTCCTCTGCCGCTGCCATGTGTAGACCCATTTGTCCCGGTTGGTGGGGCAACCGGGACTAAAGGTTAGGGCTTTAGTCCCGATTTCCCCGTCCCGGTTGGGAAACCGGGACTAATGCCCCTTACCAACCAGGACGCATGACACGTTTTCTACTAGTGTTTGACGCCTCTTATGATAGATGTATACCTAAAAATTCCTCATAATAAAATTAACAGTGAGATTCTTGTACAATTAAATAAGCATGTTTTCCTTGTATTGCTCACTAGTACAGATCGAGCATTTTAAAAACTCCAATAATGCAAATGGTTCGCCAAAACCATATGGGGACCTCATACCTTCGGAAAAAATTATGTGCAATGTAAGGGCATTTCCACTGGCTCGACGCATCCCGTCTGAGTGTTCCGAACTTGTTCGTGTGGACACGCGGGGCGTGTGCGGCGCGCCAGCGCGCCGACATATCCGGACAAACGCGTCCGGCTCGACCCATCCGTGCATCTAATCTGGGCAACGATTGCGTCAGCCCGGACACGCGCGGACACCTCGGGTGACCTGCCCGTTGGTGCCGCTGGCCCACCCATCAGCCACCGCGGTGTTGATTTAGACGCGTGCAGCGGCATCGATTCAGACGCAACCACAACAGCGATTCAGAGGCGCTGCACGGAAGGCTGACCGGCGGCATCCTGCACCATCAATGGCAATTAGACGGCACACTGACTAGCTGGACACTTTAATGTCGTCTCTCCGGCCTCCGCGCCGGCATCCGATGCCGACCCTTTTTAACTGGCCTTCCGCGGCCATCTTCTCCCCACAGAACATTATCCTCTCTTCCTTCTCTGTTTCGTTCTCCACTACCTATAGCTAGCCATGGCCGGTGGCCCTGGATCAAGGGGAGGGCGCGGCGGCCATGGACGTCGAGTGAGGCGTGAAGGACGTGGCCAAATCACCATGCCACCACACTCTCCCTTTCCGTCGTCGTCGCCCGAAGATTTCGACCCAGGCACCCAGTTTGCCGTGGCCTTCCACCTCGGCATGTCGCGCGACAGGCTGCTCCTCCCCCGCAGGTTTGTGACATTGATCGACAACGAACCGCCACCGCTTGTCATGCTGCAGGCGAACTTCTTTAGGACCACCGGGTACCCGGTCGATCTGCAGTCCGACCACCTCGGCCAGATGTACCTCGGCAACAGCTGGAAGTGCTTCACCCGCTCGCACTAGATCGAGGCGGGCAACATCCTCGTCTTCAAGTACGACGGCGAAGAAAAGTTTGGCGTCAGCGTCTTTGACCACACCATGTGCTGCCGCTGCTACCACTCCGACTCTGACTCCTCCTCCGACTTCGACGAGTAGGCTAGGCTATGCGTGTGCCATGTATGATCTATCAATGTAGGTATTGGCCATTTGCAATGAAAAAACTGTATTCACTTCCTAAACCATTTTTTACAAGCACATCACACACCCTAAAACTAACCGCGGCCGCTGGCGCTGGAGGCAGCGGATGCGACGCGTCAGATACACCATTCGTCATAGAGAGAGCGAATGATCGCCTCCTGCACCTGCGTGTCCTCTTCAGGTCGGTCGAGGCGGGCACGCAGGGAAGCGTCGTCGAGTTGGCCCGCACCACGTCCCGAAGGTCGCCGCGGACCAATGCGAGCTGGTCCCATCATCGGTACTCTGGCAGAAAGATGCGTTCCGCCACCTCCATCGTGAAGGGCTCGCCGGTGGTCACGTGACGGTTGTAGAAAGGGCGACGCGGCGGGGGGTTCATCCTGTAAATCTGCGGGCGCCCCGGAATCGGAGGCGGCAGCACGTCCGGCAACTTTGGCGGGTTCCACGAGGGCTCGGGCACCTCTTCTCTGCCGGCATCGGGGTTGCCACGGACCTCGTCGGGTTGACACTGGCAGCCAGGCATGGTGGTTTTTTGTGATGTCGGTGATGTGGGTCTGGTTGTAGATAGCTCGGCGAACTCCCATGTTTATGGATGCACCTGGACGCGGCGGGAAACGGCCAAAACTCGCGAGAAGCGGCGGGAAAGAAAGGCGGGAGATGGCATGGCGGCAGAAGCCACTGGAAATACGCCGGTGTTGGCGATGGTCAAACGCGGACAGATGAGTCGCACCGCTGGGCGTGGTCGGCCGGACAGGCCAGACCACGGCCTCAAATCGACCGCGGCCTGACCCAAATGGACAGAAAAGGACCGTTTGGGGCGACCGGATGGGTCGGCCCGGTGGAGTGCCCTAAGACACTAGCATGCCGTTCTATGTAAGGCACATGTTATTTTTCTATAAAACAGTTTGACATGTAAGGCACTTTTTAAATGGTGTGTGATGTAGGAGGCAATCACACACACTGTTTTACGTGATGTACTAAAAATGGTTTTCATTGTAACGTGCCTGTTTTTTGTACATAGGTCTGTATTGACATGGAAAAGCACGCAGCCAGAGTGAGTTTCCAACTGTGTTGCTCAACATAACCATTTTCCATTTTCTAAGTGCTAAAAATAGGGTTTCTTGTGAAGCAAACATAAATAATATGGTTCGCATTACTCTATTTTTTTTTAAAAAAAACTAGACCATATTTGATGGATAATGCCCACATATTATGAATTTATCAGATTTCTATATACACTCACCCATTTTATTAATGATTCTATGTTGTTTCAACTTTTCATTAGAAAAGGTGTGTGAGATGTAGTAGGGCAATCACAAAAGGTTTTAATCTAAAATGTTGTGCGATGTAGTAAAAAAATATTTTCATTATAATGTGCCCATTTTTTGCATAGAGGTGTATATTGCCATCGCAACCAAACTCGTAGCCAAACTGAATTTCAAAATATTTTTGAACAAAAAATAATTTTCCATTTTTAAGTGCCAGAAAGGTTTTTTTATGAAGCAACCATAAAGAATATGGTGCAAATTGGCACCACTCAATTTTTTTTAAAGACTAAACCATATTTGGTGGATAATGCCCAACTCTGAATTTATAAGCTTCCTATCTACGCTCACCCATTTTAATGAATTTATATCATTCTCAGTGAGAAACACTTTTTCTTATAAAGGGGTGTGTCATGTAGGAGGTCATCACACTCATAGTTTTAAAATTTAAATGGTTTGTGATACACTAAAAATGATTTCATTAGAATGTGTCCACTTTTGCATAGAGATCTATATTGTCATGGCAACCCACGTATATATATATATATGCAAAGTGAGTTTTCAACTTTATTGTTTTAATTTTAATTTTAATTTTCCATGCTCATAGTGCCAAAAATTAGGGTTTTGTGAAGTAAACATTAAGAATATGGTGCAAAATGGAACCTCTCCAATGTTCAAAAATCTAGAACCAATTAATGCCCACATATTATGATGTTTTAGCTTTCTATCTATGTCACCCATTTTAATGACTTTATGTCGTTTTCAATTGCACACGCTTTTGCTTTTTGAAAAGTTTTGTGATGTAGGAGGAAATCACACACACTTTTAAATCTAAAACGGTGTGAGATGCACTAAAAAATATTTTCCATTATAATGTGCCCATTGTTTGCACAAATGTGTATATTTCCATTGGAAACAATGTAGTCAAAGTGAGTTTTTAGTTTTTTGTACAAATAAATCATTTTCCATTTTAAGTGCCATCATGGATTTTTTTGTGAAGCAAACATAATGAATATTGTGCAAATAGAACCACTCAAATTTCAAAGAAATTCTAGATCATATTTGATGGATAATGCCCACATATTATGAATTTGTAAGCTTTTTTTTATCTATGCTCACATTTTAATGACTTTATGTCATTTTCAGCCGCACACGCTTTTGCTAAAAACTTATTTTGTGATGTAGCAAACCATCATGGGTTATAAATATATAGTGGTGTGTGATGCACTAAAACAATTTCATTATAATGTGCCCATTTTTGCACATATCTTTATATTTCCATGGACAACAACAGTTTCCAAGTAGTGACAAGGAAAATACCCAACTTTAATATCAAAGAAACACTTAGAGTTTTGAAATATTTAATCCATTGCTATGAATAACCATGCTAGCCATTTTGACCATGTTTTGAAAATACCAAAGAAAATGAAGAAAAATTCAAAACAAAATGCAATCCTTCCACCTAGAGTCTTTTTATTTGTACGAGTTGGCATGAAAAATACCGAACTTCTAATATGATATTTTTAAGTATTAAAAAATGGACTATCTTGTAAGAAGATACATGGATTTCAAGCGAAATAACTAAGTTCATGGGCGTACCCGATGTTGAAAAGTGTGGCCTTGATCCAAATTAGAGAGGGATGAACACCTTCGGAGAGCCTTGACAACTCAAATCACGATCACACAATATGATGACTTGTACATCTCAGAGATACAAATCTATTGAGGTCTTGAGTGATAAGCGGGTCGCTTGGAAAGGGAGGTGAGACACAACTAGAGGATCCAAATTTAGGGTGCTAGTATTATGATAAGGACATCCCATCTATTGATACAACCAATGTACCTACATCTACACAAATACGAGGACCTATCACTCGAGCTCGTGCCAAGCAACTTAACTATCAGGTACTTTTGTTTCTTGGAACTATTTCTCATATACATGGGAATATGATACTGCCTAAATTAGATGTTGAAATGGATCGTATGCGCACCTAGACGGGGGTGAATAGGTGCTACTCCAAATTTTTAGTTATTTTTCAATTTTAGGCTTGGAACAATGGTAAATTCTCTAGATATGCAGTTATTAAGAATATCCCTATATGCAAACCTAACTACTAAGCGTGTAAATAAGAGGAACGAGGAAACCGTAGTGGAGCATGCGGAGACACGGGGATTTGTTTGACCGCAGTTCCTTCCTTGTTAAGGTAAGTACGTATGTGTTCGAGGGGTGAGCGGTTCTAAGGCCACCATGCCACAATAGGCCTCACCCTATTCTCCGATGGATCTCGCCACCACATGCCTGATCCACCTTTCCACTACTGGTACCCTTTGAGGCGGGAACCGGTGCCTTTACAATGCTAGCGGGGACACATCCACAACTGAATTGGAGGCTCCTGTGATGGCAATAAGCTGCCACAAGAACAAGGATTATCAAATAATCAAAACAAGGATCTAGATATTTGCAAGAAATACTAGATCAAGAATCCTCCAAGTGAATGGAAGGGAAGTGAAGCGCTTGATTGCTGTTGATGAAGATCGAGGACTCCTCCTTCGATTCCCCAAAGATCAAAGCCTTTAGGTGGATGAAGATTGAGATTTCGGGTCAGAGCTTGAAGAACATGTCTAAGCTTTTTCGAATGAATCAAGAGTTCTGGCAGGAGGACCAATTGGGTATTTATAACCCCTGCCAAAACAAGCCGTTGGAAACTTTGGGGGCCAGATTATTCGGCCAAAGTGGGGGCCAGATTATCCAGCCTGGGGAAAATCCTCCCTGGAATCGAAAAATCCACGGGATTTTCTGCCCCCATACAGAACGTCGCGCCTTATCTTCCTTCTCAAAACTCCTCGAGAGGGGCGAATTATCCGCCCCCTAGGGGCGGATTATCCGGACCGGGAAAAAACTCCGGCCCTGTCCGGACAATGCAAAATCCCGCTCCCCCAAATGCTGTGGCATACGGCTCCTGCTCCCTTTGCAAATTCCTTGGGGGATTATCCGGCCTTCCGAGGGAAAATCCACCCCATGCAGTACATCGCGCCTTGGCTGCACTTGGAGATGACAATACTAGGATTTGTAGTAAAACCTACTAAAAACATCATTCAAGAAATGAAAGAGGATCCCCCAAATGTGTGCATATCAATAATTTGCACTTGAATACTGAAAGTGTAAGATGGTTAACCTAGAGGGGGGGTGAATAGTTTTCTACAAAATTCTTTATAATCTTTTGCAAGTTTTAGGCTTTGCGGAATATAAGTGAGCCTAAATGCAAACTAGGTGAGGCAACCTAGATGATGTACAAGATACTTCAAGCTCGAAGGCTATCACAAGATAAGCAACACAAGTAAGAGATCGGTTAAGGAATAACCGAAGCACGCGGAGACGAAGATGTATTCCCGTGTTCACCACCTTTGGGAAGGGGGCTACGTCACGTTGGAGAGGTGTGAGGTTCCACGAAGGATTCCTCACGCGCCACGAAGGCTCACCTTCTTCTCCGAGCCTATCCCACGAAGGAATAGCTCACTTACTCGTGGTAGACTTTACGGTAGTCTCCAAACCCTCACAAACTTTCCACGGAGCAAATCACAAGCCGAATGCCTCCGGGCGACCCTAGCCGCCTAGGGTTTCCCACAAACCCAAGTGTAACAAGCTAACTCGATGAACTCAAGGGGGAATGAACTTTGGCTTGGTGGAAACGTAGATCGGGACCTCCTCTTCCTTTCTACCAAAGGGATTTGGATTTGGTTGGGTAGAATGGGAGATCCTCAAGCTTTTGTGTTTCAACAATGGAGAGAGAGAGAGCTTCAAGAAATGATATAAACTGAATGCCTAGCCTACTCAAGCTGGAAGAAGGGATATTTATACTCAAGGAGAAAAACTAGCCGTTTTGAGCCAAAAACGCAAGGTCGATTTAAGTTCGGTTGGACGGTTCACACCGAGACGGTCCAGTCCACCAAAACCGGACTGAAACCGAATCTGCTCTCAGTACCCAGACTCGGATAGATTCGGAGTGAGTAAACCGGAAAACCCGGTTTGAGTCCGGATTTCTGATCCTGACACCGGATGGTCCGGTCTGGGAGTCGGTCCAACCGGTCTGACAACCGGATCTGCAGAAAAGGCTTTGGTGGATAGGATTTCTTCTCTTCTCTCTTTGGTGATGGATTAGGTAGGAGAAAGGGATGTGTATATGGCTTAGGTGATCGTCCCCAACAAGCTCATCGAGAGAACCCCTCTTAATAGTGCGGAGCTCCTAACCGGAATCAAATTACATAAAAAGGGAAAACTCCGGTGCGAAGCTTCGTTATCAAAATGGGGGGGGGTCTCCGATAACCTTTCATCACAGCATCGGACTAGAACCTGTGTAAGACACTAGAAATAGCATTAGTCCACTCTAACCATGGTGTCATTGTCAACCAAAAATAGCATAGGGTAAAATACCCTTTCAATCTCCCCCTTTTTGGTTGGCGATGACAAACCGAGCTAGAGTTCTCAAAGATATTATAAACAACAATGGACATAGTCATAGCATAATATAAATATCCATGGTTCACACACATAGCACAAACTTGTCCAACAGACGGAACAAAAGCAGATAGTTCATACATAAAGCAAAAGGGAAAGCACAATGCCATAAGAAGCAATGAGAACGCAAGGGGCATTATGCTAACGGTGAACCCCGGAAAACCTCAGCAAGGAACCCGTAGATAACTAACAGAACTCTACTCTTCTCCCCCATTGGCATCGAGACACCAAAAAGGAAGAGGAGGAGAGCGATGCTAACGCAGCCCAACTAGAAGAACGGCGGAGGGACATCTTCCTCTTCAGAGTACTCGTCACTATCGGCAGCATCATCATTGTCCTCATCATCATCATGACCCTGAGCAGAGGGACCACCAGGACCACTGTGAGCAAACTGACCGGGGAAGTACCCATAGAACATAGCATCATCAAGAGGCGGCATCTCATAGTTGACATAAGGGACAGGAACCATCTCAGGACCATCTGGTCGAGGAGTGACATTCTGGGTCGCAAGATACTCATTGTGGCGGCGCCTAGTCTCCTGGCTCAATTCCAAAGCCTTGTGACTCACATCATAGGTAGAACGGCACATCTGGAATAGCCTCTTGAAAAACTTGGCAGCACCACCCTTCGGCCTTGGGTGAGAGGAGGACTCACCAACAGGACGACGAGAACCAGCCCGAGTAGAAAAAGAAGGCCGAGGATCATGAGCAGCTTTGGTGCGGTGCTCAGGAGGCCGCATCCCAGGGACATCAGGAGTGTGTGCACGGAGACAAAGATTAAGCATTTCTTGTTCCTCGCGCTCGCCCACCATCACACCAGGTGGCACCACCCGATTGAGCAGCTTCTGAACATACGTGCAGAAAGTGGGAGTCATCCTGTCCAAAGCAGGCCACCGCAACTCACAGTACACAAAGTCACATCCATCAATCTTCCTCAGCCGATCCGGGTGACAGTAGTACAACAAGTTGGCAAAATACCCACGGCAGTTGGTGGAATCGCCAACACGGGGAACAAGGGACTAACGGAAGATAGTGGCCAAGGTGTGATAGTAGTAATACATGCCAGTCATGCACGGGGGACTCCACTGAGAATCACTGGGATAGCAGAAAGCAAGAGTCTCAGCAGGCTTGACCTTCTCACTGTGAATACGGAAGCCTCCGCCGCGACCAGTGTAGCCCATGACATCGACCAAATCAGCATAAGTAGCCTGAAAACGCCTCATGCCAGTCATCCAAGTCATAGTGCGATCGTCATCATCATGAAAATAGACTGTGCAAAAGAACTGACAGATGAAGTCGGGGTAATAGTCCTCCTTGAGACAGAAGAGGTCGAACAGATCCATTTTCCTCAAAGCTTCATAAACATAGAAGTAATCAGAGGCTGCATACATATTGAACCACTCCAGATTGAGAGCCTGAATGTGGCCACAAGGAGTGACCCGGAACTGAGTGTAAATGTGATCCCACATCATAACCTGAGTCTCAGTCCAAAATTTCTTGTCAGATCGTGTATAGGTGCGTTGCTTGAAGTGATAGGGATTCTGCTTGCGGAGATCCTGGTACTGACCAATCTCCATACCCTTCAGATTTTGACAAGGCACATCCTCAGCCTCGGCCTGAGAAGCTTGCTGCTTACCCCTGTTAGCTTTGAGTTTGATGCACCCAGAGCGAGCGCTACCCTCAGGCTCAAGCTGCACAGACTGAGTGTTGCGACGAGCCCGCTTAATCCTGTTAGCTACTTCGGGCACATACTCACGATCAGGCACATACTCATCACCAGCAGAATCAGCGTCTTCACCTGTGAAAAAGAGAGAGAGAGAGGTTGGGGAGCACAGAGATAAGTACACATGCCAAAGGGGAGGATGAGAGAAAAAGAAACTTGGATTTGGGCAAGTGCATGGTAAAATAGGAGACATTGCAGAGAGGTCCGGTGTCAAGGCCGGAACAACTGATCCCAGAACCGTATGGTACGGTGCCAGGGCCGGTTGGACCAAAAGCAAAACCGGACGGTCCGGTGCCAGAGCCGGAAAACCGGACTCAGACCGGACGGTCCGGTGCTACAGCCGGACCAACCGGGTTTCAAACCGAGATCCACAGAGGCCACTATGCAATGTAAAAAATCGTACCAATGACTCAAGTACTTGCGCAAATACAGTTCTAAGCAGAGTGGGTAGGACATGGAGGAATGAGGGTGGGGAAAAAAACTAGGTGGACCCCTAATTTCTCAAATCCAACACAATGTATAGCAAAACATAGGGATTTGAGAAGGGCAAGAGGAGAGGGAGAAAAGGAGTACCCGAGAACATGGCTTCCCGTGAAGGAAGGCACCAAGGAGCCCTTGAGGAAGGAGAACACCAAAAAGGTCACGAACCACCGCGAGGGGAAGAAATTCCTTTGGTGAGAAGCCTCCAAAAGTCCTTCCTTACGAAATGGTGGCCCGATCTATGGATCCTAGGGGTGGAATCACCCTAGGAGAGGAGGGGAGGGTGGGGAGGGGCGACAATGGAGGAGGAGAGGTCGGGGGAAGTGAAGTGGAACTGTGGGAGGGAGGGGGGACTAGGGAGAAGAGGGAGAAAATAAAAAAACAGTTCTAAAAACTCGGTTTTGAGTTCGGTTGAACCGAGATCCAAACCGGAAGACCCGGTCCACAGCTCGGAAAACCGGATTGCAACCGAAAAACGGTTCAGACACGAGATTCGGATAGACCTGGTATGGTATGACCGGACTTTCCGGTTCTGGTCCGGTTTTCCGATGCTGGCACCGGGTTGTCCGGTCTAGGAGCTGGTTCGACCGGTCCAAAAACTGAACAGCAGAATTTTTTTGTTTTCGAGGATGGCATATGCATTTAGAGGAAGATAGTAGACTCCAAAAGGGTAGAGGAAGCAGGTGATCTAGGCATGCCTATTGGAAAGAACCAATTTCAACCTCACAAAGAGCAACAATATGCATGATTCGAAGCTATCAAGAGCTAGAGGAAGGTCAAACTCAGAGAGCCTCAAGATGGAAATCATTGAAAAGCAAAGGAGGCTAGAAGGTTGTGGGGGATTTCTCCCCTATGTTTAAGCACATGTGTCATGACGCCTCAAAGATAGATGCTTGGACTCATATCATGACACGAGATCAATTTATGTTGCACACATAGGTATGCATCAAACCAAGACATGGTAAGATGGCTATCCCTACATGTCTTGGCTAACTAGTCTACATAGCATGTTAAGAGCAAGAATATAGTGCAAGAAGCAAATCAATCCAAGTTTTGGGGATCTAGGATACCGAGTTCTCGCCTCAACATGACAAACCGGGCTTCATCCAAAGGCTTCGTGAAGATATCGGACAATTGGAACATCGTACCCACATGAGTGAGATTGATATCACCATTTGCGACATGGTCACGTAGGAAGTGGTGGCGAATGTCAATATGTTTGGTGCGACAATGTTTGACGGGGTTGTTGGCGATCTTTATCGCGCTTTCATTGTCACATAGAAGAGGCACCGTACCAAGATACACACCATAGTCTTTCAAGGTTTGCCTCATCCATAACAATTGAGCACAACAAGATGCCGCGGATATGTATTCGGCTTTGGCGGTGGATAGGGTTGTGGAGTTTTGTTTCTTGGAAGACCAACTCACCAACGACCGGACAATAAATTGGCAAGCCCCGGAGGTTGATTTCCGGTCAACCTTATCACCTGCCCAATCGGCATCCGAATAGCCAACAAGCTCAAAGGTTGACCTCTTTGGATACCAAAGCCCGAGAGTAGGAGTGAGAACAAGGTACCTAAAAATCCGTTTGACCGCCGTCAAGTGGCACTCCTTGGGAGCGGATTGAAAACGAGAACACATTCCTACACTTAACATGATATCCGGCCTAGAAGCACAAAGGTAGAGCAAGGAACCAATCATAGAACGATATACCTTTTGATCCACGTCCTTCTCACCTACTCCAAGGCCAAGTTGTCCATTTAGTGGCATGGGTGTCTTCATAGGATTAGCCTTGTCCATCTCGAACTTATTGAGCATATCCTTAATGTACTTTTCTTGAGAGATGAAAGTGCCATGAGGAAGTTGCTTTATGATGAAGCCTAGAAGAACTTCATGTTGGAGATATGCCCAAGAGGCAATAATAAAGTGGTTATTATCATATCTTCATACTTATGATAAATGTTTACATACCATGCTATAATTGTATTAACAGGAAATATTAATACTTGTGTGATTTGTAAACATAAAAGAGTCCCTAGTAAAGCCTCTTGTTAAACTAGCTTGTTGGTTAATATATGATCATGGTTTCCTGATCATGAACATAGAGATGTTATTAACAATAGGGTCATATCATTAGGAGAGTGATGTGATGTACATACTCCTATAGTTAAGCATAGCATAAAGGTCAAGTCATTTAATATAGTTCATTTGCTATAAGCTTTCTGATACATAGTAACCTAATTCCTTCGACCATGAGATCATGCTAATCACCATCACCGGAAGGATGCTTTGATGACATCAAACACCACACCATAACTGGGTGGCTATAAAGGTGGCATTGAGTGTTCGGAAAGTATGGGTTGAGGCACATGGATCAAGAGTGGGATTTGTCCATCCATATGACGGATAGATATACTCTAGGCCCTCTCGGTGGAATGTCATCCAATTAGCTTGCAAGCATGTGACTAGCTCACAAGGGATCACATACCACGTGAACAAGAAAAGAGTACTTATCAGTAACGAGTTTGAACTAGGTATGCAGAGATACCGACGATCAAAACCTCGGATAAGTAAACTATCGTGAAGCAAAGGGAAATTGGTATCGTATGTAAGTGGATCATTCGATCGCAAAGTAATCGTAGAAATATGTGGGAGCCATATGAATTTCCAGATTCCTCTATTGGTTATTGATCAGAGAAGTGTCTCGATCATGTCCGCATAATTCACGAACCGTAGGGAGACACACTTAAGGATTCGATGTTGTTGAGTAGTTATGGAATGATGAGTAAGAGACCGAATGTTGTTCGGATTCTCGGATGGGATCCGGGATATCACGAGGAGATCCGGAATGGTCCGGAGAATAAGATTCATATAAGGAAAGTCCTGTTTCGGAGTTGGGGAATGATTCCGGTGTTTTCATCGGGAATGTTCTAGAAGGGTCCGGCACTCCGAAGGGGAAGGGTACATGAATGTGTCATGAAAATGTGTAATGGTTGCATCATGTACTAGGTATCATGGCTGAGAAAAATAAAGGGATAAATCAAATCCTAGTTTGAAAAGTCAAACGCCAATTTGAAAAGTCAAACGACAGTTTTGCTTGGTGGAGGGAGAGTAGGAAACCTACTTGGGGAGGAGTTCCTCTCCCTACACCCGCCGGCCAAGGAGGCCGACTTGGGGGAGGACTCCCTCCCCTTGGACGGTGCCCTCCCTCCTATATAAGGAGGGGCAGGGGTGCCCCTCTAGACACACCTCTCTACACCCAAAACCTAGCTCCTGGCGCCTCCACCCAAGTGCAGCCGCCGCCTAGGGCTCCTCCAAGTCGCCGAGTTAGGGCTTCCTCAAGCCCTAGCCGTCGGCTACACCACCCCTTGGTGCCCTCTATTCTGTAGATCTCCAAGGCCCTCTCTTACTCCACCATACTCGCTCCGGCTTAAGGCAAAGCCCTGCGAGATCTCCCCTCTACTTCCGGTACCACGCCGTCGTGCTGCCGGAATCGCGAGGAGAGTGCTACAACCTCCGCAGCCTGCTGGAACAAGGGAGAGGAAGGTCTTCATCAGTGTGACCGATCATGGAAGTGCTGCCGGAACACAGCGCCGGAAGGATCGTCTACGCGATCTTGAGATCGGAAGTGTACGACCACATCACCCACGAGAATCTGCTCTTGTTAACCGCTTTGGATCTTCGAGGGTTAGTATTCTATTGACTCGTTGCTACAATCTAGTAGATAGATCTTGGCTTGATCATAGATTAGATCTAGATTGTGTGTTCATGCGGTAGAAATTTTTTGTTTTCCATGCTACGAACCCCTACAGTGGTATCAGAGCCAGGTATATATGTAGATCTGTTGCACGAGTAGAACACAATGGTCATTGTGGGCGTTGATGCATTTATTGTTGATTGCTTCTTGTGTACTTTGCATCTTGCGGGATGGTGGGATGAAGCGGCCCGGGCTAACCTTACATGACATCGTTCATGAGACTTGCTCCACGCTTGACATGCAACTTGTATTGCATAAGTGGCTTTGCGGGTGCCTGTTTCTCCCAAACATAGTTAAAATTTAATTTACAACGGGTGATTGACAATACTAGTATCAATGTTGTGGTTCTTGTTCGTAAGTTAGAACGACACTTATAGAAAGCCCCAAACCACGTAAAACATGCAAAGAAAATTAGAGGCGTCTAACTTTGTTTTGCAGGGGTGTGCTGTGATGTGATATGGCCATGATTGTGATTATATATGATGTATGCAATGTTCCTTATTGTAAGTCGGCAACCGAAAGTTGCCATATGGTTGTTTCCATTAAGTCCTGCGTGTCTATTATTCAAAGTAGTTGTAATAGTTGATGCTGGTGGAAGACAACCATGAAGCGGCGCCACTGACCTTGACGCCACACCGGTGATGATGGAGATCATATTCGTGCTTGAAGATGGAGATCGGAAGCACAAGAAGAAAGGTCATATCATACCACAGATTATGAATTGCATGTGATGTTACTCCTTTTATGCATCTTGTATTGCTTAGTTCACGATGGTAGCATTATAAGATGATCCCTCAAGCACACAATTTCAAGTTTTAAAGTGTTCATCCTTAGTAAGCACCGTTGCTAAAGCTCGTTGTTTCGAAGCACCACGTGATGATCGGGTGTGTTAGATTCTGCGAGTGTATACAACATGAGCAAGCCAGATTTGCTCGTGCAGAAGCTAAGGTTTGATCTTGACGAGCCTAGCATGTACAGACATGGTCTCGGAACACGGATCACCGAAAGGTAAAGCATGAGTCATATAGTAGATATGATGAACATGTTGATTGTTCGCCATTGAAGCTACATCAACTCTCGTGATGATCGGTTTTGATGTGGTGGATTTGGTTCGTGTGATCACTAAAACAATGTGAGGGATATTGTTTTTGAGTGGGAGTTCAACGGCAATATGATTAAAAGTTGAACACTATTTATCATAAATTAAATCAAAGTGAATTTGCATAATTGTTGTAGTCATTGGCATCCGTTTACCACCTTGCGCTTAGTTATAATTGAGATGATAGAACTATAGAATTCTGGTTAGTTACTTCACGAACTGGTATCGTATTGTTTTGAAGTGTTGATCTAAAGTTTAAAAGTCCTATTGCAAATTTTCAGTAAGTTCTGGTTACTCCATGAAGTTTAATAATTGGTATTAAATCAAGAGTGACAATTCCAAGTGTTAGTGTATGAGTATCATGTTTGTCTCCATGATTCTTGATATTCAAAGGATTGTCTTAATATCAAGGTTATCTAGGATCTAAAAGAGTTTTTTCAAAAACCATGATGTGTGGAAGATATTGTGATATCTAAAACAAAGTTTTGGTTGCAACATGATAGAGTATAATATGGCAAAGGTCATGTTCTCATATTTGATGAGAATTTGCAAAAGGTTGGAGACACTAGTTGTCCTAATCCACCAAAAGGTTTTGGAGAGCAACATTATACTCGTGATTCATCGTTATAAGCTAAAAGTAGCTTGATCATGGATAATTCCATGATAAGGGTGAATATTTGATGTAGGAAAAATGTTTACTACACCAAGAGATTACTAAAGAAAGGAATTTGAAAGAACACCAAACATTTGATGATGGTGATCTACTTCAAAGTGCAAGTCCAAAGACATTGGTATTTAACTATACATGCTTTGGACTATGTGTCATGTATATGGCTTCACTATTGATGTTGATAGATTCTTTCAAACAGAAAAGGAAATACTGAAAGAGAATCTCATAAATATATGGCAGAAAAGAAAAGACTAGAATTGTTCAGCTTAGGTATATAGAGGATATACATGTTATGGTTGTATTCTTTGCTTGTTAAACAATATAGTTCTTAAGTATTTGATATTGAATTTGTTGGTGTGAATCGTCATACGAAACAACACAATTCATGAACTACAATGGCCTAAGTAACTAGCAAAAGAATATGTGATGATGTTCATCAAGAACAAATAAAGGGTTATTGTGCTGCTTGTTAAACATCAAATCTTGCCTTCAAGATTTGTTTTATCAGGTATTATGAGAACAAAAGGGTTGTTCAAATAATTTCCGTAATCCATAAAAGATGGATGATTCACAAATCTCGTTGGAGAAATCACATCCATAAAACTAGTGCTAAAAATGTCGAAAGACAAATTGATTGAAAGATCACTTAGGCAGTGACATCGCCGTTTAAATTATATTGGAAAGAAAACATGAAGAAACTCCATGTGGATGGAATTTTTGAGTCTTTTGATTTTTGATCAAATGACGCTTGTGAAACTTTCCTAGAGATAATTAAAACTTCGTTCATAGGCCAAAAGGGAACAAATGACTAGCTTATTGGAACTTGTATATATTGTTGTATGAAGTCCATTATGTGTAGTCAAGAGCGATGGATTTTAGCTTCATATGCTTTCTCCGAAAATTTGAGTGAATATATGAATATTTACTTAATAAGGATGAAGTATGAAACATTTGAAAAGTTCAAAGACTTTCAAGATGAAGTGCAAAATCATTGTAACAAGAATATAAATAGTTTATATTAAGATCATAAAGGAAGATATTTGAGTTACAAGTTTAGCATAATACCTAAGATTTAAGGAATCGTTCCGTGGGTTTGCATGTCCCGAAACACCATAAGAGTATGGAGCGTTTGAGATATGTAATTAAACCCTGTTTGACATGGTAAGATCGAAGCTGTAATTCATAAAGCTGCCATTATATTTTAAAGATTAAAAGCTTCAGAGACTACCGTTTTTCCACTGAAAAGAGATCCATCATAATCCGTTGAAATGACACCATATAAAGTTATGGTTTGGGATAAAACCCAAGTTGTCCTTTCTTAAACATTGGTATGCTATGCATAAGAAAGATGTTTGCAACCAAAGTCGGATGAACCTGTCTTTGTATGTTATTTCGAATAACTGTTAAGTATTCCTCCATAACATCAGAGACAAAAGTGTTTGTCACTTAGAACGTCAAGTTTCTTTGAGAAGGGATTTTTCGTGAAAAGATAAGAGGGAGGACAATAGAACTTTGATAAGGTTAAAAGAACCTTAGCTATATGTGCAAAGTTGCGCAGCGCCGAAAAGTGTTTTGGAGGCAGCAACAATGCTCATGGCTCACGTACCTCAAGGGTTGTGGTTATGGAGGTCAAAGTTTCTATTGAACCAAGTAGGTCGAGTAAACAATCAAATACCAAGATTTTAGGGTTGAATCATTATTTGAGAATAATAAACGGACTACATGCAAAGAAGCAATGATGGGCCCTGACTCCGTAAAATGGCTTGAAGCCATAAAATCCGTGATAGTTCCATACACGAGAAATCAAGTTTTGAACTTGAAGGACCCTCGAGAAAGGTGTAAGACCTTACAGTTGTGTTTGGATCTATAAAGAAATAGACATGGATGTTGCACATCTATGAGATAGTCGACATGTTGGAAAGGAGTTCACAACAATATTCAAAGGTTGACTATCACAAGATTTGATCTTTGATAGCGATATTTAGTCTAGACGGATTAATTTAGAAACCACTACATATAATTTTGTTATGTGGTAGTTGAATAAGCAAAATAAGTTCTTCTAATAGAATTGTTACCTAGGACATGTGCATAACACGGTCCATAGGGTTTTGTTAATTCAAAGGATGCTAAAAGCATGTGCAAACTTCAATTGTTGAAGTAAGCATTGGGGAGTTGGAATCTTCACTATGATGAAACTGTTAAAGGAGTTTAAATTCGTCGGAGATGATGAAGATGCTTGCATTTGCAAGAAATTAAGTGGGATCCCTAAGACATGTTTCTAATACATTATGTGGAAGACATATTGTTGATTGAAAATGATGTATCTTTTATTAACACATGTTAAGAATTTCATCCCGATGAAAGATTTAGGCAAAACCCAAATATTTGGCATCAATATCTATATAGATAGATTGAGACACTAATATGGTTGTGCCGAAAGTACATAGATGATATATTGAATGAGTTCAATATAGAAACTACAAAAAAGGTTCTTGTCGCATAGAAAGGATTGAATGAGTTCAATATTGATGATATATTCAAGTGTATTGACACTTGGTAAGTGAAACAAAGATTCAAGTATAGATTGACACTTGATGTATGAAATCACAAAGAGTATTTATATCAATCATACTGTGATATGTACAAATCCAGATATGTCCTATGCTCTAAATGTTATGAGCATATACCAGAATGATTCATAAGATGATCATTGGACGATAGTAAGGATATTCTTATGATCTTTTGGAAGAACTAAGAGTATATTATTTTCTAGAAATGACAAATAGATGGTTAATTCATTGTAAAAGTGCTACATTGATACTAGTTTTGTCACAAAGTACAAATTAAGTTTATCTCAATCTAAACTAAGGGTGGCACAATATGATGGAAAGTGAGTTCCATAATGAATTTGGATGAGTTCCAAAGTTAAGACATTGTGACAGATACTACAACAAAAGGCTAAGTATATGACTGCTGTTATAGCAGCAAAAGAGGGCATTTGTGTCAAGTAGTTTGTTATCAAACTAGGTGTGGTTCACAACGGGATAGTACTATGAAGATAGATTGTACGGCAATATTATCAACATGTTTTAACCCCAAAGAACTAAAGGTCTCACCAAAGGACCAAATTTATACAAAGCCATCTCATTAGGGAATGAGTGATGCGTAGAGACGCAAAAACATGCAATTACACACGAACCTGGAAGTGTTAGATCCGGAGATCAGTTGACCACTGGCAATCGTGTACATACAACACTGGAAAGCCATAGGTGTTGAATACACAAAGGTTTGAAACTAGATTATTGACTCTAGTGCAAGTGAACCTTATCACCTGCCTAATCGGCATCCGAATAGCCAACAAGCTCAAAGGTTGACCCCTTTGGATACCAAAGCCCGAGAGTAGGAGTGATAACAAGGTACCTAAAAATCCGTTTGACCGCCGTCAAGTGGCACTCCTTGGGAGTGGATTGAAAACGAGAACACATTCCTACACTTAACATGATATCCGGCCTAGAAGCACAAAGGTAGAGCAAGGAACCAATCATAGAACGATATACCTTTTGATCCACGTCCTTCTCACCTACTCCAAGGCCAAGTTTTCCATTTAGTGGCATGGGTGTCTTCATGGGATTATCCTTGGCCATCTCGAACTTATTGAGCATATCCTTAATGTACTTTTCTTGAGATATGAAAGTGCCATGAGGAAGTTGCTTTATGATGAAGCCTAGGAAGAACTTCATGTTGGAGATATGCCCAAGAGGCAGTAATAAAGTGGTTATTATCATATCTTCATACTTATGATAAATGTTTACATACCATGCTATAATTGTATTAACAGGAAACATTAATACTTGTGTGATTTGTAAACATAAAAGAGTCCCTAGTAAAGCCTCTTGTTAAACTAGCTTGTTGGTTAATATATGATCATGGTTTCCTGATCATGAACATAGAGATGTTATTAACAATAGGGTCATATCATTAGGAGAATGATGTGATGGACATACTCCTATAGTTAAGCATAGCATAAAGGTCAAGTCATTTAATATAGTTCATTTGCTATAAGCTTTCTGATACGTAGTAACCTAATTCCTTCGACCATGAGATCATGCTAATCACCATCACCAGAAGGATGCTTTGATGACATCAAACACCACACCGTAACTGGGTGGCTATAAAGGTGTCATTGAGTGTTCGGAAAGTATGGGTTGAGGCACATGGATCAAGAGTGGGATTTGTCCATCCATATGACAGATAGATATACTCTGGGCCCTCTTGGTGGAATGTCATCCAATTAGCTTGCAAGCATGTGACTGGCTCACAAGGGATCACATACCACGTGAACGAGAAAAGAGTACTTATCAGTAATGAGGTTGAACTAGGTATGCAGAGATACCGACGATCAAAACCTCGGATAAGTAAACTATCGTGAGACAAAGGGAAATTGGTATCGTATGTAAGTGGTTCATTCGATCGCAAAGTAATCGTAGAAATATGTGGGAGCCATATGAATTTCCATATTCCTCTATTGGTTATTGATCAGAGAAGTGTCTCGATCATGTCCGCATAATTCACGAACCGTAGGGAGACACACTTAAGGATTCAATGTTGTTGAGTAGTTATGGAATGATGAGTAAGAGACCGAATGTTGTTAGGAGTCTCAGATGGGATCCGGGATATCACGAGGAGATCCGGAATGGTCCGGAGAATAAGATTCATATAAGGAAAGTCCTGTTTCGGAGTTGGGGAATGATTCCGGTGTTTTCATCGGGAATGTTCTAGAAGGGTCCGGAGGGTCCGGCACTCCAAAGGGGAAGGGTACATGAATGTGTCATGACAATGTGTAATGGTTGCATCATGTACTAGGTATAATTGCTGAGCAAAATAAAGGGATAAATCAAATCCTAGTTTGAAAAGTCAAACGCCAATTTGAAAAGTCAAACGGCAGTTTTGCTTGGTGGAGGGAGAGTAGGAAACCTACTTGGGGAGGAGTTCCTCTCCCTACACCCGCCGTCCAAGGAGGCCGACTTGGGGGAGGAATCCCTCCCCTTGGCCAGCACCCTCCCTCCTATATAAGGAGGGGCAGGGGTGCCCCTCTAGACACACCTCTCTACACCCAAAACCTAGCTCCTGACGCCTCCACCCAAGTGCAGCCGCCGCCTAGGGATCCTCCAAGTCGCCGAGTTAGGGCTTCCTCAAGCCCTAGCCGCCAGCTACACCACCCCTTGGTGCCCTCTATTCTGTAGATCGCCAAGGCCCTCTCTTACTCCACCATACTCGCTCCGGCTTAAGCCAAAGCCCTGCGAGATCTCCCCTCTACTTCCGGTACCACGCCGTCGTGCTGCCGGAATCGCGAGGAGAGTGCTACAACCTCCACTGCCTGCTGGAACAAGGGAGAGGAAGGTCTTCATCGAGTACCGAACGTGTGACCGACTGCGGAAGCGCTGCCGGAACGCAGTGCCAGAAGGATCGTCTACGCGATCTTGAGATCGGAAGTGTACGACTACATCACCCATGAGAATCTGCTCTCGTTAACCGCTTTGGATCGTCGAGGGTTAGTATTCTATTGACTCATTGCTACAATCTAGTAGATAGATCTTGGCTTGATCATAGATTAGATCTTGATTGTGTGTTCATGCGGTAGAAATTTTTTGTTTTCCATGCTACGAACCCCTACACTTCAACTCCCGCATCATGGACATCCTAAATTTCATAGTCATCAACTCGACAAAAGCTTTGTTATGAGATTCGTTAGTTCCACCAAAGATAATATCATCAACATATATTTGAACAATAAATAAGCCACCCCCTTTAACCCATTTGGTGAAAAGGGTGGAATCGACCTTACCCACGCTAAACCCATCCATGAGTAGAAAATCCCTAAGGTGCTCATACCAAGCACGAGGAGCTTGCTTTAGTCCGTAGAGAGCCTTATGAAGTAGATACACATGGTTGGGATAGCGTGTGTTTTCGAAACCCGGGGGTTGAGCTACATATGCAACCTCTTTCAAGGGACCATTAAGAAATGCACTTTTCACATCCATTTGATAAAGCTTGAAGTTATGGAAAGATGCATAAGCAAGCAAGAGACGAATAGCTTCAAGACGAGCAACGGGCGCAAAGATGTCCTCATAGTCAATACCTTATATTTGGGCATACCCTTGCGCCACTAACCTTGCTTTGTTCCTCATGACGACCCCGTTCTCATCTTGCTTGTTTTTGAACACCCACTTGGTCCCAATAACATTGATGCGATGATCTTTAGGCCTCTCCACTAGAGACCATACTTCATTGCGGGTGAACACTCGAGTTCTTATTGCATGGCAATGACCCAATCCGGATCCTCCAAAGCCTCATGTACCTTAAGGGGCTCAAAGTTGGACACAAAAGCATGGTGCCCACAAAAGGTTGTGAGGTTCTTCTTCCTGGCACGGGTCTCGATCCCTCTTGATATGCTTCCAAGGATATTGTTGACTTGAAGACCACTTGCAATGGAGGCGGCCTTAATCTTCCGAATTGTGCCTTCATGATCAACAAATTCATCTTTTGAAGGGCCTTGATCGTTGACACCATCTTGAGCTTGGCCTTGAGATGGAGGTTGATCTTCTACTTGGTCTTGCTAGAAGGTTTGAGGGCTTGGTTCTTGTTCTTCGGTTTGCAAGGCATCATGAGAGAGATGTTGATCTTGTGATGCATTTGATGGCTCAACTTGGGTAGAGCTCGGCTCTTCTTGAGTTGAGCTTGATTCTCCCCCATCATCTTGTTGAACATGAATGTGAGACTCGGTAGGCAAGATGTGCCCAATACCCATCAACTTGATGACTTGAGAAGAATCACCATCTCCTACATCACGAGAAGAAACTTGCCCCTCATGGGGACCATTATTCTCCAAAAACTCCACGTCACAAGATACTTCAACACAACCATTAGTCTTGTTGTAGTATCTATAGGCATGAGAGTTTTCCGCATAACGAACAAAAATACCCTCTATAGTTCTAGATTCGAATTTACCGAGCTTTTCCTTTTTGTTCTTGACGAGACACTTGCACCCAAAGACACGGAAGTAGTTGACATTGGGCTTCTTACTTGTGAGAATCTCATATGGAGTCATGTCAAAGGGAGCACGGAGGAAGAGCCGGTTCGTGTAGTGGACCATGGTAGCAATAGCTTCTCCCCAAAAATTGTGAGGGGACTTGAATTCACTCAACATTGTTCTTGCCATCTCAATGATTGTCCGGTTATTCCTTTCAACAACACCATTTTGTTGAGGGGTATAAGGAGCTGAGAATTCATGCTTGATCCCCTCATCTTAAACAAATTCTTGCATGGTGTAATTCTTGAACTTGGTGTCGTTGTCGGTTCTAATAGTCTTGATCTCCACTCCATGAGTGCGTTGAGCTTGCTTGGCGAAGATCATGAATTCCTTGAAAGTCTCATCCTTCGTCTTGAGAAGAAAGACCCAAGTATACCTTGAGTAATCATCAACAATGACAAGACCATATCTTCTTCCACCAAGAGAGTCATATGTCGAAGGCCCGAATAGATCCATATGGAGCAATTCCAAGGGTCTTGACGTGGCCACCTTGGTAACGGAAGGATGATGCTTTCCAATTTGCTTCCCTGAAATGCAAGCACTAGACACACGATCTTTCTCAAAGGAGATACCGGTTAGTCCAATAATATGTTCACCCTTTAGGAGGAGATTGAGATTTCTCATGTTGACATGGCCTAGGCGACGATGCCAAAGCCATCCCTTGTCAGCCTTGTCCATTAGACATGTAGGAAGAGATTGACTCTCTTTCGAGAGGTCGACCACATAAAGGTCGTCTTCCACGTGTCCAATGAGAACCAAGCTGAGATCATCACCCCTAAAGACCTTCACAAAAGTTCTAGAGAAATAGGAGTCATAGCCGCATCCATGAGATGTTTAATAGAAAGCAAGTTGTAACCAAGGTTTTCAACATGTAGGACGGTCTCAAGAGTCAAAACCTTGGAAATTACCAACTTACCATAACCAAGAACCTTTCCTTTTGAGTTATCTCCAAAAGTGATGCTTGACATTGAGTTGACATCGTGAATGAATTGGTCAAGCCCACTCCTACCTCCGGTCATGTGATTAGTGCATCCACTATCAAACACCCATTTTGATCCACCTGAGGCATAACCCTACAAAATCAATTCTTTGATTTAGGAACCCATTGAGTAATGGGTCCCCTAGCATTAGCAACAAGATCCTTAGGTACCCAAATTGAGTACCACCTATAAGAATAACCATTTCGAGGGCCAACATATTTGGCATATACATTTCCTTGAGTGCCCTTACATAGCACATAGGAGGGATTAGACTTTCCCATATACTTGTGATTGGGATTGCCCCTCATGGCTCTCCCATTCACCACATTCTTTTTGACCCGGTCAACCACCTTGTCACCTTCCTTCACAAAGGTTATCTTCTTCGGTGGAATGGCATTGCTGGTGTTGTTCTTTGGGTCAAAACCGACACCTTCCTTGGAAACTCTCATCTTTTGACGGGATAAAATCTCATCTAGGATCTTTCCCTTGGAGGTAGGTGCACGGCGCTCTTTCTCAAGTTGCTCTTTCAACTTCTTATTTTCCTCAATGAGGTGAGCTTGATCAAAGGTAGAGTTAGAGGTACAAGAATCGTTTTCAACTATAATTGGATCCTTCAATGTACCAAGAGCTTTCTCATAGGACACTCGAAGTTGATCATGGTTCTCTCCAAGTTTTATGAGCTCACGCTTGACAAGCAAACTAGCCTTCTCAAGGTGCTCAAGGTCCTTGGTAAGAGAAGCATGAGCAACTTCAAACTCTTTCTTTGAGGCATCGAGCTCTTGAGACAATGAGTTATCCCTATCAATAGTGTCCATGTCTTTTGCTTTATCAATTTCAAAGATTTCAATTTGTAGTTTAAGAAAAGAGTTGGTATTCTTTTCCTCACAAAGCTCTTGCTCAAGAAGATTGAATCTTCGTTTCTCATCATCCATATGAGATTCCAAGCTATCAATGGTCTCATCGTGTGAGCTAACAAGTTCCATTAATTGCTTGACTCTAGCACGAGCAATGGGAGGAAGAGACTTCATGATAGCATACATTTCTTTTATATATTCTTTTCCAAATTCATCATTATCACTATCACTATCATGGTCACTCTCAAGATCATCCAAGACACTAGATAGGGATGGAGGAGAGACAATTACCTTGGAGATTCTTGCCATAAGACAAGAACCGGTGATCTTGGGAATAGGAGAACTCTCGATGTAGTCCTTGGAGTAGTCGTAGGTGAGAGGTGAACCGGATTCGACATATGCCAAACCGGTCACACCCACCACTTCCTCCTTATCCCCACACTCCACGTCGGACTCGTCCTTGGAGCTCCTTGACATGAGGCAAGTGGCAGTGACCTTGGGGTTAGGAGAGTCGTCGGTGTAGTCCTTGGTGTAGTCATAGGTGAAGAGAGACCCGGGTTTGGCAAAGGCCAAACCGGCCACTCCAACCACCTTCTCTTCATCCTCTTCCTCATTGTCGGATATGTATTCTTGGACTAGGAAGCCCTTACCATCACGCCTATTGTTCCTCTTGTATATTTCATTGATGGGGTTGGGCTTCAATCTTGGTTTGGCACCTTCTTCATACTTAGGCTTGTCAAGCCTCTTCTCATAAGGACACTTGTCGGCAAAATGGGTTGCCTCATCACAATTGTAGCACGTCCTCTTCTTCTCACTTGATCCCATTGAGCTTCTCCTTCTTCGGAACTTCATGTTCTTGGTGAATAGAGCAAGTTGAGAGAGCATATCATCAACTCCATCACCATCGCTATCTTCATCACTAGCAACATGTTCTTGCACTTGCTTGGCCTTCAAAGCTAGAGAGTGGGAAGACCCGATAGCATGGTTGATCTCCTTGATCTTTTGCCCTTCATCCGCCAAGTTATCCGTGGCAACTAGATAGGAGACTAGATCATCAGGAGTGAATTGATTAGCTCTACCGAGGAGTTGCAAGTTCAAGGCAAGCTTCTTGTCGGTGACCACGATCATGGAGACAATCTTGGACTTGATAAGTTCATCATTCAAATTGAATCCATCATCATACTTCTCACACCCTAGGCCACCAATCTTTACGCGGAGGGCAACGAGTCTCTTGTATGCTTCAGCAATAGTCTCACCATCATGGTTCATGAACATGTTCATCTCAGACTTGGCAGCTTCATACTTGGACTTTTGGATAAGAGAGGTTCCCTCTTGGAGAATGACAATCCTATCCCAAAGATCCTTTGCGGTGGGTATGTCGCTGACTTGATCATGGAGAGTGCGGTGAATGGCACTCCTTATCTTGTCACAAGCCGTTGCATTTAGTTGACGGTCGTAGTACTCTCCCGGGGTGAGGTTGTTGGGATCATGAGGGTGGAAGCCGGTGCATACAATCTCCCAAAGCTCAACGCTGCAGCTGCGAAGATGATATTACATAGAAGCTTTCCAATGAGAGAAATGAGTTCCATCATAATGAGGTGCAGGGCCCGAACCATTAATATGAGGCATGATGTTCTTTTGCTTAGGATAAACATAAGGGAATTGATTAGGGGGCGTGGAAGTTTTTGACGAGCCGCCCTCATGAGCGGACTGGGCATCCTTATCCTTCTCGATGTCCATTGGTCTCCCTTGAGGTACTACCAATGGATTACCAAGAAAAGCCCCATCGCCAATGGCCTTAAGTTGTCCTTCTAGGTAACTCATTCGAACAAGGAGATCGGAATCCGCCTTGGCCTTTTCAAGGGCACCCTTGGCTAAGATTTCACGAAGCTCCTTGACCGAATAAGTTTTTTCCTCCTCATCATCAGAGAAAACCATCTTTCCTCTTAGGCGGTAAAGCCCTTAAAAGAGCCCTTGGCTCTGATACCAATTGAAAGTGTAAGATGATTAACCTAGAGGGGGGGTGAATAGGTTTCTACAAAATTATTTATAATCTTTTGCAAGTTTTAGGCTTTGCAGAATATAAGTGAGCCTAAATGAAAACTAGGTGAGGCAACCTAGATGATGTACAAGATACTTCAAGCTCGAAGGCTATCACAAGATAAGCAACACAAGTAAGAGATCGGTTAAGGAATAACCGAAGCACGCAGAGACGAAGATGTATTCCCGTGTTCACCACCTTTGGGAAGGGGGCTACGTCACGTTGGAGAGGTGTGAGGTTCCACGAAGGATTCCTCACGCGCCACGAAGGCTCACCTTCTTCTCCGAGCCTATCCCACGAAGGAATAGCTCACTTACTCGTGGTAGACTTTAAGGTAGTCTCCAAACCCTCACAAACTTTCCACGGAGCAAATCACAAGCCGAATGCCTCCGGGCGACCCTAGCCGCCTAGGGTTTCCCACAAACCCAAGAGTAACAAGCTAACTCGATGAACTCAAGGGGGAATGAACTTTGGCTTGGTGGAAACGTAGATCGGGACCTCCTCTTCCTTTCTACCAAAGGGATTTGGATTTGGTTGGGTAGAATGGGAGATCCTCAAGCTTTTGTGTTTCAACAATGGAGAGAGAGAGATCTTCAAGAAATGATATAAACTGAATGCCTAGCCTACTCAAGCTGTAAGAAGGGATATTTATACTCAAGGAGAAAAACTAGCCGTTTTGAGCCAAAAACGCAAGGTCCGGTTTAAGTTCGGTTGGACCGGTTCACATACCGGACAGTCCGGTCCTCAGCCCAGAAAACCGGACTGAAACCGAATCTGCTCTCAGTACCCAGACTCAGATAGATTCGGAGTGAGTAAACCGTAAAACCCGGTTTGAGTCCGGATTTCCGATCCTGACACCGGACGGTCTGGTCTGGGAGCCGGTCCAACCGGTCTGAAAACCGGATCTGCAGAAAAGGCTTTGGTGGATAGGATTTCTTCTCTTCTCTCTTTGGTGATGGATTAGGTAGGAGAAAGGGATGTGTATATGGCTTAGGTGATCATCCCCAACAAGCTCATCGAGAGAACCCCTCTTAATAGTGCGGAGCTCCTAACCGGACTCAAATTACATAAAAAGGGAAAACTCCGGTGTGAAGCTTCGTTATCAAAATGGGGGGGTCTCCGATAACCTTTCATCACAGCATCGGACTAGAACCTGCGTAAGACACTAGAAATAGCATTAGTCCACTCTAACCATGGTGTCATTGTCAACCAAAAATAGCATAGGGTAAAATACCCTTTCAAATACAAATGCACACAAAAAGATACAAGCCTGTTTCATTGAAGTGAAGGCTATACACAAATGATGAGTTAGATCAACACTTCATACCACCGGAAGAAAGACATCCTCAATGTATCATAAATACATCCTAACCGGACTCAAATTACATAAAAAGGGAAAACTCCGGTGTGAAGCTTCGTTATCAAAATGGGGGGGTCTCCGATAACCTTTCATCACAGCATCGGACTAGAACCTGTGTAAGACACTAGAAATAGCATTAGTCCACTCTAACCATGGTGTCATTGTCAACCAAAAATAGCATAGGGTAAAATACCCTTTCAAATACAAATGCACACAAAAAGATACAAGCCTGTTTCATTGAAGTGAAAGCTATACACAAATGATGAGTTAGATCAACACTTCATACCACCGGAAGAAAGACATCCTCAATGTATCATAAAGATATCCAATGAAATAAACAATATTGAGGCAATGACGCATATCACCGCTTGGATGCATCCATAGATATAAATCCATAATTCCATAGAGTAGATGAATCCATAATTCCCAAGGGATAAATCCATAATGAACATATATGAATTCCATAGAGATAAATCCACAACCATGGAGCATAGTGCCACACAAACCACATAGTCTTATACAAAATGAGCTCAAAAATTAGAAAAGTTCAACGCAAAATGGGCACAAGCAACATGATAGAGAAAAACGATGAGAATGCAAGTGCTTGCGCCCGACCCATGCAAATCCACGGAAATCTAAATAGAACTAATTCTCCCCCTTTGCCATCAAAACACCAAAAAGGAAGAAGAGTGATGCTAACGCCCTAAGAGATTACTCCACTAGTCCCCCTCGTCGCCGTCCTTGTCCTCATCCCCTTACTCATCATCATACTCGCCGTCATCATCAGCAGGAGGTGCAGGCTCCCTCGTCGGGGCAGGAAACAAGTGACGCTTAAGCTCTCCATAGTTGAGTCCTGAGGTGTTCCACTGAGCATATGGAGCTAGAGCTGTAGGAGCTGGAGGGTGGCCTGATGCCCCTGACACATGGTGAAGGATTAGCTGCTGGGTGTGGGCCATCTCATGGTGCTTTTTGTATGCCTCGTACTATCCCTTATGTGTATCAAACCCCATGCACAAGATGTTCCTCTGTAACCAGTTCAGTTGCTTTACCTCACGGGCCATAGAAGGCACTGGGGGCCTATGCCCACTAGCCCGAGCAACTCTCATGAAGTACTCTGGGGCTAAAGAGGGATGGGAGGTCTTCTGAGACTTGTTGTAGATCTTCTTGTCCTTGTGAGCACCATGCAGGTTACCGCTGAAATCCTCTTGAGGAAGCATATACTTGATGAGAATCATGATATAAGGAGCATAAGGAATGGAGAGCCTGTTGAACATGGCATCAGTCATCTCATGATAAATGAAAACCATGACGTCCAGCTTGTAACCCACTGACGCATCTGCATTTGTAGCACATTCATGAGAGAAAGCAAGCAGGTGCATATGGTGACCACGAATCCTATCATTGTTGCCCCCACTTAGAGTAATGCAATCCCTGAAAACTTCAACAAGCACTCCATATAGAGGTGAGAGACCAAAGAGAGTGCCAACAACGCCATTGGTAGCAAGGCAAGGAGAGAGAACAGTGTCCTTGTTGGGCTTGATAGGAGAAATAATGCGATGCCACAACAATGAAAAGGGTAACCAAGCACCTGACCAAAAGTGCGGAAATTAGATTGAATAGGGGTATTACCCGTCATGCACTTCATAGTGCGGAGCTCATCTCCACAGATCACCAGAGTAGAAAAGAACTGGTTCACCACAGAAGAATCATAGGTGCACTTCAGAGTCATAAGGTGGTGCAACCACATCCTCTCAGTCACAGCCAAAGCCTCAACAAGTCATGGCTTTGTATTTGCCTCAGTCATATCCAGAGGGCGCATGGAGAGAATCTTGAGGGAGGAATAGATGTCATCATGAATATACCTGAAGTGGGCACACCAAAAGAGAATGTCCTCAACCGGCTCATCACTATCAGCCTCAGCATATAGGTCACGGTGGCGAATGGCAGAAAACTCAAGGATATCCATGTTCTTGTAGTTGATCCGGGCCTGCTTGCCCTTTCTCTGAGTGGTCCTCTTAATAGACTTAGCACGCTCAGCCATCTTTTCGGATTATCTTTGTTTCCTCCTGAATTCAACCTCGTCCACAAGAACACCTTCGTTGTTTGACCTGAAGTAATGGGCACGGGGATGGCGTATGTATGTCTTAGGAGCACTTGAACCACCTGTGAAGTGAATAAGATATGTAGCAAGGATATAAGCACACACACACACACACAAGTCTAGGAGGATTGCTAATAACATTAGTAAAGCAATCCATAGGCCCAATACACACGATACTAGAAACGGTGAAAATCTGAAAAGGGCGAACCTTCTAGGCCTGTTAATCTAGCCCTACCAGGGGCGGATAATCCGTCCCTGGTGAAAAATGTCAGATGCTCCATCGATTCAACGTACCGAAGTAGATGAGGCACTAGGGTTGCTAGACTATGGTTCCTAACATGCATAGGAATCAAAGAGTAACCTCTAAACCGAGTTTCCACCACAAACAACAACTTCCATATAAATGATAAGAATGGGGGCGTTACCCTCACTCATTGGAGGAAGATCTCGGGGGAGAGGGTACCCGAAGGTGCTGGGAAGAAAATCGGGGGAGGGCCCGGAGAATCCGTCGGTCGATTCGACTCCAATTAGGGGCAGGACGGACGGCGGCGGCTGGGTAGGAGACAGGGGGTCGAGGCGGAAGTGCTACTCTGTTTGAGCACTTCCCCCGTCGCCCTAGTCTTAATAGACAAAAACCGCCATGAGTGGATTATCCGTCCCTCACTAGGGGTGGATAATCCGGCCCTTTCTGAACATTCTGTTAAACAAAGGTTCAGGCCAGCGCATCCGAAACAAAAACCCTCGCAAGGTATCAATGGACTTGTGTGCAAGAATAGATGGCTCGATGGGATGAGAAAAAGTCTTGGGTTTAGAAAACCAAACTGAGATGGTACTACACACCCAGAATTGCAAAAACAAAACAAATCGAATAACACCCAGAATTCCATAAGAACACAAGATATTCAATAAAATACAAAAAGAGCTAAAAGTAACCAACTCTTCTAAAAGAAGAGGGCGGTGGACGAAGCCACCATGTTGGAGCGAATGGCATGACATCGCGAAGATGTATCTTGAGTTCAAAACCAATGATCATCAATAACCCACATATCACATAATGATATTAAGGGAAATGATTTTTCTTGCTTTCGGCGTTATGGGGGGAGGTTAGCCCAATCAATTAGGACTACATTACCCCTATGTCTATGATCGCATCTAAACCAAATAAAGGAATATATGTAAGTGAGTATGCAAGAGTAGTCAATCCAAGCTCCTTGAATCCATGATATTTAGCGCATTCCTCAAGTAACAAAACCTTGCTTCATCAAGTGGCTTCGTGAAAATATCATCAAGTTGATTCTTCGTGCTCACAAAGGATAAGGCAATATCACCACGAGCAACATTATCCCGAATAAAATGATTGTGAATCTCAATATGTTTTTCCCTTGTGTGATGCACTGGATTGTAAGCAATTTTAATAGCACTTTCATTATCACATAAAGAGGCACTTTGTCACAATTGACACCTTATTCCTTTAAATTTTTCCTCATCCATAATAATTGAGTGCATGCACTTGCAGCAACCACATATTCATCTTCGGCAATGGAGAGAGATATGCAATTTTGTTTCTTCGAAGACCAACATACTAGAGACCTGCCCAGGAATTGTCATGCTCCAGAAGTTGATTTTCTATCGTCCTTGTCACTAGCCCAATCTGAGTCCGTATATCCACATAGAGATAAATTAGATCCCTTGGGATACCATAGACCAAAGTTTCGGGAATGAACCAAATATCTAAAGATTATCTTGACCGCGACTAGGTGGATTTCTTTAGGAGTAGCTTGATACCTTGCACAGACTCCTACACTCAACACAATATCGGGTCTAGATGTGCAAAGGTAAAGGAGAGAGCCGATCATGGACCGGTATACCTTTTGGTCCACATATTTACCCTTGGGATTGAGCTCAAGATGGCATTTAGTTTGCATTGGTCTAGCAACACCATTAAGATCTGTCATATTGAACCTCTTGAGCATGTCTTGGATGTATTTTGCTTGAATAATGAAATTTCCTTCTCTTAGTTGTGATCTCAAATCCAATAAAGAACCTTAATTCTCCCATCATATACATCTCAAACCTGTCAGCCATAAGCATTGAAATAATGTCATCTACATATAGCTGATACGTCCAATTTACATAACCATTATGTATCATAATTTGCCTCTATTCATTGATATATTTCATGTTAAGAGGCGATACTTATGTATTTTCATATGTTTTTGCATGTTGGGTGATTCTTGGAGGATGAACTGCCGGAGTCTGTATTCTGATGGAAAAAGCGGTGTTTTGATGCAATTTCACGAAGATCAGAAAAATACCAGAAAAACTACAGAGAATCCTATTTTCCCAGAAGACGAAGGATGCCAGAAGTTGAGGCGGAGTTGGGCCACAGGGGGCCCACACCCCCCAGGCGCGGGCCACCCTAGGTCGCGCCTATAGGGGTGTGGCCACCATGGACCACCTATGGCTCCGCCTCGCCTATATCTTCTCCTAGAAACCCTAATACAAGAGGAGCGACCACAGAAAGATTCCGCCGCCTCTACGGGGCGCAAAACACCGAGAGAGAAAGAGCTCTCCGGCAGACAGATTTCTGCCGAGGAAATTCCTTCCCGGAGAGGAGAGATCGTCGCCATCAACACCATCATCAAGCTAGAATTCATCGGGATCATCATCATCCAAACCATCATACCACCAGCACCATCATCACCACTCCATCCCGCTGTAACAATTGTGTTGAATCTTGCCAGTTCTTAGGGGAAACTTTCCCGGTGTTGATTACTATTGTAGTTGATGCTTGTGAGTGGAACCATTGAATTATTGTTTATGTTCAGATTGTTATCCATCATCATATCATATTTGATCTTGATCCATATGATGTCTCGTGAGTAGTTCGTTTAGTTCTTGAGGACATGGGAGAAGTCATGTTGTTAGTTGTGGATTTGTTTTGAGGTATTATTCAATGGTTTAATATTTAAGTTGTGGTGATATTCTTCTAGTGGTGTCATGATACTTCACCATTTATGGGACTAGGGGAATGCATTGTGTATTTGGATACTAATTGTAGGGTTGTCGGAGTGACAGAAACCTGAACCCCCGTTAGGAAACCATTGCACAAGGGAGTGTAGGACCTCAGAGTGTAAGGTTGTGGTTAGGTTTATATCTTAATTGATTTCTTGTAGTTGCGGATTCTTGCAAAGGGTTTAATCACAAGTATGTATTAGTCCAAGTAAGGTCGGTATATTAGCATAGGTTCACCCACACAACACTTATAAAACCAAAAAAGACTACTCATCTATATGAAGCGAAAGCACTTGACATTATTCCCATGTGTCCTCGAGAACGTTTGGTCCTCATTAGTATTTCCACCGGCTTGTCTTTTGCTAAGAAAAGATTGGGCCACTTGCTGCAATTATTTGCTATTTTATTTACTTGCACTTTATTTCCTTGCTTTATCAGAAAACCCCTAAAAATCCGTTTGCTAAGTATTTACAGAGTTTTCCTGCTCCATACCACTACACCTTCCGCTCCTTGTTGGGATCGACACTCCTATTTATCGAAAGTACTTCGATACACCCCCTATACTTGTGGGTCATCAAGACTATTTTCTGGCGCCGTTGCCAGGGAGTGAAGTGCTATTGAAGAGTGGAACTTGTAAAGGAAACTTGTACTGTGAGTATTGCTTTTATTTTCTGTTTGTTACTTTTTTTCTAATATGGAAAACTATTGAGATAGATAGTGTAGTAGATGAACTACTACCACTTAGTTTTCTGTTTAGGAAAACTACTACCACTGTTAGGGTAGTAGATGAACCACCACCTGTTGAGATAGATCCTTTTAAGATACCTACAAGTATTATTGATCGTGTTATGGATAATTATTATTTAGGGGATGGAACTGTCCATCCTGGTGATCATTTGCTTTTTATCCATGAATTATGCGGGTTGTTTAAGTGTGCAGGTATTACAACTGAATAGCTGAAGAAGAAGTTACTCTCTATATGAAAGGAAGAGCTGAAGAATGGTATAAGCTTCTAAAGAATGGACAATCCATGGAATGGGAGGAAATAGTACCTCTCTTTTATTCTAAATTCTATCCTCCTAGTGAGATTCATAAGGATAGGAATCTAATATATAACTTTTGGCCTCGTGATGGAGAGAGTAAAGCTCAAGCTTGGGGGAGATTGAAGTTACTAATGCTTAAATGTCCTATTCATGAACTCCCTAATAACATTATTATCAATAACTTTTATGTTAGGCTTTCTCTTCATGATAAAGATTTACTAGATGCTTCTTGTGTTGGATCATTCACACGTATGAAGGAAGAAGCTAAATGGGATCTCCTAGACCGTATTCAAGTGAACACTGAAGCATGGGAGAATGACAAAGGAAGAAAGTCAGGTATAAACTATGATTCTGAATGCATTAAATCTTTTATGGGAACTGATGACTTTCGTGATATTAGTACTGAGTATGGTCTTGATTCTCAAAGTATTGCCAATTGTTTTAAGGCCTTTGGCTCTTATATATAAATACCTAAAAAGAAGTGGAATAAGTACCATGCACCTTATATAGATGTTGTTAATCATGTTCCTGTTAGAAACACTGAAGTTTGTACTATTGATCGTATTTTGCCTGAACCTTATGTTGAGAAAACACCTTTCCCAGCTAAGTTAAAGGAGTAGTCTATGATAGTTAGTGTGGTTAACAAAAGTGCAAAGAAAACAGTGGAACCTAATGAACAAATAAATGTTGAACCTATAGTAGCCCTTGTGAAAGATCTTGTCACTAAAAATAGAGGATGAGCACATTGTCTTCTGTGAAGACGCTTCTAATATTGTCTCTCATCCTAGAAAAGTTAGGAAAACTAGTGTCCATGTGCTTTTTGTTAGAATTGGTGACCATTGCTACTATGTTTTATGTGATATTGGTGTTAGTTCCAGTGTTATTCCTTATGAGCTTTACAGGGAAATTATGCATGAAATTGGTCCTTCTGAACTTGAAGACATAGATATGGTTGTTCACCTTGCTAATAAGGAAACCATTTGCCCTACTAGTATTGTAAGATATGTGGAAGTTCTTTGCGGTAAGATTAAGTATCCTGCTGATTTTCTAGTGCTTGGTTCAGCAGCTAGTAAAACTAGTCCTATCATCTTTGGTAGACCTTTCTTGAACACTTGTGGAGATATTATAGATTGTAAGAAGGAGAAAGTTTTAACTAAGTTTGATGGAGATTCTTATGAGTTTAACTTTTCCAAAATTGCTAAAGCTCCGTATGAAAATAGTTTGCCTAATGAAGATTTCAGGGTTGAAGAACTTGCTTCTATTGATCCAGTTTATGACCTTGGACCTCCTTTTGATGATTGTAAGTGTGCTCATTCAGATGATAGAGTTGTTTCTTGTGATATTTATATTGTCAACTTTATTCAGAGTGCTACTGAAAGTTATTATGAGACAGGGAAACATGGTTTTATGCATCTCAATAATATTAAGTTTCCCCGTTTTATTTTGAAAGCTTTGAAGTTGCATTTGTTTTGTCTTCCTATGCTAGTGTCCTTTTGTTTCAACAATTTGTTTTCTCATGAGACACCCTTGCATAGGAAGTGGGTTAGACTCAAATGTTTTGGATATTTGCTTCTTGGTGCTCTCTTTCACTTCAAATCCATATCTCCCATGTGAGCATCTTGAAACTATCATGCCCATCTTAAAGGCTATAAAGAAAGAGTTTTTGGGAGACAACCCATTTTAGTTTGCTTTTGGTTTTTGTTTTGTTGAGTCTTGGAAGTTATTACCTCAGTAATAACCGCTCATTATCCTTTTTTTGTTTTTGTGTCAAGATCAACTACTTTTGAGAAGTAGAGGAGTTGTGAAAAGTGGCTGTCCTGGGACAGATTTTTGCGCTGCATTGTAAAAATTCGTGAAGGAGCTCAGTGCTACGGATGGAGCTGTATTTTTCTGTGCTTGTTCTCCAAGTTTTTATCCAACTTTCATTAGTTTTGCACTTCTTGATTTGAGCAACATAAGTTTTTCGAAAAAATCAATATTTACCTGCTGGTCTATTCGGATAGATTTCTGCCATCATTTGCATTAGCCTCTTATATTGATTCCTTTTCAGAATCTTTTTGGGCTTTTGGAAAGGAGTTGATACGGTAGCTTTTGTTTTGATGGATTTCAGTTGAAGTTTGAACCTAAAGGTTTATTGTTTTTGCGTACACTAATGTTGCCAATGAGGTTTGTGTAAGGCCTTGTATGAAAGGAATTTTCAGGAGATGGAGAGAAGGAATCTGCGGAGTCCGTTTTTGAATAGGTAAAAGTGCTGCAAACTGAAGGTTCGTGAAAACCTTATCATTTTATATTTTTGATGTTTTTATCACATACGGAAGGTTACGAGACAAAATGGAGGAGGAAACGGAGGACAGGTGGGCCACACCCACTAGTGGCGCGGGCCCTTGCTGGTCGCGCCACCAGGGGTGTGAGCCCCCTGGAGTCCGTCTCCGCCTTGTTTTCGCACAGTACCTTCCTTATGTCATGAAACTTCGTAATATATAACCCCCCGGATCCCCCGAGGTTCGTATATCGTGTTCTAGTCGTGTTTTCGTTTTGATCTGTTTCTGTCAGGAAATACTCTTAAGTTTAGAGCACCATGGTCTCTGCCAACAATGAGGGCAAGGAGCCCGTGGAAGAAGAAAGGATCGATGCTAGGAACGAATACATGGATTGGAGCATCGAGGAGAAAATAAAATACATGTCAGCAGGCATGAAAGGACAAGCTACCACAGGATCAAGGGCGAGAAAACATACTTTTGTAGGGGCAAATAACACTGGACGTTCTTTTTCTCATAATATGCAGGGGGATGACCTCCGTTCTAGACTTCAGATCCTGCCTTGAGGTGGTGGAAGTCCTTCGAACCACTGATGAGTTTTGCGATAAGTACCGTGCTCTAAGGATGAAGGTGGATATACTTCAAGAAGAGAATAACAGGCTTCGTAAGATGCTGGAGGGTTTTCTGACCTTAAACAAGGGAACACCACCACCGAAGGAGTAATTCGTCATCAGGTTTGGCATCCCCTTGGCTTGTTCCAAGCTTGGGGGAGTGCTGCGGTATGACATCATTATCTTTTATCATTTTACCTTTTTAGTAGTTTCATATCTTGGGTAGAGAAGTTATCTTATAGGTTGGTTTGAATTGTGGAAGTATCTCTCCTTTTAGTTGGTTATCTATGTATCCCTTGGTGTGAGTGCCTTTATGGAATATTAATGAGAAGCTTCATTTTTTACCTTTTTGCACTTCTTATTTTAGTTTGCAATCTCTATTATATTATTGATCTTGTTGATCAGTATTGGCATCACTTTGGGAGCATCAAGTAGATCTAAATTGGTTTTGACAAACCGAGCTCTAGTCAGTAGCAACACTTTTTGAGGTTTGAAAGGAAAAAGAGAAAAAGCTTACAGGTATTTTGTATCATTTATTTTCTTTCTTGATTGGCTCATAAGCTTAGTATTCTTTATTTAAGATCTTTTATGTCTTCAAGGAAGATTGCATGTTTGGCTTTATCACTTGTATGTTTGCTTGTTTCCTTCAACTCTCTTGCTTGCTAACCAGCCTTGCTAGCCAAAAACCTATGCTGAGAGGGATTAATTCTCATGCATACAATCCTTTAAACCAAAACCCATGCCATTTGTGTCCACCATATCTACCTATTAGCATTATTGCTATTCCAAGCAAATTCTCAATCTTCATCTATCTTTTGAATTAAAAATTATTTTGTTATGTAAAAACTAGTTAGTAAAGCTCTCACGAACTTGATGGCACACCTTATTTTCTTGCCCCTAATAAACTTGAGCCATTGTGTCATCAAAGTTGTACATACTTGCACCTATACGTTGAAATTAGCAGAACCGTGTTGTCACGGGGAACGCTTTCAACATTGCACTTGTACACTGTACACAGATGATATCATGCTCTTTTTTTTGCGGATGTCATCGGTGTGAAATAAAAAGGGAGCTTGTAAGTTCATGGAGTTATGTATATGTGTTAGAGAAACGCCTAGGACGCTAGCCTAAGCCATTCCTAATCATGGTGGAAACTTGTAGCATTACCATAATGAGTAATCTATGAATCTTTCTTCTTTTATAAAAAATAGAGACATATTGAAAAGATGAAAGAGAGAAAAAAGTACCATTTTCCCATGGTAAATAAGAGATTGCTGAGATGCTCATTGTCTGCTTGTCTTGTCATTTTGATTATGGAATAGCTCCTGTATCATGTGCAAGGGGTACCCCGTTGGCAGTTCTTTATGATAGACATGTACTTACTATGACAAGAACTTACCGGTAACTAAAGTTGAGTAGCATGAGGAGCGGCCCTCGTACTCAAGGGACATGATATTTCCAACTTATATTTCGTCAAGCATATACTCCATCTTTGTTCACTTTAACCTTAATCACCTCAAGATGCTTATGATAGGGGCAATGAGGGCTCAAAGCTAGTAAGTACCATAATCTTTTGAAAACTCTTTATGAACTTGAAATCCCTGCTTCCCTCTATGAAGGGCCTTTCTCCTACTTCTAAGTTGAGTCAATAAACATATTCCTCTCTACTTCCAGCAAGCATTTGAGTTGTTGTGTTTCAAGCATTCATATGATGATTTATTTAACCATGTTCTTTATCTTCCTTGTTTGCACAGGACTCTTATCTAAATGAGTATTTGATGTATACGCACTTCTATTCTTGTAGACAGTTGTTGGGCCTCCAAGTGCAGAGGTTTGTAGAACAGCAGCAAGTTTTCGCTTAAGTGGATTACCCAAGGTTTATCGAAATTAGGGAGGAAGTGGTCAAAGGTATCCCTCTCAAGCAACCCTGCAATCAAGATACAAGAAGTCTCTTGTGTCCCCAACACACCTAATACACTTGTCAGGTGTATAGGTGCACTAGTTCGGCAAAGATATAGTGAAATACAAGTGGTAACGGTGCCAGAAAAGAGCTTCTGACTTGTTGACGTGGAAGAGGCTAAAGGCAAACTGAAATAAAGATGGAAGCAAGCAAACATGCAATAGATCTAGATGCAAACGGTGTTTCAATGCTTAGAAACAAGGCCTAGGGATCATACTTTCAGTAGCGAACACTCTCTTAAAAATATATTATCTTCATGATACTACCCTGAACTACTCTTCGGTTGGACACTCTAATCCATGGTAGGGCTATAACAACACACCTCAAAGTCCGCCTTACCCATCTAGATAACCCCACACTGTCACCTTGAGCGCTAGATGGTTCCAACAAACACCACAACTTCATAGAGACATCCAACTCCAAATATAACTCATGATAAATATATATATATATAGCTTAGCTTAAGTGTCACACACGCGTGCACGCTGTCGCTTTCACACACATGGGGAAAAGCATAGATCTATTAAAGCAATTGAGTAATTAAGCAACCTCTAGCCTAAGTGCCACCACGGTGCGCACGCTGTCATTTTCACACACGTGGGGAGAGCAGAGATTGGTTTAAGCACTTGAGTAACAGAGTAGATCTACTTGATTACAAAGCTCATGACCACAACATGATCACACATATATATAGAGAGAGATGAACACATAGCTACCGGTAGATACCTTAGCCTGGAGGAAGAACTACTCCCTCCTCATCATGGGAATCAGCAATGGCGATGGAGATGATGGTGGAGATCGATGGAGATGGCTCGGGGGGCACTTCCCTGTGCCGGCAGGGTGCCAGAACAGAGAATTTCTGTCCTCCAAATCTCCCCTTCGGTGGCGGCAGCACTGTGGAGGTTTTCATGGATGTTTCTAGTCGATTCCCTATGGTTTTTGGGTTGGAGGCTTCTAATAGGCATAGGAGGCAAGGTCCACCCCGAGGCCGGCCACCCCTATGACCGGTGGGACCCGCGCCCACCTAGGGTGTGGCCACCCTGGTGTCCTCCTCCGTCTTGTCTTCAATTTTCCGTATCATTCAGGAAAAAATATGAAGTTTGGCTTTTGTCCCGTCCAATTCCGAGAATACTAAATTTTTTAGCTTTCTGAAACCAAAAACAACAGAAAACAGGCAACTGGCACTGTGGCATCTTGTCAATAGGTTAGTTCCAGAAAGTGTATAAAAATACCTCAAAGTGTAGACAAAACATAGTAAAGTGGATACTAAACAAGCATGGAACATCAAAAATTATAGATACGTTTACGACGTATCAGTATTACTTTGAAAGCCATCATTGTGAAAAGCCTTTTATGTTTGAGCAAAGAGGACTCCTGTTATAAAACTTCTTTACAAAGGCTTTTCTTAAAAAAAATTGCCAACTGTTCTCTGACCAAGAACAAAGTTTGCCAATCCCAATTATGATTTATATTTATGCATCTTTATTATGACTCCCATACTTGTTGCAAGCTAAGTTATATAATGGTGAGTTGCTTTCTTCTATGAGTTGTGCATTGGTAAGTGTGATCCTTCTTGTCCGTATTATTTTATCGACACTTCACTCCATAAACCTGTGGACATGTTTACTGAGCTTAGTTTTCGATTGGGGACAAGCGAGGTCTAAGCTTGGGGGGAGTTGATACATCCAATTTGCATCACCATTCTGTATCATAATTTGCCTCTATTCATTGACATATTTCATATTAAGAGGTGGTACTTATGTCTTTTCATCTATTTTTGCATGTTAGATGATTCTTGGAGGATGAACTGCCGGATACAGGATTCTGATGGAAAAAGCGGTGTTTTGATGCAATTTTTCAAAGATCAGAAAAATACGAGAAAAACTACAGAAAATCCTATTTTCCCAGAAGACGAAGGATGCCAGAAGGGGAGGCAGAGTTGGGCCACAAGGGGCCCACACCCCCAAGCGCGGGCCACCCTAGGCCGCGCCTACAGGGGGTGTGGCCACCCTGGCCCACCTATGGCTCCGCCCTCTCGCCTATATCTTCTCCTCGAAACCCTAATACATGGGGAGCGACCACGCGGAAAACACCAAGAGAGAAAGAGCTCTCCGGGAGATAGATTTCTGCCAGGGAAATTCCTTCCCAGAGAGGGGAGATCGTCGCCATCAACACCATCATCAAGCTAGAATTTATCGGGATCGTCATCATCATCCACACCATCATCCCCACCAGCACCATCATCACCACTCCATCCCGCTGTAACAATTGTGTTGAATCTTGCATAGTTCTTAGGGGAAACTTTCCCGATGTTGATTACTATTGTAGTTGATGCATGTGAGTGGAACCATTGAATTATTGTTTATGTTCAGATTGTTATCCATCATCATATCATCTCTGATCTTGATCCGTATGATGTCTCGTGAGTAGTTCGTTTAGTTCTTGAGGACATGGGAGAAGCATTGTTGTTAGTTGTGGATTTGTGTTGAGGTATTATTCAATGGTTTAATATTTAAGTTGTGGTGCTATTCTTATAGTGGTGTCATGTGAACGTCGACTACATGATACTTCACCATTTATGGGACTAGGGGAATGCATTGTGTATTTGGCTACTAATTATGGGGTTACCGGAGTGACAGAAACCTGAACCCCTGTTAGGAAACCATTGCACAAGGGAGTGTAGGACCTCAGAGTTTAAGGTCGTGGTTAGGTTTATATCTTAATTTCTTTCTTGTAGTTGCGGATGCTTGCAAGGGGTTTAATCACAAGTATGTATTATTCCAAGTAAGGTCGGTACATTAGCACAGGTTCACCCACACAACACTTATAAAACCAAAGAATACTACTCAGCTATATGAAGCGAAAGCACTTGACAGTCTTCCCATGTGTCCTCGAGAACGTTTGGTCCTCATTAGTATTTCCACCATCTTGTCCTTTGCTAAGAAAGGATTGGGCCACTTGCTGCAATTATTTGATGTTTTATTTACTTGCACTTTATTTCCTTGCTTTATCAGAAAACCTCTAAAAATCCGTTTGCTAAGTATTTATAGAGATTTCCTGCTCCATACCACTAGTCAACACCTTCTGCTCCTCATTGGGATCGACACTCCTATTTATAAAAAGTACTACAATACACCCCCTATACTTGTGGGTCATCAATAGCTAGCATACAAAAAGCTCCCCCTTAACCTTCTTTGTAAAAAGAGTGGGATTGATTTGCCCAACCTCGAAGCCACGGTCTAACAAAAGATCTTTAAGGTGCTCATACCACGCACGTGGGGCTTGTTTAAGGCCATAGAGCGCCTTATCGAGTTTGTAGAAATGGTTCAGAAAATTTGGATCCTCGAAACCCGGGGGTTGCTTGACATATACCAACTCATGTAGACGACTATTAAGAAAATCACTCTTAACGTCCATTTGTTGTAATTTAAAATTATGATGAGCAGCATAAGCAAGGAGTATATGAATGGACTCAAGGCGAGCCACTAGAGCATAAGTTTCGCCAAAGTCAATGCCTTCCACTTAAGAGAAACCTCGTGCCACCAATCTTGCATTATTCCTTACAACAATTCCACTCTCATCTTGCTTGTTCTTTAAAATCCACTTCGTGCCGATAACATTGCGGAAATCTATGCGCTTCTCTAGCAGCTTACAGACTTTGTTGCGCTCGAAATTATTCAGTTTTTCATGCATTGCAACAACCCAATCTGGATCTTCAAGAGCTTCAAAAACTTTCTTGGGTTCCACCATAGATATATGAGCTTGATGATCACTAAAACTCCCTAGTTCATGTCTTGTGGACAACCTTCTTCTTAGATCACCGATAACTTTGTCAAGTGTGTGACCTCTTAGTTCAAGGTTTCTTTCAACACGATCTTTGGGACGAATTTCAATCAGCTTGTTGTTTCTTGGAGGAATTTCTTCATCATTTGAGTCTTCGTATTAACCACTAGCTTGACCTTGATCAACAACTTGTTCATCATGGACAGGTGATGAAGAACCTTGCCCTTGATTTTGATTAGTAGCCGTAATAAGAGGCTAGTGCTGTTCTGAAACTTTAGGGCCGGATAATCTGGCCGAGGGAGGGGCCAGATAATCCGGCATGGGAGTTCTTGCTCCATCTTGATCATCCAGGTCGATTCTGGCACGAGTTGGAGTAGGGCCGGATAATCTGATACCACCCATAAAATCTGGCCTGGTAGTTTCTGCATGTTCCTGGTCTTCCTGTTCGTTCCTGTCATTAGATGAGGTAGGACCGGATAATCCGGCCTCACCCGGAAAATCTGGCCTGGAGCTTCCAGATGCTTCAGATGATGGCTGATCTTCAGACGGTTGAGGTGTTGATGCAGTGGTTTCTCTAGCATGTGGAGCTTGTTGAACTTGTGTAGATGAGGGCTCTAATTGAGTAGAGCATTGTCCTTCCCGATCTTCCACAAGGGGTTACTCAATGGGGCGGAAAAATCCCACACCCATTCTTCGTATGGAATCTTGGGGTATTTCAACATATCCATCACAAACATCAACTTTCCCCACATGGGATCCATCATTTTCCTCGAATACCACACTACAAGATTCCACAACAGTTTCGAAGAGCTTATTGTCGACTCTATAAGTGTGGGATTTGGCACCATAACCAACAAAAATGCCTTCTGGCCTTAGACTCAAATTTATACAAACGAACTCCTTTAATGAGAAAGAAACACTTACAACCGAACACCCGGAAATATGATATGTTGGGCTTGTTACTGGTAAGTCTTTCATACGGAGTCTTGTTCAAGATTTTACAGAGGTAAAGACAGTTTGATGAGTGACATGCGGTGGAAATAGCTTCAGCCCAAAAGTTGTATGGTGACTTGAATTCAGCCAACATAGATCTTGCCATGTCCATTAGAGTCTTGTTTTTCCTCTCGGCTACACCATTTTGTTGAGGGGTGTACGTAGTGGAATATTGATGTCTTATCCCCTGTTCACTTATAAATTCATTCAGGGTGTAGTTCTTGAACTCGGAGCCGTTCTCGCTTCTTATGCCAATATTGGGACATTGTGTTGACGATGTACCTCGTTGGCAAAGTCGATGACAGTCTGTTGAGTCTCACTTTTCAGCTTGAAGAAGTAGACCCATGTGTATCTTGAGTAACTATTAACTATGACCAGGCAATACTTCTTCCCACCGAGGCTTGCATGAGATGGAGGACCAAAGAGATCTACATGAATTAGCTCCAAGATCCTCTTGGACGAAATAATAGTCTTCCTCTTATGGGGAGATTCATGCATCTTCCTTCAACACAAGCCCTGCAAAAATGATCTTTGGCAAAGGAAAAAAGTTTCTTTTAGTCCAAGGATGTGGCCGCCCTTGTGAAGACTTTTCAAAGTTCTCATGTTGACATGGACTATATGGCGATGCCATGACCAGCCCGCATCGGCCTTTCCAAATAAGCACATCGGACCAGCAGTGGTTTTCCCCAAAAAATCCACCACATACAGGTCACTTTCGACATACCCAATGAAAGCGACCTTTAGAGACTTGATCCACAAGAGTACCACTAAATCACCATCAATAAAAACAGAAAAGCCCATCTTACCAAAGGCACGAACAAAAAGTAAATTTTAACCGAGGGTCTCAACAAGCATGTGACGTCGACGAGAGAGATATCATGGGCAACCACAACCTTGCCAAGACCCAATACCTCATATTTGACTTATCACCATAGGAGACGGTTATATGATCATGATTAGGCCTCATCTCCATGATGATCTATTGCTTCCAGTCATATGACTAGTGCATCCACTATCCAGCACCCATTTAGATCAACCGGAAGCATAGCCCTGCAAGAAAGTTACTTCTTGGTTTTAGGTACCCATTTTTCAATGGGTCCTCTCATGTTAGTAACAAGGGTCTTTGGGACCCAAATAGACCAAGAAATATAATTATCATAAGGACCTACAAAACTAGCATAGACATCATCATAATAATCACAAAACAACTCATAATTAGGATTGTTAGTCCCTACAAAACCAATATAATCAGTTTTGTCCTTTGTGATATTATTTTCTGTGGTGCTTGTCTTAGATTGTGCCTTCTTGGTCTTCTTTTTATTGTTCTTCTTCTTGTACTTAGAGACAAAGCCAAGTCCCTCTTTTCCATAGTTTGAACTTTTCTTGCCAAGGATCTCATCAAGGGCTTCTTTACCTTTGGGAGTAGATGTCTTGGGAAGCTCATCTTTCAACCTAGCATTTTCTTCATGTGCACATGTTGATGTAGAAGTGCTAGGAATATCATACTTGGTCAGTCGAATTTGGAGCTGGTCATGAGACTCATTGAGAATAGAGTAATCACTTTCCAAAGCCTTGCGAGAAATGTCAAGTTTCTCCGATTTCTCGGAGAGTCTAGCATGAGCATCCCCAAATTCAACCTTTTCCTTCTTTAATTTATTTGCTTTGGCTAATTCATTATCACGTTCTTTTACTAGCTTGGTCACAAGTTCTTCATGTGACTCCTCGATTTACTCAAGTCTCTCTTCTAGAGAGACTTGAGCCTCTTCTTCTTATTCTAGAGCATTTTTTAGGGATGCAATCTCCATTGCATCCTCCCTTTCAATTGTTCCCTTTTCTTCAAGGAGAACTTCGTTTTGAGCAAGTTGGTCCACGAGATCCTAAAAGTGCATTTTGTGCTCAAGTTATTGATAAAATAGTCCAAGGCAATAATTTCTTCCTTAACCTTAAGACTAGTAGAATCACCCATGTCAATCATAGTCTTAGGAAAGGAAGTGATGGAAGATGATACCTCGGAACCAATTACCATGAGGCAAGTGACGTTCTTGTTGATGATGTTTTCATTAGGTGAGTCGAAGAGTGATGCCGGTGTGGACGTGGTGGATATGGCAGCCACCTCTCATGAGCTATCATCATCTTCTTCATCTTCGCTTGCGGATGAATACTCCTCTTGAGCCACCAAAACAATCTTTGGTTGCTTTTTGTATGGAGCATTCTTCTTCACAAATTGCTTCTTCCGTGGAGCCTTTGACTTTTATTTGAGAATAAGCCTTCCTACATTATCTTCTCTACTTTGATATGGACACTCAGCTACAAAGTGCAGTCGGTCTCCATAGTTGAAGCATGTTCTCAATTTAGGACCGTTTTCCATTCTTCCATTTGACCCACTCTTGCGTTCAAGTTCAGATTTGGCTTTGGCGGGGTCCTTCCAAAAGTTTCTGGCATAGAAAGCCATGTACTTACCATGTTCCCTCTTGACATCCTCAGGACAGTCCATAGCTTCAAATTCATCGTCGTCTTATTCAACAACGTTTGCCTTCAAGGCCACATTGACCCCCTTCTACATTACAATGGCTTGAGCACGAGCGTCTTTGGCATTCTTGGCGGCCACTTTGAAAGCTGCCATTTCTTGCATAACCTCATTGGAAGTCATTTGATGGTAATTTTGTCTACCTTGGAGGCTCTTCAAATCTGTAGGCTCAAATGGCATTTGAGCACTAACATACTTTCTCTTGATCCATGCTTCATCAACATGGGTAGCACCATGATTTATGAATGTGGTGGCTATTGACTTGATTCTTCTATACATATCCTCGTGATCCTCGCCATCCATCATATAAAAACCTTCAGCTTGGTTACTCAAAGCATCATACCTATTACTTCTCATGCTTTCATTTCCAATGAAAAGTTCGGTGAGGGCACCCCAAGCTTCCTTTGTGGTGCCGAGATGTTCTATGTGGGGCATGTCGTTGGGACCCACACCGAGCTGAATCATGTGTAGAGCCGTTGCATTGAGTTGGATGTCTACAACCTCTCTTATTGTTAAGTTGCTTGGATCTCCAACATGAAGACCATTCTCAATGATTTTCCATAACTCAATGAACGAGCTGCACACATGAGACTTCATTAAAAATTTCCATTGATTAAAAGGAGATGCATAAAGCTTAGGTGGATCACCCCTATTGGTTATATGAGGGTGAGGGATAGGTGGATCAGGTGAATATACATGAGGAACCTCACTATATTCCTCCTTACCACTCCCCTTTTTCGAGGAGGAGCTCTTGCTAGTGTCATCACCTACCACATCGTCTTCTTTGGAGTTGGTGTTACCCTTCTCCTTAGGGTGTGGAGTGGCGTCCTTAGAGGCAGATGGAGGTGGCACGGAGAGACGCATAATCATTTGGCGCATCTCTTCCATTTTAGTCTCCATTGAACTAATCAAGGTTGTTTCCAACGTCTTGAGATCATTCATGGTGACCATGTCAACAGCCTCACTCCCGTCTCCCTTAGTACCCATACTTATCTTAGGCGTTTAAGCCCGAATAAAGAGTCGGGGCTCTGATACCAATTGAAATGGATCGTATGGCACCTACAGGGGGGTGAATAGGTGCTACTCCAAATTTTTAGTTCTTTTTTAAATTTTAGGCTTGGCACAAAGGTAAATTCTCTAGATATGCAGTTACTAAGAATATCCCTATATGCAAACCTAACTACAAAGCGAGTAAATGATAGGAACGAGGAAACCGTAGTGGAGCACACAGAGACACAGGGATTTGTTTGACCGCAGTTCCTTACTTGTTAAGGGAAGTATGTCTGCGTTAGAGGGGTGGGCGGTTCTAAGACCACCACACCACAATAGCCCTCACCCTATTCTCCGATTTACCTCGTCACCAAAGGCCTGATCCACCTTTCCACTATTGGTACCCTTCGAGGCGGGAACCAGTGCCTTTACAACGCTAGCGGTGCACACATCCACAACTAAATTGGAGGCTCTCGTGATGACAACAAGCTGCCACAAGAACAAGGATTGTCAAATAATCAAAACAAGGATCTAGATATTTGCAAGAAATACTAGATCGGGAATCCTCCAAGTGACTGGAGGTGAAGTGAAGCGCTTGATTGCTATTGATGAAGATCGAGGCCTCCTCCTTCAATTCCCCAAAGACCGAAGCCTTTGGGTGGATGAAGATTGAGATCTCGGGTTGGAGCTTGAAGAGCAGGCCTGAACTTTTTCGAATGAATCAAAAGTTTTGGTAGGAGGACCAATTGGGGTATTTATACCCCCTGCCAAAACAAGCCTTTGGACACTTTGGGGGCTGGATTATCTGTCACGGGAAAATCCGCCTCGGAATTGAAAAATCCAGGGGATTTTCCACCCCCATACAGAATGCCGCGCCTTATCTTCCTTCTCAAAACTCCTCGAGGAGGGCGGATTATCCGCCCCCCTAGGGGGTGAATTATCCGGCCCGGGCAAAAACTCCGGCCCTGGCCAGAGAATCCAGGGGAAATTCAGCCCCCATGCAGTACGCCGTGCAAATTCCTTGGGAGCGGATTATCCGGCCTTGGCCAGAAAATCCGGAGGAAAATCCACCCCCCCCCCCGTGCAGTACGCCGTGCCTTGGCTGCAGTTGGAGATGGGGGCTAGGCCAGATTATCCGACCCTTGGCAGGGGCGGATAATCTGCCCCCAACACTTCTGATTTGCTGCATTTGAGTGAACCAGTATATGCAGCACTTCAACACACATTAAATATTCCTTTGTATTGTTATCTAACACACAAAACACTAGAGATCATGAATGTTCTTTCATATGTTTTTGTTACTCTTAGGAATGATGGACCTAGCATGGACGAAAGGGACAAGCATTGGAACATGATTATGCATGAAGATGGTAGCAAGCATGTGAGGATTGAATAGGATGCCGCAAGTGGATATTTCAGAACTTTGAAGCCACAATAATGAAGATTGAAGGCTTGGACGAAATATTCAAGATTAATACTTCATAGATTCATCCATAGCTTAATATGGTGTTGCGTCGCCTTTATTTTGGGTCAGGCCCATGTTATTTTCGTAGGAATTTAAATAGCTATTTTTTAGAGTCCGTATTTGAGGGTAAAAGGCCTTCTAGGGGTTGGATTCGGCCACCATACCTATGGCTGGCCGAAACCCCATATTTTCCTCCTTAAATACCTCACATAGCTGTCACTTTAGACTTGGATTTTGTTTAGACTAAAAGTTAGCCATCGCTGCAACTTCGCCAAGGCTCGAGTGTTGCAGAGGCCTCTTGTACTTCGCACCTATACATGATCCCACCTTTTCAATAAAGCTTTCATCTTCATCCGCAATATCTTGATTGCAATATTAGTTCTTACTTGTTCCCGATTTAGGTAGGAATTAAGACCCTCGCTGGTCAGGCTGATCGTGCTTCTGTAATATCGGTAACCTCCAGGAGATTGGCCTAGCGATTGCATTTGCACTCGTGCTTGCACGTGTAGTCGGATTGTCAATCCCGAACTCCACCCAAATCGACTATCATCATCTCATTGAAAGATTGGACACATTTGCCCTATCATCTTATTATTTATATCTTCTAAGGAATAAGTGTGAGCCATAGGTGCTATCTACAGTATATAGGCAAAGTGTTAGGTAGGAAAGATAAGGTTTTGGATAAGGTAACATAAGATAGGGTCAAATAGCACTGAAAACGCTTCATCCAGTTGAGGGTTCGGTTGGACCGAGGATGCAATCGGATAGACCGGTTGGGGTCTAGTTGGGACCAGGCTAGGAACTGTATGATGCATGTTCTTCATCCGGTTGACATCTGTTAAGAACTGGGCCTAGAAGTAGACCGTCTGGTTGGTGTTCCAGTTCAACCGGAGCTGAGACTAGACGTCCTGATTTAGCCTCTTCTTATTTCGTCTACTCTTTCGTGCTTCTGTGACATCGGACTTGAGTCTATGAGCTTATTCCCTTATCTCCATACTTTTTTAGGAGAATCTGGCATGGTCATAGGATGGAGTATGAAGTAGTATACCATTCATTAGGGTAGGGAGTCGACTCACATAGAGGATAGGATTCACCTTTGAAGTCCATGATGACTTGAAATAGGTTGTAGAGCTTGATATGGCAATGACCGTAGGTCGAAGCTGTATCGATTCTAGTGGTAATACTTTGTCTAACTATTTATAGAACACCATGATACGTCCAAAACGTATCTACTTTCTCGAACATTTTGCTATTGTTTCTCCTCTAAACTTGTGTGATTTGGATGCAACTAACACGAACTGACGCTGTTTTCAGCAGAATTACCTTGGTGTCTTGTTTTTGTGCAGAAAATGAACTATCAGGAAAAATCCCGGAAAATATGCCAAAAATTATATTTCACCAGAAGATCCACGGAGCCAGAAGAAGAGATGGAGGGGAGGCCTGGGGGCCCAGACCCACCCCAGGCGCGGGCCCACCACTGGCCATGCCTGGAGGGGGTGCAACCTCCCCAGGTAGCTTCTCGGCCTCCGTCAGCGCCTATATGTTTCCTTTCGACCTAAGAACTGATGGGGGTTCGATAGTTTTACAGAAAGAGTTCCGCTCCGCCGCCGCCACCAGAAACCAAGATTCGGATCCAGAAACTCCGTTCTGGCACCCTGCCGGGATGGGGAATTTGGAGAGGATCATCACCATCGTCATCACCAACGCATCTCCATCAACCACCGATGTTTCCCTCATCCATGAGTGAGTAATCCCCCGCTGTAGTCTTGGGGATGGTAGGGATTGGATGAGTTCTATCATGTAATCGAATATGATTGTTAGGGCATAGTGCCTAGTATCTCTTGTGCTATTTAACTTTGTTGCAACTTATTGTTCTTAATTATTGTCACTAGGGCCCGAGTGCCATGATCTCAGATCTGAACCTATTATTGAATCATTATGATAGTATTGTTTGTGATCTTATCTGCAAGTTGTGTACACATATCATTGTCTGGATCCAAAGGCCCCAAAGTGACAATAATTGGGACAACCGGAGGGGATGGGTGTGGTGTGAGGATCACATGTGTTCATGGAGTGTTAATGCTTGCTCCGGTGCTCTATTAAAAGGAGCACCTTAGTTGCCAGTAGTTCCCTAGAGGCCCCGCTGCCACGGGCTGGCTGGACAGAAGATGTTGTGCAAGTTCTCATTGCGAGCACGTATGACTATATTTGGAGCACATGCCTAGGATTATTTAGTACTTGGATGCATGTTATTATTTATATGCAATGCCCTAGATCTTGAAGTTACATGTTTAGACTCGTCCATGCAACACCCGTCCATCCATCCCTATGCCTACCGCACTCGAATCCTATCATTGTTACATTATTGCTACTATTTCACTATTGTCATTCTATCTGTTGCTACTACAAACTATTGCTACTGATAAACTTCTGTGAGCAAGAACTATTTCCAGGTGCAGCTGAATTGATAACTCAGTTGTTAAGGCTTGCAAGTATTATTTGGCTCCCCTTGTGTCGAATCGATAAATTAGGTAACACTACCCGCGAAGACTGTTGCGATCCCCTACACTTGTGGGTCATCACACCATTACATCTTTCATATCTAAATTTGAGAAGGTTAATACTTTGCTCGATAATGTAGAACTCTTGACTAAACAAGTTACCTCTCTTAAGAATTTTGTGCAGCCACAAAGGAACCATGAATAGACCATTAAATATTTCTAAGACATAATAGGTAAGTCATGGGAAACTCTTGGAATAATGGATGCCATGGAATCTCAAACTATCAAATAAAAATAATTTTTATGGAAATGGAGGAAAAAGAGGATAATAAAACTACACAAATATAGGAATTAAAATTCTTAGTGATACCATTACTAAAACTTTACTTGATCTTGATAAATGTTGCTTGAATGAACCTATTTGCATATTGCAAAATTTTAGTAAGGATCCTTCTGTTAATGTTCATCAAGCAGGAATTGGTTCTTACATAGCCAATCATGTTATAAAAGAGAAAATTGATAGGAACAGTAGAGAATCTATGATACCAACTAAGATTGGGGGTCCAACACCCCCAAGATACAAATAACTATTGGAAAATTCACTTGGCATGCTATTCTAGATCTAGGATCTAGTGTTTTTTAATATCTAAGGAACTATATCATAAACATGAAATAGTTCCATGGAAAATGTGTATTGATCGTTTACTTTCTTATGATACTACCAAGCATGCTTTGCATAGAGTTCATAGTTTTTTTTGGTTGAGTTACGTATAAATTTATTCCTACGGATTTTATTTCCATGCTCATGGAAAGCAATTTCTCTAGTCCTATAATTCTTAGTAGACCTTTATTAAGAACCACAGGTGCTACTATTGATTCAAAGTAGGGAAATGCTCAGTCCAGTTACCTCATAAGAAGTGTATGGATCACATCCAAAGGAATAAATAGGTGTCCACCAAATTTAAGTGTCCACATGAGTCATTCCCTCTTGAAAAACAAGGTATGAAACTAGTTATATGCCTATAAAGAAAGCTCCGGGAGGCAACCCGATTGTTACTATTTTTGTTTGATTCCTTGTTGTAGCAAGAAAGTTCTATTTTTTGTTCTATGGATTTTAAATAAATTACCAACTTTACCCATTTGATATTAGATAGATCTTGTTCTCAGCTTTTCAAAGAGCCCAAGTTTGCAAAAATCGGAGTTCAGACCCAAAAGTTATCACCTTTTCTGTAATCTTTGTTTTTTGTGTGGAAAACCGGTGGGCATTCCGGTCCCGTCGGAAATACCGCTCGAACGCTTAGGCCGCTGCCGGAAATTCCCAGCGTCTAATGGAACCTGTCTCTTACTAGTGTTCCAGTGGTCCACAAGAATTCTCGGCTAGTGCCGGAAATTTCTGGCCTAGCTTCCAGCCCATCGGGACTAGCGTCGGAACGTTCCGGCCTAGAAGAACTTACCACCGGTTTTGCCTCGACTCCACGATTTTGGACCCAACGATCAGATTTTATTTTCCTATATAAGGGGTTTATTTCCCATTGTTAGGTAAGGGTTCTTGAGTACAAAATTGACCACCATTGTTGACCCCCTTTGATCTTGCTTCCTCTCTCGTCCCTCCTATGATTCTTGCATCCTTTCGAGGTCTTTGGAAGAAGAGATCTAGATCTACAATCCCCACCAATAATTTTCGCCACTAAGTGAGAGGAACCCATTGAATCTATATCTTTGAGTCTTTTGTTGATTTACACCATTGTTCTTCCTCTGTAATTCCTCCCTAGAACTTGTTTCGTTGGTGGGATTTGAGAGTGAAGGATTTGAACACCTTTGATGTTATTGTTTTGCATTCTTGCATAAGTGTTGAGCTCTCCGTTATGATTTGTTTGAGTGAAATACCGTGAGCTTGTTACTCTAGGAGGGTGACTTCCTAGTTGGCTTGACGGTTGGTGTAGCAGTGTCCTCTTCATGGAATATTATGAAGAGGCAGGGGCTTCTCCTTCGAGGAGCTTTTGAAGTGGATGTGGAGCTTGCCATCTCCAGGGTGGAGGACAAGCTAGCCATAAGGGAAAGTTCTATTCCTTCATCGGGATAGCCTCGGAGAATAAGGTGCCCTTCATGGCATGGAGAAATCCTTCATGTGATCTCACATCTCTCCAATGTGACGTATCTTACTTGTAAGGGAACACGAGAATACATATTTGTCTCCGCGTGTCTCGGTTATCTCTATACCGTAGTTTACTTTCCTTGTGATAGCCATCGAGCTTGAAGTACTTATAGCTTGTGCTCTCTTGCTTAGCTTTACTTGTTGTTGTTGCACTTAGTTGAGCCTAGCTTATTTAGGTTTTGTGCTTGGAAACTAAGCAGTAGTTTAATTCTGCATTCTTTTAAGACAAAACTGTAATTGTTTGAAATTTCCTCTTCACCCTCCTCTAGGCGACATCTCTATCCTTTCACTATATGGTGGTAGGATTTGTATAGGATACTGGTAACATCCCCAACAAGCCCATCGAGACCACCCATCTTAATAGTGTGGTGTTTCCTGTTTCACTCAAACATAAATAAAGATAAATATAAGAAAAACATTGGCACTTCTCTTGAATAGAGAACGGGTGTCTCTAACCACGTTTTGTCATCACTTGTGAACTAAAACCTATGTAAACAATATAGTACGTAACATTAGTCTACACTTTAGCTCTGGTGTCATCATTAGCCAAAATAATGGTTAACGCTAAAGTACCCTTACATTTTGGAACGCCTATGCCCACATGGTCATATCCTAGTCTTGCTAGAGGAATGATAACCTGCAAGAGCAGGGGGTCACTTACTACCTCTCAATGTGGAAGTAGGGTATAGATCCACAGGATCAAGAAGGAAAAGCTATTTATTCTCCCCAACTAAAGCATCATAAGTTTTATTTGTTTATGCACTAAACAGGTTAAAGGAACAAGGATGTTGATTTAATACAAGAAATAAAGTGCAATAAAATAGTAATGTAAAAGTGTCCTAATCCTCTTCAATGCAAGAGGACAAGAACCTTGCGAGAAATAAAGTGCAATAAGAACCTCTTCAATGTTGATTTGCAGGGATTAACCGAATGGTTGGAAATATGCAAGGGGTTGGGGAGATAAATTAAACTGGGTTGCTGGGGTTTGGGTGATAGGTTGGGATTAACCCAATCCATGCCTGGATAGATTCCATGGCTAGATTCAATCCAACCAAAACGAATGAGGCCTCGTAGATCCAAGATGAGTATTCATGAGACCAATTAGGGCCACCGAAACCCCATAGGTGGAAAAGGCACTTAAAGTATGGGCATGAGTATTTATAAATCATGAATCTTATTTTGAAACCATCGAGAAGGGAAAGACACAATCTTTCACTTCATAAACATGGAGGCTAATTCCATCACTACCGAGACAAGAATGTAGGGAGATGCCAACATGATCGAAATCAACTCAAAAATTTGCATGGCCAAAAGAGACAGACAACTAAAACCATCACCCTCCAAAATAGAATGTATGGGCATGGAGAAGGAAGAAAGAACCTTGTGAGATATCTCCACCCTTGGGGAGAAGTCCAAGGATAAAGAAAAGGCTTGGAGGTTCTTCTTGGATAGCTTAGGGTAGATCGCCGTGGATCGTCGGTGGAGTCGACAAAGGGTGGTGGGAGTTGCCATGCCAACCGGGTCAAGCGCATTTTTTTTTCACAAAAACTTTGGTATATTGGATCCTAAAAGCTTGGATTGATTACTTGCATACATCCTTCTCTTACATTGTTATTTTGTATAGACGTGTCCCACATGTAGGGGGCATCTTATCATTTATTGGTGTGATGCATACCTATGTGTGCTATATATATCATAAGATCTAATGTCGAATGAATCCAAGCATGTATCTTCGTGATATATCTAACATAGGGAAAGAAATTGGACAGAAAAAATTGCCTCTTGTGCCTTATTTCTTGTATCTTTGATGTTCATGATTTTTACAAGTTGATATATTGATGTTTAATATGCAATCGGCATACTCATCTATACGTGCATATATGGGTTGTTATACATTAGGATGGCCTTATACAAAAAAAATTAATATACTCACTCCATCTGAAAATGTAAGACATGCATGATTTTTTCTGGTCAACAACTAACAACTCTTGAATCTGATTACAATATGCCCCTTTCGTTCTAAATTAATTGACGCGGATCTGTCTAGATTCGCATATATCTACACAATAAAGCGCGTCTAGATATATGGGTATCTAGACAAGCTTGCATCAATTAATTTGGAACGAGGGAGTATGAGCCAAATTAATTGAAATATGTATGAAATAAAAGTATTTAAGAAATACAACGGTAACATTTATACAAGTCCAGTTCATACATCTTGATGTATATTTGTGGTTAAAGTCGTGGATTAATGCCATGAAGTAAAAACTATTTCACAAGAAAAACATAACTGCATCATTTACACAAATCCAATACCTTTACATTTAGGCTAAAATCGGGTATCAAAGATCATGGAAAATAAAGCACACTTTATATTTTAGGATACGCGAGTATGTTTGAGTTCACGCCTATGAAAGAAGGACCATATGTGTGGGTGCCCTCTGGCCTAGGGATTTAAGATAATAATTGTGGTGGTGCCAAGAAGTAAACTCATTGTGATAAAAATCTTAACTCTCACGATCTTGATTCTTATTGTCTTTTCCCGAAAGAAATAATTGTCTTTCAACTTTCAATAGAGAAGCTAGTTATATATAAGCCTACTTATAAAGTTTGGATTTGGCGGTGAGTTCACCATCTCACCACTACTGAACATGCGTGCTTTGCCGCGCCGTCTATAATCTATTTGGCAAAAGTATGGTAGGTGTATTGTACTAACTGCTGCTAACACATTTTGTTTTGTTTATGTTACTATATATTAAATATATGAGCATGTGCAGGATTGAGTGTTTTAATGGGAAGAAAAATGTGTCACTTATGTGTGTTAGACATGTCTGAAACTGAACGATCTGACTAAGAAGCGGGCCCATATTTCATATTGAAGCTCATAAGTAACATAGGGGTACGTGTGTTTCTTCAAGTAAACAAAAAGTACATCGAGCATACTTCAAACAAAAATACATCGAGCAATAGACCAAGTTTAATACCACAAGAAACCGGCATGTTACATGATCAAGGTAAAAATAATGATGTCAAAACAAGCTAACTTATAAAGATCACACGGTAACCTTGTTTGAGTGCCTCAAAATCGATACTTGCAACTATTTGGATTGCAGAGCTCCAAGAGAAGGACAACTTTGTATTCAATGCTTATAAGTGGATGGATTATTAAATGATTATTTAATCAATATAAACAACCATATTGCATATATACTAATTATATGCAGGAGTTATACTTGATATATTCCAAATTATTCACTCGTTATAAAATATAAAAGAGAAGGTATGGCCGGAAGTTGCCACGAATCTTTACATAAAAGCAAGATCTAATATGTAATCTAGTTTGATAATTTCTATACATCAAAATTAAAATTAGAACTTATGACTTCCTTTTAGACCCACTTAGTCGATGGAACCCGCTTGTTCATTTAATCATAAAGCATACTCTAAGTGAAGGGTACTCAAATTTTTGTTAACTCATGTAGAAATTGTAGAACAAGATAGAACATGATCAATTTACACAAGCATCTCATGTATTCTCGAGATATGCTAATATATTCAAAAACAAATTCATTTATAGAGCCTAAGAGGGACCAAAATCAGCCTATTCTGCTTTGTTTTAGGAATACACACATGTTAATTGTTGAAGTGACATGAAATACATCCATTTCTCGCAAGCCGCGGCCATTTCTGGTCCTGTTAATGCTCCATGCTTTTCGTTTAGCGATTCTTCTATAGATTCCGGGTTCTTCCAATCATCGCTATATGCCACATCATCGCAGGCCTCGCAAGCCTTCTCCTTTTAAATTCCTTTTTTTCAGCATGCGTCCCTAATTTTTACAGTCAAAGCGGTGAGGATGATGTGACATCTTCGCGTAGTCCCGCATAGGAGCGTCTCTACCCGCGTCGCCCCTCTCTCTCACCCTCACCGACTCACGTGCTCACCTCCTCCTTATCTTCCTCACCACCATCAAAGTGTGGCGGCGGACGGGTGCGCGAGGTTAGGGGCGATATTGAATAGGTACTGGGAAGGTTCGAAACAGGAAAGCAGAGGCGGTCGGCGCTGGATGCGGGAGCTGGACAGGAGGCGGTAGCCTCGTGAGTGGAGGGGCAGAGGGAGCGGAGGGGCGGCGCATGTTGCTGGGGGAGACGGAGGAGGGGCTGGGATGGGCAGGAGCTCGGATGGAGGGGAACAGGATCGCTATGGGGTGTGGGCGGGGCGGGGACGAGAGGGACCAGCTCCTAAGACTTCGGTCAACACCTGAAATTGCATGGTTGAGATGACTCAGAGTGAAAATCAAACGGCCAGAAACGCGTGCGCGGGTAGATGGACTTAGATGGCTCGCTTTTGCTCAGGCTTAAACTAAAGTATAATATTCCACTTGGAACTTGAAAAGGACTTAAATAAACTACTAAAGTCATGCACACGGTTGGGGCCACCACTCATGCAGAAGACATCCAATAAACAGAAAAGACTGTTTATAGTCATATAGAACCAGCAGTTCTGGGAAAACACAAATAGATAAATATTTTTATACCCTCATAACAACCAACACTCTTTATCTGCCCACGTGACTGAAAAGATTTACTTATTCTAACATGACAAAAGACCATTTCCTCCTACCGTTTTTGTTCCCCGCCCTCGTCGTCGTGCCGCATCTCGACCTTATTGCCCAGCATCTCACATCAAATTTAAACTGATGTCTCACTGCAAACCACCTCTAAATGGTCCTTTAGTAGCTCCAACGTCCATGTCTTTCCGCCATATTTTGTTTTGCATGATGCACACAACTCACAGCTGTCTCGCGATAACAAGGCGCTTCCGAATCCCATACCACGGCCTAACTCTTTGTCATTTTTTTTTGCGGAACTCTTTGTCATTTTGTGTGTTCTTCCCGTAGCAACTATTGGAATTTTGACCAACATAGTTCAGCCCATTTCAAATAAAATTCCCATAAATCCTGTAGTCTCACTTGGTGCATTCATACATGGCGTGGGACTAAAAGTTTAGTCTCGCATTGATAGTTTAGTGAGAGTTGGATCTTCTTATAAGGGAGGCAAGCTTTTCTATCATTTGTATGAGCGTAAGAAAAATAGATCTACACGCGCCTCCTCTTCCGCTGCCTGCCTCATCACAACGAGAGTGTGCGTCGGGTACCGAGAACGAGCCAATGTAGCAGCTATGCCACATGTACGCGTTGTCTTCTTTTTGTCACGAATGAGTGGAATACGAATGGTCGCATAAAAATGAGATGTTCGCACTTGTGCACAATGAATACAAACAGATGGTTTTCGGCTTTGGTCACGGCGTGTTCATTTCTCCTCCCGGCTATTCGTTTCACCTTCCATCATTGCATGTTCGCCTCCTCCTCACATTCCTATAAAAGAGAGGTCGATCCTCTCTAAAGAGGCACACCACACAGAACAAACACATGTGTCTTTCATTCGTTGCAGAGCACTGCACCGTCTTCCCCGTCCCGCCTTGCTATGTGCACCGCCCGTCGGGAGAATAGGCCTCTGAAACCCTGCCTCTTCGAATCATGTAGGGTAGAATGGTAATAAAGTTTTTGGGGGAGCATTGCCGCATGGTTATTGGCTTCTTCTCCAACACCAACGCCAATGTCTTCTTACCCAACTACGACTATTTCTCCGACATTGACAACCTCTGTGACATGGCTCTGAACGATGGCACCACGAATGGATCTTCCTCCAATGGCCTATATGTGATCTTTTATCACCTACATTTTTAGAACATGCTTCAAACATTGCTTTTAACAAACTGTTTAAACTTGCTGTTTGTGTATTCTCTGTTAGATTGCATGAATAGTTTAATCTCTATTATTTTAGTAATTAATATTTTATATACTATTTTAATGGACTAAATCGTAGCGGAAATTGCTTATATTCTCCAGCAGCAATTTGCATTTGTTCATCCCATGATCTTGTCTCTATGCACGTACGCGCATGTGCTCATACCTATATCGATATTGGACGACAATCCTTATCCTTCAAGCGACATTAATTGATTAATCTACCCAACTCCATGTAGGCAGATCAAAGAAATCAAATTAGGGTTTGTCTTTCGACGCACAGTCGCATAGTCAATGCCGTCTTTGAAAGCAACATCCTGTCACTCAATCCCGCAGGCAGAGCTAGCTCCCGCTGGGCCGGCCGGCCGGCGATCCCGCCGCCGCCGCTGCTCCTGCTGGCGCGCGCGGGTGTAGGGCCCCACGCACTCCCGGCCAATACATGCATGCAGAGCATGCATGGCGCGCACACACCCACGCTGCTGCGATCGACGGAGCTGCAGCAGCCAGCAGGCGCGCGCGATCGATCGGTGTGTGAGTGGCCGTACCCTGTCGTTCTCCGTCAGGCGATCGACATGGCCCGTACCCTGAGTCGTCATTTGACGGCCGGGGCCGCCCCCGGGAGAATCTCACTCGTGTTAGCCTCTGAACAGAACTCCACAAGCTTTCAGAGACCTACCGCCCAGGCTTTGAATAGATGTGCATTTGTTTTTCTCCTAGGTTGCCTCCTCTCCCTCTCCCTCTCGTGCAGCAGTACTAGCTAGTACTTAATTACTGCGTCGCTCGTCCTCTCCCTAGCCATAGCTCTCCATCGATCGCTGTCTCATCGATCCCGGCCTATAGCTCGTGCATACTATATGCTTGCTGCCACTTTAAATGTCCAGTGTTCAAACCCCAGAAATGCCCAATCCCTCTCGTACACGTAGCTAATTAACCTCAAAGTACTAGACGGACGTACTGTACTACTTTGTGGATGTAAGTTCAAATTAAGTTCAGATAATGTAGTACTGTAGTATCAATTGATCGCCACCTCAAATAGGCTGCGCGCAAAGATTGTCGCCAAAAAATGTTGGCTTTGAGCCTATCTGCTTATATGAACACCCTCATATCCAAGTCCCAAAGTGTGTTTCATCGAGTCGAGAAGCATCCACCACAATTACATGGGTGTCCGCAACTTTGCAAGAAGATTACACCATACCAATCAACATGCCTTCACCGCCTCCAAGGCCGCCGGGAGGGGGGGCACAGATGACGCGGCCAATTTTATCGCCCCTTTCAAGAATGATTTTGACACTTTGGCTCGATTTTGGAGGGTTTTGTTGAAGTAACAAGACTCATAAAAAATGTGCACAAGAGCTTGGCAGCCCACATCCGCTGAGCGGGAATCGACCTTGACGATGTTATGCAGAACTTCCCATTCACCATACAACTTTCGATCAAGTATCTTGGGCTGCCATTATCGGTGTGTAGGCTCAAAAGCACAGATTTTCAACCGCTCATTGACAAAGCCACAACTTAGTTGGTCCCATGAAACGGTAGTCAAATCACCATGATGGGGAGATGCACTTTGGTAAAGTCAGTAATTATCTCCCACGCGATTTTTTTGGGTATCCTCCTCATGTGGGCTATGAGGAGATGGCTTTATGAAGCCTTTTAGTTGGCCCAAACAGGTGCAAGAGCCCATAAACCTTTAGATTTATGATCAAGACTGATTTTGGACATTGCATATGAGAGAAGGGAGATGATAAGCCTCACATCTAGCCATCACTAGGTGGAGTGAAAAAATCCCATGTTAGCCTCCATTGGAGAAGAAAGAAGCAAAACCTAGAGAGGAGGAAAGAGGAAGAAATTGAAGGAAAAGAAGCTAATCAAGCATCAGGCTCTGCCCACAAGATCGTGACATCTAGATCCACTACCTTGTCTCATTCAAGATGTGGTCACCATCTTTGATAATATTGTTCCAATCCCTACCTCTGTGCCCTAAATCTTGTTGTTGGCATTCAAGATCCGTGTCTATCTTGATGTATGAGATCCTCTAGTGCTCTCAAGAGGAAAATAAGTTGTATCACCATTTGATAATATTAGAAAAAGATTTGGCTGGCTTTGGCCCATGGTTTTTCCTTTCAAGTTGAGAGGTTTTTCACGTAAAAATGGTTGGTGTCCCTGTGTGTTGATTTGCTTGTTGATGCTCCTAGGACTTTGTGAGATCCAAGCACACGACTTAATAGCATTGATAGGATACTCATACCAACAAGTTGCAACTTCTTTTCTGGAAGCTCATTCGAAAATAACTCTAAGGTTAAGCATGCTTGGCATAGAGCAATTCTAGGATGGGTGACCGGACGAGAAGTGGGTAACCGGGTACGCATGAGTAAGGACAAAGTGCGCAAAAAATACTAGTGTTGGTTTATGAGGCTAGTCTAGAGATCCTATTGAGCTGCCAAGAGTGACACCCCTGGGGCCCAGTGGACGGGGTGTTACAGACTTGTCCTACCTGCTTGCAGAAATCAACTACATGTGTGCTGAGAGCACCCCAGGACATGTCCTCGGTTGCGGCAGAATTTGTTTCTCCATGTATGTTTGATGCATATGTTTTCTTTCGTGATTGAGCATTAGTACATGAGTGGTGCTGAAGTTTATAACTTATTCCACTTCGTGTTTTTAGATCACGTTCAAGTGCACTAGTTCCTAATAGAGTGGTATTAGAGATCAAGGTTGGCTTAGAGGTTGCTGCCATCTCGCAATGGCTTTGGAAGAAGGTGCCACAACAAGTGTCATATTAAAACTTGATTCTTCCAATTACTCATTATGGAAGACCCTGATGGAAGACATCCTTTATTTCAAAGATTTGTATGAGTCAATTATGAAATACAAGATACCAACAACCAGTGTCATAGAAGATGAATGGAGAATGTTGAACTGGAGTGAGGACAAAGTGCGCAGAAAAGACTAGTGTTGGTCTGTGGGGCTAGTCTAGAGATACTATTGAGCTGCCAGGAGTGACACCCCCGGGGCCTAGTGGACGGGGTGTTACAGACTTGTCCTACCTGCTTGCAGAAATCAACTACATGTGTGCTGAGAGCACCCCAGGACATGTCCTCGGTTGGGGCAGAATCTGTTTCTCCATGTATGTTTGATGCATATGTTTCCTTTCGTGATTGAGCACTAGTACATGAGTGGTACTGAAGTTTATAACTTATTCCGCTTCATGTTTTTTAGATCACGTTCAAGTGCACTAGTTCCTAACAGAGTGGTATTGGAGATCAAGGTTGGCTTAGAGGTTGCTGCCATCTCGCAATGGCTTTGGAATAAGGTGCCACAACAAGTGTCATATTAAAACTTGATTCTTCCAATTACTCATTATGGAAGACCATGATGGAAGACATCCTTTATTTCAAAGATTTGTATGAGTCAATTATGAAATACAAGATACCGACAACCAGTGTCATAGAAGATGAATGGAGAATGCTAAACTGAAAGTCAGTAGGTATGATTTAATTGTACATCAACCACACTATATTCCACCATATCGCAAACAACACAAATGTGTATGATATGTCATAGAAGTTGGAGACAATGTATGATAGGAAGACACCTATGAAAGGCCTCGGTAATCAAAATACTTGCAAAGCTTGAGTACTGAGATGGTAGGAGTGTGACTGAACACTCGAATGTCTCCCAATTCCATATAAATCAAATTTTAGCCATGAAGATCAACTTTGAGGATGAGGTGCAAACATTGTTGTTGCTGAGTTCCATACCTAATAGTTGTAACACGCTTGTTGTGTCAGTTAGAAATTCAGATTTGGATGGGAAGCAGATATTGGAGATGGTGAAGAATAGCATGTTGAATGAAGAAGACAGAAAAGGGGAAAAAGGTGATGTCTCCTCTTCTGATGCATATGTGGATGAATCCATGATTCCCACAAGTATAGGGGATCGCTGAAATCTTTAATGGGAAGTATTACCAAAATTTATAGTTCGACTCAAGGGGAACACAAGAATACCAATAAGACTTTAGCAATTGATATGTCGCTCTCAATCACACATATATATCAATAAACTTGCAAAGAAAGTGTTGATTTGTGGCAGTTGATTCAAAGTAGTAAAACAAAGCAGTAAATAAAGCAGCAGATTTTCAGTTTTTATCAGAAGTAATGTTGTGAAACTTTCAGTGGCTAAAACGCAGGCATAAGGTGATAGCGGGGTGTTGCATGAATGATATCCATCATATAATGTATCATACTAACATGACATTTATATCTAATTCAGTTGTGTGTAGGTGTGTGCTCCAAACATAATCATGGATGTAAGTGACGAGGTTTAATCTCGTCAATGCCCATTGTTATGGACTTGGGTTTTGGAGAAGATGGGGATGCTGGAGATCGTGGCACGGTTAACAGACAAGCAACCAGGGGACACAAGATTTACCCAGGTGCAGGCCCCCGGAGGGAAAACCCTACTCCTGCTTGTCTGCTCTTGATTACGGCGGAACCGAAGGTTACAGGGTGCGCAGATTCGATCTGGCGTGGATGCGTGTGCGAAAGTACGAGTCGAGAGATCTAGGACGTGCCCTCCTGGCCTTTATATAGACTTAGGCAGGTCCCGGGCATAGTCCTAGTCGGTTACAAGTTCTAGGGTTTTACCTATTTGAATTTCCTATCTCCGCTAGTCTTGCTCTCCAAGGATCCGAAGGCATCATGGGCCTTGGCCACCCGAAAATCTTCATGGGCCAGCGTATATCTGCTGTGGGCCTTCCTTGGGCTAGACCAGGTATGCTGAAGTCACGTACCCGTAGGGTATAACCATGTCAGTAGCCCCCGAGTGATCAGTCGAATCATAGATTCGGCTGAGGACTCTTCCATCCTTCGGGTGCAACTATATTTTAATAGTATATGTGTGTAGGGATTGTTGATGCGTGTGCCTGACTCACCCGACGGATCAGGGTCAGTTAACTGTCTTAGGACGAAACGACACGATCTTCTTCAGGTTCGGGTCCCTCAACCCGGACCTGGAACATATGCTGGCATAATTCAACTCAGGCCGCAGAGGTCTTACAGGAGTGGAATTCCAGTGGTTTTAATCGGTGTACCCAACGCGTCCGTCGGGATTTTTCATCGTACCTGCTGGTACGGATTCATACTAGCAGAGCGCAGTCAGGTGCGTTGCCAGGCCATCAGATGATATCTGCAGGTCTTATCTTTGCGTCGCAGACGCAGCATCCGAATATTTATCACCTCGGAGGTGCTTCGGGTGGCCTAGGAGATTGTCGCTCACTCGGCCGTTTTGTTGGGGCAAAGTTGCCAAAAAGTTTTTGCGTGCTGATCCGAAAGATCGCAGTCGAAGATTTCATAGGGTGCGCGACCAGCGCTCCCTATGGGAGTAGCCCCCAAGTGTCTGTTCGAGTCGTAGACTCGAATGGAGACTTTAATTCAAGCATTGTTTCAGTTTTTAAGTCCGCAGGACTCGAAAATTTTCGGATGCTTAAATCCATCCTCCCTATGGGAGTAGCCCCCGAGTCTGTAGTGGAGTCGTAGACTCGACGTAGGACTCAGAGAAGTAATTTTATCCTCATTTGTCTGTCGGGTGCGTGGCCAGCGCTCCTGATAGGAGTAGCCCCCGAGTATTTAGTCGAATCGTAGATTCGAGTGAGTACTCTTAGCTGTGCAGCCGAAGTTGGTGCTAGTATAGCTTTTGATGATGTCAGTGCTGATGATCGATGACCTTAAGCGTCTGCTACGCCAGAGATGACTTGATTGGACAAAGCGTGGGTCCCACTTTCTGACTTTGAATTGACCGGTCACGCGCGGCGTGGAGATGATTACGGCGTCTCCTCAATTTCCGCGCGTAGTGGACGGCGTGGTAACGAAGGTTCGTTGTGATGCTGACACTGTACGGCCAGATCTACCGTTGGCGTTAGGTCTTCTCGATGGACGGCCAGCGTGCGTCGTCTTCGCTGTTATAATCCTTGGTGAAATCGTGGTTTGTTTTTCACCGCACCAGTTCATCTGTTCACTGCCTCCTTGTTCTTGAGCTATTCTTGCTGCGCGCTGAGATTTCCTTCCACATTTCCTTCGTTCTTTCTTCGTTGGCAACGCCACCACCACCGTAGCGCCATGGGGAAAGCGAAGAAGTCTTCATCTGTGGTTGGGACCAGCGCCGCCGGAGGCAAGAAGGGCACCGCTGCTGCTCGCGTCACCGATGGTGGCTGGCGGCGATCAGAGACGTGGGAGAGCGATCTCCGCAAACTACGCGAGCGGGGCCTGATCCCGCAAGATACGACGGCCGTCAAACTCCCCGGCAATGAGGTAATCCCCCGTCCCCCATCTGGGTACCGGGTTATGTTTCTTGCCTTCATGGTGCGCGGGTTTTCTTTTCCGGTCCACGACTTCCTCCGTGGACTGCTCTTCTTCTATGGGGTTCAACTCCATCATCTGTCTCCCAACTCTCTTTTCCACATTGCATGCTTTATCACATTTTGCGAGTGTTGGCTTAGCATTGAGACGCACTTTGGCCTCTTCCGGAAGCTTTATTCCGTGAAGAGGCAGTCTGGTTTGGATGGTGTGTATCCCATTGGGGGTTTCATCATCTCCCTCAGTCCCAATGTGCAATTCTTTTCCTTTTCCATGTCCGAATCTGTCCAGTACTGGCGGAGGCGATGGTTTTACATTCGCGACTCCGTTTTGCCCGGGCAAGATTTTGGTCTTGTTCCCTTTGACCCCTCCCAAAAGATTGAGAAGAAAAGGTCGTGGAAAAACCAAATCTTAGACGGTGAGGTGGCGGAGATAGAGGCCCTTTACCGTCGGGTGGAGGATCTCCAACTGATTCCTAAGAAGGAGGTGAACGGCGTGGACATCATCCGGACGTTTCTTGAGCATCGGGTGCAACCTCTCCAAGCGAGGGCGCACATTACCCGATGTTTCTTTATTCTGGGCACCGTGATCCGACGAGGGTTTCGAGTGAGAAAATCTCCGAGGGGAATCTTGACAAGGATCTTCGCGTGCTGCTGAAGTTCAAGGCCAGAGAAGAAATCCCGGGGAAGTCGCTGACTCCTCCCTTTTCTTCGATGTTGGTCGTGCCGAAGGTGTAGATTTGTGCACGTAGTGCTCCCCCTATTTTTTTTGTTGGGTGTGTATTTGTTTCCTTTGTTTGCTAACAAAGTTCCTTCTCATTTTGTAGAGCTTCAAAGTGCCGGGCATGGTACCACCATTGCCCGAAAGGTATCCGAATGCCCCGGATAATGAAGTGGTTGATTGCGTGTCCGAGCTGCCGTCGGCGCGATCTCCGGCGGAGGATGCCGACGATTCGAGTGAGGACCATACGCGCAAGCGATCACGGAGCTCCAGCGAGTCTTCGGATGCCTCAACTCCTCCGACTCCCAGAAATCCTCTGGGCCTTGAGCGTCATAGTGATGGTCATGGAGGTTCTTCCTCTCCCCTTCCCGCCATTCCTGTGCGGGCTGTTGCGCCGCACCCGCCAGCAAAGCGGAAGAAGGAAGAAAAGGAGGAGAAGAAGGAAGAGAAGAAATAGGAGAAGAGGGCCTGAAGGGCTTCTCCTATCTTCGACCTGAGCGCATTGGGCTCGTAAGTGTTCTTGTTGTACTGTTGTCCTTTTCCCTTTATGATGTTTGCACCTGTGTTGATTGGCTTCGTATGCAGGCAATCCTCTCACGACTCTAGTGATGGTGCGCGAGAGATGATGGGGGAGTCGAACATTGCGTCGCCTCCTCCTCAGAGGGTGGCGACTTTGGGTGGCGTCGCTCCAGATCCTCCTGTGCGGGAGGGGCTGGTGGTTGCGCCTCAGAATTTCGCAGGCGGGGCTTCGGGGTCGCCATCAGAGCATGTGAGTTTTTCTGCTTCATGTCACGGGGGGAGCCCCCGAGTGTCTTCGTGTGCTGATGTTGTTTTTGCTTCTTTGTGTTGGGCGTAGCCCCCAAGTCCTGTTCTTACTGCTATTGCCTTTTTCTGCAGCCTTTTGTACAAGAGGCCAAGCGGCTGGTGGAGGAACGCCTGACGCTGGAGGCGAAACTTCGGCAGCTTCAAGGTATCCGTCTGCCTTTTAGTACCTCTCTTGTTTATCCTGGTCCTGTTCTTTGACACTTGCTTGTCTTAAATACAGAGGAGCATAACGACTCTCTCCGTGAGGTCGACTCTCTTAAAAAGAGCCTTGGCCAATCGGAGCAGAAAGCCGCGTCGTATAAGAGCGCCTTGAGCTAGAGCTATCGAAGGCAGCCGAAGCGAAGGAGCGCCTGCAGCAGGAGGCCGCAGATCGTGAGGAGCAGATGGCCACCGTTGCGGCTGCTCGTGAAAGAGGGGTGGCGGCGAAGCTTATGGCTGCTGCCAAGGCTATTTCGGGTGAGTGCTAGTTTTTTGTACTTGTTTTTTTTTGCGGGTCTTCTTCTATGCTGCCTTTCTTCATGCTTTTCTTTGTTTTTGTCCCAGATGCCGCAGGCATCGAGTTCGACCACGGTGCTCTGGAGCACAGGAGTGCTCTAGATGATGCCATTGTGGCGGTCGAAGACCGCTGCGGCACCGTCGTAAACTCCCTTGCCAAGGCGAAAGAGGTCCTTGGTCGCTTCTACCAGGAGCTCTTCCCGAAGGGCGCAGCCCTTGAAGATGTGGATGCCCTGGCAGAGGCTCTGTCGTCGGCGCTGCGGCGCATAAGCGCAAGCGAAGGGCATCGGCGTCCGTCGGTGGCGATGGCCATGGCGGCGGGCGGAGCTGGACTTGCCCAGATCACCTCTCGGATGCGGCGGCTGCGGATGGATCCGAGGTAGCCTTCGCGCCTACTCCGCTTCATTGCGACGATATGGACCCAAGCTCATTGACTTCTTCGAGTATGCACCGCTTAGCGGCGAGGCCAAAGCTAGGCAGTCTGGCTCCGAGGCGACTCAGTGTCCTGCTCCTTAGGCATAGTAGACGTAGGGTAGTGTGTAGTCTACTTTTGTTGTAAATATCTTGAGGAGTATCTTCTTTGTGCCACGTAGTAGCTTTATATATTCAATGAATTTTCTCTGAGTTGTGCTCCATCCTTGGCTGAATGTCTATGTTCCTTTCTTTTGCTGTCGTTCTAGGTTCCTTCGGGTGCTGACCCTGTTGACGCCCCATCCGCAACGCCGTTGCGTCCATCCTTGGATGACTCCTCGCAGCTTACTTTCCTTCAGGATCGTGTGCGTAGTCTGGAGAGGGAGTTGCTCGGGCTACATGGTCGCGCCGACGTTTGGAAGTCTAAGGCGGAGCGTGGTGCAGCCAGAGAGGAGTACTTGATGGCGGAGCTAGGCCGGCTGTCCGAGCAGCTGCAATATAAGTTGATCCTTGTTTTTGGGTTGTAGCTCAGTTCTTCGGGTGAGCCTGCTGGACTTATTCTTGTTTTGTGCGATTGTTGCAGGTGCGAATCTTGCTCCGAGGGAGGAAAAAGAGCGTGTCGCTGTTCAGGTCAACTGCTTGACTCAACAGGACATGGAGGCCGGCGGCTTCTTCTGGATGGATCGCGATCGCGCCATGGTTCTGGCGACGGTGCAGGATCGTGTTTATCAAGTTTCGCGGGTGCTCCGCCAGGTGCAGACATCACTTTCCTCGGTGCTGCACGTCATGTTTCCTTTGGATGCCGTGCCGACGACCCTTGCAGGTCTTCTGTGGAGGTTTCGGAGTGCCAGCAATGTCAAGGCTGATGCGGCAGCAACTTCGTCGCAGGAGTGAAGGCTGCCTTGTCTCTTGTGAGGGTGCACATACAGCGTGGAATTTGGCTCTTGTGGCAGCTGGGCCACCTCTTCGACCGGATGGTGGCGAGTGGAACATGCGTCCGCATTACTGGCTGTAAGCGATATGCGAACAGATTGTAGATTTATTTGAGCAGCGTGCTCAGGTTATTCTTCAGAATAGGTAGGACCTGAAAATAAACAGATAGATGTAAAATTTGTATATTTCGGCTGGGCGTTTTGTGCCCTTTGTTGTAAAGGTTTGCTTGTTTGTGAGCACGCAGTGCTTTGATTGAGTACGTGTCCTTTTCGTTTGCTGGCGTGGGCTACTCAGGTGTACACGTTTGGTCCTCAGTTGATGAAATCATGAGGTGGGGGGAGCCCCCGAGTGCGTATGTAGCATGTAGTAAAGTTGCAGAAAATAGTCAACCGAAGGTTGGGGGCGAGACACTTAGCTTTATTTATATCGTAATGGAGGAGGTACATGGTTCGGCTGAGTAGCCTTGGCTGAAAGCCTTATTGAAAGTAAAAGGGGTAGGTTGCTACTGGTAGAATCGTCACAGGTGCGAGATGTTCCATTGGTTGGAGTATGCGACTCCAGACTCCACGTGCTTGAGGCGATAGGCGCCACAGGATGACCGGTGATGACATAGGGTCCTTCCATGGTGACTCAAATTTATTCGATCGCTTTTGCTTGAGTCGCAAGCGAGGTCTCCTTCGACGAAGGACCTTGAAGCGGCCGGGCTGTGGTAGTTGCGGAGACTCTTTGGTACACGGCTGATCGAGCTGCTGCTATATCCGTGCTTCGTCGAGTGTGTCGACGGCATCTTGAGTGCAGCCATGGATTCGGCTTATTTATGTGGCGACTCGTGGAGCCTGATGGCGTGCCGGTTATACGGCCTCAGCTCCGTGCACCATGAAGAACGGTGTGTAGCCGGTGGAGCTGTTTGGCGTAGTCCGTAAGCTCCACAGGACAGACGGTAGCTCTTTCGTCCAGTTTCCAGCTTTGTGCTCGAGTGAGCTCATGAGGCGCTTCTTGATGCCGGCGCCGATTAGACCGTTGGCCTTTTCCACTTGCCCATTTGTTTGCGGGTGTGCCACTGAGGCATATGTGATGTTGATCCCGAGGCTTTCGCAGAAGTCCTGGAATTCTTCGGAGATGAAGTTCGATCCGTTGTCGGTGATGATGTTGTGTGGTACACCGAACCTGTAGACAATGGATTCGAAGAATTTGATGGCGGTTTTGCCCTTCTGGTTGGTGACTGGCATGGCCTCGATCCACTTGGTGAATTTGTCGACTGCGACCAGGAGGAAGACGTGTCCTTCTTTCGAGGACTTTGGCAGTTTGCCGATCATGTCGAGGCCCCATTGGGCAAAAGGCCAGGCTATGGGTATGGGTCGAAGTTCGGACCCAGGTGCGTGCGGTTTGTCGGCGAACCGTTGGCACCCGTTGCATCTTCGGACGATGTCCTTCGCGTCGCTCATGGCCGTTGGCCAGTAGAATCCTGCTCGTAGAGCTTTGGCGACAAGGGAGCGGCTGCCTGCGTGGTGGCCGCAGATGCCCTTATGGATGTCTTGGAGTATAGCTTTGCCGTCGTCGATGGTGACGCACCGTTGTAGTACACCTGTGATGCTGTGTTTGTACAGTTCGCCGTTGATGATGGTGAAGGCTTTTGACCGACGATATATGCGCCGGGCATCTGTCGGGTTGTCAGGTAGTTCACCGTTTATCAGGAACTGGAGGTATGGTCGCGTCCAAGTTTCTTCGACTGCCATGACCTGCATCAGGTTGACCATGGCAACTTCGGTATCCAACTTTTCGGGTCCTTCATGACCTTCGGGTAGCGTAGCCCTCGAGTGTTCTGCTTCTTCGGGTGATCCCTTGGGGAATTTCCGCTTGATGGATGGCACGCAGATCTGTTCGAGGAACACACCTGGTGGTACCTTTGCACAAGTGGAGCCGATGTTGGCGAGTCTATCGGCTTCCTCGTTGCTTTCTCTTCCAACGTGCCGAAGTTCGTAGCCGTCGAATTCTCCTTCGAGTGCGTTGTAGAGCGCGTGGTACGCGATCATGTTTTAGGCGTGTGCGTCACACTCATTCATCGTCTGCTGGACGACGAGGTTGGAGTCACCGTAGATGAACAGGCGTGTTGCGCCGCATATTTTTGCCATCCTCATGCCATGGATGAGGGCTTCGTATTCGGCTTCGTTGTTGGAGGCTCTAAATTTCATCCGAAGAACGTACTTCATCTTGTCACCTTGCGGGGAGGTCAGTATGACTCCTGCCCCTGCTCCGGCTTCGCACTTGGAGCCGTCGAAATGCATTGTCCAGGACTGCGACATGTGCAGGTGTCTGCGTGCAGCTCCATCCAGTGCACCAGGAAGTCCGGGAGGACTTGAGATTTTATTGCATGTCGCTTCTCGTAGACGATGTCCAAGGGTGATAGTTCGATGCCCCACAGGGCAACCCGTCCTGTTGCCTCTGGATTATTCAGGATGCTGTTCAGGGGTGCCTCGTTGACGACCATCACTTGGTGCTCCTGGAAGTAATGGCTCAACCGTCGAGCCGTCATGAACACGCCGTAGGCTAGCACAGTAGTGAGGTACCTCTGCTTTGTTGGAGTGAGAACCTCGCTGAGGTAGTAAATTGGGCGCTGGACCTGTGGGTCTTGCCTTCTTCGTCGTTCGACCATGGGTGCAGTCTTGACCACGGTGTGTGGCTGCTATGTCTGCAGCGGGGCTCGCGCTCCTTTGGCGTGACCAAAGCGGGCGAGGTGGAAGGAGCCGCTTGAGGCTTTCGAATCGTCATTGGCTTCGGTGTCCAATCGAACTTATGCGCCTTTGGCGGTTGGTAGAATGGTAGGGCCTTCTCGCCCATACGGCTGATGAACCTGCTTAGCGCCGCTACTCGTCCTGCGAGCTGCTGGACGCCTTTGAGGTTTTTCGGCTTCTCCATTGTCATGATGGCTTTGATTTTCTTCGGGTTCACCTCGATCCCTCGTTGAGAGATGAAGTATCCGAAGCGGTGACCCGAGGGGCCTTGGCGCACTTTTCCGGATTGAGCTTGATCTGTGGCGATCAAGGTTGTCGAACGTCTCGCGGAGATCGTCGATAAGTGTCCTTGCTTCTTTGGTTTTATTACTATGTCGCCGACATAGACTTGGGCGATGCGACCGATCTGGTCCTTGAGAGGCCTGCATGCATCGCTGATGCGTGGCACCAGCGTTCTTTAGCGAAGGGCATTGTGTTATGTGAGAATACTCGAGCGGTGTGATGAGCGCCGTTTTCTCTTGATCTTCGACCTTGAGTCGAATCTGGTTATAGCCTGAGTAGGCATCGAGGAAGGAGAGTTTCGCAACTGCGGTCGAATCGATGATCTGGTCGATCCGTGGAAGAGGGAAGTGGTCCTTTGGGCAATGCTTATTTAGTGACGTGAAGTCTACGCACATCCGCAGGATGTCCGTGTCCTTCTTCGGGACCATCACCGTGTTTGCCAGCCACTCGCTCTCCTTGATTTCCCGGATGAAGTCTGCTGCGAGTAATCTGTTGATTTCCTTGCCGATAGCTTCGGCCCGTGGCTCCGATAGTCTTCGGATGGACTGCTTGACTGGCTTGGTGTCTGGAAATACGTTGAGTGCGTGCTCGGCGAATTCCCTGGGAACTCCTGGCATGTCCGCAGGACACCGGTAATTTCCAGCGCTCACAGAGGAATTGACGGCGCGCCTTCCTATCTTGATCTGAGGTCATTGGCGATCAGCGCCGTCTTGGAGGCGTCCGTCGGATGGAACTGCACTTTCTTGGTGTTGACGATGGATTCGAAGGACATGTCAGGTGCGTTCTGCCTTGTGACTGGGGGTAGCCCATTGTCCGTCACCTCGCGGAGCCTTACAAGCTCGTCTTGCATGCCGAAAGACTGGGAGATTTTGTTGAAATCCCTGTCGCATTGGTCCGATCGGGTGAAGCTCCCATGGACTGTGATGACGCCTTGGTCTGGCATCTTGAGTAGTAGGTATGCGTGGTGTGGGGACGGGAACCTTGCGAATGCTACGCCCCAAGATGGCGTGGTATTGCGACGGATCCACCACTTAATTCTAGGCGCTCCTGCCGAAAGTTGTCCGGCTTCCCGAAGATGACGTCGAGCCCTATTTTACCCAGGGGGAATATGCCCTTTCCTGGGACAATGCCGTGGAACGTTGTGTCTGATTGTTCCAGGCTGCATTGCGGGATCCGCATAGCTGCTAGAGTGCTTGCGAACATTAGGTTGATGCACTGCCGTCCATGAAGACGCGACTCATCTCGAAGCCTCCGATCTGCGCCTCGGCACTGAGGCAGCATGACTGGGCGAGGATCTGGCAAGGGTGATCCGCGGGTGCTTGTGATGCAGGACTCCGATCCGCTGAGGTACTCAGGGATTGCAGGCGGAGTTGCCACGGCCAAGTTGATTTGTCGGGTGATTTTCTTCTGCACCCTGTTTGTGGGGCGTCCCTTCTGGATCATATTTAGTGCTCCCTTTGGTGGGGGTATCCGACCCCGGCATTGTTTCTTGTTGGTGCATTGGTTGATTGGGCCTCAATAGGCGGGTGGAGGAGCTCCGTGTGCTATTTCACTGGCGCAGTCGTTTCCAAACGCAGGGATTGGGGCTTGTTGCCTCATCTGCACCATGCCTTCGCTGAGTTTCTGGAACTCGCGGCAGTCCTTGAGCATGTGGCTGGCTTTCTTTTTGCCATCTTGTTTGTCGATGTAGAAGTGGATGGTGCATGGACCCGAAAGTTTGTCGAATGTTGAGGGTCCGTTGTCGCGGTCGCGGCGTTACCCAGCTGCGTTGGTCGTCCGTTGTCGGAAGTTTCCGCCACGGTATCCTCATTGCTGCGGCTGTTGTCGTTACGGCGGTCGGCGTAGCTGGCCGCGACCATGTCGGGTCCGTCGCGGTCCTCGTAGACGCGCGATCTCCTCTTGCTACGGCGTTCACGTCTTCGGCCGTAGTCGTCCTCTTCATCTGATTGCGCACGCTGGATGCAATCTTCGCCGTCTGCCCAGCTGTTGGCGATTTCCATGAGGTGGTCGAGTGTCTTGGGCTTTACACGCCCAAGTTCCTCCTTGAAGTCTTGGCGCTTGACGCCATCCCTGAAGGCGTCGATGGCCCTCTCTTCGGAGATGTGTGCTGCGGAGTTCTTGGTTGTAGACCAGCGTAGTATGTACGAGCGAATAGATTCACCCGTTCTCTGAGTGCAGGCTCGCAATTCTTCAATTGAGGCGGGTCTTTTGCTGGTGCCTTTGAAATTTCGGATGAAGCTGTAAGCGAGCTCCTCCCAGCTTCGGATGGATCCTGATGATAGGCTGCTAAGCCAGACCCGCGCCGTCATTGCGTGAAGGCATTGCATGGCGGTTTCTTTGTTGCCTCCGTGAAGCTTGACGGATGACAGATGGTCGCTGAGCCAGGACTTTGGATCTTGCGTGCCGTTGAACTTCGGAGTATCCGAAGGAAGCTTGAAGTTGCGTGGCATCTGTGTTCGCCGAACGGATCTGCTGAAGCATCGAGCTCCTTGAGTTCTCGCCGTCTTCATCCATCTCAGATTCAGACGAGCATGCGCGTTTAGCGCATGCTTTGTCGATCTTGCGCTGTGTAAGCTTGTCTCTGGCGTCGTAGTCACGTTTATGGCGGTTTGAGCTCTTCTTCCTTCGAGGAAGATCGTGCTCTTCTTCCTCTTCGGATGAGGGGGTGGGGCTCCGGTCGCGCCTGGCCGGAGCTTTCTTCTTCGGCTCCGCAGGAGCGTCTTCGTGGAGCGCAGCTTCGATTAGTCCTAGTCCGGTAAGTGCGGACCTATGCATGGCCCTTCTCGGGTCCCCCTCCGGAGGTGGATGAGCCGCGAGATACGCAGTGGCTGCCATGATCGCAGCTTGTGGCGTCTTCGGGATGATGTTGCCGTCGGCATCCATATCCATGAACGATGTGTGGAGAGTTCGGGTCACGTCACGCCGCTCCTTGGGATCCATGTTTTCCACCCGAGAGCGGTGCTTGTTTCCCTGGTTTCCGTTTGTGCTAGAGTCGGGTGCCATGGCGGAGAGCGCAGCTCGTCGCGCGCTGGACTCGGAGGCTGCTTGCTTGCGTTTGTCGAGCGTCTCCTGCATCTTGACTTGTTTCTTGTGCTCCTCGATGAGGAGGTAGTGGTATGCCATCAGTAGGTCACGTGAGGCGTCTGCAGGTAAGACGATGTCGCCTGCGACGGCACGGCGCGCCTGCACCCATCCTTCTTTGCTAAGTTGGATGACGTGGCCGTTGTTTTCCCTGTTGGGTGGGGGGGACTGGCTTCTTCTGTTTTCGCCGTTTTCGCCGTTTCGGTTGGGCGGCGGGTTAGGTGTTTCCTCGTCGGTTTGGATGACTGCGGCGCATAGATAGCGCTCGCAGATTGGTCGGCTGCTGCCGCAGCTTTCGGGTCCGGAACCGTAGGTTCCTTCATCCGAAGGTGGATCGCATAGATCGGAGTTGTAGTTGCTGCTGCTGTAGAACTCATCTGTCGATGGTGACGTGCGTAGCACGGGATGTGGAGCCCATGAGGCGGGCCTGATTGATGGCACGGGCACCCGCTCAGGGAGGCGGAGGGTGCCAGTTTGTCCCACCTGGAAGCAGAAGCTCCCGAACAAGATTTCGAGTCCGTCGCCTACGGGCTCGAAATCCTTCATGGTGGCCGGCGAGTGGGCGGTGAAGTCGAAAGCACCGAAGAGGAGGTGATTCTTCGTCGCCGCGGAGTTGTAGATCGATCGGGTCGGAACCGTCACGACCGCACAATCAGCAGCCCCAATTCCCACAGACGGCGCCAATTGACGAGGTTTAATCTCGTCAATGCCCATTGTTATGGACTTGGGTTTTGGAGAAGATGGGGATGCTAGAGATCGTGGCACGGTTAACAGACAAGCAACCAGGGGACACGAGATTTACCTGTGTTCGGCCCCGGGAAAACCCTACTCCTGCTTGTCTCTTGATTCTGGCGGAACCGAAGGTTCTGAGGTGCAATTTGATCTGCATGGATGCGTGTCGAAAGTCTGGTCGAGAGATCTAGGACGTGCCCTCCTGGCCTTTATATAGACTTAGGCAGGTCCCGGGCATAGTCCTAGTCGGTTACAAGTTCTAGGGTTTTACCCCTTTGAATTTCCTATCTCCGCTAGTCTTGCTCTCCAAGGATCCGAAGGTATCATGGGCCTTGGCCACCCGAAAATCTTCATGGGCCAGCGTATATCTGCTGTGGGCCTTCCTTGGGCTGGACCAGGTATGCTGAAGTCACGTACCCGTAGGGTATAACCATGTCAGTAAGTTTGCATAATATCTTTTGTCCTTCTTGACCATTTCACCGGGGCCAACTTGGTACTACAGGCAATTAAGATCTACCTTTTCAAATAGCCCGGAACAAAGGATTAACACTTCATGAACACACAATATCCTCAAACTATCATATATTCCCATCGTTTTCCCTAACTGTCACCTTAGAGTTCACAGGTTCAACATAATAATAGGTAATACACTTTGCAAATACATAACACACTCAAATATATGATAGGGCAATAAAAGTTCAATACTGAAATCATGTCACTCGGGCCTTAGCAACAAACAGTAAACATAGCAAAAGTGTACCAACACTCATACAAGAATGTCTACAATATAGACACCTCAAATCTCGATACATATGGATGATTACATGATGGATCTCATCCAATCCCCATCCACCTCACATGCCCACAGGGAATTACTCACACATGATGATGGGGGATGAACTCATGGTCGTTGGTGATGATATTGATGATGGTGGTGGTGGAGAAGACCTCGAAATCCCACTCCTCGTGGTGGAGAGTATGACCAATATGACCCCCAAAACGAAGATTGTGGCTCTAGTGGCGCTCTGTTTCGCCAAAAATTCCGTCCTCCTGGGAAACTAGGTTTTGGGGGTATATAAGGGGGTACGCAGAAGGAGAGGCCGAGACGATGCTCGAGGGCCAAAAGAGCATGGGTGGTGCGTCCAGGGGGTGGGCGCGCCACCTGGCCTCTTTTGGGCCTCGTAGCTCCCCTCGCTTCATTCTTTGGCCCAAGTTGATTCTTCGGATGAAAAACTCATCAGGTATTTTTCCTTTGATTTATTAATGTCCAGAAGGTCCCTGAAACAACAAAACATGAAAAGGAGGTTTTCTGCCTCCTAGAAATTAAATACTAATGAAAGGGTCTTTGTAGTAAAGTCCCGTAAATCATCGAAATATGCATAAATAATGATGGATTGAGGTAAATATGATTCTAAATAGTGCATAAAGGTCCTAAAAATGATGATACAAAATGCAAGTATCAACTCCCCCAAGCTTAAACCTTTGCCCGTCCTCGAGCAAATAAGCGAATATATCATGATTATGCATCAATGAGCTTATGGTTGACAAGAAAATACGAGCATGCCATCATCAACTTATGCATATTCACTTGTCCAAAAGAAATATGAAATAACTACCATGCAAATGTGGGCTACATAGATAGATATTATCATTTACCCCTTACTTTTAAACAAAAACTAACCATTACATGTTGGACAATTGAATAAGTCTCAAATTTATCATACACTTCGCTATTTGCAATAGATTTGCTTGTCTTTTTACCAGCTTTTAATTTAACCTTTGGATATGCCTTTGCAACAAAGATAAGTTTCTCATAAAACAAATAGTGGAAAATAGAATTGTTTAAACAACCAGATAGACATGACTATATTGAATTTTGTCAATAACTTTCACCACTTTTTGCATGGCATCAGTTAACGGTCTTGCTCTCTTAGTAACCAGTATAAACCTTATTCATGGATGTTTCAATCATGTCATATGCTCTAAACAACCTTTGTCTTTCACTTTCCATGGCTATCAGAATCCTCGGGTGCCTACCTTTCAAACACTTTTCCATAGAGCATATGTATTGAAATACCCATGACACCCATTTAGTTTACTCGTTGATTACTAAGAAGAACAAGAGTATCTCATGTCCCCTTGTCGTCATCCTCTTTCCAACTATTTATTTTATAAGACTTCCTATCTCACTGCAAATTCACAATGTTCCTTTTTTAATAAGTGTTGCTTCCCTTGCATGGATCTTTCCTTATTTGCAAGTTCAGATTGTTGAGTAATTCTATGCTTGTCCAACATGCTCAAGTTAATTTAGTTCAAGGCAATATGTAAGTGAAATTTCTACATATGGTGCGCACATCTGCATGAGTGTTACCCATAAATCCCAGACAAGGGAATCATGGATGACACCATACTTTATATTTCATTCAAAACCACTCAACCAAGGATACATGATAATGCTCTAAGATCTCTTCAAACTTAAGGAAAATCGATACCTAATGGATACAAGCAAAAACCTCCTAATGATTACGAACTATATGCAAATATGATAACTAAAAAGCATAAAGTATGGTGGAACTCCCCCAAGCTTGAGTTGTTGTGTTATGTCTCTACTTCTTCTCATTTTATGCTCCTTAGGGATGTGGTGACGCTGAAGGTCCTGCTCAACTCGTAGTAGGTCGGTTGAGGATGTCTTGCAAATTCCTCTAGCTTAGTTTTCTAAAAAATAAGTAAAATCTTCTTATATGGATAATGCCTTCAGCGCATCGGGATTAGGCCATTTGGTGGTTTTCACCTTCAAGGCCTCCGCCTTAAAGATCATTTCATCTTCCATTCTTGCTATTCATCATAATTGGTAAGTCTCTTGAGCCTCTCCTTGGTCTTAAACTCCTCACGGGGCTTTTGCCCTTGTTCATGGTGGATGAGACCTTGAAGCACTAAGAACAAAAATCACTAAACACTTAGAAGTATCAAGTTATAATCATTTAGAGATGCTCCAAAAAGTTTCTAAAAAGAATTACTGTAAATCATTTCCACTAGAAAGCTTCAAATCCATGGATTTTCATGCTTGAGATGTAATACCAAGAACAACATTTTTATCACAATATAAAGCATCATATCAAAAAATAACTTGGATGAGTGGAGGAGTCACATACCAATGATCAATCCCTCCAAAGGGATTTGAAAATAGCTGCCAAAACTTGGAGATCAAGAAATGGGCAGCAAACGAGCAGAGGAAAAAAAATCGAGTGGTACCTGGTCGGGTTATGAGAGGAAGTGAAGAACCTGGGAGGTTGGAGGCCACATAACTCCACCTAGGGGGCCCACAAGGGTGGGCGCTTCACCTGGTCTTTCTTGGCCCCTGTTCACTTTCTGGCAACGTCCTTTTGTAGGGTGGATCCTCTATGCAGAAAAATGGCTTGGGAATTTTTTCATAATTTAAAAAAAAATCTATGTAAACCTTTCCTGAACTCAAAAAATTGTCAAAAACAGACATAAATTAATTAAAGTAACTAAATTTAAAATGAAGGAATTCAAGTAAACTATAATACTACTACAGAAATAATTAAAGGGCAATCATCATCTCATTATTATCATGTTAAAGATGAGGTTGATCAAGTCTCATTAATACTATGATAAGGATAGAAACAATGATTCACCTATTATTATAAAAGAAAAAAATTAAGGTACCTCACAATAGATTGGAATAGTTTCAACCATTATTTTTTCATACTTAGGCTTGGGAGGAGGAATAGGAATTTCAAAACTTCCAATTATAAGAACTTTTGGTTCAATGGCATTAACACTTCTCTTAGGTAACTCAATATAATTCTTTTTTGGAAAATATATAGTTTGCTCCTTCCCTTTCACATTAAATGTTACCTTGATTTCATTATAATTAATCACATCCCCTGCAGTATTTAGAAAAGGTCTTCCAAGAATAATAGATAAATTACCAACTTTAGGCAATTCTATTATAAAAAGTTTGTGGTAATCTGCACATTAGCAATCATAATAGGAACATCCTCACATGTACCAATAGGAATAGCAGTAGATTTATTAGCCATCTGGTGAAACTTCAGTAGGTACAAATTTATTTAAGTTAAGTTTCTTATAAAGAATACTCCAGCTCCAAGATCACATAAGGCATATTTCGCATGAGTATTTTTAGTGGTGGAGGGAATAGCTTGAATACCTGGATACCCTCTCTTTTCAGGTAGTTTTCCCTTAAAATAATAGTCAGGAAGCATGGAAATAATAGCTTCATTTGGTATATTTCTTTTAGTGATAATATCTTTCATATATTTGGAATGTGGAGGTACTTTAATATCATCAAGTAAGGGAATTTGCAAGTATAAACTTTTTTATCAATTCAATAAACTTCTCAAACCTTGCATCATCCAAAGTTTTCATCACCTCTTGGGGATACAGATAGGTCTTTGTACCCATGGATCCATTTCTTTACCTTTTGGTTGTGGTGGAGGCTTCTTATTCTTATTTTTATCCCTTTATGATTGAGGGTTCTCACTTATAATAGGTTCAGATTCTTCATTATTCTCCTCTTCTTGTGATTCTTCATTTGGTTGGGACATTTCCACATCATTTTCTTCATTATTATTATCCTTAGTTTCAGCATCAGAGATAGATATATCATTTTCTTGATCTTCAGAATTCCCATTATATTCATTTTCATTGGGAGATTTTCCTGCAATTGACTTCTTCTTAAGAGCCTCTCGCTCTTTCCTTTTTGGATGTCCATCAGGATAATCAGGATCCTGAGTGCTGGAGCCTCCCCTTGTGTTAACTCCACAAATTTGCTTCTTCTTATTAAGAAGCTTTTTATAAAACTTATTTTGAAGAGAAATCAGTTGTTCAACTTGATTATTCATCATTTTGCAATGCTTAATAGTCATCTTAAGAGAGTCAACACAAGATACTACTCTTTTATGAAGAACATTTATCTTACGAGAGTTCTATATTATTTCCCTTTCAATACTGTGATCATATGTTTCTCGATGAGGAACAAAGTTGCTAGAATGATCAACATAAAAATATTTTAGTAGGAGGTGATACCTTTCCATTGCTTTTAGAAGAACATATAGCATGAACTTGAATAGGAAAGCATGGTTTATCAATAGGAAATTTAAAACCCTTATCGGAAAGTTTCTTTAAATGAGAAGATTTAATATCCCTTTCCTCCATAGATTTATGAGCTTCTTCCATATATTCATTAGATAATATGAGAACACCTCTCTTGTTATGAGTCTTCTGTTTTTTTTCTCTTGTTCTTCAATATGCCAATCATGATAATTCTGATTAATAGTATTCAATAATTCCTTAGCTTCCTCAATAGTCTTGTCCCCAAAAATATTTCCTGCAACACTGTATATATAGGTTCTAGAACTTTCAGTTAGTCCATTATAAAATGCATCAAGTAATTCATTATCCTTAAAGCCATGTGTAGGAGATCTCCTTCCAATGGCACAAAATCTCCCCCAAGCTTGGGGAATACTTTCTTCTTTGTTTTGTGTAAAGCTACTAATTTCAACTCTCATAGCATGCATTTTACTATTAGAAATATACTTATGGAAAAACAAATACAAGCATGCTTCCTTACTATTAATGGACTTAGGAGCTAATGATTTGTACCAAGTTTTGCATCTCCTCCTAAAGAGAAGGGAACAGTTTTAAGAAATAATAGCGTTATTGTATCTCAGTTTTTCCAAATAGGCAAGCAGTATCTTCTAAATTCATTAAATGCTCATAGGGAAATTCTTCTTCTTTACCATAGAACTTAGATGATTCAGCTCTTTCTATTATTTCAGGGTTAACTTCAAAATCACAATCCTTATCATTAATGAATATTGCAGGTTCTTTACATTTACTAGCAACATGAAATAATTTTCCTAGAGAAAAGGTACGCAGGGTTTCTTCAAATTTATCCAAGGAATCTAGATCAAGACTCATAAAAGCTTTAGTGAAAGCAATATCCTCTTTGCTAGGTGTCTCTTTAGAACTAGTGGCACTATCTTTTTCATTAACATGTTCATCTTTATCATATTCACATTCCATATCATCATTAGATAAGGACTTATATAAATCAGGCGTCCCCTCTTTATCTGGGTCATCATCCAAAAAATCTTTTTCAATACTAGTATACATCCTAGACAATGGTGAACTTGATAGTATAGTAGTTTTCTTTTTAACAGCAGGAGTAGTAACAGCATTAGGTGAAAAGTTTGGCCTAGAGGGCAAGTCTGTACCTCTTCTTGTAGTAGAAGGCATAATATCCTTCTTAGCAGCATCCTTACTCTTTCCCATGATGAGAGACAAGTAAGTACAACAAGTAAATCATAACAGATGGTCTTACCAATAAAGCTAGGCTCCCCGGCAACGGGACCAGAAAATGTCTTGATGCCCACAAGTATAGGGGATCGCTGAAATCTTCTATGAGAAGTATTACCCAAATTTATAGTTCGACTCAAGGGGAACACAAGAATACCAATAAGACATTAGCAATTGAGACATGACTCTCAATCACACCTGTATATCAATAAACTTGCAAATAAAGTGGTGATTTATGGTAGTTGATTCAAAGCAGTAAATAAAGCAGCAGATTTCCAATTTTCACTAGAAGTAATATTGTGAAACTTTTAGTGGCTAAAACGCAGGCATGAGGTGATAGCGAGGTGTTGCATGAGTGATATCAATCATATAATGTATCATAATAACATGGTATTTCTCTCTAATTTAGTTGTGTGTAGGTGTGTGCTGCAAACATAATCATGCATGTAAGTTTGCATAATATCTTTTGTCATGTCTGCCCATTTCACCGGGTCCAACTTGGTACTACAGGAAATTAAGATCTACCTTTTAAAATAGATCGGAACAAAGCATTAACACTTCATGAACACACAATATCCTCAAACTATCATATATTCCCTAACTGTCACCTTAGGGTTCAGAGGTTAAACATAATAATAGGTAATACACTTTGCAAATACATACCAAACTCAAATATATGATAGGGCAATAAAAGTTCGGTACTGAAATCATGTCACTCGGGCCCTAGCAACAAACATTAAACATATCAAAAGTGTACGAACACTCATACAAGAATGTCTACAAGATAAACACCTCAAATCTTGATACATATGGATGATTACATGATGGATCTCATCCAATCCCTATCCACCTCACATGCCCACAGGAAATTATTCACACATCATGATGGGGATGAAATCATGGTCGTTGGTGATGATGTTGATGATGATGGTGGCGGAGAAGACCTCGAAATCCCACTCCCCGGGGTGGAGTGCAGGACCAATCTGACCCTCTAAACAAAGATCGTGGCTCTGGCGGCGCTCTATTTCGCCAAAAATTCCGTCCTCCTGGGAACTAGGTTTTGGGGGTATATAAGGGGGTACGCCAAAGGAGAGGCCGAGACGACGCTCGAGAGCCGAAAGTGCATGGGTGGCGCGCCACCTGGCCTCTTTCGGGCCACGTAGCTCCCCTAGCTTCATTCTTTGGCCCAAGTTGATTCTCCAGGTGAAAACTCATCAGGTATTTTTCCTTCGATTTATTGATGTCCAGAAGGTCCCTGAAACAACAAAACATGAAAAGGGATATTTTTGCCTCTCAAAAATTAAATACCAATGAAAGGGACTTTGTAGGAAAGTCTCGTAAATCATCTAAATATGCATAAATAATGATGGATCAAGGTAAATATTATTCTAAATAGTACATAAAGGTCCTAAAAATGATGATGCAAAATGCAAGTATCAATCCAACAGCAAGAATCATAACCATGGACGTAGCCAAGGAAAATCACAGTATGGCAAAGAACAAAAATCCAGGGGAATTCAAACTCAAGACAGGAGAACATGAGTTACTTACTATTTTTGTGGCAAGTCGGCCCACAAAAAGAGTTATTGCATATAATACAAAAGAGATCTTACAGAGGAAAAGGTCAAGAAGAAAGTCGAGCAAAGGGTGAGAATGGTGTCGCCATGACTGCAGAATGTGAGCAAGGTGAAGATTACCTAGTCATTGAAGATGAAGAATGCTACAGCGTTGTTCATGATGATGCCATGAGTTGGGTTGTGGATTCAGGTGTCTTCTTCCACATTACATCAGACAAGGAGTATTTCCCATCCTATACCAGCGACATTACTAGCCATGTGAGGATGGGAAATAGTGGTTCGTCGACTATTGTTAGCAAGTGTTTTATATGAATTGAGACAAACACATGATGTAGGTTCATGCTCGATGACATGAGACATGTTCCCGACATACAGTTGATTTTTTTGTTAGTTGTAAAGCCTCCATGGATTTTTTTGGTAATGGAAAATGGAAACGCATAACTGTCTCGCAATCATGATATGACTCTATGTATGCTTTTCTCGCATAACTGTCCACCCAGAAAATATTTTCAACTCTGTTTTCTTCATCAAAAGAAAATTTTGAGTAGAAACCAGGGTCCTTATCTTTTATCTCTGCAAAGTAAGCAACTGTCTCACTCATGCCCCATTCCTCATTTTCACTTCGAAAGTTTGTGCGCAAATTTGTAATATCCTTGGGAGCATATGGGACAAAAGCTTCTGCACCATAAAACAAAGACATGACTGTCATCATTCGGCCTGCAACACATATAAAACCATACTTTGTTAGTGTCATACTACAAACAGAAGTAAAATTTCTGTGGGTTTTTTATATGCGGACAACAACAAATTACATGTTTCTAATCATGTAGGCATTTAAGGAATTCTCTTTCATCTGGTGGTATGCCTTTATGTGATCTCAAGTACTTGGAAGTGAAGGCTTGACAACCATGGGATGATTGTGTTCTGAAATGAAATAAGTTACTTCCCATTTGTTGTTAATCAACTTGACAATCATTTTAGCCGGGCACTTGGTTTGTATGATTGATTCTCTTTTGCGCCTAACCCTTAGCTTGCTGCTAGACTTTGACTTCTTAGTGGGGCCAGATTGTCCACCTTCCTCATCGTCATCGTCTATCTGGATAGGACTAACTTCTTCCACAATATTCATTCTCTCCTTATGTTTTTCTTCTTCTGTTTTTTGTGGTCTGTACCTATTGCAAACAAATGTCTGCTTCCTCAGTTCATTAGTGAAAGCTTGTCGCTGTGATGTATTTGATTTGATAGAAAACCCCAACTTCTTGGCATAAGAATTGTAGTGTGATCTTGCATCACCAATAGTGTCAAACCGCATCCCTAGGAAAGGTTCTTGTGGACTATACGCAACTTCTTCATTCAGCAGAACACCATCATCTGCTAAGTTAGGGTCAGTAGAGGTTGTTGTAGGGGCAGTGTTGCTGGGGATGTCCGGGTTGCCAGCGGGGGCCTGTGGCGGAATAAAATTTAACTGATTTCCTCTAGCACTTTGCGCTCCTGAGTCAGCAGCATCTGCAACTTTCTCAGCTATATCATTGTCTGGAGATTCCTCCACAATCTCTTCACAAACAGCTTGAGTGCAAAACAGTGGCTCAGGTGCATTTGTTTCTGCATCTTGAATGTCCAAATCATCAGGAAGCGCGTTAAGATCAAGCCCAGACATCTGCAAAAAACAAAAAACCAAGAATACACTTCTTGATTAGCAACTATAACTGTGTTTTACATACAACACATGCACAACTATAACTTTCTCAGCTATAATTTACAAGGGAAAAGTTCCTGACACCATTTTATTTTCTTTCAACATTTTTTCAGGTCCTTCACTATCAAAGAAACTTACAAGTGTGTTACACTTATACTCACCACCAGGAAAAGGATGCATTTTGCCCATCCCAACTATAGCAAACTATGTACAAATTGGAAAACAACAAAGATGGTTTCTCAGTAGTGAACTATGTTGCTTTTAAGTTTGCACTTCTTCTGGCTCAGTATTAAACTATGTTGAATTTGCCAAGATGTCCAAAAGTTCAGGTTTTTGCAGATCTGAACTAAGCTACTGCAGGTTTATGGCTATATTCCCTACATACTACTTGAACTTTTGATTAGTCCAACCAGGTATCCATTGCCATAGTTGCTTTTATTAAAAACTGAAATCAGGTTTGTGTTTTCAATCTATGCTGCAACCAGGTATCCATGGCCATCTATGCTGCAACCTAGTTGTAAAAAGATCATATGCCATAGTTGCTTCTTAGATTGTTGAAGATGCAACTTTACCATGTTGTAAGTTTGTTTCGTGTGTGTTCCAAAATCATGGAGAGGATCATAGAAAACAAGGAAAAACCTGCCAGAAAATCAAAGGAGGAGGGGGTGGAGGGGAGAGAGAGGGGGAAACAGGGTTTATGTTTTGTTGTGCACCTTTGATACTGCTATGACCAGATCTCAACCTTTTTACCATGGGCCTCCAATGGAGATCTGAAGGAGGGAGAAGATGGATCTGTCTTGGGAAGGAAGAAGAGAGAGGGGGAGAGAGAGGGAACTGCTGTCACGTGGTGGTGGTGGGGCTTTGCTTTGCTTTTTGGCTAGGAGCCTGGGAGAGGACGGGGAAGCTGGGGACTCGCGTGGTCCAAACCAGCTGGACGCGCGTGGTCCGAAGGGGGGGTGGCTGGATTCTTTCTATTTCTGAAAGGCGGGGTGGTGGTCCTGGTTTCTATTTCTGGCGGTGGTTGGTTAGTGCAAACCAGCCCCCGATTACTCCCTAGACGCTCCTTTTATAAAATAGACTAAGCTAGCTGCCCCTGCTGCGTGCTCTCTCTACACGTGAGGCTTAATTTGTCTGGATGCAAACTGGAGCGTCCTGGATGGGTCGATCCATCTCTTCTTCCTTTCGCGCTGCCCCTGCATGTAGACGTGCGTAAAGTACGTACGCGCACACGTGCAGCACAGTACACTGGTCTGGTCGATCTCCGTTGTTTTTTCTACTCATTTTCTCCCTCCCGGCTCTGAGTGCACACACAGTACACTGGTCGTTGCAAAGCAAGATCGATATGGCCGGGAACTACACCCCGAAAGAAAAGAGAATCAAGAACCGCCGCCCCTACACGCAGGCTACAGTACCGTGGCTATGTAGCCAGTGCGGCTTCAAGCTTACCTGGCACGTGCAGCGACCACACACGTATGGGAAATAAAGCGGGAGGCTTTGCGGCCTAGCTAGCGCTAGCTAGCAGCCGCGCCCGATCGATCGATCGATCGCGCGTGCCGGCGCGACTTGGCACGGACGCGCGGCGGGGCGGCGGCTACATACTTGGCCACACATTCATGCAGTATCCGGCTACTGGGTGCATGCACATGCAGGCCAAAACCGGCCGCACCCGCACGTACGGCAGCGTAGAAAGCAAAGCAGATACGGACCGGCTATACACATGTACACACATGCATGCATAGTGGATATGGCATATGCGTGTCCTGCTGTAGCATTGTCCTTAGCTTGTCGTCGACCACAAACGCATGCGAGCTTTGAGCGGCCTCTTTCTCTCTTTCCCTACAATTTTAAATAACGGATATGCTTGATGTACGTACTAGCAAGAGGAAGAGCTATGCCCACATCAAATCATGCATCTATCCTCCATCCGAGATCCACTTGTCAAACTTCATACATTAGCCCACACAATCAAAAATTCAAATTGATATGAAAAAGTCTAGTGCAATTCAAACACGGAAAATTAACACGTGAATAGACTCAGATTTATGGCTCAAGAGGCCTAGCCTCTCAAACTTTAGACCTTAGTCTCTAATGTCCACACGGATTTATGGCTCAAGAGGCCTAGCCTCAAACTTAATACCATGCCAATCTCGATGCCCTAACCAACTGAACAAGTGTCCGAACCGACAGAAAAACTAGTGCAATCCACAAAGAGGCCTCTATCATGATATGTATGCATGGCCTAGGATATGTTCAGTGTAGCATATGCAGATTCTTCGAGCTAAGCTCGCTCGCACGATCTGCCGGTTCTCTGCACCTGCGCGCGCGCGCGGTTAGTGCGCGGGCGTCCCCTCTGATACAATCCGGCCAGGCTTGTGGTGGTGGTGTAGCTAGCTACGAGATGCGCCGCCTGGAGGTAAAGCGTACGGATCGATCGAGCGCTCTTCTCCGACAGACGGACGGTGCGGTGCCGATCGAGATGTTAGGTATGGTGGGAGGCCGAGGCTCCGTACGTGCGTGCAGACGGGCCGATCGATCGATCGACTGGACGCGATCGACGCCGGCACGCGCGCCAACCCTTTGACCTCCATCGATCGCCACCTTGCCACGGATTCACATTCTACGTGAACACAATTGTGCGAAATTATTGTACCCCAAAGTTGGACATCTAGAGTGCAGTCGTTGTCAAGGCAACTCTAGCTAGCTTAGGGGGGTATCCATAGTTAGTTAGGCCCCGCTTGTTTTATGGTTTTAATTACTGGTCAGATCCGTATATTACGGAGCATATGGCAGGTTTTAGTGTGACCTCAATTGGTCCGTAGTATTTACGACCGTTTCTGCCTAAAATACAGGGAACCAAGCGAGGCCTTAGGGTGTATATATACGTCGGCCATGTGTCTAAAAGGACACGTCGATGTTTTTCAGATTAGTTCGCTCACCCCGTGGATAAGGGAGAGAAAGGGGGCACATATAAGGAAACGGATTTGCTAGTTCTCAGACGCCTAAGAACTTCTTAAGTCTCAGTCGTCTCTTTCACCGTTTGATTTACCTCGTGATTCGTGCAAAATGAAAGTTACACATGAGTTGCAACTTGGATGTAACTGAGAATTTAATGAGTTGCAACTAGGTTGCAACTGAGAATTAGTACAAATCTTATGAGTTACAACTAGATTGTAACTGAGAATTAGCATAAATATTAGGATGATATCAGCGACTTAGAAATAAGAAGTTCTCAAACGCCTGAGATCTAGGCACTCCCATAAGGAAAGGGAAATTTGTCCATGGCTTATGGTGGGCTAGAATGTTAGGGACTTGGGGATGATGGATTGGTCGAGGTGGATCAAGGCTACACTAGCCGTCACATATAGGTTCGTCTTTCCGCTTGGACCTCTCACTTGACTTTATCTTGATTTCTCACTTCTTTGATCGCATTGACTTGTTTGGCCATGGCTAGTTCTTCGCACTTTTGCTTACATGACTTGATCTTGACAAACTTGCCAAGTGAATATTCTACTTGCATCCCTTCGACAGTCTCATGTATGGATAAGTATTTTCCCAATGCACATAAGATTAATCAGCCATCTACTGTTAGCAATCATGTTGCTATACCCATGCCAACGCATCATAGCGTGACATGGGGTACATGCAAGTGATAACGACGATACCTTGCCGAAAATACATGATAAATTATGAACATGTTGAGATGAATCTTTCATCCAAAGCACTGTGTTCCACCACCCATTGAAGTGAACCCTAGGGAAGGGTGAAGGATCCACCACGCCCGTATAGGTCAATAGCGTCATGGAGGTGGAGAGCTCTTCGATGAAACCTCTAAGGACAAAAAGGTTGTCCACAAACGCTATCACTGCCCAGCGACTTGACACCAACCCCTGTCAGGACAAGCAGGTGCAAGAGATCATATAATTAAGTCTGGCAGGGCACTTGATCTTGACACAAAATTTAGTTTCCTAGCTGGCTTTTTCTAAGGGGGGGGCTGAGTAGCGTGTGTCGCGAGAACATATCCAGTACTCCGAACCATCGGTACTTCCGGTGCACCTATGTTATTTGACCAATGTAAACGTTGCTTACGATCGTGAATTAAATCCGCACAACTAATATGACATGCATCTATTGTTTCACAAAAGTTTAGCACCAAAGTTGATATTTAGCAAGAGTTTCTAGAGTTGTGTTTGGAATTTGGATTCGAAATTTTGTGACATGATTTACACATATAGCATTACTGTAGTTTTTTTCTTGGAATTTGGACATGGTCATGCAGGATAAGTTCTCTGTATGTCACAACACGAGGCGTCCAGCTAGCGGAGTGGCGTGCCTGGATCGACCTAGGTGCGGCTGCCGATCTAGTGGCTGGCGGGCTGCCGATTTAGTAAGAGTTCATTCATGTATATGGCCTCTTCCCATGTTTCCAAGGTAACGAGAATGGCTCCACGCTACTTGATTGGTTTTATCGTAGCAGATTGAGTAGACTGATTGAGCAGATTGAGTTAACAGAGATCGATATCAGATGTTATGTAGCAGCGTGTCCTCTGGAGCCATGAGTAGGATGATGTGAACACCTTCTAAAGTCATTTCATCCTCTAACGCATTAGGGCTGCAATTAAGTAGACTGATCGACCCAAGACCATTTGGTTGTCCAAGACCGACTTGAAGTCAACCATCAAGTCAAGGCAAACAGAAGCATGTACATCGCCGAACTGGATCGACCACCACCAACATGCGATCAGCACAAATGCGTTGCTGTCACGTTTTCTGGCGCCTTGTGCATCATCACATAAAGACAGAGGCAGCAAAAGCTAGCAGGTCTACACTCCACAGCAACTAACAAAGGCGACCTGGATACGTGAAAGCAACACGGATAAAGGATCACAGATAAATTGGAGACCCCGTCCTTGCGCTCACGCGGAGCAATGCACCTGGCGACCTTCTTGCCGAGACAAGCCGAATCATGGCAACCAGGCGAAAAAGAGATGATGCCCGAGCCACAAATGTTGACTTGCGCGGTACTGCAAAGTTTGTCTTTCCGGTGGAAAGGGCCATCGCACGAGGTAGTAGATCGACGTGCACGCGCGAACGAGCAATGGATGGATGGATGGATGCCTGACCTCTCATCATTTGACAGGACCAGGGAGGGGAAGCTTTTCGTGCAGCTGAAACTGGGATGCAGATACACTGCATAAGCTTGTCATCAAAGTAGAATGAAGCGAGTTTTTTCCGACCCTAAAGAACATCTAGCAACCTGAAGCCGGGCCCCCTGTCAGCAGTTAGGAACCACTCTTCTTGAAGAATGGCCAGGCAGCATACATGTGCAACGCATCTGGCAGCTTTCGCCTCAAAATCCAGCGACTCAAGTTGGTTGCAACCATATATGTGTGCGAAATCAACAAACTCGCTCACTTCCCGTCTGTCGTATCACTGAAGAGGGATTGAGCGGCACGGCTCTTCAATTGCTTGTGTTACATTCTGACACAAGACACATTCTGGCTTTTCCTTTGAATTTCACGGCCAAAAAATAGTTTGTCTTCCTCTTCCCGGTATCAGATTGCTCTGTGTCTTTGCTGACTCTAGAAGTAGCTATTGTGTAGAACTACTGTAAACATGTGAACTTCTAAACTATGTCATTTAGTGGCTCGGCTGAACTTTCTGCATCATTAACGGGTAGCCTGCTCTCGATAGGCACTCGACAAATCGGGCATGACTGGCACTTGCTAGAGCAGGGTCTGCAACAACAACAAAAAACATGATGTTGCAAAAAAATATGTACTGACATGTCTTTCCCTAACTTCCACAAAGCAACTGATAAACGTAGAGACCATGTCATAGTGGTGAATAAGAAAAAAGGCATACTCGCATAGGACATGATGGCGGCATGGAAGCAGAACAATGCAGACGTCCCACTCAAAGCAAATTCGACATAAGATCCGTTCCTGTGTTCATGCAAAAAATTATCACAAGTATTAGTTCACAAAAAAGGTTCTGGTTAAAATTAATCAGAAATGTGTATTTCGTCTTAAGCTTTAACCCTTTTAGTATGATAACATTCTCTCCCAGTCATATCACAAAGTTGATTCAGCTTTTAAATAAGCTAAACATTCTACTACATCCATTCCAAATTATGAGATGTTTTGGTAGGCTATATTTCAGCCTACCAAAACGTCTTATAATTTGAAATTGAGGAAGTAAAATGCAAATAAAGCCAATACTAGAAATTGCAGCACGCCGGCAAATCAGAGGAGATCCTTGTAGATACTCGTAAGTTGTACGCTTGGTATATTTAAAAAATAAATAAAGGGGAAAACAAGTATACATTCATTAGCCTCTCACACCGCTGTTGGCTAAGCTTTGCCACTTTGCTTTGCTCTCCTAATGCTAACTGAAGTCTCTGTACCTGAAAGTATCCATGACTAGTTAGCTCCATGTAAACAGATAAGCTAGTGATGATAATATTAACAACATAACCTCTTTGACAAGAAGTTTCTTCGGCATCTCTTTTACCATCTCTGGTGGATAACTGCAAAATGTACTGTACCTGCAGAGTATGGAGAAATAACGGGACCAATCAATGGAAGAATTCAATTATTCTGAACTCATTTACAATGCTTCTAAAGTGATTACATTATCTTGTACTTAATGTTGAGTGATTACATCTAAAAAAGTAGTGTTATTAGCTATCTTGTTACCTAAACACACATGATTCAAGATTCACATGCATAGGTGATCCTTTATTTGGTTAATGAAGTAAAGCTGGCAGTTGAAATAAATTAATTTATCTTTGAATTGTTCCCAGTTGAACTGTACTCAAACAAGAAATTTGTTTAATTATCTTTAAGATTGTGGATCATCTAACATTAGATGGGGTCCTCCATATTCAGTTGTGGGCTCAACATAGTAAGTTCTTTTAGACACTAATTATCTTGGTTTTCCCTCTCCACACCCCACAGGACACAGACCCTTATCTTTGCACCGGATGCATTTCCCCTACCAAAAAGGGTGAAAAATAACACAAATAGGACAAATGCTATGTTGTGATTCTTTTAAGATGGCAGTGACCTCAATATAGATAATATTTACTTAAATAATTATTTTTTCTAGCTTCTCATGGATTTACATATAAATGATGTCATTCGTAGACAAGCAGAAACATGTCACATAAAAGAAATAACACTGGTAATTTACTACTGACCCATAGGTGAACATACTAACATTAACTCGCAGTGATATCTACACAAAAATACAAGATGGAACTAGATAGAATTGTGCAGTGAATACCCAATGTTATTTGTATAGCATAAATTAGCTTGTTCCTCTTTGCTATGTTCATCAATGGACCACGCAATGATCCTAAAAAGCAGTGAAATTAACAAAATGAGAATCCAATCTGGGCTCCAATGATAAATATGCAACTTCCAATTTACAGAGAAAGAGGCCTGAGTAATAAAATAAAAATAGAGAGCATGTAAAACCTTGAACCATGTTGTACCAGCATAAACAACTCATCAATCTTTGATGACACAGAAATATATCCTTCACTAGTAACGCCCTTTTTTAATTTAATAACAAGCCTTTCAAAGAATCTCCAAATGGAAAAACATACAGCTACCACTTGTAGCAAAAGTATAGGTGAGAAAATAGCTCGAACTGGGATAAACCATGCATTAGAAGGAGTACCCTGCATATAATAAAATGTACTTAGTCTAGTCAATGTGGCAGAGTAATAGTTCAACAAACATAAATGAGTTGGTAATCATATTGGCCTTCACAAACACTAGGGGACTGCCGGCTTTCACCTAGAACATTCAAAGCACAAAATTGAGATTTACAGCTCACACCTGGCACCCGCAATCTATGTGCAGGACATAATACACAGGAATGTTGTAATGTCAGCTCAGAAATTAGACATTTGTATGTGGTATCAGAATGGATAGAAGTTAAAGAAAGAAAGATGGTGAAACAGTGCCTACCAATAAATTTTGAAGGAAAAAAAAACATTTAGAAAAATGGAACTGAGCAGACCTCTAAGCGCATACATAGAAGAACTTCAAAAATCAGGATAGGAATTATCAGTACAGGGCCACCAATATCCTGCAGACACATGGTTTTCTACGTCAGAATTTCTTTTGGAGAATAATGGAGCACTGATATTCGAGTTGCAATCTCTGTGCATATGAGGTGAATTTATTTCTATACCAAGCACTGGATGTATACCGACCATGGGATTGGAGCACCTTGTGCAGACAAGAAAAGCAAAGCACTGGGATATTCTGTAAATAAATTGTCATCAGTAATTAGTGATAACTGTTCCATGGAATCAAATCATGATTTACAATAAATAGCTTTGTTACCCAAAGTTAATGAATAAATCCCACCACCCCAGAGCAACTGCATCACCTGTGGCATATAATATAACTTAGTCAATTCAAAAGCCAAAAAAGTTACTACAGTATTCTGATATATGGCTAATTGCTTCAGATTCTTAGCCAAGGTTGACTATGAATGCTACTAGTTGTAAATAAGTTATCCTCAAGAATTTACGGTGCTAATCTAGCAGTAAAGTACCTAAAAGTAGATACATCATACATAGATGTAATGTACTAAGCGAGGGGAAAATATATAATTTCCAACAGCACAACGACAACAAGCTCAATAGTATGTGTATATCTTACCGCATAATTTAAGAAGCATGAGTGAAGTAGCCGCTAGTAGAAATACCATGGAGATGGCAATCCAGAAGTGCTAATGAAATATGAAGTTGTTAGTATGATTAAGGTTAAGTCTTCATAAATTTCATCTAGTAATCAACATTGAAGGATTTAAAGCAATGGCAAGGGTTTTGGACATCCGTTGCTGATATCAATGTCTTAAAATACAGTACGGTATGTATATATAAGTATGTTTACATATAGATGTAGTCATATGTTCAATCATGCAGCACATAACTACACATAAAATTGATTGGCCTTCTTTAACCTTTTATAGTATGCAGATTCTCCCAAATGAAAGAAAAAAGAGTGTTGTTACAGATGATGGAAAGGGTGAAATTTAAGGTTCAATTTTAATATAGAATCAGTCAAAGAATCAACAACAGGTAAAAATACAGTTGATTAGAGGGAACTTCATGTACGTGCCTCCAAGCAAAGCCATCTCAAGCTTTCAGCTATGAGAGACCTTTGTCACAAAATATATATTTAACTGCTAGAACTAGAACTAGAACTAGCACAGATATGTGACTTTACTGGGAAAGGCAGCATTTTAACAGCATTTCTCGTCAAAAAATTTACAATTGATAAAAGCTTATTGGTCCTGTTGATTTGATTTCAAGGTAGACAAACAATCCAACACAATCCAAATGTTAAGGAAAAGCAGTTGCAATGAGTATGCTGGATTCTTACAGGAAGCCTCTCCCAAATCTCTTCATCAGTGATTGTTTCCCCATGTCCAGGCATTAGAGTACCAAACGTCCTATTGAGTGAAATATAGGAAGCACAGCAAAATATAATAATAATGCATATTCTAGTGGAAATGATTAGCTGAAGCATTATTTACAACATAGTTCCTGACAACGGTGAATTGTTCACTCAAGAGCTAGTCATTGTTCACATTACAGTTTAGTAAATAGCATGGCAATTAGCATCCCATAAAAGGTATTCAACAACCCATAGCTATATAAGAGATAATGATTGACCACTAATTCACTATCATGTGATTGCTAAATTCAAAAGTATTCTCTTCACAATTGCGCAGCTGTTCCTACATGTGAGACATTACGAGTAACACTTTACATGTTGTATTCTAGTTGATTAAAATGTACTGTGGAGTGAAGTCCATCAGTTTGCATCACAGTGATATCTCATCATGGCTAGGCAGTCAGAAGATTGAATTAAAACCCTGCAAATGTTAAAACATTACTGTACAGCTATAATATCTAGTATGGAATGCTTGCCAAACTGTTTTTTCACTGCATGGAACTTAAGTCCATAAATCTGCAATGTCACTTGTTAGTATAGCCACGTAGTTCATATGTCATAAGCATTAAGTTATGGACAATGATTGGCAGTGGCTGAGCTTGACTGGATATTAAGCGGGCGCATCAGTAGCATGCCTTGATTAAGTATTTAACCAATATTGTCAGTCCACATTAACGGGCCGATTTTGAAGGAGGGCTGAGGGACCACCAAGGTAGATATACTGTTGACTGGACATATTGGTGTTTAAAGTATACAAGGGTCCAAAACATCGGTGGATGAGATAAAATAGAAGCGCCAACTTTTCGATAGATTCAGTAAATTTCCAACAGTGATACATACCAAAAGTTTGCAGTATTTCTCTGAAAAATTGCCAGTTACCTAAAATTGTCAACCAGCGTAATGATTTCCAAGGCCAAGAGTGGAAGGAATACGAGCTTTAAATCTAGAAATGATTCACCCTGGCCTGCAGATGCCAGATGCACACTCAGCTGGAATTTGAAAATAAAGAAAGGCAGACAAAACTGAATTGTGATTTTCTGGAGAAATACACACTAAGCTTTGGATTCACCATTATTACCTTCCAGGTAAATACAGAGAAGCAGCTCAAACGCAACCAGCAAAGGCGTGGCAACGACGGAATGGCATGGAACCCGCTGTAAAGTTTAACAATATAATTAGTGCTGCCAAGAAGTTCAACTTCAGAACGGAAGAATGAATTTGGAGCAGAAGAAACAAACACACCTGGTAACTTTGAAGCAATGCTGGAGCAGGCAATGTGAATCTATACCGAGCAACAACAGCATGGAATAACCACAGAGGGATGAAAAGCACCCTGCAGATTTGTTAAGCATCTTGGAATGATTAGGAAATGAACATGAAAGCAACTAGTTCAGCTTGTTCTATCTGAAAAATAGCTGGAGCCGAATTTATAAGACCAGTTGCCACCCAATTCCCCTCCAATGGCTCTACTGAGTTCTGGGCAGTGGACACCTACACGTGCCATTGATAACCATGCAGCGTGTACTACAGGTCGAGGCCGGTGAAAGATTGACAGTAAATGCATGGTTTTAGCTTGTTTCCAAGCAATCTGAATCTGACAACATTTGCTTCCATTTTCAAAATAATGTTATGAAGTAGTGTGTCCACTGTCCACGATCAAGCAAAGAATGTTCTTCCTCAATTGCACAAATAATTTGTCATGTCACCAATAGGAAAAGGGAAATTTTGCTATAAATAACTAGTATGTCCCTGCCGACTAGAGTCAGATGCCTGTTCGAAGCGAATTCTGGTATCTCACGGTCGTTTCTACCTAGATCAAATTTCCATTGTGCTCTTCCCCCTTGGACTCTTTTTTTTTCAAACCACCAGTATCAGCACATTCATGTCCAGGATTTCCTATACCGTAGAAACATGAATTGGCAGGTCAAACTGCAATGCAGCTTTCCAACAGTAACATGGCGGTCTCGGCTATTTCAAATTCTCGTCTTCCTCAGCGATAAAGTCAAATAAAACGCCCAAAAACAGCAGCGTCCCCATCCTAACGATGCTATGTACTCCACACGGCAAATGACGCCTTTCAGCCCAATTCTCGAACAATTGCTAATTGAGAATCGCGAAATTGCTAGCTAGGGAAGGGGATTCGAGTCGAGAGGTGGGCAACTCACCACCAGGAGCGGGAGAAGAAAATGCCGTCGAGCTTGAGGGCCAGGAGGGCCGTGAAGCAGAGCAGCAGCGCGTGCGCCGACGCCTCCTGCGCCGCCCTCCGCACCAGCCTCCACGTCCCCGGCGATCCCCTGCTCACCCGCGCAGCGGCATCGGTTCCGTCGGCCGCCGCCGCGCTGGTTCCGTCGGCTTCGGCGGCGTCACCTAATGCTGCTTCCCGTGCCATGATGCGGGCGTGTCACGGACGGCGGCGGCTCCGCTCCGCTCGTTTAGGAGCGTTTTTTTTTTCGTCCGTGATCTGCGAGTGAAGTGCGAAAACGATGTGGGGGCCCGGCCCGTTGGATTTTGCTGCTCGTGTACTTGTCACTTGTCAGCTTCTTCGTCTCATTATCCAGTTTCGAAAAGCATCGATTTCCAATGTCAAAAAAAAAAGAGCATCGATTTCCCTTTCTTGGCTAAAACTGAAGTTTTTCCTGAGAGGGTTTTGCTTGGTGGGAGACCGTTGCCATGTTTGGTTTTCCACTGAGATGAGGACCAAATGTGATGGAACAATACTATTAGAGTGAATTACACAGAGAACACAACTTCAGGTGCACTTTTCACAACTTTTCAGTTTACTTTAATCCAGAGCCACAACTCTTGTGCTAATTACTCACACAACATAGCCGATCTGACATGTAGTAATGCAAGCAAAAAAAAAATCATACAAAGGCCTGAAGAAGTATTTTCTCATCATTGGTCAATAAGTAGAAGCCTCGACGACAGAGGATCATACAGGATAGGGGAACTCGATATTGAGCAATCACAGACTGGTGCGTTCCCATTCACCACCCCAAGTTCCCCTAAAACTTCATCTGAATTACTCCCATAAATTACTGGGGCAGTGCTTGTTTACATGATACATCAGCCATTCACAAAAAATCTGGCTACTCATCGTACAACCTACAGCTCGCCTGATTCTTTTCTACTGTACAGCAATTAGTCCTCCCAAATAGTGGCCAAGGACAATCCGGAATTTCTTCCGACCCTGACCCTGCTCCTGCTCAGCCTATTTTCTTCAAGGGCTTGAACCTGATCTTTATTTTCTTAGTCGGCGGTGTCCTTGCAGTTTCTACCGCAACATCCTTGTTTGAAACCTGGGGCTCAGCACTTTGCGCTGGAGCTGGTGGCGTCGCTACGAAAGTACCTTGCGAGTCCGAAGGTTTCGCTATATCTTGCTGCGAAGAAAGTCTGTCACCTTCCTTCTGCTTTCTGGCTAACTCTTTCTCCATCTTTTTCTTCTCTTTCTTGAGTCGCTTTTTTTCCAGATACTCGGGGTCATCTTTCTTGTCTCGTTTTTCATCTCGGTTCCGCTTCTTATCTTTCTTGTCCTTCCTCTTCTTCTCTTTAGAGTCCAGCCCGTTGACAGACTCTGGAGCTTGGGTTCCAGCATAGCTGGTGGATACTCCTTCAAGCTGGCTGCCAGGCTTATCTACACCATCCTGCACATTAATGACAGGAGAGAACTGATCCTTAACCGCATCTAGCCTAGAATCAACAGCATCTATCCTTGAATCGGCTGTACACTGAAGCTCCTTTGAGATTTCATGTGTGTCCATCAGTTTGGCATTGCTGACGCTTGCAGACATCCTTGATTCACGGTCATGGCAAGAGTTCTGCTCCTCAATATGATTACTTGTGTTCAGTGGCTCATTTGGCGCTCCAACCATGGGGGCATCCACCGACATAGAACTACAAGGACCCACTTCGTTTTCGTTTCTTCCACCGTGTGAATGATCTCTCTGATCAGCACCATCTGCTTTACTGGAAGATGCAGCGCCATCTGCTTTACTGGAAGATGCAGCACGCCTAACCCTGATTTTGACAACATTCCTTCTCTCGCTGCAGTTAGATATGTTGTCAGCATCTTTGGAAGGTACAGTGGTTGGTAAAACCTCACGGACACTAGGAGTGCTAGTGGAAGGTTCTTGAGGTCTTGATAGTTGAGGAACCGAGGAATCAGCTTTAGTATGCTGATCAATAGATATCTCCTGGACCAGGGGAGAGGGGGCAGCAAACTTTGGAACTCCGTATAGTGTTGGAGGCCTGCAATGGAAAATATATCAGTACAAGGTACAACAGAAAGCAAACCATATTTTATGTCAGGGCGGCGTGCTTGATGACTTCAGATTTTGTGTGCCGCCATCAGAAGACACTATCTAGCCAGAGGAGAACATATCCAGTGATACCAGCATTTAGGTGATATCGTGGTACCGAAGTTGAATCAGTACACTACTGGAAAAAATCCCTATCTTTTTTGAACCACCATATATACTGACTAATTACCACAAATTAAAAATGGAAAGGCAGGTCGCTTTTAGTAAGGATCATGCATTACTTAGCATAACTAAGGAAGGCTACTTGGCACACCTTAGCAACATGCCAGTTAGCTTTGCAATTTAACAATCATATTGAATAAACAAACTTCATTCATTTTTCCATTTCAGGAAAGCCAACATATATGCAAAAGTTGCTTCTCACAATATAACAATCAAACATGACAAATGTGTCAAGTACATGCTTAAGTAACAATTACTAACCTTCCAGCAGCAATTTGCAAAATGCAGAACACATTATGGCGAAGAAGAACATTGTTGTAGGATTTTTTGCTACCAAGCAGGTGAAGGAGAGCAAGCAGTGTTTGTAATTTTATCTGATCAGTGCGACTAGAATCAATATTTGCTTGACATATGCGCAACACATGAACAGCCAACTTTGTCCCTCCTGCAAATGACTCCATGTCATGAAATCAAATCACATGAAAACAAACCAGAAGTATTATAAGAAAACAAACCTCGCAAAGTTTTTTCTTCATCTGCATATTTCAAGAACAACAAGAGAGCTGCATCAAGGCCTTTATGGTGAAGTTCGAGATCAAGAAGAACCCTGCTAGCTTCTATTCGGACTTTCCATGGTTTATCCATGTTACGGAAAGGGGTGATTAATTCACAAATACGATCCTGCAGCAACAAAAAGTTGCACCACATGATTGCAATATGCAGGAAGCACCAACAATGAGACAATATAGAGAGGATTACTAATATGATCGTTCTTACAAGGCAAATGGAAGATGATACCCTCTCCGCTATACGTGCAAGGGCCCGAATGCAGCTGACAGTCAAAACCCCATTGTAACCAGGCATAAAGCTGCATGGTGATTTCAGGCAAGTCAGTAGGAACTCCCAAGATAGGAGTACAGGTAAATAAAAAAACAGTAGGGCAATTCCATGTACTTGTCAAATTGCAGGAGTCTGTCAATACGCTTCAGAAGAGAGGATAGGAGGCCTATGCCCTGAAAAGAAACACAATGACATTCCTCAGTATTAGTGGCTTCTCCCGAGGTTTTCCAAAACAATAACACTTAGCAATATCTCAAAAGAACACCCGGTAATATGAACCAGTATTTACTTTAGGGCAAACAGATCAACCTACTGACCCATCTCGCTTAATTGGTGGCTTACTTTCAGCTCATGGCTCAGGATGGACCAATGTATCTGGCCCAACCCGACCCACTTGCATCCTTTTGTTGGCCAAATATAAATGTACGAGTTGAAACAACAGTTGCACACTAGGCCAGGGCTGGATTCAGTTTATCTGTGTTGACTATCATGTCATGAAAAATAAACAAAAACCTCCAGCATGACATTTATGCAAAAACTGGATTAGCAAATAAGATTTGTAGCAGGTATATATACACTCAGGTATGCCCTTAAATACGGTATGATCGAAGTGTATGGAAAAGCATAATTAGTTCAGCTATAGTGCCTTAAGCTATAGTGTATGGAAAGTAAAATATATTTTCCCTGGTAAGATTGATCATCCAGACATCCAGTTACTGCATAGCTAATCCGCCACAACAGGTATCTGAAAGATAAATACATGTGATACTGTATGTAGTGGGCAGGGATGCATTCATACAAACCTGTTGGCCAAATTCTACTTCGCCTATTGCCTGGACCATTGCAGCTAGCCAGTAGACATCAGAGTATACATTTCCGTTGTTATCATTGTACTGAAAATGGGCAGTAGAAAAAGAGAAGTGCAAACGATCAATGGGCCGATTATAATTTTTAATATATCAACATGTAAACATAGGACTGAAAGTTACTCATAGGTTAATGCGAACCTTTAGAAGCTGAAGAATAAATTCAATAGCTTGTCTCGGGCTGCTCTTATCTGATGATCTAACAAGAGCTACTGCATGGGGAATTGCCTAATCAAAGGAGCACAAAGATAAAAAAAAATATCAGTGCACCGATGGCTTGAGAGAGCATGACTTGATCAACAGGCATAGAAAATTCAGATGACTGCAGCAAAACACCCCACCCCCACCCCAAAAAAACACAACCTTCTATTTGATTGTTCAGTTCAGATATGATAATCCTGAAGATTTGAAACATTCGATCGAAAGTTTTCCTCGTAATCTGAAACTCCACAAGTTTTAGAGTCTCAGTTTGTTGCTTAACTCCCCAAAATAAATAAATAACGAATTTTCTTTTCTAATGACCCAAGAGGAGTGTATCTTACTATTCTAGTTATTTCATGTGTAACTGTAAGCCCAACTCTTCTAATATTTCCAAAAAAAAATTGGAAGTGCATTTAATAAACTACAGACAAACACTCCTGAATTTGTGTACATAATGTTGGCAATGATGCTATACGATGGATTATGTTGCCACGGTTAATCACAAATACAATTCCTACCTCAGTGCATTACCTCAAGAACAAAGTATTCTGGGATATCATGGAAGTCGTTTGGCCTATCAGTAAAATAAAACAATTTTCATTACACGTTCAGAACTCAAAGCAAACAGTCATGGATAAATGATGGTTTGTGACTAAAATAAGGTTTATCACGGAATGCAGATCTTGACCTGGGTAATCCAATATCTGCATCAAACCGGCGGCTTTTATAGAATTTAACCAGATGAAGCAGCCCAGCTAAATCTGTGTCCTAAATGAAGAGCAAAAGATTCAAGTAAGAAACAAGACAACAGGAGAGAAAGTGTTACACAAAAGCATGATTTTTTTTTTTAAAACGGTAGTAATGTAAAATCTTCCAATTCTATGACTGAGCAGTGTAAACAAATGCACACATCCTAGATAAGCTATTAAAGTGGTACAACATTTAAAGATCTAGTCACCTCAAAAGCATACTGTACATACAGCAAAATTCACTATATTTTACTTTCGATTCAAGTTTATTTCAATCCTATGATTATCACCCTATCTTTATGCATCCACATCCACCAGTGCCTATAATTAATGCTACATTTCACAGCATGGATCTCCTGAAGTAAAACAGAAACTCAGGAAAAAATACTGCCTTTCCAACCTTTCATCACAAATGAGTTAAATAAATGAAATGTATCCTACAAATCATAAATAGTAGCAAACAAACGAGCTTAAAAAAGTGTACCTCAGATGCGGTTACAGCTAATGCATATGCCGCTTCAACTCTAACTCTCCAAAAGGCCTGTCACATTACAAATCATTATGATGACATTGGACTTAAGATGACAAGAATCATGTTAAAATACCTTTGTATCATTTAGGAAATTATTGAGGGCATTAATCACAGCAAATGAGAGCTGAGGTAATTTTTCCAGAACAGCTATTGCCTGTGACTGGGAAACGACATCTTTGTCCTTCTCCAATTGATTGATCTGCCAAAATAACTCAAAACTTGAAATGCTGAGAAATACAATAAATCAAATGTATACGCATAGCCTGACGACATCATGTTCAATTAATTATTAACTTTCAAAGCTTAGTTCTGGCAAACAGTCATTTCAAGAAGCATCAATGCATCATATACAGAAGAAAGACAGCGATGAAAGTAATGTCCAAGCTCATTTACTTATCAGGATCATATATTCCACAACGTATAAGCAATGATACTGATTGATTGTTAACTTTCATTCTTCCCAAAGATTAGAGTACTGGCAACAGTCATTTCAATAAGCATCCATGAATCATATACAGAAGAAAGACACGTGAAAGTAATATTCAAGGTCATTTACTTATCAGGATCATATATTCCACAACATATAAGCAACATAGTGACACTCTTACAGACAGTTTGAGTGTTCCACTGGTATCAGGGAAAAGGTAGAGTACATTATTTGAAATGCATTGTGTGTATTTTATGCATTTGTGTTTAGATCAACAAGGAAGCAAGACCATCTGTAGTTATACAATAAACATTTAAACAATGTGGTAGATCAGAGGCTGGGAAGGACATGCAGTATAAATCTGACCAAACTCAGGCAATATTGTTGTGCTATCCAGAACAAGGCAGAAAGGGATCTGAACCGCAAAGGTAAAAACTACACTAGTCCAGAGACATGCACACACCTTCTGAACTTACAAAGGACATTTCCCTATCTTAGCAGCTTGATCTTCACAACCAAGTATAGAAGTTAAAACACAGTGATCGAAATTGATAAAAAAAACAGAATGACCACATATCTGGATCTATAGGGAAGGCACTGTGGTAGTTAAACAAGAAATAACAACTAATTTCCTTTACACAAATTATTTAGAATTAAATTGAAGTCAAAATTAAGTCTAACTGGTGATACGCACCCACATCTGAATAGGCTGGTGAAAATGAATTTCAGCAAGGTATTCCATTTCTGGGTCCACTCTGATCCATAGTAAAGGTGCATCCATGCTGCAGTACATAGATCTGAAATAAGTTTCAGGAAAATGGCAGGATAGAAAAAGAAGTGAAATGGGCAAAATAAACCTCGTGCGGTTCTCTTGAGTTGAAGCATCTACGTTGTCATCAGAACCATCAGGCTTGGAGCCCTTTTTGGTTTTCTGAAACCGCTTTGCTGCTACTTTGGAATGGCACTGTAATTCCACCACCTGCAAAGCTTCACCAGCCATTGGTAGAATTGGATGATCATAGACTCCATCAGTTTCATGAACACGCACGCTCATCATTCCTGGCCATCCATTAGCACCTTCTTGAATATCTCCATCCGCGTGACTATCAGAATCAGGATCAGCTTTCGCTGTGCAACCCCGTGAAACAGCCAATTCAACCATATTTCTCCTTTTACTATAGGAGATTCCCAATCTTAAAAGCAGCAGGAATATGTATGTATAAGCACATGGGGATGACAAAAGAATGGATTTTTCGTAACTGGACAAATCTGAACAAGGAAGGAACTTATACCTCATAATTGGACATCCACAAGATTCAATCCACCGTGGGAAAAATTCTTTCAGGAATGGACGTTCCAGATTACCAATCTTATTCGCAAGGTGCCTAAACTGAATAATTGAACATAATCTAATAAATTATACTGTGTGCAGACTGCAAAGTTGAGGTTCTGCTGTAAAACAGATATGTATGTCTTTTATTGATGTGGCAATGGATGTCATGGATGGGAATCAGATAGCTACTGCAACAGAGCTCAGAAATGAACAAAGAGGGCCTACCAGACTAACATCAAAGTGAGAACACATAGTGCAACTACAGTGATCAGCATGCCAGTGTTTAGTTTAATGTATGAGAAAAGTGTAACTCGCATCAGCACAAACAATTGTAGAATATGGTGCACTGTTCCTAACATAGTGAATGTTCATATTTAAAACAGACAAAAAATCTGAAATGCCAAGAGAAGTTTGAAACTCAAGATCATGAGCACAGAGTGAAGAAACAGCTTGGCTAGATGAGATTGATATATACCTCTTTTGCACTTAGTGTTCTTGAGGCACGAGTCGAAGCCACTATCATCTGCAGAATCTGAAATTGGAAACGATGAGCGCATCAGCCTAAGTGTGCATGCTCCTAGTTGTCGATCAAGAGATCCAAGTACACAAAGGAAACCAGTAGTTAAGCCATTACGAATTATTCTTTTTCCTTCTCCAGATAGTATTAACATTCAACAATTCAGCAAGTGTTATTCATTAGTAATCATGTAATCAATTGACTATCAATATGTATCCGAGGTGCACTACATCACAAAAGTATATGCAAGTATTTTTCAGAAGTTGCATCAATTGGTTAGGCAAACTGCTGCATTGACGTAGAGAGCAAATTGCCAAAAATACAAACACAAGAATACAAAAGATGCACATAGCAACCTTCCGAAAAGAGTCTGGTCCCATCTGTTTCTCCAATGTTTGAAGAACAGCCACCTGTTCAAAAGAAAATTTTGAGGGAACAATGCATAAAGCTAGTTGTATAGTTCAAAAAAATCAAAACTTACTGCCTTCAATGAACGGATTTTCCCGTATGAGCCAATAGTTTGAGTTCCATACAGATCAGTTGAAGCAGCAGGAGACCCCAAACCAGTTGCACCACTGACATCAAACTGACATACGGTGCAATTGGCCTATTACAAGTACAAGAATGGGTTTTAATAGTAATAAACAAGAATCTTGTGAGTAAGATCAAGATCAGAATGCATTGCTGCAGAGAATAATGGGAGCATCAAAGCGAAAGATTAATATTTAATCCCTTCATCAGATTTCTCTTAATCTTTTGTTCTTCTCCCTTCAAACAAGACGGACATAGTCCCAAAAGGTAACACCAACGCTTGGAAGTTACGACCAATCAAGTTGGATTCTCCAGGCCATATCAAGGTGAATGAATATAAAACAGAAGGCAAGAATCCGGTTGAAAATGGTGTGTTAATATTTAGATGATGACAATAATCCATGCACCAGCTGTGCACAACATAAGTTATATACATCAGTCTCCAGAGCAAATTTGGTTGAACCATAGATCCACACATACACACAAAAGAACACAAGTGGTTTCATCAGATAAACATCCTTGTAGGTACTCCAATTAACTAGGAACATTTTGTTTCAACATGGTGCACTTCTGCATAACATTATATATGCATCTTCTACTCCTATTTACAATTTCCAAGATATAGTATGACCTGAGATGCATGTGTAATTGCAAGTGCAGGTACTAGGCTGTCCTTGGCATTGAGGTGGATTATGAAAATCTCACTTGGCTGACAAGCTTTGCCTACTTTATTGTTAAATGTCTCTATTCCACGGCTATTTACCCTTAGAAGAACATAAAGTAAGTTTAGAACACCACAGTTCAGCAACTGCAAACTGACTCATAGTACCTACTCCAAGGACAAGAATATTTGTATTGTATCTATCGTACAATGTTCTAACAGCAAGATCAGTTAGATTATCAACCATCCATTAACAAATTAATAGAAGAAAACGCACTACAGTAAGAACTGTATCGACGATTCTGATAACATTGTGCCAGCCACTAGCTTCAGAATGTTGTAGCATGATGAATTAAGATACAGACGCATTTTATCATTAACTAGATCAGGCTTTCTTTTTGAAAGAAACATAACACCAAATCAGGGTAACCAAGCATGAATAACTTTCAGGTGACTGAGTTAGCTTCATATTTCAATATATAACAAATTATTTGATTAATCTAGAGAATCCTGGTCCGAACTTCAAAATAGGTAGTTCTCATTCAACATATATGTATGCTTAACAATTGAATGGTAAAAGAGAAGCTCAATACAAGTATTCTGTAAGTAAAAAACAAACCTTGAAACGCCTATAGCGTGCCTCATTATTCCCAAGGTAACGCTTTATAAAAAGGTCCGTAAGAAAACCAGCCAAACCATCCAGTAGCCATTCTGCTCCAACAGAATATTATATCGTCAATACTTCAGCAAATTTTACCTACGTAAGTAGTAGTATCTCATATGAATTAGCAGATAGAGATGAATTACCATCATTTGGCTCTTCAGCACTTGTGTATATGCCAAACCACTGCCTTGCAAGGGCGTATGCGAGTTTGATTCTCGTGCCAATAATCTGAACAATTTTACATGTTAAATACAGCAGAAGTAGCTATTATGTCTCAACCTGGGCTGAGAATCTGATACAGTAATAAAATTTTAATTGAAATGTCTTCATATAAGAGCAAAATATGCTAAACAAGCAGACCTCGGGCTATTTTTAATAATTGATCTGTCAAATATCAATACCAGCATGAATGATTAAAGCACATACAAATCCTCAGACATATTCAAACATATGTTGATGGATTTAATTGGTGAAAACCAACATATGATAACATCCAAGACAGATGACAGGCTCGTTACACTGGAAAATTTATAGAACTGGGGCATTTACACACAGAGGAAAGTATCTGTTGCTTAAAAATGCTTGAGTCTATGAGTGGACGTACGGCGATGGAAATTTAAGGACCATGACAAGTATGTTTAAACAACCAGTTTGTTAAATTGCATATTGTAGTTTGCGAAATAGTCACATCAATGGAAGACTAGACAGGGGAGAAAACAAGAGAACACAGGGGAGAAAGCAGAAAGAACACAAGCATGCACCTGATCTATAACTTTCTCGTCATTTAAGATATCTACACTGAAGATGCATGTGGAAGCTCCAAAGCTCGTCGGCGATACTACCATTTCAGATGGAAGAAAAATTTGCTTGTATAAACCAAAGGGAAATGGTGCGGCGAGATAATCTTCATAACAGCTGCAAAACAACAATCATGAAAAACAAATGTCAAGTAAAGGTCAATAATAAATGCCAAAGCAGAAGCTTCTCAAGATATTAGTAAATATTAACTCCAGACAATATATATGACAAATTTATGTTTTATAGCACCTGTAAGCATCGTGGAAAAATGAGATGGTGTTCTCAAGCTTTGACAAAGTCGGAGATAAACACATATGTGATACACTTATTCCATTCTTGTCAGGAAGAATTTCAAATGGGCCAACAACCAATGATATCCACTGTGCACTAACTGGAGTGTTCAATTTATATACATAAGTTTTCCTTGGAGGATCTTCCTTGCTTAAAACCTGCATGACACAGAATCAACAGAATGTAAAAGCAAAACAACCATCCACTATATAAGAAACTAATCACTATGCAGCCAATCATATAGAAGGTTCATTGTCATTGTGAACACAAAAAACACAGGTTTTTTCCATTAGCAGGTATTTGATCAAGTCGATTCCTGGCCTCATTGCAACATAGATTGAAAGCATACCTGGTAAAGCAAGTCTCCATTGCTGACTGCGACTAGATCTGTGCTAACCGTAAACTCTAGGTCAAATCTGGCAATAGCACCATGGTGCAAAGAGGATTTTAACATACAACATCAACTAAAATAGCCAGATGGACAAGCAGAATAAAGTTAAATCACTTACGGACAACGTTCTATGGCACTATCAATACAAGGGAACCAGCAGTGTGCACGTCTTATTTGGCTATTACTATGTAGGACATTGTTGACAAAATGAACACCAGTTTCAGCCTTCTCCAAAATATAATCTACACGAACCAGTTTTGTGTTCTTCACCTGCAATAATTTACAATAACACATTATAACTACACAAGTCCACTCCAAATTTGTAAGAAAATGATATTTGCATTAACAAAACAATTAATATACCTTTTCATTCTCAATTTGCATTTCATTTTCCTTGTCTTTCTCGTTTTCATTTGCGTCTTCCTTTTCCTTTTCATCTTCATTCTCCTCCTTCCCCTCTTCGGTTTCCTTGTCCTTCTCCTTCTCCCTCTCTTTCTCCTCTGTCTCGATCTCCATCTCAGTTTTCTCTTCATTTCTGTTCTCCTTTTCATCTTCCTTTTTGGTCTCCCTTCCCTCTTCCTTATCATTTCCCTCTGCAGAACCATTGCAGGTTTTAACTGCTTTGTCATCAGAAAGTTGAACCGAGTTCCCACCATTTTCTTCATGCTTTTCACCATTTTCTCCCTCAGGTAACTCAGTGGTTGACTTGACTGATCTCTCAGATGAAATGATGAGATTAGGTACAGATTCGCTAGTTAGAGAAGAAACGTAAGCTGAGCATGCAGCATCAGCAGCAGTCTTCAAACATGATACTGACAACCAACTCGGTTGACCATCAACATTTTTCCAGTGAGGAGAATACTCAAACTCAGCAGCCTCACCATCCACCAATATGTTCCTAATTGTCATACTGTCAGCATGTAGAGCGAACGTATCGTTCTCAGCTAGAAGAACTTTTATCTCAGTGTACCTTAATGAATGAAGCAAACATAAAGTTCAGCAAGCTCCCATGGCACCAGAACAAAAAGAAATTAGCAGGGCCAACGCAAACTGGGCACAAAATGGTAAAATACCATCAATGTGAGGATGACATGTAGCGTCAACTCAATGATCTTTAGACGGTACAAAGCGATATTGCCCGATTACACTAGACTTTTCAGAAAGAACCAACCACTAATATACTATTGGGCCTTGGATGATACTTACAAGAAAATTTCAGCATTTAGTCAAAGGACTTAAGTTAAAACAAATGCATAGCCAATTAATATTGAGAGAGAAACTGAACTCAAGTTAGGTAGAATATATTATGTATTTATGTTGGCATCTCATGACATCACTTTCAGTAGTCAGTTCTCTAAGGCCATGGGCCATGGCCAATGCTCCACAGTGGAGTGCTGCCCCAGCTGTTCAGGTAGATATGTACAGAAAAGCTAATGCTTGCAGACCAATACTACTTCCTGCAGAGGAGCCAGCCTCTCCACTGACAAAAGCAAGAAAGAGAAACGAAGGAACAGAAAACAGGAGAAAAGCAAGGACGTAATGACAGAAAAGGTAGATAGAGACAAAGAAGGTGGTGGCTCAAGTATGCTGCCTCCATTGGACAGAGAGCAATTGAAACGAGAGCTTCGTAGTCTTTTGAGCATGGAGCTAACGCATACTACTGCTCCCATAAATCATGCCCTAACTATCTTGTACACAGAAGGCTACAATGTGAAGGGTGTCTCTTTTTGTATTATGCCAGTACGCAACTCCTGCATATGGCTGCTGCATGACCCAGCTATGATCATATCGTATGCATTGCTCTAGAGGAAAGAAAGATGAAGATGCCAGTGCTGCAACACCATGTCACACTAGAATTTCATATAATAACCACTCTTTCCAATCATCTATATATTGGGTTAATGTGCAATCATAGTTATGTAGTGAGATACTATGCATGAAGGAAGCAGAGCAAGACCAGGAAAACAAATGTGGGATTCTTTTGTTGCAGGTTCCTGCGGATCTCCCCAATGCTGGCTATTAGTCATAACTCATAACCGTCTTGCAACTATTAAACCAATAGGGTCCTTGCACTAGCCAATGGAAAGAAGGAATGAGTGTCTTTTCCCGTATCTAGACCACTGCAACATGCCATTATTACGTCATCCACTCTTATGATCTGAGAGCTTATTACTAAGGCAGTCAACAAAATGGGTTACATAAATAACTTCTCAATATATTTTTCTAGCAATTTATAAAAAAAAAATAACTGTTCATCCAGAATGAGTCTAGAACATAAATGTTTTTAACTAAACCATTGAATTCACCTATGATTCTTCACAAATTTGGATAACTACAGAAAACGATGAAAGCAAATAATAAAATTGAAACATTGTCTATGACATTTCTGCCTGGCATGTTATTGGGCAATGGAGCCAATGACTGGAGTTCTCGTGTCCCTTTTTTAGTTGGTGGTGATAATGCAGCCACTCGATCTTTTGTCGGCCTAGGCCAGATTTGATTTTCAGGTTTTGCATTAGAGAGAGTCCAGAGCCCCTAGGATGTTTTACCAAACAAGGCCAGAATGTGAAAACCAAATGGATCAACATTTCTAGTGCTCACGGCAAACCGTGAAAGTAGTGACGATGGGGCTCTTGAATGCTACAAGGAAGTCGTCCGCAACAAGCATAGCAGATCAGCATGTAAACCCATCAAAACCTATTTGGGCACCTTTAGGTCATTCACCCATTATCCAGTGACCATACTCACATTGAGAAGTCAAAAAAGAACAATCTGGGATTCAATAACATGAACCAATTCATATACTCGCATTAGTCGCTTGCATACCCCAGCAAAGAGATCAACTAGGCATGATAAATAATGGTGATCAATGACCTTAGACGGCTAAGAAAACACTGGAAGCTTTGTAGTGCACTTTCTGTGTGCATAAAAGGCACAATTTATGCAGTGTGTCCAGACATTTTGGGCTAATCCACTGAATTGAAAAACAAGGAACTTTCGTTCGAATGTTTTGAGACCTCATTTACTAACCCAGCATTCACTGTTATCATTTCAAGAAAAGGGTCCACTTTACTTCCCTTAAGAGTGGTGCTAAATTATGAAAAAATTCTTAGCTCCAATTAACCGCTTGCCTTTTCCCACTTCGTTATCCATGTGTGCTCCAAAGTGGCAAAACTGAGTAAATGATCACCCACGTAGCAATACTACCATCCATGCAACAGAAACTCCTAAGCAAAGGTGCGCACAGGGGTTAAGTGAACTGCTTTATGAACATACAGGGTCGACAGAGTGAACATACCCATGAAGCAGACAACGTGAAACTAACTAATGTGAACATCTTCCTTATGTTAGGAAGAGATCTGCATAGAATTGTGTCCATTTAGGCTGACACATAACACAAATCGAAACTCATATTTCTTTCTGATTTCTCAAATAAACAGTTATAGGTTGTTTCAGTTGTTCCTTGTAGCTTTGAGACAGTACAATCCCTCCATTTAGAATTTCCAAATCTTATGAGCTTCTGATGCAAAACTAAATCACCTCTGGAACATATTGAATTATCAAAAAAGTTTCCAAACCAAGAGTGTAGCAATTAAGAAACTTCATTTTTCACAGGAACACGGACACACAGGTACATATGAAGGAAAAACAGGTTATACCACTAAAAATTGCATATTACACAAAAATCCGCCCCTCAAACTGATCCCCATGATAATTTAGCTGTTAAGTACATAAAGTAGCTTTCCCGCAAACAAAAAGAACATAAAGTAGCTTGAAATTTTGCCCAATGGTAGTTGAGCCCACTGCCATCCCATCTCTACGACTACAATTTATAAAAAGGATAATCAGTTGTTTGCAGAGTGTTTGAGTCCACTGCAGTTTATATTAACACCATAGGAGAATTTTATATATGTTTCTCAATTACTGCATTCCCAGCATGCCTCAATTTTTATCCTCTTTCGTTTCTTACATGAACCCAGCAAGCTATGAGAAAGGAGATGAATTGCTATGCAGGACAGGACTACTGTACTGTATATGCCTATATCAGGCTATCACCTAAACGGAAGCTCATTTTTAACAGTTCAACTAAGGTGGTTACTACTTACTAGGCATTGCCTACAGCAAGGAGCAGTACATTTTCTTTTGGTCAAAGGCACACTCCTATATTGCATAATTTAACTCACTAAATTTGATAATAGCAGCAATAGATGCACAGATAGGGAAATTGGTCAAACTAAAAACAACAAATCCTCAATGTAACTGTGTTCTCTACTCAATTTGGCTCCGATTCATAGACAAATCAAACAATACAACTGTCAATCCTTTGGAACTAAGTGGCCCACGGCATTGCACAATTCCAACAGCCATCGAACATGGACCGAACAATTCAACTCCAAAGCACAAACACAGACGCTCACAAGCTTAATCACCAACTCCAAACCCTAGACCTCGCGGCCCGAACCATAAACGCCATTAAGCAGCTAAAGTCGCGCGCATTAGGGCACGAGCATGAGTGGGTCGAAGCTATTCGGGCAAAATATAAGCGGTGGCGCGGCTCACCCGTAGATCAGCTGGTTCTCCATGTCGATGGAGAGGCACAGCTTCTGGTGGAGCACGGTGGCGCCTCCGCCGGCGCCCCCTTCCGGCTTCTGCTTCCGCGCCTTAGCCATCCCGAAGCTCCTCGAATGTTCTCCTCTTCTAGGGTTTGGAAGCTTCGAAAAGGGGGATTGGTCGGAGTACGGTGGTGTCGGGGCCTTAGTGAGCTGGTGGTGGCGGAGGCGTGCAGGGGCGCCACGTCATCGCGGGCGCTCTGAGAGACGCGAGCCGAGGAGAAGGGGAGGGTGATTTATAGGCCAGATGAGCGAGCGCTCGCCGGCGCTGGAGCCTGTCGCGGCTCAGATCTTTCGCCGCCCGGCGACGGGTCTGCGTGGACCCGGTGTATGGGTTGCGGCGTGGGACCGGAAGCGTCCAGGGCCGCGACGACTGACATGGTAATGTTATGTCATGGCATTCTATAGACCGGGTGTATGGTAGTGCTGAGATTGGCCGCTATCCACTTTTCCTGTTCTCTTTCTTTTGAGGAATTTTCTGTTTTTTTAGAAACATGGCACTTTATTAATCAATGTTTGAGATACACAAGCCACCGGGAGGATGAATAAACCACACTTTGACGTCCCACATTGCCAGCTACTCCCTCTGTTTCAAAATATAAGATGTTTTAGTTTTATGAAGCAAATGTATCTAAACTTATTTTAGTACTCCCTCCGATCCATATTAGTTAATTTCAATTTGGATGTATCTAGACAAGTTTTTGTGATAGATACGTTCAAATTGGAGTCAACTAATATGGTCGGAGGGAGTACGTAGGTTTACTTAGCTTTGGAGTGAATATACACACTAAAAGAAGTCTAGATACACTTTCTTCAAAAACTTAAAACATCTTATATTTTGAAACGGAGGGATCATGCACTAGGGTCAGTGCCTCCATGCAAGCTAGAGCCTCCGTATCTGTCGGATCAGTGATCCCTTGGATAGTCAACGAGGATGTGTGATACCTTCGATCCGAATTTACGGAGGTAGTATAATAGCTTTTTCCTAGAAGATCTAGGTTTAATCGAACCTTAGAAAGCAATACTAAAAGGAAATAAAAAAAGACACATCTATAAGACTTTATTTCTTTATTTTACCTTAGTTTATCGGATCAATCTAGTTTACTTTTATAATGGGTTGAATCAATGGATGGAGATAGATCAGGATTGAAAATCCACTTGCAGCTGAACATCATATGGGATAAAAGATAATAATAAGCATAGGTATGTAACGTTTGAATAGAGATAATCTCTTATGGGCAAAACATCCTAATATACTAGAGCTCACGTGATGAAGCAGGCATAGCAATATTCTATTAATCCAACCGAAGTAACGGGCTACAAACGATTATTAAGTATAAAACATATATCAAAATATTAAGTGGTGATGTTGTTGTGATCCTGAATGGGTCGCTAAACGAAGAACGTACTATCCTTTCTGTCACTGAGATTTCTATGAGATCGCTGCTGGTCAAGTATCTCATCTTAAGCCTTTATCAATCTATGTGATTTTGGATACCTACAAGTCCACAGATCGAGACAAAAGACAAAGAAAAAAGATACAAATCTCAATTGCAAAAAAAAATACAATACTATCATGATTAGATGTACATAATTGATGCGAGGTTTCTCCCCAACCCGCAGTCTGCAAGGACTACTCACTCATAACGAATAGATCTAGGATAGAAAATATTATACAAAATATTTAGATTAAAATCTAATATTCTTACAATGGTCGTCAAATCACAAGAAGATCTAAAGTACAAAGTAGTGGTTATGGCTAATGGAGGGGATGGATGGTGGAATGGATAAACTATGGCGTGGATCTCTTTTGGTGGTGTTGTGATGTAATCTGAGAATGGCGGCTCCCTGGCTGGTGGCTGGAGTCTCAAAATATATAGGCGTTTTCACCAAAGTCGTAGAGTTTAACGAGATAAAGCCGTCGCCACCTAGTATGGGCGGACCCCGACCGTACCGATGGTCGTTACGCGTACTGACGCCTAGAAATTGCTTCCCAATTACTTGGCCATGTAGACTTCCTCAAAATCCTTCATTAGACTTCCTCAAATTACTTCGCATTAAAGCCGTGATTTCCTACACAACACAATTCAAAGCAAGGTTTTGCATTGCATTTATTAGTCATTAATGGCAAGGATTGAGAGTTTCTTATCAATTGGTTGACTAAAAACAATGTTTAAACACGGTGGAAAATGGCAAATTTTGGAACCATCAATTTCCCCAAAGCTCAAACCTTGATCGCCCTCGAGCAAGAAGAAATAAAAGAACTATAAGGAATTCAGTGTTTAAACTTGAAACAACGAGAATGAGAATTCACTTATGGTTGGTAGTCATATGTGCTTAGCACTTCATTCATTTGCGAGGCTTATCAAAGTTAGAGAGGTGACAAGAGTACTATACAAGCTTCGGTAAGTCAAGACAATCAAAGTAAAGTTTAATATTAGTATAAATAATTAGAAGTGTAGCAATCAATCCAATTCTTCTAGTTAAATCTTAGCTTGCCAAGGAACACTAGGATGTTTAAATAGCATAATTAAGTAAGAGGGTTTCGTGCTCTAAGTAGTATAACAATGAAGTGTCTTATTTACACCCACATCAATAAAGTCTATCAAAAACACTTCTAATCCAATAATTGTCTTTCAAGAAAAAATCATAGAGTAGTAATGAGACCATGCCAAGGACTTGTTATGTGGATCTTCATAGATGTATTTTTATTTTTATTCTTTCAAGGATCGCTAGATGTTTCTTTTGCAAGTGCTTACACAATCTTTGAGATTATTAATACTTTTGTCCATACATTGACACGTATGCCAATCATGTCATCAAATCATAGCCGAAATCCGAGGTTATACCATAGATCGTTCAAAAGCTAGCGAATTTGTTGGCATTTCAAAGGTGTGCACTATAAACATAAAATATTTTTTTTCTTCTTTTATGAGCTAGTACCACGGTTTGATCCACAAGGTTATCTTTGGCATGCATCACAATTACCACTAGACTTTATTTCAATCAAAGAACTCCTTTCATGAGTGTCGTCAAGACTATCAAAATATCATGGGGTTTGATGCGGCTCAGATCACTATAGAGCTTCGTTGGGAAACCCCAAAAGGAAGGTATGATAAGTACAACAATAAGTTTTCCCTCGATAGGAAACCAACGTTATTGAACCACTAGGACGAAGGAAACGACTCAAAGGTGTTGCTGGCAACTTGGAATCCTGCACAACATAAACTCAAGACTTTGCCCCAACGAACAGTGAGGTTGTCAATTTCACCGGTTTGCTGAAAACAAAGGATTAAACGTATGGTGTGGAAGGTAATGGTAGCTTGCAGAAAGTAAACAGGAACAGTGGAAGATGTATCAATGATAAGATTGGACCGGGATCCACAGTTTACTAGAGGTGTTCTCCTTAAGATAAATACATAACATGCTGGGTAAACAAATTACAGCGAGGCAATTGACAAGACAGAGCAAGGCAAAACAATGCAATACTAGACATTTATGATCCTACGAGATTTGATTGGGCATTATAACAATATACATAGACCATGATACGTTGGAAACGTATCTATAATTTTTGATGCTCCATGTTTGTTTAGTATCTACTTTGCTTTACTTGTCTACACTTTGAGGTGCTTTTAACATGTTTTCTGGTACTAACCTATTAACAAGTTGCAACAGTGCCAGATGTTTGTTTTCTGTTGTTTTTGGTTTTATAAAAGTTAGTAAAGAAATATTCTCGGAATTGGACGGGACGAAGGACAAAGTCAATAACTTTCCGTGGGGAACAAGAAGTCTAGAGGAGAGGCAGGGCAGACCCTCCCCCCAGGCGAGTGGGCCCTAGCCCGCGCTGGCTAGGTTTGCCATACTGACGGCCCGCTCGGTTTCCCTTCGCCTATAAAGCCCCGATCTGAACTCTCAGGACCCGATCAATATTCCACGAAACCGTCTGTAGCCACCGCCACCATCGTCCCTAGATCGGGGGGATCTGAAGCTCTTCCCGGCACCCTGCCGGATGGGAGATCATCCCGGAGGCCTTCTCTCCGGTATGATTTGTGAGTAGTTCCACCTTGGACTATGGGTCCATGTAGTAGCTAGATGGTTGTAACTCCTCCTCTGTGCTTTCATGTATAGATCTTGTGAGCTCCGTTCATGATCAAGATCTAATCTATTTGTAATCATGCATGTTGTGTTTGCGGGGATCCGATGGATATTGAGATTATTATGTTAGTTTGGTTAATGGTTCTATCTTTATGATTCTATCATGTCTGTATTGTTTGTGATCTTGCATGCTCTCCGTTGCTAGGGGTTATCTTGGCCAAGTAGTTGCTAGTGACTCCAAGAGGGAATATTTATGCTCGATAGTGGGTTCATGCCTCTAGTTTCCAAGGGAAGTGACTATAATCTCTTCAGTTGTAGATGTTATGTTGTTACTAGGGAGAAAACAATGGTCTCTTGTTCATGGAACATGTAGACTGTTTACCTTACACACTTTGCTTAAAGCAGTTGTCTGTTGCTTGCAAATTAATACTGGAGGGGGTTCGGATGATAACCTAAAGGTGGACTTCTAGTCATAGACGCGGTTAGATTACGGTCTATGTATATTGTTGTATTGCCCAATCAACCTCATAGGATCTTTTTGGCTAGTAATTGTATTGTTATGCCTTGCTCAGTTCCTGTCAATTGCCTCGCTGTAATTTGTTTACCCTTCATGCCATGTTATTTATCTAAGGAGAGCACCTCTAGTGAACTATGGACATCGGTCCAATCTTTACCATTGATACATCTTCCACTATTACTTGTTTACTTGCTGCAAACCATTACCTTCCACACCATACGTTTAATCCTTTGTTACAGCAAACCGGTGAGCTTGAAAACCTCACTGATTCGTTGGGACAGAGTCTTGAGTTTGTGTTGTGCAGGTCTCCACGTTGCTTCCAACACCTGTGTGATGTTTCCTTCCTCCTTCTGGTTTGATAACCTCAGTTTCTACTAAGGGAAATCGTGTTGGTGTACTCTTCATACCTTGCTCTTGGGGTTTCCAACGAAGCACTCTTCCTCCCTATTGAGTGTAGCATCAAGTAATTTCTGGCGCCGTTGCCAGAGAGGCTAAGGACGTCTTCACAAGGGGAGTCCTTCACTTCCTTTCTCTTTACTTTGTTTTTAGTTTTCTTTGTTTCTTTTGCTTGGTTTTGTTTGCCTCTTTCCAAAACCCCCCAAAAAAATTAGTCTAGCTTGGTTTGCTTTCTTTATTCAAAAACACACAAAAAAATAGTTCCTGCTCTAGTTGCCACCCTGTTCTAGCTCACCATGTTGCTCCTCAAGTTCACCCAGAAAGACCTTGCAATAGGTAGTGGCTCCATAATTGGGAAAGACAATATTGAAGAATTCTTTAACTATGTTAGCAGGCATGAGGATACTGAGGATAAATCTATAGCTTAGCTTGCTCCTAATTATGAAATTTCTTCAGCTTCTTTAGTCCATATGTTGGAGGCTAGGTTTGTTAGCCTTAACCAGTGGCGGATGCAAGGCTCCTGCAGCCCGGGCGAGTGCCCGGGCTTCCGGCTGGATGATGCAGTGTATGTTAATGTAAGTTTGACTGAAAATAGCAATTTTAGCTTTTAAATTCGTAGTTTTCCCAGGCTTCAAATTGTTCTTGGGTCCGCTACTGGCCTTAACCCCTTCATGCAATTCTTATTCCTAAAAATAAAAGAAGAGAAGAATGTTGAAAAAAGGGAATTCATCCTTGAAACTTTATCAAAAGAATTCCATGATGTTGCTAGGGAGGCCAAAAAGGTTTTTAAACGTTTCAATATGCTAGGTTCAAGTGTAGATGTTGTGGGTATTTCTGATAAAACTAAGCCTAGAGATGAATTCAATATACCCATACCCTATAAGCTTGTTGGAATGCATGAAGCCTTTGAAAATAACTTCAATTGGATTGCCCCTGAAAATATTTTTGATGAAGGTAGTATACCTAAGAGAAATTAGAAGGGATCCTCCAAAACCTATTTGGATGAGATACCTTTCATAGTTGAAGACTTTGCAAGTATTGATGTTAATACTTCTTCATTTGAAAATACTTGATTCTTTTGCTTCTTGTGCCTAACTTAAAGGCGTTAAAGAAAAGTACTTGTTGGGAGATAACCCAAGAGTTTCCTTGAGTCTTGGAAGTTATTACTACTGTAATGACCTCTTGTTTGTTTTTTGTGCCAATAATGACCTCTAGTGAGAGGAAAATAAGATTTGGGGAGTTGCTGTCCCAAAATAGATTTCTGTCCTCCACCAAAAAAAATCGTGAGGAGTCTTTGTAACTCGGATTGAGCTCAAAATTCACGAATAAATCCCCCAGTACGTTAGCTAACTTTCGTTAGTTCAACACTTTTTTATTTGAGCAACATAAGATGTTTGAAAAAAATCGTTTCTACCTACTGGTCTGTTTTGTCAGATTTCTGCCATTATTTGCATTTGCTTCTTATTGATTCCTTTTTGAGCTCTCTTCAGGTAAATTGAGTTTCTTTGAAGGATTTACTTCAGTAGATTGTGTTTTAATGAAAATCATTGCTATTCCAAAGCTTTTCCAGCGGTCTAATATCTTTTGAATAAGCTAATGTTGCTAATGAAGATTGTGTGAAGTTTTTGTATGAAGGAAAAATTTCAGGTGTAGAGAGAGAATGATGCAATGAGATGAAGAATGGACAAAAGCTCAAGCTTGGGTATGCCACCATGGTGTCACCCCAAGAAATATTCAAGAGGTACAAGTGTCAATAAAAATCTCAGGTTTGTCTAAACACTTCACTTTTATTGTTTCATGCACAGTTGTGTTGTTCTTGGAGCGTCTTAGTTTTCGTTTGCTTTGCTTAGTTTGTTTAGGTTGCTTTAGTAGTTTGGACCCCGTTCTCGCTGTGTTGTTTTGAAAATAAGGTTGCTTGGTGTTTGAAAAGGAGTAGTAAGTTCTTGCTTGAAGTGCAAGAGGAGCTTGCATTGATTGTGACTTAGACTTTAGCATGACATGCTAGGTGTTGTTTTAGCATTATGCTTAGTGATTATTGTTGTATCATGTATTGTTCCAAATAATTGGGATTGCTTAGTGTGCCTTGAAGAAATTATGCGTTGTTTCGGTATGCAAAAGCATTGTATTGTGGTATTCTCCTTTGATGTTTTGCTTGGGTTGACTTGGCACATGCTTACACCATATTATGACTATGACAAGTCACCATTAGCCTCTACGATCATTTAGTCCTTGACTTGTAGTATCACTCTTTGCTTTGATTAGTTTGCTTTGTTGCATTGCATAATTATGGCCATTATTGCTCTCTTAGTTGGTTTCTCACAGTCTTTTGCTAGCCTCCACTTGTATGAGTAAGTTCTACTCATGCTTCCAACTCCCAAAAAATCAAGTTATTCCAAAGTGTCCACTATAAACTCCTATGCATGGTGTGTTACACCATTCCAAGTATATTCTTGTTTTCAACTATCTTCTAATTAAAAACTATTTTGTTATGTGAAAACTTAGTGATTAAAGCCCTCGCGAACTTGATGGCACATTTTATTCTTTGCCCCTAATAAACTTGAACCATTGAGGCAACTTTGTTGTATATGCTTGCACTTATAAGTTGGGATTAGCAGAACCGTGCTGTCACAGGGAACATTTTCAACATTGCACTTGTACTTTTTGTACTCCATTGATATCATGCTCTTTTGTCTATGGATGTTACCGATGTGAAATGAAGTGGGAACTGGTAAGTCCATGGAGTTTGTATTCTGTGTTAGATAAATGCCTGGGCCAATAGCCTAAGCCATGCCTAATCATGGTGGAAACTTGCAGCATCACCATAGTGACATCTATGAAGCATTCTTCTTATAAAAAAAGAGAGACACATTGAGAAAAGAGGAAAGAGAGAAAAAAGCACCATATTCCCATGGTACATAAGAAGAATTGCTGAGATGCTCATTGTCTGCTTGCCTTGTCATTTTGGTTATAGGAAAGCTCTTGTACCATGTGCAAGGGGTACCCCGTTGGCGGTTCTCAATGATATGCAAATACTTATAGTGATAAGAACTTGCCTGGGCCGTAAGTTGAGTATCCATGAGGTGTAGCCCTCATATTCAAGGGACATGAGATTGCCAACTTATACTTCGTCAAGCATATACTCCAGCTTTGCCACTTTAACCTTAACCACTTCAAGATGCTTATGATAGGGGCAATGAGGGGTGAAAGCTAATAAGTACTATAATTTTTGGAAGCTCTTTTTAAAACTTGTAATCCCTGCTTCCTTTACAAAAAAGGCCTTTCTTCCATCATTATTGAGTCTCCACCTTCTACCTTTAGACACCATTAAGAGAGCATAGTTGTCATTCTGTGTGCAGTGTTCCAAAGCTTATTAATTGATGCATATTGTGTTATTACTTGTTCTTGTGCTACTTGTTTCTAGTCACCCTTGTGAACTTTGAAGGTGTCCTATGCATCTATATTGCTACTCTATGAGAGACAAGCTGATTGCCACTATGTTATGTTTTCTGTATGTGAAACAAACAAATGTTTTTCAATGCATGTTATTCATGATCTTTGTTTGTAGCTTGCCATATTGCATGCATAGTTACTATGTCCTACTGTTAGAATTCCATTCTTTCAGGCACATGTTTAGAGTTCTTTGATCTCAGCTTTCAATGTTTGCAAATGGTTGGATCTTTATTGTGAGGGTGCATGTCACCTCAAAAATTATTATTTTATCACTTACCTACTCGAGGACGAGCAGGAGTTAAGCTTGGGGATGTTGATACGTTGGAAATGTATCTATAATTTTTGATGTTCCATGCTTATTTAGTTTCTACTTTGCTTTACTTGTCTACACTTTGAGGTGCTTTTTACATGTTTTCTGGTACTAACCTATTAACAAGTTGCAACAGTGCGAGATGCCTGTTTTCTGCTGTTTTTGGTTTCAAAAAAGTTAGTAAAGAAATATTCTCGAAATTGGATGGGACGAAGGACAAAGTCAATAACCTTCCGTGGGGAACAAGAAGTCCATAGGAGAGCCTGAATGGCCGGCCAGAGGGGCCAGACCCCCCCCCCCCAGGCGCGGGTGGGCCCTTGCCCATGCCTGGCTAGGGTTTGGCTGCCCTGGCGACCGCCTCGGTCTCCCCCTTCGCCTATAAGAAGCCCCCGATGCAGAAACTCTCAGGACCCGATCAATATTCCACGAAACCGTCTGTAGCCGCCGCCACCATCGTCCCTAGATCGGGGGGATCTGAAGCTCTTCCCGGCACCCTGCCGGAGGGGAGATCATCCCGGAGGCCTTCTCTCCGGTATGATTGTGAGTAGTTCCACCTTGGACTATGGGTCCATGTAGTATCTAGATGGTTGTATCTCCTCCTTTGTGCTTTCATGTATAGATCTTGTGAGCTCCGTTCATGATCAAGATCTAATCTATTTGTAATCATGCATGTTGTGTTTGTGGGGATCCTATGGATATTGAGATTATTATGTTAGTTTGATTAATGGTTCTATCTTTATGATTCTATCATGTCTGTGTTGTTTGTGATCTTGCATGCTCTCCGTTGCTAGTGGTTATCTTGGCCAAGTAGTTGCTAGTGACTCCAAGAGGGAGTATTTATGCTCGATAGTGGATTCATGCCTCTAGTTTCCAAGGGAAGTGACAATAATCTCTTCGGTTGTAGATGTGTTGTTGCTACTAGGGAGAAAACAACGGTCTCTTGTTCATGAAACATGTGGACTGTTTACCTTACACACTTTGCTTAAAGCGGTTATGCATTGCTTGCAACTTATCTTTGGAGGGGTTCGGATGATAACCTGAAGATGGACTTCTAGTCATAGACGTAGTTGGATTACGGTCTATGTATATTGTTGTATTGCCCAATCAACCTCATAGGATCTTTCTGGCTAGTAATTGCATTGTTATTCCTTGCTCAGTTCCTGTCAATTGCCTCGCTGTAATTTGTTTACCCTTCATGCCATGTTGTTTATCCAAGGAGAGCATCTCTAATGAACTATGGACCCCGGTCCAATCTTTACCATTAATACATCTTCCACTATTACTTGTTTACTTGCTGCAAACCATTACCTTCCACACCATACGTTTAATACTTTGTTACAGCAAACCGGTGAGCTTGACAACTTCACTGATTCGTTGGGACAGAGTCTTGAGTTTGTGTTGTGCAGGTCTACACGTTGCTTCCAACACCCGTGTGACGTTTCCTTCCTCCTTCTGGTTCGATAACCTCGGTTTCTACTGAGGGAAATCTTGCTGATGTACTCTTCATACCTTGCTCTTGGGGTTTCCAATGAAGCACTCTTCCTCCCTGTTGAGTGTAGCATCAGACCGCCATCCAACTACATCTATGACTAGTAATCCACCTTCAGGTTATCATCCGAACCCCCTCCAGTATTAAGTTGCAAACAATGGATAACTGTTTTAAGCAATGTGTGTAAGGTAAACAATACAATTGTTCCATGAACAAGAGATTGTTGTTTTTCCCCTAGTAGCAACAACACATCTACAACCTTAGATATTTCTGTCACTTCCCCAGATTCAATAGAGGCATGAACCCACTATCGAGCATAAATACTCCCTCTTGGAGTCACTTGCATCTACTTGGCCAAGATAGCTACTAGAAACGAAGAGCATGCAAGATCTCAAACAACATAGACATGATAGAATCAATAAGATAGAATCATTAATCAATCTGACATAGTAATCTCAATATCTATCGGATCCCCGCAAACACACTATGCATGATTACAAATAGATGATTTTGATAATGAACGGAGCTCACAAGATTTAAACATGGTAGCATAAAGGAGGAGAAACAACCATCTAGCTACTGTATGGACCCATAGTCCAAGGTGGAACTACTCACGCATCATATCGGAGGCTGGCATGGTGATGAAGAAGGCCCCCGGGATGATCTCTCCCCTCCGGTAGGGTACCAGGAAGAGCTTCAGATCCCCCGATCTAGGGACGATGGTGGTGGCGGCTACAGACTGTTTCATGGAGATCTGATCGGGTGGGGTTTTGGCATCGGGGGCTTCTTATAGGCGAAGGGGGAGATCGAGGGGGTGCCCGATGTCGTGGTGGTGGCACGGCAAATGCCATGGGTAGGCTTAAGTTGGGGGCCGAATGGGTGCTTGTGGTCACCGGGGAGGGAGTGCACGGTCGTGCCATGCACAAAGAACAATAAGAACTCTCCATACTTGACAATTTGATTGATACCCCCAAGAATACAAGTGCTCCTTGAGCTGTATTGGCTGGAGTATGCAACACCTGTTCTCTACTTGGTCCAACCTCCTTCTACTGCCGCTATGCCCTCCCTTATATAGGCAGCGCTAGCTAGCTAATACCCCTTTGGGTTCTAGGGTTTACTGTTTGGGTGTTGGTCCCTACCATATGGGTCGGGTTATGTGTTTGCCCTAAGCCCATAGGCTCGGTCCATAAAGCTTGACAGTTAACGGTCTTCTGGTACGCTGCTTCTTATTCTTTTTGGCGTCACGCAGTTACTTTGTACGTCAGCGCTTGCTTTGGGCGTCACCAGGCTCCTTTTGTGTCACCCGACGTCGCCCTTCTCTTTTGACCATGCTTTACCATGGTCCTTCCTGAACCTTACTCGGAAAGGTGCCACGCGTCCTTCCTGACTCGGCCCTTCCTCGGTTGACTCAGCTCGTTGGTACCTGCAAGGGTTGCAACTTTGTCCTATACGGGCCGAGATAGTTATATCTCGGCTTTCTTGCTTATCTTACCGGGCCGTCCTTACCCGGCCTGGTTCGTTTTTCACTCGGAGCCAACAACTGCGCTATGTTTCCCCTCTCATGACCCTACCGGGGGTTATCCCCCCAACATTAGTCCCCGAAGCTGGTGAGGTCTAGCAGTTTTAGTTGTTAGGCGTCTCCAGGTTCCTTTTGTGTGAATGGAACTTCAGTTTTTGTCTTTTATCTACCTCAGTTTTGCATCTTGTCGGGTTAGTCTGACAATTTCGGGTCAATTCTTTGACCTCTTGGCTCATTCTTGCCTCGAGCCGAGTTATTTTGGCCAATTCCGGGTCATTTTCGGCACGCTTCAGTCACTTACAACCAGTAATCATGATTACTTGCCTCAATTTTTGTTCCAAGCTCTGGCGGCACAGTGACGGCTGCGCAGTTATTCCCCATCACTGTGGCAGCCCCATCGGTATGCGCCTCTTGTCCTTCCAGCCGTGACGTGGCATTGGGTTTTTTGTGTATCTCTGGCTACGTGGCGCTCGCTGATTGGCTCACCCGGCGTGGTACACGGCCACACGCTGGCCGCACGGCACAGTTAGATCCCACTATGGGGGTTTTTACCGCCCCTCTTCTGGCAAATCCGCCTCTTCCAAGCAAGCAACTCTAGTTTGCGCTCCGGGTTCTGCTCCTCAGATCCGGCCTCCGACGTCGGCGACAATACTTGCTTCAGCGGGTAAGGGGGCGGATCTGCTGCTGCCGGGTCAGATGACGACTCCAGGGCTGTTACCCTCCACACTTCTGCCGCTGCAACTCGTGCCACTATGGGAACCGCCCTGAAAACGGGTCGAGTTCTTACTCGGACGCGCAGTGGCAAGAGCCTTGGTTCGGCTGAACCTTACGCTGTGGCATGGAATGTAGCAGGCGAGCAGGAGATCAGCACTTGTGCCGGGAAGAAGTTGAAGCTGGGCCCCAAGGCTGTTTCTGACATGACCCAGCAGGCCATTTCTCTGATGGCCCGTGTCGACGAAGTGAATGTGGTAAATTAGCTTCTTACTCTTTTGTATCATTGAGTATTTCCTTTATACATATCACCTAGTCCCCGAGGTTACAGTCGAGTCAGAAACTTACTCGGCTGTAAGCTCCTCAATAGTCACTCAGCCTTCAAATCCTTTACTCCAAGCCGGTATTTTAGGACTTCGATCCCTAGCCCTCTAGGTTACTGCCGAGTAAGGAACTTACTCGGTTGTAAGCTCTTAAGCTCTTTTTACTCGGCAGGTCGCCTGACTCAGTTCTTTCTTTGTTATCTGTCTTCTTTGATTAGATTACGCATAACGAGCGCACCAAGGTGCACCAAGCTCTTGTCCTGGCGCATCGCAAGCTTGAACTTGCGTATGAGAAGCTACAGACTGACACCTTCGGCCAAGGTAATATCTTTGCTTTTCCCTTTTTCTATTTTTTGGTGCAATTCTCCTTGGTTCATCTTTTCATTTTTCCTCTCACTGTTGTCTCACAGACACTGCTCAGTCCACCATCAACGAACTTCACTCGCAAATCAGCGAGGCCGATAGTAACTTTCTTATCTCCGTAAGCCAATTGCTGAAATTTTTCTGTTGGTACTCCCAAATTTTGTTCTCAATAAGCAGAGAAGCACCAAGCCGAACTCCAGAAGGAGCACGATGAGGTGACTCGGCTGAAGAAATTGATGGCCGAGACGGAGGAGAAACACTTGGCCGAGGTGAAAGGACTGAAGGAGGAGCTTGCCGAGAAGAGCGAGCAGCAGGCTGCTAGCGCCGAGAAGACTAAGAAGTTGCTCGACGAGGCCGAGTCATTGGTCGAGTCGACCAATATGAACCTCGACGCCCTTCAAGCCAAGACCAAGACTTGGCATAGCAAGCTCGCTGCCATGAACTTCTTTCTCGGTAGTGAGTTCTTACTCTTTATGTATTGTCCAAGTCCTGCTGGGTTTCTTCCATCTTCCTTTGCTATTTGCTAACTTTCTCTTTTTTGCTTGCAGAGAACTTTCCTGAGGCCAACATGTTTGCCATCCGAGCCATGAAGAAGGTGAGAGCTGAGGCTGGTGCTCCTGCTGACGGCGAAGTGTCCATGGAGGAGCTCCTTGCAGCGGTGTCTGAACGGGTCAAGACCCTCAGATCTTGCGGTGTGGACTTGCTCAAAGCGGCTATCCATGCATTTCGCATGCTCTGGCTAGATGAAGACCCACCCGAACTCATCGAGCCACTCGCCGACAGACTGCTCCTCACTGAAGACCGGCTGGATCAATGGCGCGAGTCGGCCGGCCGGGCTGCAGCGGACAAGGCTCTCTCCTTCGTGCTTTCATGGTACGAGGACATCAACCTTGACGTTCTTGCTCGCATAAGGGGAGATGGCAAATGGTTGAATGACCCAGAGCTGATCAAGAAGCGCCAGGAGCGAGCTTATGCTATGATAGAGTACACCATGGTACATGCTTGGTGTGAAGGGCCCAACTTCCTCGACCTTGGTGATCCGCTCGTCGAAGTTCCTGCCGAAGATGGTGGCGATAGCGAGGCGACCGAGTCAGATGATCCAGACGACCCGGCGCAGATGCCCCTCACCCAGCCGATGCTCCCAGCACTCCTGCTTTCGAGAATGCTCCTCCGAGTTCTCCTGCTCCTTAGGCCAACAAATACTTGAACTTTTATTAGATCCCGGGTATGCCGGGTACAAATGTAACGTATATTGCACTCAAAGTTTGATTATGTGCCTTTTGATAGGCTTTATATGTTTGCATCATGCTCTTAGTGCGAATCATTCAAGGGCAAGTCCCCGAGTTTCATTCTGCCATGTCACCTTTCCTTGTCGTTGGCCCTTGTCTACCATTTTTTGGTGTTCGACATTAGGATCTCAAAGGACGAAGGATTTAGTTAGCGGATATGAAACTTGGGTAACTTGGCCGAGATTACTCGACACATAGTATAACACAACCTGCAGAGAGTTAGGCACAAACTAGAGCCGACTCGCGTTTCTCCCTTGTACTTATCCGGCGTTCGTTTTTACCCGTCTTAGATCTTTTTCTCTTGCTTGCCATGAAGCCGTGTTTTCGGACAACAACATAGTCGAAGAGCTGATTTCTTCCGAGTAAACACTACTTGTTCCGAAATAAATTCCGGGTATCACGCCAGCCGACGTAAAATAATTGAAATGGAAAGCCTAAGGGATAGTCCCCGAGTCAGTTTTCCAAATCATACCACTTTATTATTAGCACATAGCCGGCAAACACATCCGGCATACGAGAGTTCGAGTGATACATGCATTGCTTCTCCTAAGCGTAGAAGGGACGAAGCAGTGCCACATTCCATGGCCTTTTGGTTTCATCTCCTGACCTGTCCGCCTTGTTCTTTTGCGCTTCACGAGCGTTTATGAGATAATAGGAATCATTGTGCAATGCTTTCCTTACAATGAATGGACCTTCCCAAGGAGGCGATAATTTATGCATTCCGGCTGTGTGTTGCACCAGCCATAGCACCATATCTCCTTCTCGGAAAACACGAGGTTGCACTTTCTGGCTATGGTAGCGTCGGAGGTTTTGTTGATATATAGCAGATCTGGAAAATGCCAGTTCCCTTGCTTCTTCGAGTAAATATACTCCATCTTCTCGGGCCTCTTTCACCTCGGCTTCCGAGTATTGCCTTATCCTTGGCGAGTCATATTCTATGTCGGCTGGCAAGACTGCTTCAGCCCCATATACAAGGAAAAATGGTGTATAACGAGTTGATCGATTCGGAGTTGTTCTTAAGCTCCACAGTACTAAGGGTAGTTCCTCTATCCAACAACCAGGTGACCTCTGGAGTGGTTCCATTAGGCGGGGTTTTATCCCGGACAGAACTAAGCCATTAGCCCGTTCAACTTGTCCATTTGATTCTGGATGGGCGACTGACGCTACGTCAAGTCTTATTTGGTGTTTCCCACAGAAGCGAGCAAAAGCCCCTTCGGCAAAGTTTGTGCCATTGTCAGTGATCACACTGTGCGGGTAGCCATATCTGAGGATTATATCCCTTAGGAATGTGACGGCTGTTTTACCGTCCAATTTCTTGATTGGCTTCACTTCTATCCACTTGGTGAACTTATCGATCATGACCAAGATATGAGTCATGCCTCCCCTTGCTGGTTTGAATGGTACTACCATATCCAGGCACCATACTGCAAAAGGCCACGTGATTGGTATAGTCTTCAATTCTGACGCTGGCAAATGTGACTTGGACGCATAGTGTTGACAACCACTGCATTTCCCGACTAACTCTTGTGCTTGTTCCAATGCGCTTGGCCAGTAGAATCCATGTCGGAATGCCTTGGCTACCAATGCTCTTAATGATGCATGGTGCCCGCACTCTCCTTGATGGATATCCAATAAAATCTCCTGGCCTTTCTCTGAACTAATACAATGTTGTAGTACACTTGTCACGCTTCATTTGTATAGTTCCTTGTTGATTATGGTGTATGCTTTTGCCCTTCGTGCTGTTTGCCTTGCCGACATTTCGTCACTTGGCAAGGTTCCATCCTTCAAATAACGGAATATTGGTCGTGCCCATGTAGGTATTAGTGGTTCCGGGTCTCCTTCAACATCAATATCCATTGGTTCCGCCGAGATATGCTCTGCCGACATAACCTGAGGAGTCCCCGAGTGTGATTCGGCTACCCCTGAGGTGAACGGATCAGTCCCCGAGTGACTCGAACCTACCCCTGAGTCAATATCCATTGGCACTGCCTCGATTCTGACTCATGGGATGACCCTGATTGATTCGGACTCTGGTGAGGGCATGATCGATGGCTTCCTGAGATGCTCCAATGCTACCCCTGGTGGTATTGCTTGTCTAGATGATCCTAGCTTGGATAACACATATGCAGCCTCATTTTCTGCTCTAGGAATGTGATGAAATTCGCAACCGTCAAAATATCCCGAAATTTGCTGCACGTGGAAGTGATATAATGCCATGTTTGCGTCCAGTGCGTCCCAATGTCCAGTCACTTGCTGAATCACCAAATCCGAATTACCAAAACACATGATCCTTTTGATACCAATTTCCTTGGCTACTTTAATGCCATGGACGAGTGCTGCATACTCGGCGACGTTGTTAGAAGCAGCAAAATGAATCTGCAAGACATACCTCAGTTGATCCCTCTTTGGAGATGTAAGCACTATCCCGGCGCCCAGACCCATTCTCGTCTTGGACCCATCAAAATGCATTTTCCAGTAATTTGGATCTGGCAGCGGTGGCTCGTACTGTATCTCCATCCATTCTACAAAGAAATCTGCAACGTCTTGAGATTTTATTGCATCCCGCCTATCATATTGCAGAGTGTATGGTGCTAGTTCAATGGCCCATTTGGCTACTCGGTCGCTGGCATCTTTGCTGCCCAATATATCTGAGATAGGTGCCTCGCATATTACCCGGATCGGGTGTTCCTGAAAATAATGTTTCACCTTATTTGCTGCCATATATACCCCATATGTCATCTTCTGATAATGTGGGTAATTCTGTTTCGAGACAGAGATCACTTCACTCAAGTAATATACTGGTCTTTGGACTGATTTGCCCCTTCTTCACGTTCAACCACTATTACTGCACTTACAACTCTATTGGTTGCGACAACATAGAGCAGCATTGGCTCCTTGGATAGTGGTGACGCTAATATTGGTGTTGTTGCCAACATTTTCTTTAATTCATGGAAAGCGCTATCAGCTTGCTGTGTCCATGTGAATTTGTCTGATTTCTTCATCAGCTGATATAGTGGTAGGGCTTTTTTGCCTAGCCGACTAACAAACCTGCTCAATGAAGCCAGGCATCCAGTAAACTTCTAGACGTCATTGAGGGTTTTTGGCAATTCCATTCTTTCGATGGCCCTGATCTTTGTCGGGTTAGCTTCAATTCCTCAGCTGGATACAAGGAATCCGAGTAAATTGCCAGCCGAGACACCAAATGTACATTTTTCCGGGTTAAGTTTCATCCGGAATCTTCTCAAGTTTGCGAATGTTTGACGCAAGTCCTCGATTAGAGTATGACTTTGTTTGGTTTTTATTACCACGTCATCGATGTATACTTGAACATTTTTGTCCAATTGATCTTGCAAGCATTTTTGCATGCATCTTTGATATGTTGCGCCTGCATTTCTTAATCCGAATGGCATGGTGCGATAGCAATAAGCCCTGTACGGGGTGATAAAAGCTGTCTTTATTTGATCATTTGGATTCAGTGGAATCTGATGGAATCCTGAATACGCATCCACAAATGACAACAACTCACACCCAGCAGTAGAATCTATGACTTGATCGATCCGAGGCAGAGGAAATGGATCTTTTGGACACGCCTTGCTGAGGTTCGTGTAATCAATACACATGCGCCATACCACTGCCACGTTCGGGTCATCTTTCTTTTTCTCGACCAGGACTGGATTTGACAACCAGTCCGGGTGCATCACTTCCATGATGAATCCAGCAGCTAAAAGTCTTGCAATCTCGGACGCTATTACTTTCCTCCTATCTTCGGCGAAGCGGCGGAGGGGTTGCTTCACCGGCCTTGCATCTGGTCTTACATGAAGATAGTGCTCAGCCAGCTCCCTCGGAACTCCTTGCAGATCTTGAGTGGACCATGCAAAGATGTCCCGATTCTCACGGAGGAAGCTGGTGAGCTCACTTTCCTATTTATCTGTAAGGCCCGCCCTAATGGTTACTGTGCGCTCTGGGAAAGTTTCATCCACCTGCACCTTCTTGGTTTCTTTGGTAGCTTGAAATGACACATTGCCATGCGGGTTGGTGAGTGTCGGCATGGACATTTGTGCTGCTTTGGCCAATGCTGCCACCTCCAACATCTGACTTTTCTCTTGAGCGATGACGAGTGACTCGGCCAGTGAAGATCCGGCTGAGGCACAAGCAATAGATCTTTTGTAATCTCAAATCTGTGATCGCCCACATGGGCACAGCGACTTCATCTTCAAGTAAGCGATGTGAGGAGTAGCCATGAACTTTGCCATAGTCGGTCTGCTGAGTAAGGCATGATATGAGCTGACCAAATCTACTACCTCGAACTCTATGGCTTCAGTGCGGCAATTTTCTCTGTTGCCGAATAAGACGTCGACCCAGATCTTGCCAATTGGCTCACAGGACAATCCCGACACAATCCCGTGGAAAGTGGTCTTAGTCGGCTCCAGCATGTTCATGGTAATGCCTACTTGAGCATAGTATCCTTGTACATGATGTTGATGCTACTGCCATCGTCGATTAACACCTTTGAAAATTTCACGTTGATATCTGGGCCCATGAACGTTGTATCCAAAACCAGAGCGTATCCTCCTGGGGTTGGCATGATTCTAGGGTGATCCTTTATACTCCAAGTTATCTCTTGCTCAGACCAATGCATGTACTTGGGAATTGCCGGCATCGTGGCATTCACTTCCATCATTCGTCGCTACTGGCTCTTCTTGTCATTTGGCTCTATGACAAAGACAACATAGCTCTGGTGATGTTCTTTGTACTCATTTCTGGTTCCATGGCCTATATGAGCATCGTCACCTCTTGGATTGTGCACCTGATGCACGGCTTCTCTTCTTTCCTGATTCTAATATCTCGACTGCCTGTTTTCATATCTGTTATCTGCTCCTACTGCTTGAGCATTTCCTCCTGTAAGTGGTGGAGGGGGAGGTGGTGGAAGCTGCTTATTCAGCGAGTCCACTCTATCTCCTTTCTGAAACCAAGTGCATTGCCTTGTTGAGTGATTTGCCGGCTTACTCAGACTAGGCGTGTGAAACTTACACGACTGATCCAGCATCATCTCATAGGTGTACTTTTGTTGGTCTTGGTACTGTTTCCTCTGATCGTATGGCCTTTTGCCGTCATTATTTGGCATCCATTGTTGTTGACCATTTGTCCTTTGACGCTGACTGCTTCCAGCATCTGGATGATCCTGATTCACTACAGCAACCTGAGCCGAACCATACTTGTAATCCGGCCTCTCGTCCCTTCTCTTGCTTCTGTATTCGGATCTCTCCTGGTGCCTTTGCGACCCGGCAGCGTCATAGATCTGAGTCTCAGTCATTCCGTCTGCCGACATGAGCAGCGGCTGAGTCGGATCTCCTAACGCGTACGAGTTGGTGATTCTTATCGTCTCTGCTAGGCTTGCCGGCATATCTCTTTGTAACCTTTGCCACAACACACTCTCATGTCTGCATCCTTGTGCAAACCATGCGATTGCTTGTGACTCGATTACCCCCTCACAAGAGTTACGCATCGTACACCACCTTGTGAGGAACTCCCTGTCTATCTCATTCGGTCTTTGCGTGCACATTGCTAGTTGCTATGGGCAATTCGGCCTCTTGTAAGTGCTCGTGAAATTGCCCACGAAGGCGTCGTGAAAATCAATCCAATTGTTGATGCTTCCGGGTGGCAAATTGTTCAACCATACCCAAGCTGGTCCTTCCAGCATTTGCGGTACGTAACGTACTGCCCATTTCAAGTTTCCCTGCGCTATCTTTACAGTGGTTCCATAATCTATGAGCCAATCCTCCGGCTTTGTGCTTCCATCATATGTTTTTGTTCCTCTGGCCAGCTGGAAATTCGGCACCGGTGGCTCCTTCATGATCCTTGGGCCAAAACATGGTGGACCCTGCGGACCTTGCGATTCAATTATCTCCGCCATTTTTATGCGGTCAAGCTTTAACCTGGCATCATAGGGCTGAAGGTTTCTACCTTCGTATCTTTCTCCCATTGCTTGATATGCATGGTCTGGCAGCTCATACCCGTCATTTACCATAGCCGAGTAACTGTCATTGTACTTATTCGTGTTCGGGTCAGCTAGCTGTTGAACTGCTTTTCCCGCGCTCTGCTGTCTTCTTTCTGGCTGAGCTGGTGCGTTATTCGGAATTGGATTTCCTCCTCCTGCCGAGTGAGTTGCGCGCCGAGTATGAGGCACAAAATTTTGCCCTCCGTTGTCATTTCTCTGTCCAATTTTTTCCTAGTTTTCATTTTCACGAGGATTATTTCTTTTTGCCCCTTGCGCACGCGCCGGGTTTCCTTGAACTGCTGCCGGATCGTAGGCGACCATCTGCTTTTTTGTTCCAGAATCCACACTTTTCTCTTTTCTCGGCCTGGGTGCCGCTCCTGGTGAGGATGCCGTGTGCCCAGCCGATCTTGCCGGAACAGGAGTTACCGAGTGAACCATCTGTGATCTCCCTGCTATACCCAGATTTGCTCTGTAATATGCCTCATTTAGCATGCTGGCTGCTTTTACTAACTCATTGACCCGTTCTTGCTGCCTTTTCTTTGCTTCCCCCTCCAAGTGGGGTAACTCTGCCATTGCTGCTTCTGCTGCTCGCAGATTAGCTGCTGCTGTGTTGTATGTTGGGCGCATGGCTGTCTCATTGCTATTATCTGGTGTTATCTTTGATGTCGCATATGCGAGCTCTTCGTTGAGGTTCCTTCCTCTCAATCTCATCGCATCAAGCCGGGTCTTTGCGCCCTTGACTCGATTTGCCGACTTAAGCTCTCGGATAGTGATATCCACATCCTGTTGTAACTGTGCCAGCTCCTTTGATTTTTCCAGAACTTTTATCCTGGTTTCTTCCAACTCGGCTTGCACACGCGTCGTCGCTTTATGCCTTTGGCTCGCTTAACTTGTCTGTCGCTTCCTGCAGCTCCTTAGCTCTTTTGCTCCTAGCTATGTTCTCTGGTTTCTCCAGCGGCGCCTTCGCTGTTCTTGTAGCCCTTGGCGTTTCCTGATGATTTCCCCCCTCTGTGTTTTCATTTACCACTAGAACTACAGTGGGAGCTACGGGGTTTGGGGCAGTCATCATTACCTCCATGGAGACGAGTTGGAGAGGTTTCCCAGCGACTATTGCCGTTGGGGGATCTGGTGCCAGGATGACGTGCTCAGGATATGCGCGCTCCACGCGCACCGCGACGTAGACCTGGTGCTTGCCGAATTTGATGAAGCGACTGCCCCTAGGGAACGGCTTGGTCCCAAAGCAGCCCGCATTGTCGCTGACGAAGTTGAGCGCTCCAAACCTCTGGATGAGGCCGGAGTAGACGCGCTTGCCGGTCTTGGCGATGATGTTGCCCGTCCGGATGAAGACTCCATCAAGCACCTGCTTTTGCCCCACGGTGGGCGCCAACTGTCATGGTGGTGGCACGGCAGATGCCATGGGTAGGCTTAAGTGTTGGGGGCCGAATGGGTGCTTGTGGTCACCGGGGAGGGAGTGCACGGTCGTGCCATGCACGAAGAACAAAAAGAACTCTCCACACTTGACAATTTGATTGATACCCCCAAGAATACAAGTGCTCCTTGAGCTGTATTGGCTCGAGTATGCAACACCTGTTCTCTACTTGGTCCAACCTCCTTCTACTGCCGCTATGCCCTCCCTTATATAGGCAGCGCTAGCTAGCTAATACCCCTTTGGGTTCTAGGGTTTACTGTTTGGGTCTTGGTCCCTACCATATGGGCCGGGTTATGGGTTTTCCCTAAGCCCATAGGCCCGGTCCATAAAGCTTGATAGCTAACGGTCTTCTGGTATGCTGCTTCTTATTCTTTTTGGTGTCACGCGGTTACTTTGTACGTTAGCGCTTGCTTTGGGCGTCACCCGGCTCCTTTTGTGTCACCCGGCGTCACCCTTCTCTTTTGACCATGCTTTACCATGGTCCTTCCCGAACCTTACTCGGAAAGGTGCCACGCGTCCTTCCTGACTCGGCCCTTCCTCGGTTGACTCAGCTCGTTGGTACCTGCAAGGGTTGCAACTTTGTCCTATACGGGCCGAGATAGTTATATCTCGGTTTTCTTGCTTATCTTACCCGGCTGTCCTTACCCGGTCTGGTTCGTTTTTCACTCGGAGCCAACCCAGCTGCGCTATTTTTCCCCTCTCATGACCCTACCGGGGGTTATCCCCCCGACACCCGAGGTGGTCGCACCCCTAGGCGTGGGCCAGGCCTGGCCGCGCAGCCAGGGGGTGTGGGGCCCTCGTGGCCCTCCTTCGTCTCGTCTTCTGACTCCGTGTTCTCCTCGGTGAAATATTGACCGTCCAATTTCGAGAATATTCATTTTCTGGCTTTTCTGTAACCAAAAACAACAGAAAACATGCAACTTTCACCGTGGAATATTTTTAATAGGTTAGTCCCAGAAAATGTATAAAAATACCTCAAAGTATAGAAAAAGCAAAGCAAAGTTGATACTAAACAAGCATGGAACATCAAAAATTATAGGTACGTTTACAACGTATCAAGCATCCCCAAGCTGAACTCCTGCTCGTCCTCGAGTAGGTAAGTGATAAAAAGAATATTTTTTTAGGTGACATGCACCGTCATAATCAAACCATTTGCAGGCATTGAAAGCTGGGATCAAAGTACTCTAAACATGAGCATGAAAGATGAAGTTCTAACAATAAGACAAAGTAACTATGGTGCAACATGAAAGGATACAAACAAAGATTCACGAATAATAATGCATTGAAAGACGTTTGTTTGTTTCACACATATAAAACATAGCATAGTGGTATTCAACTTGTCTCTCGTGGAGTAGCAAAACATAAATACATAGGACACCTTCAAAGTTCATAAGGGTGACTAGGTACAAATAGTTCAAGAACAAGCAATATTAACAATATGAATTAATCAATAAGTTTTGGGACAATGCACATAGAACTAAGAATGGAAACTATGCTCTCTTAATTGGTGCCTAAAGATAGAAGGTGGAGACTCAATATAAAAGTGGAAGAAAGGCTCTTCATAAAGGGAAGCAGGGATTTCAAGTTTCATAAAGACCTTCCAAAAATTATGGTACTTGTTAGCTTTCAACTCTCATTGCCCCTAACATAAGCATCTTGAAGTGATTAAGGTTAAAGTGAACAAAATATGGAGTATATGCTTAACAAAGTATAAGTTGGCAATCTCATGTACCTTGAGTACGAGGGCCGCTCCTCATGCTACTCAACTTTAGTTACCGGTAAGTTCTTGTCATAGTAAGTACATGTGTATCATAGAGAACCGCCAACGAGGTACCCCTTGCCCAATGATACAAGATCTATCATATATCAAAATGACAAGGCAAGAAGACAATGAGCATTTCAGCAATCTTCTTATTTACCATGGGAAAATGGTATTTTTTTCTCTCTTTCCTCTTTTTTCATCTTTTTTTGTCAATCTCTTTTTTATAAGAAGGATGCTTCATAGATTGCTCACTATGGTGATGCTACAAGTTTCCACCATGATTGAGCATGGCTTAGACTAGCATCCCAAGCGTTTATCTAACACACATACATAACTCCATGGACTTACAAGCTCCCCTTTCATTTCACACTGACGACATCCATAAACAAAAGAGCACGATATCAACTGGGTAGATATTTACAAGTGTTGAAAGCGTTCCCCGTGACAGTACGGTTCTGCTAATTCCAACTTATAAGTGCAAGCATATACAACATAGATGACACAATGGTTCAAGTTTATTAGGGGCAAGAAAAATAAAGCGTGCCATCAAGTTTGTGAGAGCTTTAATCACTAATTTTTCACATAACAAGGTGACTTTTTAATTGGAAGGTAGATAAAACAAGAATATACTTGGAATGGTGTAACACACCATGCATAGAAATTTATAGTGAACACTTTGGAATAACTTGGTTTCTTGGGAGTTGGATGCATGAGTAGATCTTACTCAATACAAGTGGAGGCTAGCAAAAGACTGGGAGCGACCAACTAAGAGAGCAATAGTGGCCATAATCATGCAGAGCGACAAAACATTACTAATCAAAGCCTAAAGTGGTACCACAAGTCAAAAACTAAATGATCATAGAGGCTAAGGTGACTAGTTCATAGTCATAACATGGTGTGAGCATGTGCCAAGTCAACCCAAACAAAGCATCAAAGGAGAATACCACAATACTATGCTTTTGTATGCTAAAACAACGCATGATTCTTTCAAGGCACATTAAGAAATCCTAATTGTTTGGAACAAGTCATGCTACAGCAATAATCACTAAGCATAAGGTAAAAACAACATCTAGCATGACATGATAAAGTCTAAGTCACAGTCAAAGCAAGCTCCTTTTTGTACTACTAAAGCAAGAACTTCCTACCCCTTTCCAACACCAATCAACTTATTTGAAACAATACAGCTAAAACAGGGGTCAAACTTATTTATTCAAGCAAACTAAGCAAACAAAAACCAAAAACGAAAACTAATACGCTCCAAGACCAACACAACTGTGCATGAAACAATAAAAATGAAGTGTCTAGAAAGACCTGAGATTTTTATTGATGAAAAAGGGGATGCCTTGGGCATCCCCAAGCTTTGACGCTTGTACCTCTTGAATATTTCTTGGGGTGACACGGGGGGCATCCCCAAGCTTGAGATTTTTTCCATTCTTCATCTCATTACATCATTCTTTCCCTACACCTAAAAAATTTCCTTCATACAAAACTTCACACAATCTTCATTAGCAACATTAGTGTATTCAAAAGATAACAAACCTTTGGGATTAGTTTCAAAACAGCAAAACTTTCATTAAAAACACAAGCTACTGTAGCAATTCCCTCAAAAAGCTCAATTTACCAAAGATAACCCAAAAAGAAATCGATAGAGAGGCAAATGAAAATAATGGCAGAAATATGTCAAAACAGACCATCAGGTGAAAACTGATTTTTTCGAAGACCTTCTATTGATCAAATAAAAAAGTGTTGAGCTAATGAAAGTTAGCTAACAACCTGGGGGATTTATTTAGAAAATTATAGCTCAACCCGACTTACAGAGATTTTTCAAGAATGTTTATAGTGGAGCACAAAAATCTGTTTCGGGACAACACTTCCCCAAATCTCACTTCCCTCACATTAGAGGTTATTCTTGGCACAAAAATCAAATAAAAAGGATAAGGAGAGGTTATTACAGAAGTAATAACTTCCAAGACTCAAGAAAACTATCGGGTTATCTCCCAAGAAGTACTTTTCGTTAACGCCTTTAAGTTAGGCACAAAAAGCAAGAATCAAGTATTTTCAAATGAAGAAGCATTAAGATCAATACTCAAAATTTCTTCAACCACGAAAGGTATCTCATCCAAATGTCTTCTAGAGGATCCTTTTCCAACTCTCTTGGGTTCACTGCTTTCATCAAGTGGGTTTTCAAGAACAATCCAATCAAAATTCTTTTCTAGGGCTTCATGCATTCCTGCAAGTTTAAAAGGTATGGGTATTTTAATTTCCTCTCCATTGGGTTTGGTTTTATCCAATTTTTCTAAAGTTCCCATAACATCTACACATGAGCCTAGCATATTAAAATGATCAAAGACTTTTTTTGCTTCCTTAGCAACATCATTGAACTCTCTTAGCAAAGTTTATAGGATAAAATCTCTCTTTTCAGCATCCTCAATTTATTTTAGTTTAAGAAACATTATTTGCATCATGGGGTTAAGGTTAACAAACCGAGCCTCCAACACGTGAACAAAAGAAGCTGTAGCAATTTCATAATTAGGAGCAAGTTCTGTAAAGGATCTATCCTCAATATCCTCATGTTTGCTAATATGATTAAAGAATTTTCAATGTTTTCTTTCCCAATTATAGAGCCACTACCTATTGAAAGGTCTTTCAGGGTGAACTTAGGGATCAACATGGTGAGCTAGAGCAAGGTGACAACTATAGGAAGAACTATTTTTTGTGTTTTTGATACGATAAAGCAAACCAAATGAAAACTATTTTTTGGATTTTTTATAAAAAGAAGCAAACAAAGAAAAGCAAAAGAAACTAAGCAAAAAAACAAAGTAAAGAGAAAGGTTGTGAAGGACTCCCCTTATGAAGGGGTCCTTAGCCTCCTCGGCAACGGTGCCAGAAAACATTTTGATGCGTCTCAGATCACTGTAGATCTTCGTTGGGAACCCCAAGAGGAAGCTATGATGAGTACAACAATAAGTTTTCCCTCAATAAGAAACCAAGGTTATCGAATCAGTAGGAGGAAGGAAATGACTCAAATGTGTTGCTAGTAACTTGGAATCATGCACAACACAAACTCGAGACTTTGCCCCAACGAACGGTGAGGTTGTCAATCTCACCGGTTTGCTGAAAACAAAGGATTAAACGTATGGTTTGGAAGGTAATGGTAGCTTGCAGAAAGTAAACAGGAACAATGGAAGATGTATCAATGATAAAGATTGTACCGGGGTCCACAGTTCACTAGAGGTGTTCTCCTTAAGATAAATACATAACATGTTGGATAAACAAATTACAACGAGGCAATTGACAGGATAGAGCAAGGCAAAACAATGCAATACTAGACATTCATGATCCTATGAGATTTGATTGAGCATTACAACAATATACATAGACCGCCATCCAACTACATCTATGACTAGTAATCCACCTTTAGGTTATCATCCGAACCCCCTCCAGTATTAAGTTGCAAGCAACAGATAACTGCTTTAAGCAATGTGTGTAAGGTAAACAATACAATTGTTCCATGAACAATAGATTGTTGTTTTCTCCCTAGTAGCAACAACACATCTACAACCTTAGATATTTCTATCACTTCCCCAGATTCAATAGAGGCATGAACCCACTATCGAGTATAAATACCCCCTCTTGGAGTCACTAGCATCTACTTGGCCAAGAAAGCTATTAGAAACAGAGAGCATGCAAGATCTCAAACAACACATACATGATAGAATCAATAAGGTAGAATCATTAATCAATCTAACATAGTAATCTCAATATCCATCGGATCCCCGCAAACAAAACATGCATGATTACAAATAGATGATCTTGATCATGAATGGAGCTCACAAGATCTAAACAAGGTAGCACAAAGGAGGAGAAACAACCATCTAGCTACTGTATGGACCCATAGTCCAAGGTGGAACTACTCACGCATCATACTGGAGGCTGGCATGGTGATGAATAAGGCCTCTCGGATGATCTCTCCCCTCCGGTAGGGTGCCGGGAAGAGCTTCAAACCCCCTGATCTAGGGACGATGGTGGCGGCGGCTACAGACTATTTCGTGGATATCTGATACGTCATAAACATATCTATAATTTTTGATGTTCCATGCTTGTTTAGTATCCGCTTTGCTATGTTTTGTCTACACTTTGAGGTATTTTTATACACTTTCTAGAACTAACCTATTGACAAGATGACATAGTGCCAGTTGCCTGTTTTGTGCTGTTTTTGGTTTCAGAAAGCTAAAAAATGAATATTCTCGTAATTGGACGGGACAAAAGCCAAAGTTCATATTTTCCCTGAACGATACGGAAAATCGAAGATGAGACGGAGGAGGACACCAGGGTGGCCACACCCTAGGTGGGCACGGGTCCCACCCTGGTCGCGCCCATAGGGGGTGTGGGCCCCTGGACCTCCACCGACCTTGCCTCCTTCGCCTATAAGAAGCCCCTGACTTAGAAACCCTAAATCATCGACCAAAAAGCCACGAAAACCTCTGTAGCACCGCCGCCACCGAAGGGGAGATTCGGGGGACAGAAAGTCTTTGTTCCGGCACCCTGCCGGGATGGGGAAGTGCCCCAAAGCCATCTCCATCGATCTCCACCACCATCTCCATCGCTGTTGCTAATTCCCATGATGAGGAGGGAGTAGTTCTTCCTCAAGGCTAAGGGCTCTACCGGTAGCTATGTGGTCATCTCTCTCTCTATGCATAATGTTGTTGTGGTCATGAGCTTTGTAATCAAGTAGATCTACCTTGCTACTCAAGTGCTTTAATAGATCTCTGCTCTCCCCACGTGTGTGTAAGTGACATCGTGCATACCGTGGTGGCACTTAGGCTAGAGGTTACATAAATACTCATCGTGCTTTAATAGATCTATGCTTTTCCCCACGTGTGTGACAGTGACAACGTGCGCGCCATGTGTGGCACTTAAGCTAGATTACATATATATATATTCATGAGTTTTATTTTGAGTTGGTTGTCTCTATGAAATTGTGGTGTTTGTTAGAACCATCTAGCGCTCAAGGTGACAGTGTGGGGTTATCTAGATGGGGAAGGCGGACTTTGAGGTGTGCTTTTGTAGGCCTACCGTGGATTAGAGTGTCCAACCGGAGAGTAGTTAAGAGTAGTATCATGAAGAGAGGATATTTATATGAGAGAGTGTTCACTAGTGAAAGTATGATCCTAGGCCTTGTTTCTAAGCATTGAAACACTGTTTGCATCTAGATCCGTTGCATGTTTGCTTGCTTCCATCTTTATTTCAGTTTGCCTTTAGTCTCTCCCATGTCAACAAGTTAGAAGCTCTTTTCTGTCACCGCTACCACTTGTATTTCACTATCTCTTCTCCGAACTAGTGCACCTATACACCTGACAAGTGTATTGGGCGTGTTGGGGACACAAGAGACTTCTTGTATCTTGATTGCAGGGTTGCTTGAGAGGGATACCTTTGACCACTTCATCCCAGGAGTTCGATAAACCTTGGGTAATCCGCTTAAGGGAAACTTGCTGCTTTTCTACAAACCTCTGCACTTGGAGGCCCAACAACTGTCTACAAGAATAGAAGTGCGTAGACATCAAGCTATTTTCTGGCGCCGTTGCCGGGGAGGTAAGGTAAAAGGTACTCAATCCTCCGGTATGAGTGCTCGAAGTTATTTCGTTTAGATTCTGCATTCTTGTGTTTTTGTTCCTTGTTTTCACTAGTTAGGTTTAATGGAAAACAACAACAAAATTAGAGAGCTTTTTAGTATTTTTCCTAAGTTAGAACTTGAGTGGTTTGAAAAGAAAATTAAAAAACCTATGGAACTTTCTTTGCATGCTAATAGCAATGTTATTAGTATGAATTTTTTGAACACCATTGTTACTAATGGTATGGAAACGTTTAATCTTGGAGAGGCTAGTTTTTATGAGAAAGATCTTTTTAGTTCCCCAGCTTTTGGGAAGAAAATTTGCTCTGATGATAATTTATCTTCTATATGTGGTAATTCTAATGATACTTGTGATATTTTAAATCCACATACTGAAAGTGTCCCTTTTAAAATACCTAGTGAAATTGTTGAACGTGTTATGAATAACTGCTATTTTGGAGATGGAACTATCCATCCTAGTGATCATTTACTCTTTATACATGAATTATGCGAGTTGTTTAAGTGTGCAGGTATTTCAATGGACCAAGTTAAGAGGAAGCTATTCGCTTTCTCACTTAGGGACAAAGCAAGGGAGTGGTATGAGCTACTAGATGATCCTCATCATTTGGAGTGGAGGGAACTTGAATCTCTCTTTTACTCTAAATTTTATCCTACTCATGAAATTCATAAAGATAGGAATTATATTTATAATTTTCATCCTCATGAGGGAGAAAGTATTTCCCAAGCTTTGGGTATATTGAAGTCACTAAAGCTCAAATGTCCCATTCATGAGCTCCCTAGTAATATTGTTATTAATAATTTTTATGCAAGTCTTTCAGGATATTACAAGGACTATCTAGATACCTGTTTAGAGGGATACTTCACAAGTAAGGAGGTCAAAGCTAAGTGGGATCTTCTTGAAACAATTCAAAGCAATACTGAAGATTGGGATAACGACAAAGGTAAAGAACCAGGTATAAACTATGAGTATGATTGCATTAAGTCTTTCGCTGAAACTACTGATTTTCAAGAGCTTAGTGCTAAATATGGTCTTGATCCTCAATTTCTTGTTAGATATTATAGAGCCTTTGCTTCCCATATTAATGCTCCTAAAGAAAAATGGGACATGTATCATGAACCTTTTAAAGACACTTGCATGGAAAATGAAAATGTTATTAATGATTGCAATAAACATGCTCAAACTTCTAAAAGTACTATTTCTTATAAGCATGTTAATTTTTGTGGTATGCATAGACCTTGTGAGAAGAATCAAATAGAAGAATAATATTGTATCACCCACTGGAATGAAAAAGCCAGAACGTGGTATAAGGCTCTAAATGATCTTGGTAAAAAAATTGTGCCCTCTACCCTTTTATTTGTGAACTCTGCTATGAAGTGGGTCATTTCAATTTTTAATGCTCAGGCCATAATAATAACCTTTCTAATCCAATGAGGACCGCAAGCTTGTATTGTGGTAACACAATCACTAATAATCAACATGATGAACTTACATTATTTTTGGGGTGTGAAGAGTTATCAAGAAAAACTTCTTTGGTAGACATGAGTGCTTTTGGTATGAATTGCGTCCTGCGTGGGTGTCATCTTTATTGTGTTGATAGTTGCCATGTGAATACTTACATACAAAATCTTATGAAAGATGATATTTTACCAAAATATGACAGGACTGATATGAGTTTTGTTCTTATTAATGGAAAGGAGGAATCCTCCAAAGTTTCTTCTATTGTCTCTAACAATAAACCAGGGTATGTGGAGAAGCTTCCTTTCAAGCCTCTCCCTCCTAAAGAGGAGGATAAGAAGAAGAGGAGTAAAAGGAGAGAGGAAAGAGTGTCTTCCTCTAAGCATGTTGCTCCTATCATAGTTTTTGCTGATGAGTCTGAACTAGATGATGTTCCTATGCCTGTTACCTATAGTAGTGATCTTGATTGGGAAAAGCACACCACTTTCGATATTGAAAATTTCTTTGGTACCAATTCTTAAAATGATGATATTAATAGTTGTTGTGCTATTAGTGTTATCCATGTTCCTTCCAATGATGATATGTTTACAAATGAATACACTTGGGAAGATAGCTATTCTATTGCTTATGGTGATACTATACCTCCAATTTATGATGATTACAAACATGAATATGATATTTTCAGTACACCTACTATTGAGGAGAAAATCAATTATGATTACAATATGCCTCCTATATTTGATGATTATGGTGATGAGAATAATAGTGATAGCTATTTTGTTGAATTTGCTCCCACTACAATTAATTAGAATGACTATGCTTACGTGGAGAGTAATAATTATTTTATGCACGTGGCTCATGATAAGAATGTTTTATGTAATAGTTATATTGTTAATTTTATTCATGTTGCTACTGAAAGTTATTATGAGATAGGTAAACATGGTCTTATGCATCTCAAAAATATTAAGTTTCCCCTCTTTATGTTGAAAATTTTGAAGTTGCACTTGTTTTGCTTTCCTTCATGAATTATTTCTTTACAAGATTCCTAGGAAGTGGGTTATACTTAAATGTGTTTTGAATTTGCTTCTTCATGCTCTCTTTTACTTCAATTCATATTTCTTATGTGAGCATCTTCTCAAATTATCAAGCATAACTTAAAGACGTTAAAGAAGAGTACTTGTTGAGAGATAACGCAAGAGTTTTCTTGAGTCTTGGAAGTTATTACCTCTGTAATGACCTATCCTTATCCTTTTTGTTTGCTTTTTGTGCCAAGAATAACCTCTAATGGGAGAGAAGTAAGATTTGGGGAGTTGCTGTCCCGAAACAGATTTTTGTGCTCCAGCATAAAAATTCGTGAGGAATCACTGTAAGTCGGATTGAGCTGATAATTTACGAATAAATCCCCCAGTATGTTAGATAACTTTCGTTAGTTCAACACTTTTTGATTTGAGCAACAAAAGGTCTTCGAAAAAATCAGTCCTATCTGCTGGTCTGTTTTGACAGATTTCTGCCATTATTTGCATTTGCTTCTTATTGATTCCTTTTTGGGTTCTTTTTGGGAAATTGAGCTTTTTGAGGGAATTGATACAATATCTTGTGTTTTTAGTGAAAGTTTTGCTGTTCTAAAGCTAAACCTAAGAGTCTATTATCTTTTGAATGCACTAATGTTGCTAATGAAGATTGTGTGAAGTTTTATATGAAGAAAAAATTGCAGGTGTAGAGAGAGAATGATGTAATGAGATGAAGAATGGACAAAATCTCAAGCTTGGGAATGCCACCCCAGTGTCACCACAAGAAATATTCAAGAGGTACAAGCGTTAAAGCTTGGGGATGCCTTGGGCATCCCCTTGCTTACTTTGCTTGAATATAGTAGTTTGGACCCCCGTTCTCGCTGTGTAGTTTCAAATAAGTTGATTGGTGTTGGAGAGGAGTAGAAAGTTTTTGCTTGAGTAGTACAAGAGGAGCTTGCTTTGACTGTGACTTGGACTCTAGCATGTCATGCTAGGTGTTGTTTTTACCTTATGCTTAGTGATTATCGTTGTAGCATGACTTGTTCCAAACAATTGGGATTGCTTAGTGTGCCTTGAAAGAATCATGCGTTGTTTTAGCATGCAAAAGCATAGTATTGTGGTATTATCCTTTGATGCTTAGTTTGGGTTGACCTGGCACATGCTCACAACATGTTATGACTATGATCAAGTCACCATAGCCTCTATGATCATTTAGTCCTTGACTTCTAGTACCACTTTATGCTTTGATTAGTAATGTTTTATCGCTCTGCATGATTATGGCCATTATTACTCTCTTAGTTGGTCGCTCCCAGTCTTTTGCTAGCCTCCACTTGTATTGAGTACGCTATACTCATGCTTCCAACTCCTAAGAAACCAAGTTATTCCAAAGTGTCCACTATAAATTCCTATGCATGGTGTGTTGCACCATTCCAATTATATTATTGTTTTCATCTATCTTCCAATTAAAAAGTATTTTGTTATGTGAAAACTTAGTGATTAAAGCTCTCACAAACTTGATGGCACACTTTATTTTTCTTGCCCCTAATAAACTTGAACCATTGTGTCATCTATGTTGTATATACTTGCACTTATACATTGGAAATACAAAACCGTGTTGTCACGGGGAACACTTTTAACATTGCACTTGTACTTTGTACATAGTTGATATCATGCTCTTTTGTCTATGGATGTCGTCGGTGTGAAATAAAAGGGGAGCTTGTAAGTCCATGGAGTTATGTAGTTTGTGTTAGAGAAACGCCTGGGCCGCTAGCCTAAGTCATGCCTAATCATGGTGGAAACTTGCGGCATCACCATAATGAGCAATCTGTAAAGCATCCTCAATAAAAACCTATGCAAATAGCAAATAAAAATATCGCTAAGATTTTCATTGTCTTCTTGCCTTGTCATTTTGGTTATGGGATATCTCCTGTACCATGTACAAGGGGTACCCCATTCACGGTTCTTTATGATACACATGTACTTACTATGACAAGAACTTACAGGTGACTAAAGTTGAGTAGCATGAGGAGCGTCCCTCATATTCAAGGGACATGAGATTGCCAACTTATACTTTGTCAAGCATATACTTCACAGTTTGTTCACTTTAACCTTAATCACTTCAAGATTCTTATGATATGGGCAATGAGAGCTGAAAGCTAACAAGTACCATAATTTTTGGAAGTTCTTTATGAGACTTGAAATCCCTGCTTCCCTATGAAGGGCCTTTCTTCCACTTTTATATTGAGTATCCACCTTCTATCCTTAGGCACAAATTAAGATAGCATAGTTGTCACTCTTAGTTCTATGTGCGTTGTCCCAAAACTTATTGATTGATTCACAATGTTGATATTGCTTGTTCTTGAACTATTTGTATCTAGTCACTCTTATGAACTTTGAAGGTGTCCTATGCATTTATTGCTACTCCATGAGGGACAAGCTGAATGCCACTATGCTATGTTTTCTATATGTGAAACAAACAAACGTCTTTCAATGCATTGTTATTCATGATGTTTGTTTGTAACCTTTCATGTTGCATGCATAGTTACTTTGTCTTACTTTTAGAACTTATTCTTTCATGCTCATGTTTAGAGTACTTTGATCCCAGCTTTCAATGCTTGTAAATGGTTTGATCATGATTGTGATGGTTCATGTCACCTCAAAAATTATTCTTTTTATCACTTACCTACTCGAGGACGAGCAGGAGTTAAGCTTGGGGATGCTTGATACGTTGTAAACGTATCTATAATTTTAGATGTTCCATGCTTGTTTAGTAACCGCTTTGCTATGTTTTGTCTACACTTTGAGGTATTTTTATACACTTTCTGGAACTAACCTATTGACAAGATGCCACAGTGTTAGTTGCTTGTTTTCTGCTGTTTTTGGTTTCAGAAAGCTAAAAAATGAATATTCTCGGAATTGGACGGGACAAAAGCCAAAGTTCATATTTTTCCCAGAATGATACGGAAAATCGAAGACGAGACGGAGGAGGACACCAGGGTGGCCACACCCTAGGTGGGCGCAGGCCCACCCTAGCCGTTCCCACAGGTGGTGTGGCCCCCCTAGACCTCCACCGACCTTGCCTCCTTCACCTATAAGAATCCCCCGACTCAAAAACCCTAAATCATCGACCAAAAAGCCACAAAAACCTCTATAGCGCCACCGCCGCCGAAGGGGAGATTCAGGGGACAGAAAGTATCTGTTCTGGCACCCTGCCGGGATGGGTAAGTGCCCCCGGAGCCATATCCATCGATCTCCACCACCATCTCCATCACCGTTGCTGATTCCCATGATAAGGAGGGAGTAGTTCTTCCTCAAGGCTAAGGGCTCTACCGGTAGCTATGTGTTCATCTCTCTCTCTGTATGCATGATGTTGTTATGGACATGAGCTTTGTAACAAAGTAGATCTACCTTGCTACTCAAGTGCTTTAATAGATCTCTGCTCTCCCCACATGTGTGTAATAACAGCATGCATATCGTGGTGGCACTTAGTCTAGAGGTTACATAAATACTCATCGTGCTTTAATAGATCTATGCTTTTCCCCACATGTGTGACGGTGACAACGTGCACGCCGTGTGTGGCAAAGTGTGAATCCACATTTATGAAAAAAGGAAAAAGGGGAATATCTTTTTGTATTTTTGAGGATAGGGATTAAAGAATAGAAAATATCTGGCGACCAAGCAAGGGTTTTAAGAAAAGAAAAACAAAAGCAAACTAAAAAAGGAAAGGAAAAGGCAAAGTGTTGGAAGGAAACAACACAAATGTTTCAAAGCTCCCAAGGAGCTGGAGTACAACCTAATTATTACACAAATAAATTTGCCAGGGGAACATATCCCCAAGCTCAGGCTTTTGCAAGCCCTTTTGTTGCTCATTATGGAGGCAGTGGATAGTTTCTCATGTTCCATTGGCTGCTACAATCTTGAAACTGGGTAGCAAGGCTTGCAGTAGTGTAACATCCTAGGATTAGCACCTTGAAATAGACCGGACACATGTTTGTGCATTGCATTCATGCATAAGAAAATCCGGGGAATTTTCACGCAAAACTAAAGAAGCTGTAGAGGGATCGAGGTCTCTCTTGTTCTGATAGAAACATCAATGCAGGTGCGATGGATTTTGACATGACCCTATTGAATATTTGTGTTTTGAAGGGAAAAGAATTCAAACATATATTTGAATTTCAAAATTGAATTCAAATGAATTTATAAAATTCACAAATTGAAATATGAAACATTTAATAACTTATTGGATTTGAAACAAAATGAAATTGTATTATGGATAATTATAGCATTCCATAAGTGATATACAATTATGAATAAACAATAGATACTTTATAATAAATAAGAATTGAATTCATATTTATATATAAGATACAAATGTTTAATGGATTTAAATCACACAAAGAAGGAAGTGTACTTCATAACAATATAATAAATCACATTGTCTTTAGAATTGACTAATAGAAGAGAAAGTTCTAATTTTATTAATACAGTACAATATTACAAGGTAATTTACAAAGTCCAAATTTAAAAGAAAGAATTACATCAATAAGAATAATACAAAAATATGAATTCAAGAAACTATAATTCTCAAAATTCAAAAGAGAGAAAATTTAACTCTATTAATAATATACAATATTGCATTGCCTGTACAATTTACAAACAAAAGAAGAATTACAAAAGAATAAAAAATTCCAACTAGTTACTAAAGTCTTTCTTTATCTTGTAATCTTCATATTCATTGGTCCTGCAAAACAAAAACAAAAGACAAGAGAATAGAAGAGGGAGATTAGTGTTAGTTGTACCCTTAGATTTGCAATAAAATGCATTGCTAATCTCATCATTGGGTATTTCTCAAACAGGGTCCAAATAGTGGTATCTGTTCTTATCACAATATTTGCCGTAGACTTTTGCATCATAGGTTGATATAGGGGCAAGTTTCACCAAGGGAAGGTAAGAGGCAAAGAGGTAAAACCCCACATTTTCACTTGATCATATCCACCAGAAAATATCTACACCATTGAAACTTGGACCCTAGGTCCCACTTGCAAGCGGCATACACATCACATGCACCATGATGTGTTGTCAACATATTAGAGATAGGGCAACTGCCATTTGAGGCAACACAGCCGTAGCACAACCACAATGAAAACCAGAGCACATCTACCATCTAATGATCCTTATAAGAACACCACTGTTTTGGTTAGAACACTACCAAGATCTTCATAGTTAAATTCAGCTCATCGCCCAAACTTCCAATACACAGTCAGGGACATCCCTGTCTTGTCCCTGATCTATCCACATAAATCGCCAACACTCTAGTTGCTTGAGAAAGCCATCCAGAAGCTAGGACAAGGGGAGGATCAAGATCAAGCCATTATCAGTTCCAGGAGGAGAAGGCTAACAAGCTCAAGACCAAAGCACTAGGCTGAGCTGACCAAGATACAACACACCAAGCAGCCACGTACATCAAGGTAGAAACTCAGTAGATCACTAGCTAGATTTGGTAACATACCTATTCTTATCATTGCAAGCAACATCAACTGTTATTCTGCATATTAGGTGGGCAGCTTATAACAATAATAAGCATTTGCTCTGCTTACTTATTTCTTTAGAGCATGGTTTAAGTGGGGGAAATAGAAGGCTCTCAGACTGGTGTAGAAGTGCTACACCAGTATCATCATTGAGCTAGGAAAATCATTTGAGTATCCATTCTTATATATATATAAAATGAGGCCTCAGCCTATGCATCATCGGCTAATCAAGAAATCAAGAACACCATTTATACTCATCAATTTCCATCAAGAATGGTTTAAAAACCTATGACCATCATTTAGCTTTACAAAGTTCTGGCAGCTTAAAATAGCTTAATCCATTTCAACACTCAAGCTAGTTAGATAAGTATAAATCTATGCATCTTCCAAAGAAGTACCACATAGTTTATCTTAATTATAACTAGTGATACAAGAGTTACTAAGTTGTAGATCTCCACTTTATTGATCTAAGTTTAAGCCATCGGTTTTGTGTAATCAAGTGTCCATGAACTCAACCTATACTTAACTGTACATGGCAGTTCTATAATTCCAAACCTTTAGTTCATCATATATGAACTAGTGGAGATCAGTAATAGCAACCTTTTGAAGATCATTAACCATTGTGGTATTCACAAAGTCTTCTGCAAATAATCAGAGAGTGAATTTTAAATCATTTTCCAAGTAAAGAATCCAGGAATCATATCTTACTAATTTTCTGTTATCAAGATTGGCAGAAACTAATCAATCATCTCATTGAAATAAAATTTCAGTAAACTAAGGATGGAATACCTCCAATACAGCCAAGCCTAAGATATTATCCCAGGTTAAAGCAAACACAGCAACAAGTACATCATTCTCTATCTGTAAGAAGTGGGCAACTCTTTAAAATCATTTTTCTAGTTAGACAACTAGAAATCATATAGTTTTTATTAATTGAACTACCACAATAGGTTCTAGATCATTAAGTTTAACACCACTGGGTGCAGAACATCACAAATTCTTTATATGAATTTAGCACAAAGGCTTGGGATGATTCAATCATCCAGATTTAAGCATCAAAGCTAGTAAAGCATCCTTAGTAGTTTAACACCAAACTCATAGCACATGTATAACACGGATCAACATGAGTCATAAACACAATTACCACCATTAACCACAGAACCATCAACCCAAATCAGTACCACTAGAGCTCTTGCTCATCCAGGTTCAGGAATTTTAGCTAGCAACATATCAGCAACAAACAGACATAGCAGAACCATGGATCATAACCATCAGCACGAAATCTGGTCACGAAGGATCGAAGCTCACCAGCGGTGTTGAGCACCTGGAGCGGAGGCATGTCATAGTCACGGTTGTCCCCGCCGAAGCTAGGGTTGCGCCACAGCACTGTCCCTCCGGCATCTGGGGGTGGGTAGATCGCAACAGCTGCTGCGATACCACACCGTCATGAAAAGTGCGGGAGCAGCAGGTTGGGGTCGAGGAAGGGGATACCCTGGTCTTCCTCGAACAACAACTAGGGGCATGGGGGGCCAAAGGATCCACGCCGGTAAGATAAATAGAGGTTAGGTTTCATAGCAAAAGCACACAAAGAAACAAGGGAGAGACCTGGAGGGAGCGTGTGTCCGCCAATAGCAATAGACCATGGCCGGAGCCAACCAGGCCGGCGATGGCGGCGCCGCGCTGCATCACCAAAGTGGGGTTGGGGGCGAGGTCCATAGAGCCCAGTTGACTAATCGAATCAGATGGCCTAGTCGGCCAGGAGGTGGCGGATTTCTAAGGAGCACTGCTGGGGTTTGCTAGTGTGAAGTTTGCGAGCCGTTCCTTGTACCATCATGAAGTTATCATGCAGACACCTTCCACGTACGAATGCACTCTGATGCGCCCCTACCAACTGAGGGAGGATAGGCGCCACCCTGTTCGAGATCACCTTGGCAACCCACTTGGCGATCCTGTGGATTAATATGATGGGTCGGTAGTCCCGTACCTCCTCCGCGCCTGGATTCTTGGGCAAGAGCGTGATCAAAGCACTGTTCACCACTCCAAATCCACGGCAGTCCTGCCTAGAGAGAGAGTTGAAAGCATCCATGACGTCGTCCTTGATGATGCTCCAGCAGGTCACGTAGAAGCGGGTGGAGAAGCCGTCCGGTCCGGGGCATTTGTCCAATGGCATTCCTCTGATGGCTACCAAGACTTCTTCTTCTGTGAACACTCCATCGATGTGCTGGAGGTCCCTCGAGTGTAGCGCCAGAAAAATCTAGGTCAATCGAGAAAGGTCGATCTCCTGCCATACCCAGCAAGTCTTCGAAGAACCTGTCCACGGCCTCGGCCTTGTCCCCATGCTCAGAAATCCGAATGTTGTCCACTAGAAGGTGACTGATGAAGTTTTTCCGTCTTCGGTGGCTAGCATGCGTGTGGAAGAAACGTGTGCAGGCATCTCCCTCCCTAAGCTAAAGGATCCTCGATCGCTGTCGCGCCAGCGTCCTCTCAAGGGAGGCAAGTCCTAGAAGTTTCTTCTTGAGCAAGCGCCGCATGCCAAGCTCCGCGGGCGAGAGCTGCCTACTCTCCATGGCCACATCAAAGCGAAGGATCAGCTCAGTCGCCAGAAGAATCTGCATTTTGACAAAATGCTACGATAAAATGATTTCTAACATCTGGTTTGACGAAAAAGTGCATGAAAAAGTATTGTGAATATGCAATGCCTTTTGTATAAAATATAATATATATATGTAATTAAAAAAGATATTTTCTCTCAAAATTTCTGCATATGTTTGAATAAATAAATACGGAAATAAAAGTAGATCGAAAAAAAAAGGTTCCTAACACTTGTTATTTTCCCGGAGATGATAATTTTTAGCTAGCAACTTACATTCACTTCTGGCCTTTAGCTACACCTCTCAATTACGTATATTTCAGGAGCTTCATTACTCATATGCTCTTCAATTATATCCTTTTAGATCACTTCAGTAACTTTACCGCCCTAGTACTCACTCTTATAATGAAATGAGCATTGCTTTGATTCATGTGCTTCATTTACGTCATTTTTCGTCACACATGTACTCTACTTTTTAGATGAGTATATTTTTCGTCACACCTGTACTCGTCATTTTTGCTTTAATAGTCCTCACTCTTATAATGAGTATATTCTTTACACCTGTAGTACTTCCTTCGGGTCAGTTTACAACGCACCTTTCAGTTCTCATGCAGTTTCACCAGAAGCGCTGGTTTAGGAGCATAGTCATTTATTAGCAATTAATTATGGTGTTTTGATACATAATCTCCTCTCTTCTCTTTCAAATTCTGCCGTGTAAATTGGTGGGTGAGTAGTGCGCATGCAAGTGGGAACACAGATCCGCAGTATGCATGCATGATAAGGAATCGGTTTCCACCTGTGCATGCGCGAGATGACGATTACCAAAACAGTAATTTGGGTGTTGGCAGTTTTATGGGCCTAACGATTCGGTGCTAATTATGCGTCCTGGCAGGCATAATTTCAGCCAATCACGACTTTCCTTGGTCCCAGAAAATCCTCACACGTGTCCTGTAAATCGACCCGGAGGTAGTAGATATTTACACCTCCACACAGTTAATGCCTTCCCTCCATTTTGAAAAAAAGTTAATGCCTTCCCACATGGAGGTTAAGAAGTTCGTGCCGTCCAAATTAGTTATTACTATGGCACCTCAAAATTACTCTCTAGTGGCAATATGTTAAATATACAGGTCCATTGATGGGCAAATGTTTGTCAATGAAAAGTTCTTCTAAGTAAGCACCTTATGTATCTTCGTACACTTAACAAATGCAACATGAGTACATTGGTGATGAACTCAAGTTCACGGATCACCATAGTACCTTCCGTTGAAAGTATTGTTACAATGTTTTATCCAAGGGAATAATAGGAGGAGCAAAGAAAAACTACATCCTTTCCGACAAATGTTTTAAACAGTGGAACTTGTGGTTTCACAAATATTTTGCTTTAGGGGCTGCAAACAAGAAGTAACTACTAGAATGAGGTTGAACGAGTACTGAAAGTAAAGACTAGACACAAAACGCAAAAGAGTAGCGACGAGAAACAACGATTTCTGGGCTTGGCTAAAAGGTAATCCAAAGGTTTGATTTGCACACATGTCTCTTTTGCTTCCTCATTTCTGGCGGGTGAATAGTTGGTGTTGGGCGTAGTCCATATGACCGTTCTATACTAGTGTCAGTTTGTGCCAAAAGTGTAGGACACATCACACAAGCAAGGTCAATCATCCGTTCTGTGATGGAAAGGTAACCGTTACACTCTTGGTTGCTAGCTTGCCTTTCAAACTAAGCGTTGCCTTTCCAATGCGGCGCTCGAGATAGCCGTCATCTTCATGCTGATCCTGTTTGCCTGGCCACTGTCGATGTTTATGCTCCGCAGCTTAATTACCCCCAAATATAGCTTCCTGATGCCTAATTTGCCTGATGGCAAATCCTTGCTCTGTGCGAAGAATTTGTGTTGGTGTCAACGGCATGACCAACGGAGTCAGAAGCGGCCTACTTCGCTGCCTACGTGAAAGGTAACAGAACGGAAAAACGAAGGAGGTGGGCGCTCCAGGTACTTACTTGTTGTTCGTTAATGTGAGAGGATGTTGTTCAAATCATGTTGCACTGTACTTCTTATCGTCAGTTAGTTTCAGATAAGCAATAGCCCTGAATCTGAGTTTACTGTAGCGTTTCCAGATGTTGCCTGCACGGTTAAGGTTTAGTTAGCTAGGTATTGGTCTTTTCTTCAGATAAGTTTCAGTTACTAGCTATTTTATAGCGCTTCTTAGCTGGTTGAGGACAGATTCTTTGTGATTTTCATGGTATTGCCGACGAGTACGCCATGAAGGGGTCCTCACAGTGCGTGTTTAGAGACGTGGGGTAAGGCGGAAGGTTGACGGGTACGAGATAACACAGCTTACCCAGGTTCAGATCCCACGACGGTGGCGGAATCCTACTCCTTCTATAAATAACTATAATGGCAATACGCCGAGTTACAGGGATTGGTTCGCTGTGCGAGGTATGAGTTGTATCGTCTGATTGTTGCCCTAAAGGCTCTCGTAGGTCCGTCTTATATAGTTGTCAAATCCTAGGGTTAGAGGCAAAGTCCTAGCAGGACAGATTACAAAGTCCTACATGGTATACAACTAGTTTAACATGTCTTGCACTCCAAGGCTCCGGGTACGCTGGTGACTCCTTCGCGGCCTTCCTTTATCCGGCACGGGCCTCCCTTCTGGATCCATCTAACTGGGCCGCCCAGCAGGCCATGGGCCTTGCTACCAACTGTGGGCCACCCGGGTTATCCGGATTAGGGACATGCTATGGTGATAATCATTTAGCATATCCCCAACAGTAGCCCCCGGAGAACTTCGAGATCTTGCGCTGTCTTGCCTCTTCAGGTTGGATGCTTCGTCTAGATGAATATCGGCAAATCGTCAAGAAATATCTTGTAGTCCTCCCAAAAACCCTGCAATGATCTCTGTCTTCAACACGTAAGCCGGAGAACTGTTGAATCTTCCATCGTACTCTTCCTGTAGCCGGACTGAATCCGTCCGTGCCAGAATATTCAGATGGGATGGTTCACCTGCCTATGTCAGTAGAGCAACGTAGAACATAGGTCAGCGACACCTCGTAACTCACACATGCAGAGAACGCAATCATATCTGTTTTTTCCGCCCAAGGATGCGAAACGTTGGCGGCGGCGGTGGGAACATGGCGAAATTTCCACGCACGCGCTGTCCACGCAGCAACCGTTCGACCAACTTGCACGAATCTTGATGCTGAGTACTATAAATTATAACCGTGGTAATTCTTAATCTTTCACCGCATTCTTCCTCGCATCGTCTTCTTCCTCCAGCAAACGCCTCCTCGAGCTCTCCATGCGCATGAAGGAAAAAACCCTAGCTTTTCCCATCTCTCTGTCAGTCTCCTTCCACACCAATGGCCAGCAGCAGCACTACACCATCCATGGCGGCGACGAGCGAAGCCACGGCCAAGCCGGCGGGCTCCTTCCACGTGCCTCCAGAAGGCGTGGTGGTGCCACGCACCGCGGTGACCATATTCCAGCAGGGCTAGAACTGCTGGAGGAGGAGGGCGATTCCCACAAGGGAGAGTAGAGCGGCTCCGATATCACTGAGAGCGATCTCAAGGAGATGCTCGCCGAGGGGTACCTCCCCATGACAGAGGGGCTGGTCTGGCGGGCGACGCCGGCTGACGAGGTCATCCCTTCTCCCCAAGTCGGAGAGAAGGTGTACCTCAAAGCCCAACTAGTATGCGGCGTCTCCCTCCCAATCTCCGACTTCTTCATAAAGGTCCTTAGCCACTACCAGGTTCAACCTCAGAACCTTTCTCCAAATAGCATCCTCGTGCTTAGCAACTACGTGAGGGCTACCTAGGAATCAGGCCTAGGTTAGATCTGTTTATATATTTATTCATTGTTAAGAGGGAAGCCGGAGTGAGCAAGGATGTGCTCAGAAATTGTGGAACCATTAGCTTCAAGATCCGGTCTGGCCGGCGGTTCCCCGACATTGTAGGCCACGGGTACTGCAAGAACTGGCAGAGGACGTACTTCTATGGCTCATATATCCCTTTGGATGGCCGAGAAGTAACATACCCGGACTTTGTCGATGGAGTTGCCGCTGAAGCCTCGACATGGAGATCCCAAGCCCTTCTTCCCTCCGATGATGAAGCCTCCCGTACTATAAGGCGGATCAAGTGGCTCGTAGACACGGGTCTGACCGGGTTGGACCTAGCCATTTGCTGGTTCATCAGCCGGATCCAACCTTTGTAGCATCGCGCGAAGCTCATGCACCAGTATACCAAGGATAGGAAGGATAGCCTCCGCATCTCCGAGAACAACTTCTCGAGTGACGCCATCAAGCTCCGCCTCAAAGACATCGTCAAGGTGAAGGACAGGAAGCATGGCTTCACCATCACCTACGACATGTTCGAGGCCGGCACATGCCCAGAGGTACCTGTTTATTTTCCGTATATGACATATACCCTAGTTCTTCCATTTAACCATTACCATTACATCTAAAACTTCGGGATTCGCTTAACAGCTAAAGAGTCTAGACGAGGATAGCATAGCTATCCAAGTTTACGACCCCAAGATGAAGGATGTCACCGTCGTGTCCGACGACGATGTTTCGTTGGTGCGAAAGCGGAAGAGCTCCACCTCTAACGTTGTCGATGGAGGCAAGAAAAAGAAGACAGAGGGTGGAGCCTCCAAGAGATCCACCGCCTCCCTGGAGGCGGAGAAAATAAGAATGATTGGTATCCATTTAACCAAAGCACCAACCGTTGTGTAAGCTTCTTAACATCCGACATGGTCCCTTGCTCGTCTTGGTCCTGTACTTATACTTTTGCACATTTCAGGAAGAAGGCCGGTTTGAGTTTGAAGAAGACCTCCAAAACATTGGGGGCTTCTAAAACATGAAAGAAATGTTTCACCAAGCATCTCCCGCGATTGCTCCTACAACTCCGAGCGTCCAGCCTGCTACCGCACCGACAATGTGGCACTCCGGATTATGGTCCAAGAATACCCGTTATACATTTCATGTTCCCATGCTCAGTGAGCCGTGAGCATAACCGACCAGTATCATTACATCATCCAGAAAGTAACGATTACAAAACTTACAAAGTGTCCATTATGGCAATTACAACACAAGTAGCGGAAGTCTTCAAGCGGAGAGCCCATGTCATGCCTTAACCTACATGCGACTGACTGGAAAGACGGCCTAGCTCGCATAGACATCAGCACCTTCGTCACTTCTTAACATCTGCAATCTGGCCAAGTAAATAGCCAGGGACAATGCCGGTGAGTACTTTGAATGTACTCGCAAAACCACCGAGACAAGGTAACAAGATAATGCATATTTAGTTGTGGCGAGATAGCTCTACACTATAGTTGTTTCTAAAAAGGGTCTAACAATGGCATCTCTATATATTTGTTGAAAAAGAGTTTTTGGAAAAATATGCCTCCTTTTTGAAAGTTCGGATATCTCCATATCCTCGTTAAAAACTTGTTGAAAACAGTTTTATAGTAAAACCCTTTAAAACATCTTTGACCATCTCTGGTCAAAACTAAACTTGTTTTTATCTTTCCTTGTGACCAAGTCACATCCTTTTTATTCATCTTAACATATCCGAAAGGGTACTCCTAGCACTTACCATTCCAACCGTCCTTGACCGTGGACACGACTATTCGAATAGATTAGACTCTGCAAAGTTTGTGCACTTTACCCACATGAATCAATACATCCGTCGGGATACAACCACGGCCCGCTACACATGGTAGAAGGGGGTTCGGATAATCAAACCTAGCTTTTCATTTGTCCATCCCTAGCAAAGGCGGATTTTCCTTTTGGGTTTGTTCTCCCTGGCACGAGTATGTGGCACGACGGCCGTAGTCCTTCCTTCTGCACTTCTGTATACCCAAACCTGCAGCTTGGCAATATACAATAACCTCGGTGACTCCACTTCCTTCTCCACTCCTAAAGCATACCCTCCACGGGAGACCCAATTGTTGCACCAGCACTCCTGCCGAGACCGACACACTCTTGCCGAAGCAAGCAATAGACCCCAAATCCGAAAATTTGTTGTAGAGCCTACCTGGGATTCCAGGGATTTCTCCCCTTAAGCGAGTACAAGCAGCCCTGGCTAAAGACAACAAACTACGAGCTAAGCCCTAGCGACTGGGATAGTGTGGTTACACGAATAAATTGTTCAGGATATTGGCATAGAACATCCCTTCTCTTTCTCTTGCTTGATTTTATCCTTATCCTCCTCGTATCTTCTTTAGTAAATCTTCCACTCGGAAATGATGCCTCTTTCCAAGGGTTTTATTTCGAAAACTTTGGATCAGGGTAAAACCCAAAATAGTTTCATCATTGAAAATCCGTGGTTTCCAAGAGGGAAGATGCTAAGCATCTTAGCCTCGATCTAAAGGGGTAAAAATGGGTGTCAATAGGGTAGGTGTCCTAATGAACACTCATCCATAACTTGGAGGAGCCAAGTTACTCACACTTTTTATTTGAAACAACCATGCATTAAATCATGCGATTCAAAAATGAGATGTAAAACAATTGATAAAAGGAGTAGGTTAATATAAGAGTTCAGGAATGGTGGCTTTCCTATGACCAGAGATGTCCCTTGACGGTTTTAGAAAGCCAGAATACCGAGTACAATAATAATAAGAGAAACCCTGATGCTTCCTTCTTCTCAGCGCCTCACAAACGCAACTATCACCGATATCGAGCATAAATGCAAACAAACAACATCACCATCAATATAATGCATACAAGTCTCAAACCATACAACAAGCAATTCAGAAAACAAGTTTATAGATCAGTAAGGATTGAGGATTTGGTTGGGGTTGCAAAGGAATGCTTGGGTTGCATGTGGGGATTCCTTATTTAAGATTTAAGGTCCAAAACCACATAGATAAAGGGTTTTGGAGCAAGGCCAAGTTATGTATGATAACATTGTGTAAAAATGATACCATCAGATAGGTATTGATAAAATGAATCCAATAAAAGTGGTTTCACTATTTTATCAATTTCCATTGATTTATAGTGATTTTTATGTGGATAAGGCTCTAGTTTTAGGAAATAATTCACCAGACAATTTATGGAGCTCCAAAAATTATTTCCTTGGGTGATTAGGTAGTATTTAGTGGACTGAATCAAGAGGATTTGGAATCACCTCAAAACAATTACCAGTATGCCCTTGAGAAATTCCCAAAGATAGTACTGGATGAGATTTGTCTTTTTCATCATATATAATATACATGATATTTTGAGGTGATTCAAAGTACAATAGTTAGGTACTGAAACTACCTTTCGTTATAAATTGGAATCAACATTTTTGGAGTTACAGAGCTACTGATATGAATTTATTGGTGATTAAACAATACATAGAATAGTTTAATCCACAAAAATTCAACAGAGGTTCATAAAATTATGATCTACTGGGGTTTGAGAGATATAGTTATGTGTGTCCATTGGGAGTTGTAATTAGGTTAAAAACTTATTTGGTTTGACCTAGAGAATTTTATAAAGGTAGAAAAGGGCTGGTTTTGTTGTTTTTATTGCTGGCAAACACTAGTTCACATTGACATGGGACCAAGTCCAAATGTTGGGTATTTAATTTATCTAACAGATGAGCTTAGATTCATTCCATTTGGATATGTATAATTTACTGGGTGATTTATTTAGTGCAATAGATACCTGTTAGTAGATTAAATGCCAATAAATAAGGAAATTTAATCTTGGAGAAACCTCAGTGGTGCATGTTGCACAGAACATGTGGGCATTAGGGAATATTTAGATCTGGACAAAATGAGGTTGTTTCCATTTTTATTTGGATTAAAAACTGAGCAGCTATTTAGCAGATCTGAAAAAAGAATGAAAAAAAGCGTAAGGGTCGCGGGCTGTGATCTGAAGTAAGATAAGGACCACCTTGGTATTCCTACCAATATTGGAATTAAAAGGTTTTAATAAAGGTTTTGGAAAAACTAGGGGTAAGAGTAGCTGGGAGTTCTGTCTTGAAAACATAAGGAGATTATATATAGGTCTACATAATTTTGTTAATAGAAACTAGTAAAGTATTTTATTGTGTCAAAGTCATCTTGGCTTAGGTTTTGAAATGCCAGAACATTTGAGAATATAAGGATGAGTCAAGACATATCTTTTGTAAATTAGCTTTTTGTAAACTAGTGTTGGGATGAGAAGTATATCACCTAGTACACAAACAGTTGCATGAACACAAGCAAACAAGTTGGCAAACATTGCACACTTAACAAGAAAAAGTTTTTGTTCCCGCTGATTTTTGCCTTTTGGACACCAATTTCAGGGTTGCTGAAATTGGGATGTTACAGACCTTTCCACCTTAAAATAATCTCTTCCCGAGATTAGGGAGGAGTAGGGTTGGGTGATAACATCCGCGTAACAATTTCAGCGGTGGAAATTATGAGATATTAACAGGTCTTCCAATAAACATGCATGGTCAGCTATGGTTCGGAGCTAAGCGGCTTCAGGTTTGGGCATTTAGTTTAAGCGAGTGGAAAAGATGCAGTCTTTTCCCCTTAGGATAAGTCTAGGTAGGTTTAGCGTCGACGGGGTACTTCCTTCTTGCGGCGAGATGCCTAATTGACCCTTCTTTATTCTCTTGCCACGGTAGTTAATGTCTACGCACTTCTATTCTTGTAGACAGTTGTTGGGCCTCCAAGTGCAGAGGTTTGTAGAACAACAGCAAGTTTCCCTTAAGTGGATTACGCAAGGTTTATCGAACTCAGAGAGGAAGTGGTCAAAGGTATTCCCTCTCAAGCAACCCTGCAATCAAGATACAAGAAGTCTCTTGTGTCCCCAACACACCCAATACACTTGTCAGGTGTATAGTTGCACTAGTTCGGCGAAGAGATAGTAAAATACAAGTGGTAATGGTTCCAGAAAATAGCTTCTGACTTGTTGTTGACGTGGGGTAACGTGTGTGAAACTGAAATAAAGATGGAAGCAAGCAAACATGCAATAGATCTAGTTGTGAATGGTGTTTCGATGTTTAGAAACAAGGCCTAGGGATCATACTTTCACTAGTGAACACTCTCTCATATAAATATCCTCTTTTTATGATATGATACGCCCAATTTACATCACCTTTCTATATCATAATTTACCTCTATTCATTGATATTTGTCTTATTATGAGGTATTACTTATGGCTTTTCATCTATTTATGCATGTTGGATGATTCTTGGAGGATGGACTGCCGGAGTCCGGATTCTGATGGAAAAGAAGGCGTTTCGGTGCAATTTCACGAAGATCAGAAAAATACCAGAAAAAAATGGAAACATATTATTTTCCCAAATGACGAAGGAAGCCAGAAGGAGGAGCGAAGAGGGCTGCAGGGGGCCCACACCCTCCTAGGCGCGGGCTCACCTGACCCCGCTCCTAGGGATCGACACTCCTATTTATCGAAAGTACAATGATACACCCCCTATACTTGTGGGTCATCAAGACTATTTTATGGTACCGTTGCCGGGTAGTGAAGCGCTATTGAAGAGTGGAACTGGTAAGGGAAACTTTTACTGTGAGTATTGCTCTTGTTACTGCTTATTACTTTGTTTCCAATATGGATAACCCACTTGGTTTTCTGTTTGGGAAAACTACTACCACTGCTAGGGTAGTAGATGAACCACCACCTCTTGAGATAGATCCTTTTAAGATACCTACAAGTATTGTTAATCGTGTTATGGATAATTGTTATTTTAGGGATGGAACTGTCCATCCCGGTGATCACTTGCTTTTTATCCATGAATTATGCGGGTTGTTTAAGTGTGCAAGTATCACAACTGAACATGTGAACAAGAAACTACTCTCCACATCCTTGAAAGGGAGAGCTAAAGAATGGTATAAGCTGCTGAAGAATGGAATGGGAGGAGATGGCATCTCTCTTTTACTCTAAATTTTATCCTCCCAGTGAAATTCATAAGGATAGAAATCGTATATATAACTTTTGGCCTCTTGATGGAGAGAGTACAACTCAAGCTTGGGGGAGATTGAAGTTACTAATGCTTAAATGTCCTATTCATGAACTCCCTAACAATATTATTCTCAATAACTTTTATGCTAGGCTTTCTCTTCATGATAAAGATTTACTAGATGCTTCTTGTGCTAGATCATTCACACGTATGAAGGAAGAAGCTAAATGGGATCTCTTAGACCGTATTCAAGAGAACACTGAAGCTTGGGAGAATGAAAAAGGAAGAAAGTCTAGTATAAACTATGATTATGAATGCATTAAATATTTTATGGGAACTGATGACTTTCATGATATTAGCAATGAGTTTGGTCTTGATTCCCAAAGTATTGCCAACTGTTTTAAGGCCTTTGCCTCTTACATAGAAATTCCCAAGAAGAAGTGGAATAAGTACCATGCTCCTTATAAAGATGTTGTTAATCATGTTCTAGTTAGAAGTACTCAAGTTTGTACTAATAATCATATTGTGCCTGAACCTCATGTTGAGAAAATGCCTTTCCCAGCTAAGGTAAAGGAGTATTCTATGATTATTAGTGAAAATAACAAAGGTACAAAGAAAACTGTGGAGCCTGGTAAGCATTTGAGTGATGAACCCGTGGTAGCTATTGTGAAAGACACGGTCACTAGAAATATAGAGGATGAGCATATTGTCTTCTGTGAAGATGCTACTAATATTGTTTCTCATCCCACTAAAGCTAGAAAAGCTAGTGTTATGTGCTTTCTGTTAGAATTGGTGATCATTGCTACTATGGTTTATGTGATATTGGTGCTAGTTCTAGTGCTATTCCTCATGAGCTTTATAGGGAAATTATGCATGAGATTGGTCCTTGTGAGCTTGAGGACATTGATGTGGTTATTCACCTTGCTAATAAGGAAACCATTTGCCCCATTGGCATTGTAAGAGATGTGGAGGTTCTCTGCGGTAAGATTAAGTATCCTGCTGATTTTCTAGTGCTTAATTCAGCAGCTAGCAAAACTTATCCTATCATTTTTGGTAACCTTTCTTGAATACTTGTGGAGCTATTATTGATTCTAAGAAGGAAAAAGTTTTAACTAAGTTTGATGGAGATTCTTATGAGTTTAACTTTTCCAAGTTTGCTAAAGCTCCTTGTGAAAATAGCTTGCCTAATAAAGATTTCAGGATGGAACAACTTGCTTCTATTGATCCAGTCTATGACCTTGGACCTCTTTTTTGTGACTGTAAGTATGCTTACTCAGATGATAAAGTTGTTGCCAGTGACAGTTATATTGTCAACTTTATTCAAAGTGCTACTGAAAGTTATTTTGAGAGAGAGAAACATGGTTTTATGCATCTCAATGATGTTAAGTTTCCATGTTTTGTGTCGAAAGCTTTGAAGTTGCATATGTTTTGCCTTCCTATGCTAGTGCCTTTTTGTTTCAACAATTTGTTTTCTCATGATACCCCCATGCATAGGAAGTGGGTTAGACTCAAGTGTGTTGGTTATTTGCTTCTTGATGCTATCTTTCACTTTAAATATATATATCCTATGTGAGCATCTTTGAAAGTTTCAAGCCTAACTTAAAGGCATTAAAGAAAAGTACTTGTTGGGAGATAACCCAAGAGTTTTGTCGAGTCTTGGAAGTTATTACCTCAGTAATAACCGCTCCTTATCCTTTTTGTTTTGGTTTTTGTGTCAAGTTCAACTACTTTTGTGAAGTAGAGGAGTTGTGAAAAGTGGTTGTCCTAGGACATATTTCTGTGCTGCATTGTAAAAATTCGTGAGGAAGCTTAGTACTTCGGATGGATCTGCATTTTTCTGAGCTTGTTCTCCAAGTTGTTACCCAACTTTCATCAGTTCTGCACTTTTTGATTTGAGCAACAGAAGGTCTTCAAAATAATCAATCTTTACCTGCTGGTCTGTTTTGACAGATTTCTGCCATCATTTGCATTTGCCTCTTACAGAAGCTTTTGTTTTGATGGGTTTTCAATTGAAGTGTGTACCCAAAGGTTAATTGTTTTTGCTTATACTAATGTTGTCATTGAGTTTGTGCAAGGGTTTTGTAAGAAGGAAATTTTCAGGAGAAGGAGAAGAGGAATCTGTAGAGTTCGTCTTTGAATAGGTAAAAGTGGTGAAAGCAGAAGGTTCGTGAAACCCCAATCTTTTTATTTTTTTGATGTTTTTATTACATAAGGCAAGTTACGAGACGAAACTGAAGAGGAAACGGAGTCTAGGGTGGACAGACCCACCCCAGGCGCGGGCCCAGCCTGGTCGCGCCTGGAGGGGGTGTGCCACCCTCGAACTCCGTCTCCGCCTCGTTTCTGTGTCAGTACCTTCTTTATGCCTTGAAACTTCATAATATATAACCCCTGGATCCCCCGAGGTTCGCGCATCGTGTTCTCGTCGTGTTTTCGTTTCAATTTGTTTCTGTCAGGAAATCTTCTCAAGTTTAGAGCATCATGGCCTCCGCCAACGACAAAGGCAAGAAGCCTGAGGAAGAAGAACCTCAAGTCCCCAAGGAGGAGGATATTTTGATAGGGTATGAAGGTGACATGGAGGAGGACAAGCAACCGGACACTCGCGCTACCGTCACAAGCATTGGAGTGGTGGCAACCCCTACCAAGCTTAAGAGGACAACACGGATGTCTACAGGAGGGAAACCTCCACGTCTCTTCTACAATCCGTGATCATCTCCTCCACGTAACAAGAGACCCTTCCATACACTTATACATGAATATCAATACCAACAGGTGCCCAAAGGGAACTTGCCTTCGGTTTGGGATATGCCCCGTTCTAACAATGCAGAGAAGGATCATGCTAAGGATCAAGAATGGGGAAAGAATAACAAGGACTGGGATTCTCGGTCTGACATGATCATGAACCGTATAGAGCAAAATTCGGAGCTAAGCCGTACTCTTACTTTTGAGTTTGAGGAGTTAAGAAAGCTGATTAAAGAGCTTATCAAGAGAACACCACCACCACCAAAGGAGTAATCCGTCATCAGGTTTGGCTTCCCCTTGGCTTGTTCCAAGCTTGGGGGAGTGCCGCGGTATCACCACCATTATCTTTTATATTTTACCTTTTTAGTGGATTCATATCTGTGGTAGAGAGGTTATCTTATAGTTTGGTTTGCATGTGGAAGTATCTCTCCTTTAGTTGATTATCTTTGTATCCCTTGGTGTGAGTGCCTTTATTGGAATATTAATGAGAAGTCTCATCTTTTACTTTCTGCACTTCTTATTTTAGTTTGCAATCTCTATTATATGATGGATCTTGTTGATCAGTATTGGCACCACTTTGGGAGCATCAAGTGGATCTAAATTGGTTTTGGCAAACCGAGTTCTGGTCAGTAGCATTGCTTTGAAAGAAAAAAAAGAGAAAAATCTTACATGTATTTTGTATCATTTGTTTTCTTTCTTGTTGGCTCATAAGCCTAGTATTCTTTATTTAAGATCTTTTGTGTCTTCAAGGAATATTGCATGTTTGGCTTTATTACTTGTATGTTTGCTTGTTTCTTTCAACTCTCTTGCTTGCTACCCAGCCTTGCTATCCAAAAACCTGTTTCGAGAAGGCATACTTCTCATGTTCCCAAATCCCTTTGAACCAAAACTTTTGCCATTTGTGTACACCATATCTACCTAGTAGCATTGTTGCTATTCCAAGAAAATTCTCAAGTTTCATCTACCTTTCGAATTAAAAAGTATTTTGTTATGAGAAAACTAGTTAGTAAATCTCTCACGAACTTGATGGCACACCTTATTTTCTTGCCCCTAATAGACTTGAACCATTGTGCCATCTAAGTTGTATACGCTTGCATCTATACGTTGGAATTAGCAGAACCGTGCTATCACGAGGAACGTTTTCAACATTGCACTTGTACTCTGTACACAGTTGATATCGTGCTCTTTTGTCTATAGATGTCAACGGTGTGAAATAAAGAGGGAACTTGTAAGTACATTGAGTTTGTATCCTGTGTTAGAGAAACGCCTGGGCCGCTAGCCTAAGCCATGCCCAATCATGGTGGAAAATTGCAGCATCACCATAGTGAGCCATCTATGAAGCATCCTCAATAAAAATCTATGCACATAGTAAATAAAAAGATTGCTGAGATGCTCATTGTCTGCTTGCCTTGTCATTTTGGTTATGGGAAAGCTCATGTACCATGTGCAAGGGGTACCCCGTTGGCGGTTCTCAATGATATGCAAATACTTAAAATGACAAGAACTTACCTGTGACCAAAGTTGATTAGCATGAGGAATGGCCCTCATATTCAAGGGACATGAGATTGCCAACTTATATTTCGTCAAGCATATACTCCATCTTTGTGCACTTTAACCTTAATCATCTCAAGATGCCTATGATAGGGGCAATGAGGACTCAAAGCTAGTAAGTACCATAATTTTTTGGAAGCTCTTTATGACTTGTAATCCCTTCTTCCCTCTAAGAAGGGACCTTTCTCCCACTTCCAAAGTTCAGTCGGTAAACCTACTTCCTCTATTTCTCTAGCAAGCATTTGAGTTGTTGTGTTTCAAGCATTCATATGGTGATTTATTCAATCATGTTCTTTATCTTCCTTGTTTGCACAAAACTCTTATCTATTGAGTATTACTTTGAAAGCCTTCACTTGTGAAAAACCTTTTTGAGCAAAAAGTGCTCCTATTTTGAAACTTCTACAAAAAGCCTTTTGTGAAACTATTTGCCAGTTGTTCTCTGACCAAGAACAAGTTTGAAAATTCCAATTATGATTTATCTTTATGCATCTCTATTATGACTATTGTACTTGGTTGCAAGCAAAGTTATATAATGGTGAGTTGCTTTCTTCTATGAGTTGTGAAACTGTAAGTGTGATGCTTCTTGTTCGTATTCTTTTATCGACACTTCACTCCATAAACCTGTGGACATGTTTACTGAGCTCGGTTTTCGCTTGGGGACAAGCGAAGTCTAAGCTTGGGGGAGTTGATATGCCCAATTTGCATCACCTTTCTATATCATAATTTACCTCTATTCATTGATATTTGTCTTATTATGAGGTATTACTTATGGCTTTTCATCTGTTTATGCATGTTGGATGATTCTTGGAGGATGGACTGCCGGAGTCTGGATTCTGATGGAAAAGAAGGCGTTTCGGTGCAATTTCGCAAAGATCAGAAAAATACCAGAAAAACATGGAAACATATTATTTTCCCAGATGACGAAGGAAGCCAGAAGGAGGAGCGAAGAGGGGCCACAGGGGACCCACACCCCCTAGGTGTGGGCACACCTGACCCCGTGCCTAGGGTAGGTGTTGCCCACCTGCCCGGCCTCCGACTGCGCTCCTTCGCCTATATCTTCCCTACGGAACCCTAAGCCTGAGAGAGTGACCACAGATATATTTCCGTCGCCTCTGGGAGGGGGGGTAAACACCGAGAGAGAAAGATCACTCCGGCAGACAGATTTCTGCCAGGGGAATTCCTTCCCGGAGAGGGGAGACCGTCGCCATCAACACCATCGTCAAGCTAGGCTTCATCGGGATCATCATCATTATCATCCACACCATCATCTCCACCAGCACCATCATCACCACTCTGTCTCGCTATAACAATTGTGTTGGATATTACTTTAGTTCTTAGGGGAAACTTTTCCGGTGTTGATTACTATTGTAGTTGATGCTTGTGAGTGGAACCATTGAATTATTGTTTATGTTCAGATTGTTATCCATTACCATATCATCTTTGATCTTGATCCATATGATGTCTTGTGAGTAGTTTGTTGTGTTCTTGAGGACATGGGAGAAGTCATGTTGTTAGTAGTGAATTTGTGTTGAGTTATTATTCAATGGTTTAGTATTTAAGTTGTGGTGCTATTCTTCTAGTGGTGTCATGTGAACGTCGACTACATGATACTTCACCATTTATGGGCCTAGGGGAATGCATTGTGTATTTGGCTACTAATTGTGGGGTTGCCGGAGTGACAGAAACCTGAACCCCCGTTAGGACACCTTTGCACAAGGGAGCGTAGGATCTCAAAGTTTAAGGTTGTGGTTAGATTTATATCTTAATTACTTTCCTGTAGTTACGGATGTTTGCAGGGGGTTTAATCACAAGTATTTATTAGTCCAAGTAAGGTCGGTACATTAGCACATGTTCACCCACACAACACTTACAACACTAGAGAAGAGTACTCAGTTATTTGAAGCGAAAGCACTTGACAGAATTCCCATGTGTCCTCGAGAACGTTTGGTCCTTATAAGTATTTCCACCGGCTTGTCCTTTGCTAAGAAAGGATTGGGCTACTTGCTCCGTTTGTTCATTACCTTTGTTACTTGCTCCTTGTTTTGTTGCCTTATCAAAAATCCACTAAAATTCTGTTTGCTAAGTATTCACAGGGATTTCTTGCTCCATACCACTGTTCAGCACCTTCTGCTCCTCGTTGGGATCGACACTCCTATTTATCGAAAGTACTACGATACACCCCCTATACTTGTGGGTCATCATGATAATACTCTTAACTACTCTCCGGTTGGATACTCTAATCCACGGTAGGGCCTTCCCCAATCTAGATAACCCTAGACTGTCACCTTGAGCGCTAGATGGTTCCAACAAACACCACAATTTCATAAAGACATCCAACTCCAAATATAACTCATGATAAATATATATGTAATCTAGCTTAAGTTCCACACACGGCGTGCACGCTATCACTTTCACAAACGTGGGTAAAAGCATAGATCTATTAAAGCATAATGAGTATTTATGTAGACTCAAGCCTAAGTGCCACCATGGCGTGCATGCTGTCACTTTGACACACATGGGGAGAGCAGAGATCCATTGAAGCACTTGAGTAGAAAGGTAGATCTACTAGATTACAAAGCTCATGACCACAACAATATCATGCATAGAGAGAGATATGAACACATAGCTACCGGTAGAGCCCTTAGCCTCGAGGAAGAACTACTCCCTCCTCATCATGGGAATCAGCAACGGTGATGGAGATGGTGGTGGAGATCAATGGAGATGGATCCGGAGGCACTTCCCCGTCCCGGCAGGGTACCGGAACAGAGACTTTCTGTCCCCCGAATCTCTCCTTCGGTGGCGGCGGGGCTATGGAGGTTTTCGTGGATTTCTTCTGGATGATTTAGGGTTTTCTCCCCGGGGTCTTCTTATAGGCGCATGAGGCAAGGTTGGTGGAGGTCCAGGCGGCCCACACCCCCTATGGGCACCACCAGGGCTGGCCCGCGCCTAGGGGGTGCGGCCACCCTGGTGTCCTCCTCCACCTCTGCTTCGTGGTTCCGTGTTGCTCCGGGAAAAATAATGACTTTGGCTTTTGTCCTGTCCAATTCCAAGAATATTGATTTTGTGCCTTTTCTGGAACCAAAAACAGAAGAAATCAGGCAACTGGCACTATGGTATCTTGTTAATAGGTTAGTCTAGGAAAACATATAAAAAAACTCAAAGTGTAGACAAAGCATAAGACAAATGATACAAAACAAGCATGGAACATAAAAAATTATAGATACGTTTCCGACGTATCAAGCATCCCCAAGCTTAACTCCTGCTCGTCCTCGAGTAGGTAAGTGATAAAAAGAATAATTTTTGAGGTGACATGCACCATCAAAATCAAGATCAAACCATTTGCAAGCATTGAAAGTTGGGATGAAAAAACTCTAAACATGAGCATGAAAGATGGAGTTCTTACGATAAGACAAAGTAACTATCCATGCAACATGAAAGGCTACAGACAAAGATCATGAATAACATGCATTTAAAAACGTTTGTTTGTTTCACATACAGAAAACATGGCATAGTGGCATTCAGCTTGTCCCTCATGGAGTAGAAAATAGATGCATAGGACACCTTCAAAGTTCATAAGAGTGACTAGATACAAATAGTTCAAGGACAAGCAATATCAAAATTATGAATCAATCAATAAGTTTTGGGACAATTCACATAGAACTAATAATGGCAACTATGCTCTCTTAACTGGTGCCTAGGGATAGAAGGTGGAGACTCAATATAATAGTGGAAGAAAGACCCTTCATAAAGGGAAGCAGGGATTTAAAGTTTCATAAAGAGCTTCCAAAAATTATGGTACTTGTTAGCTTTCAGTCCTCATTGCCCCTATCATAAGCATCTTGAAGTGATTAAGGTTAAAGTGAACAAACTGTGGAGTATATGCTTGACAAAGTATAAGTTGGCAATCTCATGTCCCTTGAATACGAGGGCCGCACCTCATGCTACTCAACTTTAGTCACCTGTAAGTTCTTGTCATAGTAAGTACATGTGTATCATAGAGAACCGCCAATGGGGTACCCCTTGCACATCGTACAGGAGCTATCCCATAACCAAAATGACAAGGCAAGCAGATAATGAGCATCTCAGTGATCTTTTTATTTACTATGTGCATAGCTTTTTATTGAGGATGCTTCACAGATTGCTCATTATGGTGATGCTGCAAGTTTCCACCATGATTAGGCATGGCTTAGGCTAGCGGCCCAGACATTTCTCTAACACAAAATACATAACTCCATGGACTTACAAGCTCTCTTTTTATTTCACATCGGCGACATCCATAGACAAAAGAGCATGATATAAACTATGTGCAATGTTGAAAACGTTCCCCATGACAACATGGTTCTGCTAATTCCAACATATAAGTGCAAGCATATACAACATAGACGACACAATGGTTCAAGTTTAATAGGGGCAAAGAATAAAAAGTGTGCCATCAAGTTCGTGAGGGCTTTAATCACTAAGTTTTCACATAACAAAATACTTTATAATTGGAAGATAGCTGAAAACAAGAGTATACTTGGAATGTTGTAACACCATCCATAGGAGTTTATAGTGGATACTTTGGAATAACTTGGTTTCTTGGGAGTTGGAAGCATGAGTAGATCTTACTCATACAAGTGGAGGCTAGCAAAAGACTGGGAGCGACCAATTAAGAGAGCAATAATGGCTATAATCATGCAGAGCGACAAAACATTACTAATCAAAGCATAAAGTGGTACTACAAGTCAAGAACTAAATGATCATAGAGGCTATGGTGACTTGTTCATAGTCATAACATGGTGTGAGCATGTTCCAAGTCAACGCAAACAAAGCATCAAAGGAGAATACCACAATACTATGCATTTGTATGCTAAAACAACGCACAATTCTTTCAAGGCACACTAAGAACTCTCAATGACTTGGAGCAAGTCAGGCTACAACAATAATCACTAAGCATAAGGTCAAAACAACATCTAGCATGACAAGATAAAGCCCAAGCCACAGTCAAAGCAAGCTCACTTTTGTACCACTATAAGCATGAAACTTTCTATTCTTTTCCAACACCAATCAACTTATTTGAAACAACTCACAAAGATAATAATCAACAACGACCAGTGAGATTGTCTCACAAATCAACAAAGAAGAACTAAAAATTTCTAAGCTGAAATCACAAGAAAACTAAGGCTAAACACAATGCTAGCAAAAGAGAACACTCACAAGACAATAAGAATGAAAACTAGAGTGTTCTAGGCAATGTAAATGGAGTGTGTCTCTCTCCAAAAGAAGTGTGTTGGGATCAAACCAACTTACTCAAGCAAACTAAGCAAATGAAAACCAAAAATGAAAACTAAGACACTCCTAGAACAACACAACTGTGCATGAAGCAATAAAAATAAGGTGTCTAGAAAGACCTGGGATTTTTATTGATGAAGAAGGGGATGCCTTGGGCATCCCCAAGCTTTGATGCTTGTACCTCTTGGATATTTCTTGGGGTGACATCGGGGTGGCATACCCAAGCCCGAGCTTTTGTCCATTCTTTATCTCATTACATCATTCTCTCTACACTTAATTTTTTTCCTTGATACGAAACTTCACACGATCTTCATTAGCAACATTAGAACAACAAAACTTTCACTAAAAACACAAGCTACTATAGCAATTCCCTAGAAAAGCTCAATTTCCCAAAGAGAACCCAAAAAGGAATCAATAAGAAGCAAATGCAAATAATGGCAGAAATCTATCAAAACAGACCAGCAGGTAGAAACCGATTTTTCCGAAGACCTTCTGTTGCTCAAATAAAAAAAGTGTTGAATTAACGAAAGTTAGCTAACATAGTAGGAGATTTATTCGTAAATTTTCAGCTCAAAATCCGACTTACAGAGACTCCTCACGATTTTTTATGGTGGAGGACAGAAATCTGTTTCGGGACAACAACTCCCCAAATCTTACTTCCCTCTCGTTCGAGGTCATCTTGGCACAAAAAGCAAACAAAAAGGATAAGGAGAGGTCATTAATGAAGTAATAACTTCCAAGACTCAAGAAAACTCTTGGGTTATCTCCCAACAAGTACTTTTCTTTAATGCCTTTAAGTTAGGCTTGAGAATTTGAGAAAATTCTCTCATAAGAAATATGAATTTAAGTAAAAGAGAGCATCAAGAAGCATATTCAAAACACATTTAAGTCTACCCATTTCCTATGCATAGGAATCTTGTAAAGACGCAAGTCATGAAAGCACAAAGCAACAAGCATAGGAAAGCAAAACAAGTGCAACATCAAGATTTTCAGCATAAAGAGGGGAAACTTAATATTATTGATATGCATAAAACCGTGTTTCCCTCTCTCATAATAACTTTCAGTAGCATCATGAATAAAATTAATGATATAACTATCACATAAAACATTCTTATCATGAGCCACATGCATAAAATAATTATTACTCTCCACATAAGCATAGTCATTCTTATTAATTGTAGTGGGAGCAAATTCAACAAAATAGCTATCATTACTATTATCATCACCATAATCATCAAATATAGGAGGCATATTGTAATCATAATTAATTTCCTCCTCAATAGTAGGTGGACTGGAAATATCATACTCATCATTGTAATCATCATATATTGGAGGTTTGGTATCATCATAAGCAATAGAATAGCCATCTTCCAAAGCTGGGGAACTAAAAAGGTCATTTTCATAAAAACTAGATTCCCCAATCTTAGATGTTTCCGTAGCATTAGCAATAATGGTGTTCAAAGAATTCATACTAATAACATTGCTATTAGCATGCAAATAAAGCTCCATAGGTTTTTTAATTTTCTCTTCAAACACTTCATGTCCTAACTCAAGATAAATACTATAAAGCTCTCTAATTTTTCTGTTTTCCATTTAGCCTAACTAGTGAAAACAAGAAACAAAAAGACAAAATCATAGAATCTAAAGGAAATAACTTCGAGCACTCACACCGGAGGATGTGAGTACCTTTTACCTTACCTCCCAGGCTATGGCGCCAGAAAATAGCTTGATGTCTACGCACTTCTATTCTTGTAGACAATTGTTGGGCCTCCAAGTGCAGAGGTTTGTAGAAGAGCAGCAAGTTTCCCTTAAGTGGATTACCCAAGGTTTATCGAACTTAGGGAGAAAGTGGTCAAAGGTATTCCCTCTCAAGCAACCCTGCAATCAAGATACAAGAAGTCTCTTGTGTCCCCAACACACCTAATACACTTGTCAGGTGTATAGGTGCACTAGTTCGGCAAAGAGATAGTGAAATACAAGTGGTAACGGTGCCAGAAAATAGCTTCTGATTTATTGTGAATGGTGTTTCAATATTTAGAAACAAGGCCTAGGGATCATACTTTCACTAGTGAACACTCTCTCATATAAATATCCTCTCTTTATGATACTACTCTTAACTACTCTCTGGTTGGATACTATAATCCACGGTAGGGCCTTCCCCAATATAGATAACCCCACACTATTACCTTGAGCGCTAGATGGTTCCAACAAACACCACAATTTTATAAAGACATCCAACTCTAAATATAACTCATGATAAATATATATGTAATCTAGCTTAAGTGCCACACACGGCGTTCACGCTGTCACTTTCACATATGTGGGGAAAAGCATAGATCTATTAAAGCACAATGAGTATTTATGTAGACTCAAGCCTAAGTGCCACCATGGCGTGCACGCTGTCACTTTCACACACATGGGGAGAGCAGAGATCCATTTAAGCACTTGAGTAGCAAGGTAGATCTACTAGATTACAAAGCTCATGACCACAACAAGGTCATGCATAGAGAGAGAGAGAGATGAACACATAGCTACCGGTAGAGCCCTTAGCCTCGAGGAAGAACTACTCCCTCCTCATCATGGAAATCAGCAACGGTGATGGAGATGGTGGTGGAATCGATGGAGATGGCTATGGGGGCACTTCCCCGTCCCGGCAGGGTGCTAGAACAAAGACTTTCTATCCCCCGAATCTCCCCTTCGGAGGCGGCGGCGCTACAAAGGTTTTCGTGGATTTCTTTTGGATGATTTGGGGTTTTCTCCCCGAGGCCTTCTTATAGGCGCAGGAGGCAAGGTCGGTGGAGTTCAAGGGGGCCCACACCCCCTATGGGTGCCACCAAGGCTGGACCGCGCCTAGGGGTGGTGCGGTCACCTTGGTGTCCTCCTCCACCTCTGCTTCGTGGTTCCGTGTTGCTCCGGGAAAATAATGACTTTGGCTTTTGTCTCGTCCAATTCCAAGAATATTGATTTTCTGCCTTTTCTGGAACCAAAATCAGAAGAAAACTGACAACTGGCACTGTGGCATCTTGTTAATAGGTTAGTCCAGAAAAACATATAAAAACACCTTAAAGTGTAGACAAAGCATAAGACAAATGATACAAAACAAGCATGGAACATCAAAAATTATAGATATGTTTCCGACGTATCAATATGTCTTGGCTCATCCTTATATTCTCAAATGTTCTGGCATTTTAAAACCTGAGCCAAGATGACTTTGACACAACAAAATACTTTACTAGTTTCTATTAACAAAACTATGTAGACCTATATATAATCTCCTTATGTTTTGTTAATCTCGGATCTTTCTAGACACTTCTTTTTTATTGTTTCATGCACATTTGTGTTGTTCTTGGAGCGTCTTAGTTTTTGTTTTTAGTTTTGTTTTGCTTAATTTGCTTGAATAAGTTGGTTAATCACAACACACTTCTTTTAGAGAGAGACACACTCTGTTTTTATTGCCTAGAACACTCTAGTTTTCATTCTTATTGTTCTGTGAGTGTTCTCCTTTGGTAGCACCGTGTTTAGCTCTAATTTTCTTTTGCTTTCAGCTTAGAACTTTTTAGTTCTTATTTATGGATTTGTGAGACAAGCTCACTCATCTTTATTGATTATTATCCTTGTGAGTTGTTTCAAATAAGTTGACTGGTGTTGGAAAAGAGTAGAAAGTTTCATGCTTAAGTGGTACAAAAGGGAGCTTGTTTTGACTGTGGCTTAGACTTTATCATGTCATGCTAGATGTTGTTTTGACCTTATGTTTAGTGATTATTGTTGTAGCATGACTTGTTCCAAACAATTAGGATTCCTTCATGTGCCTTGAAAGAATCATGCGTTGTTTTAGCATACAAAAGCATACTATTGTGGTATTCTCCTTTGATGCTTTGTTTGGGTTGACTTGGCACATGCTCACACCATTTTATGACTATGAACAAGTCACCATAGCCTCTATGATCATTTAGTCCTTGACTTGTAGTACCACTCTATGCTTTGATTAGTAATGTTTTGTCGCTCTGCATGATTATGGCCATTATTGCTCTCTTAGTTGGTTGCTCCCAGTCTTTTGCTAGCCTCCACTTATATGAGTAATCTCTACTCATGCTTCCAAATCTCAAGAAACCAAGTTATTCCAAAGTGTCCACTATAAATTCCTATGCATGGTGTCTTACACCATTCTAAGTATATTCTTATTTTCATCTATCTTCCAATTAAAAAGTATTTTATTATGTGAAAACTTAGTGATTAAGGATTTTTGGTGCGACGAAAAGGAAAACTTGCATTGTATCTTTGATGAAATAGCATATTGTGAACCTAAATATGATTTTCGTAAAAAAACATGAGCATCGTATCATGTACCTGTAGTTCATATTTGACCCACTTCCTGCCGATTCGGCATAAACTAATATTTTTTACCAGGGGTGGACGGAAAGGTTTTGGATCCCCCTGTTGGAACATTGTCCATATAATTTGGTCTAGTATTTTTGTAAAATGTGGTGGTAGCATTTTGAATTAGCCATTTGGTGGTTGCTTCACAAAACTCTTCTTTTTTTGTGCTCGGAAAATGAAAAATGCCTTTTTGGTGCGACGAAAAGGAAAACTTCCTCCTGCAACATTGTTCTCCATTCCATAAAGCACATGTATGCACAATATGGACACATTATCATAAAATATGCTTGATTCTAGCCATAACATTGGTCATTTGACCCGAAACCAAGAAACCTCGAATGAGATAGGTCATTTTGTGAAGGTTTTTTCAGACATAATCAATATACCAAGTTTGATATTTTTCCTTATAACTATGTCACATAATATGACACCACGCGAAAGTTTCGCATTGTTTCGATCGTTTTTTATTTTTTTTATGTCCGTTTTAAACTATCGTTAAACTTTGTCGAACGGCGGGCATAAGATTCTTAGCTTGCTACCGAGCCTCACTAAACTTGCATTGGATATTTGATAAAATAGCATATTATGAACCTAAAAATAATTTTTGTAAAAAAACATGAGCATCAAATCATGTACCTGTAGTTCATATCTGACCCACTTCCTACCGATTCGACAGGAATTTATCTTTTGCACCAGGGGTGGACAGAAAGGTTTCGGATCCCCCTATTGAGACATTGTCCATATAAGGTGGTCTTGTATTTTTTGTAAAATATGGTGGTCGAATTTTGAATTAGCTATTTGGTGGTTGCTTCACAAAACCATCCGTTTTTTGTGCTCGGAAAATGAAAATGGTTTTTTTGGTGCGACGAAAAAGAAAACTTCCTCCTCCAATGGTGCACATGTATACACAATATGGGCACATTATCACAAACTATGCCTTGATTCTAGCCACAACATTGGTCATTTGACGCGAAAGCCAAGAAACCTCGAATGAAATAGGTCATTTTGTGAAGGTTTTTTTAGACATAATCAATATACCAAGTTTGATATTTTTCTTATAACTATGTCACATAATATGACCACGCGAAGGTTTCGCATTGTTTCGATCGTTTTTGAATTTTTTATGCCCGTTTTAAACTATATATAATGTTTTATGTTTCACTTATTTTTTTTTATAAATATGTAATATTTGAGTGTAGATAGATAGATCTTATTTTTTTGCAAATTTTGATATATTATTTATATTTTTTCGAATTAGAATGATTTAATTATATTTTTTCAAAGTTTAATGAGGTAAAAGGAAAAATAGCTATGCCGAGGACAGCCGTCGGTGTAGCATAGGATACGTCGAAGGCAATTCTACACCGATAACCATGGAGGAGAGCTGGCCTGAACGATGGAAACACCAGTTGGGCTGGCTACACAAAAATGACTCCACCGATTTTGGCCCAAACCTAGTAGGTGACGTCATTCTGATTGGCGTGACTGATGAAATCAAGGAGCCACTGAGATGGATCCTCTACGTATAAAAACATCTAAGTGACGCCGTTTAATTTGGCGGGATTGGAATGACTTAGATTTTTTTCAGCACATAGAGCTTAGATATTGCCAGCTCAACCGACGTCTGATGGGAGTCAGTCCCTCCAACCCAAATTGCGTGAGTCCAATGGGCCAGAAGTAGCAATAAATATTGTCAAGGGTCATGTCTTGTAATAAGTTTGGCAAAGGGCCATCTGTACAATGAGCTCCCTCGCCGGTCATTGATATACCTAGATCGGATGACCAACCAATCATACGCAGCTACCACTATGAACACATATTCGCCTCTCCCATTTATATATTCCTAATCCATACAATTTATTATATAATAGTGGTCAAAATCGTACATCAAAGACGAGACAAAATAAAATGTACCATAGATTTTATTACAGCGGCACTGTTGTAATCCCTTTGAGCTGACGCTCCTCCCCTGATCTGTAAAAGTCTGATGGACACTTTATTTCGCCCTCTTCAATGAAAATTACAGGTGGGCAGTTCGCCCCCCGTTGCGCCGTTCAAAAAAAAAGATTTTAAGATAAAGAGAATATTACTTCTCAGTGCCAACAAACAACTCATAAACACACATATGAGCGAAAATCCACTTTGCTTTGCAGGACTTTTTTTGCAGGGTTTGCTTTGCAGGACTAGACGCTCTCATTGTGAAAAACACATTCTACATAGGTGTACATCTACAAATTTTATACGCGCATATAAAGTTTCATGGAAAAAAAGACATTTTTGCAACCTATATAACAAAGACAATTTCTGATGCCACAAAGTAACTTTTTATGAGATATTTTTTTGTCTTTTTGCCTTGTCACTACTATGTTTTTTGTTCAAAAAATATTTGAAGACACTTAAAGGATACAAACATGTACATTGTCAAAATAATATATTTTTAAATGTTTTAGTAATTTTAGAATATGATTTCTATAGTTCTAATCATGTGAGCCAAAATAACGCATTCACTTAGATCTGCAATAAACTGTGTTTTATTTTAATTACTATGTTGCAGTTTTCTATTGGTACATAATGTGCTAACTTCAAGTGCATGTTCTTCACTTTGCAGGCTTTGAAGAGCGCACAATATTACGTGGAACCGAGTATAAATCAGACTGAATCATAAAAGAGTAATCTTTACTCACACACACAAAAAATACAAGAGTAATCTTTAGCTTGTCTATAGGAGCGAGTTAGGTGTGTCATACATGGCCGGCCAGTGACCGTAAAATGCCACAAAAGATTTTTTCCTTCATGGATACATGATCACAACGCTAGCTCTACTACAGTTGGGTTTTAATTAAATTAAGTTGTGAACCTTGCAACGCAGTTAAAGGCTGCAGACAACTCATGCACACATGGGCCGGTGAAAGTAAAATCACGCAAAAGATTTTGTCCTAATTGATGTATGATCACGACGCTCTAGCGGAGTTTATTAAATCTACTGCTCCTATCTTCCTGGTGATTCAATTTAAACCCAGCAGGGCACGTCACACACCATGTGTACTCTCAATTGGTTGTTAAGTTCTAGGGCATATGGATCTATGCAGCAGCTGGCTGGCTTGCGAATAGCGATGTGTGTCCCATGCATGGGAATACTCCAAAGTCAACTAGCAACCACGTGGATCGATCCAAAGTCAAGCTAGTTACATGCATGTGGTGAGATCATGGCAAAACGAGATGGACTAATTAATCATTCCTTGTGCCTATAAATAGGAGCAGTGGCGGAGCTAGCTCCCGGCAACCCCGGGCAGCTGCCCGGGCTGAGCTGGGAAAGCTCCAAGGAATTTTGAGTGAAACGTGCAGAATTTTTCAATAGATTCAGTGAGCAAATGAGTAAACAGCTCGATGCCTTTAATCTTTGTCCGGGCTGTACATTTTGGCTAGCTCCGCCACTGAATAAGAGGCCAGGCTAGCTAGCTGAACTCACAATATCGCAAGCTAATAACTAGCCAGCAACAAACACTTGGAGTTCCACTCGTTGCTAGCTTCAAGCCGCTGTGGTAATGGCTTCCAGCTCCGCGCTTAAGATGGTCGCCCTTCTCATGCTGGCCATGTTCGCCGGACAGCTGCTCATGGCTACGCCGGCATCGGCGGGGGCCTTGCCGGTGCCACTGCCGGCGGACTTTCCACCGTCAGTGCCAGGGATAGACGAGGCGACATGTATCAAGGACTCCACGTGCCGCATCTCATGCTTCCGTGTCTCAGTACTGAAATGCATCACCCTCCTGCCTACTTGCTTCACGTACTGCGAAGGCGTGGCCTTCGGGGCTTGCTGTGGCAGCTACTGCGGGAAGTACTAAGCGGAACACAGTTCGGTGCATGCATGCAGATTGTTCCTCGCTGATTGGCTTTGTATGTTGCTTATTATGGGTTCCCGTACGTGTCTTTTACTTATCTCGTGTCCTTTATTTCCCTTCATTTCCAGGTATTGTTCAACTAAGTATTTCCCTTTGTTTCCGGCCGCCACCCTGGTGCCATAGTGGTTGCTATGTAATCACTCTTACGGATTTATCTGTATGCATCATATGATTAATAAATAAATTGGCTGTCGAGTTTGAGTGTCACATTTTCCCATTCACGACGAGCTATCTCTCCTTGTGCCGATGTGCGCGAGTGTGCGTGCTCTGGTGGTTCTTATAAACAAAAAGATTGTGCGTACATGAGCATTAATTAGTCGTGTTATCTTAGAAAATGCTACGACAAAATGATTTCCGACATCTGGTTTGATGAAAAAAGTGCTGTGCGCGTGTGCGTGTGCGTGCATGTGTGAGAGAGAGCGAGAGGGGGGAGAGAGAGAGAAGTCCATGAGGTCGGTCTGCTTGAGTTTGACGACTGTGTTGGTGCTGGCGGTGGTGCGCGCCACCCCCCTCTCGCTGGCAAGACGCGCGCTGACGAGCTCGATGGCCCGGCGTAGGTCAACCATCCGTTTTCTGTGACGGAAAGGTAACTGTTACACTCTCATTTTTTTTGTCAGGAAAGAGATTTTAATTATCAAATAGGTGGATTACATTCCGTCATGATCACATGAGTGATTTCCGGCGGTGAGGACCTCAACCAAGTAGCTGTTCTCTCATGTACTCTACCTATAGATGCTAGACCGTGACTGGCAGAGTTTGCCGCACGATTTATCTTAGCTATTACAACCTCCCTCTCCTTGATTCTCTCACGAATGATACTAATACTCCTAGCAAAGCGCGATAGATTAGATGTTCTTTCATCGATCAATTTAATTGCTTCAGCGCTGTCCGTCTCAAGAATGATTGGTGCCTGCGTCCAGTGCAATGCCAGGCCAAGTCCCTCCTCCATTGCTGCAAGCTCTGCCTCCAGCGGCCCAGCACACGATCGGAGTTGTCTACAGGCTGCAACAATGATCATGCCATTAGCGTCACGCAATACCATACCTGATCCAGCTCTACCATCCTCTGAGTAGGAGCCATCAACATTTAGTTTTGTCACTCCAGCGTCTGGTGGCCGCCATTTCTGTTTCACCTGCGGCCTCTCATCCCGATGGTGTTTCTTCCTTCCCAGGCCCCGTCCCACATCGACTACTTGCTTCCCTTTTTCCGGATCAGCTCCAGGGTGTTGCTTGATGATCATGAGCGATGTCAGATAGCTCTCGAGGAAGTTCCTCGAAACAGCGGTTGGTGCCGGGGTTTTCTGGTGAGTGATCTCATTATGGATGTGCCAAATTCTCCAGAGCAACATTAAGAATGCGACATGTTGGTCCTTATCCAGGCGTGCCAGGGCGTGCATGAACCAGTCAGGGTTGTGCTTGAAAAGTATGGTTTCAGATGGTAGATCCCATATCTCTTCCATAGAGCTCCATAGACCACGTGCGTGAGGACAGCTCACCAAGGCATGGAAGGTGGATTCCACCTCATTGCCACAGATTGTACACGTCGGCAGCATGGCAATGCCTCTCCGCGCCAAGTTTTCCTGGGTGGCCAACGCATTCCTCGCAAGTTTCCATGCGAAGGTACAGATCTTTGGGGGAACCGGACATTGCCAGATCATCCTCCATTCCGGCCGTGACCCGAAGGGCTGGGCGCTCGTGGCCTGCCGTCCTTCAGCGCTCAGTTGCTCCTCATAAGCCAGGCGGTACGCACTTTTGACCGTGAATCCACCCGAGGGTTCAGGGTTCCAGGCGATGAAGTCTATCTCATTGCGGCTAGACGGTCGGGTTTTTTGGATTTCCTACACATCCATCGGCATGAACCATCGGTGAAGCAAGGTCGTGTTCCAGGATCCATCTGGGTTGAGGAAATCAGAAACCCACCGGAGGCGACATCTCCCTTGCATGGTATATGGCCGCAGATATGACTCGCGCGGGATCCATGGCTCTCGCCACGCTCGGACACTGGCGCCATTGCCAATCCTCCATATGTACCCTTTCTTAATCAGTTCCAGTCCATACTCGAGTGCCCGCCATGTTGATGACGCATTACCGGTAAAGACCGTGTCAGTAAGGAGGCCCTGTGGGTAATATCGAGCTTTTAGGACCTGGGCACACAGGGTGTCAGGCTGCTGAAATAACCGCCACGCTTGGCGGGCAAGCAGAGCCTGATTGAATAGACGCATATCTTTGAAGCCAAGTCCTCCTTGTTCCTTCGGCCTCAACATGCTATCCCACGAAACCCAATGCATTTTCCTCTTCCCGTTCTCTGCACCCCACCAGAAGTCACGTATCATTTTTGTAAGCTCATCGAGAAGCCCGAAGGGAAGTTTAAAAATGCCCATAATATAGACCGGTATGGCCTGTGCAACGGCTTTGATCAGAACCTCTTTTCCTCCAAGAGACAAGTAAATCTCTCCCCATTGTAGTAGTCTTTTTAGTAATTTCTCTTGCAGGCTCTTAAATTTTCCTTTGTTCATCCTCCCTTCCGGAGTCGGGAGACCAAGGTACCTTGTTTCAAAGGCTTCTTGCGTAATATGCAGCACTTGCTTGACGCCCTCCTTATCTGCTTGGCTACAGGAATCTCCAAACAGAATGGAGCATTTGCTCGGATTGATGAGCTGGCCCGTGCTCATTGCATAAGTGTTTAGTACCGCTTGGACTTTGGCGGCCTCCACTGCTTTAGCACGAAAAAAGAGTAGACTGTCGTCTGCAAAAAGGAGGTGAGACACTCCCGGGGCTCGTCTACATATTATTAACGGACTGATGTTATTATCCTGTACCTCCTTTTGCAGCAGAGCTGAGAGGCCGTCTGCAACAAAGAGGAACAAAAAGGGGATAGGGGATCACCTTGTCGAAGAGCTCGAGAAGGCGAAAACGAATCCAGAAGGGTTCCATTGAATTTCACCGAGTATCTCACAGTGGTGACGCATGCCATTATCCAGTCCACCCATTTGTGAGCAAAACCCAATCTTTCCATCGCTTTCTTGAGAAACTCCCAGTCGACCCTGTCATATGCTTTTGACAAGTCCAGCTTATATGCACAAAAATTGTTTTACTGGTTTGTATTATTCTCGATGAAGTGTAGGCATTCAAAGGCGACTAAAGCATTATCAGTGATTAGTCTACCTGGCACAAAGGCGCTCTGATTGATGGAAATAATATCCCCTAGTATGGGCCTTAACCTGTTCACCAGACATTTCGCAATTATCTTGTACACCACTGAGCATAAGCTAATCGGCCTGAAGTCCTTGAGCGTTTCGGGGTGGTCAACTTTTGGAATCAATACAATTGCAGTATCATTGACACCATCAGGCATATGGCCAGTGAGAAAGAAGAGTTTAACTGCATTTAATACCTCAGCCTTCATTACGTCCCAATTTCGCTGGTAGAACCTTGCCGGAAACCCATCAATGCCAGGTGCTTTCAGTGGTCCTATTTGGAATAATGCATCTCCAATCTCCTCATCTGAGAATTCTCTACAGATATTGTCATTCATATCTCCTGTGACTCGCGGCTGCAATAAATTACAAAGATCATGAAAGTTTAGATTAGGGTCACGAGAAAACAGCTCCTTAAAGTAGGACCTAGCCATACGCTCCATTTCCGATGGGGTATCCTTCCAAACATTGGTTTCATCTTTGAGCCTCCTGATTTTATTTTTCCTCGCACGCCACACTGCTTTTTGATGGAAGTATTTGGTATTCCGGTCTCCTTCCTTCAGCCAGTTGATACGCGACCGCTGCATCCACAACATTTCTTCGCGATACAGGAGCTCATTCATGTGGTCTGAGACTCGCCGTATCTCAGCCCGATCAGCGTTGGTATTCATGAGCCGCTCCAGCTCTGTCCTGCATTTGTCGAGTTCCTTCAGGATGCTTCCAAACTTTTTCATGCTCCACGCTTGTAACACTTGCATGACATTGGCTAGGCCTGTACGTATATCACCAAGATTGTTCTTTTGTCCAGCTTGTTCCCATGCATCAGATATCAGCTCCGGAAGCTCGGCCGCCCGTTCCCACCAGATTTCATAACGTCGGCATGTTTGTCGATGGTTACTCCTATCTTCCTGCATAAGACGAATTAACACTGAAAATGGTCAGAAACAGGGGAGACTAAATGTTCTACTCGTGAATCATTAAATATATCTCTCCATTGTGCTGTCGCCACCGCCCGATCGAGTCTCACTCGAACATTTGCCTGCCCCTGTCTTTTATTATCATATGTATATGGTAGCCCCTTGAAGCCAAGGTCAACCAGGTTGCAAACAGCTAGGGCCTCCCGGAAGGCAACCATCTGCCCCTCCGTCCGCGGCGTACAAGAGAAGTGCTCCTGTTGCCATAGCACTTCATTAAAGTCCCCCATGACGAGCCATGGTAAATCAGAGGTGGCTTTGAGGTTTTTAAGCATATCCCACATGCGATGACGATTCTCTACTCTAGGTTCCCCATAAACACAAGTGAGACGCCATTGGGGCGCCCCGGGAGATTCACGGATATAAGCATTAATATATCGTTCATTCATATCTTGCACTTCCACACACAAATTCTCGTTCCAGAACAAAGCTAGACCTCCACTAAGACCCACACTACTGACACCAGCAAAACCCTTGAGACCTAAACGATGGCGGAGACGCCGAACCTTATTTTTATTTTGCCTAGTTTCACATAAGAAAAGTAAATTGATACAATGTGCCTTGGAAACCTGCACGATCTCACGTACTGTCGGGGCGTTCCCAGCTCCCCGACTGTTGAAGGATAGGCAATTCATTGCGACTGACGGGGCGCCACACTCGGCCCCGTCAGCTTGCCGGTAGCCCCTGGACCGGTCGCTTCCTTTGTGTCACCCTTGCCACGCCTCGTCCCTGCTGGGATCCCCGTCGCCTTCTCCTTGGTGAGTCCTCTCTTTTGTTCGCCACCCTTTGGTTTAGTCTCGTATGGCACCATGGAGAGGTCCTTCCCAAACAGCATGAACTTGTTCTCTACCTCCGTCGCCGTGCGCTTCCGTGGGAGCTGGTCCACGACGCCCATCATCACATCCGAATCCCCGTATGACGCCGCCATTGTGCTCAGCCCGTACAAGGCGGGGATCATATCAGACGAGCGTGGTTCAGACCTATACCTGTCCTGTGCCACTTCCTTTGGCCCTGGTTTCTTTTGCTTTCTCCCAGGTTTCCTTCCGGTTACCTGCTTCGCCATCACCTGCTGCTCGCCCACCTGCGTCTGTACTGTCTCATTTTGTTCCTCATCAGGAAATTCAATTATAGGCTGTCTAGTAGCCTTCCTTGCTTGGCCACCAGGTTGTAATCCCTGGGTTTGGGTGTCCATAAGCATGGCACCTATCTGGTTGGACAGCGCCTCCTCAACATCTACTCGTGCGTGTCCTTGCTCTTCCTCGAATCCATCATGTAGGCCGACAGGTACTGGTGCGTACTCATGCGGTGGCGTGGCGTCCATCAGGGGTGGCATCTCGTCTTCTCCTGCAGCCCCGTCCGAGCCAACCTGCTCCGATAGGTTAGCATCCTGTTGGCCTTCGTCTGCTGGATGGGGGTTTTGCTTCCAGGAGGACTGACGTGACGCGGCTGATCCGAAACTCCCAAAGCTCATGCCCCTTTTTGCCGAGACATGCCCACGTGGTGGCACGAAGTATGTCCTGTGCTCATACTTTTTATAGGGACTGCACCTTAGTTCATACGCCTCATATTCCAATGACGGCGCCCCCCGCCGACGTTTCTCGCATTCATCCTTGTGGTGGCCCATAAATCCACAGTGCATGCAAAAGCGAGGGACGCGTTCATATTTCAATTTATAGACCTTCACCCCTCCTTGCTTTCCTTTGACCCCGATGGAGATCTGTGATTGGAGTCGCCTGTTGTAGGGCAATTCCACACGAACCCTCAGGAACTCATGCCTATGTTGCTCTGCTGTTGGCACATCCACTTTAATGGCTCGTCCAAGTCCATTGCCACACCGCATACCAAAAGTGTCGTCCTTCTGTTTCCCCCATGGCACATCATAGATACGTACCCACACCGGCACCGAGTCAAGAACCATCTCTGAGGGGCATGCCTTCTCATCAATGGCCTTGACCAGCAGTGCATTCTTGTCAAAGATCCACGGACCTCCTCCCATCACAAAGTCATAATCTCCTTTCGAAAACAGTGAAATCATGTAGTAGTTCTTCCCTCTCTCCGAGTACCGAATACCTGTCCGAAGGTGCCACACCTCCTCATCAAAGCGTTTGAACATGGTCACCGTGTTTGGTTTAAAATTGGCCATGTAGCGAGCCAAGATTTGCCAAGTACCTGGGTCGCTTGGGGGCGTTTCGTCTTCCTCCTCATCAAATTCCAGGAAAACATCGTCATCCATGTCCACCGTGCCGTCCAGCTTTGATTCTGGCCCCTGCCTGAAGCCGTTCTCATCCATGCCATCGCCTTCATCCTAGTTGCTCGTCTCCTCCTCGACCTCATGACCACCATGTCGCGTACGTGGGTAGAACACGGGTAGTGTTGGGCCTCCACCAGGCGGCTTCGGGCGGGTAGATCTCTCAGCAAGATCCCCATAATCGCCCCCACCGGCCGGCGGCGCCATCAACATCCGCCCAGGGCCTAGCGGCCAGTTCTCCTCATGGTGTGTTTCCATCTCAATCTTCAGCGGAGCATCATTGCCTGACCCTGCACCCTCGTGAGGTCGTCCATCGCGGGATCCACTGCCTACCTCCTTCATGTTCTTCCCTGGCGCCGCCATAGTCACAACGCGATCTGGGGAGATCACACGATCCAGATTTGGGACGTTCTCGCGATTCAGGGGAGCACGGATCTGGTGCCTCAGGGTCCTCCCAGTCGGGGTTATAAGAGGTCGAGTGTCCTCCGTCCCCCCATCCTTGTATCGTTCCCGGACTCCATCTCCTACACGAACTCCATCTCCTTCACGGCACAACTTTCCTTGACGCGCACGGCGCGCAGACTCCAACCTCACCCGTCGCCGGGCATCTGATGGGCTTTCATAGGGTTGTGGCGGCGGCGGGGCGCGATCGCCATCGTCGTCGCCCATGTCGCCTGTAACCCTAATGTCTAAAAGGCCCGCTCCTTAACACTGTTACACTCTCATTGCTCTTGGTTGCTAGCTTGCCTTTCAAACTAAGCGATGCCTTTCCAACACGGCGCTCGAGATAGCCGTCGTCTTCATGCTGATCCTGTTTGTCTGGCCGCTGTCGTTGTCTATGCCCCGCAGCTTAATTACCTCCAAATATACTATTCCCTCCGGCCCATATTAGTTGACTTAAATTGACCTACATTTGGATGAATCTAGACACTATCTAATATATAGGTTCATCCAATTTTTGACAAGTCCAAGTCAACTAATATGGGTCGGAGGGAGTAGCAGCTTCCTGATGCCTAATTTGCCTGATGGCAAATCCTTGCTCTGCGCGAAGAGTTGTGTCGGTGTCAACGGCATGACCAATGGAGTCAGAAGCGGCCTGCTTCGCTGCCTACGTGGAAGGTAACTGAACGGCAAAACGAAGGAGGTGGGCGCTCCAGGTACTTACTTGTTGTTCGTTAATGTGAGAGGATGTTGTTCAAATCCTGCTGCACTGTACTTCTTATCGTCAGTTAGTTTCAGTTAAGCAATAACCCTGAACCTGAGTTTACTATGGCGTTTCCAGCTGTTGCCTGCACGGTTAAGGTTTAGTTAGCTAGGTATTGGTCTTTCCTTCAGATAAGTTTCAGTTAGCTATTTTATAGCGCTGCTTAGCTGGTTGAGGACAGAGTCCTTGTGTGATCCCTCCCGATCTTTGTAGGGTCGTCTTGACCACACTCAGGACATGGGACAGCACGTTCAAGTAGTGGAGTAAGCAATCTCAAAAAAAAAAAAGTAGTGGAGTAAGCTCCACCATCATGGCACTGAATAAAAGGGGAAGAAACCGAGAAAATTAGTAACGTTCTACACTGCAGAAAAATCGTACCTCTCGACTGTTTTTGGGTTTCGTCAGAGATTTCACAACAACAGAGAAACTATGAGCAGTGACGCATTTTGTGCAATTTCTATGCGATCCAAGCACCAACGGTAAATTTCAGATCAATATATAGCCTAGCTCGATGAGAAAGGAACAAAAGAAACTTGACGTGAACACATAATTTACTGCTCTTTCCATTTACTATGCACATTTCCTATCACTGCCAGTGCTAGTAATCAGTCGGTCGGTAGCTTGATCAGTCACTCTCGCTACGATCTACCAGTATCCTAAAATAATCCAATTGATCCCTACTATACACTGGCAAAACAATCATGCTATCTACTCCCTTCGTTTTAAAATATAAGATATTTTAGCTTTGTGAAGCAAATGTATCTAGACTTTTTTTAATATGTAGGTTCACTCAGGTTTAGAATAAATCTACACACTAAAAGAAGTTTAAATACATTTTCTTTATAACCTAAAACATCTTATATTTTAAAACGGAGGGAGTAATCTACAAATCTCTAAACATGCACCAAAACGAACAACAAAGGAAACGAATGACCATATGTACACTGAGCTTCAGCTGCTGGTCGGCAGGTCCTACCCTTCCCGGTGCAACGGGAGCCCCTGGATCTGCAAGGTATGCCTGCTCGACATCGCCACCGTCGCGTTCGAGCAGGAAGGATTACTTCTTGCTTGGACGTCTTGGCTCATTGAGTATTCTTGGTGTCTCCTCTTGGCTTTTTGATCATGGGTATGGTCCTAGTCATAAGATGGGCAATAGGTTCAAGCAACATTCCATTCAAGTGAGGGCCAACATATGACAAGTGATGGAAGGAGTTCACCTTAGATGTGTTGGTCCGAGTAGTATGATCGACTTTGTGGCATGATGATTGGCTGCATCAGGGTGCTTCCAGCTAAACTGTTGCATTGTCCTGCTAATAATCTCCACCCGTACAACTTTAGAATAGAATCTGGATATTCCATCCACGTCTTTACCTCGATGATCCATCTGTCGCTCGATGACACAATCTCCACTAGCTCACCGCCAAGGTTGTTAACGACCTGCTTGAGGGTTTCCGGTTCCCAAGCATCCAAAGGGAGGCCGTCGAAGCCGAATTTTGAGAAGAAACGAAGCTACCCCAAGCGATCGTCCCACACACGTGATGCCAATGCCTGAATCTCATTTTCTCCCCACAGCGTTCAAATGAACAAGGAGAATGCATCACGCTCGCAGTCTGAGCCTTGCTCGAACCTGGCAAATAAATCAAATGGCAGAGCGCATACCCCAATCTTCACAACAATGTGTATGATCCCAAAACGAGACTAGAACAATGACAGCAAGTTTGTCAGCGAGACGACATGCTGTATCCCCAGCATAGTGGCCATGAGAGTGTGGTCGTTGAACTCCACTTCTAGGGCTACCATGCCTAGGGTGCGCGATAGCACACAACCGCCTGAGACAGATCAACGGTTCGGGTCTCCCGGCGGGCCGTGCTCCGCCATTGGAGAGGGACTAGTTCGAGGGGAGAGGCTAGGGCGGGTACGCGGAGCTCCGATGTGGTGATTGGGAACGCGGGTGAGATGGCGACGGTGGCAAGCTTTTATTAGGGTCGTGGGAGAGCGGCTGACCATGGCGGAGTTGCAAGGAGAGCAACGACAAGCTCCGATCTGGAGACGATCAGTCAGAGCTGAGTAAGGGAATGGGGGAGAAAATAAGAGCAGAGAAAAAGATCTGGTACACACGGGGGTAAACTAGTCCACGACCGCAACGAATAATGGGAAATACTGACGGGGCAAGCCAAAAAGAGATAACACGTGGTCGTATTTGAATTTAACCATGTTAAAATGGTTTTTCCGAGTTCGATCAAATGCCAATTTTACTGTTATATTTGTATTCACCCTCATTTAGCCCTTTTTAGCCAAACTGTTATAGGCCTCTTATGTGATTACAGGCAAATATGGACTGTCTGAACTATTACATGTGAAGTGGCGGACCAAAAAGTAACAAGCCCCCGATTCCGTCATATAGATTTTTTTACTCACACTCCCATTCATTAATCAACAACATTGTTTACATGCATCTAAAAAATCAATAGAAGGTTCTAAGAACCAGACAAAGCGGTCCACCGGCAAGGACAAAGCAAACTTTGCTAAATTATGGGCTTCTAGATTACACTCCCTCAGTTCATGAACGAATGTAACATCACCTCGCTACTGCGCCATGGTCTTGATCTCTGACAGGATGCTACTACCCGCACCAAGGTCCTCGCCATGCAGCCCTTTCACCACCTCGAGGCAATCCACCACCTCGAGGCAATCAGAGGCCAGGCAAACAGGGCCAACTCTCAGATCTTCCGTGACATCCAGCCCTCCCATCTGAGGGCCTCCAGGATTCGCGGACAGATTATACCATTAAAAACGACGACCGATGCACTCAAAAAGTTACCTTCTGTTGTGGAAATAATCATGACAGATGATGCAATCGGCAGCGAGTAGTAGAACGAAGGGCACGGTCAGCCATCTGTGATGCGAAATAAGGACGGAGACACAGGGTTTTACCCAGGTTCGGCTCCCCGAAGGGTAAAGACCTACTCCTGCTAGATTGTATTATGATGGAGGTACAATGAGGCGAACTCGACGGCTAGGCGGCGAGTCGCTTGGATGGATGATGGAACGTACGTTTACACGCCCTGTAGGGAGGTTTATATAGACTCACCCTCCCCAAGGGTTTACATATCTCAACCGAATCAGTTAAGGTTTCGGTACTCATTTGACCTAATCCGACTGGGCCTATCTACTCTCCTGGGCCTTCAACTTCTAGTCGCTTGGATCCACGCCAGGTCTTGATCCAGTCGCCGTCTTGCAGGCCCACTCGCCAGTTCCTGGGCCAGTCGGAAACGTCCTGCTGGGTATACCCCGGTAGGCATATCCCCATCAGTAGTCCCCGAGGCCGTCGTCGATTGGGCGCAGGTGGTTGCTGGCAGTCGGAGCATACGGGTCCAATGCGGACATCCAGTCGAATCGGTGGCGGGCTCCTGAATAAAGGAAAAAATTAGTCACTCTGGTCGCAGCTTGGCGAACGGGTCGGCGAAATATTTAGTCACTGTTGTAGTGGTCGGGTCGGCGAGCCGAGTGGCTGAAGTTGGACCGTCAAACGCAGTCAAAACTAGCCGTTGGGGTAATCCAACGGTAACTTTTGGCGTAATCACCGCGTAGTAACGGCTTCCTGATTTGGCGGGTAACAACCGCTATATAAAGGGAATGGTAGGCGATCGGAGAACCACCTCCTCGTCATTTCCTCCGATTGCGCGCACCTCCGTTTTCCTCCGCATCGCGATCCAGCCGATCCAAAATCCTCCGACCTCCACGAACCTTTCCGCCAAGGGCCCCCTCCACCGAACCATGGGGCAGGTCCAAGTATACGAGAGCGCTACTGGCGTCTTTCGAGGAGGCCGGGATCCTGCGCGCCGGCAGGTGGCGCATCCCCGCGGCCGGAGAGGTGACTCCGGACCCGCGAGGGGAATTGTCGCTTCACCAGCCACCGAACGGGGCTGGATTCCCCATCTCTCTTCTTCCGGCGCTTCTGCGCCTTCTACGGGATCCAACCATCGGACCTGGGCCCGCACAGCATCGAGCAGCTCGCCATTTTTATGGCGTTCTGCGAGTGCTACCTGGGCTGCAGGCCCTACTTCCCCTGTGGCAAGATCTGTTCCACGGGAGGATCAGTCGCGAAGAAGCAGGCGGCCCAATGCTTGCTGCGGGTGGCTTGACGTTTCAGTTGAAGTCGAAGGCCTCCTTTTTCGATCTGATGCTACCTGCCAAGGCGGCGAGCGAATGGAAGAAGTCTTGGTTTTACGTTACCGAGGCAACTCCAGACGGCGAGGTGGCGATCCCAAGATACTCCGCCGACCGGCCCAAACCGCGCCGACTCCAAGTCGGCAAACTCCCAACAGACCAGCAGATGGTCGTGGATGAGATGCTTCAGACCATCCGCGGCCTGAAGAAGAAGGGTCTTCAGACCATCAATTTGTACAACTGCTGGCTCGGCGGCTTCGTTCCCTCGCCCGTGACCATTATATGTACGAGTACACGGGCTGGGAGGACTCGACGAAATCCTGCCTCGCCGAGTGGAAACTCGAGGACTACATCCCGGCGTTGAAGAAGATCACCCAGGCGGTGTACCTGGACGCAAAGGCTGGGGTCGCCCCCTACACCGCGAAGCATCTAGCCCCGACGGTGAGTCACTTTTTACCCTTCGCAGTCGCAGTTGATGCTGCCGCGGTTATATTGACATTACTTTATGCTTGCCGCAGTTATTTCAAGTGGTGTAAGGGTGACTTCCGCCTGCGGACGACGAGAACTCGAGCCCGTCCGTCCAGGACAGGGGCGAGTCGCCTCCCACCAAGGGCGACGCCGAGAGCGACAGGAGCAACAACGACGACGAGTCCGAGGAAGAGGCCGCCCCATTGGTTCGCAAAACTCGCGGGCAGCGTCAGCGTGAACTCGAGGCGAGTAGAAGTCTTGAACGTCATGATGATGATGATGACGAGCTTCCCGAGCTCACCTCGCGTCTCGAGGCCACTCCGTCGAAAAAGAAGAAGAAGAAGGAGGTGAAGGCCCCTCCGAAGAGGAAGACGAAGCCAGCGAGACGGGCATCTCCGCCTCATTCGACGAGTAGTTCCGACGCCACCAGCCTGGCCAGGGATGAAGTGCCACAGACAACGGCAGCACCGGATGTCACTGCCATCCTGAGTGAGGTGCCTCTGGCCTCGATTCCTCCCCCATTCGCCCCAGTCTCTGGGTCGGGGGTCGCTCCAGCCTGGTAGCCGCCTCCGTGAGAGCTCCTGCGAAAACATTGTGGAGGCTCTGTGGCCTCATCAACAAAGAGGCCGTCTGTCTTGGGCGCATGATGTCCGGAGATGGGCCTCGATCGAGCTGGGCCTCGAACTGGAGAAGCCGGCTAGCATCCACACGGGGCTGCGGTTCATACCAGTCGCCAAGTGAGTTTTATTCACCTGCTTTATTTTTCGTTGTACTCGAGCCACTTTGCTCATGTAATCAATTTGCAGGACTGGGGTTAAAAAGATAGGCCACCCGTCCGTGGCCAAGGTGCCGCCAGTCATCACCGAGGAGGACCCTTCTCGAAAGAGGAAGGCTGATGAGGTCGCTGCCCCCACCGACAGTGCCAAGAAGGCCAAGAGCGACGATGTCGTCACGGTGTCTGACGACACGACGATTGCTCCGAGTGATCCTGCAGCGGGGGCGACCTTGACGATCAAGGAGGGCGGTTCCTCGCCTGGGATGACCGAGCTGGCCTCTTTTGGTGCCGGCTCATCCATCGCGACCTTCCCCCGCTTCATGGCCAGAGCGGCTACGGCGAGTGGTACCACGCCATCGAGCCGCGTGCCTGGGGTCACCGAAACGGAGGTCGAGCAGCATCGCGGGCACACTCCGGCTCTTCTCGCATCCGTGGACGCGCTACAACTTCATGGCATGCTTGACGCAGCCATCCAGGTATGTCCAGTCCCCGAGGATCGGGCCACTAAATTGCAATGGTCAGATTCTTCTGGTTTTTGTTTTTATTTCTCGCGCCCAGTCCCCGAGTGTCGAGTCGCTGAATTTCAGCGGGTGGGCACTTAGGATTTTTGATCTCCAGTCCCCGAGTGTCCAGTCGCCGAATTTCAGCGGGTGGGCACTTAGGATTTCGTTTTTGTTGACTGTTTGACTTTTGCACAGGGTTTGCAGCGTGAATCAGCCGACTGGCTTGCTGCGAAGTGTCGCGCGGAGAAGGAACTTGTCGCCGTCCAAGAGGCGAACAAGGGACTCCAGGCGGTTGCTGCGAAGGCAGAGGAGGTTCGCCAGGGCCTTGTCCCGGCGAGTGAATTGACGGCGGCTCAATTTGCATTGAGCTCGGCTGATAAGCGGATCGCCGACCTTGAGCGCGAGCTTAAGGAAGCGAAGGAGGAGGCAATTTCAGCGGATGGGCGGGCTAAGGCTGCTGTTACGGCCGCCGCTGAGGAGCGTAAGGTCTCTGACGCCCTTGTTGCTGGGCTACAAGACGACTACTCCTCTCTTCAAAGCTTCATCACGGATCTCGCTCGTCCTTTGATTGGTAAGTGTGCCTGCCTCTGCCTGTATTATTTGCATTGCGTGATCTTTGTTGTACTCACTGCCACCTTCTGTCCACAGGTAGGATCATCGACAGCTCGGAGGAGGCGCAGCCGTACGACGCGCGGCAGTGTGTGGCCACTCTGGTCGACTCGGCCACTTTCTCCGCGGCTTGCATTCGGGCGTATCTTCAGGAGATGTCACCCACGGAAGTGATTCCCAGCGACCTCGTCGAGGTGTGGCGATACTTGGAGAAGGCACCGTCGGTCGTCGAGTTCATGACACGGACGACGTTCCGGCGCGGGGCGGCGACGGCGCTCAGCCTTGGGCTCGCCCACTTACCAGAGGATTTTGATCTGGACGACGTGACGAGTGGCTACCCATCGTCGATGGGCTCGGTGGAGATCGCCGAGGTGCTGAAGCTGACGAACCGCACCGTGGTATACTCCGATCGCGTCTGGGCGATGGGCGACCTCCTTCCTTATCAGGAGACGATCGTCGCACCCAACGACCCCGAGCCGCAGCACCGGGACTTCAAGATCGAGCAGCCCTTTCGTGCGGCGATGGCGGGTGAGCTAACGACGTACCCGTCGAACCCGTACACTCCCTTCATTCGCAACCGCAAGGGTGGCGGCGAGTCGTCGTCGAAGCCTGCGGAGTAAAACGTTGTGCCCTGGGCGTTAGTAGCAGTTCGGCCATTAGGCACAACATGTATTTTGTAACAACTTTGATCTGCTATAATGGGATATCGTGTTATTTTGTGATTTGACTTGCGTTTGAGATTGAGGGTTGAACGAGTCCCCGAGCGCGTCTGCCCTTTTTATGGTGTTCACCTCGTTTGTTTATGTGTTTGTTGTTTTGAACGTTTTGTTATTGAGGTCGACTCGCCCGAGCTTGGAAAGCCAGTCGCTGGGTGACTCCCATGAGTGCTCTTTACTTTACCGTTTTCCCTTGCGCGAACGAGGTCGGGTAGCCGAGTCCCCGAGCGTGGTACTTGGTGGTTCTAGTCACGGCTCTAGGGTTGGTGAGGACTGGTGCGTCAGAGTGAGCGCATCACTCCTGCCTGGCCCGTTGGGTCAGTCGCATGGCGAGTCCTGGGCACGCTCTCGTACTTGGTGTTTTTCCTAGTCGCTCGCGCTGAACTGGTCGTCAGTCCCCGAGCGTGGTACTTGGCCGTTCGAGTCGCTGTGTCGAGGACGCGGAGGATCATGGTTCTCGGAGGAGCGGCGATTGTCTTGGCTCGTTAAGCCAGTCGAGCTAGGCGACTCCAATGGGGCTCCGGGTAGGCGTTTTTCGTGGACGTTACGAGTCCTGGGGTAACCCAGTGCCCTCGTAGCGCACTACTTGGCCGTGCCGAGCGCTGTACCAGAGGTTGACTCCTGCAGTTAGCTTGGTGCTGTTACTATGAGTGCGAGTGGCACAAGACACGGAGAGTAGACGCAATTTGCGGTAACCAATATTTTTTATTTCATAGCGACTGGAGGATACATATGTGGAGTTCTAGGAGTAGAACTTCCGTAGGAGGTTTATATTCCATGGTCGCTTGACGTCGAGTTTGCCGTCCCCGCGAACGTCGATGAGGTAGTAGGCATCGTTGCCAAGTACTCGCCCGATGGCGAATGGTCCCTTCCATGGGGGGGAGGGAGAGCTTGTGCATGCCCTTCTTGTCCTGGATGAGGCGCAACACCAGGTCGCCTTCTTGGAAGGTGCGAGTTTTCACCCGCCGGCTGTGGTAGCGGCGGAGTCCTTGCTGGTAGATGGCAGTGCCTGAGCGAGCCAGGTCGCGTGCCTCGTCGAGTTGATCGACTCCATCCTGACGTGCGAGTTCGTTCGCAGCCTCCGTGTAGTGGACGACCCTTGGCGAGTTGTGCTCGAGGTCGGTGGGCATGACTGCCTCGGCGCCATACACCATGAAGAAGGGGGTGAACCCTGTCGACCTGTTGACCGAGGTGCGGACACCCCAGACGACGGAGGGTAGCTCCTCGACCCAGCACCCGGCGGTGCGCTCGAGTGGTACTTGGATCCGCGGCTTCAGGCCGTGGAGGATGCTCTGGTTGGCCCGTTCCGCCTGGCCGTTGGACTCCGGGTGGGCGACTGACGCGAGGTCGAGTCGGATGTGATGTTCCTCGCAGAACTCGGCCATGGCTCCTTTGGCGAAGTTGGTGCCGTTGTCCGTGATGATGCTGTTTGGGAACCCGTAGCGATATATGAGCTCGCGTAGGAATTTTGTGGCGGTCTTCCCGTCGCATTTCCGGACTGGCTTGGCCTCCACCCAATTGGTGAATTTGTCGACCGCGACCAGGAGGTGGGTGAAGCCGGAGGGGGCCTTTGAAGGGCCTACCATGTCCATGCCCCATACGGCGAATGGCGGTGATGGGGATGGTCTTGAGCCACGTGTCCGGCACGTGTGTGCGGTTGCGTGCCGGCACCCGGCGCACCACTGGACAATGTCGACGGCGTCGGCGTGTGCGGTGGGCCAGTAAAAGCCATGTCGCATGTAACTACCTCGGTGAATTACGCTCCTAGTTACAAGCCTGGATGAGCGGAAATGGTTAAAATAGTACGGTGGGGCCCAAATGCCACTCACAGGTAGACCTTTCGGCCGTCCTAACCATTTCCAAACATCGGGACAAGAACGCGGCGAATCGGCAGCGAAGGATCAACTACATACACAAATGAGTATGTATGCAAGCCACCATACAATAGTTCTCAGAGCCATTCCATCTAAAAGAAATGGAAATATTGCAACGCCATACGGCAAGATCCAAATATCCTAGATAGATATAATAGTTTAGGATATCTCCTCATACATCAAACATCAGAGTATCAGGCGGAAGCGGAAGACAAGATCCGAGTACGGATAAGAAGCAAATCGCCATAAGATGCCCCATAAATAAACACATCCCGCCCACAGATCTCACGGATCCCGCTCCCGAATCTCTACACGAATGATCGTTGCCCACATCGTCCGTCTCCTCCACCCAAGATCCATCTTGTGAGTTTACCTATTCATACGAATCAAACAATTTATCGTGGTGAGACCCTAGGGTACTCAGAAGTCTTTATGCCTCTAAAGGGGACACAACCTGGGTGACGAATTGCAGCAAAAGATAATCCCTAACAATTCTATAGATACTACCCATCCGCCTAACCAAAGATAGACGGATGTCCGTGAATTAATAACAACAGTTATACAAGAATATTAACAGATCCATCCTCCTCCCGCTACCAACGAGGAAGAATTAACAACCTCCCCATCCGTTGGCAGTTTTATTATCCATTCCATGAGTGTTGCACTATTTACTAGTCAGGTACTTAGTCAAATTAAAAGCGGTACTTTAGTTATGCTTGTCTATGATCGAGAAACTGTGCTCCAAGTCGTCCATAACCGCGGACACGGCTTTCAGAAAGTTTTACCTGCAGGTGCACAAATAGCAACACACACTTGATCAACCTCGGAAAAACCAAATCAAAACCCAACGAGGCAGTCACGACAAAGCGATCACAGGATTCAGAAATATTTCAGGGGGCCACCCCATTAAGCTACCCGCGACGAAGTTGGCCGACTCCGAGACGGACTCAAGGTTTGTGTGGACGGCTGTAAACGACTGGGAACCCGAAAGTGTGACTGGGCTTGTCGACATAAAAACGTGTCACGGACCTAAAAAGTACAGGTGCTCCACGCACAATCTTAAATAAAGCAGTAAAGCATGGCATAAGTACAGGATAGTAATAAAGCCCCAAACTAATTGTGGCCCCAAGAAATAAGAATGAATCAAGCTCTGGCTCAGGGGGGTTCATAAGCCTCCCGGATGTGGATAGCGCGAATATTCAAGGAACAGGAATCAAGTACTCGGGGTCCTACGGGACACAAGTGAGCATGAAAAACCAAATAGCAGATATTGCTCACCGATGCCACTTTCATTAGTTATCCCATTACTACTCAGGTTAAGTTGTTTAGGTACCTCGTTATCCATCAGACACTCACATACCCTACACATGCTGCTCTACGACTCGCATGGCTCAAACAACTCCTGTAGTAATGGCTCATGGGATGGAGGAACAAGCTTCGGTGGGGTTTAAAAGTAAAGGCTATGCAGTACTTGGGATTCAATTTAATGCAATCGCGACTCAATGATGCAAGGATAAGATAGAGGCAATAGGTACTATATGTATGCAAGCATGTGGTAGTGCTTGCCTGGCAGCTCAGTTGAAGCGAGAGAAGGATCTGGGTAGTGCTCCTGGGTTTCTTGATATATCCCCTGCTCAGCGTCTATTCGAAGAAGAACCAAACAAACAGGGGCCAACATAAATAAAGTGCACAAGCATATGAATAAAATGCGACAAGCAAACAATCATGCCATGATGAATGATGCACAATATGCATGGCAATAAAGTAGCATGGCATGGGTGAGGTGTGGAATACAAGAACAAAGCATTTTATTGAGTTTTAATCATATTTTATACTCAAATAAGTTCCTGTATACTTTATATTTATATGATGCATGCTGCAATTCAGAACATGGAATGCATAAACAGAAAGGTCTCGTCGAGCTGATCGATTTAGACATATCATTTGTCAAATTTGGAGTTATAAAACAAAAGTTATTAATTAATTAAGGAAAAAGGGCATTTTATTGTAATTTAAATCAACTCGAAAATTAAAGTGTGCAAATAATATTTTGAATAGCATAATTAAATTCCTCACATTTTTCTGATTTCAAAACATATATTTCATGTATTATTTGGATTTACCAATTATAAGTTATTAATTTCTGGATATTAAAACATATTAAGCATTTCCAGGAATTATTTTTATTAAAGGACAAAGGATCTGGAACTTTTGTCACGGCTTTAGACCCACGATGAATGACACGCGGGCCAGGGTCAGGAGCGGGGCCACTGCGCTTCAGCCCGGACGCGACACGGGCGAATTAGACGGCGGGGTGAAATTTTGAAAACTCCAGGGGTCTGCGAGCAAAATCGTCATCGATGACTGATAGAACAGAATTTTTTACACGCGGAAAAGGTTAGCTGATCTTGATTTTAGAGGACGATGTCGAGCGATACGATGGGAATTTGAAGATGATGTAAAAACGAAAAGTGTAGATCTCACTTCGCTCTACAAAGTTTGTGTACAAAGTTTCTTCGTTGGAAGACGGTGTGTGCCGGAAAACGACGAGATTCAGAGACGAAAAACTAGTGATCACGACTGTCGGACAAGATGCATTGTTTTCTGCTAGCTTACGCGGAGGATTCTGAGCTCGTCTATGGACAGATCTGGGCGTGCTATAGCTCGTTGGAAAGATGGGACGACCGTCTACCACTTTTGTTCAGATAGGTTGACCGGAGGAGGGCTGGGTCGGCCGGAAAACTGGAGGGAATAGAGGTGCGCGCGGGGTCTCTGCGGTTGTTGTCACGGCTGGCGGGTTGCTTCTTGGCGCCGGTGTGGGCTTCACGGCGGCCAAGCGACGATGGCGGGGTACTGCGGGGTCGCTGGGGAACGGAAAGAGGAAGCTCACCCCGGCGTGTTGCAGTTCATGGCGAGGCCGGAGAGGAAGCAGACGAGCGGCGCGGCAACACGGTCGGTGACGATGGTGGTGGCCGCAGCGTCGTGTCCCGGCGTGCACGGCTCGACGTCGGCGAGCACACGGCTCTCTCCTCCTCGCGTCCAAGCCGTCCAGGGCTGGACCAGGTACAGGTAGAGGTGGAGGCCGACAGGGACTCGGAGGAGACAACGGTGGCGACAAGGATCGACGGCGACATGGGCGCGGCCTGCTGGATGAGGTTTGCTTTGCGTGGAAGAAACAAGGAGGGGAGGTGTTGATCTGGGCAGGGAGTGGTTGGGTGGTTGAGGGTGGATAGGAAGGCAGCCGGCTGGGGCTTGCTCGCTTTTGCCAGGGAAAAAGGGGAGGGAGGGGTGCACGACAGACACATGGTTTGGTTGGCGTCGGTCACGTGAGGGGAGAAGAGAAACAGGGCACGATCAGCCTCGCTGTCCTTCGGTTGGATGGGGTCGAACCAGGGCAGGGGTTCAGGTTGATCAGATGGCAAGATTTGGTTTTGGGTGTAGCTGATTGCACCGCTGCTACAAGAGCTAGCAAGGCCACGGTAGGGAAAACTAGCTAGAGATGGTTGTGTGTGTATGCATGGGGGTGTAGCAAGTGCATAAGAGTAGATGCTAGGGAAAAGGGAGGAAGGGAGTACTAGGGTTTTGAGTTTAGCTAGATAGATTAGGGAAAAGCTAGAGAAAGAAGATGGTTTTGTGGTATCCACATAGAGCTAGATAATGGTTTTGATCATATAAAACACCAACAATATTGAGCAAAAACCCTTTATTCAAAAGAAACCAAATATTTCAACAAGAGAGGGGTGTTTCACACATGGCATGGTTATTTCATGTGACTAGAAAGAGGATTCTATATATTGCATGTGGCTAGAATGTTGCATGCATGCATTCAAGATATTGGAATAAACCCTACAAAGGATAAGTTTGTGACCAATATGAATTAATTCGCATATGCACATGGATTAAGTCATATGACCAATATAGTGTGTAGTTTTCCCACTAGATCATTTATGGCCAAAATACATCCTCATACATGGGCATATATTGATAGATCCATATAGAAGCTAGAGAAAGAGAAACTAACCACATGCATGCAAAGGTGGCCATGTGGCTCTCCACATATCCATATTGTGAAAACAACATGATTCATATATGAGAGCATGTGGAAGTGGAAGTGGATCCATCTCAATTATAGGTGAGCCAGACAAAAGCCAGAAGAAATGCAAAGGCCCACATATATTTTGGATGGTGGAATTATAGGGTGGTGTCAAAGAAAGGTGGTGGAGTAATAAAAGATATGCCCCCAACTCAACTTGGGCATTAAACAATATATCAAAAACCAAATACAATATCAAGAGGCAAATACAATTTACAATGCATATGAGAGAAGAGCCAAAACAAAAAGGGTTTTATATGATGCTCAAATGCAAGGTGGCATGATGACATGAGCATGATATAATTATGATGCAACAATTATATATAGGAAGTAGCCATTATATAGACTAGGCTAGTAGCATTGCAATTGTTAGACAATTGGGATGCTACAACTCTCCCCCACTAAACAAGAATCTCGCCCCGAGATTCCTAGGAAAAAGAAAACAACACAAGGAGAGGCGGGTGTTCGAACGAAGGTGACCCTCACGTTCCCAAGTTGATGAACAACGGAAAAACTTGCTAGACTTGCTGCGAGTCTTGCGTTTTGCTTGAGAAACAACGGTTAGGAGAGTTGAAGGATTGTCGTGAGACAAGAAGGGTAGGATGAACATAGCTCCGGTTTTCTCGGGAAACATGATAAAAGAATAGAACCACTTGTGAAAGAAAAGGAAAAGATGATGTATCATGGATAAAGAAAGACACACCATTAAGATTAAAGATTTACTGATACGAGAGAGGATGAATCTTTGTGTCGCCGGAAGACTAGGTTGGAGAGGTTTTGAACCACTATGACAATAGCATCGTATCTTCTCTCGGATTCGAGAAATGAAGTACGGAAACAATATTGCCTTTAAACAATAGAGTCCCTTGATATGAGCAGAAAGATTTAGTTAGACATCGTTGGATTAGATTCTTCTTGCGCCGGTAAGACCCAAAGGATCACACAATTGAGGTGCGCGGATATAACTTCCAGAGACGGATGTGAAGCCAGATCATGGTGGAATCCCGAGAAACAAAGAATATGGAGGATCTGGAGTTTATTGTAGAGATACTTATTGTTTTCTTTAGCCTTGAGGCTAACGCAATAGATTTGCGGCTGATGGCATCAACCATAATTGGCTTTACCACAGAAAAAGAATTGATGAAACAAAGAGAGAGATAGTTTCCTTTCATCTTGTTTGGGGGTGCCGAGCATCGATAGAATGACGAGGACAGAAGATAGTTTGCGTTTGTTTCCACCAGATAATTGAAGATTTTGCTCCATCTAGAATAGACAGACCACCAACAAGAGATTATTGATTACTTTCTTCGAGAGAGCACTCCGGAAAAACAAAGACGGAAGTAAAAGTATCGAGGGATAAAGGCCACTTCTAACTTCCGTGGAATGAGTGGAATCACATTAATTCACCAATTCAATGTACGAGAGAGAATGATAAGAGTAGTGGTATGGTAGCTACTCCATCCCGCACTCAAAGCATTACTCCGCACATGAATAAGAAAACCATGCAACCCAACTACCGAAACAGACTAAAGGTATTAACAATAACTCATGGAACTTCGTTAGAAAACAAGGGTAGATGCAAACGATTCGCCGGATTCATAGATAGATAAAGATGATGATGTTGTCGTCAAGTCGGAAATACCAAGCCACCGGAAGGATATGAAGGAAGATTACGGAGAACAACTGCAAGATTCAACAGATAAAGAAAAAGATAGCACCAACTTGAACAGAAGGAATACAAAAGATCTAAAAAGTCTTCATGGCCTCCGGTGGATTGAGGATAGACGATAGAGCGAGAGGGTTTCAAGAGATTACTTAACGAGATAGAGGTGAAAAGAACTCCATGTTCTTCTTGAAATGATTGAGAGAGATTTAGCAGTTTTGAGGAAATCTACTGAGCAGCGATGATAACTTGCCAACAAGTAACAACTCCGGATTGGTTGAAGATGGAGGATGGAATTAACAATGGACTTGCTAATTCCAGAATTGAAGCAATCTGTTTAGCAGAAGGACGTGGCCGAGATAGGTGACTTCAAAAAGTCAGAATTCTCACTTTGAGACTTTGCACACAGGCAGGGCTCACGAAGCTTGAGAGAAAGAGACACAGATGATCTTCCATGTCCTTCCATCGATATGGAATAGGCAAGCATATTATCAACATATACCACCATGGATTAACAAGATATTCCGGGAATATCAAGTTCAAGAGGCGGGAGAAACGAACAAATGCTCGAAACACATTCTGAGCTGAACGCTCTTTGAAAGATCAACGTTACGAGTAAGGATTCATGTTGAAGAAGATGCACTGGAAGAATAGATTATCTGGTCCTTCGGAAGAAAAAGAGATGTCACCTGGTTCACATTGTCGATCGGATCACCGGTTACAAAGATTAAGAGTTCTAGGATAAAGAAACGATGATAGCTCATACCTCAAGCAAAGCTACCAGAGACGAAAAGATGCAATTCCCTCGGCTCAAAGAGAATTTTGCAGATATGGGGTTGAAAAAAATGTGCAGCATGATGAACAGATGATGGACCGCCGTATTGCCTTGAGAAACTCTGGATTGCCAAAGATGCTTGAATATGCATAGATATGATCACGGTGTACTCAAAATCACAGGAGATAACCGTCACCATTTGGAGGATAGCGTTGATAGCATTTTCCATATTCCACTCATGATAAGTGTCATATAGCTATGCCGAGAACCAAATTACAATCACCAGCATCGGATCGACACATGTTATGTAATTAGCCCAAGAGAATTGGAGATGAAATAAAACTCCAGGATTAAGCGCCGGTGACAAAAGAATGAGTTAGCATGGACATGCTGATAAAAGGGAGATAGATAATGTTTCACACACGACTGAAAAGGAGTGTGGAAACACAGATATATCAAAGAAAAATTTTCCGCATTTTTCGGCATTAAAATACCAATAGATGCGCAAAATCACTTATCAGGTAGAGATTAGCAACTGATGATTTCACAGAATGTGGAGTTGCTAGAAGGAAGGACACCCTTAAAAAGATGGCACCGGTTAACAAGGAGTCAGATAGATCGCGCCGGTTTTCAAAAGCCTGTCAGTATGGAACGTACCAACAGTTGATAACCAAAGGCAGATTGCGACAACAAGTTGGATGCAACAGATAGACAAAGAATTCACACACACACACACACTCAACCTATGGTACTACGGAAACCCAGAACACGTGAATCCTAGTTTGAATTTAAGAAGAGGATAGAAAACGTTACACTCCCTTACCAGAAAAGGGTGGGTGGGTGGGTAAGAAGAAAAGTGGAAGCAGTCCTACTCTCACATTTTGTTTTTCCCTAGTATACATAGCTACCAAAAATATTTGCTAGACTGACAACGACCATTTGGCTGAGACCCTGAAGGGCGGGATGGCTCTGATACCAATTGTAACTACCTCGGTGAATTACGCTCCTAGTTACAAGCCTTGATGAGCGGAAATGGTTAAAATAGTACGGTGGGGCCCAAATGCCACTCACAGGTAGACCTTTCGGCCGTCCTAACCATTTCCAAACATCGGGACAAGAACGGGCGGCGTAATCGGCAGGCAAAGGGATCAACTACATACACAAATGAGTATGTATGCAAGCCACCATACAATAGTTCTCAGAGCCATTCCATCTAAAAGAAATGGAAATATTGCAACGCCATATGGCAAGATCCAAATATCCTAGATAGATATAATAGTTTAGGATATCTCCTCATACATCAAACATCAGAGTATCAGGCGGAAGCGGAAGACAAGATCCGAGTACGGATAAGAAGCAAATCGCCATAAGATGCCCCATAAATAAACACATCCCGCCCACAGATCTCACGGATCCCCGTTCCCGGAATCTCTACACCGAATGATCGTTGCCCACATCGTCCGTATCCTCCACCCAGTATCCATCTTGCGAGTTTACCTATTCATCTGAATCAAACAATTTATCGTGTGAGACCCTAGGGGTACTCAGCAAGTCTTTATGCCTCTAAAGGGGACACAACCTGGGGTGACGCAATTGCAGCAAAAGATAATCCCTAACAATTCTATAGATACTCGCTACCCATCCGCCTAACCAAAGATAGACGGATGTCCGTGAATTAATAACAACAGTTATACAGTAATATTAACAGATCCATCCTCCTCCCCGCTTACCAATGAGGAAGCGGAGGAATAACCCCCCCCATCCGTTGGCAGTTTTATTATCCATTCCATGAGTGTTGCACTATTTACTAGTCAGGTACTTAGTCAAATTAAAAGCGGTACTTTAGTTATGCTTGTCTATGATCGAGAAACTGTGCTCCAAGTCGTCCATAACATGACACGGCTTTGAAAGTTTTACCCTGCAGGGGTGCACAAATAGCAACACACACTCGATCAACCTCGGAAAAACCAAATCAAAACCCAACGAGGCAGTCACGACAAAGCGATCACAGGATTCAGAAATATTTCAGGGGGCCACCCCATTAAGCTACCCGCGACGAAGTTGGCCGACTCCGAGACGGACTCAAGGTTTGTGTGGACGGCTGTAAACGACTGGGAACCCAAAAGTGTGACTGGGCTTGTCGATACAGCGAAAACGTGTCACGGACCTAAACAGTACAGGTGCTCCACGCACAAACTTAAATAAAGCAGTAAAGCATGGCATAAGTACAGGATAGTAATAAAGCCCCAAACTAATTGTGGCCCCAAGAAATAAGAATGAATCAAGCTCTGGCTCAGGGGGGTTCATAAGCCTCCCGGATGTGGATAGCGCGAATATTCAAGGAACAGGAATCAAGTACTCGGGGTCCTACGGGACACAAGTGAGCATGAAAAACCAAATAGCAGATATTGCTCACCGGTGCCACTTTCATTAGTTATCCCATTACTACTCAGGTTAAGTTGTTTAGGTACCTCGTTATCCATCAGACACTCACATACCCTACACATGCTGTTCTACGACTCGCATGGCTCAAACAACTCCTGTAGTAATGGCTCATGGGATGGAGGAACAAGCTTCGGTGGGGTTTAAAAGTAAAGGCTATGCAGTACTTGGGATTCAATTTAATGCAATCGCGACTCAATGATGCAAGAATAAGATAGAGGCAATAGGTACTATATGTATGCAAGCATGTGGTAGTGCTTGCCTGGCAGCTCAGTTGAAGCGAGAGAAGGATCTGGGTAGTGCTCCTGGGTTTCTTGATATATCCCCTGCTCAGCGTCTATTCGAAGAAGAACCAAACAAACAAGGGCCAACATAAATAAAGTGCACAAGCATATGAATAAAATGCGACAAGCAAACAATCATGCCATGATGAATGATGCACAATTTGCATGGCAATAAAGTAGCATGGCATGGGTGAGGTGTGGAATACAAGAACAAAGCATTTTATTGAGTTTTAATCATATTTTATACTCAAATAAGTTTCTGTATACTTTATATTTATATGATGCATGCTGCAATTCAGAACATGGAATGCATAAACAGAAAGGTCTCGTCGAGCTGATCGATTTAGACATATCATTTGTCAAATTTGGAGTTATAAAACAAAAGTTATTAATTAATTAAGGAAAAAGGGCATTTTATTGTAATTTAAATCAACTCGAAAATTAAAGTGTGCAAATAATATTTTGAATAGCATAATTAAATTCCTCACATTTTTCTGATTTCAAAACATATATTTCATGTATTATTTGGATTTACCAATTATAAGTTATTAATTTCTGGATATTAAAACATATTAAGCATTTCCAGGAATTATTTTTATTAAAGGACAAAGGATCTGGAACTTTTGTCACCGGCTCAGACTTACCCACAGTGAATGACACGCGGGCCAGGGTCAGGAGCGGGGCCACCTGCGTGCGCGCCCAGCCCGGACGCGACACGTGGGCGACCCGAGGACGGCGGGGTGAAATTTTGAAAACTCCAGGGGTCTGCGAGCAAAATCGTCATCGATGACTGATAGAACAGAATTTTTTACACGCGGAAAAGGTTAGCTGATCTTGATTTTAGAGGACGATGTCGAGCGATACGATGGGAATTTGAAGATGATGTAAAAACGAAAAGTGTAGATCTCACTTCGCTCTACAAAGTTTGTGTACAAAGTTTCTTCGTTGGAAGACGGTGTGTGCCGGAAAACGACGAGATTCAGAGACGAAAAACTAGTGATCACGACTGTCGGACAAGATGCATTGTTTTCTGCTAGCTTACGCGGAGGATTCTGAGCTCGTCTATGGACAGATCTGGGCGTGCTATAGCTCGTTGGAAAGATGGGACGACCGTCTACCACTTTTGTTCAGATAGGTTGACCGGAGGAGGGCTGGGTCGGCCGGAAAACTGGAGGGAATAGAGGTGCGCGCGGGGTCTCTGCGGTTGTTGTCTACGAGCGCGGCGGCTGCTGTCTGCGCGGCGCGTGGCGGCGGGGCTTCACGGCGGCCAAGCGACGATGGCGGGGTACTGCGGGGTCGCTGGGGAACGGAAAGAGGAAGCTCACCCCGGCGTGTTGCAGTTCATGGCGAGGCCGAAGAGGAAGCAGACGAGCGGCGCGGCAACACGGTCGGTGACGATGGTGGTGGCCGCAGCGTGTCCGGCGGCAGCTCGGCGACGCCGCGCAGCACACTCTCCTCCTCAAGGCCCAAGCCGTCCAGGGCTGGACCAGGTACAGGTAGAGGTGGAGGCCGACAGGGACTCGGAGGAGACGACGGTGGCGACAAGGATCGACAGCGACATGGGCGCGGCCTGCTGGATGAGGTTTGCTTTGCGTGGAAGAAACAAGGAGGGGAGGTGTTGATCTGGGCAGCGAGTGGTTGGGTGGTTGAGGGTGGATAGGAAGGCAGCCGGCTGGGGCTTGCTCGCTTTTGCCAGGGAAAAAGGGGAGGGAGGGGTGCACGACAGACACATGGTTTGGTTGGCGTCGGTCACGTGAGGGGAGAAGAGAAACAGGGCACGATCAGCCTCGCTGTCCTTCGGTTGGATGGGGTCGAACCAGGGCAGGGGTTCAGGTTGATCAGATGGCAAGATTTGGTTTTGGGTGTAGCTGATTGCACCGCTGCTACAAGAGCTAGCAAGGCCACGGTAGGGAAAACTAGCTAGAGATGGTTGTGTGTGTATGCATGGGGGTGTAGCAAGTGCATAAGAGTAGATGCTAGGGAAAAGGGAGGAAGGGAGTACTAGGGTTTTGAGTTTAGCTAGATAGATTAGGGAAAAGCTAGAGAAAGAAGATGGTTTTGTGGTATCCACATAGAGCTAGATAATGGTTTTGATCATATAAAACACCAACAATATTGAGCAAAAACCCTTTATTCAAAAGAAACCAAATATTTCAACAAGAGAGGGGTGTTTCACACATGGCATGGTTATTTCATGTGACTAGAAAGAGGATGCTATATATTGCATGTGGCTAGAATGTTGCATGCATGCATTCAAGATATTGGAATAAACCCCTACAAAGGATAAGTTTGCTTGACCAATATGAATTAATTCGCATATGCACATGGATTAAGTCATATGACCAATATAGTGTGTAGTTTTCCCACTAGATCATTTATGGCCAAAATACATCCTCATACATGGGCATATATTGATAGATCCATATAGAAGCTAGAGAAAGAGAAACTAACCACATGCATGCAAAGGTGGCCATGTGGCTCTCCACATATCCATATTGTGAAAACAACATGATTCATATATGAGAGCATGTGGAAGTGGAAGTGGATCCATCTCAATTATAGGTGAGCCAGACAAAAGCCAGAAGAAATGCAAAGGCCCACATATATTTTGGATGGTGGAATTATAGGGTGGTGTCAAAGAAAGGTGGTGGAGTAATAAAAGATATGCCCCCAACTCAACTTGGGCATTAAACAATATATCAAAAACCAAATACAATATCAAGAGGCAAATACAATTTACAATGCATATGAGAGAAGAGCCAAAACAAAAAGGGTTTTATATGATGCTCAAATGCAAGGTGGCATGATGACATGAGCATGATATAATTATGATGCAACAATTATATATAGGAAGTAGCCATTATATAGACTAGGCTAGTAGCATTGCAATTGTTAGACAATTGGGATGCTACATCGCATAGCCTTTGCGACCAGAGAGCGGGCTCCGGGGTGAAGTCGAGGCAGAGGACGTAGCGGAGCTTGTCGCCCTTCGGGGAAGTCAACACGATCCCTGCTCCTGCGCCGTCTGTGTTCTTGGAGCCGTCGAAGTGCAGGCTCCAGTAGTGGAGGTACGGCAGCTTTTTCGGCTGCTGGGCCTCATCCCGCCGGGCGGCGCGCGCGAGAGCTCAATGACTTGATCGCTTTCCGTGGCTCATACTTGATGTTGTGGACGCCGATTTCGACGGCCCACTTGGCGACTCGCCCGGTCGCCTCACGGTTGCGGATGATGTCCTGCAACGATGCTGAGGAGACGACCGTGATCGGGTGCTCCTGGAAGTAGTGCGGCAGTCGCCGTTGTGCTCTGAAGACTGCGTACACCAGTTTCTGGTATTGCGGGCGTGACTCGGTGAGGACCTCGCTGATATAGTACACCGGTCGTTGTACCGGGCGCTCCTTTCCTTCCTCTGGCCGCTCGACGACCATGACGGCGCTGACGACGCGCTCGGAAGCCGCGACGTAGACCAGCATGGGTTTTTTGTTGACGGGGGCGGCGAGTAGCGGTGCTGCGAGTAGCACCTTCTTGAGGTCGCAGAGTGCGTCGTCCGCCTCCTTGTCCCACTGGAAGGTGGGGTTCTTCCGCATCAGGCGGTATAGGGGCATCGCCTTTTCGCCCAATCGGGGGATGAAGCGGCTGAGAGCCGCGACTCGCCCGGCCAACTTCTGGACATCGCGCAGGCACTCGGGTTTGCCGAGTCGAGCGATTGTGTCGATCTTGGTGGGGTTCGCCTCGATCTCACGCTTGGAGACGACGTACCCCAGTAGTTGCCTTGCTGGTACATCGAAGGTGCATTTGCCTGGGTTTAGATTTATCTTGTATTTCCGCAGGTTGGCGAATGTTTCCTCCAGGCCGGCGACTAGATCGCCCTGGCGAGCAGATTTCACTACCACGTCGTCGATGTAGACGTGGATATTGCGGCCAATTTGGCTCGCAAGGCATTCCTGCATGCACCGCTGGTAGGTCGCCCCGGCGTTCTTGAGGCCGAAGGTCATGGCGGTGTAGCAGAAGGCTCCAAATGGCGTGATGAACGCCGTCTTTTCCTCATCCTCGACAGCCATTTTGATCTGGTTGTACCCAGAGTAGGTGTCGAGGAAACACAGCGACTCCGAACCCGCGGTGGAATCGATTATTTGGTCGATCGGCGGGAGGACGAATTGCTCCTTCGGCAAAGGCGCTTAAGTTTGTGTAGTCGATACACATCCTCCAGGTCCCATTTTTCTTCTCGACCAGGACTGGGTTTGCCAGCCACTTGGAGTATTTTATTGGCCGGATAAAGCCTGCAGCGAGTAGACGTTGCACCTCCTCGGCGATGGCTCGGCGGCACTCTTCATTGAAGGGCCGCGATCGCTTGATGTGTCGCACTTTGGGGTCGGCGTTGAGTTTGTGCTCAGCGAGTTCCCTAGGGACACCAGGCATGTCAGAGGGCTTCCATGCGAAGATGTCCCTGTTCTCACGGAGGAACTCGATGAGAGCGCCTTCCTATGCTGGGCTCATGCCCGTCCCGATCGTCACCGTCTGGCTGGAGTCGCCTAGGACCAGCTCGACGGTGCGGGTGTGCGTCGTCGCCTCGAAGGCTGAGGTGTTGACGCCCTCCGAATTGGGCTTCTTTAGTATGGTGGGGTCGTCGTTGTTGACCCCGCTCGCGTATTTGGCGAGCTCGTCGGCGTGGTTGGTCTTCGCCGATGACGATGGCCGGCGAGTTCGGCCCCTTTGGCCTCGCACTCGGCGGCCATGTCGGGGTCGCCGTTGATGGTGATGACGCCGCACGGCCCGGTGAGCTTCATCGCGTTGTACGCGTAGTGGGGCGTTTCCATGAACTTGGCGAACGCCTGGCGCCCCAGGACGCAGTGGTAGGGGCTGTCGAAGGGTACCATTCGAGATCTGCTCGGTGCGGAAGTTTGCTGGTGTGCCGAAGGTGACTGCTAGCGTGACCTTGTCGATCGGGTACGCCTTCCGACCAGGGACGATGCCGTGGAACATGGTGTAGGTCGTCTCGACCATCGACTGCGGGAGCCGCAGTCGCCTGAAGGTGTCCAGGTACAGGATGTTGATGGAGCTGCCGTCGTCCATCAATGTCTTGGGGAGCCAGTAGTCTCCCACCTTGGGCTTGACCACCAGGGTGACTCGGCCTGGGTACTCGATGCGTGGCGAGTGGTCCTGGCGGCTCCAGGTGATGGGCTGCTCCGACCAGTTGAGGAACTGGGGAACGTCCACCTGGGCCACCGCGTTGACGGCGACGGCGCGGGCGATGACCTTCTTCTCGCGCTTCGTGTTGAAACCTGTGAAGGTGTGGAGCGAGCCGGCCACACTGCCGAATTTTCCGCCGTTTGGCGGGTTGTTGTCGGGTCCTCCGCCGTGCCTTCTCAATCTCCTTGAGAGAGTGGCAGTCGGCGGTCGTGTGCGTGGCGGGCTTCCCTTCCCTGCTGTGAAACACACAAGGTTGGTTAAGGAGGGCCGCGGGGTCGAACCTTGGTTTCGCCTTGTAATTGCCGCCGTCGCGGCGGAAGCTCTTGGGCTCGCGCTGCGCGTGCCCAGCATTGGCGACGAAGTCAACTCGCCCGTCACTACGGCGCTTGCCGGTGAGGCGAGTGTTGCTGTAGCGTAGGTCGGACCGTCGTTCGTTGTCGGTGCCGTTTGTGCGGCGTTGACCGCCCGACTCGTCGTCGGTTTCCTGGTTTGGGTCTTCCTCCACGTATCTCTTGGCGATCTCGAGGAGATCCGGTATGTTGTCGAGTGTGCGGGAATGTCGTTTGAGCTTGGCGACCAGGAGCTCGTAGCGGCACGAGGTCTTGAAGCAGTGGATCGCGGTGTCCGGGTGGATGCCGACCGCGTTGTACCATAGTTCTTGCCACCGCTGGACCCAGCTGCGGGTCGACTCGCGGGGTCCCTGGATGCATCGTTCCAGGTCCTCGATGGTGGTGGCGCGGGTGTAGGAGCACTCGAAGTGCCTGACGAAGGCATCGCGCATCTCTTCCCAGGAGTCGATGCTATCCGGGGGAAGAGTGTTGATCCACTGCCTGCACGTTCCCTCCATCATCTGGGGGAGGTAACGGGCGGCTAGCAGGTCGGTGTGGCCAGCGATCCCCATCTCCATGAGGTAGGTGTCCAGCCACACGGAGGGGTCGTACGAAGGGTCATACTTCTCTATTTCCTTCGGCGCTTTGAAGTTCGTCGGGTATTTTTCACCTCGGATCATCGGTCCGGGCACCGGGCCCGAAGTCGCTTAGCGACCCCATCGCTCGCCGTCGCGCGATTGGTTAGGTGTGTCGCAGGTCGCCGGGCTGGCGTCGCGCCAGCTTTGTTGTTGATGATGTGGGTGCGGGCCGACGGGCTGACCGCTGGCGGCGACGGTTGGTCGCTGGCCCGGGTCGTTGGTGGAGAGTGCGCGTCATGGTCGGTGTTGGAGCTGCTGTGGTTGGGGTTGCGGGCATTTGAGGGTGTTTGCCGCCTATGGGCGGCCGCTTGAGGCCGCTGCCCGAAGAACGCGAGTACATCCGACCCTGCGAGTCGGCGCCTGCGTTTTGCTGCTCGACCGCCTTTTCGAGCAGGGCCCTGACGTACTGGATCTGTAGGGCGCCGTCACCGGTAGCCGTGATGTTGTCGTCCGCTGCTCGGCCCGCCACGAGGTTGTCCATCAGGGTGGAGAACAGTGGTAGGCCGTTCGCGTCTCGCTCCCGCGAGGAGACCACGATCCGCGGCTGGTCCCTGGGGGGTGCGCGGTTGGGTGGAGGTGGGGCGCCGTTCACCGTCGACCCTGGCGGGGGTCGAGCGCTTCCTCCCGGTGGCGCGTTCTCGCAGATCGCGTGCTCGGCCACGCGGGCCGGGTCGTTCTCGTCATCGAAGTTCAGGGCGCGCCCCTGGACGGTGGGGTTCAGGCGCGACCTGATTCGCTGCTGGTGGTAGCGTGACAGCTCCTGCGCCGTCACCTGCTCGAGGCGAAATTTTTCGCGCTCGGCCTGCTCCTTGCGTACTGCCTCCGCCAGCTTCAGGCGGAGTTCCTCGACCTCCGTTGTCGTGGCGTTAGGAGGGATCGGGGTGGAGAAGGGATCCTTCGGCGGATCGGTGCCGGTTGCCATGTAGGTCGCGGCGTGGCGACCGGTCCCGTCGCGGAGATCGGCGGAGTTTTCCAATCCGGAGTCGAAGTCGAAGATCCCAAGGATGGAGGGATCCTCGAAGTCTCCCACGTTGGAGACCTGGGTGATGGAACCCGCGGGTGAAGTCGCAGTGATGGATCCGACGAGCGATGCCGGAGTCGCCGAGTCGGCGTCGTCGTTGAGGGCCGCGTCTTCCGCGGCCGCGGTGTTTTTGGCCACGTCGCTGTGGGTCGAGTTGTACTCGGAGGCGAGACGATGGATCGGGCGGACCTGGCTCTCGGAGAGCCGGTCGCGCGGCGGCGACTCGCGGATGCGAGCCGAGTCCTCCGAGACGATGACGTCGGTGAGGCCGACGAAGAGGCTGATCGTGCCGACTGGCAAGATCATGCTGTGCGTGACGGGTCACGCCGCCGGGACGTAGCTGCTCGGCAAGATCTGGAGCATCTCGCCGATCGCTATCATGCGGCCGGTGGCGACCGACTCGTTGATGGGCAGATTGGATCTCGTTGCAGAACACCTGTCAGACCGGCCAGGCCCCACGGTGGGCGCCACTGTCGTGGGAATGACCATGACAGATGCTGCAATCGGCAGCGAGTAGTAGAACGAAAGGCAAGGGCGGCCAGCCATCTGCGGTGCGAGATGAGGGCGGAGACACAGGGTTTTACCCAGGTTCGGCCCCCGGAGGGTAAAGACCTACTCCTGCTAGATTGTATTATGATGGAGGTACAATGAGGCGAGCTCGACGGCTAGACGGCGAGTCGTTTGGGTGGATGATGGAACGTACGTTTACACACCCTGTAGGGAGGTTTATATAGACTCACCCTCCCCTAGGGTTTACATATCTCAACCGAATGTGGGCCTATCTACTCTCCTGGGCCTTCAACTTTCAGTCGCTTGGATCCACGCCAGGTCTTGATCCAGTCGCCGTCTTGCAGGCCCACTCGCCAGTTCCTGGGCCAGTCGGAAACGTCCTGCTGGATATACCCCTGTAGGCATATCCCCATCACTTTCTGAGGATCTGCACACCACGACAACCGATCCACTTGCTGTGTTTTCACCAACACCGCATCGACATTGATCTTCGACTCTCCATCGGGAGGCACAAGCCAGCCACCCATTTCATATAGATGAATGGAATGCGGCCACAACTCTTTTTTTTTAGAACTATGCGGCCACAACTCATGAGCCGTGTCATACGATGGTGCCACATTCCTAAGACCAAAACGGTTTGCCAATGGGCTTCTTTTGGGTTGGCTGTTTGCTTGTGGGTTTTATTTAGGCTGGACCTTTGCATTTTAACTGGTAGGGCTAATATCCTAATATGTTATGGGTCTATTTCCACTTCTTTTTCTGCTGTAACGCCGTAAAAGTTAGTGAGTATAATAAAAGTAGTGCATGTGGGTTACAGCCCGAGGACAAAATTTTCATAGTTGCACCCCCTCTTGCAAACTAAGTTAAGACCTCACTCCGACCAAAAAATAATAATTTAATTGCAACTCATTTGTAACTTCAGTTATAACCCCACTTGCAACTGGAAAAAGTCTTAGTTACAGCCTTATTTACAACTGGAAAAGATTATTTACAACCCTACTTCATAAAAAAAAGACTGTTATAGCCCCACATGCAACTTAAAAGAAAATCAGTTCAAGTTCACTTACAACCTAGAAATTTCAGTTGCAACTGAAAAAACTCAGTTGCAACTTTGGTTATAATTTATTCGGTTCAGATTTTCCCACATTTAGAATTATAAAATAAAATATAAACTAGTACAATTAGTTGCAACCGCTGCTCCCCGGTCTCCACGATCTAGTCGCCTCGAATGTACACTCGCCTAGAAACAGCAATAATCTCTTTATTTTCCGTCTAACAAAAAAAATTAAGAAGAAAGGAGAGACTAGCAGCCTAAGTTTACTTATGAACAGTAGCAGCCCACGTGAAAAAAAAATTGAACTGTCAGATGAACCGTACGGGGGCGCATGCTGTTTGTTGAACACCCCTTGCCGGCTGGCCGGTCCCGAGGCTGCTCCACACCCGAGGAAGAAGACTAGAGTCGAAGGCACACAAGATTACACAAGAAAATGCCATAGGGAACAAGGGGAAACTTTATTGATCTTTCTCTCGGTAAACTCTCGTACAATGATTGCTCCTCTATTTATAGACTAAGAGGATAGGATACCCACATGTGTTAACCCTAGTCTGGTAGAGGCCATACCGAATGGGCCTCTACCGGCCTAGTTTCCCAACACTCCCCCTGGATATCTTATCTGTATAACCATGGCTTAAAACTCCGAAAAACCCAGTGGGAAAAATATGGAGAAATGCACATGGTATACTTCTTGCTATGTTGCACGAATTGCCTCATTAAAAACTTCATGTGAGAAACTTCATAAAAACTCACTAAGGGAAAAAGAGTACAATTCACTTAACTATAAAGTTAAGCACTCAATCATCGGGATCAAGATTTCAGCGATGAGTTTGTAAAGATTCTCCCCCTGAACCTTGCATCTCCCTAAGTCTCATCATGCCGATCTCATGGACACATCTCTCGAAAGAAGATGCTGGCAATGATTTAGTGAACAAATCAGCGAGATTTTCACACGACTTAGTATGCAAGACTTTCACTGCGTTCATCTTTTGCAGTTCATGTGCATAGAAGAACTTGGGGTTTATATGCTTTGTGAGATTACTCTTCACGTAACCCGTCTGGACTTGTGCAACACAAGCGGCATTATCTTCATAGATAATTGTTGGGGTTTGTACGGTGTTCAGTCCACATGACATCTGGATGTGGCTGACTACTCGTCGAAGCCATACACATTCTCGTGATGCTTCATATAATGCTATGATTTCCGAGTGGTTTGTCGAAGTTGACACAAGAGTTTGCTTAGACGATTTCCAGGAAATCGCTGTTCCACCACAAAGGAAAACTTATCCAGTCTGCGACTTGGATGTGTGCGGGTCCGAAAGGTACCCAGCATCTACATAGCCTACAACAGATAGGTCTTGGTTCTTTTGGTAAAACAAGCCAAGGTCCTTTGTCCCTTGTATGTACCTAAAGATGTCCTTAACGCCTTTCCAATGCCTCTTGGTAGGCTCAGAACTATACCTTGCAAGCAAATTGACGGCGAATGCAATATCCGGCCGTGTACAATTTGCGAGGTATATAAGTGCGCCAACTGCACTTAAGTAGGGGAATTCCGGTCCCAGAATTTCCTCCCCCTCTTCTTTAGGCCTGAACGGGTCCTTGTCTTGCTGCAAAGATCTTCCGACCATCGGGGTCTTAGAAGGATATGCCTTTTCAAACCCAAATCGTTCCAACACCTTCTGGGTGTAGGCCGACTGGTGAACTAGAATCCCAGCAGGGGAATGCTCAAGTTGCAGACCCAGGCAGAACTTGGTTTTGCCTAAGTCTTTCATCTCGAATTCCGACATCAGGTAGGAACTCGCTTCCTCAATATCGTCAGGTGTACCGATTATATTCAAATCGTCCACGTACACCGAGATAATACAGAAACCATCCTGGGATCTCCGTATAAAAACACATGGGTAATCTTCATTGCTCGCGTAGCCCTTCTGATGAAGGAAATCGCTTAAACGATTATACCACATCCTACCTGACTGTTTTAGTCCATACAATGACTTCTTAAGCTGAACACTATATAAGCTCTTGTTTTCTCTATCCTGGTTCGGGACAGGGATACCTTCTGGTACTTTCATGTATATGTCCAAATCCAAGTTACCATATAGGTAAGCGGTGACAACATCCATTAGTTTCATTTTTAAGTCCATGTTTACTGCCAATAGATCAAGTATCTAAAGGTAATTTCATCCATGACCGGGGAGTAAGTTTCCTCAAAGTCGACACCTGGTCGCTGAGTGAAACCTTGAGCAACGAGCCTTGCTTTGTACCTTACTACTTCATTATTCTCGTTTCTCTTTCGAACAAAAACCCACTTATGGCCAACGGGGCGAATGTGGGGAGGAGTTAGACAAACAGGTCCAAATACCTCTCTTTTGTTTAACGATAATAATTCAGCAGTAATTGCCTTCCGCCAATCTTTCCAATCCGACCTTTTCTTGCAATCAGCGAGCGTGTTAGGCTCAGGGTCAAGATCTATGATTGAGGCAATTTTCTTGGAAAAATTAACGTCGACATTTGCCATGGCTCGGTTGTATGACTCGCCCGAATTAACATAGTTAATGGCCATTTCGTCATGTAGTGTATCAGGCACATCCTCTTGCTCCACCGGATTTTCCAATCCAGGAGCTAGGTCCTTTAGCTTTCCCACTCCGATGTGTGCACACACAACTTCGCTGGGTATTTCCAATATAGGAAAATTCAAGTCCGGAATTTCGTGCACTGAAATATCCGTACTTATGCCAGGTCTCAACTGGCTCCCCTCAACAAAGTGCATCGTAATAAATCTCTCTTATCCTTTTTCTTCGGGCGTCCCCGGGTACTTGGGATTTGAGAAACCGGATTCCGCGTCCTCTTAGGCCTTGGAGCAGGAGCGGGTATACCATCATTTTTCTTCGGTATTTCAACCCTTTCCGGTGCATGCACATAAGACTTTGTCACGGTCTTTAAATCACTAAAATGATCAGGCAGTTGATTCGCTAGGGAATGCAAATATAGTATCTTTTGGACTTCTCTATTAGTCTCAACAGTGCGCGGGTCATGAGCATGGATCCCCGTGGCTTTCCACGTGATTTTTCGACTTTTGTCATCCAGGGGTTGATTACCTCCCCCCAAAGTCGAAAAAAGATCCTTGTCAAAAATGCAGTCATCAAAACGGGCCGTGTGACAGTCGCCTGTCAAGGGGTCCAAGAACATGATTATGGACATGATCTCATAACCAACGTATATCCCCGACTTACGGAGCGGCCCCATGGCTGATCGCTGGGGTGGTGGTATAGATACATATACCTGGCAGCCAAACCTACGTAGGTGGGAAATTTTCAGTGCCGACCCTTGCGCAAGTTGGATAGGAGAGTGGATGTTGTAGGACGATGGTCGAAAGTTGATGACATTAGCGGCGTGTAACACCGTGTGTCCCCAACATGTAGTTGGTAAATTACAACCCTGAAGGAGTGGTCTGGCAATGAATTTAATCCTTTTAACCAATGCCTCCGCAAGTCCATTTTGAGTGTGAACATGCGGTACAGAGTGCTCAAGTTTGATTCCAGTTGCCATGCAATAATCATTGAATGCCTTGGAAGTAAATTCTCCGGCATTGTCCATTTGAATAGACTTCAAACGATAATTAGGGAATTTATTCCTTATTTGTATAATCTGAGAGATCAACTTTGCAAAAGCATGGTTCCTTGTTGACAGCAGGCAAACATTGGACCATTTAGAGGAAGCATCGATGAGCACCATGAAGTATCGAAATGGCCCTGAGAGGGGCTGAATTGGACCACATATATCCCCTTGAATACGTTCCAAGAACGCGGGGAATTCATCCTTCACATTTAGGGGGGACGGTCTAATGATCAATTTCCCCGTAGCGCATGCGGAGCACACAAAATCATCGGGATTCGGGAAATTTTTCACATTAACATTATGACCATCCGAGTTGTTAATTATATTTCTCATCATTCTAACCGGGGTGGCCTAACCTATCATGCCAAAGGCAGAATAGTTCGGAGCTTCTAAAGACAGTCTTAAGGGTAGTGTAAATATGTGGTGCTACTATCTTAGTGTAGTACAACCCAGTAGCTAATGAAGGGAGTCTTTCGACAACATGTTTACCATTTTCGTCGCGCTTGGTAATGAGTAGGAACTCCTTTCCATTCTCATCATCATCGGTTTCTACAACAATGCCTCTTCAATGATCAGAGTTGTTCTATTTGGGAGTATGATAGTTGCTCTTCCGGAGCCAACTACATACGGACCACAGCCGGCGATCGTCATTATGTTACCGGGGTTTTTGGTAATGGACTCAAAATACTTTGTTTCTCTCAAGATGGTATTTGTGGTGCCGCTATCAGCAAGGCACGTTTCCTCCATTTGGGCACCACACACGTTCTAAAATATAGTGCCTAATTAATATAATGGAGCGAGGAAGGTGCTACATCAAGTAAGTACAACACATAAACATTTCAGAACATCACACAACCAAATAATGGAATAAATGAATGAGATAAATGTCATCCAATCGCCGAAAACAAATAAATATTATGCTCTCATAGAGCTTACAACCATATCGAAAAATTGTATCAGATTATTTGCGAAAAAGAAATCATCACAACAAAAAGAAGCTCAGGTGGATTCTGCAAAGAAACCATCAATCTCAGCCTGTATCTCAAGATCGTTGAGCTTCTCTTCATTGGCTATCATCATCGAGGCAGCGGAGATGTCTAGCTGAGGCGGGGGGGGGGGGCACAACGTGCTCAACCTCGATGGGCACAGCGGCGTTCGTGGGAACCGCCGAAGGTGCTGCCACTTGTGCTACGTCCTGCGCCACTACGGGCGCGACGTTCTGCACAGGCGCCGCTCCGGGCGCCAGTGGTGCCTCAACCTGGACAAGGTGCGCCTCGCGCGCCTTCTTGTTGGCCTTGAACGCGTCCATGGCGTGCTTAGGGGCCAAACACTGCCTAGAGAAGTGAGTATTGGAGCCACAGCGGAAGCAGTCCTGGGGCCTTGCCTCCCCCTTGCCCGCCTTGCGTTGCTTGGCCGGGTTGGAGGAGTTGGGGCCCTTCTTGCCCTTCTTGCATCTCTTCTTGTGGATGGGATTGCACACCTTGTAGGCACCGGCATTAGCCTCATGACTTGGGCCCCCCGCGAAGGGTTGCGCAGAGAAGTTCTTTTTCAGAACATTATCCTGCGCCTCGGCCACCTGGAGAGCATCAATAAGCGCTGCATATTCCGTGAATCCTTCCTGGCGAAAGTTTCGCGATGACTGGATGTTGTCCGGATGGAATGTGGAGAGAGTTTTGTCTATCTTCTGCTGATCGATGGTACTGGTCCCACACAGCTGAAGAATGGTACAAATCCGGTGCAACCTAGAGTTGTACTCTCCCACTTTCTTGAAGTCCGCAAACCTCAGACGAATCCAATCTGCCTCCGCCTGTGGCTAAATGGTGTACTTCAGCCTAGAGAACCGCTTGTTGAGGGCGGTCCAAAGGGCAGAAGCACTCCGTTCTGCCATGTACTCGTTCTTGAGAGTCTCACACATGTGATGGCGGAGGAAGTGCAGGGCTTTGGCGTTGTCCGCCGGAATGGTGGTGCTGGGGGCCGTCGGGGTCCCCGCAATCAGCGCATCCTTGATGCATCGGCCCTCGAGGACGATCTCAACGTCCGAGGCCCAAGTCAGGTAGTTAAGCCCATCCTGGGTCAACTCCGGGAACTCGCGGCCGACGATTCCGGTCATCCTCAATTTATGCAAAGTGTTTAAGATTACAGCAGGTAATCGGTTGCATAAATGCGATAATCGATACAATAATTCAAATATGATGGCGTTCCAAAATTTAATGTAAAAATGGTACAAGCTAACTATGTAATACCAAGAATTAAAAGTATAAAAACATTCAATTATTGCAGTAAAACATAGTAGAAAAGCTTGTATATCAAGTTATTTATAATACACACGATCTGAACATGAAAAACGGTCCGAAAAATGGATTTCCGAAGTTATTTTTTAACAAATTCTAAGTTCTTCCCGGAAAATGGGGCCGAAACTGGGCCAGAAAGTGCGTGGTCGGCCCACCCCAGACCGTCCCAGCCCGCTAAGCGGGGGAACAGAACTGTTAACCAGTTCTCGACTGGGGTGGTGGTAGCATCAACAGGACACATCGGCGATGGGGCACGGGCGGCCAGAGCGCAACGACGGCATGGCGTAATCGGCGCAGCGTGGCTGGAACCGAACGGACCCTTAGATCACATCTGGTACAGAACAGCTCAACTACTCGCATAAAAAATTGGTCAGTTTGTAGGTGTGCATACATGGATGGAATCAAAGTACTTTCTAAAGGACGCATGCGCATGAGCGCGCGGCCGCCGGCTGGTACCAGCGCATGCACGCGAGCACGCGGCCGGCGAGCGGCGACTGCTGGCAAGGACGCGGCCAGCAGGGCAGCAACGCGCGACGCCGCTCGAGGTCAGCAGGGCCGGCAGGCACGACCAGCGGCATCGTGCGACGCGGGCGCACGGCCAACGAGCGGTGGCGGCTAGCGGCCTGTGCACGCGAGCGCAGCGGCCGGCGCACGACAGCGACAGACAGCAGCGGCCTGGGCGGCAGCGCGGCCAGCAGCTCGCGGTGCGGCGCCCAGCGGCTCGTGGTGTGAGAGTGCTGCCAGCCAGGCCGGCGTGCGGGCGCGCGCAGCTCGGCACGGCGCGGCGCGGCGCAGCACGGCAGCGACCATCGCGGCCGGCGTGCGGGCGCGCGCAGCTCGGCACGGCGCGGCGCGGCGCAGCACGGCAGCGGCCATCGCGGGCGCGGCCAGCACGCGGCGGTGCCCAGCGGGGCCAGACGGCCAGCGCGCGGCGGCGCCCAGCGGGGCCAGGGGCGCGCGCGCAGCGGCGGCGGCGGCCAGCGCGACACGGTGTAGCTAGCAGTCAGCGAAGCTGCAGCAGCAGTGCCCAGACGCTTGCCTCAACTCGCTCGTGGCCAGCGGGGCTACAACAGTCATGGAGTTTTGCATGCAAGGTACATGAAAACTGTAGATCGATCCGATCTATTAAATAAAACAGCCAAGATCAGTCCGATCTACTAAATAAAAATTAGATCGACACAACATGTGCACTGGTACAGTCAACAAGTTTCTAATCCGGGAGTGATTAAATCGACATTGGTCAGCGACAGCAGGTCAGGTCAACTCCCGGGAAGGAAAATCCGTACCCTAGATCGGATCTGATCTAAGATCTAAACGCAAATCGTGAAAGAAAATCGAGAGACGAATCCATTTTTGCGGTCAGATTCGGGTTACCTTCAACGAAAGTCTGCGTGATGCAGGCTTGACGGTGGCTTGACGAGGCTCGACGGAGAGACACGTGCTGATAACGTGTTGAACACCCCCTGCCGGCTGACCGGTCCCGAGGGTGCTCCACACCCGAGGAAGAAGACTAGAGTCGAAGGCACACAAGATTACACAAAATAATGACACAGGAAACAAGAGAAACTTTATTGATCTTTCTCTCGATAAATTCCTATACAATGATTGCTCCTCTATTTATAGACTAAGGGGATATGATATCCACATGGGTTAACTCTAGACTGGTAGAGACCATAGCAAATAGGCCTCTACCGGCCCAGTTTCCCAACACTGTTCAATGGTAAGGAGCGGGACAGACGGATGGCCAGCCCGCTTGCGCATCAGGCACGTTAAACTGGAATCTTGGCAGGTAAATCGGACGGTTAAGGAGTCGACTGTGCTCTATGTTAATTCCGAGAACTGGCAGTTCTCAATATTTAAGGTTACTGCTCTTCAGTCTTCCCGATGATTGAGTTTAAACTCGGTGCATGGCACACACACCATGTACTTTCCGTTGGTTATCAAGTGGTAAATTTAAAGTACGAAGCTGGCTTGAGATGTGCTCCATTTATATGAGAATACTCCAAAGTCAAATAGCAAGCATGTGGATCGATCTAGGATAGATGTACTACGTATCATATCAGTAAGGCTCAGGTGCATGCATGTGAGATCATGGCAAGCGAGATAGGCCAATTAATCCCTCCTCGTACGGTCCTACCTATAAATAGGAGCTCTGGGTAGCAAGCTTCACTCACATCATCGCAAGCTAGATAAGCTACCAGCAAACACTTCCATTACACTGATCGCTACCTTCTTCAGGCCCCAAGGTCCATCCGCTGCTGCAATGGCTTCCAGCTCCGCGCTCAAGATGGCCGCCCTTCTCATGCTGGCGCTGTTCGCCGGCCAGCTGCTGATGGCTACGCCGACGATGGCGGGGGGAGGTGACCAGACATGTCTCGACGACCCCGCTAAGAAGTGCACCGTCAAATGCTTCGGCGTAGCATACGATCTGTGCGTCTCCTACCACCCCGTTGAGTTCTGCAACGGTTTTGCCTTCGCGCGTTGCGGCGGCGGATTCTAACGATAACTCAAGCCCGGTGAAGAGGAACACGGCGCGCGCGTTCGATGCATGCGCATGCATCTCACCTGCGCGCCAACTCTCTTTCCTCTTGGTTTGTTCTGTATGTTGCTCATGGGTTGTAGGAGTCTTTATTTCGTGCCCTTTATTTCTGGCTATTGTTCAACTAAGTATTTCCCTTCATTTTCAGTCACACCCTGGTGCCATAGTGGTTGTTATGTAATCACTCTGATGGATTTATCTGTATGCATCATGAATAATAAATTGGTCCTCATGTGTCAGCTCTTCCTCTTACATGAGAGCTATCGTGTCCCGGCGCTTATTATGAACGAAAAGATTGTATGCACACAAGCATTTGTTCTGTAATATTGGCAAACCTTCCGATAAAATGAATTTTTGGCAAATGGTCTATGCAATGCCTTTTTTTCATACAAAAGAATATATATAAGTAGAAAAGAAGATGAAAAGAGACGTTTACACTTGCTATTTTCTGTGAGATGGTTTTTATAAGCTTCTAAATTGCATTCACTTTTGGCCTTTAGCTACACGTCTCACATATATGTATGAGCTTCATTACCATATAATGCTCTTCGATTATATCCTTCTTCTGGATAACTTCAGTCAGTTTACCTCTCGAGTCTTCACTTGTATGAGGAGATGAGCACTACTTTCTTCATGTGATTTATTTATGTCTTTTTTGCCACACTTGTTTCCTTTAGATATTTGCACCTGCATATAATCAATGACTTCCCACAGCGGCAAAAAACTATCATGTCCAAGTTGTTGTTTATTATTACCAAGGAAAAAATAGCGTGCTATTTAATTTAGCGTCACCTTTCTTCAGACGCTATGAAAGTTATAGCATGCTAATAGCACGCTATTTTACAAAATAACATTTTATAAAAAATTAAAAAGTATAACAGGTATATCATAAATACAAGGATTTCAGCATCAAATGAATTGCTCAGAGTAATACTTGTACATGCATAACCAATTTCAGCGCTATTCAAGTTGGAGGAGAATCGACAGGGTTGAAGCTAGGCGCAGCGTTGGATGCTGGCCACAGGAGGCAGTGCCTTAACGCGATCACTTAAGTTTGACAATCAAATTTTTTATCATATGCTTGCTTACTCCACATCCTCATCATATGCTCAGCTTACTCAACACCCACCAACAAAAATAATAACATGATATAATTAAAATAGCGCTAACGCTATGATATTTTAGCGTGATATAGCAAGCTATTTAGAAAATAGCGTTATAGCAATCTTAGCAATCTTCTTATTTACCATGGAAATATGATGCTTTTTTCTCTCTTACCTCTTTTCTCAATATGTCTCTTTTTTTATAAGAAGAATGCTTCATAGATGTCACTATGGTGATGCTGCAAGTTTTCACCATAATTAGGCATGGCTTAGACTAGCGGCCCAGACGTTTCTCTAACACAGGATACAAACTCCATGGACTTACAAGTTCCCTCTTTATTTCACACCGGTGACATCCATAGACAAAAGAACATGATATCAACTGAGTACAAAGTACAAGTGCAATGTTGAAAACGTTCTCCGTGACAGCACGGTTCTGCTAATTCCAACGTATAAGTGCAAGCATATACAACATAGATGACACAATGGTTCAAGTTTATTAGGGCAAAGAATATAAAATGTGCCATCAAGTTTGTGAGGGCTTTAATCACTAAGTTTTCACATAACAAAATAGTTTTTAATTAGAAGATAGCTGAAAACAAGAATGTACTTGGAATGGTGTAACACACCATCCATAGGAATTTATAGTGGACACTTTGGAATAACTTGGTTTCTCGGGAGTTGGAAGCATCAGTAGAGCTTACTCATACAAGTGGAGGCTAGCAAAAGACTGAGAGCAACCAACTAAGAGAGAAATAATGGCCATAATCATGCAGAGCAACAAAACATTACTAATCAAAGCATAGAGTGGTACTACAAGTCAAGGACTAAATGATCATAGAGGCTATGGTGACTTTTTTATAGTCATAACATGGTGTGAGCATGTGCCAAGTTAACCCAAACAAAGCATTAACGGAGAATACCATAATACTATGCTTTTGCAGGCTAAAACAATGCATAATTTCTTCAAGGCACACTAAGCAATCCCAATTGTTTGAAACAAGACATACTACAGCAATAATCACTAAGCATAAGGTCAAAACAATACCTAGCATGTCATGATAAAGTCTAAGTCACAATCAAAGCAAGCTCCCTTTTGTACCACTTAAGCATGAAACTTTCTACTCTTTTCCAACACCAAACAACTTATTTGGAACACTCACAAAGATAATAATGAATAAAGATCAGTGAGCTTGTCTCACAAATCCACAGAGAATAACTAAAAATTTCTAAGCTGAAAGCACAAGAAAACTAAGGCTGAACTATAGAGTTCTAGGCAATAGAAACAGAGTGTGTCTTTCTCCAAAAGAAGTGTGGTGTAACCAACCAACTTACTCAAGCAAACTAAGAAAACAAAAACCAAAAATAAAAACTAAGAAGCTCCAAGAACAACACATCAATGCATGAAACAATAAAAACGAAGTGTTTAGAAAGACCTGAGATTTTTATTGACGAAGAAGGGGATGCCTTGGGCATCCCCAAGCTTTGACGCTTGTACCTCTTGGATATTTCTTGGGGTCACACCGGGGTGGCATCCCCAAGCTTGAGATTTTGTCCATTCTTTATCTCATTACATCATTCTCTCTCTACACCAGAATTTTTTTCCTTCATACAAAACTTCACACAATCTTCATTAGCAACATTAGTGTATTCAAAAGATATTAGACCTTAGGCAAAGCTTTGGAACAGCAAAACTTTTCACTAAAAACACAAGCCACTGTAGTAACTCCTTCAAAAAGCTCAATTTCCCAAAAGAGAACTCAAAAAGGAATCAATAAGAAGCAAATGCAAATAATGGCAGAAATCTGTCAAAATAGACCAGCAGGTAGAAACCGATTTTTTCTAAGACCTTATGTTGCTCAAATCAAAAGGTGTTGAACTAACGAAAGTTAGCTAACATACTGGGGGATTTATTCGTAAATTTCCAGCTTAATCCGACTTACAGATACTTCTCATGAATTTTTATGGTGGAGGACAGAAAACTGTTTCGGGACAGCAACTCCGCAAATCTTACTTCCGTCTTATTAGAGGTCATTCTTGGAACAAAAAGCAAACAAAAAGGATAGGAGAGGTCATTACTGAAGTAATAACTTCCAAGACTCAAGGAAACTCTTGGGTTATCTCCCAACAAGTACTTTTCTTTAACGCCTTTAAGTTAGGCTTGATAGCTTGAGAAGATGCTCACATAAGAATTATGAATTGAAGTCAAAAAGAGCATCAAGAAGGAAATTCAAAACACATTTAAGTCTAACCCACTTCCTATGCATAGGAATCTTGTATGCAAATAAATTTACAAAGAACAAAGTGACAGGCATAGGAAGATGAAACAAGAGCAACTTCAAAACTTTCAGCACAAAGAGGGAAAACTTAATATTATTAAGATGCATAAAATCATGTTTCCCTCTCTCATAATAACTTTTAGTAGCATTATGGATAAAATTAACACTATAACTATCACATAAAACATTCTTATCATGAGCCACATGCATAAAATGATTATTACTCTCCACATAAGCATAGTCATGCTTATTAATCATAGTGGGAGCAAATTCAACTAAATAGCTATCATTAATATTCTCATCACCATAATCATAAAATATAGGAGGCATATTGTAATCACAATAAATTTTCTCCTCAATAGTAGGTGGACTGAAAATATCATATTCATCATTGTAATCATCATATATTGGAGGTTTGGTATCATCATAAGCAATACAATAGCTATCTTCCAAAGCTGGGGGACTAAAAAGATCATTTTCATAAAAACTAGCTTCCCTAAGCTTAGACTCTTCCATAGCATTAGCAACAATGGTGTTCAAAAAATTTATACTAATAACATTGCTATTAGCATGCAAATAAAGTTTCATAGGTTTTTTAATTTTCTCTTCGAACACTTCATGTCCTAACTCAAGATAGATACTATAGAGCTCTCTAATTTTTTTGTTGTTTTCCATTAAGCCTAACTAGTGAAAACAAGAAACAAAAAGACAAAATTGCAGAATCTAAAGGAAATAACTTCGAGCACTCATACACCAAGAGCATGTGAGTACCTTTTACCTTACCTCCCCGGAAACGGCGCCAGAAAAGAGCTTTCTGGCTTGTTGTTGCCGTGGGGTAAGATGTGTGAGTGCCTTTTACCTTTCCTCCCCGGAAACGGCGCCAGAAAAGAGCTTGATGTCTACGCACTTCTATTCTTGTAGACAGTTGTTGGGCCTCCAAGTGCAGAGGTTTGTAGAATAGCAGAAAGTTTTCCTTAAGTGGATCACCCAAGGTTTATCGAACTCAGGGAGGAAGTGGTCAAAGGTATTCCCTCTCAAGCAACCCTGCAATCACGATACAAGAAGTCTCTTGTGTCCCCAACACACCCAATACACTTGTCAGGTGTATAGGTGCACTAGTTCAGCGAATAGATAGTGAAATACAAGTGGTAACGGTGTCAGAAAAGAGCTTGACGCTGAGGTAAAGACTAAAGCAAGAAAACATGCAATAGATGCAAACGGTGTTGAAGATGGTGGTGGAGATAGATGGAGATGGCTCCGGGGGTAATTCCCCGTCCCGGCAGGATGCTGGAACAGAGACTTTCTGTCCCCCGAATCTCCCCTTCGGTGGCGACGGCGGCGCAGCAGAGGTATTCGTGGATTTCTTCTAGATGATTTAGGGTTTTATCCCCGGGGGCTTCTTATAGGCGAAGGGGGAGGCCGACGAAGAGGCCAGAGGGCCCAAACCCTCCCAGGCGCCGGCCAGGCTTGGCCGCGCCCAGGGGGTCTGGCCACCCTCTGGTGCCTCTCCTTCCCTCCTTCTGGATTCGTGTCCCTCACTGAAAGTTATTGACTTTGACTTTTGTCCCGTCCAATTCCGAGAATATTGATTTTCTGCCTTTCTGAAACCAAAAACAGAAGAAAATAGGCAACTAGCACTGTGGCAACTTGTTAATAAACAAGCATGAAACATCAAAAATTAATGATACGTTTTCGACGTATCACCAAGTCGTGATCCTCTGTGGGAGAGGGACTACCCAGAGGGGAGAGGCTAGGACGGGAACGCGGAGCTCCGATATGGCGATTTGGGAAAGCGGGTGAGATGGCGACGATGGCAAGCTTTTATTAGAGTCGTGGGACAGCGACTGGCCATGGTGGATTTGCAAAGAGAGCAACGACGAGCTTCGGTCTGGAGATGAGTAGCCGGAGCTGAGCAAGGGAATGGGAGAGAAGAGAAGAGCAGAGAAAAAGATCCGGTACACATAGGGGTAAACTAGTCCATGACTGCAACAAAAAACGGGTGATACTGACAAGGCGGGCAAAACGAGATAACGAGACATTCGTATTTGAGTTCAACCATTTTAAAACGTTTTTTCTCAAGTTCAAATATCAATTTTCCTATTAGATTTGCATTCACACACATGCAACCGAAAATAAAATCAGTTCAAGTCCACTTGCAACCAGGAAATTTCGGTTGCAACTTTGGTTATAACTTATTCGGCTCAGATTTCCCACATTTAGAATTATATAAAATAAAATATAAACTAGTACAATTAGTTGCAACCGCTGCTCCCCGGTCTCCACGATCTAGTCGCCTAGAATGTACACTCTGTCTAGAAACTGCAATCTCTTTATTTTCCGTCTAACAAAAAAAATTAAGAAGAAAGGAGAGACTAGCAGCCTAAGTTTACTTATGAACAGTAGCAGTAGCAGCCCACGTGAAAAAAAAACATTGAACCGTCAGATGAACCGTACGGGGGCACATGCTGTTCAATGGTAAGGAGCGAGACAGACGGATGGCCAGCCCGCTTGTGCACCAGGCACGATTAAACTCGAACCTTGGCAAGGTAAATCGGACGGTTGAGGAGGAGCCGACTGTGCTCTATGTTAATTCTGAGAACTGGCAGTTCTCAATATTTAAGGTTACTGCTTCAGTCTTCCCGATGATTGAGTTTAAACTCGGTGCATGGCACACACACACCATGTACTTTCCGTTGGTTGTGAAGTGGTAAATTTAAAGTACGAAGCTGGCTTGAGATGTGCTCCATTTATATGAGAATACTCCAAAGTCAAATAGCAAGCATGTGGATCGATCTAGGATAGATGTACTCCCTCCGTTTCAAAATATAAGATGTTTTAGGTTTGTGGAGAGAATGTATCTACACTTGTTTTAGTACGTAGGTTCACTCATGTTTGAAGTGAATCTAGACACTAAAATAAGTCTAGATACATTTGCTTCACAAAGCTAAAACGTCTTGTATTTTAAAACGGAGGGAGTACTACGTATCATATCAGTAAGGCTCAGGTGCATCCATGTGAGATCATGGCAAGCGAGATAGGCCAATTAATCCCTCCTCGTACGGTCGTACCTATAAATAGGAGCCCTGGGTACCCTCACTCACATCATCGCAAGCTAGATAAAGCCACCAGCAAACACTTCCATTCCACCGATCGCTAGCTTCAGGCCCCCAAGGTCCGTCCGCTGCTGCAATGGCTTCCAGCTCCGCGCTCAATATGGCCGTCCTTCTCATGCTGGCGCTGTTCGCCGTCTAGCTGCTCATGGCTACGCCAACGATGGCGGGGGGAGGTGACCAGACATGTCTCGACGACCCCGCTAAGAAGTGCACCGTCAAATGCTTCGGCGTAGCATACGATTTGTGCGTCTCCTACCACCCCGTTGAGTTCTGCAACGGTTTTGCCTTCGCGCGTTGCGGCGGCGGCTTTTAACTATAACTGAAGCCCGGTGAACTCCTTTTCATCGTTGGTTGGCTCTGTATGTTGCCTATGGGTTTGAGTACGAGTCTTTATTTCGTGTCCTTTATTTCCGGTTACTGTTCAACTAAGTATTTTCCTTCATTTCCAGTCACCCTGGTGTCATAGTGGTTGTTATGTAATCACTCTTATGGATTTATCTGCATTCATCATGAATAATAAGTTAGTCTTCATGTGTCAATTCTTCTCTTCCATAACTAGCTATCGTGTCCTGCTGCTTATTATGAACGAAAAATTAGTGTATGCACACAAAGCGTCTGTTCCATAATCTTGGCAAATGCTCCGATGAAATGATTTTTGGCAACTTGTTTGATGAAAAAGGTGCATGATAAAATGCAATGTCTTTTGTCATGCAAAGGAATATATTTAAGTAGAGAAGGAGCAAAACATAGTTGCTCTCATGTTTCATCATAGGGTTGAAAACAAGATGAAAAGAGACGGTTACCATGTTCCTAACACTTGGTTTAGCTAAACTATAGTATTTGTTTACATCAATCAAAAATTCTAAAATTTGTTGCCTGAGAATATATAAACTATAGTATTTGTTTACCATGTTCCTAACACTTGGTTCACTTTTTTTGTTTAAAACAGAGAAACACAAAATGTGGTTTAGCTAAACTATAGTATTTGTTGCCTAAGGACCAACTTGTGGTTGGATGGTTAGAAAGACAAAGGTACCCACCAGCCCACCAAGAATCAAATCTCAGGTTTATAATATTCCTTTAGTGAGACGCGATGTTCCCTAAGGCGTATGTGGTGACTTAATCAATTTCAAGACTTGGTCTCTGAGAGGTGTTTATAGTGATAGAGTGTATATGCGTTTATAGGGATGAGTGTATATATGCATTTGTGGCCATCTACATCTATACTGTGTTTTTCAAAAAGAAAGTATTTGTTGCCCAGAGGCGTGTAAATCCTACAGTTCAGAATACTTCGGTTTAAGAAAAACTTAGATGCCAAACTAGGACTCATTCTTCTTGATAGCCGCCGTATGCATGTTGGTCCTGTTCGCCGGACTGTTGCCGATGTCTAAGCAGCATAGCTCATCCTCAAAGATAGTTTTCTGATGGCAAATCCTGGTTGTGCGCGAAGAATTGTGTTCATGTCAACGGCAGGACCAACGAAGTCAGAAGTGGCCTGCTTCGTTGCCTAGGGTGAAAGGTAACCGAGGCAAAGCGAACGAGTTGGGCGTGAAAGGATTCAGGACGTACGTGTGCCGGATTATGACTGAACGACTTGCTAGCTTGGATTCTGACTTGAGGCGTTCAGTCATAATCCGGCACACGGTAACTTCGCGCCACTGGCTTTTCAACCAAGCGTGCTGACCAATTGTGTAAATCAACGGTTCCTCTCGCACTAGGTTGAATTACTATCGCAACACTATCATCAGTAGGGTAAAACTAACCTGTCTCACGATGGTCTAAACCCAGCTCACGTTCCCTCTTGGTGGGTGAACAATCCAACACTTGGTGAATTCTGCTTCACAATGATAGAAAGAGCCGACATCGAAGGATCAAAAAGCAACGTCGCTATGAACGCTTGGCTGCCACAAGCCAGTTATCTCTATGGTAACTTTTCTGACACCTCTAGCTTCAAACTCCGAAGATCTAAAGGATCGATAGGCTACGCTTTCACGGTTCGTATTCGTACTGGAAATCAGAATCAAACGAGCTTTTACCTTTTTGTTCCACACGAGATTTCTGTTCTCGTTGAGCTCATCTTAGGACGCATCCCCGAAAGGGAATCGGGTTAAGATTTCCCGAGCCGGGATGTGGCGGTTGACGGCGACGTTAGGAAGTCTGGAGACGCCGGCGAGGGCTCGGAAAGAGTTATCTTTTCTGCTTAATAGCCTGCCAACCCTGGAATCGGTTCAGCTGGAGGTAGGGTCCAGTGGTCGGAAGAGCACCGCACGTCGCGCGGTGTTCGGTGCGCCCCCGGCGGCCCATGAAAATCCGGAGGACCGAATACCGTTCACGCCCGGTCGTACTCATAACCGCATCAGGTCTCCAAGGTGAACAGGCTCTCGCCAATGGAACAATATAGGCAAGGAAAGTCGGCAAAACGGATCCGTAACTTCGGGAAAAGAATTGGCTCTTGAGGACTGGACTCGAGGGTGCATGTTTGATTTTCCAGGTACCGACGTGCTGTTGGTGTTGTTCGTTACTGTCAGAGCAAACTATGTGCAGTACGCATTTCGTGCAATACCTATGCGATCCAAGCACAAAATGTCAATCTGAGAGCCTTGCTCGATGAGAAAGTAGTACAACAGATAAATTAAACACAAAATTTATTGCTCTTCCTATTTACTATGCACATTTCCTATCACTGCCAGTAATCGTTCGGTCGGTAGCTTGATCAGTTCCTGGCCACGATTCTATGAACTACTACTAGCAGTATCCTAGAATAATCCAATAGATCCCTCCTATGCACTAGCAAAACAATCATGCTATCCTATCTACTCTACAATCATTAAACAGACAGCAAAACGAACAAGAAAGAAAGAAAAAAGAATGGGCCATATATACAGTGAAGCTTCAGCCGCTGTTCGGCAACTCCTTCCCTTGCCGGTGCGAGGAAAGCCCCTGGCTCCGCGAGGTCTGCGCGATGGACGTAGCCGTCCCCGTCGTCGCGTTCGAAGCCGAAGCCGACAAGTTCGACGTCGATGCGTGAGACGTGGCGGACGTGGAGGGGGTCGTGCCGGACGACGATCCGTCCGAGTACTGCGAGCTGCGCAGGCCGTGTGCCCTCCGCCGGTACCTCGACCCAGGCGCCCCGGGCCGCGTCGGCTCCTCCAGCGTGCTCTGCTTCTTGGACAGGATGATCACCACGCGCTTCATGTCCGGCCGCAGCCGCGGGTCAGCCTGCACGCACAGCAGCCCGATGCGGATGCACAGCAGCACCTGGTCCTGCTCCGCCGACGGCTTCACGGACGGGTCCAGCAGCTCCATGCTCCGGCCCTTCTTGTACAGCTTCCAGGCGTAGTCGAGGAGGTTCTCGGCGTCCGAGCCGGGAGGCGGGACGAAGCTGGAGTTCTTGCGGCCGGAGACGATCTCGAGGACGAGGACGCCGAAGCTGAAGACGTCGGCCTTGGCTGAGAGGTGGCCGTGCATGAGGTACTCGGGGGCCATGTACCCGTTGGTGCCGGCCACGCGGGTCTGCACGTGGGTGCGACCGTCGCCGGCCTCCGGGTAGAGGCGAGCCATGCCGAAGTCGGCGATCTTGGCGACCCACCGGTGGTCGAGGAGGATGTTGCTCGCCTTGATGTCGCGGTGGATGATTGGCGTGTGCGCGTCCTCGTGCAGGTACAGCAGCCCGCGCGCCACGCCCACCACCACCTCCAGCCGCCGCGGCCAGGTTAGCTCCGCGCGTAGGTTCCGGTCGCTCTCACTGCTGCTGGCTGGAAATTTATAAAAACAAGAATACTGACATCAGAGCTACGCACAGTACGAGAGATGCCGAGATGTAAAATTCAGAATTCTCTTGTTCGTGATGCAAGAATCAGAAATCACAGTAACAGAAGCAAACGTGATTGTAGTAGTATTTAGTTGGGCCACCCAAGGAACGTATGTCCAATCTGGCCCAAGCCCAATACATAATCATCTCTACTTAACTCTCAAATATTCCCTCCGCTCAAAAAGAAAACTCTCAAATATTCCCTAAAAAACTTAAATCTAAAAAAAAAAATCTCCACTTCATACCCTAGAAAAATGCATATGTTATTCGTTTGATATTATAGCAGTTATCTACTCTAGGCTCTCTACTGGAGTACTACACAATCGATTAGGATGAATTCGTAAGAGAAGCATGTACGCATAGTACCGAGTCAGAATCTCGGAAACGCTAATCCCACCGCGGACACGGCAGCCCAAACGAGCACCGCCGTGCGCTTTCCGGCTCTGTACAGTGACACATCGGATCAGACAGCGACGTGACTGCGCCACCGCACGGACCAGGTCGGCCAGGGGGGAAGAATCAAACAAGAGGAAGAAGAAACGTGCCCGTGCGCCGTGCGCCGTGCGCCGTGCTGTTGATTTGCTCGCGCCTGCATCCGGTCTACTCCTACGAACCAAGCAAGCACGCTAGTAGTAGTAGCAGAAAACATCAATCAATCGATCAAGATCGCAAATGATCCAACCCCGCTGTGTGCTGTTTGTGCACCGAACCCAGCCACCCACGTAAGAAGACTACAACTACAGGAGAAAACCAAGGCGTTCAAAGCTAAACTAGCGGATGACTTTGACTCGGTCAAAAGAGATCTGCAGGAGAGTGTGGACAAACAATGGAAAAACAATGGAAGTTTGGTTAGCGCACTGTTTGGTACCAGTTCACTTACAGATCGATCGACTGTGATGTCCATCGATCCACTGGGGCGCAATAGGATACTGCTAGTAAGGAGTAGTATATAATCTGACACCGAGAACTGCCTCAAGATCAAACATATTGGTGTCCAAACTGAACTCCATGCGTCCACCTAGTGACTTTCTGGAAAGACAAGCAGCCGATGGAAGAGGACAGTTTGGTTAGTGATCGTCTACACGAGTCCATTCGTCTGTCTCCTTTCAGGGCCCCTTGGTTAAGTGCGGGGAGGAACTTTGACCGCTGCACGATCAAAACCAAGACGAACCACTCGCGCTCACATGCACGCATCCCATGCCGTCATCACGGCATTTCACGCTGCAGCGCGGCATGCAGGCAGTGTTTTCCTGTGCCGTGTCGGTTCGAGGCATCACTGTTGCTCGTACTACCGCTCATAGAAAACCCGAAGAAAGAACATAGAACGCACCAATGAAGCAAAAGGTCAAGGGTAAAACGAGTACTGTACCACCACCCGACAAGGTGGAGAGAACTTCACGGTCCCGTTCTCATACTACTGAAATCGGCAAAAGGCAAGGCGTGGCTTTTGATCGCGGGTGCCATCGCCGAAATTGCACATCGTGTATATATGTAGCCGCGATCGACCACGACTTGGTCAAATACAGCGTGCTGCTGGCTGACTGACTGAGCTCTACTCGGTCGAACAATCGTCAAATACTCCAGTTGCAATTTTACACAAGGCCCTGCAGCCTCATAGATGTTGCTTTTGCCGATTTATGACCTAGTAGACCGCTGGTCATGGGCTCGTGATCGCGCGGTCGTTCGTGCCTCCTAAAGGTGCAGCAGCAGCGACAACGGCACACGGTGGTGTTCTACGTGTTACATCAGTGGGCCGTTAGGTCAAGGTGCCTGCGTCATGGATGACCAACGAGCTGGTACAGAACACCGGTGTGTTCGTGTTTCGTAAGTAGACTCTTAATTAGTTCCGTGTATCCAGAATTCTAATTCCACTGCAGAAACGGCATTCCAACTACTAGTGGTTGATCCTAAATAGAAACCTGTCGTTCAAACTAAACAGGGTTTAGTTGCCAATGCAAAAAGCAATTTGGTACAAGAGCCGGTTCCATGAGCCATATGATGGTGCCATATTCCGGGTGTATCTACGAGTACAACAGTTCTTTATTTATGTATACTTTCTTTGTTTAAGCGATCTGCATATACGGTCGGCGGAGTGGCATCGGCAGCATGACACCCTCGCTGATGCAAGCTGCATTGCAGCGCACAGAACTACTCCCTTATAGGTCCTACGCGCATACCTAGGTTGTTAATTTAACCAATAAAATATAACTTATATATTACAAAAGTTATATCACTAGAAAATATAATCTCTAAAGTTTCTAATAGTATAATTTTTATGCTATAATATTTATATTTTGTTGTTCAAAATAACAACCTAGTTATCCGTGCGGGACTTATAATCCCGAACAGAAGGAGCATCTAGTACGTGTGAACTTTCTGAAGTTCAGTTGGACGCATTAAATATCCCACCAACCCCGATCGATGAGCACAGTACAGTACTGGACAAATTGCAGCAAGCTGGTCTACCATGTGCATCCGTCACATCTCCGATCGCACCAGGGGCTTGGAATTTCACGGCTCACAAACGCGCAAAATTGATAATCCCCTCACTAATCAACCTAGTATACGTCCAGCGATTATTAAGCAAAATCAAACAAGGAGAATGAATGGCGCAGAGAAATCGGGCGAATTGGGCGGCGGAGTGGTGACTCACAGTGCGATTTGTTGGCGGGCGGCGGCGGCTGGGCGGCGGAGAAGAGGATCTTGTCGAGGCTCTCGTTGGGGACGTACTCGTAGACGAGCAGCTTCTCGTCGTCGCCGTGGGCGCAGTAGCCGAGCAGGTTGACGACGTTGCGGTGCTGGACGCGGGAGAGGAGCATGGCCTCGTTCCGGAACTCGCGTGCGCCCTGCCTGGACCCGGCGCCGAGCCGCTTGACGGCCACCTCCCGGTCGTCGTCGAGGCGGCCGCGGTACACGGGGCCGAACCCGCCCTGGCCCAGCTTCTGCTTCGCGCTGAAGTTGCGGGTGGCGGTCACCAGCGCCTCGTACCGGAACGCCCGCTGCTCCCGCGCCGCGATGGCCTCCAGGTCCTCTTCCTCCCGCCGCGCCGACGCGGACTCGCGGCGGGAGGAGGCGGAGGAGAAGGGGCGGATTATGCGGTCCAGGAGGTCCCGGGGCTTCATGGCCTCCTCCTCCTCCGCCGCCAGGCCGGTGGAGCGTGCGGGGTAGAGCTCGAGGGGTGGATGGGGAGGGGAGGAAACTGAATCGGCTCCGACGCGGTGGGCTCTGATGTCTGTCGGGCGGCGCCGTGCGCGAGCGAGCGGGCGGGGAGGAATCTTGGGGGGTTTGGCGTGTGTGTGTGTATGTGTGGCCGTGTGGGCGGTGGAAGAGAGAGCCCTCGGAACAAAGTCGAGGCGACTGCGCGTTGACAAACGCGCCGCGCGCAGGGTGCCGTGACCGTGCCAGTTGTTTGGATCGCGTTTTTATCTCCACGATTTTTTATGGGACACTGCTACGCGTTACCTGGCGATCAATCGTTTTCATCTCGGCTCACAGCCAACCACATGTTTATTCTTTTCTGTCTTAAAATCGTTTTGTTATAAAACATTCGATTTTGTTATAAAATAATTTATTTTTGTACATATAAAAAAAGTTCGATTTCGAAAATAGAAAAACAGACTGGACCTCGTCAGAGACCTCGCCGGCGACCGTGTAGCCAAAAGTTGTGTTAATGTCAAAACCAACATTATTAGAGACTCGCCAGAGACTGATACGTTGTAAACGTATCTATAATTTTTAATTTTTCATGTTTGTTTAGTATCCATTTTGCTATGCTTTGTCTACACTTTAAGGTATTTTTATACATTTTTTTTGAAACTAACCTATTAACAAGATGCCGCAGTACCAGTTACCTGTTTTCTGCTGTTTTTGTTTCAAAAAAGCTAGTAAGAAAATGTTTTTGGAATTGGACGGAAAAAAACCAAAGTCAATATTTCACGGAGGAGAACACAGAGACCGAGGAGAGAGCCACAATAGGTCAGCACAATAGGGCCACCCACCTAGCGCACCGCCCTATGGTGTGGGTGCCCTGGCCTCCCCCTGTCTCGCCTCTTCATCTATAAAAGCCCCCGATGCCAAAACCCTAAATACCAAATTAGATCTCCACGAAACAGTCAATAGCCGCCGCCACCATCGTTCCTAGATCGGGAGGATCTAAAACTCTTCCCGGCACCCTGCCGGAGGGGAGAGATCATCCCGGGGGCCTTTTTCATCACCAAGCCAGCCTTCGGTATGATGCGTGAGTAATTTCACCTTGGACTATGGGTCTATACAGTAGCTAGATGGTTGTTTGTCCTCCTTTGTGCTATCATGTTTAGATCTTGTGAGCCTCGTTCATGATCAAGATCATCTAATTGTAATCATGCATGTTGTATTTGCGGGGATCCGATGGATATTGAGATTACTATGTCAGATTGATTATTGATTCTATCATGTCTTATGATTATTGATTCTATCATGTCTGTGTTGTTTGAGATCTTGCATGCTCTCTGTTTCTAGTATCTATCTTGGCCAAGTAGATGCTAATGACTCTAAGAGGGAGTATTTATGCTCGATAGTGGGTTCATGCCTTTATTGAATCTAGGGAAGTAATAGAAATCTCTAAGCTTGTAGTTGTGTTGTTGCTACTAGGGAGAAAACAACAATCTTTTGTTTATAGAATAATTGTATTGTTTACTTTACACACATTGCTTAAAACAGTTATTCGTTGCTTGCAACTTAATACTGGAGGGGGTTCGGATGATAACCTGAAGGTGGATTACTAGTCATAGATACAGTTGGATGGCGGTCTATGTATATTATTGTAATACCCAATCAAATCTCATAGGATCATGAATATCTAGTATTGCATTGTTATGCCTTGCTCAGTCCCGTTAATTATCCCGCTGTAATTTGTTTACCCAGCATGTTATGTTATTTATATTATGGAGAACACCTCTAGTGAACCGTGGACCCCGGTCCAATCTTTACCATTGATACATCATCCACTGTTACTATTTACTTTCTGCAAGAAATCATTACCTTCCACACCATATGTTTAATTCTTTGTTTCCAGGAAACCGGTGAGATTGATAACTTCACCGTACGTTGGGGCAAAGTCTTAAGTTTGTGTTGTGCAGGTTCCAATTTGTTAGCAACATTTTGCAGTCGTTTCCTTCCTCCTACTGGTTCGATAACTTTGATTTCATAACTGAGGAAAGACTTACTGTTGTGCCCATCATACCTTCCTCTTAAGGTTTACCAACGAAGCTCTATAGTGATTTGAACCAGAGACTTACGCTGGAGACCCTATAGCAAAACTTTACGCTAATGTAGCAAAATAATAAAATGGTTGTAGCAAATAAAATATCCTATTACAGCAAATCCGACCTTGCCGGAGATGTCGCCAGAGATCTCATAGCAAAATCAACTTCGCCAGAGACTCACCGAAGACTTTCGCCAGAGACCTCGTAGCAAAAATGTTGCAACATTGTAGCAAAATCATAGAATAGTTGTAGCAATTTTTTTTTCTATTGTAGCAAACCCTATTACGACGGAGACCTCACCGGAGACCCACGAAGACATCAGAGATGTTGTAGCAAAAAATACATGCTATTGTAGTATTTTGAGAAAACAAATGTACCAAAAAAAGATTTAGGTACCTAGCAAATCTCAATGGACACGCAAAAAAACCCGAACATGAAAATCCACCGGCCAACAGTAGCAAAAGTGATGGTCGTCGATAGCACCAACGACGATCGTCGATAGCAAGTCCACTAGCTGTCGGTAACAAATAACCCATCACAGGTAGCATGCATGGGGGAGGCACCACCTCAAATCACTCGTCCTCCCGGAGGTTGGGGAAGGTGAATGCGTCCGGCGAGGCCAGCGACGTCGGCCAGTGATGGAGTGAGGAGATGCATCTCTGCAAAGACGCACTGACGACCACACATCCTCCTCAAGGCGCTGGCTGAGAAGGAGGCGTGATGGCGCAGCGTGGCGGCGCCGACAGTGACCTGCGGTGCCCGGCGAGGCAGCGAGGAGGCTCGATGGGCGCAGCTCGGGGAGGAAGGAGGCGGCCATGCAGCTCTCCGGCGAGAGGCGTGAGGCGGCTGGTGGCGCAACTCCGGGGAGAGGGAGGCTGGCAGCCCTCTGGCGCTCACAGGCTAGGGCGATGGCGTGGCTCAATGAGGAAGGAGGTGGCAATGGCCTGCCTTCGCTGGTGAGGAGCAGCGTGGGGCGGCTCCAGCGAGGGAAGGGAGGCGCGCGTGCGGCAGCCCAGGAGAGCCCCGACGACGCTGGGGGCGGCAAACGAGAAAGAGCGCAGCGAGCAAAGCCAGAAATACGTGAGGGCGAGCGCGACCCGAAGGATCGTTTCCTTTAATCCCCGAAGAAACAGTATCATTTTTCTTTTTAATGTCTAAAAAAAATTAGACAGACCTGCAGGCTGCGGCGGCCTTGAGACCTACTACAGCAGAGGAAACGCTGCGCTGCAGCAGATTTGGCTGACCGTCGGCGAGCGCAGCCACCACCACAGTACGTACGTACAGCTTCGCCGTGGCACTACACCGGCGCCGTTGTCCTGTCTTGAATCGGATGGCCACCACACACATACGTACGGTACGGCAAGGGTAAATGTTGCGACTTGCGAGAGAGGGAAGCAAACAAAGATGAGATAGGCAGCGGCTACACGACAAGTGACGACGTACCTTCTTCGCAGGCTCCGGGAAACAGCAAGGAAACGGCGGCCGTCGAGATTGACCCACGTTTCCATTTCTTTTCCTCGGTGCTAACCGCGCAGGTTTTTTACATCTGGCATTGCCGTAAGTGTTTGGATTTTGGAAGCAATGGAGGCGGGGGGAGAAAGATCGGGCGACGTCTCCTGTGCTGCCGGTGCCTCTCTGCCTCTGCCTGTTCTATGTCTGCTTTCTATGCGTGCATGCATACATGCACTCGCTGATCAGCTGACGGCGGCAGCCAGCGATATCATTACGCGACGGAATTTCAGAACGAACTGACAAACGGTGCAAGTCTGGAATTCTGCTCAAGATATGAATGGACTATGAAATACACTCTAGCGAATCATGCTACTCTCTGACCCATATTAGTTTAGATTTATTTAGATACGAATGTATCTATTCAAAGTTTAGTGCCAAGATGCATCCGTATTTAAAGAGAGTCAACTAATATAGATCTGAGGGGGTATTTTATAGCAGCCCGGTATCACTTGTTCTCGGCACACTCCGAAACAATCTCAATAGACCTACAGGTTCCGTAGCGAAAATGGACTAAACCAACGCGTTCTAAACTTTGTCCACACATTTTGAACCCAAATATAGTAACCGGCACGTCCACGCCGGGCCCTACCGACAAGGGTTGCGTTGGGAGCGCCAACACTTCAAGCCACGTCGGATCTTGCCGTGGAACCCTCTTGTCAGCCAAACACGTCCATCTCGTCTCCCACACCCTCAGCCGCATCGTCATCATTGTCGCCTTCCTATACTTGCCTCCTACCTGCCTACCTCCTAGGTTCGCCATATCCCCCAACGACTCCACTGGCGCCCCCCGGACAAATCTCATGAAGCACTTTCAGTTGTAACCCACGGGACGCACCTTATTCGCAGGTACCGTTGCCGCCACCGATCCTTCTGCCGCATGGACTGACGGCTATACCGGCCCTTTTGTCGCCGCCATCGTGGGCCTCTGGTACGTCCTCTCGCTCGACAGCAGCGCGGTCATCATTGTCATTTGCTCGCCTCGTCATCTTGGTGTTTGGCGTTTTGCCTCAATGGACAACGACGATGAGATGATGATGGAGCTCTTGATGGAAGTGGAGGCCGATGCCTCCACTCACCGAGAGCAGCGGATGCTGATCTTGGGCTCTCTTCTTCATATCCGCCAGCATCTCCATGCCACTCCTTGGCGCGATGGTTCGAGAGTGGGAAAGGCGAGGAACAAGAACCGACATTATCTTGCGGGTGCTCTATTTTTTGGCAAGAACAGCGCAACACATACGTCGAAATACTTCAGCCGCCGATTTAGGATGTTCATAAAGATTTTGTTCCACGGCCAAGACTACAATAACTATTTCATATGCAAGAAAGACTTAAGTCTTGTATAAATAATTCTACACACGCGCAAACTCCGGCTAGGTGATCCAGCGCGGCGGCGAACAGAGAGGGAAGCCCCAGCCCGTCGCAGTCCGCGTGCGCACTTGTGAACCACGAAACGCGGATAAAATCTCAGACCACAGGCTCCAAATTTTCAATTTTATATCCGTACGAAACAGCTCATCAGACCACGGGCTCCAAATTTCCAATTCCAGCTCCAAGATCAGCCTGGCCTTGGAAGCTGAAGTTGACACATGACATGATGCGCCCCTATCAACCCGTTAGGTGGATTTCGCGGCTAGCGCAGGCGTGTCCATCAGCCAGCTCGGCAGGACGCTCCGGTCATCCGGACGCCGGAAGAGTCAATAGACGCGCGGGGAGGACTTTGACCTGGCCGGCGTCAGGTCGCCGGGCCACGTGGGCGCGCCGCCGTGGCTTCGCACCAGCGCCAAGGTTGGGGAACTGTCCAAGCCTCTTTCCGTGAAACCTGAAGGTTAGCTCCCTTGCTGCTTGCTTCAGGTCCAAGAACTCCTTGGTGAACAAAATTCAGCGCGCGTGCGAGTGTCCTGTTTCTGTAGTTGATCCAAGCATGATTGCGTGATTGACGACGATTCACGATAACCTACTTGACGGTTTTCCAGTCATTGCGACGAGTTCTTCTCCGGTGTATGTTACCACCTGAAAAAGATGCAGTGAAAAACAAACTCTCTGCTGTCGGTTGGCACCTTGCTCTATTTTTCAAGCCCTCTCTGACAAACAAAAAACCATCGGGACGCTTTTGACTTGGGTAACTCGACGAGATGTTTCACTTGTCAACCGGAGTAAAGCACCTCCTCCTGAAACAAGCTTTACGCTTAGCTTTATAAATAAAGTAACATCATCCAGCATACAAACGAGTCAACGACGCTCAGGCGTCAAATAAAAAAAGAAAAATAGTCTGCTGAGACTATAGCACATCGTGCCCAAGGTCACAAAGAGAAAAAGAAAAGATGGAGCAGAAAGAGCTCCCACTACAAGGACGCAGAAGCAGGTGTCGTGAAGCGCTGTGCTGACGCCCTGAGCGCCTGCAAGATGCCGTCCACGCACTCCCGGTCCCGCTGCCTAGATAGAGGGTACCGCTGCTGAAGATAGGCAATCAAAGAGAACACAGAGTCAGAAGTACGACGAGGAAAGATCCGCTCAATCACCATCTTATTCCGAATATTCCAAAGCATTCAAGTGATGACCGCGAACACCAACCAGCAAAGGTGGCGCCTTCTTCCGGTACGGTTCGCCTCTGCCTCCAAAAACTCGCCGAGATCCCGGACCTGCCAAGCAGGCCCAAGTGCTTCTGGATGAAGTTCCATAGAAACTGAGCGGCAGGACATGTGAACATAATGTGGGTGCACGTCTTCGGCGTCCCACATAGCGGACACCGCCAATTGCCCGGACTATTACGTTTCAACACCTCCACCCCCGAAGGCAGACGATCACGTAGAAGTAGCCATACGAAGATACGCAAGCTCAAGGGTAGGGGCCTTCCAAAGGTGTGACGTCCAAGGTAACTCCGGACCCTGGAAGAGGGTCCGATAAGCCAAACTAATAGAGAACGCTCCTGAGGGAGACTGGCCCCAAGTCACCTTATCCCTCTCAGCTGAGAGAGATAGGGGCAAGGTGCCTCGCAGCCTCAAGAAGTTAGTGGCCTCGGCATCATTGAAGGTCCTTCAGAACGGGATGTTCCAGTGGCCTTCTCGAAATGCCTCGGCTACTAACATCATCGAAGCTGCGCAGATAGCAAACAATGCAGGGAATTCCTGGCATAGGGAGATACCCTGTAGCCAGGGGTCGAGCCAAAACAGGACCTCCCGACCATTTCCCACCACAAAGAGAGAGCCTCGGCGAATGAAGTGCTTAATGTATTGAATGGCCCTCCAGAACTGGGATCCCTCCCGGCGTTCACACGCCAACAGGGGCGACCCCGGAGGTATTTAGCCTTGATGAGTTGAAACCAGAGACCTCCACCATCTTGGATAATCCGCCAAACCCACTTCAGCAGCAAGGCCACATTCATGCGGTGCGAGTCAAGGACTCCTAAACCCCCAAGAATTTTGGGAGTGCAGATATCTGCCCACTTCACCATATGATACTTCTGGTGCCCATCTCTAGCTACCCAGAAGAACCTGGACAGGTCTTTTGCAAAGTCTGCATGGGTACCCTCCGGGAGCAAATAAAGGCTCATACGATACATGGTGAGGCTGGACAGGCACGAGTTGATTAGTATAATCTTGCTGCCCTTGGACGTGAGGCGTGCACGCCAAGGTTCGGCCTTGGTTCGAACCTTCGCGACCATGGGGGTAAGGTCCCTGATCAACATCCGAGAGTCCCGCATGGGCATACCCAGGTAAGTAATAGGGAAATCCGCCAAGCGGCAATTCATACGACCTGCGGTGCGTTGCTTATCCTCCTCGAGAAAACCCAAGATCATAACATCGCTCTTGTCGAAGTTAATCTTGAGGCCCGACATCGACTCAAAGTACATGAGTAGGAACTTGAGGTTAATGATGTCAAGTTCCGACCCCTGTACCATGATCATAGTATCGTCCGCATACTGGAGGTGGGAGATCCCACCTCTGGGGATCAAATTCCCTACCACACCTGATATGTGGCCATCGATCTTGGCTTTGTCCAAGATCTCTGCTAGGGCATCCACCGCAGAGTTAAAGAGAAGGGGGGAGATTGGACCCCCTTGTTTAACTCTGCGGGAGGGTCGAAAATAAGGACACACTTCCCCATTGGCGTTGATCGCCGTGCTGCCACTCATGACAAACTGCATAATCCAAGAGATCACCATGTCATCGAGGCCTCGACGCTCGAGGACTTGTCTAAGGAACTCCCAGTCCAGCTTATTGTAAGCCTTCTAAAAATCCAGCTTCGGGAACACCCCTTTCTGATGGTGAACCTTCACCTCATGAATGATTTCATGCAGCGCTAGTACACCACCATGAATCAGGCGTCCCTTTAGGAAGGCAAACTGTAGCGGGTGGGTTAGGCGTTCCATGACAGGGGTGAGACAAATGGCATAGACTTTGGCGAAAATTCTCTAGATGACGTTGATCACCGTGATTGGTCGAAATTGGCGGATATCCGTGACCCCCACTAGATTGGGGATCAGGGTAATCATGCCAAAGTTCAGCCGCGGCATGACAATAGTCCCAATGTAGAACTCCTGAAACATCTGCATAATCACAGGGCGAACTTGGTCCCAGAAGGTCTGGAAGAAAACCACAGGAAGCCCATATGGCCCAGACACCGAGGATTAAAGCACCAATGTTGCATCTTTCGAAATTACTACTTAGACCCTAGATGCAGTATGATAACACCCGGATTTTTAATCCAAGATGCCTGTTATGTCATACATCGCAATCCCAGGATTACCATTTTTGCGAGACATAACAAACTAGTACCATAGTTCATCATCCATTACAAACCATAATAAAGATCTTACAAATAAAGGATCTCATGATCCAGTCTTAATACAATCAACACAACGAAATAATAATAATGGTAGCATGGACGAAGCTCCATCTTCAGGGTCACAGGCAATGCTGGCGATGGGAGATGATCCTAGTTATCATAGACTTCCTGATGTCCATCATCCTGGTAGTCCTCCTCATAGTCTGGCCATAAGAATAGCCAGGGACAAAGCCATGAGTACTCTTTAAGTACTCACAAACTATCACTAACAAGTAAGTAGTTTGAGTAGGAATCCTAAGCTCTAGGTTGTTTTGCAAAAAGCCAGATTTATCTCTAACTAAGTTTAGAAGTAAAGAAAACTAGTTTAATGTTCTACAACACCTAAGTGGGAACTTAAGTTTCATATCACAACCCTGTTGTGGTCAAGTCAAAGTCATGATTCATTTCGCAAGTCATTTTGAAAACATCTGATGACGAAACAGTATGGCCACTCCAACTGTCCATAACCGCGGACGCGGCTATTCGAATAGTTTGACACTCTGCAGAGGTGGTAAACTTTCACCACAATATTTGATACATCCGTCAGGAACAATCCTGAATCACCATACTCAGTAATCAATCCTAACCTTTCCATTACACACCCTAGTATAGGCACCTCCCTCATGAGTTTGGCCTCCCAACCATGACCATCTATCATCTTGGGAACTGCACAGGTGGACATTCATCTCGAGGTAGCCTTAGCTCAAACCTCTTCCGCAAGAGAACCCATACTAAGATATATAAACTTCCAGTCAAGCCCTACCCAAATTCGGGTATTGTGATTGTACGATAAATTTGGAATGGTATCGCATCCGAACCCAACCATCAGTTTTATAAAGGGCTAAGGCTCATGCCTCAACATTTTCATCATCAAAATCATCTAGTGTTCATAACACATGTCAAAACATTTCATTAGAATGAATCATCATTCTAAGGTTTTCATAACCATTTTCACCAAGTATTCCCATCTAAAGTGATCAAGTTTTATGCTTAGCACTAGCCACTAAAGTTGGGGGTAATCACTAATGAGGGTTGCTAATCAAGTGTGGCTTATCTAAATCTAATCTCATGCCTCAGTATGACATCTAGTTCTATCTAACTTAGGCCAAGTTTTATAATATTTATGCTACCTCTAATATCTTTCCAAAATTCACAAGTCACTAAGTAAAAGCAAATAAATTTTTTTGATAAAGAAATAAAATAATAAAGCTTGCAGGTAAAACTGGGATTTGGTATACTCAAGTGGTATAACCAAAGCATGCCTAACGCATTGCATAAGTTATCTTGTAGGATTAGGCTTGCAAGTAGGACTTGCATGGTTTAGGTTAGCTTTCCTTGAGTAGTGTCGTGATTGAAGTTCTCTTCTCCTTCTTCTTCGTAGTAGTACTCTTCCTCTTCGTATCCTTGTTCGGTACTAGCGTCTATAAATAAATACGAGGTACACAATCATCAAATAATACTTAACTACTTATATTTGGCACACAAAGGTTCACACTAGATGATCTAGCATCATCACAATCATCACAAGGATTAAAGACCTAGTCTTATTTATTTTATTTTGGAAAATTAATTTCTACTCATTGAAAACTACTTAAGATTTAATATTCTCCAATTAAAATATGGGATTATTTTGACACATGTCATCACCACATATTTTAATACTTGGGAATGTGATTTGAAGTGGTGTCACAATTAAATAAGGTTTAACATTATTATTTTAATTAATTAAGGTGACTAGAAATGCCTATGGAGCATTCTTTTAATACTTGTCCATTATTACTGCAAGAAAACCTAGATATTTTTATATATTCAGAAAGATCTTGTCAAATTTGATTTTTGAGAGTTGGAATCAACTCAAAAGCATTTACGGTTGATTTTTGAAAAATGTTTGAATGCAGAAAAGTCTCTGCCTTGTTATTTTTACTATAGGTGATCTATAATTTCAAATGGTTTGAATCCAACAGGCTAGGATTAAAAATTTCAATACCTTTCTAACAAAATTAGTTTCATGCAATTTGGTTCAGTGAATCTCTCTGAATCAATTTTTGAAACTACTGACAGAACTAGGTTTGAACTAAAATAGAAAATGATTGTTTGAATTCCTGGGCTACGCGTGGGAAAGTTGCTGGGCCGGCCCAATCTGCACAGCACGGCGCAGAGGGCGACTGACAGCGATGTCCCACTGGTCAGCGACTCTAACTACGCGAAGCGGTAAGTTGCATTGTGGGTCGTGCGATTAGAACCTGATCTAACGGCTGAGGTGTGTCGTCTTCATCGGGCAGCGCCGGCGAGACTGAACCCTAACACGACGGTGGGGGTCATGTGAGGCTCACCAGGGCTCCAGCTAGGGTCGGTGTTGGGGGACGAACGAGGTTGTCGACGACGGTGGTTCGAATGGTAGTCACGGCGGCTCCGGGGGCGGCTCCAATCAACGGCTCCACTTCTCCTCCTCAGCGGCAGACTCCGGTGAAATTCCGGCGACCTGGTACTCGCCTTGCTCCGGGGAGAGGTGTGGGAGGTTCTGTGAGATGTGGGAAGTGATATGGTGTGGCGAATTGGGGCTGGGGTGGCCTCTTTTCATAGCCGAGCGAGAGAGGCAGTGCGACATGGGCAGAGCTCATCGGGGTCGGCGGTACAGTGAGCTAATGGCATGGCAGAGGGTGTAGGCCGGTGTGCAGTCTCCTGGCGATGCTCAAGGACTTAATGGCGCGACAAGGGGCGGTCGAGAACGGTCGGAACACGTTGGTGCTCTGAGCGGCACCGGCGGTGGTTTGGACGTCACACGGGTGCTACGGGTCGCGCGGCAGCGAACGAGGATGTCTGGGAGGTTCCTGGTGTCGCGGTGATTGCAGGCACGAACGGCGAAGACGAGGCGTGGCGTGTGCGTGCGTGTCGGGCCCGACGCTCTGGCATGCTCTCGGCATGGCGCAGAGACAATGGGCACGGCACGTTCTTTGTGGTCCAGTGCCTGGCTGCATGCGAGGGCTGGACATGGGGTGGCGGTGGACGGTCAGCTGCCTCCTGGACATGATGGCTAGGCGCGGTGGTGGCTCCTGCTAGCTAGCCATGGTCGGCTGGCAAGGGGTGGCTTCGGGTGGCACGGCATGGTGCAATGGTAGGGGTGGTAGCTGCTTCAATGTGAGTGTGATCACTAGGGGAGACAAGGGGAGTGAGATGAGGACAAATGTTTGAACAAACACTGCTCCAAACAGTATAAGTTAGGCAGTTTTGAATTGTGTCTCCAGGTATTTGATGAAATGGTCGAAAGAATTCAAGTTTGAAACTTTTGAGTGCAATTTGGTGGGTGCATTGGTCACATACTTGGTAGTATCTGGTTGCTTGGGTTTGTCAAGGTGAACTGGTTTGAGTGGTTTTTGAGAAATGGTGATCTTAGTACCTACACTTGATTCAGTTTTGAATTGTTATTTGAATATATTTGCAAAATGTTTCTATGGGTTTGCAAGGTGGAATTGGGTTCACTTTTACTTGGTTTAACAAGGGGTGAAAAGAATTGGATTTGTTTCTGTTAGAAAACTTGGACTAGAAATACTCAAAGTGGTCTAGTGAACAAGTTTGGCAAAAATGACCATTTGCTCATATTGTTTATATTTGAATTTCTCTTTATTTGATTCTACTTGGAAATGATTTAGATGATGTTGTTTTCATCTTTAAACCAATCCTTGCCATTCATAACAATCAAACAAGTCATTGCAAGCATTCATGCATTCATCACATACACACATGCATTCATATTAATTTTAATTAACAAGAGTTTTTATTAGCCCTGAACTTGGATGATTAGAACTTGATAATCTTGCTTAATATTTTTGGGATGTTACACAGTATGATCGCGTCGCAATTCTTACATGTCTTTTCGCATAGACAAGTAGATTATATAATGTAAATATAAGTTAGACTAGTTAAATGGCCGTTTCTTTCACCACATGTCAGAGAAATGTACATGAAAATCCACGTGTATAAGATATAGTCACATGGTGTTTCGTAAATATTAATATTCCAATTTATTTTAACTGCAATCCAATAAAATGTATAAATATGAACATAAATCAAAACCTAACTATTTTTTTCTTAGTAAAGCCAATGAATAATGGTATCAGGGTACTTGTGTACTTGTGGGTGGCCACAAGCCGAGCAACAAGTCCAACCGAATGTCCGCACTACAGATTTCTATCCGTCGATGGTAGTAACCCTCTCTATCCCTTCATATATAGATTATTCTATAGTATTCACCGTTGCAGTTAGGATTCGCCAGTAGTCTCCTTTCGTGGCACTCTGCTGCGAGCTCAGATACATGCTCATGAGTACTTAGGTATATGCTAACCTGATTCAACATCCAAAGAGTTAACTGAATTTGTGTATACTACATCCAGATGAGAGATGACCACACCACTAAACAAATTGAGTATGTGAGAAAAGAAGTCCCTTGTCCCTTATTTTCATGGCACAACCAATTGCTTCTTTTGGTGCTCATTGTCAATTTTACAACGAAAAATATTATAACAAGGGAATGCATGGCTCGAAATTAAGATTAGGGAAAGAATCTTAGAAGAGATCTTCCTGGTTTTGAGGGCCTATGGTTGCTCATGACATGTCGCTGGGTGCGGCCCTACATGACAGCGTGTTATATTTTTTCCATCCATTGCATTTGTCGGTCGGTCAGCACCAGAGGAGGTTGTGAACATGATCTGTGAGAACAAGGGCGGTTTTGTATGGCCCGATCCAGTCGTAGCAGGGCAAGCACTCCCTCCGCATTCCACGAACCCTTCTATGTGTTGCACTCGACCGCATTTCGCGAAATCCCCGCTGCCGTCGCGACATGGATCAAGGTGTTGGGTTCATTCGTGGAACTGTCCTAAAGAGCGGGACGACGAGCATGGAGGACTTAGTGTATCATGCCATGCACGGCAGCGATAGGTTCTCACCAGACTACCGGCTGGACTGCATGGATGTGTCGCTGGGACTTGAGGCGCTGGCTGACTGGGTGACCGAGAGCCACCACTCAGGGGCAGGGAAACACATCAAAGCATGGTAAGGAGCCCACCGCCTTTATAAAAATTATTCAGATTAACTAAGATGTGTAAGTTTTATTTCAAAATTAACGACTAGTACAAATAATAATGGGTCAGATGCTTGTTGTGTGTTGTGTTGCGCTTCAGCGATTTGTCGTTCATTCAAAAACTAATTTAGGTGTTTTGGCATCGTCAGGTCAATATTTCTGATCATATGGTACAGACGGATCAACCAAAAGCTGCTATCCTCAGTCCTCACCTTGTGTAGCTTTTTATTGTCTTATGTCCATAATATGAGCATAGATGATCGGTTAACAAGAAGAAAAAATGCAGATTCATTTAGTGGAGGATTAGTCAATAGTTCAGACTTCCGAGAGATGAAACAGTAGAAGTTAGGGCACGTCCTCTCCTTCCTCATACACACCTTTGCTTCTGCCTTCATCCTACACTCTTCTAATGTACCACATGAAACCCTAGCACCATCCAACACTCTTCTAATGTACCACATGAAACATGATGTGTAGATATACCTTAGGATCTGAGATTTTAAGCTTGAAACTTTTGAATTGTGTCTCTAGGTGTTTTAAATTGTGTCTCCAGGTGTTTGATGAAATGGCCGAAAGAATTCAAGTTTGAAACTTTTGAGTGCAATTTGGTGGGTGCACTGGTCACATACTTGGTAGTATCTGGTTGCTTGGGTTTGTCAAGGTGAACTGGTTTGAGTGGTTTTTGAGAAATGGTGATCTTAGTACCTACACTTGATTCAGTTTTGAATTGTCATTTGAATAGATTTGCAAAATGTTTCTGTGGGTTTGCAAGGTGGGCTTGGGTTCACTTTTACTTGTTCTAGCAAGGGGTGAAAAGAATTGGATTTGTTTTTGTTAGAAAACTTGGACTAGAAACACTCAAAGTGGTCTAGTAAACAAGTTTGGCAAAATGACCATTTACTCATATTGTTTATATTTGAATTTATCTTCATTTGATTCTGCTTGGAAATGATTTAGATGATGTTGTTTTCATCTTTAAACCAATCCTTGCCATTCATAACGATCGAACAAGTCATTACAAGCATTCATGCATTCATCACATACACACATGCATTCATATTGATTTTAATTAACAAAAGTTTTTGTTATCCCTAAACTTGGGTGATTAGAACTTGATAATCTTGCTTAATATTTTTGGGATATTACAAACCTTCCCTCCTTAAACAAAATCTTGTCCCGAGATTTAAGAGAAAGAAAACTAGAAACTAAAGAGATCTGGAAACTCAGTCCTAATGTAGTCTTCTCGCTCCCAGGTAACTTCTTCTTCAGTGTGGTTACTCCACTGGATCTTGAGCAACTTGATACTCCGGGTTCTGGTGGTTCTGAAGGCTTCCTCCAAAATATGAATGGGTACTTCAGGATATGTTAGGTCATCGTTGATCTCTATGGTTCTATGATCAATATTCTTGAAAACTTCGGTCTTCTCCAGGACTTCTAGGCATTTGCAGAGTAACGAGATATGAAACACATTATGCATTGCTGACATTTCCTCTGGCAGTTCCAGTTGATATGATACTTCTCCTCGGCGATTCAAAATCTTGAAGGGTCCGATATATCTGGGGGCTAACTTTCCTTTGAGTTGGAAACGTTGCATTCCTTTCAATTGTGATACTTTGAGATAAACAAAATCTCCGATATTGAAGGCTAGGTATCAACGTCTCTTGTCGGCAACTCTTCTGTCTGGATTGGGCGGTCTTGAGGTGCTCACGGATCTTGTGAACTTTCTCTTCGGCTTCTCGTAGGATGTCGGGTCCGAAAATCTGACTCTCTCCTACTTCCGACCAATTCAAAGGGGTACGACACTTTCTTCCATACATGAACTCAAATGGGGCCATTTGCAAACTGGCTTGATAACTGTTGTTGTATGAGAATTCTGCGAAAGACAGACAGTCTTCCCATTTTGATCCATATTCCAACACACAAGCTCTCAACATATCTTCGAGTATCTGGTTTACTTGTTCCGTTTGTCTATCAGTCTCAGGGTGATAAGTTGTGCTGAAATCCAGTCTTGTTCCTAATCCTTCTTGGACTTTCTTCCAAAATCTCGAGATAAAATGGGTTCCTCGATCCGACACAATATTCTTGGGGACTCCATGCAAACTGACTATTCTAGCAATGTATAACTCTTCTAGCTTCGAACTCTGATAAGTGGTCTTGACAAGTAAGAAATGGGTTACTTTGGACAGTCTATCTACTATGACCCAAATAGAGTCATTTCCCCTACTAGATGTAGGAAAACCGGTGATAAAATCCATTCCAACTGAATCCCATTTCCATTCCGGAATCTGCAATGGTTGCAAAAGTCCTATGGGTCTCTGATGTCCTGCTTTGACTCTCTGACAGATATCACATTTGGCTATATAGCTTCCGATTTCTCGCTTCATCTTATTCCACCAAAATTGCTCCTTCAAATCTTGATACATCTTCGTTCCTCCAGGGTGGATAGAATAAAGAGTATCATGGGCTTCTTTCAAAATAGCTTGCTTCAATTCTGAATCTGCTGGCACACAGATACATCCTTTGTACCACAAAACTCCTTCATCTTCGGTGAATCCGGGTACCTTTCCTATACCAATACGACGTTTGATATCGTCGATACTAGCATTTCCTTTCTGTGCCTCCTTGATCCGACTGATCAAAGTGGGTTGGAGTTCTATGCTAGCCAAGAATCCTTCACTTACTAGCTCCATTCTGAAATCTTCCAACTCCTTATGCAAAATTGGTTGTTCCTTCAGAATCATGGTGTTCAAGCGACACGACAATCTGCTAAGAGCATCTTCTACCACATTGGCTTTACCGGGGTGATAGTGAATGTCAAGATCATAGTCCTTGATTAGCTCTATCCATCTCCTTTGCCTCATATTCAGCTCCTTCTGGGTGAAAATATACTTCAAACTCTTGTGATCCAAATAAATTTCACAACGGTTACCCATGAGGTAATGTCTCCATGTCTTCAAGGCTAAAACTATGGCTGCTAGTTCAAGGTCATGGGTAGGGTAATTCTACTCATGTTGCTTCAGTTGTCGGGACATATAGGATATGACTTTGCCTTCTTGCATCAGCACACATCCGAGACCGATCTTGGATGCGTCACAAAACACATCAAAAGGCTTAGTGATATCCGGCATAATCAAGATTGGGGCTGATCAATCTCTTCTTAAGCTCTTCAAAACTTGCTTCACATTTGTTCGTCCATTCAAACTTCTTATATTTCTTCAGCAATTGGGTCATGGGTCTTGCGATGCTAGAAAATCCTTCTACGAACTTGTGGTAATATCCCGCTAATCCGAGAAATGCATGAACTTGGGTTTGACTAGTTGGGGCTTGCCATTCTTCCACATCCTTAACCTTGGCGGGGTCGACAGCAATTCCTTCAGCCGATACGATATGTCTGAGGAATCCTACTTCCTGTAACCAGAATCATTTGCTAAACTTGGCATACAGCTAATGCTCCCTTAGGGTTTCAAGGATGATCCTTAAGTGTAGCTCATGTTCTGCTTCTGATTTGGAATAGATCAGAATGTCATCAATGAAAACAACGACAAACTTATCCAGGAAGTTCATAAAGATCTTATTCATGAGGTTCATGAAATAAGTGCTGGCATTGGTTAATCCAAAAGACATGATAGTGTACTCATACAATCCATATCTGGTGGTGAAGGCAGTCTTTGGAATATCCTCTGCGTGAATCTTGAGTTGATGATAACCAGTTCTAAGATCAATCTTAGAAAACACTTTGGCACCAGTCAACTGGTCAAACATATCTTCTATCTTCGGTAGTGGGTACTTGTTCTTAATGGTGACATCATTCAGCTTCTAATAATCCATGCACAAATGGTTACCTCCATCTTTCTTATCCACAAATAAAACAGGTGATCTCCATGGTGACGCACTTGGTTGAATCTGGACTATCTCCAGCATAGCATCTAGTTGCTTCTTCAGCTCCACTAATTCAGACGGGTTCATACTATAAGGTCTCTGTTCTATGGGTCTGGTTCCAGGAATTAGTTCGATGATAAACTTGGTATCCCGATCTGGGACATACAGGGCAAAATATCTGGGAATACGTTGGGGTATTCACAGACTACTCTGACTTGGTCAATGGTTGGTTCGGCTAGACTCTTGTTGCACTTGAATTGACGTGGCAATGTTTCAGATACATTCTCTACTGATACTTCAGTGGTACTAGTCATGGTTATGGCTTTCTTGGCACAGTCGATTAATCCTTTATGTTTCGACATCCAATCCATTCCTAGTACTACTTCCAAACCTTTGGTTCTGAGTACTATTAGATTATCATAAAAATCTATTCCATAGATTCTGATAGGTACGGCCTTGCAAATTTGTCTAGCTTTGGTGGTTGAACCAGGTATTTGAACTATCATAACATGCTTCAATTTTGTTGGTTGAATCTTACTAGTGCATGCAAATTCTTCTATAACAAACGAGTGTGATGCTCCAGAATCAAACAACACTCTTGCAAGTACTGAGTTAACAGAAAACATACCCAACACAACATCTGGCGCTTCCTGGGCTTCTTCAGCATTCATGTGAAACAGACGGCTGTTGCGGTTGAGTGAGTTCCCTGGGGCAAATCTTCTTCTAGGCTGAACACGGCGCTGCTGCTGAGCTGGGGCATCCACATTGGTGGCTATAGCAAGCTTCTTGGGGCACTCATTGGAGTAGTGACCCTTGGTTCCGCATTCATAACAAGTCACCTAAGACTTGTCTTTTCCTGCAACAGGCACGACATTTCTTCCGGTCCTTGGGGCAGTATTGGTGTTGGTGGGATTGTTGACTTTGGGCGGTGCACGGTTGAAATTGCTGGAGTTTCTGGGGTTGTTGTTGTGGTTTCCTCCGGGCCTTGGGTTTCCTCCTCCATGGTTGGGATAGTTCGGACGGGTCATCGGGGGTCTATTGTTTCTTGGGGCATATCCTGTAGACGGGTTGGGGCGATACTTTGGGGTATGGTGGGTTCCTGGTTGATTCATCATTCTACGCTTGTGATTCTAATTGGCTTGGTTGATCTTGCCTTCCATCTGGATTGCAGAATCCACTATGGCTTCAAGGTCAGCAAACGGGATATTGACTAACACTGTTTGCATCTCATCATGCAGACCATTCAAGAATCTCTCCTTCTTCTTGGCTTCAGTACTAATCTCATCAGGGGCATACCTAGACAGAGATAGAAATCTGTCACGGTACTCTACCACAGTCATTATTCCCTGCTTCAGCTACTTGAATCCATCCCTCATCCACAGAATCAAACCTGGTGGCACATGGGTTTGGCTAAACTTGAGTTTGAATTCATACCAAGCCATCGTTTGTCCTCCATTCATGGTACGAATGCTATTTCACCAAGCTCTTGCATCTGCTGCCAGATAGTGAGTGGCAAATAGTACTTTCTCATTGGCCTCCACTCCTGCGACTTCTAAGTTGTTCTCCATGGTCTGCAGCCAGTCATCAACATCTAATGGCCTTTCAGACTTACTAAAATTGGGTGGATTGGTGTTCTGAAAGTTCTTGAGCTTGGATCCATGGTTGTCCGGGTTTCCATGGCCTTGATTATTCTGGGTCATCTGAGCCATGTGTTGAAGGGTGGCTAAGTTGGCTTGACGTTCGGCTCTTTCAGCTTCACGGTTCCAAACCAACATTTGCAAAATTTGTAGCATTGGGTCCGGGGATGAACTACTGAAGGGATACGGGTAGGCTACACTAGAGCAAATCAAAATTTTCAACCGTGTAAACCAGGAATACTAATGTCATAGATCACGGGATTACCACTAGAAGCGCAGTTGTGGAACTTGATGAAGCGTGTCGAGGCAGTGTAGACGTTCTACGTCTCCTCCTTGTCCTCGTCCCACTAGCAGCTCCCCTTGCGCGACTCGTCCAAGTGCCACAGATACAGCACCACCGAGGTATCCACACGTGTAGGGTGGAAGCGTCAGACGTCGGACTGCTAGGTCCACGCGCGTGACAGGCGTGAGGAGTGGCGGCTGGGGAGGAATGATCTAACCCTGGTCAGCTCGCCCCACCCTCTCTTATATAGGCTTCCCTAGTGGGCTTCTACATTGGCAGCCCATTAGTAGCCTAAGCCTGGTTTAATTCGGATCTAATCCTTATTAGGCTTCCAGCCCCTTAAGTGTGTGACCCTATAGGTTCATATACGTATAGACATGACACAAATACACTTATTCTATTAATAGTTGGTAGCGGCCTCTAGCAAGACGTGCCAACTCCTAAACGCATACAAAGATCATATCAGACAAACGATCAGAAGGTTTAGTACATGTCTTTCCCTTTGCCTCACGATATTTGGTCTATATCCAATTTGACCTCCCTTTCTCGATACTGTGATTCGGAATCCCTTTACTAGGTTAACTCTTAACCTAATGTAGCACGACCATGCATTTTTGGATCCGATCACTCGAGGCCCCCAGAGATATCTCTCTCAAGTAGAGAGGGGCAAATCCCATCTTGATTGACCATGCCTTGTAGCATGCTACAGGACATACCCGAAAGCTACCTTTATAACTACCCAGTTACGGAGTAGCGTCTGATAGCCCCAAATTAGGTCGATCCACATCTCAAGTACATGCGACAATCTTAGGTCTAAGGACAAAACGTACACGATGTGTAGAGAGAGAGAGAGCTGCAACTAATTGCTAGTTGATACGTCCAAAACGTATCTACTTTCTCGAACACTTTGCTATTGTTTTTCCTCTATACTTGTGTGATTTGGATACAACTAACACGGACTAACGCTGTTTTCAGCAGAATTACCTTGGTGTCTTGTTTTTGTGCAGAAAATGAACTATCAGTAAAAATCCCGAAAAATATGCCAAAAATTATATTTCACCAGAAGATCCACGAAGCCAGAAGGGGAGACAGATAGGAGGCTTGGGGGGCCAGACCCACCCCAGGCGCGGGCGCACTGACCCGCGCCTGGGGGAGGTCTGGCCACCGCAGGCAGCTCCTCGGCCTCCCTCCACGCCTATAAGTTGCCTTCTGACCTAAAAACAAAGGGGGGTTCGATAGTTTTCCAGAAAGAGTTCCGCTCTGCCGCCGCCACCAGAAACCAAGATTTGGATCCAGAAACTCCGTTCTGGCACCCTGCCGGGACGGGGAATTTGGAGAAGATCATCGCCATCGTCATCACCAACGCATCTCCATCAACCACCGATGTTTCCCTCATCCATGAGTGAGTAATCCCCCGCTGTAGGCTTGGGGATGGTAGGGATTGGATGAGTTCTATCATGTAATCTAATAAGATATGTTAGGGCATAGTGCCTAGTATCTCTATTAGTGCTATTTGACTTTGTTGCAACTTGTTGTGCTTAATGCTTGTCACTAGGGCCCGAGTGCCATGATCTCAGATCTGAACTCATTATTGAATCATTATGATAGTATTGTTTATGATCTTATCTGCAAGTTGTGTACACATATCATTGTCCGGATCCAATGGCCCCAAAGTGACAATAATTGGGACAACCGGAGGGGATGGCTATGGTGTGAGGATCACATGTGTTCACGGAGTGTTAATGCTTTGCTCTGGTGCTCTATTAAAAGGAGCACCTTAATTGCGATAGTTCCTAGAGGCCCTGCCACGGGCTGGCTGGACAGAAGATGTTGTGCAAGTTCTCATTGCGAGCACATATGACTATATTTGGAGCACATGCCTAGGATTGTTTAGTACTTGGATGCTTGTTATTATTTATCTACAATGCCCTAGATCTTGAAGTTACATTTTTAGACTCGTCCATGCAATGCCCGTCATCCATCCCTATGCCTACCACACTCAAATCCTCATCACATCGTATCGTTACTATTGCTACTGTTTCATCTTGTTGTTATACTACAAACTGTTACTCTTGATAAACTTCGTGAGCAAGAACTATTTCAAAACCTGAACTAACAACTCAGTTGTTAAGGCTTGCAACTATTCTTTGACTCCCCTTGTGTTGAATCAATAAATTGGGTAATACTGCCCGCGAAGACTGTTGCGATCCCCTACACTTGTGGGTCATCAATACTATTTTGTGGCGCCATTGCCGGGGAGCATAGCTTTATTTGTAAGTTCACTTGGATCTATTATTGTTCACTGCTACTCCCTTCATCATGGGTAAGTCTCGTGATGGAAAGTTCCCTATTTTACCATCCACTACAAGAAGAGGTACAGTCCTAAACACCTCTGTTGCTCTTGATTCGCCATCTATTATAAGTAAGCTTGTCACACCACCACCACATGCTCATGCTACACACACTGCTACTACTGCTGAATCTGAAACTGCTTTTGATACTCATGATGTTACTTCTACTGTGCTTGATGCGAGTGGTTCATTAGGTCCTTTTCTAGATGCTATTATGGCTAGTCTAGGAAATACCAAAACTCCTAGTGAAGACACTGTTACACCTGTTAGCTCACCTGAATCTAGTGAGAGTTTTGATATTAATGATGGCTACATAGAGCTCACTGATGAATTTGTTGAGGAGTGCCAAAACACACATGATGCTAGTGCTACTAAGAGTCTCCTTGCTAGACGTACTATTATGCCCAAGAAGTCTTATGATCCTAAGTTTGCCACCTCTCCCATAGATATTAAAGATAAAGGTTATGATTTCTCTCTTGATTTATCTTATTTAGATATTGTTGAGAAAGAACCTTTTTGTGCTACTGAAAATGAGAGTGTTGTGGCTCATATGAATGATCTTTCAACCATGAGTGCTTTGTTCTCTGATGATTTTAAAATGCACAAGTACTTTGTTGCTAAGATCTTCCCTTTTTACTAAAAGGAGAAGCTAGGGCTTGGTTTAATAGATTACCTCTTGGTTCCATTGATAGCCCTGATTGCTTAATTGCTTCTTTCTTCCATAAATATTTTCCTCCCTGTGCTAGACATGCTGCTTTGCAGAGACTTTTTGAATTTAAACAGGAATAAGAAGAGAAATTGTCTGAGTCATGGAAGAGATTTTGTTCCTTGATTCATGCATATCCTGGATGTCCATTACCTCAGAATGAGCTTCTTGATATTTATTATAATGGACCAACTGATGATTCTAGGACCTACCTAGATAGCTTTGCTGATTGTGTTTTCAGGAAAAGGACTCCTACAGATCCTGAAGAATTAATGAACAAGATAAGCAAGAATTGTGATGATTGGACTTCAACTGAGCTGAATACACCTGAGCCTGTTACTCCTGAACCAGTTGTTCCTGAAACAGTTCCAACACCAACAATAAAGAAGAGGGGAGTTATTGCATTAAATGATGAAGTGATGAAGGAAGCTAAAAAGTGTCTAAAGGAGAAAGGTATTAGAGCTGAAGATGTGAAGAATCTACCTCCTATAGAAGAATTATGTAAGCCAATTCCCAACTCATCTACTATTAAGGAACACTCTCTCCAACACTTTGATGAAGGTGATATTCCTTATGGTAAGCCTCCTGGTCAATGTCTAGAGGAACTTGACATTTTTATTGTTAAACAAGGTTATTTTAATAAACAAGTTCAAAATCATTTATTGGAAAACTCTAGAGATATCCATGAGTTAAAAGATATTGTGGAAAGAACTTCTAATGATATTAAAATGCTTTGTAAACACTTTCAAATGGTTCAAACCCAACTTGATCAACTTGCTAAAGTACAAAAAGATATGCTAGTTAATGCTTCAGGAGATAAACATGCTTATGGAATTAGAACTAGGAGTGGTGCAGCTACTCAAGATCCTTTATATCCTGAAGGACACCCTAAAAGAATAGAGCAGGATTCCCAACAAGGTGAGGATAGTGGCAGTCCTCATGAGAGGAAGAAAAAGAAACATAAGAAAGTTGAGGAACCACTTGAACCTGCTGTAGATCCTAATAGTATATCTGTCTCTGATGTTGAAACTGAGAGTGGTAATATTGATGATTCTCCTGATAAGGAGGAAGTTGAGGAAGAACCTGAGAAACACACTAAGAACATTAGGTACACAAAGGAAGATTTTATTGCTAATAAAAATGGTAAAGAGAGAGAACCTTGGATGCAGAAACCTATGCCTTTTCCATGTAAGAAACACAAGTCAAAGGAGGAAGAACACTACAACAAGTTTTGTGAGTGGATGAAACCTTTATTTCTGCAAATTCCTTTGACTGATGCTATTAAGCTGCCTCCTTATTCAAAGTATATGAAGGATATTGTCTCTAATAAAAGGAAGATTCCTAATGAGGAGATTTCTACTCTACTAGCTAATTACTCCTTCAATGGTAAGGTTCCGAAGAAACTTGGTGATCCAGGTATACCAACTATTCCTTGCTCCATTAAGAATAATTATGTTAGAACTGCTTTATGTGATTTGGGAGCTGGAGTTAGTGTTATGCCTTTTTCTATCTACAAGAGGCTCCAGCTAGAAAAGTTGATACCAACTGATATATCTTTGCAAATGGCTGATAAGTCAACTACTATTCCTATTGGTATATGTGAGGATGTTCCTGTTCAAGTAGCTCATAATTGCATGGTTTTAACTGATTTTGTTGTGCTTGAAATGTCTGAAGATGATAATATGTCTATTATTCTTGGGAGACCTTTTCTTAATACTGCAGGTGCTGTCATCAATTGCAATCAAGGAAAAGTAACTTTTAATATTAATGACAAAGAACATACTATCTATTTCCCCAAGAAGGTTACTAAAATCTATTGCCTGAATTCCATTGAAAATGTTGAGAGCATCAAGGTTGGAAAAATATATTGTCCCATTCCACAAGAAAATTTTGAAACTATTATGATTGGGACAATTGCTAACAAGTATGAGGTAACATAATCACCTTGTGGAATGAAAAGTTTTGTTTCATATAAGATTGTTTTGGTAACAAGACTTGATCAACCTTTTTAACAAAAGGATTTTAATGAACACAATAATGCTTTCACTGTGGTTATACTTGCTCACTTTTATTTTTTCTCCTTTCCAATCTTTGCTCTTCGCCGTGCCTAACTTAAAGGCGTTAAAGAAAAGTACTTGTTGGAAGATAACCCAAGAGTTTACTTGAGTCTTGGAAGTTATTACTTCGGTAATGACCTCTCCTTATCCTTTATTTTATTTTTGTGCCAAGAATGACCTCTAATAAGAGGGAAGTAAGATTTGGGGAGTTGCTATCCCAAAACAGATTTTTCTCCTCCACCATAAAAATTCGTGAGGAGTCTATGTAAGTCATATTGAGCTGAATATTTAGGAATAAATCCCCCAGTATGTTAGCTAACTTTCATTAGTTCAACACTTTTTGATTTGAGCAACAGAAGGTCTTCGAAAAAATCGGTTTCTACCTGCTGGTCTGTTTTGACAGATTTCTGCCATTATTTGCATTTGCTTCTTATTGATTCCTTTTCGGGTTCTTTTTGGGAAATTGAGATTTTTGAAGGAGTTGCTACATTAGCTTGTGTTTTTAATGAAAAGTCTTGCTATTCCAAAGCTTTGCCAGAGGTCTAATATCTTTTGAATAAACTAATGTTGCTAATGAAGATTGTGTGAAGTTTTGTATGAAAGAAAATTTTCAGGTGTAGAGAGAGGATGATGTAATGAGATGAAGAATGGAAAAAAGCTCAAGCTTGGGGGGAGCCACTCCGTGTCACCCCAAGAATTACTCAAGAGGTACAAGCGTCAAAGCTTGGGGGTGCCCAAGGCATCCCCTTCTTCATCAATAAAAATTTCAAGTCTTTCTAGACACTTCGTTTTTATTGTTTCATGCATAGTTGTGTTGTTATTGGAGCGTCTTAGTTTTTGGTTTTGGTTTTATTTTGCTTCATTTGGTTTTGCGTTGGTTGCCTTCTAAAAAAATCGAAAACACCAAAAATATTTGTTGTTCTTCTTTGGTTTTGTGAGTTCTTTGCAGGGTTCAGCCGTCCTCACTGGATTTTGGTTTCATGTTAATTATTCAAGTCACACAAGTGAAGGGCAATAATGAAGATTAAGACAACTCGAGTATGGTAAGAAGCTGGTAACGAACTCTGTTTGTTTCATTCTTGTACATATACTATTCATTGTGAGCATGCTTAGCCTGTTTGTGTAAGGTGTATGTCATTATGGATGCTTAGTAGTTCTTGCTTGTCTATGACTAGCTCCAACTTGCTAATAGTTTGTAGCATGTCATATGAATGTTTGCTTGCATTGTTTTATTCATACTTTGGTATGATATTGTGGTATCCTCCTCTGAATTTTCATGTGAATCGACTTGACACATGCTCACACATGCATATGACTAATCAATAGTCAGTAAGCCTCGATGATTTATTTTACCTCAGAGTTCTTGTATCACTTTCATGCCATAATTAGTCCTGTTTTGTTGCAAGCATGATTATGATAGTTATTGCTCTCTCGTTTGTGACTCTCTCTCTCTATTGCTAGCCTTCACTTGCACTGAGTATGTGCTCTACCTGTGCTTCCAACTCTCCAAAACCAATATTGCCAGCTGTGTCCACCATACCTACCTATTAGCATCATTTGCTATTTCAGTGCATATCTACTAATTGCCAGTTGATACGTCCAAAACGTATCTACTTTCTCGAACACTTTGCTATTGTTTTTCCTCTATACTTGTGTGATTTGGATACAACTAACACGGACTAACGCTGTTTTCAGTAGAATTACCTTGGTGTCTTGTTTTTGTGCAGAAAATGAACTATCAGGAAAAATCCCGAAAAATATGCCAAAAAATATATTTCACTAGAAGATCCACAGAGCCAGAAGGGGAGACAGAGAGGAGCCCTGGGGGGGCAGACCCACCCCAGGCGCGGGCCCACTGACCCCGTTACTGTTACTGTTACCGTTATTGTTACTATTGCTACTGTTTCACTATTGCTGTTGCTGTTGCTACTGATAAACTTCTGTGAGCAAGAACTATTTCCAGGTGCAGCTGAACTGACAACTCAGTTGTTAAGGCTTGCAAGTATTCTTTTACTCCCCTTGTGTCGAATCAATAAATTGGGTAATACTACCCGCGAAGACTGTTGCGATCCCCTACACTTGTGGGTCATCACCAGTCTCAAGTTGGGTCAGTCCAACCCCATGTTCATAACATGTGTCCACATCATTGATTTGACATCTCCATGTCTATGACTTGCGAAACATAGTCATCAACCAATCGATGTGCTAGTCTAATATTCACGTGTGTCCTCACATGAACTCCGACTAGGGACAACTATTAGATAACCATACAAGTATAGAGTTTCACAACCAATTCACATAATTGCCAATCAATACAAGTTGCCTGATATGGATATTTAAGGAACATTACGATAACTCACGAATACATAAGAAATATAATCATCTCTATGATTGCCTCTAGGGCATATTTCCTTCAACTGCTTCCTCTGTGAGGCATCTGAAGATTGAGATAGATCATGAGACAAGGGGGAAATTTCTAAGGTTCAGGGGTTTGTTTTTGAAAAGTTTTTAAACTTTGAGTTTGACTCAGTTGTTGCCAACTAGCAACTTGCTTTTCATTCATTCATAGCACACAATACAAACACACACCCAAATAAGGAAACATATGGTTTTAAGAACCATTCTGTGAAACTATGATACAATGGGACCGGATACAACTCACATATAGTGATCGCTAGCGTAGGTGTGAGTTCTACTAAAGTTATCAAGTGCTACTACTTGTCAGAATCAGTGGATTCATCCTCATCATCATCAATGAAGGCGGAATCATCATCATCGGTGTGGAAGTCCATGGCTTGGTCCTCCAGGAAATCATCATCATCACCAAGGTAGGAGTAAGGGTCTCCACAGATATCTTCCCCTGCATTCTCCCTCTCCTCCAGCTGCATGTGATGTCTACGCACTTCTATTCTTAGAGACAGTTGTTGGGCCTCCAAGTGCAGAGGTTTGTAAAACAGCAGCAAGTTTCCCTTAAGCGGATTACCCAAGGTTTATTGAACTCAGGGAGTAAGTGGTCAAAGGTATCCCTCTCAAGCAACCCTGCAATCAAGATACAAGAAGTCTCTGCCGGGTGCGGTCAAAGGGAAGCCCTTGTCGTCCTCTATCCAATGCAATTGGAATCGGGTCAATCGGAGCTTCCAGTCAAAAGTTATTGCCGTTTGAATATTTGCCTGGTGCGGTACCAAAAAGCGGTAGTACCGATTTTTGCTACCGGATCTTGTGAAGGTTTGACTAATCTGTCAAAATCCTCCGGGCTAGGTACTAAAAGCGTAGTACCTCATTTTAGTACCTACCATGACGAGCTTTTGACCACTTGTTAAAAGCTTGCACGGTACTAAAATGCGTAGTACCGCATTTTAGTACCGCATGTATGTAGACTTTTTCGTCTAAACTGCTGATTCCACTTCACGTCTGGTAGTACCGGTTGCCATTTGCGGTACTACCGCTTTATGGTAGCATCAATGGTACTACCGCTGTGGCCAGGGCTTATGAAGTTTGAATATTGGTCTTCCAGTACCAAGTCCGGTACCTGGTCCGGTAGTACCGGAGTTCTCCGGTAGTACCGCTTGAACTTCCGGTACTACCGCTACATTAAGGCTCCAACAGCCATATTTTGCCCAGCCCTATAAATAGCTTTGCCCCTTTGCCTTTTAGGGTTACTTCTTCCTCCTTTTGGATCTAAAGCTTTGCCCCTATTTGCCTTACTCATTATGCTTGATTTCTACTCACCCCTCCATTGATTCTTGCATATATTTGAGGGGTAGTTGGAGGAGATCTAGATCTACGTTTTTACCAAACCAAAACATCTCTTTGTGAGTGTATCTTTGGGGATCTAGATTTTGGGGGATTTTGTGTCTCTCTTTGATTCCTCCTCTCTTGTTCCCCCAATAGCTTTAGTAGCTTTGTTGGAACTTGAGAGTGAGGGATTTGAGCATCTTTGTGGTGTTCTTGCCATTTGCATTTGTTGCATCGGCTTGAGTTCTCCTCGGAGGATTTGGTTTGAACTGCTCATTGGAGCTCGTCCCTCTTGGGTTCTTGGAACCCTAGACGGTTTTGTGGCCTTGGTGGCATTTGTTGAGGCCTTTTGTGGCGTTTGTTGGGAGCCTCCAATTAAGTTGTGGAGTTGTGCCCCAACCTTGTGAGAGGTTCCAGTTGCCACCGACAAGTGCACCGATAGTGGAAGCATGGATCGATCCCGTTGGGGTGAGATTCACCGGAGAATAAGGGAGGCCTTTTGTGGCGTTGGTGGTTTGATACCACCCCCTCTCCAAACGAGACGTACTCCATGTTGGGAGGAACTCGATAAAATATCGGTGTCCCCGCGTGCCTCGGTTATCTCTATACCCGAGCTCTTTACTTATGCACTTTACATTGTGATAGCCTTCGTGCTTGAAGTAATATATATCTTGCTATCACTTTGTTGCTTGTATTGCTTAGCATAAGTTGTTGGTGCATATAGGTGAACCTTAGTTGTTCTAGGTTGTGCTTAACAAAGTAAACACTAGTTTTATTCTGCCTTTGTTGAGCCACTCTAGGAAAAGTTTTAATCGCCTATTCACCCCCCTCTAGGCGACATCCGTATCCTCTCAATAGTCATAACATGGTGCGAGCATGTGCCAAGACAACTCAAACAAAACATCAAAGGAGAATACCACAATACTATGATTTTGTATGCTAAAACAACACATGATTCTTTCAAGGCACACTAAGCAATCCCAATTGTTTGGAACAAGTCATGCTACAACAATAATCACTAATCATAAGGTAAAAACAACATCTAGCAAGGCATGCTAAAGTCTAAGTCACAGTCAAAGCAAGCTTCCTTTTGTACTACTAAAGTAAGAACTTCCTACTCCTTTCCAACACCAATCAACTTATGAGAAACAACTCACACAAATAATCATCAATAAAGATAAGTGAGCTTGTCTCACAAATCCACAAAGAAGAACTAAAAATTTCTAAGCTAAAAGCACAAGAAAACTAAGGCTAAACACAGTGCTAGCAAAAGAGAACACTCACAAGACAATAAGAATGAAAACTAGAGTGTTCTAGGCAATGAAAATAGAGTGTGTCTCTCTCCAAAAGAAGTGCTGGGATCCAACCAACTTTATTCAAGAAAACTAAGCAAATCAAACAAAAACTAAGACGCTCCAAGAACAACACAACAGTGCATGAAACAATAAAAACGAAGTGTCTAGAAAGACCTAAGCTTTTTATTGATGAAGAAGGGGATTCCTTGGGCATCCCCAAGCTTTGACGCTTGTACCTCTTGGATATTTATGAGGGTGACACCAGGGGTGGCATCCCCAAGTTTGAGCTTTTGTCCATTCTTCATCTCATTACATCATTCTCTCTCTACACCTGAAAATTTTCCTTCATACAAAACTTCACACAATCTTCATTACCAACATTAGTGTATTCAAAAGATAATAGACCCTTGGGTTTAGATTTGGAACAGCAAACTTACACTAAAAACACAAGCTACTATAGCAACTCCTTCAAAAATCTCAATTTTCCAAAAAGAACCCAAAAAGGAATCAATAAGAAGCAAATGCCAATAATGGCAGAAATCTATCAAAACAGACCAGCAGGTAGAAACCGATTTTTTCTAAGACCTTATGTTGCTCAAATCAAAAAGTGTTTAACTAACAGAAGTTAGCTAACACACTGGGGGATTTATTCGTAAATTTTCAGCTCAATCCAACTTACAGAGACTCCTCACGATTTTTTATGCTAGAGCACAGAAATCTGTTTCGAGACAGCAACTCCCTAAATCTTACTTTCCTCTCATTAGAGGTTATTCTTGGCACAAAAAGCAAATAAAAAGAATAAGGAGAGGTCATTACAGAGGAAATAACTTGCAGGACTCAAGAAAACTCTTGGGTTATCTCCTAACAAGTACTTTTATTTAACGCCTTTAAGTTAGGCTTGATAGTTTGAGAAGATGCTCACATAAAATATGAATTGATGTAAAAGAGAGCTTCAAGAAGCAAATTCAAAAGACATTTAAGTCTAACCCACTTCCTATGCAAAATAATCTTGTAAAGAAACAAGTCATGAAAGCACAAGGCAACAAGCATAGGAAAGCAAAACAAGTACAACTTCAAAACTTTAAACATAAAGAGGGGAAACTTAATATTATTAAGATGCATAAAACCATGTTTCCCTCTCTCATAATAACTTTCAGTAGCATCATGAATAAAATTAACAATATAACTATCACATAAAACATTCTTATCATGAGCCACATGCATAAAATGATTATTACTCTCCACATAAGCATAGTCATTCTTATTAATTGTAGTGGGAGAAAATTCAACAAAATATCTATCATTACTATTCTCATCACCATAATCATCAAATATAGGAGGCATATTGTAATCATAATTAATTTTCTCCTCAATAGTAGGTGGACTAAAAATATCATATTCATCATTTTAATTATCATATATTTGAGGTTTGGTATCATCATAAGCAATAGAATAGCTATCTTCCAAAGCTGGGGAACTAAAAAGATCATGCTCATCAAAACCAGCTTCCCCAAGCTTAGATGTTTCCATAGCATTAGCAATAATGGTGTTCAAAGAATTCATACTAATAACATTGTTATTAGCATGCAAATAAAGTTCCATAGGTTTTTTATTTTTCTCTTCAAACACTTCATGTCCTAACTCAAGATAAATGCTATAAAGCTCTCTAATTTTGTTGTTGTTTTCCATTAAGCCTAACTAGTGAAAATAAGAAACAAAACGACAAAATTGCAGAATCTAAAGGAAATAACTTGAGCACTCACACAGGAGGATGTGAGTACCTTTTACCTTACCTCCCTGGCAACGACGCCAGAAAATAGCTTTCTGGCTTGATGTTGCCGTGGGGTAACGTGTGTGAGTGCCTTTTACCTTTCCTCCCCGGCAACGGCGTCAGAAAATAGCTTGATGTCTACGCACTTCTATTCTTGTAGACAGTTATTGGGCCTCCAAGTGTAGAGGTTTGTAGAACAGCAACAAGTTTCCCTTAAGTGGATTACCCAAGGTTTATCGAACTCAGGGAGGAAGTGGTCAAATGTATCCCTCTCAAGCAACCCTGCAATCAAGATACAAGAAGTCTCTTGTGTCCCCAACACACCCAATACACTTGTCAGGTGTATAGGTGCACTAGTTCGGCGAAGAGATAGTGAAATACAAGTGGTAACGGTGCCAAAAAATAGCTTGACGGTGAGGTAAAGACTAAAGGCAAAAGGATGGAAGCAAGCAAACATGCAACAAATATAGATGCAAACGGTGTTTCAATGCTTAGAAACAAGGCCTAGGGATCATACTTTCACTAGTGAACACTCTCTCATATAAATATCTTCTCTTAATGATACTACTCTGAACTACTCTCCGGTTGAACACTTTAATCCATGGTAGGGCTATAACAACACTCCTCAAAGTCCGATTTCCCCATCTAGATAACCCCACACTATCACCTTGAGCGCTTGATGGTTCCAACAAACACCACAATTTCATAGAGACATCCAACTCCAAATATAACTCATAACAAATATATGTGTAATCTATCTTAAGTGCCACACACGGCACACACGTTGTCACTATCACACACGTGGGGAAAAGCATAGATCTATTAAAGCACGATGAGTATTTATGTAGACTCAAGCCTAAGTGCCACCATGGCGTGCACGCTGTCACTTTCACACACATGGGGAGAGCAGAGATATATTGAAGCACTTGAGTAGCAATATAGATCTAATTGATTACAAAGCTCATGATCACAACAATATCATGCATAGAGAGAGAGAGATGAACACATAGCTACCGGTAGAGCCCTTAGCCTCGAAGGAGAACTACTCCCTCCTCATCATGGGAATCAGCAATGGTGATGGAGATGGTGGTGGAGATTGGTGGAGATGGCTCCGGGGTCACTTTCCCGTCCCGACAGGGTGCCGAAACATTCTGTCCCCCGAATCTCTCTTTCGGTGGCGGTGGCACTGTGGATGTACCTTAGGATCTGTTCGTTAAACGTAACTCTTCAATTTTTTTCTTCAAGGGTCATATACTAAGAGGTTAATGATTTATTGGCATGTCTGGTGGTGTATACATAAATATAAGATAAGTTCACCATGTTACAAATAGGTGAGAACAACACCCGAACTTTACATCACGAGAGCACAAAATCTCCCGCACATGCAACCAAGCACGAGGACGGAGTCTCTAGTGGCATGCATATCAAGGTAATAGAGTAAACCAAACAAGTGCACAAGGACCCTCGACGTGGCTCCCACTACATGAAAAATCATTTGCAAGTGTGGCGGTGTAGACATAAATATAAGATAAGTTTACTATGTTAAAAATAGGTGAGAACAACCATTACAATGCACTAAAAAACGGGCACTGCTAGGAATCGGATGCCGATATGAGCTTCCCGTCGAACCACTATTCATCCATCGGATCAGTCGCCGTCGGACCGTACGATCTTAAACAGAGTCCCGCGTCTAATTCGAGGAATTTGTGGAGAATTGATTGCTTCGGTCTTAATTGTTCTGATTGCATGCTTCCGCATGTAGCGTTTTCGTAATGCATGACCGCTGATTTTGTTCTCTTCTTTATTCTTGTATTCATCCGTGTAGGTGCTTCCGGTAGCCTCTATGAGTTGCTGTTTTTTAGGAAAAAATTGCAGATATCAAGGAAGCAGTTTTTTAGGTAACTTTCTAATCTTGTTTCCAGTGTTCGTACAATTTGCTCCCATGTTTACAAAATGGTTCCAAAGTACGTTCATTGAAACATGGAAAAATCGCGACATGCCGGCACAGGAGAACCTATAGATATGTGAACCAGTTGTAAAATTTGGAAGCATGGAAACATAGAAGCATCAATATTTTGCTTCCAACGTAATTGATGTTTGCTTCGATCGCAATAAATTTATGCTTCTGTTGCTTCGGTTAGCAGAAATATTTTTGCCCTGATGAATCACATTTTCCCCAAAGTTACTCCCCTTTGCTTCCTATTGGAGTAATTCTATCTATCCACACCAAAATTATGTTTCCTTAATGTGAAGAATCAGATTCCATGTGAAATAAATTTCCTTAAATTTAGCACAAATATTCATATAGCTTGCTTCATTATGGAGCACATACTGTCTCCAGTGTTACCATACTTTGCTTCCTACACATCTAGAGTTTGTTTTCATAAACAATTATTTAATAGGCAAATGCGACATATATTACATTGTTCATGCTACTTGCTTCCTACATAGAGGAATAGAGTTTCTCAAACATAATTGTACACTACATACACAAGTCGGAGCTCGGTGTGGTATGATCCGCCGGCTAGGCCACGAAGCCCATGTCTTGATGGTTGCTTGCATCGTCATGGACATCACGAATAACAATGTCGTCGTTTGTGTTGCGGGCTACAACTTTTCCAGAACCAGGATCATTAGCATAGCAGACGGTGACTCAGACGGTGACTCGTACTGGTCCATTGATTCCACCTTCAAACTTGATGTCTATGTCAAAGATTGTCTATTGTATAATAGAAAATTATAATAAAAACTCACACACATTGGACCATGATCAGCATTGTATGAATGAAAACTTATGATTAGTAGAAGCATTGCGAGAAGCAAATATGTACGTGGTATTGAGCATGTAATATGCAAGCGGGAAGCAACTTACACACCGAGCTTCCATATAACAAAAGTTTATTTCAAACTGTATTGAAGGTTGCTTCCGCTACAAGTGATATTATTCGGTGCAGCCAAGAGAGCATATGGACATGAAAAAGGGGGATGGGAAACTAGGTTCACACTACGAAATTAGGAAAATGAGCAGGTGATGCAATATATGACCATAAATTGAACACATGATTCAGATGGAAAATTTGATTCACAATACCAAATAGTAAATGACTACAATGATTTAATGTCAGAAAATTCAGAAATATTCATGGCGGCCTAGGTCTAGCTACTACCTTATACCTGGATAGCGTAGGCCATGTTGAAAGTACCGAGCCGGTGACCATGAGGGGGTGGAAGCAGCCTCTGGCCCTTGCTTCGATTGGATTGAGCCACGCACCACTACTGCGTCAGCCACCGGTCAATGATGCGGCCAGAGCGTCATTTGTGTCGCCGGCGCACTGAGAGAAACCTGTTGCCGCTGCCATTGCTCTACCTGGATTAAGCAGCGTGGTGGGAGAATGGGGGCGATAGGAGAGGAGCAGAGGTCGACTGGGAGCAGTGCGACAAGGGGGGAGTGTCGCTCGGCGGCATGGAAGATTTTGGAGGCGTTGATCAGGGAGACGTTACCATGCGGAGTTAAAGCGAATAAATAGGCCCAGGAGCCGTGCGATTGGAAACTTGATGGACGTCCCTCGAGTGGTCCGACGAATTGGCTCTAATCGGCCTCCGTTACATAGTATTTACACTAAAAAACACCCAAACTCTTTATCATAGGGAGCACAAAATCTTTCAAACAAACAACCAAACACGAGGCCACGGTCTCTACTCTCATGCATATCAAGGCAATACAAAAAATCAAACAAATGCACAATTAGAGTCAATCTTATGCAGGCAACCAAACTAGCTCAAAACAATCGAGACACTACAAATGTCACAACCACTATGGAGACTTAATCAAAGAAACCGTTGATCCTAGATCCATCGTTGCACATGTAGAATCTGCACACAATTCAACACGGCATTTGCATCTTGTTCAACATTTATTTTACTTGTTGTTTTTACCAAAAAAATTCATGATGATAACCTCTCAGCAAGCATCTAGCAATTACTATATTTATTTGTGGTTTTATCATTTTTGCCACTATAACTAGCCCAAAACTTAGTTTTTCCATTTGACCGATCAAAACTCCAATTTTACCACCACTTCGTTACAACACTTCTTAATTTTGTCATTTCATCATCTTTTCACTGTTAGACTATAATCAGTTTTTTCATTTTAGGTTTTCCACCTCTTTCTTTAGAGTTAATTCCATTTTGACCCCATAATTTTGCATTTGAGACTGTATTTATTTACCCCACATAATAGAAAGTACTTCCATTTATCTATTTAGTGAAACCTGTGACAATTTTTTACCCATTTTAAACCTTTACATATTCTATGAGGTGTGGCCTTATCCGCATCAATGTTATTCGAGAATAGTATTTATGGTTCGGTCATTGCCATACGCAAAGGCTAATAAGTTCAAACCATGGTAGAACGAACATCCTAGAAATTCTTTGACCTAGCACCATGAACGGTATTCGTCGTCGTATTTGATAATGTCCAACACAAGGCCGCTGATGACGTTGCCAAGGACACCCGCATGGGCCATATCAGGATGTTTGTCATCGGTATCTCCATGTCGAACACTAATGGAGTAATTAGATATATTTCATCAACTACGAGATAGCCTGCTCCACATCTACATGCACACGATTGGATTTGGCCATCTGATTCACCTGCGTGTCATAGGACATGCCACACCATACGAGCGTCGTTCATCGTATCGAGTCGGCTGGTGTGGTCGAAGACGTTGATCGAGCTGGATTTGGTACATTACCTGCTCGGCTGCTTCACATAGAGCAACAATGCTACAAACATATTCCACATGGTCAGATGCCATTCAAACGGTGCACTGGTGCTACTGGGGATGATGTAGATGTTGATTATCGATGTGACAAAGTCATGGTACACAACCAAGGATCTAACCGATATAATAGTTAAAAGTTTGAAGGGGTAAAAGCTGCTAAAAAGTTTACTAAATGGGATAAGCAGAAGATAATTCTATTAATACTGTCATCAATGTGAAAATAGAGATAAAAGTAGAGTCAACTTTTTTCTTTATTTTTATCTCACTTATATGACTATGGATTACATATTGCATTGATTTGTACTAAGGGACGTGTGGGTTGCACGTTCACGCTACTACTAGTAACATTTAGATCCAATCAATCACTAAGATATAAAACAAAAAAGAAAGGTTGGAGAATGTAAATTTGCAAAAAGACTAATTGAAAAGATGACGAAATGGCAAAATTAAGAAGTGTTGTATGGGAATAGCGGCAAAATTGAAGTTATGATCGGTCAACTAACAAAACTGAGTTTTATATTGATTTTTAATTTTTGCAAGGGTAGAAATTGCATTATTCAGAAATAATAGAAGTTACATGATCATGGAAAATTTCCACTAGACCGTCCGAGCCGGAGCCTAGCCAAACTGTCGTACGACTATTAACTCTAGCAAAGTTGAGTTCTCCTAACATGAGCAATGCAACCGTGACAATCCTTTAACAAAGATTTTATCTCTGCAATCCCAAATTAACTGAGCAATCCAAAGAACGATCATCCATGATGTTGATAAGCTCCAAGCAGTCCATCTCAAGTATCATAGGTTGATTCACCAGCTCAAGGCTAGTATCATACCTTCCTTTGTTGCATATATCTCCGCTTCGAGGGCACCTCTATAGAATAATCTCACCCAAATTGTTCCGAAGAACTACACCCGCTCCAACAGAACCATCAGCACCGAACGACCCATCTGTGTTTATTTTGCACCATCCAGTCGGAGGAGCTTCCCATTTTAACTCAATATCACATGTGATCTTGGGCTTAGTCCTGGTTTCATCAACCACAACCAAAACAAATTTACCTTGAACATTATCATCTGCTGAGTGATACTTAATCTGGAGCAAAGAATCCATGTAGCTCATAATGAATTGTCGGTAAACTTCCATTGGTGGAGTTTTTTTTTCATGCACAACTTCGTTGCAAATAAACCATATGCGCCAAAGAGTCATCAGAGTTCTATACCGGATATACTTGGGGATATTGCCAATAGGTTTAGTGGCCAATTTGGGTCATTATATGTTATGGATTCCAAATCAGGGAGAGTCCACTTCTCCCGCATAAACTCCTAGAAAGATTTTGCAAAGATACATTGGAAGAAAGCATGGAAATTATTCTCTGGTTCCGTTCCACAAATAGAACAAAAAATTGACAGATCAATTGTACGTTTGTATTTATTTAACCAAGTATGGAGAGAGTCAGTGGCAATGCGCCAGGCAAAATTCCGTACCTTAGGAGGTACGCCAGCCTTCCATATGAGGTCTCATACTGGCCTATTTCCATCAGGAGTTGTGTTAAAGTACTCCAAACATCATCCCTCGTTAGGTCATACGCACTGTTTACTATGAAAAGATCATTCCATAAGATCATCATAAACCGAGAAAGGTAACTTGAGAACTCCAGTAATGTAAGTTGGCAAGGCTTGAGCAACAAATTTAATGAAGATCTCTTTACCAACTTGTGTTAAATGACCATCATCCCACATTTGTAATCTCTTTGTTAATTGGGCTTGCATATTCTGCAACTTTCCTATCGACATGCGTCCATCGGTGGTTGGGAGTCCCATGTATTTCTCCTCAAAAAACACAGAAGAAACACCAAGTGTAGACCGGATATAGCCTTTATTATCATCATAACAAGATTCACCAAACAATAGTGAAATTTTATCAGGATTAATGAGCTGTCATGTCGCAGTAGCATAAGAATCAAGGGCTTGCTCGACATGTATGGCTTGTTCGTGTGTTGCCTTAAAAACAAAAGAGTGTTTTCGCAAATAATAAATGAGAAACTCATGGAACACGACGACACACTTTAATTGGGGAGATTGAATTATCCTGGATTTCTTTACTCAAAAGAGCAAAAAGACTATAAAAAAGGGACAATGAATCATCTTGTCGTAGCCCACGCGACAGTGCAAATAAATCTAAGAGGGTTTCGTTAAATTTAACCGCATATCTCACAAACATGACACATGTCATAATCCTATCTATAAAAGTGTAAGAGAAACCCAACTTTTGCATCACTTGCCTCAAGAAATTCTAATCAATCTTGTCATACGCCTTTGATAATTCCAACTTACAAGCATAAAAACTTTGTGTGGGATCCTTCTCTTGCTTAATGTGATGGATACACTCAAAAGCCAGCAAAGCATTATCAGATTGGTCACAGTGGCAGATACCCTATTTATTTATTTATTTTTAATTTCCCACCACATGACTGAAATCAGGTTCTTCCCAAGAACTAGAAGCTAGCACGCAATGTTAAACAGAAGCAAAGATGGAGCGCGGCAATCGTGACGAGGAAAAAATGGCGCTGGGGAGAGGACGAAATGGTGAGACACCCGACTCAACAACTGTGACGAAGACGGCGGATGCAGACGACACGAAGAAGATACCGACCAGGCGACCCACCAAGAGAGCCGTGAAAGTTCCATCCAACGGTCGACGCTTGTTGCCGTATGGACCGGGAGATCATGATCGGACGGCACCAAGAGAGCCCACGAATTCCGGAAAAAACTCGCACAGTGGCACCCTCTGGTTGGTGGGCGGTTGCCTTCACCGAATGACATTTCCTTCCCCCCTCACCGCGCCGCCGCCGCCCTCGCCGGATTCCGACGCATTTTCTCTGGCCACGTCCTCTCCGCCCCGTCCCGCGGGCTCGCCACTGCGGAAAGCTCCTCCTTATTTTGAACTTTGCCACGACGAGCTGACTCGTTTAGTCGGCGAGTGACCCCTCCGTGGGCCATGGCACAGATGGCTTCTCTCTCCCTCTCCATCTCCACCGTGCCGGGGCGCGCACGCCGTGCGGTGTACTATGAAGGCCATCGACGGCGTCGTATGGCGGTGGTGCGGGCGAAGGTGCGGGAGATCTTCATGCCGGCGCTGAGCTCGACGATGACGGAGGGCAGGATCGTCTCCTGGACGACCTCCGAGGGAGACCGCGTCTCCAAGGGCGATCCCGTGGTGGTCGTCGAGTCCGACAAGGCCGACATGGATGTGGAGACCTTCCACGACGGCATCATCGCCGCCGTCCTCGTCCCGGCCGGCGGGACCGCCCCCGTCGGCGCCCCTATCGCCCTCCTCGCGGAGTCCGAGGAGGATGTCGTCCTCGCGCAGGCCCGTGCCCAGGCCCTATCCAATGCCCAGGGCGAAGAACCGCCTCCTCCCCAGGCCGCCGCCGTGGCCCCACCGGCCGTGTCTCCTGCTCCGGCGCCAGTGTCCGCGCCGACGAAAGGCATCGCGACGCCTCATGCCAAGAAGCTTGCGAAGCAGCACAGAGTGGACATCTCCAAGGTCGTTGGTACGGGGCTAAACGGCCGCATCACGGCGGCTGACGTTGAGGCAGCAGCTGGCATCCAGCCGAAGCCAAAGGTCGCTCCACCTCCACCTCCGGCGGGCAGGCCTGCGGCTGCAGTCCCACAACCAGCAGTGATGCCTCCGGTGCCTGGTGCGACGGTTGTACCATTCACATCGATGCAATCGGCGGTGAGCAGGAACATGATGGAAAGCTTGACAGTGCCAACGTTCCGAGTCGGGTATGCCATCAAGACTGATAAGCTTGACGCACTCTATGAAAAGGTATCATTGCTATGAACCTTCGACAAAATCTTGAATTGCATAGCTGAATTCTTACTGCTCAGATTTTCATGTGTAGTGACAGTTTTATTAAAATGGATTGGATAGGTTAAGTTGAAAGGGGTCACAAAGACATTGCTGCTAGCGAAAGCCGTAGCCATGGCACTTGCTCAGCACCCAGTTGTGAATGCCAGCTGCAGGGATGGAAAGAGTTTCAGTTACAACAGTAGTATCAACATTGCGGTGGCGGTTGCCATCGAGGGTGGCCTTCTTACGCCTGTCTTGGAGGATGTTGATAAGGTACATGCTTATTGCAATAGTTGTCTTCTTAATGAAAAATGCAACATTTTTAGCATCTGAGTACATCAGCTAAAATTAAAATTGGCATGGCAGCTGGATATATATCTTCTTGCGCAAAGGTGGAGAGCCCTGCTCAAGAAGACGCGCTTGAAGCAGCTCCAACCAAATGAGTACAACTCAGGTAGGGAACATTTGTTGTCGTGTTTTGACATTTGGTATTCATACACTGTGCTTACATGGTGATCTACTAATGGACAGGAACATTTTCGCTGTCCAATCTGGGTATGTTTGGGGTGGATAGATTTGATGCAATCCTTCCACCTGGTCAGGTAGGTATTTTTTCATGATCTCTTCCCAGTCAGTATGAATGCAGATAGATTTGCATCTGTGCAACATAACAACTAAAAAGTACTGTATGTAAATTACTTGATGCAGGGGGCTATCATGGCTGTTGGAGCATCGAGGCCTACTGTTATAGCTGACAAGGATGGATTCTTCAGTATCAAGAACGAAATGCTGGTTAGCTTGCTTTTCATATAGCATATAATTTGGATATATCGAAGTTCCGACTGCTTTTTAGTACTATGTCATAAGCATGCGACTGAATTAATGGGTGTGAACCCCTAGCTCATGTTGCTTAAGTTGTACTAAATCAGTGGCACTTATTATGGATCGGAGTGAGTACATCATATCATATATAGTATGCAATCAGGATAAGTATGTAAACTTCAAAACTTGTTGACTATATGTAATAGTCTGTAGCGACTTAGAGCAATTTCAATTACAGGTTCATGCTAGTATGGCTGCACCTGGAGGTGCTGACAGTATGTTCTGTTTGCCTGAGCTAGCTTTTCGAATGATTTAGTCAATTGGTTTTGTTCTGTAACAGAAAACACATTTGAGTTTTTGGCATCATTAGTTCAACATGTATGATATTAATATCACCAAGTATGCTTTTGGCAACTATGAAGGATACTGAATGCCTCCTGATTTTCTTTCCAGACTGTACATTCTTAGTGTTAACCTACAAATGTTGTGTTTATTGTAAAATTTCCCATGATCATACTTCATAGTATCATACCATCCCACAGTTAGACCTTTAAGCCTTCAGTTACAACCACGTCGTTTTCTGGTGATGGTAAAAGAATTCCCTTCAAGTGCAGCGCCTAACTAAGTTGCTCATCACCTTTTCAGGTCAATGTTACTGCTGATCACAGGATCATATATGGTTCTGATTTGGCAGCATTTCTCCAAACTTTTGCAAAGATCGTGGAGGACCCTGAGAGCCTAACATTGTAAGGAGAAGTTTCTCACAAGTGCTGCCTACAAGTCCGTGATTTATCTGATTCCAATTGGAACATGATACTACTAATAATGGTATGGAGAATCCACGAAGGCGTTAAAAATGTAGAATAGCCACAGATAACTCCGTATACTCTTCTTTCTTGGATGTAGATACCCTGATTCAACAACCCATGAATAATTCCACACTCGATGCGGTGTTAGTAATAATGCAAAAGATCTTTACATTCAAAACTGTTTGTGTGCCTTGGATGATTGATGCTGGTTAGCAAGAAACCAAAGGTTAAGCAGGGCTTCAGTGGTGAAGTTCACTCAAACAGCCCATATAGGACTACATATCAAAATCATGACTACATAAGCTTGCACACAAAAGGTTTCAGTTACCAGTCCACGAATTTCATCAGGTAGCTAAAGCAGCATCATTAGCAGCAGCATCTGAGTGCTCGTGCCAGCCTTACAAGGTGCGTGGGGGTGGGAGCTTCAAGGCATAGGTTGGCCGGGCATATGTTGGCCGGCGTTCTGCTCCTCGCCGCCCCCTGGCGCTGCGGCCTCCCTGAGCTCCAGTATCTCGACGCGCCGGTTCGTCCGCTTCCTGATTTTGATCGCCACGTCCTGCGGGCTGAAGGCGCCCCAGACGCTCACCCGGCCGTGCTTCCGGTCGATCAGGTGGCTCTCCAGCTCTGCAAATTTTGTTTCAGGTAACACCCAGGCCAGACAGATAGCTACCTGAGGTCTGTGAGACGAGTAGTCCACAGACCACAGTGCATGCTTGAGAGGGTCTAGAGGAGACGTACCTTGCATCTGGAGCAGAGCCCTCCTGATCTTCCGGTAGCACCCGTTGCAGTCTATGCTCATCCTGAGGGTCATGCAGTAGAACTGCTGCTGTGCACAAGAGACAGACAGAGATACACCACGTCAAAACGCTGCTGCTTTCCAGGCCGCAAAGCTTCGGGGTCGGCTCGGGCAATACCCTGTTGTAGTCCATGAAGACGACGAGGCTGCTCTTCCCCGGCGACAGTGGTGGCGTCGACTGACCGGAGAAAGCTTCGGGGTCTCTGGGGAAAAGGTAGTAGCAAGGAAGGAAAGCAAGAAGAATTAGCGTGGCTCAAGAGCCTCTTTATTATGGCCATCCGGTTCTCCGTTCCACTGTGGGCTCGATGTGCGTTGTCGTTCGAATCAGATTCTGCTTCCCAGATTTCCTTTGCCTTCTCTTCTTCGCCTAGGTAGGGCCTGCAAACATGCTCTCCGTATTAATTTATGCTTTTCAATCTTCTTTCAGGCTCTAGCTTGTACTTGACAGTTTACCTTTATTCATTTCCAGTACTTGCCACACTAATACTAGTTTACCTTCTGAGACTCGAGGCACATATGCAGCGAGAGGTAGGGGCAGTAATATTTCAGGGTTTAGAAGCAAGAGGTGGAAATCTGGAGAACTCAGGGGAAAAAATGAGCAGATTTTTCAGCGAAAGACATGTCAAGAAGGCGCACCATGTACGCAAAAATATATGTGATCATCTCCGAGCTTTTCTGCTTTTCATGGCATCAATCTGAACTTTGCCAGTCTCATGTGCACACCTAGCATCCAGAGAGGCAGAGACCATCTTTTGCAAACGGAAACGAGAATCTTGTAATGCGTTGATAATGAAGGAAAGTTGCTGGCCACCGGATTAACTAGCCGGCTAGTTTGACCTGCAAGAATAAAAGCAGCGTTGCATTGAAGTAAAATTAGGATTTGGTCTCGAGACGGTGAAACTGGCCAGGACCTGCAGCATGTTTTGGAAGGATCAGATTCCTGAATCTGCTGCCAAGTTGGTGCTGAACCACCAAACGCCAAGCCAACAACCTACACTATATGCCTGGATTCCTTCGTCACAACACCATCAACATGATTTTTTTTATCGAACCATGCAGGAGAACTGCATATGCTATATTACAAGGAAAAAAAGCAAGCCATAGAATGGCTGAAGTACAGAAGGAAGAGATTCTTAAGTGACAACAAACTTACAGGAACGACCAAAGTTGAGGAGCAAAACAGATTAAGAGTTTCTCAATTTATTCTACAGAGTACAAACACCACTCTGTCTGGAAGGGGTCTAAATAGCAAACATCAACACGGCAATGCGCGGCAGGATCTTGAGAAATGGAATTCATGCATGGACCAAAAGCTCATGCCAGCCTTCATATCCTGCTGCTACTGATTTCATTCAGGCAGCTGTCAGTCGATCATCATCGGCGGGGTTGTGGTGATAGCAGCCTGTTCATTGGTTTTGCATTCCTCTGTGATGACAGGCACTGAATTCACTGGCGGCGCGGTATCTCCATTCGGAGCAGAGTCCTGGCTGCTGCTGCCGTCTGAATACCCCATCAGGTGACCAGATCCTCTAGCCTTACGTTCAGCCCACTTCAGGACCTTGTCAGACTTGAGTAGATTTCCAAGATCAACTCTAGCACGTCTGACATCAGGTGGCACGGCACCAGCAGGAGACGTACCATCTCCCTCGCGGCGCTGCGGGCTTACCTTCTCTGCAGCTGGCCTTGCAGGCTCATCTTCAACTTTGCCTCTAGATTGCAGCCCTGGCCTAGGCGCTGCCGGTTGTGCGGATACGCCTTGAGCCTTCAAGCCGGACTGCTGGCTGATGTTCTGGGCTCCTGGCTTTGAAGAGATGCCATTGACCTGCATTGGTTCCAGGATTACCGTTGGTGGCACCGGTGCTGCAGATTGCTCACCCTTGCTCACCTTTGGCACCGGTGCTGCATTGGTCTTTGCCCCAGCTGCTTTTGCATTCCTCGCAGCAACGATGCTGGATAGCAGGCTTCCAGACTTCTGCTTCTCATTTTTTGGCCTTTCTTGATCTGCCAGTGTATCCGCAGCCGGCAATCGAGTGACGACATCTTTTCTTATCATCAAAGCCATCCATTTGTCACCAACCCACTCAAATGAGCGCCGCAGGTCTCCCACGACAAACTCCCCAATTCTCTTTTCTCCTGCAGATTTTGAAAAACATGAAAACATCGTGCTAGCGAACTGGATACAAGAGGAAAAAGGTCAGTCAGATCACACGACGGACAGAAGATAGTAGTCACCTGGGAAATATACCGTTACACGGCCGACAGTTCTCGGCTCCACCACGATCCCCTCCCACCATCCGTCTTGCAACCGTACGTCGACAATTGTCCCGGGGGTCGACGGAGATGGGATGTTGGGCAAATTTGAAGGCCATGGGCGAATCAAGGGTCTTCCAGTAAGGCGTATGCCCAGCCGATCAGGGCGAGCAGTTCTTTCCACTCTAAGCCATTCCTGCAGAAAAAAGGGCAGGGGGTTAATAATTTCAACTCATACTGCATCATCAACACATTTGATCAATTATCGAAGAAAGGGCTGCAATGCTGGACAGAAATAATAAACCAACCTTGAGATGTCCTGTCCCTTCTGGGTTACGGATATCTTGGTACTTCACCTTGATGTGGTCGCCCCTCCGCTTCTTCTTTACTATCATGCATCTGAACCAACAGCCCCTGATGCCGCTGTCCTGGGACAGGGCTTCGACACGGGAACCAACGTTGAATAGCTCCTCCACATTGGGCTTCAGAACACTCCCAAGCGATCCAGAACCAGAAGCAGACTTCAGCACAGCCTGAGCATTGGCTACACTAAGCGGAGGCTTGTTCACCACAGTCTTAGACTTCGGTGCACTGACCGGGGCACTGTTTCCGCCGGTCTGCTCACTGGTAACATTTTGTGGAAGGAGCCTCTGCACGGTCTGATCATTGGTTGCACTGCATGGTAGGAGCTTCTGCACGGTCTGATCGTTGATTAAAACAACATTTTCTGGAGCACCCTTTGCGGCGGTCTGGCCATTATTAGTTGCATTACACTCAGGGAGCTTCTTCACGGCCTGATCTTTGATAGCAACATTTCCTGGAGCATCCTTTGCAACAGACTGGACATTGGTTGCATTGCACTGAGGGAGCTTCTGCACGGTGTCGATAGCGACAAGTGCAGTATGGCTATCGATGGCCCGATCACTAGTTACATTACCCGGGGCAGCTGGGTTTTTGACGAGCTGGTGTTCACTGATTTCGCCGCGCTTCCTTTTCTGCCCCCCATCAGTTTTATCTTTGTTAGGTTCCTTGGAATGCACGACCATCGCCATGGAAGAGGGTGCCCTGGAGAGTTCCCTAACAATCTCCTGGTTTGCATATCCTTGCAGCTGTGCGACGTTAAAGGGATGGAAAGTCTCACCCACGATCTGCCGCTGGCATAAATAGGGCTTCCATTTGTTGTGCTCTTCTTCCCTTCTCTGGAACATCCGGAAGTGCTGATAGTTCAGGACCGGAGCCAGTCCCCCTACACAGTTAACTCCGATATCCTGCAGCCCATAGGAGAAGAAAACCTCTCTCTCATGAACATCTGGGGGCAGCACAGCACCATGGTCGTCGTCGGGTTTGTCCATCCAACGTACCACAACCATGTTGTTTGCGGCCCCGTCTTCATACATATCCTCCACATAACCAACGTTGCACTCTCTCCCTTCTTCACTCTTGATGTAAATAAAATCATGAACCTGCAAAAGGTAGCAGCGCCAAAATTTGTAAACCAGGCTGCATCGTCCCTCGGAACGAAAACTAGGCGTATCCGTGGATGACCCATGAACATACCGAAATTCTCATTCCGTCGCGGCAAAAGGATCTGTAGTGCTTCCGCCATTTATCCAAGTGCGGCAGAGGACATAACCATGCAAAGCCTTTTGGATTGTTTCCAGCAAATACTGAAAGGGCATCCTGGATCAACAGCATAAATCACGTTATGCTGAAGCAATCCTTTGGAACACTGTAAACAAGAGAAATTCAAATCATCGGGAAATCATACCTTGGATGCGGTGCTGCCACCATCATGGTCACCAACAGAACACCCATCAGATGTATCAGCCGACGCAGAGGTTCTATATGGAGAATCTGCATAAACGGTATTTAAGAAAAGAAAGTAAGACTCCACTCATCCTTGGAAAAATATTAGTTCGTTCTCGAAAAGGAAAATATTTTTTTCCAGGAAAAAAGGAAATCAGTTCATTCTCGAAAAAAAAATTCAGTTCCACATATCGGAGTCCCTAGACCAAACATCGGATCAGATCTATTTGGGTCATACTCTCTCCGTTTGGAAATATAAGATGTTTTAGTTTGTGAATGAGATGTATCTAGACATCTTTTAGTGTCTAGGTTCAAATGAATCTAGACACTAAAAGATGTCTAGATACATCTTCTTCACAAATCTAAAACATCTTATATTTCTAAACGGAGGGAGTATATAGTAAAATCCAACATAAGAAGGAAAAGCATAAACCCAATGTATACACTGGGGATCTAACAAGGAAGGCATTGGCAAATGTTGCTGTTTAAACTTTTTGCCTTTGGGCAGGTCTGTAATAGTTAAGCTGGTACCCTGCGTATCTGTGGTGACCTATAGGTTGTAGAACTACGTGGGCTTTATTAATTTAAAGTCGGGCAGAAATGCCTTTTATCTAAAAAACAAGGAAGACATGATGTTGAAGCCCCTGAACAAATTAGCACTTATTTGTCATCCTACATAACAAAGGAGGAGATAAAACATAGCATATACCGGAAAAAGGTAGATACTGCTAATAAGGGAACCCAAGGACAACATTGTTACTGAGCCTCCTCTCATTTTGAAGAAAAAAATTCATTCTTGAATAGGAAATTAGTTCATACTCAAACAAAAAGAGCCAGATCCACATATTAGCGTCCCTTGACCAAACATCAGAGGAGATCCACTTGTCATAGACCAAATTAACATCAGAACAGATCTATCGTGTCATGGTAATAACCAACATATTAGATGAAAAATCCATAGACCTAATGTATTCACCGAACATCTAATGAGGAATACATCAGGTCTACTGTGTCATAGACCAAACATCTGAGCAGATCTTCCGTGTCATAGTAATAACTAACATAAGAAGGAAAAAAAAGCATAAATCCAATGTATTCACCCCAATATTCATCAGATCTAGTGATCTACTCAGTCATAGACCAAACATCAGAGCATATCTTTCGTGTCACAGTAATTAATAACCAACATAAGAAGGAAACAAACATAAACCCAATGTATTGACCCAACATCTAATGAGGAATACATCAGATCTACTGTGTCATAGAGCAAACATGAGAGCTGATCTAATAGCTACTGTGCCATAGTAATAACAAACATAAGGAGGAGAAAAACATAAATCCAATGTATTCAGCCAATATCTAACGAGGAATACGTCAGATATAGTGATCTACTGTGTGATAGACCAGACATCAGACCAGATCTATTGTGCCATAGTAATAACCAATATGGATGGGGTATATAAGAAGGAAAATGCATAAACCCAAAGTATATATTATGATCCAACATCTGACGAAGAATACATGATGTTTAAGGCCTCTGAAATAATGGACACGCATCTAACAACTTATTTGTCATCTTGACAGATAACTCTAGATACTGCTAATAAGGGGACACAAGGAGAGCATGCATGGTCTCGCGTCCATGCAAGACGATGATGTGCATTCCTTGTCCCTGAATCCTAACAGGAGACAAAAAGATGACAGAACAGGAGAAGAAACGGCCTGGATTTAGTTGTACTTACGCAGCACATTAATAACACCAAAAAGTTGCCAAAAATAAAGGCTAACCAGACGCTAGAAACACGAGGAAAAAGATTGGATCTTTTGTTCAAGACATAAACTTCCTAATACGATCGATCGCCGGAGACAGCGATGATCGATTCACTGCAGCCATTAGCTTGCACTGAACCTTGCACCAGATCAATACTCACGTCGACACCTGGAAGTGGAACGGAACAGGAGAAAGAACGCTAGCTACCTGCGACGAGCGACGTGAGCCAGTCCATGACCTCTCGCCTGGATTTCCACCTCAGCTGGGTGGCCTCCACGGCCACCGTCACCGCCCTGGACGGCCCCGGCGACCGGATCGCGGCCGCCTCGATGGACCGCAGGAACTTGGGGTGCGCCGTGTACGCCATGTTCCCCACGCCCCAGTACTTCCCCACCACCGCTAGATCCCTCTCGACCACGCCGTCGCCGCCGCGAGGCGGCGCGCAGCGGAGGTAGTAGCAGACCACGCGCCGCCCACTGTCGTCCAGCACGACCTCCTCCTCCCACCCGACCCAGTTCTTCGCCGCCGTCTTGCCATTGCCGTCCCTCGCGGCTGCCGACGGAGGAGGAGAGCGCGACCTCTTGGTCATGGGAGGAGTGAGACGAAACCACCAGCACCACCTGGCGGTGGACGAAAACCAAACGGGGAGCGGCGGAGGGGGGCTTCAAACGGGTGGGGCCAGGGACAGGGGCTCGTTCGGGATTTCTCTATGGACCGAAATGGGAATTGTAATTCTTTCTGTGAATACTGTATTCGAGAGGTGGGGTCCGGGGTCTTTTTATAGGAAGGGAACAAGGGTGATTTTGCAGGGTGTGTCCTAGAGTTCCGAGGAATTCCATTTTCCAGGGATCCTTGGCGAGGTGTGGGAAGTGTCAATTTGGCCCTGATTGTGCTAGGTATTTCTGACCTAGTGTTGCAGGTGTTTTTTCGCGTGTACATCCATGGTGAAAATGAAGAGCATAATACATGAAGGGGAGGAGAGGGGGTGACTTATGCGCGGGAAATGGCGAGCATGATATGTGAGAGGGGTGACCGATATATGGGCGGGTAATGGCGAGCATAACGCGTGGGCGTGATTTATGAACAGGGAAAAGCGATCGTGATATTTGAGAGTGCGGGTAGAGGAGGGACTGATTTGTGGGTGAAAAATGGCTAGCATGGTAAGTGATGGAGAGGGTAGATTTTTGGGCGGGAAACAACTAACATGATATTTGAAGAGATATCGGTATATGAGCGAAAAATGGCGAGCATAATACGTGGAGATGTGATTCGTGGGTGGGAAAATGGCGAGCGTAAGAAGAGAGCGGATTTACAGGCGGGAAACGAAAAATTCAACATTTGAAAGAGGGGCTACTATATGGGCGGAAAACAACAAGTATAATATATGGACATGTGCTACACACGAGCGGTTTCGGCGAGCGTTACCTCTTGTCTTAATGGCTCATCACAACCACTTTTGCCAGTTCACTCCCACCTTTATCTCTATTTTGTTTTCCAAAATTAATAGATGTTTCAACTCTAAGTGTATATATTTAAATTTTCTCTATGAGGGTTTACTTTTTAAAGCTCTACAAAAACAAGATTCAACCACAATGAAATCAACTTTGAAAAGAGATTACAACTTTCATCCTTTTACTTTTAAGCAAATTCCACACCAAAAAATCAGCCAAAATAGCCAAGTTTTGTCTCCAAAGATCAAAGCCAATTTCCCACCAAATTACAAAAAACATAAATCAAGGTGCCATACCATCTTCTTTGGAACTAGCGGCTACAGGTAGTAACCGATGGCGTGACGCAAGAGGCGTGTAGGGGCTCACAGTGGCGTGATAATCAACCGGTGAGGCAATGGCGACAAAAAAAGCAGAGCACTGTGACGTTGGCTGGCTTTCGACATGACTTGTGATGGACAGAGAAAGAGGGAGAGAGTGCAAGATAAACATAGGAAGAGAAGAAAGGAAAGACGAAGAAAGTGCGAGATATCCGAGGGGAAATGCACGAAATCTATAAGGATTAAGAAAGATACAGAGAAAAAAAGAGAAGGTAGGGCCCATGTGTATGCCTTGATGTCGAATTTTTCCATGCTTACATGCGCCTGTAATTAGAAATTTCTTATGCGAGAGAGATGTAAGTAAAGAAAAGGATACTTACTTTGATGGTAGCCCCTCCTCAGCGAAGAGGAGGGAGACTACATTCGTGTTCTTGCTAGTGAGATATGTTATGTTAATGATCATGTATTTGTAGATGCATCTCACATAAAGAATAAACTTTTCAAATAACTAAAAGAATTACCTTTGAAATTGGCAGGAGTGGTCCTACCATACCTTCTTGATCGTACATCTAGTGTTTCATCGCTTAGATCTAAGCTAAGCCGCATACTTTCTTGTATAGCTTCGATGCTATCGCCATCCATCCTTCTCTTCGGTTGCAGGGCTTCCAGGTTTCTAGCCTCCCACCACTATGTAATGACTCTTATGTTTTTACCAAAAGACCTTTCATTTTAAGCGACTACTTATAGTCGATTCTGGGAGCCGGTTCACGTGTTTTCTTTGCATCGCTGTCGTTTGGCTTGCCAGGTATATTTACGAGGTACGTCACCGGTTGCCACGTGCCTTGACACCTAGATCCATTGTACAAAATACAAAACATTGTTTTCTTGCAACAGAATTACACGTAGTTGATTGTTCTCATTAAGCTAGACTCATAATGTAATATATGATTGTGTTAATTTATATAAGTATAGTTTGTTGAGCCGTAAATGATTTTTCTATACACGTGAACAAATACGACACAAACCCATGATTGTTATTGGTTTTTGAATCCCAGTCCCGAAGCTTTTTGCTATATAAACAAAGTTGGGTCATATTCCATCACTATGATGCAATGTCTTGTATATTTTTCTACTATATGTGATTCTTAGATTCTGATTCACTGTTGTTATGCCTTTTATCATACAATTAACTTTGTAAAAAAAGGTAAATAATTCTACCTAATGATGTTGTGTGGATTAACATAGATAAGAAGCGATATATGGCTTGCATATTCAAGAGTACCAAAAGAGGGTCAGATTGTAGTACTCGAGGTAATAATGCAATGAACGAATAAGTATATGTATTGAGGCCTAAATTGTAAAATGGAGTGTTCGGATGGCAACACTCCTGATAGGAGTCAAAAATAAAAATAAAGACCTAGGGTGACCATACATAGCTAAGTTTGCTGGAGCTATTTCTCAAAGACTAAAAGGGTGATAATGCGAATAGTACGCAGTAGCATATAGTTTGGCTCAATTTTATCAGAAATTTATTCTTATATAAATAGTAGAAATAATGGGGGTGCTCCTGTTAAATTAGTCCCTTGTGTCACACCCTTTCGGTGCTCTACGGCATGGTACACCTGTATATTGTGCCAAGGACCGGATATACAGCTTTTTTCCAAATGTTGTGGCTTAATTAATCAATGCGTTTCTCTCTAGCGTATATTGCCTTATTTTTTGCGTATATTTCCTTTATTGCCTGCTGCGTACTCTATCTCTTTACCTGTCCTCTACCTTGGTGATACGATATACTCCAAAAAATAATAAACGTATGCTTCTGCCTCCGCCACCACCTACTTTTGTCTCGTCCCCGGTCGGTCTACTCCTCCAAGTAATCTCCCACCGGATGCCTCCATCCTGGCGCGTGAGTTTCCGTTTCTGCCCTTGGCCGGCGCGCACGGTGCCCGGCTCTACGCTGGTCCGTTTGGGAAACGGACCCCGATCTTTCCCACATTAATTCCTGAAGATTTAGAACGATATATAATTAAATAAATCTCCTCCCACTATATCCCCACCTACCTTGTGCGCTTTAATTTGCTTTCCACCGTATTTCTTTCTGGCGCTACTCCTTAATGTACGATACGCTACGTTTCCAGCTAGTAGTACGTATAGAGGCTGGATGTATTTGGCACGGAGTGCGGCCGTTTCGGACGGGTCAAACCATGGGGTGACGTGCACTGCTGATGCTCTTCGTGACCAGCGTCCGGCGACCGGTGACCGGACCAGTGGCGGTGCAATCCTCGTGCCGGCGAGCGCGCCGCCGGCCGTTCACGTGAGCCAGTGGCGGCGTCGCCGGCCCTGAAGCAGGACGGACGACAGGGCGACCTCGCCGCGCCGGGCGCGTAGTCCCGGACGTCAACAGAGAAGAACCGCGAGGGTCCATGCCATGCGCACGTGGAAAGGGTAGTGTCCGGTTCAGGGATACGTGGCGGTAGTGTCGCATCCTGTACACGTCACGGCTGCAGGTGGCAGTAGACAGTAGTGCAGCGCCGACGGAAACGGCTCCACCGTGGCACGCCAGGTCGCCAGCCTCTGACAAGCACCACCAACCGACCTTTTTGGTCGTTCTTGTGACTTTTTTTTTAATCTCATCTAAAAGGTTTTGATCTTCCTCGGCAGCTGCAACGATCACCGCAGCGTCAAATTAGCGATTGCTCTGGAACCTTGTAGTTTCACTGCGGATCGAGTTTGTATCCGGTAGGTTCCTATGGATTTGAGTTAGCAAATGGAAACATCTAGAAATTAGAATCCGTTCAAAGGAAAAATAAATTAGAATCATTTTCACGGAACAGTTTGTGGAGCTATGTCGCTCCAGTACTTCTTCCGGCCCGATCTAATTGTCGTAAATTAAAGCAAGATTTACTCAACTGTCTAAACTTGCGATAATTAATCAGATCGAGGGTAATTAGATTTAGATATCGATTCGTCGGAGAAAAAAATTTAAGAGCATATATTAATATTGCGACAAATTATACTCGGTCTTTGCAAAATCTATTGCTCTAATGGCATACGGATGCAGGCTTCGCTTGAGTAACATGCGAGCAATAAAAAAAATATGGTTACACGCGACTGAATTTCATCGGATCCGGCAAACTCTGGGCTATCATCCATTGGAGTTCACCATCGAAGCCTTTCGGAACACAACACTCCGACCAGATCGATAAAGACAGACAACAGATAGATCTCCGTCTTAGCATGAGAGGAATCCTAGAACCAAACCCCTTTATTTAAAGTCAGACTAGCAGCCCCCACACTACCGGCCTTTACCGGCTACCAGACCCACCGGAACTAGGCCGGCAAGTCGAGGGCAAACCCGGCCATGACGGCCGCGAGCACCATGAGGGGCAGCACTGGGGTGGATATCCGGGCAACAGTCGTGCTACAAGGTAGACATAATTGGGCACAGGCGCCACGGCCCAAACGGACCAAGATGGCCACCGCCGGCCGCCCACCCAGACGGTGCCGCCACCATGACCGCGCGACCCGCCAAGACTGCCTCTCCTTGCGAAGATGGAGAATAGGGGCACACCATCCTCGCCCCACTGCGTTCGATGGTCGGGGCGCCGCCATCACCGCTGGTGTTGGCGGCTACCAGGTCAGCCCGAGCTAGAGTTCTTTGGTACGAGAGGGGATCGCCCACACGAGTGACTACGAACGTACACACTAAAAGTGGTCTAGATACATTCATATCACAAAAGGTAAAACATCTTATGTTTTGAAGGGGGTACATCTTTTACACATGGGCCCAACATTGGATGCTTGGACAATTTATGCTTATGTGTGTCTCATCTACCGTGTGTAGATGAAAACGTCCAAACCAACCCCTAATTTTGGCTCATATATTATTTGTGCTCAAAAGATTCATTCTACTTTATTTTCAACAAACAAAATGGCATACATTATTCTAGTGGATATTCGATACATCTTGATATTGTAACAATAATGTCTGAAATATGTACAGGTGGCGACCCCTTGGCATGGCTGGTGGTGGTGGTGTGGCCAGGATCTGATCTAGGTCAGGTGGGCCATGGATGTGCCGCATCGGTCGAGCTGGGACTACAACACGGTCGGCGAGGGGAGCATGCACCATGTTTGGCCTTCACTGGCGTGTTGCATCGGCCATGAGGTCAGTGCACTTGTGCATCGGGGCCACGGCCGGTTCACAGATTTCAGGGGCCCTAGGGCAACAAAACACTAAGGGACCCTTGTTTGAAGTGGTGGATTTTTCTAGGGTCAAGGGGGGCATTGCCCCCTCCCCCGGTACTCCAGAAAAGACCAAGATATATTTAATTTTTATGGAAAAATTGAATCTTGGAGTGTCCATGAGGGTCGGTGTCATGGTGGTAACACGGCAGATGCCTAGGGTAGGATTATGTTGGGGCCGAATGGACACTGGAGAATCCGGGGAGGGATGATGCGATGAAGACCTCACACGGAAGAACACTTCAAACACCAATATATACCCAAGTCCAGGGCCCTCGTGAGGAGGTAAAACCCCTATTCCTGCTTGTCTGACTGTATATGAGATGTATGTGTAGCTACAATGGTGCTCCTTGAGTTGTGGCATGCCTCTATGAGGTCTCCTCTACGTGCCTAAGAGCTAGAGGAATAAGAGAGAGCTCGTGGTTGAGCTGAGAAGAATTAGCCCCCAAGGGGGCGTTGGGGAGATCGATCCCTTGGTGCTCCTTATACTGATACGTCGAAAACGTATCTATAATTTTTGATGCTCCGTGCTTGTTTAGTATCTATTTTGTTTTGCTTGTCTACACTTTGAGGTGCTTTTTACATGTTTTCTGGTACTAACCTATTAACAAGTTGCCACAGTGTCAGTTGCCTGTTTTCTGTTGTTTTTGGTTTTAGAAAAGTTAGTAAAGAAATATTCTCGGAATTAGACGGGACAAACGTCAAAGTCAATTACTTTCCGTGGGGAACAAAAAGTCCAGGGGAGAGACGGAGACGCAAGCCAGGGCGGCCAAACCCCCCTAGGCGCGGGTGGGCCCTACCCCGCGCTTGGGTAGGGTTTGACCCTCCTGGCCGCCTCCTCGGTCTTCCCCTTCGCCTATAAGAAGCCACCGATGCAGAAACCCTAAGCACCTGATCAAATATCCACGAAACCGTCTGTAGCCGCCGCCGCCATCGTCCCTAAATCGAGGGGATCTGAAGTTCTTTCCGGCACCCTGCCGGAGGGGAGATCATCCCGGAGGCCTTCTCTCCGGTATGATGCGTGCGTAGTTCCACCTTGGACTATGGGTCCATGTAGTAGCTAGATGGTTGTATCTCCTCCTTTGTGTTTTCATATATAGATCTTGTGAGCTCCATTCATGATCAAGATCTAATCTATTTGTAATCATGCATGTTGTGTTTGTGGGGATCCGATGGATATTGAGATTATTATGTTGGTTTGATTAATGGTTTTGTCTTTATGATTCTATCATGTCTGTGTTGTTTGTGATCTTGCATGCTCTCTGTTGTTAGTAGCTATCTTGGCCAAGTAGTTGCTAGTGACTTCAAAAGGGAGTATTTATGCTCGATAGTGGGTTCATACCTCTAGTTTCCAAGGGAAGTGATAATAATCTCTTCGGTTGTAGATGTGTTGTTGCTACTAGGGAGAAAACAACGGTCTCTTGTTCATGGAACATGTGGATATCTTACACACTTTGCTTAAAACAGTTGTCTGTTGCTTGCAACTTAATATCGGAGGGGGTTCGGATGATAACCTGAAGGTGGACTTCTAGTCATAGATGCAGTTGGATGGCGGTCTATGTATCTTGTTGTATTTCCCAATCGAATCTCATAGGATCTTTCTGACTAGTAATTGCATTGTTATGTCTTGCTCAGTTCCTGTCAATTGCCCTACTGTAATTTGTTTACCCTTCATGCCATGTTGTTTATCTAAGGAGAGCACCTCTAGTGAACTATGGACCCCGGTCCAATCTTTACCATTGATACATCTTCTACTATTACTTGTTTACTTGTTGCAAACCATTACCTTCCACACCATATGTTTAATCCTTTGTTACAGCAAACCGGTGAGCTTGACAACCTCACTGATTCGTTGGGGCAAAGTCTTGAGTTTGTGTTGTGCAGGTCTCCGTATTGCTTGCAACACCTGTGTGACGTTCCCTTCCTCCTACTGGTTCGATAACCTCGGTTTCTTACTGAGGGAAACTTGTCTTTGTCTTTGCTTCATACCTTGCTCTTGGGGTTTCCAGCAGGCGTCCCACGACAAATCTTGGGCGCCATCAAGCTATTTTACGGCTGCTGGGAGGCTAAGGACGTCTTCACTAGGGGAGTCCTTCACTTCCTTTCTCTTTACTTTGTTTTTAGTTTGCTTTGTGTCTTTTGCTTGGTTTTGTTTGCCTCTTTCCAAAAAAACCAAAAAAAACTAGTCTAGTTTGGTTTGCTTTATTTATTCAAAAACACAAAAAAATTAGTTCCTACTCTAGTTGCCACCATATCTGGTTTTGGACCAATTTTTATTTCACCTATGGATGAGATCTCCACTTTTAAGCAAAAAAGTGAAGATATTTTTAAAGAAGCTTGGTCTAAAATTTCTGCTTTACAAAGGGAAACTGAGCCTAAGATGAGTCTTAGCTTGGTTATTGATAGTTTCTACTGCGATATTGCTCTTCGTTATAGATATGCTTTGGATGCTCTGGCTGAGAAAGATATTTTGCTATGTACTGAGGATGAAGCTTTTGATGCCATAAAAAAGTTGATTGCAATTTATAATACACCTGGCAAGTCTGATTCCTCTTTCACAAATATTTTTGCCAGGTTGAACACTCTTGAGACTAGTATTGCTGCTATGAATAGTTGCTATCACATGCTTAGGGCTTACCATGATTATGTTCCCATAAATTCTGAGCCTTCAAAGTGGTTTCCCACAATCAAAGTCTCAATAAACACTACACATTTTGATGCTCGTTGTGATATCATGTCTGAATTTTGCCTCATGCCTAAAAATATTTATGATTCCTTGAGTCTTTGGGGGCTTACTGAAGGAGGAAAGGAAATCTATCTTACCAACAATGCCACTATATTGCCCATTGTAATAGCTGAAGGTGTGTTTACAAAAATCTCAGGAAAAATGGTGTCTACTGATTATCTTGTTATTGAATGTGTAGGCAAGGGACAAATTACACTTGGAAGATCCCTACTGAAACACTTTGGAGCGGTAATAGATGTGGGAAAAGGCATTATGCACTTTGCTCCTCCGATAAGAAACCATATATTCCCTAAAGAGAAGAAGAAAGGTAAGAAAGGAAAGAACAAGAGGGGCAATTCTTCATTTGAAAATACTTGATTCTTCTTGCTTCTTGTGCCTAACTTAAAGGCGTTAAAGAAAAGTACTTGTTGGGAGATAACCTAAGAGTTTCCTTGAGTCTTGGAAGTTATTACTTCAGTAATGACCTCTTCTTATCTTTTTTGTTTGCTTTTTGTGCCAAGAATGACCACTAATGAGAGGGAAGTAAGATTTGGGGAGTTGCTGTCCCGAAACAGATTCCTGTCCTCCACCAAAAAAATTCGTGAGGAGTCTCTGTAACTCGGATTAAGCTCAAAATTTATGAATAAATCCCCTAGTATGTTAGCTAACTAGTTTAGTTCAACACTTTTTGATTTGAGCAACATAAGATGTTCGAAAAAATAGGTTTCTACCTGCTGGTCTGTTTTGACAGATTTCTGTCATTATTTGCATTTGCTTCTTATAGATTCCTTTTTGAGTTATCTTTAGGTGGATTGAGCTTTTTGAAGGAGTTACTACAGTAGCTTGTGTTTTTATTGAAAATCCTTGCTATTTGAAAGCTTTGCCAGAGGTCTAATATCTTTTGAATAAGCTAATGTTGTTAATGAAGATTGTGTGAAGGAAAAAAATTCAGGTATAGAGAGAGAATGATGTAATGAGATGAAGAATAAACAAAAGCTCAATCTTGGGGATTCCACCATGGTGTCACCCCAAGAAATATCCAACAGGTACAAGCGTCAAAGCTTGGGGATGCCCAAGGCATCCCCTTCTTCATCAATAAAAATCTCAGGTCTTTTTAGACACTTCGTTTTTATTGTTTCATGCATTGTTGTGTTGTTCTTGGAGCGTCTTATTTTTCGTTTTTGGTTTTTGTTTGCTTAGTTTGCTTGAGTAAGTTGGTTGGTTACACCACACTTCTTTTGGAGAGAGACAGAATCTGTTTCCATTTCCTAGAACACTCTAGTTTTCACTCTTATTGTTTTGTGAGTGTTCACTTTTGCTAGCACTGCGTTCAGCCTTAGTTTTCCCGTGCTTTCAGCGTAGAACTTTTTAGTTCTTATTTGTGGATTTGTGAGACAAGCTCACTGATCTTTATTTATTATTATCTTTGTGAGTTATTTCAAATAAGTTGCTTGGTGTTGGAAAGGAGTAGAAAGTTCTTGCTTGTTGGTAACCCCAAGCGTAGGGTGTGAAGAGCAAGCAGCAAGTTTTTCCTCAGTTGAGACCGAGGTTATCGAACCAGAAGGAGGAAGGAAACGTCACACAGGTGTTGCAAGCAACACGGGTACCTGCACACCACAAACTCAAGACTTTGCCCCAACGAATCAGTGAGGTTGTCAAGCTCACCAGTTTGCTGTAACAAAGGATTAAAACGAATGGTGCAGAAGGTAGTAGTTTGCAGCAAGTAAACAAGTAACAGTGGAAGATGTATCAATGGTAAAGATTGGACCGGGGTCCATAGTTCACTAGAGGTGCTCTCCTTAGATAAACAACATGGCATGAAGGGTAAACAAATTACAGCAGGGCAATTGACGAGGCGAGCAAGGCATAACAATGCAATTACTAGTCGAAAGATCCTATGAGATTCGATTGGGAAATACAACAAGATACATAGGCGCCATCCAAGCGCATCTATGACTAGAAGTCCACCTTGAGGTTATCATTGAACCCCTCCAGATTAAGTTGCAAGCAGCATAACCGCTTTAAGCAAAGTGTGTAAGGTAAACAGTCCACATGTTCCATGAACAAGAGACCGTTGTTTTCTCCCTAGTAGCAACAACACATCTACAACCAAAGAGATTATTATCACTTCCCTTGGAAACTAGAGGCATGAACCCACTATCGAGCATAAATACCCCCTCTTGGAGTCACTAGCAACTACTTGGCCAAGATAGATACTAACAACAAAGAGCATGCAAGATCACAAACAACACAGACATGATAGAATTATAAAGACAAAACCATTAATCAAACCAACATAATAATCTCAATATCCATCGGATCCCCACAAACACAACATGCATGATTACAAATAGATTAGATCTTGATCATGAACGGAGCTCACAAGATCTATACATGAAAGCACAAAGGAGGATATACAACCATCTAGCTACTACATGGACCCATAGTCCAAGGTGGAACTACTCACGCATCATACCGGAGAGAAGGCCTCCGGGATGATCTCCCCTCCGGCAGTGTGCCGGAAAGAACTTCAGATCCCCTCGATTTAGGGACGATGGTGGCGGTGGCTATAGACAGTTTCATGGATATTTGATCGGGTGCTTAGGGTTTCTGCATCGGGGGCTTCTTATAGGCGAAGGGGGAGGACGAGGAGGCGACCAGGGGGACCAAACCCTAGCCAGGCGCGGGCCCACCCCTGGCCATGTCTGGGGGGTTTGGCTGCCCTGGCCCGCTTCCTCGTCTCCCCTCTGGACTTCTTGTTCCCCACGGAAAGTAATTGACTTTGACATTTGTCCCGTCCAATTTCGAGAATATTTTTATTTACTAACTTTTCTGAAACCAAAAACAGCAGAAAACAGGCATCTGGCACTTTTGCAACTTGTTAGTAGGTTAGTACCAGAAAACATGTAAAAAGCACCTCAAAGTGTAGACAAGCAAAGCAAAGTAGATACTAAACAAGCATGGAGCATCAAAAATTATAGATACGTTTCCAACGTATCAACATCCCCAAGCTTAACTCGTCCTCGTCCTCGAGTAGGTAAGTGATAAAAGAATAATTTTTTAGGTGACATGCACCCTCATAATAAAGATCCAACCATTTGCAAGCATTGAAAGCTGGGATCAAAGAACTCTAAACATGTGCATGAAAGATGGAGTTCTAACAATAGGACATAGTAACTATGCATGTAACATGACAAGCGACAAACAAAGATCATAAATAACATGCATTGAAAAATATTTGTTTGTTTCAGATGCAGAAAAATAGCATAGTGGCAATCAGCTTGTCCCTCATAGAGTAGCAATATAGATGCATAGGACACCTTCAAAGTTCACAAGGGTGACTAGAAACAAATATTACAAGAATAATTAATATCACAATATGCATCAATCAATAAGCTTTTGAACACTGCACACAGAATGACAACTATGCTCTCTTAATGGTGCCTAAAGGTAGAAGGTGGAGACTCAATAATGGTGGAATAAATGGCTTTTTTTGTAAAATAAGCAGGGATTACAAGTTCTAAAAAAAGCTTCCAAAAATTATGGTACTTGTTAGCTTTCAGCCTTTAATGCCCCTATCATAAGCATCTTGAAGTGGTTAAGGTTAAAGTGGCAAAGATGGATTATATGCTTGACGAAGTATAAGTTGGCAATCTCAAGTCCCTTGAATACGAGGGCCACACCTCATGCATACTCAACTTTGGGTCCAGGTAAGTTCTTGTCATTGTAAGTATTTTCATATCATTGAGAACCGCCAACGGGGTACCCCTTGCACATGGTACAGGAGCTTTCCCATAACCAAAATGACAAGGAAAGCAAACAATGAGCATCTCAGCAATCTTCTTATGTACCATGGGAATATGGTGCTTTTTTATCTCTTTCCTCTTTTCTCAATGTGTCTCTTTTTTTATAAGAAGAATGCTTCATAGATGTCACTATGGTGATGCTGCAAGTTTCCACCATGATTAGGCATGGCTTAGGCTAGCGGCCCAGGCGTTTCTCTACCACAGGATACAAACTCCATGGACTTACAAGTTCCCTCTTTATTTCACACCGGTGACATCCATAGACAAAAGAACATGATATCAATTGAGTACAAAGTACAAGTGCAATGTTGAAAACGTTCCCCGTGATAGCACGGTTCTGCTAATTCCAACTTATAAGTGCAAGCATATACAACAAAGTTGTCACAATGGTTCAAGTTTATTAGGGGCAAAGAATAAAGTGTGCCATCAAGTTCGTGAGGGATTTAATCACTAAGTTTGCACATAACAAAATACTTTTTCATTGGAAGATAGTTAAAAACAAGAATATACTTGGAATGGTGTAACACACCATTCATAGGAGTTTATAGTGGACACTTTGAAATAACTTGGTTTCTTAGGAGTTGGAAGCATGAGTAGAGCTTACTCATACAAGTGGAGGCTAGCAAAAAGACTGGGAGCAACCAACTAAGAGAGTATAATGGCCATAATCATGCAGTGCAACAAAGCATACTAATCAAAGCAAAAAGTGGTACTACAAGTCAAGGACTAAATGATCATAGATTCTAATGGTGACTTTTCATAGTCATAACATGGTGTGAGCATGTGCCAAGTCAACCCAAGCAAAGCATCAAAGGAGAATGCCGCAACACTATGCTTTTGTAGGCTAAAACAACGCAAAATTTCTTCAAGGCACACTAAGCAATCCCAATTGTTTGGAACAATACATGCTACAGAAATAATCACTAAGCATAAGGTCAAAACAACACCTAGAATGTCATGCTAAAGTCTAAGTCACGGTCAATGCAAGCTCCTCTTGCACTTACAAGAAAGAACTTACTACTCCTTTCAAACACTAAGCAACTTATTTGCAAACAACACAGCGATAACAGGGGTCCAAATTACTTTACTAAAGCAAACTAAACAACCTAAGCAAATCAAACAAAAACTAAGACGCTCCAAAAACAACACAACTATGCATGAAACAATAAAAACTAAGTGTCTAGACAGACCTGAGCTTTTTATTGATGAAGAAGGGGATGCCTTGGGCATCCCCAAGCTTTGACGCTTGTACCTCTTGGATATTTATTGGGGTGACACCATGGTGGCATCCCCAAGCTTGAGATTTTGTCCATTCTTCATCTCATTGCATCATTCTCTCTCTACACCTGGAATTTTTCCTTCATACAAAACTTCACACAATCTTTATTAGCAACATTAGTTTATTCAAAAGATATTAGATCCATGGAAAAGCTTTGGAACAACAAGGATTTTCACTAAAAACACAAGCTACTTTAGTAACTCCTTCAAAAATCTCAATTCACCTTAAAAGAGAACTCAAAAAGGAATCAATAAGAAGCAAATGCAAATAATGGCAGAAATCTGTCAAAACAGACCAGCAGGTAGAAACCGATTTTTTCAAACATCTTTTGTTGCTCAAATCAAAAAGTGTTGAACTAACTAAAGTTATCTAACATACTGGGGGATTTATTCGTAAATTTTCAGCTCAATTAGACTTACAGAGACTCCTCACGAATTTTTTTGGTGGAGGACAGAAATCTGTTTCACGACAGCAACTCCCCCAATCTTACTTCCCTCTCATTAGAGGTCATTCTTGGAACAAAAAGCAAACAAAAAGGATAAGGAGAGGTCATTACAGAATTAATAACTTCTAATACTCAAGGAAACTCTTGGGTTATCTCCAAACAAATACTTTTCTTTAACGCCTTTAAGTTAGGCACAAGAAGCAAGAAGAATCAAGTATTTTCAAATGAAGAAGCATTAACATCCATACTTGCAAAGTCTTCAACTATGAAAGGTATCTCATACAAATGGGTTTTGGAGGATCCCTTCTCATCTGTCTTTGGTCTACTAATTTCATCAAAAATATTTTTAGGAGAAATCCAATCAAAATTCTTTTCAAAGGCTTCATGCATTCCAACAAGCTTAAAGGGTATGGGTATATTGAATTCCTCTCTAGGCTTAGTTTTATCAGAAATACCCACAAAATCTACACTTGAACCTAGCATATCGAAACGCTCAAAAACCTTTTTGGCTTCCCTAGCAACATCATGGAATTATTTTGATAAAGTTTCAAGGATAAATCCCCTCTTTTCAGCATTCTTTTCTTCTTTTAGTTTTAGGAACAAGAATTGTATGAAGGGGTTAAGGCTAACAAACCTAGCCTCCAACATATGAACTAAAGAAGTTGCAGCAATCTCATAATTAGGAGCAAGCTCTGCTATAGATTTATCCTCAGTATCCTCATGCTTGCTAACATAATTAAAGAATTCTTCAATATTATCTTTCCCAATTATGGAGCCACTACCTATTGCAAGATTTTTCAGGACGAACTTAGGGAGCAACATGGTGATCTAGAGCAAGGTGGCAACTAGAGCAGGAACTAATTTTTTGTGTTTTTGAATAAAGCAAGCAAAGTAAAATAGACTAATTTTTTGGGTTTTTTTTTGGAAAGAGGCAAACAAAACCAAGCAAAAGAAACTAAGAAAACTAAAAACAAAGTAAAGAGAAAGGAAGTGAAGGACTCCCCTAGTGAAGACGTCCTTAGCCTCCCCGGCAACGGCGCCAGAAAGTATTGATGATGCTCGACGTGGCACTTCGTTGGTAACCCCAAGCGTAGCTTGTGAAGAGCAAGCAGCAAGTTTTCCCTCAGTTGAGACCGAGGTTATCGAACCAGAAGGAGGAAGGAAACGTCACACAGGTGTTGCAAGAAACACGGAGACCTGAACAACACAAACTCAAGACTTTGCCCCAACAAATCAGTGAGGTTGTCAAGCTCACCGGTTTGCTGTAACAAAGGATTAAACGAATGGTGTGGAAGGTAGTGGTTTGCAGCAAGTAAACAAGTAACAGTGGAAGATGTATCAATGGTAAAGATTGGACCGGGGTCCATAGTTCACTAGAGGTGCTCTCCTTAGATAAACAACATGGCATGAAGGGTAAACAAATTATAGCAGGGCAATTGACAGGAACTGAGCAAGGCATAACAATGCAATTACTAGTCAGAAAGATCCTATGAGATTTTATTGGGCAATACAACAAGATACATAGACCGCCATCCAACTACATCTATGACTAGAAGTCCACCTTCAGGTTATCATCCGAACCCCCTCCAGTATTAAGTTGCAAGCAACGGACAACTGCTTTAAACAAAGTGTGTAAGGTAAACAGTCCACATGTTCCATGAACAAGAGACCGTTGTTTTCTCCCTAGTAGCAACAACACATCTACAACCGAAGAGATTATTATCACTTCTCTTGGAAACTAGAGGCATGAACCCACTATCGAGCATAAATACCCCCTCTTGGAGTCACTAGCAACTACTTGGCCAAGATAGCTACTAACAATGGAGAGCATGCAAGATCACAAACAACACAGACATGATAGAATCATAAAGACAAAACCATTAATCAAACCAACATAATAATCTCAATATCCATCGGATCCCCGCAAACACAACATGCATGATTACAAATAGATTAGATCTTGATCATGAACGGAGCTCATAAGATCTATACATGAAAGCACAAAGGAGGAGATACAACCATCTAGCTACTACATGGACCCATAGTCCAAGGTGGAACTACTCACGCATCATACCGGAGAGAAGGCCTCCGGGATGATCTCCCCTCCGGCAGGGTGCTGGGAACAACTTCAGATCCCCCCTATCTAGGGACGATGGTGGCGGCGGCTACAGACGGTTTGGTGGAGATTTGATCGGGTGCTTAGGGTTTTTGCATCGAGGGATTCTTATAGGCGAAGGGTAGGCCAAGGAGGCGACCAGGGGGGCCAAACCCTAGCCAGGCGCAGGCCCACCCCTGGCCGCGCCTGGGGGGGGCTGCCCTGTGATCTGTGGTGTAACATCCCAGCATTTAGGAACTAACGAAAGGTAGATTTAGGAATTTGAAATGTTGCATGCATTCATCTGTGAAAATGTGGGTAAATTTTTTCGCCAAATAAAAACCTAAAGTGATCAAGGTTTCTTTCATGCTTTGAGCTTAGGTATAGTCTTGAAGGATGATTGTTATAGACTTTGACATGATCTTTATGGACTTATGTGTTTTGGGAAAGGAAATTTGAATTTAAAACTTGAGTGTTTGAATTATAATTCAAAAGGATTTTGAATAATGTTTGAATCTTTGATTTAATTAAGAGTTAACCAATAATAACTCAAACTTTATATCAAGAGAGCAATTAAGAATATGAATATCCATTTCATAATTTTATTCAATAAATAAGTTACAAAAATGTAACTTATGAAAATTATCCACAATATTTACAATAGAAAATAAATAAAGAATAATATTTCTTTATTGATAATAGTACAATCTTTATTACAAAAGAATAAAAATAAAGAGTACAAAAGAATAAATTAAAGATTACAATTGAATATGAGAGTTATTACAAGTAACTAATCTATAAAGAAAAATAAAAAAACCTAAACTAAAGTCTTGATCTTCAAATCTGGTACCTCCAAAATAAAAAGAAACTTAAAAGACAAAGAAGGTTAGGATTAGAATTATTTTTACTCTCAGAGTTGACAGTTAAGTGCATTGTTCACTTTTTCATCATTGAGTATATAAGGGGCAAGTTTCACCAATATGAAAGAATGCATCTTTCATAATTTTAAGCCATAAGTCAAATAACAGCAAGGAGGGGCAAGTTTTGTAGGGGTTCGTAGCATGGAAAACAAAAAAAAATCTACCACATGCAAACAAACAAGCCAAGATCTATCTACTAGATTGTAGCAACGAGTCGATAGAGGAACTCACCCTCGAAGATTCCAAAGCGGTTAACGAGAGCAGATTCTCGTGGATGATGTAGTCATACTCTTGCCGATCTCAATATCGCATAGACGATCCTTCCGGCGCTGCGTTCTGGTAGCGCTTCCGCAGTCGGTCACACGGTCGGTACTCGATGAAGACATTCCTCTCCCTTGTTCCAACAGGCAGCGGAGATTGTAGCACTCTCCTCGCGATTCCGGCAGCATGACGGCGTGGTGTCGGAAGTAGAGGGGAGATCTCGTAGGGCTTCGCCTTAAGCCGGAGCGAGTATGGTGGAGTATGAGAGAGGCCTTGGTGATCTAGGGTTTAGAGGGCACCAAGGGGAGGGCTTGGACGGTGGCTAGGGTTTGGGGAAACCCTAACTCGCCGAGCTAGAGGAGGCCCTAGGCGGCGGCGACTTGGAGGAGGCCGGCGGCTTGGGGCTAGGGTTTTGGGTGTGAGAGGTAGGGGGCGCCCTACCCCTCCTTATATAGGTGGAGGGTGGCCGGTTGGGAGGAGGGAGTCCTCCCCCAACTCGGCCTCCTTGGCCGGCGGGTGGAGGGAGGGGACTTCCTCCCCAAGTAGGTTTCCTACTCTCCCTCCACCAAGCAAACTTGCCGTTTGACTTTTTCAAATTGGCGTTTGACTTTCAAACTTGGATTTGATTTCTCTCTTTACTTTGCCCAGCCAAGTGACCTAGTACATGATGCAACCATTCCATATTGTCATGACACATTCATGTACCCTTCCCTTCCGGAGTGTCGGACCTTTCGGACCCTTCTAGAACATTCCTGGTGAAAACACCGGAATCATTCCCCAACTCCGAAACAGGACTTTCCTTATATGAATCTTATTCTCCAGACCATTCCGGATCTCCTCGTGATATCCCGGATCCCATCCGAGACTCCAGACAACATTAGGTCTCTTACTCATCATTCCATAACTACTCAACAACATCGAATCCTTAAGTGTGTCTCCCTACGGTTCGTGAATTATGCGGACATGATCGAGACACTTCTCCGATCAATAACCAATAGAGGAATCTGGAAATTCATATGGCTCCCACATATTTCTAGGATTACTTTATGATCAAATGAACCACTTACATACAATACCAATTTCCCTTTGTCTCATGATAGTTTACTTATCCGAGGTTTTGATCGTCGGTATCTCTGCATACCTAGTTCAACCTCGTTACCGATAAGTACTCTTTTCTCGTTCCCGTGGTATGTGATCCCTTGTGAGCCAGTCACATGCTTGCAATATAATTGGATGACATTCCACCGAGAGGGCCCAGAGTATATCTATCTGTCATATGGATGGACAAATCCCACTCTTGATCCATGTGCCTCAACCCATACTTTCCGAACACTCAATGCCACCTTTATAGACACCCAGTTACGGTGTGGTGTTTGATTTCATCAAAGCATCCTTCCGGTGATGGTGATTAGCATGATCTCATGGTCGAAGGAATTAGGTTACTACGTATCAGAAAGCTTATAGCAATTGAACTATTAAAATGACTTGATCTTTATGCTACGCTTATCTATAGGAGTATGTCCATCATACCATTCTCCTAATGATATGATCTTGTTGTTAACAACATCTCAATGTTCATGATTGGGAAGCCACGATCATATATTAACCAACAAGATAGTATTATGAAGAGGCTTTACTAGGGACTCTATTTTAGTTTACAAATCACACAAGTATTAATGTTTCTGGTTAATACTATTATAGCATGAATGTAAACATTTATCATAAACACAAAGATATGATAATAACTACATTTATTATTGCCTCTAGGGCATATCTCCAACAAGTTTCACCATTCAAGTAGAAGTAACCAGATGAAAGTAACTTTCAAAATTCAGAACATATCCACAACTGTGTAGCAGGCACACAAGCAGCACACACACCAAACTGCATGGGTGTGTTATCAGCACCACAACAACAGCACAATCAAACAAAACCATCAACACTGCCGTGGGAAACCAATCCCCACACCATTCAATTGCTCTTACACACCAAGCACAGCAGCCAGCAGCTAAACCAAGCCAAAGCCAAGCTAGATCACACCAACCAAAGCTAGGATCACATCACTAAGATGGTGACATAAGGAGGGGGTAGATCAGGTGGATAGCAAGACCAAGGTCAAGCCATCAGGATCAGGAGATGATGGGCTAGATCAAGGACAAGCCAGGAACTGGAAACACCAAGGGATCACCAGATCAAGCTACCACAAGATCAACCACTAGCAACCACAACATCAAGTGATAGTGGTGAGTAAATAGGCCATCACATGATCTATCTGCCTAAGATTAGACAAGCATACATGATCTGACTCTTATTCAAACTCTCAGAAAACACCCAAGTGGGGTGAATCCATCACTGAGGTTTTAAACTCTAAAAGCAACCAGAAAAGTATAAGAATCCAACTAGATCTCAAAACAACATCATTGATCTAGCTGTCAAGTTATATTTCAATTCAAGAATTAATATAGCTAAGATTTAACTTCTAGGCACATCTCAAAGACAAGAGTATCACCTTAGAATTTAATCTTATGGATCTATACAAGTGATCAAGCCTACCATCATTTTTCCCAAACTTGATTCAAGAAACAGTAGCTGGTACCACTACCAGGACCATCCATATGAATCAACTAGATAAAAGCTTAATCCCTAAACCTCAGACCAACATCATGGGTCTTAGGGATTTAAGAAAGGAAAATTTCTACTTATCTTTAATGCCAAACTCATCTTAAGCTTGAACCAAACCAAATCAAGAAATAGAATCTAATCTTGTGTGCCATACAAAGATGGTGTCACAAGAACTGTTCTACACTAATCAGGTTAAGCATTCAATCTTCACAGATTCAACCAACCAACTACAAATCATTTTCCTGTCATCATAGGAATCATAATTAAGAAAATTTCTATGTATATCTTCACTGTTTGAAACCATTTGATCTCAAACTACGTATGAATTCTTGATGCCAACGGTGCTAATACAGTGACTTCATCACACAACACTCACTGTCATTAACCAAGAAATGACAGTGGTGTGTTATTAAACAATTAGAATCCCAAGTATTGCTTCTAGAGCAACTTTACCATCTGACCATATCAAAAATTAATCCATAGAATCATTTGATAAGCCACTAGCACCACCACAGTTCATCTTAAGCAGCAAGCCACAGCTAACAATCATTTAGCATGCTTAGGGATCATTAACACATGATCCAATTCATCAATTACTTAATCAACAGCAGGGTACGAACCCTAAGCAGAACCAAGAACCCTAATCAGGACCAGACAATCACCAGGAAGGTCACTCCCAACATCTAGCATTAGATGAACTAGCACAGAGAGCACGAGGGGAGAGGAAAAAACTTACAATAGGTCCTCGCTGCAGACTAGAAGAGGAAGCAGAAATGGCCGACGACCATGGCGGCGTGGGGAGCACCCCCAGGTGGGCGCTGCAACCCACACATCGCCACGGCGGCGACCTTAGCCACACCTGGAGGCGAGGAACATCACCACGGCGCACGACATCAGCGACGGCGTCAGGATCAACGCCAACCACAAACCCTAGGGTTCGGGACGGCATTGATCTGGCCATAGGAGAGCTCCAAATCCAGATCCAATTGGATAGAAGGGTAGAGCGGGGCCGACAACCTCTTCCTGCACCATGGCGGCGGCCAAGGCGGTCCACGACGACGGGAATCGCCGGCGGCGACACCACTGACCACCGGGTCGGGGAAGGAGGAGGAGAGGAGTGAGCTCGAGAGTGAGAGACAGGGAGTGATGGGCTGGGTTGGGCCGAGAACCCTTCGGGGTGGTTGTTTTGACTTTGCCTAATGGGCCACAAGGGCCCAATAAGTATAAGTCAGCCCAAAACCTTTAAGGCCTGTTTTAATAATTGGAAAAAGACCAAAATGCCCTTGAACTTAAATAAATTTTAGAAAATAAAATAAAAGTCCAAAAATTATAAATAAGATATTTCTGGATTCACAATAATCTAAACTATCCAAATAAAATTTTAAACATATAAATTTTATTAAGAATTTTGTAATTTAAATATTCCTTATGGAATTTTACAAAATTACTGAAAGATGATAAAAATAAATAAAAATCACTTTCATTATATATTAATAGTGTAGTATTTTAGAAAAATACTAAACAAATATTTCATAACAATTTTGGAATTCGAATAATAATTCTTAAAGAAAAAGTAAAATCAATAAAATCCAAATAAAAGAAAATAAATTAAAAATAGTACAATATTCAATAAATATTAAAGGATTTAATATTTATAAATCCTTAATGAATTAAAAAAGTATTTTTCTATAATTTAAAATGATGGGGAAGAATACATATAAAGTTAAATAATGCATTACATTACTTTTGCATAATCATTTTGCTTCTTTAAATATTGTCCTTATCGGGCAATAATGATGTTTTTGTAGACATACAAGCTCAAGGTCCAGTGCAAGCATCAGACTTCACTACCTTGCAATCACAAGGCAAGTTCATCACTTGCTCATGTCCTTTGAAGAGTCTTTATCAAAGTATTTGCGAATTGTGTGTTATCATCTCCACTATAGAAAAAGAAAACAATATTTTCTCAAGATACTAAATCTTAGATATCATCCTAAGTGATGATATGATGGAGCAATAGAACTTAGGGTTCTACTTGCACTAATAATGAACAATTAGGAATTAATAACCCATGACATCAGTGATTCTAGCGCCGTATATTACGTGTTAACCATGAGATTTGGAATGGGACGGAGAAGTCAGTTGTATCCTTTTCCTCTTGTATGGAGGCAAGACGACCTTAACGTGACATTGTGATTCCTTGTGTGGATCCAACATATGGGTGGGCAGCCTTACGCCCCACACTTTTGGTGTCTAGATTATCTATGAATGGTGTTTAGGGAGATAGTCCATGTAAATGGTACTAATCCGGGCATCACTAGGTCATAGAGTCTTCGGGAACTCATCAGGGTTTTAGCCTGCCCAAAAGGGGGCTTAACGAAGGTGAGATATCCCGAAGGATCGTGCAGACATATGAGGTCACGGAGAGGACAGTGATTGGCTTGGACCAACTACTGAGCCCCACATCATGGAATTGTGGATGGGAAAGTACGCCCGGTTGTGCAACAAGGAGTTGATCTCTCATGGGAAAAGTAACGCACCTCTGCAGAGTGTAAGAATTATAACTTGTTACTCCCTATTCCGGGAAGGAGCTACAAACGCGGCAGGAAAGGAACTCCATGAAAGTTCTGGTCAACCTGTGAAGGCTGGTGGTCATAGATTTTCATAATAAAATCAACCTTTGAAGAAAGATTTACGAAAATTGCATAGTGCCAACGACTAATAGTCCGAGGTGGTAGATAGAGCATCAAACTTCCTACCTTGCATAAAATGAATTTGCTGAGTAACGTTGTTACTCATCCTTTCCTTTGAATCCTTGCTTAGACTCTGAGAATCTCGAAGATACACCAATGTATGCATCTGAGAGTCAAGAGGAGGTCTTCTATGAAGAGCCCAACTTGTATGGAGCCGTAGAAGGGGAAGACTACGACATCGTCTACGGAGGAGAGTTCCAGGAGTCTGAATAATTACTATAGTTCTAGTAACCACTTGAGCCAAGCATCATGAACAATATATTAGCAATAAGTTGCTGAGCTCAATTTGGAGTTTAAGTTTTAAATTTGAAACTTCCGCTGAAACACTTATATTTTGGTTTGTAAGTTGAATCTTTTGGAAGTCTTGAACTTCCGGTATTGTAATAATATTAACGTGTGTATGTTTGTAATATGGACCCGCAATGTTTCTGTTGTACCACTCTAAGGGATGTGATATTTACGGAATGGTGTTCTGTGGATGTCATGTCAACGACTATAGTGTACTACACATGCAGTGGTATGCTGGGTCACCGCAGTAGACAAGCAAAGCAAAGTAGATACTAAACAAGCATGGAGCATCAAAAATTATAGATACGTTTCCAACGTATCATGTTTTAGCATGCAAAAGCATAGTATTATGGTATTCTCCTTTGATGCTTTGCTTGGGTTGAGTTGGCACATGCTCACACCATGTTATGACTATGACAGTCACCATAGCCTCTATGATCATTTAGTCCTTGAATTGTAGTACCACTCTATGCTTTGATTAGTAATGTTTTGTTACTCTGCATGATTATGGCCATTATTGCTCTCTTAGTTGGTTGCTCCCAGTCTTTTTGCTATCCTCCACTTGTATGAGTAAGCTCTACTCATGCTTCCAACTCCCAAGAAACCAAATTATTCCAAAGTGTCCACTATAAACTCCTATGCATGGTGTGTTACACCATTCCAAGTATATTCTTGTTTTCAGCTATCTTCCAATTAAAAAGTATTTTGTTATGTGAAAACTTAGTAATTAAAGCCCTCATAAACTTGATGGCACACTTTTTATTCTTTGCCCCTAATAAACTTGAACCATTCTGTCATCTTTGTTGTATATGCTTGCACTTATACGTTGGAATTAGCGTAACCGTCGTCATCACGGGAACATTTTCAACATTGCACTTGTACTTTGTACTCAGTTGATATCATGCTCTTTTGTCTATGGATGTCACCGGTGTGAAATAGAGGGAACTTGTAAGTCCATGGAGTTTGTATCATGTGGTAGAGAAACGCCTGGGCCGCTAGCCTAAGCCATGCCTAATCATGGTGGAAACTTGCAGCATCACCATAGTGGCATCTATGAAGCATTCTTCTTATAAAAAAGAGACACATTGAGAAAAGAGGAAAGAGAGAAAAAAGCACCATATTCCCATGGTACATAAGAAGATTGTTGAGATGCTCATTGTTTGCTTGCCTTGTCATTTTGGTTATGGGAAAGCTCCTGTACCATGTGCAAGGGGTACCCCGTTGGCGGTTCTCAATGATATGAAAATACTTACAATGACAAGAACTTACCTGGACCCAAAGTTGAGTATGCATGAGGTGTGGCCCTCGTATTCAAGGGACTTGAGGTTGCCAACTTATACTTCGTCAAGCATATACTCCATCTTTGTTCACTTTAACCTTAATCACTTCAAGATGCTTATGATAGGGGCAATGAGGGCTGAAAGCTAACAAGTACCATAATTTTTGGAAGCTCTTTTTGAAACTTGAAATCCGTGCTTCCTTTATAAAAGGCCTTTCTTCCACCATTATTTGAGTCTCCACCTTCTACCTTTAGGCACCATTAAGAGAGCATAGTTGTCATTTTGTGTGCAGTGTTCCAAAGCTTATTGATTGATGCATATTGTGATATTACTTGCCCTTGTGCTATTTGTTTCTAGTCGCCCTTGTGAACTTTGAAGGCGTCCTATGCATCTATTTGCTACTCTATGAGGGACAAGCTGATTGCCACTATGCTATGTTTTCTGTATGTGAAACAAACAAACGTTTTTCAATGCATGTTATTCATGATCTTTGTTTGTAGCCTTTCATGTTGCATGCATAGTTAATATGTCCTATTGTTAGAACTCCATCTTTCTAGAGTTCTTTGATCCCATCTTTCAATGCTTGCAAATGGTTAGATCTTTATTGTGAGGGTGCATGTCACCTCAAAAATTATTCTTTTTATCACTTACCTACTCGAGGGGCAGGTGAGTTAAGCTTGGGGATGCTTGATACGTCGGAAACGTATCTATAATTTTTGATGCTCCATGCTTGTTTTGTATCATTTGTCTTATGTTTTGTCTACACTTTGAGGTATTTTTATACACTTTCTGGAACTAACCTATTAACAAGTTGCCACGGTGCCAGTTGCCTGTTTTCTTCTGTTTTTGGTTCCAGAAAGGCAGAAAATCAATATTCTCGGAATTGGACAGGACAAAAGCCAAAGTCAATAACTTTCCGTGAGGGACACGAATCGGAAGGAGGACGGAGAGGCACCGAGAGGTGGCGGACCTGGGCGCGGCCAAGCCTGGCCCGCGCCTGGGGAGGGTGTGGGCCCTCTGGCCGCCTCCTCGGCCTCCCCCTTCGCCTATAAGAAGCCTCTGACCCAAAAACCCTAGGGCATCCAGAAGAAATCCACAAAAACCTCTGCATTTGGAGGCCCAACAACTGTCTACAAGAATAGAAGTGCGTAGACATCAAGCTCTTTTCTAGTGAGCTTGACAACCTCACTGATACGTTGGGGATAAGTCTTGAGTTTGTGTTGTGCAGGTCTCCGTGTTGCTTGTAACACCTGTGTGATGTTTCCTTCCTCCTACTGGTTTGATAACCTCGGTTTCTTACTAAGGGAAACTTGCTGTTGTGCGGCTTCATACCTTGCTCTTGGGGTTTCCAACGAAGCGTCTCACGACAAGTACTGGGCGCCATCAGAGCCCAGGGGACAAGGGACGGCCCACAGGCACTGTAGATGTACTGTTCACGAGTCTACTTTGATCTTGTTTACTATAGCTGATGTGACTACTAGGGTCTTGTCGCACTGTAGCTGGGGTGACTACTGGGGTCTTGTCCGTACTTGGCCTTGTTCTCTAGCGCTTGTCTTGGACATCTCTTAGTCATCGGTCCTATCCTCCCATGAGGATAAGGAGGCATCTTGTACTCGTCGATGTAATGTGTGTCGGTCTGAGCCAGGGGCGTCCCAAGATCGGCATAGAAAGAATTTGGCTTTGCTTGATCGAGAAAGATGAGGGCGAGGTTGATGTAGAGTTGGGGGAGGCCGAGGTAGCTTCGCTAGGTGCAGGAGTCGTCGAGGTGGCATGAGATAGAAGCGGCAGCTGATGGCGACCTGGAGTATCTCGATGTAGAGCAGGGAGCGACGAGGTATCTAGAGGGCGTCGAGGTCGCTAGGGCGCTGGCGATGTAGCGAGGAGGAGGGCCTATCGGCGAAGCTGCTAGGGGCGACATGGCCTAGATAGGGTGGCTTTGCTCTGTTCCAGACGGGAGGTGAAGAAGCCAAGCCGGGATACAGTGTGTCCCAGCCAGGGGACAACGCGGGGAGGCCCGAGAGGAAGAGGTTGAGTAGGTAGCGGTGCAGGGAGGAACGGCCCGGTCAGGAAGAGTGGAAGCCTGGTCCAGCCCGGGAAGAAGAGCACCGGCCTAGCCAGGAAACTGAGTTGGCCCGTGGTGGGCCGGCCGAGGTGTGGTGTATGTCGGCCCACCCGAGTAAAGGGAATCCGGCCCTGCCGGGAGTTCAGTGCTGGCCCAACGGGGTTGGGGCAATCCCGGCCTAGCCGGGGGAAAGCATATGCCGACCCAGCCGGGGTGTAGTGTCGGACACGGGGTTGGAAGTATGCCGGCCCTGGGCAGGGGAAAGTCGGCCCAGGAACAGTGAAGTCGGCCTAGTTGGGTCCTCACCAGGCCAAATTTTTCTATGTCGACACAGGTGAGTGTCTTTCTTCTCTATTTGATTTCCTCTCTTGAGCTTCAGCTTATATCTTTATTTTAAATGTATCTTCTACTGAATTGTCGACTCTCCTACTCTAGGGTACCCAGGGTCATATCCCTATCAGTCGGCGTTGTTTTGCACACTTGGAGAGTCCCGGGGCCCCTACACCACGAGCCCTGGGGTGACCGCCTCTCTGCCCCGCCCTATGGGCCGACCCTGATAGGGACGTGTGAATGACTGCATACCAGGATGTCAGGGTGGCGGCCCTAAACTTGGCGGTGGGGTGCTAACCTCCTCCTCCGACGGAGACGATCGGACAATTGGCTGCTTTGAGCGGCTATGGCTAGGTGCGCTGGATCTCAAGATCCCACGCCGACATCAACCAGTTTTCATTATAAACTAGCCAATTCACTTCTCCTATATCAGTGGAAAAGTAAGTCTCTTGCCTGGTGTAAAAACAAAGAGAGAGAATCCTACAAGCGTCTCAAAAGAACCAGCGAAAATCAAAAGGCAAAAGCTGATGGCAAGGTCGAAGACGAAATGCCATGAACGCAGTTTTCTTTTGCCACGGCAAACTTAGTACAGTACTATGTAGAATTTAATTCAGAAAAATGTTGGATTGGAAATAACCTTATTAATCGAGCAACATATTCCATACCTTTTGGGGCGCAAACTATGATGGAAAGTCACTTTGCAAATCTTTAGCTTAGCTAGCCGACCGGAGTAGCAATCGCATCAACAGAAAATGAACTTCTCACGCATTCTATACCACAACTAAAACACAAAAGAATCTTATCAGTACTTTGCAGAGTCCTGCTCATGTATGGACTGACAACTTCTTTACCAGGATGTTGAAAGACAGGTAGCAGCTTATGCAATTTGGGAAACACTGGAGTGGATAGCAAAAACTTAGATTAGCTGACAAAAGTAGTCAATGATTTACATTTCAGAGTAACCATATACAACTCTGAACATCTACCCTATAACTAAAAAAAACTGGGGAAGAATCCGCACAGCTCAATGTTACAATTCGAGCAACATTTCCTTCCCTCTATATCGTTCCATTCGTCATATTACTAAACTAAGCACCGTCCTGAGTTTGAAATTATGCAGGACAGGAGGCTAAATAATAGAGCAGAGAAAACCACTTGGAACAATAGCAAGCTCCACGCACATATTAGCATATCTCAACCATGGTACAACCATGTCCTACCTAAGTTTTTCATATGAGCTTGCAAAATCAACAGCTGATTCAAGAACTTCGATGAGCCCATGCCAACACAGCATTCCCAAAATGATGCCAATCCAAAAAGGCCACCAAGTTAGCAAAAAATTGGCAATCTCCACTGATTAAATGGGTCATGTAGTTTATCCTTCGGTAGCTTGTGCCCTGGCACGCATCTGTACTTGACGAATCATGCTTAAGCTTGCTGCCTGGTCTTTTTGATGATTCCCTGCCTTCACAGATCTGAACAAATCCTTGATGGTAGCAAAGTTATCCTCCTTCTGTGCACAGACCATCTTATCTTTAGTCACACAGTGTCGCTTCCCATAATTGGCCTCAAAATCAATTGATTTCTCATTCGCTCTTTGAAGCACTGATGCAGGTATTCCTGGATTAGGACAAGAATTTGAGAAGGCATCACTTAACTGTTTAGTTAAAATTTGAGTAAACTGAGAAAACAAAAATATTGGATTGGAAATAACCTGCTAGTCGAGCAACATTTACACCATAGCTTTTGGGACACAACCCAGCTGTTAATCTATAAAGGAAAGTCACTTCTTCCAAACCTCCTTCTCCTATGCCCACTTCGCATGCCATATGGCAAAGTGATACCTATTGCGAGGTGTCAAATACACAGATTAAAACCTGTATATGACTGAACTCTTTTTTTACATCATATACGACTGAATACAAAGCATGACATGAACACTTTACCTTACTATCCTCATGTTCCACCGCTAACCTATGGTAGTGAGTGGAAAACAAGCCTAGACACTGCACATGATGAACTAGATAATCTAGAACAGATGCCCTGTTATAGTCCAAATGCAGTAAATCAGTAATCTCGCAGTGTAATAGAAAATGAGACAACAAAATAACAAAGAGTATCAGGAGTTCATAACAACCCAATGTTACGGTCCTTAATTAAACTTACGCAATAGCTTGTCCATCAGAAGTTGATGTGCCCCGCCCAAGCTCATCTAAAGCCACGAGAGAATTCTTGGTAGCTGACGACTGAATCAAAAAGTTGAACAAAAGTAATCGATAAGCGAAGCATGAAAACTGCTGACAGACATTCATATCTTAAAGGGAAATCTTACAAGCACAGAAGCAGTCTCCGTGAGCTCCACCAAGAATGTACTTTGTCCAGCCATAATATGATCCCTTGCTCCCATGCGAACAAAGATGCGGTCAATAAGAGAAAGCTCCAAGTTTTCTGCTGGAACATTTGCTCCAATCTGTAATAGAAATTGTGCTGTTAACAAAGCAATGTTGACAGATAATATGGTGGATTGCCTGTGCTAAGGTGATGGATTACCTGTGCCAATATTATGGTAAAACAAACTTGACGCAGGAGAGTTGATTTACCACCCATATTTGGACCAGTAAGAACAATAAAGCTGGCATTCCCTGGCCCACCCATCTTAATATCATTTGGTACAAAAGAACCCTTGCTTAAGGAATCACTTCGAATAATAGGATGCCCAAGATTTCTTGCATGGAAAGTAGGAGTATCATCTGGACCATACGACTCCCTAATGATTGGACAGCAAGTTGGCCCCTCAAAATAATCACCCGCAATAGCAAGACTAATTAGAACATCTATCTCTGCATGATAAAAAAAACAAAATATTTAGTGATCTTTTGTGACAAACATTTTTTTAGCTGTACGTCCTCACTCCCATAAATATTTAGCAACATAATTTACAGAAGTATACATCTTTCATAAGATGAGGAAGGCATGATAAATAGTACTATATATAAACAAAAGTGATCAGTTGATTCAAAGTATGCAAAACTAGTAACATTATCTCAATATAAATCCATCCATCCCCTTAAATGTGATATCATCCTTGTTGCTGCCTAGGAGCTAGCAATATAATACCAAAAACATACAACTACAATCACACTTTCAGTAAGAAAATCCAAAAACTATGGTAGATCAGGAGTATAGTGAAAAGAGCAAAGAGCAATAAGGAGTTCGACCTAACCAAGTTACCAAAAATGGTGTACAGGATTCAAAGAAAATTATCAGATGCAGACCACTTACCAGCAACTACAGAAACCAACTGCCTCCACTTGTTGTGATGCTCAATAAAGAGATGAATTAGCTTCTGAAGAATGCCTTTCAATATTGCTTCTTTGTCCGCCACGGCCTTGGAAAGTTCTGATATTAGTTGCTTTACTTCTGGTGTCCAGTACCGGTAGAAACCCTGGCCAAAAGTTGAAACTGAGTTTAAACTTCAATTCTTAACATATATCTTAGTTTGAGTAAAACATCTACAAGACTTTAGAATACATTTTCAACATGTGTTCAGGCAAAGTGCATGACTGCCCTATGCAGAGAGTAATACAAGACAAGATTTCCTGAACACATCGCTCATGCTGCAAAGGCCCAGGTCTTAAACGTGTTTGTCTTTTAAAGACGCATTCATCCATCCATCCATCAGATGTGCTATGCATATCCTAGGAATAAGAGGTCTAAAAGGGGTTTTCAGATCACTATAGTAGAAAAGACAATATCAAAGTGAATCCAAGTGATGTCCAACTAACACCAAGGATGAGTAGACTGAAAGGTTCTGAACAAACAGCATAGGAACTAACATTGAGGCAGAGGTGTGATAGTGTTTAACTCCCCCCCCCCCCCCCCCCCTTTGTTGGTGTAGTGGGGTATATGCACAGTAATGTGTAACTAATCAATTAGAAGAATGGTAGAAGTGTTAATTCTTTGTTTTGCGACTGCAAACAACTAGATGCATCAACATGCCAAATAACAAGCAACAGTATCAGTATAGTTCCATACTTTCATGCCAAATAACATGCAACAGTATCAGTACAGTTCCAAACAAGAAAAATCATGTCTAGTTACCTTTTTTGTAGACTGCATCTCATAGTTACTAGGAACAGAACCTTTCAGGCTCTCAGACACTTCAATAAGGTAAGTATCCTTTCCAACATTTACATAATCAACCTGCACCATAGTCGACCAATTATTAGAGGTTGCTGAAGAAACTAAGAAATGATCAGCAGCTTGAAACAGAAGTGTGACATGGCACTACCGATGAGTCTCTCAGCAGCTTCCTTTGCTCCTTCAGGTACTCCCGTAGACTGGTTTCAATCTCCTCTATGGCAGAGCAAGTGGCGTCATATTCAGGATCACAGCCTTCAAGAGGTATGATTCGGCCATTATGATCAGCTTCTGACCAATCAAATGCAGCCCTGAAGTGATCTAAAATTGACAATACATCTGGTAACCCTTTTCCTGTAAACAGTTAGCACTTGCAAAGTTACCTTACACATTAGAGGCAGTTAAACAATCTGATAAGAAACCAGTCCAAAGAAAGCAAGAAATGAAGATCAAAAGAGACATCATGTAGCTTAAATAATAAGGAAGTTGTTATTACTACCTGGTGAAAGCAAATCATTTAGCAGACAAGACCCCTCTATGCCTTTCAACACCCTAAGAGAAGAACATGCTTGGAACATCTGCTGGCAACCACGAAGAGCAGCAGTAAACTGCTGGACCAGTCTCTTTGATGTGTCTTCATACTGAACAACTGACTTAGAACTTCTCCCATTTTCACCACTGCAAAGAATGTGTAGATGAGTCAGCCAGAATAAGAGAGTAGATTTCAAAGGTCCAAAAGTAGAAAAAGCAATGAAAAATTCTATAGCTAAACCTAGAGCAAAAATGACAAAATGCTTGTTGTATGATATTGCTACTAATAAGGTGTGATATTGAATTACCAGCTAGAGAAAAGGCGTGCAAGCAGACGCTCCATATCTGGGAGCCTAGATAAATCCTTACGCAACTGCATAGCACATTCATGCCCAACTCCCTGGAAAGATGAATTAAGGATTAAAAATAACAACAGAGCAAAATGACAAGGCATAATCATGCGAAAACGTGAAAAAAAAATTCTGACTGCAGTCCTTAGCATATACAGTGAAAACAGATGCACGGTCAGAATATATTATTATATGGTAATCATCAGTTTAAAATGTCATAATTTTGCTCAACATTTATAGTTATGTTGCACTTTAATTCCAATCTGAGGACTACCAGGTTCCTACTATGAATAAATAACCATCATACTTTGCAAAGCTCACATAACAGTAATTGCCTCAAGGCTAAGATAAGATCCATATGGAAAGGTTTCCTTTGCTGCTCTGAGATGAGCAAACATCATCACGTGACACCAGACAAGCATATAAGGCAGTTATAAGTACACAAGTATTTAACACCTTAATCGTAAATTAGATGCCAACAGCCTTCAAACAAACATACTGTACTGACACATAATAAAGGGACATCAGCAAAATAGAATACCTTTAATTACTTCCATCAAAGTAATTGTGTTCATTGGTCTACAGTATAATCATTTGTGAGGAAAGTAGTAAACATATGGAGATATTTGTGAGTTTCCACGCGACTACGCTCATATATATTGAAAGATATAATGGATGGGAGAGTATCATTTTTTGCTCATGCCTCGCGCTGCTCCCTGGGGCAGCACCAGGGTGGCCTGAACCCTCAACCCTACTGATGTGACTTCCTTCTTTGGGCAGGAATGTTGCGTTAGGCTGACAATAGGTGCTTCCAGGCATCCCGGCGATATCGCAAGGCCCCATGCAATCGTGGTGGTATGCCCCTTTCCTTCAGCTTGGGGTCGATGCCAGAGTAGCAGTCCCATAGTATGCAGGCAATGATTCGGTGCAGTTAGGGCTGCAGGGTGGCCAGTCAGTGCGGCACTGCAGTCTGCTCACAGTTTTCCCTGGGTGCGTTGGCCAGCAGTATGTCAGGTATTACTGGCGGTGCCGCATCCGGTGGTGCCTGGTCATCTTCACCTTTTTCCACAATGGAGCCAGTGTCGGATCTAGCTCTCTCAGCAGGAAAGATGGTGCACATTGCTGCCTGAGTTATGACGCACCAGGTTTCATCCTTAGCAGAGTTTGTGGCTCAGACTTTGGTGTATATTTGTTGAGGGTGGTGCGGTGGTGCGTATGTCTGCAGTGTATAATCTCGCTAAAAAATAGTAGATGCAAGCACTTATGTATCTTTGGCTGTATACGTTTTAGAAGGAAGAAACTCCCCCCCCCCCCTCTGGTTCACCACATGCCTGTGATTGATCTCTCTCAAGCTAGGTTTGGTATCGGTACCGGTGAAGTCCGTATTAATATGGCATTAGTGACTCCACCTATGAACCGAGAAAAACTTATGGGTTTGTTATGCTTCGCCGCTCCCTACTAAGGGTTAGTGAAACCAGGTGGCGTGCACAGTTTACCATCTCGTGTTTCCATGCTCATTTGTCTCCTGGTACACAAACTAATGTTGCATTACCTATTCTCTTCTGAAGTAGAGGACAAAATTCCATCATCAAGATATAGTTTGCAAGTATCTGAAGCATAACTCTTGCATGTAGATCCCACACAAACAATAGCTTTTCATTACTTCAATAAGTCTATTGCTAACTTTTTGCTACAACTATGCAAAAAATCATTTCCACAGAATCCTATTCAAATAGCAACAACAAGCTTATGTTGTTAGGAACATTGTTTACATCAAAGACAAACCTTGAAAATAGTGACAGCACCTTGACGCTCTAGTATTGCTTTGCAATTGTACAAAGGCCTTACAATCCACCGTTTGAGCAACCTTTTTCCAAATCCAGTAACACAATGATTCAGTTGTTCATACAAGGTCCTGAAAGTATACACAAAAGTATGTTGGCACAGAGTTCAATTTCTAGACAAAAACTAAACAGATTGAAGACAGTACCCTGAGAGACCACCAGTTGCATTCTCTAATATCTCCAAATTTTCTAGTGCTGCTGCATCGAGTATCATATGCTTCTGGGTGTTGTTGATGAGCCGAGAACAGGTAAGGGGCTCAAACTCAGCACATGGAAGCATTTTGGTATCCAGAAAGACTTGCTTCAAATAAAACAAAGAACCTCCCAGAGCAGAAAGTGCATATGCTTGATCACCAGCTCCAATTAGCTTGCTTAATAGGTCAGGCAGACAGCCCACATTGTTTTGTGCACCATCAGTGTTTTGCGACACATCAAGATTATCCGATGAGCTGTAGTACTGCTCTATCTCATGAATAGTTTTGTCTGCATCCCAAAATTCTGTAGATGGAAGCAAATCATTTATCAATGGGTTTCTGGTATTGTTTTTCAGTGCCCTCTCAGTTTCTGGACTCAACATCCTAGCTGGCTTTATGATTTCCACAGGCCTCATTTCAGATAAAACTGAACATAATACATGACGTTCAGGGTCATCTTGGAACTGAAAAACAACAATTGCATAATGATAAGAGGCTGCACAATAAACAATGCGACATTCGAGAAATCTATTTAGTTTGATTGTTGTTTCTGCTTAAGTACACTTGAAAATAAACGTAAGGATCATAAAACCACCAACCTGTCCAACAATGAATTTGCTTGTAGAAACATCAATTATGCAAACACCGATTGTTTGACCATCTTCACTATTCTTTGAGCTATATTGTGAATCTTCAGCCACGGACAATATGTATGATGGATTTGGATTTGCCAAAAGGGACTCTCCTTCTGTTAGTGTTCCTTTTGTGACCATTGCACATATTTCACGCCTCACAACCTTGAGAGAGTAAAGCAGGACAATCACAAGAATAAATATGGTCATGTTCCCAACATGCAAATAACAATATATGAATTAACAGAAAAAAATTCCAACCACAGGACTTTGGTCGAAAGTTTCCCATCAATATCGCTGTCATATATGTTCTCACACAGAAAAAAAAGTCATATTTTGCATACAATTTTTAGGTCATGGTATGTGCATATTAGTATAACAAAACTGGTAATGTTGACCATGGAATGTAAACAAACCTTGTCTTTTGTACCCGTCTCTTTACGGCGAAGGTCAAGCTGGTCCGGTGTTTCAGTCTGTTCTACAACCAGCACACGGTAACCCTGTGATGCAATGGATGTTATTATCAAGATGGAAAATATCTGCTCTTGATGAATAAAGTAACATCAAATATGTACTGACCTTCTGAGCTAGTTTCTCCAAATTCACTGCTAAATTCTTCTCCGGGAAGCCACAGTGAGGTTGGTCACCCTAAGATAATAGTATGCAAAACAAATAAGCACAAGAGTTGTGGATCACAAGGGAAGATAAACAATGGAAAGTAGGGTGATAGCAGAAAAGCCAATAAGCGGAAGGAAATATTATACCTTCATGTATTGAAGATCAAGCTCCTTTGCCCCAACATGAGCATCCATCTCATACAATTCATAAAACTTGCCCATCTGTTTAAAATTCACAGAATAATGATTATTCACTAAACTAGACGGCCTTAATTTTAGTACCCAATGAGCACTGGATAAATATAAACGTACCTTGAAGAACAGAACCTTATCCATGTGCTGTGATTTAAATTCCCACCATTGCCTCTATTAACCAAGATTATCGGTTAGCATTACGGACAAGTTACACGTTAGAAAAGGGACATATTGTAAACATGGACAAATTACCTGCCCTCCTGTCAAGTTCTTGAGGAATTGCGGAGGTAAGGAGAGAGTTCGTTGATCATAGGCTGGGTGACCAGGTCGTCTCCCTTTTGCATCTTTGCGCCCTCTACAGTTGAAAACCCATCATAACTAGTAAGTTAATTATAAAGCCCGTTAAGAAAAGAAATTTAATAAACAAAGTGTATGCCTAGTAGAACACATAAATTCCATTAATTCTGAATGTTTTGCCAAATATACAACTTAATAGTTTGAACAATGCTATAAAATGTCTCCACCTAGCTGTCTAACTGATATGATTTAATTCTAACTGCAAAAGGAAATAATCAAGATAGTGTTCCGAAAGTACTCACTCCCCAAGAAATGAGAACTTCTCCACCTGCCGCTGCCCAAAGCGCTCAGCCAGGTCTCCGGTAAGGGCGAGGTGAGCATTCTCTAGAATTTTCTCCCCTGTAAAAATAGCAGCAAAAATTACAGATGGAATAATCAATACGGACACTCAATCCAGATTCCATTACTCACTTCTATCGCAGCTCGTTGGCACTTTTAGTTCAGCTTTTTCAGGTGTGTCCGCTAGTTGAAAGCTGAACTTTTTAGCACAACCCAATGTACCAACATCCACTTTTTTCCTCTTGGTTGACAGCGTCGACCCAGATGATGCGGAAGCGGAAGCGAGGCTAGATGTTGACGGTAGTGTTGACCCTGAACCTGAAATGGGCAGGGAGTTCCTTCTTTTCCCCTTTCGCGAACTGACCGCGACAACCTCTTCATCGTCGTCGTCGTCATCCAATTCCACCTCCTCGGATTCCTCCTCCTGAGCGGCATCCTTCTTCCAGTCCTCGTCCTCGGTGGAATCCCCGGTCTCCTCGTCCTCGGGCACAGCCGGCGACTTCGCCTCCGCGGTATCAGACATCCGCCGGAGACGCCGCAGCTTCCTCGCCGGCGGCGGCGGCGCCTCGGCGGCCCACTCGAACTTCTCCTTCGCGAGGTCAACCTCCTCCTCCTCCCCGTCGTCGTACATCACGCGGTGCCGCCCGGAGCCCTCGTCGTAGGCATCCAACCTCCCCCCGTACCACGCTTTGTCCAGCGGCCAGTAGACCCGTAGCCGCCGCCCCACCGCCTCTTCCGCGGGCGCCGCCGCGGCATCCGATTTACTCTTCTCCTGCTCCTGCTGCGGCGGCGGAGTCGGCTTTGGAGGGGGAGGGGGAGGCACCACGAGGGGGGGCTTCCTCGCCTTAGGGTTCAGCGGCGACGGGGAGGGCTCTGCAGTGGGTTTCGGGGTTGTGGCGGCGGAGGGTGAAGGGGACGGGGAGGAGAAGAAGGCGGTGATCTGGCTCTGCTTCCGCACGAGCGGGGAGCGGCCGTTGCTGAGGCGGCGCGACGCCATTGAAGAGTGCCGGCGGAAGGAATGGCTGTTTTTTTTTTCCCGCGGGGTTTAGGGCTTTGGTGGGGGGTTTTCGTGGAGGGGTCAAATAGGAGAGAGGTGGGTGGAGGGAAATGGCGCGGTGTCGTGGCGGGAAACAGATGGAGATGGAGGGAGGGAAGAGAGCAACCGCCGGAGGCGGCGAGGGTGCGCTCCGGCCGAGCGAGGGTAGGAGCAGGACCTGGGTGCGGGCCTATGGGCCGGGCCGGTAATGATCGGGATCACTGGCTAACACAAATTTAGAAAATAAATCTATTCCGAAAGAATTTCAAAAAATAAACCTTTTCAGTAGACTCTGTCTCTTGGGGAGATGGACGATAATATTTAGCGGTCGACCACAGCAAGCGATTTTAGACCAGCATTTTCTATTTTTGGTACTCCCTTCGATCCATATTAGTTGATTTCAATTTAGATGTATCTAGACATGTTTTTATAATAGATACATTTAAATTGGAGTCAACTAATATGGGACGGAGGGAGTAAATTTTTCTGTCTAAATACGCCATTTAAGGATGCATTAGAAACCAAAAAAAAATATGAACATCGACGAGAACCTCATCCAATTTGTATATTGAAAACACTTGGTATTGCTGACGAGTACGCTATGAGAGGTCTCACGAAGAGTTTAGACTACCGGGATGTAAGGCGTTGAGCTAACAGGATCGGGATGACACATCTTAGCTAGGTTCATATCTTAATGCAGTGGCGAGATCCTACTCTTTTTTATAAATCACTATATCAACAATACGCCAGATTATAGAGATTACAAGGTTCGCTATATGTGTGGTGTTCAAATTATTGGCCTAAAGGCTCCCGTTACACAATTCTACACTACTACGGTTAGTTTGTGTCTTGTACTCCAAAGATCCGTCGGCATCCATAGCTTCTTATATCCGGTTGGGCACCCCTTTTAGAATATAGGGTACGAGTTTGGTTTGAGCCCCAACTTGCCTAACCAAAATATTGGCATGACCAAAATTTTGGTGAGCGATTGTTGTTTGAATTATAGCCACTGTAACTACCAAAATTTTGGCAAAATTGTTGGGATTTCATTTAGTTTGCAGCCAATTAACTTTCTAGACATTTTACAAGAGAAAATAAGGGAGGCACCTGTTAAAAACCTCATCGCTTTTGCATAGAGAAAAAATACGCGGCGGAGTGTGATCTACGATGGTGAGAACAATATACGGCTGCATTATTATTATTTTTGCGGGTATACACGGCTATATATATATTAAATTGGCAGTTGAAAGATTTCGTTTGCTGACGTGGTTGCTTTTAATCTGTCGTACTTACCGATTTAATTAATTATAGCCCACGTACGTGCAACACGGACGAGCGGAGCTGCCAACTTTTTGACCCATGAGGACATCACCTATGTATAAAATGAACTTTGCCATAAAATAGGATCCACCTCTCTTGTAAAATCTGAGTAGCTACGTTTCGGGTTCCGCGAGGCTGGACCTGGGCTTAGCTTGTCCTATATTTATCCAGCGCCTCTCGAATTTTTAGATCTTTCAATCCAATTCCTCCGTTTTGGTACAGTCCGAGATGGGGTCGATGACGGAGAGGGCGCTGCCTATATAGTCCAGTTCGGGACGGGCGAGAGCAGCGCATCCGAACATCCCAAGGTGTGGTGCCCCTGCCCTTCTGATAGATCCCTGCTGGACTGGGAGAGAGAGGCGCCTCCTTTTCCGATTCTCCGGCGATGTCTCCGGCCACCTCGCCCGCGACGGCGGGGCGGAAGCGCAAAGGCGGACTCGTTCGCCCTCGCACCGGCTGCAAGCGCCGGCGGACCCCCGCGCCGTCACAGGAAGAAGCGAGCGGCTGGGCATCGCTCCCTGCCGACATCGCCCACCTCGTCGGCTGTCGGCTGCTGGCCGAGGACGTGGTGGACTACCTCACCTTCCGCGCCGTCTGCTCCCACTGGCGCGCCAGCACGTCCAGCCCGGACCGTGACTCCGCCCTGGGCAAGCCGTACCTCCGCCCGCGCTACTGGGTCGCGCTCTGCGACGGTGACGCGGCGCCCCTGGACAACGCCTGCTGCGAGATCACCTTCTTCCAGACGCGCACGGCGCGCTGCCTGCGTGTCCGTCTCCCCGAGCTCCGGTCCCACAGGGTCGTCGGCTTCACCGACGGCCTCGTCATCCTTCTACACAAGCGCAAGTCGACCGTCCGCGTGGTGCACCCCTTCACGCGCGCCATGGTCGACCTCCCGCCGCTCGGCCCCGCCTTCCATAAGGCGGTCAAGGACCGAGGATCTCTGCTCCGCATGAGCGCCTTCGTCTGCTCTTCACCATCGGCCCCCTTCTCCGTGGTTGCCCATTTCCCCTGCCATCCCGTGTTGCTGTGGACACAGCCAGGCCGCATGGTGTGGAACGTCATCCGCCATGGCATGCTCTTCCGAGGCATCTTGCCCTTCCAAGGCATGCTCTTCGCCACCGTGGAGTCGACAAAGCAGATAGCCATGGTTTTCCCTCTGCTCAAATTCTCCCCAGCTTACGCTCCAGACTCGTTGGCCAACCAGAATATATGGTGCCAGTACCTTGTGGAGCTCGATGGGCGTATGCTGCTTGTGGTGCAACATGGAACCACGGAGGTTGATTGTTGTGCCTTCAAGATCTTCGAGGTGGACATCCGTGGCCAGAAGCTCCTGTCAACCTGCAGTCTCGGTGACCAGGCGCTGTTCCTCCACACTGGCCGATGCCTGTGTGTCTCCACCATGAACCTGCCATCGATCTGCAGCAACTCCGTTTATTTCACAATGCCACGCAGCCCCGTCGTGATGCAGTCTCTCTCCACTGGTTTGTCCGAGAACCTGTCTGCGATGTGCCAGATACATGACATGAAGGAGAAGATACGCCCGTCCGTGCGACCCTTCACCATCGTTGATCATCTTCTCACGTATTGCCATCATTTGGAATGGGCAAACGGACTCATGTTTCACGAATACCACCGTATACCTGAATCTTTCAAGGAACTGCACGACAAAATACAGGCACAGTGTTCCCAAGTGCGCATTCCAAAAGCTGTAGCAGGAGGTGCAAAGTCCAAACTTCTGTCTCTGCCAAATGGAGCTCCAGCTCCATTGAGCCCCTTTTTCTTAAATAATTGAATACTCTATATTGAAGTTTCAAAATAAACAGAGACAGACTTCTTTTGGGGTTGTTTTCTTTATGATAAGGACTTATTGTGTTATACTCCTGTGATTGAATTCTTCCCCGCCTGTTTATCTCAGTGAAGGGGAGTCATTTGGCAGACTTCAGGTTTATTTTGTTTAAACTGCAACTCATCCGTATCTTTGAGCTCTTATTGTAAGAAATCTATGGCAAGGTCCAGTTTTTTTATTGTCAAATCAGCACTCTGACCGCACCAAGTGCTTTATCTGATTTGATATATGAAAGTTCTAAAAAAATAGTTGTATGATAACATTTGGTGTGAGAGAATCTGAATACGCGGGGTCGCGTTGTTTTTTGCCATGATTTAGAAAGTCAAGGCTTATACAATAGTTCTGCAGTTCACCAATGCTCCTCTAATTGGATAACCAAGGAAAAATTTGTGGGAGCAATCAGATCACCTTTCTTTTGTTAAACTTAGTCAAAGATTAAATTTAATAAGGAAATCTTTTTTTTGAGATCTTTAATAAGGAAATCTCAACCAGCGAAATCAACTTCTCAAGTCATCACCAGTTCTTTCAATGAAATATAATGAAGTAAAGAGGTCCTTCCTAGGTCGTTCGTACGAATCTAGGCTATACTACACTAAAATCAGCCCACCTGCAGTGCTTACTGTTCTTAAGACCACCTTTAGAAGCTCCGAGTTGTGCACGACACGCTCTATCGGGAAATTGACCCTACGGCCATCACCATTCCTCGACAGAATATACATGGTGACGTATGTGGATTTTCGCCCCTAGGGTCTCGTGGGTAAGAGCATCTTTACTCGGAGGCCCCAAAGCTCCCCTAAATGGCTATCGGGGATGTTGGCGGTCAAATTACGTCCAACCCGTTCCCTTCCTCTCTCTTCCTCTAAAATTTTTTAGCATCGGCGTGGCCTATTTGTTATCTGACACCCCCAGGCGGAATCCAACCCATAGGGGGCTAGCCGGGGCGCTAGATAGAGCTAAAAACGCCGCGTGCCATCCTTAACAGTAAGATAGGTGCTTCGTTTTCAAAGCCGACACGCCATGTCGACTGGCCACGCGGCCGCGTGACCTTTTGTTTCTGCCCTTTCCAACGCTTCCTGCCCAACTTTCCTGCCCTTTCCCGCTATATCTAGGCGCCCCTTCCCCCTCCCGTCGCCACCATGGAGAGACCCAATCTTAATTTCTATGAGGCTGTGATGTTCGACCGCTACGACATCCTCGCGCCGCGCCGCGCAAGGCTTCCAGCTGGCTTCGAGGTCAGCTACGCCGGTGTTCCTGTGGCGCCGCTCTTGTGGGACAATGAATTGGCGGTGCAGAACTAGGAGCGCCACGGCTAACTGCCGGAGCGGAATAGGGAAATGGCTCAGTACTCGCCCAACAACGCGTACTGGTCAAAGCGGTTCAAGAAGGAGCAGAAGGCGAAGCTTGCGTTGTGCGTAGCTCACCGACGACAGCTCCACCGGGATCTACCTAACCCCGAAGGGAGGCGGCGCTTATGGGCAGTGTCCGGTACGATTGATACCGTTATCAAGGCAGCACGCGGTGAAGAAATCATGAGAAGGACGGTGGCCGCCTGGATCGTTGACATCGCTTCCGACACAGAGGAGGAGGACGGTGACGCGAAGGACGGCGTCGATTAGGATTAGACCTTCATTTTATCTACGTATGAAGTTATATGTAAATCAATGGATAGTTCATCGAATGGTAGACGTCCATGACGCACAGCTCACTACGTCCACAAGGTGTTTGTCAAAATTTTAAGCAAAAAATATTTTGCTATTGAGAGTATGGCTTATTAGACATGTAATACCGGGTGTATACTACACTGTATTGTATACTACCCGGTATTACATGTCTAATATGGCTGAGAACACCCTCTTTCCAAAATTTAGAAAATAGCCAACGCCTTCCCATATGGGAACAAAATTTCTACCGCCGAAACCATATAGGATTACAAAGAGCGGAGATGCTCTAACTCGTAAAATGCCCGTTGCCTTGCCACGTGGTGACAACTCAGGTAAACAAACAAATAAAAATTGTTAAAATACAAATTTGACCGAGTTATATATGTCATAAAACAGAACAGTTGACTAGAGCGCTAACATCATCATATGTATATAGCTCTAAAGACTTAACGGTGACATCACACGCTTCAAAAGTGCATGTACGATTGCTATGGAACAATAAGCATATTCACCCGCAAAAAAAATAAGAAAGCTAATAACACCAGGCACACAAATAGTTGTTCTGGACGTGTTACAATGCCCCTTGCGTTCAATTCCCAAATCGGGTGAACCCTAACTTCCAAATCAAGGTCTGGCGGCGTGTGGGCTGTGGCGGCTGGACGGCGGAGGTGAATTAGCCGTGTAGCGTAGGTGGAAAGTATAAGGAAGGTGTTCTACCATGGAATCGAGTTAGGATCTGCCACACGAAAGAGAGGGATCGTAGTTGGAGACGGAAGGAGCGGCGGCGGATGGCATCCCATGGGAAAATGTGACCGAAGTGGTGAGTTGGGACAAACATGTAAAAAATTGCACTCTCATCTCTCTTGTTCTTCCGCACCATCAAAGATGAGAAGTGGTACATGAATATTTCGGTTGAGCTCGATGTGCAAGATCCTGGTAATGTGCTAGGACTATCAGAGCTAAGATTAGAAGGCGAGAAGCATTGCAATTGTTGTCTCATGATAAGGAAGATTGTAGCAAATAATTTGAAGCTTGAAAACCAAGTAGTTGATTTGGAAGATAAGATACAGAACATGAAGATTGAGAAGAAAATTATTGCCAGGGCTCATAAGGCAGAGAAGAGAGTGAGGGATAAGGAGATACGATTAGTTATCTTAGTTGTTGCATTTATAATTATTTATGTAGTTTTTGCACTGATGATAAGGGGATTTGTCTGAATTATGTGTAATGTGTAGCTCCTTGCAAGCATACACTGGAATTTGAATAAATCTAGTCTATCTCTATATTGTCATTTATTTTGTATGTGTTTGAATGTGTAAAAAGGAATTCAAATGCTATATCTAGCAACTTATAAAATGACAGGAATTCAAAGAGAACTATATCACAGCAAAAATATAAGTATCATTGTCAATTTTGTCTGGAGTCACCAAACACAATAATTTAGAGCAAATAATCAAGAAAAATGTCAACTAGTGCACATCAGAACCTGGCAACATAGTTGGATGGCAGCGTGATCTGAGAATTGATCTTCCATCATTCTAGACATCAGGATAAAACAACTTCATTGTAATGATTGCATAGTTTTTTATAGTTCTTTTTTGGATATTTGTCAGTTGTGTGCATCCTGGTTATGTAGAGGCCGGTGTAAACATTACTATTCGTAATAAAGCGCCCATTTTTAAAAAAACATGTGGTGTTTGGGAGAGATCTTATAAGTAAAGTCTAGGTTAAGCACGATGTTGCATGGTTGTGTTGGTTGTGAAGAGGCTTAATCATTCCTTGGAGTGTTGGGATACAATACCTATTCTTTCCCTAATCTTATTTCAAGCCATGCATTCTTCTGTTACAATATTTTTCCTTGTAAAATTGGTACTTGAATATGATCCTGAGCGCTAAAAGAAGCAATTGGTTTTGCCATGAAAAGGAGGAACAAGGGACTTCTTTTCTCACATACTCAATTTGTTTACTGGCGTGCTCATGGATGTATAGATGTAGTATGCACATACCAGAAGTACTCCTGCGCATGTATACATACACCCAGTCAAATTTTATGGCATCTCTGAGCTCGCAGAGTGCCACGAAAGGAGACCACTGACAAATCCCAACTACAGTGGTGAATACTATAGAGTAATCTTACAAATAAAGGGATAGAGAGGGTCACTACCATCGGCAGGTAAAGATCTGTAGTGTGGGCATTTAGTTGGACTTGTTGCTCCGTGGCCACACACAAGTACACAAGTACCCTCATACTTTTATTCATTGGCTTTACTAAGAAAAAATAGTTAGGTTTTGCTTTATGTTCATACTAATAAATTTTATTGGATTGTATTTAAAATAGTGGAATATTAAATTTTTTGGAATACCATGTAATTATTTCTTCTTTATCAAAAAAATGTAAATATTTCTTATACACGTGGTTTTTCATGTACATTTCTCTAACATATCATTAGTACAAACTCGTTACTTAAAGACTATGCCTAGAGCCGGTTTACCCCCAAAAATGCAATTCACCGGCTGTGTTCGTCACCCTCAGGCGGTCGTAATTGTTTGACCGCCTCTAACTTTAACCTTAGACGGTTGTTAATCTGTATCTTCTCTAGTACGACTTTCCCCTCGGCCGCTCTTTAAAACAAAACGCCTCTAAATGGAACTGAGACACGACAGGAATTATTGTCCGTCTCCCTAGATCACTCAACCGCAGTCGGTCAGAAATATTAATCGTCTTTAGGGGTCTACTGAGGTAGACCATTATGCCGCCCGTCTCGAAAACTGGTGTCCGTGCACATTTCCGAGGTAGCGTGTGCGTGTTGTTAATGCAATTAGAAAGTGGGGATCATGCACTAGTCCCCACCTACACGAGTCCACACCCTCACATGTCCACTCGAGTACTACGAACGCCCCGCGTATATAAACCCGCTCGGCCTTCTACTTCCACGAGCTCGTGTCATTTTCTCCATTCTGTCTAGGCACAAAACCCCAACCTAAACCTTTCGCGCACGCCTAAACTCCTTCACTTGCACCACCGCCTTACGTAGCTGCGCCATGAAGCGTATGCCTGGAGACAAGTCAGAGGTGAAGCCAGCTGGAGGCGCAGCAACAGATGACTCAGTCATCGCTGAGCAGGCCGAGGCGGCTCCGGGCACGCACGCTGCTTGTCCTCGCGTCGTCGAGGCTTCGGGCTTCATGCATCCAGCAGTCGTTGTCGCCGTCGAGCAGCAGGTGACCAACAACTTCGTGGTGCCAGCGGCAGATCTAGAGGAGGGGCAGGCGGAGGCAACCTCGGGTGCTCTATATCAACGACCCCATCCTCCACGAACAAATCCTCGACGCAATCGTGGAGAACAACGAGTTCGAGGGGGAGGTCTCTGATGAGGCGTCTGAGGTACTACTTTGCTAGCTTCTCTAGTCACAGTCGTAGATTTCATTGTTCATATGTAGGATTTTCTCAATCGTCTATAGATTCTTTTGCTCTTGATGTAGGGAATATATATGGTGAACGGTCAATTATTTTGGAGATTTGATTAGATATGCTCATCTGTCATCTAGTAAATTTATATTTGCTTGGCTTATTGTTGTTCATACGGCTTGTGCTATAAATTTAATCGATCTATAACATTTGATTTTAGGGTTTAGGGATTGCTAGGTGAGTATTGATTTCGATACACAACATGCATATAATATTACATTTGTATTCCTTACTGAGGTCAATAATTCAATTTTGCCCAAAAGAGTGAAAGGGGAGACACATATCATGGTGTTAGATTTTTTTAGGGATGGTGTTAGTGAATCTGAGGCAATATGCAACAATATAAGTTGTGCAATTGGTACTTTGGTTCGCTAACACCATCTCTAAAAAAACTTATGAGTCCCCAGATTTATTTCTATACATATGAACTATCATCTTTGAACTGTTTCTGCTACTATGTACACCCACAAAAAATTGTGATCATACTTTATTATTGTATTCATTGTAGTATATAAATATTATATTTCAATTGAAATTTGCCCCATAAGATTATAGGGGTGACACGCATTTTATTGGTGTCAGTTTTTTAGGGACGAGTGAGTGAATGTGAGACAATATACATAAATATAATATAGATTGTGCTGTTGGTACTTTGGTTCGCTCACAGTTTCTGAAAAAACTTATCAGGCCCTCAGATTTATTCTACATTCATATGAACTATGATCTTTGAATTGTCATTGCATGCATTCATAGTGTATAAGAATTACATTTCAGTTTCTCACTAAGGCCGATGATTGAAATTTGTCCCAAAAGATTACAGGGGTGACACACATTTGTTGGTGTCGGTTTTTTAGGGACAAGTGAACTTGAGACAATGTACACAAATAATATTGGTTGTGTTGTTGGTACTTTGGTTTGCTTCCTCCGTCTCTGAAAAAACTTATGAGGCCCTCATATTTATTCTACATTCATATGAATTATGATCTTTGAATTGTTATTGCATGCATTCACAGTGTACAATAAGAATTATATTTCAGTTTCTCACGGAGGCTAATAATTAAAATTTGCCCCAAAAGATTGCAGGGGTGACACACATTTATTGGTGTCGGGTGTTTTAGGTACGGGTAAGTGAACCTGAGGTAATATACACAAACAATATAGGTTGTGTTGTTGGTACTTTGGTTCGCTTACGCTATCTCTGGAAAAACTTATGAGGTCCCAAATTTATTTTATATTCATATGAACTATGATCTTTGAATTGTTATTGCATGCATTCATAGTGTATAATACAAATTACATTTTAGTTTCTCACTGAGGCCGATGATTGAAATTTGCCCCAAAAGATTGCAGGAGCGACACATATTTGTTGGTGTCGTTTTTTTAGGGATGGGTTAGTGAACCTGAGGCAGCTACACAAACAATATATGTTGTGTTGTTGGTACTTTAGTTCTCCAACTCCATCCCTGAAAAAAATATGAGGCGCCTAATTTATTCTCGTATGAACTATATGATCTTTGAATTGTTTCTGCTATATGATCTTTAAATGATTCATATGATGCATATGTATATGCATGGTTTTGATCATATCTGAATATTTTTTGGTTTTTTGTTATTTGTAATTACAATATTTAGGATTGTTTTTCTATATGAATATGTATATCCTTGAATATTTTTTCATAGGATTACATTTCAAATTCTTATTGTGGCCAGTGATTCAAATTTGCCCCAAAAGAGAGCAGACACATCGGTGTCAGATTTTTTAAGGGACGTGTTAGCGAACCCGGGGCAATGTACAAGAACAATAGGTTATGCAATGGATACTTGGTTCGCTTAGGCCATCTCTGAAGAAACTTATGAGGTTGTAGACTTTGTTCTACATATAACTCCGATCCAATTAATTTTCATTTTGTTTATATACATAAAATGATATATGAACTAATTAAACTATTGCTCAAATGCATTCTCTTTGATATCAATTTAATATTGTCTTTCATATGTCGTCAAACATATGTATGAGTTCTAAGTTATGTTCTTAAAAATCAACAGGAGGATTCTGATGACGTGGACTCTAGCAAGTACTCCAGGAACAACAAGAGCTGCTACGTACTGAGAAGTTATGGCGTGGGCAGTTACGTTTCCACCATAGGGAGAGACTGTTTTGCCCATTCTGTGGCATAGTCATTGACTCGGATATTGATAGCATGATTCAGCACGTGATGGACATTGCCAAAAGCCTAGGACGAAAGCACCAGCCGAAGACCTTGGCATGGCATGCAGCCTACGGCAAATTCCTTCGGAAATATGTCAGGACTGACATGTTTCCCCTGGAGTAGGCTGTTGCATGTTTCTCCTGCTGCCCCTGCTAAAACGTCTTTGTATCCCTCCTGCTGTTGTCCCTGCTTATTTCATATAGGTTTATTATTACATGGTTGCATGTAAGACAATTTCACTCTAGTGATGGTTATTAAACTATTAACTCATATATATATATATATATATTAATCTACACCTTTATATATGGAGTTTCTTAAAATTTCTAGTGTTTAATTATATTACTGATCATTCTCATGCACACTACCAAATATTTCTAGTGCTCGATTATGTTATAATTGTCAAGGAATACATCAAATAGATTTTAAATAGGTGGAAAATTCATATTAAAGTAACTAAATAATCTCAGATCGGCATTAAACATTTTAATTAGTCAAATTCAAAACACACCTTATTTCTCTACAGCAAGCGCATGAACCTCATTTGCTCTTAGGACTCAATCTCTTCGATGTATATATGTACTACGCCACATATTTTCTTCAATGTATAAACCTCATTTGCTCTTAGGATTCAATTTCACTCTTACGCCATATATTTTCTTCGATGTATGAACCTTATTTTCTCTTAGGACTCTAGCAAGCATGTGTAAACACCTTGATTTGTCTTTAAATTATGAATTATACTCAAAATTTAGATTAACAAAATCCGGAGTTCTGAATATATATGGATGTCTAAATATTCACTCAACGCGATTTCCTTCAAAGAATACATGAAAAAATGTTATATTGGTGAAAAATTCATTATTAAGTAAACAAACGGTCTCACTTCATGATTAAACATTTGAATTAGTCAAATTCATAACACTTGCAGCTTATTGTTCTGCAACAAGTCGCATGAACACTAGTCATCATTCCTTTCAGGGTAAAGATCCAAGGTTTTTACTACGCCAATTATTTTATTCAATTTATGAACTTCATTTAGTCTTAGGGAACTCAATTTCACTCTAGCAAGCATGTATACACACCTTTCTTTGCCTTTAAATTATGAATAATTCTCAAATTTTAGGATAATCAAACGCCATAGTTCCTAATATATCCAGAATTTTAAATATTAGTTCTTTTCAAATTACTAGTCGTCTTAGCTAGGAAAGTACTTGGTGGAAAATATATGAAATATTCAGATAAAGGATGTTCTTAGAGATATTTCCCACTTGCATACGTCTGAGCCTAGTACTTGGCGACAAATATATGAAAATATTTGGACAAATATTTCAGACCACTGTCCACCGCCTACCTCCACCACGGTCGCCTTAGGTCCCCTGCCTCTCCACCACTGCCACCTTTGGTCCCATGCGGTGCGGACTCACCTCCGAGGACCCCTTTGTCGTCCATGTAGGTATGCGTAAAAAGAAAATCCCCCAAACCCTAAATCAACAGCTTTGGTTTAGGAATTTTTCCATGGAATTTGCCATTTTGCTTATCAAATTTAAGGTTTAGGGTTACCGAGCTGCAAAGACCCGACGATGCCGTCGGGAGAGCCTCCCCCAGCCGTCCTACATCTGTCCCAACTCTTTTTGCCTTATATAAATCTCAAAATCTGCAATTGTCATTTATAGAAATAGAGATTTAATTGTCACTTAATTGGTCTATGTATCTATTTTAGTTGTCACTTTATTAGTCTGCGCATCTTGATTGTATTAAGATGCTCTCTGTTTGTATCTTTTTAATAGATGGGAACCTGTAGTGACGATGCAATAACGCTCTCTAGCGAGGATAGTTTTCGCATTAACTTTGGTGGTTTTGAATTCCAGTTATCAGATTAAGAGCCCACTGAGAGGATTGAGTTTAGAGGTATAAAAAACATCAAAATTGCATCCATAATGTTTTGTATGTGTTTATACGGTAGAAATTAATATTCTACTGCATTAAAATTTGTATGTGTTGTTGCATCTGGGCCTCAACACAAGGGGACACTGATTTTGATAAGCAGAGCCTTTTTTTAAATGACATGTATCTGAAAGAAGTTTATGTAGACTTTCTCTTAGACTGGTTGATGTCTACACACTTCTATTCTTGTAGACAGTTGTTGGGCCTCCAAGTGCAGGGGTTTGTAGAACAGCAGCAAGTTTCCCTTAAGTGGAATACCCAAGGTTTATCGAACTCGGGGAGGAAGTGGTCAAAGGTATTCCCTCTCAAGCAATCCTGCAATCAAGATACAAGAAGTCTCTTGTGTCCCCAACACACCCAATACACTTGTCATGTGTATAGGTGCACTAGTTCGGCGAAGAGATAGTGAAATACAAGTGGCAACGATGCCAGAAAATAGCTTGACGGTGAGGTAAAGACTAAAGCAAGCCAATATGCAACAGATCTAGATGCAAACGGTGTTTCAATGTTTAGAAACAAGGCCTAGGGATCATACTTTCACTAGTGAACACTCCCTCATATAAATATCTTCTCTTCATGATACTACTCTTAACTACTCTCCGGTTGGACACTCTAATCCACGGTAGGGCCTTCCCTAATCTTGATAACCCCACACTGTCACCTTGAGCGCTAGATGGTTCCAACAAACACCACAATTTCATAGAGACATCCAACTCCAAATATAACTCATAACAAATATTCAATCTAGCCAAAGTGCCACACACAGTATGCACGCTGTCACTTTCACACACGTGGGGAAAAGCATAGATCTATTAAAGCACAAAGAATATTTATGTAGACTCTAGCCTAAGTGCCACCATGGCGTGCATGCTGTCACTTTCACACACATGGGGAGAGCAGAGATCTATTAAAACACTTGAGTAGCAAGGTAGATCTACTTGATTACAAAGATCATGATCACAATATGACCATGCATAGAGAGAGAGAGACGAACACATAGCTATTGGTAGAGCCCTTAGCCTCGAGGAAGAACTACTCCCTCCTCATCATGGGAATCAGCAACGGTGATGAAGATGGCGATGGAGATCGATGGAGATGGCTCCGGGGGCACTTCACCGTCCCGGCAGGGTGCCAGAACAGAGAATTTATGTCCCCTGAATCTCCCTTTCGGTGGCGGCGGCGCTACGGAGGTTTTCGTGGATTTCTTCTAGATGCCCTAGGGTTTTTGGGTCGGAGGCTTCTTATAGGTGCAGGAATCAAGGTCGGTGGGGGTCCAGGGGTCCCACACCCCCTGTGGGCGCCTCCAGGGCTTGCCCGCGCCTAGGGGGTGCGGCCACCCTGTGGCCCCCCTCCGGCTCTGGTTCGTGGTTCTGTGTTGCTCTGAGAAAAATAATGACTTTGGCTTTTGTCCCGTCCAATTCTGAGAATATTGATTTTCTGCCTTTCTGGAACCAAAAACAGAAGAAAACAGGCAACTGGCACTATGCCAACTTGTTAATAGGTTAGTTCCAGAAAAGATATAAAAACACCTCAAAGTATAGACAAAGCAAATCAAAGTAGATACAAAACAAGCATGTAGCATAAAAAATTATAGATACGTTTCCGACGTATCACTGGTGTGAACCCGAAGTTCCACAAAAAATCAAGTACTACATCTACTGTTGGAGATATTACCAAGAGGCAATAATAAAGAGGTTATTATCATATCTTCATGCTTATGATAAATGTTTACATACCATGCTATAATTGTATTAACCGGAAACATTAATACTTGTGTGATTTGTAAACATAAAAGAGTCCCTAGTAAAGCCTCTTGTTGAACTAGCTTGTTGGTTAATATATGATCATGGTTTCCTGATCATGAACATTGAGATGTTATTAACAACAAGATCATATCATTGGGAGAATGGTGTGATGGACATACTCCTATAGTTAAGAATAGCATAAAGATCAAGTCATTTAATATAGTTCAGTTGCTATAAGCTTTCAGATACATAGTAACCTAAATCCTTCGACCATGAGATCATGCTAATCACCATCACCAGATGGATGCTTTGATGACATCAAACACCACACTGTAACTGGGTGGCTATAAAGGTGACATTTAGTGTTCGGAAAGTATGTGTTGAGGCACATGGATCAAGAGTGGGATTTGTCCATCCATATGACGGATAGATATACTCTAGGCCTTCTAGGTGGAATGTCATCCAATTAGCTTGCAAGCATGTGACTGGCTCACAAGGGATCACATATCACAGGAATGAGAAAAGAGTACTTATCGGTAACGAGGTTGAACTAGGTATGCAGAGATACCGACGATCAAACCTTGGATAAGTAAACTATCGCGAGAAAAGGAAAATTGGTATTGTATGTAAGTGGTTCATTCGATCGCAAAGTAATCGTAGAAATATGTGGGAGCCATATGAATTTCCAGAGTCCTCTATTGGTTATTGATCGGAGAAGTGTCTCGGTCATGTCCGCGTAATTCACGAACCGTAGTGAGTCACACTTAAGGATCTATGTTGTTTAGTAGATATGGAATGTGAGTAAAGAGACCGAATGTTGTTCGGAGTCTCGGATGGGATCCGGGATATCATGAGGAGATCCAGAATGGTCTGGAGAATAAGATTCATATAAGGAAAGTCCAATTCCAGAGTTCGGGAATGATTCCGGTGTTTTTGTTGGAATGTTCTATAAGGGTCTAGAAGGTTCACCGATCCGGAAGGGGAAGGGTACATGGATGTGTCATGACAAAGTGGAATGGTTGCATCATGTCCTAAGTCATTTGGCTGGACACTTGGAAGAGAGAAATCAAACTCTAGTTTGAAAGACAAAAGGCCAGTTTGAAAAAGTCAAACTGGGACAATGATTTCCAAGTGGAGGGAGGGAAGGAAACCTGAGGAGAGAAGGTTTCCCTTCCCTCCTCCAATCCGCCGGCCAGCAAGGGAGTTGGGGGAGGACACGGATAGCCCTAGCCGCCCCTCCCACCTATAAAAGAAAGGGAGGGGGCGCCCCCTCTCCCTACACCTTGCCCCTTAGCCGGCTCCCCCCTCTAAACCCTAGGCCAGCCGCCGCCCCCCTTCTAGATGCGGCTACCCTAGATCTCCTCTAAACCGCCGTCTAGCTAAACCCTAGCCACTGGTTACTCTAAACCCCTCGGCCCTATAAACCCTAGATCGCCTAGGCCCTCTATCTACTCCACCATATTCACTCCGGCTTAGGCGAAGCCCTGCGAGATCTCCCCTCTAATCTCCGACACTACGCCCTCGTGCTGCCGGAATCATGAGGAAAGAGCTACAACCTCTGCTGCCTGCTGGAACAAGGGAGAGGAAGATATTCATCGAGTACCGAACGTTGATCGACTGCGGAAGCGCTGCCTGAACGCAGCGCCGGAAGGATCGTCTACGCGATCTTGAGATCAGCAAGTGTACTACTACATCACCCACGAGAATCTACTCTCGTTAACCGCTTTGGATCTTCGAGGGTTAGTACTCTATCGACTCGTTGCTACAATCTAATAGATAGATCTTGGCTTGTGTGTGTTCATGCGATAGAAATTTTTTGTTTTCCATGCTACGAACCCCTACATCTACAGGATGCCCTATTACCTGTCATGAAAAAGAAGTGCAAGGTGGTAAGATAATATATTCTTGATCATGTTATCAACAAGCTACCCTGTGATATTTAAATACTTCCAGTAATCACAAGCATGCTAATTCTTCAATTCTCTGTACTTTCCCAGACATTTGGAGCTGAGTTCACAAGAAATTACCTAAAGAATCGCCTTGATGAACCTATTGATGCCCATGTTTGGAAAATGAAGAACAAAAATCCAAAGATGGTTAGGATGAAGATGGTAGCTGGGTCAGGTGCAATCTTGACGACTGTATGGGAGAAGGTTGTGAGAAGCTTCAACCTACAGCAGAATAGCATTGTCCTTTTTTTCTTCGATGAAAAGGATAATGGAGAGGTACACATTCTGGTTTTTTAGAGAGTACTAATTATGCTATAGCCGATTGATTTATGGAATACACTTTGTATGTACTCCCATAATTTGTAACAGCTAAATTTTATGGATTTCCCCAACTATATATCTGGCTAATTGCTACCGTGATCGAGCTGCTATATATAAGTTCTTGAGTTAATCTGTCTATCTGGATGCTGAATCATGATTATGTGTCATGTCAACTATGATCGAGTTCGAATTAGCATGCTACTATTTAAAATGGTCTACACACACTCGAGACGGTCACTTTAAAAAGCCGCTTTAAGGCACACTAGTTCTGGAGACTGTCTTTATTAGAATTCGACTCAGGTCGCCTCACTATTGGATACAGTTCCTAATATAGGTCGTCTGAGGTTGAGGAGTTCTTGCAAGCGGTCAGAAATATTGGTCGTCTCTATCTCATACATGTTAGAGGCGTTTTCCTTTCTGCACCCTCTAAGGTCACCCATCTTAGAGTCGCAAAGAAAAACCGGCTCAAGTGGTGTTCTGAGAGAAATGGGAATTCAAGTAACGTGTTTGTGCTTGAGCCGGAACGAGAAACAGTCTGAGGCCTATGAAAAATTGACGTATCTAAGTAACGTGTTTGTGCTAGTGTGTGCTGAGAGAAATGGGAATTCAACTAGTCTAATTTATTTTTTCAAGAATACACCGTATAATCAGCTTTTCATAGAATAGGAGGCCAAGACGGCTGCACAATACCAAAGAGAACACGATATAAACTCGACGCCACACGGTTTACATAGTGCCAGCTCTATGTTTTGTGGGGACTAGTACGAGGTTTACAGCATGGCCCCCTAAAGCTAACGTATATATATATGTATGTAGGTACGCTATTCTACAACCCTTGTAGAATAGTTATTCTACAACCCTTGTATATTCTACAACCCTTTCCAAACTTCCGCGGTGGAAGATGTGAACTTCTCTGTAGATAGCATGTAAACTTTTTATCGGAGCACCAGATTCACGTGGGAAGAGAGAGGATGGTGGGGGGTTGGGGCTTTCTAAACTTCCGCAGTATAATATGTGAACTTCTCTATAGATAGCATGTGAACTTCCTATCGAAGCACCAGATTCACGTGGGAAGAGAGGGGGAGGATGGGGGGTTAGGGCAGGGACGGATCTAGAAATTTAACTTCGGGTGCACAAACCTCAAGCAAAACAAAATATAAAGATGAAACACAGAAAATGGTACATTTTTACATGCCAACAAAACACAAATTGACCATTGTAGCAACCAGGTAGAAACGCAACAATATCCCAAAAGATTAAGAAACTTACAAAATGATAAAGGAAACTACAATACTACATTTGTACCGTCATAGTTTGAAAGCGAGATATGACCACATCATCCTTCACTTGCCAAAAGGAACTCCCGCTCAATAAATATAACTAAAAGATCATTCAAGATCTCGTTCCTCATTTTGTTTCTTAGCTTGTTCTACACAAAATTCATTGAAGAAAATACCCTCTCAACACTAAGTTGTTACGGGTAAGGTTAGCACCAATGAGAAGCTTGTAATCAAGGGTATAGGTCACAGCTTGTTTGTTTCATTAGTGCATCAACGTTCTTCTTCCCCTCCTCTACTTAGTTCAATGTCAGCGCCGATACCATAGCAGCCATGGGGCACGACTACTCGCATCCTGCTTGATTTGGGAAATTGGGGACGTTGGTCACAGACGGTATGAGGCAGGTCGGTCCTCTTTTTATTTGGGTCTCTCGGATATTGCTTTGTCTAGGAAGCTGGACTGGTTTCTCTCTACTTCTAGTTGGGCTGCATGTGGTTTGGTCTCTTTTTTAAATAGAAAATGTAAACTAGACGTGATACAAAGTACCAGCGATGATACATGAATACATACATGATTTTTTTTACAAATTTTTGGGTGTACATTTGTAAACCCATGACCCATGGGAGCTCCTTCCATGGGTTGGGGGGCTTTCTCAACTTCAGTGATGGAAGAAGTGAACTTTTCTGTAGATAGCATGTGAACTTCCTATAGGGATTTGAGAGAAGATCCACGAAGGTTATACCTGTAGGGATTGGGTGGAGGTTCTTCATGGTTCCTCCTTTGTTCCAAGTGCCAGAGCATCTTCAACTTGCACGGAAACATATCCTCCCAGTCAGGGAGTGAAACCACCGTAGTTGATTCTCTTGTTGAGGTAGATGGAGAATCCCCCTCCAACTCCCTTTTGTTGTCATGAGCAATAGATACTTCTCCCTTCTTGGCCTAGATCTGCTTGATATGAAAAGGCTACATAGCTCTTGAACAATCAAGCGAGATCTGAGATGCCATAGTGAAAAACTAGGAAAAATAAACCCTAGATCTAAAAGGTGGAGGCAAAGGAAGAAAGGAAAAATAAAACCTAAATAAAAGAGACTGTAGCCGGCCGTGACTAGCAGTACGGGCGGGCCCTGTCCGTATGGTGCGCCCGTACCGACACCGAACCAATCGCATTTTGCATTTTTTGGATAAAAAAATTGATCAGGCCAGCGATGGAGGTAGGGAACGTAAGGACCAGCCGTACGAGCGGATGTGCCTGTACTGCTTGATCGGACCGTAGCCCCGAAAAACATACCAGGAGTACTGGTAGCATAATGACCACTAGTACAGTCTCATGTGTCCATACCACCTGGCTGTACCGATTCTTGGAAAAAACAAAAGGAAATAGAGGGAAACGCTGAGCATATAACAATCACTGGTACAGACGCGTCCGCCCGTACGGTTCGCCCATACCATTTTGAAAAATAGCTTGAAAATATCACAAAAATAAGAAGAAAGCAAAAAACACAACAAATGAATCAAAAACGTCCCCAGGAATGCAAAAATAAAATGACTAAGATCTTGTCACCTTACTTTGTTTGATGTATTCCTCGACCGTGATTAAGGGGATTAGCTCCGTTGTGTTTACTTCCCCAACTCTATAGTGTTTTATATATTTCTCATTAACAATCCATGAATAGGAAGAAGGAGTAGTATTTTCAACTTTACTGCCCTTGAGGGATATGCATCTTCTACTTCATAAGGTCTTTCCCACTTGGATTTGAGCTTTCCTGCAAAAAACTTAAGCGTAGAGTTGTAGAGCAAGACTTTATCCCCGAATTTAAACTCCTTATTCTCTACTTTCCTATCATGCCATTTTTTAACCTTTTTATTGAGTATTCTTACATTTTTATAATCCCCGTTTCCAAGCTCATCTAAAGCATGAATATCTAAGAGACGTTTTCCCTTGCAGTTTTAAAATCAAAATTCATAGTTTTAATAGCCCAATGAGCTTTATGTTTTAATTCTAATGGGATATGACAAGCTTTACCATATACCATCTTGTATGGTGTCATTTCCATAGGATTCTTGTACGCGATGCGATATGCCCATAAAGCGTCACTGAGCTTCATATCCCAATATTTTCTCGACTTATTAACTGTCTTCTAGAGTATGACTTTGACTTCTCGTTTAGATAGCTCCACTTGCCCACTAGTTTGTGGGTGATATGGCAAGGCTACACGATGATCAAGTCCATACTTTTGAAGTATATTCCTGAAAGTACCTTTCATAAAATGAGTTCCATCATCAGTAATCAAAAAGAGGGGAACTCCAAACCTGGGAAAAATAATGTCCTTAATCATCTTGATAGACGTCGTCGCATCTTCATGAGAAGTGGGTATAGCCTCCACCCACTTGGTGACATAATCGACAACAACAATAATATGAGTATAACCATTAGAAGGGACAAAGGGTCCCATGAAATCCATCCCCTAAACATCAAAAGGTTTTATTAAGAGGTTATATTTCATAGACATTTATTGTATTTTTCCTATGTCACTCATACGTTGTTAAGCATCACAATTTCTAACATAATCATGGGTATCTTTGATTAATGTTGGCGAGCAAAATCCTGACTATAAGACTTTGGCTGTTGTATGGTCATCAGCATGATGTCATCCATAAGGACTATCATGGCAAGCCTTAAGAACAGCTTTCATCTCGTGGTCGGGCACACATTTCCTAATTATCCCACCAATTCCATGTCTATATAAATAAGAATCATCCCAAAAGCAGTGTTTTAAATTATTAAAGAATTTCCTTCTTTGATGGTAACTCATTCCTTTTGGTAGAATTACCCACAAGGAAATTAGCATAGTCTGCGAACCAAGGGTCATGTAACTTTATAGTGGCAAGATACTCATTTGGCATAGATTCATTAATAGTTGGATCCTCCATAATACCCTCCATACATGATAAATGGTCGGCAATTGGATTATCCTTACCTCTTCTATCAACTATTTGTAAGTCATATTCTTGCAGTAACAATACCCATTAAATTAGACAGGGTTTTGCATCCTTCTTGGATAAGAGATGTATTAATGCTTGATGATCTGTATGAACTATTACTTTCGAATTGATAATGTAATGCTGTCGTGGTGGTGGCACGGCAGATGCCATGGGTAGGCTAAAGGTTGGGGCCAATGGATGCTAGTGAGATCTGGGGAGGGAAGATGTAGTTGATTCTACGCACAGAAAGCTAACGCAAAGATCTTTATTTCTCCTTCCTTGGGCTACAAGTGCTCCTTGAGCTGCATACAAGGAGAAAGAGAGAACTTTACCAGCCTAACAGTACTAAGAATGAGTTGATCCCTTTTTCAGGGTCCAAGGCTCCCCTTATAAAGGAGAGCCCTGGGTTCTTCTAGGGCTGATGTGGCAAGCATATTCGAGGAATATGCTTGTCCCAATATAGTAGTTCAGCGCTCCTCTTTCCCTGTCGCCCTTCTCACTGCGGTAAGATTCCAGAGGGCCCCTCCTGCTTGCCTCGGGCTCCAGAACTGTCACCTCCGTGACCTCCTTCTGCCCTACGTCATACGCACATTTGTCTTTAGCTCTTGGCTCTGCAAGATTCATGACTAGGGTTTGACTTCGGGCTTCTCCTTCTCTTGCAAGCTTTGTATCATTCGGCCCTTCCTCGCGTAACTCGGCCCGTCCTTCACCTGCATTAAGATCATTCGGGCCAACCCGGCCGACTTACGCCATATCTCGGCCGGGTAATGCCTTGCCATTACTACTGAGGTCCTACCTTTTACTATCTCGGCCGACCTTTACAAGACTTGGCCAGCTTAGAATATAACTCGGAAACTGGACGGGGAATAATCCTTTCGTCTTTCCCCGTCCTTACCCTATCCGGGGTTACCTCCCCAACATTAGTCCCCGAAGCTAATATGGTCCTGCCGATAACCTCGGCCGGGTCGTATCAGTTTCATGATACACGTTATGCATTCCTTCCGAGTTATCTTCTGCCCGCTCGTGGTAACACCGTATTTACTAGTGCATGCCTCGTCTTACGTGTCATCCTCATCATTGTCTCTCTAGTTTTTTGTTCCTATCGGTGTTCTTGACAAGCTACGATTCTTGCCCGGCGCTGTCGCGTTCTTTATGACGCCTCGTCTTGGCGTTCTCGTTGGGGATCGTGAGCTCCTTGGTCAATCGTGTGGTCCTTGGTGCGGCTCCGCTCAGCGATGCGTGGTCGTGCAGCACACACGATCTACACGACGAACCGCCACACCCACGATCCCACTACCTCGCAGGTGGCTCGGTTATAAAGAGGGGCGCGGCGCCTGGGAGTTTCACTTTCCCCTTCTCGCTCGCCCGCACCCTTCTTCTTCCTCGGCGCCTGCGCTCGTTAAATGGTTCGCGCGCCTCTCAAGTGGCTCTGCGACGAGGAGGACTCCGTCGCGCTGCTCCGTCTGCCTCGTCGCCGCTCACTTGCTCCGGCGTCGTCGCCGGTGAGTTCTTTTCGGCCTTGCCGCCTAGGCTTTCCTCTAGATCCCTTCGTTTCCTCTTTGTTCTTGCGCCACGGTTACGTTCGTTCGCGCCGTTTTGCGTGAATTGCGGCGGGCCTTGTAGCTCTAAGTTTTCCTCCGCCATGAGTTCTTCCTCGGCGAGCTTTCCGGCGAAACCAGGTCGAGTTCCTTCCGCGGTGCCCTCGTAGAGAGATGATGATCTTGGCTCTGGGCGGCGAGGCTCGTGGCGAGGCTCCTCGATTACCAGCGGAGATCGAGTGGCTCATCCGAACCGGAGGATTCCGCTGAGGTCTCTTGTCGTTTACGGCAGCGAGTTATCTCTGGATGTTAGGGAGGCGGTATGTAGTTTTATGTCACATTTCTCGCGGCTTTGGTCTCCCTCTTAGCGATTTTGCAAGAGAGTTTCTCGACTACTTGACCTTGACGCATCATCTTCCTGCGAATGCCATCGCTTCTCTTTCTGCATTCATCTCCGCCTCGGAGGGATACTTCGGCCTATGGCCGTCCATGGACGTCTGGTCAAAGTTCTTCCAGATTCGTTCTAATGTGGTCCCTGACAAGTCTCTGCACCCTTAGAAGCGCTTTTTCGGTCTTGGTGCGGCATCCATTACACCTCGGAGGAAGTCCGTATTCCCTCGTGTCACCGGGTTAGAGTCGTGCAAGAAGTGGCAAAAATCCTTCTTTTATGTCAAGAACAGAGGGACGGAAGACAAGATTCGGCTCCCTGCCTTCTCCATTGGTCCGCCTTCCAAGGTGAATTGGACTTACAATCCGAGGAGGAGTCACGTCTTGGCCGAGCTTTTCGAGACTCGGCTCAAGGAGCTGATCAGGGCCGGGTTATGCAGCGAGGACTTGATGGCTACCTTCATCAGTAGCCGAATTTGCCCATTCCAGAAAAGGACGCACAAACTTTGCTACATGAGTGGTCCACTTGATCCCAACCGAGTCTCGATCGTCGAGCTGGACAACTACCTCGTCTTCAAGCGTGTCCGAGCTATATTTAAGACGGAGATGCCTGAAGATTAGACTTGGGGATTGAAACCGTTTACCCGCGAGCATCCTCCTCCCGCAGTAAGTTCAACCATTAATGCTTTGATTTTCTATTGTTTTCATAGCTTGTTTTTGCTAACCTTCCTTATTTTTCGCCTCACAGAGGTTCGCAGAGCAAAAGGACGAGGACGCCGAGGTTTTGTCGCTTCCGTGGACTGCGGACCGGAATACCCCGGACGTTGGGGAACCGGACTCCAAAGAATTCGTCCCTAAGTTGGATCCTGCTCCGGCCCGCGCTTGTGGCAAGACTTCGGTCCATGAGGAGGAAGGTGATTCGGACGAGGTCCAAGTTCTTGAGGTAGTTGCCGCAATGCCTATTTCTTATGCATTTCCGGCTTTTACTTTCCCAGCTAATCCGGCCGGTCAGGTTCACGACGCCGAGCCTATTGCTTCCCGGCCCCCAGTTACCTCGGGGAAACGCGGGGCTCCTGCTAGTGCCTCAGAGGTGGCCCCCAAGAAACGAATGAAGAAGTCTGCTCCGAATCCTCCCAGGCGCAAGACCATGCCTGGGGTCGCAGGGTAAGTTCATTTTGCTCGTATTTTCTGTTTCCCTCTTTTTGTTTTTCATCCTGGCACCCTTTTTTCTTTCTTATTTTCGCGATGCTCGCTTTCGTTAAGCTTTGGCGGTCCTAGCATGACTAGCCCGCCGATTCGGCCGTCTCCTCCGCCCGTTGAAGATACTAGGATTCCTAGTCCTGCTCCTGCTGCGTCTCCTCCAGCTCCGCATCTGTCACCCCCTCGTCACGATGCTCCTGATACTCGTGTCTCCAAGATTCCTACCGAACCTGTTGCCCCTCCATTGAATCCGAGCATACCCACCGAGCCTCTTTCTACCTCGGTAGCTCCTAAAGTAACACCAGCCGCAGCCGTGGTCGTTAATACCCCGGCGTCCTCTGCGCCTGTGATCCCTCCTGCTCCTAAAGGCACTGTTCCCATTGCCGAGGTATCGGCTTCTGCTGGTGCCTCCTCTGATGAAAAACTGTTGCCGCCAAGGCTTCCACTTCCCAAAAAGGTCTTGCGGCTCTTCTCGGCCAGTATTGCCGACGTCTTTGTGCAAAGGATTGCTCCCAAAGCCTCCGTTACTCGGCGCGGTACCAGCTTGCTCTTCATAGAGCCTGCTGCCTCGGTAATTACCCAAAGACGTCCGGGTAATGTCCTTACTCGAGCGGCGATGGGAACAGCCTCGGCTCCGGTGGAATATGCTCATAATCGGAATGTCTTTGATCAGCTCGAGGGCAATCAATCGGTCGGCCGTTTCAACTTTCCGACATCGTGACCGTTTGGATGAAGCTGCCAAGATCATTACGGATAGCAACAAGATGAACGAGGTAATTGATGCTTCTCGGGTTTTGACTCATTCTCCATATGCTATTATATATACATTAGTCCCGAAACTTGCAAGCGAGTAATTTATTATTCGCTTGGAAGTTTTTATAGTGCTTTACTTAATTCGACTTAATCTAGGGTTCGAGCCTATATCGGAGTAGATCTATCTTAAACTTTGCTTAAATTTTATCTAGCTGTTCTTTGAATGTCTATCCACATAGGTCCGGTTACGCTTTACTTGACTCGAATCTACTGCTTTGAATATCCAGCCACCTAGATGCAGGTTAAGTTTTCGCTTAACTCGGATCGACTCGACTTTGAATATCCAGCCACCTAGGTCCGGGTTAAGTTTTCGCAACTCGGAGCTGTTTAACTCTGAATATCCAGCCACCTAGATGCGGGTTAAGTTTTTAACAACCCGGATCTGATTTAACTTTGAATATCCAACCACCTAGATGCAGGTTAAGTTTTGCTTAACTTTCGGATCTGTTAACTTTGAATATCCAGCCACCTAGATGCAGGTTAAGTTTTAAACAACTTTCGGATCTAATTTGGCTTTGAATATCCAGCCACCTAGATCTGGGTTAAGTTTTCACTTAACTCGGATCTGATTTGGCTTTGAATATCCAGCCACCTAGATCTGGGTTAAGTTTTAAACCTTTCGGATCTGATTTAACTTTGAATATCCAGCCACCTAGATCTGGGTTAAGTTTTCGCTTAACTCGGATCTGATTTAACTTTGAATATCCACTCATCGTTTGTTCTATTGCTCGGGTTGCACATGACCGGTGATTGCTGAATTTCAAAGGCGCTTTTCGCATAGGAAGTTGGAAGAAAAATATGAAAAAGTTCTTCCAGTGGTGAAAAAAAGCAGGTAAGTCGACCATTTTCCTTGTCATCTTTGATATTGTCATTGTTTTGTATGCGGGATGCCGGCTTACTTTGTGGGTTAACAGGTAACATCAATAATCTCAACATTCGTCTTGAAAAGAAAGTCAAGAACTTGGAAGGTTAGTTTTCCATTTACCTCATACTTTTCCCTTTCTAAAACGTGCACTAGGTTTCTTTCGCTTTGTTTGGCTTTGGTAAAGCCGAGATACGAACCTTTGCAGTATCTCACCAAGACTGTATGCCCATGCCTGATGTAATGCTGCATTTTTTAGAACAAAGCGCTACCCACTCGGCACAGCTTAAGGAAAAGGGCGATGAAATAGCTCGCCTAAGCGCCGAAGTGGAGGCCCTTAAGCTCTCTCAGAGGTCCGAATTAGAAAAGGTGATCAGGAATTTTCTGAGGAGAAGAATCGGCTAGCTCTGGAGCTGCAGAAGAATAAAGAACTCCTCGAGGCTGCCGAACTAAAAATTTGTGGAATGAGCGAGGAAATCGCTTCTTTTGAGAAGAGCAAGATCATCTGGGCTAAAGACCTCCAGATAATGTTGAGTTATATTCATTGTAAGCTTCTTATCATAGCCGGATTATGTTTTTCTCTTTGTCTTTGATGTCTCCTGACGCATTCGTGTTTTGCGCAGGTCATTTCCCAGAAGCTAAGCCTGTGAGCTCGAAAGCGGTTCTTGCAGCTCGTCTTGTATCGAGGTGTCCCTGTTGACATTGATTCGGAGTACTCAATGGAAGATTTCCTTGTCGCCATCGGTGCTGCCGTTGGTCCGATGAAAATTATGGGCAGGGACTTGGTGCAGGCCGCTATCCGAGCCTACCATGTTCTCTGGCTGAATACCTCTGGGACTCCTAATATCAGCGAGGTCGAATTGCTGGTGAAAAGATTAATGGCGTCTGAAAAACAACTAAGTCTCTGGAGGGAATCAATTTGGGCGGTGGCGCTGATATGGCCCTCACCGTTATCCTGTCATGGTACGAAGACATTTCTCTTGATATCCTGAGGAATTTTCGCACAGGTTCCCGTTGGGTTGAGGACCCCACCTTTGTTGCTCTTCGGCAAGCTCGCGCCTTCCAGCTCGTTGAGTATGCCGACGTGCATAGCTGGAATGAAGGTCCGAGCTTTCTCCCGAACTCGGACGATGAGGTTGTGGTAGAAGATGCATCAGACAATAACTCGACTGAACAGGGTGAAGGTGCAGATGATTCGGCTTCCTCTGGTGACTCCAGTTCGAGCTCGGATGGCAACGGTGACGCGTGATCCTCCTCCAAAGGTACTGGGCACTCAAGCTGCATGGCCAGTGCCCCTCGGCCTCGGCTTGACTTCAGCCGAAGTCGTACTGGTGCTGGAAAGCGAGGCAACCTCGGCCGAGGTTCCACCTATCTCGGAGCATCCGGCTCCTAACATAACCATTGCCTCTCCAACGGAAAATCTTTAAGTTATTACTTGTCCCTGGCATGCCGGGCGTACGATGTCCGTGGAACACTTGTTTATTTCCTGTATGACCTGAATCTCCTTTTGCCGCACATTGCTGCGACATATAAGTTTGCAGTTATTATAACTTTGTTTAAGTGGGTTTCCATCCGAATTCTTGCTTTGATAGCCTGCAATTTTTGTTGTTAGGATGTATCTTTGTTTTTGTTTTCTCGTGTTTTAGTCGAGTAATCTGGATGTGAGCTTCGAACATCATACGGGGTTGATCTGTTCTTATTCTGAGTGCCGAAATATGATACCTTTTTTGTATCAAAGATTGGCCACTTTGGAATAATATATGGCGATCCGGGTGACTATTCGCTGAAGTCTAGTGTGTAAACTAAATTTTAGGAATAATATAAGACCACCGTCGGTATTTGCTCGGTGTTAAGTTTTGGTGCTCAACATAACACTAGGGCGGTATATGGTAGTTCTCTAGTCGCTGCTTTGAATGCCGAGGTTTAGTACATAAAACGAAATTTCAATAACATATAGCAGTCCCCGAGTCACTGCTCTGGATGCCGAGGTTTAATACATAGGATGAGATTGAAATAACATAAGGCAGCCCCCGAGTCACTGCTCTGGACGCCGAGGTTTAATACATAAGATGAAATTGAAATAACATACAGCAGTCCCCGAGTCACTACTTTGGACGCCGAGGTTTAATACATAGGATGAGATTGAAATAACATAAGGCAGTCCCAGTCACCGCTTTCACGGGCCGAGGTTTGTTACATAAGATGAGACTGAAATAACATAAGGCAGTCCCCGAGTCACTGCTCTGGACGCCGAGGTTTAATACATAGGATGAGATTGAAATAACATAAGGCATTCCCAGTCACGCTTTCTGGATGCGAGGTTTAATCATCATTGGTCCACGACCTTGAAATACTATGCTATGAGTAAAATGGACGAAGCAAGGCTACATTCCATGGCCGCGTTTCTTCGCCACTTTATGCGCCTTGTTCCTTAGGGATTGGCGTCGATTAGATAATAGGCATCGTTATGTAATGCTTTACTCACGATGAATGGTCCCTCCATGGAGGTGACGGCTTGTGCATGCGGCCGTGCGTTGCACCGGTCGGAGGACTAAATCTCCTTCTCTGAATACCCTTGGATTCACCTTCTTGCTGTGATATAAACGCAAGTTCTGGCGATAAATAGCTGATCGTGATAGTGCAGTTCTCGGCTTCTTCTAACAGTCTCTGATTATCTTGCCGAGCTATTTCGTTTATCTCTGAGGTTGTATACTGAGTAACTCTTGGCGAGTCATGTATTATGTCGGCTGGAAGCACCGCCTCTACCCCGTATACCAGAAAGAATGGTGTATAGCCTATTGATCTATTCGGAGTAGTCCTGAGGCTCCATAATACGGCTGGGAGTTCCTCAATCCAACATCCTGCCGACCTTTGCAGTGGTTCAACAAGTCGTGGTTTTATTCCTGACAATACTAGTCCATTAGACCTTTCCACTTGCCCATTAGATCTTTGGGTGAGCCACGAGGCAACATCTAGTCTTATGTGTTTCTCTCGGCAAAATCGTGAAGCTCATACGCAAAATTTGTGCCATTATCTGTGATAATACTGTGCGGATACCCATATCTTAAAATAATATCTTTGAGGAATTTTACTGCTGTGGGCCCATCGCATTTCTTATTGGTTTCACCTCAATCCATTTTGTGAACTTGTCCAGCATAACCAATATGTGGGTCATTCCCCCTCGGGCCGGCTTAAATGGTCCCACCATATCTAAGCCCCACACAGAAAATGGCCAAGTGATGGGTATTGTTTTTAACTCGGCCGATGGCATATGTATCTTGGTTGCATATCTCTGACAACCATTGCATTTTCAACCAACTCTTTGGCTTCTTTCAACGCCGTCGATAATAAAATCCATGCCTGAATGCTTTGGCTACTAAGGCACGAGATGAAGCATGGTGTCCACACTCTCCTTGATGTATATCTAGGAGGATCTCCTGGCCTTCTGCCGAACTCACACATTTCTGCAATACGCTTGTGACGCTTCTTTTATATAGCTCATTGTTTATGATCGTATAAGCTTTCGCTCTCCTTACAGTTTGTCTTGCTAACACTTCATTGCTCGGTAACATCGCGTCTTTAAGGTAAGAGAATATGGGTTGCGCCCACAACGGTGTGATTTTTTCTGGTGTGGTCTCACTGTCTATTTCCATGTTTTCTGCCGGCATATCTACCTCGGCCTTCTCCATAATTGTGCTTATACGCTATCCTCTTCTTGGGGGGTTTCGAGTCATATTGCTGGTCTACTTCCGTCGGCGCATTATCTCCTGCTGAATTTGCCGGAATAAAGATAGATTCGGATTCTGGTGACGGGATTATTGATGGTTTTCTGAGGTGTTCCAAGGCAATACAGGGAATTGATTGCGGGTTGATCCGAGTTTTGACAACGTGTCTGCATCATTTTCTGCCGAGTGCGTGGTGAAATTCACATCCTTCAAAGTACCCACTGATCTTTTGCACATGAAATCTGTATAAAGCCATATTGGCATCTAACGCATCCCAATTGCCTGAGACTTGCTGTACCACTAGATCCGAGTCCCCATAGCATAAGATTCGGCGTATGCCAATCTCTTTTGCTACTTTCAATCCATGGACCAGTGCTTCATATTCGGCTACGTTGTTGGATGCGGCAAAATGTATTTGTAGCACATATTTCAGCTGACCTCTTTTAGGCGAGGTTAACACTATTCCTGTCCCCAAACCAGTTCTTAGTTTGGAACCATCGAAATGCATCGTCCAATAATTTGGATCTGGTAATGGTGGCTCATATTGCACTTCGGCCCAATCTACGAAGAAGTCGGCGACTGCTTGAGATTTGATTGCATCTCTCCTATCAAATCGTGGAGCGTATGGTGACAATTCGATTGCCCATTTTGCTATTCGGCCACTTGCATCTTTGTTACTCAATATGTCGGCTATGGGCGCTTCACAGATCACTTTGATGGGATGCTCTTCGAAGTAATGTTTAAGATTTTTTGCCGACATATACACCCCATAAGCCATCTTCTGATAATGTGGGTAATTCTGTTTTGAAGTGGATAACACCTCACTTAAATAATATACCGGCCTCTGTACGGACTTACCATCTTCAAGTCGTTCTACTACGACTACAGCACTTACTACTCTATTGGTAGCAGCTATATAGAGTAACATAGGCTCTTTTGATAATGGAGAAGCCAAAATAGGTGCTGTGACCAACATTTTTTTCAACTCATGAAACGCGTTGTCCGCTTGTGGAGTCCAAACGAATTTATCTGATTTCTTCATCAGCTGATATAGTGGTAGCGCCTTCTCTCCCAGCCGACATACAAACCGGCTGAGCGAGGCTAGACAACCCGTGAATTTTTGTACATCATTTAAGCATCTTGGCAATTCCATTCTTTCTACTGCCTTTATCTTTGTTGGGTTGGCCTCTATACCTCGGCTAGATACAAGGAAACCAAGTAATTTTCCTGTCGGCACGCCGAACGTGCATTTTTCCGGATTAAGCTTCATTCGGAACCTTCTCAGGTTCGCAAAAGTCTGCCGTATATCCTCCAGCAACGTTTTGCTTTCCTTGGTTTTGATGACCACGTCATCTACATATAGTTGTACATTTTTTCTTATCTGATCGTGTAGACATTTTTGCATACATCTCTGATATGTTGCTCCTGCGTTTAGAGCAGATAACATTGTGCGATAGCAATAATCCCCGTACGGGGTAATAAACGCAGTCTTTATTTGATCGCCCGGATTTAACGGTATCTGGTGGAAACCAGAATACGCGCCTACAAATGACAATAACTCACAACCAGCGGTCGAATCAATGACTTGGTCTATTCTAGGTAATGGAAAAGGATCTTTTGGACACGCCTTGTTCAGGTTCATGTAATCGATACACATTCGCCATACAATGGCTACATTGGGATCATCCTTCTTCTTTTCTACTAGCACCGGATTCGATAGCCAATTCGGATATAGCACCTCCATGATGAACCCGGCTGCGAGGAGCCGAGCTATTTCATCCCCTATTATTTTTCTCCTGTCTTCGGCGAAGCGGCGGAGAGGTTGTTTCACCGGCCTTGCTCCTGGCCTTACATTCAAAGAGTGCTCAGCCAACTCCCTCGGAACGCCTTGCAGATCCTGAGTTGACCATGCAAATATGTCCCGATTCTCACGGAGGAAGTTGGTGAGCTCGCTTTCCTATTTAGCGTCCAGGCCTGCACCAATAGTAACAGTACGCCCCGGGAATTGCTCATCTATGTGAAACTTCTTCGTTTCCTTAGTCGGCTGAAAAGAGACACTGCCATGCGGGCTGGCTAGTGCTGGCATGTTCAGCTGCGCCCGGCGAGCTGCTACCTCCTGAATCCTTCTTTTTTCTCTTGCTGTAACCAATGATTCGGCCAAATTTGACCCGGCTGAAGCACACTCCATGGACTTCTTGTAATCCCCTGCAACTGTTATCACTCCTTGTGGTCCGGGTAGCTTCATTTTCAGATAACTTACATGACAGCTGCCCATGAATTTGGCCAACGCTGGCCGTCCGAGTAAAGCATGATAACAACTCTCTAGATCCACCACCTCAAACTCTAAGTTTTCTGCTCTGTAGTTATCTCTTGTGCCGAATAACACATCCACCCGGACCTTACCAATGGGTTCACATGAAAGCCCTGGCACTATCCCATGGAAAGTGGTCCTCGTGGACTGCAACATGTTTTGTGATATTACAAGTTTATGCATGGTATCTTTGTACATGATGTTGATACTACTTCCATTGTCAATGAGTACTTTTGAGAATTTCACATTGATGCTTGGTCCAACAAATGTCGGATCCAACACGAGTGCATATGATCCGGGATTCGGCATTATCTTGGGATGATCCTTTATGCTCCAAGTTACTTCCTGATCCTACCAAGGCACATATCTTGGTACCACCGGCATAACTGCATTTACTTCCATATGCCGGCGTCGCACACTCTGTTTGTCTTGTTGTTCCGTTGTGAACATGCAATAAGACTGATGATGTTCTCTGTAATCATTGCGTCCCATATTTGTCGGGTTTGTTCTTCCATCCTGGACTTGGTTCATCACTTGATGCACCGCGTCTCTCCGATCCGAGTTATCGTACCTCGGGGGAGGGGGCGGTAACATCGATTCTTGTGCATTGCTCGATCAAGCTGTGGTTGATCTGCTTGATGTACTTGATGGGGTGCTGAACTCTGCGGGGTTCCCCATTGCATTTTCATCCATGCACATTGGCGGGTTGTATGGTTGGCTGGCTGGATGGATTTGGCGTGTGAAATTTGCGGCTGATCTAACATGGATTGACGTGTACTTGGCCTCTCACCTTGCTGTTTCTTTTGTTCGGGGGTCCACTACCTTTTTCCTTCATTCCTTGGTGTCCACTGCTGAGGACCATTCTTTTGCCGTTGAGTCGCTCCGTGACTCGGCTGATCTTGCGCTACTGCCGCCACTTGGGCCGAATTATATCTATAATCCGGCCTTTCCTCTCTTCTTCTTCCTCTGAAATCACCGCGCCTGGATGACCCGGCCAAATCTCTTGCATAATGGTCCTGTTGCTCGCGGTGATCATGACATTAATTCTGGTTGCGTCGGGTCTCCTAGCAGCGTAGGAGTCCGCTATTACGATAGTTTACGCGGTGTGGTTGGCATATCTCTTTGCGAGCGTTGCCACGTCGCTGCCATAACGGCATCCTTGCGCGAACCAAGCTATTGCTTGCGATTCTATAACTCCTTCACATGAGTTTCTCAGGTTGCACCACCGAGTTAAAAATTCTCTATCTGTTTCATTCGGCCTCTGCTTGCACATGGCTAACTGTTGTGGCCTGTTCGGCCTCTTGTACGTGCTGGTAAAGTTGCTGACAAAAATTTCCTCAAAATCCAGCCAACAGTTGATACTGCCCGCTGGTAAATTATTCAACGACACCCTAGCTGGTCCTTCCAGCATTTGTGGGACGTACCGTACTGCCCATCGTAAGTTTCCACCCGCTATTTTCACAGCAGTGGCATAGTCAATTAACCAGTCTTGTGGTTTGGTACTCCCATTATATGTTTTCGTGCCCCTTGCCAGCTGAAAGTTCGGCACAGGTGGTTCACCCATGATCCGTGGTCCAAAGCATGCCGGCCCTGGCGGACCCTGTTCTTCCAACAACTCGGACCTGTATAGCCGGTCCAGCTTCACTCTTGCATCATTTGATGGCAAATCTCTGTGCAGAACTCTGTCCTGTATTCCATAGTGATTGTTTCCGCCATGGATTGCATATTCCATCTCAGAATAACCATCATTGTATCTTTCATTAATTTGATTGTGGCGAGCTGACCTCGTTTCTCTTTCCTGCCGGGGTTCATGCCTTGGTTGCGGGTTGAGTGGCAGTTCTCTCCTTACTTCGACCGGAGTATTGTTCTCTTGATTGCCTCTCGCGGGTTCTCTTCTGCCGAGATCTCCGTTGCCTCGGCTTCCGCCATCTTTCTCAATACGACCGTGGTTCCTCTCCCCACTGTTACCTCGGCTTGCATTGCCTCTATTCTCATTTGCCTTTCCGGCCATTGCCGGATCATATGGAACAATTTGCTTGTTCCTCTTTCCTGAGGTTACTGCTTTGTCCCTTCGTGCATTATTTCCGGGTGAAGATGCCGCCGCCACAGACAAGGCAGGTGTTGCTCCTGCCGAGTGAACCATTCGCGAGGCCCCCGGCCTCGCCGGGTTTGCTCTTAGCATTTCCTCGTTTTGCTGGTTCGCGATGCGCACCGGCTCGTTTACTCTTTCTTGTTGTTTACGCGGGCCTCGCGATCAACCCTCTAACTCTAATGCTGCGGCATTTGCGCTCTTAGGTTTTGCGAGTCGTACCTCGGTAAACCCAAATCCACTGATTCTGCTTTATGAGCATCATGCTCTTTATTGATATCATCCATGAGGTTTTTCCCTCTCAATCTTAATTCGTCCACCCGTTGGTGCGACGTCAACTTATTAGCTTTGGCATATTCTCGAGGTCCTGTTTAAGGACTCATAAAACCGACACCTTTTGGCCTCTACCAGCACCTTTGCTGGTTTCCTCCAACTCTGCCTGAGCATTTGCCGGATCAAGTATTGGCGCTACAGGCGTAGTCAAGTTTTCTATGGTCGCCTAAAGAATGTTCTCTGGCCTTTCCAGAGGTGGCCCTCTTACTCTAGGTGCCTTTGGGGTGGTGTCCTGCACCTCGGTTGGGTTGGTCGCTAGCGGGATTACCTCGGCGGGTAGCGGTGCGATGCACTGAGTGCGCCTGTCAGGTGATGGCGGGTTCTCTGCTTGACCCAGGCATTGCTGCTCCGATTTGCACTCGGCCGACCATCACCTCGGCGTTACTGCAGGATGTGCTCGGGTGGGCGGCTTCATGGCGTTAAGAGGTGGCTCTCCTGCAACAATAACTTGGTGAGGATAAGCGCTGGAGATGTCGGCGCGGCGTAGACCTTGTGCCCTTGAGTTGATGAAGACACCATTACGCGGGGGAGTTTTCCCCCTGAAGCTCCCTGCATTGTCGCTGACATAGTCACAGAGATCAAATCTCTGAACCAAGCCAGAAACAACGCGCTCACCAGACTTGATGAAGTTTCCCGTCCGGATCATAACTCCAGCTAGCACCGCTGCTGGCCCCTGATGGTAGCCAGCTGTCGTGGTGGTGGCACGGCGGATGCCATGGGTAGGCTAAAGGTTGGGGCCAATGGATGCTAGTGGGATGCAGGAAGGGAAGATGTAGTTGATTCTACACCGAGCTAACGCAAAGATCTTTATTTCTCCTTCCTTGGGCTACAAGTGCTCCTTGAGCTGCATACAAGGAGAAAGAGAGAACTTTACCAGCCTAACGGTACTAAGAATGAGTTGATCCCTTTTTCAGGGTCCAAGGCTCCCCTTATAAAGGAGAGCCCTGGGTTCTTCTAGGGCTGACGTGGCAAGCATATTCGAGGAATATGCTTGTCCCAATATAGTAGTTCGGCGCTCCTCTTTCCCTGTCGCCCTTCTCACTGCGGTAAGATTCTAGAGGGCCCCTCCTGCTTGCCTCAGGCTCCAGAACTGTCACCTCCGTGTGACGAGGTTTAATCTCGTCAATGCCCATTGTTATGGACTTGGGTTTTGGAGAAGATGGGGATGCTGGAGATCGTGGCACGGTTAACAGACAAGCAACCAGGGGACACGGGATTTACCCAGGTTCAGGCCCCGGAGAAACCCTACTCCTGCTTGCGCTCTTTTATTGCGGGAACCGAAAGTTCTGAGGTCTTGTGATTCGATCTGGCGTGGAGGTGTGTATGTCGTAATCGCAGGGTGCAATTGTTGTTGTGTGTCCTTCTCGTTGGACCCTCCTAGCCTTTATATATGGGGAGGCTAGGTCTCGGGTACCGATACGAGTAGGTTACAAGTTGTATTGAAACTCTAGTCTTGTTCTTCAAGGATCCGAAGGCGTCATGGGCCTGGGCCACCCGAAAATCTTCATGGGCTGGCGTATATTGGCCGTGGGCCTTCCTTGGGCTGGACCAGGTATGCTGAGATTCACGTGCCCGTGAGGTATAACCATGTCGATTAGCCCCGAGTGTTTAGTCGAATCGTAGATTCGGTGAGACTCTTCAATCCTTGGGTGTAACTCTGTCTTTCTAGTGAATGTTTAGGGATTGTTGTTGCGTGTGCACGACTCACCCGGACGGATCAGGTCGGTTAATCGTCTTAGGACAAAACAACACGATCTTCTTCAGTGCGAGTCCCTCGACTCGAACCGGAACATATCTTGGCGTAATTCGACTCAGGCGCGGAGGACTTACGAGTGGAATTCCGGTGTTTTAAATGATGCACCCAGCGTCGTCGGGATTTTTCGCCATTACCTGCTGATGCAGTTCATACTAGCGAGCCTTGATCGGTGCGTTGCCAGGCCATCAGATGATATCTGTAGGTCTTATCTTTGCGTCGCAGACGCAGCATCTGAATGTTTATCACCGCGAAGGTGTTTCGGGTGGCCAAGGAGGATGTTACTCACTTAGCGTTAATTGGGGCAGAGTTGCCGAAAAGTTTTTGCATGCGGATCCGGAAGATCGCAGTCGAAGATTTCATAGGGTGCGCGACCAGCGCTCCTATGGGAGTAACCCAGTGTACATTGAGTCGTGAACTCGGCGAGACTTTAGTGCAAGCATTGCTCAGTTGTTTAGTCCGTAGGACTCGAAAATTTTCGGATGCTGAAATCCTTCCTCCCTATGGGAGTAGCCCCCGAGTCCGTAGTGGAGTCATGGACTCGACGTAGGACTCGAAGCTCTTGTGTGTGAACGGCCATCGCTCCAGTTTGGCGTAGCCCCCGAGTGTCTGGCGGTCGTGAACTCGGCGAGACTTCAGTCTTGTATCATGCAGCGGTAGTAGGAAAATCTCGTGCGTGCCGGCTGACCGGAAGTACATCGGTGCGCGACCAAGCGCTCGATAGGAGTAGCCCCAAGTATTTAGTCGAATCGTAGATTCGGTGAGTACTGGCTGTGGAGCGAAGTTATTGCTAGTATAGCTGTTGATAGCGTCGATCTTGACGATCAATGACCTCAGCGTCTGCTGCGCGAAGATGACTTGGTGGACGATGCGTGGGTCCCACTTCCTGACTTTGAATTGACCGGTCACGCGCGGCGTGGAGATGATTACGATGTTTACTCGATTTCCGCGCGTAGTGGACGTCGTGGGAACGACGGTTCGTTTTGGTGCTGACACATGTACGGCCAGATCTGCCGTTGGCGTTAGGTCTTCTTGATGGACAGTCAGCGTGCGTCGTCTTTGCTGTTATAATCCATGGTGAAAATCGTGGTTTGTTTTCACCGCACCAGTTCTTGCGTTTCTTGCCTCCTTGTGCTCGGCGATTCTTCTTTGTGTCTTTGAGAGTTCCTTTCGCATTTCCTTTGTCTTCATCGTTGGCAGCGACACCACGCCGTAAGCGCCATGGGAAGCCAAAGAAGTCTTCGCTGCGATGGGAACCAGCGTCGCGGGAGGCAAGAAGAAGCGCCGCCGCTGCTCGTGTCACCGATGGTGGCTGGCGGCGATCGAGAGCTGGAGAAGCGATCTCCATAAGCTGCTTGGCCGAGCTGATTCCGAGATCTGACGGTTGAGTCTCCCGGTAGTGAGGTAATCCCGTGCCCCATCGGGTATCGGGTTATGTGTCGCCTTTGTTTTGCGTGGGTTTGCGTATCCAGTCCATGACTTCCTTCGTGGTGCTCTTTTCTATGGGGTTCAACTCCATCATCATCTCCCAACTCCCTTCTCCACATTGCGTGTTTTATCATGCTGCAGTGTTGGCTTGGCATTGAGCGCACTTTGGCCTCTTCGGAAGTTGTATTCCGTGAGGAAGCGGTCTGTTCGGATGGTGTGTACCCCATTGGGGTTTCATCATCTCTCTTAGTCCCGATGTCCAATTCTTTTCCTTCTCCATGTGAATCTGTCGATCTTGGCGGAGAAATGGTTTTACATTCGTGACTCCGTCTTTACTGGGCAAGATTTTGGTCTCGTTCCTTTTGACCCCTCGATTAATTGTGAAGAAGAGGTCTGGAAAAATCAGATCTTAGGCGGCGAGGTGGCGGAGATAGAGGCCTTGTACCGTCGGGTGGAGGAGCTCAATTGATTCTGAGAAGGAGGTGAGCAGTGTCGACATTATCCGGGTGTTTCTTGGCGTCGGGTGCAGCCGCTCGGGCTAAGCGCACCGATGTTCTGTACTCTGGGCGCCGTGATCCGACGAGGTTTTCGAGGAGAAAATCTCCGGTGGAACTTGACAGGGCTCTTGGCGTCTGTTGAAGTTCAAGGCCGGCGAGGAAATCCGGGGAAGTCGTTGACTCCGCCCTTTGTCGGCGTTAGCGTGCCAAAGGTGTAGATTTGCGCGTAGTGCTTCCCTTATGTTTTTGTCGTTGTGTACTTGTGTCCTTTGTTTGCTAACAAAGTTTCTTCTCATCTTGTAGAGCTTCAAAGTGCGGGCATGGCGCCACCATTGCCCGAAAGGTATCCGAATGCCCCGGATAATGAAGTGGTGGATTCCGTGTCCGAGCTTCCATCGGCGTGATCTCCGGCGGAGGATGCCGACGATTCGGGTGAGGATCATTCGAGCGAGCGATCACGGAGCTCGAGCGAGTCTTCGGATGCCTCGACTCCTCCGACTCCCAGGAATCCTCGGGGTCTTGAGCGTCATGATGATGTTCAGGGGTTCGTCTTCTCCTATTCCTGCCGTTCTGTGCGAGCTGTTGCTCCGCACCCGACAAAGCGGAAGAAGGAAGAAGGAGGAGAAGAAGGAGGAGAAGAGGGCCGGAGGGCTTCTCCTATCTTTGACCTGAGCGTTGGGCTCGTAAGTGTGCTTTTGCCACTATTGTCTTTTGCTCACTTGTTATTTTTTGCTGTGTTGATTGGTTCGTATGTAGGCAATCCTCCGGAGCTCTAGTGATGGGCCTTGAGATGATGGGGAGTCGAACATTGCGTCACCGCCTCCATGAGGCAGTGGCGGCGTCGGGTAGTCTTGCACAGTTCCTCTTGTGCGGAGGAGGCTGGTGGTTGCGCCTCAGAATTTCGCAGCGGGCCTGCGGGTTCGCCGACACGTAAGTTTTTACGCTTCATGTCACGGGAGCCCAGGCGTCTTCGATGTCTTGATGTTGTGTTTGCTTCTTTGTTTTGGCGGAGCCCCAAGTCATGCTCTTCTTGCTATTGCTTTTCCTGCAGCCTTGTGTCCAGAGGCCAAGCGGCTGGTGGAGGAGCTTTTGGAGGTGAAACTGCGGCAGCTGCAAGGTATTCATCTGTCTTGGAGTACTCATCTTGCTATGTCTTGGTCCTGTTTGTTGACACTTGCTTGTTGTAAATGCAGAGGAGCATAACGACTCTCTCCGTGAGGTTGATGCTCTGAAGAAGAGCCTTGGCCAATTGGGCGAAGGCGAGGCTGTGAGGCAAAAGCGCCTTGAGCTGGGAGCAAAAGCGGCCAGCGAAAAAGCGTCTGCAGCAAGGAAGCCGCGATTCGTGAGAGGCGGCGGAGAAGCTCATGGTTGCTGCCAAGGCAATTTCGGGTGAGTGCTAGCTTTTGCACTTGCTCCTTTTTCTTCGGGTCCTCTTCTATGTTGCTTTTCTTCATGTTTTCTTCTGTTTTGTCTCAGATGCCGCAGGCATCGAGTTTGACCGTGGTGCTCTGGAGCACGGGAGTGCTCTGGATGATGCCACTGTGGCGGTCGAAGACCGGCTGCACCGTCGTCAACTCCTTGCCAAGGCAAGGAGGTCCTTGGTCGCTTCTACCGGAGCTCTTCCCGAGGCGCAACCCTTGAAGATGTGGGTGCTCTGGCGGAAGGCTCTGTCGTGAGCGCTGCAGCATAAGCATAGCGAAGAACATCGGCACGTCCGTCGGGCTGGCGATGGCCATGGCGGCTGGGGCGGAGCTGGACTTGCCCCAGGTCACTTCTCGCATGCCGACGGCTGCGGATGGATCGGAGGTAGCCTTCGCTGCTTACTCCATTTCAGCGAGACGATATGGGCCCAAGCTCATTGACTTGTTGTGCGATGCACGTCTTTGCGGCGGAGGCGAGGCCAAAGCTAGGCAATCTGGCTCTGAGGCGACTCGGAGTCCTGCGCCTTAGGCATAGGAGATGTAGGGTAGTATGTAGTTTACTTTTGCTGTAAATATTTTTTGTAGCACCATCCTTGAGCCTTGATGCTGTATTTAATGAATTCCTCCGAGTTGGGCTTTATCTTTGGTGAGTGTCATGTGCCTTCTTTTTCTTATGCTTTAGGTTCTTTCGGGTGTTGACCCAGTTGGTACTTCATCCGAAAGGCCCTTGCGAGCATCGTTGGATGATTCCTCGCTGCTCGCTTTTCTGCGGGATCGCGTGCGCAGCTTGGAGAGGGATTTGCTTGGGCTATGCGGTCGTGCTGATGTTTGGAAGTCCAGCAGACCGTAGTGCAGCAGAGAGAATACTTGATGTCGGAGCTGGGTCGGCTGTCCGAGCAGCTTCTGATGTAAGTTGATCCTTCTTCGGGCCGTAGCTTAGTTCTTGGTGAGCTTCTGGCCTTACTCTTGTTACGTCTGTTGTCGCGGTGCAAATCTTGCTCGAAGGAAGAAAAGGCGCATTGCTGTTCGAGTCAATTGTTTGACTCAACGGGACATGGAAGCCGGTGGCTTCTTTTGGATGGATCGCGATCGTGCCATGGTTACGGCGGCGGTGCAGGATCGTGTCTTCAGGTTTCGCGGGTGCTCCACGGTGCGGAACATCGCTGTCCTCGGTCTTGCGTCATGTTTCCGTTGGATGGCGTGCCGGCGACCCTTGCGAGCCTTTGGCGAAGTTTGAGTGCCGGCAATGTCAAGGAGCTGGTGCGGCAGCGACTTGTCGCGGTGAAGGCTGCCTTGTCTCTTGTGAGGTGCATCACCGGATGTAGATTTGGCTCTTTGTGGCGGTGAGCCACCTCCTCGGCCGGATGGTGGCGAGTGGAATATCGTCCGCATTACGGCTGTAAGCGATATGCGAGCAGATTATGAATTTGTTTGAGCAGCGTGCTCGGGCTATTCTGCGAATAGGTAGAACCTGAAAATAAGCAGATAGATGTAAAATTTGTATATTGCGGCTGGGCGTGTATGTGCCCTTTGTTTGTAAAGGTTTGCTTGTTAGCGAAACGCGTGCTTTGATTTAATCGTGCCCTTTTCGTTAGCTTTGGCGTGGTCGACTACTCGGTGTACGTGTTGTCCTCAATCGATGAAATCGTGAGGTGGGGGAGCCCCCGAGTGCTTTGATGTGGTACGTGCCCTTTTCGTTAGCCTGACGTGGTCAGCTACTCAGGTGTACACGTTTTGCCCTCAGTCGATGAAATCGTGAGGTGGGGAGCCAAAGTGCGTTAGTAGCATGTAATCAAAGTTGCAGAGAAATATTCAACCGAAGGTTGGGAGCGAGACACTTAGCTTTATTTGTAGCGTAATGGAGGAGGTACATGGTTTGGCTGAGTAGCCTTGGCCGTAAGCCTTATTGAAAGCAAAAGGGGTACATTGCCCATTGCTATGGGTAGAATCGTCGCAGGTGCGAGATGTTCCATGGGTTGGAGTATGCGACTCCAGACTCCACGTGCTTGAGGCGATAAGCGCCACAGGATGACTTCGGTGATGACATAGGGTCCTTCCATGGCGAATCGAGTTTGTTGTCGCTTTTGCTTGAGTCGCAAGGCGAGGTCTCCTTGACGAAGGACACAGGCCGTTGGCTGTGATAGTTGCGAGACTTTCTTTGGTACACGCGGATCTAGTGCTGCTATATCCGTGCTTCGTCGAGTGTCGACGGCGTCTTGAGTGCAGCCGTGGATTCGGCCTCATGTAGGAGGACTCGTGGAGCCTGATGGCGTACTTCGGCTGGTAGCACTGCCTCAGCTCCGTGTACCATGAAGAACGGTGTATAGCCGGTGTAGATGTTTGGAGTGGTTAAATAAGCTCCACAGAAGACGGTGGTAGCTCTTCGTCCGATTGCGACTTTGTGCTCGGTGAGCTCATGAGGCGTTCTTGATGCCAGCGCCGATTAGGCGTTGGCCTTTCCACTTGCCCGTTTGTTTGCGGGTGCGCCCTTTGGCGTCGTGATATTGATCGAGGCCTTCGCGCAGTCACGGAATTCTTGGAGATGAAGTTTGATCCGTTATCGGTGATGATCTTTGTGATGCGCCCGAACACATGACTATGGATTCGAAGAACTTGGCGGCGGTTTTGCCCTTGTTGGTGGCATGGCCTCGATCCACTTGGTGAATTTGTCATTGCGACCAAGAGGAAGCGTGTCCTCCTTCGAGGATTTTGGCGGTTTGCCGATCATGTCAAGGCCCCATTGAGCAAAAGGCCAAGCTATGGGTATGGGTGAGTTCGGACCCAGTGCGTCGCGGTTTGTCGGCGAACCGTTGGCACCGTTGCATCTTCGGACGATGTCGCTGCGTCGCTTATGGCCGTTGGCCAATAGAATCCTGCTCGTAGAGCTTTGGCGACAAAGGGGAAGCGGCTGCGTGGTGGCGCAGATGCCCTCGTGGATATCTTGGAGTATGGTCTTGCCATCGCTGATGGTGACGCACCGTTGTAGGGCGCCTGTAATGCTGCGTTTACAGTTCGCCGTTGATGATGGTGAAGGCTTTTGACCGACGAGATATGCGCCGGGCATCTGTCGGGTTGTCTGGTAAGTTTCCGTTTAGCAGGAACTGGAGGTATGGACGTGTCCAGGTTTCTTCGACTGCCATGACCTGCATCAGGTTGACCATGGCGACTTCGGTATCCAACTTTTCGGGTCCCTCGACCTTCGGGTGGCGTAGCCCCGAGTGTTACCTTCTTCGGGTGATCCCTTGGGGAATTTCCGCTTGATGGATGGCACGCAGATCTGTTCGAGGAACACACCTGGTGGTACTTTTGCACAAGTGGAGCCGATGTTGACGAGTCTATCGGCCTCCTTGTTGCTCTCTCTTCCGACGTGCCGAAGTTCGCAGCCGTCGAATTCTCCTTCGAGTGCGTTGTATAGTGCGCGGTACGCGATCATGTTTTCGGCGTGTGCGTCGCACTCATTCATCGTCTGCTGGACGACAAGGTTGGAGTCACCGTAGATGACCAGGCGCGTTGCGCCGCATATTTTTGCCATCCGCATGCCATGGATGAGGGCCTCGTATTCGGCCTCGTTGTTGGAGGCTCTGAATTTCATCCGAAGGACGTACTTCATCTTGTCACCTTGCGGGGAGGTCAGTATGACTCCTGCCCCTGCTCCGGCTTCGCGTTTGGAGCCGTCAAAATGCATTGTCCAGGATTGCGACATGTCTGGGGTGTCAGGCAGCTGCAGCTCCATCCAGTGCACCAGGAAGTCCGGAAGGACTTGAGATTTGATTGCGTGTCGCTTCTCGTAGATGATGTCCAGTGGTGATAGTTCGATGCCCCATAGGGCCACGCGTCCTGTGGCCTCTGGATTGTTCAGGATGCTATTTTAGGGGTGCCTCGTTGACGACCATCACCTGATGCTCCTAGAAGTAGTGGCTCAGTCGTCGAGCCGTCATGAACACGCCCGTGACCCAGTAGTGCGGGTACCGCTGTTTTGTTGGAGTGATAACCTCGCTGAGGTAGTAAATTGGGCGTTGTACCCATGGGTCTTGCCTTCTTGGTCGTTCGACCACAATCTTTATCTTGACCACCTGGTGTGTGGCTGCTATGTGCAACGAGGGCTCGCGCTCTTTTGGCGTGACCAAAGCAAGCGAGGTGGAGAGGAGCTGCTTGAGGTTTCGAATCGTCGTTGGCTTACGGTGTCCACTCGAACTTATGCGCCTTGCGTGAGTTGGTAAAATGGTAGGGCCTTTTAAGCCCATGCGGTGATGAACACGCTTAGTGCCGCTACTCGCCTGCTGAACGCCTTGAGGTTTTTCGGCTTCTCCATTGTCATGATAGCTTTGATTTTCTTGGGTTCGCTTTGATCCCTCGTTGAGAAATGAAGTATCCGAGCGGTGACTGAGGACGCCTTGACTCACTTCTGGATCGAGCTTGATCCTGTGGCGATCAAGGTTGTCGAGCGTCTCGGAGATCGTCGATAAGTGTTCTTGCCTCCTTGGTTTTGATGACTATGTCGTCGACATAGACTTGGACGTTGCGACCGATCTGGTCCTTGAGGCGAGCTGCATGCATTGCTGATGCGTGGCACCGCGTTCTTTAGCCGAAGGGCATTGTGTTATGTGATATACTCGAGCGGTGTGATGAGCGCCGTTTTCTCTTGATCTTCGACCTTGAGTCGAATCTGGTTATAACCTAAGTAGGCGTCGAGGAAGGAGAGTTTCTCACAACTGCGGTCGAATCGATGATCTGGTCGATCCGAGAGGAAGTGGTCCTTAGGGCGATGTTTGTTCGATGGCGTGAAGTCTCGCACATCGCGGGATGTCCGTGTCCTTCTTCGGGACCATCCGTGTTTGCCGACCACTCGCTTTCCTTGATTTCCCGGATGAAGTCTGCGAGTAATCTGTTGATCTCTTTGCCGATAGCTTGGCTCGTGGCTCGGCGGTCTTGGATGGACTGTTTGGCGGCTTGGTGTGCAGGAAGACATTGAGTGCGTGCTCGGCGAATTCCACAGGAACTCTGGCATGTCCGCGAGGACACCAGTGAAGATTTCCTATCGGTGTTGAGGTCGTTGGCGATTAGCGCCGTCTTGGAGGCATCCGTTGGATGGACTGTACTTTTTGGTGTTGATGGTGGAGTGAAAGACATATCAGTGCGTTACGCTTGGTATTTGGGGGTAGCCATTGTATCGCCAGCGAACCTTACAACCTCGTCTTGCATGCGAAGGACTGGAGATTTTGTTGAAATCCTGTCGCATTGGTCCGATCGGGTGAAGCTCCGTGGACTGTGATGGCGCTTGGTCTGGCATCTTGAGTAGTAGGTATCGTAGTGTGGGGACGGCCAGAACCTTGCGAATGCTACGCGTCCCAGGATGGCGTGGTATTGCGACGGCGATCCACCACCAATTCTAGGCGCTCTGCCGAAAGTTGTCCGGTGTCGAAGATGACGTCGAGCCCTATTTTGCCCGGGGAAGATGCCTTCCACAGGACAATGCCGTGGAGCGTTGTGTCGATTGTTCCAGGCTGCATTGCGGGATCCGCATAGCTGCTAGAGTGCTTGCGAATATTAGGTTGATGCGCTGCCGCCGTCCATGAACACCGACTCATCTCGAAGCCTCCGTCTGCGCCTCCGGCACCAGGCGGCGCATGACTGGGCGAGATCTGGCAAGGTGATCCAGCGGGTGAATGTGATGCAGGACTCCGATCCGCCGAGGTACTCGAGGATTGCGGCGGAGTTATCCGGCCATGTTGATTTGTCGGGTGATTTTCTTACGCACCTGTTTGTGGGGCGTCCATACGTATCATATTGAGTGCTCCTTTTGGTGGGGGTAGCGACCGGCGTTATTTTACGCTTGGTTGGCGTGGGCCTCAATAGGCGGCGGTGGAGGAGCTCCGTGTGCTATTTCGCTGGCGCAAGTCGTTCCGAATGCAGGAATTGGAGCTTGTTGCCTCATCTGTACCATGCTTCGCTGAGTTTACGGAACTCGCGGCAGTCCTTGAGCATGTGGCTAGCTTTCTTTTGCCATCTTGTTTGTCGATGTAGAAGTGGATGGTGCATGGACCGAAAGTTTGTCGAGTGCTGAAGGTCCGTTGTCATGATCGGCGTTACCACAGCTGCGTTGGTCGTCGATCGTCGCGGAAGTTTCGCTGCGGTATCCTCATTGCTGCGGCTGATGTCGTTCTGATGTCGGCGTAAGCTGCGACCATGTCGGGTCCGTCGCGGTCCTCGTGAGCGCGGTCTCCTCTTCTTTGCGGCGTTCGCGTCTTGACGTAGTCGTCTTCTTCATCTGATTGCGCCCGTGGATGCAATCTTCGCCATCTGCCAAGCTGGCGATTTCCATGAGCTCGTCGAGTGTCGTGGGCTTTACGCGTCAAGTTTCTCCTTGAAGTGCAGGCGTTTGGCGCCGTCCCTGAAGGCGTCGATGGCCGCTCTTCGGAGATGTGTCTTGTGGAGTTCTTGGTCGTAGACCAGCGTAGTATGTCTGGCGAATAGATTCACCCGTTCTCACGAGTGCAGGCTCGCGGCTCTTGATTGGCGGGCCTTTTGCTGGTGCCTTTGAAGTTTCGGATGAAGCTATAGGCGAGCTCCTCCCAACGGATGGATCGATGATAGGCTCTTGAGGCGGACTTCGCGCCTTTGCCGGCGCCAGCTGAAGGCATTGCATGGCGGTTTCTTTGTTGCCTCCGTGAAGCTTGCGGATGTGAGATGGTGTTGAGCCAGGACTTTGGATCTTGCGTGCCGTTGAACTTCGGAGTATCGAAGGAAGCTTGAAGTTGCGTGGCATCTGTGTTTGCGGACGGATCTGCTGAAGCATCGAGCCCCGCGAGTTCTCGCCGTCTTCATCCATCTCAGATTCGGATGAGCATGCAGCGTTTGGCGTGCTTTGTCGATCTTGCGCTGTAAGCTTGTCTCTGGCGTCGTAGTCGTGTTTGTGGCGGTGCGAGCTCTTCTTCCTTCGAGGAAGGTCGTGCTCTTCTTCATCTTCGGATGAGGAGTGGGGCTCGGTCGCGCTGGCGAGCTTTCTTCTTCGGCTCCGTGGAGCATCTTCGTGGGCGCAGCTCCGATTAGTCCTAGTCGGTGAGTGCGGACCTATGCATAGCCCTTTTGGGTCCCCTCCGAGGTGGGTGAGCCGCAAGATCTGTGATGGCTGCCATGATCGCGGCTTGTGGCGTCTTCGGGTGATGTTGCCGTCGGCGTCCATATCCATGAGCGATGTGTGGAGGGTTGGTCACGTCCGCGCTCCTTCGGGTCCATGTTTTCCACCCAGAGTGGTGCTTGTTTCCCTGATTTCCGTTTGTCTTTGGGCCGGGTCCCATGGCGGAGGCGCCTTCGTCGCAAGCCTGGATTGAGAGGCCGCTTTCTTGCGTTTATCGAGCGTCTCCTGCATCTTGACTTGCTTCTTGTGCTCCTCGATGAGGAGGTAGTGGTATGCCATCAGCATATCACGTGGGGAGTCCAGAGGTAGGACTATTTCGCCTGCGACGGCGCGGCGTGCTTCGGCCCATCCTTCTTTGCTAAGTTGGATGAGGTGGCCCCCTTTGTCCCCGTTGTCACCGTTTCTGTCCTGCGGGTTGGGGTTGGGCGGCGGGTTGGGCGTTTCCTCATTGGTTTGGATGATTGCGGCGCACAGATAGCGCCTATAGATTGGTTGACTGCTGCCGCAGCTTTCGGATCCGGAATCGTAGGTCCCTTCATCCGAAGGTGGATCGCACAGATCGGAGTTGCAGCTGCTGCTGTCGAAAAGCTCATCTGTTGATGGTGACGTCGTAGCAGGGTGTGGAGCCTGGCGGGCCTGATTGGCGGCACGGGCACCCGCTCGGGGGCGGAGGGTACCGCTTGTCCCCACAAGCGAAGCTCGAACAGAATTTGAGTCTCGCCTACGGGCTCGAAATCCTTCATGGTGGCCGGCGAGTGGGCGGTGAAGTCGAAAGCGCCGAAGAGGAGGTGATTCTCGTCGCCGAGGAGTTGTAGATCGATCGGGTCGGAACCGTCATGACCGCACAATCAGCACCCCCGATTCCCACAGACGGCGCCAATTGACGAGGTTTAATCTCGTCAATGCCCATTGTTATGGACTTGGGTTTTGGAGAAGATGGGGATGCTAGAGATCGTGGCACGGTTAACAGACAAGCAACCAGGGGACACGGGATTTACCCAGGTTCAGGCCCCCGGAGGGAAAACCCTACTCCTGCTTGTCTGCTCTTTTATTGTGGCGGAACCGAAAGTTACAGGGTGCGCAGATTCGATCTGGCGTGGAGGTGTGTATGTCGTAATCGCAGGGTGCAATCGTTGTTGTGTGTCCTTCTCGTTGGACCCTCCTAGCCTTTATATATGGGGAGGCTAGGTCTCGGGTACCGATACGAGTAGGTTACAAGTTGTATTGAAACTCCAGTCTTGTTCTTCAAGGATCCGAAGGTGTCATGGGCCTAGGCCATCCGAAAATCTTCATGGGCTGGCGTATATTGGCCGTGGGCCTTCCTTGGGCTGGACCAGGTATGCTGAAGTTACGTACCCGTAGGGTATAACCATGTCACCGTGACCTCCTTCTGCCCCTCTGTCCTTCTGCACATTTGTCTTTAGCTCTTGGCTCTGCACAGATTCCGCGACTAGGGTTTGACTTCGGGCTTCTCCTTCTCTTGCAAGCTTTGTATCATTCGGCCCTTCCTCGCGTAACTCGGCCCGTCCTTCACCTGCATTAAGATCATTCGGGCCAAGCCGGCCGACTTACGCCATATCTCGGCCGGGTAATGCCTTGCCATTACTATTGAGGTCCTGCCATTTCCTATCTCGTCCGACCTTTACAAGACTCGGCCAGCTTAGAATATAACTCGGAAACTGGACGAGGAATAATCCTTTCGTCTTTCCCCGTCCTTACCCTATCCGGGGTTACCTCCCCAACAAATGCCTAAACTTATCATAAGCAAAGATTACAGCTAAGAATTCTTTTTCAGTTGTTGCATAATTTCTTTGATATTCATTAAGAGTTCGACTAGCATATTAGATAACTTTTAGATTTAGCCCATCTCGTTATCCTAAAACATCCCCAATAGCATAGTCACTAGCATCACACATAATCTCAAAAGGCTCCCCCAATTAGGTGGTTGAACACCAGGAGTAGAAACTAGTGCCTTTTTCAATTCCTCAAAAGATTCAATGCAATTCCTATCAAATGTGAAGAGGGTGCCTATAGCGGTCCCAACCTGATAAGGTAGAGATCCCTGTGTTTACAATGCTAGTCCCCTGATCGAATAGCTAGCATCCACAGTTTAAGATGTAATATCAAGAAACAAAGGTAATTTTACAACTTATAACCAGGAAATAAAATAATTCATTACATCTTACATAGCTCATTTGGCTATCTCATTACAATGGAGCAGATATAACTATATAGCATGGAGTCCTTCATCTTCATATGCCACATGCAATCATGTTGGTTGTATACTTGTAATCCTATTCAACACACTTCACTAACCTCAAACAAACCTGCAACATAATAAGTTACAGCCACAAGGGTCAATACATTTGAATTGTATTGGCAAGTGATACTATGGTAGAATAGTGGTATCTAACATCTATATGCATTTGGATAAGTGTAGCTGAGGCTTGCTTTGCTCAAATAAGGTTTTCCTTATTAGTTGAAAACACTAAGTTTTTGTTTATCAAAATCACCCAAGGAACTACCAATAGACATTGGTGATCCTTTACCCTTGTTCAACCACAAGTTTTTAACTTAGAAATTGGGATGAGGAGATCCTTGATTGCTTCAATGTCTTGATGCTCAAATTGTACATTGCCGGGGACATGGCTAAGTACTTAGGTTTTACTCTCACGAGAGGTGGTGCACTTTCCCCACAAGACTCGACATGCATCGAGACAAGATCTTTCAGAAGCCTTCCCTTAGACCAAATGGACGCGTTCCAACCTATCACCCTACCACCTTCTATACATCTGGCTAAGTTATTGCAACCTATATGATCCAGGCAGAGCCCATATTGCCATGTGGCTGCACTAGAAGCTTCTCAACACTTAACATCTCAAATCTCTTTGTTTCTGGGTGGCTTTCCACAAGTGAGATACACCATGGATGCCATTGAAATGGGCCCTATGTAACCACTCAACATAACCCATTCTTTCCATTCCACCCAGGTGATTCATTCACATAGTTGTTTTATTAAACAAAACATAAGTCATAGACTTAGAAATATTTCATAGCATGAATAATCCACCCTTGTTTTCTACTAGCTAGGCTAAGCATGATAGTAGCAAGAATCTTAACTTAGGGAAAATTCTACTAAGGCATCATCTACTAGGATTTCCCAAGGCATAGTTAACACATAGAAAATTCTATGCAAGTCCTACTTAAAATATCACTAATGCGTAGTCAAAATAATAGGACAAGTTATATGAAGCACCACTTGCCTTTTTAGTAGGGAATATAGATACACTCCTTGATCTTGGAAATGTCACACTCTTCAAAGTTCACTACAATTCAATCAAGTCACAAATTCAAACTAGCATTCAAACAATTCACCACATAAAATAATAAAAACAAAGCAATGCATGCAAGCATGCAAAAGATTGTTTTATTTGGAAAAGTGGTTTCTAATAAGGCTCTAAACATTTCAAAACACCTACTGGTCATTTATAAATGTGGCAAAATCATTCAAAATCAAGTTAGTGAAAATATGCCATTTAAATCATTTTTGTTTTGCTAGAAATGATTTAAATCAAAGTAATAATTTCTAGTGTTATCCAAATTTGTTTTTAAACACAAATGTTAGTGTTTATGGTCAAAGTGTTTAAAACAAATCCATTTGCAAAAGGTTTCACTCAAAAATCATTTTTAAATCATAGCAACATTTTGTTTTACTAGAAATGCTTTTATTCAAAGGAATAATTTTCTAGTGTTAATCAAATATATTTTTAAATCCAAAAGTTAGTGTTTAGGCTCAGAGAGTTCAAATCAAATCATTTTCAAAAGGTTTTACGAAAAATCATTTTTAGAATAATTTTTATAACCAAAATAGCCTTACAAATGTTTCTGCAAAAACACCTAATTTTCCATAAGAAAAATACTAAACTAAGGGCATGGTTGCAAAGGTTTCATTTTCCTGATTCCAATGATATACAATTTGTAAATTTTGGCCATACAGATCAAAAGTTATAGATTTTACAAATTCAAACCACTAATAGATTCAATTTATGTTTTAAATCAACAGGCAGGGCACGTGTCTGTATCCTATTGGTGCATACCGGTTCGGTTGGATCGACCAATACAGGCCGTTAGATCTAATTTACATTGCACGACACAGATCAGTCGAAAATGTTTCGCCCAAACCATCTAACTCAGCCACTGGATCTGCATCCAACGGCCTTAAGCAAACCAGCCATGATCTGGCAGCGCTAGCGACGGTGAGCGGCAGCGGTGGCTCTATCAATAGTGTTCTGGTGAAAACAGGAAGCAAGGGAGGAAGAGGAGTGACTCACTAGGTTTGCCGTGGCGTGAGGAATCTCAACATTGTCGTGGGAAGGCCAGGGGTGCATGGTCGTGTCGGCAATTGCTCGCAGGAGAAGCTACTGACGACGGTGTGCTCGGGGCGTCGTCGTTGGCGAAGCTATGGACCATGCTAAGGCAAACAAACGGTGTCGTTAGACACGTAGGAGATTGGCGAGTATAGGAGCATCATTCAGAGGGGGAGGGGAGGTCAGGGATTACCGGGGGAGCTCGTCGGAGTGGGGGCAAACAACGGTGGCACTCAGACGAAGACGGCGTCGGTGTTCTAGGGCATGCGCGTGCAAGCGGGAGGTACTGGCAGATGCGCACGGTGTTGGCGATCACGCTCGTGGAATCCAGGGGGCAAGGGGAGGTGATGGCTGGCCGGAATTGGCACCAGAGGGTCATCGGAGCAGTGAGGTTCGAGCGAGCAATTCTCGTAGCCTGGTGGCGGAGAGGGAGTGGCGAGTGAGGGTAAAGTGTTGGAGATATGCCCTAGAGGCAATAATAAATGTAGTTATTATTATATCTTTGTGTTTATGATAAATGTTTACATTCATGCTATAATAGTATTAACAAGGAAACATTAATACTTGTGTGATTTGTAAACTTAATTTGAAGTCCCTAGTAAAGCCTCTATATAATACTAGCTTGTTGGTTAATAAGATGATTGTGGTTTCCCTATCATGAACATTGAGATGTTATTAACAACAAGATCATATCGTTAGGAGAATGATATGGTGGACATACTCCTATAGATAAGCGTAGCATAAAGATCAAGTCATTTTAATAGTTCAATTGCTATATGCTTTCTGATACATAGTAATCTAATTCCTTCGACCATGAGATCATGCATCTCACCTTTACCGGATGGATGCTTTGATGACATCAAACACCACACCGTAACTGGGTGGCTATAAAGATGGCATTGAGTGTTCGGAAAGTATTGGTTGAAACACATGGATCAAGAGTGGGATTTGTCCATCCATATGACGGATAGATATACTCTGGGCCCTCTCGGTGAAATGTCATCCAATTAGCTTGCAAGCATGTGACTGGCTCACAAGGGATCACATATCACGGGAATGAGAAAAGAGTACTTATCAGTAACGAGGTTGAACTAGGTATGCAGAGATACCGACGATCATAACCTCGGATAAGTAAACTATCGTGAGACAAAGGGAAATTGATATCGTATGTAAGTGGTTCATTCGATCGCAAAGTAATCGTAGAAATATGTGGGAGCCATATGAATTTCCAGATTCCTCTATTGGTTATTGTTCGGAGAAGTGTCTCGATCATGTCCGCATAATTCACGAACCGTAGGGAGACACACTTAAGGATTCGACGTTGTTTGAGTAGTTATGGAATGATGAGAAAGAGTCTGAATGTTGTTCGGAGTCTCGAATGGGATTCGGGATATCATGAGGAGATCCGGAATGGTCCGGGGAATAAGATTCATATAAGGAAAGTCCCGTTTCGGAGTTGGGGAATGGTTCCGGTGTTTTCATCGGGAATGTTCTAGAAGGTTCTGGAATGTCCGGCACTCCGGAGGGGAAGGGTACATGAATGTGTTATATCAAGTTGGTATGATTGCATCATGTACTAAGTGTCATCGCTGAACAAAATAAAGGATTAAATCAAATCCTAGTTTGAAAAGTCAAACGACAGTTTTTGGAAAGAGGAGGAGGAGTGGGAAACCGAGTTGGGGAGGAGTTCCCTCCTCCAACCGCCAGCCCACCTCCAATCCGAGTTGGGGAGGGACTCCTCTCCCTCCCCTTGGCCGGCTGTCCACTCCACCTATATAAGGAGGGGCAGGGCTCCCTCCTAGAGACACACAAGATCCTCTCCTCCAAACCCTAGTACCAAGCCGCCGCCGCCTCCATAGCCGCCGCCGGCCCTAGGGCAAACCGCCGCCGCCTAGCTAAACCCTAGCCGCCAGCTTGCTCCTCCTCGGCGTGTCTAAACTCTAGATCGTCGAGGGAATCTCTCATACTCCACCATACTCGCTCCGGCTTAAGGCGAAGCCCTGCGAGATCTCCCCTCTACTTCCGGTACCACGCCGTTGTGCTGCCAGAATCGCGAGGAGAGTGCTACAACCTCCGCTGCCTGCTGGAACAAGGGAGAGGAAGGTCTTCGTCGAGTACCGAACGTGTGACCGACTGCGGGAGCACTGCCAGAACGCAGCACCGGAAGGATCGTCTACGCGATCTTGAGATCGGGAAGAGTACAACTACATCACCCACGAGAATCCGCTCTCGTTAAACACTTTGGAATCTTCGAGGGTGAGTGATTCTATCGACTCGTTGTTACAATCTAGTAGATATATCTTGGCTTGTTTGTTTGTATGCGGTAGAATTTTTTTGTTTTCCATGCTACGAAACCCTACAGTGGTATCAGAGCCGTGTCTATATGTAGATCTGTTGCACGAGTAGAACACAATGGTCATTGTGGGCGTTGATGCTTTTATTGTCGATTGCTTCTTGTGTACTTTGCATCTTGCGGTATGTTGGGATGAAGCGGCCCGGGCTAACCTTACATGACATCGTTCATGAGACTTGCTCCACGCTTGACATGCAACTTGTATTGCATAAGTGGCTTTGCGGGTGTCTGTCTCTCCCATCATAGTAAAGATTCAATTTACAACAGACACTTGATAGTTCAAGCATCAATGTTGTGGTTCTTGTTCGTAAGTTAGAACGACACTTATTGAAAGCCCCAAACCACGTAAAACATGCAAAGAAAGTAGAGGCGTCTAACTTTGTTTTGCAGGGGTGTGCTGTGATGTGATATGTCCATGATTGTGATTATATTTGATGTATGCAATGTTCCTTATTGTAAGTTGGCAACCGGCAGGAGCCATATGGTTGTCTTTAATTTATGTTAAGACCCGTGTGTCTATTCAAAGTAGTTGTAATAGTGGAAGCCGGTGGACGACAACCATGGAGAAGCATCATTGACCTTGATGCAATGCCGGTGATGATGGAGATCATGTTCGTGCTAGAAGATGGAGATCGGAAGCACAAAGAAGAAAGGCCATATCATATCACATATTATGAATTGCATGTGATGTTAATCCTTTATGCATCTTGTATTGCTTAGTAGACGACGGTAGCATTATAAGATGATCCCTCATGCACATGAATTTTAAGTCATAAAGTGTTCACCCTTAGTTAGCACCGTTGCTAAAGCTTGTTGTTTCGAAGCACCACGTGATGATCGTGTGTGTTAGATTCCGCAAGTGTATACAACGTGAGCAAGCCAGATTTGCTCATGCGGAAACTAAGGTTTGATCTTGACGAGCCTAGCATGTACAGACATGGTCTCGGAACACGGATCACCGAAAGGTAAAGCATGAATCATATAGTAGATATGATGAACATGTCGATTGTTCGCCATTGAAATTATATCAACTCTCGTGATGATCGGTGTTGGTATGGTGGTTTTGGTTCGTGTGATCACTAAAACAATGTGAGGGATATTGTTTTGAGTGGGAGTTCACCTAGATTAATTTTATTATTAATTAGAACTAAATTTGTCATAAACTTAGTCTAAACTATTGCAAATATGTTGTAGATCAATGGCAGCCCCTACCATCAATTTTAATGCGTTCCTAGAGAAAGAAAAGTTGAAAAACAATGGAAGCAACTTCACGGATTGGTTCCGCAATTTGAGGATTGTCCTCACAGCTGGTAATTTGACCTATGTCTTTGGATGCACATTGGGTGACCCACCTGCGGTGATGAAGTAAAGAATGTTTACCTCACTCAGAAGACTCAGTACTCCACAGTTCAGTGTGCTATCTTGTATGGTTTGGAATCGGAGCTTCAGAAAAGGTTTGAGAACCATGACCCACATGATATTGTCCGTGAACTCAAAATGATATTTGAGGCTCACGCGGCAGTTGAGAGTTATGAGGCTTCTGAAAAGTTCTTTAACTGCAAGATGGAAGAGGGCAGCTCCATCAGTGAGCATGTGCTTAATATGTCTGGGCACGCAAACAAACTCCAAAGTTTGGGTATAGTGGTTCCTAATTCTTTGGGGATTCACCGTGTCCTCCAATCACTACCACCAAGTTACGAGAACTTTGTGGTGAACTACAATATGCAAAACATGGACAAGACGTTGCCAGAACCCTTCTCCATGTTGAAATCTGCAGAAGTGGAGATCAAGAAAGAGCACCAAGTGTTGTTGGTCAATAAGACCACCAAATTCAAGAAACGCAAGTCTAAGCAAAAGGGAAACTTCAAGAAGGGCAGTAAGAAAGTTGCCGCACCGGCGAAGAAGACCAAGGCTGGGCCTAAGCGTGATACTGAGTGCTTTTACTGCAAGGGAGAAGGTCACTGGAAGCGGAATTGCCCAAAGTACTTGGTGGATTTGAAGAACGACAACATCAAGAAGAAAGGTATATCCGATATACATGTTATTGATGTGTATCTCACTAGTACTAAGTAGTAGTGCACGGTATTTGATCTGGTTCGGTTGCTCATATTTGTAACTTTCGAAGCAGTCTGCAGAATAAACGGAAGCTAGCGAAGAATGAGGTGACGATGCGCGTTGGAAATGGATCAAAGGTTGATGTGATCGCGGTCGGCACGCTACCTCTTCATCTACCATCGAGATTAGTTTTATATTTAAATAATTGTTATTTGGTGCCTGCGTTGAGCATGAACATTATATCAGGATCATGTTTATTGCGAGACGGTTACTTATTTAAGTCCGAGAATAATGGGTCGATTTATATGAGTAATATGTTTTATGCACATGCACCTTTGATAGATGGTCTATTCTTATTGAATCTCGATTGTAGTAATACACACATAAATAACATTGAGGCTAAACGTTTGAAATTGAGCGATAACTCGACCTATATGTGGCACTGTCGTCTTGGTCACATTGGAGTGAAGCGTATGAAGAAACTCCATTCCGATGGACTTCTTGAATCACTTGATTCCGAATCACTTGAAAGATGCGAAGCATGTCTGATGGGTAAAATGACTAAGACTCCATTTTCTGGTATGATGGAGCGAGCCACGGACTTATTGGAAATCATACATACCGATGTGTGTGGACCAATGAGTGTAGCATCGCGCGGTGGTTATCGTTATGTTCTTACCTTCACGGATGACTTGAGTAGATATGGGTATATCTATTTCATGAAACATAAGTCCAAAACTTTCGAGAAGTTTAAGGAATTTCAAAGTGAGGTAGAGAATCAACGTAACAAGAAGATTAAATTTCTACGATCTGGTCGTGGAGGTGAATATCTAAGTTACGAGTTTGGCGAGCATTTGAAGAAATGCGGAATACTTTCACAGTTGACACCGCCGGGAACACCACAGCGTAATGGTGTGTTCGAACGTCGTAATCGAACTCTCTTAGATATGGTTCGTTCTATGATGTCACTTACAGATTTACCGCTATCATTTTGGGGTTATGCATTAGAAACAACCGCATTCACTTTAAATAGGGCACCATCTAAATCCGTTGAAACGACACCGTATGAATTATGGTTTGGGAAGAAACCTAGATTGTCGTTCCTTAAAGTTTGGGGATGCGAAGCCTATGTAAAGAAGTTACAGCCGGACAAGCTTGAACCCAAAGCGGAAAAATGCGTCTTCATAGGATACCCGAAGGAAACTATTGGGTATACCTTCTATCATAGATCCGAAGGCAAAATCTTCATTGCCAAGAATGGATCCTTTCTAGAGAAGGAATTTCTCTCGAAAGAAGTGACTGGAAGGAAAGTAGAACTCGACGAGGTTATCGAACCTTCTCTCGAAATTGCGAGTAGCGCAGCACCGGAAGAAGTTCTGTGGTGCTGCACAGTTAGAGAGGAAGCTAATGATGATGATCATGAAACTCGGTTGAAGTTGCTCTGAGCCTCGCAGTCAACGAGAACTCGCATAACTCCAGATTGGTATGATCCGTTATGAGTGTCATGTTGGTGGACAACACCGATGACCGAGACATATGAGGAAGCGATGATGAGACCAGATTCAATAAATGGCAAGAAGCCATGAAATCCGAGATTGGATCCATGTACGAAAACCAAGTATGGACTTTGGTGGACTTACCAGATGGTAGGAAGGTCATCGAGAACAAATGGATCTTCAAGAAGAAAAGCAGATCTTTGATGGTAATGTTACTGTCTATAAAGCTCGACTTGTCGCAAAAGGGTTTCAACAAATTCAAGGAGTTGACTACATGAGACTTTCTCACCAGTAGCGAAGCTAAAGTCTGTGAGGATTATGTTAGCAATCGCTGCATATTATGATTATGAGATATGGCAGATGGATGTCAAAACAGCATTCCTTAATGGAGACATTGATGAAGAGTTGTATATGATGCAACCCAAAGGTTTTGTCGATCCTAAAGATGCTAACAAGGTATGCAAACTTCAACGGTCCATCTATGGATTGAAGCAAGCATCCCGAAGTTGGAATCAACGTTTTGATAAGGTGATCAAAAGTTTTGGGTTTATACAAACTTATGGAGAAGCTTGTATTTACAAGAAAGTGAGTGGGAGCTCTGTAGCATTCTTAATACTATATGTAGATGACATATTGTTGATTGGGAATGATGTAGACCTTCTAAATAGTGTCAAGGAATATTTGAATAATAGTTTTTCAATGAAGGATCTTGGTGAAGCAGCTTACATATTAGGCATAAAGATTTATAGAGATAGATCGAGATGCCAAATATCATTGTCACAAAGTACATATTTGGACAAAGTTCTAAAGAGGTTTGGAATGGAAGATAGCAAGAAAGGGTTCTTGCCCATGTTGCTAATCGACCTTGAGTAAAACTCAAAGTCCGACATCGGCGAAGATAGAGAGAGGATGAGTAAGACTCCTATGCCTCAGCCATAGGATCTCTAATGTATGCCATGCTATGTACTAGACCCGACATTGCATATCTGTTAGTTTAACTAGCAGATATCAAAGTGATCCGAGTGGATCATTGGAATGATCAAAAACATCCTTAAGTACTTGAGAAGAACTAAGGATATGGTTCTTTCTTATGGAGGTGATGAACAGCTCGTTGTTAATGGTTACACCGATGCTAGTTGGAACACCGATCCGGATGATTCTAAATCACAATCTGGATACGTATTTATTTTGAATGGTGCAGCAGTTAGCTGGAGGAGTGCAAAGCAAAGCGTTGTGGCGAGATCTTCAACTGAATCGGAATACATGGCTGCTTTGGAGGCTTCACAAGAAGCGATATGGATGAAAGAGTTCATTACAGAGCTGGGTGTGGTTCCTAGTGCGCTGGACCCAAATTTCTATCTACTGTGATAACATGGGCGCCATAGCCAATGCGCAAGAACCAAGGTCACACAAGAAGCTGAAGCACATCAAGCTACGTTTTTACGCTATTAGAGAACATATCCAAGATGGGGATATAAAGATTTGCAAAGTACACACATATCTGAATGTGGCGGATCCGTTGACTAAACCTCTCCCGAGGGCAAAACATGACCAGCACCAAACTGCCATGGGTGTTCGGTATATTACCATGTAATCTAGATTAGATGACTCTAGTGCAAGTGGGAGACTGTTGGAGATATGCCCTAGAGGCAATAATAAATGTAGTTATTATTATATCTTTGTGTTTATGATAAATGTTTACATTCATGCTATAATAGTATTAACAAGGAAACATTAATACTTGTGTGATTTGTAAACTTAATTTGAAGTCCCTAGTAAAGCCTCTATATAATACTAGCTTGTTGGTTAATAAGATGATTGTGGTTTCCCTATCATGAACATTGAGATGTTATTAACAACAAGATCATATCGTTAGGAGAATGATATGGTGGACATACTCCTATAGATAAGCGTAGCATAAAGATCAAGTCATTTTAATAGTTCAATTGCTATATGCTTTCTGATACATAGTAATCTAATTCCTTCGACCATGAGATCATGCATATCACCTTTACCGGATGGATGCTTTGATGACATCAAACACCACACCGTAACTGGGTGGCTATAAAGATGGCATTGAGTGTTCGGAAAGTATTGGTTGAAACACATGGATCAAGAGTGGGATTTGTCCATCCATATGACGGATAGATATACTCTGGGCCCTCTCGGTGAAATGTCATCCAATTAGCTTGCAAGCATGTGACTGGCTCACAAGGGATCACATATCACGAGGAGCGAAAAGAGTACTTATCGGTATGAGGTTGAACTAGGTATGCGAGAGATACCGATCATAACCTCGGATAAGTAAACTATCGTGAGACAAAGGGAAATTGATATCGTATGTAAGTGGTTCATTCGATCGCAAAGTAATCGTAGAAATATGTGGGAGCCATATGAATTTCCAGATTCCTCTATTGGTTATTGTTCGGAGAAGTGTCTCGATCATGTCCGCATAATTCACGAACCGTAGGGAGACACACTTAAGGATTCGACGTTGTTTGAGTAGTTATGGAATGATGAGAAAGAGTCCAAATGTTGTTCGGAGTCTCGAATGGGATTCGGGATATCACGAGGAGATCTGGAATGGTCCGGAGAATAAGATTCATATAAGGAAAGTCCCGTTTCGGAGTTGGGGAATGGTTCCGGTGTTTTCATCAGGAATGTTCTAGAAGGTTCCGGAATGTCCGGCACTCCGGAGGGGAAGGGTACATGAATGTGTTATATCAAGTTGGTATGATTGCATCATGTACTAAGTGTCATCGCTGAACAAAATAAAGGATTAAATCAAATCCTAGTTTGAAAAGTCAAACGGCAGTTTTTGGAAAGAGGAGGAGTGGGAAACCGAGTTGGGGAGGAGTTCCCTCCTCCAACCGCCGGCCCACCTCCAAGCCGAGTTGGGGAGGGACTCCTCTCCCTCCCCTTGGCCGGCCGGCCCCTCCACCTATATAAGGAGGGGCAGGGCTCCCTCCTAGAGACACACAAGATCCTCTCCTCCAAACCCTAGTACCAAGCCGCCGCCGCCTCCATAGCCGCCGCCAGCCCTAGGGCAAACCGCCGCCGCCGCCTAGCTAAACCCTAGCCGCCGGCTTGCTCCTCCTCGGCGTGTCTAAACTCTAGATCGTCGAGGGACTCTCTCATACTCCACCATACTCGCTCCGGCTTAAGGCGAAGCCCTGCGAGATCTCCCCTCTACTTCCGGTACCACGCCGTTGTGCTGCCGGAATCGCGTGGAGAGTGCTACAACCTCCGCCGCTTTCTTTGGAACAAGGAGAGTAAGGTCTTCGTCGAGTAACGAACGTGTGACCAATCAGGAGCGCTTGGAGCAGTGCCGGAAGGATCGTCTACGCGATCTTGAGATCGGGAAGAGTACAACTACATCACCCACGAGAATCTGCTCTCGTTAAACACTCTGGAATCTTCGAGGGTGAGTGATTCTATCGACTCGTTGTTACAATCTAGTAGATAGATCTTGGCTTGTTTGTTTGTATGCGGTAGAAATTTTTTGTTTTCCATGCTACGAAACCCTACAGGAAGAGAGGGAAGAGGGGCGTTTAATCGAGCTTGGTCTCTGGGAGGAATTACGAGGCTAGTTAATCGAATTTACTTCGCGGAATCAAAGGCAGAAACGACGAGGTTGAATGAGGGGGAACAGGTCACGCGGTGGAGATGATGATGAGGTGGCGATCTAGGTTCGTTTCATCAGTGAGTGAGGGGGTTAGTTCATGGGTGATAAAGAACGGCTCGCGGGGAGAGAGAGGTGGGCTGGGAGTTAGGCCAAGGACTTTGCTGGGCTGGGTAGGTTAGTGGGTTTGTCTGTTTTCCATTTTTTCTTCCCTGTTTCTTTTTCTTTTTCCTTTTCCATTTCCTGTTTTCATCTGAATCAAATGTTTTAAACATCTGTTTGAATTCAAATTCTTGCCAAACCTTTTTAGTAGGTTAATACTGTTTATTAATGTGTTTAAAATTCCATTTTTCGAATATTTCAAATATTCTTTTATGGTTTAATAATTCATTTAAATTAGGTCTTTTGTCTTTATTTAAATAATTTGAATATGGTTCCAAACCATATGATTTTATTTAAGTAATCTTTTATTCTTTTTAAGTTAATTATATAACTTTTAATACACTTTGGCAACTTCAATTATTTTTCACATGATTTAATTAATTATTTATTATTAGGGATTTTGTCTTTATTTAAATAAAATTGAATATGGTTTAAAAGCCCATATAGTTTTATTTAAATAATCTTTATTCCTTTATTTTATTTGGATTATCTTTATTCCATTTGCTTATGGATTTGGCCAAGATTTAATTTATCTTTTAAATATTCCTTATTTATTTATTTCTTTGTCTTATAAAATCCATACCTTTTTATTTGTAGATCCAAAATTGGTGATTCCAATTGGTATAATTTTATTTAATATTTTTTTATTATTTTAAATCCTTTTAACATTATTTTGCTCAAAATTTGGCATGGATTTTAGTTAGGAGCTTTATTAGCTTTGGAAATTATTTTCCTTTTATCTTATTAAATTCATAAGTTTTTATCCATTGCTCCAAATTGAATGAAACCAATTTCTATGGTTTTATAATATTTTTGTTTACCATTTTTGATCATTTATAAATGTTTGTTGCTAAATTTTATATGGAACAGATCCATAGTCTTGTAGAGATCTTGAATATGATTTCTTTCTTTAGGGTTTAGGGTCTTGGTTTATTTTTCCAAGTGTTCAAATTTCAAGATTCTTTCCATGCATAAATGCATTTGATCTTTGATGAAATATTTGTTTATTGTTTTCTTATTCAAATTTTGTTCAAGTAGGGTTTTGGTGTGTCCATTTAGAAGCAAAAAGTTTATTTTCATCCTAAATTTCAACAATTAATTCTTTTGTTTATTTATTTTTCACATTTCAAAATTTGGAAAATTTTGGGATGTGATAGTGCCTTTATCTAAGAGATAGGTTAAAGGTCCATCTATTTTAGCAAAATCCTTAATAAAACGCTTATAGAAACCTGCATGTCTAAGAAAATTCTTAACCCCTTTTACATCTTGAAGTATTGGTAATCTTTCTAAAGTAATAAGGTTATCATTATCAATCCCTTTCTTAGAAATCTTATGCCCCAAAACTATAGATTCTCTTACCATGAATCAGCAATCCTCCTAGTTGAGGACTAGCTTGGTTTGCCTACATCGCTGCAAAATTATATTAAGATTATAAAACATTGTTCAAAATCGGTCCCATACACAACAAAGTTGTCCATGAGAACCTCCATAGAACTTTCTACAAAACTATCAAATATCTTTAAAACACAATATTGAAAAGTAGCAGCTGCATTACATAAACCAAAAGACATTAGCCTATAAGCATAAGTGTCGTAAGGGCATATAACGGTAGTTTTCTCTTGGTCTTCGGGCTCAATATAAATTTGAGAACAGTCTGAATAACCATCAAGAAAACAAAAATGAGAGTTGCCAGACATCCTTTCCAAGATGTTATTCATGAGAGGTATTTGATTGTGGATCTTTATAGTTTCCTTGTTTAATTTTCTAAAATCTATACACATTTTATATCCTGCTATAGTTCTGGAAGGGACCAATTCATCTTTATCATTATTAATTATATTTCAGCAACCTTATCGAGGTATACAATGAGTTGGACTTACCCATTTACTGTCAGAGATGGGATAAATAATATTATTGTCTAGCATGTGTATGACCTCCTTCCTTACCACTTCTTTCATGTTAGGATTCAATCTTTTTTGAGTATCAACAAAAGTTTTAGCATCATTACCCATAGGTATTTTATACATAGCTATGGAAGGATCTATCCCTTTAATGTCACTAAGAGTATATCCAAAGGCTTCATGATGTTAGACATGTACTCCTAACAGTTTCTTAATTTATTCAGGAGAGAAGCTATCATCAAGAATTACTAGACATTTACCTTTCTTGTCTAAATATTCATACCTGAGCCCTGGAGGTAGAGGCTTTAAAACGAGAGGAGGTGTATCCTCATCTCCTACTCTTCCTATCTCTTCAAACTCATTACCAAGGTTGCCTTCGACTTGTGGTGCTGTATTAAGGATTTTATCTAGTTCTTCTTTTGTAGAGTCATCTGGAAGTGAATCATTATTTGTCAAGCTTCTCTCCAAATCAGATTGCAGGGTACTAAAATATATTGCCGCCAATTTGTCAATAGTCTTATCTTCCTTGACCTCAATCTTCTTCTCATAAGGCAATTTTGTAAATTGGCTGCATTTAAATTCTAATATTTCTTCTCCAATCTATAAGGACAATACTTGTTTCTTGTTATCAATATTATCATTCATAGAGCTATAAAAATCATTACCAAAAATTACTAGGCACGAGATATTCAAAGGAATATAAATAATGTAGAAATCAACCGGGTATACAAAATCTCCTACAGAGATGCAGGTGTCATGAAGAATACAGTGAGTCCTCTGCAAGGTTCTGTCAGAAAGAATAAACGTAACTTTGGATGATTCAAGATCTGGTTCATTAAGATGACACCGTAATTCTTCATAGATAAATTAAGGCATAATATTAACATGGGAGTTTAAGTCACAAAACCCAACGTCAGTAACTCCTCCTAAACTGAAAGGAATTTTTTATTGGCTTTTATTCTTATCTTTCAAACTTACCTCTGATTACATCAGAGGATTCTCTGCTTACCATTATTATCTCTTCTTTAAATATCTCAGGTTCTAGAAGTTCTTTTACTATGTCAATGTTTTTCTTGATGGTACCCAGATTCCTGGTTAACTTACCTATCCTTTGCTTTCCCTCACTCTTGTCCTCTATTTTTTTGGCGAGAACATTTTTATCCTCGATTTTTAGATTTTCCTGCTTCTGAAAATATTTGTTTTTGAGGCCATGTATATGGGGTTTTACCTGCGGTGTGTAGCGTTCCTATTCCTTTGGAATCTGCAAATTCTCAGCATAGGTTTTAACAATTTGGACAATCATACGAGGGGTCAAGGTTAAAATTTCCAAGGATATTTTCTACTTTTCCTGAATCTAGAAAGTTTTAATAAAATTGTACTCTATAGGATTTTCTTCATTCAACATGGCTTCACGATGAGCATTTTCTATCCTATGCACCGTATCTAGCAAATTTCAGGCTCTTTCAACACTAAATTCGGTAAACGTCCCATTAGTAAAGGAGTCTAGTTCATTTCTATTATCGGTGCTCAAACATGCATAGAAAGTATGTATTACCAACCAAGGTGGGAAGTTGTGGTGAGGAAAACGGTCAAGAAGTCCCCTAAACCTTCTATATCCTTCATGCAGGCTTTCTTCAGGCCTCCCTTTAAAATTATGATCATGCATCTAGCTCCAAGGGTTTTTGTCCTGGGAAATAAATCAATCAAGAATGAAGAGGCTAACGTCTCCTAGGAGTTAGTAATCTTATTGGGACTTTGAATCTACCAAGAACGGGCTTCATCAATAAGAGTTGAATAAAGAGTGCAGATTTAACCTCATTCTTAGTAAATATGTTTAAACAAAAAGCCCCACATGTTTCCTCAAAGAATCCTACATGCTCATTAGGATCTTCTGTAGATCCAAAAGCATGGGGTTAATATCATACCGTCTCGGGGTATTGGATTTTAAATAAGCGTCTATGGGTGGACCGGAATGCTTTACAGCGTCCAGCAGAATGATTTGTCGGTAATTGCCCATGGTGTTTACCTAAAACTAGTAAACAACTTTAGTAAAATAATTAATATAATTATCAACTAAGAACAAAGACCAAAAGCGCTTAGCTCTTGGGCAACAACGCAAGAAAATAGCTTGATTACTGCAAGTGCACAGACCAATTGTAGTTAGTTTTTAAATAAGAGTATCGAACCCACAAATAGCTATTTGGTTGAGGTCTTTATGCCCCCTCATCACTATCTACCAAAGGATACTTATAAGCTACCTTTGATTTCAAGTAAACAGGTGTTTGAAAGGTTTTTTGGTTTAAGTGCAATAAAGTAAATAAAACGAGTAAACACAAAGCAAGTAGAAAGAGTGTTTTGGAATGGTGGTTGAACTCAATAGGGATAAGACGTTCTTGGGGATGTAGGTATACCACTAGATATTGTAATTAATCATAATTAGGATAACCTATTTCTTGTGTCATAATATGTGTGGAGAGAGTTCCGCAATAATATGTTCACCAAGGCTCGTAGGCAGTCACTTTGTTGAGCCAAGAATGAGGTCATCTCTTAATAACCACTGCGATGCATGGAAGAAATCACCATTCAAACCACCACAATTATTGGTTTCCCCATGGATATCGTAATTAGCTTAGTGAATCTCCCTTTGTTCCCCTTTTACCGCGTTAGGTGATAGCGGTGCTTATAGCCACAGTAGCAACCGACACAAACATCCAAACACGTCTAACGGGAACTACTCACACATGGAAGAAATCAACAACAACATCATAATCAAATGGATGGATACAATTAATGGAATGAATCTAGTGCAAACCACAATTGAATCTGGAATTACAACATAATCTAATGAATGGAAGATGGGGGTAGAGATGGTGATGGAGATGCAGCGGTTCATGATGTAGGGGATGATGCGTTGTCCTCCAATGATCCGTGCAGCAACAAGGATTTGCCCTCCTCCAAGTTCCTCATATAGATCCCTTTCTGGTGTGATTTTTCGTGGCTAGAGGTTTCTATGAATGTCGGATCTGTGATTCGTTTTTGCGAGGACGAAGTATTTGACGAGGCGATCCTGATGCAGGGCCATACGGGCACGTGGTATGGGCGGGCTCCGCCCATACCACTAATCGTTATCTTGGCTGGAGCCTCCTGGTCGTGGGCAATTCTTCCAGGTGTGAAGATAAATCAATAAAATGACTTTTATCACTTAAAAATATCATATTACTGTGCAATATGATAGTCTCAATTTATATGTTCATTAAATATTTAGTTAATTGGGATCCTGTTGAAACAATGACAGAAAGGTGCGCGCAAATGCGGTAAAATACTAAAAAACCGACGCTACTAATGCAAAAAAATAAGTAAAATGCTCAATGGTGTGAAGCTCTCTTGGTTATATCCTTAACTTTTTGCAGGTTATTCACTTCTAGTGACTTAGCTATGGAGAAGATCACGAGAAGTTGACTCAAGTGAGAAGATGAGCAAGCAAGAGGAGGTACCATATTCCTATTTTCCTTCTTTTTGTAAGTTTATTCATGAATATACTATGTTTGTTCGGTTGCACTTGAGTTCGACTCTATGCTTAGCCCGTTATATTATAGTACTTAATCTCAAGGCTAATGTCACTTATTTGGTTTCTACTTATGACAATTACAATCTGTTGGAAAAACAACCTTGTTGGATTAAATTTCAACTCTTTTAAAATAAGAAAAAGTGCCTTCATGGGAGAGGGAGATGGAGAAAATGTTGGAGATATGCCCTAGAGGCAATAATAAAAGTGGTTATTATTATTATATCTTTGTGTTTATGATAAATGTTTACATTCATGCTATAATATTATTAACCAGAAACATTAATACTTGTGTGATTTGTAAACTGAATTAGAGTCCCTGGTAAAGCCTCTTTATAATATTAGCTTGTTGGTTGAAGATGATCGTGGTTTCTCGATCATGAACATTGAGATGTTATTAACAACAAGATCATATCATTAGGAGAATGGTGTGATGGACATACTCCTATAGATAAGCGTAGCATAAAGATCAAGTCATTTCAATAGTTAATTTGCTATAAGCTTTCTGATACATAGTAACCTAATTCCTTCGACCATGAGATCATGCTAATCACCATCACCGGAAGGATTCTTTGATGACATCAAACACCACACCATAATTGGGTGGCTATAAAGGTGGCATTGAGTGTTCAGAAAGTATTTGTTGAGGCACATGGATCAAGAGTGGGATTTGTCCATCCATATGACGGATAGATATACTCTGGGCCCTCTAGGTGGAATGTCATCCAATTATCTTGCAAGCATGTGACTGTCTCACAAGGGATCACATATCATGGGAATAAGAAAAGAGTACTTATCACTAACGAGGTTGAACTAGGTATGCAGAGATACCGACGATTAAACCTTTGATAAGTAAACTATCGCGAGACAAAAGGAAATTGGTATCGTATGTAAGTGGTTCATTCGATCGCAAGGTAATCGTTGAAATATGTGGGAGCCATATGAATTTCCAAATTCCTCTATTGGTTATTGATCGGATAAGTGTCTCGGTCATGTCTGCATAATTTACGAACCGTAGGGAGACACACTTAAGGATTCGATGTTGTTTAGTAGATATGGAATGTAAGTAGGGAGACCAAATGTTGTTCGGAGTCTCGGATGGGATCCGGGATATCACGAGGAGATCCGGAATGGTCCGTATAACAAGATTCATATAAAGAAAGTCCAATTCCGGAGTTCGGGAATGATTCCGATGATTTCATCGGAGAGGTTCTAGAAGGGTCTAGAAGGTTCACCATACCGAAAGGGGAAAGGTACATGAATGTGTCATGGATAAGTGGAATGATTGGATCATGTCCTAGGTCACTTGGTTGGGCATTTGCAAGAAATAAATAAAGCTCCAAACTGAAAGTAAAAAAGGCAAGTTTGAAAAGTCAAATTGGGACAATGTTTCCTAGTGGAGGAAAGAAAGAATCCTTCTTTCCCTCCACCACAAGCCAACTAGGAGAGGGAGTTGGGGAAGGATACAAACTCCCCTCAACCAAGCTTCCCTCCCTCTCATAAATAGAGGGGAAGGAGTGCCCCAAGAGAACACACAACCAGCCCCTCCCCACCTTGCGCTGCCGCTACCGCCCAAGCGTCGCTGTCGCCGCTGGATCATCGCCGCCACCCTAGCCGCCGCCGACTCCATCTCCTCCTCTCTGGCCCTCTAAACCTAGATCGTCAGAAACCCCAAATCCACCATAACCCGCTCCGGCTTAGGCGAAGCCCTGCAGGATTTTCCCTCTACTTCTGACACCACACTGTCGTGCTGCTGGAATCGCGAGGGCAGAACTAAAACCTCCGCTGCCTGCTGGAACAAGGGAGAGGAAGGTCTTCATAGAGTACCGAACGTGTGACCGACTGCGGAAGCGCTGCCAGAACGCAGCGCTGGAAGGATCGTCTACGCGATCTTGAGATCGGCAACTATACGACTGCATCACCCACGATAATCTGCTCTCGTTAACCGCTTTGGAATCTTCAAGGGTGAGTACTCTAATCGACTCGTTTCTACAATCTAGTAGATAGATCTTGGCTTGTTTGTGTGCATGCGGTAGAATTTTTTTGTTTTCCATGCTACGAACCCCTACAGTGGTATCAGAGCCATGTCTATATGTAGATCTATTGCACAAGTAGAACACAATGGTCATTGTGGGCGGTGGTGCTTTTATTATCAATTGCTTTTTGTGTACTTTGCATCTTGCGGTATGATGGGATGAAGCGGGCCGGGCTAACCTTACATGACATCGTTCATGAGACTTGCTCCACGCTTAACATGCAACTTGTATTGCATAAGTGGCTTTGCGGGTGTCTGTCTCTCCTATCATAGTAAAGATTCAATTTACAACGGACACTTGATAGTTCAAGCATCAATGTTGTGGTTCTTGTTCGTAAGTTAGAACGACACTTATTGAAAGCCCCAAACCACGTAAAATATGCAAATAAAATTAGAAGCGTCTAATTTTGTTTTGCAGGGGTGTGCTATGATGTGATATGGCCATGATTGTGATTATATATGATGTATGCAATGTTCCTTATTGTAAGTTGGCAACCGACAGGATCCTTATGGTTGCCTTTTAATTTCGTTAAGACCTGCATGTATATTATTCAAAGTAGTTGTAATAGTTGATACTGGTGGACGACAACCATGGAGCGGTGCCATTGACCTTGACGCCACGTCGGTGATGATGGAGATCATGTTCGTGCTTGAAGATGGAGATCGGAATCACAAGAAGAAAGGCCATATCATATCACATATTTTGAATTGCATGTGATGTTAATCCTTTTATGCATCTTATATTGCTTAGTTCACGATGGTAGCATTATAAGATGATCCCTCTCACAAAATATCAAGTTATAAAGTATTCATCCTTAGTAGGCACCGTTGCTAAAGCTCGTTGTTTTGAAGCACCACGTGATGATTGGGTGTGTTAGATTCCGCGAGTGTATACAATGGTAGCAAGCCAGATTTTCTCATGCGAAAGCTAAGGTTTGATCTTGATGAGCCTAACATGTACAAACATGGTCTCGGAACATGGATCACCGAAAGGTAAAGCATGAGTAATATAGTAGATATGATGAACATGTTGATTGTTCGCCATTGAAGCTACATCATCTCTCGTGATGATCAGTTTTGATGTGGTGGATTTGGTTCAAGTGATCACTAAAATAATGTGAGGGATATTGTTTTGAGTGGGAGTTCACATAGATTAATTTAACTATTAATTAGAACTCAATTTGTCATAAACTTAGTCTAAACTATTGCAAATATGTTGTAGATCAATGGCGGCCCCTACCATCAATTTTAATGCGTTCCTAGAGAAAGAAAAGTTGAAAAACAATGGAAGAAACTTCGCGGATTGGCTCCGCAACTTGAGGATTGTCCTCAATGCTGGTAATTTGACCTATGTGCTGGATGCACCGCTAGGTGACCCACCTGCAGCTGATGCTACCGATGACGTGAAGAATGTTTTCATCACTCGGAAGAATCAGTACTCCACAGTTCAGTGTGCTATCTTGTATGGTTTGGAATCGGAGATTCAGAAAAGGTTTGAGAACCATGACACACATGATATTGTCCGTGAACTCAAAATGATATTTGAGGCTCACGCGGCAGTTGAGAGTTATGAGGCTTCTGAAAAGTTCTTTAACTGCAAGATGGAAGAGGGCAGCTCCGTTAGTGAGCACGTGCTTAAGATGTCTAGGCAAGAAAGCAAGCTTCAAAGCTTGGGCATAGTGATTCCTAACGCTTTGGGGATTCACCGTGTCCTCCAATCACCACCACCAAGTTACAAGAACTTTGTGATGAACTACAATATGCAAAACATGGAAAATTCGTTGCCCGAACTCTTCTCCATGTTAAAATCTGCGGAAGTGGAGATCAAGAAAGAGCACCAAGTGTTGATGGTCAATAAGACCACCAAATTCAAGAAGCAAGGCAAGTCTAAGAAAAAGGGAAACTTCAAGAAGGGAGGTAAGAAAGTTACCGCGCCGGCGAAGAAGAACAAGGCTAGGCCTAAGCCTGATACTGAGTGCTTTTACTGCAAGGGAGAAGGTCACTGGAAGCGGAATTGCCCTAAGTACTTGGCGGATTTTAAGAATGGCAACATCAAGAAGAAAGGTATATCCGATATACATGTTATTGATGTGTATCTTACTAGTAGTCGTAGTAGTGCCTGGGTATTTGATACTGGTTCGGTTGCTCATATTTGTAACTCAAAATAGGTGCTGCAGAATAGATGGAAACTAGTATAGAACGAGGTGACGATGTGTGTTGGAAATGGATCAAAGGTTGATGTGATCGCGGTCGGCACGCTACCTCATCGTCTACAATCGGGATTATTTGGTGCCTGAGTTGAGCATGAACATTATATCCGGATCATGTTTATTGCAAGACGGTTACTTGTTTAAGTCCGAGAATAATGGTTGTTCGATTTATATGAGTAATATGTTTTATGCACATGCACCTTTGATAGATGGTCTATTCTTGTTGAATCTTGATTATAGTAATACACATATTAATAACATTGAAGCTAAACGTTTAAAATTGAGCGATAACTCGACCTATATGTGGCACTATCGTCTTGGTCACATTGAAGTGAAGCGTATGAATAAAATCCATACCGATGGAATTCTTGAATCACTTGATTTTGAATCACTTGAAGATGCGAAGCATGTCTGATGGGTAAAATGACTAAGATTAGATCTTGATCATGAACGGAGATCACAAGATCTATACATGAAAGCACAAAGGAGGAGATACAACCATCTAGCTACTAAATGGACACATAGTCCAAGGTGAAACTACTCACGCATCATACCGGAGAGAAGGCCTCCGGGATGATCTCCCCTCCGGCAGGGTGCCGGGAAGAACTTCAGACCCCCTGATCTAGGGACGACGATGGCGGCGGCTACAGAAGGTTTCATGGAATATTGATTGGGTCCTTAGGGTTTCTGCATCGGGGGCTTCTTATAGGCGAAGAGGCGAGGTTGGGAGGGGGCCAGGGGCCCCACACCCTACCCAGGCGTGGGGCAGGGCCCACCCGTGCTGAGAGGGGGGGTCTAGGCGCCCTGGCTTGCATCTCCGTCTCGTCTTCTGGATTATTGTTCCCCACGAAAAGTTATTGACTTCGCCTTTTGTCCCGTCCAATTCCAAGAATATTGTTTTTCTACCTGTCTGGAACCAAAATGCATTTAAAGCAACCGCAATTGTGGCAACTTGTTAATAGGTTAGTTCCAGAAAAGATATAAAAACACCTCAAAGTGTAGACAAAGCAAAGCAAAGTAGGTACTAAACAAGCATGGAGCATCAAAAATTATAGATACATTTCCGACGTATCAAGCATCCCCAAGCTTAACTCCTGCTCGTCCTCGAGTAGGTAAGGGATAAAAAGAATAATTTTTTAGGTGACATGCACCTTCACAATGAAGATCTAACCATTTGCAAACATTGAAAGCATGGATCAAAGAACTCTAAACATGTGCATGAAAGATAGAGTTCTAACAATAGGACATAGTAACTATTCATGCAACATGAAATGCTACAAACAAAGATCATGAATAACATGCATTGAAAGACGTTTGTTTGTTTCACATACAAAAACATGGCATAGTGGCAATCAGCTTGTCCCTAATAGAGAAGCAAATAGATGCATAGGACACCTTCAAAGTTCACAAGGGTGACTATAAACAAGTAGCATAAGAACAAGTAATATCACAATATGCATCAATCAATAAGCTTTGGAACACTGCACACAGAATGACAACTATGCTCTCTTAATGGTGCCTAATGGTAGAAGGTGGAGACTCAAATAATGGTGGAAGAAAAGCCTTTCATAAAGGAAGCAGGGATTTCAAGTTTCAAAAAGAGCTTCCAAAAATTATGGTACTTGTTAGTGATGGGGAAATACCAATCGGGGTATACCCACGAAGCGGATTCGCCAGCTGGATCGAGCCGACTGAAGCCGAGCCCAGAGCGGGTCGACTCGCCCAATGCGGCGACTAGCGCACGCTGGACCCAGACGAGTGGTTGCGACTGGAGGCCCAAGACGCTGACTTGTATACAAAGCCCACTAGCACTTGTAAACCCTAACTGGCTGCATATATAAAGCCACCAGGGGCACCCCCAAGGGGTACGTCATATTAGATCTAATCTCTCCCACCGCCTCCAACGGCTCCATTGTAAACCAATCTATGATAATATACTGGATTGATAACAGGACGTAGCGATCCTCCACCGAGGGGACGTGAACCTGGGTACATCGTGTGCCAATCTCGCTCCCGGATTCTCCTACGTCGCCTTGCTCCCTCTACGTAAGCTACCCCCAGTAGCATCTGCCGTGCAATACCACGACAATTGGCGCCCACCGTGGGGCAAACGGTGCTTGGAGGTGATAATCTGGGCGGGATCCCTCGCCGCAACCCGCGGCCAGAATGCATCTCGCATCAGTTGGGTTTGGAAGCTGATCAATCCGATCTGGTGCCTCCTAACGCTGCCTACGCGAGACATGTGTATACATATGTCAATTTGGACAACCTCGACACATGGGCATACTTGATCAAGATGAGTTATTTCTATCTCAGACACTCTCAATAATTACTATGCCGATCGATTATTTTGTCTGGGTCTATGGCCGATTGGATCTGAGTACTGTATATTAGTATCTTTTTTGATTCCTTCGACCCTGCATTTTCAGTTGCAACCTTCTTCATCGGTAACAGCATCCCGGTCAAACTTATCGTCATCGTGACGACCTGGAATCGGCAGCTTCATGTACTCTATCATGTTCCTCTGTACGTACACACGACAGTATCAGATTGCGTCAATCGACCAAGCTCGAAGGCCAAAATAAAAGAAACAAAGATAAAGCTAGCCTGACCACTCGTATCAGGTGGTATTTTTCCTAATTAATAATTAGGATCTGCAAAGCTGAATCTACGTATATTTTTCTTCGATTTGTATTATTTTGTGTGTGCAGATTTATCAATCAATTGCCGCAAAAAGGGATAAGGCGTCGACTCCGCCTCGTCGACTCCGATGAAAATCCTTCCGACTCCGTCGCGTGACACGGTCCGCCGCGTCCCCTCCTTCAGGCTAAACGCCTCACCAGCTCGGCGCGCTCTAGACAGCGGCACTCGCCGGTCGCCCGACCTCGTCACTCGCCGCGCTCGGGGACTCAATGCGCTCCAGACAGGGGCACTCGCCGGTCACCCGACCTCGCCACTCGCCGCGCTCGGGGACTCAGTGCGCTCCAGACAGCGGCACTCACCGGTCGCCCGACCCTGCCACTCGCCGTGCTCGGGGACTCGGCACTCGCCGGTCGCTCGACCTCACCCCTCGCCGCGCTCGGGGACTCGGCGCGCTCTAGACAGCGGCACTCGCCGGTCGCCCGACCTCGCCACTCGCCGCGCTCGGGGACTCAGTACGCTCTAGACATCGGCACTCGTCGGTCGCCCGACCTCGCCACTCGCCGCGCTCGGGGACTCAGTGCGCTCTAGACAGCGGCACTCGCCGGTCTCCCGACCTCTCCATCCGCCGCGTCGACTCCGTGTCCGCCGCGCCGATTTCGCCATAGTGCGACCCTCGTCCGCCGCGTCGACCCCGTGTCCGCCAAGGTCGACCCGTGTCCGCTGGCCGATTTTGCTATAGCGTGACTTCGCCATAGCGCCACCTCCGTCCGCCGCGTCGACCCCGTGTCCGCTGCGTCGACTTCGCCATAGCGCCACCTCCGTCCGCCGCGTCGACCCCATGTCCGCCGCGTCGACTTCGCCATAGCGCGACCTTCGTCCGCCGCGTCGACCCCGTGTCCGCCGCGTCGACTTCGCCATAGCGCCACCTCCGTCCGCCGCGTCAACCCCGTGTCCGCCGCGTCGACTTCGCCATAGCGCGAACTCCGTCCGCCGCGTCGACCCCGTGTCCGCCGCGTTGACTCTTTCCGGCTACGTCGAAAGCGTACGCTGCGCCTGCTAAGGGTCGCATGCTACGCCGTGCCTTCATCGTCCGAGTCGCCAGAGAGGGTCGCATGCTACGCTGCATGGACTCACCACTGGGTGTCTCTTCCCCCCGGGAAAAATCTATTTGCCTTTGTCAACCTTTGATAGAGCGACTCGCAATGGCCAAGTAGTGTGGACGAGGACTCGCAAACCGAGCCTCGGATCGTCCACGAAAAACGCTAACCGAGAGCCATCATTGGAGTCGCCTTGCTCGACTGGCCTTCCGGGCCAAGACAAATGGCAGTGCTACACAAACAGCACCATGTCCTCCTCAACATTAGATAGCGCGACTCGCACGGCCAAGTACTGCGGACGAGGACTCGCAAACCGAGCCTCGGATCGTCCAGGAAGAACGCCAAATCGAGAGCCATCTTTGGAGTCGCCATGCGACTGGCCCCCCGGGCCAAGACGAGAGACTCGCTAAAAAACAGCGCAATCAACATCCTCGCGGACTCGCAATCATCGCGGACTAGCCACACTCGGGGACTCTCCCCTAGCGGACTCGCAATCATCACGGACTCGCCACACTCGGGGACTCTCCCCTCGCGGACTCGCAATCATCGCGGACTCGCCACACTCGGGGACTCTCCCCTCGCGGACTCGCAATCATCGCGGACTCGCCACACTCGGGGAATCTCCCCTCGTGGACTTGCAATCATCGCGGACTCGCCACACTCGGGGACTCTCCCCTCGCGGACTCGCAATCATCGCGGACTCGCCACACTCGGGGACTCTCCCCTCGTGGACTCGCCGCGCTCGGGGATTCGGCACTCGCCGGTCGCTCGATCTCGCCACTCGTCATGCTCGGCGGCAACCACTACTATTTTGAGAATATGTATCTTTAAAGAGCCTCAAGTCGCCTCTACAAGCCAACTCGAGCCTCGGGGACTACTCCTAGGCATGCAGTGTGTATGCGCGGTTCCACGACCGCGGTTCGCCCTCGTCGACTCGCCATCGTACACTCGCCCTCGCGTACTCAACGCGCTCGGGGACTCGCCGCCGCGGACACTCGCCCTCGCGTACTCAACACGCTCGGGGACTCGCCACCGCGGAAACTCGCCCTCGTGTACTCAACACGCTCGGGGACTCGCCGCCGCGGACGCTCGCCCTCGTGTGCTCAACGCGCTCGTCGACTCGCCGCCGTGGATTCGCCCTCGCGTACTCAACACGCTCGGGGACTCTCCACCATGAACTCGCCCTCGCGAACTCAACACGCTCGGGGACTCGGCGCGCTACAGACAACACCACTCGCCAGTCTCCCAACCTCGCCACTCGACATGTTCGGGGACTCGGCACGCTCCATGTTCGGAGACTCGCCGCAACTGGCGGCTTCACCGACACCCTATGTCTTTCGCCAACTGGTCATCACCGACTGGCTCACGCCGACTGCCTCCCGCTTCACGATTCTTTTCTTTGTTCATGAGCTCGTCGCCGATTCGCCACGACCCATCGTCAAGACTCTCCGTGCCCTGCCTCAAGCCCGCGTAGAATCGACAACGCGCTCGGGGACTACTGATGGGGGAATACCAATCGGGGTATACCCACGAAGCGGATTCGCCAGCTGGATCGAGCCGACTGAAGCCGAGCCCAGAGCGGGTCGACTAATAATGCGCCCGATCGGCGCACGCTGGACCTTGCGACTGGAGGCCCAAGACGCCGACTTGTATACAAAGCCCACTAGCACTTGTAAACCCTAACTGGCTGCATATATTAAGCCACCAGGGGCACCCCCAAGGGGTACATCATATTAGATCTAATCTCTCCCACCGCCTCCGACGGCTCCATTGTAAACCAATCTATGATCATATACTGGATTGATAGCAGGACGTAGCGATCCTCCACCGAGGGGACGTGAACCTGGGTACATCGTGTGCCAATCTCGCTCCCGGATTCTCCTACGTCGCCTTGCTCCCTCTACGTAAGCTAACCCCAGTAGCATCTGCCGTGCAATACCACGACAGTTATCTTTCAGCCCTCATTACCCCTATCATAAGCATCTTGAAGTGATTAATGTTAAAGTGAACAAAGATGGAGTATATGCTTGACAAAGTATAAGTTGGCAATCTCAAGTCCCTTGAATACGAGGGCCACACCTCATGCTACTCAACTTCAGTCACCTGCAAGTTCTTGTCATTGTAAGTGTTTGCATATCATACAGAACTGCCAATGGGGTACCCCTTGCACATGGTACAGGAGATATCCCATAACCAAAATGACAAGGCAAGCAGACAGTGAGCATCTCAGCGATCTTTTTATTTACCATATGCATAGCTTTTTATTGAGGATGCTTCATAGATAGCTCACTATGGTGATGCTGCAAGTTTCCACCATGATTAGGGATGGCTTAGGCTAGCGGCCCAGGCGTTTCTCTAACACAAAATACAAACTCGATGGACTTACAAGTTCCCTTTTTATTTCACACCCGTGACATCCATAGACAAAAGAGCATGATATCAACTGAGTACAAAGTACAAGTGCAATGTTGAAAATGTTCCCCGTGACAACACGGTTCTGCTAATTCCAACGTATAAGTGCAAGCATATACAACATAGAGACACAATGGTTCAAGTTTATTAGGGGAAAAGAATATAAAGTGTGCCATCAAGTTTGTGAGGGCTTTAATCACTAAGTTTTCACATAACAAAATAGTTTTTAATTGGAAGATAGCTGAATACAAGAATATACTTGGAATGGTGTAACACACCATGCATAGAAATTTATAGTGGACACTTTTGAAAAACTTGGTTTCTTGGGAGTTGGAGGCATGAGTAGAGCTTACTCATACAAGTGGAGGCTAGCAAAAGACTGTGAGCAACCAACTAAGAGAGCAGTAATGGCCATAATCATGCAATGCAACAAAGCATTACTAATCAAAGCAAAGAGTGGTACCACAAGTCAAGGACTAAATGATCATAGAGGCTATGGTGACTTGTAATAGTCATAACATGGTGTGAGCATGTGCCAAGTCAACCCAAACAAAGCATCAAAGGAGAATACCACAATACTATGCTTTTGCATGCTAAAACAACGCATAATTTCTTGAAGTCACACTAAGCAATACCAATTGTTTGGAACAAGACATGCTACAACAACAATCACTAAGCATAAGGTCAAAAAAACACCTAGCATGTCATACTAAAGTCTAAGTCATAGTCAATGCAAGCTCCTCTTGCACTTACAAGCAAGAACTTACTACTCCTTTCCAACACCAAGCAACTTATTTGCAAACAACACAGCGAGAACGGGGGTCCAAACTACTTTATTCAAGAAAACTAAACAAACTAAGAAAACCAAACAAAAACTAAGACGCTCCAAGAACAACACAACTGTGCATGAAACAATAAAAAACGAAGTGTCTAGACAGACCTAAGATTTTTATTGATGAAGAAGGGGATGCCTTGGGCATCCCCAAGCTTTGACGCTTGTACCTCTTGGATATTTCTTGGTGTGACATCTGGGTGGCATCCCCAAGATTGAGCTTTGGTCCATTCTTCATCTCATTACATCATTCTCTCTCCAGACCTGAAATTTTTCCTTCTTACAAAACTTCACACAATCTTCATTAGCAACATTAGTATATTCAAAAGATATTAGACCTCTGGAAAAGTTTTGGAACAGCAAGGCTTTTCACTAAAAACACAAGCTACTATAGCAACTCCTTCAAAAATCTCAATTCACCTAAAGAGAACTCAAAAAGGAATCAATAAGAAGCAAATGCAAATAATGGCAGAAATCTGTCAAAATAGACCAGCAGGTAGAAACCGATTTTTTTGCACATCTTATGTTGGTCAAATAAAAAAGTGTTGAACTAATGAAAGTTATCTAACATACTGGGGGATTTATTTGTAAATGTTCATCTCAATCCGTGATACAATGAATCCTCACGGATGTTTTTGGTGGAGAACAGAAATCTGTTTCGGGACAGCAACTCCCCAAATCTTACTTCCCTCTCATTAGAGGTCATTCTTGGCACAAAAAGGATAATGAGAGGTCATTACTTAAGTAATAACTTCCAAGACTCAAGGAAACTCTTGGGTTATCTCCCAACAAGTACTTTTCTTTAAGACCTTTAAGTTAGGCACAAAAAGCAAGAAGAATCAAGTATTTTCAAATGAAGAAGCATTAACATCAATACTTGCAAAATCTTCAATTATGAAAGGTATCTCATCCAAATGGATTTTGGAGGATCCCTTCTCATCTCTCTTTGGTCTACTACTTTCATCAAAAAGATTTTCAGGAGCAATCTAATCAAAATTCTTTTCAAAGGCTTCATGCATTCCAACAATCTTAAAGGGTATGTGTATCTTAAATTCTTCTCTAGGCTTAGTTTTATCATACATACCCACAACATCTGCACTTGAGCCTAGCATATTGAAACGCTCAAAGACCTTTTTGGCCTCCCTAGCAACATCATGGAATTCTTTTAGTAAAGTTTCAAGGATGAATTCTCTCTTTTCAGCATTCTTTTCTTATTTTAGGTTTAGGAACAAGAATTGTATGAAGGGGTTAAGGCTAACAAACCTGGCCTCCAACATTTGAACTAAAGAAGCTGCAGCAATCTCATAATTAATTAGGAGCAAGTTCTTCTATATATCTATCCTCAATATCCTCATGCTTGCTAACATGATTAAAGAATTCTTCAATATTATCTTTCCCAATTATGGATCCACTACCTATTGCAAGATCTTTCAGGGCGAACTTGGGTAACAACATGGTAAGCTAGAGCAAGGTGGCAACTAGAGTAGGAACTAATTTTTTTTGTGTGTTTTTGAATAAAGCAAGCAAACCAAACTTAATTTTTTTTGTTTTTTTTAAAAGAGGCAAACAAAACCAAGAAAAATAAACAAAGCAAACTAAAAACAAAGTAAAGAGAAAGGAAGTGAAAGACTCCCCTAGTGAAGATGTCCTTAGCCTCCCCGGCAACGGTGCTAGAAAATAGCTTGATGATGCTGGTTAGCACTTTGTTGGGAACTGTAACATCCCAGCATTTAGGAACTAACGAAGGGTAGATTTAGGAATTTGGAATGTTTCATGCATTCATCTATGAAAATGTGGGTGAATTTTTCGCCAAATAAAAACCTAAAGTGATCAAGGTTTCTTTCATACTTTGGGATTAGGTTTAGTCTTAAAGAATGATTGTTATAGACTTTGATATGATCTTTGAGGAATTATGTGTTTTGGGAAATGAATTTGAATTTTAAAAACTTGAGTGCTTGAATTATAATTCAAATGATTTATGAATAAGGTTTGAATCTTGATTTAATTGAGAGTTAATCAAAATAACTCAAACTTTATCTAAAGAAAACAATTAAGAATATGAATTTATATTTCATATTTTCATTCAATAAATAAGTTACAAAAATGTAACTTATTGAAATTATCCACAATCTTCACCATAGCAAATAAATAAAGAATAAGAATATTTCTTTATTGATAATAATATAATCTTTATTACAAAATAATAAAATGAAGATTACAAAAGAATAGAACTAAAATTACAAAAGTATAAAGAAGATTACATTGACTATTCTATAAAGAAAACCTAAACTAAAATCTTCATCTTCAAATCTGTACCTGCAAAACAAACACTAATAAAAAAATAAAGAAGGTTAAGGTTAAAATTGTTTTACTCTCAGACTTGTCAGTGAAGTGCATTGATCAAGATTCATCATTGAGTAATTATTAAAAGGGGCAAGTTTCACCAATATGAAAGAATCTATCTTTCATAATTTTAAGCCAGAAATCAAATGACAACAAGGAGGGGCAAGTTTCACCAGCCAAGTAAAATTAATTAGATCAAAGTAACTCTCAAGTCCAGAGCATATCCACAAGTGCACAACAAGCACACAGGCAGGATACACACCAAAATGCATGGTGTCTGATGTCAGCCTCACAGCAACAGCCCAGCAACACAAAACCATCAACACAGCCGTGGAGAAGCACTAGTGCATCTCTTCACTGCTCACACACACTAGAACAACTAGCTTAGCCAGCAGCTAAACCAAGCACAGCAGCCAGCAGCCAAACCAACCAAAGCCCAAGATCACATCACCATGATGGTGCCATAAGGAGGGGGAAGATCAGGTGGATAGCAAGACCAAGGTCAAGCCATCAAGATCAGGAGATGATGGGCTAGATCAAGGACAAGCCAGGAGCTAAATATTCCAGGGGAGCACAAGATCAACCACAAGATCAAGCAACCACAAGATCCACCATTAGCAACCACAACATCAAGTGACTGTGGTGAGTTATATAAACCCCTCACATGATCTGTTATCCTATCAAAGATTCATGTGTTGTTTTATATCTAACCTCTCAGTATTCATCCAATTGGGATGAATCCATCCTATAAGATTTTATAATTTAAAGTCATAATCACAAGATCAACATATCAGTATAACCAGGATCTCAGACCAACATCATTGATCCTGGTTACAAAAGCCAAATCCTATATTTCAATTCAGCCCAAAGGACTGGGCACACCTCTTAAAAGAGTAGCACCTCAGTATCCATAAATCCTATGGATCCATATAAGTGATCAAGCCTACTATCATTTTTCCAAACTTTGATTCAAGAAACAAAAGCTGGTACCACTGCCAGAACTATCCATATGAATCAACTAGATAAAGCCTAACCCCTAAGCCTCAGACCAACATCATTGGTCTTAGGGATTTCAGAAAAGAACATTCCTACTTATCTTTTAAAGCCAAGCCTGTCTTAAGCTTAAACCAAACAATGGATTAGAATCAATCTTGTGTGCCATACAAAGATGTTGTCACAAGAACAATTCTACATAAACCAGAATAAGCATTCCATCTTCACAGATTCAATCAATCACACCAATCATTTTCCTATCATTATAGGAATCATAATTAAAACATTCCTATGTATATCTTCACTGTTTGAGATCATTGTGACCTCAAACTACACAGGAACTCTCAAGCCAACAACACTAAGACAGTGATTTCATCACACCATACCCATTATCATTAACCAAGTAATGACACTGGTAAGTTATCAAATCCACCGACTTACCAAGCATTGATTTCAGGGAAACTATATCATCTGAATCATATGAAATCTAAACATAAAATCATCTAATAAGCCCCAGAACCATTATAGTTCATCTTAAGCAGCAAGCCTCAAGCTAATAATCATTCAGCATGCTTAGAGACCATCAACTCATGATCTAATTCATTCAGATATGATCAACAGAGGGATATGAACCCTAATCATATCAAGAACCTTAATTAAGAGATGAACCCTAATCATAACATAGTCACTAGGCAAGGGTAGCCACTAGATATACCCTGAGAGATTCATGGTGATAGGATGAACCAAGATCCATAGAGGCAACTTACTCGGGGTCCTCGCTGACTAATTGAAGAGGAGGCAGATTGGCCGAAAAGCCCGCGACGGCATAGGGAGCACGCCAGAGGGCGCTGCAACCTGCACCAGCCACGGCGGCGGCCACAGCAGTACTCAGGCACCACACCTCACCAAGGGAGAGCCCGCAGCAGCGGTGACAACACTTTCCCCAAACTCTAGGGTTCGGGAACGGGGTGAACCTGGCCACAGGGGAGCTCCGGAGTCAAATCGAATAGGACCAGATGAACGAGCATGGTCGCCAACCTCGCCCTGCACCACTGCAGCAGCCAGGGAGGGCCACAACGGTGGCCAGCGCCAGTGGCGGCGCTAGAACCCCACAGGGTCGGGGAAGAGGAGAGGTGAGAACGAAGAAGAGACTGAGAGACTAGGCTAGGTGGGCCGAAACCCTTCGGGGTAATAATTAAGACCCTGCCCTATTGGGCCACAAGGTCCCAATAAGCCCAACTGGCCAGCCCAAGTTGTTTAGAATCTGTTTAAATAAATAAGAAAAGACCAAAATACCCATGAATTCAATAAAATTCTAGAAAATAAAATAAAAATCCAAAAATTATAAATAAAATATTTTTGGATTCACAAAAATCCAAAATATCCAAATAAATTGAAAAATAAAATTTTAGACATATAAATTTTATTAAGAATTTTGTAAATTATATATTCCTTATGGAATTTTACAAAATTATTGAAAGATGATAAAAATAAATAAAAATCACTTTCATTATATATTAACATTGTAGTATTTTAGAAAAATACTAAACAAATATTTAATAATAGTTTTTGATATTTAAGTGATAATTCTTAAAAGAATTATTAAATAAATAAAAGTCAAATAAAAGGGAAATAAAATAAAAGAATACAATATTCTATTATAAATATTAAAAATTAATATTTAAAAATCCTTAATTATTAAAAAGAATTTTATTAATAATGGGGAGAATAAATATCAAATTAAATGATGCATTGCATTACTTTGCATAATCATTTTGCTTCTTTAAATATTGTCCTTACCGGGCAATAATGATGTTTTTGTAGACATAGAAGCTCAAGGTCCAGTGCAAGCATCATACTTCACTACCTTGCAATCACAAGGCAAGTTCATCTCTTGCTCATGTCGTTTGAAGAGTCTTTATCAAAGTATTTACAAATTGTGTGTTATCATTTATATTATAGTAAAAGAAAATATTATTTTCTCAAGATACTAAATCTTAGATATCATCCTAAGTGATGATATGATGAAGCAATAGAACTTAGGGTTCTAATTGCAATAATGATGAACAATTAGGGATTAATAACCCATGACATCAGTGATTCTAGCGCCGTATATTACGCGTTACCCATGAGATTTGGAATGGGACATAGAAGTCAGTTGTATCCTTTTCCTCTTGTATGGAGGCAAGACGACCTTAACGTGACGTTGTGATTCCTTGTGCGGATCCAACATATGGGTGGGCACCCTTACGCCCCACACTTTTGGTGTCTAGATTATCTATGAATGGTGTTTAGGGAGGTAGTCCATGTAAATGGTACTAATCCGGGCATCACTAGGTCATAGAGTCTTCGGAAACTCATTAGGGTTTTAGACTGCCCGAAAGGGGGCTTAACGAAGGTGAGCTAGCCCGAAGGATCATGCAGACATATGAGCTCGCGAAGAGGGCAGTGATTGGCTAGGACCAACTACTGGGCCCCACATCATGGAAATGTGGACGGGAAAGTACACCCGGTTGTGCAACAAGGAGTTGATCTCTCATGGGAAAAGTAACGCACCTCTGTAGAGTGTAAGAAATGTAACTTGTTACTCCCTGTTCCGGGAAGGAGCTACGAACGCGGCAGGAAAGGAACTCCATGAAAGTTCTGGTCAACCTGTGAAGGCTGATGGTCATAGATTTTTATAATAAAAACAATCTTTGAAGAAAGATTTACGAAAATTGCATAATTCCAAAGACTGATAGTCTGAGGTGGTAGATAGAGCATCCAACTTCCTACCTTGCATAAAATGAACCTTTTGGGGAACGCTGTTACTCATCCTTTCCTTTGAATCCTTGCTTAGACTCTGAGAATCCCGAAGATACTCCAATGTACGCATCTGAGAAGAGGAGGTCTTTTATGAAGAGCCCAACTTGTATGGAGCCGTAGAAGGGGAGGATTACGACATCTTCTATGGAGGAGAGTTCGAGGAGTCAGAATAATTAGTATAGATCTAGTAACCACTTGAGCCGAGCATCATGAACACTATATAGCAATAAGTTACTGAGCTCAATTTGGAGTTTAAGTTTTAAATTTGAAACTTCCGCTAAAACACTTATATTTTGGTTTGTATGTTGAATCTTTTGGAAGCCTTGAACTTCTGGTATTGTAATAATAATAACGTGTGTATGTTTGTAATATGGACCCGCAATGTTTCTGTTCTACCACTCTGAGGGATGTGATATTTATGGAACGGTGTTCTATGGATATCATGTCAACGACTATAGTGTACTACACATGCAGTGGTATGCTGGGTCACCGCAGTTGGTATCAGAGCAAATTGCTTTGACCTTAGGTTGGAAACCTAGTAAAGGGTATTACCAGGAGGAAAGTGTAGCAATGATAAAGAATTCTCTAAAAGTAATATAATGGGTATTCAAATGAGAATATCCCGTTATATATTTTAGTGCGAAAATTCTTTGTTATGATGCAATATATTATTGGATACTAATCAAAACTATTTTTCTGATATACAGAGCTATGGCACCAAAGTTTCCAAAACATACTTTGGTAAGGAAAGAGGAGACTCTTGATGATTATCAAGGATCATTCACAGACCAACTTCATCAACTTTTAAAGATCTTTAGTTGTCCAACTAGAATTCCAGTGAACACTATCACTTACCTTGATGGCCTAATGTTATCCAAGTATCGTGTGAGTATCCAACTCCCAGAGGATCTTGGATTATATCACGATCTACCTATAGGAGAAGGTAGGAGTCATTTAGCAGCATATCATGTTGCAGTTGTAGAGGCAATAGCTAATATCCTGGAGCATAAAACCAAGGAGTTAGAAGGTAGCACATTCTCTGTGATACCTCATGATTCTATAGACTCGGAGCCTATACCGGATCATCTTACTTTGGTTAAGAAGCATCCTAAGTTAGCTTCCAAGTTTATGGATAGATATCGAACACTCGTTGCGTCTTTTTACAAGACACATCAAGTGATTGTTGAAGATAAGAATGATATGTTAGAGGATCTAACTGATCCGGAAAGGAGGAAGCAGTTAGCATACCAGTTAGAGAAGGAAGCTAGTAGTAGTGCAACACCTATCTTTAAGGATATACCTATAGATCCTAAATCTTTTATACCATATCCTTATTCACCAAGACCTGAACCTATACACTTTCCAACTTTGGATATGAGGTATGCAGTACCACAAGGCTCAGAGGATGGCTCTAACTCAGAACTTCCTATTGAGAGTTCGGATGGTTGGAGAATGGGATCATATGAAGGATCTCATGAACACCAGATGTCCACAGATGGTTCTGACAGAAATGTTGGACAATCTAGCTGGATGGGTGTAAGAAATCACCCTAGTAACAGTAGTAGAAATGCCATGTCAATAGATAATCAGGAGGAAGAAGAAGATCCTAAGGAGAGAGTGTTTGAATCATCAACATCTTCTCAAAACCCAGGGAATATACATTATCCAGTGTTTAACTATCTTGCCCAAAGGAGCACCTGGGAAGCAGCAGAATCTGCGTATCCTATTGACAACTCAAGTAATGAAGCTCATGAGATGCAGGCGGGAGATAATGTTGAATATGTTTCTGAAGACTTTTCAGCTGAGCTGGAGGGAGTCAATGCGCTCAGGTTGAGTAATGACTCAAGTCCTGACACTTCAAATACAGAGTATGTTCCTTCTGGAAGGACGTTTGTTCCACAAACTGTGCGACGAACAACACTTCATCACGGTTGGACCTCAGGCATGTATGATGAGCATAGTTACTACTAGAAGGAGGCAACTAGTTAGTGATATCAAGTACCATGTATTGTACTCCAAGAAATAATATAGTGAGATGAATAAGGTAGTTTTGTGACTATACCTATATGGTATATGTTGTAATAACTTTGTATTATTATGATATTATGTATAATATGTGAAATGCATATTTGGATTTTCTTTGGATTTTTATTGTGTGACTAGTTCTGTGCGTAAAGTCGAGCTCAGAACACATGTGCATGCTGTAACTATGAGTATTCGCTTTATGTTGCAGGACTAGAGGGTCATGGATACGGGTGTAGAAAACGAAACTAAGCAGCAGCGGATGGAGCGAGAGGCCAAAGAAAAGGCCGATGCAGATGCAACAAATCAAGGAGCATTACCACCACCACCAATGAGGCCGTTGATGGAGCAAAACTTTATGCAGTGTATGCAAATGATGCAAGAGACCCAGAACAAGTTCATGGAGGAGTTGCTGGGACGAGCAAATCAGAGGGCACCTGAAGGTGGAGGAGTGAGTCTATCTGATTTCTAGAATGCAAGGCCATTACCTTTTGCATTAGCCCCTGAACCAATGGATGCAGAAGATTGGCTAGCATATACAGAAAGAAAGCTGAAGACTGTAGGTTGCAATGATGAGGATAAATTGAGGTATGCAACTCATCTTCTAATAGGACCTGCAGCATCATGGTGGGAGAATCAGTTGGCCATGCAACAACCAGGAAGGGAGTATACCTGGGAAGAGTTTAAACAGAGATTCCGTGAATATCATGTTCCGGAGAGTGTTATGGAATTGAAGCGGAGAAAATTTGAGGAGCTGCAGCAGGGATATACAAGTTTTATGAAGTATATCCGGGAGTTTAGTCAACTATCTCCTTATGCTGAGGAAGAGGTTAACATGGTGGAAAAGAGGAAGAAGTGTTTCCTGCGTGGATTAAATCCATTTGTGATGATGCAGTTGAGGTTGGCTAATAAGCAAACTTATCAGCAGTTGCTAGATGCAGCTATTACTTTCGAAGATGACTACAAGAATGTCCAAGAGGATAGAAGGAAGAGAGCTAAGAAGGAAACCAAGAGGATACAAGCGAGCAAGCCTAAACCCAATTTGGAATTCAAACCAAGGAATAGGCCCTATAACAATCAACTATACCCCAGGGAAAGCAAATGTTGTAGCTGATGCTTTAAGCAGAAAGAGTGCAGATATTCAGCCGAGTAACCGGGAGCTACCAAAAGAATTACAAATGGACTTGGAGAGATTAGAGCTTCAATTCATCAGAACAGAGGTTCTTGGAGGACTAGCTACTATGCATGTAGTTGTAGAGCAGGACAGTGATCTTAAGCAAGAAATTTTTAGACATCAAGCAGAAGATCTTTTTATTGCTGAGGAAATTTGGAGGATATCCCAAGGTCAAAAATCCGTTTTTCTCCTTGGAGAATATGAGTCCTTATGGTTTCAAGATCGTCTATGTGTTCCAGATGTGAAGGAGATTAGAAATGTCATACTCAGAGAAGCACATGAAACCCCTTATTCTATACATCCAGGAAGTACTAAGATGTACATGGATTTGAAAGAACTATTCTGGTGGAATAACATGAAAAGGGATATTGCTAAATATGAATCAGAATGCCATATGTGCCAAAGGGTTAAGGCTGAGCATCAAAGCCCAGCAGGACTATTACAACCTTTGGATATTCCCGAATGGAAGTGGGAAGAAATAGGTATGGACTTCATCACAAGATTGCCCATGACACCTAAACGGAAGGATATGATATGGGTAATTATGGACAGACTCACTAAGAGTGCACATTTTATTCCAGTGAATCAGAAAGATAATGCCGAGAAGCTAGTTGAAGTTTATGTCAAAGAGATAGTAAGTAAGCATGGAGTACCCAAAAAGATCATAACTGATAGGGGATCAGTGTTTACTTCAGCATTTTGGAAGCAATTGCATGAAGCACTTGGTTCAAAGTTAGATTTCAGCACAGCATATCATCCTGAGACAGGAGGTCAAACTGAAAGGACAAATCAAATGGGCTTATAGCTCCTATGCGACGTCTTTACGTGGAATTAGAAGGAAAGCGACATCGTTGCAAAGAATAGCTCGCATGCGACACTTCTGAAGCGGCAAATAGCTCCCGTGCGACACTTCTACTTAACCCCACGATACCGTCAACAAATTCGAATCAGCTGAGCATAGTAGGACCCACAGCCTCTCCACGTCACGGCGGAACTCACCTGATGTCCACCTCATATCGTGGGACCCACCCTGTGGTTGAAGAGAGCCGTTGGCCCCGATCCGTCCCTGCACCCAAGCACTCCGCCACTGCTCCAAAGATCTCATCCCTTCCGCTTTCTTCTCCGACGAGCAAGTGCGCAACACCGGCGAGGGATGTCGAGCTCGCTTCCTCCCACCGCCATGGCCTCGGTATGGTGCAAGGTCGATGAGGAGGTGCCCGATTGCCCCAAGATCTGGCGCCCAAGCGGCTAGTCATAGCCACCGACAAGAACGACAACATTGGCCGGGAATTTGTGAAGTGTGAGAGCAAGCCCGAGCCGGGAAAGGTGAGATCTGAGTGTTCCGAGCGCCAATTTCTCGCTTTTCTTTCGAAATTTCATGCATTTCATCGAATTTGGGATTTAGGGTTCATCTCTGCGATTTCAGGAACTGCCAAAATGTGGGCATTTTGAGTGGCTTGATGAGTACATCGAGTGAATTGGGGTGGAGGTAGCATCCCGGGAGCTCGAAAACCCGTCCATGGTGGAGCAATTGGGATGTGGCAACCCCATTTCAACTGGTACTACGGTGGATGCGGAAATGCAGGCTAAACTGAAGAAGATGAACAAGCAGCTAAGGCAAATCATCGAATTGAAGAAGCAGGACAATCTGATGGCCGGTTTTTTATTTTTGTGTAATTTCTCTCGGATTAGTTTATCTCCTGATCGTTAGTCATTATACAGCGCAGTCAGTGTTCGAGTGATGCTTTGTAATGGTCTATGTCTTTGGCTTGAATAAAATGCAACACAAATTCGGGCTAATTTTGAGGTGCTCTGTTTTCGAAATCAGTGTTCCTTCAGTTTCGTCAATGTTCCTTTTATCAGTGTGTAGGGGGCGCCCATGTGCAGGGGAGGGCGAGGGGTTGAAAAGTTAAAAAAAATTGACGAGGATTGAAAAAGGCCAGACCCAAATAGAACTTAGCCAGGCCAAAATGGTCGTATTCAGTCCCAATAGTAACTATATGTTGATTGGGCAAAAAAATGGTACTCACGTTACAATCTAAATAGGGACGTGTGGATCTGTAGATACTCGTGCTCATGTCTCAATCTTTTTTTTTGCGAAAGTAAATATATAAATAAAGTCCAAGGGCATCCATTTAACTAACATAACTTGGGCGCTCCTTTAACTTATGTAAATATGTAAATGTCTTGTTTGAAAATTAACCATGTGTTGTTTGAAAATAATCAACCATCATTACGTTAACTTATTCTTCCTTTTGAGCTTTTCTAATTTCACTCATTTTATAAATATTGCACGAGTATTATATGAGAACTTGTTTTTGTGTCTTTTGTTTTATGCACTTGTTGTTTTGGGTGTTTTGACAAATGACAATACAATAAAACACATATTACAATAAAACAATGGGATAGATAATATTGGGATAACATTCCTTATATTAGATAGCCCGATCGATAACATTGGGATAACATTACAATAAAAAGGAAAAAGTACAATAATATAGAAGGGAAGGTGCCCCGCCTAAACCCTGGGCTAGCCCCTAAACCCTAACCCTAGCTACCCTACTCCATCGGCGGTGGAGGCGGTGCCGGTGCCGCCGCCCGAGCCATGACATTCCAGTCCGCCCGCTCCTTGCCGCTGCTCTTGCCCTCCCTGGAAGGCCCAGCGATTGGCCTCCCGTCGTTCCTTATCCTCCCGTATGCGCCTTTTCTTCAAGGCGCGCTTGGCCTGCTTCTCCTCCCACCTGGCGTAAGCAGCCTCCTCCTTTGCCTCCTGCTTCTCCGCCTTCCAAGATAAGCTTGGAGGGAGGTTGCCGCCGCCGGGGACTGGGTTGTGGATGAAGGGGCCCTCCGCCCAGGGGCAGGGCGGGGCTTTGCGTCGCCCCCCTTTTTGCCACGCTTGGGGCGCGTGGGCGCCTCCTGCTCCTAGACCTGCTGGTGGTCTGGGTGGTTGTCCTCATCGCTAACTTCGCTCTCGTAAGGGAAGCGGAGGGGGGAGGTCGCCATGGTCGAGTGTTTTGGGGGCTAGGAGTAGGCAAAGGGACGGGCTCGAGAGGTTGAAGATGAGGGGCAAGATAATATGAGGAGGCAAAGGCGTTTTACCTGTTTATTAAGGGCGGGGCGTGAAGGGCGGCGTGGGAATTCAGCGTTGGCGCAGCCGCCTGCGCTGCGTTGCGTGTGCGCCGCGGGCGTAGCCGCTTGCGTGATCAATGCGAGAGATAAAAAAATTGCTAGGATGCGACGTGACCCCTGCATCGTCGCCCCCGCCCCTGCATGCATGCATGCATTAATGCGAAAGAGAGAAAAAACGTCCAAGATAGTTGTTCATTGGCAGTGAAAAATAAAAGAGAAAATAGAATTTGGCCTTGATTTACTCGGTAATAAATGCAAGAATCTAGTACCAAGGTACTCGTTCGTTTTTACACATCGCATACAACAAACTTGTTCGTTTTTACACACGCAAGAAAAATCGGTGGGAGTAATCAGAGGGATGTCAATTGGAGGGAATAGAGGGAGTATGAAACTAAGTTTATAATATTTTAGATTTTGATTTTTTTTCTTATATACATAGTCAAAGTTGATATTTTAGATTTATAAATATTGACTTTTTGTATGGCGCATGAACCGGATGTGAGTAAGTTTGACTGAAGAAAGTTTTTCGACGTACACTTATTTAATGCGACGGAGGGAGTAAATACGCTGCAGTGTTGTTGCACGCAAAATAGCTAGACTGCGACGCGAGAGGCAGCTGCATAGCATGCATGCATGGTGCAGCCCGCCCCGCCTAGCGCCCTCGCATGCCACGCTCGGTCCAAACGTCAATGGAGTGTGCCACGCTGTACGTTATATTTATTACATATTTTAGATTTTGATATTTTTTCTTAGGCTGGTCACAGTGACATCCATACTCCCTCTGTCCACAAATAAGTGTACGTTTGGCTTCAAATTTTGTCTATAAAAAATGTACTTCTACCTTTCCAATGCACTTTAAAGTAGAAAAAATTGCTTCATGAAAATCAAGTCCAATAACAGTTAGCAAATGCTCTCTTCAATTTATTTGCGGACGGAGGGAGTATGTGGGAGTAACTTAGATGTGGTATCATGCATATGTTAATAGTCTAAGTTACTACTCCATAGTGCAAAATAACATAGATATGGTATCATGCAAAGTCTCTTTTATTACAATGAACCTGAGAGTAGTAAGTTTGACTGAAGAAAATTGTTAGACGTACACTTATTTAATGCGACGGAGGGAGTAAATACGCTGCAGCGCTGTTGCACGCAAAATAGCTAGACTGCGACGCTAGGGGCAGCTGCATGCATGGTGCAGCCCGCCCCGCCCAGCGCCCTCGCATGCCACGCTCGGTCCAACGGTCAATGGAGTGTGCCACGCTGTACCTTATTTGTTCATGGAAAAACGATGAAGCCAATCAGATTGTAGAATCATCCATCCCACGGATCGCCAAGAGCTAGCCGCGAAATCCTTCTAAGAGACGCCAACCAATCAGGTTGCAGAACAAGCCCTTCCACGGATCGCCCAGAGCCACCCGCGGAATCCTTCTAGAAGACGCGATCGGACGGCCACAGTGTCGCGCTAGGGTTAGATCTACGTTCCTCATTCGGCCTTAGGGTTAGCTGGGTTTAGGATGCAGTCAACGGGGTTTCACAAGTTTGACCAGACATTCAAATGTGCATAACTAATTCAAAAAAAATCAAAAAAAACAAAACCTTCGCATGGTGTCATGTTATGTGACATCGATGTGAGGAAAAATATCAAACTTGGTCTATTGGTCATATTTCAAAAAACCCTTCACAAAATGACCTATCTCCTCCGAGGTTTTCTGGCTTTCGGGTAAAATGACCAATGATATGGCTAGAATCAAGGCATAGCTTGTGATAATGTGCCCATATTGGGCATGCATGTCTATAATGGGATGACTAACAATGTTGTAGCACAAAGTTTTCCTTTTCGACGCTTAGAAAATCCATTTTCTATTTTCTGAGTGCCGAAAGAGGGGGGGATTTGTGAAGCAACCACCAAATTGAAGTTTCAAAATGGTAACATCCTATTTTTCAAAAATACCAGACCACCTAGCATGTACAATTTCCTAACTTCAGTATCTCAAACCTTTTATTCCATCCCTGGTAAAAAAGACAAATCCTGCCGAATCGGTTGGAAGTGGGTAAGATATGAACTACAGGTACATGATTTCATGGTGATGATTTTTTGTAAAAATCATTTTTAGGTTCACAACATGCTATTTCATCAGAGATCCAATGCTAGTTTTGTGAGCCTCGGCCCCTAGCTAAGAATATTTATGAAAACCCTTCAAAAAGTTTGACCAGACATTCAAATGTGCATAACTAATTCAAAAAAAATCAAAAAAATACAAAACCTTCGCATGGTGTCATGTTATGTGACATAGTTTTGAGGAAAGATATCAAACTTGGTTTTAGAAATGATCGAAAAAAAACTTGCTTAGAAATGGGGTGGTTTACCCTAGCTTTGGAGCCCATTTCTACCACATTTTTGGTGAGGGTGAGTTGTACTTCACAAAAGGGATCAGGGTGAGGATGAGTTGTATTGTACATATGAGAAAAACATTGTAAGCTCATACAAACATAGAAAAGTGACATAGCTACATTTGTTGAAATTCAAATTTACCATCATATTTGAATTTTGTCCAAATTATCAACAAGTGACAAATTATTATAATAACAAATGTTTACAACAACAACTGCCTAATTATTACAATAACAAATGTTTACAACAACAAGTGCCAAATTCAAAGTCTATTTCTTTTGGCTCTTCTTACCCCTCGTTTTCTTCTCCTTCACAAGTTTCACACCACACAATAGGTTTATTCTCTTCTTTTTCTTACCATTACCATCTGGCCTCCCCACAGCACGTCCAAGAGTCTCCTTCACCTCCTGCACCTCCTCAACAACCTCATGATCATGATCCAGAACCTCATCAACATGGTCACTTTGCACCAGAGCCTCAACAATATGGTCAGTTTGCACCAGAGCCTCAACAACAGGCTCAGTTTGCACCAGAGCCTCAACAACAGGCTCATTTTGCCCCTCATTTTGCACCAGAGCTTCCAAATCAGAAACGGTGTGCCCTAAAGCCTCAACAATTTGCACATCATCCTCCAAAACAAGTTCAGATTGCACCTGAGCAGCACCAAACATGATCTGGTTAGTTCTCTTCTTTTTTTGGCCATTGATTCTTGCCCTTTTCACTGGCCAGCATTCGTCAACAACAAGAGGTGGGCCTTTTTCTCCACGCTTCCTCCTGAAAACAAGCAAGTTAGCTGGGGGAGAAAAATCATCAACAAGAAATGGGATAGATTTTGGATGAACATACTTTGGATTTTCAACAGTGTATCTGCACTTGGTAGAGCCAGCTCGGTGTCCAAGTTCTTCACAGAGTTTGCATCTATTCTTGTTACCTTTTTGGGCCCTTTTTGGCTTCGCATCTTTCTTTTCATCTTTATTTCCCTTCTTGCTGCTCCCACCTTTCTCAAACCAAGCCTTGAATCTACTCTGCTTGGGCCTGCCAGCCTTTCTTTTCATCAAACGAGGACACAAGGAGAACTGAATGTCCACTTCAGGCCACTGTGTAACACCCTCAGAATCGGCCCTATGCAAGTTTTAGCGATTCCCGCCAAACCCGCATAGAAACGATTCAAAGGTGCCCACCAGGCACTTGCGTGCGGGTGGAAAAACGAAGTAATACCATTACACAATAGTCCACGATGGAACCCACAGAACAGATATATACAACAACGACTCCATGAGTCAAGATTACAGATATACAGTACAAAGATCCAAATCACCTTGAAAACGGTAGAGCGTCCGACTACGGACAAGATGCAAATGGGCTAAGAGCCCTAAAGAATAACCAATGGCGTCCATAACCCTGCCCAGGCCAAGCCGGAAGGGTAACCCTGCTAACGACGTCGATCTCAAAACCTGCTTAAGCAAAAGGGGTGCCGACAAAGGGCAAAGGAAAAAGAGAGAGAGGTCAGTACTGAGGCCAGTACACGGCGAGACTAGAATTCGGCGGTCCTCGCCTACATAGGTATGGTGGACTGAAGCGGCAGCGCAGCATGCACTAAACAACCTATAGAGACTCGATATAACTGTCGGCTATCAGAGAGGGATAAGAAAGACCTATTCGGAACCATCCTGATACTACCACCAAACATACCCATCCTGGTATTTCCCCCTCGACACCAAACGAGGAAGTCAACCGAGGAACTCACACAGTTGGCAGTTTTATTTATTCAGTTATCGTTGCAGCAATTACTAGTCAAGTATAGATAGTCATCCTGATAAAATAAGCAGTGGGCAGTTTTATTTAACCATTCCGTTGTAGTTGCGACACTTACTACTCAAATACAATTAGCATGAGATATCCCAAACCCAGCAGTTGTTGGTACTTTTATTTAGCCATTCCGTTGTAGTTGAGCTGATTACTAGTCACATCGGATACAAGTCAAATTATAACAGTAAACTTTAGTTATAGTTGTCTATGATCGAGAACTGTGCTCCAAGTCGTCCATAACCGCGGACACGGCTTTTCGAAAAGATTTAATCCTGCAGGGGTGCACCAAAGTATCCACACGCACTTCGACCCTTTTTGCCAGATCAATTAACATACACCCATCGGTATGTCGGCGGGGCCTAAGTCATGACGTTTCCCAGACCCAAAGCAAGTACATGGGGGCCACCCCACTAAGTCTACCTGCAACGAAGTCGGCCGGTCTCCGAGACGGACTCAGGGTTTGGGTGGACGGCTATAAACGACTGGGAACCCGAAAAGATGACTGGGCTTGTCGATACAGCGAAAACGTGTCCCGATCCTAAACAGTACAGGTGCATTACATCGCACAATTTAAATAAAGCAGTAAAGCATGGCATAAGTACAGAATAGTAAATAAAACCTCAAACTAGTTGTGGCCCCCAGTACAATACTTTGAAATCAGGTACTAATCGATGGGGTGCCCACACATCCCACATGTGGTTAGCGCGCTCGATCTCGGAACAGGTGTCAAGAACTCGGGGTCCTACGGGACACCAGTGAGCGGTCGGAAACCAAATATTGTCTATCACCCACCGGTGCCTCTGCATTTACCTACTTCAATTTTAGTTATTAAACAGTAATTAAAGCCATGATCATCTCCAACATTAACATGCGGCAATACTCCTATAACTGTGGTACTTGACGACACGCAACAGCACATGAGCAAGCGACTACGACGCGCAAGTCCAACTATCTACCAATCAACAGGTACATAGGATGTGTCCAAGGCAATATAAGGCTGCAAGGGATATCACGGGCATGAAAACTAGAGCATCGCAACACAGATAGCAATAGATCAACAGGAGGGAATAAATACTATAAAAGTAAGATAGGTAGAAAGGGGGGAGGTGCTCGCCTGAAAACATTGCCGAAGGTTCATCCGAAGATCGGGTCGAAACTCGCATCAACTCATCGGCCTAATCCGTGAAGAAGCAAAGCACTAGCAAAAACACCGGGTGCAATATTTAATACTACGGCAAAAGATCGGGCATGATGCATGTATGATGTATGACATGGCAAATGTGCGATGCAACTAGGCCACATTAAGCGGAATCGGGGTCCCGGCAATTATTTAATAGGTTCAAGTTGTTTAGATACCCCGCAATTTAAATGTTGTCTTAACATGGCAAAAGATAGTATCGGTTCGCTACACCAATTTAAATGGGACCAATATAAGACTGGATTTGCCCGCATATGGATCCCATATTTAATTATATGGTTAATTGGCATAAGGCCCCCAAACCACACACATGTATGCGACATGAATGATTTAATGCAACAAGGTGATAATGTAATATTATAAAAATAGGGTCTCGGATAAAGGGGTCACACATTAGGGTTCGGCGAACTTGGGCTCCAAGGGGTTCGGGGTCGGTCTCAGGGTCCGGATCTGGGTTCGGTCTCGGCGGGATCGTTCTCGGATAACAGAGTAGATCTTGGCGTTCCGCGAAGAAGTGCTTGTCGTACCGGAATGAAGACCTTGGGGTGCCATCTCGATCATCGGTCAACTCGTTGGAAGTAGAACTTGGCATCCGACTCCCGGGCATCGGTGCGGGAAGGCGGTCTTGTCGTCCCGTGTTGGCGACCTTGGCATCCGGGTTCTCGGCAAACTTGGCGTCCGGGAAGGAGTACTTGTCGCACCGGGGTCTTCGGGTTCAGGTAGAAGAGCTCGTCCGGGATTCTTCGGTCCGTGATCTTCGGGTAGCTAGTCTTGGCGTTCCGTGAAGAAGACCTCGTCGCTCCAGGAGAAGATCTTGGGGTTCCGCGTCGAAGGCCCACGGGTACGGGGTCTCGGCGAACTTGGCGTGTCGAGGTGGGGTTTTCGGGGATCGGCCTTCGAATCTCCAGGAACAGGGGTCTTCGGACTCGGGGAGAAAAGCTCGGTGTTCGCATTGAAGATCTTGTCTATAGTTCTGGTACAACTTGTTCTTTGTCGACCTAGTTCGTTCGGAGACTTTGACAGGTACGCTACACCGGAGATCACTAGGGACGGTCTTGGATGGCGACAGGCTAAGAAGCAGAACTCGGCGGCGACACGGTCCTCTCTGTCCAACAGCACCACTAGTACCACAGCAACAAACTTCACCAAAACACACAGACACAAAAATCGTGCCAGAGAGGAAAGGCGGGGTCGCGGGATGGGGCGGTGACGAGGTCGTCGGCGGCTGCGCACACACGGGCGCGCTCGAGAGGCACGGCGGAGACGGGGAAGGGGCGCCGGGCGTGAGGCGGTCGTGGCCGGGCTTGGGAGGGACGACGCGGAGGGGCGAACGGGGTTGTGGCGACGGCGGGAGGAGAGGGCGGCGCGGCCGGGTCGAGCCGACGCGGAGGCAGGAGGGCGAGAGCGGCGGGCTCGGTGGTGGAGGGACACCGGTGGTGGATGAGGCGGGGGTCGGAGGTCCGGTCGGCGGCGGGGTCGCGGCCCGAGGACGCGGGAGGCCGACGAGCGATGGGGCCCGAGGCGGAGCTCTAAGCAGAGCCCGGCGGCGCGGGAAGGAGCGAGAGGGAGGAACGGTCGAGGAAGGCCGGGGCGGGAGCGGCGGCGGGACGCGGCTCTGGCGGCGGCGCGAGCGGCGGCCTCGGAGGGAGAGGAGGGCGCAGGCGGCAGCCGGAGAGGAAGATGGAGGCGGGGGAGCGGGGCGAGGCGAGGGAAGCCCGCAGGGCGGCGGCGGGGTGGTTGGTGGAGGGGACGCCGACGCGGGCGAAGAGAGAGAGGGGCGGGGCAGGGGAGAAGAGAGGAGCGGGCGAGCGCGTGGTCAGGCGGTGGTGGGGCCAGGCGTGGGGCCAGGGGCGTGACCAGGTGGGGTGGGGGAAGGTTCGATGCGGGGGGAGGCGTGCCTGGGGCGGTGGCCACGTGGGGAAGGCAGGTGGGGATGGGGCCAGGCTGGCTAGGGGAGGGTGGTCGGCTGAGGTGGCAGGCTGGGATAGGTTGGGGGGAAAGGAGAGGTGAGGTGTCGACAGGTGATTGGTCAGGGTGATGTGGAGGGGGCTGGGTAGACTAGGACTAGGTAGGAAAAGGTATAGATAGCTAGGTTTTTGTACTGGGAGTGGCCGACTGGGTCGGATCGGTCCGGTTCGGCTGCCCCCTAAAATTAATTAAACATTTTATTTATTTAAAACGGGGCTTTTGAAAACCATTGGTAGACGAAACAAAATAATCCGAAGACCCGGGTTTTGGATTTGAAATAAAGACGGGGCATTTAGAAAATAAAAACAGACTTTTCGAAAATAGTTTTATACAAACAATGCAAGGTGACATGACGATGCTCAAATGCAACGTGGCATGATGACATGAGCATGCGGTCATGGCGATGCGGTGCACAAAAACAACGCGATTTTCTAGTAGTGGTTTTTGCGGGGCGCCACACACTGAGACTGATCTGTAAGTGCTGGAATTGGTGTTCCGTATGCAGCCTTGAATTTTGCTACAGAATAATACTCATGCAAATATGGGTGCATATTTAGCTTGTGTTTGGAGGCCAAGAAAAGTATGGCATGCTCACAAGGCTTCCCAGTGTGTTGCCACTCAAGGCATGTGCATTCATGCAATTGAGTGTCAACAACATGCCTCCTGCCAGTCTTTGTATCTCTGACTTCAGCACCCCACAATGAGGATTTCTCAACACACAAATGTGCAAGATTTCTGCTCCTGTTGACCACCTGCTGCACAACATCAGGAAGCTTATCTCCTTGAAGAACATCACCAAGCCTTCTTCTCAATTCCCACAACCTAATGATCATGATCCTGATCTGGTCAACCAAGTCATGGATAGGCAAGTCTTTTAACTCCTTCACTTTTTTGTTGAAACTTTCTGCCAAATTATTGTTGATATGATCACATTTGATGGCAGTGTTAAAACCAGACCTGTACCATAAAAGAGAATGGTAGGTTTCCAACCATGTACAAAACTTGACCCTATCCTCCTCAGAGCATGCCGCCTTAATCTTCTCAAGGTGATATGAATGTGTGCACTGGTGTAAGATCTTCTTGCTGGCCACATGCGTCCAAAATCATCTCCTCTGAATTTTTGATCAAATTCATCCACATATGGTCAAGCACTCCTCTGCTCAGCATGAGGGAAACAATCTTCACTTGCATTTTCTAAACCTTTACATGCATCGTGTGCCCGCCAATGGAGAGACGGCCCTATGCATATTTTCAACGCATCATGAACCATGTCCATGATGCCTCATCTCAGATGAAACATGCCAATAGCTACAGGAACATCCAATTGTGTCCATCTAAAGCATTGCATGTCGATAGTTGACCATTCCACTTTCCAACAAGAAAGATGAGTCTATACTCAAATATGGATGCACCGCTTTGAAGCCATCGATGCAAGGCTTTAAAGCCATGAAGAATTTAGAGAAGAAGACTTTCCCATCACCGTTACCTCAAGATTCATCTCCACAACACGCTAGGTGACCTCTTCTCTACTTCGCTTTGAAGTTATAAAGCATTCGAAAGGTATTTGCCCAATCACCATATAGCTCTTTCATTGCCCTTTGCTTTTCCTTCCACACTGTAGTATAATTCAGCTTAATGGGGTACTGCTTTTCCAAGTCTATTTTCAGTCTCTTTGCAGTGTTGTTTGGTGTTGTGGCTAAAATGGGCTTGATCTTTTATGCAACCCATAATTGTGATGTCATATTTGTAACTGTTTGAGAACTTGTAATGCAAGTATGAGGTTTTGGAATTTGATTCACTCTTATTGTCCTTCCATCAGGTTGGCGTCTAGCAGATATATACCACTTGCAAGGCTTGGCACCACCATCATAACCTATGCATTTTGCATAGAACTTCTTTTATCATCCACATAGTCTTGGTAGCAAACTCACGTTTGACTGCATATGTCCTAAAACACATCCTGAATTCATCCATGCTTGGAAACAATCTCCCAACTTCAATAACTGGGTCCTCTTTGTCATAAACTGTTACTAGCTCATCATCATGTGCATCATCTAGATGAACTGCAGCATTTTCCAACAACTCTAGATCTATATCTGCCTCTTCATCTCTTAAATGGTTGTCACCATCATTTGCAGCTTCATCCCTCTTCTTCTCCTTGTCTCATCGCTATCTATAGGAATGCCAAAAGCTTTGCCATTTCAATGTCATCTATTGGTGCAATGACCAAATCAATCCGGTCATGTATCTCAACTGAATTCCAATCAACATTACAATCCTTTGTGCATTACCATCCGCAGCCTCCCTTGTGCATTAGCATCATCATCCTCCACTTAACACTTCCAACTCAGTAAGTATAGGCATTACTTGCCTGTGTGCAGCCCAATCATCCTCGACCATCTGAGCAGCCAGCTTCGAGGCCACATATCCAACCCTCGAATCAGGTTCCAGATTAATGAGTTGTGCTAAAAACAGAACAGTTTTGCTTGTCCAACCGTTTTGCTCATCGATTTCATCAACTATATGTTCACCTGTCTCAACCCTAACATAGTCACATTTGTAATCATCAAATCGTAACAAAGAAACTTCTTGCTCTGCCCCCCAAACCACACTATCCCCAATTTTTTCCACCATTTTCCTCACCGCCTCCTCTCCCATGTTTATTAGCTCTTGGGGATCAACATGTTCTAATTCCACCTCCCATTTAACAACCGTGTCTCTCTCATTGATCTGCGTGCTGCCATCAACTAAAACAGCCCTAGAGGGAAAGAAATTGATGCGAAATTCGAAGGTTTGGCGCGCAACATCGTTTCCCCTGTTTTTGGTGGGCACTGTGAGCTAGCGGAAGCAAACAAAGAGCTCAACCTTAGAGAAATTAAGTGCAGAGATACGGGATATACCGATTAGAAGTCCCCTCTCCATGCTCCATATCGTTCCTCGCCTGCTCAAAGACACGCCGCCTCCACAATCTAGCATTAATGGGCACGCTCAGATCTCGAATTGAGAAGAATGGGAGAGGAATTAGTTTTCAAATGGCACTCACCACCTTCACCGTCGAACGAAAGCGCCGCCGCCTAAATTAATTGCCGTGCCACCGCCGGTGCCGAGAACGATGGGTGAGGTCTGCCGCCGCCGTCGGGGAAGCTATAGTCAGTGTGACGCGTGCTCTCGGTCGGAACCGGTTGGTTTTACTGGCTTGACTGGCTGTCCCAACCAACCGGTTTGTCTTAACCCTAATCTTGGAACAAAGTTAAATGTGTCCTTACGACCGTTTTATGGCTCGTGTGGCCCTGGGATATTAGCTGCCTCACAACCGTCGCATGCGAGCTATTCTTTTCAACGATGTCGCTTTCCTTCCAATTCCACGTAAAGACGTCGCATGGGAGCTATAAGCCCCAAATCAAATACTAGAAGACATGTTAAGAGCTTGTGCACTAGAATTTGGAGGTTCATGGGAAGATCATCTACCATTGGCAGAGTTTTCCTATAATAATAGCTATCAGAGTAGTCTGAAAGCAGCTCCATACCAAGTTCTATATGGAAGGAAGTGTAGATCACCAATATGTTGGTATGAGCCTGGAAGCAGCAAATAATTTGCGCCAGATTATATCAAGGAAAGACAAGATATCATTGATAAAATCAGGGATAGACTGAAAATAGCCCAGAATAGGCAGAAAAGTTATGCTGATCAAAGTCGAAGATCTTGGCATCCAGAAGTAGGAGACATGGTATACTTGAAAGTAAGTCCAACAAAAGGAGTGAAAAGGTTCGGAGTGAAAGGAAAATTGAGTCCAAGATACATCAGACCATTTAAGATATTGAGTCAAAATAGAACTATAGCTTATGCTTTAGAGTTACCATCAAGATTATCTCAAGTGCATAATGTTTTTCATGTGTCACAACTTCGTAAATGTTTGAAAGTTCCGGATGATGCAATCACACACTAGGAGATAGAATTACAAGCAGACTTGACCTATGTTGAAAAGCCCGGTAAGATTCTGGAAGAAAACTGGAAAAGGCTGAGGAACAGAGCAATCAAGTATTGCAAAGTACAATGGGAACATCACCCTGAAAGAGAAGCCACGTGGGAGAAAGAAGAGGATTTAAGAAAAGCCTATCCAGAACTATTCAGGTACATCTCCACAAACTTCGGGACGAAGTTTAATTTAAGGGGGGAAGTCTGTAACATCCCAGCATTTAGGAACTAACGAAGGGTAGATTTAGGAATTTGGAATGTTGCATGCATTCATCTGTGAAAATGTGGGTAAATTTTTCGCCAAATAAAAACCTAAAGTGATCAAGGTTTCTTTCATACTTTGGGATTAGTTTTAGTCTTAAAGAATGATTGTTATAGACTTTGATATGATCTTTGAGGAATTATGTGTTTTGGGAAATGAATTTGAATTTTAAAAACTTGAGTGTTTGAATTATAATTCAAATGATTTATGAATAAGATTTTAATCTTGATTTAATTGAGAGTTAATCAAAATAACTCAAACTTTATCTAAAGAAAACAATTAAGAATATGAATTTATATTTCATATTTTCATTCGATAAATAAGTTACAAAAATGTAACATATTGAAATTATCCACAATCTTCACCATAGCAAATAAATAAAGAATAAGAATATTTCTTTATTGATAATAATATAATCTTTATTACAAAATAATAAAATGAAGATTACAGAAGAATAGAACTAAAAATACAAAAGTATAAAGAAGATTACATTGACTATTCTATAAAGAAAACCTAAACTAAAATCTTCATCTTCAAATCTGTACCTGCAAAACAAACACTAATAAAAAAATAAAGAAGGTTAAGGTTAAAATTGTTTTACTCTCAGACTTGTCAGTGAAGTGCACAGATCAAGATTCATCATTGAGTAATTAATAAAAGGGGCAAGTTTCACCAATATGAAAGAATCTATCTTTCATAATTTTAAGCCAGAAATCAAATGACAGCAAGGAGGGGCAAGTTTCACCAGCCAAGTAAAAGTAATCAGATCAAAGTAACTCTCAAGTCTAGAGCATATCCACAAGTGCACAGTAAGCACACAGGCAGGACACACACCAAAATGCATGGTGTGTGATGTCAGCCTCACAGCAACAGCCCAGCAACACAAAACCATCAACATAGCCGTGGAGAAGCACTAGTGCATCTCTTCACTTCTCACACACACTAGAACAACTAGCTTAGGCAGCAGCTAAACCAAGCACAACAGCCAGCAGCCAAACCAACCAAAGCCCAAGATCACATCACCATGATGGTGCCATAAGGAGGGGTAGATCAGGTGGATAGCAAGACCTAGGTCAAGCCATCAAGATCAGGAGATGATGGGCTAGATCAAGGACAAGCCAGGAGCTAAATATACCAGGGGAGCACAAGATCAACCACAAGATCAAGCAACCACAAGATCCACCATTAGCAACCACAACATCAAGTGACTGTGGTGAGTTATATAAAACCCTCACATGATCTGTTATCCTATCAAAGATTCATGTGTTGTTTTATATCTAACCTCTCAGTATTCATCCAATTGGGATGAATCCATCCTATAATATTTTATAATTTAAAGTCATAATCACAAGATCAACATATCAGTATAACCAGGATCTCAGACCAACATCATTGATCCTGGTTACAAAAGCCAAATCCTATATTTCAATTCAGCCCAAAGGACTGGGCACACCTCTTAAAAGAGTAGCACCTCAGTATCCATAAATCCTATGGATCCATATAAGTGATCAAGCCTACTATCATTTTTCCAAACTTTGATTCAAGAAACAAAAGATGGTACCACTACCAGAACTATCCATATGAATCAACTACATAAAGCCTAACCCCTAAGCCTTAGACCAACATCATTGGTCTTAGGGATTTCAGAAAAGAACTTTCCTACTTATCTTTTAAAGCCAAGAATGCCTTAAGCTTAAACCAAACAATGGATTAGAATCAATCTTGTGTGCCATACAAAGATGCTGTCACAAGAACAATTCTACATAAACCAGAATAAGCATTCCATCTTCACAGATTCAATCAATCAAACCAATCATTTTCCTGTCATTACAGGAATCATAATTAAAACATTCCTATGTATATATTCACTGTTTGAGATCATTGTGACCTCAAACTACACAGAAATTCTCAATCCAACAACACTAAGACAGTAGTTTCATCACACCATACCCATTATCATTAACCAAGTAATGACAGTGGTAAGTTATCAAATCCACTGACTTTACCAAGCATTGATTTTAGGAAAACTATATCATCTGAATCATATGAAATCTAAACATAAAATCATCTAATAAGCCCCAGAACCATTATAGTTCATCTTAAGCAGCAAGCCTCAAGCTAATAATCATTCAGTATGCTTAGAGACCATCAACTCATGATCTAATTCATTCAGATATGATCAACAGAGGGATATGAACTCTAATCAGATCAAGAACCTTAATTAAGAGATGAACCCTAATTAGAACGTAGTCACTAGGCAAGGGTAGCCACTAGATATACCCAGAGAGATTCAGGGTGATAGGATGAACCAAGATCCATAGAGGCAACTTACCCGGGGTCCTTGCTGATGAATTGAAGAGGAGGCAGATTGGCCGACGAGCCCGCGGCGGCACAGGGAGCACCCCAGAGGGCGCTGCAACCTGCACCAGCCACGGCGGCGGCCACAACAGTACTCAGGCACCACACCTCACCAAGGGAGAGCCCGCAGCGGCAGCACTTTCCCCAAACTCTAGGGTTCGGGAACGGGGTGAACCTGGCCACAGGGGAGCTCCGGAGTCAAATCGAATTGGACCAGATGAACGATCATGGTCGCCAACCTCGCCCTGCACCACGAAAGCGGCCAGGGAGGGCCATGGCGGCCGTCATCGCCAGCGACGGCGCCAGAAGCCCACGGGGTCGGGGAAGAGGAGAGGTGAGAACAAAGAAGAGACAGAGAGAGTGGGCTGGGTGGGCCGAAACCCTTTGGGGTAATGATTTAGATCCTGCCCTATTGGGCCATAAGGGCCCAATAAGCCCAACTGGCCAACCCAAGTTGTTTAGCATCTGTTTAAATAAATAAGAAAAGACCAAAATACCCCTGAATTCAATAAAATTCTAGAAAATGAAATAAAAGTACAAAAATTATAAATAAAATATTTTTGGATTCACAAAAATCCAAACTATCCAAATAAATTGAAAAATAAAATTTTAGACATATAAATTTTATTAAGAATTTTGTAAATTATATATTCCTTATGGAATTTTACAAAATTATTGAAAGATGATAAAAATAAATAAAAATCACTTTCATTATATATTAACATTGTAGTATTTTATAAAAATACTAAACAAATATTTAATAATATTTTTTGATATTTAAGTGATAATTCTTAAAAGAATTATTAAATCAATAAAAGTCAAATAAAAGGGAAATAAAATAAAAGAATAGAATATTCTATTATAAATATTAAAAATTAATATTTATAAATCCTTAATTATTAAAAAGAATTTTATTAATAATGGGGAGAATACATATCAAATTAAATGATGCATTACATTACTTTGCATAATCATTTTGCTTCTTTAAATATTGTCCTTACCGGGCAATAATGATGTTTTTGTAGACATAGAAGCTCAAGGTCCAGTGCAAGCATCAGACTTCACTACCTTTCCATCACAAGGCAAGTTCATCTCTTGCTCATGTCCTTTGAAGAGTCTTTATCAAAGTATTTACAAATTGTGTGTTATCATTTATATTATAGTAAAAGGAAATATTATTTTCTCAAGATACTAAATCTTAGATATCATCCTAAGTGATGATATGATGAAGAAATAGAACTTAGGGTTCTAATTGCAATAATGATGAACAATTAGGGATTAATAACCCATGACATCAGTGATTCTAGCACCGTATATTACGCGTTAGCCATGAGATTTGGAATGGGACAGAGAAGTCAGTTGTATCCTTTTCCTCTTGTATGGAGGCAAGACGACCTTAACGTGACATTGTGATTCCTTGTGCAGATCCAACATATGGGTGGGAACCCTTACGCCCCACACTTTTGGTGTCTAGATTATCTATGAATGGTGTTTAGGGAGGTAGTCCATGTAAATGGTACTAATCCGGGCATCACTAGGTCATAGAGTCTTCGGAAACTCATTAGGGTTTTAGCCTGCCCGAAAGGGGGTTTAACGAAGGTGAGCCAGCCCGAAGGATCATGCAGACATATGAGGTCGCGGAGAGGGCAGTGATTGGCTTGGACCAACTACTAGGCCCCACATCATGGAAATGTGGATGGGAAAGTACGCCCGGTTGTGCAACAAGGAGTTGATCTCTCATGGGAAAAGTAACGCACCTCTGTAGAGTGTAAGAACTGTAACTTGTTACTCCCTGTTCCGGGAAGGAGCTACGAACACGGCAGGAAAGGAACTCCATGAAAGTTATGGTCAACCTGTGAAGGCCGATGGTCATAGATTTTTATAATAAAAACAATCTTTGAAGAAAGATTTACGAAAATTGCATAATGCCAAAGACTGATAGTCTGAGGTGGTAGATAGAGCATCAAACTTCCTACCTTGCATAAAATGAACTTGTTGGATAACGCTGTTACTCATCCTTTCCTTTGAATCCTTGCTTAGACTCTGAGAATCCCGAAGGTACTCCAATGTACGCATCTGAGAATCAAGAGGAGGTCTTCTATGAAGAGCTCAACTTGTATGGAGCCGTAGAAGGGGAGGATTACGACATCTTCTATGGAGGAGAGTTCCAGGAGTCGAAATAATTAGTACAGATCTAGTAACCACTTGAGCTGAGCATCATGAACACTATATAGCAATAAGTTGCTGAGCTCAATTTGGAGTTTAAGTTTTAAATTTGAAACTTCCGCTGAAACACTTATATTTTAGTTTGTAAGTTGAATGTTTTGCAAGCCTTGAACTTCCGGTATTGTAATAATAATAACGTGTGTATGTTTGTAATATGGACCCGCAATGTTTCTGTTGTACCACTCTGAGGGATGTGATATTTACAGAACGGTGTTCTGTGGATATCATGTCAACGACTATAGTGTACTACACATGCAGTGGTATGCTGGGTCACCGCAGGAACCCTAAGAGGAAGGTGTGAAGCAGCACAACAGCAGTTTTCCCTCAATAAAAAACCAAGGTTATTGAACCAGTAGGAGGAATGAAATGTCACACAGGTGTTGCAAGCAACGCGGATACCTGCACAACACAAACTCAAGACTTTGCCCCAACTAGACAGTGAGGTTGTCAAGCTCACCGGTTTGCTGTAACAAAGGATTAAACGTACGGTGTGGAAGGTAATGGTAGTTTGCAGCAAGTAAACAAGTAACGGTGGAAGATGTATCAATGGTAAATATTGGAGCGGGGTTCATAGTTCACTAGAGGTGCTCTCCTTAGATAAACAACATGGCATGAAGGGTAAACAAATTATAGTAGGGCAATTGACAGGAACTGAGCAAGGCGTAACAATGCAATACTAGTCAGAAAGATCCTATGAGATTCGATTGGGCAATACAACAAGATACATAGACCGCCATCCAACTGCATCTATGACTAGAAGTCCACCTTCAGGTTATCATTCGAACCCCCTCCAGTATTAAGTTGCAAGCAACAGATAACTGCTTTAAGAAAAGTCTGTAAGGTAAACAGTCCACATGTTCCATAAACAAGAGACTGTTGTTTTCTCCCTAGTAGCAACAATACATCTACAACCGAAGAGATTTCTGTCACTTCCCTTGGAAACTAGAGGCATGAACCCACTATCGAGCATAAATACCCCCTCTTGGAGTCACTAGCAACTACTTGGCCAAGATAGCCACTAACAACGGAGAGCATGCAAGATCATAAACAACAAAGAAATGATAGAATCATAAAGACAAAACCATTAATCAAACCAACATAATAATCTCAATATCCATCATATCCCCACAAACATAACATGCATGATTACAAATAGATTAGATCTTGATCATGAATGGAGCTCACAAGATCTATACATGAAAGCACAAAGGAGGAGATACAACCATATAGCTACTACATGGACCCATAGTCCAAGGTGGAACTACTCACGCATCATACCAGAGAGAAGGCCTCTGGGATGATCTCCCCTCCGACAGGGTGCCGGGAAGAACTTCAGACCCCCCCGATCTAGGGACGACGGTGGCGGCTACAGAAGGTTTCATGGAATATTGATCGGGTCCTTAGGGTTTCTGCATCGGGGGCTTCTTATAGGCGAAGAGGCGAGGATGGGAGGCGGCCAGGGGCCCGACACCCTACCCAGGCGCGAGGCAGGCCCCACCCACGCCTAGGGGGGTCTGGGCGCCCTGGCTTGCATCTCAGTCTCGTCTTATGGATTCTTGTTCCCCACGGAAAGTTATTGACTTTGGCTTTTGTCCCATCCAATTCCGAGAATACTGATTTTCTGCCTTTCTGGAACCAAAAACAGAAGAAAATAGGCAACTAGCACTGTGGCAACTTGTTAATAGGTTAGTTCCAGAAAAGATATAAAAACACCTCAAAGTGTAGATAAAGCAAAGCAAAGAAGGTACTAAACAAGCATGGATCATCAAAAATTATAGATACGTTTCTGACGTATCAGTGTGGCCCAATGAGTGTAGCATCGCGCGGTGGTTATCGTTATGTTCATACTTTCACGGATGACTTGACTAGATATGGGTATATCTATTTCATGAAACATAAGTCCGAAACTTTTGAGAAGTTTAAGGAATTTCAAAGTGAAGTAGAGAATCAACGTAACAAAAAGATTAAGTTTCTACGATCTGATCGTGGAGGTGAATATCTAAGTTACGAGTTTTGCGAGCATTTGAAGAAATGCAGAATACTTTCACAATTGACACCGCCAGGAACACCACAACATAATGGTGTGTCTAAATGTCGTAATCAAACTCTCTTAGATATGGTTTGTTCTATGATGTCACTTACGGATTTACCACTATCATTTTGGGGTTATGCATTAGAAACAGCCGCATTCACTTTAAATAGGGCACCATCTAATCCGTTGAAACGACACCATATGAATTATGGTTTGGGAAGAAACCTAAAATGCCGTTCCTTAAAGTTTGGGGTTGCGAAGCTTATGTAAAGAAGTTACGGCCCGACAAGCTTCTATCATAGATACGAGGGAAAAATCTTCATTGCCAAGAATGGATCCTTTCTAGAGAAGGAGTTTCTCTCGAAAGAAGTAACTGGAAGGAAAGTAGAACTTGATGAGGTTGTCGAACCTTCTCTCAGACTTGAGAGTAGCGCAACACCGGAAGTGTTTCCTATGGTGCCTACACCAATAAGAGAGGAAGCTAATGATGTTGACCATGAAACTTCGGTTGAAGTTACTACGGAACCTCGCAGATCAACGAGAACTCGTACCACTCCTGATTGGTATGATCCCGTTATGAGTGTCATGTTGGTGGACAACTGATACGTCCAAAACGTATCTACTTTCTCGAACACTTTGCTATTGTTTATTCTCTAAACTTGTGTGATTTGGATACAACTAACACAGACTGACGCTGTTTTCAGCATAATTACCTTGGTGTCTTGTTTTTGTGTAGAAAATCAACTATCAGGAAAAATCCCGAAAAATATACCAAAAATTATATTTCACCAGAAGATCCACGGAGCCAGAAGGGGAGACGGAGAGGAGGCCTGGGGGGCTCACACCCACCCTAGGCGCGGGCCCACCTGACCCGCGCCTGGAGGGGGTTCAGCCACTCCAGGCACCCCCCCCTCGGCCTCCCTCTGCGCCTATAAGTTGCCTTTCGACCTAAAAACCGAGGGGGGTTCGATAGTTTTCCAGAAAGAGTTCCGCTCCGCCACCGCCACCAGAAACCAAGATTTGGATCCAGAAACTGTTCGGCACCTCACGGACGGGAATTTGGAGAGGATCATCGCCATCGTCATCACCAATGTATCTCCATCAACCACCGATGTTTCCCTCATCCATGAGTGAGTAATCCCCCGTTGTAGGCTTGGGGATGGTAGGGATTGGATGAGTTCTATCATGTAATCGAATAAGATCTGTTAGGGCCTAGTGCATAGTATCTCTATTAGTGCTATTTTTGTTGCAACTTGTTGTGCTTAATTCTTGTCACTAGGGCCCGAGTGCCATGATCTCCGATCTGAACTTATTATTGAATCATTATGATAGTATTGTTTGTGATCTTATCTGCAAGTTCAGTATACATATCATTGTCCGGATACAAAGGCCCCAAAGTGACAATAATTGGGACAACCGGAGGGGATGGCTGTGGTGTGAGGATCACATGTGTTCACTGAGTGTTAATGCTTTGCTCCGGTGCTCTATTAAAAGGAGCATCTTAATTGCCAGTAGTTCCCTAGAGGCCCCGCTGCCATGGGCTGGCTGGATAGAAGATGTTGTGCAATTTCTCATTGCGAGCACGTATGACTATATTTGGATCACATGCCTAGGATTGTTTAGTACTTGGATGCTTGTTATTATTTATCTGCAATGCCCTAGATCTTGAAGTTACATGTTTAGACTCGTCCATGCAACGCCCGTCCATCCATCCCTATGCTTACCGCACTCGAATCCCTACATCAAGTATCGTTACTATTACTCTTGTTTCACTATTGTTACATTACTCTTTGTTGCTACTACAAATTGTTGCTACTGATAAACTTCTGTGAGCAAGAACTATTTCTAGGTGCAGCTGAATTGACAACTCAGTTGTTAAGGCTTGAAAGTATTCTTCGGCTCCCCTTGTGTCGAATCAATAAATTGGGTAATACTACCCGCGAAGACTGTTGTGATCCCCTACACTTGTGGGTCATCAAGACTAGTTTCTGGCGCCGTTGCCGGGGAGCATAGCTTTATTTATAAGTTCACTTGGATCTATTATTCTTCACTGCTAATCCTTTTATCATGGGGAAGTATCGTGATGGAAAGTTCCCTATTTTACCATCCACTACAAGAAGAGGTACAGTCCTAAACACCTCTGCTACTCTTGATTCACCGTCTGTTATAAGTAAGCTTGTCACACCACCACCACATACTCATGATACACACACTGCTACTACTGCTGAATCTAAAACTGCTTTTGATACTCATGATGTTACTTCTATTGTGCTTGATGCGAGTGTTTCATTAGGTCCTTTTCTAGATGCTACTATGGCTAGTCTAGGAAATACCGAAACTCCTAGTGAAGACACTGTTACACCTGTTATCTCACCTGAGTCTAGTGAGAGTTATGATATTAATGATGGTTACACTGAGTTCACTAATGAATTTGTTGAAGAGTGCCCAAACACACATGGTACTAGTGCTATGAAGAGTCTCCTTGCTAGACGTACTATTATGCCTAAGTTGTCCTCTGATCCTAAGTTTGCCACATCTCCCATAGATATTAAAGATGAAGATTATGATTTCTCTCTTGATTTATCTTATTTAGATATTGTTGAGAACGAACCTTTTTGTGGGACTGAAAATGAGAGTGTTGTGGCTCATATGAATGAGATTTGTACTACGAGTGCTTTGTTCTGTGATGATTTTAAGATGCGCAAGTACTTTGTTACTAAGATCTTCCCTTTTTCATTAAAAGGAGAAGCTAGGGCTTGGTTTAATAGATTACCTCCTAGTTCCATTGATAGCCCTGATTGCTTGATTGCTTCTTTCTTCCATAAATATTTTCCACCCAGTGCTAGACATGCTGCTTTGCAGAGACTTTTTGATTTTAAACAGGGAGAAGAAGAGAAATTTCCTGAGTCATGGACAAGGTTCCGTGCCTTGATTCATGCACATCCTGGATGTCCATTACATAAGAATGAGCTTCTATATATTTATTATAATGGACTAACTGGTGATTCTAGGTCATACCTAGATAGCTTTGCTGATTGTGTTTTCAGGAAAAGAACTCCTAGAGATGCTGAAGAATTAATGACCAAGATAAGCAAGAATTATGATGATTGGACTTCAACTGAGCGAAATACACCTGAACCTATTACTCCCGAACCAGTTGTTCCTGAACCAATTCCAGCACCAACAACAAAGAAGAGGGGAGTTATTGCATTAAATGATGAAGTGATGAAGGAAGCTAAGAAGTGTCTAAAGGAGAAAGGTATTAGAGCTAAAGATGTGAAGAATCTACCTCCTATAGAAGAATTATGTAAGCCAATTCCGCACTCATCTACTATTGAGGTACACTCTCTCCAATTTAATGAAGGTGATATTCCTTATGGTAAGCCTCCTGATCAATGCTTAGAGGAACTTGACACATTTACAAGGTAATTTTAATAAACAAGTTCAGAATCATTTATTGGAAAACTCTAGAGCTACCCATGAGTTAAAATATATTGTGGAAAGAACTTCTAATGATATTAAAATGCTTTGTAAACACTTTCAAATGGTTCAAACCCAACTTGATCAACTTGCTAAGGTACAAAAGGATATGCTAGTTAATGCTTCAGGAAATAAACATGCTTATGGAATTAGAACTAGGAGTGGTGCAGCTACTCAAGATCCTGAAGGACACCCTAAAAGAATAGAGCAGGATTCCTAGCAAGGTGAAGATAGTGGTAGTCCTCGTAAGAGGAAGAAAAAGAAACATAAAGTAGTTGAGGAACCACTTGAACCTGCTATAAATCCTAATAGTATATTTGTGTCTGATGCTGAAACTGAGAGTGGTAATGATAAAAATGAGTCTCCTGATAAGGAGGAACGTGAGGAAGAACCTGAGAAGCACACAAAGAACACTAGGTACACAAAGGAAGAATTTATTGCTAATAAACATGGTAAAGAGAGAGAACCTTGGGTGCAGAAACCTATGCCTTTTCCAGGTAATAAACACAAGTCAAAGGAGGAAGAACACTACAACAAGTTTTGTGAGTGGATGAAACATTTATTCTTGCAAATTCCTTTGACTGATGCTATTAAGTTGCCTCCTTATTCAAAGTATATGAAGGATATTGTATCTAATAAAAGGAAGATTCCTAATGAGGAAATTTCTATTTTACTTGCTAATTATTCCTTCAATGGTAAGGTTCCAAAGAAACTTGGTGATCCAGGTATACCAACTATTCCCTGCTCTATTAAGAACAATTATGTTAGAACTTCTTTATGTGATTTGGGAGCTGGAGTTAGTGTTATGCATTTTTCTCTCTACAAGAGACTCCAGCTAGAAAAGTTGATACCAACTGATATATCATTGCAAATGGCTGATAAGTCAACTACTATTCCTATTGGTATATGTGAGGATGTTCCTGTTCAACTTTCTCATAATTGCATGGTTTTCACTGATTTTGTTGTGCTTGAAATGCCTGAAGATGATAATATGTCCATTATTCTTGGGAGACCTTTTCTTAATACTGCAGGTGCTATCATCAATTGCAATCAAGGAAAAGTAACATTGAATATTAATGGCAAAGAGCACACTGTCTAATTCCTCATGAAGGTTGTTAGAAGCTATTGCCTGAATTTCATTGAAAACATTGAGAGCATCAAAGTTGGAGAAATATATTGTCCCATTCCACAAGAAAGTTTTGAAACTATTATGATTGGGACCATTGCTATCAAGTATGAGGTAACATAATCACCTTGTGGAATGCAAATTTTTGATTCATATAAGATTGTTTTGGTAACAAGACTCGATCAACCTTGTTAACAAAAGGATTTTAATGAATAAAATAATGTTTTTATAGTGGTTATACTTGCACACTTTTATTTTTCTCCTTTCCAATCTTTGCTCTTCGCCGCGCCTAACTTAAAGGCGTTAAAGAAAAGTACTTGCTGGGAGATAACCCAAGAGTTTCCTTGAGTATTGGAAGTTATTACTACAGTAATAACCTCTCCTTATCCTTTTTGTTTGATTTTTGTGCCAAGAATGACCTCTAATGAGAGGGAAGTAAGATTTGGGGAGTTGCTGTCCCAAAACAGATTTCTGTCCTCCACCATAAAAATTCGTGAGGAGTCTCTGTAAGTCGGATTGAGCTGAAAATTTACGAATAAATCCCCAAGTATATTATATAACTTTAGTTAGTTCAACACCTTTTGATTTGAGCAACAGAAGATGTGCGAAAAAATCAGTTTCTACCTGCTGGTATGTTTTGACAGATTTCTGCCATTATTTGCATTTGCTTCTTATTGATTCCTTTGTAAGTTCTCTTTTGGGGAATTGAGATTTTTGAAGGATTTGCTACAGTAGCTTGTGTTTTTAGTGAAAAGTTTTGCTGTTCCAAAGATAAACCCGAAGGTCTATTATCTTTTGAATACATTAATGTTGCTAATGAAGATTGTGTGAAGTTTTGCATGAAAAAAAAATTTCAAGTATAGAGAGAGAATGATGTAATGAGATGAAGAATGGACAAAAGCTCAAGCTTGGGGGGAACCACTCCGTGTCACCCCAAGAATTACTCAAGAGGTACAAGCGTCAAAGCTTGGGTGTGCCCAAGGCATCCCCTTCTTCATCAATAAAAATCTCAGGTCTTTCTAGACACTTCGTTTTTATTGTTTCATGCACAGTTGTGTTGTTCTTGGAGCGTCTTAGTTTTTGTTTTTGGTTTTCTTTTGATTTGTTTGGTTTTGCGTTGGTTGCCTTCTAAAAAAAATCAAAAACACCAAAAATATTTGTTGTTCTTCTTTGGTTTTGTGAGTTCTTTGCAGGGTTCAGCCATCCTCAGTGGATTTTGGTTTTCATGTTAATATTCAAGTCACACAAGTAAAGGGCAATAATAAAGATTAAGACAACTTGAGGTGTGGTAATAGGCTGGTAACAAACTCTATTTGTTTCATTTTTGTACATATACTCATCATTGTGAGCATGCTTAGCCTATTTGTGTAAGGTGTATGTCATTATGGATGCTTAGTAGTTCTTGCTTGTCTATGATTAGCTCCAGCTTGCTAATAGTTTGTAGCATGTCATATGAATGTTTGCTTGCATTGTTTTATTCATACTTTGGTATGACATTGTGGTATCCTCCTCTAACTGTTCATGTGAATCGACTTGGCACATGTTCACGCATGCATATGACTAATCAATAGTCAGTAAGCCTCGATGATTTATTTTGCCTCAGAGTTCTTGTATCACCTTCATGCCATAATTAGTCCTGTTTTGTTGCAAACATGATTATGACAGTTATTGCTCTCTCATTTGTCGCTCCCTCTCTATTGCTAGCCTTCACTTGCACTGAGTATGTGCTCTACCTGTGCTTCCAACTCCCCAAAACCAATATTGCCAGTTGTGTCCATCATACCTACCTATTAGCATCATTTGCTACTTTAGTGCATATTTTATATATGCCGTGTTTTCTTCCAAAATAAAATGTTTGTCTATTTTGAGAAAGATAGTTAGTAAAGCTCTCACGAACTTGATTGCACACTTTATTCCTTGTGCTTAATAATCTTGAACCATTGTGACTAGTCCATGAAAGTTATATGCTTGCTTATTATATGCTAGGAGTCAGCAGAACTGTGCTGTCACGGGGAACGCTTTCAACACCTTTCGGATATCATATCCAGTTGATACTTTTCTCTTTTGTTTACGGATGTCGACGATGTGAAATAAAAGGGGAGGTTGTGAGTTCATGGAGTTTATACATTGTGTTAGAGAAACGCCTGGGCCGCTAGCCTAAGCCATGCCTAATCATGGTGGAAACTTGAAGCATCATTGTAATGAGCATCTAGGAAGCATCCTCAATAAAAAGCTATGCATATGGTAAATAAAAAGATTGCTGAGATGCTCATTGTCTGCTTGCCTTGTCATTTTGGTTATGGGAAAGCTCCTGTACCATATGCAAGGGGTACCCCGTTGGCGGTTCTCTATGATATGCATGTATTTACAATGACAAGAACTTTTAGATGACCAAAGTTGAGTAGCATGAGGAGCAGCCCTCGTACTCAAGGGACTTGGGATTTCTAGCCTATGATCTGTCAAGCATATGATTCAGAGTGGACCTCACTTTCACCTTAACCACATGAAGATGCCTATCATAGGGGAAATGAGAGCTCAAAGCTAATGAGTACCTTCCTTTCAGCATTAGGAAGCCTTTCAAACCTTCACAAAACCGTTTTCACAATTTTGTTGAGTCACCACTTATTCTATGAGCACCTTCTTGAGAGCATAGTTGTCATTCTTGTGTTTGTTCCAAAACTTGGTTAATTATGTCATGACTTTGATGCTTGTATCTCTGATATCTTTATCTCTAGTCTTCACTTGAACTTCAGAGGTGCCTTGGCATTTATATTGTGCTCTTCAAACAAAGGCAAGCGAGATACCACTCTATCATACCTTACTATGAGCATTGCAATGTTGCTTATGTTTATGTTCTATGCTACTTATTATTACTGAGTTGGTTTCTCTTCATAGCTTGTAATGACTATTGAGTAGACTTACTTGCATACACCTTATTATGAATTGTCTAAGCATCTACTCCAGTGCTAAGAATATATACATCATATGAAGCAAAGTGTTTGTGAAAGTTCTTTTATCGCACTCAGTTTTCAACTGAATTGCTTGAGGACAAGCAATAAGCTAAGCTTGGGGGAGTTGATACGTCCAAAACGTATCTACTTTCTCGAACACTTTGCTATTGTTTCTTATCTAAACTTGTGTGATTTGGATACAACTAACACGAACTTACGTTGTTTTTAGCAGAATTACCTTGGTGTCTTGTTTTTGTGCAGAAAATCAACTATCAGGAAAAATCCCAGAAAATATGCCAAAAATTATATTTCACTAGAAGATCCATGGAGCCAGAAGGGGAGACGGAGATGAGGCCTGGGGGGGGCCACACCCACCCTAGGTGCGATCCCACCTGACCCCGTGCCTGGAGGGGGTGCAGCCACCCCAGGCACCCCCTAGGCCTCCCTCTGCGCCTATAAGTTTCCTTTCGACCGAAAAACCGAGGGGGGTTCGATAGTTTTCCAGAAAGAGTTCCGCTCCGCCGCCGCCACCAGAAACCAAGATTCGGATCCAGAAACTCCGTTCTGGCACCCTACCGGGACGGGGAATTTGGATAGGATCATCGCCATCGTCATCACCAACGCATCTCCATCAACCACCAATGTTTCCCTCATCCATGAGTGAGTAATCCCTCGCTATAGGCTTGGGGATGGTAGGGATTGGATGAGTTCTATCATGTAATCGAATAAGATCTGTTAGGGCATAGTGCCTAGTATCTCTATTTGTGCTATTTGACTTTGTTTCAACTTGTTGTGCTTAATGCTTGTCACTAGGGCCCGAGTGCCATGATCTCAGATCTGAACTTATTATTGAATCATTATAATAGTATTGTTTGTGATCTTATCTGCAAGTTGTGTACACATATCATTGTCCGGATCCAAAGGCCCCAAAGTGACAATAATTGGGACAACCGGAGGGGATGGCTGTGATGAGAGGATCACATGTGTTCATGGAGTGTTAATGCTTTGCTCTGGTGCTCTATTAAAAGGAGCACCTTAATTGCCAGTAGTTCCCTAGAGGCCCCGCTGCCACGGGCTGGCTGGGCAGAAGATGTTGTGCAAGTTCTCATTGCGAGCACGTATGACTATATTTGGAGAACATGCCTAGGATTGTTTAGTACTTGGATGCTTGTTATTATTTATCTGCAATGCCCTAGATCTTGAAGTTACATGTTTAGACTCGTCCATGCAACGCCCGTCCATCCATCCCTATGCCTACCGCACTCGAATCCTACTATTACCGTTACTGTTACTATTGCTACTGTTTCACTGTTGCTATTACTGCTATTGTTGCTACTACAAACTGTTGCTACTGATAAAATTCTGTGAGCAAGAACTATTTCCAGGTGCAGCTGAATTGACAACTCAGTTGTTAAGGCTTGCAAGTATTCTTTGGCTCCCCTTGTGTCGAATCAATAAATTGGTTAATACTACCCGCGAAGACTGTTGCGATCCCCTACACTTGTGGGTCATCAACAACACCGACGACCCTGCGACATAGGAGGAAGCGATGATGAGCCCAGATTCCAATAACTGGCAAGAAGCCATGAAATTCGAGATTGGATCCATGTACAAGAACCAAGTATGGAATTTGGTGGACTTACCAGATGGTCGAAAGGCTGTCGAGAACAAATGGATTTTCAAGAAGAAAATAGATGCTGATGGTAATGTTACTGTCTATAAAGCTCGACTTGTCGCAAAAGGGTTTCGACAAATTCAAGGAGTTAACTATGATGAGACTTTCTCACCGGTAGCGAAGCTAAAGTCTGTGAAGATTTTATTAGCAAACGCTGCATATTATGATTATGACATATGGCAGATGGATGTCAAAACGACGTTCCTCAATGGAGACATTGATGAAGAGTTGTATATGGTACAACCCAAAGTTGGAATCAACGTTTATGGATTGAAGCAAGCATCCCGAAGTTGGAACCAACGGTCCATTTATGGATTGAAGCAAGCATCCCGAAGTTGGAATCAACGTTTTGATAAGGTAATCAAAAGTTTTGGATTTATACAAACTTATGGAGAAGCTTGTATTTACAAGAAAGTGAGCGGGAGCTCTGTATCATTCCTAGTACTATATGTGGATGACATATTGTTGACTGGGAATGATGTAGACCTTCTTAATAATGTCAAGGATTATTTGTATAATAGTTTTTCAATGAAAGATCTTGGCGAAGCAGCTTACATATTAGGCATAAATATTTATAGAGATAGATCGAGACGCCTAATATCATTGTCACAAAGTACATATTTGGACAAAGTTCTAAAAAGGTTTGGAATGGAAGATATCAAGAAAGGGTTCTTGCCCATGTTGCCCAATACGACCTTGAGTAAAACTCAAAGTCCTGCTACGGCAGAAGATAGAGAAAGGATGAGTAAGACTCCCTATGCCTTAGCCATAGGATCTATCATGTATGCCATGCTATGTACTAGACCCGACATTGCATATGTTGTTAGTTTGACTAGCAGATATCAAAGTGATCCAGGAGTGGATCATTGGACATCGGTCAAAAACATCCTTAAGTACTTGAGAAGAACTAAGGATATGGTTCTTTCTTTTGGAGGTGATGAACAACACGTTGTTAATGGTTACACCGATGCTAGTTGGAACACCGATTCGGATGATTCTAAATCTCAATCTGGATACGTATTTACTTTGAATGGTGCAACAGTTAGCTGGAGGAGTGCAAAGCAAAGCGTTGTGGCGAGATCTTCAACTGAATCGGAATACATAGCTGCTTCAGAGGCTTCACAAGAGGCGATATGGATGAAGGAGTTCATACAGAGCTTCGTGTGGTTCCCAGTGCGCTATACCCAATGTCTATCTACTGTGATAACATGGGCGCCATAGCCAATGCGCAAGAACCAAGGTCACACAAGAAGCTGAAGCATATCAGGCTACGTTTTCATGCTATTCGAGAGCATGTCCAAGATGGTGACATAAAGATTTGCAAAGTACACACAAATATGTGGCGGATCCATTGACTAAACCTCTCCCAAGGGCAAAAACATGACCAACACCAAACCGCCATGGGTGTTCGGTATATTACCATGTAATCTAGATTAGTTGACTCTAGTGCAAGTGGTGCACTGTTGGAGATATGCCCTAGAGGCAATAATAAAATTAGTTCTTATTATATCTTTGTGTTTATGATAAATGTTTACATTCATGCTATAATAGTATTAACCGGAAACATTAATACTTGTGTGATTTCTAAACTGAATTAGAGTCCCTGGTAAAGCCTCTTTGTAATACTAGCTTGTTGGTTGATAGATGATCGTGGTTTATCGATCATGAACATTGAGATGTTATTAACAACAAGATCATATCATTAGGAGAATGGTGTGATGGACATACTCCTATAGATAAGCGTAGCATAAAGACCGAGTCATTTCAATAGTCTGTTTACTATAAGCTTTCTGATACATAGTAACCTAATTCCTTCGACCATGAGATCATGATAATCACCATCATCGAAAGGATGCTTTGATGACATCAAACACCACACCATAACTGGGTGGCTACAAAGGTGGTATTGAGTATTCGGAAAGTATTTGTTGAGGCACATGGATCATGAGTGGGATTTGTCCATCCATATGACGGATAGATATACTTTGGGCCCTCTTGGTGGAATGTCATCCAATTAGCTTGCAAGCATGTGACTGGCTCACAAGGGATCGCATATCACGGGAACGAGAAAAGAGTACTTATCAGTAACGAGGTTGAACTAGGTATGCAGAGATACCGACGATCAAACCTCGGATAAGTAAACTATCGCGAGACAAAAGGAAATTGGTATCGTATGTAAGTGGTTCATTCTATCGCAAGGTAATTGTTGAACTATGTGGGATCCATATGAATTTCGAGATTCCTCTGTTGGTTATTGATCGGAGAAGTGTCTCGGTCATGTCCGCATAATTCACGAACCGTAGGGAGATACACTTAAGGATTCAATGTTGTTTAGTAGATATGGAATGTAAGTAGGGAGACCAAATGTTGTTTGGAGTCTCGGATGGGATCTGGGATATCACGAGGAGATCCGGAATGGTACGGAGAATAAGATTCATATAAAGAAAGTCCAATACCGGAGTTCGGAAATGATTCCGATGATTTCATTGGAGATGTTCTAGAAGGGTCTAGAAGGTTCACCGGACCGGAAGGGGAAGGGTACATGAATGTGTCATGGATAAGTGGAATGATTGTATCATGTCATAGGTCACTTGGTTGGGCATTTGCAAGAAATAAATAAAGCTCCAAATTGAAATTCAAAAGGCAAGTTTGAAAAGTCAAACTGGGACAATGTTTCCTAGTGGAGGAAGGAAAGAATCCTTCTTTCCCTCCACCACAAGCCAACTAGGAGAGGGATTTGGGGAAGGATACAAACTCCCCTCTCCCAAGCCACCCTCCCTCTCATAAATAGAGGGGAAGGGTGCCCCAAGATAACAAACAACCAGCCCCTCCCCACCTTGCGCCCCCGACGCCGCCCAAGCGCCACCGCCGCTGCCAGCCGCTGCCACGCCGCCGCCTCGCGCCGCCGCCGGATCGTCACCACCGCCCTAGCCATCGCCGACTCCACCTCCTCCTCTCTAGCCCTCTAAATCTAGATCGTCGGAAACCCTAAATGCACCATAACATGCTCCGGCTTAGGTGAAGCCCTACAGGATTTCCCCTCTACTTCCGACACCATGCCGTCGTGCTGCCGGAATCGCGAGGGGAGAACTACAACCTCCGTTGCCTGCTGGAACAAGGGAGAGAAAGGTCTTCATCAAGTACCGAACGTGTGACCGACTGCGGAAGCGCTGCCGGAACACAGCGCCGGAAGGATCGTCTACGCGATCTTGAGATCGGCAAGTGTACGACTGCATCACCCACAAGAATATGCTCTCGTTAACCGCTTTGGAATCTTCGAGGGTGAGTACTCTAATCGACTCATTACTACAATCTAGTAGATAGATCTTGGCTTGTTTGTGTGCATGCGGTAGAATTTTTTTGTTTTCCATGCTACGAACCCCTAAAGAAAAAGTGTCTTCATGGGAGAGGGAGATGGAGAAAAAGTGTATTCATGGGTTTGACTTGATAGCACCTTTTGAAAAAGAATTGTTGATGGAATGAACATTTTATGGTGAGAGAGGGAGACGCCAACCTTGCTTTGCTCAGTTGAAAATAGATACTTTATGAGAACAAGAATTATGAGAGTACCCAAACTTCATGGAACCAACAACTCCTATGGCCTACGAATGATCTTGAGTTCATCTCAGATTTCGGTTTTGAGTTGGTTAGAAATTTGTCGCATTGCTGCAGTGGGATTTTTTTAGTTCCATGGGCCTAAGTACTCGAGCGAAAAAAGAGAAAGAAAACGAGAATTACCATCAAGATATGAGTTAAAAATATTCGATCCTTATGAGAGTTTTGGCATCACCTCACCACCTAAAAGAAAGACTATAGTTCTTGAAAAACAAGGAAAAGATGGGGTGTTAGATATCCACGATTTTTGAAGTGGGTGTTAATGAAAAGCTCTAAGTTTATCCTTATTTTGACATCTACTTGCGCACCCTTAATTTGACCATAGCATCCTTGCTTAAAAATATTTTTACTCTCATAAAAGAGAGGCGCTGAAAAGAATTGTTTCGCAAGCCTAACCAATTTTTTGGCAGTCTCTTTTGAGTTTAAGAACTATTAGCTAGCAAGTTACTTGCGGCAGGAAGCAAACTTAAGTGCAATTGTTCAGATATATTATGCTCATGTTTAAGGTTGCAGGATTTGTGATGATGGAATATGATACAACCTTGAACTTGTGAGTTTTCCCTTTTGATTCAATTTCTTGCTATTATTCATTATAGCTTTGTCACTCGAGGGCGAGTAACAACTAAGCTTGGGGAAGTTGATAGCTCCAAATTTTGACACTTTTTATCAATGATTTTCCTTTGGTTGTTGCCGGGTTTCATTGAATTTCACCTTTCAACTAATGTTAACATCGTGAATTAGTGAAACCTTGGTTTCTTGTGATGGTTTTCAGGTAATGAACACTTTTGGAATATCTGAGAGCATTTATGAGCTATTTACAACTGAAGAAACAAATCCCCAATTGAAGGCCCTTTCATTAGACGCATCCAGGGTGCGTAACGACCACCGTTACGGTCGGGACGCGCCTGTACCGTCCGCCCATATGACCCTCCTACATCTTCGTTATATCAACACAAGCAACTTTTGTGAAGGGAGTGAGACAAAAAACACAACACAGCTGACGCAAACAGTTCTAGAAGAGGGGGATCAGCTCTGAATAAGGAGAAGAACATCACCTCATTCTTCAAAGATCTCTAGCCTCTAATCTATTCGACCATCATATCCACTTGTATTGAGAGATATAGAGAGATTGGCACTTTTAAGATTAGGGTTTGATACTTTTATCTTTCTTGATTTGTATTTGATTTGATAATCAAACGGTATTGTGGCTTACTATGGTAAATTTGAGACGATTTCCATTTGCAATATTATTATGCCTTTGATCTATATTCCTCTCATGTCTGAGTAAATCCGCATAGGCATGGGAGATGTAGGGGATTGGTGAGATGTTATTTGCCTCCTTTATTTCCATCCATTTTTTATTGTTTTCATGATTATTATATTGTAAGAATTAATATCTATGTTTGCCTAATGCTTGTTGTCTAATTTAAGGGCCTATATAACATGATCTAGAGATCTCATAGATATGAACTTGTTTACTAGCAAATTGGCGACCCCCGAGTAACATGGCCGATATCAATGAGGAGCTAGTACTACTCGAGGATAAATAAGGAACCATCAAGATTAAAGCCTTGATCTGATCGAAAGACCTTAATTAATATGCTAACCATTATTGTGGTAACAGGAAGATGGATCATTGGGACTGGGAGGAACTTTCCATGAGGACTCCTAGTCGGTACACATGTTGCTTGCATACTCACATATGAATAAGAAGTATAATCACTTACCTCATTTCATTCACTTGGCACATTCACTATCAACATGAACTGTTTCTCTCCGCGCCTAACTTCTCATCTATAGGAACTCCGAACACTTTCCTCGCCTTTTACTTTTATGTTATTTACCTTTTGCATCCTCCTTTACTCAAGTTTCCTATATTATTCACTCACCAATTTCCACCTTAAACACTTGCAGTCAATTCACTCAAGACAACATGACACCTTGAGTGCGAAAAAACGCCGCATAAAGACACTTACCGAGGCTCCTTACTAGGATCGATATAAAAATTGTAAGTAATACTTCCGTGAAAATGTGATCTAACGAACATGTGCACTTGCAGGCCATTATTTGGTGACCTTCCTCAAGTGTCCCTTAGTGGATCGTGAGTTGGCCTTTGTGGTGAGCTCACGGGAGAATAGGGTGAGCCTATTGTGGCGTCGGTGAGTTACGTGCGTTCACATCTTGATGTGAGGACTTGTGTGGAATTGGGTGAGGATCGAGCCACCACACCCCAAGGTAAGACACTTGTGGCGTTTGGAGAGCATTGCGCCATCGCACCTATCCAACATAGACGTAGATTCTTTGGAAGTGAACTTCGGGATAAAATCATCATCTCTGCTTCCATCAGTTATCTCTCAACCGAGCCCTTACTTATGCAATTTATATTATAATAGCCTTCGTGCTTGAAGAATTATATCTTGCTATCTCGTTGTTGCTTGTCTTGCTTAGCATAGGTTGTTGGTGCACTTAGTTGAACCTAGCTGTTTTAGGTTTTGTGCTCTATAAATTAAATGTTAGGTTTATTCCGCATTTATTAGAGCCTAAACCTTAATAATTTTAAAAGCATATTCACCCCTCTCTAGGCAACGTTCGTTGCACTTTTAGCCACCCTGACTGCTAAAGGGATCACTCCAGCTACATTGGACTGGCCCAAGAGGTCCAAGCACTAGTTTTACGCGCATGGGGGATCGTTGGACCCACAAATAGGGAAGTGTGTTGTTGGAAAGAAAGGAATTGTAAAACCCTCCGAAGGTCTTGTTAAAATAATACCCGATGTTCGATAGGGAAAGTTCCAACCTGATAGAGAGAACGACGAGATGACACGCGCCCTCGGGAATCCTAAACACCTAGGACGAACACGAGACAAAGGTCCTGTTACATGGAGGACTAGGTTTTGTGTAATGACAGTTATAGAAGCTGTTAGAGAAAAAAAGAAACATGAGGCAGACCGGTTCCAGAAGATAGAAATCAAGAATGAGGAATTGGAACGCATATTAATGCGGCAACAGGAGCAACTGGACGCAATGAGCCTGCAAGGGGCATCTCAGTGGCATCAAGATCCTGCATTTGATACTAGCGGCCCATCTCAGCGGAAAAGTAGTGTGGCTTGCATGGAGGTTCGGGCTAATGATGCACTGATGGATGATGCACCGATGGCTCGCTGCCCCGTGGATGATATCACGGAGAGGGAAAACTATGAGATACATCAGTCAATGAAGAACATATCCATGAAGGTGGCGGTCGAATTTGCTTTACCTTCTGAACCTGGAGCACGCTTCCATGGCCGTCATATTCCAGCTGACTATGCTTGTGTCGGGGTGGATGAAGTTCTGAAGGGATATGAGACACTGGAGCTTGACATCTGTGGCGCCCCGCAAAAACCACTACTAAAAAACGCGTTGTTTTTGTGCATTGCATCATCATGACCGCATGCTCATGTCATCATGCCACCTTGCATTTGAGCATCGTCATCATCTTGCAGGGTTTGTTTAAAAACTATTTTCATACAGCCCTATTCTTGCTTTCTACATTACCCCTCTTATTCAAAGTATAAGATCCGGTCTGCGCAGATCTTTTATTTGTCTAAAAACTAATTGTAAAGGCTTTTATAAAATATAAAAATATTTTGCTATCGAGAAGGCAGTCCAGCCGGTTAGGCCAGAGGTCCAACTGGGCCAGACTACCTACCACCCGGCCCATCTAAACTAAACCCTAATTCTAACCTACCCCAAACCCTAGCCCCAACACATCGCCGCCGCCACCCACCACACCAAACCGACCCACCTAGTTCACCACCTACCGCCACCTGCGCCTTCCGCCTCCACCTGCCCGCTCACGGGCCCACCACATCGCCACCCCCCCCCCCCCCCCGCGCACGCACGCGCCCAACCCCCAGCACGCCACACCCTGCCCGACCATTTTCCCCTGGAACCGATCCCCAGGCCCCGTGCCACCTATCCCCACCACCTGGGCAACCAACCTCCCCCTGGCCCCACCGCGTGCGACCCGCCCCGCATCGCCCCTACCCCTCCTTGTTTCTCCTCGCTCTCCCCAACACGATCCCCTCCCTGTCAAGCTCGGGCTGCCGCCGCCAGCGAGCGTCCTGGCCGCTCCCCGTATCGCCATCCCCGCCGCCGTGTCCGCCTTGCCGTCGCTCATCCCCGCCACCTAGCTCACCGGGCTGCCGTCCTCCATCCGCGCCGACGCGACCCGGTCGCCTTCTTCCTCCCCGTCATCTCCCGCTAGGGCCGAAGCCGAGTTCCGCCGCCTCGGGTCGACCCCGCCCCAGCGCTCCTCGCCCCAACCTCGCCCAAGGCGTGGCCATGGCGCCGCCGCCAGGGCCTTCTCTCTGTCGCTGGCCGCCGCGTGACCCCCTCTGCACCCTCCTTCGCCTCCAAGAGCCCCTGCCGCCCGAGCCCGTTGCCCCTCTGCTCCAGGCCCGCCTCCCTCGTCTCTTCCTCTTCTTGGTGCTGCTTCCCTCGTCGGCCTCGCCTCCGTCGTTCCGTCGCGCGCCTCTCCCGTCGCCGGCCTCTGCAACCTGGTCTACGCGTCCGCCGCCGGCCAGCGAGCTCTCCGTCCTCGGTCTGTCTCGAGCACGCCGCGCCGTCGGGGCCTCCTCGGTCCTCTCCTCGACCCCGCGTGGCCGCCCCTGCCTCCTACGCGACCTCGCCGGGCCGTCCGCCCACGCCGGCCTCCTCCTCCCGCCGCTCGGGCTCGCCCCGCCGTCCGCCACCGCCTCCTTCCTTCCCTGCTGGCCGCGCTTCTCCGTCGGCCTCTTCCTGCTGTTTCTTGACCGCCGCTCGTGCTCGTCGCCTTCCCGCTGCAACCCGATCGCAAGCTGCTCGAGCTAATGCCCGAACGAGACATGGGCCTCCTCCAGCGTGTTGTCCTTGTTCTGCTTTTGTCACGCTGCTTTATGTCCTTGTTTTGGGTGGTCTGTTGTACCGGTGTGGGCTTGCTGCTCTCAGCCAGGATCTTCACGGCGATGGCGTGCTGAAAAACACCGGCACCGATCCAAGCGTGCTCCCGATCGAACTTGAGTTCTTCACAGATAACAAGATCCAAGTTTGTCGTCATGGAACGTCAAGGCCTTCTTCCCAGAGTCACCATGACCGTCGACATGGAACCATCTACCAAGATCCCGGCGAGACCGAACTGAACCCCGTCGAACCCCTGATCCAAGATCGCCGAACCCATGTGTGACCCTTTCTCTCGAGCCCTATTTTATAAATTGATACCTATATGAATTGTTGCATATCAACTTGTTGCATTAAATCATTCATGTCGCATACATGTGTGTGGTTTGGGGGCCTATGCCGATTCACCTAAATTAAATATGGAGGCTATATGCGGACAAATCTAGTCTAATATTGGCCCCAATTAAATTTGTGTAGCGAACCGGTGACATGTTTTGACTTGTTAAGACAACATTTAAAATGTGGGGTATCTAAACAACATGAACCTAGTAAATAATTATCAGGACCCCGGTTCCGTTTAATATTGCCTAATCGCATCGCATCTTTGCCATGTCATGTATTATATCATGATCATGCCGATTTTTCTGCATTAGTTGTAATTGTTGCATCGCTTGTTCCTTTTAGTGTTTTGCTTCTTCCCGGATAGGATGATGAGATGTTGTGAGCTTCGACAAGTTCTTCGATTATGAAACTTCGGCAATGTTTTCAGGCGAGCATCTCCCCCTTTCTACCTATCTTACTCTTATAGTATTTATTCCCTCCTTTTGATCTATTGCTATCTGTGTTGCGATGCTCTAGTTTTCGTGCCCGTGATATCCCTTGCAGCCTTATATTGCCTTGGACACATCCTATTACCTGTTGATTGGTAGATAGTTGGACTTGCGCGTCGTAGTCGCTTGCTCAAGTGCTGTTGCGTGTCGTCCAGTACCACAGCTGTCGGAAGGCTGCCATGTGCTTTATGTTGGAGATGATCAAGACTTTATTTATTGTTTAATAACTAAAATTGAAAGTAGGTAAATGCAGAGGCACCGGTGGGTAATAGACAATATTTAGTTTTTAACCGCTCACTCGTGTCCTGTAGGACCCCGAGTTCTTGACACCTGTTCCGAGATCGAGCGCGCTAACCACAGGTGGGGTGTGTGGGCACCCCCATCGATTTAGTACCTGATTCCAAGTACTGTACTGGGGGCCACAAAGTAGTTTGGAGCTTTATTACTATCTTGTACTTATGCCATGCTTTACTGCTTTATTTATGATTGCGCATGGAGCGCCTGTATTGTTTAGGAAAGCGGAGTATTTTCGTGGTATCGACAAGCCCAGTCACACTTTCGGGTTCCCAGTCGTTTACCGCCACTGACGCAAAACCTGGGTCCGTCTCGGAGACCGGCCGACTTCGTTACGGGTAGCTTAGTGGGGTGGCCCCCCGTGCTTGCTTTGGAGTGCAGAAGCGTCGTGTCCGAAACCCCGTCGACATACCGTTGGGTGTATGTTTTGTGATCTTGTACCTACCTGATCCGACAACAAGGGTGTAGGTGCGTGTGGAAACTTTGGTGCACCCCTGCAGGGTTAAATCTTTTCGAGAAGCCGTGTCCGCGGTTATGGACGGCTTGGAGCACAGTTCTCGATCATAGACAACTATAACTAAAGTTTTCTGTTATAAATTGACTTGTATTCGATATGACTAGTAATCAGCTCCACTACAACGGAATGGCTAAATAAAAGTACCAACAACTGCTGGGTTTGGGGTATCTCATGCTAATTGTATCTGACTAGTAAGTGTCGCAACTACAACGGAATGGTTAACTAAAAGTGCCCACTGCTTATTATATCAGGATGACTACCTATACCTGACTAGTAATTGGTGTAACGATAACTGAATAAATAAAACTGCCCACTGTGTGAGTTCCTCGGTTGACTTCCTCGTTTGGTCTCGAGGGGAAAATACCAGGATAGGTATGTTGGTGGTAGCATCAGGTTGGTTCCGAATAGGTCTTTCTTATCCCTCTCTGATAGCCGACAGTTATATCGAGTCTCTATAGGTTGATTCGTGCATGCTGCGCTGCCGCTTCAGTCCACCATACCTATGTAGGCGAGGACCGCCGAATTCTAGTCTCGCCGTGTACTGGCCTCAGTACTGACCGCTCTCTCTTTTTCCTTTGCCCTTTGTCGGCACCCCTTTTGTTTAAGCAGGTTTTGAGATCGACGTCGTTAGCAGGGTTACCCTTCCGGCTTGGCCTGGGCAGGGTTATGGATGCCATTGGTTATTCTTCAGGGCTCTTAGCTCAATTTGCATCTTGTCCGTACTCGGACGCTATATCATTTTCCAGGTGATTTGGATCTTTGTACTGTATGTCTGTATTCTTGACTCTTGGAGTCGTTGTTGTATATATCTGTTCTGTGGGTTCCATCGTGGGCTATTGTGTAATGGTATTACTTCGTTTTCCACCCGCACGAAAGTGCCTGGTGGGCACCTTTGAATCGTTTCTATGCGGGTTTGGCGGGAAGAGCTGAAACTTGCATAGGGCCGATTCCGAGGGTGTTACAACATCCATGCGGGTAAAGGGGATACAACACTCGGAGAAGTCGCGCATGGTATAATTCTATGGAAAAAGGAAAACATCGTGTTTCCAGACTCAGCGCCAAGGCCACTGAATACTCAGTGTAGCTATCCACCTCTATCTCCACCCTCCCCGAGAGGACCCTAGCGCGAGTCCATCTCGATCTCCGGCACGTCAGCCGAATCCGCCCACCAAGTCCGAGGTGCAAAAGCGGAAGACCACCGCTTCGTCGACTAGTACTACTCAGAAGAAAGCATTTACAACAAATAAATCCAAGGAGGCTCTTGCCAAGTTAGCTTACCATATGACTGATGAGGAAACTAGAGTGGTCGTGGATGCCGAAGTGTAAAGAAATTTTGCACCGGTAAAGCCCCAGCCAAAGGAGAAAATACCTACGGAAACCGTTCATCACTTTGTGGACATGCTTGAGCGATTATCATCACATCTGGATAATATGCCATTAGACTATAACCGATGTATTATGAAGTCATATGACCAACAAATGTAGCAAACGAGAAGTAGTGCAAGCGGAAAAAAAGTTCCCCGGCTCGGAGAACAGGAAAAATAATCGATCCCCTCGCTCAAGGTGTTGCCCAATAAGGACTTATACGATGACATTGCAAGAGACGCTGGTCTAAGTGTTGATCAAATGTTAGGCGACCCAAACATCACCAAGACTGATATAGCATGGAAATATGTCCCCCGACAACATCTATTCAGACCCGAGGAGTTCTGAAATCTACCAACACAAATGCGAACATTACATGAGTGGTACATGCAAGACTCAAAGGAATAGCGAATTATTCTCATGGTGAAAGTTAAGAAAGAGCATTACTATCCGGATGACCAGATATGTATTATGCTTGAAGAACTTTTTCAGTTATACAATCTAGACGACCTCGACAAATCTTTCGCCGGTTGCTATTGTCTATAAGTGATTTATTTCTGTAATTTAAGTCTCTAGCTTAGCTTATTTCATGCCTATAATTATCGCCCCGGCCTCTACATCCAAGAGACGCACACATCATGTTTATTTGATTATTCACATCAGCTTACAAGTAGAAATTACAAATATTACAGAAGCCACCAAACTAACGAGAACTCGCTAATCTCCTACAACACTGATAAAGGGGGAGTCTATGAACATGCCAACACCCTAACACCACACCAACGCACATCATCTAAAAAACAAAGGCCACCAAGTCCTCGCCCAACAACGAGCAAGTGGCACAACCGGTATGGTAGACCATCGGCATGTACACACATACGCACACCAGAAGTCCATGTTGTCGCTGTCTTTCGTATATCCATATTTAGGAGAAATTAATGTAATGACCTTACGAGACCCGCCGTTAATGCCACCATGACCCCAAACAGCTCCACCACCCCACGTGTGTCCAATACAAGGACGCACTCACCACCGAGACCCCCCAACACCATGCCGCCAAGTCCTGCCATATGATGCAGCTAGAGACCTCCGGAAGATCTGCCGTGCGTATCACCTATTGAACCAGGCATTATTAAGCGTAGCACCTGGTGGTTAGGCATGACTTGACATCTTCGCCGAAGACTCCGTGCAAGACGAAGACGCTCTACCTTTCCCCCTTCAACCAGTAGCTTCTCCAAAGACGATGCCCCCATGAGGGAGAGCAGCGTGTAGCGTCGCCATCATCCGATCTGGGTGACCCAGATCTAGGGTTTCTCCCAAAGTAGCCCGAGGGCTCGTGCGAGAGCTGCGTCGATGATGCCTTTGACAAGGGGATCGACGCAGAAGTGTCGCCATCGTCCGCCATGACCAGAGTCGACTCGGTTTTCATCGGCAGCCACGCATGTCCACTGCCTAATCCGCGATGGGGCCACAGAGAGGACCCGATGGATCCACGGCGACCATGGCATGCCTAGGCCCAATACGAGCCCTAGCAGCCTTGCCACCACACGGACGTGGACCGAAGAGGCCATGGTCTGCGCCGCCCGCCGCCCTTGCCTCCCGGAGATCAACGACCGCAGCCGCCCGCCATCAACCAGGTGCAGACCGCCGCCCGCCATCCGCCACACTGTTGCAAGGCAGTCGCGCTGTGCCGCCGGCGTCCGCTCCATGCCCCGGCCCGAAGTCGTCATCCCGTGCCGGCTACCGCGAGCGGAGAGGGCGAAAGAAATTAGCTTGTACTTAAGTAGTACAATTCCTTTTCAAAAAAAGGAACCTTATCGTACTGCACACTAACTATGTCCAACGCAACTGATTATAAAGTGTCTCCAGGACCATTTAAATTCCGGCCTTTTCATGTTCACAAATTACTGCAATATAGTCTTATTTATGTAGCACCGGATACTATAAATTCTTCTTATATGTTGGTTGCTGAACACCTGAGTCATTAATGGTGACGTTCCTGCCTAAGAACAAAGTTATACTGATCGCACTGGCTATTGTACTGATGTATAGATATTTGGCTTCAGTATGTTCAACTTCATTTGCTTTTTTATGTACACATTTGTCAACAACCGTTGCTCAGGACTGCTATTTCTAGGCTACTGGGCGACGGCATACTAATAGAATTCAGAATGAATAGAGTCTGGCTGCTATTATTGTTTAGATGACTCATATTTGTCTCGACTCTAAATGATCCTTCATTGTAAGACTATGTTCCGTGGAACTATGCAATAAGATAGGCTATGTGCATCACTTGATGCAGACGCCGGGGCTTCGCTCCTTATTTTGAATTTTTTTATCAACAACTAAGAAGGTCAATATTTTATGAAGAGATTCAATATATATCATCTCTTAGGTTAAGTTTCAGCATAATGCATTTTGTATCCTCACTTGGAATCAATCAACCAGGTCTAAATTAAAACCGAGGCCTAATACAAGGCTAGCCCCACGAGAAGGGGTAGATTCCACAATATTTTCTGTTCATATGTTTACATTTTGTGTGTAGCCACGGATTTCTTCAGGCACCACATTCCACCTTCACCTTCGAAGAGTGGTGGTTATTGGTTGACAGAATCAAGTTCGTGCACCATGACTTAACGATCCGTGAACTTCGACAACTCACTTTGATAGAACCAAATTTATGCAACACGAGTCGATTTGGGAAGCATCGAAAACTCATAGAGGTTTATCATGACGAAAAAAGAGCCGTGGCAACATACGGATATTCAACTAGTTTGGAATAGTTTGCTTGTTTAGAACAACTATTTGTGTACAGTAAGTGAAATTTGTATTTTAACAATTTTTGTTTGTTTGTGTACCTGAATTGTCACCCCGTGGCAAGGCAACATGCATTTTACTAGTTACACACAAGACCCTGATAGGGGCGAAAATCTACAAACGTCACCATGTATATTCTTTCAGGGAACGGTGATGGCCGTAGTGTCAATTTCCCAATAGAGCGTGTCGTGCACAACTCGTTGCAGCGTCCGGGGGTCCTTCGAGACCCCTCTTCTTGTTCAAAAGGTGATCTTAAGAACAATAAGCACTGCAGGTGGGATGATTTTAGTGTAGTATAGCCTAGATAATATAGCCTACTTTTTCCCACGACCTAGGAAGGATCTCTTTATTCGGAAATCCCTTTTGGCTCACGGATGTATTTGCATCCATTGTGAGAAAATATATTTTAATATAAAAAAATTTAAAAAATATCTACATGTATATTTGAACTTTTTCATGTTTGTCTATAAGTTTTCGGGACGAAAGAACATTTTATGTGTCATATATAAAAAGATAAAAAATGTTACGCGAATAGGACTATTCACATGACATTTTTTGTCTTTTGTACACGGGATACGTAGAATGTTTTTTTATCCTGAAAACTTGTGAACGAACATTAAATGTTCGAATATATATGTAGATATTTTTTCGGATTTTTTGAGATATTGAAATATGTTTTCTCATAATGGGTGCAAATGCACCCGTGAGCCAAATAGCTCTTTACTTCATTATATTTCATTGAAAGAACTGGTGAAGACTTGAGAAGTTGATTTTGCTGGTTGAGATTTCCTTATTAAAATTAATCTCTGACTAAGTTTAACAAAATTAAGGTGATCTGATTGTTCCCATAATTTTTTCTTGGTTATCCAATTAGAGGAGCATCGGTGAACTGCAGAACTATTGTAATAGTATAAGCCTTGACTTTCTAAATCATGGTAAAGAACAATGCGACCCTGAGTATTCAGATTCCCGCACACCAAATGTTATCATACAACTAGAAATAATAATTAACTGTCATATAGCAAATCAGATAAAGCATTTGGTGCATAAAAAAATGGACCTTGCCATAGATTTCTTACAATAAGAGCTCAAAGATACAGATGAGTTGCAGTTTAAACAAAATAAACCTGAAGTCTGCCAAATGACTCCCCTTCACTGAGATAAACAGGCAGGGAAGAATTCAATCACAGGAGTATAACATAATAAGTCGGCGGCGGCGGCGCTTGGGGCGTCGTTACCTTCTTGGAGCCGTTGTCGCGGAGCTCCGGTCTCCTTAGCCTCATCGTCTTCGGTGGCAAGCTAGTTGCTTTCTAGGCTTTAGAGTTTATCTTTAATATGCTTTTAAAAGGAACTCCTCGTCACTCTATATCGATTTGGCCGTTTGACTTTATTTAGAAAGCGGGGCGAAAGTCTAGTTCGAGAATAACATAATAAGTCTTCACCATCATAAAGAAAACAACCCAAAAAGAAGTCTCTCTCCGTTTATTTTGAGACTTCAATATAAAGTTTTCAATTATTTAAGAAAAAAGGGCTGAATGGAGCCGGAGCTCCATTTGGGAGAGACAGAAGTTTGGACTTTGCACCTCCTGCTACAGCTTTTGGAATGCGCACTTGAGAACACTGTGCCTGTATTTTCTCGTGCAGTTCCTTGAAAGATTCAGGTATACGGTGGTATTCGTGAAACATGAGTCCGTTTGCCCATTCCAAATGATGGCAATACGTGAGAAGATGATCAACGATGGTGAAGGGTCGCACGGACGGGCGTATCTTCTCCTTCATGTCGTGTATCTGGCACATCGCAGATAGGTTCTCGGACAAACCAGTGGAGAGAGACTGCATCACGACGGGGCTGCGTGGCATTGTGAAATAAACGGAGTTGCTGCAGATAGATGGCAGGTTCATGGTGGAGACACACAGGCATCGGTCAATGTAGAGGAACAGAGCCTGGTCACCAAGATTGCAGATTGATGGCAGTTTCTGGCCATGGATGTCCACCTCGAAGATCTTGAAGGCACAATTCGGCCATGCCGTGGTTCCATGTTGCACCACAAGCAGCATAAGCCCATCAGACTCCACAAGGTACTCGCGCCATATCTTCTGGTTGGCCAGTGAGTCTGCAGCGTAAGCGAGGGAGAATTTGAGTGGAGGGTAAACCATGACAATCTCCTTTGTGGACCTCACGGTGGCGAAGAGCATGCCTTGGAAGGGCAAGATGTTCCGAATCTCCAGGCCATGGCGGATGACCTTCCACGACACGCGGCCTGGCTGTGTCCACAGCGCCTCGGGTTTCCCAGGGAAATGGGCAACCACCGACAAAGGGGCCGAGGGTGAAGAGCAGACGAAAGCGCTCATGCGGAGGAGAGATCCTCGATCCCCGCCCATCTTATGGAAGGCGGGGCCGAGGGGCGGGAGGTCGACCATGGCGCGCGTGAAGGGGTGCACCACGCGCACGGTCGACTTGTGCTTGTGTAGAAGGATGACAAGGCCGTCGGTGAAGCCGACGACCCTGTGGGCCCGGAGGTCGGGGAGGCGGACACGCAGGCGGCGCGCCGTGCGCGTCTGGAAGAAGGTGATCTCGCGGCAGGCGTTGTCCAGGGGCGCCGCGTCGCCGTCGCAGAGCGCGACCCAGTAGCGCGGGCGGAGGTGCGGCTTGCTCAGGGCGGAGTCACGGTCCAGGCTGGACGTGCTGGCGCGCCAGTGGGAGCAGACGGCGCGGAAGGTGAGGTAGCCCACCACGTCCTCGGCCAGCAGCCGACAGCCGACGAGGTGGGCGATGTCGGTAGGGAGCGATGCCCAGCCGCTCGCTTCCTCCTGTGCCGGCGTGGGGGTCCGTCGTCGCTTGCAGCCCGTGCGTGGGCGAACGAGTCCGCCTTTGCGCTTCCGCCCCACCGTCGCGGGCGACGTGGCCGGAGACATCGCCAGAGAATCGGAAAAGGATGCGCTTTTCACCCAGTCCAGCAGGGATGCACCTTGGGTTGTTCGGATGCGCTGCTCTCGCCCGTCCCGAACTGGAGTATATAGGCAGCGCCCTCTCCGCCATAAATTCGACCCCATGTCGGACTGTACAGCGGGAGGAATTGGATTTTTCAATGAGCAAAATACATCCGAAGTCATGGAACTTGTCCGTATAAACCAATTAGGTCCTTGTACTCGGAAAAGTTCTACTTACGGTCACTGAATACACAACGCTGGCTCACGTGTATGGTCAACGCGCACACCTGCCTGGCTTGCTAGCTGCGGCCACACAACGACGGGTGCCGCGGATGCGCGCCAGGAACGCCGAGGTCATGGCGAGCACAGACGGTCCAGGTGCCGTTGCCGGTAACGCGCGCACCCTGGGTTTCTCCGCGCTGTCCAGCGAGGTCGGACGCGTGCGTACCCAAGCACGTCATCCGCGTTGGCACCGTACCTGAGGCTGAGCGCCGCCGGTGCCGCTACGCCAGATGCAGGCTGCTGCCGGATCAGTATCGAGGGCCCGAAGAAGAACTTGAGTTGGGGGCGCGTGCGTCCAGGGCGGCGTTGGAGTTGCCACCTCCGGGAGGACACCAGGCGTGTGCACTGCGGCGCTCCGAGCCATCCGCTTGCGCGCGCATCCTGGGCAACGCTCAAGCCACTGAGCTCAACGGCACGTGGCATTGCGGCGGAGGAAATATGCTGTGCGGTGACTAGAGAGGTCAGCCCAACACGGATTTTCCCCTCCTAGGTTGGGCCACCGGCACCTCACGGCTAAGGATGTAAGTGGCTGCGGCGTCCAACAGTCCCGCATATGCCGCCCACAAAAATAGTCGTATGTGGCTGTGGCGGCAAGCCGCTAAGATTAAGCGGCTAAAGTGGACATAACCACATAATCTACTGGGGCCGACGGCGTCAACTCGACGCGTGTGGAACTTCCATTTCTAGGCAGACGAACGACGCGGGGCTGAAACCAGGTAGCGCAGTCGTATCGTCCTCAACTGCGGCCATGCGTGAACGATCGATGAGGCCGAAGGTTAGCTAGCTTGTTGCGGGTAACACATCGAGTACACAGCCAGACTTTGGCATCAACAAAGACGCTGCCGCTCAGTGTACACAGAGTTAGGCGTGTACATGACTTAACGGGCTAGAGTAATTGCATGTTAGATTATCTCCACTCGTTCCGCGTGCACGCGCAGCCTAATTTTGGCTGTATAGGTGGGCCGGATGGGTTCTCGAATTGGGAGATATACGCTCCCAGTCGTTTATACATAGGATAATAATTGTAGAATTATTCGGCGATAATTTTACATATACGAAAAATAAAAACTAATTATAATCGTGTCTAGTTCTTAGTACACGGCTTTAAAAACTTCTTTGGATCGCCGGTGCATCTAAACTGGTGCGTGGCCATAGTGTATTTCGGAGGCACCCACAACTTCGGCCTCGAAGGAAGGACGCCCGGAGGTGGGGTGTCTCGTTTGGCGACGCCGTTGCGCCCACGGTCCCTGCTGCCCTTGCTTGGGCTCCGCGGTGGCTGAAAGTACGGGTACCACATGCGAGGGTGCTCTCCTTCGGCGATGTGGCGCATCACACCGATGAAAGTCCGGTTCGCCCACCATAGCCACTGACCGGCTTCGTTGTGGTTCACCGGAGGAGGGTCGCCGCTTGGCGAGAAAGGCGAGATCTCTTTCCCATCGATTGGCGAGAAAGGTGTTCCAGGTCGTGGTGTTGACGAGACACCAATTTGGATCCATCCGTTGTTCCGGCGTGAGCTTGAGGTAGTAGTGGCTCGTGATGGTCGCCCGACGGGCAGAACCTCGAGGCACAAGATGAACAGGCATCCCTACGGCGCTCATCATCCAGTCGGGGGAGGGGGGCATGGATTAGTTGTAGAACAGTTGTAGCTGGGGAGAGTAGGTTAGGCGCGATACAAGGAGTGGCGTCATAGAGTCATCAAGCCATAATGGCCGTAGAACACCTCAAACGGCTTCCGCAAAACGCGCTCAACTAAAAGCATCTCTAGCCGTTCGCCCCGGAGTATCCAATATTGCTCTCTCGATGCTTCCGCAGACATTTTTTTGCTTGAGCGATGCAGGTGTCCGCATCTTCTCCAAGATCCGTCCGCTTCACCTTATTGTCCGTCGTGGGGAATAATCCTCACCCCTTGTTATATTACTCGACGTGACTTGGCAGTCAATCCAAACATACAAGGAATACCAAAAAAAAAAATCAACAAGGGGGCAACCAGGACCGGAAGTAACTGCACACGAGTACGTGTTAGTCCTAGGTTCTGGCCTACTTCTGCTCATAATCTAGTATAGTACCGGCAAGAGTTTAGTTCCAGCTGAGTGTACACTGTATACCGATACGATCAAGTGCAGATGTACGTGGGTGTTCGTAGAGCACATGGTTAGTACTGCATGCTCTTTTACAAGAAAGATGGCATCTATGAGCCAGCTCTGTATGCTCTGCAAGAACCAGTATACGTACCTGCGGCCGCGCGAAGCGAGAGGGAGCACGGAAAGCGTCAGCCGCGAGAATACGCAGGACGGCATCGCGGCGCCATTTAACCACATAAAACCGCTAAACAATTTAAGTGGCAGCCGTAAAATCCAGTTAATTAGGATGCGGTGGAAGCGGCTATGTCCACATAATCCGGTGAATGCGCCATTTACATCCTGACTCACGGCCACAAAATTATTGAAGATTCGTGCAAAATCCTACCACTCAACATATTCATAACATTTATAAAAAAGCTAGGAGGGAAAAATTCGCGCCGGGCAAAATCCGCGACCCCCCAAGGAGAGGGCAAAGTCCTAGCCCGGCTAACTCCCATCCCATAGCGAACCCTACCATCCTAGGCTCGCGTGCCCTTGCCTCCCTCCCCAGCACCTCGCCGCACGGCCCTACCTCCCTCCCCAGAACCTCGACGTGCGCCCCTGCCTTCCTCCCTCCCAGCACCTCCTTCCCTGAGCTCCCCCCAGGCGCACCTTCTCCTCCCCGAGCTTCCCCGTGCGCCGTCGCCCACCACCAATCTGACGTCGCCCCCAGCTCCTGTCAGGCCCTCCTTCACCCCAACGTCGTCCTCCACCACAAGAGGCTTGCTGGCTCCGTCCAGATCTGGAGGATTGGAGGCCTCTCCATTTCATTTCTTTGTTCTTTTTAATTTTGCTCCTTTTCCTTTCTTTGTTTCTTCATGTTTTTTTTTTTGGATCCAGTTCTAGTTCATGCGATTTGGTATGAATCTTTGATGGATCAGTGATGGAAATTTCTTTTTTTCTTTCTTTTTTATTCATGTTTGGATCTTGATTTGAGTTTCTTGTTTGGATGAATGTTTAAAAATTTGATGTTGGAAACGTGTATGGAAAATACCCATATCTAGTTCATGCGATTTTGTTCTGAATCAGGAGTGATTCTTGTATAAATCTTTATTAATCTTCTATTAATTTTTGTTGAATCAAGAGAAGTTTGAGTGACACGGATCTGAGTTCCTCTATTATTTTTTTGTTCTATGAAACATGTAATTTCCTCTTTCTAGCTGTTCATGGATGAATCTATGTGATTTTGTTCTAGTGATTTTTTACTTGTCTGATTTTGTTTGAACTTTAATAATGTATGAATCTGTTCATGGATTAGATAGTGTGAAAACCTCATTAATCTTGTGTGGATCTGTTCATGAATCGTGTGTGGATCTGTTATGTATGGATCTGTTCATGGATTAGATAGCGTGAAAACCTCATGAATCTAGTGTGGATCTGTTCATGCAAAAAAAATCGCATGAGAAACATTATATGAACTTTTATGATTATTTGAAGAATTGGTAAACCTTTTATGAATTTTCTGTTCAATATTTTTCAAAATTAATATATGAATTTTGGTTATTTATTCTTGTATGAAACTAAAATTTATTGTGATTTCTTCTTGTGAAATCTATGAATATTTGTTGGACTCATAATTATATGAAAAATAGTTGAATTCTGAATGAAACGTCCGTGAATTTGACAGTCACAAAAATGCTTAATGAAACTTCCATTAACTGAAATAATAAGAACCTGAAAGTGGATCAAGACATGTATGAAACAGATCACTGGACTCGAAAATGTATAAAACCTAAAAATGCCGGGGGGCTAATAAGCAAAAAAATAATGGACGCGAAAAGTAAGGTAGGAGAATTGTTCTATAAAAAACGCTAGCACGGATCTCTAACAAATAGAAGAAATAGATGGTGCCGGGGGACCAACTTACAGTAGGAATTGCATTCCTGGTGGTCAGTCTCTCCTAAGGATAACAATTAAAATATCCATGGTTTTTTGCAAAACAAAAGGCATTGCATGTTTGGCCTGCCACCCAACATCACGTATTCAGCGACTATAAATACAACTTTTCCAAATATAAGGACCAATGTGATTTATACAAACAAGTTACATGGTTTTCGATGTATTTTACTCCTTTTCAATCTACAAATCCTATAGGCGCTGGATAAATAAGACAAAGTTAAATCCATATAGTTAGTCATTGAACTTGTCCACTTTCTTTATAGAAATGTATTTGATGATGTGGCCGCTGTCAGGTAACTTAACATATAATATAACTTAAAATATAAATAAAAAAGGTATATGAGTTTTTTTTTGCAAAATCGCCGTCCTTCTTCCGGTCTCTTCTCTATCCGGCTAGAAAAATCTGGTGCCGCCGCTGCTCATGGCGCATGCTGGCACGCGCTCCCCCACTTTCCCAACCGGCACGAGGTGCTCACCTCCATTTCCCTCTGCTCGATCACCATACTTAACTGCCCTCGACCTCGACATGTCACTATCCACGAAAAAACCGTTGTCGCTGATGGAGCACGTCGGCGCGTGCTCCCCTACCTCCACGCCAGTGCACACTCCCCCCTCCTATAAACTCTAGCATGAGCCCACCCTCCTCCTACAGGTCTCTCTGATCTATCCCCACCCCAACTTGTCCCCAACCCCACCAAAATCAGTTGCCTCGCCATCGACAATGTCAGTCAGTAACCGACGCCCATGTTCATTCGTTTCAATCCCCATTTATTGACGAGGCAGAGATGCAATCTTTCTTCTCTGTCCGTTGCAATTGCACCACGCCGCATTTAGAGGATGGAGTCTCTCCGATCTATCTTGCAGCACAAAAAACCATGGCGGAGCTCGCGCACTGGGACGACGCCGGGAGCTACGGTGCTAATTTGGCGTTGGCAAAGTCGCAGGAGACAAGAAGGCGCCAGGTGTATGCGATGTCGTCATGGACGTCGATGGTCTCCTGGTCGTGGTCGATGGTGAGCGCGATATGCGGGGAGGAGTCGTCGAGGCGGATGGCATGGTGGCGGCGCACGACGGCGTCGGAGTCGGCGCGGGCAGCGAGGTAGGAGGGCCATGGGGCCATGTTGATAATATTACCATATCAATCCTATTAACCCTTGAACAATGATGTCACACGCCTTTATTTTTTGAATTTCAAACCATTATTTAAGTAAACAATAATAAATAAGTAATAACAATCTTGAATTCAAATAACAATAAAATGAATTTTTAATTTTCTATTTAATATGGAATGATTCATATCTTTAAATTAGTAAATCAGATTTCGACAAATAATTTATCTAAATCGATCAAACAAATGAGAGGAATTAAAACATGACATCCCTATCATCTTTTTAATCATGCATAGTGTATTTTAATAGTGTACTATAAGGTTTTTTAAATAAAATTCATTTAATAGTGGCTAAATCTTCAAAAAATCATATGCAATCCCTTTTAAATTTGAGGATTCTAAAAATACTTAGCTCAGGACAGAGCCTCGCTAAAGTTGTAGTGGATCTACGATGAAATAGCATATGGTGAATCTAAAATGATTTTTCTAAAAAATCACGAGCATCAGATCATGTAACTGTAGTTCAAATCTGACCCACTTTCTACCGATTTGGTAGAAATTTGTTTTTTTCACGAGAGATGGACAAAAAGATTTAAGATACCCTAGTTGGGACATTATCCATAGAATATGGTCTAGTATTTTTGAAAAATGGGATGGTACCATTTTCAAGTTTTTATTTGGTTGTTGTTTCACAAAACACCCCGTTTTTGACATTCGAAAAATGGAAAATGCCTTTTTGATGCGACGAAAAGGGAAACTTCCTTCTGCAACATTACTTACCATTCCAAGATGTTCGTGTGTACAAAATATGGACACGTTATCATAAACTATACCGCGATTCTAGCTATAGAATTGGTCGTTTGGCCTGAAAACCATGAAACCTCGAATATGATAGCTTATTTCTGAGAAGTTTTTTGAGATATTTGGAATATTCCAAGCTTGATATTTCGAAGATATTTTTATATTTTATTCAACAAAATGTGTAATATTTGAGTTTAGATAGATAGATAGATCTTATTTTTCTACAAATTTTGAAATATTCTTTGTATTTTTCTTAATTAGAATGATTTAGTTATGATTTTTAGGATTAATGTGGCAAAAGGGAAAATAGCTATGCCGACGGCTTTGCTGTTGGCGTAGGTGTGAAACATAGGTCGACAGCTAAGCCATCGGTGTAGCCTTGACGCCATCGTATCGCCGTCACGGCCAATCCCCTACATCGATGGTCAGGTCTACGCCGACGGCTGCCGTTGGCCTATTCCATCCTACATCGACGGCAAACCTGGGTTAACGGCCAGTTTCCTCGTCTGTTCGCCTCGGAGCCTACGCCGACGGCCCTGACAAATAGCCGTCGATGTAGCGTTTAGCCGTCGGCACCTTGATTTGTTCCTGTAGTGCGGTGCATGGAGACGACGAACTGCATTAAGCATTGCTCCATGGATGGCCAGGTAGGCACCGCACCTATACGCCGTCTTGGTGCCCGGAATCCTGATGTAGGTCAATTGAAAAAGAGTGAATTCTACTTTTTACCCCTACTTCTAAATTTGTGACATATATTACCCCATTAAGGTTTTATGAACATATCCAATCTAGAAGGTTTTAAACATGCTTTTAAGACATTTTAGTATTTTGCTTGTTTTGGTTAGATAGGACCGGCATCCTACGTCGATGTGGTGCGACAAAATGTGTAAATATCGGAGGATATCGTCGACAATCATTGCTAGACTTATCTCATCCACATGTCCCATTCCATGTTTTCGTCTTGATATTTTTGAACCCCGATCATCACCTCACACCTTACCCAATAGATATGCTTTAGAAAAAAGAGGGTCCAAATCTTTGAAAATGTGTAATCTAGACGAATTTGCACTCTAAGGGGTAGTATGTGTCACAAATGCACAAGTAGGGGTAAAAAGTGGAATTCTTGATGACACAACACAAGAGAAGCAATGGTTAAGGACAAATTACATTTCATACTAGTATAGTAGATGTATAGGAGTTCTGAGCCCTTAATTTGGCCTCAGCTATTGAACTATTTATTTGAAGGGTTAATGTTTTCACACTCGTTACTTCAAAAAAAAAATGTTTTCACACTCGTAATAGACTAGCTAGCGTGCTAAGTTGCAAGAGATGGTTTGGTCTTCTTCTTCCATGGCACACCAGTTAAACGCAGCTGGCTATCTTGCATCTTGATTTTCTGCTTCAGTTCTTGGTGGAGACCATCATGTATGTCATGATGCTCATGAAACATGAGCCCTCTCGCCCTACAATAAATAAGAGCGTACACAAAATAGAGATCAGGGCGTGCGTCTGAAAAACATGGCTTGATCTTGAAGCCGTGGTCTACGGTCTACCTCCTACAGGGTAGTTGGCATGCTTACCATTCAAGATGATTGCAGTATGTGATGAGATGATCGACAATGGTGAAGGGCCGCACATCCAATGCCGCGGAAAACACCTGATCCACGGAGCCGCCGCCGAGAGAGAAGCAGTCGACATCACCGTACTGAAAGCAGTAAACAGAGTTCCTGCTGATGGACGGCAGGTCCCTGGATGAGACGGACAGGCACCTGTCCGGGCCGAGGACCAGCGCGAGGTCGCCAATGCTGCTCACCGGTTCCAGCTGCCTGCGGTCGAGGTCCACCTCGAAGACCTTGAAGGCGACCTGCCACGTCGGCGTCGTGACATGGACCACATGGTGCCGGACGACGAGAAGCATGCGGCCGTCGGACTCCACGAGGAAGTAGTGGCACATTGACGGGCGACCGAGCGCGTCTGGGATAGGGGTGTCCACCGGGAAGGTATTGTTGTTGGTCGGAGGGTAGACCTGGAGGATGTTGGTGGAGGTCTTGGTGGTGGCGTAGAGGCGGCCGCGGAAGGCGAGGACGCTCTGGAGCTCGAGGCCTTGGTCGAGGATGACGGCGTCCCAGGCGGCGTCGCCCGGCTTGGAAAAGAGGATGGCGCGCGTCCCCGGGAACCAGGCCACGACGGCGTCGATGGTGGAGGTTGTCGCGGAGGTGGGGGTGGTGAGGACGGCGGCATTCATGTGGAGGAGTGAGTAGCGGGTGGCGCCGACGACGCGTAAGGTGGGGGCCATGTTGGGGAGCTGGAGGAGGACGACGCCCGTGAAGGGATGGATGACGCGGACTTCGTTGAAGCGCTTGTGGAGGAGCACGAGGAGTCCGGAGCTGAAGGCGACGACCCTGCTGCCACGGAGGCGGGAGAGGCGGGCGCTGGGGAAGCGAACGCAGAGGCGGCGGCCGGTGGAAGGCTTGAAGAACGCGATCTCGCCGGCGTCGTCCGGGCGCACCGCGTCGCCGTCGCAGAGCGCGGCCCAGCCGCGCGGGCGGAGGTACTGGTGGTCGCCCAGGTTGGGGGAATCCGTGCTGGCGCGCCAGAGGGAGCAGACGGCACGGAGGGTGATGTAGTCGACCACGTCGCCGGCGATCAGCACCCGCTCGGCGACGAGGCGGACTATGTCGCCGGGGAGCGACGCCCAGCCGCCGGTCTCCTCGTCAGCGATCCTCCTGCGCTTGCAGCCATGGCGTGGTCGAACTGATCTACGCCTTGCTGCTGTCCCTGCCGCGCTAGTTGTCATCTTCATCTCCATCGCCGGTGCCGCTTGGGCGATCGGAGCCGCTGCGGGATCAAAAGACGGTGGCATGTTGTTCCCCATCAATACGATCTACGAGTACGATCGACTAAACCCTACTAGTAGTTCCCAATGAAGTCCTCCGAGTCTTGTAGGGATACGCCAGGGGAGGATCCGTTTCTGTTTGGGGTCGTGCCGTTCCACCTCGGTTTCGCCGGCGTATATTGAGGGGTGGGCGGTGGCTCAGTGGCTGACTGGGAGGGGAAGGGGGGAGGGGAGGGGAAGGGGAAGGGGAAGGGGAAAGGGGGGAGAGGAGGAGGAGGGGAGGGAGCCCGTACGGTTCATCCAGTCTATTCAGAGATTCGTGAGAGTTGGTTTTTGCTGACACAAGGAAATATAACGACACATTTTGTAATAATAACATAAAACCCGATGTTACAAGAATCTAAACACTGAAAAAACATTATGCACATTCTAAAACATGACAAGCTCTGATATATATATCCCAATTGCTAAAAAGTGCTCGGAGGCTGGTTTGCTGTTCCGAGCCTCCACTTCTCAGCCGTCCGATGCTGTTGATCACGTTGTTTGTCACACGAACGTCCCGACAGGTCTGCACCTGGATCCTTTGTGGCGTTCTGCGGTCCCCACCTCCTGGACCCACTCGTCCTCCCCAAATCATTGCCCCGTTCCCACACGCTACCCCGCCTCCATCTTCGGCCGCCGGCGTGTGCCGCCCCACCCGCATCTCCGGCAGCGGGCACGCTCCGCTCCGCCTCCATCTATGGTCGCCACCGCTCTCCACCTCGCCCCCATCTCCGCCGTGCACCACACTTTGCCCCGTCCCATCTTTGACTACGACGCGCTCCGGTCCGCACCCATCTCCCGCCACCACTGCTCGCCATACCGCTCCGATGTGGACGAGGAAGGAGCAGCGCCTGTACGCGAGGCGACAACCACGATAGCCGGTTTGGGCTGAGGTGGAGTTGTACCTTGCCGTGGCGGCAACTGCCACCGATCTAGAGGTGCGTGGCGCTTGATCTGGTATGGAGCTGTACCAACCAACCTCTTTAATTCAACTCGCTTCGATCTGATGTTCAGGACCTGTATGATGATGGTGTTCGCTCCCGTGCGGCCGCCGAATGCAGTCCTCGTGGTTGGCATAAGGAGCTGGAAGGACGTCGTGATGTAATCCTTCTTGGGCTCAAGCAATATCTCTTTCACCTAGACCCTCTCCAGGTGACATGGTTATACCCTACGGGTACGTAACTTCAGCATACCTGGTCCAGCCCAAGGAAGGCCCACGGCCAATATACGCCAGCCCATGAAGATTTTCGGGTGGCCGGGCCCATAGCGCCGGATCCTTGAAGAACAAGACTAGAGTTTTAATACAACTTGTAACCTACTCGTATCGGTACCTGAGACCTAGCCTCCCCATATATAAAGGCTAGGAGGGTCCAACGAGGAGGACAACCCAACAGCGATTACACCCTGCGGTTACGACATACACACCTCCACGCCAGATCGAATCTGCGCACCCTGTAACTTTCGGTTCGCGCAATAAAAAGCGGAACAAGCAGGAGTAGGGTTTTCCCTCCAGGGCCTGAACACAGGTAAATCCGTATCCCCTGGTTGCTTGTCTGTTAACCGTGCCACGATCTCCAGCATCCCCATCTTCTCCAAAACCCAAGTCCATAACAATGGGCATTGACGAGTTGAAACCTCGTCAATTGGCGCCGTCTGTGGGAATTGGGGCTGCTGATTGTGCGGTCGTGACGGTTCCGACCCGATCGATCTATAACTCCTCGGCGACGGAGAATCACCTCCTCTTCGGCGCTTTCGACTTCACCGCCCACTCGCCGGCCACCATGAAGGATTTCGAGCCCGTAGGCGACGGACTCGAAATTCTGTTCGGGAGCTTCTGCTTCCAGGTGGGACAAGCTGGCACCCTCCGCCTCCCCGAGCGGATGCCCGTGCCGCCGATCAGGCCCGCTTCGTGGGCTCCACACCCCGTGCTACGCACGTCACCATCAACAGATGAGTTCTACAGCAGCAGCTGCTGCAACTCCGATCTGTGCGATCCACCTTCGGATGAAGGGACCTACGGTTCCGAATCCGAAAGCTGTGGTAGCAGCCAACCAATCTGCAGGCGCTATCTGTGCGCCGCAATCATCCAAACCGACGAAGACACGCCTAACCCGCCGCCCAACCCCAACCCGCAGGGCGGAAACAGCGAAAACGGGGAAAACAGGGGCCACCTCATCCAACTTAGCAAAGAAGGATGGGCCGAAGCACGCCGCGCCGTCGCAGGCGAAATAGTCCTACCTCTGGACTCCCCACGTGACCTGCTGATGGCATACCACTACCTCCTCATCGAGGAGCACAAGAAGCAAGTCAAGATGCAGGAGACGCTCGATAAACGCAAGAAAGCAGCCTCTGAGTCCGGTCTTGCTGACGAGCTGCGCTCTCCGCCATGGGACCGGCTCCGGCACAAGCGGAAATCAGGAAACAAGCACCACTCTCGGGTGGAAAACATGGACCGAAGGGCGGCGTGGCGTGACCGAACCCTCCACACATCGTTCATGGATATGGGCCGCAGCAACATCACCCGAAGACGCGCCACAAGCCACGATCATGGCAGCCACTGCGTATCTTGCGGCTCACCCACCTCGGAGGGACCGAAAAGGGCCATGCATAGGTCCGCACTCACGGACTAGGACTAATCGGAGCTGCGCTCCACGAAGATGCTCTCTACGGGCGAAGAAAAGCTCGGCCGGCGCGGCCGGAGCCCCCTCCCTCATCCGAAGATGAAGAAGAACACGACCTTCCTCGAAGGAAGAAGAGCTCGCACCGCCACAAACACGACTACGACGCGGAGACAAGCTTACAGCGCAAGATCGACAAAGCACGCGTAAGCGCGCATGCTCATCCGAATCTGAGATGGATGAAGATGAAGGAGAACTCTGCGGGGCTCGATGCTTCAGCAGATCCGTCCGTGAACACGGATGCCACGCAACTTTAAGCTTCGCCGGATACTCCGAAGTTCAGCGACGCAAGATCCAAAGTCTGGCTCGGCGACCATCATCATCCGTCAAGCTTCACGGAGGCAACAAAGAAACCGCCATGCAATTCCTTCAGCTGCGGTGACGGTAGCGGGTGCAGCTCGGCAGCCTATCATCGGGATCCATCCGAAGCTGGGAGGAGCTAAACATAGCTTCATCCGAACCTTCAAAGGCACCAGCAAAAGGCCGCCTCAATTGAAGAGCAGCGAGCCTGCACTCGAAGAACGGGTGAATCTATTCGCTCGTACATCTGCTGGTCTACGACCAAGAACTCCGCACACATCTCCGAAGAGCGGGCCATCGGCGCCTTGAGGGCGGCGTCAACGCCCAGAACTTCAAGGAGAAACTTGGGCGATAAAGCCCAAGACACTCGACCAGCTCATGGAAATCGCATAGCGGTTGGGCGAGATGGCGAAAGATTGCATCCAGCGGCGCAATCAGATGAAGAAGGCGACTACGGCGAAGACGCGAACGCCGCAGCAGAGAGACCCCGCGTCTCGAGGACCGCGACGGACCCGACATGGTCGCAGCGGCTCGCCGACCGCCCATGCGACAACAGCCGCAGCGGCGGAGGATATCGCAGCGGAAACTTCCACGACAACGACCAACGCGATCGTGGCGCGCGACGCGACAATGGACCTTCAGCACTCGACAAACTTTCGGGTCCATGCACCATCCACTTCTACATCGACAAACAAGATGGCAAAAAGAAAGCTAGCCACATGCTCAAGGACTGCCGTGAGTTCCAGAAACTCAGCGAAAGCATGGTACAGATGAGGCAACAAGCTCCAATTCTTGCGTTCGGAAACGAACTTGCGCCAGGCGAAATAGCACACGGAGCTCCTCCACCGCCGCCTATTGGAGGCCCATATCAACCAGTCGCACCAGCGCAAAACAACGCCGGGGTCGCTTACCCCCCACCAAAAGGAGCACTCAATATGATACAGAAGGGACGTCCCACAAACAGGGTGCAGAAGAAAATCACCCGACAAATCAACATGGCCGTGACAACTCCGCCTGCAATCCCTGAGTACCTCACGGGATCAGAGTCCTGCATCACATTCACCCGCGCGGATCACCCTTGCCAGATCCCTCGCCCAGGTCATGCTGCCCTGGTGCTGGAGGCGCAGATCGGAGGCTTCGAGATGAGTCGCGTCTTCATGGACGGCGGCAGCGGCATCAACCTAATATTCGCAAGCACTCTAGCAGCTATGCGGATCCCGCAATGCAGCCTGGAACAATCAGACACAACGTTCCACGGCATTGTCCCAGGGAAGGGCATCTTCCCCCTGGGCAAAATAGGGCTCGACGTCATCTTCGGGACACCGGATAACTTTCGGCAGGAGCGCCTAGAATTCGAAGTGGTGGACTGGCCGTCGCAATACCACGCCATCCTGGGACGCGTAGCATTCGCAAGGTTCCTGGCCGTCCCACACTACGCATACCTACTACTCAAGATGCCAGGACCAAGGGGCGTCATCACAGTCCACGGGAGCTTCACCCGATCGGACCAATGCGACAGGGATTTCAACAAAATCTCCCAGTCCTTCGGCATGCAAGACGAGCTTGTAAGGCTCCGCGAAGCGGCAGACAATGGGCTACCCCCAGTCACCAAGCAGAACGCACCTGATATGTCTTTCGACTCCACCATCAACACCAAAAAAGTACAGGTCCATCCAACGGATGCCTCCAAGACGGCGCTAATCGCCAACGACCTCAACACCGCATAGGAAAGCGCGCTCGTCGAATTCCTCCATGAGCACTAGGAAATCTTCGCCTGGTGTCCTGCGGACATGCCAGGAGTTCCCAGGGAATTCGCCGAGCACGCACTCAATGTCTTCCCAGACACCAAGCGATCAAACAGTCCATCCGAAGGCGCTTGAGCCACGAGCCAAAGCTATCGGCAAAGAGATCAGCAGATTACTCGCAGACTTCATCCGGAAATCAAGGAAAGCGAGTGGCTGGCAAACACGATGATGGTCCCGAAGAAGGACACGGACATCCTGCGGATGTGCGTAGACTTCACGTCACCGAACAAACATCGCCTAAGGACCACTTCCTCTCCTCGGATCGACCAGATCATCGATTCGACTACAGGTTGTGAGAAACTCTCCTTCCTCGACGCCTACTCAGGCTATAACCAGATTCAACTCAAGGTCGAAGATCAAGAGAAAACGGCGTTCATCACACCGTTCGAGTATATCGCTACAACACAATGCCCTTCGGCTAAAGAACACGGGTGCCACGTACCAGCGATGCATGCAGGCCTGCCTCAAGGACCAGATCGGTCATAGCGTCCAAGTCTATGTCGACGACATAGTCATCAAAACCAAGGAGGCAAGAACACTTATCGACGATCTCCGCGAGGCGTTCGACAACCTTGATCGCTACAGGATCAAGCTCAATCCAGAAAATGCCTTCAAGGCCCCTCAGTCAGCTGCTCGGATACTTCATCTCTCAGCGAGGGATCGGCGAACCGAAGAAAATCAAAGCTATCATCACAATGGAGAAGCCGAAAAACCTCAAGGGCGTTCAGCAGCTCGCAGGGCGAGTAGCGGCACTAAGCAGGTTCATCAGCCGCATGGGCGAGAATGCCCTACCATTTTACCAAGCTGCTAAGCGCCATAAGTTCGAGTGGACACCAGAAGCCAACGACGCATTCGAAAACCTCAAGCGGCTCCTCTCCACCTCGCCCGTTTTGGTCATGCCAAAAGAGCGCGAGCCCCTGTTGCTGTACATAGCAGCCACACACCAGGTGGTCAGCACAGTACTCGTGGTCGAACGACCCGAAGAAGGCAAGACCCATGGGGTACAACGCCGAATTTACTACCTCAGCGAGGTTCTCACTCCAACAAAACAGCAGTACCGACTACGAGGTTGGCCTACGGCGTGTTCATGACGGCTCGACGACTGAGCCACTACTTCCAGGAGCATCAGGTGATGGTCGTCAACGAGGCACCCCTAAACAGCATCCTGAACAATCCAGAGGCCACAGGACGCGTGGCCCTGTAGGGCATCGAACTATCACCACTGGACATCATCTACGAGAAGCGACACGCAAAAAAATCTCAAGTCCTTCCGGACTTCCTGGTGCACTGGATGGAGCTGCAGCTGCTCGACACCCAGACATGTCGCAATCTGGACAATGCATTTTGACGGCTCCAAGCGTGAAGCCGAGCAGGGCAGGAGTCATCGACCTCCCGCAAGGTGACAAGATGAATCGTCGCCGGATGAAATTCAGAGCCTCCAACAACGAGGCCGAATACGAGGCCCTCATCCATGGCATGCGGATGGCAAAAATATGCGGCGCAACGCGCCTGGTCATCTATGGTGACTCCAACCTTGTCGTCCAGCAGACGATGAATGAGTGCGACGCACACGCCGAAAACATGATCGCGTACCGCGCACTATACAACGCACTCGAAGGAGAATTCGACGGCTGCGAACTTCGGCACGTCGGCAGAGAGAGCAACGAGGAGGCCGATAGACTCGCCAACATCGTCTCCACTTGTGCAAAAGTACCACCAGGTGTGTTCCTCGAACAGATCTGCGTGTCATCCATCAAGCGGAAATTCCCCAAGGGATCACCCGAAGAAGCAGAACACTCGGGGGCTACGCTACCCGAAGGTCAAGAAGGACCCGAAAAGTTGGATACCGAAGTCGCCATGGTCAACCTGACGCAGGTCATGGCGTCGAAGAAACCGGACACGTCCATACCTCCGCCTCTGCTAAACGGAAACTTACCAAACAACCCGACAGATGCCCGGCGCATATCTCGTCGGTCAAAAGCCTTCACCATTATCAACGGCGAACTGTACAAACGCAGCATTACAGACGTCCTACAACGGTGCGTCACCATCAGCGATGGCAAGACCATACTCCAAGATATCCACGAGGGCATCTACGGCCACCACGCAGGCAGCCGCTCCCTTGTCGCCAAAGCTCTATGAGCAGGATTCTATTGGCCAACGGCCATGAGCGACGCAAAGGACATCGTCCGAAGATGCAACGGGTGCCAACGGTTCGCCGACAAACCGCACGCACCTGGGTCCGAACTCCGACCCATACCCATAGCTTGGCCTTTTGCTCAATGGGGCCTTGACATGATCGACAACCGCCAAAATCCTCGAAGGAGGACACGTCTTCCTCTTGGTCGCGATCGACAAATTCACCAAGTGGATCGAGGCCATGCTCACCAACCAGAAGGGCAAAACCGCCGTCAAGTTCTTGAATCCATAGTCTGAGTTCGGCGTACCGCACAGCATCATCACCGATAACGGATCAAACTTCATCTCCGAAGAATTTCAGAACTTCTGCGAAGGCCTCGGGATTAATATCACGTACGCCTCAGTGGCGCACCCGCAAACAAACAGGCAAGTGGAAAAGGCCAACGGCCTAATCGGCGCTGGCATCAAGAAACGCCTCATGAGCTCACTCGAGCACAAAGCTGGCAACTGGACGAAAGAGCTACCGTCTGTCCTGTGGAGCTTACGAACTACGCCAAACAGCTCCATCGGCTACACACCGTTCTTCATGGTACACGGAGGCTGTGCTGAAGCAATCGTCACCGAGCTCCACAGTCGTTGCTTACGAGGCGAATCAATCACGGCTGCACTCGAAGACGCCGTCGACACACTCGACGAAGCACGGATATAGCAGCAGCTAGATCCGCTGTACCAGCAAAGTCTCCGCAACTATCACAACCGCCGGTGCGCCCGTGTCCTTCGTCAAGGAGACCTCGTCTTGCGACTCAAGCAAAAGCGATCAACAAACTCGATTCGCCATGGAAGGACCCTATGTCATCACCGAAGTCATCCCAGGTGGCGCCTATCGCCTCAAGCACGTGGAGTATGGAGTCGCATACTCCAACCCATGGAACATCTCGCACCTGCGATGATTCTACCCATAGCAATGGGCAATGTATCCCTTTTACTTTCAATAAGGCTTACGGCCAAGGCTACTCAGCCGAACCATGTACCTCCTCCATTACGCTACAAATAAAGCTAAGTGTTCGCTCCCAACCTTCGGTTGACTATTTCTCTGCAACTTTGTTACATGCTACTAACGCACTCGGGGGCTCCCCCACCTCACGATTTCATCGACTGAGGACAAAACGCGCTCGGGGGCTCCCCCCACCTCACGATTTCATCGACTGAGGACAAAACGCGCTCGGGGGCTCCCCCCACCTCACGATTTCATCGACTGAGGACAACACATGTACACCTGAGTAGCTGACCACGTCAGGCTAACGAAAAGGACACGTACTAAATCAAAGCACTGCGTGCTCGCTAACAAGCAAACCTTTACAACAAAGGGCACATACACGCCCAGCCGCAATATACAAATTTTACATCTATCTGTTTATTTTCAGGTTCTACCTATTCTGCAGAATAGCCTGAGCACGCTGCTCAAACAAATCTACAATCTGTTCGGCATACTGCCTTACAGCCGCGTAATGCGGACGCATATTCCACTCGCCACCATCTGGCCGAGGAGGTGGCCCAGTCGCCACAACAGCCAAATCTACATCAGGGCGATGCACCCTCACAAGAGACAAGGCAGCCTTCACCCCTGCGACAAGCTGCCGCACCAGCTCCTTGACATTACTGGCACTCCGAAACTTCGCCAGAAGACCTGCAAGGGTCGTCGGCGCGCCATCCAACGGAAACATGACGTGCAACACCGAGGACAGCGATGTCTGCACCTGGCGGAGCACCCGCGAAACCTGGAAGACGCGATCCTGCACCGTCGCTAGAACCATGGCACGATCGCGATCCACCCAAAAGAAGCCACCGGCTTCCATGTCCTGTTGAGTCAAACAATTGACTCGAACAGCAATGCGCTCCTTTTCTTCCTTCGAGCGAGATTCGCACCGCGACAACAAAGATGTAACAAGAGTAAGGCCAGAGGCTCACCCAAGAACTAAGCTACGGCCCGAAAGAAGGATCAACTTACACCGCAGCTGCCGGACAGCCGACCCAGCTCCGCCATCAAGTATTCTCTCTGCACCACTCTGCTTTGGACTTCCAAGCGTCGACGACCACGTAGCCCAAGCAAATCCCTCTCCAAGCTGCGCACGCGATCCCGCAGAAAAGCGAGCTGCGAGGAATCATCCAACGATGCTCGCAAGGGCCTTTCGGATGAAGTACCAACTGGGTCAACACCCGAAGGAACCTAAAGCAGAAGAAAAAGAAGGCACATGACACTCAGCCAAAGATAACGCCCAACTCGGAGGAATTCATTAAATAAGCATCAAGTGGCTCAAGAATGGTGCTACAAAAGATATTTACAGCAAAAGTAAACTACATACTACCGTACATCTCCTATGCCTAAGGCGAGGACACCGAGTCGCCTCGTGAGCCAGCTTTTGGCTCGCTTCATTGCCGCAGCGCGTACTCAGACAACAAGTCAATGAGCTTGGGCCCATATCGTCTGCAGCGAGCGGAGTAAGCAGCGAAGGCTACCTCTGATCCATCCGCGGCCGGCATCCGAGAAGTGATCTGGGGGCAAGTCCAGCTCCGCCAGCCGCCATGGCCATCGCCAATGACCGGACGCCGATGCCCTTACGCTGCGCTTACGCTGTAGCGCTAACCGACAGAGCTCTGCCAGAGCACCCACATCTTCAAGGGTTGCGCCTTCGAAGAGCTCTGGTAGAAGCGACCAAGGACCTCCTTTGCCTTGGCAAGGAGTTGACGACAGCTTGCAGCGGTCTTCGACCGCCACGGTGGCATCATCCAGAGCACTCCGTGCTCGAGCACCACGGTCAAACTCGATGCCTGCATCCGAGACAAAACAGAAGAAAACATGAAGAATAGCAACATAGAAGAGGACCCAAGAAAAGAAGCAAGTACAAAAGCTAGCACTCACCGAAATAGCCTTGGCAGCAGCCATGAGCTTCTCCTACCTCACGACTGCGGCTTCTGCTGCAGACGCTCTTTCGCTTCGGCTGCCTTTAACAGCTCCAGCTCAAGGCGCTCTTTCGCCTCAGCGGCAGCTTCGGCCTTCTGCTCCAATTGGCCAAGGCTCTTCTTCAGAGCATCAACCTCACGAAGAGAGTCATTATGCTCCTCTGCATTCACAACAAGCCAGTGTCAACAAACAGGACAAGGATAAACAAAAAGTACTACAAGGCAGACGAATACCTTGCAGCTGCTGCAGTTTCACCTCCAGCGTCAGGTGCTCCTCCACCAGCCGCTTGGCCTCTCGGACCCCAGGCTGCAGGAAAAGCAATAGCAGGAAGAGCATGACTTGGGGCTCACCAAAATAAAGAAGCAAACACAACATCAGCACACGAAGACGCCCGGGGGCTCCCCCCGTGACATGAAGCAGAAAAACTTACGTGCTCCGAAGGCGAACCCGCAGGCCCGCCTGCGAAATTCTGAGGCGCAACCACCAGCCTCTCCTGCACAAGAGGAACTGGTGCAGCACCCGACGCCGCCACCGTCGGTGAGGCGGCGACGCAATGTTCGACTCCCCATCATCTCGCGGCTCCATCACTAGAGCCGTCGGAGGATTGCCTACATACGAACCAATCAACACAAAGCAAAAATAACAAGTGAGCAAAAGACAACGGTGGCAACAAGCACACTTACGAGCCCAACGCGCCAGTCAAAGATAGGAGAAGCCCTCCGGGCCCTCTTCTCCTCCTTCTTCTCCTCCTTCTTCTCTTCCTTCTTCCGCTTTGCTGGCGGGTGCGGAGCAACAGCTCGCACAGGAACGGCAGGAATAGGAGAAGACGAACCCCCCTGAACATCATCATGACACTCAAGACCCCGAGGATTCACTGGAGGAGTCGAGGCATCGAAGACTCGCCGAGCTTCGTGATCGCTTACTCGAATGGTCTTCACTCGATTCGTCGGCATCCTCCGCCGGAGATCGCGACGAAGGAAGCTCGGACACGGAATCCACCACTTCATTATCCGGGGCATTAGGATACCTTTCAGGCAATGGTGGCGCCATGCACGGCACTTTGAAGCTCTACAAGATGAGAAGAAACTTTGTTAGCAAACAAAGGACACAAGTACACTGGCGACAAAACATAAGGAAGCACTACGTGCGCAAATCTACACCTTTGGCATGGCCAACGTTGGTGAAAAGGCGGAGTCAACGACTTCCCGGGATTTCCTCGTCGGCCTTGAACTTCAACAGACGCGAAGAGCCTGTCAAGTTCCACCTCGGAGATTTTCTCACTCGAAACCCTCGTCGGATCACGGCGCCCAGAGTAAAGGAACATCGGATGCGCCCTCGCCTGGAGCGGCTGCACCCGACGCTCAAGAAACACCCGGATAATGTCGACACCGTTCACCTCCTTCTCAGGAATCAATTGGAGCTCCTCCACCCGACGAAACGAGACCAAAATCTTGCCCAGGCAGCACGGAGTCATGGATGTAAAACCATTTCCTCCGCCAGTACTGGACAGATTCGGACATGGAGAAGGAAAAGAATTGGACATCGGGACTAAGAGAGATGATGAAACCCCCAATGGGATACACACCATCCGAACGGATCGCCTCCTCACGGAATACAGCTTCCGGAAGAGGCCAAAGTGCGGCTCAATGCCAAGCCAACACTCGCAAAGCGTGATAAAACACGCAATGTGGAGAAGGGAGTTGGAAGACAGATGATGGAGTTGAACCCCATAGAAAAAGAACAGTCCACGAAGGAAGTCATGGACTGGATACGCAAACCCACGCAAAACGAAGGCGACAAACATAACCCGATACCCAGATGGGGGACGGGGGATTACCTCACTACCGGGGAGACTCACGGCCGTCGTATCCTGCGGAATCAGGCTCCGCTCGTGCAGCTTGCGGAGATCGCTCTCCCGCGTCTCTGATCGCCGCCAGCCACCATCGGTGACACGAGCAGCGGTGGCGCCCTTCTTGCCTCCGGCGGCGCTGGTTCCCACTGCAGGCGAAGACTTCTTTGGCTTCCCCATGACGCTACGGCGGTGGTGTCGTTGCCAACGATGAAGACAAAGGAAATGCGAAAGGAACTCTCAGCACGCAGCAAGAATCGCTCGAGCACAAGGAGGCAGTAAAACGCAAGAACTGGTGCGGTGAAAACAAACCACGATTTTCACCATGGATTATAACAGCAAAGACGACGCACGCTGACCGTCCATCAAGAAGACCTAACGCCAACGGCAGATCTGGCCGTACACGTGTCAGCACCAAAACAAACCGTCGTTCCCACGACGTCCACTATGCGCGGAAATCGAGGAAACGCCGTAATCATCTCCACGCCGCGCGTGACCGGTCAATTCAAAGTCAGGAAGTGGGACCCACGCATCGTCCAGTCAAGTCATCTCTGGCGCAGCAGACACTTGAGGTCATTGATCGTCAGCACTGACGTCATCAACAGCTATACTAGCAATAACTTCGGCTGCACAGCTAAAAGTACTCCCTCAAATCTACGACTCGACTAAATACTTGGGGGCTACTCCTATCAGGAACGCTAGTCGCGCACCCGATGTACTTCCGGGTCAGCGGTACGCCCACGAGATTTTCCTACTACCGTTGCATGATACAAGACTCGAGTCTCTGCCCGAGTCTACGACTCCGCCAGACACTCGGGGGCTACTCCAAACTGGAGCGATGGCCGTTCACACACAAGAGCTTCGAGTCCTACGTCGAGTCCACGACTCCACTACGGACTCGGGGGCTACTCCCATAGGGAGGAAGGATTTCAGCATCCGAAAATTTTCGAGTCCTACGGACTAAACAACTGAGCAATGCTTGCACTAAAAGTCTCCGCTCGAGTCTACGACTCGAACAGACACTCGGGGGCTACTCCCATAGGGAGCGCTGGTCGCGCACCCTATGAAATCTTCGACTGCGATCTTCCGGATCCGCATGCAAAAACTTTTCGGCAACTCTGCCCCAATTAATGCTAAGTGAGTAACATCCTCCTTGGCCACCCGAAACACCTCCGCGGTGATAAACATTCGGATGCTGCGTCTGCGCAAAGATAAGACCTACAGATATCATCTGATGGCACAGCAACGCACTGACTACGCTAGTATGAATCCGTACCAGCAGGTACGATGAAAAATCCCGACGGACGCGTTGGGTACATCATTTAAAAACACTGGAATTCCACTCCTGTAAGTCCTCCGCGGCCTGAGTCGAATTACGCCAAAGATATGTTCGGGTTCGAGTCGAGGACTGCACGAGAAGAAGATCGTGTTGTTTTGTCCTAAGATGATTAATCGACCCTGATCCGTCGTGTGAGTCAGGGACACGCATCTAGAATCCCTTCACTTTCTCTTGAAACACAGAGTTACACCCGATTGATTGAAGAGTCCTCTGCCGACTCTACGATTCGACTTAACACTAAAGGGGCTCTTGACATGGTTATACCCTACAGTGCGTAACTTCAGCATACCTGGTCCAGCCCAAGGAAGGCCCACGGCCAATATACGCCAGCCCATGAAGATTTTCGGGTGGCCCAGGCCCATGACGCCTTCGGATCCTTGAAGAACAAGACTAGAGTTTCAATACAACTTGTAACCTACTCGTATCGGTACCTGAGACCTAGCCTCCCCATATATAAAGTCTAGGAGGGTCCAACGAGGAGGACAACCCAACAGCGATTACACCCTGCGGTTACGACATACACACCTCCACGCCAGATCGAATCTGCGCACCCTGTAACTTTCGGTTCCGCCGCAATAAAAGAGCAGACAAGCAGGAGTAGGGTTTTCCCTCCGGGGGCCTGAATCTGGGTAAATCCCGTATCCCCTGGTTGCTTGTCTGTTAACCGTGCCACGATCTCCAGCATCCCCATCTTCTCCAAAACCCAAGTCCATAACAATGGGCATTGACGAGTTGAAACCTCGTCACCAGGTAGCTCACCAAAATTTTATTGTAGCACCTCCACGCCATAGTTATCTTTCTGAATGCGTGTACAAATAGGAATGTCAGGTGGCTTGGCAGGTTCGTATGTATTCTAGTGTATGATCATGCTAAAACTTAGGATGCACACTGAGAAAATGAAGATATGGTAGGAGGAGATCCTTAGCTGTGCGCTCACGACATGTTAAGCTAGCAGACTTGCGCCCTCTCTCATCTGCTTCTCTAACATTATCGGTCGAGGCAAAAAGTCCAGCAACACCAATGACTCCCTATTTTGTGTTTACTACATGGCTCAACTTCCTAGAACAACAACGCTACTAGATCTGAAAGTGAATACACGCTGCTTCTAAATTCCAACTCTAGACATACATAAAAAAACACCTGGAAATTAGGTATCCAAGCACAACTTTACACATTGCATTTTTTGGGTTATGTTATTAGATGGTCTGGGTATTTTAGCATGTACACACACTTTAATCGGGTGTTTAGTGTGGGGTTAGACATTACTAACTGAACTTATTGACTAGATCGAGTATACGAGGTAAGCCCCTGTACACAATCCCCAGATACATGTGATTCCTATTGTAGAAAGTAATCTGTGTCCTTTTTTTTCCAAGGTAGCATGGGTTAATCTCTATCATGCTTGTTTCCTTAGTTTGTAGTACCATAGTGGACGTTATCACGAGGGCACTCATCCTAATCAGATTGTGTAGAACATGACATAGCATAGCTCCGGATGTTACTTACCACTACATAATAGTTTTGATTACGCTAGACATATAACATGTAATTATAGGGGGTAGTTTAATTCTTCTGCTTGATGCCATGCATGATTTATGCATGTTGCTTCCTTTATGAGCTATATGGATAAATTGGCTTGTGATTTAATTAACTGTCTCATCATTTATACTTAAATTGTGTACTGGAATAAATTAAGTTGATTCCTAAGTTGCTTAAGCATGTTTTTACTAAGTTGGCTACATGGGCTAATTAAGTTGTATTGTCAATACGTCTAAGTTGGGTACTGAAATTAATTAAGTTGGTTCCACGAGCTTGTTTAAGTTGTGTTTTATAGTTTAGTTAGTTTTCCTTTTCTTTTTTGAGAAACATTCAAAAGTTGGCTACTTTGGATTAGTTAAGTTGTATTGTCAATCTGACTAAGTTTGGTACTGAAATGAATTAAGTTGGTTGCACCAGTATGTTTAAGTTGTGTTTTATAGTCTAGTTTTTTTTCACTTTTTGAGCAACATCCATGAGTTGGCTACTTTGAGTTAATTAAGTTGTATTGTCAATAGTCCTAAGTTGTATTTTCACTATCATCTCTCTCCATCATAAATCTAGCTCGTTTCTTTCTCCTCCCAACATTACAACCTATTGATTTGATCCCCAATTTTTCTTGCACCTCATGTCTTGATCTCTGCCTCCATGGATCCAAACCATCCTGAAGCATCTCGCTGGCGGTGTCCATGGCGCCTAGCATAAGCACAAGCTGGTGGTGGCATGGCGCCTAGCACGAGTTAGTCGTGACTCCTACATAGATTAAGTTGCTTTTGCAATATAGCTAAGTTGCTATTCCATTCTATTAAGTTTGGTTTTATAGCAGATAATTAAGTTTCACTACATAGATTAAGTTGCTTCTGCAACATAGATAAGTTGTTTCTTTTATCATAGTTAAGTTGCTACCCTATACTATTAAGTTTGCTTTTGCAGCAGTTAATTAAGTTTCAGAACATATATTAAGTTGCTTTTGCAACATGGTTAAGTTGTTTTTGTCAACACAATTAAGTTGCTTGTAGCATTTTATTAAGTTGAATAGGTACCTTAGTCTAAATTGCACACTGATTGTAGGGGGTGGGGGTTCTTTTGCTTTTGTACCTTTCTTTATTTCCCTTTATAGTTGATTTGTCAGTATAGTAAGTTACTTTCTTGCACCATTTTAATTGAGTTGATCAAACAGATTAATTGTCGTAAGGTTAGTTGATTTGATTTACCGTCCTTTCCCTAGTTAGGTTATCTTGCAACCTAAGTATGCAACAAGTGGAGCGCACTAACTATGCAATTAGGTGTCCCAGGTTTTGTACCTTTTAGTTATTTTTTCCTCGTCTAGCACCCAAGTTGCCTCGCCAGGCAAAAGTTGCCTCGCCGGGCTTCAAAGTTGGCTCGTCGAGCTCCGAACTTGCCTCCTCGGGGTCCAAAGTTGCCTCGTCGGGCACCAAACTTGCCTCACCGGGAAAAAGTTGTCTCGCTGAGCTCTGAAGTTGCCTCACCGGGTTATAAAGTTGCCTCGGCAGGCATTAGGACGAAGTTGCCTCGTCGGGCACAAAAGTTACCTCATCTGGCTTCAAAATTGCCTCGCCAGGCACTGAAGTTGTCTCGTCAGGCACTGAAGTTGTCTCATCAGGCTCCGAAGTTGCCTCGTCGGGCAAAAGTTGTCTCGATAGACACCAAAGTTGCCTCGTTAGGCACTGAAGTTTCCTCGCCGGCCTCCGAAGTTGGGCACAAGTTGCCTCTTTGGCCTCGTCGGGCACAAGTTGACTCGTCGGGCTCCGAATTTGCCTCGCCGGGCACAATTTGCCTCGCTGGGCTCTGAAGTTGCCTCGTCGGGCTCTGAAGTTGCCTCGTCAGGCACAGAACTTGCCCCATCGTGCATAGAAGTTTCCTCGCCAGGCAAAAGTTGCCTCGTCAGGCACAGAAGTTGCCCCGTCGGGCACTGAAGTTGCCTCGCCGGGCAAAATTTGCCTCGTCGGGAATCGAAGTTGCGATAAGCAACTTCATAACAGCGATAAGCAACTCTGGTGACCCAAAAAGCAACTTCAACGCCCGACAAAAGCAACTTTGGCGATAAACAAAGCAACTTCGACGCTCGATAAAATCAACTTTGTGAGATAAGCAACTTCATAACAGCAATAAGCAACTTCTTAACATGTGGCTAGATTTGTCTAGATCCAAATTAATTAACTTAGATTTTCCTAGATTCCTGATTCGTCTGAATCTAGACAAATCTAAGTCTATTAATTTGAATCAGAAAAAAGAATACTTGAAAATATAAGCCGACAAGACTGCAGCCAGATGTACTGCTTCTCTCCAAAACAACTAGGTACTGCTTCTCTCCAATTAGCAGAATTGAGTACTGCTTCTCTCCAAAACAAGACCGCAGCTGGTATACTTGTCTCCTGCGGCTCCTATTGCTTGGCGTTGACCCGCTGAGTTCAATGTCACTTCGCCATGAACCCACGTCGCAGGAGGTTGGGGAGAGCTGGCCGCTGGGTGGCAACAGGGCTCCCGAGCACGAGCGGCCACTGGTGGCGGCCGTGGAGGAGGTTTGTGGAGGAGGGGCAGCGCAGAACAATTGGAGACAGGCAAATAGGATCCGTCAATGTGGCAGCGGCAGGTTCCGGCAGTGCGCGTGATTCGGGAGGTTGCTACACACCTGGTCGGCGACCGCTCCAGGATCGCGAGCGGCAGCGCGTAGCCGTCTTTGGCGGCGAGCGACCAACCGGTCGGCGGCGCTCGAGCTCGCGGCGGCGGCGTAGAAACCCGTCTTTGGCGGCGAGCGACCAACTAGTTAGGCGGCAGTTGCCTGATGCGGTGGGGGTTGCAGGGGATTCGACGGCTGGGGTTGCAGGGATGCGGCGGCGCCATCCACCGAGGGATGTGGTGGCGCCGTTCAGGGAGGCGCGTGGGTTATCGAGGAAGAAGGTGTCGGTGGGGGTTTTTTTTTCGCTAGCTGGTGCGCTCCAGACGTCGTTTCAGCGCCAACAAGTAAATAGGTTTTATTTTTAGAGCGAGGGCTCTGTCGGACTAAGAGCATCTCTAGTGGATCCTCTACATGGGCCTCTATACTCGTTTAGACGGCCGTGAGTCAAAAAAGAGCTTCCAGCGGCTCCTCTATACGGGCGTCCAAATATAGACGACCCTCCCATTCTGCTACCCGTCGTCCACATCTGGAGGACCGAGCGAGGATCGTCCAAATCCGAACTACCTTCTTGCGAGCTACTCCCGCGCGTATCTGGAGCTGTTGGAGGAACAGAACTCCCGCTAGGTCGCCGTCGCTGCAGTCGCCGGCTCCAGGTACGCCATTTTTTCCCGGTAGAGTAGGTCAGATGCATCTGAAATTGGTCGGGGACGAGGGGAATTTCGATCTGGCACTGGGGCAAGCGCCGGATCCGGCCGCCGGAGCTCCGTTTCGGTCGGATTTGGAGGCATGGCGGTGGGGGAGAGCACGGACTCGTGGATGGGTGGGTGGGGGCGTCGCTGGCTCAGGGACAGTGGCGGGCTGAAGGGGCGGCCACTGGCTCAGGGTCGTCGCAGGCTGAAGGCGGTGGGCTGAAGGGGCGGCGCGCGCGGGTGGGAGCGGAGCTTGCGATTTGCGGGCGGCCTACTGCTGTTCGCGACCTGAAGGGGCGGTGGTGGGATCGATTGGTTGAACTGAAGGGGCAGTGGTGGGATGGCAATAGAGAGAATTCTAGGCTGAAATTTGACCTGCTATATTTGACTGGAAAACTGCTATTTGCAATGCTGATATTGTAGACGATTGGTTGAACTGAATTTCAACCTCCTGTTTATTTCTTGCAGATGGACGATATAGGATTTTTAGACATCATGAATGTGGGATCTGGTGAGGTGAACTGGGAAGGTACACAATATTGTAGCCCAATCTCAGAACAAGAGACGGTGTCAACTCCAGATGTTTTTGCTTCTGCCAAACCAAAATCAAAACCGACAAGAGCACCCTCCACGAAAGGCAAAAATTGGTCTAGTGATGAGGACAAGTTGTTGATCAAAGCATGGGCAAACACTAGTTTGGATGCCGTTACTGGGACAGATCAAAATTCAAGTTGTTATTGGAATAGGATTTTAGCTTACTACAACATGCACAAGGAACCGTCATGGCCAGAGCGCAATGTTAATGCAGTCAATTGCCGTTACACCACTATTTCAACACTCACAAGCAAATTTTGTGGATGCGTTCAGCAGATATTAAATAAAAATGAAAGTGGAAGGACTCTGGATGAGAAGGTAACACTTCATTTCTGTTTGCAGCAAGTTATAATTTACTTCTAATTTTGAATATGTGGTGTATGCAAGTGTTAACACAGACATTTGTTTGTGCAGCAAAGAGATGCACACCGCTTGTACATGGAATTGGATCCTAAAAAGAAGCCATTTACACTCATGCATTGCTATACAGAGTTGGAGAAGTACCCAAAGTGGCAGACACGATCCGGTTCTCAGAAAAAACAAAAGAAGACCTCTGATGCAAGTCCGGGTTCGACCTCAAATGATGAAGAGTTCGGTGTATGCACGGATGACCTTGAAAAGGAGAAAAGACCTCCTGGTGCAAAGTATGAGAAAGAACGGAGAGGTAAAGCTCGTGCTTCCGATGGTAGTGCTGTGAAGCTTTCATTAGAAAGTGTATGGGCACAAAAGATAGAGAAAGATGATCTCAAAGAGGCCGCAAAGAATGCTCGCTACGCATTAGCATTTGAATTGCAAAAGAAGCAGATTGCATTGCAAGAGAGGGAGGATGCAAGGCAAGAGAGGAAGGATGCACGAAAACAATTTGAATTAGAAGAGAAAATCATGTTCATGGACACTAGTGGTATGAGTGTTGCACAAAAGCAATTCTACAAGGACAAGCAGGATGAGATCATCGCTCGGCGCCAGCACACATCCGGTTGACCTTCGGTTGTGGCATTAACTATGTGATGTATGAACTTTTTGTTGTGTGAGCTGTTGTATGAACCATTTGTTGTGTGAACTGATTGTTGTGTGAGATGTTGTATGAACCATTTGTTGTGTGAACCAAGGTACTACATTATTATTACAACATCTTACATGAACGTAAATTGACTCCATAGTACATGAAAGCAAATTGACCATAGTACATGATAAGATTGTAAGTACTACATCACTCGTGTCCAAACTTTTGCCACAGGTGCGTAACCAGATCATCTTGAAGCTGGGCATGACCATCTCTATTTCTAATCTGTTGATGCATCTGAATGAATGCACTCAGTTCTTCAGCATGAGTACGGGATACTCTGACTCTTTCTCCCATTGACTCATAAGTGTAGTTCTGCCGACCAGTGTGTCGCTCCTCTTCAACTATCATATTGTGCATTATGACACAAGCTTTCATGACATCACCAAGTTCTTTGCGTTTCCATCCTTTCGCAGGTCCTCGAACAATGGCAAAACGGGACTGCAGAACTCCAAAGGCTCGTTCCACATCCTTTCTAGCCGCCTCTTGTCTTTGGGCAAAATGTTTCTTCTCTCTAGTTGATGGAGATGGTATGGTCTTCACAAATGTTGCCCACGATTGATATATGCCATCGGCAAGGTAATAGCCCATTGTGTATGGATGACCATTGATGGTATAATTCACTTCTGGAGCTTCACCTTCAGCTAGCTTTGCAAACACATTAGAACGATGAAGAACATTTAGATCATTGTTTGACCCTGGTAAACCAAAGAAAGCATGCCAAATCCAAAGATCTTGTGAAGCAACTGCTTCCAAGATCATTGTGGGCTCTTTCACATGGCCTTTAAACATGCCATGCCATTTTTTTGGGCAATTTTTCCAAGCCCAGTGCATACAATCTATACTCCCTAACATACCAGGAAATCCTCTTTCCTCTCCTATTGCAAGTAATCTGGCAGTATCTTCTGCATTTGGAGATCTCAGGTACTTTTCCCCAAAGACTTCACAAACTTTGATCACAAACTTCTTGCAAGCCTCTAGATTTGTAGCTTCGGCGGATCGGATGTACTCATCAGCACCATCAGCTGCTATTCCATAAGTTAGCATTCGCATTGCCGCGGTCATCTTTTGCAATGGATGCAACCCAAGAAGTCCACAAGCACTTCTTGTTTGTGTAAAATAACCATCATAATCATGTTGAAGTATAGTATCAGCTATGCGGTTAAACAAATTACGGGACATCCTAAACATGTGTGTAAAAAAGTAAATGAGCTAGGGTGGTGAAAAAATACACAAGTAGAGAGTGATGTACTAATTTCTAACCTTCGCCGAAACAAGTTCTCGGGATAGCGAGGAATTTCTCTGAAGTAGTCATCCCAGAGAAGAACAAATCCGGCATCTCTTGCTCGATTGATTGTTTGGCGTCCATGCTTGGAACCGCCATGACGTCGAGCATTCCCCTGCTCTTCCTCCTCGCGCTTTGCAAATGCTGCAAGAATGAGTTCGTCGTCATCAGATGAAGACGACGACGAATTCATGAGCATATCCAAAGAGGAAAAGTTTCCATTCATCATTGTGTTGTGTGAGAGAGGACAAAGGAATTCCTGAGAGATATGAGAGAAGGCACAACGAGGAATGCTGGATGAGAGGTAGAGGGTTGGTATATATAGATCTTAGAAATATAGCCGTTAGATATAGCCGTTGGAAATATAGCCGTTGGATGGCAGTTACAAGATATTATTAAAATATAGACATAATATAGACGTCCTAGATATAGACGTTCCACTGAAAAACTGAGGACATCTAAAATGGAATCTTTATAGATGATCATCTATATGGAGATATAGATGTCCTCATATAGAGGATCCACTAGAGATGCTCTAACCAGCCCCGGAGGCTCTCTAGCCGTTATATATATATAGATAGAAAAGAAGACACAAATCTCCGCAAGCACACCAACATACGATGGATATAATACACGGACGGTATCCTGTGTATGGTATAAAACCCACTGTGAAGAGTTCATAATAACTATTGGAACAATAAGAATATATAAAAGGATGCAAATTAATCATTAACAAAAAAATGAGAATATACAAACACACGATAGATAAAATGAATATAAAGTGGCACAAAAGAGTTCCCTGTATAATGTTTGGCACTTTAACGAAACATAAAAAGGAAAATAAAATAAATATCATGTAAAATCCATCTCATACAACATCGTGCCAGAAGGATAAAGGGAGAGAAACAAAGAAGAAGAAAACCATGGCCATGTCAACATTTCTGAACGATATGAGCCATTGAGAGAAACCGCCCCTCTCCACCGAAGGGGGAATCTGAACGATTTTATTGTATTCACCCTCATCCACTATGCCTTCCACAACGATGATACTTCTCGAGGGGCACACATATGTTTCTCTTCTTATTCAATGTGTCGATAATATCGAAGACTCCATAAACTAGTTGATCTAGTATGAATAGCTCTTTTTTGTAAGCAACACGTTGGATATTCATAGTAGTATGGACATTTTCTTTAGAGAAGGTGATTGAAGAAGGAGATTTAGACAAACTTAACCTAACATAACAAGTGGTGACCAAGAATTATACTAACAATAATAAAAATGATGATGAAGAAGGTGCTAGGGCCACTAAGAAGTTAAAGGTCGATTCACAACATCAAGGAGCGGCAACTATTCCAAAAAGTTCTAGCTCTCATGCTGGAACCTCCAACAGGATAAATGATATTCCAACCGTTATTTTATCTCAGAATAGCATAGTAATTATATCAAACTATGATCATGTTATCACTATTAGGTCAAACAATTATGTTGATCTTCCTAGATTGAAAAAGACAATGTCTTGTCTTATGAGATGCAAAACATTGAGAACAAAGAGTTGTTGGACAAGATTGTTGAGAAACAGAAGATTTTGGAAGATGAAGGAAATGGACAGAAAAATGAGGGCAAAGATAGTAAAATGGAAGAGGAGGAAGAACAAGTGGATTATGAGTACAATCAAGAGAATTCAAGGCAACAAGGCTAAAAAGGAAGAGTCTTTACCAGATTCCCAAGATTCCTTTGGAACCAAAATAGCAAAACTAACTAGGAATACTACTGGTAAAGATTGGAAAAGGAGAAATTGATAGTTGTGGAGAAGGCGGTGGATGCCAAGGAACAAGAACATCAGATCAATAAACAAGATAAGAAGAAGAAAGTGGAGGTGAGACCTATCAAGAACCAAGAAGCTAGGATAGATCGAAGGGTCGCGAGGATGCTGAGAGCATCTCCACTCGCCTATCCAGGAGGCCGATCCGGACGCCGAATTTCGGTCCGGACGCGAAAATTGGCCCAGTCGCGTATCCAATGACCTGTTTTCGTCTGGATTCCGGCGTGTTTTGGTCCGGCCTACCCAGGCCGAACCCAGGATCCTGGGTACGCCCTAGGAACGCCGGACGAAGCAAATTCGACGAGTGGACCCGCCTAGTCAGCATATATTCGCCCTTATTTATCCAAAGTTCGCCCAAATTTCGCCCATATTCGCCCAAATTCGCCCAAATTTCGCCCATGTTCGCCCAAAGTTCGCCCAAATAGACCGAAGTTTGCCCAAAGTTCGCCCAAATAGACCATATTCGCCCAAAGTTCGTCCAAAATTTGGGCATATCCGCCCAAAGTTCGTCCGTATTGCCCATATTCGTCTAAATTTCGCCAAAGTTGTCCATATATACCAGATTCGCCCAAAGTTTGCCTAAAATTCGGGCATATTCGCCCAAAGTTGGTCCGTATCGACCATATTAGCCCAAATTTCGCCCATGTAGACCAGATTCACCCAAAATTCGGGCATATTTGCCCAAAGTTGGTCCATATCGACCATATTCGCCCAAATTTCGCCCATATAGACCAGATTCGCCCAAAGTTCGCCCAAAATTCGGGCATATTTGCTCAAAGTTCGTCGGTATGCCCATATTCGCCCAAAGTTCGCCCATAGTTCGCCCAAAGTTCGCCCATATTCGCCCAAAACCGCTTATATTCGCCCAAAGTTTGCCAAATTTTGTTAAATTTTAGCAAACGTGGGAACTCGCCTGGTGCAGGTGAAAACTGGGCGTCCAGGCCGAATCGAGCTCCCGCCAAAAAAGGTCCGGATTTCGGCCTGGGTTCGCCCAACGAGTGGAGATGCTCTGACAGGACAGAACTGGCTATGGAAAGACCTATCATGAAGAATAATATTCCAGGTACTGATCAGCGAACCAGTTCCCAGTGTTTTAAGTACTGATAAAAACATGCTTGTTGATATGTATGTTAAACTTGGATGTACTTCTTTGAATAATTCTGTTATTAGCAATGTTGTAGAAGTAGTCAAAACCCTTGAGCAAGCCAGGCTGAGATGTTTGAAGAAAGAAATAAAGTTAAAACCACGAATATGCCTAATACTACTACTGTGGTCAGACAAGTGATAGAGGAAGTAGATGGAATGGCTTTTGACGACAACATCCTTACAGCACTCTACGGAAAATACATGTAGTCACTTAGCAACAAGACACATAGTGAAAACATACCCCACTCAAATCCAATATATCAACCTCATGAGATTCGGTACAGATTCGTCGTCTTATAATTAGTTAATTTTGTTCCTATAGGTGACTATTGTTTCACGATTCATGGAGATTATGGTCAGGGTGCTTTGGGGGTGCATATTGTTTTGATCAAGATTGAGGAGGCAAAGGTCGTCGCCGTGCAGGCCGACATACTCCAGGCGATGAATGCTCAAATGGCCAAGAAGACGAGGATCATGACCATCGTACATCCAACATGAATGACCAAGAAAGTCGTGGTACATTGGAGGGTGACCGCATCGTGGTGTCGATGAGTGCGACAAGGGCGGCTGCACGGGCATGGGCACCGACTATGACCGACGACAATCACGACCTGATTTGATCTCTTTGCATGTAATATCTCGCTTTGGGCCACTGTTGCCGTCACTTTGAACTTGGCCGATGTGGTCGTGCACTGCTATGAACTAGTAATTTGGATGTGATATTCGAATTTTTTGAGTCATTTGATTGGACATGATTATTTGAGAAGCCCCGGCGTGAGACGGTCTCCCAAAACCACCTACAGCAGTTTGGGCAGTGCCCCCAAAGCAACGTTGCGTGCTTGCCAGCCACCAGTTGGGCCCGTTTCAAAAAAAAAAAAAAGCCACCAGTTGGGCGGTTGGGGTGCGGCCGATGGAGATGCTCTTACGCATTGGTCCATGGTCGATGGCCACGTAGGTGCCCGCACCGGTTGCCTTCGTGGTGGACTGGTGGTAGGATCCTGAAGCATAGGTCAACTGAAAAATGATGACGCGAGAAAAGCAATGGCGTATAAACTGATTAGCTGAATCATTTGGATTGTTCAAGTTGTCACACTTTTCATATATTCATAGCTAGCCAGCGTGCTTTGTTTGAGCAGAAGATGGTTTGCCCGTCTTCTTCTTGGGCTCACGAATTGGAATATGTAGCTGTGAATCCTGCTTCCTGATTTTCCTCTTCAATTCTTCTAGACAATCAGGTATGTCCTGATACTCGTGAAACATGAGCCCTCTCGCCCTGCAATTTATATAAGAGGGTAGACAGATTAAATTAAGGCGTGGACAAATTAGATTAAGGCGTGGCATGCGACAAAAAAAACTAGTCGATCTTGGAGTAGCTAGGAAGGGCTTACCACTGAAGATGATTGCAGTATGTGATGAGATGATCGACAATGGTGAATGGCCGCACGGAGCGCAAGGCCGCGAACCACTCGCGGCCGGCGGGGCCACCGCCGAGAGAGAAGCACTCGACGCCGTACTGAGAGGAGCAGTAGACAGAGTTCCCGCTGATGGACGGCAAATCCCTGGCCGAGACGGACAGGCACCTGTCCGTGCCGAGGACGAGCGCGCGGCCGCCGATGCCGCGCACCGGTTCCAGCCGCCGCCGGTCGAGGTGCACCTCGAAGACCTTGAAGGCGGTGTGCACCGTCGGCGTGCTGGCATAGTGCCGGACGGCGAGCAGCATGCGGCCGTTGGACCGGACGAGGAAGTAGAGGCAGGACGACGGGTCGCCGAGCGCGTCTGGGATTGGGGTGTCCACCGGGAAAGTGTTGTTGTAGGTGGGAGGGTAGACCTGGAGGATGTTGGTGGAGGTCTTGGTGGTGGCGTAGAGGCGGCCGCGGAAGGCGAGGACGCTCTGGAGGTCGATGTCGAGGACGACGGCGTCCCAGCCCGCGTCGCCCGGCTTGGCGAAGAGGACGGCGTGCGTGCCCGGGAACCAGGCCACCACGGCGTCGATGGCGGCGGCTGTCGTCGCGGTGGCGGCGGCGGGGCTCGTGAAGACGGCCGCGTTCATGCGGAGGAGGGATTCACGGGTGCCTCCGACGAGGCGGAAGGCCGGGGCGAGGCTGGGGAGGTCGAGGAGGACGGCGCGGGTGAAGGGGTGGAGGACGCGGACGGTGGTGTAGCGCTTGTGGAGCAGGACGAGGAGGCCAGCGCTGAAGGCGACGATCCTGTTGCCGCGGAGGTCGGGGAGGCGGAGGCGGAGGCGGCGGCCCGTGGCGGGCTTGAAGAAGGCGACCTCGTGGACGTCGTCCGGGCGCGCCGCGTCGCCGTCGCAGAGCGCGGCCCATCCGCGCGCGCGGAGGTGCTGGTGGCCGGCGAGGAGGGGGGAGTCCGTGCTGGCGCGCCAGTCGGAGCAGGTGGCGCGAAGGCTGATGTAGTCGACCACGTCGCCGGCGATCAGCACGCGGTCGGCGACGAGGCGGACTATGTCGTCGGGGAGCGACGCCCAGCCGCCGGTCTCCTCGGTGGCGATCCTGCGGCGCTTGCCGCCGCCGCCGCGCGATCGGACAGATCTACGCCTTGCTGCTTTCGCTGCCGCGGTCGTCGCCATCGATGGCGCGGTTTGGGCGATCGGAGACGCCGCGGGGGGAAAGGACGGTGGTGGGTCCATTGATACGATCTGCGACCAAGTCCTAGTAGTACCTACCCCATGGAGTCCTCTCGCTAGTCGCTACGCCCTTTGGAGTGCGGTAGCTTTGATCGGCCTAAAAAGCGCCGTAAATTAATACGGCTCTCGCGGCTGGGAGGGAGGGGAGCGGCCGGAGCGGGGTGAGATGAGGAGAGGTGGCCGGGGTAGGAGACGAGGGGAAAACAGGTGGAAATAATGGTGCCGCGTGAGACGGTGCGAAATCGATGGGATGTGATTATCTGTGGGAAAGTAAATATGGCAAATGGTTCCAACATAGTCTTAATAGTCTTATTTCATTGATGATTGTAGTATTTATACAAATCAACCGATATAAGGCATCGTGCGAACGGGAGCGAGAAAACCCTCTATCGTGGGAACAGGAGAAAGATATCATACCACAGTTACAACAGGGATTATCACCTATTTATTATATTTAAATAAAACCTAACACTCCTGATAATCCTTACTTTTCCTTGTAATTGATCATCTTGGGAATAACCTTTTCAAAAAACCTTGTGGAAAAAATAGAGGAGAAAGATACAATATGTCGTGAAAAACTCTTTCCAAAAACCCTATGGAAAAATAAGAAGAAAATGACATATGTTATCCATGTTTGTACTGATATTGCCTCATTAAAAACCCTATGTGAGAAAGCGTTAGAAAAAACTCACAAAGAAAAAAAATTGCAATACCGAAGATGATCTTTAATAGGTCTTAACCTAGAAGATTTCTCTCCCTAAACCTTACAAGTCACGAAGTCTTCTCTTACCAATTTTATATACATATTTGTGAAACAACAAACTTACTAACAACTTGGTAAACAAATCAGCGAGGTTATCACATGACTTCGTTTGTAAAATATTTATTTCCCCACTCTTTTGTAGCTCATGGGGTTATCACATGACTTAGGGCCTGTTTGTTTGGACTGTGGCTGGCTGTGCAGTTGTGCAAGGAAAGCTGCTATGCAGGAAAAACTACTGTTCTGAGTTAGACTGTTTGGCAACTTGGCTGGCTGTCTGGCTGTGTGCTAAAAAATTGTCTGTAATACCCCTGTAATTAATATAACACGTAAATTTTACTATCAAAGTGCATAAACGCATATGTTATTATTACATACCATATGTCACATATTGGTTTGTCAACAATACATATCCAACCATTAAATAAATAAATAAAGATAGTCGCATAATGAACATAGAAACATCCACACCGATCAAATTGATCATCTTCTTTTAGCATTATACAATGCAGTAGCGATGCGATCACGTGTTCAGTTCATATCTACTGTGTGTAGTCCACTCGAAGCAGTATCATCGACTGAAGTTACTGATTACCTTTGGACCTTAGTAAGGTAGTCCTCATCAGCATCACACCGATCAAACTGCTTGTCGCGTAAATTGGAGTCTCTAATGAAATTGTGAAGCGCTATGCAAGCAAGAATAATTCTTTTCTGAGTAACCAGACCATAAAAAGAAATATACTTCAATATGCGTCACTTGTTTTTCAATATACCGAAGACACACTCGATAGCATTCCGGAGCGATGAGTGTAGATAGTTGAAAATCTTTTCCCTATTTGTTGGTCTCCCTTCTCGACGAAAATCTGGTATGTGATATGTGTTCTGCTTGTAAGGAGCTAAGAATCATTTTCTATTTGGATAACCAGAATCAACAAGGTAATATGTATCTGCACATGAACGAAAAAAATCAAACATCAACAACAATGCATTTGTAACTATGTGTGTACCGTGTAGACAAAGATATAGAATATTGCCACCAGGAGGGGTCGGGAACTCTATTGGATACTTCTCAATGGATCGTTGTAGAATGCGTGTATCATACGTCGAACCAGGCCATCCAGCAACAACAAAGGTGAATCTTAAATCCAAGTCACATATCGCTAGAATATTTTGTGATGTATAACCATGCCTTCCTGTATGGTTAACCACCTCTTCTGCAGGTACTTCAACTGGAATGTGCAAGCCATCTATGGAGCCAATGGCATCTTTGAAATGAGGCCAAAAGCATGCATCTTGAAGTCTTGGATGCACATCATTGAACTCTCGATCTACTGACTTTATGTTATCTTTACCCAACTTGTACAAGCAATCCAAAACCATGTGAAACTTCCTATGAATTGTTTCAGTTGAACGATAAAAATGGTTCTCAACTTGGCTAAATAACTATGGTCCTCCAACCATCCATAGAAACATAGCTAGGCATTCAGCAGATGACATGTCTCTAGTTGACTTTAACCCATAGCTAGAAACTAGAAGGTTGTGCAATGCATGAAACACATCAGGATACATTCTAAACATTTTGTAGCATCTTTTCCTGTTTCCAAGTTGTTCATTCACCCATTCAAGCCCAGTTTGTTCCGAAACCCTCCTAGGTTCTTTATTCAAGTACTTCTGACTATAGAGATTACCATAGTATCCCAACACGGCAAGGTCATGCACCATTCCGAGCAATTGCCGTGTCTTTGCTAGTTCATAGTCACGATCATCACCACCACCATCTATCTACAAAATAATTAGAACATGTTAAAATCAGCAAATGCTTCACAAAATAATTACTAGACATGCAACAATCAGCAAATGCTTCACACAATAATGACTAGACATGCAACAATCATCAAATGTCTCACACAGTAATGACTAGACATGCAACAATCATCAAATGTTTCACACAACAATCATAATGGTTGGCAAGCTTCACAATGATCACAAATAGTCTCGACAAAATAAATAGAGAAAGAATAATAAGTAGTCTCCAACGGATACATAGTACACACAAGTTCTGCAATGACAACAAAGCAATTATACATCTATTTGTTCATCTCATCATGTGTCCTCTGGAGCCAATCGAGCCTGCCCATAGTTGTTGCAAATGCTGCGAACACCTCTCTATGATCCCTGTTCATAGCTAGCTTGCCAGCAGTGTACATGATAGCAGTTCCTTCACTCACTCCACAATCTCGAACCATTTCTAAAAACTCCTTCATAGTTGGGACCTGATCATCCTTGTTGCTAGAACTTCCTTCAGTGTACCTTGATACAATTGTGTTTAGTGCATTGTTATAAGCCGAGAAAAAAATCCTTCTCCCCATGCTTGTGTTTCCCGTTCCCATTTCATTCTCTACATGCTTGTGTTTCGCTATTGCATTGTTGTAAGCCGAGGTATCATCATCAAGCATTATTGGAGCCTCATTGTCATTTCCTTCTTTCTGACCTGCAATGGCAGCTGATTGTCCAGTGACATGTGCCTTCCTAAACATAACATCTTGTTGTTCCAAGTTGGGAGGTGGCCGATTTCTAAATTTTGCATGGTCAGGGCGAATATGCAAATAAGAACATAATAGAGATATCAGTCCGATGATCAAAATAACAAATACAAAGAAAAGACAAGTATAGAAAATGATAACTTACAGCTATGTGATTCTTGCACCAATCATCATCTGCATCCATAGTTTTTGTTATAGGATCCCAACCAAGCTCGATCGCATTTTGTAGTTCCATCCACCCCGTGTAATACTTCTTTAAAGCATCCCATTTGTTCTTGAATTGTTTCTGCGTTAATCTTTTCCCTATTTTTTCGGCAAATTAGTCTCCAAGATTCTTGTACCCTTTCTACTCAAGCAACCACCATCCCTATTGTTGTCGTTCACTTCCTCCATACAAATATCACAGAAAACTCTAGTGTGGTATGGATCCCAAATCATCTTCGGCATTTCAGAAAGACCAACATGTACCAATACTACAACAAACAACATAATTTCAGCAATACCAACACATTATTAGCAGCAAACATCATCAAATTGGTAATTCGGTTTTACAAGTGACATAAAATTTTCAAACGACACCACATGAACAAATACATGTATGGAATTTTATAGCAGTACAAGCACTTCATTCTTATACCACATCCCACATCTAACAACATCAAATTTCATAGCACATCATACAATAAGGATCAAGTAAACAACCCTAGAAATTTGATAAACGTACATATGACAGTGGCCTCACCTATGCAACGATGAGGTAGGCCATCTTGGCGGTGGACGTGCGAGGTCTGACGGAAGAAAGGAGGTCCGGCGACAGGAAGGATAGCGGCGGGGAGGAGGCAGGAAGGAGGGCGGCAGGAAGGAGGCAGAGAGGAGGACGGCGGGAAGGAGGCATGGAGGAGGACGGCGGGGAGGAGGGAGGACGGCGGGGAGGAGGCAGGGAGGACGGCGGCGGGGAGGAGGCAAGGGAGCTGGCGGCAGCGCTGGGTCATGACGAGGGGAGCGGGGAGAACCCTATCCTCTCACGAGAGATGACTCACGTGAGCATACAGGGGGTGTGGGGCGGTTTTTTTCCTGGGAGCCGGAGTCACGTACAGGATCAGTCCAGGTGGCATTTTGTTGTAAATTGAGGGAACAATACGTCCAAATAATAAAACGGTTCGTCCGCAGCTGCAGGAAGCACCCCCGGACGTGCTTTGCCCGCTACGAGCGTTTTATAGAAGTACTTTAGCAAAAGCTAAACCCACAGCCACCCGTTTGTTTTATTTTTCTGGCTTTTTCCAGTGGAGAAGTGGTCAAAAGCCCAAACAAACACGGGGTTAGTCCTCTAGGCCTCCTCTTGCCAAGTTGCTACGCCCTTTGGAGTCTTGTACCGTGTGATCGTTTTGATCGGCCTAAAAAGCACGGTAAATTAATACGGCTCTCGCGGCTGGGAGGGAGGGGAGCAGCCAGGGGGGGATGGGGGCGAGGGCGGGTTGACACGAGGGGTGGGAGATGAGGGGAAAAGAGGTGGAAATAATGGTGCCGCATGAGACGGTGCGAAATCGATGGGATGCTGATTATCTGATCGGTATCTTGGACGGACCTAGAACAAAACTGACCTGGTGTCACATTCTATGTTACACAATTATTTCACTTAAATTTAGAGATGTCACATGCTTCGAATGAATGAAACATACCAAAAAAAATAGTTTTTATGGGGTGTCCTTGGACCCCTGTTGGCATAAGGTGGATACGCCCCTTGGAGAATGGGATTGCCGCCGTCGGGTACGAAACGTGTGTCAACAAATATTTCTATGGGAGTTGTTGCATGAACGTCATTTTTTTTAGGGAGAGAAGCCGTAGGCTTTATTGATCAATCTGGGGTAACACCACGCACACCAGACTACAGAGTTCTCGCAAAGCCTAGCTACAGAGTGTGCAACAACGTGGCAGCTCTGAAAACATGTTGGAATATACTCACTCTGTTTCAAAATATAACAATGTTTTACCTTTGCGAAAAAAGTATATCTACATTCTTTTAGTGGGTAGATTCACGAATGAGTACAAGAAGAAAAAAATAGAAGCTAAAACCTTGATATCTTCAATCAACGTTACCAGGAAAGATTGGTCAGCTACCGAGCTCAACGCTTTCTTTCTTTTTTGAGATCAGAGTTCAACACTTTGTTGACGGCAGAAAGGCAATTAGAAGCCACATGCAAATCTCCCTCTTCGGTAGGTATCAGCAAGACACCGAACCTATATGTACCTAGGCAGCCGTCAGGCGATCGGAACCAACCAGCTAAACTCATCTAGGGTTCAGTCCCCTCGTCGGCGATGCCGTCGGTCCGCTCCGTCTTCGATGGCCTTAGGGTCTTGGAGGTACGGCGGACCACGGCCTCTTGACGACGAAAGGGTTTTCGTTTTTGTTTATTTTTTCAGTGTCTTCTTCAGGATGATGAGGTGACGGCTGTGTCCTGAAGTCAGAGTACGGTCCTCCTTGCCCTATCCTCGCTCCAGTGGTGTGTTTAGCATTGATGGAGGGCGCATGGAGTCATGTGTCTTACAGCCTGGGATTCGATCGTTTTTTGTATTTGTTGGCGTGGTTTGAGGTCAGTCTCTTTCGATCTACGGTTATCATCTTCAGCGATGGTTGTTGTTCACATACGCTGGTCCTATGGGGGCTTGACACGACAGACTTCTCGTCTTTCTACTACAACAGCTCAACTATGGCAAGCTCTGCCCGGCTTCGGTGATGGATGAGCAAGGACTGCATCGCATCTTCGACTCATGCTAGTGTCTGTAGTAGTCGCTAGGTGATCCAATGACCTATTTATAATTCATATTACTTTTAAGACTTTTTGTACTGTTGTTGATGATTATTAATACTCTCTCCGTCTTAAAATAGATGTCTTAAGTTTTTAAAAATTTGGATTAATCTACATACTGAACACTGTCTAGATTTATTTAAATTTTAACAAATTTAAGACATCTGTTTTGAGAGGAGGGAGTAGATCTATGGAATTTTGGGGAAAAAATCTAGGTCTTTGGCAAAAATGGATACCTCGACGCAGGGCCGGAATTTCAGCAAGTTCGGCTATTGTTAGAGCATCTCCACTCGTTGGCCGAATCCAGGCCAAAATCCGGACCAAACTTTGGCCGGACGGCGCAATTTTTCGGTCTGGGTACGCCCAGTTTCCCACTCGCGTACCCAGGCCGAGTTCCCGGGTCGCCCGTTTCCGTTCAAATTCGGCTCTAGTTCATCCAAATTTCGGCATAGTTCGTCATACGATGAATACAGAACACTTTAAGACCAAAGTTCAGCGAAATTTTAAACAGAGTTCGGCGTAAATGTAAACATAGTTCGGCCTGCAATAAAAGTATAACATATTTCGGCCAAGTTCGACCAGGTCATGCTCAACTTCTACGTTGTATTTCCCCTACGTATCCATAGGTGCTCGACAAGATCATCCTGCAGTTGTTCATGCATCGCCGGATCTCGGATCTCCTGACGCATTGCGATGAATGCAGCCCATGTTGGAGGCACCTGATGATCAGGCTCGGCAAGATGACTCTGACTGTAGTATGGCTCGTCCTCCTCGAGCAAACTCATTGGATCCTTCCTCACATCCTCAATGATCATCCTTCCTCAAGTATCACAGTGCATCCTCCTTTGTGACCTTTGTACATTGCTTACCATTCAAATGGACAGCTCTTCAACTCCCAATGCATGTAATCTATGCTTCCAAGCATATCAGGAAATCCTCTACTTTCATTGACTGCGAGGATCCGAGCAGTGTCTTCAGCAGTGGGTGATCTCAAGTACTCTTCCCCGAACACTGCAATCACTTCCCTGCAGAACTTGTACAAGCAATCAAGGGCGGTGGACTCGACGATGCGGAGATAGTCATCGGCACTGTCAGCCGGCGCTCCATATGCAAGCAACCTCATCGCCACGGTGCACTTCTGAAGCGAGGAAAACCCAACCAAGCCGGTGCAGTCCTTCTTGCAAAGGAAATATGGGTCGAACTCCCGGATGGCATGCACGATCTTGAGGAAGAGCTTCCGGCTCATCCTGAAACGGCGGCGAAACACGTCCTCTCCATGGAGTGGCCGGTCGGCGAAGTAGTCGGCGTACAACATGCAATAGCCCTCTATCCTCTATCTTGCCTTGCACTTCATGTAACCTGGCGCCGAACCACCGCGCTTCGGTTTCGCCATCTGCATGTACAGCTGGGCGAGCGATGCGAGGATCTGCAAGTGCTCTTCACCTTCGGCGACCTCGGCGCTCTCCTCCTCCAGGAGTACAGCGAGCTACTTCTCGTCGTCGGAATCCATGGCGAGTATCTCGTCCTCGTCAGAGTCAGTGGACAGTACCTCGTTACCGTCGGAGTCCATGGCCGAATCCGGCCAAATGTCGAACACCTAGCGGGCGTGGTGGTGGGCGCACGGAGCGAAGCAGAGCTACGGTGAGGCTAGGTCGGCGAAAGCTGCGGCGGAGAAGGCGTGGAGGTGGGCGGCAACAACGGCGAGCATAGCTAGAGGCGTGGGCATGTCTCGGCACGGGGGAGCTCCGCCGGCGAAGTCATGGCGACCGAGCTCTTCGCGGCAATCTGGGCGAGTGGAGTGGATGGGAATGGGACTGTCTCGCCGACAGAGCTGGCTCATGCCCTTTTTTCCGGCGTCCGGCGTCTCCAGGACGTACCCGGGAACCTGGGTTCGGCCTGTGTAGGCCGGACCAAAACACGCAGAAATCCGGACGAAAACAGGTTCCTGGATACGCGACTGGACCAAATTTTGGCGTCTAGACTGAATTTCGACGTCCGAATCGACATCCTGGGTAGGCGAGTGGAGATGCTCTTAACTCATGTGGTCCCTGATGACCAAGGGCAAAGCCACGTGACGCTATCCTGGTGGCCTGGTGCACGTGACACGGGAAGCTCCTATGCTAAGCTTCACGCGTCAGTTATGGCGGCGACGGCCGGCCCATGTAGTGTTACGACCTTTTTCTTTTCTTCTTTTTTTTTAAAAAACGTTCAGATTTTGGAAAAGGTTCATTTTTCAATTTTAAAACTTATTCAAATCTAAAAATTTCTCAAAACTAAAAATATTTATAGTTGAAATTGTTTAAATTTTAAAATTGTTTAGTTCTGTAAATGTTCAGACCAAAAAATGTTCAATTTCTAAAAAATGTACAAAATTGAAAATTGTTCAAATTTGTATATGTTCAAATTACATAAAAATAAAATAAAAAACATCACAAAAAGAATAACGGAAAACAAAAAAGAAACATGGAAACGAAAAACGAAAAAATAAAGAAACCTGAACTAGAAAGTTATAAAACCTTTCGAAAACTAGCAAAAAATCAGATGCGACGATAGTCAACGTTGTAAACTCGTTCTATAGGAATCACCGTGTACCACGTAAGACAAACGCAGGTGCACCATGTATTGTTGTATCCAAGCTCAACTAGAATCTTCGTGGCCCTTTTTCTCCGCATGGGGAGCTCCTATATGATGCTCCACGCGTCCGCTCCCGCCTTGATGCCCAGGGGCTTCTGCAGGGCTGTCCCAAGTACATCTCCTTATTCTTTTCTTTTATTTGAAAACTATTCAGATCTAAGAACATTGAATGTTATAAAATGCTAATATGCGATGAACAAACATGGAATTAGGGAAAGAGAGGCCACGACTCGTGAAGCTAAGAACACGATGAAGTCACCTGGCCTTGTCGGTGGAATTTCTTCGTCATATGGGATTCACCAGATGTTGTGCTGCCTCTCGGGGATGATTCCGACGGTGATGTACGGTAGTAGATCCTTCGGCTTCACTTTCGATCTGGTCCAAGCTCCCTTGACCACCATTCAGACCTTGTCAAGCTCGGTTTGGTGGATGATGTGGGTGCTAGAAGATGAAGAACAGGGAGAAAGAATGGAGGAAGAACCACAACATTGTGCTCCTCCTCGTTCTTTTCGCTTGGCTTTAAAGGTAACCAACACAAAATTACCGCACAAACCCTCCGTAGTGCACGACAACCGTTGGGCGTCGTGTGAATATGTCGGAGGTTGCGCCATGATCGCGTCCTGTCTACACATCGTGAAGATCATGGGGTGTGCCCGGGTGGTGGCTCCTCGGTGTCTTCCTCCCCGATCTTCCTTCAACTTTGAGATGAATCTTGAGACATGTTAGCAATGGTGATGGAGATCTTGATCCAGTGTGGTGTGGTGGCTATGGAGGCGGCACAGCGGTAGGGCTCCACCGTGGATGTATGGAGGATGGGATTACTCTTCCTTGGCTCCTCCCTCCTTTATATAGGCCTCAGAGGGCCTCCAATACCCTCACATACGTTTCCTGTGACCTTGGGAAGGTATGGAAATAAACTAGGCAAAATTGGTGAAGAAACACGAAAGTTCTTGAGGTTTTCGATGCCCAGAACCCGCGGTACGACCGGTTGTACCCGTATGGACGGTCGTCAAATCATTTGATCCCTTTAGTATTTTAACCGTCATTTATTCATACGAACTCTGATTTGGGTGTTGTTCATCTCTTTGAGTTTGTATGGACGAGAGCTACAATACCATTGCCTTGTATCTTCATTTTTTGATGACATAAAATTCACTTTTTATACCCTTCTTGTGGCTAAGTCTGGTGCATGTAGTTCCTCCATATCGCACCCCTCTTTGCTATCTTTTCTTGGTTTATCCATAAATGTGAATAAAACCTACACACACATCACAGACAAGGAAAACTAATAAAATCCTAACAAAATCAATAGTTGTGCAAATCTCATTTGAAAGTAAATAGAAACAATAATCATACATAATAGGCATAGTAATAGCTAGATGGATGATACCTTCGATCTGGATCTACTGATGCAATGCAATAGCTTTAATAGACCTAGGTTTAATTGAACCTTGGAAAATAATGCTAAAAGAAAATTAAATTAGGCACGTCTACAAGACTCGTTTGTTCGTTTACCTTCGTTTACCGGACATTTCTAGTTTATTTTAGACTGTGGGTTGTTTCAATGCATGGAGATAGACCAGGGTTGAAGATTCGCACATAGCTGCACATCATATGAGATAATACGCATATTCATGTGTAATGATTTAATAAAGATAAAATTTGTGGAAACACATCATGATATACTAGAGCCCCTGTGAGTCACATGCATAAAAATATTCTTTTGATCCAACTATTTCTCTGCAAAATACCGTGCTACAACAATTATTAAGTGAATATACAGATCAAAGCTTTAAGAAGTGATGCTGCTATTGTTTCCAAATGGATCATGATGACCCACAAGTATAGGGGGTGTATCGCAGTATTTTCGATAAATAGGAGTGTCGATCCCAACGAGGAGGAGAAGGTGCTGAACAGTGGTATGGAGCAGGAACTCTCTGTAAATACTTAGCAAACAGATTTTTAGTGGTTTTCTGATAAGGCAACAAAACAAAGAGCAGGTAATAAATACAATGAACAAACGGAGCAAGTGGCCCAATCCCTTCTTAGCAAAGGACAACCTGGTGGAAATACTTATAAGGACCAAACGTTCTCGAGGACACATGGGAATTCTGTCAAGTGCTTTCTTATATGGTTATACCCTATGGGTACACGACATCAGCATACCTGGTCCAGCCCAAGGAAGGCCCACTAGAATATACGTGGCCCATGAAAATTTTCGGGTGGCCCAAGCCCATGATGTCTTGGGATCCTTGGAGAGCAAGACTAGAATAGATAGAATATTCAAAGGGGTAAACCCTAAATCTGTAACCGACTCGATCTGTGCCCGGGACCTGCCTACCTCTATATAAATGCTAGGAGGGTACGAAGAGGAGGCTCTCTCTCATACCACCGCATACACACCTCCACGCCAGATTGCATCTGCGACCCCTATAACTTTCGGTTCCGCCGTAATCAAGAGCAGACAAGCAGGAGTAGGGTTTTCCCTCCAGGGGCCTAAACCTAGGTAAATCTCGTGTCCCCTGGTTGCTTGTCTGTTAACCGTTTCGCGATCTCCAGCACCCCCATCTTCTCCAAAACCCAAGCTCATAACAATGGGCATTGATGAGATCGATCCTCGTCAATTGGCGCCGTCTGTGGGAACTAGGGGCGCTGATTGTGTGATCGTGACGGTCCCGACCAAAGCGATCTACAACTCCTCGGTGACGGAGAGCCATCTCCTCTTCGGCGCTTTCGACTTCACCGCCCACTCGCCAGCCACCATGAAGGACTTCGAGCCCGTAGGCGACAGGCTCGAGATCCTGTTCGGGAGCTTCTGCTTCCAGGTGGGACAGACCGACACTCTCCGCCTCCTAGAGCGGGTACCACTGTCATCGATCAGGCCCGCCTCATGGGATCCGCATCCCGTGCTACGCACGTCAACATCGACAGATGATTCATATGACAGCAACATCTGCAACTCATATCTGTGTGATCCTCCATCGGATGAAGGAACCTACAGTTCCGGATCCGAAAGCTGCGGCAGCAGCAGTACGACCTACGGACGCTACCAATGCGTCGTGGTCATCCAAAGCGACGTGGAACAACAACCACCAGGTTCGGGTGCTCACGTACCGCCACCCAACCTGCAGGGTAGAAACGGCGAAAACAGGAGAAACCAATCCCCCCGCCCAACGAGGACGACCCTGAGGCCAATCGAGTAATCCACCTCAGCGAGGAAGGATGAAACGAAGCACGTGAAGTCGTGGCGGGCAACAAGACCTTGCCTGTGGGTGCCTCACGGGACCTAATGATGGCATACCACCTTCTCCTCATCGAAGAGCACAAAAAGGAGGTGAAGATGCAAGAGGTACTCGACAAACGTAAGCAAGCGGCCTCGGAGTCCAGCGCGCGGCGAGCTGCGCTCTCCGCCATGGGCGGCTCCATCTCGCACGGCAACAACGCCAACAAGCATCGTTCTCGCGTAGAGAACATGGACCCCGCTGCACGTCGCGAGGTGACCTGAACCCTCAACACGTCCTTCATGTAGATGGACGCCAACGGCAACGTCATCCCGAAGACGCCGCAAGCTGCGATCATGGCAGCCACCACATACCTTGCGTCCCATCCACCTCTGGTGGGGTACCCGAAGAGGGCCATGCACAATTCCGCATTAGCCAGACTCGGACTCGTTGGAGCTGCGCTCCACGGGGAAGCTTCTGCAGAGCCAAAAAAGAAGGCTGCGGTCAGATTCAACCGCAGCCCCACACCCTCATCCGACGAGGAGGAACACGACCTTTCTCGACGGCACAAGAGCTCATGACGTTGCAGCCGCGACTACGATGCTCAAAGTGAACTCACTTGACGCAAGATCGACAAGGCACACGCCAAGCGCGTGTGCTCATCCGAATCCCAAGAGGATGACGATAAAGGAGAACTCTGCGGGGCTCGATGCTTCAGTAGATCTGTTCGGCGAACGTGGATGCCGAGGAACTTCAAGCTTCCTTTGGATACTCCGAAGTTTGACGACACGCAGGACCCTAAGGCATGGCTCAGCGACCACCCGTCGTCCGTCAAGCTGCACGGCGGCAACAAAAATACCGCCCTACAATGCCTTCAACTGCAGGTGACAGGCGCAACCCGGATTTGGCTCAGTAGCCTATCCTCGGGATCCATCCAAAGCTGGGAGGAACTGGCGTACAATTTCATCTGAAACTTCAAGGGCACCAAGAAGAGGCCAGCCTCGATCGAAGAGCTGCAGGCCTGCACCCAATGAATGGGCGAATCCATTCGCTCGTATATACTACGCTGGTCCAACATCAAGAACTCCAAGGCACACATCTCTGAAGAGAGAACAATCGATGCCTTCAAGGATGGCGTCAAATGCCAGGACTTCAAGGAAGAACTTGGGCGCATCAAGCCCAAGACACTCGACCACCTCATGGACATCGCCAACAGGTGGGCAGATGGCGAGTACTCCGTCCACCGAGCACATTCGGAGGAAGAAGATGACTACGGCCGCCTACGTGAGCGCCGTAGCAAGCGAAGATCGCGCGTCTACGACGATCACGATGGACCCGACATGGTCGCGGCTGGCTATGCCGATCGCCGCAACGAAAGCAACCGCAGCAGCGGCGGATACCGTGGAAACAACTTCCGCGATGGAGGACGCCCAATGCAAATGTGCAGCAAACGCGTCATGACGATGAGCCTTCAACGATACAATTGCGGGCCCTGCACCATCCACTTCTACATCGACAAGCAGGATGGATGATCGAAAAGGGGCTCCCAACAAACAGGGTGCAAAAGAAAAGCACCCGCCAAGTCAGCTTGGCTGTGACCGCTCCACCCGCCATCCCTAAGTACCTCAGCGGTTTGGAGTCCTGCATAACATTCAACCGTTCGGATCACCCCTACCAGATCTCTCGCCCAGGTCATGCTGCCCTGGTGCTCGAGGCACAGATCGGAGGGTTCGATATGAGCAGCGTCTTCATGGACGGCGGCAGCGGCATCAATCTGATGTTTGCTAGCACCTTAGCAGCAATGCGGATCCTGCTGTGTAGTTTGGAACAATCCGACACAACATTCCACGGCATCGTACCAGGAAAGGGCATATTCCCTGGGGAAAGATATGGTATGAGCGACTCGAGTTCGAAGTGGTGGACTGGCCATCACAATACCACGCTATCCTCGGGCGTGGCATTATGAGTTCTGGCGATTACCGCACTATGCGTACCTGCTACTCAAAATGCCAGGACCTAGAGGCGTCATCACGGTCCACGGGAGCTTCACCCGGTCGGATCACTGCGATAGGGACTTCAACAGAATCTCCTAGTCATTCGGCATGCAGGAGGAGCTCATAAGGCTCCGAGAGGTGACAGACAATGGGGCACCCCCAGTCTCAAGGCAGAACGCACCTGACATGTCGTTCGACTCAACAGTCAACACGAAGAAGGTGCAGGTCCACCCGACGGACGCCTCCAAGACGGCGCTGATCGCCAACGATCTCAGCCCCACATAGGAAAGCGCACTCGTCGAATTCCTCCATGAGCGATGGGAAATCTTCGCCTGGTGTCCTGCGGACATGCCAGGAGTTCCCAGGGAATTCGCCGAGCACGCACTCAATGTGTTTCCAGATGCCAAACCCGTCAAACAGTCCATCCGACGATTGTTCGAACCACGGGCAGAAGCCATCGGAGTCGAAGTCAACAGACTGCTCGACGCTGATTTCATCAGGGAGATCAAGGAAAGCGAATGGCTGGCCAACACCGTGATAGTCCCTAAAAAGGACACGGACATCCTGCGGATGTGCGTGGACTTCACGTCACTAAACAAGCACTGCCCGAAGGATCATTTCCCTCTCCCTCGGATCGATTAGATCATCGATTCGACTGCAGGATGCGAGAAACTCTCCTTCATCGATGCCTACCCAGGCTACAATCAGATTCGACTAAAGGTCGTAGATCAGGAGAAAACATCGTTCATCACGCCGTTCGGAGTATTCTGCTACAATACAACGCCCTTCGGGCTGAAGAACGCAGGTGCCATGTACCAGCGGTGCATGCATGCATGCCTAAAGAGCCAGATCGGCCGAAACATACAAGTCTATGTCGACGACATAGTAATCAAAACAAGGGAGGCCAAGACACTGATCGACGATCTCCGCGAGACGTTCGACAACCTTGATCGCTGCAATATCAAGCTGAACCTAGAAAAGTGCGCCTTCGGTGTCCCATCTAGCCAACTGCTTGGCTACTTCATCTCCCAGCAAGGGATTGAGGCGAACCCGAAGAAAATCCAGGCCATAATGGCCATGGAGAAACCGAAGAACCTCAAAGGTGTCCAATAGCTAGTTGGACGCATCACGGCGTTGAGCAGATTTATCAGCCGCATGGGTGAAAAGGCCATGCCTTTCTACCAGCTGCTACGCAAAGTAGACAAATTCGAGTGGACACATGAAGCGGATGACACATTCCAATATCTGAAGCGACTGCGCTCCACCTCGCCCGTCCTGGTCAGGCCAAAGGAGCGCGAGCCTCTACTGCTATACATAGCAGCCACACATCAGGTGGTAAGCACTGTGCTCATGGTCAAACGACCCGAAGATGGCAAGACTCATGGGGTCCAACGCCCTATCTAGTACCTCAGCAAGGTATTGACGCCAAAAAAGCAGAGGTACCCTCACTACTAGAAACCTATGGCGTGTTCATGACGGCTCGTCGGCTGAGCCACTACTTCCAGGAGCATCAGGCGATGGTCATCAATGAGGCACCCTTGAACAACATCTTGAACAACCCGGAGGCCACAGGACGCGTGGCCCTGTGGGGCATCAAGTTGTCCCCTCTAGACATAGTCTATGAGAAACGCCATGCAATCAAATCGCAGGTCCTACCAGACTTCCTCGTCCACTGGATGGAGCTGCAGCTGCCGGACACCCCGGACATGACACATTCATGGACGATGCACTTTGATGGCTCCAAGCGCGAGGCAGGAGCAGGAGCCGGGTCATACTGACATCCCCGCAGGGCGACAAGATGAAGTACGTCCTACAGATGAAATTTCGAGCCTCCAACAACGAAGCCGAATATGAGGCCCTGATCCACGGCATGAGGATGGCCAAGATCTGCGGCGCAACGCGCCTGGTCATCTACAGTGACTCGAACCTCATCGTCCAACAAACGATGAACGAGTGCGATGCGCACGCCGCCAACATGATCACGTACCGGATGCTCTACAACTCACTCAAAGGAGACTTTGACGGCTGCGAGCTTCGGCATGTTGGCAGAGAAAGCAACGAAGAAGCCGACAGACTCGCCGATATCGGCTCCACCTGTGCACGGGTGCCACCAGGTGTGTTCCTCGAACAGATCTGTGTGCCATCCATCAAAAGGAAATTCCCCAAGGGATCACCCGAAGAAGCAGAGCACTCGGGGGCTGCGCTACCCGAAGGACAGGAAGGACCCGAAAAGCTCGACACAGAGGTCGCAGTGGTCAACCTAATGCAAGTCATGGCTGTCGAAGAAACATGGACGCAGCCGTACCTGCGGTACCTAATAAACAGGGAACTGCCTGATGACCCGACAGATGCCCGGCGCATATCTCGCCGGTCCAAGGCCTTCACCGTCATCAATGGTGAGCTGTATAAGCGCAGCATTTCGGGTGTACTCCAAAGGTGCTTCACCATCAGTGACGGAAAAACCATCCTCCAAGACATCCACGAGGGCATTTGCGGCCATCACGCAGGCAGCCGCGTCCTCGTAGCCAAAGCTCTATGAGTTGGGTTCTACTGGCCAACGGCCATGAACGACGCCAAGGACATCGTCCGAAGGTGCAATGGGTGCCAGAGGTATGCAGACAAACCGCACGCACCAGGATCGGAGCTTAGGCACATACCCTTGGCCTGGCCCTTCGCCCAATGGGGCCTCGATATGATTGGCAAACTGCCAAAATCCTCGAAAGGAGGCCACATCTACCTCCTGGTCACAGTCGACAAATTCACCAAGTGGATCGAGGCCATGCATGTTACCAACCAGAAGGGTAAAATGGCTGTGAAGTTCTTCCAATCCATAGTCTACAGGTTCGGTGTGCCGCACAACATCATCACCGACAACGGGTCAAACTTCATCTCCAAAGAATTCCAGGACTTCTGCGAAGGCCTCGGGATCAACATATCATACGCCTCCGTGGCGCACCCAAAAACCAACGGGCAGGTGGAAAAGGCCAACGGCGGCATCAAGAAGCGCCTACTAAGCCCACTCGAGCGGCTTGTGGAGCATGGGTGGAAGAGCTACCCTCCGTCCTCTGGAGCCTGCACACAACGCCAAACAGCTCAACTGGCTACACACCTTTCTTCATGGTGCACGGAGCCGAAGCCATGTTGCCTGCAGAAGTACGCCATAAAGCCCCACGGGTCGTTGTCTACAGCAAAGCCGAATCGACGGCCGCACTCGAAGACATTGTCGACACACTCGACAAGGCACGCGACATTGCCGCAGCTCGATCGATGGTCTACCAGCAGAGCCTCCGCAACTATCACAGCCATCGGCTGCGCCCAAGGTCCTTCATCGAAGGAGACCTCGTCTTACAACTCAAGCAAGAGCGACCGAAGAAGCTTGAGTCACCCTGGGAAGGACCCTACATCGTCACCGAAGTCATCCCAGGTGGCGCCTACCGCCTCAAGCACGTGGAGTCTGGAGTCACATACTCCAACCCATGGAACGTCGCATAACTGTGACGCTTCTATCCCTAGCTATCCCCCCCTTTACTTTCAATAAGGCTATTCAGCCAAGGCTACTCAACCGAACAATGTACCTCCTCATTACGATATGAATAAAGCTAAGTGTCTCACCCGAAAATCTATCTTTTTCTTGCATTCATTTATGCTACAAACACACTCGAGGGCTCCCCCTCACATCACGACTCCGTCGACTGAGGATAACGCATGTACACCTGAGTAGCTGATCATGTCAGGCTAACGAAAAGGGAATGCACACGAATAAGCACCATGTTCTAATACAATCAACCTTCATAGAAAAGGGCACAGCACGCCCAGTCAAATATATACAAATTTTACATCTATATTTTTATAGGTCCTACCTATTCTTAAGGATCACCTGCGCACGGTGCTCAAAGAGATCTACAACTTCCTCGGCATACTGCCTCACAGCCGCGTAGTGCGGACGCATGTCCCATAGGCCACCATATGGTCGAGGGGGCGGCCTAGCCGCCACAGGGTAAGATTTACGTCACGACGATGCAGCCGCACAAGGGAAAGAGCGGCCTTCACCCCCGCAACTAACTGGTGCCACACCAGCTCCCTAACATGATGCACATCTCGAAACCTCGCCAGCAAGCCCTAGAGAGTCGATGGCGCTTCATCAAGGGGAAACATGACGTGCAGAATCAACGCCAAGGAAGTCTTCACCTGCCGCAGCACCCATGACACTTGGTGGGCACGATCCTGCACAGTCGGAAGGACCATGGCACGGTCGCGATCCATTTAGAAAAAGCCACTAGCCTCCATATCTTGCTGGGTCAGGCAATTGATCCGAACAGCAATGCGCACCTTCTCCTCCCTCGGAACAAGGTTAGCACCTGCAACAACTACAAAGTAAGATGGCCCGCCAACAGGCGCATCCAAAAATGAGCAGCATCTCGAAGAAACTTACACTGCAGCTGCTCGGCTAACTGTCATAGCTCCCCCATCAGATATTCCTCTCTCGCGGCACCTCGCTCCTCCTTCGACTTCCAAACGTCTGCATGGCCTTGGATGCCAAGCAACTCCTTCTCAAGACTGCGGACGCGGTCGCAAAGAAAAACAAGTTGCAACACATCATCCAAGGATGGTCGCGGCTGCGGAGCAGAAGAAGTATCGAGGGGGTCATCACCCGAAGGTCCCTAAGTAAAACAGAAAAGATAAATAAAAACACAATACTGGGCAACAGCTCGAAGGCTCATTATATACAACAAAAGCCACTACGTGGCACAGGAATTGTTCATCAAGCGAATTACAGCAAAGGTAGAAGATAACTATCCTAGAACTACAAATACAAAACCTAAGCAGCTGCATCCTGAGTGTCCTCAGAGCCAGAGCGCCTGCCCTTGAACTCCTCCTGCTGCTTCGCGGCATACTCCACCAGAAGGTCAATAAGTTTCGGCCCATAGCACTTACAGCGGGTAGCAAAGAGAGCGAAGGCTACCTCGGAACTGTCGGGGGCCGTTGGCATCTGGGAGGTGACCTGATGAAGATCCAGCTCCGCTCCAGATGCCATGGCCATTGCCAGCCCCATGGATGCGCTGATGCCCTTCTGCTTGCGCTTGTAGGCTGCAGGTGCATCCATTGACAACGCATCCGCCAACAAGTCGACATCCTCAAGGCGGCGCTCCTTGTAGAAGCGCCCGAGGACCTCCTTGGCCTTGGCAAGAGAGCCAACCACAGTACTGCAGTGGTCTTCAACCGCCACAGTAGCATCATCTAAAGCACTACCGTGGTCTAGGACACTGCGGTTGAGCTCAATGCCTGCGGCATCTAGAGAAATGGAAAAGGCACAGTAAGAATCAAAGAAAAGCATAGAGACAAAGCAGCCGAAACAGAACATACAGGAGAAATCACTCACCCGAAATAGCTTTGGCAGCAACCATCAGCTTCTCGGCAACCTCCTTCTCGACGGAAGCAGCGGTATGGAAGCTCTTGCTCGCGGTCCGTAGCTTCCTGCTGCAGGCGCTCCTTGGTCGCAGCTGCGTCGGCTAACTCCCGCTCGAGGCGCTCCTTCGCCCGAACGGCATCTTTGGCCTTTTTATCCGCTCGCCCAAGACTCTTTTTGAGAGCATCAAGCTCGCGGAGGGCAGTATTATTATCATCTGCGAAAAGCCAAGGAACGTACATGAGTTCAAACAAGCTAGCAAGCAGACAAAAAAATAGAAAATTAGTTATGGACGTACCTTGAAGCTGCCGCAGGCTGGCCTCCAATGCCAGGTGCTGCTTCACCACCAGGTTCGCACCTTGCACAAAAGGCTGCAAGAAGAAACAACTTATCAAGCCAAGGGCTCGAGGGCTGCGCCCAAGAAACGAGTAAAAGATCAAGCATATGAAAAACGCTCGGGGGCTCCCCCCGAGACACGCAAAGAAGAAGCAACGATCAACAGATTATACGAAAATACGGCTTGGGGGCTCCCCCCACAGCAAGAGGGAACACACTTACATGCTCAGACGGCGACTCCGAAGGTCCGGCTGTAGTCTTCTAGGAGACGATCACCCGAGCCTCCTGCGAAGAGGGGTTCGGAGCAGCGCCCCCAAAGGTGGCCACCGTCTGAGAGGAAGGAGGCGTCATCTTTGACTCCCCCACCATCTCCTGAGTGGCATCGCTAAAAGAGCCCTTAGAGGAATGGCTGCAAAGGAAAACACCAGGCAAAGACAAGCAAACAACAAGAAAAGGTAGCAAAAAGCATCTGAAGGAACTTACGATTCCATATCGCTCAAGTTGAAAACAGGCAAGGCCCTCTTGCCCTTCTTATCTTCCTTCTTCCGCTTCGCCGGCGGCTGCGGCGCTATAGCCCGCACAGGCACGACCAGAATGGGGGAGGAACGGCACCATCACCTCCACTGCGATGGACAAGGCACGAAGGGTCGCTAGGAGTTGACGGAGTCGAGGCATCCGAAGATTCGCTTGAGCTCTGTGCCCACTTTCGAGTCTACCCCTCGCTCGCCTCGGGGGCTTCCTCAGTCGGTGACTGTGCCGGCGGAAGCTCGAACACGGAGTCCACGATTTCATTCTCCGGCGCATCCAGAAACCGTTCGGGTAGAGGGGGTACCATGCCAGGTACCTTGAACTCCTGCACAATGAAGATAAACTTTTGGAAAATATAATTGCAAAGGAAACGCACTCGAAAATAGCGCTACACGCACGTCCCAGATCTACACCTGCGGAACGGGCCGAGAAGCACTGAACGGAGGGGTCCGCGACTTCCCTGAAAGGTCCTTGTCGGCGTTGTACTTCAGCAGCGGCCGAAGGACTCTGTCAAGGTCCCCCTTGGAGAGCTCCTCAGATGCAACTCTCGGTGGGTCGTGGTGGCCAGAATAAAGAAACATCGGGTGCGTCCTAGCCTGGAGTGGCTGCACCCGACGTTTGAGGAAGGTGCGGATGATATCCACACCGTTCACCTCCTTCTTCGGAATCACCTGGAGGTCCTCCACCCGACGATAGAGCTCCTCAATCTCCTCCACCTCACCCTCCAGGATATGGTTCTTCCAGGATCTCTTCGACTGGATTTTCTGGGTGGAGTCGAAAGGGGCAAGGCCAAAGTTTTTCCCGTACACTGTGGAGTCACGGATATAAAACCACTGCCTCCGCCGGTTCTGGACGGACTCGGACATAGAGAAAGAGAAGAAAAGAGCAGTAGATCAAAGAGAAATGACGCAGCCGCCAATCGAATAAACTCCATCGAAGACAGATTGCCTCTTCACGGAATAGAGCTTCCGGAAGAGGCCAAAGTGCGGCTCAATGCCGAGCCAGCACTCACAAAACGCAACAAAGCAAGCGATATGAAGAAGAGAATTGGGGGAAATATGGTGGAGTTGAATGCCGTAGAAGAACAACAGTCCACGAAGAAACTTGTGGACTGGGAAAGAAAGGCCGCGAATAATGAAGGCGATAAACATCACCTGAAACCTTGCAGGAGGACAGGGAAACACCTCGTCGCCAGGGATTTTGACGACCTCCTTGTCCTGCGGGATTAAACCCCGCTCACGAAGCTTGCGCAGGTCACCCTCACGCGTCTCTGTGCGCTGCCACCCACCATCGGTGACACGAGTGGCGACGGTGCCCTTCTTGCCACCAGCGGCGACACTGGTGGAGGTCTTCTTCGATTTCACCATTGCAGCGCGACGACGGCAGCGGTGCGAGCACAGGAAAGAGGAGGGAAATGATCGAAGAACTTCCAGCACGCGGCGAGGGAAGCTCAAGAAAATGGAAAACATAGAAAGCAAGTGGCTGCGGTGAAAACAAAGAAATTTTCCCCACAGTTATAAGGATGAAGACGATGAACAGGGACCGTTCATCGGGAAGCCATAGCGCCAGCATCAAATCTAACCATCCACGTGTCAGCACAGCAGCGAACCGTCGCTCACACGCCTCCCACTACGCACGGAAATCAAGGAGACGTCGTAATTCTTGCCACGTCTCGCATGACTAGTCAACCCCAAGTCAAAAAGGGGGACCCACGTTCGTCCAGTCACATCACCTCTGGCGCCGCAGACGATTGAGGTCACCGATCGTCAGCACTGATGTCATCAAATCCATACTGGCAACGATTATAAATCTTTGGCAGAACATATAAAGTACTCACTCGAATCTACGATTCAAGCAATTACTCGGGGGATACTCCTATCAGGAGCGTTGCCGCGCACCCGAAGCATGAATAAGGTAGTACGTCAATGATCTATTTCTTCGAGTCATGCGTCGAGTCTACGACTCCACTATGGAATCGGGGGCTACTCCCGTAGGGAGGATTGATTCAAGCATCTGAAAAACTGTGTCCTATGGACCTGAAGCCCACAACGGCTAAATTAAAGTCTCTGCTCGAGTCTATGACTCGAACAGACACTCGAGGGCTACTCCCATAGGGAGCGCTGGTCGTGTACCCTATGAATTCTTCGACTGCGATCCTTCGGATCAGAATGCAAAACACTTTTTCGGCAGCTTTGCCCCAATTAACGCTAAGTGAGAAACATCCTCCTTGGCCACCCAAAACACCTCCGCGGTGATAAAATTTCGGATGCCATGTCTGCGACGCAAAGATAAGACCTACATATATCATCTGATGGCCTGGTAACGCACCCGACTGCGCTATGCTAGTGAAAATCCGTGCCAACAGGCGCGATGAAAATCCCGACGGACACGTTGGGTACATCATTCGAAAACTATTGGGATTCGACTCCTATAAGACCTCAACGGTCTGAGTCGAATTACGCCAGCATCTATTCCGGGTTCGAGTCGAGGGACTCAAGTCTGAAGAAGATCATGTTGTTTTGTCCTAAGACAGTTAACTGACCCTAATCCGTCAGGAGAGTTAGGCACACGCATGAACAATCCCTACATACTAAAATCATTCTCTGATGAATAGAAACAGCTGCACCCGAAAGATTGAAGAGTCCTCAGCCGAATCTACGATTCAACTGAACACTCGGGGGCTACTGACATGGTTATACCCTACGGGTACACGACATCAGCATACCTGGTCTAGCCCAAGGAAGGCCCATGAGAATATACGCGGCCCATGAAGATTTTTGGGTGGCCCAAGCCCATGATGTCTTCGGATCCTTGGAGAGCAAGACTAGAATAGATAGAATATTCAAAGGGGTAAACCCTAAATCTGTAACCGACTCGATCTGTGCCCGGGACATGCCTACCTCTATATAAAGGCTAAGAGGGTACAATGAGGAGGCTCTCTGTCATACCACCAAATACACACCTCCACGCAAGATTGCATCTGCGCACCCCTGTAACTTTCGGTTCCGCCGTAATCAAGAGCAGACAAGCAGGAGTAGGGTTTTCCCTCCGGGGGCCTGAACCTGGGTAAATCTCGTGTCCCCTGGTTGCATGTCTGTTAACCGTTCCGCGATCTCCAGCATCCCCATCTTCTCCAAAACCCAAGCTCATAACAATGGGCATTGACGAGATCGATCCTCGTCACTTTCGCTTCAAATAGCTTAGTACTCTTCTTTGGTGTTGTAAGTGTTGTGTGGGTGAACCTGTGCTAACATACCGACCTTACTTGGACTAATACATACTTGAAATTAAACCCCCTGCAAACATCCGTAACTACAGGAAAGTAATTAAGATATAAATCTAACCATAGCCATAAACTCTGACATCCTATGCTCCCTTATGCAAAGGTGTCCTAACGGGGGTTCAGGTTTCTGTCACTCCGGCAACCCCACAATTAGTAGCCAAATGCACAATGCATTCCCCTAGGCCCATAAATGGTGAAGTATCATGTAGTCGACGTTCACATGACACCACTAGAAGAATAGCACCACAACTTAAATACTAAATCATTGAATAATAACTCAACACCAATCCACTACTAACAACATGACTTCTCCCATGTCCTCAAGAACTAAACGAACTACTCATAAGACATCATATGGATCAAGATCAAAGATGATATGGTAATGGATAACAATCTGAACATAAACAATAATCCAATGGTTCCACTCACAAGCATCAACTACAATAGTAATCAACACTGGGAAGGTTTCCCCTAATGAACTAAAGCAATATCCAACACAATTGTTACAGCAGGATGGAGTAATGATGATGGTGCTGGTGGAGATGATGGTGTGGATGATGATGATCCCAATGAAGCCTAGCTTGACGATGGTGTTGATGGCGACGATCTCCCCTCTCCGGGAAGGAATTCCCCTGGCAGAAATCTGTCTGCCAGAGAGATCTTTCCCTCTCGGTGTTTTCCGCTCCGCAGAGGCGACGGAAATCTATCTATGGTCGCTCACATAGTGTTAGGGTTCCGTAGGGAAGTTATAGGCGAATGGGAGGAGTCGGGAGCCGGGCAGGTGGGCCACACCTACCCTAGGAGCGGCCTAGGTGGGACCCACGCCTAGGGGGTGGGGCCCCTGCAGCCCTTCTTTGCCCCTCCTTCTGGCTTCCTCAGTCTTTTGGGAAAATATTATTTTCCCATATTTTTCTTGTATTTTTCCAATCTTCGCGAAATTGCATCAAAACGCCTTCATTTCCATCAGAATCCAGACTCCGACAGTTCATCCTCCAAGAATCATCCAACATGCATAAACATATGAAAATACATAAATATTACCTCATAATAAGACATATATCAATGAATAGAGGTAAATTATGATATAGAATGGTGATGCAAATTGGGCGTATCAACTACCCCAAGCTTAGACCTTCGCTTGTCCCCAAGCGAAAACTGAGCTCAGTAAACATGTCCACAGGTTTATGCAGTGAAGTGTCGATAAAAGAATACGAACAAGAAGCATCACACTTACCATTGCACAACTCATAGAAGAAAGCAACTCACCATTATATAACTTAGATTGCAACAAGTACATGAGTCACAATAGAGATGCATAAAGATAAATCATAATTGGAATTGGCAAACTTTGTTCTTGGTCAGAGAACACCTGGCAAATAGTTTCACAAAAGGCTTTTTGTATAAGTTTTCAAAACAGGAGCACTCTTTGCTCAAAAAGGTTTTTCACAATGAAGGCTTTCAAAGTAATACTCAATAGATAAGAGTTTTCTGCAAACAAGGAAGATAAAGAACATGATTGAATAAATCATCATATGAATGATTGAAACAAAAGAACTCAAATGCTTGCTGGAGATAGAAAGGAAGTAGGTTTACTGACTCAACTTGGAAGTAGGAGAAATGTCCCTTTATAGAGGGAAGCAGGGATTACAAGTCATAAAGAGCTTCCAAAAGATTATGGTACTTACTAGCTTTGAGCCCTCATTGCCCCTATAATAGGCATCTTGAGATGATTAAGGTTAAAGTGCACAAAGATGGAGTATATGCTTGACGAAATATAAGTTGGCAATCGCATGTCCCTTGAATATGAGGGCCACTCCTCATGCTACTCAACTTCAGTTACCGGTAAGTTCTTGTCATTGTAAGTACATGCATATCATAGAGAACCGCCAACGGGGTACCCCTTGCACATGGTATAGGAGCTTTCCCATAACCAAAATGGCAAGGCAAGCAGACAATGAGCATGTCAGTGATCTTTTTATTTACTATGTGCATAGATTTTTATTGAGGATGCTTCATAGATAGCTCACTATGGTGATGCTGCAAGTTTCCACCATGATTAGGCATGGCTTAGGGTAGCGGCCTAGGCGTTTATCTAACACAAAATACAAACTCCATGGACTTACAAGTTCCCTCTTTATTTCACACCGGTGACATCCACAGACAAAATAGCAAGATATCAACTGTGTACAGAGTACAAGTGCAATGTTGAAAACGTTCCCCGTGACAGCACGGTTCTGCTAATTCCAACGTATAGATGCAAGCATATACAACTTTGATGGCACAATGGTTCAAGTCTATTAGGGGAAATAAAATAAGGTGTGCCATCAAGTTCATGAGAGCTTTACTAACTAGTTTTCACATAACCAAATACTTTTTAATTCGAAAGATAGATGAAGCTTGAGAATTTGCTTGGAATAGCAAATGCTAATAGGTAGATATGGTGGACACAAATGGCACATGTTTTGGTTCAAAGGAGTTGGAAACATGAGAAGTATGCCTTCTCAAAATAGGTTTTTGGCTAGCAAGGGTGGGTAGCAAGCAAGAGAGTTGAAAGAAACAAGCAAACATACAAGTGATAAAGCCAAATATGCAATCTTCCTTGAAGACACAAAATATCTTAAATAAAGAATACTAAGCTTATTAGCCAACAAGAAAGAAAATAAGTGATACAAAACACCTGTAGGCTTTTTTACTTTCCTTTCAAACCTCAAAAAGTGTTGCTACTGACCAGAGCTCGGTTTGCCAAAACCAATTTAGATTTACTCGATGCTCCCAAAGTGATGCCAAATAATGATCAACAAGATCCATCATATAATAGAGATAAGAAGTGCAAAAAGTAAAAGATGAGACTTCTCATTAATATTCAATAAAGTCACTCACACCAAGGGATACATAGATAACCAACTAAAGGAGAGATACTTCCACATGCAAACCAAATTATAAGATAACCTCTCTACCAAATATATGAATCCACTAAAAAGGTAAAAGATAAAAGATGATGGTGGTGATACTGTGGCACTCCCCCAAGCTTGGAACAAGCCAAGGGGGTGCCAAACCTAATGACGAATTACTCCTTCGGTGGTGGTGGTGTTCTCTTGATAAGTTATTCAATAAGTTTCTTCAAATCCTCCATATCGAAGGTCAGAGTACGAGAATTAGGGCCGAGAATTCCAGTCCTTGTTATTCTTTCTCCACTCTTCCTTCTTAGCGTGTTACTTCCCTGCATGGTTAGAACGAGTGGTACGAGGAGGTGATGACCGTGGAGCGAGCGTATGGCGCGGAGCTCTCCCTCCTGTATACATCCGTGCTGTCCTCCTAAGCTTGATAGAGCTTGCCACCACTCCAATGCTTGCGACGGTACCACGGGTGTCCGGATACTTGTCCTCCTCCATGTCACCTTCATACCCTACCAAAATCTCCTCCTACTTGGGGTTTTGAGGATCATGTTCCTCGGGCTTCTTGCCTTTGTCATTGGCGGAGACCATGGCGCTCTAAACTTGAGAAGATTTCCTGACAGAAACAGATTGAAACGAAAACACGATGAGAACACGATGCACGAACCTCGGGGGATCTGGGGGGTTATATATTACGAAGTTTCAAAGCATAAGGAAGGTTTTGATACGAAAACAAGGCGGAGGTGGAGCTCGGGGGTGGCACACCCCCTCCAGGCACGGCCAGGCAGGGGCCCGCGCCTGGGGTGGGTTTGTCCACCCCGCACTCCGTTTCCTCCTCTGTTCCGTCTCGTAACTTCCCTTATGAATTAAAAACATCAAAAATATAAAAATATTGGGGTTTCACGAACCTTCTATTTTCACCACTTTTACCTATTCAACACAAACTCTGCAGTTTCTGGTGTTTGGTTTCTAATAAATTCTTCTGGAGTCACCATTTGAATAACATCAACATCTTCATTATAAGAATCTCCAGAAATATAATGTTTTAATCTTTGACCATTCACCAGTTGTGTTGTGTCATCCTTCAAAGAAGATATTTTGATAGCACCTAAACGATATACTTACTTAATAAAAAAAGGTCCTTCCCATTTTGAGAGTAGTTTCCCTGCAAAAAATTTGAGACGAGATCTATACAAAAGGACTTTCTCACCAACATGGAACTCCCTTTTGAGAATTCTCCTATCATGCCATCTTTTCACTTTTTCCTTAAAGAGCCTAGCATTTTCATAAGCCTCACTTCTCCACTCATCTAGATTACTCAAGTCGAGCAATATTTTCTCACCGGCAAGTCTAAAATCTCTATTCAAATATTTCACTGCCCAATAAGCCTTGTGTTCTAATTCTAAGGGCAAGTGACAAGATTTATCATAGACCATTTTGTAAGGAGACATCCCCATAGGATTTTTATAAGCAGTTCTATAAGCCCACAAAGCATCATTCAAGTTTTTAGCCCAATTTTTCCTAGATCTATTAACAGTCTTCTGCAAGATAGATTTTATTTCCCTATTGGAAAGTTCTACCTGCCCACTGGTTTGCGGGTGATAAGCTGAAGCAATTCTATGGTTTACATCATAATTAGCGAGAGTTTTTCTAAAAACCCCATGAATAAAATGAGAGACTCCATCAGTCATGAGATATCTAGGCACACCAAACGTAGGAAAAATAACATCCTTCAGCATTTTCAAAGAAGTCTTACCATCAGCGCTGCTTGTAGGTATGGCTTCTACCCACTTTGTAACATAGTCAACAGCAACAAGGATATGAGTATACCCCTTTAAAGGAGGGAAATGACCCATAAAGTCAAATCCCCAACAATCAAAAGGTTCAATAACAAGAGAATAATTCATAGGCATTTCATTTCGTCTAGAAATGTTACCTACTTGTTGACATTCATCACATGACAAGACAAACTTCCTTGCATCTTTGAAAAGAGTAGGCCAATAAAATCCAGATTGTAAAACCTTTTGTGCCGTCCTATCCCTAGCATGGTGTCCTCCATAAGCACTACCATGACATTTTCTCAATATCTCCTGTTGTTCAAATTCTGGAACTCATCTCCGCATAATGCCATCCACCCTTCTTTGTATAAATGTGGGTCATCCCAAAAGTAATGCCTTAGATCATAAAAGAATTTCTTCTTTGCTGAGCTGTAAAGGTTGGAGGCAAATACTTGGAAACAATAAAGTTATCATAATCAGCATACCAAGGAATTTCATGCGGACTTACCCTTATTGCAGCAAACTGCTCATTTGGAAAACTATCATTAATAGGCAATGGGTCAAAAGAAATGTTTTCCAAACGAGATAAATTATCATCAACAGGATTTTCAGCACCTTTCCTATCCATAATATGCAGATCAAACTCTTGCAAAAGCAACACCCACCTAATAAGCCTAGGCTTAGCGTCCTTCTTTGTCATAAGGTACTTAATAGCAGCATGATCAGTATAAATAGTAACCTTTGAATCAACAATATAAGGTCTAAACTTATTAATGACCCACAAGTATAGGAGGTGTATCGTAGTACTTTCGATAAATAGGAGTGTCGATCCCAACGAGGAGCAGAAGGTGCTAAACAGTGGTATGGAGCAGGAAATCCCTGTGAATACTTAGCAAATGGATTTTTAGTGGTTTTCTGATAAGGCAACAAAATAAAGAGCAAGTAATAAAGACAACGAACAAATGGAGCAAGTGTCCCAATCCTTTCTTAGCAAAGGACAAGCCGGCGGAAATACTTATAAGGACTAAACGTTCTCGAGGACACATGAGAATTCTGTCAAGTGCTTTCGCTTCAAATAGCTGAGTACTCTTCTCTGGTGTTGTAAGTGTTGTGTGGGTGAACCTGTGCTAACATACCGACATTATTTGGACTAATACATACTTGTGATTAAACCCCCTACAAACATTCGTAACTACAGGAAAATAATTAAGATATAAATCTAACCATAGCCTTAAACTTTGGGATCCTACACTCCCTTGTGCAAAGGTGTCCTAACGAAGGTTCCGGTTTTTGTCACTCCGGCAACCCCACAATTAGTAGCCAAATACATAATGCATTCCTCTAGGACCATAAATAGTGAAGTGTCATGTAGTCGATGTTCACATGACACCACTAGAAGAATAGCACCACAACTTAAATACTAAACCATTGAATAATAACTCAACACAAATCCACTACTAATAACATGACTTCTCCCATGTCCTCAAGAACACAAAAAACTACTCACAAGACATCATATGGATCAAGATCAAAGATGATATGGTAATGGATAACAATCTGAACATAAACAATAATCCAATGGTTCCACTCACAAGCATCAACTACAATAGTAATCAACACCGGGAAAGTTTCCCCTAAGAACTAAAGCAATATCCAACACAATTGTTACAGCAGGACGGAGTGGTGATGGTGGAGATGACGGTGTGGATGATGATGATCCCGATGAAGCCTAGCTTGACGATGGTGTTGATGGCGACGGTCTCCCCTCTCCGGGAAGGAATTCCCCCGGCTGAAATCTGTCTGCCGGAGAGATCTTTCTCTCTCGGTGTTTTCCGCCCCCCATAGGCGGCAGAAATCTATCTGTGGTCGCCCTCCTGGCCTTAGGGTTTCGTAGGGAAGATATAGGCGAAGGGGCGGAGGCGGGCAACCGGGCAGGAGGACCCGCGCGTAGGGGGTGGGCCCCTGCGTCCCCTCTTCGCTCCTCCTTCTGGCTTTCTCATTCTTCTGGAAAAATAATATGTCCCATATTTATCTGGTATTTTTATGATCTTCGTGAAATTGCACCAAAACGCCTTCTTTTCCATCAGAAACCAAAATCCGGCAGTCCATCCTCCAAGAATCATCCAACATGCATAAACAGATGAAAAGCCATAAGTAATACCTCATAATAAGACATATATCAATGAATAGAGGTAGATTATGATATAGAATGGTGATGAAAATTGGGCGTATCAACTCCCCCAAGCTTAGATCTTCGCTTGTCCCCAAGAGAAAACTGAGCTCAGTAAACATGTCCACAGGATTATGGAGTGAAGTTTCGATAAAAGAATACGAACAAGAAGCATCACAGTTACCATTGCACAACTCATAGAAGAAAACAACTCACCATTATATAACTTAGCTTGCAACCAAGTACAGCAGTCACAATAGAGATGCATAAAAATAAATCATAATTGGAATTGGCAAACTTGTTCTTGGTCAGTGAACACCTGGCAAACAGTTTTACAAAAAACTTTCTATAGAAGTTTTATAACAGGAGCACTCTTTGCTCAAAAAGGTCTTTCACAAGTGAAGGCTTTCAAAGTAATATTCAATAGATAAGAGTTTTGTGCAAACAAGGAAGATAAAGAACATGATTGAATAAATCACCATATGAATGCTTGAAACACAACAACTCAAATGCTTGCTGGAGAAAGAGAGGAAGTAGGTTTACTGACTCAACTTGGAAGTGGGAGAAAGGTCCCTTTATAGAAGGAAGTAGGGATTACAAGTCATAAAGAGCTTCCAAAAGATTATGGTACTTACTAGCTTTGAGCCCTCATTGCCCCTATCATAGGCATCTTGAGATGATTAAGGTTAAAGTGCACAAAGCTGGAGTATATGCTTGACAAAATATAAGTTGGCAATCTCATGTCCCTTGAATATGAGGGCCACTCCTCATGCTACTCAACTTTGGTCACAGGTAAGTTCTTATCATTGTAAGTACATGCGTATCATAGAGAACCTCCAATAGGGTACCCCTTGCACATGGTACAGGAGCTTTCCCATAACCAAAATGACAAGGCAAGCAGACAATGAGCATCTCAGCGATCTTTTTATTTATTATGTGCATAGCTTTTTATTGAGGATGCTTCATAGATAGCTCACTATGGTGATGCTGCAAGTTTCCACCATGATTAGGCATGACTTAGGCTAGCGGCCTAGGCGTTTCTCTAACACAAAATACAGACTCCATGGACTTACAAGTTCCCTCTTTATTTCACATCGTTGACATCCATAGACAAAAGAGCACGATATCAACTGTGTACAGAGTACAAGTGCAATGTTGAAAACGTTCCCCGTGACAGCACGGTTCTGCTAATTCCAACGTATAGATGTAAGCATATACAACTTCTATGGCACAATGGTTCAAGTCTATTAGGGGCACAGAAATAAAGTGTGCCATCAAGTTCGTGAGAGCTTTACTAACTAGTTTTCACATAACAAAATACTTTTTAATTCGAAAGATAGATGAAGCTTGAGAATTTGCTTGGAATAGCAAAAGCTACTAGGTAGATATGGTGGACACAAGTGGAATTTTTTTTGGTTCAAAGGGATTTGGAAACATGAGAAGTATGCCTTCTCAAAACAGGTTTTGGCTAGCAAGGCTAGGTAGCAAGCAAGAGAGTTGAAAGAAACAAGCAAACATACAAGTAATAAAGCCAAACATGCAATCTTCCTTGAAGAATACTAAGCTTATGAGCCAACAAGAAAAAAACAAATGATACAAAATACCTTTAAGCCTTTTCTCTTTTTCTTTCAAACCTCAAAAAGTGTTGCTACTGACCAGAACTCAATTTGCCAAAACCAGTTTAGATCCACTTGATGATTCCAAAGTGATGCCAATACTGATCAACAAGATCCATCATATAATAGAGATTGCAAACTAAAATAAGAAGTGCAAAAAGTAAAAGATGAGACTTCTCATTAATATTCAATAAAGGCACTCACACCAAGGGATACATAGATAATCAATTAAAGGAGAGATACTTCCACATGCAAACCAAACTATAAGATAACCTCTCTACCAAAGATATGAATCCACTAAAAAGGTAAAAGATAAAAGATAATGGTTGTGATACCGTGACACTCCCCCAAGCTTGGAACAAGCCAAGGGGATGCCAAACCTGATGATGAATCACTCCTTCGGTGGTGGTGGTGTTCTCTTGATAAGATCTTCAATCAGCTTCTTCAAATCCTCAATATCGAAGGTCAGAGTACAAATCAACTCTGAATTATGCTCAATACAGCTCATAATCAATTCAGACCGAGGATCCTAGTCCTCATTATTCTTCATCCACTCTTCCTTCTTAGAGTGTCCTTTTCCTGCATGGTTAGAACAAGTGGTACAAGGAGGAAGTGTCTGTGGCACGAGAATATGACGCAGAGGTTTCCCTCCTGTAGACATCTATGCCGTCCTCTTAAGCTTGATGAGTTTTGCTACCAATCCAATGATTGCGACGGTAGCGCGAGTGTCGGGATGCTTGTCCTCCTCCATGTCACCTTCATACCCTACCAAAATCTCCTCCTCCTTGGGGACTTGAGGTTCTTCTTCCTCGAGCTTCTTGCCTTTGTCGTTGGCGGAGCCATGGCGCTCTAAACTTGAGAAGATTTCCTGACAGAAACAGATTGAAACGAAAACACGATGATAACATGATGCACGAACCTCGGGGGATCTGGGGGGTTATATATTACGAAGTTTCAAGGCATAAGGAAGGTACTGACACGGAAACGAGGCGGAGACGGAGTTCGAGGGTGGCACACCCCCTCCAGGCATGGCCAGGCTGGGCCCGTGCCTGGGGTGGGTTTGTCCACCCCGGACTCCGGTTCCTCCTCTATTCCGTCTCGTAGTCTTCCTTATGTATTAAAAGCATCAAAAATATAAAAAATTGGATTTTCACGAACATTCTGTTTTCACCACTTTTACCTATTCAAAGACGAACTCTGCAGATTCCTTTTATCCTTCTCCTAAAAATTTCTTTCATACAAAACCCTTGCACAAACTCAATGACAACATTAGTGTAAGCAAAAACAATAAACCTTTAGGTACAAACTTCAACTGAAAACCCATCAACACAAAAGCTTATGTAAGAGGCAAATGCAAATGATGGCAGAAATCTGTCAAAACAGACCAGCAGGTAAGGATGGATATTTTCGAAAACCTTTTGTTGCTCAAATCAGAAAGTGCAGAACTGATGAAAGTTGGGTAACAACTTGGAGAACAAGCTCAGAAAAATGTAGCTCCATCCGAAGTACTGAGCTTCCTCACGAATTTTTACAATACAACACAAAAATTTGTCCCAGGACAGCCACTTTTCACAACTCCTCTACTTCACAAAAGTAGTTGAACTTGACACAAAAACCAAAACAAAAAGGATAAGGAGCAGTTATTACTGAGGTAATAACTTCCAAGACACGACAAAACTCTTGGGTTATCTCCCAAAAAGTACTTTTGTTTAATGCCTTTAAGTTAGGCTTGAAACTTCCAAAGATGCTCACATAGGATATATATATATTTGAAGTGAAAGAGAGCATCAAGAAGCAAATAACCAACACGTTTGAGTCTAACCCACTTCCTATGCATGGGAGTATCATGAGAAAATGAATTGTTGAAACAAAAATCCACTAGCATAGGAAGACAAAACAGATGCAACTTCAAAGCTTTCAACATAAAACGGGGAAACTTAACATTATTGAGATGCATAAAACCATGTTTCCCTCTCTCAAAATAACTTTCAGTTGCACTTAGAACAAAGTTGACAATATAACTATCACTAGCAACAACTTTATCATCAGAATAAGCATACTTACAGTCATCAAAAAGAGGTCCAAGGTCATAGACTGGATCAATAGAAGCAGGTTGTTCCATCCTGAAAATCTTTATTAGGCAAGCTGTTTTCACAAGGAGCCTTAGCAAACTCGGAAAAGTTAAACTCATAAGAATATCCATCAAACTTAGTTAAAACTTTTTTCCTTCTTACAATCAATAATAGCTCCACAAGTGTTTAAGAAAGGTCTACCAAAAATGATAGGACAAGTTTTGCTAGTTGCTGAATTAAGCACTATAAAATCAGTAGGATACTTAATCTTGCCACAGAGAATCCCCACATCTCTTACAATGCCAATGGGGAAATGGTTTCCTTATTAGCAAGGTGAATAACCACATCAATGTCCTCAAGCTCACAAGGACCAATCTCATGCATAACTTCCCTATAAAGCTCATAAGGAATAGCACTAGAACTAGCACCAATATCACATAAACCATAGTAGCAATGATCACCAATTTTAACAGAAAGCATAGGAACACTAGATTTTCTAGCCTTACTAGGATGAGAGATAATATTAGAAGCATCTTCACAGAAGACAATATGCGCATCCTTTATATTTCTAGTGACAGTGTCTTTCATAATAGCTACCACAGGTTCAACATTCAATTGCTTACCAGGCTCCACAGTTTTCTTTGTACCTTTATTATTTGCACTAATAATCATATAATATTCCTTTACCTTAGCTGGGAAAGGTATTTTCTCAACATGAGGTTCAAGCACAATATGATTAGTAGTAAAAACTTGAGTACTTCTAACAGGAACACGATTACCAACATCTTTATAAGGAGCATGGTACTTATTCCACTTCTTCTTGGGAATTTCAATGTAAGAGGCAAAGACCTTAAAAAAGTTGGCAATACTTTGGGAGTCAATACCAAACTCATTGCTAATATCATGGAAGTCATCAGTTCCCATAAAAGATTTAATGCATTCATAATCATAGTTTATACCTGACTTTCTTCCTTTGTCATTCTCCGAAGCTTCAGTGTTATCTTGAATACGGTCTAGGAGATCCCATTTAGCTTCTTCCTTCATACGTGTGAATGATCCAGCACAAGAAGCATCTAGTAAATCTTTATCATGAAGATAAAGCCTAGCATAAAAGTTATTGAGAATGATATTGTTAGGGAGTTCATAAATAGGACATTTAAGCATTAGTAACTTTAGTCTCCCCCAAGCTTGAGTTGTACTCTCTCCATCAAGAGGCCAAAAGTTATATATAATATTTCTATCCTTATGAATTTCACTGGGAGGATAAAATTTAGAGTAAAAGAGAGATGCCATCTCCTCCCATTCCATGGATTGTCCATTCTTCAACAGCTTATACCATTCTTCAGCTCTCCCTTTCAAGGATATGGAGAGTAACTTCTTCTTTACCCGTTCAGTTGTGATACCTGCACACTTAAACAACCCGCATAATTCATGGATAAAAAGCAAGTGATCACCGGGATGGACAGTTCCATCCCCTAAATAATAATTATCCATAACACGATTAACAATACTTGTAGGTATCTTAAAAGGATCTATCTCAACAGTTGGTGGTTAATCTACTACCCTAGCAGTGGTATTAGTTTTCCCAAATAGAAAACCAAGTGGGTTATCCATATTGGAAACAAAGTAACAAGCAGTAACAAAATCAATACTCACAGTAAAAGTTTCCTTTACCAGTTCCACTCTTCAATAGCGCTTCACTCCCGGCAGCGCCTTGAGAAAATAGTCTTGATGACCCACAAGTATAGGGGGTGTATCGTAGTACTTTCGATAAATAAGAGTGTCAATCCCAACGAGGAGCAGAAGGTGCTGAATAGTGGCATGGAGCAGGAAATCCCTGTGAATACTTAGCAAACGGATTTTTAGTGGTTTTCTGATAAGGCAACAAAACAAAGAGCAAGTAATAAAGACAACGAACAAACAGAGCAAGTGGCCCAATCCTTTCTTAGCAAAGGACAAGCCGGTGGAAATACTTATAAGGACTAAACGTTCTCGAGGACACATGGGAATTCTGTCAAGTGCTTTAGCTTCAAATAGCCGAGTACTCTTCTCTGGTGTTGTAAGTATTGTGTGGGTGAACTTGTGCTAACATACCGAACTTAATTGGACTAATACATACTTGTGATTAACCCCCTGCAAACATCCGTAACTACAGGAAAGTAATTAAGATATAAATCTAACCATAGCCTTAAACTCTGAGATCCTACACTCCCTTGTGCAAAGGTGTCCTAACGGAGGTTCAGGTTTCTGTCACTCCGACAACCCCACAATTATTAGTCAAATACACAATGCATTCCCCTAGGCCCATAAATGGTGAAGTGTCATGTAATCGATGTTCACATGACACCACTAGAAGAATAGCACCGCAACTTAAATACTAAACCATTGAATAATAACTCAACACAAATCCACTACTAACAACATGACTTCTCCAATGTCCTCAAGAACACAACGAACTACTCACAAGACATCATATGGATCAAGATCAAAGATGATATGGTAATGGATAACAATCTGAATATAAACAATAATCCAATGGTTCCACTCACAAGCATCAACTACAATAGTAATCAACACCGGGAAAGTTTCCCCTAAGAACTAAAGCAATATCCAACACAATTGTTACAGCGGGATGGAGTGGTGATGATGGTGCTAGTGGAGATGATGGTGTGGATGATGATGATGATGATCCCGATGAAGCCTAGCCTAATGATGCTGTTGATGGCGATGGTCTCCCCTCTCCGGGAAGGAATTCCTCCGGCAGAAATCTGTCTGCAGGAGAGATCTTTCTCTCTTCGGTGTTTTCTGCCCCCCAGAGGCGGCGGAAATCTATCTATGGTCTCTCTCCTGGCCTTAGGGTTTCGTAGGGAAGATATAGGCGAAGGGGCGGAGTCGGGAGCCGGGCAGGTGGGCCACACCTGCCCTAGGCGTGGCCCAGGGGGGACCCGCGCCTAGGGGGTGTGGCCCCCCTGCGGCCCCTCTTCACTCCTCCTTCTGGCTTCCTCATTCTTCTGAAAAAATAATATTTTCCCATATGTTTCTGGTATTTTTCTAATCTTCGTGAAATTGCACCGAAACGCCTATCAGAATCTAGACTCCGGCAGTCCATCCTCCAAGAATCATCCAACATGCATAAACAGATGAAAATCCATAAGTAATACCTCATAATAATACATATATCAATGAATAGAGGTAGATTATGATATAGAATGGTGATGCAAATTGGGCGTATCACTTATCACAGGCAAAGATTATAGCTAAGATACCTTTTTTAGTGGTAGCATAATTCTTTTGGGCAATATATAGAGTCTTGCTAGCATAATGAATAACATTCAACTTCTTATCAACATGTTGTCCAAGGACAACACCCACAGTAAAATCACTAGCATCACACATAATTTCAAAAGGTAAACTCCTATCAGGTGGTTGAACAATAGGAGGAGTTGTCAAAGCTTTCTTCAAAGTTTTGAAAGCTTTCTTACTATCATCATCAAAAACAAAAGGAACATATTTTTGAAGAAGATTAGTAAGGGGCTTTGAAATTTTGGAGAAATCTTTAATAAACCTAGAAACCAGCATGACCAAGTATACTACGAATACCTTTAATATCTCTAGGGCAAGGCATCTTCTCAATTGCTTCAATTTTGGCCCTGTCAACTTCAACGCATCTTTCAGAGATCTTGTGTCCAAGAACAATCCCTTCATTGACCATAAAAAGGAATTTCTCCCAATTAAGAACAAGGTTGGTTTCTTCACATCTCTACAAAACTTTATCAAGGTTGTGCAAACAGTTATCAAAAGAAGTTCCATAGATGGAGAAATCATCCATGAAAACCTCCACATTTTCTTCACAAAAACCATGAAAAATAGCAGACATACATCTCTGAAAGGTAGTAGGAGCATTACATAAACCAAAAGGCATATGCCTATAAGCATAAGTACCATAAGGACAAGTGAAAGCAGTTTTCTCTTGGTCTTGTGCTTTCACAGCTATTTGAGAAAACCCAGAATAACCATCAAGAAAACAAAAGTGAGTCTTTTTGGACAACCTCTCAAGCATTTGATCAACAAAGGGCAAAGGATAATGATCTTTCTTAGTAACTTTATTAATCTTTATAAAATCAATGCACATTCTATACCCAACCACTACTCTTTGGGGTATAAGCTCATTATCTTCATTGGGTAAAACAGTTATTCCCCCTTTCTTGGGAACATAATGAATAGGGCTAACCCATTGACTATCAGAAATAGGATAAATAATACCAGCATCAAGGAGTTTTAATACCTCATTTCTAACCACATCCTTCATCTTAGGATTTAGGCGGCGTTGGTGTTCAACAACTAGTTTTGCATCAGGCTCTATATTAATAACATTGTGACATATAGTGGGAGAAATTCCTTTTAAATCATTAAGAGTATAAACCATAGCTCCTCGGTGTTTCTTCAATATCTCCAATAACCTTTCTTCTTCCTTTCCTGAAAGTTTAGAACTAATAATAACGGGATACGCTTTCTTATTATCAAGATAAGCATATTTAAGATCATCAGGTAAAGGTTTTAATTCGAAAAGAGGGTCCCCTTTAGGTGGTAGTGTGGTACCCAAATCTTCCAAAGGTAGGTTATGCTTAAGTAACTCAGGTTGACGAAGGAAAACCTCGTCAATCTCATTTCTTTCCTTCATGAAGACATCGCTTTCATGATCCTCCATAAACTTCTGCAGGGCATTGTTAGGAGCAAGAGAAATAGCAGAAAGTTGTTCAACCCTAAAATCCTCGTCGGGCAGTTCATTTTCATAAGGAGTTTTAGCAAATTTGGAAAAATTAAACTCATAAGACTCTCCATCAAACTTTGTCAAAACTTTTTCCTTCCTACAATCTATGATAGCCCCACAAGTATTCAAGAAGGGTCTACCAAAGATAATAGGATATGTTTCACTAGATTCTTTACCAAGCACTAGAAAATCAGGAGGATATTTAATATTACCACAAAGGACCTCCACATCTCTTACAATGACAATGGGGCAAACTTTCTCCCTATTAGCAAGGTGAATAACCACATCAATGTCCTCAAGCTCACCAGGACCAATCTCATGCATAATTTCCTTGTAAAGCTCATAAGGAATAGCACTAGAACTAGCACCAATATCACATAAACCATAGTAGCTATGATTACCAATTCTCAAAGAAAGCACATGGACGCTAGCTTTTCTAGCTATTTTAGGATGACAAACAATATTAGTAGCGTCTTCACAGAAGACAATGTGCTCATCCTCTATATTTCTAGTGACAAGATCTTTCACAATAGCTACCATAGGCTCAATATCAATAAGCTCACCGAGCTCCACGGTTTTCTTCGCGCTTTTGCTAACCACATTAGCTATAATAGAATGTTCCCTTACCTTGGCAGGAAAAGGGATTTTCTCAACATAAGGTTCAGGCAAAATAGGATCAACAGTACAAACCTCTATGCTAGCAGGAACATGGGTAACAGTGTCTTTATAAGGAGCATGGTACTTGTCCTACTCTTTCTTGGGAATTTCAATGTAAGAGGCAAAGTCATTAAAACATTTTGCAATAACTTGAGTATCAACACCAAACTCATTACTAATATCACGGAAGTCATCAGTTCCCATAAAATATTTAATACATTCATAATCATAGTTTATACCTGACTTTCTTCCTTTTTCATTCTCCCAAGCTTCAATGTTCTCTTGAATACGGTCCAGCAAATCTCATTTAGCTTCTTCCTTCATACGTGTGAATGATCCAGCACAAGAAGCATCTAGTAAATCTTTATCGTGAAGATAAAGCCTAGCATAAAAGTTATTGATAATAATATTGATAGGGAGTTCATGAATAGGACATTTAAGCATTAGTAACTTCAATCTCCCCCAAGCTTGAGTTGTACTCTCTCCATAATGAGGCCAAAAGTTATATATAAGGTTTCTATCCTTATGAATCTCACTGGGAGGATAAGATTTAGAGAAAAAGAGAGATGCCATCTCCTCTCATTCCATGGATTGTCCATTCTTCAGCAGCTTATACCATTCTTCAGCTCTCCCTTTCAAGGATATGGAGAGTAACTTATTCTTCACCTATTCAGTTATGATGCCTGCACACTTAAACAACCCGCATAATTCATGGATAAAAAGCAAGTGATAAACAGGGTGGACAGTTCCATCCCCTAAATAATAATTATCCATGACAGGATCAACAATACTTGTAGGTATCTTAAAAGGATCTATCTCAACAGGTGGTGGTTCATCTACTACCCTAACAGTGGTAGTAGTTTTCCCAAACAGAAAACCAAGTGGGTTATCCATATTGGAAACAAAGCAGTAAACAGAAACAAAAGCAATACTCACAGTAAAAGTTTCCCTTACCTGTTCCACTCTTCAATAGCGCTTCACTCCCCGGCAATGGCTCCAGAAAATAGTCTTGATGACCCACAAGTATAGGGGTGTATCACAGTACTTTCGATAAATAGGAGTGTCGATCCCAACGAGGAGCAGAAGATGTTGAACAGTGGTATGGAGTAGGAACTCTCTGTAAATACTTAGCAAACGGATTTTAGTGGTTTTCTGATACAGCAATGACGACTGTCTACGCACAGTCTGTTGGGAACCCCAAGAGCAAGGTGTGAAGCAACAAGTTTTCCCTCAGTTGAGACTGAGGTTATCGAACCAGAAGGAGGAAGGAAACGTCACATAGGTGTTGCAAGCAACGCGGAGACCTGCACAACACAAACTCAAGACTTTGCCCCAACGAACAGTGAGGTTGTCAAGCTCACTGATTTGCTGTAACAAAGGATTAAACGTATGGTGTGGAAGGTAATGGTTTGTAGCAAGTAATAGTGGAAGATGTATCAATGGTAAAGATTGGACCGGGGTCCATAGTTCACTAGATGTGCTCTCCTTAGATAAACAACATGGCATGAAGGGTAAACTGTCACATCCCAAGATTTTCCAAATCTTTAATGTGAAAAATAAATGAATAAAATAAAACTTTGTTGATTTTCAGGGTGAGAAGAAACTTTTGATTCCAATTGGAAACCTTCAAACCAATTTTGATCAAATAAATCCTAAAGGGATTTAAAAAGATAAACAATTAAAAAAGGGGAATTTAAATAATTGGAATTACTATTTTGGAATCTTTTAATAAAAATATTTGGATTTCAAATGAAAAGGTAGAAATATAAATAAGGATTATTTTTATTGAGCCAAATTAAACCTTGGCCAAGCTTTTGAAAATAGAATATTCCTATTTGTTGAAAAGAGTAAAGGTTTATTTAAATAAAATAATGAGGATTTATTAATATCCAATTTTATTAAAATAAAGGTTTTACCATTTTAACTAAACATCAAAACTTGTTAAATTATTTTAAATAAGTTTTCCAAGTGTTTTATATTTTCAAATAAAACCTACTGATTTGGTTTTGATAATATTTAGATTTCAAATGGAGATTTTAATAATCAAATCCTATTTTGAATTTGTAACTAAGGACTTATTTAATTATTAAATAGATCCTAAAAAGAATAAAAATATTATTTTATTCTTGGGACTTGGTTTATTGTTGTTAATCAGAACTAAAACTCAATGCAAAGTGTGGTGAAAGTTTGTTTTGATTTGAGTGTTTGAATTGTTGTTTGAAATTCAAAACAGAAAACCAAATAGAAAAAGAAAAGGATTACTGAATAAAAAAAATGGAATCAGACTCAGCCCAACTCGTCTGGCCCAGCAAGCCCAATTCCAGCCCAGCTACTTTTCCCACGCGCGAAATGTTTTCACCCAAACACGCACCCGCGCAGTCACAGACGGGTGGACCCTCTCCCTATCTCTCTCCCTAGCTGACAACAAGGCCCCACCTCTCATGTTCGTCGTCTTCAACCCCCAAACCACGCCCTGCCGTTGCAGCCAGTAACGCCGGCGATCAATTCGCGTTAACAGCGACCATAACTCCCCCTACGACCACGCGTGCATAAAAGCCTCCCTCCCCTCTCTCGTTTCCCCCAGACAGCTCTCCCCCTCTGCCTCTAGGCTGCCCCAATTCGAGCCCGCGCCCTCACTGCTCCGGCGAGTTCCGCGAACAATTCCGGCCAGTAGACACCGCCCCTTGCCTCCTCGACAAAGCTCACACACTCCCCAGCCTCTGGCGCTTCTCCCTGTGCTTCCCATTCAACCGCGCTCGCCCCAGAACGTCGACAAGGACAAGCACAAACACGCCGTCGCGTCTGCCACCTCTCCGGCGACCCCTCCCCGTAAGAACCGAACGCCCCTTTCTCTCTGCTTGTAAGCCGCGTGTTCAGTCTCTTCACGCGCACCTAACCGTATCTTTATTTTGCTCTGGCATGGCCTATAGCCTCGCCTCCGACAAGAACCAGACGGACCCGACAGTGAGCACAGCTCCGGCGAGCGATTACTCCCGCTCCAGTGCGCCCCTCGCCAGACCAGCATCACCTCGAGCTTCACCACGACCTCGCGAACACGGTGATACCCTCCTCTGTCATCCTTGCTTCTGTAACGCGCGCTAGCACATCTTTGTCGTCGTGCGCTCACGCCCACCTTCGCCGGTATGGTCAAATTGGTTTACACCGTTAGATCTTGATCTTGTGGTTGAAAATAGAACTTAAGCGAAAGGGTAAGAAGCAGCCTGAGCCGTGCGATCTGTTTAGATCCAACGCCTCACATAGGCCGATCCGTGCGAACCGGTATCGACCAGTAGTTTTGCGCCGCGTGGCATTGGATCTGTTTAAAACAGATTTAGAATCTGATTTGTTTGCAAATTTGTAAACCCCATAACTTTAGTTCCACACGTCCAAAATTTGCAAATTTTATATCAATAGAATCAGTGGAACAAGCCCTATCCAACCATGCAATTTGTTTAGTAAAAAGCTTCTGGTAAAATGTTTGTTTTTGCAGAAACATTTGTATGCTTGTTTAGGATATAAAAATTATTCCAAAATGATTTTAGGGTTGAAATCTTTGCAAATTGGTTTGTTGTAAACCTACTGACCCTAGGAACCAACTTATGGATTTAAAAATGTATTCTGTGAATATTAGGATTGAATAATTGAATTAGCCCATTTCTAGCCAAATAAAAATATTGATTTTGGTTATGGAAATGATTTATGAGAAAAACCTTTGGAAAGTGTTTTGACTCAAACCTACGGACCCTAAACACCAAGTTTTGAGAATTAAACAACTTATTTGGTGAACAATATAAAAATTATTACCTTACCAAAAACATTTTCACCACATGAAATAATGACTTGGTTTAAAAATGGTTTATAGATAAAACCCTTTTGCAAATGGTTTTGCCACTTTAGAAAATGACCACTTTGAGCCTTACAATGTTTAGAGCCTAGTAGAAACCACCTTTGCAAAATAAAACTATCTTTTGCATGCTTGCATGCATGACTTTGTTGCTATTATTTTATGTGTGATGATTTGTTTGATTATTGTTTGAAATGCTAATTGAATTTGTGTTTGCTTGATTGACTTGTAGTGAAGTTAGAAGAGTGTGAGAGTAGCAAGATCAAGAAGTGAACCAACAACCCCTACCAAAAAGGCAAGTGACACTATCATCTAAAGTCCTACTATTTTCATTATACTTAGTGGATTTGAAACATGCATGAAAAGAATTTCTATACTTTATGCTATGCCAAATCCTAATAGGATACCCTTATATATTCCTTAGTGAAAACAATGTAGTTGTAAAATGCTTAGCCATGCTATATATTTTGAGAAGAGGTACATGTTGAGATTTTATGAAGTTGAGAAAAGACTTGTGTTTTATATAATAAAACAAGTACTCAATGAACCACCTGGGTGGACAAAGATACTCAAGTTTTGGATTAGGTGGCAACAAGAGGAACCATGTTTATATGGCAATCTCTTTTTGTTGTGCACTAAAAGAAAACCACCCAGGGACTTAGAGATTGAACATGTTTCTCGAACAGTGGCTTCCGTGTACAGCCACATGCTAAATGGACACTGGCTTAGTCAACTACATTGGGAAGACCCATGCATTGGTCTTCAGGTTAACTGGAAATGAGGGAACTAGGAACCCTACATTGGTGCCTGAAGACAAGCTAGCATTGTGTGAGGACCCTATGGAAAGACTTCGTCATATTCTCAATCTGCCAGTACTCCATCTTGGTGAGTACTTATCCAGCGGCCACTGGTGGCAACAAGATGAGATTGTATCATGTGGGTAAAGTGTACAACTTCTGCAGAAGATCAAAATTCTAAGTACTTAGCCGTGTCCCCGGTTATGGACAAATACTGAGCAACTAAGGCCTGAAGCTATGGGAAATCTCGACATTCCAATTTCTAAAAGAAAAACTTGAAAGTGACAACAAAAGACTTGAAGCACTTGGGGTGTACCAAGGAGCTCAAGAAGATTTTAATAAAGACTTGAAGCACTTGGGGTGTACCAAGGAGCTCAAGAATATTTTAATAAAGACTTGAAGCACTTGGGGTGTACCAAGGAGCTCAAGAAGATTTTGATAAAGACTTGAAGCACTTGGGGTGTACCAAGGAGCTCAGAAAGATTTTGGATAAAAGATCAAAACTATTTTGAAAAAGATAGGGAAAACACTATTGCTTTCTGCAAATGAGCCTAAACCCTACCTAGCCAAATATGCATGTAATGATAGGATCCACATATTTCCACTTAGTAGTGAAACTTGCCAATACAATTCAATTGTATTGACCCTTGTGGCTGTAACTTGTTATGTTGCAGGTATGTTTGATTTTAGTGAAGTGTGTGAAATAGGATTACAAGTCTACAACCAACATGTTTGTCTGTGGCACTTTGAAGATGAAGGACCCCATGCTTATAGATATTCTGCTGCAATGTAATGTAATAGCCAAATGAGCTATGTAAGATGTAATGAATTATTTTATTCCTGGTTATAAAGTTGTATTATGACCTTTGTTTCTTGATATTACATCTTAACTGTGGATGCTAGCTATTGATCCAGGGAATCCAGGGACTAGCATTGCAATCATAGGGATCCTTTTCCTTTACAAAGGAGGGATCTTACAAATGGTATCAGAGCATTGTGTTGCCTGTAGGATTGTAACCCTAGGATTGGACAAAACCCCTTAGAAAAATAGGAGTTATATTTGTTCCAAAACTTATTTACAAACAATCTTGTAAACTCTTTCCTCAACCATTTTGGTTTTGATTCTACATCTCTTCTATTTCAAACTTGATGGACAAAGCCTACCCCATGGCCAAAGACTTCACCATGTGCAAAGGACTTCACAACCTCTAATGATTTCAACATCTTCAACTCTAATGACTTCAACATCTTCAGCATTTTCACTAAGGACTTCAACCTTGGATATCACTAAGGACAAGTGAGGCAAGAAATCTTGCTCAAGATTTGGAGACTAAGGAAACACAACTTAGAAGGAACCAACATTACCTTTGAAGTTTTGTGACCAAGAAATTTCCCAAGGAAACCATGATCTCATGCAAGAAGAATCAACCAAGAAGGATGGAAAGATCACAAGTGAACCATATAGATGGACCACCATATTTAGTTAAGTCAAACCCACCAACTTAGTATGGTGTGACAAAAATATTTTGTTGCCTAAAGATATGCTTGAACTTTGTTGTTTGAGTGAAATGTTTGTTTGTGATTGCTTGCACATGGCTTGAGTGAATTGTGATGTGTGTGATTAGAATTATTCCCTTAGAAATATTTAGCCTATTCTAATCTCAATTCAACCCAAACAGATGACTACTCCAAGAGACTCCAACATCAAGGTTGATGACAACAACAACAACCAAGAGGACAACATGAGAGAACTCATAGGAACCCAAAACCAGTTGAACCAAATGACAGCTCAATTCATAGCCAACACCAGTGGGGAAGATCCAACCCTGCAAGGATTTTTGGAGAACCAAGCCCAAATGTTGCATAAGGTGACAGATCAAATGCTCAACATGGAAAGCAGCTTTTCCAAAGGAGTTTATGACAACAAAGATGACAAAGATGTTATTCTAGAAGGGACCAAAGCTTGCAACATTTGTGGAGACAAGGATCACACTTCCAAGGAGCATGGAGATCAATGCCCTAACTGTGAAGAGAAAGGTCCAGTTGGCCAATGTCCCACCTCTCAAGCTACTTGTTACCTATGTGAAGGAAATAATCATGTTCCTATCCAATGCCCCATCTATTCCATAGTTGAACAAAGGAAACAAGGTGGAGTGCAACAAATGATTGCAAACTATCAAGAGGGATCCAAGTCTACCAAGAAGGATGAGGACAAAGGAAAATCTCCACTTATACCTCCATGCAATACAACCCAATTTAAAGGACCAAAGAGGAAACATATGAATTTTCCAAGGAGCAATAGAAGGTCCAAGAAACAAGTAGACATTCCTACCTATGAGATAACATATGAACAACATGAACTAGATGCACTCCTAGCTTTGGAGAAACCCAAGAAAAAGAAGGACAAAAGCCATGTGCACTGTCATCATTGCAAAGAAATGGGACACTACTCCAGTGAATCTCCAGAGAAACAGAAGTATAAAGAGATTGGCCAAGTATGGTGCAACAACTGCAAAGAGCTAGGCCATTATGCAGCAACCTGTCCACAAGAGATACGTGAAGAACTCAAACTTATCACATGTTTCAGTTGTGGTAACCAAGGACATTATGCAAGCAACTGTCCAGAAAAGATGAAGCACAAGATAAACAAGCCTATGAAGGATCTTAGTCTTGTCACATGTTTCAAGTGTGGAAACAAAGGACACTATGCAGATGTTTGCCCAGAGAAGTTTCCACAAGATCCCAAGCAAGCCAAGATGTAATTTAGTTGGAAAAATTTTAAGGGTGGTAGTACCCTAGATGCTTTGAGCCAACTTGTAAACCCTAGCCTCCCCAAATCTCGGGACAAGATTTATTTTAAGGGTGGTAGCCTGTCACATCCCAAGATTTTCCAAATCTTGTAATGTGAAAAATAAATGAATAAAATAAAACTTTGTTGATTTTCAGGGTGAGAAGAAACTTTTGATTCCAATTGGAAACCTTCAAACCAATTTTGATCAAATAAATCCTAAAGGGATTTAAAAAGATAAACAATTAATAAAAGTGAATTTAAATAATTGGAATTACTATTTTGGAATCTTTTAATAAAAAGATTTGGATTTCAAATGAAAAGGTAGAAATATAAATAAGGATTATTTTTATTGAGCCAAATTAAACCTTGGCCAAGCTTTTGAAAATAGAATATTCCTATTTGTTGAAAAGAGTAAAGGTTTATTTAAATAAAATAATGAGGATTTATTAATATCCAATTTTATTAAAATAAAGGTTTTACCATTTTAACTAAACATCAAAACTTGTTAAATTATTTTAAATAAGTTTTCCAAGTGTTTTATATTTTCAAATACCTACTGATTTGGTTTTGATAATATTTAGATTTCAAATGGAGATTTTAATAATCAAATCCTATTTTGATTTTGTAACTAAGGACTATTTTATTTAATTATTAAATAGATCCTAAAAAGAATAAAAATATTATTTTATTCTTGGGACTTGGTTTATTGTTGTTAATCTGAACTAAAACTCAATGCAAAGTGTGGTGAAAGTTTGTTTTGATTTGAGTGTTTGAATTGTTGTTTGAAATTCAAAACAGAAAACCAAATAGAAAAAGAAAAGGATTACTGAATAAAAAAATGGAATCAGACTCAGCCCAACTCGTCTGGCCCAGCAAGCCCAATTCCAGCCCAGCTACTTTTCCCACGCGCGAAATGTTTTCACCCAAACACGCACCCGCGCAGTCACAGACGGGTGGACCCTCTCCCTATCTCTCTCCCTCGCTGACAGCAAGGCCCCACCTCTCCTGTTCGTCGTCTTCAACCCCCAAACCACGCCCTGCCGTTGCAGCCAGTAACGCCGGCGATCAATTCGCGTTCACAGCGACCATAACTCCCCCTACGACCACGCGTGCATAAACGCCTCCCTCCCCTCTCTCGTTTCCCCCAGACAGCTCTCCCCCTCTGCCTCTAGGCTGCCCCAATTCGAGCCCGCGCCCTCACTGATTCGGCGAGTTCCGTAAACAATTCCGGCCAGTAGACACCGCCCCTTGCCTCCTCGACCAAGCTCACACACTCCCCAGCCTCTGGTGCTTCTCCCTGTGCTTCCCGTTCAACCGCGCTTGCCCCAGAACGTCGACAAGGACAAGCACAAACACGCCACCGTGTCTGCCACCTCTCCGGCGACCCCTCCCCGTAAGAACCGAACGCCCCTTTCTCTCTGCTTGTAAGCCGCGTGTTCAGTCTCTTCACGCGCACCTAACCGTATCTTTATTTTGCTCTGGCATGGCCTATAGCCTCGCCTCCGACAAGAACCAGACGGACCCGACAGTGAGCACAGCTCCGGCGAGCGATTACTCCCGCTCCAGTGCGCCCCTCGCCAGACCAGCATCACCTCGATCTTAACCACGACCTCGCAAACACGGTGAGACCCTCCTTTGTCATCCTTGCTTCCTGTAACCGCCGCTAGCTGTCAACACCCGGATTTTTCAATCCTAGATGCCTGTTATGCCATACATCGCAATCCCAGGATTACCATTTTTGCGAGACATAACAGAATTGGATACCATAGTACATCATCCATTACAACGATACATAAGTTCTTACACAAATAGGGATCTCATGATCCAGTTCTTAATACGACTTCAAGCAGCGGAATACGGAGTAATAACGGTGTGGCGTAAGCTCCATCTTCGTGGTCACAAGCAATCTTGACGATGGGAGATGATCCTAGTTGTCGTAACCTTCACGGGTCCATCCTCCAGGTACTCCTCTTCATAGTCTGGCCATGGGAATAGCCAGGGACAAAGCCATGAGTACTCTTTAAGTACTCGCAAACTAATACTAACAGGTAAGGGGTTTTTGGATAATAGGACACTAGGCTCTAGGGTTGTTTTGCAAAAAGCCAGGTTTATCTCTACTAAGTTCCAAAGCTAGTCACAATTTTATAACTCCTAATCGGGATCTTGTAATTCAGGTCACAACTCTGTTGTGGTCAAGTCAAAGTCTTACTTCGCTTCATAAGTCATTTTGAAAAGTCTGACGAGGGAACAATATGGCCACTCCAACTGTCCATAACCGCGGACGCGGCTATTCGAATAGTTTGACACTCTGCAGAGATTGTACACTTTCACCACAACATTCGATACATCCGTCAGGAACAAATCCTGAATTCACCATACTCGATGCGGATAATCAATCCTAACCTTTCAATTACACGCCTAGTATAAGCACCTCTCCTGTGAGTTTGGCCTCCCAACCATGACTCACGTCATCTTGGGTCTTGCAATGTGGACAATCTTCACAAGGTAGCCTCAGCTCAGACCTTGGCCGTGAGGGAACTAATACTAAGGAATATAAGTTTCTAGTCAAGCCCTACCCAATATTCGGGTATTGTGGTTGTACGATAAAATTGGAATGGTATCGCATCCAAACAACCATCGGTTTTATAAAGGTCTAAGGCTCATGCCTCAACATTTTCATCACCAAAATCATCAAGTGTTTGGAAACACATGTCCCAAAACATTTCAATAGAATGATCCATCATTCCAAGGTTTTCATAACCATTTTTCCACCAAGTATTCCCATCTAAAGTTGATCAAGTTTTATGCTTAGCACTAGCCTCTACAGGTGGGGGTAAGCACTGATGAGGGGTGGTAAACTAGTGGAGTTTCACTAAGTCCAACCTTATATCTTAGGCTGATATTAAGGTTTCTAGCTTAGGCCAAATTTTATGCTCTTTATGCAACCTTCAGCAACTGTCTAGTATCTACCAAACTCTTAGGTAGACTCTAAGTAAGCTTTGATAAAGAAATAAAGTACGAAGCTTGCACATAAAACTAGGATTTGGTTTATCAAGTGTATATGATCACATATGCTTAAGGCATATGGTAGTCATAACACAAGTATGGGTTTGTGGCATCAGTAGGGTATCTGGCAAGGGTTAGCTTGCATAGGTCAACTTGATTAGTAAGGCTTGCATCAGTGTCAATATAAGCTTGCATTGGTATAGTATCAGCTTGCAAGGTTACTAGCTTGCCTTGTGCAGAGCAGTGGTTGAAGTTCTCCTCGGCTTCCTCTTCGTAGTATCCTCCTTCCTCCTCGTATCCTTGGTCGGTACTAGCGTCTATGAATAAATACGAGGTACACAATCACCAAAAAATACTTAACTACTTGCAATCATCACACACAAGGGTCCTATAGATGATCTAGCATCATCTCTAACATTACAAGGTTAAGGCTTGGTTTAAATCTTTTTATTTTTAGAAAAGTAATTTCTACTCATTGAAAAACTACTTAAGATTTAATATTCTCCAAACTAAACATGGGATCATGTTGACACATGTCATCACCACATATTGTAGTCCATGGGAGTGTGATTTAAAGTGGTGTCACAATTTAATAAGGTTTTACCCTTTTATTTTAATTAATTAAAGTGGCTAGAAATGCTTATGGAGCATTCTTTTATTACTTGAGCAATATTTCTGAAAGTAAACCTATATATTTTTATATATTCTGAAAGGTATGGTTAAATTTGATTTTTGAGAGTTGGAATCAACTCAAAAGCTATTATGGTTTAAATTTGAAAAAGTTTGAATGCAGAAAAGCTTCTGCCTTGTTATTTTTACCAAGGGTGATCTATAGATCCAAATGACTTGAATCCAACGGGCTTGGATTCAGCATTCACAGATCTTTCCAACAAAATTGGTTTCATTCAAATTGGTGCACTGAATCGATCTGGGTTGATTTTTGAAGTTGGGTACAGAAGTGTGTTTGAAAAGAAATAGAAAAAGGTTTAATTTGAATAACTGGGCTGCGCGGGAAAATCTAACGGGCCGGGTTAAGCGCAGCTCCCTGCTGGCTGCTTAAGTGGGTGTCCCCACTCGTCAGTGACACGGGGCTGGGCGAAGCGGTATGGGGCAACGTGGATCGTTCGATCTAGTTCTAATCTAACGGCTGGGAGTCATCGTCGACACGAGACAACTCCGGCGAGAACGAAACCTAGCGCGGCCAGTGAGGGTCGCTGGGGGCTCACCGGGGTGCTGGCGAGGGTCGGCGAGGCGGGCGAACGACAAAGTCGACGACGGCGAACTCAGGGGTGGTCGCGGCAGCTCCTGGGGCGGCTCCAATCGCTGGCTCCTTTCTTCTCCGGCAGCGGCAGGCTCCAGTGAAATTCCGGCGAGGTGGTGCTCGCCTTGATCTGAGAATGGTGTGGCACGATCAGTGAGGAGAGGGAAGTGAGATGGTGTGAAGAAATCATGCAGGGGTGGCCTCTATTTATAGTCGAGCGAGGGGACCGTTGGGGCGCACGGTGAGCTCGTCGGGGGCGATGTTACAGGCGGCTAATGGCATGGGCAAGGGTAGGAGACGGTGTTGTGTCTCCTGGCGATGCTTAACGACATGGTCGCGAGGCATGGGGCGGTGTGGTTTGGTCTGGAACGGGCGGTGCTGCGCGTGGCGAGGCGGCGCTTGACGGCGGGCTGTATGGCACGGGGCGGTAAACGGGGATGTCTGGCGGTCTCCTGGGTCGGTGGTGATCGTGTGTGCACGCGGTGAGGGCGGCGCGCGGTCTGGGGACGCTGGTCGAGGGTGGCGCTCTGGCGCACGCTCAGCATGGTCTGGGCGCGGCTTGTGCGCGTGGCTGGGACAGGGAGTGGCGGTGGACGGTGGGCTGCCTCCTAGACAAGGTTGGCACGGCTAGTTCTTCCTCTAGCTTGCTTTCCACAATGGGGTGACATGGGTGTGCTCGGCTGTTCACCATTAATGGCAATGGCAAGCTCACAGGGGTGCTAGTATTGGGCTAATCTTTCTAGATGATCTACTGAGCTGTGTGTGAGCTAACTAGGGAACAAGTTAGGCCAAATTTACTGCACACTATAGTGTTTGATGTCTTTGTTGATTTGTGTCTGCAACCTGTTTGATGAAATGGCCGCATGAAATCAAGTTTTGAATTTTGAAATGATTTTTGGTGGGTTTGCTAGATTGGTGCTGGTGAGTCTGCAGATGCTTGGGTTTTGAAAGTTGAGCTTGTTTGAGTGGGTTTTGAAAAAGTGGGATCTTCCCATATGAAGAAGATTCAATTTTGCATTGTCATTTAAACAATGCATTTGAAAGTTTCTGGATGATCACAAAGTGGGCCTTGATACTCTGTTATGAGTAAATTCAAGGGGTGCAAAGATCCAGAAAAGTTTCTGTTAGGTTTTGAAAGTTTGAGACAGCCAAAGTAGGTATGGGAGTTAAATTGGTCAAAATGACCATTCCCTTAATATATTTGTTTTAATTTACTTGTCTTTAGTAAAAGTGTGGGAAATGTTTTAGATGATGTTTATTTCACCTAAGAAACATTTTACAAGCAATGGATCACACAAACAAGGTGGTTTTAAAGGATTTCAAAATCTATGCATACACATATGCATGCATTCATGGGTTTAGTTAGAAAAGTTTTTGTTAACCCTAATCTTGATGATTAGTGTTTGATGATCTAAGTTTGGTATTTTTGGGATGTTACACTAGCACATCGTCCGACCGCGCGCCGCCGCTCACCGCCGTCAGCGCCGCTCGGGTATGGTCAAATTGGTTTACACCGTTAGATCTTGATCTTGTGGTTGAAAATAGAACTTAAGCGAAAGGGTAAGAAGCAGCCTGAGCCGTGCGATCTGTTTAGATCCAACGCCTCACATAGGCCGATCCGTGCGAACCGGTATCGACCAGTAGTTTTGCGCCGCGTGGCATTGGATCTGTTTAAAACAAATTTAGAATCTGATTTGTTTGCAAATTTGTAAACCCCATAACTTTAGTTCCATACATCCAAAATTTGCAAATTTTATATCAATAGAATCAGTGGAACAAGCCCTAGCCAACCATGCAATTTGTTTAGTAAAAAGCTTCTGGTAAAATGTTTGTTTTTGCAGAAACATTTGTATGCTTGTTTAGGATATAAAAATTATTCCAAAATGATTTTAGGGTAGAAATCTTTGCAGATTGGTTTGTTGTAAACCTACTGACCCTAGGAACCAACTTATGGATTTAAAAATAGATTTTGTGAAGATTAGGATTGAATAATTAAATTAGCCCATTTCTAGCCAAATAAAAATATTGATTTTGGTTATGGAAATGATTTATGAGAAAAACCTTTTGAAAGTGTTTTGACTCAAACCTATAGACCCTAAACACCAAGTTTTGAGAATTAAACAACTTATTTGGTGAACAATATAAAAATTATTACCTTACCAAAAACATTTTCACCACATGAAATAATGACTTGGTTTAAAAATGGTTTATAGATAAAACCCTTTTGCAAATGGTTTTGCCACTTTAGAAAATGACCACTTTGAGCCTTACAATGTTTAGAGCCTAGTAGAAACCACCTTTGCAAAATAAAACTATCTTTTGCATGCTTTCATGCATGACTTTGTTGCTATTATTTTATGTGTGATGATTTGTTTGATTATTGTTTGAAATGCTAGTTGAATTTGTGTTTGCTTGATTGACTTGTAGTGAAGTTAGAAGAGTGTGAGAGTAGCAAGATCAAGAAGTGAACCAACAACCCCTACCAAAAAGGCAAGTGACACTATCATCTAAAGTCCTACTATTTTCGTCACATTCTCAATCTGCCAGTACTCTATCTTGGTGAGTACTTATCCAGCGGCCACTGGTGGCAACAAGATGAGATTGTGTCATGTGGGTAAAGTGTATAACTTCTGCAGAAGATCAAAATTCTAAGTACTTAGCTGTGTCCCCGGTTATGGACAAATACTGAGAAACTAAGGCCTGAAGCTATGGGAAATCTCGACATTCCAATTTCTAAAAGAAAAACTTGAAAGTGACAACAAAAGACTTGAAGCACTTGGGGTGTACCAAGGAGCTCAAGAAGATTTTAATAAAGACTTGAAGCACTTGGGGTGTACCAAGGAGCTCAAGAAGATTTTGATAAAGACTTGAAGCACTTGGGGTGTACCAAGGAGCTCAGAAAGATTTTGGATAAAAGATCAAAACTATTTTGAAAAAGATAGGGAAAACACTATTGCTTTCTGCAAATGAGCCTAAACCCTACCTATCCAAATATGCATGTAATGATAGGATCCACATATTTCCACTTAGTAGTGAAACTTGCCAATACAATTCAATTGTATTGACCCTTGTGGCTATAACTTGTTATGTTGCAGGTATGTTTGATTTTAGTGAAGTGTGTGAAATAGGATTACAAGTCTACAACCAACATGTTTTCCTGTGGCACTTTGAAGATGAAGGACCCCATGCTTATAGATATTCTGCTGCAATGTAATGTAATAGCCAAATGAGCTATGTAAGATGTAATTAATTATTTTATTCCTGGTTATAAAGTTGTATTATGACCTTTGTTTCTTGACATTACATCTTAACTGTGGATGCTAGCTATTGATCCAGGGACTAGCATTGCAATCACAGGGATCCTTTTCCTTTACAAAGGAGGGATCTTACATAAACAAATTACAACAGGGCAATTGACAAGAACTGAGCAAGGCATAACAATGCAATTACTAGTCAGAAAGATCCTATGAGGTTGATTGGGCAATACGACAAGATACATAGACCGCCATCCAACTGCATCTATGACTATAAGTCCACCTTCAGGTTATCATCCGAACCCCCTCCAGTATTAAGTTGCAAGCAACAGACAACTGCTTTAAGCAAAGTGCGTAAGGTAAACAGTCCACATGTTCCATGAACAAGAGACCGTTGTTTTCTCCCTAGTAGCAACAACACATCTACAACCGAAGAGATTATTGTCACTTCCCTTGGAAACTAGAGGCATGAACCCACTATCGAGCATAAATACCCCCTCTTGGAGACACTAGCAACTACTTGGCCAAGATAGCTACTAACAACAAAGAGCGTGCAAGATCACAAACAACACAGACATGATAGAATCATAAAGACAAAACCATTAATCAAACCAACATAATAATCTCAATATCCATCGGATCCCCGCAAACACAACATGCATGATTACAAATAGATTAGATCTTGATCATGAACGGAGCTCACAAAATCTATACATGAAAGCACAAAGGAGGAGATACAACCATCTAGCTACTACATGGACCCATAGTCCAAGGTGGAACTACTCACGCATCATACTAGAGAGAAGGCCTGCGGGATGATCTCCCCTCCGATAGGGTGCCGGGAAGAACTTCAGATCCCCTTGATCTAGGGACGATGGTGGCGGTGGCTACAGACGGTTTCGTGGATATTTGATCAGGTACTAAGGGTTTCTGCATCAGGGGCTTTTTATAGGCGAAGGGGGAGACCGAGGCGGCGTTCAGGGCCACCAAACCCTAGCCAGGAGCGGGTTGGGACCCACCCGCGCCTGGGATGGGTATGGCCCCCTGGCTGGCCCCTCCGGCTCTCCTCTAGACTTCTTGTTCCCCATAGAAAGTAATTGACTTTGTCCTTTGTCCCGTCCAATTCTGAGAATATTTCTTTACTAACTTTTTTGAAACCAAAAATAGCAGAAAACAGGCATCTGGCACTGTTGCAACTTGTTAGTAGGTTAGTACCAGAAAACATGTAAAAAGCACCTCAAAGTGTGGACAAGTAAAGCAAAGTAGATACTAAACAAGCATGGAGCAGCAAAAATTATAGATACGTTTCCAACGTATCAACATCCCCAAGCTTAACTCCTGCTTGTCGTCGAGTAGGTAAGTGATAAATAAAATAATTTTTGAGGTGACATGCACCCTCACAATAAAGATCCAACCATTTGCAAGCATTGAAAGCTGGGATCAAAGAACTCTAAACATGTGCATGAAAGATGGAGTTCTAACAATAGGACATAGTAACTATGCATGCAACATGACAAGCTACAAACAAAGATCATGAATAACATGCATTGAAAAACGTTTGTTTGTTTCACATGCAGAAAACATAGCATAGTGGCAATCATCTTGTCCCTCATAGAGTAGCAAATGGATGCATAGGACACCTGCAAAGTTCACAAGGGTGACTAGAAACAAGTAGCACAAGAGCAAGTAATATCACAATATGCATCAATTAATAAGCTTTAGAACACTACACACAGAATGACAACTATGCTCTCTTAATGGTGCCTAAAGGTAGAAGGTGAAGACTCAATAGTGGTGAAATAAAGGCCTTTTTGTAAAGGAAGCAGGAATTACAAGTTTCAAAAAGAGCTTCCAAAAATTATGGTACTTGTTAGCTTTCATCCCTCATTGCCCCTACCATAAGCATCTTGAAGTGGTTAAGTTTAAAGTGGCAAAGCTGGACTATATGCTTGACGAAGTATAAGTTGGCAATCTCAAGTCCCTTGAATACGAGGACCACACCTCATGCATACTCAACTTTGGATCCAGGTAAGTTCTTGTCACTGTAAGTATTTGCATATCATTGAGAACCGCCAACGGGGTACCCCTTGCACATGGTACATGAGCTTTACCATAACCAAAATGACAAGGCAAGCAGACAATGAGCATCTCAACAATCTTTTTATTTACCATATGCATAGATTTTTATTGAGGATGCTTCATAGATAGCTAATTATGGTGATGTTGCAAGTTTCCACCATGATTAGGCATGGCTTAGGCTAGCGGCACAGGCGTTTCTCTAACACAGAATACAAACTCCATGGACTTACAAGTCCCCTCTTTATTTCACACTGGTGACATCAATAGACAAAAGAACATGATATCAACTAAGTACAACAAGGTACAAGTGCAATGTTGAAAACGTTCCCCGTGACAGCATGGTTCTGCTAACTCTAACTTATAAGTGCAAGCATATACAACAAAGTTGTCATAATGGTTCAAGTTTATTAGGGGCAAAGAATAAAGTGTGCTATCAAGTTCGTGAGGGCTTTAATCACTAAGTTTTCACATAACAAAATAGTTTTTTTAATTGGAAGATAGTTGAAAACAAGAATATACTTGGAATGGTGTAACACACCATGCATAGGAGTTTATAGTGGACACTTTGGAATAACTTGGTTTCTTGGGAGTTTGAGGCATGAGTAGAACTTACTCATACAAGTGGAGGCCAGCAAAAGACTGGGAGCAACCAACTAAGAAAGCAATAATGGCCAAAATCATGCAGTGCAACAAAGCATACTAATCAAAGCAAAGAGTGGTACTACAAGTCAAGGACTAAATGATCATGGAGGCTAATGGTGACTTGTCATAGTCATAACATGGTGTAAGAATGTGTCAAGTCAACCCAAGCAAAGCATCAAAGGAGAAAACCACAATACTATGTTTTTGCATGCTAAAACAACGCATAATTTCTTCAAGGCACACTAAGCAATCCCAATTGTTTGAAACAAGACATGCTACAACAATAATCACTAAGCATAAGGTCAAAAAACACCTAGCATGTCATGCTAAAGTATAAGTCGCAGTCAATGCAAGCTCCTCTTGTACTTCAAGTAAGAACTTACTACTCCTTTCCAACACCAAGAAAACTTATTTGTAAAACAACACAGCGAGAACGGGGGTCCAAACTACTTTATTCAAGCAAAATAAACAACCTAAGCAAAGCAAACTAAAACTAAGACGCTCCAAGAACAACACAACTATGCATGAAACAATAAAAACGAAGTGTCTAGACAGACCTGAGCTTTTTATTGATGAAGAAGGGGATGCCTTGGGCATCCCCAAGCTTTGGCGCTTGTAACTCTTGGATATTTCTTGGGGTGACACCATGGTGTAATCCCCAAGCTTGAGCTTTTGTCCATTCTTCATCTCATTGCATCATTCTCTCTCTACACCTGAAATTTTTCCTTCATACAAAACTTCACACAATCTTCATTAGCAACATTAGTGTATTCAAAAGATATTAGACCACTGGCAAAGCTTTGGAACAGCAAGGCTTTTCACTATAACACAAGATACTGTAGTAACTCCTTCAAAATTCTCAATTCACCTAAATTGAACTCAAAAAGGAATCAATAAGAAGCAAGTGCAAATAATTGCAGAAATCTGTCAAAATAGACCAGCAGGTAGAAACCAATTTTAACATCTTCTGTTGCTCAAATCAAAAAGTGTTGAACTAACGAAATTTAGATAACATATTGGGGGATTTATTCATAAATTTTGAGCTCAATCTGACTTACAGAACCTCCTCACGAATTTTTTGGTGGAGGACAGAAATCTGTTTTGGGACAGCAACTCCCCAAATCTTACATCCCTCTCATTAGAGGTCATTCTTGGCACAAAAAGCAAACAAAAAGGGTAAGGAGAGGTCATTACTGAAGTAATAACTTCCAAGACTCAAGGAAACTCTTGGGCTATCTCCCAACAAGTACTTTTCTTTAACGCCTTTAAGTTAGGCACAAGAAGCAAGAAGAATCAAGTATTTTCAAATGAAGAAGCATTAACATCAAACCTTGCTTCAAAGGAGGAGAAAAAAGCAACTTATCTCTCCTCATAGGGAAGTGTTCAATACCTTTCTTGAATGGAAAATCATATTTGATGGTGCCTTCTTTCATATCAATGATGGCACCAATTGTTCTAAGAAAAGGTCTTCCCAAAGTAGTAGGACAAGAAGCATTGTATTCAACATCCAAAACATAGAAATCCACAGGGACATAATCATTGTTATCCATAATGAGAACATTATTAATACTCCCTCTGAGTTTCTTCTTAGCATTATCATTAAGTGGGACATCCAAATAACAATCTTCCAATGGTGACAAATCAAGCATTTCATAAATCTTCCTAGGCATAATAGAGACACTAGAACCAAGATCACATGAAGCTTTGAGATCAAAGTCATTCACTTGCATATTAATAATGGGTTCCCAACTATCTTCTACTTTCCTAGGAATAGAAGATTTGTGTTTTATCTTCTCTTCCTTAATTTTCACAAGAGCATCTGTGATGTGTTTGGTAAAGGCAACATGTATATCACTAGCATCGGGACTTCTAGCAAGATTTTGCAAGAACATAGCAACCATCAATATCAAAGTCAAACTTAGCATCACTAGTAGTAGGCTCAATAGGCTTAGGCATAGTAGGAGTAGGAATAGGGACTACTGGTGTTTTAGTGGTGATGGTGCACACACTATTGTGTCTATCAATTTCAGCTTCCCTTTCCCACTTAGCATGGAGTTGAGCTAGCAGCCTAACATTTTCATCAATAGTAACTTGTATGGCATGAGCATAGCAAAGGTGTTTTCCATAGTTTTAGGTTTAGCAGTCATTTTATTAATTAAGGAAGATCGAGCTTCAGACAAAGAGGATATATTTTTCTCAACGGTTAAAAGCTTTTCCTCTATAGTCTTATTGAAAGTGGCTTGTTTACTAATAAAGTACTTGAGCATGACTTCAAGTTCAGAGGGGGCACTTTTAGCATTAATGTAAGAACTTCCATAGGAATTGCCATTATTAGGAGGATAAGTCCTATAATTGTTGTTGCTACCAAAATTACTCCTATAGGCATTGTTGTTGAAATTGTTGTTTCTAATGAAGTTCACATCAACTTGCTCTTCTTGAGAAACCAAAGAGGCTAAGGGAACACTATTAGGATCTAGAGGAGATTTCCCATTAACAAGCATAGCCATAATAACATCAATCTTTTCACTCAAAGAGGAAGTTTCCTCAACAGAATTTACCTTCTTACCATGTGGAACTCTCTCAACATGCCATTCAGAGTAGTTAACCATCATATTTATCAAAGAGCCTTGTTGCAGCACCCAAGGTGAGGCCCATAAAAGTACCTCCAGCAGCTGAATCCAACAAGTTTCTTGAGGAGAAGTTCAAACCTTCATAAAAAGTCTGGATAATCATCCAAGCAGTGAGTCCATGAGTAGGGAAATTCTTATCCAAAGATTTCATTCTTTCCCAAGCTGGAGCAACATGTTCACTATCAAGTTGCTTAAATTTCATAATGTCACTTCTCATAACAATAATCTTACCAGGAGAATAGTACTTTCCAATAAAAGCATCTTTGCACTTAGTCCAAGAATCAGTACTATTTTTAGGCAAAGAAAGCAACCATTCTTTAGCTTTTCCTCTCAAGGAGAAAGGAAAAAGCTTGAGCTTAATAATATCTCCATATACATCCTTATACTTTTGCATCTCACAAAGTTCAACAAAGCTATTGAGATGAGCAGCAGGATCATCAGAACCAACACCAGAAAATTTCTCTCTCATCACAAGATTCAACAAAGCAGGCTTAATTTCATAAAAGTAAGCATCAGGAGCAGGTGGAGCAATAGGAGTGCTAAGGAAATCATTGTTGTTGGTACTAGTGAAGTCACACAACTTGGTGTTCTCAGCGGAGTTCATTTTGGCAAAGGTGGGCAAGCCAAAAACAGCAGCAGCAGCTAGAGCAGGAACTATTTTTTGTGTTTTTTGGAAAGAGGCAAACAAAACCAAGCAAAAGAAACAAAGCAAACTAAAAACAAAGTAAAAAAGAAAGGAAGTGAAGGACTCCCCTAGTGAAGACGTCCTTAGCCTCCCCGGCAATGGCGCCATAAAAGCTTGACGACTGTCTACGCACAGTCTGTTAGGAACCGCAAGAGCAAGGTGTGAAGCAGCAAGTTTTCCTGGCTCGCCCCTCCGGCTCTCCTCTGGACTTCTTGTTCCCCACGGAAAGTAATTGACTTTGTCCTTTGTCCACCCAATTCCGAGAATATTTCTTTACTAATTTTTCTGAAACCAAAAACAGCAGAAAACAGGCATCTGGCACTGTTGCAACTTGTTAGTAGGTTAGTACCAGAAAACATGTAAAAAGCACCTCAAAGTGTGGACAAGTAAAGCAAAGTAGATACTAAACAAGCATGGAGCATCAAAAATTATAAATACGTTTCCAACGTATTAGGCAACAAAACAAAGAGCAAGTAATAAAGACAACGAACAAACGGAGCAAGTGGCCCAATCCCTTCTTAGTAAAGGACAAGCTGGTGGAAATACTTATAAGGACCAAACGTTCTAGAGGAAACATGGGAATTCTGTCAAGTGCTTTCGCTTCAAATAGTTGAGTACTCTTATTTGGTGTTGTAAGTGTTGTGTGGGTGAACTTGTGCTAACATATCGACCTTACTTGAAATAATACATACTTGTGATTAAACCCCCTGCAAACATCCGTAACTACAGGAAAGTAATTAAGATATAAATCTAACCACAGCCTTAAACTCTGAGATCCTACGCTCCCTTGTACAAAGGTGTCCTAACGGGGGTTCAGGTTTCTGTCACTCTGGCAACCCCACAATTAGTAGCTAAATACACAATGCATTCCCCTAGGCCCATAAATGGTGAAGTATCATGTAGTCGACGTTCACATGACACCACTAGAAGAATAGCACCACAACTTAAATACTAAACCATTGAATAATAACTCAACACAAATTCACTACTAACAACATGACTTCTCCCATATCGTCAAGAACTAAACGAACTACTCACAAGACATCATATGGATCAAGATCAAAGATGATATGGTAATGGATAACAATCTGAACATAAACAATAATCCAATGGTTCCACTCACAAGCATCAACTACAATAGTAATCAACACCGGGAAGGTTTCCCCTAATGAACTAAAGCAATATCCAACACAATTGTTACAGCGGGATGGAGTAATGATGATGGTGCTGGTGGAGATGATGGTGTGGATGATGATGACGATGATCCCGATGAAGCCTAGCTTGACGATGGTGTTGATGGCGACGATCTCCCCTCTCCGGGAAGGAATTCCCTCGGCAGAAATCTACCTGCCGGAGAGATCTTTCTCTCTCAGTGTTTTCCGCCCTACAAAGGCGGTGGAAATCTATATGTGGTCGCTCCCCTGGTGTTAGGGTTCCGTAGGGAAGTTATAGGCGAAAGGGCGGAGTCGGGAGCTGGGCAGGTGGGCCACACCTTCCCTAGGCATGGCCTAGGGGGGACCCGCTCCTACGGGGGGTGTGGGCCCCCTGTGGCCCTTCTTCGCCCCTCCTTCTGGCTTCCTCGGTCTTTTGGGAAAATATTATTTTCCCATATTTTTCTGGTATTTTTTTGATGTTCGCGAAATTGCATCAAAACGCCTTCTTTTCCATCAAAATCCAGACTCCGGCAGTGCATCCTCCAAGAATCATCCAACATGCATAAACAGATGAAAATACATAAATATTACCTCATAATAAGACATATATCAATGAATAGAGGTAAATTATGATATAGAATGGTGATGCAAATTGGGCGTATCAGATCGCTAAACAAAGACAATACTCCCCTTTCTGTTACTAGGTTTCCTACGAGATCGCCGCTTACTAAGTATCTCACATCAAGCCTTTATCAATCTCTGGGATCTTGGGTACCTACAAGTCCATAGATCGAGACAAGAGACAAAAAATAAAGATACAAATCTTTATTCAATCAATACACAATACTCCCACGGATTAGATGCACATAATCGTTGTGAGGTTTCACCCTAACCTGCATCCCGTTAGGACTACTCACTCATAACAATAAAATCAAGGATAGTTAACGTCGTGCAAAATACTTGGATTGAAATCAAATATTCTTACAATGATCGCCAAATCACAAGGAGGTCTCAAGTATAAGCTAATGGCTATGGCTATGGAGAGGATGAACTATGGTGATGGATTTCCTTTGGTGGTGTTGTGGTACAATATGAGAATGTCGGCCCACTGCGCGGTGGCTGGGACCTCGAAATGTATAGGCGCCTTTATGAAAGTCGTAGGTTTTGACGAGACGAAGATAATGCCACATGGTACGGGATGGCCGTACGGGCGGACCATGCCTGTACCAGTGGTCGTTAATGCCTATGTCAACTGGTTTTTGTCCAGGATTGTTTGGTTGTGTAGACTTCCTCAAAATCTTCATTAATATCTCCAGATTTCGCTTAAAAAGCATGATTTCCTACATAACACAATTCAAAGCAATGGATTGCGCATCTTTGTAATAATTATTCATTAGTAGCAATGCTAAAGAGATTATTGGTCAATTGTTTGACTAAAAATAAAGTTTAAACATGGAAAAAGATGGCTATTTTCAAAGTCATCAAACGGGCATGAGATGAGTGATTATATAAACAAAAGGCATACTTAAAAGTGTGCCAAAAATACACTTATCATGATGCATCACAAAGGGCACGATCCGGCACAGTCAAATCCAATAATGTTACCCTGTTGATGTCATTCCGTTTGTATTTCTTGTTTTGGGAGTTTCTCAACGACCCGCAGTCGATGTCTTGGCGATTCGAAGTCACGTGGCGATTCAATGATCTGAAAACTCGGCGACTCAAAGCCCACGATGAGTCCCTGACGTACTTGGGGACTAGTGAAGGGGGAATACCCAACACTGCAGGCCCAACACATGGAGTCGCCCGGGAGACTATGGGGAAAATGAAGCCCACTAAAAGAGCATTTCATATCCTTGTGATTTTGATGTTTGATAACAACACACTTATCGGTCTAATCGTGTGCTAAGTTTATCACATGTTTTTCAGATTATGGCACAAATATTGCCCTGCCCATTTTCCCTTGACAAAAGTATCTGTGCCAACCGGTAGTACCAGAAAAATAATCGGTACTACCGCTTGGCACCGGTACTACCGCCCCTAGTACGGGTTGGATCCGTGCAAGGTGGGGAGGGCTAGCCTTTACTCAGTACCACCCGGTACCGCGGAGCGACACTACCGCTCCAACCGGTAGTACCGCTTGTGTCAAGCGGTACTACCGCTCGGACACGATAGTACCGCTCAGCTGTACTGGGCAGCCCTAGGGAAGGACCAGCCCTTCCCCTCTTGACATGGTTATACCCTACGGGTACGTAACTTCAGCATACCTGGTCCAGCCCAAGGAAGGCCCACGGCCAATATACGCCAGCCCATGAAGATTTTCGGGTGGCCCAGGCCCATGACGCCTTCGGATCCTTGAAGAACAAGACTAGAGTTTCAATACAACTTGTAACCTACTCGTATCGGCATCCGAGACCTAGCATCCCCATATATAAAGGCTAGGAGGGGCCAACGAAGAGGGCACGTACACAATAGACAGATACACACACCCAACAACGATTACACCCTGCGATTACGACATACACACCTCCACGCCAGATCGAATCTGCACACCCTGTAACTTTCGGTTCCGCCGCAATAAAAAGAAGCAAGCAGTAGGGTTTTCCCTCCGGGCTGAACACAGGTAAATCTCGTGTCCCCTGGTTGCTTGTCTATTAACCGTGCCACGATCTCCAGCATCCCCATCTTCTCCAAAACCCAAGTCCATAACAATGGGCATTGACGAGTTGAAACCCCGTCAATTGGCGCCGTCTGTGGGAATTGGGGCTGCTGATGTCTTGATCGTGACGGTTCCGACCCGATCGATCTACAACTCCTCGGCGACGGAGAATCACCTCCTCTTCGGCGCTTTCGACTTCACCGCCCACTCACCGGCCACCATGAAGGATTTGGAGCCCGTAGGCGACGGACTCGAAATTCTGTTCGGGAGCTTCGCTTCCGGGTGGGACAAGCTGGCACCCTCCGCCTCCCGGCGGATGCCCGTGCCACCGATCAGGCCGCCGTGGGCTCCACACCCGTGCTACGCCGCGTCACCATCAACAGATGAGTTCTACAGCAGCTGCTGCAACTCCGATCTGTGCGATCCACCTTCGGATGAAGGACCTACGATTCGAATCCAAGCTGGCGAGCAATAACCAATCTGCGGCGCTATCGTGCGCGCAATCATCAAACCGGCGAAGACCGCCTAACCGCCGCCCAACCCCAACCCGTGGGCGGAAGCGCAGCAGGGAAAAGCAGGGCCACCTCATCCAACTTAGCAAAGAAGGATGGGCCCAAGCACGCAGCCGTGAGCGAAATAGTCCTCTGGACTCCCCACGTGACCTCTTGATGGCATACCACTACCTCCTCATCGAGGAGCACCAGAAGCAAGTCAAGATGCAGGAGACGCTCGATAACCGCAAGAACGCAGCCTCTGAGTCCAGTGCGTGACGAGCTGCGCTCTCCGCCATGGGACCCGGCTCCAGCACAAACGGAAATCAGGGAAACAAGCACCACTCTCGGGTGGAAAACATGGACCCGAAGGAGCGGCGTGACGTGACCCGAACCCTCCACACATCGTTCATGGATATGGACGCCGACGGCAACATCACCCCGAAGACGCCACAAGCCGCGATCATGGCAGCCACTGCGTATCTTGCGGCTCACCCACCTCCGGAGAGGGACCCGAAAAGGGCCATGCATAGGTCCGCACTCACCGGACTAGGACTAATCGGAGCTGCGCTCCGAAGATGCTCTACGGGCCGAAGAAGAAAGCTCCGGCCAGCGGCGGAGCCCCCCTCATCCGAAGATGAAGAAGAACATGACCTTCCTCGAAGGAAGAAGAGCTCGCACCGCCACAAACACGACTACGACGCCAGAGACAAGCTTACACAGTGCAAGATCGACAAAGCACGCGCCAAACGCGCATGCTCATCCGAACTTGAGATGGATGAAGACGAAGGAGAACTCTGCGGGGCCCGATGCTTCAGCAGATCCGTCCGGCGAACACAGATGCCACGCAACTTTAAGCTTCCTTCGGATACTCCGAAGTTCAACGGCACGCAAGATCCAAAGTCCTGGCTCAGCGACCATCTGTCATCCGTCAAGCTTCACGGAGGCAACAAAGAAACCGCCATGCAATGCCTTCAGCTGCGGTGACGGTAGCGTGTGGTCGCTCAGCAGCCTATCATCGGGATCCATCGAAGCTGGGAGGAGCTTCGCTTATAGCTTCATCCAAAACTTCAAAGGCACCAGCAAAAGGCCCGCCTCAATCGAAGAGCTGCGAGCACACTCAGAGAACGGGTGAATCTATTCGCTCGTACATACTACGCTGGTCTACGACCAAGAACTCCACAGCACACATCTCCGAAGAGCGGGCCATCGACGCCTTCAGGGACGGCGTCAAACGCCCAGACTTCAAGGAGAAACTTGGACGCGTAAAGCCCAAGACACTCGACCAGCTCATGGAAATCGCCAACAGTTGGGCAGATGGCGAAGATTGCATCCAGCGGGCGCAATCAGATGAAGAAGACGACTACGGCCGAAGACGCGTCGTCGCAAGAGAGGAGACCACGCGTCTACGAGGACCGCGACGGACCCGACATGGTCGCAGCCGGCTACGCCGACCGCCGTAACGACAACAGCCGCGGCAGCGGAGGATATCGCAGCGGAAACTTCCGCGACAACGGACGACCAACGCGATGCGCGGCAGCGACAACGGACCTTCAGCACTCGACAAACTTTCGGGTCCATGCACCATCCACTTCTACATCGACAAACAAGATGGCAAAAAGAAAGCTAGCCACATGCTCAAGGACTGCCGCGAGTTCCAGAAACTCAGCGAAAGCATGGTACAGATGAGGCAACAAGCTCCAATTCTTGCGTTCGGAAACGCACTTGCGCCAGGCGAAATAGCACACGGAGCTCCTCCACCGCCGCCTATTGGAGGCCCACATCAACCATCGCGCAGCATCAAAAACAACGCCGGGGTCGCTTACCCCCCACCAAAAGGAGCACTCAATATGATACAGAAGGGACGTCCCACAAACAGGGTGCAGAAGAAAATCACCCGACAAATCAACATGGCCGTGACAACTCCGCCTGCAATCCCTGAGTACCTCAGCGGATCAGAGTCACCATCACATTCACCCGCGGATCACCCTTGCGGATCCCTCGCCCAGGTCATGCTGCCACAGTCTTTGAGGCGCGGTCGGAGGCTTGAGATGAGTCGCGTCTTCATGGACGGCGGCATCAACCTAATATTCGCAAGCACTCTAGCAGCTATGCGGATCTCGCAATGCAACTGGAACAATCGGACACAACGTTCCACGACATTGTCGAGGAAGGGCATCTTCCCCGGCAAAATAGGGCTCGGCGTCATCTTGGGACACGGACAACTTTCGGCGGGCGCCTAGAATTGAAGTGGTGGGTAGCGTCGCAAGACCACGCCATCCAGGGACGTGTAGCATTCGCAAGGTTCCTGGCCGTCCCACACTACGCATACCTACGACTCAAGATGCCAGGACCAAGGGGCGTCATCACGGTCCACGGGAGCTTCACCCGATCGGACGACTGCGATAGGGATTTCAACAAAATCTCGATCCTTGGCATGCAAGGCGAGCTTGTAAGCTCCGGCGCGAGACAATGGGCTACCCCGGTCACCAAGCAACGCACTGATATGTCTTTCGACTCTACCATCAACACCAAAAAGTACAGGTCCATCCAACGGATGCCTCAAAACGGCGCTAATCGCCAGCGACCTCAACACCGCATAGGAAAGCGCGCTCGTCAATTCCTCCGTGAGCACTGGAAATCTTCGCTGGTGTCCTGCGGACATGCCAGAGTTCCTGTGAATTCGCCAACACGCACTCAATGTCTTCGGACACCAAGCGGTCAAACAGTCCATCCGAAGGCGCCAGAGCCACGAAGCTATCGGCAAAGAGATCAGCAGATTACTCGCAGCGAGACTTCATCCGGAAATCAAGGAAGCGAGTGGCTGGCAAACGATGATGGTCGAAGAAGGACACGGACATCCTGCGGATGTGCGTAGACTTCACGTCACGAACAAACACTGCCCTAAGGACCACTTCCCTCTCCCTCGGATCGACCGGATCATCGATTATTGCGGGTTGTGAGAAACTCTCCTTCCTCGGCGCCTACTCAGGCTATAACCAGATTCGACTCAAGGTCGAAGATCAAGAAAAAGCGTTCATCACACCGTTCGGATTATCTTGCTACAACACAATGCCCTTGGGCTAAAGAACGCGGTGCCACGTACCAGCGATGCATGCGAACTGCCTCAAGGAACAGATCGGTCGCAAAGTCCAAGACTATGTCGACGACATAGTCATCAAAAACAAGGAGGCAAGAAAACTAATCGACGATCTCCGCGAGACGTTCGACAACCATGATCGCTACAGGAACAAGCTCAATCCAGAAAAGTCGCCTTGGCGTCCCCTCGGTCATTTGCTTGGATACTTCATCTCTCAACGAGGATCGGCGAACCGAAGAAAATCAAAGCTATCATGACAATGGAGAAGCGAAAAACCTCAAGGGCGTTCAGCTCGCAGGCGATAGCGGCACTAAGCGAGTTCATCGACCGCATGGGCGAGAAGGCCCTACCATTTTACCAAGCGCTGCGCCAAGCGGACAAGTTAGTGGACACGAAGCCAGCGCGTTGAAAACCTCAAGCGGCTCCTCTCCACCTCGCCCGTTTGGTCACGCCAAAAGCGCGAGCCCCTGTTCTTGTACATAGCAGCCACACACCAGGTGGTCACCCGATGCTTCGTGGTCGAACGACCGAAGAAGGCAAGACCCATGGGGTACAACGCCCAATTACTACCTCGTGAGGTTCTCACTCCAACAAAACAGCGGTACCGCACTACGAAGCTGGCCTCACGGCGTGTTCATGACGGCTCGACGGTGAGCCACTACTTCCGGGAGCATCGGTGATGGTCGTCAGCGAGGCACCCTAAACAGCATCTGAACAATCCGGAGGCCACGGACGCGTGGCCACTGGGGCATCGAACTATCACCTTGGACATCATCTACGAAGCGACCGCAATCAAATCTCAAGTCCTTCGGACTTCACGGTGCCTTGGATGGAGCTGCGGCTGCTAACACCCAGACATGTCGCAATCCTGGACAATGCATTTTAGCGGCTCCAAAGCGAAGCCGGGCGAGGCAGGAGTCATCTTGACCTCCCATAAGGTGACAAGATAAAATCGTCCTTGGATGAAATTGAGCCTCAACAACGAGGCGAATACGAGGCCCTCATCCATGGCATGCGGATGGCAAAAATATGCGGCGCATAGCGCGCTGGTCATCTGGTGACTCCAACCTTGTCGTCAGCCAGACGATGAGCGAGTCTGACGCTACGCCGAAAACATGATCGCGTCGCGCACTATACGCACTCGAAGGAGAATTCGACGGCTGCGAACTTGACCGCGTCGGAAGAGAGAGCAAAGGAGGCGATAGACTCGCCAACATCGGCTCCACTTGTGCAAAAGTACCACCAGGTGTGTTCCTCGAACAGATCTGCGTGCCATCCATCAGCGGAAATTCCCCAAGGATCACCGAAGAAGCGAGAACACTCGGGGCTCGCTACCGAAGGTCAAGAAGGACCGAAAAGTTGGATACGAAGTCGCCATGGTCAACCTGATGCAGGTCATGGCGGTCGAAGAAACCTGGACACGTCCATACCTCCGGTTCTGCTAAGCGGAAACTTACGGACAACCCGGCGGATGCGGCGCATATCTAAATCGGTCAAAAGCCTTCACCATCATCAACGGCGAACTGTACAAGCGCAGCATTACAGCGTCCTACAACGTGCGTCACCATCAGCGATGGCAAGACCATACTCAAGATATCCACGAGGGCATCTGCGGCCACCACGCAGTACCGCCCTTGTCGCCATAGCTCTACGAGGAGGATTATACTGGCCAACGGCCATGAGCGACGCAAAGGACTTCGTCCGAAGATGCATCGTGTGCCATCGGTTCGCCGACAAACCGCATGCACCTGGGTCCTAACTCCGTCCCATACCCATAGCTTGGCCTTTTGCTTAATGGGGCCTTGACATGATCGGCAAACTGCCAAAATCCTCGAAGGGAGGACACGTCTTCCTCTTGGTCGCAGTCGACAAATTCACCAAGTGGATCGAGGCCATGCCGCACCAACCGAAGGGCAAAACCGCCAAGTTCTTTGAATCCATAGTCTGAGTTCGCGCATCGCTGACATCATCACCGATAACGGATCAAACTTCATCTCCGAATTCCAGGACTTCTGAGGCCTCGGGATCAATATCACGTACGCCTCAGTGGTGCACCCGCAAACAAACGGGCAAGTGGAAAAGGCCAACGGCCTAATCAGCGCTGGCATCAAGAAACGCCTCATGAGCTCACTCGAGCACAAAGCTGGCAACTGGACGAAAGAGCTACCGTCATCTGTGGAGCTTACGAACTACGCCAAACAGCTCCACCGGCTACACACCATTCTTCATGGTACACGGAGCTGAGGCTATGCTACCAGCCGAAGCACGTCACCAGGCTCCACGAGTCGTCGCTTACAGCGAGGCCGAATCCACGGCTGCATTCGAAGACGCCGTCGACACACTCGACGAAGCACGGGATATAGCAGCTAGATCTGCGGTGTACCGGCAAAGTCTCTGCAACTATCACAGCCGCCATGCCGTGTCCTTCGTCGAAGGAGACCTCGTCTTGCGACTCAAGCAAAGCGATCGAACAAACTCGATTCGCCATGGAAGGACCCTATGTCATCACCGAAGTCATCCTGTGGCGCCTATCGCCTCAAGCACGTGGAGTGCAGTCGCATACTCCAACCCATGGAACATCTCGCACTTTGTGGCGATTCTACCCATAGCAATGGGCAATGTACCCTTTGCTTTCAATAAGGCTTACGGCCAAGGCTACTCAGCCGAACCATGTACCTCCTCCGTTACGCTACAAATAAAGCTAAGTGTCTCGCTCCCAACCTTCGGTTGACTATTTCTCTGCAACTTTGTTACATGCCACTAACGCACTCGGGGGCTCCCCCACCTCACGATTTCATCGACTGAGGACAAAACGCGCTCGGGGGCTCCCCCACCTCACGATTTCATCAGCGAGGACAACACATGTACACTGAGTAGTGACCACGTCGAAGCTAACGAAAAGGGCACGTACTACATCAAAGCACCGCGTGCTCGCTTACAAGCGAACCTTTCCAACAAAGGGCACATACACACCCAGCCACAATATACAAATTTTACATCTATCTGTTTATTTTCAGGTTCTACCTATTCTGCAGAATAACTTTGAGCACGCTGCTCAAACAAATCTACAATCTGTTCGACATCTCGCCTTACGCCAGCGTAATGCGGACGCATATTCCACTCGCCACCATCTGGCCGAGGTGGCCCATCGCCATAGCCAAATCTACATCGGGCGATGCACCCTCACAAGAGACAAGGCAGCCTTCACCCTGCGACAAGCTGCCGCACCAGCTCCTTGACATTGCCGGCACTCCGAAACTTTGCGAAGACACGCAAGGGTCGTCGGCGCGCCATCCAACGGAAACATGGCGTGCAACACCGAGGGCTTTGGCGATGGCGAGCACCGCGAAACACGGAAGACGCGATCCTGCACCGTCGCCAGAACCATGGCACGATCGCGATCCACCCAAAAGAAGCCACCGGCTTCCATGTCTGTTGAGTCAAACAATTGACTCGAACAGCAATGCGCTCCTTTTCTTCCTTTGGAGCGAGATTCGCACCTGCGACAACAACACAGAACAAAGAGTAAGGCTAGCAGGCTCACCCGAAGAACTAAGCTACGGCCCGAAAGAAGGATCAACTTACTGCAGCTGCCGGACAGACCCAGCTCCGCCATCAAGTATTCCTCTCTGCTGCACTACTTGCGCTTTGGACTTCCAAACGCGACGATGCCAGTAGCCCAAGCAAATCCTCTCCAAGCTGCGACGCGATCCCATGAAAAGCGAGCTGCGAGAATCATCCAACGATGCTCATAAGGGCCTTTCGGATGAAGTACCAACTGGGTCAACACCAAGGAACCTAAAGCGAAGAAAAGAAGGCACACGGACACTCGGCCAAAGATAAAGCCCAACTCGGAGGAATTCATTAAATAAGGCTGCGTGGCTCAAGAATGGTGCTACAAAAGATATTTACAGCAAAAGTAAACTACATACTACCCTACATCTCCTATGCCTAAGGCGTGGGACACCGAGTCGACCTCGCCGCTAGCTTTGGCCTCGCCAACTGCCGTACAGACTCGGACAACAAGTCAATGAGCTTGGGCCCATATAAATGCATAATGAAGCGGAGTAAGCAGCGAAGGCTACCTCGATCCATCCGCAGCGTCGGCATCCGAGAAGTGATCTGGGGCAAGTCCGCCCGCCGCCATGGCCATCGCCAGACGCGATGCCGCACCTTTGCGCTTATCACTGCAGCGGTAACGGTATGAGCCTCCGCCAGAGCACCCACATCTTCAAGGGTTGCGCCTTCGGGAAGAGCTCTGGTAGAAGCGACCAAGGACCTCCTTTGCCTTGGCAAGGAGTTGGCGAGCAGCCAGCGGTCTTCGACCGCCACGTGGCATCATCGAGCACTCCGTGCTCGAGCACCACGTCAAACTCGGCTTCGATGCGAGGCATCCGAGACAAAACAAGAAAACATGAAGAATAGCAACATAGAAGAGGACCAAGAAAAGAAGCAAGTACAAAAGCTAGCACCGAAATAGCCTTGGCAGCCATGAGCTTCTCGCTTCTCCTACCTCACGACTGCGGCTTCTGCGGCAGACGCTCTTCGCTTGGCTGCCTTTGGACAGCTCCAGCTCAAAGCGCTCTTTCGCCTCAATGGCGGCTTCGCCTTCTGCTCCAATTGGCCAAGGCTCTTCTTCAGAGCATCAACCTCACGAAGAGAGTCATTATGCTCCTATGCATTCACAACAAGCCAGTGTCAACAAACAGGACAAGGATAAACAAAAAAGTACTACAAGGCAGACGAATACCTTGTAGCTGCAGCTTTCACCTCCAGTCAGTGCTCCTCCACCAGCCGCTTGGCCTCTCGGACACAAGGCTGCAAGAAAAGCAATAGCAGTAAGAGCATGACTTGGGGGCTCCGCCCAAAACAAATAAGCAAACACAACATCAGCACACGAAGACGCCCGGGGGCTCCCCCCGTGACATGAAGCAGAAAAACTTACGTGCTCCGAAGAAGAACCCGCAGGCCCGCCTGCGAAATTCTGAGGCGCAACCACCAGCCTCTCCTGCACAAGAGGAACCGGTGCAGCACCACCCGACGTCGCCACCGTCTGCGGAGGCGGCGACGCAATGTTCGACTCCCCCAACCTCTCGCGTGCTCCATCACTAGAGCCGGAGGATTGCCTACATCTGAACCAATCAACACAGTATAAAAATAACAAGTGAGCAAAAGACAACAGTGGCAACAAGCACACTTACGAGCCCAAGCGCCAGGTCAAAGATAGGAGAAGCCCTCGGGCCCTCTTCTCCTCCTTCTTCTCCTCCTTCTTCTCTTCCTTCTTCCGCTTTGTTGGCGGTGCGAACAACATTTCGCCTGAACGGCAGGAATAGGAGAAGACGAACCCCCCTGAACATCATCATGACGCTCAAGACCCCGAGGATTCCTGGGAGTCGGAGGAGTCGAGGCATCCGAAGACTCGCTCGAGCTCCGTGATCGCTTACTCGAATGGTCTTCACTCGATTCGTCGGCATCCTCCGCCGGAGATCGCGCCGAAGGAAGCTCGGACACGGAATCCACCACTTCATTATCCGGGGCATTCGGATACCTTTTGGGCAATGGTGGCGCCATGCCTGGCACTTTGAAGCTCTACAAGATGAGAAGAAACTTTGTTAGCAAACAAAGGACACAAGTACACAACTGACAAAAACATAAGGGAAGCACTAAATGCGCAAATCTACACCTTTGCACGGCCAACGTCGGCGAAAAGGGAGGTCGGCGACTTCCACAGGATTTTTCGTCGGCCTTGAACTTCAACAGCACGCGAAGATCCTTGTCAAGGTCCACCTCGGAGACCTTCTCACTCGAAACCCTCGTCGGATCACGGCGCCCAGAGTACAGGAACATCGGGTGCGCTCTAGCCTGGAGCGGCTGCACCCGACGCTCAAGAAACACCCGGATAATGTCGACACCGTTCACCTCCTTCTTAGGAATCAATTGGAGCTCCTCCACCCGACGGTACAAGCCCTCTATCTCCGCCACCTCACCGTCTAAGATCTGATTTTTCCAGGACCTCTTCTTCACAATTAACTGGGAGGGGTCAAAAGGAACGAGACCAAAATCTTGCCCAGGCAGCACGGAGTCACGGATGTAAAACCATTTCCTCCGCGCCAGTACTGGACAGATTCGGACATGGAGAAGGAAAAGAATTGAACATCGGGACTAAGAGAGATGATGAAACCCCAATGGGATACACACCATCCGAACAGATCGCCTCCTCACGGAATACAGCTTAGGAAGAGGCCAAAGTGCGACTCAATGCCAAGCCAACACGCAAAGCGTGATAAAACACGCAATGTGGAGAAGGGAGTTGGGAGAGATGATGGAGTTGAACCCCATAGAAAAAGCGATCCACGGGAAGTCATGGACTGGATCGCAAACCCACGCAAAAGGCGAGAAACATAACCCGATACCGATGGGGACGGGATTACCTCACTACCGGGAGTCTCACGGCCGTCGTGTCTGCGGAATCGAGCTCGCTCGTGCAGCTTGCGGAGATCGCTCTCCAGCGTCTCGATCGCCGCCACCACCATCGGTGACACGAGCGGCGGCGCCTTCTTGCCTCGGCGCTGGTTCCCACGCATGCGAAGACTTCTTTGGCTTCCCCATGGCGCTCTGGCGGTGGTGTCGTTGCTAGCAACGACGAAGACAAAGGAAATGCGAAGGAACTCTCAGACACAAAGAATCGCTCGAGCACAAGGAGGCGAAACGCAAGAACTGGTGCGGTGAAAACAAACCACGATTTTCACCATGGATTATAACAAAGGACGACGACGACCGTCCATCAAGAAGACCTAACGTGGCGGTCTGGCATACCGTGTCAGCACCAAAACGAACCGTCGTTCCCACGACGTCCACTACACACGGAAATCGAGGAAACACCGTAATCATCTCCACGCCGCGCGTGACCGGTCAATTCAAAGTCAGGAAGTGGGACCCACGCATCGTCGCCAAGTCATCTACGGCGCAGCAGACGCTTGAGGTCATTGATCGTCAAGCGTCATCAATAGCTATACTAGCAATAACCCGGCTCCACAGCTAAAGTACTCACTCGAATCTACGATTCGACTAAATACTTGGGGCTACTATCAGATACGGTCGCGCACCGATGAACTTCGGGTCGTGACGCCCACGAGATTTTCCTACTACCGTTGCATGATACAAGACTGAAGTCTCTGCCCGAGTCTACGACTCCGCCAGACACTCGGGGGCTACTCTAAACTGGAGCAATGGCCGTTCACACACAAGAGCTTCGAGTCCTACGTCGAGTCCACGACTCCACTACGGACTCGGGGGCTACTCCCATAGGGAGGAAGGATTTCAGCATCCAAAATTTTTCGATTCCTACGGACTAAACAACTGAGCAATGCTTGCACTAAAAGTCTCCGCTCGAGTCTACGACTCGAACAGACACTCGGGGGCTACTCCCATAGGGAGCGCTGGTCACGCACCCTATGAAATCTTCGACTGCGATCTTCCGGATCTGCATGCAAAAACTTTTTGGCAACTCTGCCCCAATTAATGCTAAGTGAGTAACATCCTCCTTGGCCACCCGAAACACCTCCGCGTGATAAACATTGAATGCTGCGTCATGACGCAAAGATAAGACCTACAGATATCATCCGATGGCACGCAACGCACTTTTGCGCTCTGCTAGTATGAATCCGTGGCCAGTGCGATGAAAAATCCCGACGGACGCGTTGGGTACATCATTTAAAAACACTAGAATTCCACTCCTGTAAGTCCTCCGCGGCCTGAGTCGAATTATGCCAGCATATGTTCCGGGTTCGAGTCGAGGGACTCGCACCTGAAGAAGATCGTGTTGTTTTGTCCTAAGACGATTAACTGACCCTGATCCGTCGGGTGAGTCAGGCACACGCATCAACAATACCTACACATTCTCTTGAAAGACAGAGTTACACCCGAAGGATTGAAGAGTCCTCAGCCGAATCTACGATTATTGAACACTAAAGAGCTCGACATGGTTATACCCTCTGCACGTAACCCGACATACTGGTCCAGCCCAAGGAAGGCCCACGGCCAATATACGCCAGCCCATGAAGATTTTTGGGTGGCCCAGGCCCATGACGCCTTCGGATCCTTGAAGAACAAGACTAGAGTTTCAATACAACTTGTAACCTACTCGTATCGGCATCCGAGACCTAGCCTCCCCATATATAAAGGCTAGGAGGGGCCAACGAGGAGGGCACGTACACAATAGACAGATACACACACCCAACAACGATTACACCCTGCGATTACGACATACACACCTCCACGCCAGATCGAATCTGCACACCCTGTAACTTTCGGTTCCGCCGCAATAAAAGAGCAGACAAGCAGGAGTAGGGTTTTCCCTCCGGGGGCCTGAACCTGGGTAAATCCTGTGTCCCCTGGTTGCTTGTCTGTTAACCGTGCCACGATCTCCAGCATCCCCATCTTCTCCAAAACCCAAGTCCATAACAATGGGCATTGACGATTTGAAACCTCATCACCTCTCGCTCAGTACCAACCGGTACTTGGGACCGGTACTACATACGACCGGTGCATTACCGCTTGGGGGTACTACCGCAAAGGTACTGCAAGGGCAAACACAAGCGAGCTTGACCAAGTGATGCTGATCCGGTACCTGGTCCAGTACTGGACCGGTAGTACCACTTGCAACTGGTACTACCACTTGAGTACCGGTAGTACCGGTGCATTTATTGCTCCAACGGCCAGATTTCTCCAAGGGGTATAAATACCCCTCCACCTACCTTGGGACAAGCTGCTCATTTGCATTGAAGTCTACTGCCACCATTGGAGCCACAAAATCCACAAGATCTCTTCAATCCACCACCCAAAGTCCTTGATCTTTGGGGAATCGAAGGAGGAGGCCTTGATCTACTACTTCACCAAAAGAGATCTTCATTTCCCCCTCATTCACTTGAGGGCCCCTTTGCTCTAGTGTTTTCTTGGAAACCCTAGTTCTAGATTTGGTTCTTACAAGCCTGTCTTTGATTGTGTTGACAGCTTGCTTGTATTTGGGAGCCTCCAATTAAGTTGTGGATGTGTGCCCCAAACTTGTAAAGGTGCTAGATTCCACCTTGAAGGTTGCCGACATAGTGGAAGGTGGATCGATCCCGTTGGGGTGAGATTCATCGGAGAACAAGGGAGGCCTCTCGTGGCGTTGGTGGTTTGAAACCACCCCCTCTCCAAACGTAGACGTACTTCCCCTCAAAAGGAAGGAACTACGGGAAACAAATCCTTGTGTCTCCGCGTCCACCACTTTGGTTACTTCTATCCTTTACCGCACTTTACTTACTTTCTCTTGTTTAGTATTATGTTACCTAGTGCTTATTTGTCATATAGGTAAATTCACCTTAGTTGCATTTTCTAGAGAATTTACCTTATTGTCAAACCGTAATTTGAAAAAGAAGAAAATTTGAAGTAGCACCTATTCACCCCCTCTAGGTGCCCATACGATCCTTTCAATTGGTATCAGAGCCTCGGCTCTTTATTTGGGCATTACCGCCCAAGAGAATATGGGTAGCCGCGAAGGGGATGGTGATGGTGAGCCCACCACAGTGACCATGGAAGATCTCAAAAACTTGGAAACAAGATTGAGCTCTTCCTTGGTCAACAAAGTCAAGAAGATGCTTGATCAACTTCTTAAATACAAAGATGGATCATCACCCCCCTCTCCTCAAGAGGATCCTCCATCCGTTTTACCTAAAGGGAATACTCCGGTATCCCCCGAGGATATGATGGTAAGGGGTAAATGAGACAACACTAATTCCTCCACACAAAATGATGGGGGGAAGGGTGAGCACCGTGATTCATGGTACTCTCTCGACCCTTCAATCCCTCACCCTCATGTATACAATAGAGGTGACCCACCTAAGCTTGAAGAATCTGCTACTTTTGCTCAATGGCAATCACTAATGAGAACTCATATGTGCAGCTCTTGCATTGAACTATGGAACATCGTCAAGCATGGAATCTTTATTGGGGATCCAAACAACTTGACAAGAAGAGAGGTTGTCAATAGTCAACTCAATGCCACTGCCTTGCATATGATTCAACAAGGATTGGGTACAAAGGATTATCCACACATTGAGCACTTTAGCATTTCTAAGGAAGCTTGGGATGCCCTCACTGTATTGTTTGTTGGAAATGAGAGTATGAGAAGGAACCGGTATGATGCACTAAGCAATGAAGCCGAAGGCTTCTACATGATGGAAGGTGAAGATCATGAAGACATGTACCGAAGGCTCAAGACCACCGCCACCGCTTTTAGAAATGTGGGTGCCTCACATGTGGATGATGCATGGATAAAAAGGAAATATGTGAGTGCACTCATGCCCTTTGATCCCACCGACTTTAAGAGCCTACAAGGAAGACACAACTACCATCTCATGACCTCCAATGAAGTTATGCAAGATATGACCGCTTTCAAAGTTGCCGCCAAGAATGCCAAAGATGCCCGTGCTCGTGCCCTTGGTATGAGCAATGTTGTAAATGTTGCTTTGAAGGCCAAAGTTGTGGACCATGGGGATGAAGATGATAGTGATGAAGGCCTCTCCATGGACCACCCCGATGAAGTCAAGATTTCTCATAGTCAATATATGGCTTTCTATGCAAAGAACTTTTGGAAGAACCCCGCCAAGGCCAAGATGGAAATGCAATGAAGAAGCAACCCAAATGGGAAAAGAGAAAATACCACTAGATTGAGAACTTGCTTAAATTGTGGTGACCGCTATCACTTTGTGGCAAGTTGTCCCTATGAGAAGAGAGAAGATCATGGTGGTAATCTTGTGATGAAGAAGACTCTCAAAGCATCTTAAAAGAAACCCTTCATCAAGAAGAATCCCATCAACAAGAAGTTGGGAGAAATTGTCTTGATCACTCATGAAGAATACTCCTCCGACGATGAAGATGATGAGGAAGAGGAAACTTCTAATGGTGTGGAGGCTCTAGCCACTACTTCTACTCCAACATTCTCACTCTTCGATTCTCCAAATGAGAACTCCCCCATCAAGAACGTCACTTGCCTTATGGCAAGAGGAACGGAGGTATCCTCATCATTTCACTCTACTCCCTTAGCTAATGATGAAATTGATGATGAGATGTCTCTTGATGTTAAAAAGGAATTAATTGCCTTTGATGAGTTTATGACTAACCTACAAGGAGATGCTAAGATACATTTTGGAAACATCTTAGATCAACTTTACCATACACAAGAGCTCCTAGATGTAAGATGTAAACTTGGGCATGAACACATGGTTGAGCTAGAGGCTTTAAACAATGCTCTAGAAGAAGAAGAAGAGACTAGGATGTCTCTTGAATTAAAACTTGAGGGGCTTGATGAGGCCAATGACATTATTGTTAATAAACTCATCAAAGAACGTGGTCATGCAATTGCTAAATGCAAAAGGGCTAAAATGGACAAGATTGAGTTTGGTGTGGTTCATGAAAAACTTGCCGAGGACTTTAGTTTGCTTGACAAGGCTCACAAGGCTTTGGAAAGTGAATTCTTGTCACTCACAAAGTCCCATGAAACGCTTCAAACTCAATTGGCCAATATTCCTTCACCTAGTAACTTCATTCCATCTAGTAGTACAACTATTCTTGAAGAAAATGCTAGGTTGAAGGGGGAGCTAGCCAAGGCCACATTTCCACAAGGCAACAAGTCCATTGATGATCTTTTGAGTAAGCAAAGGCCTTGTGGTGAAAAAGGGGGCATTGGTTTTGTCTCCAAAACCAAGAAGAAGAACAATAAGAAGAAGAAGGCCAAGCCCGCACAAGAGACCAACAAGGCCATTGTGGATAGTAAGACCACAAGTGGTAAAACTATGTCTCATGATGACTTTGCGGGAAGTGCTAATCCTCACTATGTTCTAATGCGTGATTATTATGGTGATGTGTATGCACAATATGTTGGCCCATATGGTGGTTATATTGCTTGGTCTATTTGGGTTCCTAAGACCCTTGTTACTAACAAAAGAGGACCCATTGAAAAATGAGTACCTAAAAACTAGCTTGATCTTTTGTAGACATATGCTTCCGGAGGGTCAAAGTGGGTGCTTGATAGTGGTTGCACGAGTCATATGACCAGAAGCTCGTCTATTATCAAGAACTTAAAGCCAAATGATGATCAAATCACCATGGCATATGCCGACAAGTCAAAGTCTAAGGTAATGGGTTTCGACAAGGTAGTGGTTGCTCACGACATCACACTCGTGAACGTCATGCTTGTTGAGACCCTTGGATACAATTTACTTTTAGTCCATGCTCTTGGAAAGATGGTCTTTGCCGTCTTTATTGATGTTGATATTGTGGTCCTCTTATGGAGCAAGTCTCTCAAGGTCGCTTTCGTTGGGTATGTCGAGCATGACTTGTACGTGGTGGACTTTTCGGGGCAAGCCACTACAAGTCCGATGTGCTTATTCGGAAAGGCCGATGTGGGTTGGTTATGGCATCGCCGACTAGCCCATGTCAATATGAGAACTTTGCAAAGTCTCCACAAGGAGGGCCATATTGTTGGACTAAAAGAAAATGTTTCCTTTGCCAAAGATCGTGTTTGCAGGGCATGTGTTCTAGGGAAGATGCATGATGCTCCTCACAAGCCTAAGAACCGCATCAAGTCTACCAAGATCTTGGAGCTCCTCCATGTGGACCTTTTTGGTCCTCCATCTCATGCAAGTCTTGGTGGGAAGAAATATTGTTTGGTGATCATTGATGACTTTTCAAGATACTCGTGGGTATATTTCTTAAAGTTGAAGAGTGAGACCCAAAAGACCTTCACCGACTTCATCAACATGGTCCAACGTCAATACAATCTTCCCGTGTTGATCATAAGAAGTGACAACGACATCGAGTTCAAGAACTACACCTTGAATGATTTCCTTAGTGATGAGGGGATAAAACATCAATATTCTGCTGCATACACCCCTCAACAAAATGGTGTGGCTGAAAGGAAGAACCAAACTCTTATTGAGATGGCTAGGACCATGTTGGCGGAGTTTAAATCTCCATACAACTTTTGGGCCGAAGCCATCTCCACCGCTTTCCATGCTTCAAACCGGCTCTACCTCCACAAAGAAATCAACAAGACTCCATATGAAATACTTATCGGTAACAAGCCCAACATATCTTGCTTTCGGGTGTTCGGTTGTAAGTGTTTCTATCTCATAAAAGGTGTTCGTTTGTCCAAATTCGAGTCTAAAGCATTAGAGGATATTTTTGTTGGCTATGGTCTCGAATCTCACACTTATAGAATCCATGATAAGCTCTCCGGAGACGTCATAGAATCTTGTAGTGTGACCTTCGAAGAATATGATGGTCCCCAAGGGGGCGTGTTGATGCTTGTGATGCAGATGATGAAATGCCTCAGGATGCCATAGGAAGAATGGGTGTGGGATATATCTGCCCCGTTGAGGAACTCCTTATGGCGGATCGAGAAGAACTATGCTCCACTCAAGTGGAGCCCTCATCTTCACAACATCAATAAGCTCCATCCACCGAGGAGGGCAGTGACTCAAGCCAAAGACAAGATGTGGACCCTCAACATGATGATCATAGTGACAACCCTAGTCAAGGGGAGCTTGATTCATTCTCCAGGATGTCAAGTGGTGCCAAGGAAATTACTGAAGGAAGATCCGTACAAACTGCTTTGAGACAGGCTCAAATTGATGCCAGAAGAGCACTTGATCAAGACCAAGGTCAATCTTTGCCTCTCAATGAAGAGAATGGTTCCGATGATGATCAAGGTCAAGTTGATGGTCAAGACGAGGACCAAAATGATGAAGAGGGTCCCCCAAGAAACAACACGGAGATCCACGCTCGTCGCGAAGCTAGAAAGGAAAGAATGTTGGAATTAAGAGACCACTCTCTACAAAATGTAGTTGGTGACCTAAGGAAAGGCATTTACACAAGAGCACAATTGAAGAGGTTCAATGAACACCAAGCACACATCTCCATGATTGAACCTAAGAAAGTGTGGGAAGCTCTTGAAGATTCGGATTGGTTAGAAGCTATGCACAAAGAGCTCAACAACTTCGAGAGAAACAAAGTATGGAAGTTAGTTGAGAAGCCAAAGGATTGTCGCAATGTTATTGGAACGAAGTGGATATTCAAGAACAAGCAAGATGAGCATGGAATTATAGTAAGGAACAAGGCTAGATTGGTTGCACAAGGGTATTCTCAAATTGAAGGCATTGACTATGGAGAGATTTATGCACCCGTGGATCGCCTTGAGTCCATCTGTATCCTTCTTGCTTATGTGACACATCATAACTTCAAGTTGCAACAAATGGATGTAGAGAGTGCATTTCTTTATGGTCCATTAAATGAGTTGGTATATGTTAAGAAACCCCCGGGATTTGAAGACCCCAACTTCCCAAACCATGTCTAAAAACTTGATAAGGCGCTCTATGGGCTCAAGCAAGCCCCACGCACGTGGTATGAGCACCTTAGAGAGTTATTGTTTGACCCTGGATTTGAGGTTGGGAAAATAGATCCCACTCTTTTTACTAAGAAAGTCAATGAGGAGCTTTTTTTATGCCAAATATATGTTGATGATATTATCTTTGGCTCATCTAACAAAGCTTTTAATGATGAATTCTCAAAGCTTATGACTAGTAGGTTCCGGATGTCTTTGATGGGGGAGTTGAGAGTATTTCTTGGTTTTGAGATCAAGCAAGTTAAAGGAGGGACATTCTTCAACCAAGCCAAGTATACTCAAGATATGCTCAAGAGATTCAAAATGCAAGATTTAAATGGAGCTCCTACTCCCATGGCTACAAAGACTCATCTAGAACAAAATCCAAATGGTAAAGATGTGGATCAAAAGGTATACCGATCTATGATTGGTTCTTTGCTTTACCTTTGTGCATCTAGACCTGATATTGTGTTGAGTGTAGGTGTGTGTGCAAGATATCAAGAGGATCCTAAAGAAAGCCATTTGATGGCGGTCAAGAGAATCTTTCGATATTTAGTTCATACCGTATTTTATGGTCTTTGGTATCCTCGAGGCTCAACATTTGCTCTTTGTGGATACACGGATTTGGATTGGGCGGGTGATAAGGATGATAGAAAATCAACATCCGGGACTTGCCAATTCCTTGGTAGGTCCTTGGTATGTTGGTCTTCTAAGAAGCAAAATTGTATATCTCTCTCCACCACCGAAGCCGAGTATGTGGCAGCTGCTAGTGCTTGCACCCAATTGCTATGGATGAGGCAAACTTTAAAGGAATACAGTGTCCATTGTGACAAAGTGCCTCTTCTATGTGACAATGAAAGTGCCATCAAGATTGCCTACAACCCGGTGGATCACACAAGGACAAAGCATATTGAGATTCGCCATCACTTCATTAGAGATCATGTTGCTCGAGGTGATATTGATCTATCATATGTGTCAACCAAAGATCAACTTGCCGATATCTTCACGAAGCCACTTGATGAAGCAAGGTTTTGCTATTTGAGGAATGAACTAAATATCGTAGATTCAAGGAGCTTGACTTGATTATCTTGCATTCTCACCTATGATTCAACCCATATTTGGTTTAGGTGTAGGCATGGATATATGGGAGTGCGGTCCTAATTGATTGGACTATCCCTCCCCCCATTATGCCCAAAGCAATCAAAATCATTCCTCTTAATATCATTTTGTGATATGTAAGCTTAAATGATGAGTTTCGGTAATGGACCCAAGATATATCTTAGTGGTGCCAAGCCGAGTATACTCAAATATGGTGGCCTAGGCCACCGCCCTCTCTTACTCGAGAGGTTGATGTGTTTACTCGTGTTTGTCATCCTTTGAGTTTTTGTTGATCTTAGTCTCATGCACTCTACTTTGGCTTTTGACATCTTTATCTCGATTTTTAGAGTGCATGTGCTTTACAGTGCAACTATCTTAACCCAAGCCTTTTTACTCTCTCGAAAAACCCTCTTCTAATCCGCATAAGAATCCCTCAATTTTTCCTTGGCTATGGAATCTGGTGGGACCGGTACTACCGGTTATATGTGCGGTACTACCGGACTTGGGTGGTTCCCAGGTCGATTCCTGGAAACTGCTCTAGGAGCGGTACTACCGCCCACATGCCCGGTACTACCGGTCACCGGTCCTACCGGTTGTTGCACCGGTACGACCGCTTTCAAGCGGTACTACCGCTTCAGCAACCAGTACTACCGGCCGACGTTTTCTGGTATATATTGGTTGCGCGTGGGGAGGCACCCCTCAGTGCCCTATTCTTCTCCACGCCCTCCACACAAACCACCGCCGCCGCTGGAGCCCGTGACGCTGCCGGAGTCTTCCTGCGCCCTCCTCTCCCCGGATCCTCCTTGGATTCAGACTCCTTGCAGACTCCCACTCCTTCTCCACCGCCATGGATCCCGGTACAACCGCCCTTTCTCTCTCACTTTTAATTTCCTCATCGGATCTAGGTTTTGCTTAGATTTGTGAAGAAATTGACATGTTGTGAGGTTGTACTGCCATACTTCCCTTGTTACCTAGTAGAATCGATAGTCTACAGATTGTTGAGGTCAATTTTCGTTCGTTTTCTACCAGATCTGATGAACCTGTACCGTTCGACCGGTAGTACTGGAATATTTTCCGGTACTACCGCTCTCTAGCGGTACTACCGGTTGTCAGGTTCGTTAGTACCGGTCCCAACTGTCCTCAACTTTTCTGCTAAATCTTGGATTCTTCTTTGTTCCTTTTTGATTCTTGTGCCCTTACCCCCTTGCTATTCTCCCTCGTGCTTTCACAGATGCAGGTGGTTCTAGGGGTGCGCGTAAGCGCTCCAAAGCTAGTCGTGAGATTGTTGAGGAAGAGACGGAGTCCGAGGATGAAGTTATGCCACAGCCGAGACATCATTCGAAGTTGCCTGCTACTCGAGGTGGCCATGGGGGTCGTGAGGGGGTCACCAAGCGCTCTGCTGGGCGTGGCAGCGCTCCCCCTTCTCGCCCCCCTTCCTCGGGGCGCACCAAGAGTTGCAGCTCAGGGCCATCAGGGCCAAGGAAACTGTCTGACATTTCTGAGTCTGAGTTTCGGGCTCTGAGGATTGACAATGCATATGCCCGCAACCGTGATGAGGACAGGGAAGACAGTCTATTTTTCAATGATTTCCAAGAGCGCGTCTATCATGAGGTCCTTATGAGAAATATCCAGATGGTGGTGCCTCAGCTGTGGATTGACATGGAACACATCAACAAGAACCTTAACTATTTTGCTGAAGCTAAGGAAATCTGCTCTAACCTTGGCTTGTTCCCTATCATGGAGTTCCAGTATGACTACGATCCACTCCTCATTGCACAGTTTTATGCCACTGCTCACTTCCATACTGGCAGCACTCGGAAGATCACTTGGATGACTCAAGGTGCAGTCAAGGAAGCCACACTTGCCGAGTTTGTTGCAATACTGAGGTATGAAGACCGTGGCCCTGACACTCCTTGTGGTTTCCGCTGCCACTTGCGGGATCACCCCTCCAAGAAGGATGTCCTTACACCTCTGTATATCCAAGGCCGCGGGGTTGCTGGCAAGATCAATGATCTTCTCCCCACATATGATATTCTCCACCTCATCTTCCGTGAGACTGTTGCTCCTCGTGCGGGCAACAAGGATGAGATACATGGTTTTTCTGTTGACTTGTTGTTCAACACCTTCCTCAACCGCGACTCAGGCACCTCTCTTGATGTGATAGATTATATATGGAATGAGATGGTTGCTGCTGCTCACTCTCGGAGGGTTTCGCCATTTGCTCCCTACATCATGGCCCTTATTGTGTCCAAGTGCCCTCCCATTGCTAGGACCCTATCCACTCGTCCCCTCATTGTGCATCGGCCCAAGGCACTCAAGATCAAGAAGCATGCTAAACCCCGCGTTGTGGAGGAAGAGGATGAAGAGGATGCTGACCGTGGTCGTGACATAGACTATGTTGTCTCCCGTCGCAAGAATGCCAAGCCCTCTTGGGCAAAGAGGATGGAGGCCAAGCTCAAGAAGATTTTCTCCTTCCAAGTTGACAACCAAAAGCGCATGTATGAGGCTCATGTGTATGCCAAGAAAGCTAGTGCTCGGCAGAAGGACATGATGACATCCCAAGGATTGACCGTCTTCGAGGGGTCCGAGACCAACATCACCCCTGAAGACCAGTGGATCTCTCAGCACAACCATTGGGATGATGATGTCTCTTCCTCACACCGCACTCCCTCCTATGAGAAGGACTTTGATGACGAGGAGGAGGATTGACTGTCGGGACGTTAGTCTTGCACTTGTCCCTTTTTGGTGTCTTGATGCCAAAGGGGGAGAAGTTGCACCTTAGGCACGAGTGTTGCATGGGAAGTCACACGCTCGTTCTTACTTTGATCGTTTTATTGCTTGTGAACTTTGATTTCCTCCTATTTATGTGTGAACTTATATTTTATGTGTGAACTCTATGTATTGTTGAGACTATGTGGTTTATGTCATGGATCCATCTTGTGATGATATGCGTTATGCGTTATCCATTATCAATATATTTCTCATCACAAGTTATTGTGCAAAGGTATGGTTTCAAATGCTAGTATCTATATTTGTGCACTTATGTTGGGTTTGTAAAATAGAGGGGGAGGTTTGATTCTACTCATCTAGGGGGAGCCCCGTCTCTATTTTACAAAATGCCATGAGTATCTTCATAAAATCATCTTGCAAAGGTGTGTTGTCATCAAACACCAAAAAAGGGGGAGATTGAAAGAGCATTTCCTATCCTTGTGATTTTGATGTTTGATAACAACACAGTTATCGGTCTAATCGTGCGCTAAGTTTATCACAGATTTTTTAGATTATGGCACAAATATTGCCTTTCCTATTTGCCCTTGACAAAAGTCTCTGTGCCAACAGGTAGTACCGGAAAAATAACCGGTACTACCGCTTGGCACCGGTACTACCGCCCCTAGTACCGGTTGGACCCGTGCAAGGTGAGGAGGGCTAGCCTTTCCTCAGTACCACCCGATACCGTGGAGCGGCACTACCGCTCCAACCGGTAGTATCGCTTGTGTCAAGCGGTACTACCGTGTCCGAGGTAGTACTGCTCAGCTGTACCGGGCAGCCCTGGGGAAGGACCAGCCCTTCCCCTCTCGCTCAGTACCAACCGGTACTACCGCCCTGACCGGTAGTACCGCTTCCACTGACCGGTACTACCGCTTGGGGGTACTACCGCAAGGCTGTACCGGGCAAGCCTGAAGCAGGCTCGACCATGTGATGCTGATCCGGTACCTGGTCCGGTACTGGACCGGTAGTACCGCTTGCAACCGGTACTATCGCTTGAGTACCAGTAGTGCCGGTGCATTTATTGCTCCAACAGCTAGATTTTACCTTGGGACAAGCTGCTCATTTGCATTGAAGTCTACTACCACCATTGGAGCCACCAAATCCACAAGATATCTTCAATCCACCACCCAAAGTCCTTGATCTTTGGGGAATCGAAGGAGGAGGCCTTGATCTACTACTTCACCAAAAGAGATTTTCATTTCCCCCTCATTCACTTGAGGGCCCCTTTACTCTAGTGTTTTCTTGAAAACCCTAGTTCTAGATTTGGTTCTTACAAGCTTGTCTTTGATTGTCTTAACAACTTGCTTGTATTTGGGATCCTCCAATTAAGTTGTGAATGTGTGCCCCAAACTTGTAAAGGTGTCGGCTTCCACCTTAAAGGTTGTCGATATAGTGGAAGATGGATCGATCCCGTTGGGGTGAGATTCATCGGAGAACAAGGGAGGCCTCTCGTGGCGTTGGTGGTTTGAAACTACCTCCTCTCCAAACGTAGACGTACTTCCCCTCAAAAGGAAGGAACTACGGGAAAAAAATCCTTGTGTCTCTGTGTCCACCACTTTGGTTACTTCTATCCTTTACCGCACTTTACTTACTTGCTCTTGTTTAGTATTGTGTTAGCTAGTGCTTATTTGTCATATAGGTAAATTCACCTTAGTTGCATTTTCTAGAGAATTTACCTTATTATCAAACCCTAATTTGAAAAAGAAGAAAATTTGAAGTGGCACCTATTCACCCTCCTCTAGGTGCCCATACGATCTTTTCACCCACTAGAAGCAAGCTCATTCTAGAAGGCCCGGTTAGTCAACTTGAGGAGCAAGCTACGATCCAGTCGGCCTAATAGATGATTCTGGATCCTCAACTGATTCTGATCCTACCTTGTAAACCCTAGCCGAGGTGCCCATATAAACCCCCATAGGAAACCCTAGAAAATAACTACGTACACACATTACTCTCCACACCTTAACGTAATCACCACCTAGCACTAGTCGACATACCGCCTTGGGCGCCCTTGTAACGATTCAGTGCAATACAATTTCAAGCAGGAGTAGGTCTGTAACTCGACTGAGAGGGGTCAAACCTGAGTGAATACTACATGCCCAATCTCATTCCAGGAATGCCTAATCTTCCTCCACTCTCCACTTCTCGTAAGCTACCCTCTGTAACATTTGCTGGATCTATGCACCAACATATAAATTCACCAAAATATGCATTTCATAATAACAAGTTCTAACTACTCAGGGAAGCTTAACATAAAATCCTAGCCTCGTCATCAAAACCTAACTAGATCTAGGCCTAACCCTAACCTTAACCTAATTTTCTCACAAAAACCATAACCCTAAGCCAACAAACTTAAGCAACATGCTTCATAGACATCATACAACCCACCATTGAGAAATACAACAAGATTTAGCATGCATCTAAATGGAAATTCTAGGGTTTCCAAAATTTGGACAAAAACCATAAAAATATAAGATTTCAATTGGACAAAAATAAGAGAGATGAGGGAGAGTAACTAATTGCACTTAGGGAGGTCCAAATTCATGAAGGAATCCCACCAAAATGGAGGGTTTTGAAGGGGGTGAGTTGGAGGGAGAGGGAGAGGGAAAGGAGGGGCGTTTTGGGAAGAAAAGGATGGGACAGGGTCGGGCTAGACCAACAGGGATGGTGCTACCATGTTGAAGGTAGTGTCCCCCTTGTGTACGACGCTCTGCGTGAGGGTTATTTTGTAAAATTACCAAAATTTATCTAACCTAATAATAAAGGAAGGAGTGTTTTTTATAGTACCTACACTTTTTTGGACGGCTTTACCCTTTGACCAAAAAAATAAATTACCCACCAATGCAAGTGAAAAATAAAAAAACACCACTTTTTTGGACGACTTTATCCTTTGACCAAAAAATAAATTATCCACCAATGCCATCGGTAAGTGAAAAAGAAAAAAAACACTTTTTTTTGACATGTTGACTTCTAGGAGTTGGTCCAAAAAATAAACTATCCACCAATGCCACTGGTAAGTGAAAAAGAAAAAACACTTTTTTTGACATGTTGACTTCTAGGAGTTGGTTCTTCTCGGGGAATTCCACCGTTCGTTTTCTACAGATAGAATTCATTCGCTTTCTCACGTTGGTCCTCGGGCTCTCACAATGAGCCGAGCACATGCATGTGCGTATGACCAGCCGCGCCAATGTTTTGTTTTCGTTCCCAGTGACGCATGACTGACGGGCCTGAGTTGACACCTTACCTCCAGCGGACAAACACGGTGGCGCGTCCTCTGATCTGACACGTATCGTCCCTAGCTGAAATCATATGTCGTGTCAATCCGGGTTTACAAAATAAAAAAACGCATGCGCTTCTATTAAGCTCTGCCAAACGAATACGTCTGTCCTTTTACGTGAAATCCCTATGACTATTAGTGGAGTATGCTTTATCTAAAAATCGACAAATCATCTGATTATAGGTAGTGAAAATAATTTCTAAGTTGTGGCATGACTTTGTGAATAGGTTCGTCCAAGATAAGAAAACGTTCAACTACATGTGTCATGAGGCAAGACAATTTTTTTTATTCGAATTAAATTGGTTTTACCGGTACAATGCACGGTCACCTCTGCTAGTATTTTATAAATTTCTTTGATGTCAAGATCATTTGATCATAACCAATAGACTTTCAGTTTTACAGCGAGAAACATCTGTTACTCCCTCCGGCCCATATTAATTGACTTGAATTTGTCAAATTTTGAATAAACCTATATACTAAATAGTGTCTAGATTCATCTAAATTTTAACAAATTCAAGTCAATTAATATGGATCGGAGGGAGTATCTCTTTTTTCTGTCTAGCTGTGGACCGTTAGTACTACTTCTGTACCTCCTGCTGGGGGCAGACATGAAGGGTGCGGAGTCCACACACGAGACGAAAGGAGTCAAGAGTCCGTGTGACCTGACTTCCTCTCCGACGGCTCAGGTCGCGCCCACACCAAGCGTCGGAGCATCTCAACCGTCCGCCCACGCAAGGAGAAGCTCCAGCCTCACCCCTCTCTCACAGTCAGACACACAACACACAGACGCAAAAATTCTCCACGCGAGCCCACTGTCAGTGTCACTGACACGCCCACTACCCATACTGTAGCACACAGCTGCTCCACTGCTCTCTCTCTCTCCCTCTTTCTCTCTCTGGCCAATTCGCAAGTACCAGCGGCGGCCCTCTCCAGGATCAAACCCCCCATTTTCTTTCCTTCTCTTTTGTCCTCGCCGGTTCTCCTTCCTGCCCACCTGCAGTGGAGAGACAGAGAGAGAGAGACCTCTTGCTGCTGCTTCGTCCTTACATTTGCGCGAGCTTGCGAGTGCGGTGCGGGGAGGCCATGGAATCGGCGGGGGATCCGGACGTGTGGGCCCTGTTCCGGCACTACGACGAGCTCTACTTCCGCGGCGCGCTCGTCAACGCCGCCTTCTCCCTCGAATGGGCCCGCCAGCGCAAGAAGACGATCAGGTACATGGGCATCGCATTTCGGACTCCTGCTGCTGCTGCTTAGGTGGTTCTTGCACTCCTGTTTCTCTGTTTTTGTTTTGTTTTCCTGGGGGTGGGTGGGTCAGGTGGTTGTTATAATCCCCGGCAAGAGATGTGGCTTGCTCACCAAATTTGTCTCCATCTCTTTCAAGAACGATGGTGCCTAGGGTCGCGTTGCCTTAGATTCTTCGTAATCCCCATAAGGATGTTTCATTGTTTAGTAGTATTTGACACTTCGATTCGCATAAAGATGCCCCCTTTTTTTCCCTTCTTGATTAGATTCTTTGTAATCTCGCCTTCCGTTCCCTTCTCTCGATGGAGGACCTCGCTCGGTGTGTCCGTGGAAAATGTTCAGATATGAGAGGGATTAATTTTAATTTTGTCGTGGAGTTCGCTCCTACATTGATGCTGCCCCCCTTGGATAAGCGCAAAGGGGCTAGGGCTACATTAATGCCAACCTACCTTAAAAGCGCATCCTCGTTACAGACTCTGCTTCATGTTGTACTTTTGCTTTACCTACCGATTCACAGTCTAAAAATGGCTAGGAAAAGAAACAATTCATTAGTAATCATCTTGATGCATTTAAAATTCTGATTATGTGTTTGGATACATGCCAAATCAGTTATTATACTACAGAAATTGGTGTACACCAATGTATATTTACAGTACATGTACTTGAATTACTTGCTTTCAAATATACTAGAATTTTCCTATTGATTGAATGCTTGAGCTAATTAGTTCTTTATATTGCATCGCATCCCTAATTAGTTCATTATCACATTAGCTAGATAGACTTTAGCAAGAGATTTTTTTACTAGATGCTGATTCTGGGCTGTAAAATGTGTGTTATATAGTAGTGTTTTGCTCACTTTTTAAACTGTGCTTGCAAAGTTTATCTGAAGAAACTTAATGAAAGCACTGATTTCATTGTCTATAAGCAGTGCTTTCGGATCCTGTTCATTTCGAAAAATGAGAACCATAACACTCTATCGCACAAATCGCACGAGTGCTGATCTGAAGAATGCCCTGTTGCATCTGATGATTCATGCAATCATATTTGTAAAGCATGGCTTGACGTGCCTCAGGTAAATGCTCACATCCTGTTAACTAAGGTGGCACATTCCAATTTTAGTCGTCTCCCAGCTTGCCTGATGCTGAATTATTTTTGTGAATTCATGCAGTAGTCACGGTCCTGTTTTCCGTGATTGGATGGATGCTATCAACGCTTGCACCATTGAGGATTACCTGGTTAGTATTTTTCTGGCAGATAAAGTTCTAAACCGTCATATTCCACTGATGATTTCAGTTTTTTGCTTGCGCCGCCCAGAGACCAAAACGTGGTTATCGTATCACCACCACTCATGATTTCAGTATGGAAACACCCCCGAGGATCCAGGGCAATCTGTGGAAGGTACTACTTTGCACAGCTCTCCTTTTGAATGTACCTTTTTTGTTTTTAAATTTCTTTCTAGTTTTACCTCTGACTGGCATTTTCAACTTTTTTACATTTCAGTGTAAATCGTGTGGCGTTACACTTGTGAGGGCCACGAAGCTGGGCCCTCCGTCTGATTCCTGCTGTATCGAGAATGTTAGCCAACATGCAACCTGTGGCAACATGCTTTGCTACTGGCACAAGTAAGACTGCATTAGTTTACCCTGACATATAACTCACCAATCATCATGTTTATACGATAGCGTTGTAAAATTGTACCTTACACTCTTGAGTCTTGACTGTCGTTTTGTTGCACAAAGTCGATAAGATATGCCCTTGGACTGTGGGTGGTGCACTTGTTCTTGCAAAATTGCATCTGGATTATTCAGATGCATAATGACCTCTCAACTGATAACTAGATGCATATTCCATTTGTTCTTTTAATACTTTCAGTGACTTCTATTATTGTATCTCTTGATAATATTTACTTTCAACTGTTGTGTTGCGTAGTGAGCTTCAAAGGTTAATTGACTGATGCTATTTCTGCAGCCACAAGTTGAATTGTGGTGGTACATATGTGGTGCCAGGGAGACAAGGTCAAAAGATGGTTCCGAAAGGTTATGCTGTTGGTTGTAAGCTCTGAACTAACTTGGCTCCTGTGCTTCATAGTTTTCCTACTATGTAATCCACCTTAATTAGTTCGGTTTACAATCAATTATACTCCCTCCATTCCATTTCCATAAGTTTTGTCGGGGTTTTAGTTCAATCCGAACTAAAACCTCAACTAGAATTATGGAACGGAGGGAGTACATTCTGTATCTGCCATTGATGCATCAAAATCGTGCAAGCACAGTTCAAGCAGTAAGGATTCAGGCTTCTTCGTCTTTATAAAGAAACACGTTGTTTATTGTCAACATGCAACTGTTTGTGCCTATATTTGTATTTTTGTCTGTAGTTTGATATACTCATCATAGTTACCCTGCATTATACAATTTTTTAGTTGATGTTGTAGGTGTTTATTTATTATATATTTTTTCGTTTGTGCTATACAACAAGTGAAAAACAAGATGTTTTGTCAGGAGCAGCACTGAAACTGAAACCATGATATTCTAACAAAAAATACATCTGTTGCGCTCACAAATGAAGAATCAAGTTCACCGTGTCGTAGATCTTTCTACACTTTGAGTAATTGAATGGATAATATAAAATGTAGTGTGGTTTTAATAATTTAATCATGTGAACTTTGGTACTTCCAACATTAATGTCGTTCTCCAACAAGAACACAGACTTCAGAAAGGTTCCCAAAGAGAATTCTTGTTATAGTTAACATATTATTGTAATAACGTCATGTTACCATATCAACTAACAACATGGCTTCTTCAGGTAAGCAGGGGCTTCTGACTGAAACATCCAAGTCACAAGAATCAAATTCAGATGAAGTTCAGGAGAATTCTACTGTGGCAAGACCAAATGCAGAAGGCAAGCTTCTCTCTCAAGTGGGCAGCAGAAACACAAGATCACCACGCCCTCGTAGAAAATTGAAGCCGAAGCAGGAGTTCGTTGCATCAGAGAAGCAAGAGCTTTTCTCAATGGTAAGTTGCAACAATGCAAAGTTAATGGGTAGTTGCTCCTCAAAGAAGGCAGAGGACTTTCAGAAAGCAATTGTTTCCTCTACTTCCTCTCTGAGCACACTGAAGCGGAAGCAACCATCTGTTTCATCAGAGAAGCATGAGCTTGTCTCTCTAGGAAGTTGCAACAATGCAAAATCGTCAAGTGACACCTCCAAAAAGGCAGGCAAGTGGCAGGATTCAGAGCACGTTCAGAAATCCAGTGTGCAGCCCGCTACATTGGAGGAAAAACCAAAGCAAGAGCAAGACTTGGGCGTGTCAGAGAAATATGGAGTTTTCTCTCCAGGGAGTTACAACACTGCAAAACCACCAGGAAGCAGCACGTCTAGGAAAGCATGCAATCGGCACACGCCTGAGGGTGTTGAGAAATCCAGTTTCCCGGTTGCCGCCCCACAGAAGAAACTGAAGCTCGAGCCAGACTTGGTTGCATTGCAACAAAACAAAACCAACTCCTCAATTAAGGCATGGAAGCAGCTTAACCCTGAAGATTGTCAGAAAACATTTGTCCAGCCTGCTGTTTCTCAAAAAAATTTGAAGCTTGAGCCAGACTTGGTTGCATTGGAGAAATATGGAGACGCAAAACCACTAGGATGCAGCACCGGAAACAAAGAAGGCAAACTTCATAAGCTTGAAGGCATTCGGAAAGCCAGTGTTCTACCTCCTGCCCCTCACAGAAAACTGGAACAAGACCTGGTTGCATCGCAGAAGAATGAGCTTTCCTCTTGTGTGGGGAGGAGCAATGCAAATATACTGGACAACATCTCCTCAAAGAAGGCACACAAGCAGCGTGAGCATGAAGAGACTCGGAAACCAATTGCGTGGCCTGCTGCCCCTCAAAGTATACTCATGCAGCAAAGCAAAACCAACTCTTCAACTAAGGCAGAAAAGCAACAAATTCCTGAATACTTTCAGAGAACATTTGTTCAGTCTGCTGTTTCTCAAAGTAAACTGAAGCGATCAAACCGTGTTGTGCCGGAGAGGCCAAAGACACAAAGAAAAACTAGTAAATCTGCTAGGAAAAAGGAGTATGCTTGCGTGAGTGTGTGGGCAAACATCTATGAATACGGATGCTCAAGTGGATCAGACGAGCCGCTTGTAAACAAAAGAACAGAGCGAAGGAAACGAGAGAGAGAACGTGCAGTTCAGATAACCTATTCGCGGTCAAGGAAGCGAAGTGGCAGTGGAATCAGCTCCATGAAAGCCCAACCTGATGAAGAAGTCTCATGTCAACAAACCAAGCCACCAACGATCATTTTTATCGATGCTGCTGTCGAGGTGGTGACTCAAGACACTAGGGATTACCAGCTACCAGCTCCCCGCATGGACATTGCTGGTGTTCCTCCCGCAAACCAGGTGAAGACTCAACCTCCTAGAGATCAGATCCAGCCACCAGCTCGATTCCTGGACACTGCTGCTCTCCCCCCTACTGACCGGGTGATGACTCAAGCCCCTGTGCATCAGTCACAGTCATGCTCCATCGCCACTGATAAGGTGGTTCCACCTCATTCAGCTGTTCCACCCAGTTTACCTCCTTCAAATCCAAGCAGTAGCCCTGATGTGATAGACATTTCTGATGATGACTAAACTTGGGCTTTGATTGCTGTTCCGTGGATGGACAACCATCTCTTGGGGGCGTTAACAGTAGATCCTGATGATGACTGAATTTCTCCATTTTGGGGGGGTCATATTCAGAGGTTTCCTTAGTTGCTTACGTAGAGGGGGAGTACTTATCAGTTTAAGCATGAGATGTTTAATCTTAGTAGCATGACTGATTTGCTGTGGAGGCTTGGGGCTCTGATTTATTTTGACACCGGCTTGTGCATGGTGAACTAAAGCATGAAGTTAGCTGGACTGTAATGTTGAACAATGGGTGTATCCTGATGATGACTGAACCTCCCCATCACTATATACTATGCTTATTCTGGACTAATGCTGGCAATGTATTCAGCCAGCCTTTGGGCTGTTAAAATAGTAGATCATAGGCATTTCTGGCGAGTGGTATATTCGCGCATGGCTTTGGTCTGAACGTGGAATCATCCTATGAGATGGTTCTTATTCCTACCACAATGTCTTTCTGCAATTTTTTTTGAAACACTGGCTTGTGCATGGTTAACTGAAGCATGGAGTAAGATGCATTGTAATGTTGATGGGGGAATATCCTAGAAAGTTTATTCTTGTGTGAACCATGTTGCTGGTTATTGTCACTCCTTGCTCGTTTCTTTTTCAGTGGATGCCACTCCTTGCTTACCAATTACCATGGTGTTTTTATGAACATGAGCACATTGCATGTTGCTGGTGCTGGGTGAGATACTAACGAGCATGGTAAAGGGAAAAAATAAATGGAGAGAATCTGGACAAATTTGATTGGGCTGCCCAAAGCTATAGTACCCTATGTGTGTACGATCCCCCACCAGCCAAAAAAAATATATACTCACTCCGTCTAAGAATAGATGTCTTAAGTTTTTTCAATTTAGAATGAATCTATATACTAAATAGTGTCTAGATTTATTCAAATTTTGGCAGATTTGAGACATCTATTTTAGGACGGAGGGAGTATATTTCAAAGTTTTTAAAAAATAAATACGTAGTAAATCAAGCATGCGTATACTACATTGATACTTATGTGTACCGACTTTTAAGGGAAAATATGCAAGTATGTGGCCAGTGGCCTGCACAAAAAAGAGAAATCCGAAACTTGTATAGTGAAATCCAGTAACTTGTACTGTTCATGTGGTACTTTGTCTTTCTATCCAAGTTAAATGCTTTCGAATTTAAGTTTGAAACTGGGCACAGCATGTACCTACACGTGTCTCTAAATTTAGAAATATTTGTTTCAATCTACCGTTCATCTAGGTTCCGGATTACCCGTGTGCCAAAAAATCACTCTCTTTGACTTGACCGAAATGAAAATTGCACCTGTGCAGAGGTGGCGTTTTGGCTAGTGGGTGCAAATAAACATATTATAAAAAATACATAAAAATAAATTTTAAATATCAAAATTCATCTGGACATTTTGTATTTGCACACAAGTTTTTGGGAAAAAAACTTTTCATGTGACTCGTGTAAAAAGACAAAGACACACAAAAAATATTCTTTTCTTCTAAAAACTTGTATGCGAACATAGAATGCCGGATGTGCACACGGATTTTTTCTATTTCTTTTAACATTTTAAAATATGTTTTTAAACAATAGGTTCATTGCACTGTGAGTTAAGTTGGATTTCCGCACCTGTGCGCTCCTTTTGTGAGCGATAACATGAGAACCCTAAGCAATCAAAACCTAAGAAGGGAAGAAACAAATAATAGACGCTTAATTTCTCCCTCTTAACCCGACAAAATATCTTTTTGACTTTTTCTATGTGCACAGATGGTTGAGGCCGAGTCTATAAAAATCACTCTCCCAACACGAGCCTATACAAATCACTCTCCGGGACCTCCCCGAAATCTCTCCAACCGCTCCCGTGCGGTCGTGTCGGGCCGCACCTAAGCGTCTTCGCCCCCTCCCATCTTGCCTCCCCATTCTCGCCCCTCCTCACGCTGCCATTAGCATCATCATCGGGCAAAGTTCTGGCGGCGTGACAACGGCGGAGATTCCTCATTCAGCGTCCTGGCGCGGGTGGCATGGATCTCGCAAAGGCGGGCCTCCCTGGCATGGCGGCGCCGACGCCCGCACCAGCCTAGGCTTCAATGGTGGCACGGGACAACATCGACCAATAGATCTCGTTGAGAATCTTCGGTGCCGGACGAGAGCAGCGGCTGGTGGTGTTGGGAAGGGCCCTGGTCTAGGTCAGCCTTGACGGGTTGTGATCATTTTTGTGCTTGATGCATCGCCATGTCTCCGATGACGGCACATGGTGGAACTCCTAGGCTTGTCCCGTGGCACGAGGACTGTCCGGGACAGTGGTCCCGGACATGGTGGTGGTGGTGGCCTCCTCCTTCGTCAGGGCGGTTGGTCCCACTGGACGGCGGATGGCAACGTGGGGGGCATGCTGGTCTGCATCTAAGAAAAAAGGTGGTATGATCCTGATGTTCTTCGAGCACCAAGGCGTATATCTGCTTCATTTAGGCCTCCTCGATCTGGTCGTCTTTGAGTTTTGGTCTTCCTCTCGGAGATTTCTGCAGTTTGGCACAAGGTGCTACTAGATATCTTCAACTAGAGTGGCTTCATTTGGGCAAGGAGAGAAGCTTCGGCTTCTTGTTGGTACCATGTGACATGTCTTAGTATTTCTGTGAAACTGACAGAGGTGGAGAAAATCATGGTGACTGCGGTCGGTTATTGGTATTGACAGAGAGGGTATTGGTTGTGATGAAGACAATGCGGCAGATGTTCTCCCTATGTGTCGGGTGTTTGGCAACTTGCAGCAGCCGCCGCTGGGAGGCCAGTAAGACCTTCCAAACATTAAACCATGCACCCAGGAGGAGAAAACAACTCGCGGGAGGGTTTCAAACGCTTTAACAAGCATCGGTACGAGCAGGACGCGCCCGTACCACACGCCCGTACGATGCGCCGTAGAAGCCATCGTCTCAAATACTTCCACCCCGTGCAGACATATCTAAGATCCGACATTCAGAGACAGCATAGTTCGAAGAAACCTCACCGCTAGAGGGATCTGAAGGGGGAACAAGCAGAAGGGCATCTATCCTCACCACTACAAAGATCCTTGAAGGCATAGACATTGTCTCCACAATCAACCGCTACATCACCATCGTCTTCACCAATCCCTACATCTCATATTGTAGTCATCTTGTCGTAATTATTCAATTCCATTGTGGATTTGTCCAAGTATCCCTTCATCCGTTTGTATCCATCTCATATTACTATGATGATGTTTACTGCCTTCATGTAGGAGTAGTTTACTTAGTTCTTGGGGAGACGGAAAAACCCTAGCAAATGTTATGCTTTGAAATAAAGTTGATCTATAATTTAGACTTATGATGTATGTATTAATTAACTCTCTTAATGTTATGCGAATGTGCACCACATAACAATTGCCTTAGGGACTTTAGAGGGAATTACAATTGGGTATGTGGTGGTATGATGGTGTTAAGTGGCATGTCACATTGGATCATCACTCATGTGGTCAACGTGGATAAGAGTGTACTCACAAAGCTTATCCATAACCATGGGGTTAACCCTTAATTGTTGGGGGATCAAGGCGTCCGGGCTTTGATCATGATTGTGATTATAATGGATGAAATATTAGATGGTCGGTATGTGCTCATCCAATTTAGAGCTTCTCCAATACACACACATGAAGAAAGATATTGATCTATCCTAATCACAATTAATCTATATACTAGTGGTGGATCCAACACTATCTAAGAACGTCTTAATATTGCAGTTTCAAGTACTTTATATCTCAAACCTTTGTTTTCATTCATTAGTTCAATATTTCTTTGTTCACACAAACACATTCAAACACTCCTTTGCGCTCACTAGAAATCGAAGATAACTCTTAGCACTCTTTGGTTGAATAGTAGCATAGAGCATTTAAGACCATTACTAGTAGCTCTCCATGGTTCGATACTCTTATTTTGAAACTAGCTTCAAACAAACTATACACTTGCAGTCATCACCTATTTAAGGGGACGCTCTCCACAAGCTTTTGAGAACTTCTCTTCGCCCAATATTGAACTTCTAAAGCATGGGATTCTCTCCATACCTCCCATGATATTCTTGCATCTTTTTGAGGAAAAAAATAAGAGAGGAGATATAAATGTACTTTGTGGTGTTAGTGAGTGATGTGCCACCACATCTTGATTTAAGGCCTTTGTGGAGCTTGAAGAGTTTTCCCCACACCCCAAGGTGAGATCGCTGTGGTGCTCGGGGAGTATTACGCCGCCGCACCTCTCCAATAGACATTAGCATCCTTTGAGAAGTGAACTTTAGGACTTTTTCATTTTCACATGTCTCAGTTATCTTTATCTAAACCCTACTACTTATGCATCTATCTGGTTATATCCTTCGTGCCCGACGCCATCGCTCGCGACGCCGGCGAGCTCTTCCCTATGGCCACCGCCCCTGCCGCTCCGTAGAAAGCCTCAATCCCTCCACATCCTGTGAGGTGGCGCATCCTTCCGGTCGCCCTGGCCGCGAGAGAAGCAGCTAGATTTTGACGCCGACGCACCACTGCCGGAGACGCTCTTCCCCCACCGCCACTCGTGCTTCGCCCCAGCTGCCTCCTAGCCCTGAATCCCTCTGATTCTGTGCACTCTCCAACGTTGTTTCATTAGTGTAACTCCAAGTAAATGATTGTTAACCCATTGGCATTAAGCATTGTATAAGCTAAATGGATATTATCCCATCCACTTCTATCCGTCAAACCAAACAAAACACCAGAAAGAAAATCAGGACCATCCCATCCCATCCATATCAATGCTTTCATCCAAACACACCCTAGCTGAACCAGCTGTCCACGGTGGAACATTATTCAAAACAGTCAAAACACACAGAACACGCAGACGCAAAAGTTTCCACGAGGGCCTACTGTCAGCCTCACTGACACGCGCACTCCCAAACTGTAGCACACACCTCTCTCGTGCTCTCTTGTCTCAAAAGAAAAAAACTTTCCTGCTCTCTCTCTCTCTCGCCAATTTGCATGTACCACCGGCGGCCTTCTCCAGGACCAAAACCAAACCCCCCAATTTCTCCCCCTTCTGTTTTCTCCTCGCCGGTTCTCCTTCCTGCCCACCCCGTGTAAGAGAGAGAGTTCTTGCTGCTGCTTCGTCCTTACATTGGAGGCCATGGGGTTGGGGGCGGATCCGGACGACGACGACGAGAACCCGGACGTGTGGCAGCTCTTCCGACACTATGACGCGCTCTACTTCCGCGGCGTGCTCATCGAGGCCGGCTTCTCCGTCGAGTGGAGCCACCCGCGCACGAAGACGACCAGGTGCGTGGGTCTCAACGGGTTCTTGCTGCTGCCGTTGCTTAACTGCCCAGGTGGTTCTCGCGCTCGCCCGCCGTTTCTTTGATTTTGGGGGGCGCTCGGGTGTTGTTGGAAATTGGAATCCCCAGCAGGAGATGCTTGCTCGCAAGTTCTTTTTTAAATTTCTTTAAAGAAACAACCATACCTAGGATCAAGGAGCTTCAGATTCTTCGCAATCTTCACAAAGATGTTCCCATCGTTGTAGGATTTGGCACTCTGTTTCACATAAAAAATGCCCCTTTTTTTCTTGATTTTTTCACATAAAAGATCGGTAGTCTCTGCACTCTGTACTTCGCACTCTGTACTTCGCACTCGCACTCGCACTCGCACTCATCCGCAGCACCGCCCGTGCTGCGCCGCTGCGACGTCGCAACCCCTTCGCCCTCGCTTGCCGCCGCTCCTCCGTTCGTCGCCAGGTGTGCCGTGCCGCTCGTTTCCCCTGTGCTACGCTGGCGCAGCGCCGCGCTCGGTACCCCCTAGAAATGATCTATCGATGATGTGCCTGCCACTTGTTAAGTAACCTACTGTCGTGTCTGTATGCAATCCAAACGTGTGGCAAGGCTCAAAGCCTGAAGAAGTCTGAAATTGGCCAGCAACAGCGACCATTGCAAACAAAACAAAAATCAAGAACAATGGTGACGACCTGTCCTGTTCCTATCATCATAGGCCATGAACTGAACATGTCAAACATAGGAATTTAGCTTCTGAATCTACGTTAGGGGTACAAGGAGGTTATAGAGTATTGAATGTTTTGAAGCGCTGTGTATATTATACATAAAGCATACTATCTTCAGGTTTATGGCTTCAAACCGACTTCTCTTAAAGAGTGATCACTTCTACAAATTGAACTGCACAACAAAATGTGAAGACATGATTAAAAACTCCGGTTTATATGAAGAAGCATATGTTGCAATCATATCTCAAGTTTCTGTTAGAAGACATTAATACATGTGAACTACGAACTCTGCTTAACGTTATTGTCCCACTATACCTCTGTATTTGCAATGCAAAAAGAAAGGTCTGGAAAAAAATAAATGCGTTGGTTAGCCTGACGTTTGTTTGGATAGACTAGACGTATATGATTTTTTGAGTATTCAAGTACAGACCAAATTAACTGTTCCTACAGAAATTGATGCACATTAGTGTATGTATGTAAAGTACAGGTACTTGAATTATTGCTTTCAAATATTCTACTTTCCCTGTTGATTGCTTTTTTGAGCTAAGCATAACAGTCATTTGGATGCATCTAATCCTTCTTCATTTCTTGCCTCGAAAAGAGAGTTCATTGTGGCATTAGCTATATTTAACAAGAGAAGTTTCTTAGTATATGTTCATTCTGGGCTACAACATTTGTGTTATTCAGTGTTTTGCTCAGTTCCTTAATTGCTTTGCAAAGTTTATATGAAAAAGAATTTAAGAAAGCACTGTCTTGATTGTCTATAAGCAGTACTTTCGGATCATGTTCCTTTGGAGAGAGCAATACAATAACTCTCTATGAGCCAATTCTGAAATATCGCACTAATGCTGATCTGAAGAACGCCCTTCTGCATCTGATGATTCATGCATTCTTATCTGTAAAGCATGATGCTAAGGGAATCTGGTAATGTTCATATCCTGTTAACTAAGACTGTGTGTTCCAATTTTAGTCAGCTCCAGCCAGCCCGCTGCTTAAATTCTGTGAATTCATGTAGGTGCCATGGTCCTGCTTTTCGTGATTGGATGGATGCTCTCAACACTTGCTCCATTGAGGATCGCCTGGTTAGTATTTTCTGGTAGATAATTATAAACCATGATGCTCCATTCTGTTGATGATTTCCTTTTTTTTACGTGTGCCACACAGAGACCAACTTGTGGCTACTGTATCACCACCACCCATGATTTCAGTCCGGAGAAATGTGGCAGCATACAGGGCTTTTTGTGGAAGGTACTACTTTTAATAGTTCTTTTTTTATGTCTCCTTTTTGTTGTTAAACTTCTTTCTAGTTGTACCTCTTACTGGCATGTTCAACTTACTACATTTCAGTGTGAATCTTGTGGCGTTACACTTTTGAGGGCCAAGAAGCTGGGGCCTCCATCTGATTCCTGCTGTATTGAGAATGTTAGCCAAGATGCAACATGTGGCAACATGCTTTGCAACTGGCACAAGTAACACTGCATAAGTTTACCCTGACATATGAATCACCATGTTTATAGGACAAACTTGTAAATTTTACATTCTTACTTGTTCTTTTGACTCAGAAAGTCGATAAGATATGTCCATGGACCATGAGTGGTGTATTTGTTATTGAAAATGTTGTCTCTGAATCATTTATATGCATATTCTGTTTGTTTAATATTTTAATGTTCTTACTGACTTCCGTTAATGCATTTATAGATAATAGTTACTTTTGACTAATGTTTGTGTGGTGAGTTTCAAAGGTGTATTGACTGATGCTATTTTCTGCAGCCACAAGCTGGACTGTGATGGTACATATGTGGTGACCAGATCACCAGAGACGCCAGGTCAACAGATGGTTCCAAAAGGTACATTCCTAACTTCAAGTATCTAATATGCTGTTGGTTGTAAGCTCTAAACTAACCAAAAAACAGTATAGAGGTCAAACTTAGCTCCTGCGCTTCACAGTTTTCCTACTATGTATCCACCTATATTTCTTCGGTTTATGATCAATGTTGCATTCTTGTATCTTCCATTGATGCATCAAATTCGTGCAAGCTCAGTTCAAGTAAGAATTTAAAACCCTCCATATTTATAAAGAAACATGTTATTTATATTGTCAGCATCCGACCTTTTGTGCTTGCATTTTTTTTATTCTGTAGCTGGACATTCAACATAGTTACCATGTATTATAAAATATATTGGTTGATTTTGTAAGTGTTTATCTATTATATATATTATTTCGTTTATGTTATTCAATTAAGTGAAAAAACAACTAAACAAGATGTTTGTGTCAGGAGTAGCACTGATAGTGAAACCGTGATATCGTAACAGAGAATACATCATATGTTGTCCTCACAAATGAAAGATCAAGTCCACTGCATCGTAGCTCTTTTAGCACATGAGTAACTGAGTGCATCATATAAATTGTAGTGTCCATTTTTGTTTAATAATCTCATTATGTGAACTTTTGGTACTTCAATAGTAGTATGAAATGTCATTCTCCAACTAGAACGCACACATTAGTATGATTGCCAAAGACAATTATTGTTATAGCTAACTTATTACTGTAGTAATTTCATGTTAGAACATCAACTTACAACATGGCTTCTTCAGGTAGGCAGGGGTTTCTGACTGAAATGTCTAAAATGTTGAAGTCGCAAGGAGCTGCAGAAGAATCAGATTCAGATGAAGTTCAAGAGAATTTTACCGTGGCAGAACTAATTGCAGAAAGCAAGCTTGTATCTCAAGTGGGCGGCAGGAACAGATCACCAGGTAGTAGCTTCTCGAAGGAGGCAAGCAAGAGTAATATGCCTCTAGGGAGTTGGAACAACGCAAAATCGTCGAGAAGTGACACCTCCAGGAAGGCAGGTAAGTGGCAACAGCTAGAGCATGCTCAGAAATCCAGTGTGCAGCCTTCTGCAACTCAGAAAAAGGTGAAGCTAGAGCAAGACTTGGGTGTACCGGAGAAATACGGAGTTTTCTCTCTAGGGAGTTGTAACAATGCAAAACCATCCGGAAGCAGCATGTCTAGGAAAACAGAAAAATGGATCAAGCGCGAGGGTGTTGAGAAATCCAGTGTCCCGCTTGCCACTCCCCTAAAAAAACTGAAACTTGAGCATGACTTGGTTCACAAACATGGGGGTACAAAACCACTAGGAAACAGCACCGGAAACAAAGAAGGCAGACTTCATAAGCCTGAAGGCATTCAGAAAGCCAGTGTTATACCTGCTGCCCCTCCCAGAAAACGGAAACAAGACTTGGTTGCATCGGAGAAGAATGATATTTACTCTTTTGTGGGGAGGAGCAATGCAAATGTACTGGACAACATCTCCTCAAAGAATGCACACAAGCAGGGTGATCTTGCCACCCCCCTAAAAAAACTGAAACTTGGGCATGACTTGGTTGACCAACATGGGGGTACAAAACCACTTGGCGGCAGCACCGGAAACAAAGTAGGCAAACTTCATAAACCTGAAGGCATTCAGAAAGCCACTGTTCTACCTGCTGCCCCTCCCAGAAAACTGAAACTAGACTTGGTTGCATCAGAGAAGAATGATATTTCCTCTTTTGTGGGGAGGAGCAATGCAGATGTACTGGACAACATCTCCTCAAAGAATGCACACAAGCAGGGTGATCTTGCCACCCCCCTAAAAAAACAGAAACTTGAGCATGACTTGGTTGACCAACATGGGGGTACAAAACCACTTGGCGGCAGCACTGGTAACAAAGTAGGCAAACTTCATAAACCTGAAGGCATTCAGAAAACAAGTGTTCTACCTGCTGCCCCTCCCAGAAGACTGAAACAAGACTTGGTTGCATCAGAGAAGAAGGATTTTTCCTCTTTTGTGGGGAGGAGCAATGCAAATGTACTGGACAACATCTCCTCAAAGAAGCCACACAAGCAGCGTGAGCATGAAGACACTTGGAAACCCATTGCGCGGCCTCCTGCCCCTCAAAGTATACTCAAGCAACAAAGCAAAACCAACTCCTCAACTAAGGCAGGGAAGCAGCAAATTCCTGAATGCTTTCAGAAAACATTTATTCAGCCTGCTGCTTCTCAAAGTAAACTGAAGTGATCAAACCATGTTGCGCCGGGGAGGCCAAAGACAAGAAGCAAAACTAGTAATCCTGCTAGGAAAAAGGAGTATGCTTGCGTGAGTGTGTGGGCAAACATCTATGAATCAGAATGTTCAAGTGGATCAGCCAAGCCGCTTGTCAACAAAAGAACAGAGCGAAGGAAACGAGCGAGGGAACGCTCAGTCCAGATAACTTATTCGCGGTCAAGGAAGCGAAGTGCCAGTGGAATCAGCCCCATCAAGGCCCAGCCTGCTGCTGCTGAAGACGAAATCTCATCGCAACAAGGCAAGCCACCACCTCAATCTCAATGCTTGCAGTTCATTCTTATCGATTCTGCGGTGACTCAAGACCCTAGAGATCAGTCCCAGCCACAAGCTCCAAGCATGGGCATTGCTGTCCCTCCTGCAGACAAGGTGAAGACTCAAACCCCTAGAGGCCACTCCCAGCTACCAGCTCAATGCATGGACATTGACATCCCTCCTGCCGACCTGGTGACGACTCAAACCCATGGAGGTCCGTCCATTCGATCAACATGCATCGGCATCGCTACCGTCCCTCCTGCTGACCATGTGATGACTCGAGCCCCTGTACATCAGTCACGGCCACCAGCTCCATGCTCCATCACCACGGATCTGGTGGTTCCACCTCATTCAGCTGATCCACCCAGTTTAACTCCTTTGAATCCAAGCAGTAGCCCCGACGTGATAGACATTTCTGATGATGACTGAACTTTTCCATCACTGTATACTCTGCTTGCTCTGGACTGGCAATGCACTCAGCCATCTTTCGGGTTGTTTACTGTTTAAACAGTAGATCATAGCATTTTGGGGAGTGGTATATCAGAGGTTTTGTTAGTGCTTGCTATTTAGAGGTAGTAGTAGCTTACAACTGTCGCTTTAGCATGAAATGTGTAAACATCATCAAGGTAGCATGCCCGACTTGCTGTGGACGCACACGGCTTTGATCTGAACGTGGAAACGTCCTGTGAGATAGTGTACTACAATATCTTTTTGCAGCATTTTTGATACACTGGCTTGTGCCTGGTGAACTGAAGCATGAATCCTTTGAAAGTTGGTACTTGTTAGATCATTTTCACATCTGTGCTACTTGTTCTAAAAAAACTTCTGTGCTGCAGCCTGTAGTCAGCCGTGTTACTCGTTATTGTCATGGTGTTTTTCTGAACATGATGCTTGGGTAAACGAAATTCGAAATATATGGTCCTATGACTATGCATCTTACTGTGATTCTGGGACGAGCATGGGAACCGAAATATAAAGAGAAAGAAGAGAGAATCTGGGGTGCAGATATACCTGATATTTCCCAGTCTCCCTGGCATTGAAGCTCTGGATGTCTGACCCTCATTCCTGGAACGAGAAGAAGCTATCCCAGCCTCACGACAATCTGGGTCGCGCGAGAGATTCCAAACACTCTTCATCTTTTTGAAAAGAACTTCAGCGCTGAAAGATCTATTGGTGAGTACCTTCCCGATCTCATGGTGAGGATATGAGTCGCAGTCGGAGCACTAAACCCTAACGAGAGGGTAAAAAGTTGTTAGGTTAATTGCACTTGAGTAACACTTCTTTGGAATGCCAAAGAACATATGTGATTTTGCATTATCTATTGATTAGTATTACTTGCAAACATGCTTTAAGTAGAAGCTGTTATCAGTGCAATTTTAGAATAGTTCTTAAATATAGAACATATGTGGTTTTGGGCGTCGCACCGCGCCTGAAATCGGTCCTCTCCACGGCCTTGCTTCCCTGGACGCCATCGCCGATTCCCCTATTTTCGATAATGGGCTTTTTATTACTTTAAAGAGTTTTAAGCAGTATTACACCCGGCCGGCCTCTGCATAAAATGCACACAGCCGCACCACAACAAAGTCCGAATCAACAGCAACAAAACCAAAAAAAGGCGAATTACATATCAGAATGAGAAAGTGTAAGACGCCTATGAAGTAGCTTGGCCAATCCGTAGATTATGCTGCCAACCATGCCGAGAGAAAAGATGTCTCGTGGTGTCCTCTAGCCTCGTGCACACCTCCGTAAAGAGGTCGTGATCCTCCAGGCGGTGAAGCTGCGACCAAACTCGGAGAGTTCCAGTACAACGATAGATCACCTGCAAGAGAGAGCAATTTTTGTTATTAAAAACTTTGTCATTCCTGCATAGCCAGAGCGACCATATCAAGGCCATTGCTCCCACCCTGAGAAGAATCAAGTACTTGTACTCTATACGGTGTAACCAATTTCCAAAGATATTGGCAATACTAGTAGGGATATACAAGCCAGAAGCTACCTGGATGACTGACCATATAGAACGCGCAAAGTTGCATTGGAAAAACAGGTGTTTAATTGTCTCATCTTGTGAACAAAAAACACATGTTTTACTACCATGCCAATTGCGCTTAATAAGATTATCTTTAGTAAGAATAACCCCTCGACGTAGATACCAAGCAAAGATTTTGTTTTTAAGTGGTATCTTCATCTTCCAGATTTTCTTATTGTCATAGACTGGCACATCCGGTAGAATCAACGCTTTGTACATGGAAGCCACCGAGAATGTACCATTCTCATGTAGATTCCATCGGAATATATCTTTCCCAGAAGTTAAATGGATATTAGCCAAACACTTAAGCAAGGCCTCCCAATTAATAAGTCTAGGGCCAAATAAAGTCCTCCTGAACGTCATGTTTGGGGGATTAGACCCCAACATATTGGCGAGTGTATCACCTTTATGACGCACAGTAGCATACAAAGCCGGATATTGTTCTCGGAGGGAAGTATTATCTAGCCACTTATCCTCCCAAAACCGAATCTCTGATCCATCCCTAATAAAAAATGATCCATGGCTAAAGAAAAAAATTCTTCGTAGCCATTAGTCCAGCCTAGAAGTGAGAATCACCAGGTTTCCAAAGAACCTGTGATATCGCTTTGGAGCCAACATATTTTCGTCTAAGTATTGTTTGCCAAATCCCGTCTTTAGTAAGTAATCTGAAGAGCCATTTGCCAAGTAAGGTTGTATTTTTGACCTCAAGGTCCTGAATACCTAGCCCCCCTTGGTCTTTCGGACTACAAACAACACTCCACTTAGCCAATCTATACTTCTTCTTTTCACTATCGCCCTGCCAAAAGAATCTTGATCGAAAGAAATCCAATCTATTCAAGACTCCTTTTGGCAAGAGGAAGAAGGATAACATATACAACACCATCTTATATAATACTGAATTTATGAGAACCAACCTTCCTCCAATGGACAACAGTTTGCCTTTCCAACTACTTAAGCATAACTGTAGTCTTTCCTCTACAATTTTGCATTCAGCATTTGTAAGTCTCCGAAAATGAATTGGGATACCCAAATACCTAATTGGAAATTGACCCCTACACCCTAGCTTTCCTCCCAGCGGCTAGCTCGAGGAGGACCAGCAGGTAACCATGTCGGCTCGCCCTCATCTCTTCAGTCTTCAGTTCTTCACTCCTCTCTCAGATTTGAGTTTTGGAATTCTAGTTTTAGTTGGTTGCTGCTTGTGCCTGCGACTTAGCTTGTTGCTGCCTTGCTTGTTAGAGAGCATGGCATCCGATAGGAGCACCATGGCTGGCAGCCAATCGTCTACGGGTGTCACTGGAAACAACATTCGGTTTGGGCAGCTACCCGCTCGCCTTGGGTTGCTGCCTTCTCACTTGGGGCATCTTCCATCTTTCCTTGGGTTGTTGCCTTCTTGCATTGGGCATATGGTTTCTTTTCTTGGGTTCCTGCTTTCTGGCCTTAGACATCTGCTAGCTCTTATTGGGTTGTTGCCTTCTCATCTTGGGTAGTTGGTTGCTTATCTTGTGATGATGTCTTCTCGCCTTGGACATTTTGTTGGGCACCAGGAACTGCAGCTTTGACCACTTGCTGTGCATCACTCCGAGTTCTCTTGTGAAGAGATTGCAGCACTTGGCGCTCTTATTGGGTGCATGCAGAACTTGGAGGTGGAAGTGCTCCTTCTAGCGGATTCTGCTTAGACCTGGTATTTCTCAAAGTTTTTGTGCATGAGGCTAGTTCTGCCAATACGCACTTGCGAGTAGTTGATCCACCACCAGGAGCCATCCTTATCCTAGTAGTTGCCTTCTTTATCTTGTTTTTATGCTACACATTTTATATGTACGAGTCAATTGGAGGTAATAGATAAACACAAAATATATCGCAAAAAAGTAAACAAACAATTCCACGTAATATGAGTAAGCAACATTTCATTGCTGAGATATCATGCAAGGATGTTGAGCTAGCAGGTAAGGGGACAACCTGGAGCTCATTCTCCTTAGTGACTAGTGATTCACTTAATAATATGTCTCCTTCACGGAGATGTTCGTCCCCTTCAGGATCATATACACAGATCCAAACCCTTCATTTTTTGTTTTTTTAGGGAAGAATACAGTTGGCGATATAACACCACTTGCTAAGAACCAAATACCCACTTGTTGTATCCAAGCATTGAATCTCATGGGGCGTGTTTGCTTGCCCACGAAGGGGGGGTTTCCCGCATCTGGCTGGAAGAAATAAGCGCGTTTGGTGTGACGCGCCGTTCTGTGGTCTTGGCTGGCACGGGTCTTAAAGCATCCAAAATCCTGACTCCAGAGGAATGCCGAAATTGAGCATTTCCATGGGGACAGGCCCTAGCGAGCGCAAGGAGAGAAACACCATGCATGGGGAGGTCGAGCGGAGATGGTGGAGGCCAAAACATTATAGCACGGTATGGCGTGAAAAGTAGGCTCACCTCCCTATTATGTCGTCACCACCTGCGTGAGGATAAATCCATCATCAGTATCCTCTTGGGCGATGGCTCTGCAGTGGCGGCGATTTAGATCTGCGCACCTGCACCTGGTCCTTTACTTCGTCTTCTCCGGCAGCGGCTCTATGGCCTCGCAGGTCTGTGGCACTGGCTCATCCTCCTCATGTTCGTCATCGTCTTCTTCGGCTATGGCAGCCCGTGATCGTCTTCAACCATGGATGTAAGCGCCGCCTTCGCGTCTCCTCTCCCCACCCCCAACGTTAGCTCCATAGATAGTTTTCTTGATATTACGGCCATTGTGTTAGGTACTTACACATCATCGATTTGTTTAGGACCAACAGCTGAAGGTTATCATCCAGGCAGCTTCCCCAGTGGCTATTTTTTAGGCGTGGATGCTTTTGATCCACAGAAGAGCGGCTCGTAGGGGTAACAGGTTGCCGGTGAAATGTGCTCCCATGATACATCGCGGCAGAGAGAGGATAGAAAATCTAAGCTACATATATAACAACAATGATGTAGAGGCTATCACCATGCTATGGATGAGAAGAGCATCTTTTAACCAACTTGTGCACACATTAAGGGGTAAGGTATTTCTTAAGGATATCATCCACACATGTATCAATGAGCAAGTGGCACTGTTCCTTCATGTTCTAGGACATAAACAAAGATTTAGAGTGATTCACAACACATGGAGGAGATCCTTGGAGACAATATCCCGATATTTCCATCAAGTGATGTATGCTATTGGAGAGCTCAGAGGAGAGATGATCAAGCCACCACCAACTCAAACTCCAAGTAAGATACAAGAAAGCTACTGATGTTTCCCATATTTTAAGGCGAGCGACTCAAGATTGTACTCCATGCGAGGTTTGTATTGTACTGTGTCCTAAGATTTTTTTTTCATTTCAGGATTATGTTGACCCAATTGATTGTACTCATGTAACTGCTAGAGTGTCGTAATACAAATCAGCTGCATACAGGGGGAGAAAGCACTACAACCAACCAGAACGTGCTTGCCGTTGTTTATTTTGACAAGCGGTTCACATATGTGCTTGCTAGATGGGAAGGATCATCCCACGATGCCACAATTCTAAATGACAACCTTGAGTGAGCTGATGGCCCGAAGATCCCTGAAGTTAAGTTAGCAGATGCCGGATATGCTTGTTGGCCTAGAATTCTTCCACCCTTGAGGTCAATAAGGTACCATCTCAATGAGTTCTCTGCTAGATTCTATCCTAGGACTACAGACAAACTTTTAAATCTTAGATACTCTAGCCTTAGAGTCATGGTTGAGAGGGTGTTCGCTGCTCTGAAGAACAAATTTAAGATCCTTGATCAAAATCCATTCCATTCTTCCCCCAGCCAAGTTAAGTTTGTTCTCGCATGTTGTATCCTGCATAACTTGATCTTACAATTTTACGTGGATGAAATCTTCCCGAAAGAGGAGGATGTAGTTCTAGAAGACAACAATGATGATGGTGGCATGGTGTCCTATTACACATTGTCGTGCTTGAAAAAACAAGAGATACCAGTGGGCTAACGAAATATGATTGACTATAGGCAACACCAGAATCTAAAGCGGGAGAACTAAATAAGAAGAACTGATGAATTGTTGTCTTAATTTCCTTTGAACAATCCCCAATGTGGATGGTAAAATTTCTATTAGTATTAGCTTTTTTGTGTGGAAAGGAGCATATATTACCAATTACACCCGGTCTCTACAACAACGCATTAGCCTATTGGCATTACGGATGCACACAACCAAAAAGAAGAAGAATTACAAAAAAGAAAAGTCCTGCTACAGTGATAAGATCCTTAGTAGAAGCGACACTAACCCCACCAGAACAACACCAGAAGTCCAACATCTCCAATATCGACGCCTTCAAGAAGGAAACAGAGCACAAGCACCGTCGACACTCAATCAAAGATCATAGGTTTTCACCTTGAAGAAAGTCTGTCACATCCCAAGATTTTCCAAATCTTGTTATGTGAAAATTAAATGAATAAAATAAAACTTTGTTGTTTTTCAGGGTGAGAAGAAACTTTTTGATTCCAGTTGGAAACCTTCAAACCTATTTGATCAAATAAAATCCTAAAGGGATTTAAAAAGATAAATAAACAATAAAGTTAAAAATATTTGGAATTACTATTTTTGGATCTTTTAATAAAAAGATTTGGTTTTCAAATGAAAAGGTAGAAAAATAAATAAGAATTATTTTATAAAGCCAAATTAAACCTTGGCCAAGTTTTTTTGAAAAAAAATATTTGGGTTTGATTAAAAAGAATAAACATTTATTTAAATAAAATAATGAGAGTTTATTAATAAACCAAATTTATTAAAGTAAAGACTTTTCCCATTTTAAATAAACACTAAAACTTGTTATTTTAATTTAAACAAGTTTTCCAAGTGTTTTATATTTTCAAATAAAACCTACTGAATTGGTTTTGATATTAATTAGATTTCAAAATAGAGTTTTAATAAATCAAATCCTATTTGAATTAATACCTAAGGACTATTTTATTAAATAGATCCTAAAAAGAATAAAAATATTATTTTGTTTTGGACTTTGTTTTATGTTGATAAACAGAACTAAAATCAATATAAAGTTTGGTGGAAGTTTGATTTGAATTAGTGTTTGAATTGTTTGATTGAATTTCAAAACAGAAAATCGAAATAGAAAAAAGATAAAGCAATCAGAAAGAAAAAAAATAGAATCAGACCTGACCCAACCCACCTGGCCCAGCAAGCCGAGCTCCAGCCCAACTTCTTTCCCCACGCGCGAATTGTTTTCCACTTAGAAACGCACCCGCGCAGTCACAGACGAGTGGACCCTCTCCCTATCTCTCTCCCTCGCTGACAGCAAGGCCCCACCCCTCCTGTTCATCGTCTTCAACCACGACTCCGTCGCCCTGCCGTTGCAACCAGTAACTCCGGCGTTGATTACGCGTTGATGAAGGCCTTGATTCCTCCCTGTAATCGCGCCCATTTAACCGTCTGCGTCTTCCCCCTTTTTCCCCTCAAACCCCACTGCGAGTGAGCCACCAGGCTGCCTTGAATCTGCATTGCACCGCTGCCACTCCGGCGAGCCTCTCCAGTGAATACCGGCCACACCTCGCCACCTCTCGCCTCCCACTGCACGCAAGAGTGATCCCCAGCCCCAGGCGCATCTGCCAGTGTCTCGGACTCATCCCCGCGCGCCCAGAACACTCGGCAACAACGACGACCACCGTCGCCAACGTCTGCTTCCTCTTCGGCGAAGCTTCTGGTAAGCACCTGACCGCCCCTCTCCTCCTCCTTCACGCACGCATCATCGCCATGACTTTGCGCGTCTAACCGTGCTTCCCGTTTGTTTCCGCGTGAACCGTAGCCTCGCCTCCAACATCGACTGAGCGCACCCGACGCGGACAAGAACTCCGGCGAGCAATCCCCTCCGCCCCAGCGTGCCCCTCGCCAGACCAGCACCACCTTGAGCTTCACCTCGACCTTGCGAACACGGTGAGCACCTCCGCTTCCCTCCTTGCTTCCTGTATCGCCGGCCTCACCGTAGCGAAGGCGCCGCCGCCGTGGCCACACACAGGCCATTAGCAAATCGGATCCAAATCCTGTGGCTAAGATTAGATTAGATCGAAGGGGTAAGTTTGATTCAGAGCCGCAGGATTTCATTTAGATCTAACGCACCGCATCAGTCGATCCACCCGAAGCGGTACCTCCCAATTAGATTGCGCCACGTGGACTGGTTTCGATTTAAAACAAAAACTTTGAATCTGATTTAGATACAAACTTGTAAATTGCATAACTTTAAATCTACATGTCCAAATTTTGCAAACTTTATATCAATGGATTCATAAAAACAAACCCTAGCCAACCATGCAATTTGTTTAGTAAAAAGTTTCTGTTAAATTGTGTGTTTTTGCAGAAACTTGTGTATGCTTGTTTAGGTTATAAAAATTATTCCAAAAAGTTTTTGAGGATGAAATCTTTGCAAATTGGTTTGTTGTGAACCTACTGACCCTAGGAACCAACTTATGGTTTTAAAAATGTATTTTTTGAAGTTTAGGATTGAATAATTGAATTAGCCTATTTCTAGTCAAATAAAAATATTGATTTTGCTATGGAAATGATTTTTGAGAAATACCTTTGGAAAATGTGTTGATTCAAAACTACTGACCCTAAACACCAAGTTTTGTAAATTAACAACTTATTTGGTGAACAACATAAAATAGTTGCTTTGCTAAAAACATTTTCCACCACATGAAATAATGATTTGATTTAAAAATAGTTTATAGATAAAACCCTTTTGCAAATGACTTTGCCACTTTAGAAAATGACCACTTTGAACCTTAAAATGTGTAGATCCTAGTAGAAACCACCTTTGCAAATAAAACTATCTTTTGCATGCTTGCATGCATGACTTTGTTTCTATTATTTTATGTGTGATTAATTTGTTTGAATATTGTTTGGAATGCTAGTTAAATCTATGTTTGCTTGATTGATTTGTAGTGAAGTTACAAGAGTGAGAGATTAGCAAGATCAAGAAGTGAACCAACATTCCCTACCAAAAAGGCAAGTGACACTATCATCCAAGTCCTACTATTTTCATCACACTTAGTGGATTTTGAAACATGCATGATAAGGACTACTATATTTTGCTATGCTAAATCCTAATAGGATACCCTTATACCTTCCTTAGTGAAAACAATGTAGTTGTAAAATGCTTAGCCATGCTATATATATTGAGATGAGATACATGTTGAGATTATATGAAGATGGGAAAAGACTTATGTTTTATATAATAAAACAAGTACTCAATGAACCACCTGGGTGGACAAAGATACTCAAGTTTTGGACAAGGTGGCAACAAGAGGGACCATGTTTATATGGCAATCTCTTTTTGTTGTGCACTAGATGAAAACCACCCAGGGACTTAGAGATTGAACATGTTTCTCAGACAAAGTGGCCTGTGCATACCACATGCTAAATGGGCACTGGCTTAGTCAACTACATAGTGGAAGACCCATGCATTGGCCTCTTCAGGTTAACTAAATGAGGGAACTCAGAACCCTACATTGGTGCCTGGTAGACAAGCTAGCATTGTGTATTAGGGGGACCCTATGGAAAGACTTCGTCACATTCTCAATCTGCCAGTACTCCATCTTGGTTACTTATCCAGCGGCCACTGGTGGCAACAAGATGAGATTGTGTCATGTGGGTAAAGTGTACAACTTCTACAGAAGATAAAAATCTAAGTACTTAGCCGTGTCCCCGGTTATGGACAATACTGAGAAACTAAGGCCTGAAGCTATGGGAAATCTCGACATTCCAATTTCTAAAAGGTAAAACTTGAAAGTGACAACAAAATACTTGAAGCACTTGGGGTGTACCAAGGAGCTCAAAAGATTTTGACAAAGACTTGAAGCACTTGGGGTGTACCAAGGAGCTCAAAAGATTTTGACAAAGACATGAAGCACTTGGGGTGTACCAAGGAGCTCAGAAAGATTTTGACAAAAGATCAAAACCATTTTGAAAAGATAGGATAAATTATTGCTTTTTGCAAATGAGCCTAAAACCCTACTTAGCCAAATATGCATGTAATGATAGGATCCACTTATTTCTACATAGTAGTGAAACTTGCCAATACAATTCAAATGTATTGACCCTTGTGGCTGTAACTTGTTATGTTGTAGGTTTGATTGATTTAGTGAAAGGTGTGTTGTTTAGGATTACAAAGTCTACAACCAACATGTCTGCCTGTGGCACCTGAAGGAAAAGGACCCCGTGCTTATAGAAATTCTGCTGCAATGTAATGTAATAGCCAAATGAGCTATGTAAGATGTAATGAATTACTTTATTCCTGGTTATAAAGTTGTATTATGACCTTTGTTTCTTGATATTACATCTTAACTGTGGTGCTAGCTATTGATCCAGGGACTAGCATTGTAAACACAGGGATCTCTACCTTATTAAGTGTTGGGAACCTTACAAAGTCCCTGCTCACAAAACAATGCCTTCAACAAGGTCATTGCCAGGCACAACCAATTAAGGCCAGACCTTGGATTTTCACCCTGTAAGATAAGACTATGAACTCCTCCTGTGCTGCCTCCCCCACTTTCCGATGCAGCTGCTACAATTCACGAATCACCAAGCTAACTCCTCATCACCACTAGGACTTGACCTACCATAACTAGTCCACAAATCTTGGCTTCCATGACATTCTCCGCACACTGACTTTACCATGGAACTAAATACATGTTAAACAATGGCAACAAACTGCAGAGCTTCACCTCGCTCCCGCTAAAACCAAACGGTCATAAAAACACTGGTTGCGCGCGACCGAATCCCATCCGTTCCAGCAATCTCCAGGCATGAATCTCCCATGGGAGTTCACCGGTGGAGCCTTCTGTAACACGACACTGTCACTAGATCAATGAAAATAGGCTAAAGGTAGATCTTCGTCTTGGCGTGAGAGAATGTTGGAGATATTATCAAGAGGCAATAATAAAGTGGTTATTATAATATCTTTATGTTTACGATAAATTTTTACATCCCATGCTATAATTGTATTAATCGGAAACTTTAATACTTGTGTGATTTGTAAACATAAAAGAATCCCTAGTAAAGCCTCTTGTTAAAACTAGCTTGTTGATTGATTGATGATCATGGTTTATTGATCATGAACATTGGGAGTTATTGATAACAAGCTCATATCATCAGGAGAATGTTGTGATGGACATACTCCTATAGTTAAGCGTAGCATAAGATCAAGTCATTCAAATAGTTCACTTGCTATAAGCTTTCAAATACATAGTAACCTAAATCCTTCGACCATGAGATCATGTTAATCACCATCACCGGATGGATGCTTTGATGACATCAAACACCACTTCCTAATCGGGTGGTTATAAAGGTGGCATTGAGTATTCTAAAAGTATGTGTGGAGGCACATGGATCAAGAGTGGGATTTGTCCATCCATATGACGGATAGATATACTCTAGGCCCTCTCGGTGGAATGTCATCCAATTGGCTTGCAAGCATGTGACTGACTCACAAGGGATCACATATCACAGGAACGAGTAAAGAGTACTTATCGGTAACGAGGTTGAACTAGGTATGCAGAGATACCAACGATCAAACCTCGGATAAGTAAAGTATCGTGTGACAAAGGGAAATTGGTATCATATGTAAATGGTTCATTCGATCACGAATTCATCATAGAAATATATGGGAGCCACATGAATTTCCAGATTCCTCTATTGGTTATTGATCGGAGAAGAGTCTCGATCATGTCTGCATAATTCACGAACCGTAGGGAGACACACGTAAGGATCCGATGTTGTCTAGTAGATATGGAACGTGAATAAGAGACTGAATGTTGTTCCGAGTCTTGGATTGGATCCAGGACACCACGAGGAGATCCGGAATGGTCCGGAGAATAAGATTCATATAAGTAAAGTCCAATTCTAGAGTTCGGAAATATTTTCGGTGTTTTCACCGGAATGTTCTAGAAGGTCCACCGATTCGGAGTGGGAAGGGTACATGGATGTGTCATATCAATGTGGAATGGTTGCATCATGTCCTAGGTCACTTGTCTGGGCAATGGGAAGAGACAAATCAAACTCTAGTTTAAAAAGTCAAACGCCAGTTTGAAAAGTCAAATTCCAACATGGTTGCCTAGTGGAGGGAGGAGAGGAAACCCACTTAGGGAAGGTTCCCTCCCTTCCCTTGCCGCCGGCCTTGGAAGAGGAGTTGGGGGAGTAATCCTCTCCCCCTGCCGTCTCTCCCTCTCATAAAAGGAGGGGAGGGGCGCCCCCTTGCCCCACAACTTGAAACCCTAGCTTGGCCGCGCCCCAAGTCGCCGCCACCTAGATCTCCTCTAAAGTCTCCGCCGCCTAGCACCTCCTAGCCACCGGCTACCTCCCTCCTCTTGGCCTCTAAACCCTAGATTTCCAAGGGATCTCTCTACTCCACCATACCCGCTCCGGCTTAGGAGAAGCCCTGTGGGATTTCCCCTCTACTTCCACCACCACGCCGGCGTGCTGCTGTAATCACGAGGAGAGATCTACAACCTCTGCTGCCTTCTAGAACAAGGGAGAGGAAGGTCTTTATCGAGTACCAAACGTGTGACCGACTGCGAAAGCACTGTCGGAACCCGGCGCCAGAAGGATTGTCTTCGCGATCTTGAGATCAGCAAGTGAATGACTACATCAACCATGAGAATCCGATCTCGTTAACCGCTTTGGATCTTCGAGGGTTAGTACTCTATCAACTCGTTACACCAATTTAGTAGATTACATCTTGGCTTGTATGTGTTCATGCGATAGAATTTTTGTTTTCCATGCTACGAACCCCTATAGATAAACCCTAGGACCGCGGCCCTGACAGCAGATGCGACCCACACTGGTATCCGCCAAGGGAGAACCACCATCAAATCCCAAGGCCGCCGCCTCGGCTTCTAGACCCCGCCGCCATCAGATCGCTGTCGGGGCAACAACCTTTGAGCGCCCAAGGGGCTTCCTGCTGGGGAGAGGCCACCACGCGAGGAAGCATCCCCGCTGCCACCGTTGGCCGGCCGGACTTTTCCCGCCGGCGTCCTCCGATGGCAGTGGGGGAGAGGTGGGAGGAGGATTCTGATGGCGTTGCGTCAACGTGGATCGCTTTGTCGGGAAACCCCAAGAGCAAGGTATGATGCAGCACAGCAGCAAGTATCCCATCAGTAAGAAACTGAGGTTATCGAACCAGTAGGAGGAAGGAAACGTCTCAAAGGTGTTGCAAGCAACGTGGAAACCTGCACACCACAAGCTCAATACTTTACCCCAACGAACAATGAGGTTGTCAATCTCACCGGTTGCTGTAACAAAGGATTAACTGTATGGTGTGGAAGGTGATGATGGTTTGCAGCAAGTAAACAGTAACAGTGGAAGATGTATCAATGGTAAAGATTGGACCGGGGTCCATAGTTCACTAGAGGTGTTCTCCTTAGATAAAAAAACATGGCATACAAGGTACACAAATTACAGAAGGGCAATTGACAGGACTGAGCAAGGCATAACAATGCAATACTAGACATAAAGATCCTATGAGATTCGATTGGACAATACAACAAGATACATAGACCGCCATCCAACTGCATCTATGAATAGAAGTCCACCTTTGGATTATCATCCGAACCCCCTCCAGTATTAAGTTGCAAGCAACAAACAACTGCTTTAAGCAAAGTGTGTAAGGTAAACAATCCACTTGTTCCATGAACAAGAGACCGTTGTTTTCTCCCTAGTGGCAACATCACATCTATAACCTTAGAGATTTCTGTCACTTACCTTAGATTAAATAGAGGCATGAACCCACTATCGAGCATAAATACCCCCTCTTGGAGTCACTAGAAACTACTTGACCAAGATAGCTACTAACAACGGAGAGCATGCAAGATCACAAACAACACAGACATGATAGAATCAATAAGACAAAAGCATTAATTAATCTGACATAGTAATCTCAATATCCATCGGATCCCCACAAACACAACATGCATGATTACAAATAGATGAGAACTTGATCATGAACGGAGCTCACAAGATCTAGACATGAAAGCACATAGGGGGAGATACAACCATCTAGCTACTACATGGACCCGTAGTCCAAGGAGGAACTACTCACGCTTCATACCGGAGACTGGCATGATGAAGAAGAAGGCCTCCGGGATGATCTCCCCTCTGGCAGGGTGCCGGGAAGAGCTTCAGATCCCTCGATCTAGGGACAATGGTGGCGGCGGCTACAGACGGTTTCGTGGAATATTGATCGGGTGCTTAGGGTTTAGGCATCGAGGGCTTCTTATAGGCGAAGAGGCGAGGCAGGAGGGCGGCCAGGGGGCCCACACCCTGCCCAGGCGTGGCCCAGGGTGGGCCCGCGCCTGGGGGGTGTGGTCGCCATGTGGCGCCCCTCCGTCTCTCCTCTGGACTTCGTGTTCTCCTCGGTTAAATATTGACTTTGGCTTTTGTCCCGTCCAATTCCGAGAATATTTCCTTACTAGATTTTGTGGAACCAAAAACAGCAGAAAACATGCAACTGGCACTGTGGCAACTTGTTAATAGGTTAGTACCAGAAAACATGTAAAAAGCACCTCAAAGTGTAGACAAAGCAAAGCAAAGTAGATACTAAACAAGCATGGAACATCAAAAATTATAGATACGTTTCCGATGTATCAAGCATCCCCAAGCTTAACTCCTGCTCGTCCTCGAGTAGGTAAGTGATAAAAAGAATAATTTTTGAGGTGATATGCACCATCAAAACCAAGATCAAACCATTTGCAAGCAATGAAAGCTGGGATCAAAGAACTCTAAACATGTGCATGAAATATGGAGTTCTAACAATAAGACAAAGTAATTATGCATGCAACATGAAAGGCTACAAACAAAGATCATGAATAACATGCATTAAAAATGTTTGTTTGTTTCACATACAAAAAACATGGCATAGTGGCATTCAGCTTGTCCCTCATAGAGTAGCAAATAGATGCATAGGACACCTTCAAAGTTGATAAGAGTGACTAGATACAAATAGCACAAGAACAAGCAATACAACAATAGGAATCAATCAATAAGTTTTGGGACAGTGCACATAGAACTAAGAATGGCAACTATGCTCTCTTAACTGGTGCCTAAAGGTAGAAGGTGGAGACTCAATATAATGGTGGAAGAAAGGCCCTTCATAAAGGGAAGTAGGGATTTCAAGTTTCAAAAAGAGCTTCCAAAAAGTATGGTACTTGTTAGCTTTTAGCCCTCATTGCCCCTTTCATAAGCATCTTGAAGTGATTAAGGTTAAAATGAACAAACTATGGAGTATATGCTTGACAAAGTATAAGTTGGAAATCTCATGTCCCTTGAATACGAGGGCCACTAGACTATTTTCTGGTGCCGTTGCCGGGGAGTGAAGCGCTATTGAAGAGTGGAACTGGTAAGGGAAACTTTTATTGTGAGTATTTCTTCTGTTACTGCTTGTTAGTTTGTTTCCAATATGGATAACACACTTGGTTTTCTGTTTGGGAAAACTACTACCACTGCTAGGATAGTAGATGAACCACCACCTGTTGAGATAGATCCTTTTAAGATACCTACAAGTATTGTTGACCGTGTTATGGATAATTATTATTTAGGGGATGGAACTGTCCATCCTGGTGATCACTTTCTTTTTATCCATGAATTATGCGGGTTGTTTAAGTGTGCAGGTATCACAACTGAATAGGTGAAGAAGAAGTTACTCTCCATATCCTTAAAAGGGAGAGATGAAGAATGGTATAAGCTGCTGAAGAATGGACAATCCATGGAATGGGAGGAGATGGCATCTCTCTTTTACTCTAAATTTTATCCTCCCAGTGAAATTCATGAGGATAGAAATCTTATATATAACTTTTGGCCTCTTGATGGAGAAAGTACATCTCAAGCTTGGGGGAGAATGAAGTTACTAATGCTTAAATTTCCTATTCATGAACTTCCTAACAATATTATTCTCAATAACTTTTATGCTAGGCTTTCTCTTCATGATAAAGATTTACTAGATGCTTCTTGTGCTGGATCATTCACACGTATGAAGGAAGAAGCTAAATGGGATCTCTTAGACCATATTCAAGATAACACTGAAGCTTGGGAGAATGATAAAGGAAGAAAGTCAGGTATAAACTATGATTATGATTGCATTAAATCTTTTATGGGAACTGATGACTTCCATGATATTAGCAATGAGTTTGGTCTTGATTCCCAAAGTATTGCCAACTGTTTTAAATCCTTTGCCTCTTACATAGAAATTCCAAAGAAGAAGTGGAATAAGTACCATGCCCCTTATAAACATGTTGTTAATCATGTTCTTGTTAGAAGTACTCAAGTTTGTACTACTAATCATACTGTGCCTGAACCTCATGTTGAGAAAATGCCTTTCCCAGCTAAGGTAAAGGAGTATTCTATGATTATTAGTGCAAATAACAAAGGTACAAAGAAAACTGTGGAGCCTGGTAAGCAATTGAATGTTGAACCCGTGGTAGCTATTGTGAAAGACACTGTCACTAGAAATATAGAGGATGATCACATTGTCTTCTGTGAAGACGCTTCTAATATTATTTCTCATCCTAGTAAGACTAGAAAAGCTAGTGTTCTTGTGCTTTCTGTTAAAATTGGTGATTATTGATACTATGGTTTATGTGATATTGGTGCTAGTTTTAGTGTTATTCCTTATGAGATTTACAGGGAAATTATGCATGAGATTGGTCCTTGTGATCTTAAGGACATTGATGTGGTTATTCACCTTGCTAATAAGGAAACCATGTGCCCCATTGGCATTGTAAGATATGTGGAGGTTCTCTGCAGTAAGGTTAAGTATCCTGCTGATTTTCTAGTGCTTAATTCAGCAGCTAGTAAAACTTGTCCTATCATTTTTGGTAGACCGTTCTTGAACACTTGTGGAGCTATTATTGATTGTAAGAAGGAAAAAAGTTTTAACTAAGTTTGATGGAGATTCTTATGAGTTTAACTTTTCCAAATTTGTTAAAGCTCCCTCTGAAAATAGCTTGCCTAATAAAGATTTCAGGATGGAACAACTTGCTTCTATTGATCCAGTCTATGACCTTGGATCTCTTTTTGATGACTGTAAGTATGCTCATTCTAATGATAAAGTTGTTTCCAGTGATAGCTATATTTTCAACTTTATTCAAAGTTCTACTCAAAGTTATTATGAGAGAGGGAAACATGGTTTTATGCATTTCAATAATGTCAAGTTTCCTTGTTTTATGTTGAAAGCTTTAAAGTTGCATCTGTTTTGTCTTCCTATGCTTGTGGCTTTTTGTTTCAACAATTCGTTTTATCATGATACCCCCATGCATAGGAAGTGGGTTAGACTCAAGTGTGTTGGTTATTTGCTTCTTGATGCTCTCTTTCACTTCAAATATATATATCCTATGTGAGCATCCTTGAAAGTTTCAAGCCTAACTTAAAGGCATTAAAGAAAAGTACTTGTTGGGAGATAACCCAAGAGTTTTGTCGAGTCTTGGAAGTTATTACCTCAGTAATAACTACTCCTTATCCCTATTTGTTTTGGTTTTTGTGTCAAGTTCAACTACTTTTGTGAAGTAGAGGAGTTGTGAAAAGTGGCTGTCCTGGGACAGATTTTTGTGTTGTATTGTAAAAATTTGTGAGGGAGCTCAGTACTTCGAATGGAGATGAATTTTTCTGAGCTTGTTCTACAGGTTGTTACCCAACTTTCATTAGTTCTGAACTTTTTGATTTGAGCAATATAAGGTCTTCGAAAAAATCAATCTTTACCTGCTGGTCTGTTTTGACAAATTTCTGCCATCCTTTGCATTTGCCTCTTATAGAAGCTTTTGTGTTGATGGGTTTTCAGTTGAAGTGTGTACAAAGGTTTTATTGTTTTTTATTACACTAATGTTGTCATTGAGTTTTTGCAAGGTTTTTGTATGAAGGAAATTTTCAGGAGAAGGAGAAAAGGAATCTGCAGAGTTCGTCCTTGAATAGGTAAAAGTGGTGAAAACAGAAGGTTCGTGAAACTCCAATCTTTCTATATTTTTGATGTTTTTAATACATAAAGGAAGTAACGAGACGGAATTGAAGAGGAGACGGAGCTCGGGGTGGACACACCCACCCCAGGCGCGGGCCCAGCCTAGCCACGCCTGAGGGGGGTGTTCCACCCTCGAACTCCGCCTCCGTCTCGTTTCCGTGTCAAAACCTTCCTTATGCATTAAAACTTCATAATATATAATCCCTCGGATCCCCCGAGATTCGTGCATCATGTTCTCGTCGTGTTTTTGTTTCGATGTGTTTCTGTCAGGAAATCTTCTCAAGTTTAGAGCGCCATGGCCTCCGCCAACGACAAAGGCAAGAAGCCCGAGGAAGAAGAACCTAAAGTCCCCAAGGAGGAGACTTCAGTAGGGTATGAAGGTGACATGGAGGAGGACAAGCAACCGGACACTAGTGCTACCGTCGCAAGAATTGGTTTGGTGGCACGACCTACCAAGCTTAAGTGGACAGCACGGATGTCTACAGGAGGGAAATCTCGACGTCATACTCTCTCTCCACGATCATCTCCTCCATGTAACAAGAGACCCTTCCATACACTTATACATGAATATCAATATCAACATGTGCCCAAAGGGAATTTGCCTTTGGTTTGGGATATGTGTCGTTCTAACAATGCAGAGAAGGATCATGCTAAGGATGGAGAGTGGGGAAACAATAACAAGAACTAGGATTTTCGGACTGACATGATCATGAACCGTATAGAGCAAAACTCGAAGCTAATTCGTACTCTTACTTTTGAGTTCGAGGAGTTGAGGAAACTTATTGAAGAGCTTATCAAGAGAACACCACCACTACCAAGGGAGTAATTCACTATCAGGTTTGGCACCCCCTTGGCTTGTTCCAAGCTTGGGGGAGTGCCGCGGTATCACCACCATTATCTTTTACCTTTTACCATTTTAGTGGATTCATATCTGTGGTAGAGAATTTATCTTATAGTTTGGTTTGCATGTAGAAGTATCTCTCCTTTAGTTTATTATCTATGTATCCCTTGGTGTGAGTGCCTTTATTGAATATTAATGAGAAGTCTCATCTTTTACTTTTTGCACTTCTTATTTTAGTTTGCAATATCTATTATATGATGGATCTTGTTGATAGGTATTGGCACCACTTTGGGAGCATCAAGTGGTTCTGAATTGGTTTTGGCAAACCGAGTTATGGTCAGTAGCAACAATTTTTGAGGTTTGAAAGAAAAAGAGAAAGAAAAAAGGCTTACAGGTATTTGGTATCATTTGTTTTCTTTCTGGTTGGCTCATAAGTTTAGTATTCTTTATTTAAGATCTTTTGTGTCTTCAAGGAAGATTGCATGCTTGGATTTATTACTTGTATGTTTGCTTGTTTCTTTCAACTCTCTTGCTTGCTACCCAGCTTTGCTAGCCAAAAACCTGTTTTGAGAAGGCATACTTCTCATGTTTCCAAACCCCTTTGAACCAAAAACTTTTGCCACTTGTGTCCACCATATCTACCTAGTAGATATTACTATTCCAAGCAAATTCTCAAGCTTCATCTACCTTCCAAATTAAAAAGTATTTTGTTATGTGAAAACTAGTTAGTAAAGCTCTCACGAACTTGATGACACACCTTATTTTCTTACCCCTAATAAACTTGAACCATTGTGGACATCGAAGTTGTATATGCTTGCATCTATACGTTGGAATTAGAAAAACCATGCTGTCACGGGTAACGTTTTCAACATAGCACTTGTACTCTATACATCGTTGATATCATGCTCTTTTGTCTATGGATGTCAACGGTGTGAAATAAAAGGGGAACTTGTGAGTCCATGGAGTTTGTACTTTGTGTTAGAGAAACGCATGGGCCGCTAGCTTAAGCCATGCCTAATCATGGTGGAAACTTGCAGCACCACCATAGTGAGCATTCTGTAAAGCATCCTCAATAAAAAAACTATACACATAGTAAATAAAAAGATTGTTGAGATGCTCACTGTCTGCTTGCCTTGTCATTTTGGTTATGGGAAAGCTCCTGTACCATGTGCAAGGGGTACCCCGTTGGCGGTTCTCAATTATATGCAAGTACTTACAATGACAAGAACTTGCCTGGGACCAAAGTTGATGTAGCATGAGGAGTGGCCCTCATATTCAAGGGACATGAGATTGCCAACTTATATTTCGTCAAGCATATACTCCATCTTTGTTTACTTTAACCTTAATCATCTCAATATGCTTATGATAGGGGCAATGAGGGCTCAAAGCTAGTAAGTACCATAATCTTTTGGAAGCTCTTTCCCTGCTTCCCTCTAAGAAGGGACCTTTCTCCCACTTCCAAGTTGAGTCAGTAAACCTACTTCCTCTCTATCTCCAGCAAGCATTTGAGTTGTTGTGTTTCAAGCATTCATATGGTGATTTATTCAATCATGTTATTTATCTTCCTTGTTTGCACAAAACTCTTATCTATTGAGTATTACTTTAAATCCTTCACTTATGGAAAACCTTTTTGAGCAAAGAGTGCCCCTATTTTGAAACTTCTACAAAAAGCTTGTTATGAAACTGTTTGCCAGGTGTTCTCTGACCAAGAACAAGTTTGCCAATTCCAATTATGATTTATCTTTATGCATCTCTTTTGTGACTGCTGTACTTGGTTGCAAGCTAAGTTATATAATGGTGAGTTGCTTTCTTCTATGAGCTGTGCAATGGTAAGTGTGATGCTTCTTGTTCGTATTCTTTTATCGACACTTCACTCCATAAACCCGTGGACATATTTACTGAGCTCAATTTTCGCTTGGGGACAAGCGAAGTCTAAGCTTGGGGGAGTTGATATGCCCAATTTGCATCACCATTCTATATCATAATTTACCTCTATTCATTGATATTTGTCTTATTATGAGGTATTACTTATGGCTTTTCATCTGTTTATGCATGTTGGATGATTCTTGGAGGATGGACTGCCGGAGTCTGGATTCTGATGGAAAAGAAGGCGTTTCGGTGCATTTCACGAAGATCAGAAAAATACCAGAAAAATATGGAAACATATTATTTTACCAGAGGACGAAGGAAGCCAGAAGGAGGAGCAAAGGGGGCCGCAGGGGGCCCACACCCCCTAGGCGCGGGCCCACCTAAGGCCGTGCCTAGGGCAGGTGTGGCCCACCTGCCCGGCCTCCGACTCTCCCCCTTCGCCTATATCTTCCCTACGGAACCCTAAGCCTCAAACGAGCGACCACAGATAGATTTTCGCCGCCTCTGGGGGGCAGAAAACACCGAGAGAGAAAGATCTCTCCGGTAGACATATTTCTGCCGGGGGAATTCCTTCCCAGAGAGGGGAGACCATCGCCATCAACACCATCATCAAGCTAGGCTTCATCGGGATCAGCATCATCATCATCCACACCATCATCTCCACCAGCACCATCATCACCACTCCGTCTCGCTGTAACAATTGTGTTGGATATTGCTTAGTTCATTAGGGGAAACTTTCCCGGTGTTAATTACTATTGTAGTTGATGCTTGTGAGTGGAACCATTGGATTAGTGTTTATGTTCAAATTGTTATCCATTACCATATCATCTTTGATCTTGATCCATATGATGTCTTGTGAGTAGTTCGTTGTGTTCTTGAAGACATGGGAGAAGTCATATTGTTAGTAGTGAATCTATGATGAGTTATTATTCAATGGTTTAGTATTTAAGTTATGGTGCTATTCTTCTAGTAGTGTCATGTGAACGTCGACTACATGACACTTCACCATTTATGGGCCTAGGGGGATGCATTGTGTATTTGGCTACTAATTGTGGGGTTGCCGGAGTGACAGAAACCTGAACCCTGTTAGGACACCTTTGCACAAGGGAGTGTAGGATCTCAGAGTTTAAGGATGTGGTTAGATTTATATCTTAATTACTTTCCTGTAGTTCTGGATGTTTGCAGGGGGTTTAATCACAAGTATGTATTAGTCCTAGGAAGGGCGGTATGTTAGCACAGGTTTACCCACACAACACTTACGAACACCAAAGAAGAGTACTCAGCTATTTGAAGCGAAAACACTTGATAGAATTCCCATGTGTCCTCGAGAACATTTGGTCCTTATAAGTATTTCCACTGGCTTGTCCTTTTCTAAGAAAGGATTGGGCCACTTGATCCGTTTGTTTACTGTCTTTGTTACTTGCTCTTTGTTTCGTTGCCTTGTCATAAAACCACTAAAAATCTATTTGCTAAGTATTCACAGGGATTTCCTGCTCTATACCACTGTTCAGCACCTTCTGCTCCTCAATGGGATCGACACTCCTATTTATCGAAAGTACTACGATACACCCCCTATACTTGTGGGTCATCACCGCTCCTCATGCTACCAAGTTTAGTTACTTGCAAGTTCTTGTCATAGTAAGTATATGTGTATCATAGAGAACCGCCAACGGGGTACCCCTTGCACATGGTACATGAGCTTTCCCATAACCAAAATGACAAGGCAAGCAAATAATGACCATCTCAGCATTCTTCTTATTTACCATGGGATATGGTGCTTTTTTCTCTCTTTCCTCTTTTCTCAATATGTCTCTTTTTTCTCAATCTCTTTTTTATAAGAAGAATGCTTCATATATGTCACTATGGTGATGCTGCAAGTTTCCACCATGATTAGGCATGGCTTAGGCTAGCGGCCCAGGCGTTTCTCTAACACAAAATACATAACTCCATGGACTTACAAGCTCCCCTTTCATTTCACACCGATGACATCTATAGACAAAAGAGCATGATATCAACTGTGTAAAAAGTACAAGTGCAATGTTGAAAACGTTCCCCATGAAAACATGGTTCTGCTAATTCCAACGTATAAGTGCAAGCATATACAACATAGATGACACAATGGTTCAAGTTTATTAGGGGTAAGAAATATAAAGTGTGTCATCAAGTTCGTGAGAGCTTTAATCACTAAGTTTTCACATAACAAAATACTTTTTAATTGGAAGATAGCTGAAAACAAGAATATACTTGGAATGGTGTAACACACCATGCATAGAAAGTTATAGTTGACACTTTGGAATAACTTGGTTTCTTGGGAGTTGGAAGCATGAGTAGAGCTTACTCATACAAGTGGAGGCTAGCAAAAGACTGGGAGCGACCAACTAAGAGAGCAATAATGGTCATAATCATGCAGAGCGACAAAACATTACTAATCAAAGCATAGAGTGGTACTACAAGTAAAGGACTAAATGATCATAGAGGCTATGGTGACTTGTTCATAGTCATAACATGGTGTGAGCATGTGCCAAGTCAATCCAAACAAAGCATCAAAGGAGAATACCACAATACTATGCTTTTGTATGCTAAAACAACGCATGATTCTTTCAAGGAACACTAAGCAATCATAATTATTTGGAAAAAGTCATGCTACAGCAATAATCACTAAGCATAAGGTCAAAACAACACCTAGAATGACATGATAAAGTCTAAGTCACAGTCAAAGCAAGCTCCTCTTGCACTTTTCAAGCAAGAACTTTCTACTCCTTTCCAACACCAATCGACTTATTTGAAACAACACAGCATGAACATGGGTCCAAACTACTTTATTCAAGCAAACTAAGTAAAGCAAACAGAAACTAAGACGCTCCAAGAACAACACAACAATGCATGAAATAATAAAAACGAACTGTCTAAAAAGACTTGAGCTTTTTATTGATGAAGAAGGGGATGCCTTGGGCATCTCCAAGCTTTGACACTTGTACCTTTTGGATATTTCTTGGGATGACACCGGGGGTGGCATACCCAAGTTTGAGATTTTTTCCATTCTTCATCTCATTACATCATTCTTTCTCTACACTTAAAATTTTTCCTTCATACAAAACTTCACACAATCTTGATTAGCAACATTAGTGTATTCAAAAGATAATAGACCCTTGGGTTTAGCTTTAAAACAGAAAAACTTTCAATAAAAACACAATATACTGTAGCAACTCCTTCAAAAATCTCAATTTCCTAAAAAGAACCCAAAAAGGAATCAATAAGAAGCAAATGCAAATAATGGCAGAAATCTGTCAAAATAGACCAGCAGGTAGAAACCGATTTTTTCTAAGACCTTCTGTTGCTCAAATAAAAAAGTGTTGAACTAATGAAAGTTAGCTAACATACTGGGGGATTTATTCGTAAATTTTCAGCTCAATCCGGCTTACATAGAGTCCTTATGAATTTTTATGGTGGAGCACAGAAATCTTTTTCGGGATAGCAACTCCCCAAATCTTACTTCCCTCTTATTAGAGGTCATTCTTGGCAAAAAAAGCAAACAAAAAGGATAAGGGGAGGTAATTACTAAAGTAATAATTTCCAAGACTCAATAAAACTCTTGGGTATCTCCCAACAAGTACTTTTCTTTATTGCCTTTAAGTTAGGCTTGATAGTTTGAGAAGATGCTCACATGAGAAATATGAATTGAAGTAAAAGAGAGTATCAAGAAGCAAATTCAAAACACATTTAAGTCTAACCCACTTCCTGTGTATAGTAATCTTTTAAATAAACAATTCATGAAAGCAAAAAAGCAACAATCATAGGAAAGCAAAACAAGTGCAACTTCAAAAATTTCAACATAAAGAGAGGAAGCTTAATATTATTGAGATGCATAAAACCATGTTTCCCTCTCTCATAATAACTTTCAGTAGCATCATGAATAAACTCAACAATATAACTATCACATAAAGCATGCTTATCATGATCTACAAACAAATAATTTTTATCAAGCTAAAAAATAGTGGGATTAAAACCTTCAAACCCACTCTTACAATTTTATAACAAGATGACTGATCATTCAATATAGGACCATCATCTAGAGCTTTATCATAAACATTTTCTAAGAAAAAATCTTTAGTACCATGCATTTAGAAGTGAGGCAAAAATATAGGATTATCATAGATAATAGAGCATAACTATTATCACAAGTTTTACCTATAGCAGATATTTTAAAATAATCCAGAGGAACATAACATTCATCCTCCTTTGGTAAGCATGGAGGACAATTAAATAATGTAAGGGATGAAGAGTTACTCTCATTAGAAGGTAGGCATGGGTATCTAATCCATTCTTCCTCTTTTTGTTCATCACTTTCCTCCTATTTTTCATCTAATGAGCTTTCAGGTTCAGCAATTTCTTCTTCCATAGGATCCTGCAAGGCATTAGTATCTTCCGTTTGTGAAAAGCACTTATTAAAATATCAATAATATAACCATTTTCTTCCTTGTAATTGTCAAAGAAAATTTAAGTATCTCACAAACCTCATATAATAAGGTGCATCATCAGTATTTTCAAGCAAACTGGCAAGTTCAAATGCACCCTTGAAAGCAATATTTTTTTCAATTTGTTTCACATCATAAAAGTCATAATTTTCTTTAACATAAGATATGGTAACATTGTCATTATACTCACACTGAAAAGGTAGGTGTTTATACCTCCTACAACAACAAGATTTATCAAAGCAATAAGTAACATTATAAGTAGAGCACACCTTTCTAGCAATAGTATTCAATTTATCAATTTGTTCCCATAAGTGTTTCCCTTTTTGTGACAAACAGTTTTCCTTATAATAATACTTTTCTTCTTTCGTGAACCCACCTTGCCAATAAGAACTAGTTTCAAAGAAACCATCCATCGATAGAAAGCATAACAAGGCAAGGCAATAACAAACCAGCAACTAGAGCAGGAACTAATTTTTTTGTGTTTTTTATAAGAGAAAGCAAACCAAACTATACTATTTTTTTTGGAGTTTTTGATAAAAAGAGGCAAACAAAACCAAGCAAACTAAAAACAAAGTAAAGAGAAAGGTTGTGGAGGACTCCCCTTGTGAAGACGTCCTTAGCCTCCCCGGCAACGGCGCCAGAAAATCTTGATGGCGCTGCATCAACGTCGAGCGCTTCGTTGGGAAACTCCAAGAGCAAGGTATGATGAAGCACATCAGCAAGTCTTCCTTCAGTAAGAAACCGAGGTTATCGAACCAATAGGAGGAATGAAACGTCTCAAAGGTGTTGCAAGCAACATGGAAACCTGCACAACACAAACTCAAGACTTTGCCCCAACTAACAGTGAGGTTGTCAATCTCATCGGTTGCTGTAACAAAGGATTAACTATATGGTGTGGAAGGTGATGATGGTTTGCAGCAAGTAAATAGTAAAAGTGGAAGATGTATCAATGGTAAAGATTGGACCGGGGTCCATAGTTCACTAGAAGTCTTCTCCTTAGATAAACAAACATGGAATGCAGGGTAAAAAAATTACAGCAGGGCAATTGACAGGACTTAGCAAGGCATAACAATGCAATACTAGACATAAAGATCCTATGAGATTCGATTGGGCAATACAACAAGGTACATAGACCGCCATCCAACTGCATCTATGACTAGAAGTCCACCTTTGGGTTATCATCCAAACCCCCTCCAGTATTAAGTTGCAAGCAATAGATAACTGCTTTAAGCAAAGTGTGTAAGGTAAACAATCCACTTGTTCCATGAACAAGAGACCTTTGTTTTCTCCCTACTGGCAACAGCACATCTACAACCTTAGAGATTTCGGTCACTTCCCTTAGATTAAATAGAGGCATGAACCCACTATTGAGCATAAATACCCCCTCTTGGAATCACTAGCAACTACTTGGCCAAGATAGCTACTAACAATGGAGAGCATGCAAGATCACAAACAACACAGACATGATAAAATCAATAAGACAAAATCATTAATCAATATGACATAGTAATCTCAATATCCATCGGATCCCCGCAAACACAACATGCATGATTACAAATAGATGAGATCTTGATCATGAACGGAGCTCACAAGATCTAGACATGAAAGCACAAAGGAGGAGATATAACCATCTAGCTACTACATGGACCCGTAGTCCATGGTGGAACTACTCACGCTTCATACCGGAGGCTGGCATGATGAAGAAGAAGGCCTCCGGGATGATCTCTCCTTCGGCAGGGTGCCGGGAAGAGCTTTAGATCCACACGATCTAGGGACGATTGTGGCGGCGGCTATAGACGGTTTTGTGGAATATTGATCGGGTGCTTAGGGTTTAGGCATCGGGGGCTTCTTATAGGCGAAGAGGCGAGGCAGGAGGGCGGCCAGGGGGGTCCACACCCTTCCCAGAGGCGGCCCAGGGTGGGCCCGCGCCTGGGAGGGTGCGGCCGTCCTGTGGCTCCCCTCCGTCTCTCCTCTGGACTCCGTGTTCTCCTCGGTGAAATATTGACTTTGGCTTTTGTCCCGTCCAATTCCAAGAATATTTCCTTACTAGCTTTTCTGAAACCAAAAACAGCAAAAAACAGGCAACTGACATTGTGGCAACTTGTTAATAGGTTAGTACCAGAAAACATGTAAAAAGCACCTCAAAGTATGGACAGAGAAAAGCAAAGTAGATACTAAACAAACATGGAACATCAAAAATTATAGATACGTTTTCGACGTATCAGAGTCGGGAGCGGCGGCGGCTTAGATTCCGCCCATGCTGCCTCCCCGAGAGCAGCGCATGCGGCTATTAGTATTAGCTAGGTAATATTTGTGGTGAACTGTCATTTGCTAATAGGTAGGTAACATCGTGATGAACTGCTATTCTTTAATACCTAGGGTGTTAATTTGCTGTCGTTTGTTAGTTTAATTTATTGCGTACTTGTTTTATAATCGACTTCAAATTACGTGATAAAATCGCCACCTATGAAAAGTGGTGACCACAACATTACCGCGGATGTGACTAAACAAGTTGTTTTTGCATCCACCCAGCCATAGTCAGTTTTGTTGCGACACAAACAACGGGCCAAAATTGCACCAAAACTAGATGTGGCTAACCAAACAAACAACTAAACTTGGCCTAAGACAAATCTCACACCAGCATCAAGTGGGAAAAAATAAAGGCCCAAGCAAGCAAACACGCCTATGATGGTTTTCACACGACGTACTTTACTTTCATGTGTAAGAGCATCTCCAGCAGATGCCCAAAAATAACGCAGCGCTATCCTAACCGCCAATTTGCAGCGCGCGCGTTCTATACCTTCTCTAGCAGTGACGCGAAAATAGCGCGCGCGTGATATTTTGCCACCTGCGCTATCCAGGACGCCAAATCTCCCACGCCTTCTAGCGTGCGCTACAAATGCCGCGCGGCAGCGCTCGCCAACCGCCACGCACGCCACTCTGAAATTTCCCCTTCTTCTCCCTCGCGCGCATCCCCTTATTCCGCTTCCTAGCGTCGCCATGCCGCCTCGCCGCCGCTCCGCCTCGGGTTTCCGTGGTGTCCGTCCGTGCCCCAACGGCCTCTTCTATGCGGAGATCCGCGCCGGCAGCGTTCGCCTCGCGCTCGGCACCTTCGAGCATCCGGAGGAGGCCGCCCGCGCTTATGACGCGGCGGCGTGGCGCCTCAGCCGCCCGCGGTGCGAGATGAACTTTCCGGAGATCCAGAGTCTCGCGAAGGCGGAGTTCCTCGCGCCGACGCCCGCGCTCGTCACGGAGGAGGAGCGTTGGCGTCACCGCGCGCTTCAGCGGCGCATCCTCGTCGCGGAGGCCGGCAAGTACGCCATGGCGGAGTGGCGCCGGCGCTTCCCGCAAGACGTGGTGGCGGAGCGCAACTTCTACGCCCAGCGTAGGGCCGCACGGAGGGCGGAGCGCGCGAAGTGGCGTCGGCGCCTGCAGTTCATCAACGACCAACTGGACATCCAGCTGACGATCCACGCTGGGACGACTTGTTTCACTCTGAGGTGGCGGAGGACACCTCGTCCGATGACGAGGAGTAGTCTAGCGCTTTATGTTCTACTAGTCTAGCGCTTTTTGTTTATATGTAAATTATCGAATATTCTATTTTCTGTTTGTCCGAAGACTTTTTTATGCAATTTGTAGACCCTACGTTCTATTAAATTATGCGCGCACGGTTTGTGCGCTGCATTATAGCGCGTCTTCCGAGGACATTCTTCGCGCTTTATTTTTCCCGCGCCCGTTTACCGCCTTCAGAAAAGACTGCGCTAAAATAGCCCGTGCTGTATCTGGATTTTTTGCGCGCGTTATTTTTGGGCATCTGCTGGAGATGCTCTAAGTTCCTAAAAAATATACTTTCATGTATAAGTACTTCCATGTGTAAGTATTTATGGTTCTAACGTGAATAAAGAGCTCCAAGTTAATATAATATTGGATACGATATAACCTATTTCTATAGTAATTACGAAGCCTATTTCTAAGTAATTACGAGAAAATACATATGTACCAGGTGGGGCCAACTATAGTCGAAAGATGGTCCACGTGAAACCATAGTGGCCCACTATATGAGTTCAGACGGCAGGCAGAGCCCGAACACAATCACCTTGGCGCTCAAGTTAAGTAAGATCACTTCATGATATCCTGTAATCCGAGTAAGATCAGATCTAACTTGGGCGCCGTCATTTGTAAACACATCTTGATCACTTTACCCTACGGTTATACTAGTATCAATTTTAGAATAGTTCTTGTGTGCAATCACACCCACGCACTGGAGGGACTAGCTGTTCCGCTCCAGGCTTGGCCAGTCCTCTCCGCGGCCGTGACTCGCTTCCCTGGCCGCCATCGCCGATTCCCCTACCCCTACGCTCCAGCTCTCCTCCCGGCGTCTGGCTCGAGCAGGACCAGCAGGTAACCATGTCGGCTCGCCATCTCTTCAGTCTTCAATTCTTCAATCCCTCGCTCTCAGATTTTGGATTTTTTGGTTTTATATACAGTAGTTGGTTGCTGCTTGTGCTTGTGTCTTAGAGCATCTCTAGCGGACACCGAAAAAACGCCGGACCCAGAAAATTCCAGCGGTTTTTCGGGTCGGGTCGCGAAATCTGGCCCGAACAGATACCGTAAACACGGCCCGCCCTGGAAATTTTTTTCGGGCCCCCTAGGAATCGACCCTCTCGATCCGTAAATCCCCGGTTCCGAGCTTGATTCCGAGGTCTCGATCCATTTCTCCACCACCGCCCCCTCGACGCCTCCGCCGCGAACCACCGCTCAAATCGCCAAGCGTCGGTGAGCAATTTCTCGTCGGCGGTAGCAGATCCGCCCGATTCACTCCGCGACGGACCATCGAGGAGCTTCGACGCCACATTTCCGTAGCCTGACGCCCGCGGAGGAGGAGGAGCATCGCCGGTGCGTGCGCTCGGATGGGACGCGCAAGCGCACCGCCCTCCACTATAAGAGGTAGGGCTCGCCGGTGCTGGCCGCGCTCCTCCGTCGCGAGATGGAGGAGTTCGACGCTCGCATCAGCGCCCGCCAGGGGGAGGGGGAGGGGAGCTCCTAGTGCGCGCCGAGGACTCCACCGCCGCCAGTGAAGAAGGAGGAGGAGCTCCCGGAGGACGACTACGTCCTTGACGACGCCTCCTTCGACCGCTGGGTCGAGGTCATCTAGCAGCGGAGGCCCGTCGAGCTCGGCACGACGATCTCAACGACGATATCCTCCTCGAGCAGGGGCTCGCCTTCGACCCGATTCCCGCAGAAAGGAGGTGGAGGTCATCGACCTCGTATCCGACAGCAGCTCCAAGCTGTCGGATTTCGACTTCTCCGACGAGGAGTGAAGCCCGCCGCCAGAAGCGTCGCCGCCGCTCCCTGGGCTCCGGTGAGCTCGATTTTTTGTACATGCTAGGGTTTAGCGACGGAGACGGCAGATCCCCCCGTAGTATTTAGGTTGAATTCGCGTTTTATACATATGATCGCGTCAGTACTATGTATGAACTATGCTCGCGTCTGAGAGCGGCACCATGGCTGGCAGCCAATCTTCTACAGGTGCCACTGGAGGAAGCAACCATACAGAGGCTGAACCTAGATCTGGTCCTGGTGTTGTAAATCCTACTAAGTATCTTGTTATGCTAGTGGGCCATGTTATGTCTTATACTCTTATTCTTATATACTTACAGTGCAAATTTTATATATACTCGTCGTATCCCTGTATGGTTGTTTTCGGAAAATGCCGTATCAACGTATGCATATGTGCTTTTTATCACTGGAAAAAAATCAGGATGGAAGTTTCTTCGAAGTACAAGTTACTTTGCATGCATCTTTTAACAAAATTCTTCAAAGTACAGCGAAGAATAAATTCTTATCTTTCTTGTGTGGGGACCCTGCGGCGAAGATGCTAAGAGTTAAGCGAAAATCTAGAGGCTCAAATGGAGAGGAAGAAAATCATAAGCGCGCAAAGGAAGTATCCAACATCTTTAGTGATTGTGAAGATACGGTGGAGAGCATGAAACAAAAACTCTGCTGGAAGGAACTCAGTCAAGAACTTGCTACAAAGTTTTCCGCAAGCATTGTCTCGCTTGCTTCATTTGATGGTGATTATTATACTATTGTACTCCCAGTACTTTCCCTCGTTTATATTTGATCATCAGTTGACAACGACTGAAACAATGATCTTGTGTAGGAGACAAGCTGCATTATGAAAGCACAGGTATAGTTGTTGAAAACAGTTCACGTTATACGTTTATTCTGACCTCCTCAGCCTTGGTTAGCACGTCAGATTGTGAACGCAAGTTCATCTATAGACTGAAGGTTTGTGCTGCCATTTTTTCTGCACCTGACTTGCTTATTTAGAAACTTGGTGAAAGTCATTTGGTAATCAAGTTGTATATCTTTTATGTCATTACAGATAAAATTGCGCCTTCCAAATAACCAAGTGGTTGATGCGTGGATACAACATTATGATTTGCCTTTCAGTATGGTTCTTGTGTTCACTAGATATTACCCTGATCTTCGTACAGTATGTTTCGGTAACAGCGTGCAAGTCCAGCGGCATACTGATTTGTTAGCTCTAAAGCGTTGTTTCAAGTCAGGCAAGTTGATGCAAACACATGGGGTACCGAGTGACGACCCAACTAAAACTGACAGCAAAGGGTCTATGTTGACCACATGCAAAATTACTATGGTGCACTGTTGGTTTCTCTCAATATTTGTCGAATTATTATATGCACCGTCTTTGTATGCTTCAAATTTTACAATTTTCCTGTGTACACATTTAATATTTTTGCTAGGATGGAAGTGGTGGTCCACTTGTTGATCTTGATGGGAATATTGTTGGGATGAATGACTACCATGATCAGGAAGGAACTCCATATGTGCAAGGAAATAAGATTGATGAATGTTTGAGGGTTGCTCAGATACGGTATGTTATCTAGACATCATTTGATCATACTTGTATGTGATATGTTCATGAAAAATCAATCATATTTATTATGTATGCATTATGATGAGATCATTACTACATTATGCAGTAGGGAGGAAATGATACGACATCGGCGGGAAAATGTTTCCAGTGCTTCTAGGCGCCATCTGGAAGGTGAGCTAAGTATGGTGACTCTTTTAAGGCTTCTAAATTATGCGGGACATGCTATTCATTGTCATTTTCCAGTGTTACTTATTTCATACTAAGGTCAGCATAGAACTCATTGTCTGTCTGTTCTATCTCTTTATTATAGGTAGCTCCAATCAAAATGGTTATAGTGGGGGAAGTGAAAATAAGAACCAGAATCAAATTTTATGTTCTAACCCTGAGCCACAAGGTGAATCAATTTAGAGTCACTTCTGATGTTTACTATCATGCAAGTTATGATAATCCAATGTTAACTTTCGATCATTACTGACATATAGTCATTGATGTCTTCATCTTGTAGCACTAGAATTTACTAAGGGTGTACATACAGCAGAGCTCATTGACGATGAGCATAAGCGTATTCTAGTTCCCTGGCCATCTGATGGTATGCTTTTCATTTTGCTGATCATGACTTTGCGTAGTCATGAACTGTGTCTTCTTGTGGCAGCAACATTTGTATTTATTTTGCTTACACATTGTCATGAATTTCTTCACCTTGTCTCACTAGACTTTACAAAGATGATAGATGGTCTCTTAAATAAAGCTGGTTATCCCTTACCAGCTTATGCTGATGGTGAGTTGTTGCTATTGATTCTGCTGGGTGCTGACCATTCCCTTTTGTATCACAGTATGGACTGCTCTACTCTGTCATCTCATTTAACTGTCGTGTCATGTTTATTTAACCAGGAGGCATGCGTTTGGAAGGTCATTTTGAAGAGGAATTTGGCAGAGATATCTTGAGTGAATCTGCTAGAAAAATTGCTTTAAAGATGTCTCGGAGTGTTGTTGCACTCGCTTCATTCAGTCGTGATTGTGAAGGTATTATCTCGTTATTTTCCACTTATTTTCTTTTTTATATGATTGTTGATTAAGACTGAAATTACCATTTGCAGTCAAGAAAAGGCATTTTGCTTGCACAGGTGTATGTATAGACTTCAGTGGATCCACATCCACCACAAGAGTTCTGACTTCAGCAAGCTTGGTTAGAACTTATAGTGATGAAAACAAGATTTTTGATAACTTGGAGGTTTGTAGTACTAGAATAGTAAGTTACTCATTACTTGTTCATTAACACACTAGTTAAGTCTCACTTCATAATTGCAGATTAGAGTGTGTCTTCCAAGTGAGGAGTGCATTGAAGGGAAATTAGAAAAATATGATTTATTCTACAATGTTGCTGTTATCAGCTTCCCTTTTCGCTGTAATCGTCCAGCAATGTTAGTTGATGCACCACAAACTGAGGTATTAGCTCTCGGCCGTGTCTTCCACTCAGGCAATAGTATGGCTACAGAGGGGTCAGTGACTGGCGAAAAAAGCAAACTTGGTTGCGAAGAGCTTAAGATCTCAACCTGTAAAATCACCAAGGTACATTTCGTTGATTACTTAATTTCTCTTTTTTTTTGCATGATGGAAATAATTAGTTTCATATGGATAAGTGACTACATCAGTGGGCATACTACTGATATCACCTTTTCCTGTGTAACAATTGCTAAGCGTCACTTTGTTTTTCTGCTATAGGCTGGAATTGGAGGGCCCCTTGTTGATTTTAAGGGGAATGTTGTTGGCATGAACTTCTATGACACGGAAGGAACTCCTTACCTGCCAAGTAAGATAATTCTGAAAGTCTTGAGGAGTTTTGATGCAAAGGGGTAGGGCCTTCTATCTTTTTTTGTACAGTATTCAAGTGCCCCAGTACTTTTCGAGAGTACGTGCCCCAGTACTTTTCATGTACATAGTATTGAGGTGTTAGTGAAGTAGACTTGAGTCATCAGTTTGCTCCTTTGTAGATTAATTTTGGGTTCAGTTAGGTTGGTCTATCTTTGGCCTTATGGTAATTTTCAGATTTAATTTGGAACTGATGGCGTAAGCTTTTTAGTTGATTTTGCGCTTTGTCAACATGTTAAAAATGTTAACAATATTAATGGCCTCAATAATCTCACGCTTGCTAGTTCTTGTTAGTTCAAATATGCCAAAGCCGAGGCCAAACGACATACTGGAGTTACTGCGGGTCAGGTGCCGCTGCTCTCACGGTGGCTTATCCATTTATCCCTCTCCTCCCAATCCTATTGAGTAAATGGCACTGGAGGTCAGACAACTTGTAGAATAGACAAACCAATCATACTACTTGTCAAACGCGTGCACCGATAAGTCATAAACAGGTAAAACGGCAGGGTTTTTACAAAAAAACTGCATGTGTGTCTCACGCGAGGATGCCAGGGCAGTCAATATCTTACGGAAACTCCCTAATATTGCCAAATATTTTCAGGACACTATATTTCTATGTACTGCTGGGATTTGACACCGTATTTTGCCATGTACTGCTGGTATTGTTGCTATCAAAACCTGTACTGCTGGTGCTGGATATGGTCATATGATTGGAACTTAACTGATAATAACTAGATAGAATAGCTTACAGATACACCGGTAGTCTGATCCATCACACACAACACTGATAATCTGATACATGCCATGAGACCAACACACAACACTGATAGTCCGATACATAAGTTCATCACACACATGTCACCAGACATCAGGAATCAGTGGGTTCCATACCATAATCGTAGCTAGAGTTCGTCGTTACAGACATAGGAATGATTTAAGTGCCACATTTTTACATTTTCCTCCTCCCAATTTTAGGATGGGGGCTATCTCGCAAAACCACGGTCCCTAAGATACTCACGTAAGATGCACATGCCGATTTTTGGTCAAAAACAGGACAATTGACCTGTTTGTGACCTGCGGTGCACGCGTTTGACAAGTAGTGTGACCGGTTTATCTATTTTATAAGAAGTGTGACTTATCTGCACACGTGGAACAAGTTGTATGACCTCGGGTGCCATTTACTCAATCCTATTTAACTTGCTAAGCTATAGATTTTTGCAAAACGCCAGATTAGGCATTCAATTATCCTTAGATGTTAAAACCATCCTTTGGTCTACTGTAGGCCTGTTGCTGCTGGTATTACAAAGGATCCTAATTCCAGGTATGTTTTTGTAACATGTATCAACGAGTTTTGGTTACCTAGTTTTACATGGGTTCTTATGTCTGATTTGTTTTTAAAATTATGTCAATGACAGTTGGCCGGTGCCGAAGCCATACTGGTATTACCCGAGTGAACATCGTCGCCGCCGTAAGATTGAACCAAAAGTTATATGTATACCGTTGTGACATGATATCACAATGACACCCAAAGAATGGTTTGCTCATGGAGTATTTTATTCGAACAGATTTGCGCTAAAGCGATGACAGGATGGTAGTGGTAAAACATTGTTAATGATCTTTACGCTTGGACCTGTGGAGTTATTTGGTCTTGTAAGTTTGGAATTGTTGCACCGAATCAGTAGGTGATTGAACGGTGAATCTCCCTCTGAGATTGATCCTCTGGAGAATATAAGTTTTTTTTTCTGGATGGCCGTCAAAACTTCATGGTTGTAGCACCGCTCGTCGCCGACCCCTAGCATGGCCACTCGCCCACCGTGTCGGTTTCAACTCACGACCCTTGCGGCAACACCGGATGATCACCATTTCTTGTAGTGCACGATGTCGCCATGGGCAGCAATGGTCGTCTATAAATGCTCCATCAACTTGTCACCCACCAACATACCCCACCACGGTTTTATAGTGACAATCGTCGCCTCACCATGACAAACGCTGAGAGGCTGGTCGGTCCAAGACGAAACATTCGTAGACAAGGAGCGACAGTACCAAATCGACGTAGGAGAGAACAACCTGCACCGCCATAGACGGTAGTCAGCTGAATGCAGCGACAATAACACACCATGGAACCATTGGAGCCAGAGGGCGGCGGCAGCACAGCCACCCGGAGGACATCCTCCACCATCATCGGCGGGTGCCGACCGGACACGGTAATAGGGACACACCAGGACGAGCAGGCCCAAACGAGCCTCGGACAGGCCCATAAATTCCCCGTCGACATGCTATTGCATGCAGGCCATTGTCCCTCTTGTTCGGCACCATAGGGCCGACCAGACCCATACGGTCCCACGAAGCTCCTATTGCTATGTTGCAGCAGGTGCGATGTCATCGCCACCATCCCCGTCACAAACCACACATCAGACCCATCGATGCCAGTGAGGCCGAGCCCGACCAGGCCCACCTTTACCCGGTCAGGCCCGAAGGGCCAAGCTCTGGCCTGTAGGGCTTCGCCGGCCAAGCTCCAGCATTGCCGCCCTCGCCACCAACCGCGACGCCAACCACCCGCACCGCACCAGGTGACCCTGCCGCAGCTCTGGACTGTCACTGCCGAGCTACACCTCCTAGAACCAGACTGCCCCACGATGTTCAACTCGGAGAGGGGAAAGACCCAGGGTCCACTACCGTTGGCACCACCTGGCCTAAGGACGGCTACGACGGGGGAAACGAGGAGAGAGGGTGTATGGAGAGCGCATGGACCAGCCCCCGCGGGGGTGGGAAGGGGTGAGACTATGGGTGGCACCCGCCAGGTCTGCCCCCCATACCCGATCCATATAGTTAGTCGGCTCTTGTTTTTTACCAGATCTGCGACCTGGCCGGGTTCGGGGTCCCGATGGGTGCCCTCTTGTTCACATGTCCTGCGCGCGAGACGACGGTGGCGGCGACAGCAGCACGCGAGGCGATGGCGCAGCAGCAGCTCGCGAGGCGGCGACGACGCGGCGCAGAGAGAGGTAGGCAGGTCTGTGGGTATGGGTTTGCCACCCCAGACCCACCCCAGAGCTCCTAGCTTCGCAACACAAGATGTCCTGCACTGCCTCTTCCTGACCGCGAGCCATCGTCTTTGCTTCAAAAAGATGGGCTCGAGCGTAGTCTCTCCTTCAAGCGTTGGGCTCGTGAGAGATGCTTCTGGTGCCTCGGGCGTGACCACCAGGTCAGCACTTGCCGTGAATCCTTCAGATGCATCTGCTGTCATCGTCCTAGCCATTGGGAGCGTTTATGTCGCGCTCGCTTTCCTGCCGCACTTGAAGACGAGGTGGTCACTAGTGCTTGTTCTCCGGTCACTCTTGCTCCGTGCTAGCAGAGCCGCTCTTAGTCTTATCATCCTCGTCGTCCCTCGTCGACCTAGGGTTGGGCTAAGGTCATGGGCCACTCGTTCGTGATTGCACCGGTGTCGCCAAGGCCCTCTCTCAGTTGTTTCGAGAAGTTCAAGGTCAACGCCTCCCAGGTGGCCTTGATGCGCATGGAGCTCCTTCAACTGGTAGAAATCCGCATGGAGGAGGTTTCTCACCCCCTTCGTGAAGAGGTGGCAGCCCTCAAGTTGTTGTTCGCACGTGGTGGTGATTCTTTGGAGCCTACAGAGGCATGTCCTTTTGATAGTATGGGGCTCGGCAAAGCGCAAGATTCTGTTGCGCTTGACTCCTCTGAATAGCAGAAATTGTCGGTGGTTGAGGAAGAGCAACTCTACGGTTGTTTCTCTCCCCGTGGCCCTTCATCGCGTCCAGTTGTGTCAGTTGCCTATGAGTCCGAGGGTATGGTATTGATGATGGCTCAAGCGCTTGACTTTGAGAAGAGTGATGATGTCGATGTTGCAGTCTCTCTCTCTCTCTCTCTCTCGCCTGAGTCCGACATGATTGGTTCCCATAGGCGATGGAGTTGCTAATTTGGGAGAGTTGACTCATATGCTTGGAGCTATCGTCGCGAGAGAGATTTGCGATTTTCTCGCCACCTTGGTTGTTGTCTTCCTTGGATCCACAAATCGATTAGGTGTAAGGTTAAGTCCATGAGAGGTCATGTTAGGACAAGATCAGTCTTTGGGAAGGATAGATCAAGCAAAAAGAGGAGTGCTACAAAAAATGCATCTGCAGCTGATCGAAAGATGTCCCCTTTTTCTTGATATGTCTTTATCGGAGTTGTGTAGTAATGTCATGTTTCATGTGTTCATTGGTGTGGATATTTGGTCTTCACTTAGGGCATCTCCACTGGGTCGACCAACCCGTCTGAGCGCGTTCGAACACGTCTGCACGAACGTGGGACGTCTGCGGCCTTCCAGCAGCACGACCCATCCAGACAGACGCGTTCGGCTCGACCTATTCGTGCACCAAATTTAGGCAACAGTTATGTCGGATTGGACACAGCATGGACCACGCTGGTGTCCATCAGTCGACTGTTTTGGGCTCATATGTAAGTAAAACATTAGTACTTAAACTTACTTTTCATTAGATTAGGCCTGCCAATTATAAAAAGGCACATTTGAACAAAATAAAAAAGGACTACAACTACTGGAGTAGGTCGTCCCTATGGCTACTCATCGCCGTTGTCGCAAGCACCGTTACCACTGTCGCTGGCCCCGTCGATCGCCGCCCTAGCAACTCAGATGGCCAGCTGCTGGAGGCGTTCGTGGTAACAATAACGGTCATGGACGCGAGCCGCCGCCTTGGCCACCTCCTCCAGCGTCGTCATGGACACCTCGTGGCCGATCTCGTGGAGGGCCGCTGATGCAGCCTCCTTGGGGCGATGTGGTGAATCTCGTGCACCGCCCATTAGGAGGCCACCTTTGCGGCCGCCTCCACCACCTGATGCAGCGCCGCCTCGGCCACACAACCTTCCTCCTCGAAGGCCACCACTTGTGCCTCAGTCATGTGCTGGGACAACAACGCGCTCCATCTCCAGCAAGCGGGTGTGGTACATCTCCCTTATCTTGGTCCAGTTGGCGATCTTGTGGCGAGGCATTGCTGCTGGTGGTTGGCTTTTTTCGGTGGTGTTTGATCTTGGTTGAGCTTGTTGTCTCCGCCGCGCCGGCGACCGTCTTTTATAGACCACGGCGAAGGCGGGAAACGGCTGGAGATGCACGGGAAGTTTTCTGGCCGCAGGAGTCTAGGCGTGTGGAAGAAATGGAAAGTTTCGACTGCGAGAAAAGTCGGTCGCGTCACCATTAACGTCCCATCGTCGAGGGTGTCAAGGGGTGACAACGAGGGGAGACAGATAGATGGGTCGGCCGCTAGGCGCCGTTGGCCGGACAGGTCGAACCCCGACCAAAAGTGACCGCGATCCGACTCAAACAGACTATTTGGGTCGACCTGGTGGAGATGCCCTTATGCTTGGTTGTTGATGTGTGCGGACGTTGCCTTGTGTTGTGAGTGTTTGGGTGGCTTGACCCTGTTGTTATTGGTTTTAGCCCATTTTTTTAAAGAAAACTGAGCACTTTCTAAGAGCATCTCCACTGGTTCGGGGCCGCTGAACCGGCGATTTTTGGTCGAACGCGAAAATTGGCATTGTGTTCTCGGACCCCGATTTAAATCGATTTGAGCCAATTTTGGTCCGGACTTCCCAGGCCATTCCCGGGTTGCTGGGAACGCCCTGGGAACACCGGACAGAACGAATCGGCGAAAAAACAGCCGGCGAGTGGACCCGCCTAGTCAGCGACGGAAACCGATTCGTCGTCATCCTTCCGCCTCGGAACCCTGCAAAAGACCGTTGGGCATTAACCGCCCGTCTCGTAGGCCACGCATCGCCTTAATGGCACGCCACCGCCGTCTCCTCGGCTCAGGCAACGGACCGGCGGGCAATAACTTCCCGCTGTTTCCCCTTTTCCCGCCCTCGCCGCTCGCCTCAACCTATAAAAGCCCTACCCCTCGTCGGCTCCCTTCACACTCACTCGCAGATCTTCCAACTCCAGCGAACTCCAAACCCTCACATCCTCCCGACTTCCCTAACTCCGGTGAACGTCATGGCCGAGAGATTCCTCGGTGACCCCGCGGCGGTGAACGGCTTCGGCCGCCGCATGCTGCAGCCGTGGGAGGCCCGGATGCTCCACGACGCGGGCTACATGGCGTCGCCGGACACCCAGGTCCCACCCGACTGGAAGCTAAGCGCCGGCGGGATCCCGATTCTGCTGGTGCCAACCGACGAGGACATCGCCGACGAGATCCAGGCGGCCATCGCTACCATGGAAGACTCGGACCTCGCCGAGGATCCGGGCAACCTGGTCTTCTAGGAGAAATTCTTCGCTGACTGGCGGCTCTAGGAGGTCGCCCGCCACGAGGAGCTGCTAGGGTCGTCGCCGAAACGCAACAACACGGCGTCGCGACGCTGATGGTGAAGCGCTCCAGAATGAACGGTCGCCGCCATGCTGGAGCACATCCACGCCGGCAACAACCCCCGCCTCGGCATCCCCCGCGACCCGACGCCAGCGTCAACGGCAAGGCGCCATCCTTCGGCCAACTGGCTTCTGAGGAGGATGGCCAGCCTCAGCTCCTCCTCCTCCGCAGCCTCGGCCACCCTCTCCTCTGGTTCCATGCCGTCCTCTTCGCTGCCACTCCGGCCAGTCAAGCGGGATCCAGAGACGCCGGTTCGCTCGCCGCCGAGGACAAGGGCACGGACATCATCATCAATGAGCCCCATGCGCCGATTCCGCCTACTGGCTGTCTCCTTCTTCGCTAGCCGGAGCCGGCGGAATGGGCGGTGCCCGTCGACGAGGATGCCTTCGCCCTGAGAATGGCGATGGAGCAATCCATCTATGAAGTCGTGCCCCCGCCGAAGCCTTCGTCGCCGGACATTCTCGCCTGGTCCAAGGCGGACTAGGAGGAGATGATCTTGGGCCACTAAGAGATAAAATAAACCTTTTTTCCCTCTAACATGGTGATCCCAAGATCTAGATAAGGTAGAAGGCCATGAGGTTTACCACTAGACACGCAGTTGTGGATTACTGATGAAGCACATCTGTTGAATGCAGTGCAGTCCTCACGATCCGATCATCCTGGTGTTGATTGATGTCTACACACTTCTATTCTTGTAGACAGTTGTTGGGCCTCCAAGTGCAGAGGTTTGTAGAACAGCAGCAAGTTTCCCTTAAGTGGATCACCCAAGGTTTATCGAACTCAGGGAGGAAGTGTTCAAAGGTATCCCCTCTCAAGCAACCCTCCAATCAAGATACAAGAAGTCTCTTGTGTCCCCAACAGACCCAATACACTTGTCAGGTATATAGGTGCACTAGTTCGGTGAAGAGATAGTGAAATACAAGTGGTAACGGTGCCAGAAAATAGCTGATGGCGTGGAGGAAAAGACTGGAAGCAAGCAAGCATGCAACAGATCTAGATGCAAACGATGTTTCAATACTTGGAAACAAGGCCTAGGGATCATACTTTCACTAGTGAACACTCTCTCATATAAATATCCTCTCTTCATGATACTACTCTTAACTAATCTCCGGTTGGACACTCTAATCCATGGTAGGGCTATAACAGCAGACCTCAAAGTCCGCCTTCCCCAATCTAGATAACCCCACACTGTCACCTTGAGCGCTAGATGGTTCCAACAAACACCACAATTTCATAGAGACATCCAACTCCAAATATAACCCATAAAAACTATTCAATCTAGCCAAAGTGCCACACACGGTATGCCCGCTTTCACTTTCACACATGTGGGGAAAAGCATAGATCTATTAAAGCACAAAGAGTATTTATGTAGACTCAAGCCTAAGTGCCACCATGGTGTGCACGCTATCACTTTCACACATATGGGGAGAGCAGAGATCTAATGAAACACTTGAGTAGCAAGGTAGATCTACTTGATTACAAAGCTCATGACCACAACAAGATCATGCATAGAGAGAGAGATGAACACATAGCTACTGGTAGAGCCCTTAGCCTCGAGGGAGAACTACTCCCTCCTCATCATGGGAATCAGCAACGGTGATGGAGATGGTGGTGGAGATCGATGGAGATATCTCCGGGGGCACTTCCCCATCCCGGCAGGGTGCCGGAACAAAGACTTTCTGTCCCCCGAATCTCCCCTTCGGTGGCGGCTGCGCTGTGGAACTTTTTCGTGGAATTTTGCTGATCGATTTAGGGTTTTTGCCTCAGGTGCTTTATATAGGCGAAGGAGGCAAGGTCGGTGGAGGGCCAGGGGCCCACACCCCCTGTGGGTGCGGACTAGGGTGAGCCCACGCCCACCTAGGGTGTGGCCACCCTGTGGCCCCCCTCCGGCTCTTCTTCGTGGTTCCGTGTTGGTCTAAGAAAAATAATGACTTTGGCTTTTGTCCCGTCCAATTCCGAGAATATTGTTTTTCTTCCTTTCTGGAACCAAAAACAGAAGAAAACAGGCAACTGGCACTGTGGCATCTTGTTAAAAGGTTAGTTCTAGAAAAGATATAAAAACACCTCAAAGTGTAGACAAAGCAAAGCAAAGTAGATACTAAACAAGCATGGAACATCAAAAATTATAGATACGTTTACGACGTATCAAGCATCCCCAAGCTTAACTCATGCTCGTCCTCGAGTAGGTAAGTGATAAAAAGAATAATTTTTGAGGTGACATGCACCATCAAAACCAAGATCAAACCATTTGCAAGCATTGAAAGCTGGGATCAAAGAACTCTAAACATGTGCATGAAAGATGGAGTTCTAACAGTAAGACAGAGCAACTATTGTTGCAACAAGACAAGATACAAACAAAGATCATGAATAACATACATTGAAAAATGTTTGTTTGTTTCACATGCAGAAAACATGGCATAGTGGCAATTAGCTTGTCCCTCATAGAGTAGCAAATAGATGCATGTGACACCTTCAAAGTTCACAAGGGTGACTAGAAACAAGTAGCATAAGAACAAGTAATATCACAATATGCATCAATCAATAAGTTTTGGGACACTGCACATAGAACTAGCAACTATGCTCTCTTAATGGTGCTTAAAAGTAGAAGGTGGAGACTCAATAGTAGTGGAAGAAAGGCCCTTCATAAAGGGAAGCAGGGATTTCAAGTTTCAAAAAGATCTTCCAAAAATTATGATACTTGTTAGCTTTCATCCCTCATTGCCCCTATCATAAGCATCTTGAAGATATTAAGGTTAAAGTGAATAACTATGGAGTATATGCTTGACAAAGTATAAGTTGGCAATCTCATGTCCCTTGAATACGAGGGCCACACCTCATCTACTCAACTTCAGTCACATGTAAGTTCTTGTCATAGTAAGTACATGCGTATCATAGAGAACCGCCAATGGGGTACCCCTTGCACATGGTACAGGAGCTATCCCATAACCAAAATGATAAGGCAAGCAGACAATGAGCATCTCAGCGATCTTTTTATTTACTATGTGCATAGCTTTTTACTGAGGATGCTTCATAGATAGCTCACTATGGTGATGCTGCAAGTTTCCACCATGATTAGGCATCGCTTAGGCTAGCGGCCCAGGCGTTTCTATAACACAAAATACATACTCCATGGACTTACAAGTTCCCTCTTTATTTCACACCGGTGACATCCATAGACAAAAGAGCATGATATCAACTGAGTACAAAGTGCAAGTGCAATGTTGAAAACTTTTCCCATGATTGCATGGTTCTGCTAATTCCAACGTATAAGTGCAAGCATATACAACATACACGGCACAATGGTTCAAGTTTATTAGGGGCAAAGAATATAAAGTGTGCCATCAATTTTGTGAGGGCTTTAATCACTAAGTTTTCACATAACAAAATAGTTTTTAATTGGAAAATAGCTTAAAACAAGAATATACTTGGAATGGTGTAACACACCATGCATATGAATTTATAGTGGACACTTTGGAATAACTTGGTTTCTTGGGAGTTGGAAGCATGAGTAGAGCTTACTCATACAAGTGGAGGCTAGCAAAAGACTGGGAGCAACCAACTAAGAGAGCAATAATGGCCATAATCATGCAGAGCGACAAAACATTACTGATCAAAGCATAGAGTGGTACTACATGTCAAGGACTATATGATCATAGAGACTATGGTGACTTGTCATAGTCATAACATGGTGTGAGCATGTGCCAAGTCAACCCAAACAAAGCATCAAAGGATAATACCACAATACTATGCTTTTGCATGCTAAAACAACGCATAATTTCTTCAAGGAATACTAAGCAATCCCAATTGTTTGGAACAAGAAATGCTACAGAAATAATCACTAAGCATAAGGTCAAAACAGCACCTAGCATGTCATGCTAAAGTCTAAGTCACAGTCAATGCAAGCTCCTCTTGTACCACTATAAGCATGAAACTTTCTACTCTTTTCCCACACCAATCGACTTATTTGAAACAACTCACAAAGATAATAATCAATATAGACCAGTGAGCTTGTCTCACAAATCCACAAGTAAGAACTAAAAAGTTCTAAGCTGAAAGCACAAGAAAACTAAGGCTAAACATAGTGCTAGCAAAAGAGAACACTCACAACACAATAAGAATGAAAATTAGAGTGTTCTAGGCAATGAAAACAGAGTGTGTCTCTCTCCAAAAGAAGTGTGTTGTGATCCAACCAACTTAATCAAGCAAACTAAGCAAACGAAAACCAAAAACGAAAAGTAAGACGCTCCAAGAACAACACAACTATGCATGAAATAATAAAAACAAAGTGTCTAGACAGACCTGAGCTTTTTATTGATGAAGAAGGGGATGCCTTGGGCATCCCTAAGCTTTGACGCTTGTAACTCTTGGATATTTCTTAGGGTGACACCATGGTGGCATCCCCAAGCTTGAGCTTTTATCCATTATTCATCTCATTACATCATTATCTCTCTACACCTGAAATTTTTCCTTCATACAAAACTTCACACAATCTTTATTAGCAACATTAGTTTATTCAAAAGATATTAGACCTTTGGCAAAGCTTTGGAACAGCAAAAATTTTCACTAAAAACACAAGCTACTGTAGCAACTCCTTCAAAAAGCTCAATTCCCCAAAAGAGAACTCAAAAGGGAATCAATAAGAAGCAAATGCAAATAATGGCAGAAATCTGTCAAAACAGACCAGCAGGTAAAAACCGATTTTTTCAAAGACCTTATGTTGCTCAAATCAAAAAGTGTTGAACTAAGGAAAGTTAGATAACATACTGGGAGATTTATTCATAAATTTTTTAGCTCAATACAACTTACAGAGACTCCTAACGAATTTTTATGGTGGAGGACAGAAATCTGTTTTGGGACAGCAACTCCCCAAATATTACCCCCCTCTCATTAGAGGTTATTCTTGGCACAAAAAGCAAACAAAAAGGATAAGAAGAGGTCATTACTGAAGTAATAACTTCCAAGACTCAAGGAAACTCTTGGGTTATCTCCCAACAAGTACTTTTCTTTACCGCCTTTAAGTTAGGCTTGATAGTTTGAGAAGATGCTCACATAAGAAATATGAATTGAAGCAAAAGAGAGCATCAAGAAACAAATTCAAAACACATTTAAGTCTAACCCACTTCCTATGAAAAATGATCTTGTAAAGAAACAAGTCATGAAAGCACAAAGCAACAAGCATAGGAAAGCAAAACAAGTGCAACTTCAAGACTTTCAACATAAAGAGGGGAAACTTAATATTGTTGAGATACATAAAACCATGTTTCCCTCTCTCATAATAACTTTCAGTAGCATCATGAATAAAATTAACAATATAACTATTACATAAAACATTCTTATCATGATCCACATGCATAAAATGATTATTACTCTCCACATAAGCAAAGGCATTCTTATTACTTGTAGTGGGAGCAAATTCAACAAAATAGCTATCATTATTATTCTCATCACCATAATCATCAAATATAGGAGGCATATTGTAATCACAATTAATTATCTCCTCAATAGTAGGTGGACTGGAAATATCATATTCATCATTGTAATCATCATATATTGGAGGTTTGGTATCATCATAACCAATAGAATAGCTATCTTCCAAAGATGGGGAACTAAAAAGATCATTTTCATGGCACGATCAAGGCAAGGTGGAATCCCCCCATACAAGGTTAGTTAAAAATGAATGTAGATGCTTCCTTTATACAGGAAACAAACCAAGGTTTTCTGGGAGCCGTTATAAGAAACCAGAAGGGTACTGTGGTTTGTGCTATGGCTATGCAGCTTCAAAGTTGTGGGGACGCTGAAGAAGCGGAAGCCAGAGCCCTGTTACAAGCAGTTCAGACGTGCGTACATCATGATATTCGGCCTGCGGAAGTGGAAATTGATTGCTTTCGTGATGCAGTGCACTGTAAGGAGGCAAACCAAAACTTTTCGAAGTTGTGCTTCATTTACAGAGAGATAGACAGGATCAGAAAGTCCAGTTTCGACTTTATTCTGTCTAAAGTTAAAAGAGAATGTAATTCCGTTGCTCATGAGCTTGCTAAAAGCTATAGGGTAGAGGGAACTGTTGGCTTTTGGATTGATTGTGTTCCAAACCAAATCAGCCCCTTTGTCCTGAACGATTGTAAACTGCTCATGAATGAATGAAATCTCTTTTGACGTCAAAAAAAAGATCATTTTCATAAAAACTAGCTTCCCCAAGTTTAGAAGTTTCCATAGCATTAGCAATAATGGTGTCCAAAGAATTCATACTAATAACATTGATATTAGCATGCAAATAAAGTTCCATAGGTTTTTTAATTTTCTCTTTAAACACTTCATGTCCTAACTCAAGATAAATACTATAAAGCTCTCTAATTTTCTTGTTGTTTTCCATTAAGCCTAACTAGTGAAAACAAGAATCAAAAGACAAAATTGCAGAATCTAAAGGAAATAACTTCGAGCACTCACACCAGAGGATGTGACTACCTTTTACCTTACCTCCCCGGCAATGGCACCAGAAAATAGATTTTTGGCTTGCTGTTGTCGTGGGGTAACGTGTGTGAGTGCCTTTTACCTTTCCTCCTCGGGAACGGTGCTAGAAAATAGCTTGATGTCTACACACTTCTATTCTTGTAGACAGTTTTTGGGCCTACAAGTGCAGAGGTCTATAGAACAGCAGCATGTTTCCCTTAAGTGGATCACCCAAGGTTTATCGAACTCAGGGAGGAAGTGGTCAAAGGTATCCCCTCTCGAGAAACCCTGCAATCAAGATACAAGAAGTCTCTTGTGTCCCCAACACACCCAATACACTTGTCAGGTGTATAGGTGCACTAGTTCGGCGAAGAGATAGTGAAATACAAGTGGTAACGGTGCCAGAAAATAGCTGATGGCGTGGAGGAAAAGACTGGAAGCAAGCAAGCATGCAACAGATCTAGATGCAAACGGTGTTTCAATACTTGGAAACAAGGCCTAGGGATCATACTTTCACTAGTGAACACTCTCTCATATAAATATCCTCTCTTCATGATACTACTCTTAACTACTCTCCGGTTGGACACTCTAATCCATGGTAGGGCTATAACAGCAGACCTTAAAGTCCGCCTTCCCCAATCTAGATAACCCCACACTGTCACCTTGAGCGCTAGATGGTTCCAACAAACACCACAATTTCATAGAGACATCCAACTCCAAATATAACTCATAACAAATATTCGATCTAGCCAAAGTGCCACACACGGTATGCCCGCTGTTAGTTTCACACACGTGGGGAAAGCATAGATCTATTAAAGCACAAAGAGTATTTATGTAGACTCAAGCCTAAGTGCCACCATGGCGTGCACACTGTCACTTTCACACACATGGGGAGATCAGGGATCTAATGAAGCACTTGGGTAGCAAGGTAGATCTACTTGATTACAAAGCTCATGACCACAACAAGATCATGCATAGAGAGAGAGATGAACACATAGCTACCGGTAGAGCCCTTATCCTCGAGGGAGAACTACTCCCTCCTCATCATGGGAATCAGCAACGGTGATGGAGATGGTGGTGGAGATCGATGGAGATGGCTTCGGGGGCACTTCCCCGTCCCGGCAGGGTGCCGAAACAGAGACTTTATGTCCCCTGAATCTCCCCTTTGGTGGCGGCTGTGCTGCGGAACTTTTCGTGGACTTTTGCTGATCGATTTAGGGTTTTTGCCTCGGGTGCTTTATATAGGCGAAGGAGGCAAGGTCGATGGAGGTCCAGGGGGCCCACACCCCCTGTGGGCGTGGCCTAGGGTGGGCCCGCACCCACCTAGGGTGTGGCCACCCTGTGGCCCCCTCCGGCTCTTCTTCGTGGTTCCGTGTTGCTCCGGGAAAATAATGAATTTGGCTTTTGTCCTGTCAAATTCCGAGAATATTGATTTTCTGCCTTTCTAGAACCAAAAACAGAAGAAAACAGGCAACTGGCACTATGGCATCTTGTTAAAAGGTTAGTTCTAGAAAAGATATAAAAACACCTCAAAGTTTAGATAAAGCAAAGCAAAGTAGATACTAAACAAGCATGGAGCATAAAAAATTATAGATACGTTTACGATGTATCACTGATCGTACAACACCTCTGCTGATATCCACACGTACAAGGAGGAGCACCGATGGTGAACTGCTAGGTTCATTACGACGGTAGGACTACTGTGGAGCTAGGGTTTCCAACTCATGGAATGACCTAACCGATCAACGATCAACCCTTCTGGGTTACTGTGCTCCACTATATATAGGGAGTGAACGTCGGCTCCAATCTTGTGGCCCATTCACTAAAGCCCATATAATATTAGTCATCGTGAGTCCGACTCACTGACTCAGTCCAAATCCGGCTCGGGTCCAACCCAACCAGATTTCCGGTTCATATCCAATCTAAACTTGCTCCTGCTCTTAAGTGTGTGACCCCGCAGGCTCATGGCTACTTGGACACGATTGGAGTCCGACTTTCAATCGATCAGATCGGTAGCGGCTCCTAGCAGAACATGCTGACTCCTAAGTACCAAATATTCACGACGACTTGCCTTTCCAATGCGACTTACGTCCGAGTCCCTTTTGCCTCACGATATACCTTGTCAGACTATAGGCGAATATTTGTCATCCCTTAAATAGTCCGACTCTCTTCTCGATCCAAGATAAGTGATTCACCCGACTAACTCTTAGTCGATCGCCTTGGTTAACACTTAACCGAGTCATGCATGGACATGCTTTCCGAATCATATCATCCGAGAGGGCCCAAAGAATATCTCTCCAAGTGGAGGGGCAAAAATCCCATCTTGGTTATTCACATCATGCAGCTTGATTCTCAGTCGACCCGAACTCTGCATTTATTACTGCCCAGTTATGGATCAGCGTTTGACAGAACCTAAGTTGGTGATCCTCAACTCATACTATGCAATAACCTCAGGTCTAAGGATTACATTGATTGAGATATACAAATGACAACTTGTTCGTTGTACCTCAATATGGGTCAATCCAACTCGCTAAACTCTTTAGTCGAATCTGTGTAAGTCAGAATAGCATCACCATGCCCATGACAAGTGGAACCGAGTCATCAAGCCGACTTTCACATTGGTCTAAGTTGTGTGTCCAGCACAACCTTAAGACCAAGGACATTTAGTACAAACAACATGAATGTATAGTTCCACAACCGAATCACATATTCAATGATACACATCAGATGTTTATACAAGGAAAACTTAATATCTTTATGAATACAATGGGAAATATCATCATACATGATTGACTCTAGGGCATATTCCCAACAGTCTCCCACTTGCACTAGATCAAATCTTCCGACGTCACATGTCTAGGCATCTAATGCCCATAGCTCTTAGGTGCGCCTCATGCTTTGGCTGTGGTAGCGGCTTTATCAACGGATCCGCAATATTTGTATCCGTGTGTATCTTGCATAACTTGATATCACCCTGATCCACGAACTAGCGAATTAGGTGGTACCGCATGAGTATGTTCTTGTTCTTCTGGTGTTGTCTAGGTTCCTTGGCTTGTGCAATAGCACCATTGTTGTCACAATACACGTCTAGTGGATTGGACGAGCCCTGAACCATACCAAGATCCATGAGGAAATTCCTCATCCAAACAGCTTCCTTTGTTGCCTCCGAGGCGGCAATATACTCAGCCTCTGTTGTAGATGCAGACACAGTCTCTTGCTTAGAACTCTTCCAGCTCACAGCACCTCCGTTTATAATAAACACGTATCCGGATTGCGAACGAGAATCATCAGAGTCGGTAAGATAACTCGCATCCGTGTAACCCTTTACACTGAGTTCATCTTCACCACCATAAACCAAAAACATATCCTTAGTCCTTATCAAGTATTTTAGGATATTTTTAGCCGCTGTCTAGTGGATTTCTCCAGGATCAGCCTGGTATCTGCTCACAACACTTAGAGCATAGGAAACATCCGGCCTAGTACAAATCATGGCATACATGATGGATCCGATTGCATAAGCATGCGGAATCACACTTATCCAACTTCGCTCATCAGTTGTCGAAGGACACTGAGTCTTGCTAAGTTTTACACCATGGAACATCGGTAAAAACCCCTTCTTAGACGATTTCATGTTGAACTTCTTCAACACTTTGTCCAAATAAGTACTCTGACTCAATCCAATGAGCCTCGTTGATCTATCTCTATAGATTCGGATTCCGAGAATATATGTTGCCTCACCCAAGTCTTTCATTGAGAAACTCTTTTCCAATGATTCCTTGGTTTCTTGCAACATTTGGACATCATTTTCAATCAGTAATATGCCATCCACATATAATATTAGAAAGTTTACTTTGCTCCCACTAAACTTCTTGTATAAATAAGAATTATGATCACTCTTGATGAAGCCAAACGGTTTGACTACCTCATCAAAGCGAATATTCCAACTCCGAGATGCTTTCTTCAAACCATAAATGGATTTCTAAAGTTTGCACACCTTGTCAGCATTAGCCGGATCGAAAAAACCCTCGGGTTGTATCATATACACGTCCTTGGTTAAATTTCCGTTAAGGAGAGCCGTTTTGATATCCATCTGCCATATCTCATAGTCGAAATAGGCTGTTATAGCTAACATGATATGAACTGATTTAAGCATCGTACGAGCGAGAAAGTCTCGTCGTAATCAACTCCTTGAACTTGTCGTAACCCCTTCGTGACAAGACGCAATTTATAGACGGAAACATTTCCATCCATATTAGTTTTCTTCTTAAAGACCCATTTGTACTTGACGGGTCTTGCACCGTCTGGCAGATCGACCAAGTTCCAAACTTGATTTTCATCCATGGACTTTAACTCAGATCTCATGGCTCCAAGCCATGACTCGGAATCAGATCCCACCATCGCTTCTGAATAATTTGCCAGCTCATCACTATCTAATAGTAATACATCACGAACACTTCGTAATCTTGTCGATCTTCATAGTACAGGTGCCGCTATCGGCTCAGCCACCACGACCGGATCAACCTTCAAGGTTTTTGTCGACTCACGAATACTATCTAATAGTAATACATCACGAACAGTTCGTAATCTTGCCGATCTTCATAGTAGAAGTGCCGCTGTCGGCTCAGCCACCACGACCGGCTCAACCTCCAAGGTTTTTGTCGACTCGCTACTAGCCGGTTTCTCTCGAATTTCTTTGAGCTACACCGTACTCCCACTGACTCCTCGACTGAGAAACTCTTTCTCAAGGAAGACACTGTTCCGAGCGACAAACACTTTGCCCCAGTGGCAGAGCTTGAAAAATATGTTGGGGGGAAGGAAGACCAAAAGAAAAAATTGACCACCGCAACAAATTAGAGAATGTGGACTTGAGAAAAAATTATTTTGATAATGGCCACATTGGTTGCAAAATACCCACTTTGAGTCAGATTCCCAAGTCCAAGCGGAGGAATTATCTCTCTCTTATTCCCCTTTCAGTCAACTACTCCCTTCGACCTATATTACTTGACTTGGATTTTTCAAAATTTGGATGAAACTATATACTAAATAGTGTATAGATTCATTCAAATCTAGACAAATTTGAGTCAACTAATATGGGTTGGATGGAGTACTCAACATTATTTTGATAATAGCCACATTGGATGTGTGGTTTGCTTGTCACCACTCACCGTCGGGCTGTTGCTACCGCTGGTCGCCAGCCGCCAGATCGGGTGAAACGGGGCCGCGGTGGGGTTGCTACTTCACTCGCCGTAGGATTACAGCTGCTAGTCGCTGCCAGCCGGGTTGGAGGCCGGGAGGGATAGGGCGATTCAGATTTCTAGGTTGGGTCACCTATCGCCTTACGCGCTCTGTGCAAGAGCGGGGCTTTCTTTTACTTCGCGAGTAGTTGCCTAATGGCCCGTAAGCAACAGTTGGGGGGGCGAATGATCTGATCGTTTTCCATCTTAGCCAATTACTAGCTAGTAACTACAAAAATTATTTTGGGCTGGGGGCGGCGGCCCCCCTAGCCTCAACATAGCTCCACCGTTGCTTTGTCCTCTTCTCGGTTGTAGAAATAGTAACCCAAGGTTTCTCTTGGATACCCCACAAAAATACACTTATCCGACTTGTTCGTAAGCTTGTCCGACTGCAGTCACTTGACAAATGCTTCATAACCCCAAATCTTAAGAAAAGTCAAACTCGGCTTTTTGCCTATCCATGTATCATACGGTGTCTTCTCTACCGACTTTGATAGTACCCTGTTTAGTGTGAACGTCGTTGTTTCTAGACAATAACCCCAAAGTAATAAAGGCAGATCTGTCTGACTCATCATTGATCGTACCATGTCCAACAAGGTCCGATTTCGCCTTTCCAAAACACAGTTCCTTTGTGGCGTTCCTGGCGGAGTAAGTTGAGGTACTATTCAGATGATCATCAAACTCATGGCTCATGTACTCGCCTCCTCGGTCTGACCGAAGAAACTTTATTTTCTTGCCGAGTTGATTTTGTGCTTTATTCTGGAATTCTTTGAACTTTTTAAAGGCTTCCTATTTATGTTTCATAAAGTAGATATATCGATACCTACTCAAATCATCAATGAAGGTAATGAAGTACTCATAACCACCCTGGCATCGTGCTTATTGGTCCACATACATCACTATGTACTAGTCCCAACAAGTCGGACGCCCTTTCACAACTCTTTGAAAAAGGTGTCTTAGTCATTTTGCCGAGTAGGCAAGATTCGCATGTATCGAACGACTCCAAGTCGAACAAAGTTAGAAGTTCATCATCATGGAGCTTCTTCATGTGTTTCCAACTTATCTGTCCAAGCCAATAGTGCCAAAAGTAAGTCATATTCAGATCATTTGGTTTTAACCTTATAACATTTATGTTATAAACCAACTCACCATAAAGATTCAAAATAAATAACCCGTCCTGGACGGGTGCAAAGCCGTGAAACGTATCATTCAAATACAAAGAACAACCATTATTCTTAATATTCGACACATAGCCTTGCCTCATCAAACATGAAGCAGAAATAATGTTTCGACTGAGTACTAGAATATAATAACAATTATTCAGTTCCATAATGAATCCGGAAGGTAAATGAAGTTGCATCGTGCCGACTTCCAACGCAACAAATCTTGCTTTGTTGCCGACTCGAATATCAACCTCGCCTCTTGCTCCGCTCCTAGTTCTTACCAGTCCCTGCAACGAGTTGTAGATGTGAATAACTGATCTGGTATCATATACCCAAGAACTATTAGGTGCATCAGCAAGATAAATGTCTATAACATTGCAAACAAGTGTACTTGAGTCCAAAGTCATACCTCCACTCTTGGCTTTATAGGCCAAGTACTTGCTGCAATTCCTTTTCGAGTGGCCATCCACCTTGCAGTAGAAGCAAGTGGATTCGGCTGAAGGAGATGGCTTACTCCCTGAGGAAGCGCTTGGGACCGGGTCCTGAGCCTGTTTTCCTCCCGACTTAGCCTTATTCTTAGTCCAAGAACTCTTCTTAAACTTAGCCTTATTCTGCACCATCAACACTTTACTGGCGCCCTTCTTGAGATCCGCCTCTGCCTGCTTGAGCATCCCAGATAATTCAGTGAGCTTCTACCCATACCATGCATGTGGTAGTTCGAAATGAACTGCCCATATGCACTAGGAAGAGAGTCCAGAATAATATCCGTAGCGAACTCTTCGCTAATGGGATAGCCAAGTCTCTCCAGAGACTGCACGCAACCAACCATTTTGATCACATGTGGACTCAGTGGATCACCATCCTTAAGCTTGCAACTCAGCAAAGCCTGAGATACTTGATACCTCTCAGTCTTCGCTTGAGCCTAGAACATACTTTTGAGGCTTTCGATCATATCATAGGCCTCAACATTCTCGAATTGCTTTTGCAAGTCCGGTTCCATGTGAGCAAGCATAAGACAACTAATATCCGTGGACTCATCCTTAGCCCGACGGTAGGCATTGGTGGCAGTGACAGTCGCATTCTCATTCGGCTCATCTGGAAGTGGGTTGTCTAGGACATGGTCCATCTTTTCTTGTTTGAGAATAATTCTCAGATTTCGATACCAGTTGGTAAAATTAGTGTCGTTAAGTTTATCTTTCTCAAGAATGGTTCTCAACGCAAAACCGGATATCTGAGAGTGACTGCTACTTGGTGCCATGATCTACAACAGAAAATATGCAAAACACTTAAGACATGTATTCATAAAAGAGCAAGCATATTAAACTCTTTAATATTGTATGCTCCCACTAGAACCAACACCCCTCCGATGGTTACTTAGTGATTCAGGACCCTAAATAAGCAAGTCGGCTAGTGAGCTTTAGCATCACCGCTAGCCGCCAAGTGATCCAGGTAGACAACTCCTTGTCAATCGTATCGCATACGAGTCATGTTGGATGGGTGGCATCACATGCCCCGGCTCCCGTCCGACTTTTCCCCGAGCCCCACAACCGTTGTGATAGACCCGTCTAGCTTACCAAATGTTTCCGTAGTAAGATTCCAACTCGAACCCACCTAGTCGAAAAGAATTGGCAGCACCTCAATTTATTGAGCCCACTACCAAAAATGTCCGACTTGTGATGGTGCAAACATTGGCGGGAAAACCGACTAGACCTTCTTTTGAGGGATTAAATTTTACCGACTATCTAATAGAGGTAAAATAGAGACATATCAACAACACAAAATAAATCAATTATAATGTGAAATGATATGGCTCTCTTCATGGCGATCTCCATCTCCACAAAGCTTGTAATCTGACTCGTGCCAACTCTTGTCACTTGCCGTCTTACTCCATGTCGCCGACTTGTACATCGACTTGCATGTCATCTGGATTCTCCAAACAGCTACACTAGCTTAGTAAAGTAAATTACATAGAGAATCCGACACGCATGTCGTTATACAATAAAATGACAGCACCTAGGCTCCAGCGGGCTGACAAAACCGTGATTCATAGATCATGTATGGATTACACACATACATCACATGCACATGAACCATACCATTCACAACTTCCTGTAAAAACAAGTTATGCATAGATACGCTATCTACCGGCGTTGTGAAACTTGCAACGACGTCTAAGGCCCTACGGCAGGGCGAAGTCGGCGGTCCCGCTAGCCGGATAGCGGGCGGGGATCGAAGGGGCAGCGCCCCTCGCGGGTGTGGGTAGCGCCCGACGATTTTTCCGAAAACATAGATCTCATGTATGATCCGGACATGGATTCCGACCATTGTTCCGATTCGATCAAACTCTTTTGACCTTCGATCACCGCTTCTATATTTACGTGTCACAGTCTACCTCGATGGCGGAAACCGACCGGTAGGGGTATATCGTTCGACGACCTCAGTAGTATGATCACAGAAATTAGATCTACCATTCTTCGAGTACAGTTGATCCAATTAACATCATACAAAACCGATCTATCTCATAGATCGACCACCAACACAGCACATAGATCTCATCTACAACCAACCGCATATTACATATGCGAGATATCGAGCCTAAAACTAGAAGTTATTGCTCTGATACCACTGTTAGGCCACAAAGAGATAAAACAAAACTTTTTCCCTCTAACGTGGTGATCCCAAGATCTAGCTGAGGTTGAATGCCACGAGGTTTACCACTAGACGTGCAATTGCAGATTACTGATGAAGCACGTCTGTTGAATGCGGTGCAGTCCTCACGATCCGATCGTCCTGGTGTTGATCGTACAACACCTCTGCTGGTATCCACACGTACAAGGAGGAGCACCGACAACGAACTGCTAGGTTCGTTACGACGGCCAAACTGTTGTGGAGTTAGGGTTTCCAACTCATGGAATGACCTAACTGATCAACGATTAACCCTTCTGGGTTACTGTGCTCCACTATATATAGGGAGTGAACGTGGGCTCCACTCTCGTGGCCCATTCACTAAAGCCCATATAATATTAGTCACTGTGAGTCCGACTCACTGAGTCAGTCCAAATCCGGCTCGGGTCCAACCCAACCAGATTTCCGGTTCATATCCAATCCTAACTTTCTCCCGCTCTTAAGTGTGTGACCCCACAGGCTCATGGCTACTTGGACATGATTGGAGTCCGACTCTCAATCGATCGGTCGGTAGCGGCTCCTAGCAGAACATGCCGACTCCCAAGTACCAAAGAGTCATGACGACTTGTCTTTCCAATGCGACTTACGTCCGAGTCCCTTTTGCCTCACGATATACCTTGTCAGACTATAAGCGAATATTTGTCATTTCTTAAATAGTCCGACTCTCTTCTCGATCTGAGATAAGTGATTCACCCAACTAACTCTTAGTCGATAGCATCGGTTAACACTTAATCTAGTCGTGCATGGCCATGTTTTCTAAATCATATCATCCGAGAGGGCCTAGAGAATATCTCTCCAAGTGGAGGGGCAAAAATCACATCTTGGTTATTCACATCATGCAGCTTGATTCTTAGTCGACCCGAGCTCTGCCTTTATTACTGCCTAGTTACGGATCATTGTTTGACAGAACCTAAGTCGGTGATCCTCAACTCAGACTATGCAATAATCTTAGGTCTAAGGATTACATTGATTGATATATACAAATGATAACTTGTTCGTTGTACCTCAATATGGGTCAATCCGACTCGCTAAACTCTTTAGTCGAATCTGTGTAAGTCGAATAGCATCACCATGCCCATGACAAGTGGAACCGAGTCATCAAGCCAACTTTCACATCGGTCTAAGTTGTGTGTCCAGCACAACATCAATAACCAAGAACATTTAGTACAAACAACATAAATGTATAGTTCCACAACCGAATCACATATTCAATGATACATATCAGATGTTTATATAAGGAAAACTTAATATCTTTATAAATACAATGGAAAATATCATTATACATGATTGCCTCTAGGGCATATTGCCAACACGTGTCCAGCGCCAGCAGAAGCTGGCCAAACGCCAGGCCTGGTCTGGCCGTGTGCTCGACTACCAGGACACGCCGCTCGTCATCTTCGACGATGACTAAGAGGCCGGCCCCTCCTACTAGCCCTGGAGGTGCGGCGACGAGGCCAGGACAGCTCCCGCCCACCGCAGCCGTCGAGCGACGACGACGGCAAGGCTGATCCCGGTTGCACCTCCTTCTATGGCAACTTCGGCATGTAGAAGCGACGTCCGGCATCGGCATCGGCATCGGTGACGACGGCGACGGCGGTCTTTTTAAGTTTTTCTAGTTATTATCTAGCCTAAATGTAGTTTAAATTCGGGTGTTTGTCTGAATTCTCTGTAATATATATGTATTCACCTTAATTAATGAAATTCGCTTATATTCGCCTAAATTTTGCCATGTTCAACTGAATTTTAGCCAAACGCAAAAACTCGGCATGAAAACGCGAACAAAAAACTCGATGTTTTCAAACAAAAACGAGTTTCGCCCAGTCTAAAATAGGTTCGTATTCCCGGCCTAAAATAGGCAATGCTCTTAATTAATAGACGTTGCCTCCGGTTAAAAAAAATCGCCCGTGCAAAACTGCAAACTCTGAAGGACGCAGTAAAAACCATCAAAAGAAACAAAAGAGGGCAGAGTAAAAACTTCCAGTTCTACAGTCCGAAGCATCTTTGTCCCTTTTCCCTATCTACTAGTACTACTCCTGTAGCTCCTGCTGGGGTGCGGAACCCACATGCGAGGCGAAAGGCAATGGCAAGTCAAGAGAGTCCGCGTGCGTGACTTCCCATCCGGCGGCTCGGGTGGCACCCGCACCAAGCGCCGCAGCATCCCGACCGTCCACCCACTCCGCACACACAGGCCCACCGTCAGCCTCACTGACACCCCCCACTCACCCACACTGTCGCACAACACCTCTCCTGCTTTCTCACCCAATGCCATTTGCATGCACCAGCGGAGCAGAGAGGCATTCAAGATCAAAAACCCCAATTTTTTTCCCTTCTCTCCTTCTCGCTGCTCCCCCGAGAAGAGAATTTATTTTTGCTGCTCCGTCCTTGCATTTGCGCGAGCCTTGAAGTTGGGTGGGGCGGCCATGGAATCGGCGCCGGATGCGGCGGTGGTGGGGAGGAACCCGGACGTGTGGGAGCTTTTCCGGCACTATGACAAGCTCTACTTCCGCGGCGCGCTCGTCAGCGCCGCCTTCGAGCTCGAGTGGGCCTACCCGCGCCTGAAGACGAGCAGGTGCGTAGGCCTCTCCTCTCGGCCTTCCTCCTGCTGCTGCTGCTCGAGTCGGTTGTCGCGCCTCTGTTTCTTTGATTTTGGGCGTGCCAGGTTGCTTCTGGAATTCCCGGCTGGCTCACCGATTTTTTCTTCGATTCTTTAAAGACCGATCATGCCTAGGATGACACTTCGATTTTTAAAGTTTGTCCTACATTGATGCTGTCCTAGCTAGGTTTAATTCTTCCCGTTCGATAATGGTATAGGGTTAGGATTACAGAGGTTAAATTAGTACTACTGAAGGTGTTCAAGTGCTGTGTATATTAATTAAACATAAATGCGTTACCAAGGCTTGTGGCTTTAGGCCAACCGCATACGAATTACAGACTCTGCTTAACGTTATGGTTTCGCTGTACTTATTCTTCAGTCTAAAAATGGCTATGCAAAGCGGAAGGAACAATTCATAGGTTAGTCCGACATTTAGATCATCTCGATGCATTTGAAATATTGAATATGGGTTTGGGGCATATGCCAAATTAGTCTTCCTACATAAATAGGTGTGCACAAATGTATTTGCTGTATATATACTTGAATTATTGCTTTCAAATGTAGCACTTTCCCATTCACTTCTTGTTTGAGCTAATTAGCTCTTTAGGTTTACATCACATCCTTAACAAGTTCATTATCACGTTATCTTGATAGACTTCTGCAATGGATTTTCATAACTGCATGTTGATCCTGGATTACAAAATGTGTGTTAATAATTAATATATTGTTTCGCTCAGTTATTAAACTGTGCTTGCAAAGTTTATATGAAAAAGGTTAAAGAAACCACTGATTTCGTTGTCTATAAGCAGCGGTTTCGGATCCTGTTACTTCGGGAAAATGAGCAAAACAATAACACTCTATCAGCCAATGCTGCAACGTCGCACAAAGGCTGATCTGAAGAACGCCCTGCTGCATCTGATGATTCATGCAATCATATTTGTAAAGCGTGGTATGACGTGCCTCAGGTAAAATGCTCATACCCTCTTAACTAAGATTGGGTGTTCCAATTTAGTCATCTCCCACCCTGCCTGCTGCTTAAATATTTCTGTGAATTCATGCAGTAGGCATGGTCCTGCTTTTCGTGATTGGATGGATGCTATCAACGATTGCTCCATTGAGGATTACCTGGTCAGTATTTTCTTGCTGATAAGTTCTAAACCATTATGTACTCCATTGATGATTTCGTTTTTTGCTTTCTCCACCCAGAGACCAAAAGGTGGCTATCGTATCACCACCACCCATGATTTCAGTCCGGAAGAGCTCCAGAACATCCAGGGAAATCTGTGGAAGGTACTACTTTCCATAGCTCTCTTTTTGAATGCCCCCTTTTTGTTCTTAAATTTCTTCCCAGTTTTGCCTCTTACTGGCATGCTCAACTTCTTACATTTCAGTGTAAATCGTGTGCTGGTACACTTTTGAGGGCCACAAAGCTCGGCCCTCCATCTGATTCCTGCTGTATTGAGAATGTTAGCCAGCATGCTACCTGTGGCAACATGCTTTGCTCCTGGCACAAGTAAGACTGCATAAGTTTGACCTGACGTATAACTCATCATGATTATAGGATAGCGCTGTAAAATTGTACCGTACATTCGTAAATGTTGTTTTGTCGCACAAATTCAGTACGATAAGCCCTTGGACTGTGAGTGGTACACCTGTTCTTGCGAAATTGCCTCTTAATCATTCAGATGCAAAATGACCTCACAAACTGATAACTAGATGCATATTCAATTTGTTTTTTATACTCTTGGTTACTTATATCGATGTATCTCTTGATAATATTTACTTTCAATTATTGTTTGCATGGTGAACTTCAAAGGTGTATTGACTGATTCTCTTTTCTGCAGCCACAAGATGTATTGTGGTGGTACATATGTGGTTCCGAAACGAGGTCAAAAGATGGTTCCGAAAGGTTCTGCTGTTGGTTGTAAGCTCTGAACTAACTTGGCTCCTGTGCTTCATATTTTTCCTACTATGTACTCCAGTTGGAGTTGTTCTTCAGAGGTGTCCAGCATTGGTCAAAATGCGGCTTCGCTGCCCAGTTTAGGACAGGCTCTTTCATGTTGTAGTTGTTTTGTCTGTGGTGGCTGTCTTTGGACTAGCTGGTATGGAGTTTGTACTACTCTCGTTGTTTGCAGCGAGTGGTAGTCGTCTTGTACTTGAATTTTGCCTTCTTTAAAAATATGGTGTACCTTTGGCGTACTCTTGAAAAAAAATCCAACTTAATTAGTTCGGTTTATAATCAATATTACATTCTTGTATCTGCCATTGTTGGTGCATCAAGTTCGTGCAAGCAGAATTCAAGTATGGATTCAAGCTTCTCCATCTTTATAAAGAAACACATTATTTATTGTCAGCATGCAGCTCTTTGTGCCCATGTTATATTTTATTCTGTAGGGCATATAAAGCCAATTAATCTTGGGGGAAAAAAACTAACAGAATTAGAATATAGCAGGAGAACCTTCTACAGGACAAAAGCTTTTTATATCCAAAATCGGTATGAACTAGGGATAACTAGAGCTAGGACTTGTCCCTACACCTGTAGGTAGCCCCCCACATGGCAGTAGTGAACTTTCGATTTGTTTAATCATTTCATTCTGCGAACTTCAGTACTTCCAATATTAGCGTGAAAATTCATTCTCCAACAAGAACGCAGACTTCAGACTGGTCCCCAAGACAATTCCTGTTATAGCTAACATGTTATTGTAGCAAGTTCATGTTACCATATCAACTAACGACATGGCTTCTTCAGGTAAGCGGTTGCTTCTGACTGAAACATCCGAGTCACAAGACACTGTACAAGAATCAGATTCAGATGAAGATCAGGAGAACTCTGCTGTGGCAAAAGGCAAGCTTCTCTTTCAAGTGGGCAGCAGGAACGCAAAATCACCTGGCAGTAGCTCCTCGAAGAAGGCATGCAAGAGTAATGTGCCTGAAGACTTCCAGAAAGCAATTGTGCCTGCTACCCCTCGGAGAAAATTGAAGTTGAAGCGGGAGTTTGTTGCATGGGAGAAGCGCAAGCTTTTCTCCATAGGAGGTTGCAACAATGAAAAATCACTGGGTAGTTGCTCCTCAAAGAAGGCAGATGACTTTCAGAAAGCAATTGTTTCGTATGATCCCCCTCTGAGCAAACTGAAGCGGAAGCACACATCTGTTGCATCGGAGAAGCATGAGCTTAGACCTGTAGGGAGTTTCTACGATGCAAAGTCGTCGAGAAGTGACGCCTCCAGGAAGGCAAGCCGGTGGCATAAGCCAGAGCACGTTCAGAAATCCAACGTGCAGCCTGCTGCATCTCAGAAAAAACTGAAGGTAGTGGAAGACTTGGCTTCATCAGAGAGATATGGAGTTTTCTCTCTAGGGAGTTACAGCAATGCAAAGCCACCACGGAGCAGCACGTCCAGGAAAGCAAGCACGTGGCACAAGCCCGAGGGTGTCGAGAAATCCAGTGTCGCGCCTACGCCTCCCCCCAAAAAACAGAAGGTTGAGCAGCAAGGCTTGGTTGGCAAACATGGGGATACAAAACCACTAGGAGGCAGCAGCAGCAGCAGCGCCGGAAACAAAGAAGGTAAACTTCACAAGCCTGAAGGCATTCAGAAAACCGCCGTGCTACCTGCTGCCCCTCCCAGAAAACCGAAACAAGACCTTGTTGCATCGCAGAAGAATGAGCTTTCCGCTTTCGCGGGGAAGAGGAAGAGCAATGCAATGGTGCCAGACAACATCTCCCCAAAGAAGGCACACTCGCAGCAGCAGCACGAAGAAGAGTCTCGAAAACCCCCCGTTGCGCGGACCGCTGCCCCTCAAAGTATAATACCCAAGCAGCAAAGCAAAACCAACTCCTCTACCAAGGCAGAGAAGCGGCATGATCCTGAAGACCTTCGGATAACAGTCATCCAGCCTGCTGTTTCTCAAAGCAAGCTGAAGAGGCAACCGAACCCTGTCGCGCCGGAGAGGCCAAAGACAATAAGCGTTGCGCCTGAGAAGAGAAGGACAAGAAGCGTCGCGCCTGGGAGGAAAAAGACAAGAAGCGGAAAGAAAAAGGAGTATGCCTGCATCAGCGTGTGGGCGAACATCTATGAATCGGAATGCTCAAGTGGATCCTCCGAGCCGCTGGTCAACAAAAGAACAGAGCGAAGGAGACGGCAGAGAGAACGCTTGGTTCAGATAGCTTACGCGCGGTCGAAGAAGCGAAGCGCCGGCGGAATAAGCTCCGTCAAGGCCAAACCTGCCGAGGAAGAAGTGTCATCTCAGCAGGCCATGCCACCACCTCAATCTCGATGCCTGGATTTCATTCTTATCGATGCTATTGCTACTGACAAGGCGGTGACTCGAGACCCTAGAGATCATCAGTCCAAGGCACCGGCTACACGCATGGACATTGTTGTTGTTCCTCCTGCGGACACGGTGATGGATCCAGCTCCAAGAGGCCAGTCCTGGCCACCAGCTCAGCGCATGGACATTGTCCAGCCTCTCGCCGACCTGGTGATGACTCGACCCCCTGGAGATCGGCGTGTTCCATCTACATGCATGGACATTGTTGCTGTCCCTCCTGCTGATGTGCTGGCTCAGGCCCCTCCTGTGCTTCAGTCGCAGACACCAGCTCCATGCTCCATCTCTACGGGTCAAGTGGTTCCACCTCCTTCAGCTGATCCACCCAGTTTAGCTCCTTCAAAGCCAAGCAGTAACCCTGACGTGATAGAAATTTCTGATAATGATGACTGAACTTTCTTTCCATCAAACTCTGTACTCTGCTTATTGTTTTAGCATGAATTGCTTAAACATCATCATGGTAGCATGACTGATTTGCTGTGGATGCATATGGCTTTGATCTGAACGCGGAAACATCCTGTGAGATGTGCTTGGCGACTTTCTATACTAGTATAATTGGAGACATGGTGAACTCAAGCATGAAGTTGTTGCATTGTAATGTTGAAACATGGGTGTATGCTGGGAAAGTTTAGACTTCTTGTACTTGTGGTCAGCTGGTGCTGCTCCATCTAATGTGCACTGTGTTAACTGGCTATTATGGGCAACTCCTTGCGTCTTTCTTTTTTAGTGGATGTCACTGCTTGCTTGCTTGCCATGCTGCTTTTATGAACATGACATTTCACCAATGAAATGTTTTCTTATGAGGCCATGACGTTTACTCCCTCCGGTCCAAAATAGGTGTCAAAGATGTAGTACAAACTTTATACTAAAACAGTACTAAATCACCAAAATTTATTATGGATCGGAGAGAGTACAATAATCCCACATATGTGCCTATGCCTTACCAAAATGAAATCTGCACTTTCGCATTTTTGTCAGAATACCCTAGCAATCAAAGCCTTTAGAGAAGAGACGTTTACTCTATCCCTCTTGACTCGGACCAAATATAATTTTTCTATGCGCACAGCTGGTAAAGGCAATAAGAACAGGGTAACGGCCAACTTCAGCAGATCCAGTAAAACTCACAGATAACTTTTATACGCTGTTATCAAATCTGTGATTAACGTTCATAAAGATAAACTAGAGTATGTACTAATAGTAAGGCAGAAAAGAATTACAAACTAAACGAGAGACAAATCTCAAAAAGATCTAAGGCCTGCCCTGCGAGTGCGGGTGTATCAGCCTTCCCACACCCTTGCTTCCATTGGGCTTGTGGCATCTGCATGTAATTCAGAAACAAGCCGCTTCATCTTACTGCGGCGCTCCATCATCAAACTCATTCATGTGGTCTAAGAGGTAGTTTGCGGCCAAGGTCTCATCTTTGTTGCAGGCAAAGTACACTTCCAGAACAAGCGTCCGGTCAAAGCCCATTCCTTCAAGCTGCATACGAAAAAATGAGTGAGGTTTGTATCCAAGATACATGAAAAAACATACGCAGGCAGTTGTGAAGGAACTTGCTCAAGATCTATGAACTTACGCGAAGGATAGCTTCATTCTCCTCAGGAGTAACGGCTATGGTCTGAGGCACCCCCTCTACCCCCTCTGCAAACTGGTCTAGGAGGTTCCTGGTTCAGCAAGAGTATGAGATTGTCAAACAACATGCAAAGCTCAAAGCAAAGTGTCACGAAGATGGAGAAGATTCGTACTCGTCCTCATCACCCTCAGCTGGTTCATTGATCAAACGAAGGAACTCAGCTTGATTGTCCTGAATGAGCTGCAAAATCTGAGGATTTTGTTTTCCCAGCTCTTGAAGCAATGGCTGTACAAAAGGAAAATGATCTGTTAGTCAATTATAATAAGCAAACTATTTGACACAGGAAAAAAGCACAAAAAGTACCTGTAAGATTTGAGGATTAGCCTGCACTAAAGAAAGTAAGCTTCGGAACTGTGCGTTATTACGCAAAACATCCAGATTTCCCTCACCAGCAGCATTTGCAGAAGCGTTTGGAAGGGCCTGCAAGTTACAAACGGCAAGCGTTAGGTCTATGCAAAAAAGTAAATTGCAGACCAAAGGAACGGACGGAGGGAGAAATTACTTGAGGAAAGAGGTCCAAAGGACTAGCATTAGGTCCAGAAGAGGCAACTGCAGCTTGAGTCGCTTGTGAAGCCTGGGCTGGATCAGCTGGTTGGGCACTTGGAGGTGGTGCAGGAATCTCCATTGGCTCAGGAATGCCCTACATTAAAGATCAAAAGGTTTTCTTACTTTTGCAGCCAAGAGATCCTGTTAAATCATCCTAAAAGTGGTTTCAGCTAAACAAATCAGCATATAATCTAGTTATTTACTCATTTTGTAGCTAGATTCAATGTCTTGTGAGCAAAGACATAATGTCACTGCTATTATTTATGTAAATTGAGGAACACTGAGTCATAATCAAACTATCAAAGAAGATTTGGCAATTACTAAGGGAGGATATCTTCTTACAGAATATAAATATTCAACAGCCCTCTCTGGATTGTTGAATGCAGCCCGTAGGGCACGCAGCACAGTGTCTCTGTCCCACATTCCACCACCCATCTCAAGAATTGACTGAACTGTTGCCTCTAGGTTGCCCCCCGCAACAAGGTTTGAGGCAGCCTGACCATAAGTTTCTGCTTCAGTGCTGTACAAATGACAGTAGTAAAAAACATATCAAATGGGCTCAACAGGAAGTAATATAACATCTTGAAACAGGAAAAGTATTTTATGAGATTACAAATCAAAATAAGATGAAATAAAGAAAATAAATCAACTCACGAGACAGTGACAGCAGGAGCTGGAGAAGCCGTGGCAGCTGGAGCAGGTGCACTGGCAGGTGCACTACTTCAGTAAAGGTAAGGATAGGGTTATATAGCTGGCAACATCCACTAACCATATATAACATAAAAATAGTTACAGTACAAATCAATGGTAGGACAGCTATCATCACTAACAACCGTTGGAAACTTTCCTGCAGAAGCTAAACTATGGGCAAGATGTAAAATACTATGTCTTCTGTGATTGGCAAAAAAAAGGATGATACAGACTTGTGCATCTTATGGCATGTCAAAGTACTAATAGAATTACATATTCTATGGCAAAAAAAATCTTTATACAGAACAAAAGAAACCCTGAGTGCAGCAGAATACAGCTGAAAAGTGTAAAATCAGGTCTATTATTTTTCTAAAATGAGTAACACTCACATAGGTGCTGGCGCAGCCACTGCTTGAGGTACTGGCGCGGCTGGTGCTTGAGAAGCAGGGGTAGCAGGCACTGTCTGAGTAGGGGGTGCCTACGGAATAATTGCAAGTTAAAATTTACAATATCACCAAAAGAAGAAGATACAGTCAGAAAGCAGTGTAACATAATAACACACTCGAGCAAAAAAATTCGGTGAGAAAGTAATGACTTCACAAGAAGAAACATGTGCAGATGACAAAAAATACATCCAGTCAAGAGCTTGTAGTTGAGAATTTCATAAAATCTGCCATCTAATTCAACTATAGTTGGCTCAAAGCTTAACTGTGTCTGCCTATTAAAGAAACAACAAACTTAAACTGTACCATAGTTTCAGTGACTAATTGCAGTAAACAGTACTGTTTGCAAATATGACTTCAAAGAATCATGGCAAAGTTTCAGATATAGAGTACGGGTGAAAGAAAGTTTTGTGTCAAAATAACATAAAGGCACATTAGGTATGACTAACCCAGTATAACCAAGTTCCATCTCACCTGATTTGAGGGTTCCTTGGATTTAGCTGGAGCTGCACTTGATGAGCCCTTATTCTGTGATGAAAGGGTAAGAGTCAAAAGCGATAATAACATTTATCTATTATCATGATGAGTTAATATAAATCAGTCCTGAAGCAATTGTAGGCTGTAGCAGTTCTGAATCAAAGTTTATACCAAAACTAGGAACAGTAATAGAAACACATATATCTTTCACAGCAATTCCAATACATACTGAATACGATGCACAAGAGAAGATAATATAATAAATTTTCTTCTCATTCTATGCATTGCTAATTTGCTATCCCTATTCCACGATTTTATAGCATGCCATATATTAACTAGTATCAAACAGGATACCTACCTGTCTAAGCATTATCACAAGAAAGTTGTTTTCAAGAACTTTGTTTTCCTCCAACGTAGTTTCATCCTTAAGCACTGTCCCTTGGTGTATAAGCATTTGTTGGTCAGCTGGGTATACATTCTGCCCTTGTGAACTCTCAATGAGCTTCTTCACGTCAGAAACCTGCATGAACGAATCAATTATAAAATTTGCAGCATTCCCATTACAAAGAATCCAAAGAAGCAGGAATTGACATTCTGGTTAAATCTAAAGGCTAAAAATAAATCCATGATATTTAAAACACACAGCATAGACACCATCTTTACACCTATGAAGAGACCAGTCAGTGATGATGGTCTATTCATGTGATCTTGCAATATCCCTACACCCACTCATTATTTGATCGGGTGCGAGCAATCTGAAGAGAAACTGAGATGGATGGTGGAGTTTATGATTTGATGGAGTAGCAATCTAACTAGGAAATGAACAGACCAACAGATGAGTTTGCATAGTCATAGATGTAGATCACACATTGAGAAGCCCTGAATAAAGTTACGTTGGTCGCAGAACTAATGGTTTGATCTGATATTTCAGCCATTTCATAAGTCAATATTTCTGGTTGACAGAATGTCTTCTGTAAATCCTGCAACCACATGAGGCCCACTTATAATTGCTTTTGCAGTTTCAGCAGCCAAAGAGGCCTAGATGGACCTCAATAGTATAAACATGTTAATTATTTCTCACTTAATGCCAACAATTACAGGAGCTTTCTTATATAGATAAGATCAGTCTAAGACTATCTTACCTAACTAACAGTTAAGGTGCCAACTAATGAGATAAAATGCCAAGTAACGCATCTGGTTGATAAGTTGCTGCAGGCCCTTGCAGCTGGCCCTAGTCCTAACTAGCAAATGCTGTTTCAGGTGACATATATCCAAAAGCTTTAACTGACATATACATATATATATCCTGAACTAACTAGTATTATGCATGATAATTCAGTAATGTGGGCATCAAAACTGTGAAAGGTCACAATTTGTTTGTACATGTCATGGCCCCACCATGAGGGGGTTGCACATAAGGGGAGTAGCATATAACATTATACAAATAATTCTTTCAGTTAGTTAGTTAGTTCAGTCAATATTTTTTATAATTTGCTTCTCCAGTGATACACAATATGAGTAAAAAAATTCCAAGTAGCAGTAGGGTAATAATTAAGAACGTCCTTGCCTTTCTGTTTCTATAGTATGTACCGAAATTACACATTCATACCAAGAAAAGGTAGCTACAGCCTACAGAAAAATTGTGGCCAGCCCAAACCCTATCTCCAACAGTGATCCTTTAACTCTAATTCATAACGTTTCTTTTTCTCTGATTGTTGCCAGCATATTATTCCTTCATTTTGATACACAAATATTCAAAAAAGATCACCCACCTTTACTCAGTCCTAATCTATTTTGGCAACCAAACAAAAGGTTACTAACTAACAAGTTCACATATTCTGAAGAAAAAATTGTTTTCTACCAGCCAATAGATAAATGTATGTATTTATAAACCTTCAGTTGGTCCTATCGGATTCAAACCACATTAGCAGATAGACAGAACTCAGCATTACATTCTACATTTGACATAAAGTAGTTCTCCTCAATTATCAAAACACAGCCCATATTAATGGGACCTCCATGTAACGTTTAACATACAGCAACTAAGGGACCAAAGTTTCATCAATATATACCCCCAAAATAAAATTCTCATCAGTAGATGTCACCTGCAGCCTGGAAGAAGAAAGTCCCAACAGAACGACCCATATATTCTGCACTACGGTTTATGGTCAGGATACAAGTTGCATCTGGTTAACACATCAATCAGCCTAACCTCACAAATTCTACACCCCCGTATTCGCCATACAATCACAATATACCCATCGAAGAGACCATAACCTAGACGAGCTGCATCTGCCCTCTACTCCAGTCACAGCAGAATCCAAACAGGAAAGCACAGATTGGATTCACAGTAACATCGGTTCGGGCCTCACACAACTCGCACCCTTACCAGTTCCCGACGCACTCTACCAATCCCTGGGCGGGAAAACCGTACCCCGGTAACCCAGCCCCACGAGCAACTCGATAATCAACCGCCTAAATCTCGCCCAAATACACCAACCCTCGCGACGACAGAGGGACAGATCGGTAGGCGGAGCGGAAGCGGGGGCGGCGATACCTTGTCGGCGGGATTCACTTCGATCTGGAAGCTGGAGCCCTTGAGCGTCTTGATGGAGACCTTCATCTCGCCGCGTCGCTCGCGTGCGTCGCCGCGGCGCTCGTCGAGTTCGAGAGGGGGAGGAGGAGGAGGAGGAGGCGGAGGGGAAGAGAGGAGAGAACAAAGGAGGCGGCGAGTTTTCTCGGATTTGTTTTTTGTTTCGGCCCCCGAGAGCAGCGTGGTGGACGGATGGTTTTCTAGGTTAACCCCTCTGGTCCGCTGGATTTATATACTCCGACCGTACTTCTCTGCGTCGCTTTTCGGTTTGGGCTTTTTCACGTTGGTGCGGCTTCGAGAGCTATGGGTAGAAAAGGACACTGATTCGATCGTGTATTTGTGGTCTACAGGAGTATGTTAGTAGAATGGGGTTATTCTCAAAAAAAAGAATGGGGTTATCTCAAAGCAATCATGTTGCGTGTGGGTTTTCATGTGGGTGAGCTTGGTCACGAAGCTGGTTTCATTGGTGTCTATCTCGGTGCTTTTCTTTCTTTCTTTCTTTCTTTCTGTTTTGCGAATTTTCTCGGTGCTTTTCAACGGCACACCTCTTGAGTCTTTTCGTCCATCCGGGATCCGTCAAGACGATCCAATCTCTTCTTACTTATTATTGATAGCGACAGAGGACCTTTCTAGCCTCCTAAAACAGAGTCATCAGTCAATGCACCTCCAGAGAATTTAGACGGCCCAAACAGCTTCGGTTGTTAACCATCTTCTCTTCGCAGATGACAGCCTGTTGTTTATCAAAGCTAGTGCAGCAGGAGCGAGGGATGTTACTGAGATTCTAAAAAAGTAATGTGATGCTTCAGGCTAGTGGGTAAATTTGAAAAAATCTTCAGTCTTGTTCAGTAAGGGGTGTCCGGATGTGATGCGCCAATATGTTAAGAGCATTTTGCAGGTGTCAAATGAAACTCTGAATGAGAAGTATCTTGGTATACCCTTTGGTGTGGGATCACTAAATGGTGCTTTCAAGTACATGAAAGATATGGTGTGGAAGAGAATACAAGGTTGGCTGGAACTTTTACTGTCAGTTGAAGAGAAGGAAGTCCTCATTAAATCAGTAGTTGGAAGTCCTCATTAAATCAGTAGTGTAGGCAATCCCAATTTTTTATATGGCTTGCTTTAAGCTTTCAAGAGGTTTACACCACCACATCAACCAATTGATTCATAACTTCTGGTGGGGCAGCAAAGCAGGGAAGAGGAAGACACATTGGGTCTCTTGGGAGGTCATGTGTTCACCTAAAGGTGCAGGGGTTGGGTTTTCGTGATATAGAGCTATTTAATATTGCTCTTTTGGCAAGACAAGCATGGCACATCCTTCAGAACACTGAATCCCTAAGTGCAAAAATTCTCAAGGTTGTGTATTTCCCTATAGCAAAAATCCTTGAGGCTACTGTTGGCTCTCACTCGTCCCAAGTATGGCGTTCTCTAATTGAGAAAAGAGATGCTATGAAGCAAGGATTAATTCGCAGGATTGGCAACGGGGCAGCAACACATGCATGGAATGACAATTGGATCCCTTGGGATTATCTACTTCATCCAGTGCTAAGAAAAAAAAGGATAATCCTCCTATCCATGTGAGTAGTTTCACTTCCTCTAATACCATGACATGGAATAGGGACGTGGTCGACGAATTTTTAGAGCCCATGACCGATGACCCACAAGTATAGGGGGTGTATCACAGGAGTGTCGCTCTCAACGAGGAGCAAAAGGTGTTAACTAGTGGTATGGAGCAGGAACTCTCTATAAAATACTTAGCAAACGGATTTTTAGGGGTTTTCTGATAAAGCAACAAAACAAAGTGCAAGTAATAAAGACAAAGAACAAACGCAGCAAGTGGCCCAATCCTTTCTTAGCAAAGGATAAGCCGGTGGAAATACTTATAAAGACCAAACGTTCTCGAGGACACATGGGAATTCTATCAAGTGCTTTCGCTTCAAATAGCTAGGTACTTTTCTTTGGTGTTGTAAGTGTTGTGTGGGTGAACCTGTGCTAATGTACCGACCTTACTTGGACTAATACATACTTGTGATTAAACCCCTGCAAGCATCCGCAACTACAGGGAAGTAATTAAGATATAAATCTAACCACAACCTTAAACTCTGAGATCATACGCTCCCTTATGCAACGGTGTCCTAACGGGGGTTCAGATTTCTGTCACTCCGGCAACCCTACAATTAGGATCCAAATACACAATGCATTCCCCTAGGCCCATAAATGGTGAAGTATCATGTATTCGACGTTCACATGACACCACTAGAAGAATAGCACCACAACTTAAATACTAAACTATTGAATAATAACTCAACACAAATCCACTACTAACAACATGACTTCTCCCATGTCCTCAAGAACTAGACAAACTACTCACAAGACATCATATGGATCAAGATCAAAGATGATATGATGATGGATAACAATCTGAACATAAACAATAATCCAATGGTTCCACTCACAAGCATTAACTACAATAGTACTTAACACCGGGAAAGTTTCCCCTAAGAACTAATGCAAGATCCAACATGATTGTTACAGCGGGACGGAGTGGTGATGATGGTGCTGGTGGAGATGATGGTGTGGATGATGATGATGATCCCGATAAAGTCTAGCTTGATGACGGTGTTGATGGCGACAATCTTCCCTCTCCGGGAAGGGATTTCCCCGGCAGAAATCTGTCTGCCGGAGAGCTCTTTATCTCTCGGTGTTTTCCGCCCCGCAGAGGCGGCAAAAATCTTTCTGTGGTCACTCCCCTGGTGTTAGGGTTTCGTGAGGAAGATATAGGCGAGAGGGCGGAGTCAGAGGCCAGGCAGGTGGGCCACACCTGTCCTAGGCGCGAGGCAAGGTGGGCCCGCGCCTAGGGGGTGTGGGCCCCCTGTGGCCCTTCTTCGCCTCCCCTTCTGGCTTCCTCAGTCTTGCGGAAAAATATAATTTTCCCATATTTTTCTGGTATTTTTTTGATCTTCGTGAAATTTCATTAAAACACCTCTTTTTACATCAGAAATCTGACTTCGGCGGTCCATCCTCCAAGAATCATCCAACATGCAAAAACAGTGGAAAATACATAAGTAATACCTCACAATAAGACATATATCAATGAATATAGGCAAATTATGATATAGAATGGTGATGCAAATTGGACGTATCAACTCCCCCAAGCTTAGACCTTCGCTTGTCCCCAAGCGAAAACTGAGTTCAGTAAATATGTCTGCAGGTTTATGGAGTGAAGTGTCGATAAAATAATACGGAAAAGAAGCATCACACTTACCATTACACAACTCATAGAAGAAAGCAACTCACCATTATATAACTTAGCTTGCAACAAGTACAGGAGTCACAATAGAGATGCATAAAGATAAATCATAATTGGAATTGGCAAACTCTTGTTCCTGGTCAGAGAACAGCTGGCAAACAGTTTCACAAAAAACTTTTTGTAGAAGTTTTCAAAACAGGAGCACTCTTTGCTCAAAAAGGTTTTTCACAATGAAGGCTTTCAAAGTAATACTCAATAAATAAGAGTCTTGTGCAAACAAGGAAGATAAAGAACATGATTGAATAAATCACCATATGAATGCTTGCAACACAACAACTCAAATGCTTGCTGGAGATAGAGAGGAAGTAGGTTTACTGACTCAACTCAGAGAATAGAAGAAAGGTCCCTTCATAGAGGGAAGGAGGGATTTCAAGTCATAAAGAGCTTCCAAAAGATTATGGTACTTACTAACTTTGAGCCCTCATTGCCCCTATCATAGGCATCTTGAGATGATTAAGGTTAAAGTGCACAAAGATGGAGTATATGCTTGACGAAATATAAGTTGGCAATCTCATGTCCCTTGAATATGAGGGCCACTCCTCATGCTACTCAACTTTGGTCACCGGTAAGTTCTTGTCATTGTAAGTACATGTGTATCATAGGGAACCGCCAACGGGGTACCCCTTGCACATCGTACAGGAGCTATCCCATAACCAAAATGACAAGGCAAGCAGACAATCAACATCTCAGCGATATTTTTTATTTAGTATGTGCATAGCTTTTCATTGAGGATGCTTCATAGATAGCTCACTATGGTGATGCTGCAAGTTTCCACCATGATTAGGCATGGCTTAGGCTAGCGTCCCAGGCTTTTCTCTAACACAAAATACAGACTCCATGGACTTACAAGTTCCCTATTTATTTCACACTGTTGACATCCACAAACAAAAGAGCACGATATCAACTGAGTACAAAGTATAGGTGCAATGTTGAAAAAGTTCCCCGTGACAGCACGATTCTGCTAATTCCAACGTATAGATGCAAGCATATACAACTTTGATGACACAATGGTTCAAGTCTATTAGGGGCAAGAAAATAAGGTGTGCCATCAAGTTCGTGAGAGCTTTACTAACTAGTTTTCACATAACAAAATACTTTTTAATTCGAAAGATAGATGAAGCCTGAGAATTTGCTTGGAATAGCAATTGCTAATAGGTAGATATGGTGGACACAAATGGCAAAGGCTTTGGTTAAAGGGTTTGTAAGGATGAGAAGTATGCCTTCTCAAAACAGGTTTTTGGCTAGCAAGGCTGGGTGGCAAGCAAAAGAGTTGAAAGAAACAAGCAAACCTACAAGTGATAAAACCAAACATGCAATCTTCCTTGAAGACACAAAAGATCTTAAATAAAGAATACTAAGCTTATGAGCCAACAAGAAAGAAAATAAATGATACAAAATACCTGTAAGCTTTTTCTCTTTTTCTTTCAAACCTCAAAAAGTGTTGCTACTGACCAGAACTCGGTTTGCCAAAACCAATTTAGATCCACTTGATGATCCCAAAGTGATGCCAATACTGATCAACAAGATCCATCATATAATAGATATTGCAAACTAAAATAAGAAGTGCAAAAAGTAAAAGATGAAAATTCTCATTAATATTCCATAAAGGCACTCACACCAAAGGATACATAGATAACCAACTAAAGAAGAGATACTTCCACATGCAAACCAAACTATAAGATAACACCCCTACCAAAGATATGAATCCACTAAAAAGGTAAAAGATAAAAGATAATGATAGTGATACCGCGACACTCCCCCAAGATTGGAATAAGCCAAGGGGATGCCAAACCTGATGACGAATTACTCCTTCGGTGGTGGTGGTGTTCTCTTGATAAGCTCTTCAATAAGTTTCTTCAAATCCTCAATCTCAAAGGTCAGAGTACGAATCAACTCCGAATTTTTCTCAATGCGGTTCATGATCATGTCAGGCTGAGAATTTCAGTCCTTGGTATTCTTTCCCCACTCTTCCTTCTTAGTATGATCTTCCCCTGCATGGTGAGAACGAGGCATATCCCACATTGAGGGCAAGTTCCCTTTGGGCACATGTTGATATTGACGCTCATGTATAAGAGTGTGGAAGGGTTTCTTGGTACTTGGAGGAGGTGACCATGGAGAGAGGGTATGACGTGGAGGTTTCCCTCCTGTAGACATCCGTGTTGTCCTCCTAAGCTTGGTAGGTTTTGCCACCACTCCAATGCTTGCGATGGTAGCACGGCTGTCCGGTTGCTTGTCCTCCTCCATGTCTTCTTCATCACCTACCAAAATCTCCTCCTCCTTGGGTTTGTGAGGATCATCTTCCTCGGGCTTCCTGCCTTTGTCGTTGGCAGAGGCCATGGTGCTCTAAACTCGAGAAGTTTTCCTGACAGAAACAGATCGAAACGAAAACATGACGAGAACACGATGCATGAACCTCGGGGGATCCGGGGGGTTATATATTACAAAGTTTCAATGCATAAGGAAGGTTTTGATACGAAAATGAGACAGAGTCGGAGCTCGGGGTGGTCTCACCCCCTCCAGGCGCGGCCAGCTGGGGCCCGCGCCTGGGGTGGATTTGGCCACCCCGGCCTCCGGTTCCTCCTCTGTTCCGTCTCGTAACTTCCCTTATGTATTAAAAACATCAAAAATATAAAAATCTTAGGGTTTCACGAACCTTCTGTTTTCACCACTTTTACCTATTCAAAGACAAACTCTGCAGACTCCTTTTCTCCTTCTCCTGGAATTTCCTTTCCTACAAGGTCTCACACAAAACTCAATGGCAACATTAGTGTAAGAAAAAAAAACCTTTAGGTTCACACTTTGACTGAAATCCATCAAAACATAGGTTTCTGTAAGAGACAAATGCAATTGATAACAGAAATCTGTCAAAACAGACCAACAAGTAAAGATTGATTTTTTCGAAAGCCTTATGTTGCTCAAATCAAAAGGAGAAGGACTAATGAAAGTTGGGTAACAACTTGGAGAACAAGCTCAGAAAAATACAGCTCCATCCGACATACTGAGCTCCTTCACGAATTTTTACACTGCAGCAGAAAAATCTGTCCCAGGACAACCACTTTTCACAACTCCTCCACTTCTCAAAAGTAGTTGAACTTGACACAAAAACCAAAACAAAAAGGATAAGGAGCGGTTATTACCGAGGTAATAACTTCCAAGACTCAACCAAACTCTTGGGTTATCTCCCAACAAGTACTTTTCTTTAATGCCTTTAAGTTAGGCTTAAAACTTTCAAAGATGCTCACTAAAGAGATAAATATTTGAAGTGAAAGAGAGCATCAAGAAGCAAATAACCAACACATTTGAGTCTAACCCACTTCCTATGCATGAGGGTATCATGAGAAAACAAATTGTTGAAACAAAAATCCACTAGCATAAGAAGACAAAACAAATGCAACTTCAAAGCTTTCAACATAAAACGGGGAAACTTAACATTATTGAGAAGCATAAAACCATGTTTACCTCTCTCATAATAACTTTCAATAGCACTTTGAATAAAGTTGACAATATAACCATCAAAGGAATCAATTTTATCACAAGAATGAGCATACTTACAGTCGCCAAAAAGAGGTCCAAGGTCATAAACTTGATCAATAGAAGCAAGTTGTTCCATCCTGAAATCTTTATTAGGCAAGCTATTTTCACAAGGAGCTTTAGCAAATTTGGAAAAGTTAAACTCATAAGAATCTCCATCAAACTTAGTTAAAACTTTCTCCTTCTTACAATCTATAATAGCTCCACAAGTGTTCAATAAAGGTCTACCAAAAATGATAGGACAAGTTTTACTAGCTACTGAATTAAGCACTAAAAAATCAGCAGAATACTTAATCTTACCACAAAGCATCTCCACATCTCTTACAATACCAATAGGGCAAATGGTTTCCTTATTATCAAGGTGAATAACCACATCAATGTCCTCAAGCTCATAAGGACCAATTTCATGCATAATTTCCCTGTAAAGCTCATAAGGAATAACACTAGAACTAGCACCAATATCACATAAACCATAGTAGCAATGATCACCAATTTTAATAGAAAGCACATGAATACTAGCTTTTCTAGCCTTAGTAGGATGAGAGACAATATTAGAAGCGTCTTCACAGAAGACAATATGCTCATCCTCTATATTTCTAGTGACAGGGTCTTTCACAATAGCTACCACAGGTTCAATATTCAATTGCTCATCAGGCTCCACAGTTTTCTTAGTACCTTTATTATCTGCACTAATCATCATAGAATACTCCTTTACCTTAGATGGAAAAGGTATTTTCTCAACACAAGGTTCAGGCACAATATGATTAGTAGTACAAACTTCGTTGCTTCTAACAGGAACATGACTAACAACATCTGTATAAGGTGCATGGTACTTATTCCACTTCTTCTTGGGAATTTCTATATAAGAGGCAAAGGCTTTAAAACAATTGGCAATACTTTGGGAATCCATACCAAACTCATTACTAATATCATGGAAGTCATCAGTTCCCATAAAAGATTTAATGCATTCATAATCATAGTTTATACCTGACTTCCTTCCTTTGTCATTCTCCCAAGCTTCAGCGTTCTATTGAATACGGTCTAGTAGATCCCATTTATCTTCTTCCTTCATACGCGTGAATGATCCAACACAAGAAGCATCTAGTAAATCTTTATCATGAATAGAAAGCCTATCATAAAAGTTATTGATAATAATATTGTTAGGGAGTTCATGAATAGGACATTTAAGCATTAATGTCAACACCCGGATTTTTAATCCTAGATGCCTGTTATGCCATACCTCGCAATCCCAGGATTACCATTTTTGCGAGACATAACAGAATTGGATACCACAGTACATCATCCATTACAAACCATACATAAGGTCTTACACAAATAAGGATCTCATGATCCAGTCTTAATTCAACACAAGCAGCGGAATACGTAATAATAACGGTAGTGTAGGTGAAGCTCCATCTTCGGGGTCACAGGCAATGCTGACGATGGGAGATGATCCTAGTTGTCGTAACCTTCCTGGGTCCATCCTCCAGGTACCCCTCTTCATAGTCTGGCCATGGAAATAGCCAGGGACAAAGCCATGAGTACTCTTTAAGTACTCGCAAACTAATACTAACAAGTGAAGGGGAGTTTTGTAGTAGGACACTAGGCTTTAGGATTGTTTTGCAAAAAAGCTAGATTTACCTCTACTAAGTTTAGAAGCAAGAGAGCTAGTTGAAATTTTATAACACCTAAGTGGGAACTTGTATTTCACAACTCTGTTGTGGTCAAGTCAAAGTCTCAATTCATTTCACAAGTCATTTTGAAAACATCTGACGGGGGAACAGTATGGCCACTCCAACTGTCCATAATCATGACGCAGCTATTCGAATAGTTTGACACTGCAGAGATTGTACACTTTCACCACAACATTCGATACATCCGTCAGAACAAATCCTGAATTCACCATACTCAGTATGCGGATAATCAATCCTAACCTTTCAATTACACGCCCTAGTATAAGCACCTCTCCTGTGAGTTTGGCCTCCCAACCATGACCAACTGTCATCTTGAATACTGCACAGGTGGACAATCTTCACAAGGTAGCCTCAGCTCGGACCTTGGCCGTGAGGGAACTAATACTAAGGTATATAAGTTTCCAGTCAAGCCCTACCCAATTCTCGGGTATTGTGGTTGTACGATGAATGGTATCGCATCCAGACAACCATCAGTTTTATAAAGGGCTAAGGCTCATGCCTCAACATTTTCATCACCCAAAATCATTTGGTGTTCGGAAACACATGTCCAAAACATTTCTATAGAATGATCCATCATTCCAAGGTTTTCATAACCATTTTTCCACCAAGTATTCTCATCTAAAGTTGATCAAGTTTTATGCTTAGCACTAGCATCTACAAGTGGGGGTAAGTACTAATAAGGGGTGGTAAACAAGTGGAGTTTTAACTAAGTTCAATCTCATGCCTTAGGAGGACATAAAGATTATCTAGCTTAGGCCAAATTTTATGCTCTTTATGCAACCTTCATTTATCCTTCTAGAATCTACAATTCACTTAAGTAAACTCTAAGTGATAGCTTTGATAAAGAAATAAAGTATAAAGCTTGCAAGTAAAACTAGGATTGGTTTATCAAGTGGTTATGATCATATATGCTTTAAGGCATATAGTGGGCATGGTAGCAAGCAAGTATTGGCTTGCATCAGTATCAGTATAAGCTTGCTAAATTGCAAGTGTTAGCTTGCACATTCAACTAGTAGTATTAGGCTTGCATCAGTATCAGTATAAGCTTGCTAAATTGCAAGTGTTAGCTTGCACATTCAACTAGTAGTATTAGGCTTGCATCAGTATCAGTATAAGCTTGCTAAATTGCAAGTGTTAGCTTGCACATTCAACTAGTAGTATTAGGCTTGCATAGGTCAACTTTATTAGTAAGGCTTGCCTTGTGCAGAGCAGTGGTTGAAGTTCTCCTCGGCTTCTTCTTCGTAGTATCCTCCTTCCTCCTTGTATCCTTGGTCGGTACTAGCGTCTATCAATAAATACGAGGTACACAATCACCAAACAATACTTAACTAGTTGCAATCATCACACACAAGGGTCCTATAGATGATCTAGCATCATCACTAACATTACAAGATTAAAGCTTGGTTTAATTCCTTTTATTTTTAGAAAAGTAATTTCTACTCATTGAAAAACTACTTAAGATTTAATATTCTCCAAACCAAACATGGGATCATGTTGACACATGTCATCACCACATAATTTAGTTCATGGGAATATGATTTAAAGTGGTGTCACAATTTAATAAGGTTTAACCTTTTATTTTTAATAAATAAAGTGACTAGAAATGCTTATGTGGCATTCTTTTATTACTTGGTCATTATTTATTTAAGTAAACCTATATATTTTTATATATTTTGAAAGGTATGGTTAAATGTGATTTTCGAGAGTTGGAATCAACTCAAAAGCTATTATGGTTTCAATTTGAAAAATGTTTGAATGCAGAAAAGCTTTTGCCTTGTTATTTTTACCAAGGATGATCTACAAATCCAAATGACTTGAATCCAACGGGCTTGGATTCAGCATTTCTAGACCTTTCTAACAAAATTGGTTTCATTCAATTTGGTTCACTGAATCGATCTGGGTTGATTTTTGAATCTAGGTGCAGAAGTGTGTTTGGAATAAAATGGAAAAGGTTAATTTCAAATGACTGGGCTGCGCGGGAAGCGATACTAGGCCGGCCTGCTAAGCACGCAACTACGCTGGCTGGTTAAGTCATGTCCCCACGTCGATGAGACGAGGGGTGTGAAGCGGTATGGGGCGATGTGAGCCGTGGGATCTTGTTCTAATCTAGCAGTGAGGGTCGCCGTCCACGTCGGGCAACTCGTGAGGCCCGAGACCTAACGCGGGTGAGGGTCGTTGGGGGCTCACGGGGGCTCGGCGAGGTCGGCGAGGCGAGGCAGCGAAGTCGACGACAATGAACCTCCTGGTCCGGCAGCTTCTCTGAGGCGGCTCAATCGCTAGCCCCTTCTTCTCCAGTGGCGGGCTCCGGTGAAATTGCAGTTGCCGCCTTGCTTCGGGAACGGGGTGGAACGATCAGTGAGGAGAGGGGAATGAGATGGTGTGCTCAATTCGGCTGGGGGTGGCCTCTATTTATAGTCGCGATGATGGAACCGAACGGCATGGGCAGGCGACGGTGGCGACATGGCTACGGGCTGCTAGAGGCATGGCCGACGGTGGCGATCGCTTGGTGGTCTCCTGGCGATGCTCTACGGCTTTAATGCGCATGTAGGGGAGGTGGAAAATGGTCTGGAACGTGCGATGCTCTGCGCGGCTGAGGCGGCGTCTTCGACGGCGAGCGGTGGCTACAGGGCATGGGGCGGCAAACGGGGATGTCTGGCGGTCTCCTGGGACGGTGGTGATCGTGTATGCACGCGGCGAGGGAGGCACGCGGTCTGTGGGCTTCGGTCGAGGGTGGCGCTCTGGCGCATGCTCGGCATGGTTGCTGGCGAGCTGGGCACGGTCTGTGCGTGTGGTCCAGGGGTTGGAAACGTTTGAGCGCTGGAAGGGAGTGGCGGTGGGGTGTTGGCTTGCTCCCAGACATGTTGGCTAGGCTTGTTTCTTCTCCTAGCTTGCTGTCCACACTGGGGTGACATGGTGAGCTTCGGCTGTTCACCATTGATGGCATTGCCAAGCTTACAGTGGGGCTAGTTCTTGGTTTAGTTAGCTAGATGATCTATTGAGGTTGTTGTGAGCTAGAAAGGGAACAAGTTAGGCTCCAATCACTGCTCACAATAGTGTTTGGATTTTAGAAGATTTGAATCTGCAAGGTGTTTGATGAAATGGCCGCAAGAATTCAAGTTTTGAATTTTAAAAAGATTTTTGGTGGGTGTGCTAGGTTGGTGCTGGGGAGTCTGCAGATGCTTGGGTTTTGAAAGTTGAGCTTGTTTGAGTGGTTTTTGAAAAAGTGGGATCTTCCCATATGATAAAGATTCAATTTTGAATTGTCATTTAAACTATGCATTTGAAAGTTTCTGGATGATCACAAGGTGGGCCTTGATACTTTGTTATGAGTACAATCAAGGGGTGTAAAGATCCAAACAAGTTTCTGTTAAGTTCTGAAAGTTTGGGATAGCCAAAGTAGGCATGGGAGTTAAATTGGTCAAAATGACCATTCACTTATTTTGTTTGTTTTTGATTTATTTGTCTTTGGGAAAAGTTTGGGAATTGTTTAGATGATGTTTAATTCACCTAAGAATCCATTTACAAGCAAAGAAACACATAAACAAGGCAATTCAAAAGAATTCAAAATGGGATGCATACACACATGCATGCTTTCATATTGTTATTTAGAAAAGTTTTTGTTAACCCTAATTTTGATGATTAGAGTTTGATGATCTTAGTTTAATATTTTGGTATGTTACAAACCTTCCCCCCTTAAACAAAATCTCGTCCCGAGATTTGAAAAAGGACGAAAAGATTACCTAGGATTTGAAGAGATCGGGAAACTCCGTCCTGATGTGATCTTCGCGCTCCCAGGTAGCTTCCTATTCTGTGTGGTTGCTCCACTGAATCTTGTTAAACTTGATGCTTCGGGTTCGGGTAGTTCAGAAAGCTTCTTCCAAAATACGAATGGGTACTTCGGGATAGGTCAGGTCATCGTTGATCTCTATGGTCCGGTGATCGATATTCTTGAACACTTCGGTCTTCTCGGGAACTTCGAGACACTTGCAAAGTAATGAGATATGGAACACATTGTGCATGGCTGACATCTCTTCAGGTAGTTCCAATTGATACGACACTTCTCCTCGACGGTTCAGAATCTTGAAGGGTCCGATATATATGGGGGCTAACTTTCCTTTGAGTTGGAAACGTTGCATTCCCTTCAATGGCGACACCTTCAGATACATAAAATCTCCTATGTTGAAGGCGAGGTCTCGACGTCTCTTGTCGGTAACTCTTACATGCGGGTGGGCTGTCTTGAGGTGCTCACGAATCTTGTGAACCTTCTCTTCTGCTTCTCGTAGGATGTCGGGTCCGAAAATCTGACTCTCTCCTACTTCCGACCAGTTCAAAGGGGTGCGACACTTCCTTCCGTACATAAATTCAAATGGGGCCATTTGCAAACTGGCTTGATAACTGTTGTTGTATGAAAATTCTGCAAACGGCAGACAGTCTTCCCACTTGGATCCATATTCTAACACACATGCTCTCAGCATATCTTCGAGTATTTGGTTTACTCGCTCCGTTTGTCCATCGGTCTGAGGGTGATATGCGGTGCTGAAATCTAAACGGGTTCCTAAACCTTCTTGGACTTTCTTCCAGAATCTTGAGGTAAACTGAGTTCCTCGATCAGATACGATGTTCTTGGGGACTCCATGCAAACTAACTATCCTAGCGATGTATAACTCTGCTAGCTTCGAACTCTGATATGTGGTCTTGACGGGTAAGAAATGGGCGACTTTGGACAATCTGTCCACTATGACCCAGATAGAGTCATTTCCCCTACTAGAAGTAGGCAATCCGGTGATAAAGTCCATTCCAACAGAATCCCATTTCCATTCCGGAATCTGCAAAGGTTGCAACAGTCCAGCGGTCTTTGATGTCCTGCCTTGACTCGCTGACATATATCACACTTGGCGATATAGCTTCCGATTTCTCTCTTCATCTTATGCCACCAAAATTGTTCTTTCAAATCTCGATACATCTTAGTTCCTCCGGGATGGATAGAATAAAGAGTATCATGAGCTTCCTTCAGAATAACTTCTTTCAACTCCGAATCTGCTGGTACACAAAGGTGTCCTTTGTACCACAGAACTCCTTCTTCGTCTTCGGTGAATCCAGGTACTTTGCACTACCTGACGCTTGATTCCGTCGATACTAGCATTTCCCTTCTGCGCCTCTTTGATCTGACTGATCAAAGTGGGTTGAAGTTCTATGCTAGCCAAAAATCCTTCACTTACTAATTCCATTCGAAAATCTTCCATCTCTTTGTGCAAGCTTGGTTTCTCCTTTAAAATCATGGAGTTCAAGCGGCACGGCAATATGCTAAGGGCATCTGCTACCACGTTGGCTTTACCGGGGTGATAGTGAATCTCTAGGTCGTAATCCTTGATTAGCTCAATCCATCTTCTCTGTCTCATATTCAGCTCCTTCTGAGTGAATACATACTTCAGGCTCTTGTGATCCGAATAAATCTCACAACGATTTCCCATCAGGTAATGTCTCCATGTCTTCAGGGCTAGAACTACGGCTACGAGTTCGAGGTCATGGGTTGGGTAATTTTGCTCATGTTGTTTCAGTTGTCGAGATAGATAAGATATAACTTTGCCTTCTTGCATTAGCACACATCCGAGACCAATCTTGGATGCATCACAATACACATCGAAGGGCTTCGTGATATCCGACATGATTAAGATTGGGGCTGAAATCAATCTCCTCTTGAGTTCTTGAAAACCCGCTTCACATTTGTCGGTCCATTCAAACTTCTTGTCCTTCTTCAGCAATTGGGTCATGGGTCTGGCCATACTCGAGAATCCTTCTACGAACTTGCGGTAATATCCCGCCAATCCGAGAAATGCACGAACTTGGGTTCGAGTGGTTGGGGCTTGCCAATCTTCGACATCTTTCACTTTTGCGGGATCAACGGCAATTCCTCCAGCTGATACAATGTGACCGAGGAATCCTACCTCCTGTAACCAGAATTCACATTTGCTAAACTTGGCATACAACTGATGCTCTCTAAGGGTTCCAAGAATGATCCTTAGGTGTAGCTCATGTTCTTCTTCTGATTTGGAATAAATCAGAATGTCATCGATGAAAACAACGACAAACTTATCCAGGAAGTCCATAAAAATCTTATTCATGAGATTCATGAAATAAGCGGGGGCATTGGTTAATCCAAAGGACATAACGGTATACTCGTATAATCCATATCGGGTGGTAAAGGCAGTCTTGGGAATATCTTCTGCACGAATCTTGAGTTGATGATAGCCAATCCTAAGATCAATCTTAGAAAACACTTTGGCACCGGTCAACTGATCAAACAAATCTTCTATCTTGGGCAAGGGATACTTGTTCTTGATGGTGACATCATTCAACTTCCTGTAATCCGTACACAAACGGTTACCTCCATCCTTCTTGTCCACGAACAAACCAGGTGATCTCCAAGGTGATGCACTTGGTTGAATCAATCCAATTTCCAACATGGAATCCAATTGCTTCTTCAGTTCTGCCAGTTCCGACGGGTTCATACTATAGGGTCTCTGGGCTATGGGTCCTGTTCCGGGGATTAGTTCGATGATAAGCTCGATATCTCGATCTGGGGGCATACCGGGCAAAACATCTGGAAATACATCGGGGTATTCATAGACTATCCGGACTTGGTCAATGGTAGGTTGGGCTATACTCTTGTTGCACTTGAATTGGCGAGGTAAGGTTTCAGATATATGCTCGACTGATATTCCGGTGGTACTGGTCATGGTTATGGCTTTCTTGGCACAGTCAATCAATCCTTTATGTTTGGACATCCAATCCATTCCTAGTACTACTTCCAAACCTTTAGTTCCGAGTACTATCAGATTAGCATAAAAATCTATGCCATGGATTCGGATAGGGACGACCTTGCAAATTTGCCTAGCCTTGGTGGTTGAACCGGGAATTTGGAGAATCATGACATGCTTCAATTTGGTTGGTTGAATTTTACTAGTGCATGCAAATTCTTCGGTGACAAATGAATGGGATGCACCGGAATCAAACAACGCTCTTGCAAGTACTAAATTAACAGAAAGCATACCCGGCACGACGTCTGGCGCTTCCTGAGCTTCTTCAGCATGCATGAGGAAAAGACTGCCGTTGCGGTTGAGTGAATTCCCTGGGGCAAACCTTCTTCCTGGCTGAACACGACGCTGCTGCTGAGCTGGGGCATTTGCATTGGGGCTGCGGCATTCTTTTGTTGGGGCACTCATTGGAATAGTGGCCCTTATTTCCTGATCATAACAAGTCACGTGTGACTTGTCCTTTCTTCTCTGAGCACAGCATTGCTTCCAGTCCTCGGGGCAGTGTTGGTGTTGGTGGTAGCATTGTTGTTGAACTTGGGTGGGGCACGGTTGAAATTGCTAGAGTTGCCGGGGTTGTTGTGATTTCCTCCGGGTCTAGGGTTTCCACGGTTGGGGTAGGTTGGACGGTTCATCGAAGTGCATTGGTTCTTGGGGCAAATCCTGGAGATGGGTTAGGGTGATACTTTGGGGTCTGATGGGTTCCTGGCTGGTGCATCATGCGACGCTTGCGGTTCTCATTGGCTTGGTTGATCTTTCCTTCCAATTGGATGGCAGAGTCGACTAGGGATTCAATATCAGCAAAGGGGATATTGACTAACACAGTCTGCATCTCATCATGCAGACCATTCAAGAATCTTTCTTTCTTCTTGGCTTCGGTGTCGATCTCATCCGGGGCATACCTAGCTAATGACAAGAATTTGTCACGGTATTCCACTACAGTCATCCTTCCTTGCTTCAGTTATCTGAACTCGTCTCTCATCCTCTTGATTAAACCCGATGGTACATGGGTTCTGCTAAACTTGACCTTGAATTCCTCCAGGTCATCATCTGGCCTCCGGTCATTGCACGAACACTGTTCCACCATGCTCTGCCATCTCCGGCTAGATAGTGGGTGGCGAACAAAACTTTCTTGTTAGCTTCCACTCCAACGACTTCTAGGTTATTTTCCATGGTCTGCAGCCAATCGTCGGCATCTAGGGGCTCTTCCGACTTAGTGAAAACAGGTGGGTTGGTGTTCTGGAAATTCTTGAGCTTAGATCCATGGTTGTCCTGATTTCCGTGGCCTTGGTTGTTGTGGGGAAGCTGAGTTATCTGTTGCAGGGTGGCTAGGTTGGCTTGACGTTCGGCTCTTTCATCTTCACGGTCAGAAGTCAACATTTGCAGTATCTGCAACATCAGGTCCAGGGATGAACCACTTCCTCCACGTGGCATCTGAAGATTGAGATAGATCATGAGAAAAGAGGGAAATTTCTAAGGTTCTGGGACTTTGAGAAGTTTTTTTTAGTTTGACTCAGATTTTTCTAGCAACTTGCTTTTCATTCATTCATTCATAGCACACGGTACAACACACACCACAACAAAGGGAAACAGATGGTTTTAAGAACCATTCTGGAAACTACGATACAGTGGGACCGAATACTACTCACTATGCTAGTGCTCAAGTGCTACTACTCCTAAAAGTCGGTGTAATCGTCATCCTCATCATCCTCATCGTCATTGATGAAGGCGTAATCATCCTCATCAGTGAAGAAATCAATAGCCTGATCTTCCAGGAAATCATCATCATCACCGAGATAGGAGTAGGGGTCCCCACGAAGATCCTCTCCGGCATTCTCCCTTTCCTCCAACTGCATGTCTCTCTCATGGATGGTCTCCTCCAAAGACAAGATACGGTGGCGAAGACGGGCAATGATGCGCTCCTTCTTGTCGAGCTGGCGACGACGAGACTTGCGATCCTTCGCTAGCATGGCGATGGTCTGATCCTTCGTCTTGATGATGGCGGACTTGTGGTTGGAGTAGTCACGACAGTTGTCCAATTCATGATGATGATCGTACATCATGAAGCTAAGGTGGTCCAATTGAGTTTTCAGCTCGTGGTGGTATGGGGCTTCCAGGGGTTGTCCATTACCATCACGCCTTGGACAAAACTCAAAGCGAGTACCCTTGATCTGGTTGATACTCTGCCCACACAGACGGGAAAGAGCTTCCTGCATTGCCGTGGCAAGTCCATCGAGCTAGTTGTTCTCTCTTAAGGTGAACTGAATTCCCTCAGTAGTGGGAGGTTCAATCTTTCCTCGGAGACTTGCAACAATTAGCCACTGCAGATCTTCTCCTCCTTGATCATTGAGCTGAGCTCCGAAGAACTCGGGGTGAGGACGCTCCAGAAGTTCCGAAAGATGGTCCAAATCCCTCTCAAAGATAAGGTCTCCGCAATTTCCCAATTGGTAAAACTTGCTGTACTTCACGTCTATCTAAAAGAATATAGGATGAGTAAGTTGGTAGAGTGATCAAGTGTCTCAAATTTTATGTATTTGGCAAGAGTTTTTTTGAGGAACATGAATTTTCATGAAAGAATCAAAGTGATAAGAATGGGAATAAGTTTTTGTAAATATTTGTTTTCTTTGGTTTTGAAACTAAGTTTTTGATTCAAACGTCCAGTCTAACTAGGGTCTCCTATGGTCAGGATGGCTCTGATACCAACTTGTCAACACCCGGATTTTTAATCCTAGATGCCTGTTATGCCATACCTCGCAATCCCAGGATTACCATTTTTGCGAGACATAACAGAATTGGATACCACAGTACATCATCCATTACAAACCATACATAAGGTCTTACACAAATAAGGATCTCATGATCCAGTCTTAATACAACACAAGCAGCGGAATACGTAATAATAACGGTAGCGTAGGCGAAGCTCCATCTTCGGGGTCACAGGCAATGCTCATGATGGGATATGATCCTAGTTGTCATAACCTTCCTGGGGTCCATCCTCCAGGTACTCCTCTTCATAGTCTGGCCATGGAAATAGCCAGGGACAAAGCCATGAGTACTCTTTAAGTACTCGCAAACTAATACTAACAAGTGAAGGGGGTTTTTGTAGTAGGACACTAGGCTTTAGGGTTGTTTTGCAAAAAGCCAGATTTACCTCTACCAAGTTCAGAAGCAAGAGAGCTAGTTGAAATTTTATAACACCTAAGTGGGAACTTGTATTTCACAACTCTGTTGTGGTCAAGTCAAAGTCTCAATTCATTTCACAAGTCATTTTGAAAACATCTGACGGGGGAACAGTATGGCCACTCCAACTGTCCATAACCGCGGACGCGGCTATTCGAATAGTTTGACACTCTGCAGAGATTGTACACTTTCACCACAACATTCAATACATCCGTCAGGAACAAATCCTGAATTCACCATACTCAGTATGCGGATAATCAATCCTAACCTTTCAATTACACACCCTAGTATAAGCACCTCTCCTGTGAGTTTGGCCTCCCAACCATGACCAACTATCATCTTGGGTACTGCACAGGTGGACAATCTTCACAAGGTAGCCTCAGCTCGGACCTTGGCCGTGAGGGAACTAATACTAAGGTATATAAGTTTCCAGTCAAGCCCTACCCAATTCTCGGGTATTCTGGTTGTACGATGAATGGTATCGCATCCAGATAACCATCGGTTTTATAAAGGGCTAAGGCTCATGCCTCAACATTTTCATCACCCAAAATCATTTGGTGTTCGGAAACACATGTCCAAAACATTTCAATAGAATGATCCATCATTCCAAGGTTTTCATAACCATTTTTCCACCAAGTATTCCCATCTAAAGTTGATCAAGTTTTATGCTTAGCACTAGCATCTACAAGTGGGGGTAAGTACTAATAAGGGGTGGTAAACAAGTGGAGCTTTAACTATGTTCAATCTCATGCCTTAGGAGGACATAAAGATTATCTAGCTTAGGCCAAATTTTATGCTCTTTATGCAACCTTCATTTATCCTTCTAGAATGTACAATTCACTTAAGTAAACTCTAAGTAATAGCTTTGATAAAGAAATAAAGTATAAAGCTTGCAAGTAAACTAGGATTGGTTTATCAAGTGGTTATGATCATATATGCTTTAAGGCATATAGTGGGCATGGTAGCAAGCAAGTATTGGCTTGCATCAGTATCAGTATAAGCTTGCTAAATTGCAAGTGTTAGCTTGCACATTCAACGAGTAGTATTAGGCTTGCATCAGTATCAGTATAAGCTTGCTAAATTGCAAGTGTTAGCTTGCACATTCAACTAGTAGTATTAGGCTTGCATCAATATCAGTATAAGCTTGCTAAATTGCAAGTGTTAGCTTGCACATTCAACTAGTAGTATTAGGCTTGCATAGGTCAACTTGATTACTAAGGCTTGCCTTGTGCAGAGCAGTGGTTGAAGTTCTCCTCGGTTTCTTCTTCGTAGTATCCTCCTTCCTCCTCGTATCCTTGGTCAGTACTAGCGTCTATCAATAAATACGAGGTACACAATCACCAAACAATACTTAACTACTTGCAATCATCACACACAAGGGTCCTATAGATGATCTAGCATCATCACTAACATTACAAGATTAAAGCTTGGTTAATTCCTTTTATTTTTAGAAAAGTAATTTCTACTCATTGAAAAACTACTTAAGATTTAATATTCTCCAAACCAAACATGGGATCATGTTGACACATGTCATCACCACATAATTTAGTTCATGGGAATATGATTTAAAGTGGTGTCACAATTTAATAAGGTTTAACCTTTTATTTTTAATAAATAAAGTGACTAGAAATGCTTATGTGGCATTCTTTTATTACTTGGTCATTATTTCTTTAAGTAAACCTATATATTTTTATATATTCTAAAAGGTATGGTTAAATGTGATTTTTGAGAGTTGGAATCAACTCAAAAGCTATTATGGTTTAAATTTGAAAAATGTTTGAATGCAGAAAAGCTCCTGCCTTGTTATTTTTACCAAGGATGATCTACAGATCCAAATGACTTGAATCCAACGGGCTTGGATTCAGCATTTCTAGACCTTTCTAACAAAATTGGTTTCATTCAATTTGGTTCAATGAATCGATCTGGGTTGATTTTTGAATCTAGGTGCAGAAGTGTGTTTGGAATAAAACGGAAAAGGTTAATTTCAAATGACTGGGGTACGCGGGAAGCGATACTAGGCCGGCCTGCTAAGCACAATGCTTACGCGGGCTGGTTAAGTCGTTGTCCCCATGCGTCAGTGAGACGAGGGGGTGCGAAGCGGTATGGGGCGATGTGAGCCGTGGGATCTTGTTCTAATCTAACGGCTGAGGGTCGTCGTCCACGTCGGGCAACTCCGGCGAGACTGAGACCTAACGCGGCGGGTGAGGGTCGTTGGGGGCTCACCGGGGCTCAGGCGAGGGTCGGCGAGGCGGGCGAACGACGAATTCGACGACGGCGAACCTCCTGGTACCGGCAACTTCTCCTGGGGCGGCTCCAATCGCTGGCCCCCTTCTTCTCCGACCAAAGCGGGCTCGGTGAAATTCGTGAAGCTGCCGCTTGCTTCGGGAACAGTGAGGAGAGGGGAGTGAGATGGTGTGCTCAATTCGGCTGGGGGTGGCCTCTATTTATAGTCGCGACGAAGGGACCGAACGGCATGGGCAGGCGACGGTGGCGACATGGCTACGGGATGCTAGAGGCATGGCCGGCGGTGGCGATCGCTTGGTGGTCTCCTGGCGATGCTCTACGGCTTTAATGCACATGTAGGGGCGGTGGAAAATGGTCTGGAATGTGCGATGCTCTGCGCGGCCGAGGAGGCGTCTTCGACGGCGAGCGGTGGCTACGGGGCATGGGGCGGCAAACGGGGATGTCTGGCGGTCTCCTGGGACGGTGGTGATCGTGTATACACGCGGTGAGGGCGGCGTGCGGTCTGTGGGTTTCAGTCAGGGTGGCGCTCTGGAGCATGCTCGGCATGGTTGCTGGCGAGCTGGGCACGGTCTGTGCGTGTGGTCCAGGGGTTGGCAATGTTCGAGCGCTGGACAGGGAGTGGCGGTGGGGTGTTGGCTTGCTCCGAGACATGTTGGCTAGGCTTGTTTTTTCTCCTAGCTTGCTGTCCACACTGGGGTGACATGGTGAGCTTCGACTGTTCACCATTGATGGCATTGCCAAGCTTACAGTGGGGTAGTGCTTGGTTTAGTTAGCTAGATGATCTACTGAGGTTGCTGTGAGCTAGAGAGGGAACAAGTTAGGCTCCAATCACTGCTCACAATAGTGTTTGGATTTTAGAAGATTTGAATCTGCAAGGTGTTTGATGAAATGGCCGCAAGAATTCAAGTTTTGAATTTTGAAAAGATTTTTGGTGGGTGTGCTAGGTTGGTGCTGGAGAGTCTGCAGATGCTTGGGTTTTGAAAGTTGAGCTTGTTTGAGTGGTTTTTGAAAAAGTGGGATCTTCCCATATGCTAAAGATTCAATTTTGAATTCTCATTTAAACTATGCATTTGAAAGTTTCTGGATGATCACAAGGTGGGCCTTGATGCTTTGTTATGAGTAAAATCAAGGGGTGTAAAGATCCAAACAAGTTTCTGTTAAGTTCTGAAAGTTTGGGGCATCCAAAGTAGGCATGGGAGTTAAATTGGTCAAAATGACCATTCACTTATTTTGTTTGTTTTTGATTTATTTGTCTTTGGGAAAAGTTTGGGAATTGTTTAGATGATGTTTAATTCACCTAAGAATCCATTTACAAGCAAATAAACACATAAACAAGGCAATTCAAAAGAATTCAAAATGGGATGCATACACACATGCATGCTTTCATATTGTTATTTAGAAAAGTTTTTGTTAACCCTAATTTTGATGATCTTAGTTTAATATTTTTGGGATGTTACAATTAATAACTTCAATCTCCCCCAAGCTTGAGTTATACTCTCTCCATCACGAGGCCAAAAGTTATATATCAGATTTCTATCCTTATGAATTTCACTGGCAGGATAGAATTTAGAATAAAAGAGAGAAGCCATTTCCTCCCATTCCATGGATTGTCTATTCTTTAGGAGCTTATACCATTCTTCACCTCTCCCTTTCAAGGATATTGAGAGTAACTTCTTCTTCACCTGTTCAGTTGTGATACCTGCACACTTAAACAACCCACATAATTCATGGATAAAAAGCAAATGATCACCAGGATGGACAGTTTCATCCCCAAAATAATAATTATCCATAACACAATCAACAATACTTGTAGGTATCTTAAAAGGATCTATCTCAATAGGTGGTGGTTCATCTACTACCCTAGTAGTGGTAGTAGTTTTCCCAAACAGAAAACCAAGTGGGTTATCCATATTGGAAACAAAGTAACAAGAAGTAACAAAAATCAATACTCACGGTAGAAGTTTCCTTTACCAGTTCCACTCTTCAATAGAGCTTCACTCCCCGATAACGGCGCCAGAAAATAGTCTTGATGACCCACAAGTATAGGAGGTGTATCGCAGTACTTTCGATAAATAGGAGTGTCGATCCTAACGAGGAGCAGAAGTTGTTGACTAGTGGTATGGAGCAGGAACTCTCTGTAAATACTTAGCAAACGGATTTTTAGGGGTTTTTTGATAAAGCAACAAAACAAAGTGCAAGTAATAAAGACAAAGAACAAACGCAGCAAGTGGCCCAGTCCTTTCTTAGCAAAGGACAAGCCGGTGAAATACTTATAAAGACCAAACGTTCTCGAGGACACATGGGAATTCTGTCAAGTGCTTTCGCTTCAAATAGCTAAGTACTCTTCTTTGGTGCTGTAAGTGTTGTGTGGGTGAACATGTGCTAATGTACCAACATTACTTGGACTAATACATACTTGTGATTAAACCCCCTACAAGCATCTGCAACTACAGGAAAGTAATTAAGATATAAACCTAACCACAGCCTTAAACTCTGAGATCCTACGCTCCCTTATGCAATGGTGTCCTAACGGGGGTTCAGGTTTCTGTCACTCCGGCAACCCCACAATCAGTAGACAAATACACAATCCATTCCCCTAGGCCCATAAATGGTCAAGTATCATGTAGTCGACGTTCACATGACACCACTAGAAGAATAACACCATAACTTAAATACTAAACCATTGAATAATGACTCAACACAAATCCACTACTAACAACATGACTTCTCCCATGTCCTCAAGAACTAGACGAACTACTCACAAGACATCATATGGATCAAGATTAAAGATGATATGGTGATGGATAACAATCTTAACATAAACAATAATCCAATGGTTCAACTCACAAGCATCAACTACAATAGTACTTAACACCGGGAAAGTTTCCTCTAAGAACTAATGCAAGATCCAACACGATTGTTATAGCGGGACGGAGTGGTGATGATGGTGCTGGTGGAGATGATGGTGTGGATGATGATGATGATCCCGATAAAGTGTAGCTTGGTGACGGTGTTGATGGCGACGATCTCTCCTCTCCGGGAAGGGATTTCCCCGGCAGAAATCTGTCTGCCGGAGAGCTCTTTCTCTCTCGATGTTTTCTACCCGCAGAGGCGGCGGAAGTCTTTCTATGGTCTCTCCCCTGGTGTTAGGGTTTCGTGAGGAAGATATAGGCGAGAGGGCGGAGTCGGAGGCCAGGCAGGTGGGCCACACCTGCCCTAGGCGCAGGGCAAGGTGGGCCCGCGCCTAGGGGTGTGGGCCCCCTGTGGCCCTTCTTCGCCTCCCCTTCTGGCTTCCTCAGTCTTCCGAGAAAATATAATTTTCCCATATTTTTCTAATCTTCGCGAAATTGCATCAAAACACTTCTTTTTCATCAGAAACCTGACTCCGACAGTCCATCCTCCAAGAATCATCCAACATGCAAATTGGACGTATCAATGAATAGATGCAAATTATGATATAGAATGGTGATGCAAATTGGACATATCAATGACATTGATCAAATCTGTAGAATTCCTCTCAGCACGAGGCGCTACGAGGACACGTGGTCGCGGCATTATGAATGATCTGAAGTGCTCTCGGTCAGATCAGTGTACCACATGCTAGTTAATACAAGAAAGAGGTGTGAGGATTGGCTAGAAGAAAGGCCAGCTACCTCGAACCAAGTAGCGGATGGAAAGAGGTGGCACACAATGTGAAAAATTCAAGTTCCTTCGAAACTAAGAATGTTCCTTTGGCGACTGTCTTAACAATCGATGCCTACCAGTGATGTTCGCCACCATCGAAACATGGCTGCTACGAGCTCATGCTCGGTTTGTGGCGCAAAAGACTCATGGAGACATTCACTTATCGACTGCCCATTGTCAAAGTGTGTGTGGTCACTTGTGAATGAGGATATTCCCCAACATATGTACATGACTGAAGAGCCGACTGCAAAACAATGGTTATTTGCGATGATTGAATCCCTAAACCATTAGGATCTCGTGGAGATGATCGTCAATATGTGGACGATTTGGTATGCACACCGAAGGTTAATTCATGAGATAGAACAGCAGAGTCCACTCTCTACTTTCCTTTTTGTTTGTAATTTCCTATAGGATCTGGCCAAGATCCTGGGACAGCGGTAGTACAAAAAAGACATATCCTTATGCTCAACCAGCCAAAGTGGATAGCGCTTCCTGCAAGAACGGTAAAGGTAAATGCTGATGCAGCGGTAGCAAAGATAGGGGATTGTTGTGGGCTCGTAGTAATCTGCCGCAACGAGACAAACGATTTCCTGGGAGTGTCTTCCCTCGCGTTGCATGGTGGATACTCACATGCTACTTTCAAGGCAATGGCATGCCGTGAGGCTCTGGCATTAGCGCACAACCTTAATATTCAAAATATCGGTGTAGCAAGCGACTGCTTGAAGGTAATCAAGAATCCGACGCAGCCATATTAGGGAGGGTATGGCGCGGTGATCCGTGTGATCAAAGACACAACAACCTTGTTTTAGTCTGTCGTTTTTAAGCATGAATCTAGGGCTTTCAATGGTGAGACACGCCTTCTAGCTCGTTGCTCTGTAAGCTTAGATTTTTGGGCGTCAAGTTCAGTTGCTTCAACCACCTGAAAACCTTTGTATCCCTAGAAACATAGTAAGTGGTCAATAAAGAGCGAGCAGAATTATTAAAAAAAAAGTATTTGCTTGGAACAACAACTAAGCAATTAAGAAAAAAATTCATAGAATTTACATTAATAAACTGTCGTAGTATATGTGGCAAAATAAACTTAGACATGATAAAAAATAGGTATTGTATATCATTTGCAGTTTTTTAGTCATGAATCCAAACATCTCAACATAGAACATGAAGAATTATTATTCACAAAAAACTTGAAGAATTATCTCTACAAATCTATTAAAATTCTAGGTATGCAACGATCTACACTTATTGTGATAGGCTCAAGATAAAAACACACACAAAAGACATGGAAACAATCTTGTCGAGCTATGACACAGAATGTAAGACTACTTCTTTTAGGACGACTAAAAGAGTGTCGCTTATTTCAAACATCAAAAGTGTTTGATCTTGTCTGTTCATGGTGGTTCGCGGAAAGTCCGAAGGCCCATGTATGCCCACGGTAGGCCACTCCACCCAACGATGTCTTCAATTTGTCCGCGACTAGGAATTTTGTATAAGAAACCAATTTCTTATTTATTTAGAATAGGAACATTATAAGGTAGATCTTATACTACAAGTTGAAATTACTTAAAGAGTTAAGCGTGAGATGCAGACTGTGCTGAGAGCGCTCCTGCCGTGCGCGCGGTCACAGTGTGTCTCTGTTTGTGGGCCTTTTATTTTCTGTCTCCGTAAGTGGGTTGTCTAACTTGTCCTTCGTCGGTTACGTGTGTTTTTTTCCCTACCTTCCAACACGCCTTTAAATGCTGTCTGAAGGGTGGCCCCTTCTAGATGGATCCGGCTTGTCATTCACTCTGTATGTTCTGTTGGTTAGTGTTTTGGGTGTTGCTTCTTGCGGGTGGGGCATCGCCTAATCGGTTCCGTGTGTTTTTTCCCTGCCTTCCAACACGCCTTTAAATGCTGGCTGAAGGGTGACCCCTTCTAAATGGACCCGGCTTGTCATTCACTCTGTATGTTCTGTTGGTTAGTGTTTTGGGTGTTGCTTCTTGCGGTGGGGCACCGTCTAATCTGGATATTTCCATTACGGTCGTCCTTTTGCTTCTGGGTCTTTGGGCGGATTGTTCGGTGGCCACGGCGGAGGCTTGCTGTGCTGCTGCCGTGCTTTCTTCTCTCTTTCTGCCCCGCCGGCTAGGCGGGTCGGCCTTGCTCCGGGGCTTTGCGTCTTCTTCTCAGGTTTGTGTCCGCTGCTTTCTTGTCTATAGCTTACGCGTGGTGGTGTGGGCGTGCTGTGAGCAATCGTGATTTCATTGTCTCTGCGCCTAGGCCCGCACATGTGGGAATATGCGCGTCCTGCCGCTCGCAGACTTGTGGGGCGACAGTTCGGAAATCGCTGGAATCTCCCCTCCAATTACCGCTTTGCTCGAAAGGAGAAAGAGCTCGCTCGAGCTCCTTTGCTCGCGTGACCTGGAGGTAGCTGGCGGTGGCAGCGGTGAGTTCACCCCCCGTCCTTCTCTCCCTCTCCCCTTTCCCGCCCTCCTCTCCCTATCCACAGCCTCCTCGCAGGCGTGCTGAACCGACGTAGTCCGCCCCTCTGTTTGCCCGCACAAAACCCTAGATTGGCCAGGCGGGTTGGGGAACGGCGGCGGTAGGGGAAACGACGACGGGAGGTCACCGGCAGCTTCTTCCCATGTGGTTTGGTTCTAGGTAATGTGCCCACATCTCTGCAATATCATGTCTTACTCTTGCCATTCTCTATCCGTGCTTTGTGCAGAAATATATTATTGTGTGTTCTTGCTGAATACTCCGGTACTAGATTTAATTTTGATCGAAAAGTGAGACCAAGATTCTAATCCAGTTCAGGCCAAAATACTAATGGAAAAGTATTTGTTGACTCCTTTCACCCAGCATGGCAGCGGAAGTAATTTGGTCAAAATATTCAGGCCTATGTGTATACGTGGAAGCGGATGACAAAAACAACGTAATTTTTTTCTCTTTTGAATTACAGATTCATAGGAAAATAAGTAGCAGCTGAGTTATACGATACGAATTTTGCTCGAGGTTTGGCCTCGCGTGCTGCTGTGTTTTCAGACTTTTCTTTGTTGTTCTAATTTTGGTTCTAGGTCTGGGTTTGCCTGCTGCTGTAGACAAGTTCAGTTTGTACATTGTTAGGCCTGCTGTAGACAAGTTCAGTTTGTACATTGTTAGGCCGCTTTATTTCAGTTCTTAGGTGTGTGCTAGGGGAAGATAAAAAAGGTTTTGTCTCTTTGGTGGTCTAATTTTGGGTTTTCTGTCTAGATTTGCGTTCTGCTGGGTGTCTGTAGGTTGGTTGGCGCTACTATGTTTCGTTTCTGGAATTGGCCACTCCTTCTCCACCCGTCTTACATGCTGCTCTCTCTTTCATATGGCGTGGGAGTAGTATGGTTCTAATCTCATTTAGATCAGAATCAAGGATTGGATCGTCAAAAAAAAATACTCCCTCCGACCCATATTACTTGACTTGGATTTGTCAAAATTTGGATGAACCTATATACTAAATAGTGTTTAGATTCATCTAAATCTAGACAAATTTGAGTTAAGTAATATGGGTCGGAGGGAGTACTAGGATTATTCTCGGATAATATTGCTCTTTCTTTCTCAGCATCATGCAGACATGATACTAACTCTGGTATATAGATTAAAAAAGGATATGTTGTCTCTATTATACAAGGATGTCCTCCACCTGCTCTTCATCCTTTGGCACCATTTGGAAAATCATATTCGTCTCAATAGTTGTGACTTTCTTCTTGATCAAAATCACCATACATGGCACTTACTTAGAAGCTCGGTTTGCTTCGCAGGCGAGGCAGTTGCTATGCTCCTGGGTGTCCATGTTATCTGTGATAGTGTTTGTGAACTCCCAAACTCATACTATGATAGTGTTTGTGAGCTCATATACTCTGGTAGTGTTTTCACGCTATGAAAATTTGTCCAACTGCACAAACTAAAGCAGATGCTTTATCTGCATTTGCTTAGGAGCTTTACCTAATGGGAAGACTAAAAGGAGGGACCCTTATTTGGGCTTCCTCACTTATTGTGTAATTTTACTTTGCTGTGATATACGAACTATGTTTGCACGATAGAATATATACTGATTTCAGAATATTAGATTTTTTGATTTGCAATTTCATTACATTATTGTGGATGTGCAACCTGTGACCATAGTGACGTACAATTTCTTTTTTGAAGTATCCATTGAATAAATATTTCTTTCATCTATATAAGTGGGGCGCTTTCATTATCTTTTGTGCTCATTCAGATTGTTGTTTCTTTACAGGGAATGGATTCTGATGTTCATTGTATCATGCATCAATTTTTATATGAAGGTACCTGATCTCTAGCCCAACAATCTAGAATATATTTTCTCTCAAAGAAAATCTAGAATATATAATTTAGTATCTATCAAATTAACATCATGTTTAATCTTCGAAATGTGCCTTCAATTTCTCTACTGCAGTTAAAACTTTTGTCATTTCAATTTTTCATCATGAACTTTACAGAGATTATGGCCATTAGTCAGATAATCTTTCTATTTTGCTGCCACTTGTGAGGTCATATTTAAAAAAATCTTGGTACCATTATGTCTTAACGAATGAAAGTTTATACAGTATGTTGCTTGAGCTTCATCTTTTCATGCTTGTGAACTAATTTTTGAATTGTACTGCAAAGGGGATCGCCTGCCTATTGCTTACATATTAAGACAGCTTCGCTAATATGATATCTAATTTGGGAAATCTTTCTCCCTTTTAGTTTAGTACTTCCTTGATGAATAGTGAGGTGTGACCGTGTCATGCAATGAATACAACTGGTACTTATTTGTCGGAAATCTTATTATCTCTTATTTATCGTATAAGTTTTCCCAACTCATCCACTCTGGCCTCTGGGTGGGCACCAGTATGATACAAATTATTTCAGCCACGAGTAAACTAATGCAGTTGTAAGTAGCTAATTAGCTCATGGTTGATAGTTCACTCCTTTCATCTTCTATTTTTATATGACTGAAAATGAAAAACTTGTGGATTTGTTATTGTTGAGGACACCTTCCTTTGTCGTGTTTTGGTTCATTTAAACAAGTTGCTCTCGTATTTATTTACCATAGTTTTAACTACTTCTCAAAGTGCGTGACCTGCAATGGCATTTTGTCAAGGTCGGTAGGCCATACTTGCCTTTTGTATAAAAATAAACTAAATGTGCAAAAGTGTTCATACATCTACAGTTAGTTGTGATTTGTGTACAGGTTGAAATTGAACTCCTCTCACAAGCGTTGGCCTCTATTCAGCTCAACACTGACGAAGATGGCTGCAACATCATGATCTAGGCGTCCTTGGCGCAAGTTCCCTCCTCTATCCAGGTTGAAGATGTTGCACTGCTTCTTCTAGCTGTGGTTCCAACTCTGATCCACCTCCAGCAAGTCACCTTCCTCGAAAATAATCTCTCCTTGGCAAGAGCAGCAAGTAGACATAAGAGCGGATAAAGTGATGTTTCAATCAAAGGAACTATAGCACATTATCTCAGATTATTCAACATCTTTGTTCAACAGCTTTTCACATTGCCAGATATCTCAATGGAGTAGCCCATGGATGCTCAGCAGGCTTTGTCAAGTGTCAACGACTTACTCAGATCCTGTCTTTAGGCATAACAATTCAGCTCCTAGCAGTATCCACTATTCTTTCTCTGGTATTTTCTATTGTACAACTCTCTGCCTATGTACAACACTTTATACTGCACATAGCTAGAATGAAATTTGACACCTCTGTTGCCATCTCAGTTCCACAAAAAGGAAAAAATTGGTTATATTCTATTGTTGTAGGTGCCAGCAAATTAACCATGCCTTATGATGCCTTCTAAGTCCATGTATACGAAAGAGGGATATGTTTAAATGCTACTATGCATACCTTTGGTGAACATTGATTCATCTCTAGATGAACTCATATATATATTTGGGGCTAAGCTGGTACTAGAAGTTATAGTACCCTCTCAAAAAAGAATATTTGTTTGTTGTTTTATGTACCATTTGTTTTTTCTTGAACATGCATCTAAATGGTTGTTGCTTTGTATTTGGCTGACATGGTGAGTGGGAGGAGGGATTACAGACTCAAATCACAGATGCATTCCCACATTTTTGTTAGTCCCACTCAGAATTAAAATTTCAGTTGCATCTCCACCATGCTCTGCCGAAAGAGAGAGAACAAATACAACAGCCATGCTGCACCACATGACTGCAGCAATTACCCTATGTGCAGCAGAACCAACTCCACCACACAGTGGTACAACGGTTTGTAGGCGGCGAGGCGAAGCTCGCTTTGTCATCTAGTCTAGTAAAACACGCAAACTAAAGTACCACTATAAGGTCTACTAGTTCTACAACCCAATAACCCTAGATCGGTGATGCTATTCATCGCCGCTATAATGTATGCCCTCAAATGCCAAGGTAGCGAAAGGCATCACTATTCATCATCGCTGGAGCGTAGGTTCTCAAAGACCGTGCGTTGGAGTTTCCCTTATACCGTCACTAACTGTGTTCTTTATTCTAGCAAAGGAGACTTTACCATCATAGAAAATCAATTTAGTGGTTATATTAAGGATTCTCATAGAACTTTAGAGTATTCAAATCTTTAGGATTTTTTCCACGGTGGTTGCTTGATCTATAGGATTGAATCTCGTATAAACTCTAACATCCACTTAAACCTACTTGTAACAATCGTGATATGTTTTCTCTGTGACTAAATCACACAAACTTTTGTGGATATGAAATCTCGTAGGAATGAAATGTGTCGTGACATTGGTATCCTGCGTTTTTCCTATTTAGGAGACTATAAGCTACTTTTAAAAGAGGGTATCCTATCATCTCGAGAGAATATTTCTTTATTTAGCATTGGACTCTATAGGAGTCATAAGTTTTTAGAATCATGCGAACCGAAGAGGCCTTGATTTTATTTGCCTTAGCAAACCCACGTTTTCGGAAGGTGAGGTGAACTAACAATTTCTTCTATTGTGTATCCTCGATTGATGCGGCCTCAGATGCTTCAATTATATATTTAAGTATTGAGCGAAAGGTTATACTTACGGGATAGGCTGTGGATTACAGGCCACCTTGTAACGATTAGAGAAAACGGTGAGACGATAATCGCCTTACTAAGTTATTGTAGCATGAGAAGAATAAGTTTTCCTTTACTATTTGTTTTCTTGTTCGAACTAATTTTCTCTGGTTTCAAGGGAAAAAAATCTTTGCTCTTACACCTGGCCGTATCAATTCGTCCATGAAAATGACAAAGATTCGTGACTCGTTAACGTAGTTTTCAAGCAAGGAATAATACTTGCCCTCACAGGTCCAACTAACCCCTAACTGAAAAAACTCAATAAGCACAGGGGCGCACGCGGAAAATCACCTCCCATATACAGCAGCAGACGGCGGCGTATTTAACCTGGCGTCCTGTTCCACGCCACCCGTAACAGCAGACAGCGGCCGGGACCAACGAAAGCCCAGCGCTGTGCGAAGATGTGACTTGGCCTGTTGGCCACACGGCGCTTAGTCCGCAGCGGATCCCTCCGCTGCGTGGCTTTCTGAGCTGTACCGGAGATCCTTTCCAGATGCCGTACATCGTCCTTCCGCTTCACGAAATGTAGGGTTCGGGTCCGAGCGGAAGTTACCGGAAAAGGCTATTGTCCGATGCTGTGTACGGCCCAGACGAAGCGAGGGTTTTGGCCCACGGATCCAAACGCACGCCCTAAATGGGTTAGCAGCCCACCTAGCGCCACACGGTTTTCTCAAAAAAAAAAAAACCTAGCTAGCGCCACACGGTTCAAAGTGCCAGTACACAAGGGTTGAAGAGGTTTAGTTTAAGACTTGGGACAGAATTATCAGTGGACAAGTTGAAGGAACTGTCATGAAAAAAATAGTTTACAGGCTGAAGGACAAATGGATGCGACTAATCTACCAAAGTCCTATTGAAGTTTAGGCACTTCTGCATAACTTTTTTGACGAGTTCAGAAGAATCAAACGGATACAGTCTAGCAGGCTAGTGGCTTGCTGAATATGCAGAGCTCAGCTACAAAGCTGTCACAGGCATTCTAGAAAGCAAATATATACTGCACAAGTCAGAGCTCCCTGTGCCAAGGCCTGAGATCCTCGGATCCATCCGACGCACTGGTTACTTGCAGAATATGCCAATGTATACGTGCACATTCCAGATTATCTCTCACACTGATTAGCAACGGATATGCCATTTCTGAATATACTCGATCTGACCGTTTCTTTGGTCTTAGCTTGCCATAAGATGACCACAGATTTAATTCCTGAGCTGGCAGTTGCAAGAACCGTGTGATAAGTAAGGAAACTTATAAAAATTTGGGCACGAGGATGGATTATTCCCTATATATGATGCGTGCACATCGTGCAGGATATTCTGTTACCAGGAACGGCTCCAAGATACGGCACTTGTTTATGTTGAATTAGTTGAATCTATCTACTCAGGGCCGCAAAGCGGAGTACGTAGTCAAATAGTCACGCACACACGCACACGCACACGCACACGGAACAATCACAAATACATACAATGTAAAGAGATAATTGCACCAGCCATACAACAAGTGTCCATCATATGCATTTTCATACAACTTCTTGCATGTCGTGATCCCACAATACACATAGTTGTATTGGAGTTTCACCGTTCATACAATTCTATCTGGAGCCAACATATGTCCCGAGCCACACTAGATCGTATGTTTTTGCAAAGAAGCCTAGGTTATCAGAACTATGAGAAAGAGAGACGGGCGCGTGGAAAATTAACAAAAAGGACCCGTCTAATTTGGAAATCCCTTTTACTTTTTTCCTTCCAGTTCTTTAGCGTCCATATACCCCTCAGGGGAGTGGGGAGTCGGTTATGCCACTTTCCTTGTTTTGGTTGTGGAGAGGCCATCGAGGTGAGGACGAAGGCGAGGAAGATGGAGTTGGGCCTCCACGTTAAAGTCGGGCCGATGAAACGCACCGCAACCACTATTACGAAGATCCTCCGCACCAAGGTGAGCATCATCTTCCCCCGCGTTGTCACATTTTCTTGTTATCTCTGCTCCACTCATGCCACCATTGAGGTTATTGGTTTAGGTGTTTTTCCATGCAACAATCTGCTGTGAAGGAGCTAATACACATATTATTGGTATATAAGCATCGTTTCCCCGCAATTAGCGTGCAAAAATTTAGAAGATTGGGCGTGTCTTGTTATGGTGTGGTTTCAATGTTGTAATGGTGGCAAATTTTGGTTGATTGATATGTTTTTAGGGTTCAAGTAGGCGTGTTGTACGATCAGGATACTTTGTGTTAGATGTCTGAGCATTAATTGAGGCAAAGACATCTCATTTATAAGGATTTCAAAGATGCCCTGTATTTTTTTTGCATTTTATTACACTTTGACACTCAACTGTTGTTCTGAATTTGTAAGTAATATTGTAGCCACTGGTCATGGTGTAACTAGTGAGTAGTTCGACAGTACATATTGATGTTCTTAATATGCAAGTACGCATTGTTAATTGACTCATAACACTGACTGAATTTTCTTGTCTTTGGTTTGATTTGTGCAAATGATCCTGACAGGTTCATAGTAGTTTTGGAGCATCATGGGTTTTTCTGTGAATTAAAGGAAAATCTTAGCTATGTGAGTAGTAGTGTTGATCACTTTAACTACTGCAACACTGCAACTTTCTTCAAGGTCTGGATTGATTATTTCATCAAGCAAGGAGGAAATGAGGTCACAGAGAGAACAAGTGTCTACCGATGCCCACCCGGGAAAAATCTTTCAGATGGCATGTGTCTCATTGAGAATGATTCCTACACAGTAGGAAAGATAGAATGTGTGCACTTGATGGTGGATCACATAAATTTCCTGAAGGGCCTGAAAGGGGATGTCATTGAAACAATACCTAGCAAATATGTAGTGAATGGTAGTACAAATGTTTAAGTGAATGGAAGTCCTATATCATTTGCAGATAAGAAATATTTTGATGTACATGATGAATTTGCAAGCTCATATGCAATCATCAAAGAGACTGAGGATGCAGATGATGGTAGTGAAGAGGGTGACACTGATACTGAATTTTATGACAATGACTATGATGCGGAGGATGGTGATAATGATCTTTTCGTAGAATACATTAAAAATGGTGTTAATGATAAAAATGAGCTGCCAGAGATAGTTGAGGAAGAGATTGATGGTGCAGTGGAGCATGATGATTTAAATCTCACAAGGGAGCAGTACATGCAACTAAAATACAAGTTAAAAGAACTCAATATAGAAGTTTATATGGCAACACCAATGTTCAAATGTATATGGTAGAATTTATAAAAGTACTAAATGCTTACGGTGTCAATGATAGAGTCAAGGTGAGAAAGGTGTCACATGATAGCATGAAAAAGTCCATATTGTAGTTAGAAAATTATGCAATGATCACACATTTGAGAGATTCTCGGACATGAAAACACCGACAATTCCATTTCTCACTCAATGTTTCACTAATGAGTTCAAAAACCAAAAAATGGATTTGAAGGAATTTGCAGCAAAAGTAAGAAGGAAATTCAACATGGTATATACCACACAGGTTTAAGTTGGATAGAGCAAGAAAGGTTGCATTAAATATTATCCATGGTGATGAAGCAGAGAAATTCTCATTGTCATGTGACTATGGCCAAGAATTGAGATCAAATCCCGGATCTAGTTTTTTTCCTTAGCACAAATCAAATAAAAGAGAGCACATACCCTGTTCCCAAGGAGCATTTGGAAAATCCGTACTTGTCTTATGATGCCTGCGAGATGGGTTTCCTTAAAGATTGCAAACCACTCATTTGCATAGATGGATGTCACATTAAGACCAGATACAAGGGAAATTTGTCGACTGCTATTGGAATTGATCCCAATAAATATATCCTATTGAAATGAGCCCGTTGAGGTAGAGTGCACAAGAATATGAGAATGGTTTCTGACCACATTGAGAGATGACTTGAACATTACCAACACTAATGGTTTGCCCTTTCTTCTGAGGTCTTCATGGGTCTATATGATCATGCAGTCAAGGCGAAATCATTGCCCAACAATGGTTAACACTAATGTGTACTTCCATGGGGGTATTTTCACAGTCATGTATGGACCTTCCCTTCCTCGAGCACCGAGAGAAAACCTATGTTTAGTTTGCTAAACAAATAGGTGGCATGCAACGATTCCCTCATTAGAGGTGCTTCTTGGGTTGCACATGGATTCCCAGATGTGGCATTGGAGTTGTTTGCCTCCCTGGTCTCACTGCCGAGGCTTGTTGGTAAGGCGTTGCTTTGGCGGACATGCAGGGCCGGTCCTGGGGAGGGTCTAGAGGGGCGGTCGCCCCGGGCCCAAAAAAATTAGGGGCCCTCCCGAGGTATAGCCCAGTATAGCTATATAGATGTGAGTTGATCTCAGGAAAAAAAGTACCAACGTACTGGCATTGTATTGGGCCCGATTGGGTCATTTTCGTTACTTGGACACGTAAATGTGAACTGCTAAATTAGTAATCAGCCGACCACCAACCCCTTCTCAAAAAAAGCCGATCACCGATCGATTATTATCGGACATAAGGATCCACATCTTGATTCTGGAACTCGCGATCGGAAGTAGGACGACATACTGTCGCCCGTCGCCCATGGCCTATGAGTCCAAGTCCACTTGCCTGATTGACTGCTCCTCCCTGTTGTTTTCCAACTCGCAAGGAACCAAGACGACCGCTCGTCTTGTCCAACACCAGGTATCAAAATTCAAAACGTCCGTGATTTATCCCTATTCTCTTTGAATTTGGGTGCTACTTTTATTTTTTATGTGGTTTATATATGATATAGTCTACTTTATGCCCTAATCTCCCGGTCTGGTTCATCTGGTACAAGTTGTCCATCTGGTTCATCTGGAACATTTTATATCGAGTTAAATGATCTTATTTGTGAGTTAAGTATTATGAACTTGATTTTGCCGAAGAAACCAACGTCTGCTATGGAGTTTTTTGAGTTTGGCAGAGAAGCATATTCCTATCCTAATATCGATACCGTTTATCGGATCTTAGTTACTATCCCCATGATTGTTGCATCAACTAAAGAAACATTTTCAAAGTTGAAATTATTCAAAAACTATTCAAGATCTATAATGTCTCAGGAAAGGTTAAATGGTTTGACAACTTGATATATTGAGTAGAAGTTATTTAACGAGATTGATATTGATTCCTTCATCGCTGGCTTTGATCTTGGAATTTACGGAGAAAATTTTAAGGTACAATATAAACATTGTTATTTTTATATGAATATATTGCAATTGGTACACTTGAAGTCTCTATTTTAGTAGAGGGCCCAAAAATTTAGTTTCGTTCTGGGCCCCTGAAATCTCAGGACCGGCCCTGCGGACATGATCCCGCAACCTTCTAGGCAATGCCTTCACTAGTTCCATCTGATTCCTGCCATCCACCCTCCAACTCTCACTCGGGTAAGGGTAAGTTGATCTAGCCTAGAGTTTTGGCCGTGCTCGTCCAGCAGAGGCTGCGACACAAGCTTGAGGTACTAAGCCTCGTCTCCTCACCATTCACGGGTGGAGGCTAGGCAATCCAGGCCTCCTCTGGCCTCCTCACGCTTTCGTAGGCCGTTTGGTGAGGATAATTGCGGTTTTCTCTTTTTTTTTTTTCTAGGCTTGCTGTTGACGGGTGCATGCACTTATTGTAAACATTTGTAAATTTGTTCGTTTACGCTATCCTAGTGCCCTTTTCTCAGTACAAAGACGGGCTTCTAGGAATGTTCGTTGAAAAAAAGGTTCCACATAATTTTTCCTACACAATGTGGTGTCAGTTTCAGCTATGCTTATGCAGCATTTTCAGCAACATAAAGTACTAGCCAGTACCCCGTTTCTTGAAAAATTGGCAGATGGTATGACTAATATTTGACTGGAGAGGCGTTACAAACCGGTCTTGTGGGCGTGTTTCCTACCTTTACGGACCGACAAAAGCTCCGACAACAACGGAAACAGCTGAGACTTAACAAGAGAGCAGTATCGCTCAGCCTTCTGTTCTCTCTTCTCTCTTCATGAGTCTATGAACCAAATCAGCTCACAAAAAACTAGCATACTACTGTACTTTCTTAAACCGTAACTAGTAGGAATCCTTGGGATTGTTTGCCGGTGCACCGACTTGCTTCGATCACCTACAGCTCATCCTGAAAAGGGAGAGAACTATAATTCAAACCTGATGACAAAGGTTGCAGATTGTTTCTCATATACAATTGGGGTTCAGTTTCAGTTACGCTTATGCAGCTATCAAGCACTCGGTTTCATGAAAAACTGGCAGATGCTCTGACCAATTCTTTTTTGACTATAAAGAAAGGGTTACAACCAGTATGATGGGAGCGTTTTCCTACTTTTTTTACCGACTAACAAAAAAGCCGACAACAGCGAAAACTGCTGACGACTTGAAAAACAGAACAGTGTCACTCAAGCCTTGTGTTTCTTTTCCCGCTCTCCGCGTGAATGTGTCTATGAACCAAATCTTCTACACTTTGTTTAAAGTGTAAACTACTTTCTTAAACCGTAACTAGTCAGAGCACTTAGCGGTGATTGCCGGTGCACCGACCTGCTTCGATCGGCTACAGCTCATCCACGCTGTTCTTGTTCAGCACTAAACAATGGTGTCTGAGAGGCTAGGGTTTTGTTCTTATGCCCAAACACATATACATTATCTTTCTCCAAGTTGCACGGGGTGCAGAGAACTAGGCTTTGCTATTGAAAAACCAAAAATGGGCTCCTTTGTGCCCCTCTTTTTGCCCTTTTGCGTTTCGTTTGCTGCAGTGCATATAGCTAGTTTATGTCTCCTGTCAGAGAAAAAACAAACTTTGTTTCAGAACCATCTACGGCTTATATGTTTCTGATCAGAGATCGACCTTTATCTGAGAATCATATATATATGGGGAAAGTGCAGGGATATGGAATAGAGAATATATAAAGCCATCGATCCTGAACGAGATTTGCCATTTGTTTAAGGGATTGACCAGTGCTATGCATACTCTATGTGATGATTATACACTGATACTCTAGATTAAGCCTGCTGGTTCAGACAAGAATTCATGCCTAAGCCTTATAATTAGATTATTAGAACAGCATTTGGTGCCATCCTTATGATGCTGCCCTCAAGTGCTTCAGTTTTGGAGTTTCTGTCATACGGAAGGAACACTTTGCATAAATTGAGTAAAAAGTATTTTGTAGCGGTAGTCTAATTCCCTGGCGTCCATTGAGCCCACCTGCCGGTCTGTTCTGTATGTATAGTATATAGTAGTACTGTATATATGCAATTTCTGCACATGAATTCAGTAGGATCTTTGTACCGATCTCTACCGATCTTGAAATAAATCAAGACCATATCAATCCTTTATATCTAGATCTTTATTATAGCAGCTAGTAATTAAGAATTGAATCCTTTATATCTCAATCTTTATTAGTATCATATAATAATAAATGGCTTCCATATATAACTGATGCACTACTACTTTTTCCTAGTGGGAAGATACATTGACCACATCAATGGCTATACCAAATAAAAAAATCCCAGAACATCTCAACGATGGCAATCCATCCAAATGAGTAGATTAGCCTCTCCAATTAAGGCACTAACCACTAATGGAGTAACCACGCCAGGGGAGAATCACTTTGGTCTCCCATGGTAATCCATGATCGCCTTCCGTATCAGTCGGCGATTCCTCTTCTACTATATATTTACGGTTTTGCTAGTTTTCAGGCGCCTGAGAACTTGTTAGGTCTCAGTTGCCTCTTTCACCGTTCAATTTACCTCGTGATTTATGTAAAGTGGAAGTTACACATGAGTTGCAAGTAGGATGTAACTGAGAATTTAATGAGTTGCAACTAGGTTGTAACTGAGAATTAGTACAAATCTTATGAGTTATAACTAGGTTGCAACTGAGAATTAGTATAAATATTAGGATGACATCAGCGACTTAGACCTAAAAAGTTCTCAGACGTCTAAGATCTAGGCACTCCCATATATTTACCAAAAGGGAAGAAGAAACACACATATTTGGGGGAAAATAAAACCTTTACCATGGGCTGTTAGTACTTACCAAAATTCGGCGACGACCTCTCCTTGGAGATCTTGTATATATAGACAGGGGAGGGGGGGCGCAGAGAAATCCTGCATTGCAGGCGGCATCTAGCAGGAGTCGTCGGCACCATCGAAACTACTAACGCCTCTATCTACAATCGTCGCTATCTCTCTGTTCCCCCACTTCTCCTTTGATGATGATGGGTTTCGTGGCGGTGATGGTCACGGCGATCGCCTCGGCTGCCGTGGCGTTGCTGCTGAGAGCGGTATGGGTGACCCTGTCCTGCTACTTCCTGACGCCAATGAGGATCCGTAGGGCCATGGCGGCGCAGGGCGTCCACGGGCCCCCGCCGCGCCCGCTCGTCGGTAACCTCCGCGAGGTGTCGGCCCTCGTGGCGAAGGCGACCGCCGGCGACATGCCGTCGCTGAGCCACGACACCGTCGGCCGCCTCATGCCCCATTACGTGCACTGGTCAGGGATATACGGTGAGTGACTGAGAACTGAACATAGGCATTGCGCGCACGTCGGCCCGCCGGACGTACTGATTGATCGACCGTGTGGGGGGAATTGTGCGTTTCAGGGAAGCTCTTCTTGTACTGGTACGGGAGCGAGCCGCGGCTTTGCCTGACGGACGCGGACATGATCAAGGAGTTCCTGTCGTCCAAGTACGCGCACGCCACCGGCAAGTCGTGGCTGCAGCGGCAGGGCACAAAGCACTTCATCGGCCGCGGCCTGCTCATGGCCAACGGCGCCAGGTGGTCGCACCAGCGCCACGTCGTCGCGCCGGCCTTCATGCCGGACAAACTCAAGGTACGCATCAGCATCGCGTCGATCGAACATGGTGGCATTGCCACTAAATTCACACCGGTTCCTGAATCCTGACCGCGCCGTATGTCGGATAATAAATCGCACGTGTTTTTATGCAGGGTCGGGTGGGTCACATGGTGGAGTGCACGAAGCAGACGATCCTGACGCTGCGGGACGCGGCGGCGCGGGGGCACGGCGAGGTGGAGATCGGCGCGCACATGACGCGGCTCACCGGCGACATCATCTCCCGCACCGAGTTCGACACCAGCTACGAGACCGGCAAGCGCATCTTCCATCTCCTCGAGGACCTGCAGCGCCTCACCGCGCGCTCCAGCCGCTACCTCTGGATCCCCGGCAGCCAGTGAGTCACGATAATCGATCACCTTCCCCTCCCTCCCTCCCTGGCCTGCGGGCTGCGGCCGGCCAACTCACTCTCTGTTTACCACCTAGCTGGCCTTTGTCTCTACCGTCGTTCACTTGCGGCCGCATCGTGCAAACATATATGCGCAACCGCCAGCCTTGTTCCCGGCACTAAGATAACTAAGACGATTAAGCTAATCTAAGCTGCTCGAGGTGGTAATTGGTCTTAATTAACTACACTATGTGGCGTGCAGGCCATCCATGTCCGGGTTAGCTTTGGGCACTGGCTACAGGCACTAACTTCAATTTGTCCGGCGCTTTGGATCGATTCCATCATCCACTGGCGCACGTACGCACCCGTGCGCGCGCATACGGCCATTGCCGTACGCGCGCACAAGAGTAAACAACTGTTGCGCCTGACACTGACGAGAGAGTTCGATCATCGGTTGCAGGTACTTCCCGAGCAAGTACAGGAGGGAGATCGGCCGGCTGAACGCCGAGCTGGAGGGCGTGGTGATGGAGTCCATCCGTCGGAGCCGCGAGATCGCCGACGAGGGACGGACGACGTCCACCTACGGCCGGGGCCTCCTCGCCATGCTGCTCGCCGAGATGGAGGAGAAGAAGGGTGCAACAGGCGACGCCGTTGGCAAGTTCAGCTACGACATGCGGCTGGTGATCGACGAGTGCAAGACCTTCTTCTTCGCGGGCCACGACACGTCCGCGCTGCTGCTCACGTGGACGCTCATGCTCCTCGCCACGCACCCGGAGTGGCAGGACAAGGCCCGCGCCGAGGTCTCCCAGGTCTGCGGCGACGGCCCGCCGTCCGCCGACCACCTCTCCAAGCTCACCGTGGTATGTCGTCCGTCGTGTACAGTGCACATGCAGATATACAGCCATGTCTTGATCGGTAGGACCGAAAATCTTACTACAGTTTTTGTTCTGTTCGTGCGTGTACGAAACGTTGCAGCTGCAGATGATCATCCAGGAGACACTGCGGCTGTACCCGCCGGCGACGCTGCTGCCGCGGATGGCGTTCGAGGACATCACGCTCGGAGACGGCCGCCTCCACCTGCCGCGCGGGATCTCGGTATGGATACCCGTGCTGGCAATCCACCACGACGAGTCCATCTGGGGCGCCGACGCGCACGAGTTCCGGCCGGAGCGGTTCGCCGCCGGCAGCGGGCGGCGCTCTTCGTTCCTGCCATTCGCCGCCGGCCCGCGCAACTGCGTCGGGCAGACGTACGCGCTCTTCGAGGCCAAGGTCGTCCTCGCCATGCTGCTCGCAAGCTTTCGGTTCACCATCTCCGACGACTACCGCCACGCGCCGGTCAACGTCCTCACGCTCCGTCCCAAGTACGGCGTGCCCGTCCACCTCCGGCCGCTGCGGCCGTAGGGCCTCCAGTTTTCTCGTGCTCGTTTAGCGCGCGCCTCGTTCGACTATAGAGAAAGAAAGTTTTGTGCTCTGTGATTGGTTGTCCGTACTAACAGGTAAGGCCGGCCTGTCAGTGGGCTAGATGATATATATATATACAGTAGATGATAATTTTTTGTTAGGGTAAACTTAACAAAAAAATACATACAAATTGCAAATTGTCGTCAACAATTTTCGCATATCTTTCTTTTCTTTTTCAGAGAAAATAATGTTGTGGCCACTTTTCACAAAAACCAAACTAATACTCCTCCGCTAGGAAATAAGTGACTTGACTTTGTCTATTTTTTTAATTTACCTGACTATGTCTACATTCACATATCTATATTTAAAATACAACTAGATACACGTGAATCTAAAAAACTTCGAGTCATTTATTTTCGGACGGAGGGAGTAGGTAGAGACTATCATGCAATTGTTACTTCTTTTTGACATGGAAAAGGATACTATCCCGAAGGATCGAACGGAACGATCCCCGGGTCGTTGCCCTCCACGTGTGGCCCACCACCTGCACCTCTCCTTCCGCAATTCCTTCCTCATCTTCCGCCCCCGATGACTCTCCTCTAGCCTGGAAAAACACACCCGCACGCCGTCATCGGACCAACCACCAGACCAGACCTGTCGAAGCAGGCACCTGCCGCCGCCGGAGCGCCCACCCAACTGCTGTTGGAGCGTACACCCGTTGCCGCCGGAGTCCCACCCAACCGTCGCCCGATCTCGCGCCCTCGCGCCGCCGCCGTTGCCGTAAATCGCATCGTCGGAGTCCCATTCAACTGCTGCCGGAGCTCTGAGCTCTACTGTGCCGGCTCCGAGCTCCATCAAACTCAGGCCACCGTACCCCAACCTCCTCCTCATGTAGCTGTTGTGCCCCCTCCAAGCTCCGCCAACCTCAGGCCACCACGCCTACTCCGAGCTTCCGCTGAATTGACTGCCGCCATGCAGGGTCCTGTCGAGGGAAGACCTTGCCGGAGTGTCCGCCATGTTCCACCTTCAACCTCCTCCATTGCAGATGCATGGCCTCTATCGACCTTGTTGTTATTGCTGTAAGGGAAGTCAGACATGCTACCCTGGGTTTACGCCGTTTGCTATTGACGGCGGGTATCTTTGCTACCTTGGGTCTATGACTTTGCTGCCGACGATAGATGCTTTTGCTACCATGGTGTATAGTGTTGCTACCATGGGGTAGCGGGGACTGATTTTTCTACATACTCCCTCCGTTTCAAAATACAAGATGTTTAAGATTTGTGAAGAAAATGTATCTAAACTTCTTTTAATGCTAGGTTCATTCCAAACTTCAGTGAATGTAGCACTAAAAGAAGACTAGATACATTTATTTCATGAACCTAAAACATCTTATATTTTAAAATAGAGGGAGTACTTGTTTATTTTTTTATGTACTCTTTTTGTTTTCACTACATTGACTTTCTCCAAGTCGGTTTTGCTACGGAATCCCATCATTTTTTCTACCAATCCACCGGCGATATCTCTGGTGATGTAGGTTTTTTTGGTACAGTTGCTAATTTTTTTGCTACACATGTTTTATGATTTTACTACAATAGTGTAAAGTTCTTGCTGCAAGGTCTCCGGCGAGATCTCCTGGCGAAAGTCTTCGGCGAGGTCATGTTTTCTATATTAGCACAACTTTTTTGCTGCACAGTCTCCGACGAGGTCTCCGGCGCAATCTCTGGCGAGGCAGTCTTTTATTCTGTTTTTTGTGAGAACCGTTTTTTTGATACATATAGAAAAAGAGGGACTTTTTATAGAAAAAAATGTAGTTTTGTAGAAAAACGGGATTGAGGACTTTTGTGGGACACGTGTCAGGCTGCCCACCCGAGGGATCGAAAGTTTTTATCCCTCGGGGGACGCGTAGTACTTCCCTTTTGACACCGGTATTGTTGCGTATGCAATACAATACATGCACTTTAAACAGTTTACCAATACCTCCTCTAGTGTTCCCCCATAGCCCCCACCAATATTCTTTAAACGTGTATAAAGCCTCTCCGACGTCCCATTTTCCCCTATCATCCTCTATTGCAGGGGGATTCGAAACCCTAGCTCTCGGCCTTCATTTCTCCCTGCTATCTCCGACTTCCTCGAGCCCATTCATCACTGGTTGGAGCTACCTCGTTGCCCTCGTCTTCGTTGTTAACTTGCGCATGCTAGGAAAGCTTGGAAATGAGATAATGGAGATCATCCTCACCAATCCGTCTGTCGCTCATCGTGGATGATTCTGACAATGCCCGACATTGCCTTCCCTCCTCGAGCATCCCATCGTCATTCTAGTTATCTTGTGGTGCTCGTGCACCTCTTCTCCATCTCCCTCCTTCTCTCTAGTGCTCTGCTGATGGTCATCGTCGTCCGCCACCATAGGAGCTTGATGACCCACAAGTATAGGGGATCACAACAGTCTTCGAGGGTAGTATAACCCAATTTATTGATTCGACACAAGGGGAGCCAAAGAATATTTATAAGCCTTAACAGCCGAGTTGTCAATTCAGTTGCAGATAAATAACATAAAGCATCCAAGTACTAAATAATCATAGGCATGTGTTCCATACATAGTCATATCGTGCTCGCAATGAGAACTTGCATAACATCTTTTGTCCTGCCAACCCATTGCAGCGGGGTCTCATGGGAATCTACTGGCAATTAAGGTACTCCTTTTAATAGAGTTCCGGAGCAAAGCATTAACACTCCGTGAACACATGTAATCCTCATATCACAGCCATCCCCTCCGACTGTCCCAATTTCTGTCACTTCGGGGCCTTTGGTTCCGGACAATAATATGTGTGAACAACTTGCAGATAAGATCACAAACAATACTATCATCATGAATCAATAACATGTTCAGATCTGAGATCATGGCACTTGGGCCATAGTGACAAGCATTAAACATAACAAGTTGCAACAATGCCAAAAATCACTAACAAAAGATATTAGGCACCATGCCCTAACAATCTTATTTGATTACATGATAGATCTCATCCAATCCCTACCATCCCCATAGCCTACATCGGGGGATTACTCACTCATGGATGGGGGAAACATGGATGGTTGATGAAGAGGCGTCGGTGATGATGATGGCGATGATCTCCTCCAAATCCTCGTCTCGACAGGGTGCCAGAACGGTTTCTGGTTCCGAATCACGGTTTCTGGTGGTGGCGGCGCAACAGAACTCTATCTGGAAAAACGTCGAACCCTCCTTTGTTTTTAGGTCATAAGGCTTTATGTAGGCGAAGGGGGAGACCGAGGGGGTGACCGAGATGGCTTCACCACACCTAGGCGCGGCCTGGCCTAGCCCGCACAACCAGGGGTTGTGGGCCCCTCGTGGCCCTTCTCTGTCTTATCTTCTGGCTCCGTGAGCCTGCTGGTAAAATAGGAGTTTTGCGATATTTTCTGGGATTTTTCCTGAAAGTTGATTTTCTGCATAAAAACTAGACACCAAAGAAATTCTGCTGAAAACAGCGTCAGTCCGTGTTAGTTGTATCCAAATCACACAAATTAGAGGAGAAACAATAGCAAAAGTGTTCGGGAAAGTAGATACGTTTTGGACGTATCAACTCCCCCCAAGCTTAGCTTATTGCTTATCCTCAAGCAATTCAGTTGAAAGCTGAGTGCGATAAAAGGAACTTTCATGAACACATTTGCTTCATGTGATGTATACATTCTCAACATATGATCAGTACTTAGACAATTCATAATAAGGAGTATGCAACTAAGTCTACTCAAAAGTCATGCAAGCTATGAAGAGATTCCAACACAATAATAGTAAGCAACATGAAACATAAGCATAAGCAACATTGCAATGCTCATAAGAAGGTATGATAGAGTGGTATCTCGCTTGTCTTTGATTGTGGAGCAAAACATAGATGCCAAGGCACCTCTGAATTTCAAGTGAAGACTAGAAGTAAAGATATCAAAGATACAAGCATCAAAGTTATGTCATAATTAACCAAGTTTTGAGACAAGCACATTACTTTAAGAATGACAGTTATGCTCTCAAGAAGGTGCTCATAGAATAAGTGGTGACTCAACAAAGAAGTGAAAAGGTTTTGAGAAGTTTGAAAGGCTTCCAAATGCTGAAAGTATGGTACTCATTAGCTTTGAGATCTCATTGCCCCTATCATAGGCATCTTTAGATGGTTAAGTTTAAAGTGAGGTACAATTTGAGTTATATGCTTGACAGACCATAAACTGAAAATCTCATGTCCCTTGAGTACGAGGGTTGTTCCTCATGCTACTCAACTTTAGTTACCGGTAAGTTTTTGTCATTGTAAGTATATGCGTATCATAGAGAACCGCCAATGGGGTACCCCTTGCCCCATGATACAAAAGCTACCCCATATCAAAATGACAAGGCAGCAGACAGTGAGCATCTCAGCGATCCTTTATTTACCATGGGAATGGTGCATATTTTTTCTCTCTTCTCTTTTTTGTCTATATTTTTTTTCCGAGGATGCTTCATAGATTGCTCACTATGGTTATGCTGCAAGTTTCCACCATGATTAGGCATGACTTAGGCTAGCGGCCCAGGCGTTTCTCTAACACATATGCATAACTCCATGGAATTACAAGCTCCCCTTTTATTTCACACCACCGACATCCGTAAATAAAAGAGCATGATATCAACTCGATAATATTTACAGGTGTTGAAACGTTCCCCGTGACAACACGGTTCTGCTAACTCCCAGCCTATAATTTGCAAGCATATAACTTTCATGGACAGTCATAATGGTTCAAGTTTATTAAGTGCAAGAAAATAAAGTGTGCCATCAAGTTCGTGAGAGCTTTACTAACTAACTTTCTCATAACAAGCAAACATTTTGTTTGGAAGAAAACGAGGCATAATAGATATGCACAGAATAGCAAATGATGCTAATAGGTAGGTATGGTGGACACTTTTTGAAAATTTTGGTTTTGGGGAGTTGGATGCAAGAGTAGAGCTCGTACTCAGTGCAAGTGAAGGCTAGCAATAGAAAGGGAGCGACAAACGAGAGAGCAATAACTGTCATAATCATGCTTGCAACAAAACAAAATTAATTATGGCATAAGAGTGATACAAGAACTCTAAGGCAAAATAAATCATTGAGGCTTAACTGACTTGTGTTCAGTCATATGCATGCGTGAGCATGTGCCAAGTCTATTCAAATGAAGCATTCAGAGGAGGATACCACAATGTCATACCAAGTTATGAATAGAACAATGCAAGCAAACATTCACATGACCTGCTACAAACTATTAGCAAGTTGGAGCTAATCATAAGAGAGCAAGAACTACTAAGCATCCATAAATAACATACACCTTACATAAACCGACTAAGCATGCCCACAATGATGAGTATATGTACAAAAATGGAGACAAATATAGTTCATTACTAGCCTCTTACCACACCTCGAGTTGTCATAAATCATCATTATTGCCTTTCACTTGTGTGGCTTGAATAATAATATGAAACCAAACCCAAAGGACTCACTGAAGACCGCTGAACCCTGCAACAAACTTAACAAAACCAAAGAAGAACAACAAATATTTTTTGGGTTTTTGATTTTTTAGAAAACAAGAACTAGAGGCAAAAGCAAACAAAGCAAAATATTTTTTGGATTTTTCTTATAGCAAACCAAAGCTAACAGACAAAGAAACAAACCAAGAGAAACAACGGAAATATTTTTGATCCTTTTGTGTTTTGGAAAGCAAAAAAAAAACTAAAAAGAAAGCGAAACATGGATATACAAAGTACCAACCGCGCATGATATATAGATGAGTGTGGTGTCGGTATACCTCCCTTCCAAGCTTAGGCTTTTTGCCTAAGTGGATATCAATCAAAACACGGGTAGTAACCCCAAGCTAGTGGATCATCGTAGGATTGATCATACCAGGCCCTCGCGATGAAGAAGAAGAAGCGCCCCAATCATAAGAGGGATGCTGGTATGAATACTCCCCCATGTTGGAGGGCTAAACCGAATCATCTTCGGCATCCTCTCCAACATTCTCCTCTTGCTGGGAGAGCTCCGCTGCGTATGTGTCAAGTTCTTCCTCCGTGAGTGACCATCCTTTCCGGGTATCAAAATCAAACAAAGCAGGTGCAGACAAAGGGACTACTTTCTCAGACTTACCCCTCTCCAACCACTCTTGAGAAAGGTTATTTCATAACATAACTCGCTCAGATTAGACCAAGAAGAAACAAATTTATGCCATATCATGGAATTGAGATCAAGTCTCTCTATGGGAAACTGAAAGTCTGAATGATGAGGCGCTAAACCATGCAGAGCTAATAAACGAGAGGCAATAAGACCTCCACAAATTCCGCCTTTATCACGGTTAGCAGCAAGACGGAAGGCTATCAAAGCACCCAAGTTATAAGTTCTATCCCTTTTCAAAGTAGCCAATATAAAATCTAGATCTAATGAAGATAATTTACTAGCAGTTTTCCTAGCAAGAACACACGTGGCAATGAAATAGGCAAAATAATGAATGTATGGGAAATGAATATTCTGAATTTTACCACTCTCCTTTGAGAAGCTACATCCTTGGCAAATATCCGCATATATCCATGAGCGGTGTGGGTCTCTCTCTAATATTCTCACATGAACTCCACTGTGGCACTCTGATAGCTGCATAAAAATCATCAAAAGGGAGGTTGACAGCTATATTATAAATTTTGTAGTGAACCATGGGGTTAGGCAAGGTCCAACTAAATCGAAAATCATGCACCATAGACATAGTTAGTTTCACATATTGGTAAGGTTCTTCTCCAATAAAATGTTCCAACCCTGTATTAGAAATTAGAGTTTGGAAATCCTGAAATATCCCCGCGGCTCTCATGAATTCTGGGCATGGATAAATGGAGAAGAAGAATTCCTCCTCGCGATGGACTTTCATAACCTCTGGTACCCTTAATTCATGTTGATTAAGCTGGTATGCACTCATCTTCTTTTCTGAAATTTTTAGACAAATATCAAACCAAGTGATTTCCAAGTTAAGGAATGATGAGGAACTACTATAGGAACTTGATAGAGGGCTAAACATGCACCAAAATGAAATATCTAAGCATAGAACAAGCATGCAAGCTCACAAAACCTGTCACCCTACAGTAGCAAAATACTCAAGATACAATCCACCAATCAAAATTCTAATTGGACAAGCGGAGGAGGCACATACCGGAGAGCAATCCCTCCAAAAATCTACAGAAAGGATGGGCTGAGCAAGGATATCGAAATTCGGGAGAAAGAACAGGAGGAACTCAAGATTTGAGAAATTTTCTAGTGTTTTTCGGGAGAGAGAAAGAAGTGGCTGGAAGGAGGCTAATAATTGGAGGGCCAGGGGTGGCCCACACCTGGGCCAGACGCGCCTTAGGGCTGGCCGCGCCACCAGGGGGTGTGCTGGCCTGCTGGGTCCCCCTGGGTCAATCCAGGTTCCCTTCTGCCCTTTTTTTCATGAAAACATTTAATATGAATTTTCTGGAATTTTTCGCGAAACTTTATTCTTGGGCAATTTTCAGGTTATGAAGATTGATTTTCTCGTAGAAAAATATTTTTGGAATACACAAAAGTAAACCAAAACTAAAAATATAGAAGTTCTAAGACACTCTAACAAGCAAGCAACTAGCAAAACTAAGACTAACAAGAGGAAAAACAAAGATTGGAAAATAGAAAGATAAAAGTGAGCAAGGATAATCATTGTGAAAACATTGTTTTGTTCATTAAAATCCCTTTGTTAACAAGGTTGATCAAGTCTTGTTACCAAAACAAATTTATATGAAACAAAACTTTGCGTTTCACTAAATGATTATGTTACCTCAATATTGATAGCAATAGTCCCAATCATAATAGTTTCAAAGTTTTCTTGTGGAATGGGACAATATATTTGTCCAACCTTGATGCTCTCAATATTTTCAATTGAATTCAGGCCATAGATCTTATCAATATTCTTTGGGAAATAAACAGTATGCTCTTTGTCATTAATATTAAAAGTTACTTTTCCTTGATTACAATTGATGATAGCACCTGCAGTATTAAGAAAAGGTCTCCCAAGAATAATAGACATATTATCATCTTCAGGCATCTCAAGCACAACAAAATCAGTTAAAACCAAGAAATTATGAGCCACTTGAACAGGAACATCCTCACATATACCAACAGTGATAGTAGTAGACTTATCAGCCACTTGCAAAGATATATTAGTTGGTATCAATTTTCTAGTTGAAGTCTCTTACAGAGAGAAAAATGCATAACACTAACTCCAGCTCCCAAATCACACAAAGCAGTTCTAACATAATTATTTTTAATAGAGCAAGGAATAGTTGTAATACTTGGATCCCCAAGTTTCTTTGGGACCTTAACATTGAAGGAATAATTAGCAAGCAAAGTAGAAATTTCCTCATTAGGAATCTTCCTTTTATTAGAGACAATATCCTTCATATACTTTGAATAAGGAGGCAACTTAATAGCATCAGTCAAAGGAATTTGCAAAAATAAAGGTTTCATCCACTCACAAAACTTGTTATAGTGTTCTTCCTCCTTTGACTTGTGTTTCTTATTAGGGAAAGGCATTGGTTTTTGAACCCAAGGTTGGTGAATCCTTAAAAGCGAGTCTGTTGGGAACCCTAAGAGCAAGGTGTGAAGAAGCACAACAACAAGTTTTCCCTCAGTAAGAAACCGAGGTTATCGAACCAGTAGGAGGAAGGAAACGTCACACAGGTGTTGCAAGCAACGCGGAGACCTACACAACACAAACTCAAGACTTTTCCCCAACGAACAGTGAGGTTGTCAAGCTCACCGGTTTGCTGTAACAAATGATTAAACGTATGGTGTGGAAGGTAATGGTTTGCATCAAGTAAGGCCTCCTTTGATTCATAGGATTGTGAAAGGATTTTTGTAGGAATAGAATCCTATGGAATTTTTCCTATAATGGTTGTTTGATTCAAAGGATCATATCCTCTAGGAAAAAATCCCATAGGAATCTCGTAGTGTAAAATCCATAGGAAAAAAACATGAGGTTGGAGCTCATGGAAAATTCCTTTACCACAATCAAAGACAATTGTTCTTCCCATAGGATTCAACTAGTCATGACTTCTCAATCCTTTGAATTTCCTATTCCTGTATTTTTCCTATCCCATGAATCAAAGGAGCCCTAAACAAGTAACAGTGGAAGACGTATCAATGGTAAAGATTGGACTGGGGTCCATAGTTCACTAGAGGTGCTCTCCTTAGATATAAACAACATGGCATGAAGGGTAAACAAATTATAGCAGGGCAATTGACAGGAACTGAGCAAGGCATAAAAATGCAATACTAGTCAAAAAGATCCTATGAGATTCGATTGGGCAAGACAACAATATACATAGACCGCCATCCAACTGCATCTATGACTAGAAGTCCACCTTGAGGTTATCATCCGAACCCCCTCCAGTATTAAGTTGCAAGCAACATACAACTGCTTTAAGCAAAGTGTGTATGGTAAACAATCCACTTGTTCCATGAATAAGAGACCGTTGTTTTCTCCCTAGTACCAACAACACATCTATAACCGAAGAGATTTCTATCACTTCCCTTGGAAACTAGTGGCATGAACCCACTATCGAGCATAAATACCCCCTCTTGGAGTCAGTAGCAAATACTTGGCCAAGATATCTACTAACAACGGAGAGCATGCAAGATCACAAACAACACAAACATGATAGAATCATAAAGACAAAACCATTAATCAATCTGACATAATAATCTCAATATCCATCGGATCCCCGCAAACACAACATGCATGATTACAAATAGATTAGATCTTGATCATGAATGGAGCTCACAAGATCTATACATGAAAGCACAAAGGAGAAGATACAACCATCTAGCTACTACATGGACCCATAGTCCAAGGTGGAACTACTCACGCATCATACCGGAGAGAAGACCTCCGGGATGATTTCCCCTCCGGCAAGGTGCCGGGAAGAACTTCAGATCTCCCCGATCTAGGGACGACGGTGGCGGCGGCTACTGAAGGTTTTGTGGAATATTGATCAGATACTTAGGGTTTCTGCATAGGGGTCTTCTTATAGGCGAAGAGGCGAGCCTGGGAAGCGGCCAGGGGCCCCACACCCTACCCAGGCGTGAGGCAGGGCCCACCTACGCCTAGGGGTGCCGCCTGCCATCTGGCTTGCGTCTCCGGATTCTCGTTTCCCCCACGGTAAAATATTAACTTTGCCTTTTGTCCCGTCCAATTTCGAGAATATTGATTTTCTGCCTTTTTGGAACCAAAAACAGAAGAAAACAGGCAACTGGCACTGTGACAACTTGTTAATAGGTTAGTTCCAGAAAATATATAAAAACACCTCAAAGTGTAGACAAAGCAAAGAAAAGTAGATACTAAATAAGCATGGAGCATCAAAAATTATAGATACGTTTCCGACGTATCAAGCATCCCCAAGCTTAACTCCTGCTCGTCCTCGAGTAGGTAAGTGATAAAAAGAATAATTTTTGAGGTGACATGCACCATCAAAATCAAGATCAAACCATTTGCAAGCATTGAAAGCTGGGATCAAAGAACTCTAAACATGTGCATGAAAGATGGAGTTCTAACAATAGGACATAGTAACTATGCATGCAACATGAAAGGCTACAACAAATATCATGAATAACATGCATTTAAAATGTTTGTTTGTTTCACATACAGAAAACATAGCATAGTGGCATGCAGCTTGTCCCTCATAGAGTAGCAAAAAGATGCATAGGACACCATCAAAGTTCACAAGGGTGACTAGAAACAAGTAGCACAAGAACAAATATTATCACAATATGCATCAATCAATAAGCTTTGGAACACTGCACATAGAATGACAACTATGCTCTCTTAAAGGTGCCTAAAGGTAGAAGGTGGAGACTCAAATAATGGTGGAAGAAAGGCCTTTCATAAAGGAAGCAGGGATTTCAAGTTTCAAAAATTGCTTCCAAAAATTATGGTACTTGTTAGCTTTCAGCCCCCATTGCGCCTATCATAAGCATCTTGAAGTGATTAAGGTTAAAGTGAACAAAGATGGAGTATATGCTTGACGAAGTATAAGTTTGCAATCTCAAGTCCCTTGAATACGAGGGCCACACCTCATGCTACTCAACTTCAGTCACCTGTAAGTTCTTGTCATTGTAAGTACATGCGTATCATAGAGAACCGCCAACGGGGTACCCCTTGCACATGGTACAGGAGCTATCCCATAACCAAAATGACAAGGCAAGCAGACAATGAGCATCTCAATGATCTTTTTATTTACCATATGCATAACGTTTTATTGAGGATGCTTCATAGATAGCTTACTATGGTGATGCTGCAAGTTTCCACCATGATTAGGCATGGCTTAGGCTAGCGGCCCAGGCGTTTATCTAACACAAAATACATACTCCATGGACTTACAAGTTCCCTCTTTATTTCACACCGGTGACATCCATAGACAAAAGAGCACGATATCAACTGAGTACAGAGTACAAGTGCAATGTTGAAAACGTTCCCCATGACAACACAGTTCTACTAATTCCAATGTATAAGTGCAAGCATATACAACATAGAAGACACAATGGTTCAAGTTTATTAGGGGAAAATATAATAAAGTGTGCCATCAAGTTTGTGAGGGCTTTAATCACTAAGTTTTCACATAACAAAATAGTTTTTAATTGGAAGATAGCTGAAAACAAGAATATACTTGGAATGGTGTAACCCACCATGCATATGAATTTATAGCGGAAACTTTAGAAAAACTTGGTTTGTTGGGAGTTGGAAGCATGAGTAGAGCTTACTTATACAAGTGGAGGCTAGCAAAAGACTGGGAGCAACCAACTAAGAGAGCATAATGGCCATAATCATACAGTGCAACAAAGCATTACTAATCAAAGCATAGAGTGGTACTACAAGTCAAGGACTAAATTATCATAGAGGCTGTGGTGACTTGTCATAGTCATAACATGGTGTGATCATGTGCGAAGTCAGCCCAAGGAAAGCATTAAAGGAGAATACCACAATACTATGCTTTTGCACACTAAGCAATCCCAATTGTTTGGAACAAGACATGCTACAGCAATAATCACTAAGCATAAGATCAAAACAACACTTAACATGTCATGCTAAAGTCTAAGTCACAGTCAATGCAAGCTCCTCTTGTACTTACAAGCAAGAACTTACTACTCCTTTCCAACACCAAGCAACTTATTTGCAAAACAACATAGCGAGAACGGGGGTCCAAACTACTTTATTCAAGCAAACTAAACAAACTAAGCAAACCAAACGAAAACTAAGACGCTCCAAGAACAACACAACAGTGCATGAAACAATAAAAACGAAGTGTCTAGACAAACCTGAGCTTTTTATTGATGAAGAAGGGGATGCCTTGGGCATCCCCAAGCTTTGACGCTTGTACCTCTTGGATATTTCTTGGGGTGACACCGGGGTGGCATCCCCAAGCTTGAGATTTTGTCCATTATTCATCTCATTACATCATTCTCTCTCTACACCTGAAATTTTTCCTTCATACAAAACTTCACACAATCTTCATTAGCAACATTAGTATATTCAAAAGATATTAGACCTCTAGAAAAGCTTTGGAATAGCAAGTCTTTTCAATAAAAACACAAGCTACTGTAGTAACCCCTTCAAAAAGCTCAATTCACCTAAAGAGAACTCAAAAAAGGAATCAATAAGAAGCAAATGCAAATAATGGCAGGAATCTGTCAAAAAAGACCAACAGGTAGAACCGATTTTTTCAAAAATCTTCTGTTGCTCAAATAAAAAAGTGTTGAACTAACAAAAGTTAGCTAACATACTGGGGATTTATTCATAAATTTTCAGATCAATAAGAGTTAAAGAGACTCCTCACGAATTGTTTTGGCGGAGGACAGAAATTTGTTTCGGGACAGCAACTCCCCAAATCTTACTTCCCTCTCATTAGAGGTCATTCTTGGCACAAAAAGCAAACAAAAAGGATAAGGAGAGGTCATTACTGAAGAAATAACTTCCAAGACTCAAGGAAACTCTTGGGTTATCTCCCAACAAGTACTTTTCTTTAACGCCTTTAAATTAGGCTTGATACTTCGAGAAGATACTCACATAAGAAATATGAATTGAAGTAAAAGAGAGCATCAAGAAGCAAATTCAAAACACATTTAAGTCTAACCCACTTCCTATGCATGGGAATCTTGTATGCAAATAAATTCACAAAGAACAAAGTGCCAAGCATAGGAAGATAAAACAAGAGTAACTTCAAAACTTTTAGCAAATAGAGAGGTGTTTTAGTAACATGAGAACTTCTACAACCATATTTTCCTCTCTCATAATAATTTTCAGTAGCCTCATGAATAAAATCAACAATATAGCTATCATATAAAGCATGCTTTTCATGATCTACAAACACATAATTTCTATCAAGCTCAAAAATAGTGGGATTAAAACCTTTACAGGTTTTACCCAAAGTAGATATTTCAAAAGGATCCACAGGAACATAACATTCATCCTCCTTTGGTAAGCATGGGGGACAATCAAATAATGTAAGAGTTAAAGAGTTACTCTCATTAGAAGGTAGACATGGGTAGATCCATTCTTCCTCCTCTTGACCATCACTCTCCTCCTCTTTTTCATGTAATGAGCTTTCAGTTTCAGCAATTTCTTCTTTCATAGGCTCCTGCAAGGCATTAATCTCTTCCATTTGTGGAAAACACCTATTAAAATATTCAAGAATATAGCCATTTTCTTCCTTGTAATTATCAAAGCAATATTTAAGTATCTCATAAACCTCATACTCATAAGGTGCATCATGAGTATTTTCAAGCAAACTGGCAAGTTCAAATGCACCCTTGAAAGCAATAAATTCTTCAATTTGTTCCACATCATAAAAGTCATAATTTCCTTTAACATAAGAGGATATGGTAACATTATCATTATACTCACATTGAAAAGGGAGGTGTTTATACCTCCTATAGAAACAAGCTTTATCAAAGCAATACGTAACATTATAAGTAGAGCACACCTCTCTAGCAATAGTATTCAATTTATCAATTTGTGCCCATAAGTGTTTCCATTTTTGTGACAAACGGTGTTCCTTATAATAATACATTTCTTGTTCCGTGAACCCACCTTTCTAATAAGAACTAGTTTCAAAGAAACCATCCATTGATAGAAAGCATGACCAAGCAAGGCAAGAACAATCCAGCAACTAGAGCATGAACTAATTTTTTTGTGTTTTTGGATAAAGCAAGCAAACCAAACTAGACTAATTTTTTTGGAGTTTTTGAAAAGAGGCAAACAAAACCAAGCAAAAGGAACAAAGCAAACTAAAAACAAAGTAAAGAGAAAGGAAGTGAAGGACTCCCCTTGTGAAGACGTCCTTAGCCTCCCCGACAACGGCGCCAGAAAAGGCTTGATGGTGACTCCTTAACGGCAAGTCTGTTGGGAACCCCAAGAGCAAGGTGTGAATAAGCACAACAGCAAGTTTTCCCTCAGTAAGAAACCGAGGTTATCGAACCAGTAGGAGGAAGGAAACGTCACACAAGTGTTGGAAGCAACGCAGAGACCTGCATAACACAAACTCAAGACTTTGCCCCAACGAACAATGAGGTTGTCAAGCTCACCGGTTTGCTGTAACAAAGGATTAAACGTATGGCGTGGAAGGTAATGGTTTGCAGCAAGTAAACAAGTAATAGTGGAAGATGTATGAATGGTAAAGATTGGACCGGGGTCCATAGTTCACTATAGGTGCTCTCCTTAGATAAACAACATGGCATGAAGGGTAAACAAATTACAGCAGGGCAATTGACAGGAACTGGGCAAGGCATAACAATGCAATACTAGTCAAAAAGATCCTATGAGATTCGATTGGGCAAGACAACAATATACATAGACCGCCATCCAACTGCATCTATGAATAGAAGTCCACCTTCAGGTTATCATCCGAACCCCCTCCAGTATTAAGTTGCAAGCAACAGACAACTACTTTAAGCAAAGTGTGTAAGGTAAACAATCCACTTGTTCCATGAACAAGAGACCGTTATTCTCTCTCTAGTAGCAACACCACATCTACAACCGAAGAGATTTCTGTCACTTCCCTTGGAAACTAGAGGCATGAATCCACTATCGAGCATAAATACCCCCTCTTGGAGTCACTAGCAACTACTTGGCCAAGATAGCTAGTAACAACAGAGAGCATGCAAGATCACAAACAACACAGACATGATAGAATCATAAAGACAAAACCATAATCAATCTGACATAATAATCTCAATATCCATCGGATCCCCGCAAACACAACATGCATGATTACAAATAGATTAGATCTTGATCATGAACGGAGCTCATAAGATCTATACATGAAAGCACAAAGGAGGAGATACAACCATCTAGCTACTACATGGACCCATAGTCCAAGGTGGAACTACTCATGCAAGGTGCCGGGAAGAACTTCAGATCCTCCCAATCTAGGGACGACGGTGGCTATAGAAGGTTTTGTGGAATATTGATCGGGTACTTAGGATTTCTGCATCAGGGGCTTCTTATAGACGAAGAGGCGAGGCTGGGAGGCGTCCAGGGGCCCTACACCCTACCCAGGCACGGGGCAAGTCCCACCCGCTCCTGGGGGGGTCTGGCCGCCCTGGCTTGCATCTCCGTCTCGTCTTCTGGATTCGTGCCCCCACGGTAAAATATTAACTTTGCCTTTTGTCCCGTCCAATTCCGAGAATATTGATTTTCTGACTTTCTGGAACCAAAAAACAGAAGAAAACAGGCAACTGACACTATGGCAACTTGTTAATAGGTTAGTTCTAGAAAAGATATAAAAACACCTTAAAGTGTAGACAAAGCAAAGCAAAGTAGATACTAAACAAGAATGGAGCATAAAAAATTATAGATACGTTTCCGACGTATCAACTACCATGTTTATTAGCAACAAAATCTTCCTTAGTGTACTTAGTGTTCTTAGTGTGCTGTTCAGGTTCTTCTTCAATTTCTTCCTTATCAGGAGTATCATTTTTATTATTACCACTTTCAGTTTCAGCATCAGAGACAGATATACTATTAGGATCTATAGCAGGTTCAGAAGGCTCCTCAACTGTTTTATGTTTCTTTTTATTTCTCTTAGAAGAAGTACCTCTATTTTCAGCTTGTTGAGAATCCTGCTCAATTCTCTTAGGATGTCCCTCAGGATATAGAGGATCCTGAGTGGTAGCACCACTCCTAGTTCTAATTTCATAAGCATGTTTATCTTCCAGAAGCATTAACTAGCATATCGTTTTGTACTTTAGCAAGTTGATCAATTTGAGTTTGAACCATTTGGAAATGTTTAACAAGCATTTTAACATCATTAATAGTTCATTCCACAATATCTTCAACTCATTAATAGCTCTAGAGTTTTCCAATAAATTATTCTGATCTTGATTATTGAAATTAATTTGTTTAACAATAAAAATATCAAGTTCCTCTAAGCATTGATCAGGAGGTTTACCATAAGGAATATCACCTTCATCAAAATGTTGGAGAGAGTGTACCTCAATAGTGGATGAGTGGGAGATTGGCTTACATAATTCTTCTATAGGAGGTAAATTCTTCACATCTTCAGATATAATACCCTCTCCTTAAGACATATCTTAGCTTCTTTCATCACTTCATCATTTAATTCAATCAGTCCCCTCTTCTTTGGTGTTGGTGTTGGCGTTGGGGTTGGTTCAGGAGCAATTAGTTCAGGTGTAGTAGGCTCAGGTGTAGTTGGCTTAGTTGTAGTCCAATCATCATAATTCTTTCTTATTTTAGCCATTAATTCTTCAGCTTCTGCAAGAGTTCTTTTCCTGAAAACACAATCAGCAAAACTATCCAGGTATGTCCTAGATTCATCAGTTAGTCCATTATAATATATATGAAGAAGCTCATTTTTAGGTAATGGACATCCAGGATGTGCATGAATCAAGGCACAGAACCTTGTCCATGACTCAGGCAATTTCTCCTCTTCTCCCTGTTCAAAATCAAAAAGTTTCTGCAAAACAGCATGTCAAACACTAGGAGGGAAATATTTCTGAAAGAAAGTAGCAATCAAGAAATCAGGGCTATCAATGGATCTAGGAGGTAAACTATTAAACCAAGCTTTACCTTCTCCTTTTAGTGAAAAAGGGAAAATTTTAGCAACAAAGTAGGTGCGGATCTTAACATCATCAGAAAATAAGGCACTCATAGTAGAAAGCTCAGTCATATGTGCCACAGCCCTTTCATTCTCAGTCCCACAAAAAGGTTCTTTCTCAACAATGTTTATATAGGATAAATCAAGAGAGAAATCATAATATTTATGGGAAAGTAGCAAACTTATCATCAGGAGATAGTTTAGGTATAATAGTACGTTTCTCAAGGAGACTCCTAATAGCACTAGCACCACTTGTGTTTTGATATTCTTTAATAAATTCATCTGTCATTTCAATATAACCATCATTAATATCATAGCTTTCTCTAGACTCAGGTGAGATAACAGGTGTAAATAGTGTCTTCACTAGGAGTTTCAGTGTTTCCTAATATAGTTCTAGCAATTGTAGCATCTAGGAAAGGACCTAATGAATCACTCTCATCAAGCACATTAGAAGTAACATCATGAGCATCCGAAGCAATTTTAGATTCAGCAGTAGTAGCAGTGTGTGGCATGTGTATGTGGTGGTGGTGTAACAAGCTTACTTATAACACAAGGTGAATCAAGAGCAACAGAGGTGTTTAGGACTGTACCTCTTCTTATAGTGGATGGTAAAATAGGAAACTTTCCACCACGAGACTTTCTCATGAGGAAAAGGGTAGCAACAAACAATAATAAATCCAAGTGAACTTACAAATAAAGCTATGCTCCCCGACAACGGCGCCAGAAAATAGTCTTGATGACCCACAAGTATAGGGGATCGCAACAGTCTTCGAGGGTAGTATAACCCAATTTACTGATTCGACACAAGGGGAGCCAAAGAATATTTATAAGCCTTAACAGCTGAGTTGTCAATTCAGCTGCACCTAGAAATAGTCTTGCTCACAGTAGTTTATTAGTAGCAATAGCAAAGTAACATCAGGAGTAAAACAAAGCCAGCAGTAACAATAGTAGCAAACAACAGGATTTGAGTGCGGTAGGCATAGGGACGGATGGATGGGCGTTGCATGGACGAGACTATTCATGTAATACCAAGATCTAGGGCATTTGTAGATAAATAACATAAAGCATGCAAGTACTAAATAATCATAGGCATGTGTTCCATATATAGTCATACGTGCTTGCAATGAGAACTTGCACAACATCTTTTGTCCTGCCAGCCCGTTGCAGCGGGGCCTCAAGGGAATCTACTGGCAATTAAGGTACTCCTTTTAATATAGTACTGGAGAAAAGCATTAACACTCCATGAACACATGTGATCCTCATATCACATCCACCCCCTCCGGCTGTCCCAATTTCTTTCACTTCGGGGCCTTTGGTTCTGGACAATAATATGTGTGAACAACTTGCAGATAAGATCACAAACAATACTATCATCATGAATCAATAACATGTTCAGATCAAAGATCATGGCACTCGGGCCCTAGTGACAAGCACTAAGCATAACAAGTTGCAACAATGTCAAAAAGAACTAACAAAGATGAAAGAACATTCTCTATCCCTAGTGATTTTGATGTTTTATAACAACACACATATTGGACTAATTATTTGCCAAGTATACCACAAGTTGTATTAAAAAGGGTTTGCAGTGGGGCAGCGTGGTTAGACAAACTGTCCAAAACTTTCTGCCTGGCGCGGTACCAAAAAGCGGTAGTACCGCTTTTTGCTACCGGACGCGGCAGTAGGTTTTGGCTAGTTGTCAAAAAGCCTCTGCCAGGCTAGGTACTAAAAAGCGGTAGTACCGCATTTTAGTACCTGGTGCGACAGAAGCTTTTTGACCACTTGTCAAAAGCTACTGCCCGCTCCGGTACTAAAATGCGGTAGTACCGCATTTTAGTACCTAGCGCAGCAGAAGCTTTTTGCAACTTGTCAAAAGCCACTGCCCGCCCCGGTACTAAAATGCGGTAGTACCGCATTTTAGTACCTAGCATGGCAGAAGCTTTTTACAAGTTGTCAAAAGCTACTGGCTGCCTAGGTACCAAAATGCGGTAGTACCGCATTTTAGTACCTAGCGCGGCAAAGAGTTTTTGACTAAGTTGCATATGCCACTGCCCTTTGCGGTATCAATATGCGGCACTACCGCATGCATCCGGTAGTACCGGATCTCAGGGGCGGTACTACCGCTTTATGGTAGCACCACAAATTGGTACCGCTGTGGCTGGGGCATATGTATTTTGAAGTTTGTTCTTCCGATACCAGGTCCGGTAGTACCGGAGTTTTCCGGTAGTACCGCTTGAACTTCCGGTACTACCGCTGCATTAAATGCTCCAACGGTCAGATTGGATCTGGGGCTATAAATATCCCTTCACCTACCTTGGGACAAGCTACTCATTTGCATTGAAGTCTATTACCACCATTGGAGCCACCAAATCTACAAGATCTCTTCAATCCACCACCCAAAGTCCTTGATCTTTGGGGAATCGAAGGAGGAGGCCTTGATCTACTACTTCACCAAAAGAGATCTTCATTTCCCCCTCATTCACTTGAGGGCCCCTTGCTCTAGTGTTTTCTTGGAAACCCTAGTTCTAGATTTGGTTCTTACAAGCATGTCTTTGATTGTCTTGACAGCTTGCTTGTATTTGGGAGCCTCCAATTAAGTACTGGATGTGTGCCCCAAACTTGTAAAGGTGCCGGCTTCCACCTTGAAGGTCGCTGATATAGTGGAAGGTGGATCGATCCCGTTGGGGTGAGGTTCATCGGAGAACAAGGGAGGCCTTTCGTGGCGTAGGTGGTTTGATACCACCCCCTCTCCAAACGTAGACGTACTTCCCCTCAAAAGGAAGGAACTATGGGAAACAAATCCTTGTGTCTCCGCGTCCACCACTTTGGTTACTTCTATCCTTTACCGCACTTTACTTACTTGCTCTTGCTTAGTTATGTGTTAGCTTGCGCATGTTTGTCATATAGGTAAATTCACCTTAGTTGCATTATCTAGAGAATTTACCTTATTGTCAAACCCTAATTTGAAAAAGAAGAAAATTTGAAGTAGAACCTATTCACCCCCCTCTAGGTGCCCATACGATCCTTTCAAAAGATACTAGGCACCATGCCCTAACAATCTTATTTGATTACATGATAGATCTCATCCAATCCCTACCATCCCCATAGCCTACAGCGGGGGATTACTCACTCATGGATGGGGGAAACATGGATGGTTGATGGAGAGGCGTCGGTGATGATGATGGCGATGATCTCTTCCAAATCCTCGTCCCGGCAGGGGTGCCAGAACGGAGTTTCTGGTTCTGAATCACGGTTTCTGGTGGTGGCGGCGCAACGGAACTCTATCTGGAAAAACGTCGACCCCCTCTGTTTTTAGGTCAGAAGGCTTTATGTAGGCGAAGAGGGAGACCGAGGGAGTGACCGAGGTGGCCTCACCACCCCAGGAGCAGCCTGGCCTGGCCCGCATGTCTAGGGGGTGTGGGCCCCTCATGGCACTTCTCCGTCTCATCTTCTGGATCTGTGAGTCTTCTGGTAAAATAGGAGTTTTGCGATATTTTCCGGGATTTTTCCTAAAAGTTAATTTTCTGCATAAAAACTAGACACCAAAGCAATTCTGCTGAAAACAGCGCCAACCCATGTTAGTTGTATCCAAATCACACAAATTAGAGGAGAAATAATAGCAAAAGTGTTCGGGAAAGTAGATACATTTTGGACAGAGCTCGTCGTGGGCGATGCTTCGATGGCCAATAAATGGTAGCACCACCACCGTTGTGTTTGCCTCGGTCGTGCGCGTCCAACACATCCTCTACCATCGTCCTTGTGCTCCAGCTGCGTCTAATGGCTGGTTGATGTCAGCATGATGTTATCCCACATTGATGTCATGTTTTATTGACGCAATCCTGACATCATAATCCCTTTTTATTTTATTTTTTATTAAAAAATATGATGGGTGGGGTCCCCCTACCAGGATTTTAATATTTTTAGAAAATGATTGAAGTGACAGAAATTTATTTAAAATTTGGAAATTAATTAAATTTAAATCATAAAAAGATGAATAATATATCAAAATACCAAGAAAATAATATCTATCTCTTAAAAATATAATCATACATTTTATATACAACTTTGAACCCTAGTGTAGTTAGGAGAGCAGTTACCCCTCTTAAGTACCGATGACCTTAATAGAAGTGCCATGACTAGGGTATTCAAACCCATTTCACTTGATTTTTCACATAGGGTTATCGTAATATCTTTAATATGGCATGTCATTCATATTATATGATAACTGCATTATGTCATGTCCTGAATGTTGTTCTTCCTTCCTAGTTTTGGTTCTTCGCAATAGGAACTGAACCTAAGCCCTTGATCAACGCCACCGACGATCCATACATGTCTACTGAAGAACAAGGCAAGCGTAATCCCATCATTCTAATCCGATCTTTTGAAAGTATTATAACTCTTGCTATGCACACGATTCCAATGTGGTCTTTGGTTGATTGATAGAGTATCCTATCTATTGTATGGTTCCTCCTTTGTAGACTATAATACCAGACCCAATGCTCCTAGCATAATTAGGTTTTGGCTTATGAGCATCGCTTGAGCTATTATATTAGTCATGATTATCCATGCTTAATTTTCCAAGTCTAGTCGATGGGTCAGACATGCGAATAAACCTAGCATTGACAGGATGATGTGGTATGATAATTGATGTGAGTTGAACATGGTAAGACTTGTATGGGAGGCCAATGTTGGGTTATGGTTTTTGTAGTCCCCTGCGTTCCACCCCTAGGACCCAAATTCTCACCTTTTGAACCAACACTGAGCATACAACCACACGGGGGCCTAGAAACCCCCTCGATTTCAATAACTTGCCTAGTAGATTCTATGAGTCACCTAGCCGGGTGTTCAATTTGTCATATGCATTCTGATGATTTGAGATGGTAGCATATCATATCATATCATATCATATCATATCATATCATATCATATCATATCATATCATATCATATCATATCATATCATATCATATAGGGCATGATAGGGAACATGAAAGGCACGACCTTCATAATCTTGAAACTTTTTGACATCCCTAAGGACTGAATTTTGTACTTGACCCGTTATGGAGACACAATCCTTAGGGCTTGACTCATGGTCTCGGAGAAAGCACGGCAAAGGTCATGGTCAACCATCCTTTGCCAGCACACCTTGCATGGAGTGTTAATCATGTGGTCTTAAGAGTCGGTTGGCCCGTGTGCGTAAATTGCCCCGCATGGTTAAATATTTTCAAGAAGCAGTGACCACAATTACGAACGACTTGGGAACATATTTTGGTGATCATAGATAATTTTAACCTAATCATAAAACTTGGCAACTAAATTGTTCAGGATTTCTTCCTATAGGTTTTTCGAGGGGGTAATCTTAGTTTATAGGTTCAACTGATGATGATTTGGTGAATATCAAAAGATAATCAATAAGAGATAGTAATGTCGCTCTCTTATCTCCTTATAAATATTCTGATTAGAGGAGCCTTTCCTCTTACTTGTATACAAAGAAATTTGCTCTACAAAGTACCCAAATAAAACCTTTCCAACCTGACCATGTGGCTACAAGGTTAACTAAGTCTTACAGAGAACATCATGTACTAAGTCTTGTTTTGTTAAAAGTTTTGTTACAAATGAAGTTGCTCCAACTGAAGGTGGTTTCTATGTTGACATCGACGAGTAGTTTGGGGTTATCATGAAACAGCCTGAGCTCTATGGAATTGATGTCGTTTTATGTTATGAGGCCTTTGTTATGTTTGTTGTATAGAACAGCAAAAGTTGTTTTCATTTCTTGTTATAATGTCAGGTATACGACCTCTGGTTGTAATTATTTGCTATCTTCACTCATCGAGTCACTATGATGTTACTGATTCTTTCACTGTATTATCTCAAGATCTAAGCTAGGCTTATGTCATACGGGGGTCTGAGAATGTCTAGCCCTAATCTCGGGGGCGTGACATCCAGCCCCTCCCAAATCATGTCCAGTGGAGGCATTACCGAACATCGTAGTAGGGTGAGGAGTGGAGATGTGTTAGCTGTAAAATATAGCCATCCACATCCACATTTAAAGTAGTTATTATTCATACTTTTTATGAAATCTCTCTCTAAACCCTGCCACTAATGCCTAATGATAAAAGGGGTATGCAATCCTATCTTTCTATTTTCCCTTGCGCGGGTACTGGCATTTGATGATGGGAATCACAACATTAAAGTCAAAGATATGAGATTTCCAATAACCCAAAGAAACCAAGGGTTGTGAAGAGGAAACAGAAGGTTTAACGACCAATTATACAACAGGAATAAAAATTTCAGCCGTATAGTTTCCACCGACACCGCTAGGTCAAACATAACAACTTTTGTGAAGGGATCCCTATATAAAGAGACCTCTCGTGACGAGAAAAGAGGTCCAAACGACACCAAGCCATCATAAACCACAACACTGAAGAGCCGCCGGAGGAATAGATCTAGATCCAATCTCACAACCCTTCTCCACCACCATACCCATAGTCCACCACTTTTAATAGTAGATCTCATCTCCAATTGGCGACATTGTAAGACTATTTCTATTGATCTCATGATTTCTAATACAATGTTTATGATTGTTGATCTCATCTCTATGTGTGAGTAATTCTCCTTGGGCTAAGGGCTTCGACCTAGCCATGTAGTTTGTGCGTGTTATTTATCATGGATGGGATCGTGTATTAGTTTTTATGACATGATGATTATTTTATCCTCTCTTGTCTAAATATAAGGACTTGTTAGGTACCCAAGACCCCGAAGATTGATCTAGGTACAGGGAGTATGAGTAATGACTAATTTGCAGGATGGGAATCCCAGTGACAGAAAGGGTAGTACGGCTGTATGTGAGAGATTTACTTGGGATTAACAGTGACATCAATGTGCATATCATTAGTTCTCTTTCTTCTATGGATGAGACTAATAGGTTATTGCTATAAGCGGTTGCAGAGGCAGTAGCAGTTATGGATGCACTGCCCACATATAATTATCTTGCTCTATAGATTACATGCATAGTTTATTATTATCTTTTATTCCCATCAGATGTTTTGCATAGCTATAGGTAAAACCGAACGGCCTAGACCCTCTCTCTCCATCATCGTTAACAACAAAAGATCGCAAATTCTTGGTTCGGTAAAACATCAAAATAATTCTAAAACTCCCGAAGGTCCAATTAAGTAACTTCACCATGCTTTCTGTTTCCCGTCGGTAACCTAGGTCTACCAGGGAAAAAGAGCTATACTACATCCGTAATCCAGATCGAAGGTATCAACCCTTTTTCTGGCGCCGTTGTCGGGGAAGCAATAGCTACCCTGGTAAGGTGATTAGGAACCTTGCTAGTTTTAATTCTTGTTTTTAATTTTGTTAGTTTGCTTTCAATCTTTATTTGAAAAACCAAAAAAATTAGTTAGCCTTTAAATTCTTGTTTTTACTATTATAAGTTTTTCTTTAGAAAACCCAAAAACATAGGTACTATGGCTGAAAAGAAAATTGGGAGTTTGCAACTCCCAACAATGATTATTTGCATACTCCTATTACCTAGCCAGCAATTACTGCTGAGAATTATGAAATTAAGCCCCACTATTTAAGTTTGGTTCATAATCAATTTGGAGGCTCTGCTGCTAAGGACGCAGGTATGCACTTGAACACTTTCATTGAAATATGTGATATGATGCACATTAAATATGTTGACCACGATGCGATCAATCTGCGCTTATTTCCTGTCTCTCTTAGAGGAAGAGCAAAAGAATGGTTCCTATCTTTGCCTAGAAATACTATTGCATCATGGGTGGAATGTACTTATTTATTCGTGACTAAATTTTTCCCACCTACAAAGACTATGCAACTACGATCTAATATTACTGGTTTTAGACAGGAAGATCATGAGCCACTAGTGCTTGCATGGGAGAGAATGAAAGAATGCATGAGAAACTGTCCTAGCCATGGGATGGAAGATTGGTTAATTCTCCATTTATTTTATAATGCTCTTAACCCTGTGTCTAAGTCTATGCTTGATACTGCAGCTAGAGGAACATTTATGGGCAAACAAATTGCCAAAGCAAAGTAGCTGCTAGACAATATGCAAGACAACCATGCCCAATGGCATGTGGAAAGATCAAACACAAAGAAGGTGAACTCGGTCACACTGGAGGAAAATGAAGAACTCACTACTAAGATGGATGAGCTCATATTAGCCTCCAAGGGTAAGGAAACCCAGGTAAGAGCTATCCCAGAATCAAATTGAAGAAATAGACTTCATAGCTCATAATGATTATAACCCTGCTTGGAAGAAAAACTATAATCCAAATTTCCAAAAACATTATTCTAGCCCTGCAGGTACTCTAATAATAATATTGGATCAAGTAATGGTAGTCTCCAAGAATCACTTAAGTCCTTTATGGACTCGCAAAATGAGTAAAACAATATCCTTGTTAAGATAACAAAGAACCATGATAGTATGCTTGGAAAATTGTCTAACCAATCTGTGAGTTTGAAGAATGATTTATAGGCCCTCCAAAAAAGAACAAGGATTGTTGAGGCACAACTAGGTAAGATAACTAAGAGTCAAACCCTCATTCTAGTTAAATTTGCAGGTAAAACTGAGCCCAATCCGGTTGAAGACCTCAAGATGATAAGAATCCAAAGGGAGGAGCCTAAAGAACTTAACTATAGCAATGCCCCTTCACCAAATTACACGGTTGAAGATCTTGTGAAAATGATCAATATCAAGATTCCAGTAAGTGAAAGAAATGATGAAGCTATGTATCAACGTTTCGTTAATCAGCTAGCAATGAAGGTACGTGAGCTTGCAGATGAATATAAGAAAATTGCTGAAAAACTACCTGTTAAGCTTGATGATATATTTGGGCCTACTATTAAAAATAAAATTGGAGATAGATGTACTTTGTGATCTAGGTGCAAGTGTTTCAACAATTCCTAAAAGTCTTTTTGATAAGTTAAATCTTGGCTCTTTTGAAATTACTGAATTAAAATTACATTTAGCAGATTCTACCTACAAACAAGCTATAGTGATTAAGTAGAATACTTTAGTATACATTAAAGGCAGTTCTGCTCTTATTGATTTTGTTATTATTGACATGCCTGAAGATGCTACTGCTCCTATCATATTAGGCCGTCCATTTTTAAGAACTATCAAGGCTTTGATTAATCTACATGAAGAGAAAGTGAAGCTTCAATTGCCTTTGCGGGATCTTTTTGTTGTTCATTTACCCAAGAAGAAGAAATCTAAGCATGATGAGAAGGAGGCCATCACTTTGAAGACCAACTATTTTGGAGTGGGTGTTCTACTCATTTGGCCTAAGTGAGCAACACACTGTTCAAAAAATCGTCCGATATGCTAATTTATTGACCCATTTATCGCTTATAACTAGATAACAGATAAGCCAATTAATCAATTTATCTCCCTCGATAAATCGATTTATCGCCCGACAAATCGGCCGATACACCCAAAAATCACTAATTTCAGGCTGACCGAGAAGTTAATAATAAACGATATCCCCAACATTGGAGCAACATAATGGTCAAGCTATTGACCATAAAATAGCGCTTCATGGGAGGCAACGCATGTGAAATAAAGATTTGAGTAAAGTTTTTAAGTTTTAGTTTAGGTTTCATGTTGAATAAAGAGTGCTAGAAAACTCCAGTTGCGGAAGAGAAGTTGAGTGGTACTAAAATCCTGTTTTATATATGTTGTTGTTGAACGAAAATTTAGTCTGTCATTTTTCTATCAAAACATGGTGTTTCGCTAAGTTTCAGGTTAAGAAAGAATTTTCGAAGAAACAGGTAAATTTTGGCGACTCCGGAAGGTTTAACGACCAACTATACAACGGGAATAAAAATTCCAGCCATATAGTTGTATTCGTATAGTTATCGATGCCTTCGTAAAATTTCTTTCAAAGGATACCAAAGGTTTAACGACCAACTATACGGCGGGAATAAAACTTCCGGTCATACAGTTGCGATCGTATAGTTATTGATGCCTTTGTCAAATTTATTTCAAAGGATACCGAAGGTTTAACGACCAACTATACAGCAGGAATAGAAATTACGGCCGTATAGTTCCGACCGTATACCTTGCGCCGCCATGAATAAATCCTAAAATATTGCCGTTAGACCAACTATACGACGGAATACAAATTTTGGCCGTATAGTTTTGGCCGTATAGTTCGTGCGACCACAAAAACTCCATGGGAAGGTACCCCTAACACCAAAACTTTAATCCTTTTTCTCTCTTCTATTTCCAAACTCTCTCAAAACCTTAAGAGATCTTTATCTCTACTCAATTTTGTTCGATTTACTCGCACACAAGTAATCTACGGTATATTTCTCCTTCGATTCTCACATTACGTTTTGCAAATTATCAATCTAGGATGATACCTACTATGAACTACTTGCCATGTTTCTCTTGCCTAGATTATTATTTTGAGGAGACTCTTTAGTGTTCTATGATGAGGAATCTGTTATGCTTATTACTATTGGATCAAAAAGTTTTATTTTTGACTTTCTTATTATTTTAGATGATGAACACAAGGAGCCAAAAGTGTGCTCTTGCCGCTGTAGCTCAGGACCGCGTGGGGATACAGTTTAGGAATGAGCTCCAACATGATTGCTTCAACAAGATCAAGAACCGAGAAGTGAAGACAACCAAGTGGGCTTGTCCCATTATATTGAATCAACTCGGTATTCTAATGACTTCAATTTACTTTGCAATAGAGTTGGCCTGCAAAAAAATGTATATCATGATGCGCCTACTTATCACTGGTTAACTCTTGAATTTTCAAGTTCTTTGAAAAGCACCGTTAAAACATGGCATAGAGAGGACATGATTTCTTTCCGACTTATAAACAATAATTGTACATTATCACTTGATGAATGGTGCAATTTTTTTATTTTACCAAACAATGATATTAATGCTTTACGCGCATATTTTGCCGACATGCACCCTTCCCCGAATTATCATTATAATAGAATGAGTTTTACTTCTAGAGTCAACAAGGGGAAGAATATTCAGCATCCTGATATTCACTATTTATTCTATGTTATTGCTAACACCTTGTAGGCACGAGATGAGTTTACAAGACTCAATGAGGAGGACATATTGATCCTTGCAAAAGCTGCTTTCAACAACAACTTGTCACTCAACATGGGCGCAATTCTTGTGCGCTACTTGGAGCACCAATCCTCCCAAAGCCCAGGGCCAATCACATGTGGAGGCATCATCACCGTGCTTGTCATTGCCTTGGGCGTCGACCTAGGTGAGTTGCAACCATTGCTAGATGAGCGACGTGTTGCTTTCTCTACTTTAAAATCTTGTAGAATGCTCACTAGGAGAGGTGGTAGTTATTACTTGCATATTGCTGGAGCTGGGTGTCTCTACCCCGATCATTTGCCTAATGGTATTTTGTCTATCGGGGAAGGATGTTTGCTATATGATTTGCAGTTTGAACAACACCAACACGAGGAGGAGATTCTGGATGAGGATGAAGACCAAGAAGAGGAGCAAGATGTTCCTGATCAAGAGGAACAACCATTCAACCAGTTTGCTACATATCAAGATTTTCAAGAACTTGGAGCAACTGTAGAGGGGATGCATAATATTGCCCTGAACCTCCGAGAAACCACTAGCAATTTATCAATTCAATTTGCGAACTGGAGCCACAATTTTTTCGCCACCACAATGATTTGAAAGGCTTGCAGAAGCCTAAGCTTGGGGAAGTCTCCCCATTTTATTTGGCATTTGTTTTTAATATTTTGAGGTTATGTTTTTAGTTTGAGATTATAAGCACTCGTGTTGGTTTCCCAAAACACTTTATCTTTAGTCATTTTTATTTGTTTTCGAGATTTTCTAGCCGAGCCTTGTCACCAATTTTCTATTCTTTAACTCCCTCTCTTTAAAACAACAAAAAGATTTTTTCCATTTATCTTTATTTCCCCTCTTCCTTTTTCTCTATTCGCCTCGTGGTTCTCGCACATTTGAAGGAGAGTGATTGACTTCGAGTTTCCAAGAAACGAATTAAAGAGGAAGAAAGAAGTGGAACCAATCATGAGAGGTATGCCTTATGACTCCCCACTTTTGAAGTTTGAGAAACCCATGCTAGTTAGTAAGTAAATATTAAGATATTATATTGGTGGAGTGAGTCTTCATATTGGAGTAAAATTTTGTTTGCATGGGTATTTAGTTGAGCATTTTGTTCCAGCTCTTGTAGTTAACCAAAGTCTTGCCTAAAAATTTGCTAAAAAATTGTAATAATAAAAAGTCTCACAAATTGAAGGCTTGGGTGTTATAGTTTTTAGTCTTGAAAGCTTATTCCTAGAGACACTCAACACCATAGAAAATAATTATTGACTCGATAGCTCTTAGGATTTGTTCAATAGAATTAATATTTAGCGGTTTTTGTGAGCATGCCAAAGTTTGACTTGTGAATCATAAGAATGATATAGCTTTATGCATGTCAAACTTTATGGGATGCCAACAACTCCACTAGTCTACGAACGATCTTCATGGGGGAACTCCTAGATTTCGGCTATGAGTTGATTAAACATTTGTATCAAAACAATGCTATAATGGGTAAGATTCTTGGCACCCTCGTGTATCTGTGTTCATGATGGAACCACTCCTCTAGCTGATATGAGTAATCATTATGCAAAAGGAACAAAAACCTTGGTAATGCCACGAGTGTCCATCATAGCCCGATAAACTATTTTTTTTTGCATGCTCTCAATTACTTAAGAACTGAAATTATTGAAGGACAATGAATAGAAAAGTAGTGCTTGAAAAGTCTTGACTTATTGATGTGGGAGAATTGAGATACTTTAGTATGATTTTCATGACAAACTCTCACACTCTCAATTTTACATGATCATACTTTATTGTTCAAAGGCAAGCTTATGAGTTGATTACATGACATGGAATAGAATTTACTCATTTGAATCATCTGTGCTAACAATAATCTTGCTGCACTATAAGGATTCATTAAAACCCATATGATATGCTTGCCATTACTCTATCTATGATGAGTTTTCAGATTAATAAAAGTGGAGGAAACATGAGACTACATATCATGAGTAAGATCATCATCTCGTTATTTCAGTTCAAATGCGGAGTTCCCTTTTGATTTTGGTTTTCTTGCTCGAGAAAGATCAAGTTTAAGCTTGGGGAGGTTGATGGCTGTGAAATATAGCCATCCACATCCATATTTAAACTAGATATTATTCATACTTTTGATGAAATATCTCTCTAAACCCTGCCACTAATGCCTAATAATCAAATGGGTATGCAATCTTGTCTTTCTATTTTTCTCTACGCAGGTAATGACGTTTGATGATGGGAATCACAACATTAGATTCAAATATACGAGATTTCCAACAACCCAAAGAAACCAGGGGTCGTGAAGAGGAAACAGAAGGTTTAATGACTAACTATACAACGGGAATAGAAATTCCGGCCGTATAGTTTCCATCGACACCGCTAGGTCAAACATAACAACTTTCGTGAAGGGACCCCTATATAAAGAGACCTCTCGTGACGAGAAAAGAGGGCCAGACGACACCAAGCCATTAGAAACCACAACACCGAAGAGCCATCAGAGGAATAGATCTAGATCCAATCTCACAACCCTTCTCCACCACCATAGCCATAGTCCACCACTTGTAATAGTAGATCTCATCTCCAATTGGCGACATTGTAAGACTATTTCTATTGATCTCATGATTTACAATACAATGTTTATGATTGTTGATCTCATCTCTATGTGTGAGTAATTCTCCTTGGGCTAAGGGATTCGGCCTAGCCATGTAGTTTGTGCATGTTATTTATCATGGATGGGATCGTGTATTAGTTTGTATGACATGATAATTATTGTATCCTCTCTTTCCTCAATCTAAGTACTTGTTAGGTACCCAAGACCCCGATGATTGATCTAGGTATAGGGAGTATAAGTAATGACTAATCTGCAGGATAGGAACCCAATGACAGAAAGGGTAGTATGACTGTATGTGAGGGATTTACTTGGGATTAACGGTGATATCACTGTGCGTATCATTAGTTCTCTTTCTTTTATATATGAGACTAATAGGTTATTGCTATAAGCGGCTGCGGATGCAATACCAGTTATGGATGCACTACCCACATATAATTATCTTGCTCTAACGATTACATGCATACTTTATTATTATCTTTTATTCCCATCAGATGTTTTGCATAGCTACAGGTGAAACCGAACGCCCAGGCCTCTCTCTCCATCATCGACAACAACAAAAGATCGCAAACTCTTGGTCCTGTAAAACACTAAAAGAATTCTAAAACTCCTGAAGGTCCGTTAAAGTAACTTTACCATGATTTATGCTTCCCAAGGATTCAATAACCTATGTCTACTAGGTAAAAAGAGCTATACTACATCCGTAATCCGGATCGAAGGTATCAAGATGCTCTAAGAGACATTCCATAGTATGACAAAGTGCTCGAAGGGAAATAACATTTTGTACTCTATGATTGGTTGCTCCTACCGCCAGACTGACAGAAAAGGCCGAGATGTTAGTGGTCCCGGCTGTTATATGCTACTCCTCTGTCCCATGATCCATGTAGAGATATACATATAGAGTGGAGTTATATACTTACATGAGTATCAAGTGCTAAATGCTTTTCGAACATATTTTCTCTAAGAGGAAAAACATTATGTTCAGATCTTTTAGCATCTATGGCATCGATACTGCCAAGTTTTTCTAGATGTAAACAAGACAATAATATCAAAAGACAATGGTGTTTTTTTAGGAAACTCAAAAAGCTCCGCACTACATAACCTCTAAGTAGCATGTGCCCCTACTAGAAGGCGCTTCTTAGAAAACTTTTGAGTAACACACGTCCATCGAACCCCAGTCCAGATGTGTACAAATATTAGGTTAAAATCTTGAACCATGCAATGTTGGGATCACATTTGCACACCATTTATGCATTTCTACAAAGGTCACACTCTATTTTCTATATAATTTGGGGGAGGGGGGGGGGGAGTTAGAAGGGGCCCTTCCCCCTTCCCGCCATAGAATTGTCAATCAAACACTTACTTCTATGTTAAAACCTCCTTTAATTTTTTCATTTTACTGTGTACCCTCCCTTAATGTCCCGTGCATTGGTTTTGTTTGATCGCCCCTCCCCCACTAGTAGGAAATAACCCATTGGTGGCGTTCTAAAAAAGTGGTTAGTGGCATTCAAGTGCCATGTCACCAATGTCGCGCCACTCATACAAGTTACTAGTGGTGTTCACCTTGAATGCCACCAATAACTTGTGTATTGGTGGTGTTCGACCTATTTTAGACGCCATTAATATATTTTTAAAAAAATAAAAAATTGTAGCATTTACTGAATACAGAAGAAATATGAGTAGAATAGTATGATATTTTTGATAGCCAAAATAAATAAATGAGTTGGTTCACAACATATTATTAACAAAATTTTCAAAACAACTATCAAAATTAGAAAGTAGGTTCACAACCGCATGCATGTTCTTATCGAACATCTCAAAATAAGTATCACTCAAAGTATGATGCCTCTGAATCTGACCTTAAGAATGGTGAGTTATATTAAACGATGACATCGATGAAGAACATCATCTGAAGGTTTAAGTGTGAAGTGTTCCTACAGTGAGGAGTATGGATTATCCAACTTGCAGATTTGCGACTTGAAGGAAGTTCTTACATCCTCATTGAACGTGATGCGGCCATCCGTCTCCATCTAGTACGCAATGGTGCCGATGCTACCTCTAGCTCCTATGCATACTCCAATCGAGCCTTATTGATGAATTTAAAGTGAAGAAACCATCCTCAATGGTAGTTTCTATGATGCGAAAGTTATATAGCTTGAATTTATTGAAAGGAATGTGGTAAGGGAAGACCCTAGATAGCTTGGTGTTAGATAGAGCACCATCAAATACAATAAGAAATAAAGAAAAATAATTGTAACTTGGAAAACATACCATTTTTGTAGCTCAATATTTGTCCTCGTCAAGCGAGTGACAAATGGCATCCCGATGAATGCATTAGTTTGAGCGAAGTTTTTGATGAGGTACTTCTCCTTACTATAGGTATGCTTACATCTTTGAGCGATAATTGTAGAGTCGAATGGGTCTTGATCCTTGTCGTCACCCTCCTTGTAGCCACCCTCGTTGAAATAGATGACACTGATCCTTGGCCCAGGATCTCCCATTGCAAAATATAGGTACACACCTCCAGTGACATGGTTCTGGGTAATGAACATCCTCCATTCTGCATCGACAATGCGAGTCCTTGTTTGCTCTTTGTGCATGTCAACATCTTATGTTCTCCCAAGAGCCCAAAATTCAATACTAGCTCTTGTTGTTCTATTGATTCCACCATACATTGCATGGGATAGTCCGTGGCCAAAATAAAAATTAAATAAATGATAATAGCATAAAAAATTAAGTGAATTCATATATGAAAAAACATACATACAAAAAAAAAATGCTCAAATCGACCCTCTATGAGGCAGATACTAATAGTGAGCTCATTGATAAAATTTCCTAGCAGTCACTAAAAGAAACTTTACATGATGTCATATCCTCTACAAGAAAATAAGTGCAATGGACATGTGTCATATCCTCTACTATATGATCAATCTAACACTATAAAATCTCTAGCCATTTGATCTAACAATTCTAAAATCACGTACAAGCTAATACTAAAATCAATCCTAAAATAAACTACACATTATAATTCTAAAATAAACTACACATGCACGTTCTTCTATATCAAATACACATTTTATTCTTAATAAAACCTGGGATATTGTAGGTTCACTGACTATGGGACAGTTGGAGAGTTGGTGTATCATCCCGTTCACCAGGCTCCGGGGATGTCACTCGTGAAAGCTTACTAGGATCTCTATACTGGCCCCATAGACCAATACTTATTTTTTTGCGCATTTTGTCCTCACTCGTGCGCTTCCAGGAAGAACTTCCCGGTCGGTCACCTATCCTCGAGTCACTCCAGGTCAAACACGCTTAATCTTAGAGTTCTTTTTAGATGAGATTCTGGAAAAGAAGTCACAACTTGTTGGTATGAGCCTATCAATCTTATTGTGCCATGCGCCAGGATGTCACATACACCCACCTTTAGAAGAACGATTTCCTCATCGGTCAAGCACAAGACAAGAACGTTCCCTATTGACACACGTCTGTGTGTCCAATGCTAACACATGTGCCATGCCCTGTCCATCCTGGGCCACATGTGCCAGCTCCTCATGTATGCTCCACTGACTCGCACATGACCATGTATCCGCGAGGATCGGTTCCTATACCAATTAAAATTACCAGTCCACTAGGCCCCGGGGGTGTTACTACTGATAGCTTACTAGGATCTCTAGAATAGTCCACATACCAATACTTGTATTTTATACGTACTTGTCCTCACTTGTGCATACCCGGGAAGAACTTCTCGGACGGTCACTAACATGGGTATGACCTATTGGTCGCTATGATTAGTTACCCTAGGCGAATAAAAGCTTATGGCCCACAAAGTCCCAATGGATTCCAAGAGACACCCGACGAATAAAGACGTGCCTTACCGATCAAGGGATAATCGTAAATAGACATAGAATTCACATTGTAATCATAAACTTGTAAACTCTCTGGCTATGGATCCAAGACCCAGCCTCTCATATAAAGGTTGGGAGGACCCGTTGGGGAGGGCACCTTAGTTTTCCAACAATCCTTCGTGAGTTAGATTAAAGATAGCGAATCGGTGACCTTGTAACCAAATTTTCTCTATAATCAGACTATATCGACTTCCTTGTTTGTCTGATCAGCCGACAAAATCTTCAACGCTCTCTTTTTCATAAAACCCTAAGTCCATAAACCATGGGAATTGCCGAGGTTACACCTCGTCGGTCACCCATCCTCAAATCGTTCTAAGCCAAGCACGCTTAACATGGCCAATGACATAGATGGTGGAAATGAACGCGCCCGACGTTAGCACCTTCAACTTCATCGATGCTCTTGTATTGACTTTTCGCAAGCCAAACTCTTCAACGAGGTCATCACCCACGACTTTGCCATGGAGTCACCTAAGATAGGATGGATTTGAAGGATCTTGGATCGTGTCGTATATATCTCATATATCTTAGTCTGATTCCTGCACAAAACTGAAAGAGGAAGGGGGAATGCTCAAACTTCAACATTACAAATGATGCCCACCAAAATTTATGAAATTTTGTTCACTCTTCTTTTTCCGAACCATGCAAGAGCCTTGCATGTATATTAGTATAGAAGAGGGAAAAACCACTTAAATGGTTGAAGTCTTACAGTAAGATATCTTTGAACCCAGATGAGAAACTCAAATACTGCCCCATGACATTAAAGCAAAACCATCGACCTCGCTCTCTCTCCCCTCTCGGTCTCTCTTGGAACCTCCACATTTGGTTCTCAGGGCCCCAAGCCAGACCGAAACTTCTCTTTCTGGCGATGCTGGCTAGAGTAGGCAAAGGAAGGGCACCATAAGTAGCTATAGGTTTTGTTTTCTGTAGGTTTGCCCTTTGTCACATTTGAGGGTAGGTTGGTGGTCTCCGGCGACCAGATCCATATGCCATGGATCCTTAAGGCTTTGTTGTGTCCCGCCGGTGACAGGAGGCGGCTTGAGCGGGGGTACAAGATCCCTGCATTCTTCCTAATAAGGCCCACCACAGGAGCTTCGAGTTGGAGGCGGAGGACCACACCCGGATCAGTGCGATTGTGATTAGAGTTGTGGTGGCGCTCTCATGGAAAGAGCCTAAGACGACATCTTCGAGGAACACCGCCGACTCCATCAATAAGGCCTGTTTCTTTGGATTTTTTTGGATCTGGAGTTCGGTGGCGCTGCTCCCCCTTCTAGCCGACCGTGGTGGCGAGGATAAGGGTCGGTGTGACGCGGTGGTCTGCAGTTTCTGAGGAGGTCGGGGAGTTTATGATACTGCGCAACGTTGGAGCTTATCCTTGGTGGCCCATGATTGGTTGGCGGCCCAAGTTGCTGGCGGGCAGAAGCTCCAAGCCCTGACGCCGATGTTGCATCAGGTGTTTTTCAACCTCCATCGGAGGCCCTTTGGAGGTCACGCGGTGGCGCTCATCTTCCTCCGTGCACCAGGTGGCCTAGTCCGTGGAGCTGGTGGTGAAGGCCGTTGCTTGAGACCTATGCTCGTTGGTGGTGTCGGAGGACCCGATTGCTTCTTCCATTCTCAGTTTAGGGTCTATCCAGTAAATGTCAAGGATCTTGTCCGGTTTGTTTTATTTTCAGAGGTCCTTTATGTAAATTGTATTGCATCGCTTCTATATTAATGCAGTATTCACCTTCGGGGCCTATACCTGTTAAAAAAACCCCTGCTCCATTGGTCCTTAATTTCCTCTTGCATGAGGCCCCTTGAATGGTCCTAAGGTCAAGGTGCCGAACAGGTGTTGGCAAAGGAAGGCCAAAGCCGCCTTAACACTGTCCCGAAAAGGCAAGTCCGTCGCGACCTGCATCTGGCCGCACGTGCGCGCGCGTCCATCCTAGTCCTAGCAAAATGCCACCCAAACAAGGAGCGGTCGATCGATCATGTCATCAGATGCATTAGGCAGTCTGTCGCCCATTTGATTAACTTATCGGTACTGAGCAGGGATGGCATCCGATTAATTAATCAGTGCCAAATAAGCAATCATCAAAAAGCACTCATAAGTAGAGAACCTTATCTCACACTATCTATCTAAACCGGCTTCTCTTTCTCCTCTGTCTCGGCTAGCTGTGAAGCATTACATTGGACAAAAAGAGAACTTTGCTTTGTGCAAAGTGAGCAATCTTTAGCTAATTATTACGTACTTCTAGTTTTTTCGAAATAGGGATGATGACCCCGGCCTCTGCATAAATAGATGCATATAACCCTTTATTATTCAGTTTAAATATTGAAAAGTTTACAACTCACAGACAAGAGAGGGTTGATACAAAAAATCAACCATCTAAACATAAGTAAAAAGCTAAGCAATCTAAATATCTTGAATTCTACTATAGGTCGTCAAGTAGCCTGGTAGAAAAAATCCTGAGCACTGCCAGTTGCATCCAGTAACCATGCATTCCCGCTGATCCTCTGGAAGCATAAAGCGTCATAGCTGTATCCAGTGAACAACCATATGAATAGCCTGTAAAAATTAGTAGAGTATTTTCTGTTAAAATCAATATTATTTACTTCTTATATAATATTTTGTCGTTCCGCAAGAGTAATACGGTGCTCTCCTTGTTGCCAATGGCAAATATTGATCATGTTTTTGTAATATGTACTCCTTCGTTCGGTAAGTTTGCTCGAGATCGAGCATCCCTTTTGTTTTATAATAAACTAGTTATTTCCATTAGGCAATGGATGAAAATGGGTTAGCCCGGTTGGAAAGAAATATCAATCATGTTAGAGGTTGTGAACATTAACTTTCAACTGTTTTTCTGACTAGTAGCTTTTCTAAGACTTTTATACCAACCTCTAATAAAATTAACACACACCCACTAAATCTTGTTCTTCCCAGTATAAAATACAACCATGTACCAATCACAAATACGAATATTGTGAATGAGGTGAACAACGAGGAGGCAGAGAGCAGGTCATGAATTGAGAGCGAGGAGCAAGATGGTGAGAGAGAGAGGTGCATAGCTTAGCCTATGGATCTAGCAATTCGGATATTTGTTCGGCTGCATTATCATTTTTAGTTGTGAATGTTGTTAGTACTCCCTCCGTCCCGTAATATAGTCGTTATTACAAATGCCCGCTGTTTTAGCAAGGTGCTGGATGCTGCCAAGCTGACGCCGCAAGAGCCACACGCTTGGCACAAGCTGTGATTTGGCGCCGAGCGCTCAGCAAGTTGTACATATCTCGTTTTTCTTTTTCTTTGTAGCTAGATACACGGTGCAAAGTACACCGATGCTTTTATGTCACCTTTGTGTAATGCGGCATGATTAGCACTTTTGCTTATAGGTATCGACTTTAGGTACCTTAACGTGGGCGAACCGATCGTTTTGGGAAAAAACGTGGGCTATCTAAACTAACTAGATATATCAGTGGGATCTCTTAGTAGCAAAATAGAGGGAGTAGCCTTGAGTGAGGCAAAATGGTCCGGGAGCAAGTGCTCATAAGGTGAACAGTAAATTTGTAAGAAATAGTTTATCGTTTCAGTTTATGTGGCCTCTCAGGTAATACTAGATTATCAATTTGGGCAATAAAATATGAGTTATATGCCACAAAATGTATACCATTTGATTTATATTCGATAAGTTTCCAATTTTACCATTTGATTTATATTTTGCAGGAAAAATTGACGATATAGGAATACAGCCGGGTCTTATAAAGCAAAAGAGGGGTAATATATGCTTCAAATATGGAAAACCAAAAGTAACTAGAAAATATATAATTTAAAAATATAGGTATATATAAATATAAATATAGACCGATGTTGCATGTGTGTTTACATAACTTTCTTAAAATGAGCACATTTGCCTCCCTGAGAGAACAAAAATGGATGCTCTAAAAAAGCAAATTTATAAGCACTAAATCATTTTCTTTCACACAGGACACAAAACTGAAAAACAACAGACAGAATTTTACAGTCACATCAAGACATTTGCATGGCGAAATGTTATTAGAAAAAATTTATATTTAAGAAAACCATATTTTTGCACCCAGGAGCAATGAATTTCCAGGTTAGCTTTCTTGATTAACTGAACCCGGAGAAACTGCTAGATAGACGTACCTTTGGGACGATGTGTTATTACTTTGAAGTATCTTAGTCTCTGGTCTGTTTCGGAAATTGAACCAACATTCTGCTTATTAAGACCCTCAAAAAACAAAACAGGCCCATACAGATCTCAAGAAAAACAGACCAGCTGAAATGGGGCATAATTTTTATATATGAAGAAGAACTGGAGCTTAACTTAGAAGTTGGAATTAAGTGGCAGAAGTTCAGATTCCGTCCGTAGTCATACAAACCAGTGGCACGCAGACCTACCCTGGCGCAAGCAGATCGAGCACTAGCTCAGCTCAGGAACAGATCTTTTGCAACAAGAGAAATGCAAACAGACATGGAGTTCATTTTTGTTTCTCTCTCAAGGCCTAGGCAAAACCGTGGCCGTACCCATCAGAGAAAGCACAATCTCTGCCTATCTTTGCCAGCTGCTGCTTCTTCTTTTTCCTTTTCTTTTAATCTGCGGCGAGAGCCTAGCTTGGTAGCTACTAGCTGGCTCGCTATGTGCGGCATCAAATCTAGCAGCCGATCGATTACTGTCATGTCTGAATCAAGGAGCACCGCACAGACACAGCCCGGCCGGTCGTGCATGCCAATTGTAGGATCAGAGAATATGGAAAGCTACCACTTGCGGAACTCCACATAGCTTTGCGGAACTCCACATAGCTGCCTCCTGACTGGACGGCCAGAAAGTTTCGTTTTGTGTTTTTGCAGGTTATGGCTCATGCCTTTGTGCATCGATCTAAGATGAAGATCTTGTACGTGGAGGACACTGTTTCAGCTTATGTCCTGTTGTCCCCTCATGTCCTATTGGCATCGTACATGACATGAGAGAGCAAGAAAGATTGTTCAGTAGTACCATGCATTCTCAATGCCTTTCCTCTAGGTTGGTGCTCATTCAGTCATTCTATCCTCCAGGAAAGTTTGCTAGTTGGGACAGATTTTTGTTTAGCCCACGAGGAAGACAGCCGGTGCTGAAGAGATTCTTCGGAACACAGCATTTGAGGTCTAAAAGAAAACAGGTGCAACAAAATTGATCAATGGGTAGTGACATAATTCAAATCGATAGAAACCAAACTATTGTACTACTATCTTCTGCATTTCAGGCTCTCAGCTATTAGCTATCTTGGTTCATGTCAAGTCATGTTGCATATAGAGGTCGCAAATGCAACACTTCTCCACATATATACATTGCTTAACTCTGTATGCGTGAACTAGATCGGCACAAGACGTGCTGTTGTCCATGGACTTATAGGAGTGTGACGTATATATATATATATATATATATATATATATATATATACTGCTAGTAGATCAATGGGGAGTTAGGCAAAAGCGAGGTCGGTATGCACGAGTGGCCAATTTCGTACTGATCATGCATCACGCGACTAATCACTTAAGAGTTAAGATGTCCTTTACTTGAAGATTAAGGTATAGAAGTAGGGACGTTACTTTCCATCATATGTTACATATCAACTTTTATGGGATGATTGGGAGAACACATATCACCTTGGTGCAAGACAATGACCCAATGTTTTAGTGATGACTAGTGACTGTGGAAGATTTTCACGGTGAACTATCTTAACCAGTAAGAGATTAGTGCCATTAGTATGGGATGCTAACTATATGCAGTCAGTCCCAAAGAGGTGTCTATGGGTCACTTTCAAACCAATGCGAGGTTTTCTCTTTTGATAAGATGATTGCTGGGCAGGGCCGGCTCTACGTTTTCTAGGGCCCTAGGCAAAGTCGACGGCATGGGCCCTTAAGGCTAATGTATATATAGACATATCAAGAAAAATTGATATATATGTATCTACCGTCACATTCAAAATAAAAGTTAACATATAACCATATATTTTAGTCTCAGAATATAATAAATTGTATTTGTTGCTAGTTTGATTAGCTCAGATAAGAAATAGTTCCAATGATAATATTGCTTCAATGCCTCATAAGAAAGCTTCTCCGGGCATTTCTAGAAGCAAAATCATTGAGTACGATCTCAAGGTCAATTTTATCATTGAGTACTTGCTTATACAAAAATTGAAACTATTTAGTTACTTACCCACATTCAAGGATTGTTCATTGATTTGATCATCGACATTTTAATTATGATAATCAACTTGTCCGGGTACAGATGCTTGATTTTGACTATCATCACTGACATTAACACTACTTGGTGCCGGAAAATACTTTTTTAAAGCACCTTTTGTGATTGAATAAGTTCGGTCTCTAGTTTTCGTTTTGGCGCCATAATATCTAAAATTACGAAAGAATTAACTATATCATATAAAGAATTTACGACAGAAATAAAATCCTAAAAGTCAAAATACATGCAAAACAAACCAGGCTGAGATTTAATATATCGGGGCCAGGGGACCATGGGTAGAGAAGGATCGGTCGTTGCATGCTTGGTCGTTTTCCAACTGCCGTCTAAGCATGAGGGACTGCTGGTTATCGTTGATCGATGACCAATCAAGTAGGGCGCTGGATAGAGTCTCCGGAATTCGGCTGAAGAGTCAGGAGTCGAGGAGGGGAGAAGGGAGATCATGACACGCAGGCCCTGTCACTAGATTCGTAACATCCGTTCTATTCTACTCCCTCCGTTTCAAAATATAAGATGTTTTAGATTTATAAAACAAATGTATCTAGACTTCTTTTATTATGTAGGTTCACTCAAACATGTTATATTTTGAAACGAAGGGACTACTAGCGATCGTTGATCTGGTGGCGTCGCGTCGTGACTCGTGCCGTCAGCCATCGTGTGCGGTGCGTATTCTACCCTTCTCATGACCGTGCACGGTGTAGGCCTTTGAAAAAAATCAAGGCAGATTGGCAGATGTATATGCCATAGTAATACATATTTTTGGTCCCTCCTTGGCCATGGGCCCCTGGCCGTTGCCAGGGTGGCGTTGGCCTAGAGCCGACCCTGTTGCTGGGTATCCTTCTCATGTGGGCGTGAGGAGATGTCCTTATAAAGCCTTTCAGGCGGTCCAAATATGTACAAAAACTACCAAACTTTAGGGTTACGATCGAGGGTAATTTTGGACATTCAACATGAGGAAATGGCGATGATAAGACTCCCATCCATCCACCAATAGGAGGGGTGAAGAAAATCCAGGATAACCTCCATTAGAGAAGAAAATCAAGGGAGAAGGAAAATAGGAGAAGTTGAAAAAATAAGATAAATCAAGCAGCGGGCTATGCCCACAAGGTCATGACGTCCATATCGACTATCTTATCTCCTTCAAGTTGTGGTTCCACCATATTCGGTGAGATTGTTCCAATTCCAAGCTCTTGTACCCAAAATCTTGTTGTTGACATCCAAGATCCATGTGTATCTTGATGTATGAGATCCTCTAATGCTCTCTAGAGAAAAACAAATTGATAGTAGTGAAAGAATATTTGGGTGGCTTCGGCCCGTGGTTTTCCTCTCAAGTTGAGAGATTTGCACGTAAAAAGAATTGGTGTCTCTATGTGTTGATTTTCTTGATGTTGCACCCATATGCTGAGAGCACATAGGATTTGTCCTACCTACCTACCTACAGAAATCAGCTACCTATGTGTTGAGAACACCCATCACTTATCCTCGGTTGGGGTAGAATCGTTTCTTCACATATTTTGATGCTTATCTTTCCTTCTATGATGGAGCAACGATCCATGGATTTAGTACATGAGTGGTGCTGAATATTAAATCTTATTTTGCTGCGTATTTCAGATCATGTTTGTGTGTGATAATTATGTAACATAGTGGTATCGAAGCTAAAGTTTTGCTCAGAGGTTGCTGCTAGCTTGCAATAACTTTGGAAGCAGAAGCCACCACCACAAGCGGCATGATAAAACTTGATTCTTCCAACTAATCATTATGAAAGCTCGTGATAGAAGACACCCTTTAATGCAAGGATTCGTATAAGCCAATTGTGAAAGAGAAGATACTGACTGGTATCACAAAAGAAAAACGGAGAGAGCTAAACCGAAAGGCAGTACGTATGATTTGATTGTACATCAACCACAATATATTCCACCATGTTGCAATCCACACAAATGCGTATGGGATGTGGTAGAAGTTGGAGTAAACTATAAGAGAAATACAACTATGAACAAGGCCTCAGTAATCAAAGACTTGAAAAGCTTGAGTACCGGAATGGTAGCAGTGTGATTGAACACTTGAATTTCTTCCAGTGCCATATAAATCAACTCTCCTCCATGAAGATCAACATTGAGGATGAGGTGCAAGAATTGTTGCTAATGAGTTCCATGTCTAACAGTTGGAACACACTTGTTGTGTCAGTTAGCAATTTAGCTCCAGATGGGACGCTGATGTTGGAGATGATGAAGAATAATATGTTGAATGAAGAAGCCAGAAAGGAAAAGGGTAATGCCTCCTTTGATGATGCGTATGTGGATGAATCCCACGAGAAGAGTGACAACCGTGGATGTGGCCAATGAAAATGTCAGCATGGAAAAGACCATAAATTCAGGCGGAGATCAAAGTCAAGACAGAGATCAGTAGTTACCTGCAATTACTATGAAAATACATGACACAAAAAGAGAGATTGCAGGAAATACAAAAGAGATCTTGTAGATAGAAAATTCAAAAATAAAGCTAAGTAAAAGGGTGAGAATGGTGCCGCCATGGCTGCAGAATGTGAGCAAGGTGAAAATCACCTATTCATTGAAAATGAAGAATGCTATAGTGTTGTCTATGATGATTACATGAGTTGGGTTGTGGATTTAGCCACGTCCTTCCATATTAAATCACACAAGGAGTATTTCACGTCATATACTAGTGGCATTACTGGCCAGGTGAGGATGGGTAATATTGGTCCATCGACTATTGTTGTCAAGGGCAATATATGCATTGAGACCGACACATGTTTCATGTTGATGCATGATGATGTGAGGCATGTTCTCAACATACGAATGAATTTATTGTCAGTTGGAAAGCTTGATCACATTCGCCATGGAAGTTATTTTGGTGATACAAAATGGAAACTCACCAAAGGCTTTGATTGTGTCTCAAGGAAGTAGGTTTGTCTCTATGTGACTACACCCAAGATATGCAATGATGTTCTGAACATCGCTAAGAATGACACTTTAGTTGAGTTATGGAACAAGAGGCTTGGGTATATGAATGAGAAGGGCATGCAGGCTCTTGCTCGTGAGGACTACCTCCCTGAGTTGAATGGTATAACCTTGATACCCTGTGATTTTTTTTATGGAAAACAACAAAGATTTGCATTTGATAAACATCCACCGCATCGTGCGGACAACGTTCCTGACATTATGCACACTGATGTTTGCTCCATGACCAAAAAATCCCTTGGTGGATCATTATAATTTTTTACATTTATTGATGACCATTCGACAAAGATTTTTCTGTATGTGTTGAAAAATAAGTGGCAGGTGCTTGATTTCTTCAAGGTTTCCATACTAAGGTTGAGAGAGAAATGATACCTCGGAAATGTATCTTAATTTTTGATGCTCCATGCTTGTTTTATATCTACTTTGCTTTGCTTAGTCTACACTTTGAGTTATTTTTATATTTTTTCTGTACTAACCTATTAACAAGATGCCACAGTGCCAGTTGCCTGTTTTCTTCTGTTTTTGGTTCCAGAAAGGCAGAAAATCAATATTCTCGAAATTGGACGGGACAAAAGCCAAAGTCATTATTTTCCCGGAGCAACACGGAACCACGAAGCAGAGTCGGAGGGGCGCCACAGGGTGGCCACACCCCCCTCCCCCTAGGCGCGGCCTAGGGTGGGCCCGCGCCTGGGAAAAGGGTGTGGGCCCCCTAGACCTCCACCGACCTTGCCTCCTTCGCCTATAAGAATCCCCTGGGGAGAAACCCCTAAAACACCCGATCATACTTCCAGAAAAACCTCCGCAGCGCCACCGACATCGAAAGGGAGATTCAGGGGGACAGGAAGTCTGTGTTCCGGCAACCCTGCCGGGACGGGGAAGTGCCCCCGGAGCCATCTCCATCGATCTCCATCGCCATTTTCATCACCATTGCTGATTCCCATGATGAGGAGGGAGTAGTTCTTCCTCGAGGCTAAGGGCTCTATCGGTAGCTATGTGTTCATCTCTCTCTCTATGCATGGTCATATTGTGATCATGAGATTTGTAATCAAGTAGATCTACCTTGCTACTCAAGTGCTTTAATAGATCTCTGCTCTCCCCATGTGTGTGAAAGTGACAGCGTGCACGCCATGGTGGTACTTAGGTTTGAGTCTACATAAATACTCTTTGTGCTTTAATAGATCTATGCTTTTCCCCACGTGTGTGAAAGTGACAGCGTGCATACCGTGTGTGGCACTTTGGCTAGATTGAATATTTGTTATGAGTTATATTTGGAGTTGGATGTCTCTATGAAATTGTGGTGTTTGTTGGAACCATCTAGCGCTCAAGGTGATAGTGTGGGGTTATCTAGATTGGGGAAGGCGGACTTTGAGGAGTGTTGTTATAGCCCTACCGATGATTAGAGTGTCCAACCGGAGAGTAGTATCATGAAGAGAGGATATTTATATGAGAGAGTGTTCACTAGTGAAAGTATGATCCCTAGGCCCTGTTTCTAAACATTGAAACACCGTTTGCATCTAGATCTGTTGTATGTTTGCTTGCTTTAGTCTTTACCTCACCATCAAGCTATTTTCTGGCACCGTTACCACTTGTATTTCACTATATCTTCGCCGAACTAGTACACCTATACACCTGTGTATTGGGTGTGTTGGGGACACACGAGACTTCTTGTATCTTGATTGCAGGATTTCTTGAGAGGGAATACCTTTGACCACTTCCTACCTGAGTTCGATAAACCTTGGGTAATCCACTTAAGGGAGACTTGCTGCTGTTCTACAAACCTCTACACTTGGAGGCCCAACAACTGTCTACAAGAATAGAAGTGCGTAGACATCAGGAAACTGGTTGGAAATTGAACTACGTGATATTAGAAAATGGCGGTGAATACCGAGGTCCCTTTGAGAGGTATTCTAGCAAGTTTGGCATTATGTTGGAGAAATACTCCACTAAATAAACCCCATCTCAATGGTCTTGCACAGATAATGAACAAGACTCTCACCGAGAGGGTTAGAACTATTCTCTCTCATGCAAAGTTATGTAATTCATTTTGGGATAAAGTTTTCAATCATACTATATATTTACTAAACATGTGCCCTTTGTTCCTCTTGTATGTGATATTATTAGGAAGTTTGGTCAGGGAAGGAGTTGCCATAAAAGCACGTGAAAGTCTTTGGGTGCAGGGCATTTGTGCACGTCCCGAGGGACGAGAGATCCAAGCTTGATAGCAAGAAAAAGCAGTGCATCTACTTCGATAGTGCAAGTGATGAATTTGGATATAGATTGTGGGATCAATCGCAAAGAATACATGTATAAGTTGATATGTGTTTTTCATTGAAAATGAAACAATACAAGATATTGGGAAACCGGAGAAGCCGAAGGTCACCAAACCTCAAGTTGACTTGGATCTAGTTAACCCTCCTCTCGTGCATGATAATCATGGGGGAGATGATGATGCTGAAGATGATGATGGTGCATCTAAACAAGGAAGTATAAGCGAGGGACACAGACAACCATCTAATGAATACGATGATGATAATAATTGACCTGATTCCTCACCACCAGTGCAATAGTTGAGGAAAAGTGGAAGAGATCTAGTACCTTCCACAATGTAACCACCACATCAATATGTGTTGATGACTAATGCGCCCTCATGCTATGAGAGGGCAGTTTATGATGAGAATAAGAATGAATAGTCGGAAGACATGCAGGATGAGGTGAAATCCCTGTATGAGAATGAAACCATCGAGTTGGTGTATTTGTCAAAGGGGAAAAAGAGCTCAAGAACAAGTGGGTGCCTAGAGTGAAGACTAAAGAGCATAGCTCACATACAAGGTAGAAGGCCATATTGGATGTGAAAGGTTTCAATCTAAAAAGGGGTATTGACTTCAATGATATATTCTCTCTGATGGTTAAGATGTCTTTGATCCGAGTGATGGGTATGGATGCCACCATGGACTTGGAAATTGAACAACTTCATGTGAAGCCGGCATTCTTACATGGTTACCTAGAGGAGATATACATGGAGCAGCCGGAAGGATTCATGGTTGGAAGCAAGGAGCACCTAGTGTGCAGATTGAAGAAGAGCTTATATTGCTTGAAGAAAGCTCCTCGATATTGGTATAAGAAGTTTGAGTCATTTATGACTGAGTTTGGTTACCATCAAGAAGAACATAATCATTATGTCTTTATGAAGAGGTACATCAAGGGTGACTTCATTATTCTATTGTTATATGTCGATGACACACCGATTGTTTGAAATGGCACAAAGAGGATTACTCTCCTCAAGAAGGCATTGAGTAAATCATTTGCCATGAAGGATTTAGGACCAGCTAAACAAATACTTGCTACGATTTTTTTTGGAAAGGAGCATATATTAATATCGGACGATACCAATTACACCCAGCCTCTACAACACATTTCCCTAGAGGCTATACGAATGCACACAACCAAAAAAGAAAGAAGAATTACAAAAATAAAAGTCCCTCTATAGTGACTCATTCATTGAAACAGCAGTACTACCACCACCAAGACATCACTAGAAGTCTAGCTTCTCCAAAAATGACGCCTCCAAGAAGAGAACAGTGCATAAAAACCGTCATCGCCTGATCAAAGATATAGGTTTTCACCCTGAAGAAAGTCCACGCTCTCAAAATAATACCTTCAACAAGGCAATTGCCAGACACAACCAATTAAGGCCAGACCTTGGGTTTTCACCCTGAAAGGTAGGAACATGAACCTCTACTGTGCAGTCACCCCCACTTGCATGCCACTGCTCCAATTCACAAGTCACATAGCCAATTCCTCATCACCACCCAGACTCGAACCACCATTGTCAGTCCTCATATCTTGGTCTCCATGACTTTCTCCGTCAGCACCATGGATCGAGAACATGCCCCATGATAATAACAGCCAACAGAGCTTCGAAGCTCACCCTCTGAAACCAAATGGTCAGAGTAAAACATGGGTGCACACGACCGAATCCAATCCGATCCAACAAACTCATGGCATGAGCGCACTATGGAGTTCGCCGGCGGAGCCTTCTAGAACACGACACAGAAACCAGATCAACAGAGACCAACATCCGACAAATTATTGTCTTGGCTTGAGAGGGATTCAGGACCACCTCCTTTATTGAAATAGAGCTAGCAACCCCCACGCCACCGGCCGGAAACTAGCAAAACCACCTAGCCGACTGTAACATCCCAGCATTAGCACCTAGAAATTAAGAGGACACAGGGTTGTGCATTGCATTCATGCATAAGAAAATCCGGGGAATTTTCGCGTAAAACTAAAAGAGCTGTAGAGGGATCGAGATCTCTCTTGTTCTGATGGAAACACCAGGACAGGTGCTATGGATTTCGACATGACCTCTATTGTACTTTTGTATTTTAGGGGAAGACAATTCAAATCTGAATATTTACTTGATAGATTTGAATATTAAAAGAATTTGAAATAGAATTAGAATTGGAAAATTAAATTATAATAAAAGATAAGAGGTGAATTCTTATTTTTGAATAAGATTCAATATTCACAATTATTCGAATTAAAATTTAAAACACAAAGAGATAAGTGTTTCTCTTGCCATTGGAGAAATGGGGTTTAGTTCATCTTAGATGAGGGTTAGGAATTTGGACATGACCTTTGTTGAATTTATAATTTTGGGGAAAAGAATTTGCATTCAAGACTTCAAATATGAGATCATACAATTCAAATATAACTTGGATTTAAATTTAAATCTTAAACTATTACAGGATATTTCATAACCATAATACAAACTGGTATAAGCAAATATAAACTTTATTGAAAGAAATACAATAATGCAATGTCTTTACATTATTCAAGCAGAAAAAGAAATTACATTACTAAAATGAATAAAAGAGCTCTTTATTACAACAAAATAAATATGACATTGTCTTTACAAAAGAATTGTAAAAGAAAAAATGAAAAAAGTAAACTTTTTTAAATAAGATACAAATCCTTACAAGTTTCAACTAACAAATAGAAAAATGAACATTATTACACTAATAAAAGAATACAGTATTATTTACAATATTTAAGAATCAAATAAAGTTGTAAAAGAATAAAAAAATAAAACCTAAACTAGTTTCCTAATTAGTCCTATGTCTTCTGATCTCCAACTCTCCTTATTCTTCACCCTGCAAAACAAAACAAAAAGGATAAGGAAGAAACATAATGGGGACTTGGTAAAAGTAGTGCTCTCAGTTTGACAGTGTAATACACTGTTCAGCACATCACTGAGCCAATCTTATAAAAAAGGGGGCAAGTTTCACCAAATGAGTAGTATCTGTTCTTATCTAGTAATGGCCTCAGTCTATGCATCACAGACATGGGGCAAGTTTCACCAAACTAGTAACAGGTAAAAGGAAAGGCAGTAATTCCAGCAAAAGATCTAGTGTACTTGATCTGATCCTCAACTCACAACAGTCAAGAAGACAGCTTACTCAACAATAGCTTAGTCATGGCATGTTTGTGTGCTGTCAACACAAGACAACCACAAGGGGAGATAAGAAGAGGGCAGCATAGCCGCAGCAGCTGCAGCTAACAAAACTGAGGTTTCCATCCTCATTTCCACACCCCAACTCTGGTTGCTCCCAAAATCCATCCAAGAGCTAGAACAAGAGGAAAATCAAGGTCAGCCAGCAGCTTCAGTAAAAGAAGGAGCAGGCCAACAAGGAGGAGAAGTAATTAGGAAGGAGAAAGCTAGCTGTAGCAGATCAAGAAGCTCAAGTTTCAGTGAAGCAAGCTACATAAGAGCAGCAGGTAGAGATCCAGTAGGAGCATACCTCAGCTCATGCATCATATAATTTTGTTGTTTGCACCAATAGAATTAAGGGGTGCTACAAATCAATCTCTATTCAACCACCCTGCAACTAGAGTTTGTCTAGGAGGATTAGGAGAATAGTTTTTCCTCTCAGAGCTGCATAATTTTTTTATGCAGGTTCATCCTAGAGGTTGTCCTTACCACATCATAATATCTGTTCTTATCAAGGCAAAGCCTCAGACTCTTGCATCATAGGCCATGCCTTGAGATCAAGCAAAAAAATCTGTTCTTATTAAAAAGAAAGTCTCAGACTATGCATCATAGACCAAGCTGGTGTTTTCTAGTTTAAAACTAGATAAAAGCAGATCTACCGATGAGCTACTACAGGGCACATTCCAAATCATGGTAGCACCTCTATAGCAGTTCTAGCCTTTATCAGCTTACAAACACAATAAAGCAACTATCAATAATCATTTAAATCATTTTCCGAGCCACCTTTGGTTAGGAATCATTCTAAGAGAATATGTACAATAAGGGACCAAGATCATTACTGAACCATAGGTTCAGTTCATCATATAAACAAAAGTTCCACACCTAGAGACAAACATCTGGTTATTCAAACAATAAACAAGCACACTTTACATTTGACAACACAATCTATCTAAGATATTGAAAGCATATGATGAGATAGTCAATGATCATCCAAACCAAGTAGCATAAATGCTAAGCAAATTACTTGAAGCATTACATCATTTAGTTATAACAAATAGGATCATATACCTCCATCAGCACAAAAATTAGAGACTAACTAGAACCTCTACATTACTATCAGATGTTTACAACTAATATAGGACATATTCAGAAAAGAAACACAATCTGAGTCATTGAAGGAAGAGTTCAGTTAAGCATGTATGTACATAAAAGTGTAGTAGTACAAGGTGTTCAGGATCCTAACACTGAATTCCATAAGTCTAGAAGTGAACCAATGGTTCAGAGAGGAACTTTGTTTAAATTAAATTCAAGTAAACATCTGTAAACTCATCATAGGCCATGGAAAATATAAACTTAAGCATATCACATCACATATCAGTAGATCATCAAACATTTTCAACAAGAATGTGCTTGGGATAAACCTAGCTCTATACTTAGCACTAGAGTTCATTTATAAGGAACTAGGCCACGGTTTTAGTTCCTAGACTAGTTAAATTATATTGGCTAAATCATACAACATCACGATAGACTAACCAGAATAAACTGCAGTAAGTACACCATTCCAAAATGATCTATTGCAAATTATTGATGCATAGCATCCATACCAAAACACCTATCAAGCTCTTAATCAAATCTAGGTCTAACTAAAATCTCAATAATCAGCAATACAACAGCTACAAGACCAATAGGACTAACTAAATCAATTAATTGAGGTGTATCCACGAACATGAGCTTAAGCTAAAGGGGAAATTTGAGACTTACCTCACTGTAGTCGATGGAGGAGGAGAAAGTTGTAGCCGACCTCCTCACCAAGGTGAGGGAGGCTACGGTCAGCCATAGCAGCAGTAGCAGATGGTGGTCGGGGTCATGGCGTCGTGGTGAGGGGGAACCTTGGAGGATTGTCCAGTGGGACAGCGCCGACCGATGTAAAAGCCAAGCAATGGTCGGAAAGGTCTACCAGGCGGCGAGCTAGGGTTTCTCTCGGGGTGAGCGCGCGAGGGTGCTAGGCACCACAATGGAGGAGAATCGAGGGAGGAGAGATAGAGAGGCATGGCGTCACCAGGGGACGCCGACGATGGTCAGTGAGGCAGGCGGCGGCAGTGGCATCGCCAGCGACCTGGGGCGATGCGTGCATGCGGGGATTGAGTATGAGTGTGGTTGACGTGTGAGGGAAAGGTGGGGTCGAGGTAGGGTTGCCTTGGGCCAGATCGGACTGGGCCGGACCGGCCCAATCCCAACACCCAACTGACCCTAAATTTAAAAATAAATAAATAAGAAAATTACTAAATGAATCCTGAATATAATTTATACCCTAGAAAAATTGACAATTCCATTCTTTCGATGGCCCTGATCTTTGTCGGGTTGGCTTTGATTCCTCGACTGGATACAAGGAATCCGAGTAACTTACCAGCCGGGACACCAAATGTACATTTTTCCGGGTTAAGCTTCATCCGGAATCTTCTCAAGTTTGCGAATGTTTGACGCAAGTCCTCAATTAGAGTATGACTCTGTTTGGTTTTTATTACCACGTCATCGACGTATACTTGAACATTTTTGTCCAATTGGTCTTGCAAGCATTTCTGCATGCATCTTTGATATGTTGTGCCTGCATTTCTCAATCCGAATGGCATGGTGCGATAGCAATAAGCCCCGTACGGGGTGATAAAAATTGTCTTTATTTGATCATTTGGATTTAGTGGTATCTGATGGAATCCTCAGCAATACATCAGCTACAAGACCAATAGGACTAACTAAATCAATTAATTGAGGTGTATCCACGAACATGAGCTTAAACTAAAGGGGAAATTTGAGACTTACCTCACTTTAGTCGATGTAGGAGGAGAAAGTTGCAGCCGACCTCCTCACCAAGGTGAGGGAGGCTACGGTCAGCCATAGCAGCAGTAGCAAATGGTGGTCGGGAGCTGAGAGCCGCCGGCAATGGTCGGAAAGGTCTACCAGGCAGCGAGCTAGGGTTTCTCCCAGGGTGAGCGCGCGAGGGTTCTAGGCACCACAGTGGAGGAGAATCGAGGGAGGAGAGATAGAGAGGCATGGCGTCATCGATGGGCCCGGCGGTGCTAGCGGCGGCAGTGGCATCGCCAGCGACCTGGGGCGATGCGTGCATGCGGGGATTGAGTATGAGTGTGGTTGACGTGTGAGGGAAAGGTGGGGTCGAGGTAGGGTTGCCTTGGGCCAGATCGGACTGGGCCGGACCGGCTCAATCCCAACACCCAACTGACCCTAAATTTAAAAATAAATAAATAAGAAAATTACTAAATGAATCCTGAATATAATTTATACCCTAGAAAAATATAGAAATATCCCAAAAATACATAGGATATATCAAAATAACCACAAAAATAATATCTACCTAATAAAAATATAATTTTCTTTTTTAAAATAAATATAAACTAAAATAATTATTAACACCATTAAATCTTAAATGAAATGTTATAAAATAAAACAAAAACCCTAAAAAATCATTTTTGTGTATCAAAATTAACTCTACTATTTCATAAAAATACTAATTTAGAGTTTTACAAATAAAACATAAAGCAAATATTTAAAGACACTTAATTCTTTGATGAATTTTATAAAAATAAAGATAATACCTAAAAATAAATAAAACTCATTTTTAAGGTCTTGAATAAATATATTACACTAGAAAAATATTAAATATATTACTAGAAAAGTATTTAATATTTTAAAAATTAAATCCTTACCTAATACCTATTTTGTGAATTCTTTAAAAATAATTATTAAGTAAGAAATAATCACCATTCTTATACAACCTTGAGCAATTAGTGTCTTTATATCAAATTCCAAACCATACCTTAAATTCATAATCAAATTTAAGTATAACTTTTAACTTTAAAATATTCTTTTAAAAATCTTATTAAGGATTCTTTTAAATAAACATTGGGTATCACCCATTTATACAATATGGTGAATAACCATTATATCTTAACCATTATTAACATAACTTCAAATTTTAACAAATTACTAAGATCATCTAATTATGCTTCCATTAAATAAATACACATTGTTTTCTTAATAAGCAAAAGAAATTTAATCTAATCATTCACTTAAATATAAAGTGAATAATTCCACACCTTAGCTATACCTATCATAAATCTAAAACTTGGGAATAATTAAAATATATTACATCTTAAGTTTACTTAACCTTTTAAAATTAACTACAGTCTCAAAGCTTATAAACATCATGTCTAATAAATCCCTTATGTTTTTATAGTTAACTTTGGTCTATTTAAACTTAAGACATAAAGCATCTCAAGTCTAAACTAGTACATCAAACACCAAAAGACATTGATCATGTTCTACTAACAATGATGGTTGTTTAAACCTTAGAAAGGGAATATTTTCTTCAAATGTTATTCTTTTTGCCACTTCAAGCAACAACTCTAGGATAGTTCTTTCAAACCTTAATAATCCAATACATAGACTTCCATCCTAATCACCAAATAGCAACTAATCTAAATCTTAAATTACTATTGCACTCTACTTTTATATCCTGTATATCAAAACTTAAAATCCCTATAGATGCACTTCATGTGAAGTAAAAACTTGAAGATAAACCAATTGTTAAAGGAATCACCTAAGTTCACTTCACTTACAATATTGGGGATTCACTTTGGGGGGTTTTACAAAATGCATAGCATTACTTATGCACAACAGCATATTGCTTCTTTAAACATTAGTCCTTACCGGACCAATGATGCAGATTTCAAATATTGGATCTTATGTCGTCTCGAAGACCGTGAGTGCATAATCTTGCAATCACAAAAGGAAAGTTCACACTTGTTCATGTCCTTTGATTATTTTCTATAAAGTATTTTTCAAATCCAGTGTTGTCATCACCTGCATTTGAAAAAGGTCCGAAAACACTATTTTCATAATAATATGATTATAGGTTATTTACCATGAGGTAATAACCTACTATGAAAGTTCCGGTGGTAAAGGAACATATTATCTAGGACTTAACAACCAATGTCGCCAGTGATTCTTGCGCCGTATATGACGCGTTAACCATGAGATTTGGAATGGGATAGAGAAGTCAGCTGTATCTTCTTCCTCTCGCATGAAACCAGATGTGCAGGTCGTGGCTGTTATCACTCGTAGCGTGCATATTAATTGGTAATTCATAGAGGATATGCAGCATATGGATGGGAACCCTCTACGTCCCATGATAGTTCTGGCATCTAACGATTTGTACAAACCATTGCCGTAATTCAATATGTCGGCATGGTGTACACCAAGGAGGCATGCGGGGTCGCGAAGGGGGCAGTGATTGGCTTGGATCTTAGATTGGGCCCCATACCAAGGAAGTATGGACAAGGTCATGACTTGGTTGTGTAACAAGGCTAAGGTCTCTCATGGGTAAAGTAACGCACCTCTGCAGAGTGTAAGAACTGTAACTTGTTACTCCCTGTTCCGGGAAGGAGCCGCGAACGCGGCGGGAAAGGAACTCCATGAAAGTTCTGGTAAACCCATGAAGGCTGACGGGCATAGCTTTTCAGAATAAAAGCAACCTTTGAAGAAATGTTTACGAAAACCTGCATTGCCTACGACCTATGGTCTGTGGCTGTAGATATAGTGCATAAAACACTCCTTTTCTAGTGGACTTGCTGAGTACGCTCATACTCAAAGTATCTTCTTAACCCTTGCTAGGTTCTAAAGCCATTACAGATGATGACTACATCAATCCATGCTCCAGGAATCATCATCAAAAGCTAAAGCTCTTCAATGAAGTCAATAAAGTCAACATATACCTCAGCACAAGTGAAGACAAAGTTGCTGATTAGATAAGAATAGAATCTCTATCCATAGAACCTATTTCTGTAGTGTATTGCAATAGCAGCAATGCCAGACCATTAGTTAAGATATTAGTCTTAATAGTATTATAATTTTGGAGTTGTTTATTTCTGATTCTTCTTTGTAAGAAGTTTCTTTCTCTCTCTTTAACCTAGAGTGTTCTCTGGATCTTGTGTAAAGAGTTGAGTTGTAACCTATAGTCATGTCTTGGACCTGCTGTGTTTCTTTTGTACCACTCTGAGAGATATAATACTAGTGAACGGTGTTCCATTGGTGTTATATCAAGGCTATAGTGTACTACATCATGCAGTGGTATGCTAGGTCACCGCAGTTGGTATCAGAGCATATGCTTTGACCTTAGGATTAAAACCCTTTTAGGAAGATCTGTAGGATGGATAGTGACTATAAGAGCCATCTTATCTAAACCAAATATTGTGATGACTTGTGAGAAGTATCCACTTGAGGATAACTTTGTCACTAGATACTTAAGTCATAATTCTTAGGAGAAGTTATTTATATTTTCTCAAGTATAGTGCTCTTTAGTGTCTTCCGAAGGAGACGTAAACCACCAAGATACTGTAGGAAAGCCAATTGGTCACAGTAAAATAGGATCAAGTGTAAGATATCAATTGAAGTAGTTTTAATGGTGTAGCCTAATCCTAGAATTTAAGTAAGAGTAGTAAGATCTTAGTGTTAGTTGATAACCAAAGACAACATGATGAATATCATTAGGATAAATGTTGATGGATTGAGTAGTAATCATGTGGGATTCACTTGAGAAATTCTACATGATGAAGAGAAATTAGGTCAAGACTGAATGACAGTACAGTAAGAATTAAAGTCATCATGAGGTGATTAGCTCTTAAATCATGATGTATAGGTAGACATAACCAGATCATGGTGAGATTAGCTCCGAAACCATGATGTAAGTGTAAGTATGACAAGTACTTAGTTATTTATCTTGGAGTAGAAGTATAAAAATTTCATGGTAGAGCTATTATAGAAGTCATGGGTGCTAAAAAATTTCTAATAATCTTTGGTTTAAGTTAACCAATAGAATCTGGTTAGTCATTTGGAGAGATCATGTGAGGTTAGTTGGCTAATAAAGAAAGGTGAACATAGTTAATCATTCCAAAGGTGAAACCAAAGGTTAGTCAAAACCAAATTGAGACCACTTTGCTCAATATTATCCTGTTGCACTTAAGCGATTTGGGTAAATATTGAGATAAAGAATAGTTTGACTCTATGTCCTAAGTATCACAATGTAAACCTATATGAGGAGGTTTCATATACTACACAACTAAGCCTGAATCTAGAGATATTATACTCAATTATTACATTCTGGTCTTAGAATATTGTGTGTTATATGTACCACATTTGGATTTATTTGTTTTTCTTGGATCTTCTTGATTGACTAGATCTGTACATGAAGTTTGACTTGGTGTGCAAATGCATGTTGCAACATCCAGTCACTATTTGATGTTATAGACCTAGATAGAGTAAGGGAATTTGTGTAAGGGAGTGACGAATTTCAAAGACCAAAATGAAGACTTACATGAAGAATGAAGCCAGGTGTAAGGATTATCAACTTAATTTGGAGGATGGATCAAGCTTAGATCATTATTAGTCAGCAAAAAGAAGTGATGAACTTAAAGTTCAATCAAAATATGTAATGTTGCTAAGAAGTTAATAAAATAGTTGTACCAAGTTCATGGAGGCATCATGAATAAGTGCAAAGAAGCTTTGAAACCAAAATGGTATTCAAGCTCTAACAATTCAAAGAGAATGCCAGAGGTATATCGTAAACCATAGGGTAATACATACACCCTAGGATGGTTCGCAGCTGGTAAATATCCGCAGCTGGTACTTGATCCATAGTCGGTATTCTGATCCACAGTTGATAATTGTCCGCAGCTGGTATTTGGTTAACTTAGTTAACTAGATCTTGTTATAAGTTGCATAAAGAGCATAAAATTTGGCCTAAGTTAATAAAGACATGAAGGAGTATAAACATTAAAACGACCGTCTTTCGAGACTCTTCGTGAAGTCAGACCCATCAAAGCGAAAATGTCCAAATAGTAGGTAAGAAAATTAATACTGAAAGATTCACTTCAGAGATCCACAATTGTGTGGATACACCGTACAATCTTTCATAGGATCTAATTAGGTAAAGTATAATCTGAAAAAAGACCAACATTCTAATTACAAAGCCAATGGTTACTTTATAAGCGGTTTAAAGACCATTAGTAAACCCTAAGGGGGAGAGTAAACCTTAGAAATGAAGGTATTATTATCTAACTTTCTGAATAAAGGATGGAGAAGAACTAACTTACAACAATAGCAAGCCTTATTTTCATAAGGTTAAGAGGAAGTCATTCTTATAAAAGTACTAAAGATAATAACAAAAGGTTGTCTAAAAGCCTAACAAGGTAAAAGCTCGAAGTAATAAAATAGAATAGTCCTAACAAACTAATTCTAAAAGAAACAATTCTTAAGTGATCCTTACGAGGTAATATAGCACATCCAATTGGGCATGTGTAGAGGAACAAGGAAATTCCAATGGTTATGGACTAAATGAGTTCAAATCCACTTTTCGGAAGGACCACTAGGATAAAACATACAATGATAAGTCAAAGGTTAGTCTTTTGGCCTACACTATTACTAAATTAAAACCCTGTTTTAGTGAGACTTCCAAGAACTTATATAGTATAATCAGGAAGTTTGATAATCAAGTAAAGGAATTGTATTAGGATACCTAATAAGGGTAATGAACTAAAGCAGAGACCCCAATTGAAGGATCTTCTAGTAAGGACATAGCCCTACGAGATTATAGTAAGAGGAACATTAGTGCATTGTAGACAACAAGTTGGAAATTGCCAAGTAGGAGGAGAATTCAAGGAAAAGGTATATGGATATGGGATATTACAATTATTCCCATTTGAGGTTATCATGGAATTGGGAAGTGTCGTGATCAATACAATGGCATTTCCTTATTCTAAAACGTGAGAGTATACAAACTTCGAGGACGAAGTTTATTTTAAGGGGGAGAGTCTGTAACATCCCAGCATTAGCACCTAGAAATTAAGAGGGCACAGGGTTGTGCATTGCATTCATGCATAAGAAAATCCGGGGAATTTTCGCGCAAAACTAAAAGAGCTGTAGAGGGATCGAGATCTCTCTTGTTCTGATGGAAACACCAGGACAAGTGCGATGGATTTCGACATGAACTCTATTGTACTTTTGTATTTTAGGGGAAGACAATTCAAATCTGAATATTTACTTGATAGATTTGAATATTAAAAGAATTTGAAATATAATTAGAATTGGAAAATTAAATTATAATAAAAGATAAGAGGTGAATTTTTATTTATGAATAAGATTCAATATTCACAATTATTCAAATTAAAATTTAAAACACAAAGAGATAAGTGTTTCTCTTGCCATTGGAGAAATGGGGTTTAGTTCATCTTAGATGGGGGTTAGGAATTTGGACATGACCTTTGTTGATTTTATAATTTTGGGGAAAAGAATTTGCATTCAAGACTTCAAATATGAGATCATACAATTCAAATATAACTTGGATTTAAATTTAAATCTTAAACTATTACAGGATATTTCATAATCATAATACAAACTGGTATAAGCAAATATAAACTTTATTGAAAGAAATACAATAATACAATGTCTTTACATTATTCAAGCAGAAAAAGAAATTACATTACTGAAATGAATAAAAGATCTCTTTATTACAACAAAATAAATATGACATTGTCTTTACAAAAGAATTGTAAAATAAAAAAAGAAATAAGTAAACTTTATTAAATAAGATACAAATCCTTACAAGTTTCAACTAACAAAGAGAAAAATGAACTTTATTACACTAATAAAAGAATACAGTATTATTTACAATATTTAAGAATCAAATAAAGTTGTAAAAGAATAAAAAAAACCTAAACTAATTTCCTAATTAGTCCCATGTCTTCTGATCTTCAACTCTCCTTATTCTTCACCCTGCAAAACAAAACAAAACAAAACAAAAAGGACAAGGAAGAAACAGAATGGGGACTTGGTAAAAGTAGTGCTCTGAGTTTGACAGTGTAATGCACTGTTCAGCACATCACTGAGCTAATCTTATAAAAAGGGGCAAGTTTCACCAAATGAGTAGTATCTGTTCTTATCTAGTAATGGCCTCAGTCTATGCATCATAGGCACGGGGCAAGTTTCACCAAACTAGTAACAGGTAAAAGGAAAGGCAGTAATTCCAGCAAAAGATCTAGTGTACTTGATCTGATCCTCAACTCACAACAGTCAAGCAGACAACTTACTCAACAACAGCTTAGTCATTGCATGTTTGTGTGCTGTCAACACAAGACAACCACAAGGGGAGATAAGAAGAGGGCAGCACAGCCGCAACAGCTGCAGCTAACAAAATTGAGGTTTCCATCCTCATTTGCACACCCCAACTCTGGTTGCTCCCTAAAGCCATCCAAGAGCTAGAACAAGAGGAAAATCAAGGTCAGGCAGCAGCTTTAGTAAAAGAAGGAGCAGGCCAACAAGGAGGAGACGTAATTAGGAAGGAGAAAGCTAGCTGTAGCAGATCAAGAAGCTCAAGTTTCAGTGAAGCAAGCTACAGAAGAGCAGCAGGTAGAGATCCAGTAGGAGCATACCTCAGCTCATGCATCATATAATTTTGTTGTTTGCACCAATAGAATTAAGGGGTGCTACAAATCAATATATATTCAACCACCCTGCAACTAGAGTTTGTCTAGGAGGATTAGGAGAATAGTTTTTCCTCTCAGAGCTGCATAAATTTTTTATGCAGGTTCATCCTAGAGGTTGTCCTTACCACATCATAATATCTGTTCTTATCAAGGCAAAGCCTCAGACTCTTGCATCATAGGCCAGGCCTTGAGATCAAGCAAAAAAAATCTGTTCTTATTAAAAAGAAAGTCTCAGACTATGCATCATAGACCAAGCTGGTGTTTTCTAGTTTAAAACTAGATAAAGGAAGATCTACTCATGAGCTACTACAGGGCACATTCCAAATCATGGTAGCACCTCTATAGCAGTTCTAGCCTTTATCATCTTACAAACACAATAAAGCAACTATCAATAATCATTTAAATCATTTTCCTAGCCACCTTTGGTTAGGAATCATTCTAAGAGAATATGTACAATAAGGGACCAAGATCATTACTGAACCATAGGTTCAGTTCATCATATAAACAAAAGTTCCACACTAGAGACAAACATCTGGTTATTCAAACAATAAACAAGCACACTTTACATTTGACAACACAATCTATCTAAGATATTGAAAGCATATGATGAGATAGTCAATGATCATCCAAACCAAGTAGCATAAATGCTAAGAAAATTACTTGAAGCATTACATCATTCAGTTATAACAAATAGGAGCATCTACCTCCATCAGTACAACAATTAGAGACTAACTAGAACCTCTACATTACTATCATATGTTTACAACTAATATAGGACATATTTAGAAAAGGAACACAATCTGAGTCATTGAAGGAAGAGTTCAGTTAAGCATGTATGTACACAAAAGTGTAGTAGTACAAGGTGTTCAAGATCCTAACACTGAATTCCATAAGTCTAGAAGTGAACCACTGGTTCAGAGAGGAACTTTGTTTAAATTAAATTCAAGTAAACACCTGTAAACTCATCACAGGCCATGGAAAATACAAACTTAAGCATATCACATCACATATCGGTAGATCATCAAACATTTTCAACAAGAATGGGCTTGGGATAAACCTAGCTCTATACTTAGCACTAGAGTTCATTTATAAGGAACTAGGCCACGGTTTTAGTTCCTAGACTAGTTAAATTATAATGGCTAAATCATACAACATCATGAATAGACTAACCAGAATAAACTGCAGTAAGTACACCATTCCAAAATGATCTATTGCAAATTATTGATGCATAGAATCCATACCAAAACACCTATCAACCACTTAATCAAATCTAGGTCTAACTAAAATCTCAATAACCAGCAATACATCAGCTACAAGACCAATAGGACTAACTAAATCAATTAATTGAGGTGTATCCATGAACATGAGCTTAAACTAAAGGGGAAATTTGAGACTTACCTTACTGTAGTCGATGGAGGAGGAGGAAGTTGCAGCCGACCTCCTCACCAAGGTGAGGGAGGCTACGGTCAGCCATAGCAGCAGTAGCAGATGGTGGTCGGGGTCATGGCGTCGTGGTGAGGGGGAACCTTGGAGGATTGTCCAGTGGGACAGCGCCGACCAGCGGCAAAGCTAAGAGCCGCCGGCAATGGTCGGAAAGGTCTACCAGGCGGCGAGCTAGGGTTTCTCCCGGGGTGAGCGCGCGAGGGTGCTAGGCACCACAACGGAGGAGAATCGAGTGAGGAGAGATAGAGAGGCATGGCGTCACTAGGGGACGCCGACGATGGTCAGTGAGGCAGGCTGAAAGAACATGTGGGCCCCCATGTGTGGTTTTGGTAATTAATGACAATCTCTATGGACTAATGCTTGTATCAAGTTGTACGTGTAGGAATTGTCCATAGACAATGCTTGAACCATTTGTTGGGTTCAAGGTTTGGAGAAGAAGTGAAGAGGATCATGTGGTGACCAAGGTTTTCAAAGAATGATCCACATATTGGTCATGTGAGAGTTAAACCTATGGCAAGTATGTCTTGAAGAATAAGATGGAGTAATATCTCTGGTGTATCTTCAAGGCATCAACATAACAAAGAAAAGAAGAAATGATGTGCAAGCTAAAGATGTGCAATATCTAGAAGATCTCATGCTTAAAGCTTGCCATCCTCGGTGATCATGGATCGATGAAGACAAGGTCAATGTAAAGGTTTCCCCATGTTGTATGGGGGAGTAACTTGCAAGTCTTCATCAAGCAAGTACGTAAAAGAGCAATCAAGAAAGGTGTTCCATCTTGAGAAGGACAAGATCGTATACATCAAGATCAAGTGGAATATGCGCAAGGCAAAGGTATGATATTGATAGGGTTTCTTTCTTACCGGTCTCGTGGTGTTAGTTGGGGAGACCGGTTTATAGGATAGACAACCGTACTATCAAGAGGGGCTCTCAAGTGAGTAACTCGATCATATCTTTCAAAGAGAGCTCAAACCTTTGCATACTTAGCATCATCCTTTCTTTGTTGATTATTTGGATCTTATCCATGTGAGGTTCTAGAGCTTGTGGTAATATTCATAACAAGCTCTAGTTCATTAAAAACGGATTTCCCTTTTATATCATATTGCGGTTTTGATCTTTGAGGTTTTACGGTTTCTCACCAAGAGAGGTATCTCAAATTATAATACATGAAATTTTCTCTCTTGGAGGTATCTCTTTTTGTTGGGTAGCCCTTGGTGTCCTCTTTCCAACAAAATTGGTTTCGGGTCAATCGGAGTTTCCAAACTCTAGATATCGCCATTTGAAGTTTGCCTCTTATTTGGTCTGACGAGTCTCAGTCTGTGGACCGGAGTCTCCGCTGTAGTCCGGAGTTTCTGGATGTGTCTCCGGTGGTGACTTCAGAATCAGGGCTGGGACATACTGTATGGGGGTCCGGATCCAGGTCCGGAGGCTACCCGGAGTCTCCGGTGTTTCCTCAGTCCGGAGTCTCTGGTCTTGTGGTTGATAGGTGTTTTGGTATGGAGGCTGGTCCGGTGGTTGGGCCGGAATCTCTGGTGTAGACCGGAGTCTTCGGTCTGACTTTTCCCCAACGGGTAGAAAACGGTCAGAAATCTGTGGGCCTATAAAAAGGGGCCCTTCTTCCCCAATGCAACTGCTCGAGTTTTACAGGCTTTATCCTCCATTCTTGACCCTCTTGAGCTTGCTCCCCCTTCAATCCCTCCCTTGATTCTTGCATATACTTTAGGGATTTGAAAGAGGAGATCTAGATCTACAATCCTACCAATCCATCTTTCCTCTAAGTGAGGGGAACCTCTTGGGATCTAGATCTTGGAGTCTTTTGTGGATTTCCTCCTTTTTTTCTTCCTCTCTTATTCCCCCACAAGCTTTTGTAGCTTTGGTGGAATTTGGGAGAGAAGGATTTGAGCACTACCTGTGTTCTTGCCATTCCATTTGGTGCATCGGTTTGAGTTCTCCCCGGAGGATTTGGTGAGTGAAAGTTGAGAAGCTTTTTACTCTTGGGTTCTTGGAACCCTAGACGCTTTGTTGGTGTTGCCGGTTGTGGCCTTGGTGGCATTGTGGCCTTGGTGGCGTTTGTTGGGAGCCTCCAATTAAGTTGTGGAAAAGTGCCCCAACCTTGTGAGAGGTTCCGGTTTGCCACCGACAAGTGCACCGATAGTGGAAGTGTGGATCGATCCCATTGGGGTGAGATTCACCGGAGAATAAGGGAGGCCTTTTGTGGCGTTGGTGGTTTGATACCACCTCCTCTCCAAACGAGACGTACTCCATGTTGGGAGGAACTCGGTAAAATATCGTTGTCCCCGCATGCCTCGGTTATGTCTATACCCGAGCTCTTTACTTATGCACTTTACATTATGATAGCCTTCGTGCTTGAAGTAATATATATCTTGCTATCACTTTGTTGCTTGTATTGCTTAGCATAAGTTGTTGGTGCACATAGGTGAACCTTAGTTGCTCTAGGTTGTGCTTTACAAAGTAAACACTAGTTTTATTCCGCCTTTGTTGAGCCACTCTAGGAAAAGTTTTAATCGCCTATTCACCCCCCTCTAGGCGACATCCGTATCCTTTCACAAGCGGCGACGCTAGCGGCGGCAGTGGCATCGCCAGCGACCTGGGGGAGATGCGTGCGTGCGGGGATTGAGTATGAGTGTGGTTGACGTGTGAGGGAAAGGTGGGGTCGAGGTAGGGTTGCCTTGGGCCAGATCGGACTGGGCCGGACCGGCCCAATCCCAACACCCAACTGACCCTAAATTTAAAAATAAATAAATAAGAAAATTACTAAATGAATCCTGAATATAATTTATACCCTAGAAAAATATAGAAATATCCCAAAAATACATAGGATATATCAAAATAACCACAAAAATAATATCTACCTAATAAAAATATAATTTTAATTTTCTAAAATAAATATAAAGTAAAATAATTATTAACACCATTAAATCTTAAATGAAATGTTATAAAATAAAACAAAAACCCTAAAAATAAATAAAAATCATTTTTGTGTATCAAAATTAACTCTACTATTTCATAAAAAATACTAATTTAGAGTTTTACAAATAAAACATAAAGCAAATATTTAAAGACACTTAATTCTTTGATGAATTTTATAAAAATAAAGATAATAAATAAAAATAAATAAAATTCATGTTTAAGGTCTTGAATAAATATATTACACTAGAAAAATATTAAATATATTACTAGAAAAGTATTTAATATTTTAAATAATAAATCCTTACCTAATACCTATTTTGTGAATTCTTTAAAAATAATTATTAAGTAATAAATAATCACCATTCTTATAAAACCTTGATAAATTAGTGTCTTTATATCAAATTCCAAACCATTACTTAAATTCATAATCAAATTTAAGTATAACTTTTAACTTTAAAATATTCTTTTAAAAATCTTATTAAGGATTCTTTTAAATAAACATTGGGTATCACCCATTTATACAATATGGTGAATAACCATTATATCTTAACCATTATTAACATAACTTCAAATTTTAACAAATTACTAAGATCATCTAATTATGCTTCCATTAAATAAATACATATTATTTTCTTAACAAGCAAAACAAATTTAATCTAATCATTCACTTAAATATAAAGTGAATAATTCCACACCTTAGTTATACCTATCATAAATCTAAAACTTGGGAATAATAATAATATATTACATCTTAAGTTTACTTAACCTTTTAAAATTAACTACAGTCTCAAAGCTTATAAACATCATGTCTAATAAATCCCTTATGTTTTTATAGTTAACTTTGGTCTATTTAAACTTAAGACATAAAGCATCTCAAGTCCAAACTAGTACATCAAACACCAAAAGACATTGATCATGTTCTACTAACAAAGATGGTTGTTTAAACCTTAGAAAGGGAATCTTTTCTTCAAATGTTATTCTTTTGGCCACTTCAAGCCACAACTCTAGGATAGTTCTTTCAAACCTTGATAATCCAATACATAGACTTCCATCCTAATCACCAAATATCAACTAATCTAAATCTTAAATTACTATTGCACTCTACTTTTATATCTTGTATATCAAAACTTAAAATCCCTATAGATGCACTTCATGTGAAGTAAAAACTTGAAGATAAACCAACTGTTAAAGGAATCACCTAAGTTCACTTCACTTATAGTATTGGGGATTCACTTTCGGGGGTTTTACAAAATGCATAGCATTACTTATGCACAACAACATATTACTTCTTTAAACATTAGTCCTTACCGGACCAATGATGCAGATTTCAAATATTGGATCTTATGTTGTCTCGAAGACCATGAGTGCATAATCTTGCAATCACAAAAGGAAAGTTCATACTTGCTCATGTCCTTTGATTATTTTCTGTAAAGTATTTTGCAAATCCAGTGTTGTCATCACCTGCATTTGAAAAAGGTCCGAAAACACTATTTTCATAATAATATGATTATAGGTTATTTACCATGAGGTAATAACCTACTATGAAAGTTCCGGTGGTAAAGGAACATATTATCTAGGACTTAACAACCAATGTCGCTAGTGATTCTTGCGCCGTATATCACGCGTTAACCATGAGATTTGGAATGGGACAGAGAAGTCAGCTATATCTTCTTCCTCTCGCATGAAGCCGGATGTGCAGGTCGTGGCTGTTATCACTCGTAGTGTGCATATTAATTGGTAATTCGTAGAGGATATGCAGCATATGGGTGGGAACCCTCAACGTCCAACGATAGTTCTGGCATCTAACGGTTTGTACAAACCATTGCCGTAATTCAATATGTGGGCATGGTGTACACCAAGGAGGCACGCGGGGTCGCGAAGGGGGCAGTGATTGGCTTGGATCTTAGACTGGGCCCCATACCAAGGAAGTATGGACAAGGTCATGACTTGGTTGTGCAACAAGGCTAAGGTCTCTCATGGGTAAAGTAACGCACCTCTGCAGAGTGTAAGAACTATAACTTGTTACTCCCTGTTCCGGGAAGGAGCTGCGAACACGGCGGGAAAGGAACTCCATGAAAGTTCTGGTAAACCCGTGAAGGCTGACGGACATAGATTTTCAGAATAAAAGCAACCTTTGAAGAAATGTTTACGAAAACCTGCATTGCCTACGACGTATGGTCTGTGGCTGTAGATATAGTGCATCAAACACTCCTTTTCTAGTGGACTTGGTGAGTACGCTCGTACTCAAAGTATCTTCTTAACCCTTGCTAGGTTCTAAAGCGATCTGATGCGATGACTACATCAAGCCATGCTCCAGGAATCATCATCAAAAGCTAAAGCTCTTCAATGAAGTCAAGAAAGTCAACATATACCTCAACACAAGTGAAGACGAAGTTGCTGATTAGATAAGAATAGAATCTCTAGCCATAGAACCTATTTCTGTAGTGTATTGCAATAGCAGCAATGCCAGACCATTAGTTAAGATATTAGTCTTAATAGTATTATAATTTTGGAGTTGTTTATTTCTGATTCTTCTTTGTAAGAAGTTTCTTTCTCTCTCTCTTTAACCTAGAGTGTTCTCTGGATCTTGTGTAAAGAGTTGAGTTGTAACCTATAGTCATGTCTTGGACTTGCTGTGTTTCTGTTGTACCACTCTGAGAGATATAATACTAGTGAACGGTGTTTCATTGGTGTTATATCAACGACTATAGTGTACTACATCATGCAGTGATATGCTGGGTCACCGCACTGACCACTCCGACGGAGAAGGAGGTCACCACCACCATGCAGAGGGCAGATGCCCCAAGCGCCCTACTATCGCTAACAAGGCACGGGTAACCTGGGCGCCCGCGTCGAGGGCGATGGACGGGGCAGATCGCGACCTACATAGGCCCGAATCCCCGCCACCGCTTGTCGCCATCTAGACCAAGGATCACCGGCCACTGCCTACAAAAACACCACCGTCGAACTAGCCAGTGCGGACGCTTCCGCCTTTCCTCGCTGGATCGTGGGAAGGCACACCTCCACTGCCACGCCACCATGTCTTTGCCCGGGGATGATTGAGGCGGCGGTGGGAGGAGAGATCACGACAGGAGGACTAGGCCGGGGAGGGGGTTTGCCTGGCGCGGCGCGACACCACCGTGCGGGTGTGGGAGGGGTTAGGGTGCGGGAAAAAGATAAGATATCTAACCCTGCTATGAAAATCTATCGAGATATATGAAAGAAGCTGCTTTGACTCTCACTATTGGGCCACGTAGAGATAAACAAATAATTTCCCTACGAGGTGATCCCACGATCTAGCTAAGGTAGAAGCCACGAGGATTACCACTAGACGCGCAGTTGCGGATTACTGATGAAGCGCGTCAGTTGAATACGGTCATCACGATCCGATCCAATCCACGATCGTCAAAGTGCTGATCGTACATCACCGCTGCTAGTACACACGTACGAGGAGGAGCACCGGTGGTGGAATGCTAGGTCCAGTACGACGATAGGACTGTAGTGCAGCTAGGGTTTCCAATGCATATAATAACCTAACCATTGTTGGGGTTCGTAGCATGGAAAACAAAAAAATTCTACCGCATACAAACAAACAAGCCAAGATCTATCTACTAGATTGTAGCAACGAGTCGATAGAATAACTCACCCTCGAAGATTCCAAAGTGTTTAACAAGAGCGGATTCTCGTGGGTGATGTAGTCGTACTCTTGCCGATCTCAAGATCGTGTAGATGATCCTTCCGATGCTGCGTTCCGGCAGCGCTTCCGCAGTCGGTCACACGTTCGGTACTCGATGAAGACCTTCCTCTACCTTGTTCCAGCAGGCAGCGGAGGTTGTAGCACTCTCGTGATTCCTATGCGATGGCGTGGCACCGGAAGTAGAGGAGATCTCTGAGGCTTCGCTTAAGCGAGGCAGTATGGTGGACTATGAGAGAGGCCTTGGCGATCTAGGGTTTAGAGGCACCAATGAGAGAGGTCTAGGCCGGCGGCTAGGGCAAGGGGAGAGCCCCAAGTCGGTGGCTAGGGTTTGCCCTAGGGCGGCGGCGGCTGCAAGACGGCCGGCGGCTAGGGCTAGGGTTTTAGTGGGACAAGGTGTAGGTTTAGAGGGGCAACCCTGCCCCTCCTTTTATAGGTGGGAGGGTGACGGCCAGGGGAGGGGAGTCGTCCCCCAAGTCGGCCTCCAAGGCCGGCGGGTGGAGGGAGAGGAACTCCTCCCCAAGTAGGTTTCCTACTCTCCCTCCACCAAGCAAACTTGTCGTTTGACTTTTCAAACTAGGATTTGATTTATCCATTTATTTTGCTCAGCGATGACACCTAGTACATGATGCAACCATTCCAACTTGTTATGAAACATTCATGTACCCTTCCCCTCCGGAGTGCCGGACCTTCCGAACCCTTCTAGAACATTCCTGATGAAAACACCGGAATCATTCTCCAACCCCGAAACCGGACTTTCCTTATATGAATCTTACTCTCCGGACCATTCCGGGTCTCCTCGTGATATCCCGGATACCATCCGAGACTCCAAAAACATTCGGTCTCTTACTCATCATTCCATAACTACTCAACAACATCGAATCCTTAAGTGTGTCTCCCTATGGTTCGTGAATTATGCGGACATGATCGAGACACTTCTCCGAACAATAACCAATAGAGGAATCTGGAAATTCATATGGTTCCCACATATTTCTACGATTACTTTGTGATCGAATGAACCACTTACATACGATACCAATTTCCCTTTGTCTCACGATAGTTTACTTATCCGAGGTTTTGATCGTCGGTATCTCCGCATACCTAGTTCAACCTCGTTACTGATAAGTACTCTTTTCTCATTCCCGTGATATGTGATCCCTTGTGAACCAGTCACATGCTTGCAAGCCAATTGGATGACATTCCACCGAGAGGGCCCAGAGTATATCTATCCGTCATATGGATGGACAAATCCCACTCTTGATCCATGTGTCTCAACCCATACTTTCCGAACACTCAATGCCACCTTTATATCCACCCAGTTATGGTGTGGTGTTTGATGTCATCAAAGCATCCTTCCGGTGATAGTGATATGCATGATCTCATGGTCGAAGGAATTAGGTTACTATGTATCAGAAAGCATATAGCAATTGAACTATTAAAATGACTTGATCTTTATGCTACGCTTATCTATAGGAGTATGTCCATCATATCATTCTCCTAACGATATGATCTTGTTGTTAATAACATCTCAATGTTCATGATAGGTAAACCACAATCATTTATTAACCAACAAGCTAGTATTATGAAGAGGCTTTACTAGGGACTCTATTTTAGTTTACAAATCACACAAGTATTAATGTTTCCTTGTTAATACTATTATAGCATGAATGTAAACATTTATCATAAACACAAAGATATAATAATAACTATATTTATTATTGCCTCTAGGGCATATCTCCAACAGTCTCCCACTTGCACTAGAGTCAACTAATCTAGATTACATGGTAATATACCGAACACCCATGGCGGTTTGGTGTTGGTCATGTTTTGCCCTCGGGAGAGGTTTAGTCAACGGATCCGCCACATTCAGATCTGTGTGTACTTTGCAAATCTTTATGTCACCATCTTGGACATGTTCTCGAATAGCGTGAAAACGTAGCTTGATGTGCTTCAGCTTCTTGTGTGACCTTGGTTCTTGCGCATTGGCTATGGCACCCATGTTATCACAGTAGATACACATTGGGTCCAGCGCACTTGGAACCACACCGAGCTCTGTAATGAACTCCTTCATCCATATCGCTTCTTGTGAAGCCTCCGAAGCAGATATGTATTCCGATTCAGTTGAAGATCTCGCCACAACGCTTTGCTTTGCACTCCTCCAGCTAACTGCTGTACCATTCAAAATAAATACGTATCCAGATTGAGACTTAGAATCATCCGGATCGGTGTTCCAACTAGCATCAGTGTAACCATTAACAACGAGCTGTTCATCACCTCCATAAGAAAGAACCATATCCTTAGTTCTTCTCAAGTACTTAAGGATGTTTTTGACCGCTGTCCAATGATGCACTCTCGGATCACTCTTATATCTGCTAGTTAAACTAACAACATATGCAATGTCAGGTCTAGTACATAGCATGGCATACATTAGAGATCCTATGGCTGAGGCATAGGGAGTCTTACTCATCCTTTCTCTATCTTCCGCCGTTGCTGGACTTTGCGTTTTACTCAAGGTCGTATTGGGAAACATGGGCAAGAACCCTTCTTGCTATCTTCCATTCCAAACCTCTTTAGAACTTTGTCCAAATATGTACTTTGTGACAATGATATTAGGCGTCTTGATCTATTTGTATAAATCTTTATGTCTAATATGTAAGCTGCTTCGCCAAGATCCTTCATTGAAAAACTATTATTCAAATATTCCTTGACACTATTAAGAAGGTCTACATCATTCCCAATCAACAATATGTCATCTACATATAGTATTAAGAATGCTACAGAGCTCCCACTCACTTTCTTGTAAATACAAGCTTCTCCATAAGTTTGTACAAAACCAAAACTTTTGATTACCTTATCAAAACGTTGATTCCAACTTAAGGATGCTTGCTTCAATCCATATATGGACCGTTGAAGTTTGCATACCTTGTTAGCATCTTTAGGATCGACAAAACCTTTGGGTTGCATCATATACAACTCTTCATCAATGTCTCCATTGAGGAACGCTGTTTTGACATCCATCTGCCATATCTCATAATCGTAATATGCAGCGATTGCTAACAAAATCCTCACAGACTTTAGCTTCGCTACCTGTGAGAAAGTCTCATCGTAGTCAACTCCTTGAATTTGTCGAAACCCTTTTGCGACAAGTCGAGCTTTATAGACAGTAACATTACCATCTGTTGGAGATATGCCCAAGAGGCAATAATAAAGTGGTTATTATCATATCTTCATACTTATGATAAATGTTTACATACCATGCTATAATTGTATTAACCGGAAACATTAATACTTGTGTGATTTGTAAACATAAAAGAGTCCCTAGTAAAGCTTCTTGTTAAACTAGCTTGTTGGTTAATATATGATCATGGTTTCCTGATCATGAACATAGAGATGTTATTAACAACAGGGTCATATCATTAGGAGAATGATGTGATGGACATACTCCTATAGTTAAGCGTAGCATAAAGATCAAGTCATTTAATATAGTTCATTTGCTATAAGCTTTCTAATACATAACCTAATTCCGACCATGAGATCATGTTAATCACCATCCTTTGGAAGGATGCTTTGATGACATCAAACACCACACCATAACAGGTGGCTATAAAGGTGGCATTGAGTGTTCGGAAAGTATGGGTTGAGACATGGATCAAGAGTGGGATTTGTCCATCCATATGACGGATAGATATACTGGGCCCTCTCGGTGGAATGTCATCCAATTAGCTTGCAAGCATGTGACTGGCTCACAAGGGATCACATATCACGAGAAAGAAAAGAGTATCTTGCTTGAGGTTGAACTAGGTATGCAGAGATACCGACGATCAAAACCTCGGATAAGTAAACTATCGTGAGACAAAGGGAAATTGGTATCGTATGTAAGTGGTTCATTCGATCGCAAAGTAATCATAGAAATATGTGGGAGCCATATGAATCTCCAGATTCCTCTATTGGTTATTGATCGGAGAAGTGTCTCGGTCATGTCCACATAATTCACGAACCGTAGGGAGACACACTTAAGGATTCGATGTTGTTGAGTAGTTATGGAATGATGAGTAAGAGACAGAATGTTGTTCGTAGTCTCGGATGGGATCCGAGATATCACGAGGAGATCCGGAATGGTCCGGATAATAAGATTCATATAAGGAAAGTCCTGTTTCGGAGTTGGGGAATGATTCCGGTGTTTTCATCAGGAATGTTCTAGAAGGGTCCTGAAGGTAAGGCACTCCAGAGGGGAAGGGTACATGAATGTTTCATAACAAGTTGGAATGGTTGCATCATGTACTAGGTGTCATCGCTGAGCAAAATAAAGGAAGAAATCAAACCCTAGTTTGAAAAGTCAAACGCCAATTTGAAAAGTGAAACGGCAAATTTGCTTGGTGGTGGGAGAGTAGGAAACCTACTTGGGGAGGAAGTCCTCCTCCCTCCACCCGCCGGCCAAGGAGGCTGAGTTGGGGGAGGACTTCCTCCTCCCAACCGGCGCCCTCCCACCTATAAAAGAAGGGGCAGGGGTGCCCCCTCTACCTACACCTCTCACACCCCAAACCCTAGCCCCAAGTCACCGGCCACCTCCAGTGCAACCGCCGCCTAGGGCATCCTCTAAGTCGCCGAGTTAGGGTTTCCCCAAACCCTAGCCGCCGGCCAAGCTCTCCCATTGGTGCCTCTAAACCCTAGATCACCAAGGCCCTCTCTCATACTCCACCATACTCGCTCTGGCTTAAGGCAAAGCCCTGCGAGATCTCCCCTCTACTTCCGGTACCACACCGTCGTGTTGCCGGAATCACGAGGAGAGTGCTACAACCTCTGCTGCCTGCTGGAACAAGGGAGAGGAAGGTCTTCATGATACCAGTTAACGTGACCGATTTGGAGCGCTACGAGCATAGCCCGGAGGATAAGGATCGTCACGCGATCTTGAGATCGGAAGTGTCTTACATCATCATCCACGAATCTGCTCGTTAACCGCGGATCTTGAGGAGGTTAGTATTCTATCAACTCGTTGCTACAATCTAGTAGATAGATCTTGGCTTGATCGTAGATTAGATCTTGATTGTGTGTTCATGCGGTAGAATTTTTTTGTTTTCCATGCTACGAACCCCTACACCATCAGCATCTGTTTTCTTCTTGAAAATCCATTTGTTCTCGACAGCCTTTCGGCCATCCGGTAAGTCCACCAAAGTCCATACTTGGTTTTCTTACATGGATCCAATTTCAGATTTCATGGCGTCTTGCCATTTATTGGAATTTGGGCTCATCATCGCTTCCTCATATGTCGCAGGGTCATCGGTGTTGTCCACCAACATGACACTCATAACGGGATCATACCAATCAGGAGTGGTACGAGTTCTCGTTGACCTGCGAGGTTCTGTAGCAACTACAACCGAAGTTTCATGATCATCATCATTAGCTTCCTCTCTTATTGGTGCAGGCACCACAGGAACTTCTTCCGGTGCTGCGCTACTCGCAAGTTCGAGAGAAGGTTCAACAATCTCGTCGAGTTCTACTTTCCTTCCAGTCACTTCTTTCAAGAGAAATTCCTTCTCTAGAAAGAATCCATTCTTGGCAACAAAGATTTTGCCTTCAGATCTATGATAGAAGGTATACCCAATAGTTTCCTTCGGGTATCCTATGAAGACGCATTTTTCCGCTTTGGGTTCAAGCTTGTCCGGCTGTAACTTCTTTACATAGGCTTCGCAACCCCAAACTTTAAGGAACGACAATTTAGGTTTCTTCCCAAACCATAATTCATACGGTGTCGTTTCAACGGATTTAGATGGTGCCCTATTTAAAGTGAATGCGGCTGTTTCTAATGCATAACCCCAAAATGATAGCGGTAAATCTGTAAGTGACATCATAGAATGAACCATATCTAAGAGAGTTCGATTACGATGTTCGGACACACCATTACGATGTGGTGTTCCCGGCGGTGTCAATTGTGAAAGTATTCCACATTTCTTCAAATGCTCGCCAAACTCGTAACTTAGATATTCACCTCCACGATCAGAACGTAGAAATTTAATCTTCTTGTTACGTTGATTCTCCACCTCACTTTGAAATTCCTTAAACCTCTCAAAAGTTTCGGACTTATGTTTCATGAAATAGATATACCCATATCTACTCAAGTCATCAGTGAAGGTAAGAACATAACGATAACCACCGCGCGATGCTACACTCATTGGACCACACACATCGGTATGTATGATTTCCAATAAGTCCGTAGCTCGCTCCATCATACCAGAAAATGGAGTCTTAGTCATTTTACCCATCAGACATGCTTCGCATCTTTCAAGTGATTCAAAATCAAGTGATTCAAGAAGTCCACCGGAATGGAGTTTCTTCATACGCTTCACTCCAATGTGACCAAGACGACAGTGCCACATATAGGTCGAGTTATCACTCAATTTCAAATGTTTAGCTTCAATGTTATTAATATGTGTATTTCCACTATCGAGATTCAATAAGAATAGACCATCTATCAAAGGTGCATGTGCATAAAACATATTACTCATATAAATCGAACAACCATTATTCTCGGACTTAAACAAGTAATCGTCTCGCAATAAACAAGATCCCGATATAATTTTCATGCTTAACGCATGCACTAAATAACAATTATTTAAGTATAAAACTAATCCCGATGGTAGATGAAGAGGTAGCGTGCCGACCGCGATCACAACAACCTTTGATCCATTTCCAACGCGCATCGTCACCTCGTTCTTCGCTAGCCTCCGTTTATTCTGCAGCACCTGCTTCAAGTTACAAATATGAGAAACCAAACCAGTATCAAATACCCAGGCACTACTACGAGTACTAGTGAGATACACATCAATAACATGTATATCGGATATACCTTTCTTCTTGATGTTGCCGTTCTTCAAATCTGCCAAGTACTTTGGGCAATTCCGCTTCCAGTGACCTTCTCCCTTGTAGTAAAAGCACTCAGTATCAGGCTTAGGTCCAGCCTTGATCTTTTTCATCGGTGCGGCAACTTTCTTACCACCCTTCTTGAAGTGTCCCTTTTGCTTAGACTTGCCTTTCTTGAATTTGGTGTCATATTGACCATCAACACTTGGTGCTCTTTCTTGATCTCCACTTCTACAGATTTTAACATGGAGAAGAGTTCCGGCAACTGCTTGTTCATGCTTTGCATATTGTAGTTCATCACAAAGTTATTGTAACTTGGTGGCAGTGATTGGAGGACACGGTAAATCCCCAAAGCATTAGGAATCACTATACCCAAGCTTTGGAGTTTGTTTGCGTGCCCAGACATCTTAAGCACATGATCACTGATGGAGCTTCCCTCTTCCATCTTGCAGTTAAAGAACTTTTCAGAAGCCTCATAACTCTCAACTGTCGCGTGAGTCTCAAATATCAATTTGAGTTCACGGACAATATCATGTGGGTCTGAGTTCTCAAACCTTTTACAAGCTCGATTCCAAACCATACAAGATAGCACACTTGAGCGTGGAGTACCGATTCTTAGAGGAGGTAAACATTCTTTACTTCACGGTAGCATCAGTGGCGTATGGTCACCCAGCGGTGCATCCAGCACATAGGTCAAATTACCAGCATTGAGGATAATCCTCAAATTGCGGAACCAATCCGCGAAGTTGCTTTCATTGTTTTTCAACTTTTCTTTCTCTAGAAACGCATTAAAATTGATGGTAGGGGCCGCCATTGATCTACAACATATTTGCAATAGTTTAGATTAAGTTTATGAAAATTGAGTTCTAATTAATAGTTAAATTAATCTAGGTGAACTCCCACTCAAAACAATATTCCTCACATTGTTTTAGTGATCACACGAACCAAATCCACCACATCAAAACCGATCATCACGAGAGTTGATGTAGCTTCAATGGCGAACAATCAACATGTTCATCATATCTACTATATGACTCATGTTTTACCTTTCGGTGATCCGTGTTCCGAGACCATGTCTGTATATGCTAGGCTCGTCAAGATCAAACCTTAGCTTCCGCATGAGCAAATCTGGCTTGCTCACGTTATATACACTTGCAGAATCTAACACACCCGATCATCACGTGGTGCTTCGAAACAACAAGCTTTAGCAACGGTGCTTACTAAGGATGAACACTTTAGAACTTGAAATTAATGTGCATGAGGGATCATCTTATAATGCTACCGCCGTTAACTAAGAAATACAAGATGCATAAAGGATTAACACCACATGCAATTCATAATATGTGATATGATATGGCCTTTCTTCTTCTTTGTGCTCTCCGATTCATCGATCTCCATCTGCAAACGATTCATCATCATCAACGGCATTGGTCAATGCATTGAATGAAGAAGGGCAGAATAAAGTAAATCAATTCTCGCAGGGCGCGGAAAAAAAATCAAGAGACGGAAGATGATGCAAGGATTAGGAGAGAGATGAGATCTTCATAAGAGATGAGAGCAGAGATCTTGAATACCGTTGTTTGGAAAATGGGATATGATCTGTCCTTCGCTTCCTCTCCTCGCGATCCCGATCCATCTAAAGACCGATGCGATGCCTACGATGAGAGATGCACCCCAACCTCGATGTCTCCTCCTCCCTCTCCTTCCTAAGGTATGTGGGAGTATGGTGGAGTCTGAGGTTGTGCGTGGTGCAAGTGGTGAAGTGGTGGAGCTTATGACCATTAGCCCTCGCCCTCGGGGTCGGAGGAGAGAGAGGAGGCAGCAGGCGGCTAGGGTTTGAGGAGGAGGTGTGTGAGAGTCGCCCCAGCCCTCTTTATATAGAGGGGGTGGCGCCATTAACCCTCCCAAGCCTAGGCGGCCAAGGAAGGAGGTGGGGGCAAGTTTCTCCCTTCAGAAAGCTCCTCTGGCTTTGCCCTAGGTTGGGCTGGGCCTATGGGCCTTGTGCCCTGGCCCAATGCGGCCAGGGCACTCCCTCATAGGCCCATGCCCTCCCGGCAGGTGGGGCCACGTTGGTCCCCCTCCGGAAGGTTCTAGAAGCTTCCGGTACAATACCGATTAACCCGAAACAATTCCGAACTCCAAAAACTGCACTGCCTTATATGAATCTTATTCTCCGGACCATTCCGGAACCTCTCGTGACGTCCCGAATCCCATCCGAGACTCCAAACAAAAACTCATAAACCAATTATCCAATCTATCCTAGCGTCAAGACACGTTAAGTGTGTGACCCTTCGGGTTCGAGAATCTGCAAACATGATCTTATATCAATAATCAACAACGGGGTCTGGAAACCCATATTGACTCCCACACATTCAACGATGATCATATTGGATGAACCACGATGCCAGGATTCAATCAATCCCATATATATATTCCCTTCGTCTCGCGATATTTTACTTGCCCGAGATTTGATCGTCGGTACCGTCATACCTAGTTCAATCTTGTTCACAGCAAGTACTTTACTCGTTCCGTAATCCGATATTACTTTGTGATCAACTCCTTAACCACATGCTTGCAAGCGGTGTTGATATTGATTACCGAGTGGGCCCGAAGTATATCTCTCCGACTTGGGAGGGACAAATCCCATCTCGATACATACAACCCAACAGGCACTTTCCGATCACCTGAGAGACACCTTTATGATCACCCTCTCATAGGATGACGTTTGATGACCTCAAAGCTTTCTTCCGATACCAGGGAGTTGTATTATCTCATGCTCTAAGGAATACAATATTTGACATAATAAAAGCTTCGCAAAGATGAACACGATGACACGATCTAATTGCTCCGCTTAGTTTGGGTCTGTCCATCATATCATTCTCCCAATGATATGATGTCATTATCAATCGACAACTCATGTCTATGGTTAGGAAACCTTAACCATCATTAATCAATGAGCTAGTCCAAGAGGCATACTAGGGACACGGTGTTGTTCACAAACCACACAAGTATTAAAGTTTCCGATTAATACAATTCTAGCATGGAATATAAACTTTATCATGAACAAGAATTATAATAATAACATCTTTATTATTGCCTCTAGGGCATAATTCCAACAGTTGACGCTGCTCCATGATTGTCGTCCACCAGCTTCAACTATTACAGCTACTTTGAATAGACAAGCGGGTCTTAACAGAAATTAAAGACAACCATATGGCTCCTGCCGGCTGCCAACTTACAATAAGGAACATTGCATACATCAAATATAATCACAATCATGGCCATATCACATCACAGCACACCCCTGCAAAACAAAGTTAGACGCCTCTAATTTCTTTGCATATTTTACGTGGTTTGGGGCTTTCAATAAGTGTCGATCTAACTTACGAACAAGAACCACAACGTTGATGTTTGAACTATCATGTGCCTATTGTAAATTGGATCTATACTATAATGGGAGAGACAGACACCCGCAAAGCCACTTATGCAATACAAGTTGCATGTTGAACGTGGAGCAAGTCTCATGAACGATGTCATGTAAGGTTAGCCCGGGCCGCTTCATCCCATCATACCGCAAGATGCAAAGTACACAAGAAGCAATTGATAATAAAAGCACCACCGCCCACAATGACCATCGTGTTCTACTCGTGCAATAGATCTACATATATACATGGCTCTGATACCACTGTTGGGGTTCGTAGCATGGAAACCAAAAAATTTCTACCGCATACAAACAAACAAGCCAAGATCTATCTACTAGATTGTAGCAACGAGTCGAAAGAATAACTCACCCTCTAAGATTCCAAAGTGTTTAATGAGAGCGGATTCTCGTGGGTGATGTAGTCGTACTCTTGCCGATCTCAAGATCGTGTAGACGATCCTTCGTGTCACGCTCGGCGGGCGCTCCACAGTCGGTCACACGTTCGATACTCGATGAAGACCTTCCTCTCCCTTGTTCCAGCAGGCAGCGGAGGTTGTAGCACTCTCCTCACGATTCCGGCAGCACGATGGCATGGTACCGGAAGTAGAGGGGAGATCTCGCAGGGCTTCGCCTTAAGCCGGAGCGAGTATGGTGGACTATGAGAGAGGCCTTGGCGATCTAGGGTTTAGAGGCACCAAGGAGAGAGGGATAGGCCGGTGGCTAGGGAAAGGGGAGAGCCCCAAGTCGGCGGCTAGGGTTTTCCCTAGGGCGGCGGCGGCTGCAAGAGGGCCGGCGGCTAGGGTTAGGGTTTTAGTGGGACAAGGTGTAGGTTTAGAGGGGCAGCCCTGCCCCTCCTTTTATAGGTGGAGGCGCCCGGCCGGGAGGAGTCCTCCCCCAAGTCAGCCTCCAAGGCCGGCGGGTGGAGGGAGAGGAACTCCTCCCCAAGTAGGTTTCCTACTCTCCCTCCACCAAGCAAACTTGCCGTTTGACTTTTCAAATTGGCGTTTGACTTTTCAAACTAGGATTTGATTTATCCCTTTATTTTGCTCAGCGATGACACCTAGTACATGATGCAACCATTCCAACTTGTTATGACACATTCATGTACCCTTCCCCTCCGGAGTGCCGGACATTCCGGACCCTTCTAGAACATTCCTGATGAAAACACCGGAATCATTCTCCAACCCCGAAATAGGACTTTCCTTATATGAATCTTATTCTCCGGACCATTCCGGATCTCCTCGTGATATCCCGGACCCCATCCGAGACTCCGAACAACATTCGGTCTCTTACTCATCATTCCATAACTACTCAACAACATCGAATCCTTAAGTGTGTCTCCCTACGGTTCGTGAATTATGCGGACATGATCGAGACACTTCTCCGAACAATAACCAATAGAGGAATCTAGAAATTCATATGGTTCCCACATATTTCTACGATTACTTTGCGATCGAATGAACCACTTACATACGATACCAATTTCCCTTTGTCTCACGATAGTTTACTTATCCGAGGTTTTAATCATCGGTATCTCCGCATACCTAGTTCAACCTCGTTACTGATAAGTACTCTTTTCTCGTTCCCGTGATATGTGATCCCTTGTGAACCAGTCACATGCTTGCAAGCCAATTGGATGACATTCCACCGAGAGGGCCCAGAGTATATCTATCCGTCATATGGATGGACAAATCCCACTCTTGATCCATGTGTCTCAACCCATACTTTCCGAACACTCAATGCCACCTTTATAACCACCCAGTTACGGTGTGGTGTTTGATGTCATCAAAGCATCCTTCCGGTGATAGTGATATGCATGATCTCATGGTCGAAGGAATTAGGTTACTATGTATCAGAAAGCATATAGCAATTGAACTATTAAAATGACTTGATCTTTATGCTACGCTTATCTATAGGAGTATGTCCATCATATCATTCTCCTAACGATATGATCTTGTTGTTAATAACATCTTAATGTTCATGATAGGGAAACCACAATCATTTATTAACCAACAAGCTAGTATTATGAAGAGGCTTTACTAGTGACTCTATTTTAGTTTACAAATCACACAAGTATTAATGTTTCCTTGTTAATACTATTATAGCATGAATGTAAACATTTATCATAAACACAAAGATATAATAATAACTATATTTATTATTGCCTCTAGGGCATATATCCATGTCATCATTTAATTGCATGCTACTCGTATATTACCATCACATCTCACATTTCAAGACAAAATAAGTCTACATTGCAATAAATAAACCTTTGCATGACATCACATATATGTTATTTTCCACAATGGAGATAGTAACTTAGACTAGTAACATATGCATGTTACTCCCTCTGTTTCAGTTTACAAGGCCTACGCGTATATCTAGGTTATCAATTTGACCTATATAATTTAAATTATATAATATAAAAATTATATCATTGGAAAATACAAGGTCTAAAGTTTCCGGTGATATATTTTTTGTAATATATACATCATACTAAGTTGCTTAATTTGACGACATAGAACTACGTGCAGGACTTGTAAACCGAAACGGAGGGAGTACTACTCTAAGTTACTCCCCATTATGACGAGCCTTATGGAAGCCCAACACACCGAGATCCCATCTCCAGACAAAAACACGAAATTCGCTTACTCGCAAACCAACACTCGTTGGTTGGGTTCCTAACTGAGGCAAATGTACCCTAATGGACCACACTGGGGAGGTTTGCCGATACATATGCCTCATTAATGGATATTAAGTTTACAATGGGAGACGACGCTGCCACGTCAATGATGAATTCATCAATCTCAAAGCTCCGCGACTCAAGTGTTCAAAAAACAAATCATGAAAATCCGCGGTCGTTCGTTCCTTGCTTAACGCAGCAAGTCTGAGTTGATTTATTTAACGCAAATGACCAATCTTCTCGATACAGTTTTCCGATAATGTACAACTTTATTAATGCATAAAATATGTTAAGTGTAAAACAATGTGTTTGGGGAACTGCTCAACACCCTAAACATGGTGCGGTTATCCCATTATATAGAAGTACCAAGAGGTATAGTACAAGTCATATACAGTTATGTACAAACACGCTACGTATATACAATCTAACACCCTCTCTCAATCTTAACTGTAGCCTGAAGTACAAAGCAAGTTAAGATTGCGCCTACATCCTACAAACTAAGGCTGTGGAAGAGGCTTCGTGAAGATCTCAGCAAGTTGATCCTTGGAAGAGATGAACTTGATACGGAGTAGCTTCTGTGCAACGCGTTTCCTGACAAAGTGATAGTCAACTTCGATGTGTTTCGTTCAGGCATGGAATACCGGATTCGACGAGAGGTATGTAGCACCGATGTTGTCACACCAAAGTATCGGAGCCTGATCTTGAGAGACTCCCAACTCTCTCAACAAAGACTGTACCCATATGAGCTCAGCTGTGGCATTAGCAACCGCCTTGTATTCAGCTTCAGTACTACTGCGAGATACTATAGCATGCTTGCGAGTATTTCAGGCGATCAAATTAGGACCAAAGAATACTGCATAGCCCCCCCGTGGATCGCCTGTCATCAGGACTACCAGCCCAATCTGCATCTGAGAAGGCCGAAATCTCACAAGATGGAGCAGGCTGAAGGAGCAAGCCATACGAGGCGGTCAGACAGACATAGCGTAGAATCCGCTTCACAGCTGACCAATGAGACGTCCTGGGTGCATGAAGGTACTAGTATACACGGTTGACTGCATAAGAGACATCCGGTCTAGTGATAGTGAGGTATTGCAGACCACCAACGAGGGTGCGGTACTCAGTAGCATCATCAGGCGAAAGAGGATCTCCATCAAACGCAGACAACCGGTCAGTGGCAGTCATAGGAGTGGTAGCATGCTTGCACTTCAACATACCAGCACGGCGCAACAAGTCTAGAGAGTACTTATGCTGAGTGAGAGTCAACCCAGCAGAAGACCGTGAGACCTCCAGACCAAGGAAGTAGTGCAGAGCATCCAAATCCTTGACAGAAAATTTCCACTCAGTGCAGAAACAAGACGCTCGGCAGCAGCATCAGACGAGCTAATAAGGATGATATCATCCACATAGACCAGCATGTATATCGTGACCTTAGGACGCTGCAGAAGGAACAGTGATGTGTCAGCCATGGAGGGAACAAAATCGTGAGCCCGAAGAACCGAGCCAAGGCGTGCATGCCATACACGAGGAGCCTGCTTTAGTCCATAGGGAGCCTTCACCAGGCGACAGAGATGCTGAGGACGTGCAAGATCAACAAAACCAGGTGGCTGACGCATATAAACCTCATCATCTATAACTCCGTGCAGAAAGGCGTTCTGCACATCAAGCTGACGGATAGACCATCCTCGAGTAACGGCCAAAGAGAACAGCAAACGAATGGTAGTAGGCTTGACAACTGGACTGAATGTATCTTCATAATCAAGACCATACCTCTGTTTGAAGCCCTTAGCAACTAACCGTGCCTTGTAGCCTTCAATGGAACCATCAGCATGCTTCTTGACCTTGAAGACCCACTTGGAATCAATAATATTGACCCTAGAAACAGGAGGAACGAGTCGTCAAGTATCATTCTTCAGGAGAGCCTGAAATTCCTCCTCCATAGCAGCATGCCAGTGAGGAATACCGAGAGCAGCCTGAAAGTGTCGAGGCTCAGCAGTGGGATCAGCAACGGCATGGGCAACACAAGCAGCAATCCATGCAATGTCCCAGTCAAGCATCGCTCCTTTAGGCGTAAGACGCCCGATTTGCTGTGGGCGAAGAGCCACAATAGGAGGTGACACTGGCAGCGACGAGGCTGGTGACGACGTCGAGCCAGACGCAGGCAAGGCGGTGGCTGGCGACGCTGGGCCAACGTCCTTCGCTGGCGAGGCCGGCGCTGAAGGGCCAGGCGAGGCCGGCCTGCTCGGAGCCAGGGCAGAGCTGGCCACGGGGCCAGGCGACGAGGAGGCGGTCGGGGAGGCTGGGCTGGGCGAGCCCAGCTCGGGCGAAGCTGGGCCGGGGGAAGCCTGTAGGGGTTCGTAGCATGGAAAACAAAAAATTTCTATCGCATACAAACAAACAAGCCAAGATCTATCTACTAGATTGTAGCAATGAGTCGATGGAATAACTTACCCTCGAAGATTCCAAAGTGTTTAACGAGAGCAGATTCTCGTGGGTGATGTAGTCATACTCTTTCCGATCTCAAGATCGCGTAGACGATCCTTCTGGCGCTGCATTCCGGCAGCGCTTCTGCAGTCGGTCACACGTTCGGTACTCGACGAAGACCTTCCTCTCCCTTGTTCCAGCAGGCAGCGGAGGTTGTAGCACTCTCCTCATGATTCCGGCAGCACAACGGCGTGGTACCGGAAGTAGAGGGGAGATCCCGCAGGGCTTCTCCTTAAGCCGGAGCGGGTATGGTGGACAATGAGAGAGCCTCGGTGTTCTAGGTTTTAGACACACCAAGGAGGAGGTGCTAGGGCCGGCGGCTAGGGCTTGGGGTAGCCCAAGTCGGCGGCTAGGGGAGAAACCCTAGGCGGCGGCTATGGTGGGCGACGGCTAGGGTTTAGGTTTAGAGGAGGGCAATTTGTGTGTCTAGGAGGGGAGCCCTGCCCCTCCTTATATAGATGGAGGGGCCGGCCAAGGGGAGGGGAGTCCCTACCCAACTCGTTCTCCAAGTGGGCCGGCGGTGGAGGGAGGAAACTCCTCCCCAAGTAGGTTTCCTACTTCCCCTCCACCTTCCAAAATAGCCGTTTGACTTTTCAAATTGGCGTTTGACTTTTCAAACTAGGATTTGATTAAACCCTTTATTTTGTTCAGCGATGACACCTAGTACATGATGCAATCATTCCAACTTGATATGACACATTCATGTACCCTTCCTCCGGTGCGGACATTAGGAACCTTCTAGAACATTCCCGATGAAAACACCGGAACCATTCTCCAACCCCGAAACAGGACTTTCCTTATATGAATCTTATTCTCCGGACCATTCCGGATCTCCTCGTGATATCCCGGATCCCATCCGAGACTTCGAACAACATTCGGTCTCTTACTCATCATTCCATAACTACTCAAACAACGTCGAATCCTTAAGTGTGTCTCCCTACGGTTCGTGAATTATGCGGACATGATCGAGACACTTCTCCGAACAATAACCAATAGAGGAATCTGGAAATTCATATGGCTCCCACATATTTCTATGATTACTTTGCGATCAAATGAACCACTTACATACGATACCAATTTCCCTTTGTCTCACGATAGTTTACTTATCCGAGGTTATGATCGTCGGTATCTCTGCATACCTAGTTCAACCTCGTTACCGATAAGTACTCTTTTCTTGTTCCCGTGATATGTGATCGCTTGTGAGCCAGTCACATTCTTGCAAGCTAATTGGATGGCATTCCACCGAGAGGGCCTAGAGTATATCTATCCGTCATATGGATGGACAAATCCCACTCTTGATCCATGTGCCTCAACCCATACTTTCCAAACACTCAATGCCACCTTTATAGCCACCCAGTTACGGTGTGGTGTTTGATGTCATCAAAGCATCCTTCTGGTGATGGTGATTAACATGATCTCATGGTCGAAGGAATTAGGTTACTATGTATTAGAAAGCTTATAGCAAATGAACTATATTAAATGACTTGATCTTTATGATACGCTTAATTATAGGAGTATGTCCATCACATCATTCTCCTAATGATATGACCCTGTTGTTAATAACATCTCTATGTTCATGATCAGGAAACCATGATCATATATTAACCAATAAGCTAGTTTAACAAGAGGCTTTACTAGGGACTTTTTTATGTTTACAAATCACACAAGTATTAATGTTTCCTGTTAATACAATTATAGCATGGTATGTAAACATTTATCATAAGTATGAAGATATGATAATAACCACTTTATTATTGCCACTTGGGCATATCTCCAACAGTCTCCCACTTGCACTAGAGTCAATAATCTAGTTTCAAACCTTTGTGTATTCAACACCTATGGCTTTCCGGTGTTGTATGTACACGATTGCTAGTGGTCAACTGATCTTCGGATCTGACACTTCCAGGTCCGTGTGTAATTTGCATGTTTTTGCGTCTCCACGCATCACTCATTCTCTAATGAGATGGCTTTGTATAAATTTGGTCCTTTGGTGAGACCTTTAGTTCTTTGGGGTTAAAACATGTTGATAATATTGTCGTACAATATATCTTCATAGTATTATCCCGCTGTGAACTACCCTTAGTTTGATAACAAACTACTTGACATAAATGCCCTCTTTAGCTGCTATAATAGCAGTCATATACTCAGCATTTTGTTGTAGTATCTGTCACAATGTCTTAACTTTGGAACTCATCCAAATCCACTATGGAACTTACTTTCTATCACATTGTGCCACCCTTAGTTTAGATTGAGATAAACTTAATTTGTACTTTGTGACAAAACTAGTATCAATGTAATTCATTTACAATGAACTAACCATCTATTTGTCACTTCTACAAAATAATATATTCTTAGTTCTTTTACAAGATCATAAGAATATCTTTACTATCGTCCAATAATCATCTTATGAATCATTCTGGTATATGCTCATAACATTTAGAGCATAGGACATATCTGGATTTGTACATATCACAACATGATAAATACTCTTTGTGATTTCATACATCAAGTATCAATCTATACTTGAATCTTTGTTTCCCTTACCAAGTGTCAATACACTTGAATATATCATCAATATTGAACTCATTCAATCCTTTCTGTGTGACAAGAACCTTTCTTGTAGTTTCTATACTGAACTCATTCAATATATCATCTATGTACTTTTGGCACAACCATATTAGCGTCTATTGATGCCAAATATTTGGGTTTTGCCTAAGTCTTTCATCAGGATGAAATTCTTAATATGTGTTAATAAAAGATACATCATTTCCAATCAACAATATGTCTTCCACATAATGTATTAGAAACATGTCTTAGAGCTCCCACTTAATTTCTTGCAAATGCAAACATCTTCATTGTCTCCGACGAATTTAAACTCCTTTAACAGTTTCATCATGGTGAAGATTCCAACTCCGCGATGCTTACTTCAACCATTGAAGTTTGCATATGCTTTTAGCATCCTTTGAATTAACAAAACCCTATGGACCGCGTTATGCACATGTCCTAGGTAACAATTCTATTAGAAGAACTTGTTTTGTTTATTCAATCACCACATAACAAAATTATATGTAGTGGTTGCTACATTAATCCGTATAGACTAAATATCGCTATCAAAGATCAAATCTTGTCATAGTCAACCTTTGAACATTGTTGTGAACTCTTTCCCAACATGTAGACTATTTCATAGATGTGAAACATCTATGTCTATTTCTTTATAGATCCAAACACAACTGTAAGGTCTTACACCTTTCTCGAGGGTCCTTCAAGTTCAAAACTTGATTTCTCGTGTATGGAACTATCACGGATTTTATGGCTTCAAGCCATTTTACGGAGTCAGGGCCCATCATCGCTTCTTTGCATGTAGTACGTTCATTATTCTCAAATAATGATTCAACCCTCAAATCTTGGTATTTGATTGTTTACTCGACTTACTTGGTTCAATAGAAACTTTGACCTTCGTAACCACAACCTTTGAGGCACGTGAGCCATGAGCATTGTTTCTTGCCTCCGGAACACTTTTCGCGCTGCGCAACTTTGCACATATAGCTAAGGTTCTTTTAACCTTATCAAAGTTCTATTGTCCTCCCACTTATCTTTTCACGAAAAATTCCTTCTCAAAGAAACTTGACGTTCTAAGTGACAAACACTTTTGTCTTCGATGTTATGGAGGATTACTTAACAGTTATTCGAAATAACATACAAAGACAGGTTCATCCGACTTTGGTTGCAAACATCTTTCTTATGCATAGCATACCAATGTTTAAGAAAGGACAACTTGGGTTTTATCCCAAACCATAACTTTATATGGTGTCATTTCGGCGGATTATGATGAAGCTCTTTTCAGTGGAAAAACGGTGGTCTCTAAAGCTTTTGATCTTTAAAATATAATGGCAGTTTTATGAATTACACCTTTGATCTTACCATGTCAAACAAGGTTTAATTACATATCTCGAACGCTCCATACTCTTATGGTGTTTCGGAGAATGCAAATCCACGGAACGATTCCTTAAATCTTAGGTATTATGCTAAACTTGTAACTCAAATATCTTCCTTTATGATCTTATCATAAACTCTTTATATTCTTGTTATAATGATTTCGCACTTCATCTTGAAAATCTTTGAACTTTTTCAAATGTTTCATACTTCATCCTTATTAAGTAAATATTCATATATTCACTCAAATTCAGAGAAAACATATGAAGTTGAAATCCATCGCTCTTGACTACACATAATGGACTCCATACAACAATATGTACAAGTTCCAATAAGCTAGTCATTCGTTCCCTTTTGGCCTATGAACGAAGTTTTAATTATCTCTAGGAAAGTTTCACAAGCGTTATTTGGTCAAAATCAAAAGGACTCCAAAATTCCATCCACATGGAGTTTCTTCATGTTTTCTTTCCAATATAATTTAAATGGCGATGTCACTTCCCAAGTGATCTTTCAATCAATTTGTCTTTCGACATTTTTAGCATTAGTTTTATGGATGTGATTTCTCCAATGATATTTGTGAATCATCCATCTTTTATGGATTACGGCAATCATTTGAACAACCCTTTTGTTCTCATAATACCTGATAAAACAAATCTTGAAGGCAAGCTTTGATGTTTAACAAGCAGCACAATAACCCTTTATTTGTTCTCGATGAACATCATCACATATTCTTTTGCTAGTTACTTAGGCCATTGTAGTTCATGAATTGTGTTGTTTCGTATGATTCACCAACAAATTCAGTATCAAATACTTAAGAACCACATTGTTTAATAAGCAAAGAATATATCCATAACATGTATATCATCTATATACTTAAGCTGAACAATTCTAGTCTTTTCTTTTCTGCCATATACTTATGAGATTCTCTTTCAGTATTTCCTTTTCTGTTTGAAAGAATCTATCAACATCAATAGTGGATCCATATACATGACACATAGTCCAAAGCATGTATAGTAAAATACCAATGTCTTTGGACTTGCACTTTGAAGTAGATCACCATCATCAAATGTTTGGTGTTCTTTCAAATTCCTTTCTTTAGTAATCTCTTGGTGTAGTAAACATTTTACCTACATCAAATATTCACCCTTATCGTGGAATTATCCATGATCAAGCTATTTTTAGCTTATAACGGTGAATCGCGAGTATAATGTTGCTCTCCAAAACCTTTTGGAGGATTAGGACAACTAGTGTCTCCAACCTTTTGCAAATTCTCATCAAATATGAGAACATGACTTTTTCCATATTATACTCTATCATGTTGCAACCAAAACTTTGTTTCAGATATCACAATATCTTCCACACATCATGGTTTCTGAAACAAGTCTTTCAGATCCTAGATAACCTTGATATTAAGACAATCCTTTGAATATCAAGAATCATGGAGATAAACATGATACTTATATACTAACACTGGAATTGTTACTCTTGATTTAATACCAACTAATAAACTTCATGGAGTAACAGGAACTTACTGAAAGTTTGCAATGGGACTTTTAAACTTTAGATTAACACTTCAAAACAATACGATACCTAGTTCGTAAAGTAACTAACCAGAATTTTATAGTTCTATCATCTCAATTAAAACTAAGCGCAAGGTGGTAAACGGATGCCAATGACTACAAAAACTATGCAAATTCACTTTGATTTAATTTATGATAAATAGCGTTCAACTTTTAATCATATTGCCGTTGAACTCCCACTCAAAACAATAACCCTCACATTGTTTTAGTGATCCCACGAACCAAATCCACCACATCAAAACCGATCATCACGAGAGTTGATGTAGCTTCAATGGCGAACAATCAACATGTTCATCATATCTACTATATGACTCATGCTTTACCTTTCGGTGATCCGTGTTCCGAGACCATGTCTGTACATGCTAGGCTCGTCAAGATCAAACCTTAGCTTCCGCATGAGCAAATCTGGCTTGCTCACGTTGTATACACTCGCAGAATCTAACACACCCGATCATCACGTGGTGCTTCGAAACAACGAGCTTTAGCAACGGTGCTTACTAAGGATGAACACTTTAAAACTTGAAATTGTGTGCTTGAGGGATCATCTTATAATGCTACCGTCGTAAACTAAGTAATACAAGATGCATAAAAGGATTAACATCACATGTAATTCATAATATGTGATATGATATGGCCTTTCTTCTTTGTGCTTCCGATCTCCATCTTCAAGCACGAACATGATCTCCATCATCACCGGCATTGCATCAAGGTCAATGACGCTGCTCCATGGTTGTCGTCCACCAGCTTCAACTATTACAACTACTTTGAATAGACACGCGGGTCTTAACAGACAACCATATGGATCCTGCCGGTTGCCAACTTACAATAAGGAACATTGCATACATCAAATATAATCACAATCATGGCCATATCACATCACAACACACCCCTGCAAAACAAAGTTAGACGTCTATAATTTTTCTTTGCATATTTTACGTGGTTTGGGGCTTTCAATAAGTGTCGCTCTAACTTACGAACAAGAACCACAACATTGATACTAGTATTGTCAATCACCCGTTGTAAATTGAATCTTAACTATGTTGGGAGAAACAGGCACCCGCAAAGCCACTTATGCAATACAAGTTGCATGTCAAGCGTGGAGCAAGTGTCATGAACGATGTCATGTAAGGTTAGCCCGGGCCGCTTCATCCCACCATCCCGCAAGATGCAAAGTACACAAGAAGCAATCGACAACAAAAGCATCAACGCCCACAATGACCATTGTGTTCTACTCGTCTGTGAGATCTACATATAGACATGGCTCGATACCCTTTGTGAGGGTTCGTAGCATGGAAAACAAAAATTTTCTATCGCATACAAACAAACAAGCCAAGATCTATCTACTAGATTGTAGCAACGAGTCGACGGAATAACTTACCCTCGAAGATTCCAAAGTGTTTAACGAGAGCAGATTCTCGTGGGTGATGTAGTCATACTCTTTCTGATCTCAAGATCGTGAGCGATCCTTCCAAGGCGCTAACGCTCGGCGCTTCATGATCGGTCACACGTTCGGTACTCGACGAAGACCTTCCTCTCCCTTGTTCCAGCAGGCAGCGAAGGTTGTAGCACTCTCCTCGTGATTCCGGCAGCACAATGGCGTGGTACCGAAAGTAGAGGGGAGATCCCGCGGGGCTTCGCCTTAAGCCAGAGCGGGTATGGTGGACAATGAGAGAGCCTCGGTGTTCTAGGTTTTATACACACCAAGGAGGAGGTGCTAGGGCCGGCGGCTAGGGCTTGGGGCAGCCCAAGTCGGCGGCTAGGGGAGAAACCCTAGGCGGCGGCTATGGTGGGCGGCGGCGGCTGGGGGGGCAACTTGTGTGTCCAGGAGGGGAGCCCTTCCCCTCCTTATATAGGTGGAGGGGCCGGCCAAGGGAAGGGGAGTCCCTCCCCCACTCGGTCTCCAAGTGGGCCGGCGGTGGAGGGAGGGAACTCCTCCCCAAGTAGGTTTCCTACTTCCCCTCCACCTTCCAAAATAGCCGTTTGACTTTTCAAATTGGCGTTTGACTTTTCAAACTAGGGTTTGATTAAACCCTTTATTTTGGTCAGCGATGACACCTAGTACATGATGCAATTATTCCAACTTGATATGACACATTCATGTACCCTTCCCCTCCGGAGTGCCGGACATTCCGGAACCTTCTAGAACATTCCCGATGAAAACACCGGAACCATTCTCCAACCCCGAAACAGGACTTTCCTTATATGAATCTTATTCTCCGGACCATTCCGGATCTCCTCGTGATATCCCGGATCCCATCCGAGACTCCGAACAACATTCGGTCTCTTACTCATCATTCCATAACTACTCAAACAACGTCGAATCCTTAAGTGTGTCTCCCTACGGTTCGTGAATTATGCGGACATGATCGAGACACTTCTCCGAACAATAACCAATAGAGGAATATGGAAATTCATATGGCTCCCACATATTTCTATGATTACTTTGCGATCGAATGAACCACTTACATACGATACCAATTTCCCTTTGTCTCACGATAGCTTACTTATCCGAGGTTATGATCGTCGGTATCTCTGCATACCTAGTTCAACCTCATTACCGATAAGTACTCTTTTCTTGTTCCCGTGATATGTGATCGCTTGTGAGCCAGTCACATGCTTGCAAGCTAATTGGATGACATTCCACCGAGAGGGCCCAGAGTATATCTATCCGTCATATGGATGGACAAATCCCACTCTTGATCCATGTGCCTCAACCCATACTTTCCAAACACTCAATGCCACCTTTATATCCACCCAGTTACGGTGTGGTGTTTGATGTCATCAAAGCATCCTTCCGGTGATGGTGATTAACATGATCTCATGGTCGAAGGAATTAGGTTACTATGTATTAGAAAGCTTATAGCAAATGAACTATATTAAATGACTTGATCTTTATGCTACGCTTAACTATAGGAGTATGTCCATCACATCATTCTCCTAATGATATGACCCTGTTGTTAATAACATCTCTATGTTCATGATCAGGAAACCATGATCATATATTAACCAACAAGCTAGTTTAACAAGAGGCTTTACTAGGGACTTTTTTATGTTTACAAATCACACAAGTATTAATGTTTCCTGTTAATAAAATTATAGCATGGTATGTAAACATTTATCATAAGTATGAAGATATGATAATAACCACTTTATTATTGCCACTTGGGCATATCTCCAACAAAGCCGGCGCGGGGAGGCCGGCGCGGGCATGACCGCCACGGGCGGCACGACAGCGGGCTGGTGGGTGCGACCCGGTGTGCATGCTCCATGCACGGGATCGACGACGCCAGCGTGATCGACATCGGTCGCCTGATCATCCAGAAGTTCAAGGCGAGCACCACGTCCAATACCTGGAGCATGGTTAGGAAGCAACACAGGAGCATATGCAACATCTACAAATTGATCAGGCGAAGGTAAAGTGGAGTGCACAGGTGGTGTAGGAGTAGTAGAGTTGTTCGGAAGTGCAGAAAAAGGGAACACGCTCTTATCAAACACGACATCACGAGATATATAAACGCGATTGGTGGGAACGTGAAGGCACTTGTACCCTTTATAAAGGGAACTGTATCCAAGAAAAACACACTTTTTAGACCGAAACTCTAGCTTATGTTTATTGTACGGACGAAGGTGAGGCCAACATGCACATCCAAAAACCTTCAGAAAAGTGTAGTCTGGTAGTTCATTGAGCAAGAGTTCAAGAGAAGTTTTCATTTGCAAGAGTCATGAAGGAAGCCTATTTATTAAAATACAGGCTATGGAGAAAGCATCACTCCAAAACCGAAACGGAACGGAGGCATGAGCTAATAAAGTAAAGCCAGTTTCTATAAGATGACGATGCTTACGTTCAGCAGCGCCATTCTGCTGATGTGTATGAGGACAAGACACACGGTGCGAGATCCCAAACTTGTTAAAGAACGAATTGAGATGATGATATTCACCCCCCCCCCCAATCCGACTGAACATGAAGGATCTTATGTTTAAGGAGACGCTCAACATGTGCTTGAAACTGAATAAAAACATTGAACACATCAAATTTACGCTTGATAAGATAAAGCCATGTAAACCTACTATAAGCATCAATAAAACTGACATAATAATTATAGCCACTGACGGACGTTTGGGCATGACCCCATACATCAGAAAATACTAGCTCAAGAGGCTGTTTAACGACACGACTAGACTCAGAAAATGAAAGCTGATGACTCTTGTCTTGCTGACAGGCATCACAGACAGTTTCAGCAATTTTATTGGACACAACTGGAAGTTCATGACGATGTAGAACATGGCGAACTATGTGAGTAGCAGGATGACCAAGGCGCGCATGCTAGTGTGAAGACGACACACGAACACCAGTGAACACCTGGGGGGCATGCAGCGCAGGAGGTGTAGGTGGCGCATCAAGCGCATAAAGGCCATGGCGAAGACGACCTCTAAGCAGAACGGCTCACGTGTCCTGATCCTTCATAAAAAAGAAGAAACCGTGAAATTCAGCGAACACAGGATTATCACGAGTAAGCTGAGGAACAGATAACAGACTACGTGTAGCAGAAGGAACACGAAGAACATTACGAAGGTGCAGTTTTCTAGAATTGTGTGTAATAAGAGCGGCCTGACCAAGATGTGAGATGCGCATACCTGCTCTGTTGGCGGTGTGAACCTGATCATGACCGTGGTATGGCTCCTGGGTGGAGAGCTTGTCCATCTCACTTGTCAGGTGATTGGTAGCTCCCGTATCCATGTATCATGCTAGATCAATGGAGTAGGGCGGAGTGTGCCCGTGCTCGTTGCCCGCCACAGCGGCGGCCGCCTGCTTGTCATTGACCTTGCCATTGTTTCCAATGCCGAGGAAGTCCTGCTTGAAGCGTCGATGACAGCGGGAGGCGATGTGACCCTCAAGACCGCAAAGCTGACAAGCCTGCTGAGCGCCGCAGCAGGGGCAGCAGGCACGCGGGCGACCCCCGCCAGTGACGGGAGGCGCAGCGGCGCGGGGCTGCTGCTGAGGGGCGGTCGTCGGCTTGCCACGAGCTGGCGGCTTTTGAGGTTTGCCGCGGGCTGCGGCGTTGGCGGCGGAGAAGCTCGGGGAGGCGTGGCGCGCTTTGACACGCTGTTCGCGGCCGAGGAGGCGTGAGTAGAGCTCACGAGGCTGAAGAGGAACGTCGCGACCATTGATGTTCTCAATGAGATTATCATAGTCGTTGTTGAGGCCGTTCAGGACGTAGGTGGTGAAGTCCTCGGGGCGAAGCGGTTGGCCAATGGAGGCCAGCGTGTCGGAGAGGCCGGTCATCTTGTTGAATTAGTCTGTGATGCTGCTGTCACGGAGCTTCGTCTCGTCCATCTCGGTGCGGATAGCATTAGCACGAGCATGAGACTGAGAGGCGAAGCTGGTGTGGAGCACCGTCCACGCATCTCGCGACGTAGAGGCGAAGAGGACCAGCGACGAGAAACTCGGAGTGAGCGATGACTGGATGGCAGAGAGGATGGCCTGATCCTGGGCCACCCACGTATGGTACGCTGGATGATACACCGACGGGCATGGAAGGGTGCCGTCGACGTAGCCCTCCAGGTAGCGGCTCGGAAGGAGCGGCAACACCTGTGCACGCCAAGACAAGTAATTGTTGGGCGTGAGCTTCATCGGGATGAGGTGCGAGAAGTAGAAGGGCGACGGCATCGCAGCATGATCAGCGTGAGCGGATGGCTGAGGCACGTAGTAGCCCATCGGTGGCGCCGTCTCCATGGACGGTGCAGGTGCAACAGGCGCCGCACCATCATACGCTGACGACGGGTAGGCGCCGTATGTCGGCGCAGGTGGGGCCCCATAGGGCGACGCAGGTGGGGCCCCGTAGTGCGGCATCGTAGGCGTGGCGTAGGGCTGCAGAGGCGGCGCACCATAGGGAGGCTCCAACCAGGAGGACGACGGCGTCGGTAGGGCCCCATAGGCAGGAGGGCCATAGTGCGACGCGGGCGGGGCGTCGTAGGCCGACGCGGGGGGCGCGCCGTAGGTCGGTGCAGGCGGGGCGCCGTAGGTCGGCGTCGAGTGAGCGCCGTAGGGGACGGGCGCGGGGCCACCAGGGGGTGGCGGCGCGGCCATGTTGGTCGAGGCAGATGGGCGGCCGGAGGAGGCCGCCGACGGCGGATCGCCCCCCGCACCAGGCCCGACGGCAGGCAGCGGCTGCACCGATCCCATCGAGGGCTGCACCGGAGGAGCGGACCCAGGGGAGCGAGGCTGCCACCACGCGAGGAAGTGGAGGGAGAAGGCGGCGGTAGCTAGGGCAGCCAAGCGGCGAATGAGGCGGCGGCGGCTAGAGGTAGGGCAGCGAAAGACGGCATCGTAACCTAATCTGATACCATGTAAAACAATGTGTTTGGTGAAATGCTCGACACCCTAAACGTGGGTGCGGCTATCTCATTATATAGAAGTACCAAGAGGTATAGTACAAGTCATATACAGTTATATACAGACAGACACGCTACGTATATACAATCTAACATTAAAAATATAAATATAAATATATTATCTAGCCATTTCCATCAGCTCGAACTTTTGATCTAGATGTCTAGTGCATCAATTCAATAAAACACAAACAAATAAATCAATACAGTGTCTGAAACAATACAAACCTCGGTCCACAGTGCACAGTGAGAAGGCATATATAGTTTGTCCCTACGGACCCTACCCTTAGCTAGATCGGTTGTATACGACTTGGGATATCATGTCAACCAACAAGATCTTGTTTCCCAATCGGATCAACAAGACTATGCGAAGAGAGACAGGATCCAAGATGACACCCTATCGCGAGATCGATTGTACAAGATTTGCCTGGTTCCTGCCGTCCTCGCTATACCCAACTAAGTCACCTCCTAGATGATGACCCTCTTGACTAGAACGATGCGCTATGGCATTGACTTCTCCCCCTCCACAAAGCATCAACCGTCCATTGGAGCCAAAAATCTTGATAACAGATGCATGATCGATTGTTCCAGATGGTGAGTTGGTGACAATGGTGCACGTACGTACGTGGTCTTGAGGGATTTTCCTTTTGCCTTTTTGCCATGTGCAGGTACGTACGCGGCTCGATCGACGGTGAAACAACACGACCGGCGACGCCAATGGGCGAGTGGAGCGCCCAACATTTCCTCGCCGGTGAATGGGAGCTGGACAGCGCCGATCGGTCGAGAGGAAAAGGGGAAAGGCAGACAGGGCAGCTCTCGCTGGCCACACGACCCCTTGTCGGTCGTACCGGGTTCGTTGCATTTGCGGATTACCTCGTCGCCGGCCGGCCGGCCGGTCGATCACGGATCCACTGGCTGACTGGCGGCCGGAGCAGTACTATACGCCCCGATGGAGACAGGACGGCCGCAGTGCCTAACACTAGCTATCGGCAAATGCATACGGAGTAAAGGTTGAATTGCATTGCATGCAGGACGTTTCGTATTGGAAAACATACTATTTGGGTAAGAGAATCCTCCGACAGGTGATGTGTAGGACCCGAAAAAAGTTTTAGGGCACTCAAAAGTAGCCTTTAAAAAATTCTGCCGTACAGAGTGATATAAAATAGGATACCACTGTTCGTTAGGACATAGTTATCGGAGCACACGAGATCCGACGGTGGGGAGGGAGGACCGAGCGCCGGCAAGGAGGAACGGCACGACGACAGTCACATAGGTACTAGAGTCTCGGTGGCCGCCAATCGACATCAATGGGATGTGGCATTCTTCCAACGACCATCTCAGGCGGCAGCGGGGCGAGGAATGGCCGGGAATCGGTGAATTCAGCCGACGACACTCTGAGATCCAATGAGGGTTGCGGCGGACGTCGGGGGGGGTGGGGGGTGGGGGGTGGGGGGAGGGGAGGGGATGACTATGAGGTGCCAAGAAAGTCATAGATGCAGCGTGCAGCGGTGGAAACCGGCCGTCGGCATTCAGTGGCAACGGCCGGTGGCGGGAAAGTTTCACCGTGGTGGTTTGTTCTAGCCACAACATTTTTGTTTTACATCACCATATAGTTCAGCTGTGCATGTGCCCCAAATTTGCATCATTTGCAGCCTAAATATAAGGCCGCCCAAAAACTTTTACATCCCCGTATATGTTCACATGTTGCAGGAACGATTTTAACTCCAAATGCCTAAAAAATTGTTTGGGTTCTATTTTGCATCACCTTTTGAAGATGCTCTAAATGAGTAGTCACTACGGAGACGATTTTTTTTGTGATCTGCAGAGAAGAATGTGAATGTTCATCCCGAACTTCGTCACTTTCTTCCTAACTTATAGATGTACACACGTGGAATCGCCTGCTAATGTGGATTGATGTCGGTCTACATTGGAGCTCTGCTTTGTTATCGACAGTTGATGGTGGCCTGGAGCCGTGGTTTTGGTGAAGACGAACCTTATCTAATGCCCGTTGCGTCGAATAAGGCCAACTCATGTCATTCATATGATGGTTGCTGTCCGGTAAGGCTAGTCTTTTCCTACCTGCTAGTTCTTATGTTTTCTTTCTTTTTCTACTCCCTTGATCCATATTACTTGTCGCATAAATGGATGTATCTATACATGTTTTAGTGCTAGATACATTCAAATCAGTGACAGTTAATATAGATCGGAGGAAGTATTTCTTTTTTTATGGTTTTTCTTTTTAATTTTTGTTTATTTTAATCGTTCACTATTATTTGTATGCATATATGTATATTTTATTGTGTAGTGTAGGGATTGTTTTAATCTCAAAAACAATTATTTCAAACTATGTAAACATTTTATGGTTATCTTTTTTGTTTGCTTTATCATATAAGTTGTTTATCATCTGATGCATGAGTATAACCTCATGAACAATTATTTTGAACTATGGAAATATTTTTTAACTATAAACAAATTAAACCTTGTGAACATTTAATCTGAACACTACAAACATTGTATCTCAACTTTCCAAAATAATTTTCTTAAAATATTCATCTAAATATTTAGAACAAAATTAAACAAAAAAGAGACTTTAAAAAAAGGAAATTAAACATAAAAAATAAAATGTAATTAATCATAAAAAATAAGAAAGAAAGCAAAAAAAAAAGAGAAAGTATTATTTGGGCTGGTCTAATTGTGCGTTTGACCCGTGAGTTAAATAGGAGCTTCCCACCAGCATCGTGTCATCCAAGCCCAATTTGAGAGCTACCTACTATGATAGGACCCTATGTGTAGGGAGCTCCTATTCCTTGCATTAGCGGTGTCACTTTTTCGCCACCTCTATACTAAATGTGTTACTATGGTTGCAACTAAAGAGAATATGTCTTAAGAGGCAATATTAAAGTTGTTATTAAGTATATTTCAAGTATATGATAGATGTTTATTTTGCATGCTATAATTGTATTAATATGAAAACGTTAATACATGTGTGTTTAATAAACAAACAGAAAGTTCCTAGTTATCCCTCTCTTATAAACTAGGTCGTTGATTAACAAGATGATCAAGGTTTCCTGATCATGGACATTAGATGTTGTTAATAGCAAGGTCACAACATTATTGAAATGGTGTGATGAACATTCATCCGAAGTATAGCATTACGATCAAAGTCATTGAGTTTATATTGCTATAACATCATACGAAGTAATCCTAATCCTTAGACCATGAGATCATGTCAATCACTAACACTGGAAGAGTATCTTCATAACATCAAATATCACACCGTAACAGGGTGATTATAAAGATGGGTTTAGTGCTACTAAAGTGTTATGTTGAGGCCCATGGATCAAGAGTGGAATTTGTTCATCCCGATGACGGATAGATATACTCTGGGCCCTCACGGTGATATCACATTGGTTAGCTTGCAAGCAAGTGATTTGATCACTAGAATGTTATATCACGGGAACAAGAAAAGAGTACATGTCAGTAATGAGATCAAACTAGGTATGAAGATACCGATGATCGAATCTCGGACATGTAATATATCACGAGACAAAGGTATTAAGATTCTAGCGTAAAAGGTTCTCACGTTCACAAGAAAGTCATCGTTGGATGTGTGGGAGTCAGTATGGATCTCTAGGCCCCGCTTCTGATTATTGATCTGAGAGGGGTCTCGATCATGTCCACATTATTCGCGAACCGTAGGGTGACAAACTTAAGAGACACCAACACAATTTGGAACAAATAGTTTCATACTGAAAAGATTAACAAAGCGCAGGAATTTATTTCACAAGACAGTGGAACTGTTTCAGGTGAAATTGCTGAAAGTTTTTCTGCATGTGAAATGAAATACTAGCAAGGGGTTATATGTGAATTTAATGAGAAATTGCTGAAAGTTTGTCCATTAAAGTAATTGACAAAATTCTGAATATATAAAAAGAGTTTTATTTTAAGAGATATTGCATTAAATTTGGTGGAAATTTAATGAGATTTTTAGTGGGATTTTGAGTGGAGAAATGAAGGGGCTAAAAGTGAGTGGATTCTCCACCCACATGAATGGGGGAGGGCAAGGGACATCCCCATGCGCCGGCTACCCCCTTGGGGTCCCCCCTCCTCCTATATAAATCCCCCTCTCCCTCTCTCTCACTCACACCTCCTCGTGAAGGATCTCTCCCCCTCTAGTTTATCCCCCATGGTCTCGGACTAGCGAAATACATGTTCCCGGTGGATTTTCGGCAAGAAAGAGTTGTTGCTTCCTCTGCATCACTGGAGCGAGGAGGCGGAGGTTGCTCGGTGGCTTGGACGTGTGTGCGATCATGGATGCGCCGCTGATTTGCGGCGCTAGGACTTCCTCTCGATCTTGAGATCGGCAAGCGTTCGTCTACATCATCCACGAGTACTACCTCGTTAAACTTTGTCAGTCTTCAAGGGCATGTTCTCTACGTATGTATATTCGCCTGTTGCTTGTATCTAGTAGATATATCTTGGTACATAGTTGTTCCCATCGTAGGATTTTTTTTGTTTTCTATGCTGCAAACCCTACAATGGTATCAGAGCCGGATCTATGCGTAGATGCTTTGCATGGGTAGTATACATATGTGTATGTGGGCGATGATGATCATATTATTGCTTCTTAGTTGTACTTTGGATATTGGTGGAATAGTGGGATGAAGCGGCCCAAACAAACTTTACATGCCCTCGCACATGAGACCTGTTCCACGCTTGACATGCAACTAGTTTTGCATAGGTGGCTAGCGGGTGTCTGACTCTCCTACTATAGTCAATATCTGATTTACAACGAGTTATTGATAATTTGGTTATCCTCGTTATGGTTCCATGTTCCTAGGTAAGAACAGTTCTATCTTCGAAAGCCCTAAGCCACGTAAAACTTGCAATGGATAAATTAGAACCATCTAGTTTAGATTGTTGCTGGGCTAGTGTCATGATATGGTGATGTTGTAAGTGGAAGTATCAGTCGGTACTCTGACAACACACATAACGTGTAAGTTCCATAGACCTTGGCCTTACACATAAAGGAATGATGAAGATCATACCACGATGCACGTCATGATGATCAAGTGCAAGAACCATATCATTTCACTTTTTCATATACGATGTTTTTTGCATCTTATATTGCTTGTTTGGCGTTTTATTAGCATAATAAGATGATCCCTCATTTAGATATCAAGATAAAAATATGTTCTCCCTTAAGTATGCACCAATTATGTTTCGCTGCTCCAAGACATCACGTGATGATCGGGAGTTCTTGGATCCATGATCATATTTCGGGTGTAAGACAGTTTACACACGCGAATACTAAGGTTCTTACTTGGCGATCCTAGCATGTACAGACATGGTCTCGGAACACGGACCGAAAGTTTAAGCATGAGCCATATGTAGATATGATGCCCATATATATGCTCGCCTTTGAAGCTACACCGACTCACGTGATGATCGTACTTGGTGTAGTGGATTTGGTTCATATAATCACCAAAAAGGCACAAGGGATGTCGTTTTTGAGTGGAAGTTCATTCTTAATTTGGATTAGTTGAACTCGATCTATCATAAATTTAGTCTAAACTTTACAAATTCTGTTGTACATGGCACCACATGCTTTTAATTTTAATGTGTTAATGGAGAAAGAGAAACTTGCAACGAATGGTAGCAACTTTACCGACTAGGCCATGAATTTCATGATTCTCCTCTCTACTGGACAAAAGCAATATGTGCTAGAAGCGCCGCTAGGCTCCCCACCATTCGATGATGCCCCTGACGAGGAAAAGAATGCCTATCAGACTAGTCAGGAGGACCACAACTTTGTTTATTGCGGCATATTGTATGGGCTAGAGCCAGAACTTCGAAAGCGTTTCGAAAACGGCAATGTCTTTGATACAATGGGTGAGTTGAAAATGATTTTCGACACCCATGCTGCTGTAGAGAGTTATAATGCTTCAGAAAAGTTCTTTAGCTGCATGATGTAAGAGAACAGCTCCGCTAGTGAGCACGTACTCAAGATGTCGGGTTACGCCAATAAACTTGTGTCCTTGGGAATATTGATTCCCATTGACTTAGGCATACATCATGTTCTCCAATCTCTGTCACCTAGCTAGAAGAGCTTCGTGATGAACTATAACATGCAGGGCATGAAGAAGTCTCTCCCCGAGCTTCTGTCAATGCTTAAGACTGCAGAGGTGGAGATCAAGAAGGAACATCAAGTGTTGATGATCAATAAGACCACCAGTTTCAAGAAAGACAAGAAGGGTAAACCGAAATGAAGGAAGGGAGGCAAACCGGTTGCCATGCCTGAAAATAAATCCCGAGTTGGACCTAAGTCTGATACCGAGTGCTATTATTACAAGGGGACTGGCCACTGGAAGCGCGACTGCCCCAAGTATTTGGCAGAAAAGAAGGCCGGCAAGGCAAATAAAGGTATATGCGATATAGATGTTATTGATGTGTACTTGACTAGTATTCGCAGTAGCACCTGGGTATTTGATACCGGATCGGTTACTAATATTTGTAACTCGAATCAGGGACTGCGGAACAAGCGACCGCTAGCAAGGGGCGAGGTCAAGATGCGTGTCGGCAACATGTCAAGCGTTTATGTGACCGCCGTCAGAACACTACCTCACCACTTACCATAGGGATTAGTTATGGACTTGAATAATTGTTATCTGGTGCCTGCACTGAGCATGAACATTATATTCGGATCATGTTTGATGCGCAATGGTTATTCATTTAAATCCGAAAACAATGGTTGTTCGATCTATATGAATGATATCTTTTATGGTCATGCACCTATGATGAATGGTTTATTTCTGTTGGATATCGATAATAGTGTTACACATATTCATAATATTGATGCTAAAAGGATTAAACTTAATGATGATATATCCGCATATATGTGGCACTGCCGTCTAGGTCATATTGGCGTTAAACGCATGAAGAAGCTCCATTCGGATGGACTTTTGGAATCACTTGATTTCGAATCATTTGATACATGTGAGCCATGCCTTATGGGCAAGATGACTAGAACGCCGTTTTCCGGTTCAATGGAACGTGCGGCAGATTTATTGGAAATCATACACTCTGATGTGTGTGGTCCAATGAGTGTGTCGGCGCGAGGTGGATATCATCATTTTGTTACTTTCACGGATGATTTGAGTAGATACGGTTATATCTACTTGATGAAACACATGTCTCAAACCTTTGAGAAATTCAAGGAATTTCAGAATAAAGTGGAAAATCATCATAATAGAAAGATCAAATTTCTATGGTCTGACCGTGGAGGTGAGTATCTAAGTTACGAGTTTAGCATACATATGAAAGAGTGGAATAGTTTCACAACTCACACCTTCCAGAACACCACAACGAATGGTGTGTCGGAACGTCGTAATCATACTTTACTAGACATAGCTTGATCTATGATGTCTCTGACGGACTTGACACTGTCATTTTGGGGTTATGCACTAGAAACTGCTGCATTCATTTTAAATCAGGAACCATCTAAATCCGTTAAAAAGACACCGTATGAATTGTGGTTTGGAAAAAAACCTAAGCTGTCATTCCTTAAAGTTTGGGGATGCGATGTTTATGTGAAGAAACTTCAACCGGATAAACTCGAACACAAAGCGAAAAAATGCGTATTCATAGGATACCCTAAGGAAACTATTGGGTATTCCTTCTATCACGGATCCGAGGGCAAGGTTTTTGTTGCCAAGAATGGATCCTTTCTAAAGAAAGAGTTTCTCTCGAAAGGTGTGTGTAGTCGGAAGGTAGAACTCGAAGAGGTTGTTGAACCTTCTCTTCATAATATGGCGAGTAGCGCAGCACCGGAAGTCATTCCAGAGTTGACTTCACCAAATGAAGAGGGAACTAATGATAACGATCATGAAGCTCCGAAAGAGAATACTACCGAACCTCACAGGTCTAGCAGGACATGTGCAGCTCCCGAGCTATACGGAAATCCTTTTATAAATTTCATGGTCGATGAAATTGATGACCCTGCAATGTATGAAGAAGCGATGATGAGCTCGGATTCCAACAAATGGCTAGAAGCCATGAAATCCGAGATGGAATCCATGTATGAAAACTAGGTTTGGACCTTGGTGGACTTACCTCACGATCGAAAGGCCATGGAGAATAAATGGATTTTCAAACGGAAAACTGATGTTGATGGTAATATAAACGTCTATAAAGCTCGACTTGTCGCAAAAGGGTTTCGACAAATTCAAGGAGTTGACTACGATGAGACATTATCTCCCGTAGCGATGCTAAAGTCAGTTAGGATTATGTTAGCAATTGCTGCATATTTCGACTATGAGATATGACATATGAATGTCAAAACTGCATTCCTCAATGGCATCATTGAAGAAGAGTTGTACATGGTACAACCAAAGGGTTTTATCGATCCTAAGGATGCTGACAAGGTATGCAAGCTTAAGCGATCCATCTATGGACTGAAGCAAGCATCCCGGAGTTGGAATCTCCGCTTTGATGAGGTGATCAAAGAGTTTGGATTTATTCAAACTTATGGAGAGGCTTGTATTTACAAGAAAGTGAGTGGGAACTATGTAGGGGTTCGTAGCGTGGAAAACAAAAAAATTCTACCGCATGCAAACAAACAAGCCAAGATCTATCTACTAGATTGTAGCAACGAGTCGATAGAGGAACTCACCCTCGAAGATTCCAAAGCGGTTAACGAGATCAGATTCTCGTGGGTGAAGTAGTCATACTCTTGCCGATCTCAAGATCGTGTAGACGATCCTTCCGGCGCTGCGTTCCGGCAGCGCTTCCGCAGTCGGTAACACGTTCGGTACTCGATGAAGACCTTCCTCTCCCTTGTTCCAGCATGCAGCGGAGGTTGTAGTACTCTCCTCGCGATTCCGGCAACACGACGGCGTGGTGTAGGAAGTAGAGGGGAGATCCCGCAGGGCTTCGCCTTAAGCCGGTGCGAGTATGGTGGAGCAAGAGAGGTGCCTTGGCGATCTAGGTTTTAGAAGCACCAAGGGGGGAAGCTTGGCCGGCGGCTAGGGCTTGGGCAAGCCCCAACTCAGCGAGTTGGAGGAACTCTAGGTGGCGGCGACGACTTGGAGGAGGCTGGCGGCTAGGGCTAGGGTTTTGGGTGTGAGGGGTAGGGGCGCCCTACCCCTCCTTATATAGGTGGAGGGTGGCCGGTTGGGAGGAGGGATTCCTCCCACAACTCGGCCTCCTTGTCCGGCGGGTGGAAGGAGGGGAACTCCTCCCCAAGTAGGTTTCCTACTCTCCCTCCACCAAGCAAACTTGCCGTTTGACTTTTTCAAATTGGCGTTTGACTTTCAAACTAGGATTTGATTTCTCCCTTTATTTTGCCCAGCCAAGTGACCTAGTACATGATGCAACCATTCCATATTGTTATCACACATTCATGTACCCTTCCCCTCCGGAGTGCCGGACCTTCCGGACCCTTCTAGAACATTCCTGGTGAAAACACCGGAATCATTCCCCAACTCCAAAACAGGACTTTCCTTATATGAATCTTATTCTCGGACCATTCCGGATCTCCTCGTGATATCCGTATCCCATCCGAGACTCAACAACATTCGGTCTCTTACTCATCATTCCATAACTACTCAACAACATCGAATCCTTATGTGTCTCCCCACGGTTCGTGAATTACGCAGACATGATCAAGACACTTCTCGATCAATAACCAATAGAGGAATCTGGAAATTCATATGGCTCTACATATTTCACGATTACTTTGCGATCGAATGAACTACTTACATACGATACCAATTTCCCTTTGTCTCACGATAGTTTACTTATCCGAGGTTTTGATCGTCGGTATCTCTGCATACCTAGTTCAACCTCGTTACCGATAAGTACTCTGTTCTCGTTCCCGTGGTATGTGATCCCTTGTGAGCCAGTCACATGCTTGCAAGCTAATTGGATGACATTCCACCGAGAGGGCCCTGAGTATATATATCTGTCATATGGATGGACAAATCCCACTCCTGATCCATGTGTCTCAACCCATACTTTCCGAACACTCAATGCCACCTTTATAGCCACCCAGTTACGATGTGGTGTTTGATGTCATCAAAGCATCCTTCCAGTGATGGTGATTAGCATGATCTCATGGTTGAAGGAATTAGGTTACTATGTATCAGAAAGCTTATAGCAATTGAACTATTAAAATGACTTGATCTTTATGCTACGCTTATCTATAGGAGTATGTCCATCATATCATTCTCCTAATGATATGACCTTGTTATTAACAACATCTCAAATGTTCATGATCAAGAAACCATGATCATCTATTAATCAACAAGCTAGTATTATAAAGAGGCTTTACCAGGGACTCTAATTTAGTTTACAAATCACACAAGTATTAATGTTTCTGGTTAATACTATTATAGCATGAATGTAAACATTTATCATAAACACAAAGATATAATAATAACTACATTTATTATTGCCTCTAGGGCATATGTCCAACAGTCTCCCACTTGCACTAGAGTCAACTAATCTAGATTACATGGTAATATACCAAACACCCATGGCAGTTTGGTGTTGGTCATGTTTTGCCCTCGGGAGAGGTTTAGTCAACGGATCCGCCACATTCAGATCTGTGTGTACTTTATGTCACCATCTTGGACATGTTCTCAAATAGCGTGAAAACGTAGCTTGATGTGCTTCAGCTTCTTGTGTGACCTTGGTTCTTGCGCATTGGCTATGGCGCCCATGTTATCACAGTAGATAGACATTGGGTCCAGCGCACTTGGAACCACACCGAGCTCTGTAATGATCTCCTTCATCCATATCGCTTCTTGTGAAGCCTCCGAAGCAGCTATGTATTCTGATTCAGTTGAAGATCTCGCCACAACGCTTTGCTTTGCACTCCTCCATTAGCGCTGCACCATTCAAAGTAAATACGTATCCAGATTGAGATTTAGAATCATCCGGATCGGTGTTCCAACTAGCATCGGTGTAACCATTAACAACGAGTTGTTCATCACCTCCATAAGAAAGAACCATATCCTTAGTTCTTCTCAAGTACTTAAGGATGTTTTTGACCGTTGTCCAATGATCCACTCCTAGATCACTTTGATATCTGCTAGTCAAACTAACAGCATATGCAATGTCGGGTCTAGTACATAGCATGGCATACATTAGAGATCATATGGCTGAGGCATAGGGAGTCTTACTCATCCTTTATCTATCTTCTGCCGTTGCAGGACTTTGAGTTTTACTCAAGGTCGTATTGGGCAACATGGGCAAGAACCCTTTCTTGCTATCTTCCATTCCAAACCTCTTTAGAACTTTGTCCAAATATGTACTTTGTAAAAATGATATTAGGCGTCTCGATCTATCTCTATAAATCTTTATGCCTAATATGTAAGCTGCTTCGCCAAGATCTTTCATTGAAAAACTATTATTCAAATAATCCTTGACACTATTAAGAAGGTCTAAATCATTCCCAATCAATAATATGTCATCTACATATAGTATTAAGAATGCTACAGAGATCCCACTCACTTTCTTGTAAATACAAGCTTCTCCATAAGTTTGTATAAAACCAAAGCTTTTGATTACCTTATCAAAACGTTGATTCCAGCTTCGGGATGCTTGCTTCAATCCATATATGGACCATTGAAGTTTGCATACCTTGTTAGCATCTTTAGGATCGACAAAACCTTTGGGTTGCATCATATACAACTCTTCATCAATGTCTCCATTGAGGAACGCCGTTTTGACATCCATCTGCCATATCTCATAATCATAATATGCGGCGATTGCTAACAAAATCCTCACAGACTTTAGCTTCACTACCGGTGAGAAAGTCTCATCGTAGTCAACTCCTTGAATTTGTCGAAACCCTTTTGACAAGTCGAGATTTATAGATAGTAACATTACCATCAGCATCTATTTTCTTTTTGAAAATCCATTTGTTCTCGACAGCCTTCCGGCCATCCGGTAAGTCCACCAAAGTCCATACTTGGTTTTCGTACATGGATCCAATCTCGGATTTCATGGCATCTTGCCATTTATTGGAATCTGGGTTCATTATCGCTTCCTCATATGTCGCAGGGTCATCAGTGTTGTCCACCAACATGACACTCATAACGGATCATACCAATCAGGAGTGGTACGAGTTCTCGTTGACCTGCGAGGTTCTGTAGCAACTTCAACCGAAGTTTCATGATCATCATCATTAGCTTCCTATCTTATTGGTGTAGGCGCCACAGGAACTACTTCCAGTGCTGTGCTACTCACAAGTTCGAGAGAAGGTTCAACAACCTCGTCGAGTTCTACTTTCCTTCTAGTCACTTCTTTCGAGAGAAATTCTTTCTCTAGAAAGGATCCATTCTTAGCAACGAAAATTTTGCCCTCGGATCTATGATAGAAGGTATACCCAATAGTTCCCTTCGGGTATCCTATGAAGACGTATTTTTCCTCTTTGGGTTCAAGCTTGTCCGGTTGTAACTTCTTTACATAGGCTTCGCAACCCCAAACTTTAAGGAACGACAATTTAGGTTTCTTCCCAAACCATAATTCATACGGTGTCGTTTCAACGAATTTAGATGGTGCCCTATTTAAAGTGAATGCGGCTGTTTCTAATGCATAACCCCAAAACGATAGCGGTAAATCTGTAAGTGACATCATAGAACGAACCATATCTAAGAGAGTTCGATTACGACGTTCGGACACACCATTACGCTGTGGTGTTCCCGGCGGTGTCAATTGTGAAAGTATTCCGCATTTCTTCAAATGCTCGCCAAACTCGTAACTTAGATATTCACCTCCATGATTAGATCGTAGAAATTTAATCTTCTTGTTACATTGATTCTCTACCTCACTTTGAAATTCCTTAAACTTCTCGAAAGTTTCAGACTTATGTTTCATGAAATAGATATACCCATATCTACTCAAGTCATCCGTGAAGGTAAGAACATAACAATAACCACCACGCGATCCTACACTCATTGGGCCACACACATCGGTATGTATGATTTCCAATAAGTCCGTAGCTTGCTCCATCATCCTAGAAAATGGAATCTTAGTCATTTTACCCATCAGACATGCTTCGCATCTTTCAAGTGATTCGAAATCAAGTGATTCAAGAAGTCCATCGGAATGGAGTTTCTTCATACGCTTCACTCCAATATGACCAAGGCAGATTGCCACATATAGGTCGAGTTATCGCTCAATTTCAAACGTTTAGCTTCAATGTTATTAATATGTGTATTTCCACGATCGAGATTCAATAAGAATAGACCATCTATCAAAGGTGCATGTGCAAACATATTACTCATATAAATCGAACAACCATTATTCTCGGACTTAAACAAGTAACCGTCTCGCAACAAACATGATCCAGATATAATGTTCATGCTCAACGTAGGCACCAAATAACAATTATTTAAGTATAAAACTAATCCCGATGGTAGATGAAGAGGTAGCGTGCCGACCGCGATCACATCAACCTTTGATCTATTTCCAACGCGCATCGTCACCTCGTTCTTCGCTAGCTTCCGTTTATTCTGCATCACCTGTTTCGAGTTACAAATATGAGCAACCAAACCAGTATCAAATACCCAGGCACTACTACGAGTACTAGTGAGATACACATCAATAACATGTATATCGGATATACCTTTCTTCTTGATGTTGCCGTTCTTCAAATCCGCCAAGTACTTTGGGCAATTCCGCTTCCAGTGACCTTCTCCCTTGCAGTAAAAGCACTCAGTATAAGGCTTAGGCCCAGCCTTGGTCTTCTTCGTCGGTGCGACAACTTTCTTACCACCCTTCTTGAAGTTTCCCTTTTGCTTAGACTTGCCTTTCTTGAATTTGGTGGTCTTATTGACCAACAACACTTGATGTGAAGGGTTTCACAGCATAGTAAATCAAAAAAATTCTACGGATGCGAACGGGAAAGCCAAGATCTAATCTAGGAGTTGCAAACACCGAGAGAGATTAGATGAGATCTTCATACCCTTGAAGATTCGCACAACGTAACGTTCGTCGGAACGTGGGTGATGTAGTCGTACTCGCTTCTCCTCCTCGCGATCAGATCCGATCTAACACCGCAAGTGGCGATGCCTCCGAGAGATGCACACGTGCGGCACCTCGACGTCTCCTCCTTCCTCGGTCCAGCAAGTATGGTGGAGGGACGGATTGGATCTACAACGCGACGGCGCGGTGCAAGTGGTGGAGAGTTTCTGCAGCAGGGCTTACTTCTGCAGCGATCGGGAGGGAGAGAGAGGAGGGCAGCAGGGCGGCTAGGGTTTGAGGAGGAGGTGTGTGGAGAGTGCGCCCCCAGCCCTCTTTATATAGAGGGGTCGGCGCTAGCCCTATCCCCTCCCCCAAGCCTAGGCCGGCGGCCAAGGAGGGAGGAGTGGGGGCAAGTTTCCCTCCCCCCCTTCTAGAAGCTCCCCTAGGGCTTTGCCCTAGGTTGGCCGGCTGGGCCCTATGGGGCCTTGTGCCCCTGGCCCAATGCGGCCAAGGCACTCCCTCATAGGCCCATGCCCCCTCCCGGCAGGTGGGGCCACGTTGGTCCCCCTCCGGAAGGTTCTAGAAGCTTCCAGTACAATACCGATTAACCCGAAACAATTCCGAACTCCAAAAACTGCACTGCCTTATATGAATCTTATTCTCCGGACCATTCCGGAACCTCTCGTGACGTCCCGGATCCCATCCGAGACTCCGAACAAAAACTCATAAACCAATTATCCAATCTATCCTAGCGTCGAGACACGTTAAGTGTGTGACCCTTTGGGTTCGAGAATCTGTAGACATGATCTTATATCAATAATCAACAGCGGGGTCTGGAAACCCATATTAACTCCCACACATTCATCGATGATCATATCGGATGAACCACGATGCCAGGATTCAATCAATCGCATATATATATTCCCTTCGTCTCGCGATATTTTACTTGCCTGAGATTTGATCGTCGGTACCATCATACCTAGTTCAATCTCGTTCACATCAAGTACTTTACTCGTTCCGTAATACGATATAACTTTGTGATCAACTCCTTAACCACATGCTTGCAAGCGGTGTTGATATCGATTACCGAGTGGGCCCGAAGTATATCTCTCCGACTTGGGAGGGACAAATCCCATCTCGATACATACAACCCAACAGGTACTTTCCGATCACCTGAGAGACACCTTTATGATCACCCTCTCATAGGATGACGTTTGATGACCTCAAAGCTTTCTTCCGATACCAGGGAGTTGTTATTATCTCATGGTCTAAGGAATACAATATTTGACATAAGAAAAGCTTCGCAAAGATGAACACGATGACACGATCTAATTGCTCCGCTTAGTTTGGAATTACATCCATCATATCATTCTCCCAATGATATGATCTCATTATCAATCGACAACTCATGTCTATGGTTAGGAAACCTTAACCATCATTAATCAATGAGCTAGTCCATAGAGGCATACTAGGGACACGGTGTTGTTCACAAACCACACAAGTATTAAAGTTTCCGCTTAATACAATTCTAGCATGGAATATAAACTTTATCATGAACAAGAATTATAATAATAACATCTTTATTATTGCCTCTAGGGCATAATTCCAACAGTCTCCCACTTGCACTAGAGTCAATAATCTAGTTTACATCTGGCAACAATCTCACACCCATGGCACTAAGGTGCTGATCATGTTTTGCACGTGGAAGAGGTTTAGTCAATGGATCTGCGACATTCAGATCTGTATGTACTTTGCTAATCTTCAGATCTCCATCTGCTATATAATCTCGGATTATATGAAACTTGCGGTTGATATGCTTGGTCTTTGGATGATATCTTGGTTCCTTAGCGAGTGCTATGGCGCCAGTGTTGTCACACAATATCTCCAGTGGGTCCAATGCACTTGGAACCACCCCAAGCTCAGTGATGAAGTTCCTGATCCAAACTCCTTCACTTGACGCTTCTGCAGCAGCCATGTATTCCGCTTCTACTGTAGATCCCGCGATCACGCTTTGCTTGCAGCTTCTCCAGCTCACAGCTCCTCCATTCAAAATATAAACGTATCCTGTCTGAGATTTAGAATCATCCTTGTCGGTGTCAAAACTAGCATCGACGTAACCTTTTACGACGATTTGTTCATAACCCCCATAGACTAAGAACATTTCTTTAGTCCAATTTAGGTACTTTAGGATGTTCTTCACGGCTGTCCAGTGTTCCACTCCTGGATCACTTTGGTACCTGCTCGTCAAACTAAGAGCATTGGACACATCCGGTCTAGTACATAGCATGGCATACATGATAGAACCTATGGCCGAGGCATAAGGCACTTTGCTCATAGCTTCTCTATCATTTACCGTAGCTGGACACTGAGCCTTGCTCAATGTCTTACCTGACAACATAGGCACTGAACCTTTCTTTGCCTTATCCATTCTGAACCTTTTCAGAACTTTGTCTAGGTATGTACTCTGGCTTAAAGCTATCAGGCGTCTTTGTCTATCTCTATAGATTTTGATGCCCAATATATAAGCAGCTTCCCCTAGGTCTTTCATTGAAAAAACATTTGTTCAAATAACTCTTCACATCGTTAAGCATGTTAATGTCATTTCCAATAATCAATATGTCATCCACATATAGTACCAGAAATGTCACTGAGCTCCCACTCACTTTCTTGTAGATACAAGCTTCGTAGCAATTTGGAACAAATCCAAAGCTCTTGATCACTTGATCAAAACGAAGGTTCCAACTCCGAGATGCTTGCTTCAGTCCATAAATGGAACGCTCAAGTTTGCATACTTTATCAGCATCCTTAGGATCGACAAAACCTTCGGGTTGCATCATATACAACTCTTCATCAATGTTGCCATTGAGGAAGCGATCTTGACATCCATACGCCATATTTCATAATCATGAAACGCAGCAATTGCTAATAAAATCCGAATGGACTTAAACATCGCTACGGGAGAGAAAGTCTCATCGTAGTCAACACCTTGAACTTGTCGAAAACCTTTCGCGACAAGCCGCGCTTTATAGACGGTAATATTACCATCCGTGTCTGTTTTCTTCTTGAAGATCCATTTGCACTCAACGGCCTTTCGGTCGCTAGGAGGGTCCACCAAAGTCCATACTTGGTTTTTGCTCATGGATCCCAGTTCGGATTTCATGGCCTCTAGCCATTTCTCAGAGTCTGGGCTCATCATCGCTTCCTCATAGTTCGCGAGTTCCTTTGTCATCTACTAACAAGGCTTAAAACGGGGTTGCCGTACCACTCGGGAGGGGCACGCGACCTTGTCGACTGCGGCGTTCGATGTAACATCGTCCAAGCTTCATGATCCTTGTCATTAGCTTCCTCTATTGTTGGTGCAAAAGACCTTTGGAACAATTTCAGGTGCTGCGCTACTCTCTAACTCAAGAGAAGGTTCAACAACCTCGTCTAGCTCTACTTTCCTCCCACTCACTTCTTTCGAGAGAAACTCCTTCTCAAGAAAGGAACCGTTCTTTGTGACAAACACTTTGCCTTCGGTTCGGTGATAGAAGGTATACCCAATAGTTTCCTTAGGGTATTCTATGAAGACGCATTTCTCCGATTTGGGTTCGAGCTTGTCCGGCATCAACTTCTTGACGTAAGCTTCGCATCCCCAAACTTTAAGAAACGACAACTTAGGTTTAGCACCAAACCACAGTTCATATGGTGTCGTCTCAACGGATTTAGATGGTGCCCTATTTAAAGTGAATGCAGCGGTTTCTAATGCATAACCCCAAAATGATAACGGCAAATCAGTAAGAGACATCATCGATCGGACCATATCTAATAGAGTTCGATTCCGGCGTTCAGACACACCATTGCGCTGTGGTGTTCCGGGTGGCGTGAGTTGCGAAACGATTCCGCTTGCTTTAAGATGCGTGAGAAAATCATAACTCAGATATTCACCTCCACGATCGGATCGTAGAAACTTAATATTTCTGTTATGATGGTTCTCCACTTCATTCTGAAATTCCTTGAACTTTTCAAATGTTTCAGATTTATGTTTCATTAAATAGATATACCCATATCTACTTAAGTCATCGGTAAAAGTGAGAAAATAGAGATATCCACCGCGCGTCGAAACACTCATTGGTCCGCATACATCGGTATGTATGATTTCCAACAAGTCCGTTGCTCGCTCCATCATTCCGGAGAACGGGGTTTTGATCATCTTGCCCATGAGGCATGGTTCGCATGTGTCAAATGATTCAAAATCAAGAGACTCCAAAAGTCCATCAGAATGGAGTTTCTTCATGCGCTTTATACCAATATGACCTAGCAGCGATTGCCACAAATAAGTAGTATTATCACTATCTACTTTGCATCTCTTAGCCTCAATGTTATGGATGTGTGTTTCATCCCTTCAGATTAGGAAGAAATAAACCATTCACAGCAGGTGCATGACCATAAAAGATGTTACTCATATAAATAGAACAACCATTATTCTCAGATTTAAATGAATAACCGTCTTGCAATAAACACGATCCAAAAATGATGTTCATGCTCAACGCAGGAACATAATAACATTTATTAAGGTTTAAAACTAATCCCGAAGGTAAAACTAAGGAGAGCGTGCCGACGGCCATCACATCAACTCTTGATCCGTTGCCAACGCGCATCGTCACCTCATCCCTCGCAAGCCGCCGTCTATTCCGTAGCTCCTGTTTCGAGTTACAAATATTAGCAATTGAACCAGTATCAAATACCCAGGCACTACAACGAGGGCTAGTAAGGAAAACATCAATAACATGTATATCAAATATACCTTTGATGGTGCCAGCCTTCTTGTCTACTAAGTACTTCGGACAGTTGCACTTCCAGTGAACCTTGTCCTTGCAATAGAAGCACTCAGTGTCCGGCTTAGGTCCAGACTTGAGCTTCTTCTCAGCGAGAACGCGGCGCCTCCTTTCTTGAAGGGCTTCTTTGCACCCTTAACTTTCTTAAAGGTGGGGGGCTTGTTGACCATCAACACATGATTATCCTTTTTGATGTCCACCTCCGCAGCTTTCAGCTTAGCGAAGAGCTCGGTGATCGTATCAGTGGAGCCTATCTGATTATGAGTCACTACAAAACTTTTGTAGCTGGGAGGGAGTGATTGCAGAACCCTGTCAATCTTGAGCTCCTCTGGAATCTTGCAGTCCAGTTGCTCAAAGCGTTGAGTGTAGCCCGACATCTTTATGGCGTGCTCACTAACGGAACTCCCTTCCTCCATCTTGCAGTTAAAGAACTTCTCAGAGATCTCATATCTCTCAGAACGGGCCTGAGTCTGAAACATAGTTTTCAACTCCTCAAGAATCTCAAAGGGCCCGGGATAATCTTCAAAACGATTTTGAAGGTCCGATTCCATAGCAAACAACATGGTGCTCTTAATCACACCATAATCATCTTTGCGCGACTGATAGACAGCTTTCTCATCAGCCGGCGCATCTACAGCAGGGGCATCACCTAGCGCATTTTCAAGGACATAGTCCTTTTGTCCGCCAGAGAGGATGATTCTCAGATTGCGGAACCAGTTTGTGAAGTTAGACCCATTGTTCTTAAGCTTTTCTTTCTAGCAAAAACGTTGAAGTTGAAGTTGGACTTAGCCATTTGATCTACAATGTTTGCAAGTAAAAATTAGACTATGTTCATGATAACTAGTTCAACTTAATCAAATTACTAGATGAACTCCCACTAAATTCAACATCCCTCAAGTTGTTTAGTGAACATGATCCAAATTCGCCACACCTAATCCGATCTTCACGAGAAGAGATGTGGTTTCAATGGTGGACAACGAAGTGTCGATCATATCATTCATATGACTCATGCTTAACCTTTCGGTTCATGTGTTCTGAGGCCATGTCTGTACATGCTAGGCTCGTCAAGTCAAAACCAAGTATTTCCGCGTGTGCAAAACTGGCTTGCACCCGTTGTATGTGAACGTAGAGTCTATAGCACCCGATCATCACGTGATGCTTGGACACGACGAACTTTCGCAACGGTGCATACATGGGGAGAACACAGTTTTATCTTGATCTTTAAGTGAGGAATCATCTTATAATGCTACCGTCGCGATCTAAGCATAATAAGATACATAAAAGGATAAACATCACATGCATATAACTTTATGTGACATGGTATAGCCAATCTTCGCGCAATGATCTCCATCTTGTGCGTGCCGGCATGATCTCCATCACTCCACCATGATTGCCTCCACCACGAATAGCAACTACAACTATTTCTAACTACTTAGAGATAAAGTAAAGCTATTACATGGCGCATAAGAAGTTGACACATAGGTCATACACAATTATAAAGACAACCATATGGATCCTGCCGGTTGTGTACTCATCGACATGCAAGTCGTGAAACATTACAAAACATGATCATTGCATACAACATACACATCACATCTTGGGCCATACCATATCACAGAAAACACTCCCTGCAAAAACAAGTTAGACGCCTCTACTTTGTTGTTGCATGTTTTACGTGGCTTATGGGAGTACCAAGCTAAGAACGATTCTTACCTACGGAAATCCACAACGGTGATATTATGGTTGCCAAACTCCGGTGTAAATACCATGACAACTATAGTGAGAGAAACTGGCATCCACTAGCCGCATGTGTGGAACAAGCCACACGTCAAGTGCGGAGCCGGTCTCGCGAACGACGTCGCGTAAAGTTGGCCTGGACCGCTTCGATCTCACTATCCCGCGTCATAAGAAGAACACAAACAAGAGGCTTGCAACAGAAAACATCAACGCCCGCAACAACCATGTTGCTTTCTACTCGTGAAACACATCTACGCATAGATCGAGCTCTGATACCACTGAAGGGTTTCGCATCATAGTAAATCAAAAAAATTCTATGGATGTGAACGGGAAAGCCAAGATCTAATCTAGGAGATGCAAACAACGAGAGGGATTAGATGAGATCTTCATAACCTTGAAGATTCGCACAGCGGAACGTTCGTGGGAACATGGGTGATGTAGTCGTACTCGCTTCTCCTCCTCGCGATCCGATCCGATCTAACACCGCAAGTGGCGATGCCTCCGAGAGATGCACACGTGCGCCACCTCGACGTCTCCTCCTTCCTCGGTCCAGCAAGTATGGTGGAGAGACGGATTGGATCTACAACGCGACGGCGCGGTGCAAGTGGTGGAGAGTTTCTGCAGCAGGGCTTCGCCTACGCGCAGTCGGGAGGGAGAGAGAGAGGAGGGCAGCAGGGCGGCTAGGGTTTGAGGAGGAGGTGTGTGGAGAGTGCGCCCCCAGCCCTCTTTATATAGAGGGGTGGGCGCCAGCCCTAGCCCCTCCCCCAAGCCTAGGCCAGCGGCCAAGGAAGGAGGAGTGGGGGGCAAGTTTCCTCCCCCCTTCTAGAAGCTCCCCTACGGCTTTGCCCTAGGTTGGCCGGCTGGGCCCTATGGGGCCTTGTGCCCCTGGCCCAATGCGGCCAGGGCACTCCCTCATAGGCCCATGCCCCTCCCGGCAGGTGGGGCCACGTTGGTCCCCCTCCGGAAGGTTCTAGAAGCTTCCGGTACAATACCGATTAACCCGAAACAATTCCGAACTCCCAAAACTGCACTGCCTTATATGAATCTGATTCTCCGGACCATTCCGGAACCTCTCGTGACGTCCTGGATCCCATCCGAGACTCCGAACAAAAACTCATAAACCAATTATCCAATCTATCCTAGCGTCGAGACACGTTAAGTGTGTGACCCTTCGGGTTCGAGAATCTGCAGACATGATCTTATATCATAATCAACAGCGGGGTCTGGAAACCCATATTGACTCCCACACATTCATCGATGATCATATCAGATGAACCACGATGCCAGGATTCAATCAATCCCATATATATATTCCCTTCATCTCGCGATATTTTACTTGCCCGAGATTTGATCGTCGATACCGTCATACCTAGTTCAATCTCGTTCACAACAAGTACTTTACTCGTTCCGTAATTCTATATCACTTTGTGATCAACTCCTTAACCACATGCTTGCAAGTGGTGTTGATATCGATTACCGAGTGGGCCCGAAGTATATCTCTCCGACTTGGGAGGGACAAATCCCATCTCGATACATACAACCCAACAGGTACTTTCCGATCACCTGAGAGACACCTTTATGATCACCCTCTCATAGGATGACGTTTGATGACCTCAAAGCTTTCTTCCGATACCAGGGAGTTGTATTATCTCATGGTCTAAGGAATACAATATTTGACATAAGAAAAGCTTCTTAAAGATGAACACGATGACACGATCTAATTGCTCCGCTTAGTTTGGGTATGTCCATCATATCATTCTCCCAATGATATGATCTCATTATCCATCGACAACTCATGTCTATGGTTAGGAAACCTTAACCATCATTAATCAATGAGCTAGTCCATAGAGGCATACTAGGGACACGGTGTTGTTCACAAACCACACAAGTATTAAAGTTTCCGCTTAATACAATTCTAGCATGGAATATAAACTTTATCATGAACAAGAATTATAATAATAACATCTTTATTATTGCCTCTAGGGCATAATTCCAACATGATGCTCTTTCTTGATCTCCACTTCTGCAGATTTCAACATGGAGAAGAGTTCTGGCAACGTCTTGTTCATGTTTTGCATATTGTAGTTCATCACAAAGTTCTTGTAACTTGGTGGTAGTGATTGGAGGACGCGGTAAATCCCCAAAGCATTAGGAATCACTATACCCAAACTTTGGAGTTTGTTTGCGTGCCCAGACATCTTAAGCACATGCTCACTGACGGAGCTGCCCTCTTCCATCTTGCAGTTAAAGAACTTTTCAGAAGCCTCATAACTCTCAACTGCCGCGTAAGCCTCAAATATCATTTTGAGTTCACGGACAATATCATGCGGGTCTTGGTTCTCAAACCTTTTCTGAAGCTCCGATTCCAAACCATACAAGATAGCACACTGAACTGTGGAGTATTGATTCTTCCGAGTGAGGTAAACATTCTTTACTTCATCGGTGGCAGTAGCTGCAGGCGGTTCACCCAGCGGTGCATCCAGCACATAGGTCAAATTACCAGCATTGAGGACAATCCTCAAATTGCGGAACCAATCCGCGAAGTTGCTTCCATTGTTTTTCAACTTTTCTTTCTCTAGGAACGCATTAAAATTGATGGTAGGGGCCGCCATTGATCTACAACATATTTGCAATAGTTTAGACTAAGTTTATGACAAATTGAGTTCTAATTAATAGTTAAATTAATCTAGGCGAACTCCCACTCAAAACAATATCCCTCACATTGTTTTAGTGATCACATGAACCAAATCCACCACATCAACACTGATCATCACGAGAGTTGATGTAGCTTCAATGGCGAACAATCGACATGTTCATCATATCTACTATATGATTCATGCTTTACCTTTCGGTGATCTGTGTTCCGAGACCATGTATGTACATGCTAGGCTCGTCAAGATCAAACCTTAGCTTCCGCATGAGCAAATCTGGCTTGCTCACGTTGTATACGCCCGCAGAATCTAACACACCCGATCATCACGTGGTGCTTCGAAACAACGAGCTTTAGCAACGGTGCCTACTAAGGATGAACACTTTAAAACTTGAAATTGTGTGCATGAGGGATCATCTTATAATGCTAACGTCGCAAACTAAGCAATACAGGATGCATAAAGGATTAACATCACATGCAATTCATAATATGTGATATGATATGGCCTTTCTTCTTGTGCTTCCGATCTCCATCTTCAAGCACGAACATGATCTCCATCATCACCGGTATAGCGTCAAGGTCAATGGCGCCGTTTCATGGTTGTCGTCCACCAGCTTCAACTATTACAACTACTTTGAATAGACACGCGAGTCTTAACAGAATTTAAAAACAACCATATGGCTCCTGCCGGTTGCCAACTTACAATAAGGAACATTGCATACATCAAATATGATCACAATCATGGCCATATCACATCACAGCACACCCCTGCAAAACAAAGTTAGACGCCTCTAATTTTCTTTGCATATTATACGTGGTTTGGGGCTTTCCATAAGTGTCACTCTAACTTACGAACAAGAACCACAACGTTGATGCTTGAACTATCAAGTGCCCGTTGTAAATTGGATCTATACTATGATGGGAGAGACAGGCACCCGCAAAGCCACTTATGCAATACAAGTTGCATGTTGAGCGTGGAGCAAGTCTCATGAACGATGTCATGTAAGGTTAGCTCGGGCCGCTTCATCCCATCATACCGCAAGATGCAAAGTACACAAAAAAGCAATTGATAATAAAAGCACCACCACCCACAATGACCATTGTGTTCTACTCGTGCAACAGGTCTACATATAGACACGACTCTGATACCACTGTAGGGGTTCGTAGCATGGAAAACAAAAAAATTCTACCGCATGCAAACAAACAAGCCAAGATCTATCTACTAGATTGTAGCAACGAGTCGATAGAGGAACTCACCCTCGAAGATTCCAAAGCGGTTAACGAGAGCAGATTCTCGTGGGTGAACTAGTCATACTCTTGCCGATCTCAAGATCGTGTAGACGATCCTTCCGGCGCTACGTTCCGGCAGCGCTTCATGATCGGTCAACGTTCATTTTCGATGAAGACCTTCCTCTCCCTTGTTCCAGCAGGCAGTGGAGGTTGTAGTACTCTCCTCGCGATTCCGGCAGCACGACGGCGTGGTGTAGGAAGTAGAGGGAAGATCCCGCAGGGCTTCGCCTTAAGCCGGTGCGAGTATGGTGGAGCAAGAGAGGTGCCTTGGCGATCTAGGTTTTAGAAGCACCAAGGGGGGAAGCTTGGCCAGTGGCTAGGGCTTGGGCAAGCCCCAACTCAGTGAGTTGGAGGAACCCTAGGTGGCGGCGGCGACTTGGAGGAGGCTGACGGCTAGGGCTAGGGTTTTGGGTGTGAAGGGTAGGGGGCGCCCTACCCCTCCTTATATAGGTGGAGGGTGGCCGGTTGGGAGGAGGGATTCCTCCCCCAACTCGGCCTCCTTGGCCGGCGGGTGGAAGGAGGGGAACTCCTCCCCAAGTAGGTTTCCTACTCTCCCTCCACCAAGCAAACTTGTCGTTTGACTTTTTCAAATTAGCGTTTGACTTTCAAACTAGGATTTGATTTCTCCCTTTATTTTGCCCAGCCAAGTGACCTAGTACATGATGCAACCATTCCATATTGTTATGACACATTCATGTACCCTTCCCCTCCGGAGTGTCGGACCTTCCGGACCCTTCTAGAACATTCCTGGTGAAAACACCGGAATCATTCCCCAACTCCGAAACAGGACTTTCCTTATATGAATCCTATTCTCCGGACCATTCCGGATCTTCTCGTTATATCCCGGATCCCATCCGAGACTCTGAACAACATTCGGTCTCTTACTCATCATTCCATAACTACTCAACAACATCGAATCTTTAAGTGTGTCTCCCTACGGTTCGTGAATTACGCGGACATGATCAAGACACTTCTCCGATCAATAACCAATAGAGGAATCTGGAAATTCATATGGCTCCCACATATTTCTACGATTACTCTGCGATCGAATGAACCACTTACATACGATACCAATTTCCCTTTGTCTCACGATAGTTTAATCCGAGGTTTTGATCGTCGGTATCTCCGCATACCTAGTTCAACCTCGTTACCGATAAGTACTCTTTTCTCGTTCCCGTGGTATGTGATCCCTTGTGAGCCAGTCACATGCTTGCAAGCTAATTGGATGACATTCCACCGAGAGGGCCCTGAGTATATCTATCTGTCATATGGATGGACAAATCCCACTCCTGATCCATGTGTCTCAACCCATACTTTACGAACACTCAATGCCACCTCTATAGCCACCTAGTTACGATGTGGTGTTTGATGTCATCAAAGCATCCTTCCAGTGATGGTGATTAGCATGATCTCATGGTCGAAGGAATTAGGTTACTATGTATAAGAAAGCTTATAGCAATTGAACTATTAAAATGACTTGATCTTTATGCTACGCTTATCTATAGGAGTATGTCCATCATATCATTCTCCTAATGATATGACCTTGTTATTAACAACATCTCAAATGTTCATGATCAAGAAACCATGATCATCTATTAATCAACAAGCTAGTATTATAAAGAGGCTTTACCAGGGACTCTAATTTAGTTTACAAATCACACAAGTATTAATGTTTCTGGTTAATACTGTTATAGCATGAATGTAAACATTTATCATAAACACAAAGATATAATAATAACTACATTATTATTGCCTCTAGGGCATATCTCCAACAAACTATGTGGCATTTCTGATATTATATGTGGATGACATATTACTAATCGGAAATGATATAGATCTTTTAAATAGTGTTAAAAGTTATCTAAACAACATATTTTCAATGAAGGACCTAGGTGAAGCATCATACATATTAGGCATAAAGATCTATAGGGATAGATCTAGGCGCCTAATAGGGCTATCACAAAGTACATACCTTAATAAGATTTTTAAAGAAATTTGAAATGGACAGAAGTAAGAAAGGGTTCTTATCTATGTTGCAAGGCAAGACATTGAGTAAGACTCAAAGTCCGGCTACAGTGGAAGAAAGAGAGATAATGGACAAAGTCCCCTATGCTTCATCCATAGGCTCTATAATGTACGTCATGCTATGTACAAGACCGGATGTGGCACATGCTATTAGCTTAACTAGTAGATACCAATCTGATCCAGGATCGGAACATTGGATAGCGGTTAAGAATATCCTTAAGTACTTAAGAAGAACTAGGGATATGTTTCTCATGTACGGAGGTGAAGAAGAGCTCGTCGCTAAGTGTTATGTCGACGCTAGCTTCGACACCAATACGGATGACTCTAAGTCTCAATCCGGATACGTATTTCTCATGAATGTTGGAGCGGTTAGTTGGAGGAGTTCTAAACAACCCGTGGTGGCGGGATTAACAACGGAGGCCGAATATGTTGCTGCTTCGGAAGTGGCTCAGGAAGCAGTTTGGATGAAGGAATTCATAACCGAACAAGGTGTGGTTGCCAGCGCGTTGGACCTAATGGTGATCTATTGTGACAACAATGGAGCCATAGCCAATGCCAAAGAACCAGGTCTCACAAGAATTCCAAGCATATTAAGCGCCAGTTTCACTCCATCCGCGAGCATGTCAAGGATGGAGATATAAAGATTTGTAAAGTACACACGGATCTCAATGTAGTAGATCCGATGACTAAAACTCTCCTTAGAGCAAAACATGATCAACACCAGAACTCCATGCGTGTTAGATTTATCACTATGTAACTAGATTATTGTCTCTAGTGCAAGTGGGAGACTGAAGAGAATATGTCCTAAGAGGCAATAATAAAGTTGTTATTAAGTATATTCCAAGTATATGATAGATGTTTATTTTGCATGCTATAATTGTATTAATACGAAAACATTAATACATGTGTGTTTAATAAACAAACAAAAAGTTCCTAGTTATGCCTCTCTTATAAACTAGCTCGTTGATTAACAAGATGATCAAGGTTTCCTGATCATGTACATTGGATGTTGTTAATAACAAGGTCACAACATTATTGGAATGGTGTGATGAACATTCATCCGAAGTATAGCATTACGACATTCATCCAAAGTATAGCATTACGATCAAAGTAACTGAGTTTATATTGCTATAACATCATACAAAGTAATCCTAATTCTTAGACCATGAGATCATGTCAATCACTAACACTAGAAGAGTATCTTGACAACATCAAACATCACACCATAACAGGGTGATTATAAATATGGGTTCAGTTCTACTAAAGTGTTATGTTGAGGCCCATGGATCAAGAGTGGAATTTGTTCATCCCGATGACGGATAGATATACTCTGGGCCCTCTTGGTGATATCACATTGGTTAGCTTGCAATCAAGTGATTTGATCATTAGAATGTTATATCACGGGAACGAGAAAAAAGTACATGTCAGTAACGAGATCAAAATAGGTATGAAGATACCGATGATCGAATCTCGGACCTGTAATATATCGCGAGACAAAGGGATTGAGATTCTAGCGTAAAAGGTTCACACGATTACAAGAAAGTCATCGTTGAATGTGTGGGAGTCAGTATGGATCTCTAGGTCCCGCTTCTGATTATTGATCCGAGAGGGCTCTCGATCATGTCCACATTATTTGCGACCCGTAGGGTGACACACTTAAGAGACATCGACATTGTTTGGAACAAATAGTTTCATGCTGAAAAGATTAACAAAGCGCATGAATTTATTTCACTAGACATCGGAACTGTTTCGGGTGAAATTGCTGAAAGTGTTTCTGCATGTGAAATGAAATACTAGCAAGGGGTTATATGTGAATGTTTGTCCATTAAAGTAATTGACAAAATTCTGAATAAATAAAAGGAGTTTTATTTAAAGAGAGATTGCATTAAATTTGGTGGAAATTTAATGGGATTTTTAGTGTGATTTTGAGTGGAGAAATGAAGGGGCTAAAAGTGAGTGGATACTCCACCCACATGAATGGAGGGAGGGCAAGGGGGCAGCCCCATGCGCCGGCCACCCCCTTGGGGTTCCCCCCTCCTCCTATATAAAGCCCCCCTCTCCCTTTCTCTCACTCACACCTCCTCGTGAAGGATCTCTCTTCCCCTCTAGTTTATCCCCCATGGTCTCGGACTAGCGAGATACATATTCTCGGTGGATTTTTGGCAAGAAAGAGTTGTTGCTTCCACTGCATCGCTGGAGCGAGGAGGCGGAGGTTGCTCGGTGGCTTGGACATGGGTGCGAGCACGGATGCGTCGCTGATTTGCGGCGCTAGTCTGGTGACCCAACATACCACTGCATGTTGTAGTATACTATAGTCGTGGACATAACACTCATGGAGTACCGTTCCGCAAATATTACATCCTCAGAGTGGTACAACAGAAACAAAGTGGGTCCACATCATACATTATCATTATTACAACCAGAATTACATGACGACTTTGAGATCCTCCTAGGTCCATAGAGGTATCCCGATGACTCAGGGCTAAGCTATAATAATTCTGAGAGCAAGATAAAGAAGCAAACTAAACTTTAAGGTTTATACGATATTTAATATAGATAGGGAACAGAGATCTATGCTACTGGGCTAGATCACTATATATTATACATCTACACTTCAGATACGTTGGTCTCCATTCCATAGATGTTTTCGTAATTGTTCCCTTTGACGCTTTCGGATACTTCTGGTTCTTCATAGCGGCATTCTTCTTGGTCTTCAATTGGATATAGTATTTCCTCTCCCTGACCGTTATTGTCTTCAGAATCTAGCAAGGGTTAAGAAGATACATTGAGTACGAGCGTACTCAGCAAGTTCACTAAAAAGGAGTGTTTGATGCACTATATCTACAGCCACAGACCATAGGTCGTAGGCAATGCAGGTTTTCGTAAACATTTCTTCAAAGGTTGCTTTTATTCTGAAAAGCTATGTCTGTCAGCCTTCACAGGTTTACCAGAACTTTCATGGAGTTCCTTTCCTGCAGCGTTCGCAGCTCCTTCCCAGAACAGGGAGTAACAAGTTATAGTTCTTACACTCTGCAGAGGTGCGTCACTTTACCCATGAGAGATCAAATCCTTGATGCACAACCGGGCGAATCTTTCCCGTCCACACTTCCTATGGTGTGGGGCCCATTAGATGATCCAAGCCAATCACTGTCCTTCTCCGCGACCCCGCATACACCACAATTATTGTATGCCCGAACTCAAGGTAGACCTTTCCCCGTATAAAACGGCTATACCTTAGTTGGTTACACACAATAACCATTAACACTAGTAATCTGTCTTTTATAAGCCCAGATCCACGGTAGACCTTTTCCCGTATTAAACGGCTATACCCACGATCTGCAACTCACAAATGCCCAAAACAGTGTCCAATGCATGCGAAAGGGAGCCGATCCAGCTGACTTCTCTGTCCCATTCCAAATATCATGGTTAACGCGTAATATACGACGCGAGAATCACTGGCGACATTGGTTGTTAAGTCCTAGATGATACATTCCTGTGCAGTGGTATTCCAACTACCAGGTTTAATAGATTAGCTGATCATCCTGGATCAGTAACCAATATTTCACATTATTATCAAAAATAGTATTTTCTGACCTTTTTGAAATGCAGGTGATGATAACACTGGATTTGCAAAATACTTTATAAAAAATTATCAAAGGACATGAGCAAGTGTGAACTTTCCTTGATATAGCGTAGTATTGTAGTCGAATGTCTCGATTTGACCCTGGACCTCGGGTTCTACAAAAATTTCATCATTGCCCGGTAAGGACAATGTTTAAAGAAGCAATATGCTATTATGCATAAGTAATGAGATGCATAATGCAAAGTCCCCAAGTAATTCCTCAAACATTACCAGTGAGATGGACTTAGACGATTTATTTAAGATTTGCTTTATTTTAAGTTTACTTCATAAAAAGGATAAACACATAAATTATTAAGAGTAAAGTACAATCATAATATAATTCTAAGGTTCCATGATATTATGTAATTATTACAAAGTTCATGTTTTAAGTTGTCATGGCTTTAAAGGAATAGTATAGTGTTTCTTTTGAAGTGGCAAAAAGAATAACATTTGAAGAAAATATTATTTATGTTAAGTTATTCAACTTTGAAGATTAATAGGATTGAAACTATGGTTTTGTAATAAGCTTTAAATGATTTTGAGTTATTATATATCTAGCTTAGGGTATCTCAGATCAAGGTAAACTATAAAAATATAATTAGACTTGAGGTATAGCATTTGTAGTATTATCAATTATTAGGGTTTTTCCTAAGCATAATAAAAATAAAATCTTATAATTATAGAATTTGTTTTAAAGATGTAAATTTAGCATGTGTAGTATTTATAGATTATACTTTGAGATTTTTCTTTATAAAAATAGATGGATTTCATTATAATTTATTTAGGGAATTTCAAGTTTGATAAATATGATTATTTATGAATTATTAATGATTTGCAAAGGATAACTTTGTAAATCCTTGACTTATAGTTAGTTAAAGATTTTAAAAGAATATTATAAAGTTAATTGTTTACACCTAGATTTTACATTAAATTATAATTATGGTTTAGACTAGTTAGATTCAAAAGGTTACGTTTTGAATAAGATCATTTCTTACTTAGGAAATAATATTAAACAATTAACAAATCAATTATCTTATTTTAATAACTTAGATAATTCAAGTTATATGATATAAGAACTTTACAATATTTTTATAATAATATACTTAGTACCTTTCTATTAAATATACTTGCTTAACTTCTTAAAAATGAATTTTATTTATTTTTAAACATTATCTTTATTATTATTATTCTTTTATGCAATTTTCTTAATTATTTAATGTCTTTCAACATTTGTTTTAAATTTTAATAGTAAAATTTTAAGTTAGTATTTTTATGAGATAAGAGATTTATTTTTATTCATAAAAATGATTTTTATTTATTTTTAGTAATTTTTCTAAATTTATTATTTTTCATTTAGATATTTAAGGGTGTTAATATTTATTTGCATTTTATTAAACTTAATTAAATATGATTATATTTTTCTTAGGTGGATATTATTTTAATAAACATTTGGATGTATTAAATATATTTTTAGGATTTTTCTACATTTTTCTAGAGTTTAAAATGTGTAGAGGGTATTTTAATAATTTCCACTTTTGTTTTTATTTATATTGGGCTAATGTTCCTCGGCCCATTTAGCCCAATCCACTTAGTGGGTCTAAACCGCAGGGCCCAATCACGGTCGATCAACTCGATCCACTCGACCCCCTTCTTCCTTACACGCGAGCTCGGTCCTCTCCTTCCTCACTCTCTGGCGACGCGGTGCCGCCGCCGTCACCGTGCAACCATGGCCAGCCCCGGCCTACTTGGATGCCGCCATCGGTCACCCTCAATGTTCTCCCCTCTGCTACTCCCTTCCATCCAATTTGTCTGTGATCCGAACCCTATTTCGCTCGTCCCCGTTACACTCCCGTGGCTAGGGTTTCGGTCTTCATCTCCGGTGTGCTCCGGTGACTCCTGGATGGTGATGGTGGCGAAGTGGTGGTGTCCTGGTGATGCAGAGAGGGTCTGATGGTGGGGTACTCATGGTCGCTGGCCACAATTGCTTGTGGTGACGAGCTGGTGGCATTGATTGCCGCAGGTTGCAGCTCGGCGCGGGGTTAGCACTTGGTGCTGTCCATGCCGCTCTAGCGCTGCTTGGTCCAGTATGCCTCCTCTTCGGCGAGTAGTAGCTTGCCAAAGGTAGGCATTCTTTCCTTGCCTCTCCTCTCTTCTCATTGCTCTGTATGAATCCTAACTAGAGTTCCCCCTCTGTAATCCTTTTAAGGGCTCTCTAGAAGCTGTCCCACAATGTTGTTGAACATATTTCTCTTAGCAAGATTTATGCTTAATACCTTTTGGAATTCCATTAGTCAGATGCTATGTTGTTAGTTAAACTGGAGCTCATACTATACTCATACAATAGTTGGCCTTCTTCTAAATTGGCTATAGAAGAAATGTTTGGATTACACCATGTGTCTAACTTCCATTCAGTGAGCTCCTTGTGTATTTGAATGGATTGATATTTTGAGTTTAAAGTACTGAAGCTTTGCTTTAGGGAGTAGTTCCTGGAATATATTATATCTGCATGTTGGCTTAAATGACTATCCCCTAAAGAGAATGAATCTCATGGGTGACTATGGATTTGTATCCAAAATGATTCCTAGTATTATTCCTAGGAAAATGATTTGTTCTTTTATTTGAAATGATTCCTAGTGGCCAACACTAAGGAAATGATTTGGCTTTCAGATATAATTCCTTGGATTCTAAATGTATTCTGCAATCTTAATGTTCTGATTCTTAACTTGCTGAAGCTTTGGTTCAGGAAGTAGTTTCTCTGTAACATTATATCTGTTAGATATGGCAATAAAAATGGGATATGTTTCAGGTTAAAATGATGATCATGATTGATCTTATTGCCTGTCCAGGTTGACAGAGAGATCAGAATTTAAAGAATGATTCCTAGAATTCTTTTGTCTAGGAAAGTGATTAATCTTGTATGGATGTGTCTTGTAAGCAATGTTGGTGGCTTTTGTAGATTCATTAATGATATCACTGTGATGCCTCCCTTAGGATGGAACACAGTGATCTCCATTACTGTATAAGCTAAGCTTGCCAAGTAGAGTGTGGAAAAAATGATATCCTCTAGTGTGGATGATCTAGATGTGGAAGCTTAATATGTGATCTTGGTCAAATACTTGTTGGCTTTTAACAACTCTGGGATGAAATTAGTGTAGCACTTCTACACTATACTGAGAGCTTCCTATTACCCTAAATCCATCTTGGGAAAAGAAAATAGGAGATCCATTGACATCAAACATTTTTGCTGTCTTAGAGAGGAATAGCAACCTTATGTTGAGCAGCATATGTTGGTGCTTGGTATGTCTTAAATTGAGCTTGAGTAGCTCTTCCTGTTGCTATGATTTTGATCTTGTTGACCTTCCCCTCCCTGATCTTCTACTAGCCTCCTTCTTGATATTCTCCTCCTCCTCCTTATCTTGTTTGATCCTGACCTACATCTGGATGGCTCATTGAAGCAACCAGATTGTTAGGAGTACAGGATTGAAACTAGGTTACTAGTGAGGTGGTTTAAGCTGTGTGTTATTGGAAACATCTAATAAGAACATATGATGTTCTTTGTGGTGCTCTAGAGCTAGTGAAGGAACTATGGATGGTGGTGTGTGTGGGATGGATATGCTTGTAGCCCTGCTACGGCTGGTGCCTTTTTGCTTATCTACTTCATGTGCTAGTTGTGGTGTTGACAACACAACAGCTGCATGTGGTGTGTGTGCTGCATGTATGATTGTTGTGATGTTATGGATCAGATCAAGTTAAAATATCTTGATATTTGCTGATGGTTCTACTCTTTGACTTTTACCTTTTACTAAATTGGTGAAACTTGCCCCATTTATGTCAATGATGCTGTGCTGAGACAGATTTGATAGAACAGATTTACACTTGACTTGTTTTCTTCTCTAAAACTCAATGATGTGAGAAGCAATGCATCACATTGCCTTACTGAGAGTAATTCTAACCTCCCAAAACTTCTTTATACTATATATTGTTTACTTCATGCTTTTACAGGGACAAGATCAGGAAATGGAAGATGTGAAGATGAAGATTAGTTTTAGGATTTTCTTTTTATCCAATTTTTTTGTAATTTCCTTTTCTGTCAAGAATTAATGTAAAGTCATTGTAATACATTAGTTTATCTTATTATTGTAACCATTCTTATTATTCCTTTATTGTAAAAGAAGAATGTAATATATATTCTTTAAATAAAGACTTCTTCTATTTGTTTAATTATTGTAATTCATTTTCCATTTTCTTTATTCTCTTATATATTTCATTGTAATATTACTTTATTCTTTTATTGTAAAAGATATTGTAATGTTGGATTTTTAATAATCTTTATACTTTTATTTATAATACTTGTATTTGTATTATGGTGAATAATTATTTATAAGTCAAATTTCTTCCCTCACAACTCCAGAAACAATAGAGGTCATGTCAAAATTCATCTCACTCCCCTTCTGATGTCACTAAACCTAATTCATCGGAGTGAGAATTCTGATCACTCTAGTCTTTTAATTTGGCGAAAAATTTCCCCGGATTTTCAGATGCATGCATGCAGATGCACAAAATCTTAAATCTACCCTTCGTTTAGTCCTAAATGCTGGAATGTTACAGCTAGGACTTTCTCTTGATCTTGAGATCGGCAAGCGTTCGTCTACATCATCCACGAGTACAACCTCGTTAAACTTTGTCGGTCTTCAAGGTTATGTTCTCTACGAATATATATCCGCCCGTTGCTTCCATCTAGTAGATAGATCTTGGTACATAGTTGTTCCTATCATAGGAATTTTTTTGTTTTCTATGCCGCGAATCCTACAACAACCGATTATAAATAATTGAGTTTTTCATGTATTTCATATTATTTTATGTTTGGTTTGTTTTTTATTTCTTTTATCTTTCATTTTCCATTTTATTTTATATAATTTAATTTAGTTGTTATGAATAAGTTATTAAGCTTCCATGTACTTAAAAATAGTGATTTCATTGGCATGAAAAAAAGAACCCTCGTGAACTTCTTTGAAAAACATTTTTTTTCACATTGGTAAACTTTTTTACCTCATTTGAAAAAAGTCATTAAATTTTGTTACCCCATTTCATCAGTTTTATAATACAAAAATTTATCTTATTTGAACAATTTTTCAATGATTACATTTATCTCACTTGAATGATTTTTCAATAAGAACATTTATCCTATTTGAATGATTTTTAATATAATTTTATTTATTATTTACATTTTTATTTTTTTATTTTGTTTCCTATTTCCTATTTTAATTTATAGTTTACTTATCGTAGTTCTAATAAAGTTATCAAATTTCTATTTACTTAAAATTGTGTATTCATTGGTGTGAAAAAAGAACTCGTGTGAACTTTCTAAAATGATATGAACATTTTTCAAATGAGTGAACATTTGTATCTCATTTTAAAAGTTTTTCCATTAAAAATTCATCTTACTTTAACAATTTTTCAATAAAAACATTTACCTTATTTGAAAGGTTTTTCAATAATTTATCTCATTTCAATGGTTTTTAATAAGAACATTTGTATTATTTTAACGGGGTTTCCATTATATTTTTTTATTACCTAATTTTTTTTCATAAAAATATTTATCTTATTTGAACAAGAAAGTAAAGAAGAAACAAAATAGAGAAATATAAAGTAAAAAGGAAAAAAGGAAAATGGGAAATAAATAAAAATGAATAGGAAATAAAAATGAAAAGAGAAAAAATTAAAAGAAAGAAAACAAATATAGAAAAGAGATAAATAGAAACAACGTGGAAATCGGCCTGACCCATCTCGTGCCTCGTATATGCATATAGCGTTTGGCGGGTATATACAGTGGCGCACGCTGCCCCACCAAGCTATGACTGAGGCATTTTATTTACTTTTCATTTTTATTTTTTTCTATTTTGTACTCCATCCATTTCTAAATATAAGGTATATAGTTTGGCACGGAAATTAAAGAATGAACGTGGAGGGTAAGATACACATGTTTTCGATGAGATTACACCTTATTAATTGGCATGAGAAAATAGAGGAGCTCTACTAAGATAAGGAAATGCAATCAATTTTCTAAAAGTATTATCCAAATGAGTGTTTCATTGTAATACATCTTATATTTTAGGTTTTTTCTTAAAAACTATACACCTTATATTAAGGAACGGAGGGAGTATGTTCTTTTTCTATTTTATTATTTTAAAGTTTGAATATTATAATATAATGATTTTTAAAAACATGATTTTTTTTAAAAAGGGGAACTTTTTTGAAAGGCATGTATTTTTTAAAAACTGTGAACCTTTTTATAGAAAATATGAATAATTTTGAGAAATCATGTCAAAATATGATTATTAAAAAATGTGATCATTTTTCAAAAATTATGAACAATTTTTTTGAAAACATAATCATGAAACTTTTCGAAAATCATGAATAGATTACCAAATTATGTACCTTAAAAAATAGAAAGAAAACACCTACAGTGGAGCAAATGGACAGGCCGATGTCCCTGTGCGGCGTGCACTGCTCTCCATTCAGGCCCGGTACCGTGGTACTTTTTCTCGGGCCGTATTTAGGTGCAGGATGTCTGGGTTCGTATGACCGGGCTCAACCTTTATACTTGCGCTTCATACTGGGTTCAGTTTGTGATTCTCAACAAAAACAATGGCCTCAGTTTAATGGGCTGCAACCTAGCTTTATTTCCACAGAAACAAAAAACAAACCAGCCGGTCTATCGGCCTGTCAAGCAGAAAATAGCAAGTGGTCCTTTTTCTGTGTGATGTCTTTCTTTGTTTCCAGGCTATTTTGAGAGGTTTAATTAATTAGGGGTAGCAACACCTTATTCCGCGATCAAACAGCGACTATGTGGTCGCACCGGCGTGCAGAGAAGGGTGGACCAGTTCATGCCTTCTCCGTGAGCTCGACGATGGGCACCGAATCTTGAAATTTGACTCGCATTCACATGTTTCTGATCTTCCAAGACTTTTTCTTGCCCTGCTTACATATTCATCACGCGATAACACCAGCGTACGCTCGACCTTTTCTATCACAATAATACTCACGGGAGTATCTCCGTTGGCTGCACGCAGCCTACGTCCAGGTTCAGATGCAACATGAGGTTTCAGTGCTCAGATCACTTCCGTCAGAAAACCTATTTGCACCAACGCTCGATCAGGCTCAGTTGCCTACGTCTACACAATCTGAACTATGGCTGCCTTTTCTTGTTTGGTGCAGCCATCATACTACGTCAACCGTTGTGATCGAGAATGGGTTGGTGTGTTTTCTCTAGGGCACACAACTTGAACATTTCCAATTCCAGCACTCCGGATACGGTCGGTAGGTGGTGGTAGACGGCGCTCATGCTGATCATGCAATGTACAGTAGTAGTACCTCCTTCCATCTAAGCCTGCTTGTTGGTTGGTGCGTGCCTGGTGTTCTTGACTTCTTGTTGCCGCCGGCCTTGCTCAAGTCCTGGAGAGTCGCCGGCGTACTCGTCGGACTGTAGCGTAGCGGCGATGGTCCGATTGTGGACAGGTGTCGACCGGTTCAACGTACACTGCACGTCTGAAAATTATAAACTGACGAACAACACTGGAGTGAAGAACAAAAGAGGCAGATATGCGTCACCCAGTCTGTCCACAATTTTCTTCCCTTTTCTGTGGGGAGATGGATTAGTCGACCACTCGCGGCTCCATGACAGTGATTAGCGTTCTCATTAGCTGGGTGTTCTGGTGTCACCTGCTACCGGGTAGAATACGGTTTACGGGATTTAGGTGAAATGATCCCAAATTCTTGAATAGAAATGGCAGGTAGTACTATATGTAGGTTGGTTGGGGATATATAGATACTTGCACCTGTATTTGAACATTGTCATCTCCAAAGAAAAATCTGGATTCATACACCATCCAAGCGCAGATCGAGCAGCAAGTTTCATTCCATCAGTAGAATAAACCAACATGCAGAGTTTCACCAGCAAAGCACGACAGGTCTCAGCAAACGATAGGCAATAGGAACGTCAAGATCAGCGAAGCGTCAGAGTGGGCGATTAAGTTTTAATCTTCCAATTGTTGACGAAAGAGCAAAACCAACCAACGATCAAAGTTAACCAACCAAATCTAGTCAAACTAAAGGAGTAGTTTGGTTCGCAGAAAAGGCGCAGCTTTTTCTGCTCGTGTTGTGTTGTGTGCGGAGCTGCGGATAGAGCACGGTCGACCTAACTCCTGGAGGAGTTCGTTGCCCCTGAGAAAAATATTGTTAATCATTATTAGGGCCCTACCTGTCCCGTTCTCATGACGCAGTCTCGTCACCAACAGGCACCATCAGAAGCGCTAATCTTTCCCGCTCTCCCCTCTCACGTCCACCGGTTAACATCCATGTCCTTGTTCTTCTTCTTCAGAACACATGAAAACCATGCACGATGACAGGTCAGACAGAAAGAGAACTTGTGAAGCAACTTAGAAATATGAGTCTGCAGAAACCAGCTACCAAGATATTCTTCAAAGTCTTAACCCGCGACGCAGAAATCGTGCAACCCTGTCCCCGAATAATCAAAACAGGCGAGAGATGAAAGACAAGGAGTAATAAGTAATTAAGTGCAAGATGAAATTTTTGGTTTCCACGCGCCGCCGTGGTTTGGTGGTAGTTTTTTTTTTTGACAGATAAGTGTCTTTTCACTTTTATTCTAGTCTTATAATAGTTGAACTAACTTTATAGAAAGAAAGAAAGAAAGAAATAGCCTAGGGTGGCCCCATCTCCGCTGCTGTCCTTGGTGTTGGCCGCGGTGGCGGCGGCCCCTAGTGCCTAAGGTACTAGGGGGGGGGGGGGGGGGGGGTCTTCTGTGGAGGGGTGGTTTGGGCGGAGCCGACGGAGCGGGGCGTGGTCGGTGGTCGGGACGGCGACCTTGGCCAGGCGACGGCAACACGCCGCAGGCCTAGGGTGCCCGCCTAGGCCCGTCGTCTTCCGGGTGGCGCGAATTGAGGGCTTGGGGAGGAGGAGGTGTTGTGGTGGCAGCAATGGAGGCGATTTGGCGAGGACCTCCTCAGCGGCGCTGACGTGCGGCTGCCATGGTGGGCGGCGGTTGCATCGGGTCTGGCCCGGATCTGATCTGGACCTCTGGCTGCGGAGGCAGCTGCACTCTGGGATTTGGCGAGTCGCTTCGGTGGCATGCTGGACCATCTTCTCCTCTACCTCCGGATGATGGCGTGGGGGCTACTGGCTCGGAATGAATAAAGGGGGTGGTCCTAGGGTTCATCTCACACCAAGACGAATATCCGCTTGATGTTTGTCTCCATTGATATGGTTGCAGTGTCGTGTTCTGAAAGACTCTGCCGACGAACTTCACCGTGTGCACATGCCGAGAGATTGCTGGATCGGGTGGGATTCGGTCGTGCACACCGGCCCATGTTTTTACTCAGACCGTTTGAGTTTAGAGGGAGCACTTCGAAACTCTGCGTTGACTACACAGGATTTTGGCCAATCATCTATATACATGAGAGAAATCATAAAAAACAGTAGAATATTTGAAAGTATATAGTATATTATATAAGTTTGACAACGCAACATTTTGGTCGTGCCACCGTCACTGTGTTAATATCATGGGGCATGTTCTTATCCCTGGTGTCGACGGAGAATGTCATAAAGACCGATATCTGGTGACAGACAATGATGATTCGAGTCTGGGTGTTGATAAAATTGACTTGGTGATTTGTAAATTGAAACAGTAACATACAAGCGGCTATCAGTGGCATCAAACTACACCGTTAACTTACTATTTAAACATATAAAGTACTAGTATCGATTACCAAATTCGATTAGACTTCCGATTGAGGTTATTATACATGTTTTTTTTTTTTGCGAAACTACTATACATGTCTTTTGCTGGTCCTTGAAGTGAACTGCTCCGACCATGCATTTATATCTATTGGATCTAGACATGGCGATGGATGGTGCATGCATCCCTTGACCTTGTTGTATGTGTGTACACCGTCTCGTGTCTGTCATGCGGCTGTCTCAGACGTACAGATGAGTAGAGACCGATGCTTCTCTCTTAGGTAAGCTAAACACGGCCGGTTATTAGCACTATTGCACTAAACAGCATCAGGTCATATCTAACACCTCAAAAACCGGGCGGAAATCAAGGAATGTGCAAAGGGCCGGGAATGCCAGTAATCTAGCAAGGGTAACTGGCGAAATTGTTCTGGTTTTTCTGGACTTATAGCTCCTATGCGACGTCTTTACGCGAAATTAGAAAGAACACTACATCGTTACAAAGAACAGCTCGCATGCGTCGCTTCTAAAGCAAATAGCTCCCGTGCGACATATCCACTTAACTTTACGAGACCGTCAACGAATTCGAATCAGTTGAGCAGAGCAGGACCCCATTTCCGCTGGTACTACGGTGGATGCGGAATTGAAGGCCGAGCTAAAGAAGATGAACAAGCAGCTAAGACAAATCATCCAGAAGCTGGACAATCTGATGGCCGTTTTTTTATTTTTGTGTAATTTCTCTCGGATTTGTTTATCTCCTGATCATTAGTCATTAGACAACGCAATTAGTGTTCGAGTAAAAATCGTGATGCTTTTTTTATCGTAGAACCTGCGGAGATGGATGTAATGGTCTATGTCTTTGGCTTGAATAAAATGCAACACAAATTTAGGCAAATTTTGAGCTGCTATGTTTTATTCCTTCAGTTCGTCGGTGTGCAGGGAAGGGGTTGAAAAGTTAAAAAAAACAATCACGAGAAGTGATTGAAAAAGTCCAGGCTCAAATAAAACTTAGCCAGGCCAAAATGGTCATATCCAGGCCCAATAGTAACTACTTGTAGATTGGGCAAAAAAATAGTACTCACGTTACAATCTAACTAGAGACGTGTGGATCTGCAGATACTCGTGCTCAGGTCGCAATCTTTTATTTGTTTCGAAAGTAAATATATAAATGAAGGCCAAGGGCATCCAGCCTGCTTACAAGCCGAGCACTTTAACTAGGCGCCCCTTTAACTTATGTAAATATGTAAATGTGTTGTTTGAAAATGAACCATGTGTTGTTTGAAAATAATCAACCATCATAACGTTAACTTATTCTTCCTTTTGAGCTTTTTAAATTTCACTCATTATATAAATATTGCACGAGTCTTATATGAGAACTTTTTTTGTGTCTTCTGTTTTATGCACTTGTTGTTTTGGGTGTTTTGACAATACAATAAAATACAATAAAAAACAAGTCGATCACATAGATAACATATTATATAATATAAGGGGTACAATATAGAGAGGATCACATAGAGGGTGCCCAAACCCTAACCCTAGCTACTACGTCTAGGGCTGTTGGCCAACCTCGCCACCGGGAGGTTGCCCTACTCCATCAGTGGTGGGGGCGGTGCCGCTGGGGCAAACATCGCCGCCTCAGCCGCTTCCCTCCAGTCCGCCGCCTTCTACCGTCTCTAGGACTCGTCCAACGCCCAGAGACGGGCCTCCCGGAGCTCCTTCTCCTCCTGTTCCCGCCTTTTCTTCCGGGTGCGCTGGGCCTCCTTCTCTGCCGCCCTCTCGGCAGCAGCCATCTCCTTCTCCTCCGCCTCCTTCTCCGCCCTGAGGGCCTCGTCGGAGGGGCCCGAGTCGTGGAGGTTGCCGACGCGGTGGGGGCGGGGGTTGTGTACGAAGGGCCCGTGGGCCCAGGGGCCGGCCGGGGCTTTGCGTCGCGCGCCTCGCTTGCGACGCCTCGGGGGCGCCTCCTTCTCCCAGAACTGCTTATGCTCCGGATGGTTGTCCTCGTCGCGTACCTCAGAGTCGGAAGGCCATCGGATGGGGGAGGTCTCCATCGTCGCTCGCCGGAGAGGTTTTTTTTGGGTCTGGGAGGAGGCAAAGGGGCTTCTTTTCGACTCGAGGTTGAAGATGAGGAGGCAAAGGTGTTGCCACTATTTATTGAGGGCCGGAACCATGAATCAGCGGGGCTCAGCGTGAAGGCGGGGCATGGGAATCCTGCGTTGCGCGGTCGCGTGCGCTGCATTGCGTGTAGGAAGCGGGCGTAGTCGCGTGCGCGATCAATACGGTCAGTGCAAAAAAATTCTAGGATGCGACGTGACACTGCCCTGCACCGTCCCTGCATGCATGCATTAATGGAAAAGAGAGAGAAACGCCCAAAGTCAGGCGGGCGTCCAAGTCACGCTGAGTCCAAAGTCCCACGCACCGCGCACCACGTCGGAGCCCGCAGCATTCACAGCCTGACAGTCCAAAGTCACAGGCACCGCGCAAATAAGTGTACTTCTAGGTTTTATCTAAGTCAAACTTTGTCAAATTTGATCAACCTTGTAGATAAATATATTAACATATATTACACAAATTTGTCATATTATGAAACTAAGTTTTAAAACTAATCTAATGGGTACCAAGTTAATTGAAGTTTATTACTCCCTCTAGTTCGGTTTACAGGGCACCATAGAAAATTCTCTGCTATCTAGGTGATTTGTTATTTGACGAGAAAAATGAGAAAGGCACCCTAATTACTGTCAGTGGACTTCTCCTGATTGGACGCTTAATTAAGGGGCGCCCTTAATTAAGAGTTGTCACCGCATGTAACCTTGTTCACACTGCATGCAGAGTAGCACAAGGGAAGAAGAAACACTTAGTCTTTATTAGTCGCATGTAATTACAAGTTCACACCGCATGCAAAAGAAAGTTTCACTATTTTTACACCGCATGCATGAAAACCAACCGGAGAGGAAAATGAATAATTTAAGTAATTACAGGATAGTAAATCAGGGCAATAAATACATAAGTTAGCCTACTCGAAAAATTATTAGAATGGAAGCAATTAATGCATAAATCAGGGAGTATTTTTTTTGGAATTGCATGTTTTTCTATGGCGCATGAACCGGAGGGGAGTAAGTTTGACTAAATACAAAGTTAGACGTACACTTATTTAATGCGATGGAGTGAGTAACTACACTGCAGCGCTGCTACGTCGGTTGGCTGCACGCAAAATAGCTAGACTGCAACGCGAGGCAGCTGCATGGCATGCATGCATGGTTCCGTCGCGTGTAGCCTGCCCCGCCTAGCGCCCTCACATGTCACGCTCGGTCCAACGATCAATGGAGTGACACGTTGTACTTTATCTTTTCATGAAAAAAACGGTGTGAGCCAATTAGATTTCAGAATCATCCATCCCACGGATCGCCAAGAGCTAGCCGCGAAATCCTTCTAAGAGACGCCAACCAATCAGGTTGCAGAACAAGCCCTCCCACGGATCGCCCAGAGCCTTCCGCTGAATCCTTCTAGAAGATGCGATCGGACGGCCAGAGTGTCGCTCTAGGGTTAGATCTACGTTTCTCATTCGGCCTTAGGGTTAGCTAGGTTTAGGATGCAGTCAACGGGGTTTTCACAAGTTTGATCAGACATTCAAATTTGCATAACTAATTCAAAAAAATCAAAAAAATACAAAACCTTTGCATGGTGTCATATTATGTGACATAGTAGTGAGGAAAAATATCAAACTTGGTATATTGATCATATTTCAAAAAATTCTTCACAAAATGACCTATCTCCTCCGAGGTTTTCTGGCTTTCGGGTCAAATGACCAATGATATGGCTAGAATCAAGACATAGTTCGTGATAATGTGCTCATATTGTGCATGCATGTGTATAGTGGGATGACTGACAATGTTGTAGAAGGAAGTTTTCCTTTTCGACGCACAAAAAATCCATTTTTAATTTTCTGAGGGCGGAAAGGGGGGATTTGTTAAGCAACCACCAAATTGAAGTTTCAAAATGGTAACATCCTATTTTTCAAAAGTACTAGACCACCTTTCATGTACAATGTCCCAACTTGAGTATCTCAAACCTTTTATTCCATCCCTGGCGAAAAAGACAAATCCTGCCGAATCGGCTGGAAGTGGGTAAGATATGAACTACAGGTTGATGACCCACAAGTATAGGGGGTGTATCGTAGTACTTTCGATAAATAGGAGTGTCGATCCTAACTAGGAGTAGAAGGTGCTAAACAGTGGTATGGAGCAGAAAATCTCTGTGAATACTTAGCAAACGGATTTTAGTGGTTTTCTGACAAAGCAACAAAACAAGGAGCAAGTAACGAAGGTAACGAACAAACGGAGCAAGTGGCCCAATCCTTTCCTAGCAAAGGACAAGCCGGTGGAAATACTTATAAGGACCAAACGTTCTCGAGGACACATGGGAATTCTGTCAAGTGCTTTCGCTTCAAATAGCTGAGTACTCTTCTTTGGTTTTTGTAAGTGTTGTGTGGGTAAACCTGTGCTAACATACCGCCCTTCCTAGGACTAATACATACTTGTGATTAAACCCCCTGCAAACATCCGTAACTACAGGAAAGTAATTAAGATATAAATCTAACCACAACCTTAAACTCTGAGATCCTACACTCCCTTGTGCAAAGGTGTCCTAATGGGGGTTCAGGTTTCTGTCACTCCGGCAACCCCACGATTAGTAGCCAAATACACAATGCATACCCCTAGGCCCATAAATGGTGAAGTGTCATGTAGTCGACGTTCACATGACACCACTAGAAGAATAGCACCACAACTTAAATACTAAACCATTGAATAATAACTCATCACAGATTCACTACTAACAACATGACTTCTCCCATGTCCTCAAGAACTAGACGAACTACTCACAAGACATCATATGGATCAAGATCAAAGATGATATGATCCAATGGTTCCACTCAAAAGCATCAACTACAATAGTAATCAACACCGGAAAAGTTTCCCCTAAGAACTAAAGCAATATCCAACACAATTATTACAGCAGGACAGAGTGGTGATGATGGTGCTGGTGGACATGAAGGTGTGGATGATGATGATCCCGATGAAGCCTAGCTTGATGACGGTGTTGATGGCGACGATCTCCCCTCTCCGGGAAAGAATTCCCCTAGCAGAAATCTATCTGCCGGAGAGATCTTTCTCTTTCGGTGTTTTCCGCCCCTAGAGGCGGCGGAAATCTATCTGTGGTCACTCCCCTGGCCTTAGGGTTTCGTAGGGAAGATATAGGCAAAGGGGCGGAGTCGGAGGCCGAGCAGGTGGGCCACACCTGCCCTAGGCACGAGGTCAGGTGCGCACGCGCCTAGGGGGTGTGGGCCCCCTGAGGCCCTTCTCCATCCCTCCTTCTGGCTCCCTCATTCTTCTAGTAAAATAATATGTTTCCATATTTTTCTGGTATTTTTCTGATCTTTGCGAAATTGCACTGAAACGCCTTCTTTTCCATCATAATCCAGACTTCGGCAGTCCATCCTCCAGGAATCATCCAACATGCATAAACAGATGAAAAATCCATAAGTAATACCTCATAATAAGACAAACATCAATGAATAGAGGTAAATTATGATATAGAAAGGTGATGCAAATTGGGCGTATCAACTCACCCAAGCTTAGACCTCGCTTGTCCCTAGGCGAATACTAAGCTCAGTAAACATGTCCACAGGTTTATGGAGTGAAGTGTTGATAAAAGAATACGAACAAGAAGCATCACACTTACCATTGCACAACTCATAGAAGAAAGCAACCCATCATTATATAACTTAGCTTGCAACCAAGTACAGCAGTCACAATAGAGATGCATAAAGATAAATCATAATTGGAATTGGCAAACTTGTTCTTGGTCAGAGAACACCTGGCAAACAGTTTCACAAAAGCTTTTTGTAGAAGTTTCAAAACAGGAGCACTCTTTGCTCAAAAGGTTTTTCACAAGTGAAGGCTTTCAAAGTAATACGCAATAGATAAGAGTTTTGTGCAAATAAGGAAGATAAAGAACATGATTTAATAAATCACCATATGAATGCTTGAAACACAACAACTCAAATGCTTGCTGGAGATAGAGAGGAAGTAGGTTTACTGACTCAACTGGTAACTAGGAGAGAGGTCCCTTCATAGAGGGTAGCAGGGATTACAAGTCATAAAGAGCTTCCAAAAGATTATGGTACTTACTAGCTTTGAGCCCTCATTGCCCCTATCATAAGCATCTTGAGATGATTAAGGTTAAAGTGAACAAAGATGGAGTATATGCTTGATGAAATATAAGCTGGCAATCACATGTCCCTTGAATATGAGGGCCACTCCTCATGCATACTCAACTTTGGGCCCAGGTAAGTTCTTTTCATTGTAAGTATTTGCATATCATTGAGAACCGCCAACAGGGTACCCCTTGCACATGGTACATGAGCTTTCCCATAACCAAAATGACAAGGCAAGCAGACAATGAGCATCTCAGCAATCTTTTTATTTACAATATGCATAGATTTTTATTGACGATGCTTCATAGATGACTCACTATGGTGATGCTGCAAATTTCCACCATGATTAAGCATGGCTTAGGCTAGCGGCCCAGGCGTTTCTCTAACACAAGATACAAACTCCATGGACTTACAAGTTCCCTCTTTATTTCACACCGTTGACATCCATAGACAAAAGAGCATGATATCAACTGTGTACAGAGTACAAGTGCAATGTTGAAAATGTTCCCCGTGACAGCACGGTTCTGCTAATTCCAACGTATAGATTCAAGCATATACAACTTCGATGTTCACAATGGTTCAAGTCTATTAGGGGCAAACAAATAAAGTGTGCCATCAAGTTCGTGAGAGCTTTACTAACTAGTTTTCACATAACAAAATACTTTTTAATTCGAAAGGTAGATGAAGCTTGAGAATTTGCTAGGAATAGCAACATTTACTAGGTAAATATGGTGGACACAAGTGGCAAAAGTTTTTGGTTCAAAGGTTTTTGGAAACATGAGAAGTATGCCTTCTCAAAACAGGTTTTCGGCTAGCAAGGCTGGGTAGCAAGTAAGAGAGTTGAAAGAAACAAGCAAACATACAAGTAATAAAGCCAAACATGCAATCTTCCTTGAAGACACAAAAGAATCTTCAATAAAGAATACTAATGAAAGGATCATATGGGCACCTAGAGGGGGGTGAATAGGTGCTACTTCAAATTTTATTCTTTTTCAAGTTAGGGTTTGACAAGGAAGGTAAATTCTCTAGAATATGCAACTATGGTGAATTTACGTATATGTCCACCAAGCACAAGCTAACACAACACTAAGCAAGAACAAGTAAGTAAAGTGCGGTAAAAGATAGAAGTAACCAAATGAGTGGACGCGGAGACACAAGGATTTGTTTCCCGTAGTTCCTTCCTTTTGAGGGGAAGTACGTCTACGTTTGGAGAGGGGGTGGTTTCAAACCACTAACGCCACGAGAGGCCTCCCTTGTTCTCCGATGAACCTCACCCCAACGGGCTCGATCCACCTTCCACTATATCGGCAACCTTCGAGGTGGAAGCCGGCACCTTTACAACAAGTTCGGGGCACACATCCACAACTTAATTGGAGGCTCCCAAATGCAAGCAAGCTGTCAAGACAAATCAAAGACAAGCTTGTAAGAACCAAATCAAAGTTAGGGTTTCCAATGAAACACTAGAGCTTGGGGGCCCTCAAGTGAATGAGGGGGAAATGAAGATCTCTCTTGGTGAACATGTAGATCATGGCCTCCTCCTTCGATTCTCCAAAGATCAATGACTTTGGATGGTCGGATGAAGAGATCTTGTAGATTTGGTGGCTCTAATGGGGTTGGAGTTCTTGAGTAGCTCGAGCAACTGGAGGAAGAAGATAAGGGTCCATTTTTATAGGTAGCCCCCTCCACGAACCGTTTTATGACTGTTGTAGAAAAGTCAGACCGGAGACTCCGGTCTGTAGACCGCAGACTCCGGTCTACACCGGAGACTCCGGCCAATCTTCGGACCAGCCTCCGGACTGCCCTTCTGACTGACCCAGAGCAATCCTGCCACAGCAACACTGGAGACTCCGGTCTTCTAGCACCGGAGACTCCGGTCTGAGCAAAGTCCGGAGACTCCGGAGTATCCTCCGGTGCAGGCTCCGGACCCCTAGTCAGAATGTCCCAGCCCTGATCCTGAAGACCCCACCGGAGATAAGTCTGGAAAATCCGGACCACACCGGAGACTCCGGTCTTGGCAGACCAGAGACTCCGGTCTGGAGTTTCCAGAAATGTGTCAACTGAGTGTGGACTTTTCCCAAGAGTGAGGGTGCTTTTCACTTATCATAATATCAACCTGTGGACAGTGACAAACTGTAAAATGATCTACTTGTTGTTACCGAACACCAAAAGTGATTATGACAATAAATGCCCTTTCAATCTCCCCCTTTTTGGTGTTCGATGACAACAAGTGATTTGCATGGAATAACATATAAATGTGGCTCCCCCTTACTATGTGCAGCAAGATAATTAAGTAAAACATGTAAGGTGGATAGTATCAACGAGAGCACACATAAATCTCACATGAGTTACAATAGATGGTGCACACAAGCACATAGTCATAGTCACACACATTGAACAACTGATAACACACATAAAGTTCAAGTTCGAATATGGCAAATAAAAAGCAAATAAAGGCAGATAGTCGCAAATCCCAAATCCAAAGCCCATGCAAACCTATGAGAATGTCTTCTCCCCCTTTGGCATCAAAATGCCGAAAAAGGGAAAAGACCTACACTAGCGCCCCAACAACTCAGTAGTCATTGTCATCCTCGTCATCCTCGGCATCCTCAGCCTCCTCCTGGTCATTATCATCCTGATCATAGTCATCATCATCGTCATCAGGGACAGCAGGCCCTTTGCCGTGAGGGCGAGAGGAGGAAGAACCCTGGTACCCAAACCTAGAGGTGACATCAGCAAACATCTTCCAGTCCACCATACTATCCTGTTGGGCATTCCATGCCCCAAATGAGAGGGTATGATCAGACTCTGTGGACTGCTGAGCCCCATGCTCATCATTGTATTCATCCTCACCTTCCTCGCCCCCCTATTCCTTGATCTCTTTGAGGAGCTTCTCAATGCGGCGGTTGCTTTGGTAGGATGCATGCTGCTGCCTACGGATGTCGACGTTCAAGCAACAGAGGGTCCTCTCCGAAAAGCTGGCCTTCTTGACCCTCTCATGCACATAGTCTCGAGTCATAGTAGGCATAGGGGCATTGGAGGCATTCTTCCTCCGAACTCTAGGTGGGGAGGGAGCCCTCTCCGTCTCAATCTCCTCCTCATCATCATACCCATAGCGACGCCTTGGAGCAGTCCCCATACGCCCCTTCTGCTGTAGTGAGACCAGAGTGTGTTCAGTGAGGTGTGGTGGTATGCCAAGTGGAGAATCATGCTCCTGGGAGTTGATGAGCCTCATCACCAAGGGTGCATATGGAGGAGATTTCTTGTAAATAATGGCATGGAACATCTCCTCGAAAATAGAGTCCATCACATCAATAGGTGCAGCATCAGCCTCAGGTCCAGCATTGAAGGTCCGGTGAGTATGGTACAGGAGGCTGACAAGCCCACCCCTAATATCATCATCATTTCCAGCACTTGGATCAATAGTGTGACGGAAAATCCTCAGCATAAGGTTGTAGAGGGTCTTGAGTCCCTTGGAACCCCCCATAACACCATCATCATATAGAGGTGCCAACTTCAACTTGTTCTCTCCCAAAGCTGCTGAGTGCATGCGCAGCCCCACGGGAGTGGATACTCCATGAAAGGTCTCAAAGATGACGTTGGCAAAGTCATGAAATGTAGCCGTGCAACGAGTGGTGCCAGACATCCACACCATGGTCCAGTCAAGATCAGAACCAAACACAACTGTGGCATAGAATTGCTGGACAAGATGGACATTGTAGTCTTCACGCAGCTCCATCAAGTTATAGAGACCCAGCTTCTCACAGATCCACAGGGCATCATTGAAGTAAGGGCTCTGGCGCATCTGCTCAACACTCATGAACTTCTGAGGGCAGACAGGGGATTTGGTGAGTACACCATACACATCTTTCATGATCACAGTCTGTTCTTTCCTCCAGTAACGAGGATCCTCACTGGTACGAGGCAGCACATAGAAATCTGTCTTTATCAGCTCACGGTACTCCTCTTTAGACATTTTGGCTAAGGACTGCAGGTTGTCATACTTGGCCATCTTGGCATGGTCCTCCCGTTCAGCCCTCTCCTGATCCCTCTTCATGTAAGCTGCATCACGTGCCCGCTGTTTCTGGTTGGACGGAAGCATGATAAACTGACCCTGAGCTTCATCATAGCGAGGATTGCCCCTTTGGGACTTGGCCTTGGTACGACGAGGACGACTAGGACCATCACCTATAAACAGCAGTGAGGGAGATAGCATGGAGATGAGTATATATGTCCCAATGATGCAGTACAAAAGCTTTGATGCATTTCTGGACTATTTTGATTCACCCAACACCGGAGTCTCCGCACCTTATACCGGAGTCTCTGGTCCTAGGGACCGGAGTCTCCGGCCTGGACGGGAGTCTCCGGACCTAAGTCCGGAATCTCCAGTCAGGAGGCTCGGGTATGAGATGGGAAGATGATGGTGAGGGTGAATCTAGTAGATCGGGCAATGCAACAAGGCTAAAGTACTAGAGTGCACGCAAACAAGTGATTCCAATGGACAAATCAGCAACAATCCTCAAAAACACATCTAGAGAAGAACCCTAGGAGAAAAAATAAAGGAGAGGTACCAGATCTGTCCATGGGATCAATTCCTCCAGTGGGAATGACCCAATGGAGGAGAGGGGAAGGTTGGCCGGCGGCACGGCGAATCCCCGGGGCTTCTTGACCTCCGGGGAGGAGTTTTGGAAGAGGAGGCGACGGGTTTGGAGGTAGGGGACGGGGTGAAGAATGATGAACTGCTTTACCAGTTCACCCTGTGCCCCCTTCTTTAAGTGACAGACCGTCTGGACCGGAGACTCTGGTCTACACCGGAGACTCCGGTGTGTGTACACCGGAGACTCCGGTCCTCCTCGACCAAAAGTTCCAGGAAAGTTGTTTGGGGACATATAAGAGAGATAGACAATTTATAAGGTAGGGATAGGGCTTGGGTTGAGACATCAAACTGTGAAGAACCAACAAAAGCCATAGGAATTCACAAAATAATATTCAGAAAAGCTCCAAGAGACTAGAATCAAGCAAATGACAAACATGAGTAAGTACCAACCTCTCGAATGAGAGAGGGCGGTGGCCTAGGCCACCATATTTGAGTATACTTGGCTTGGCACCACGAAGATATATCTTGGGTCCATTACCAAAACTCATCATTAAGCTCACATATCACTAAATGATATTAAGATGAATGATTTTGATTGCTTTGGGCATAATGGGGGGAAGGATGGTCCAATCAATTAGGACCGCACTCCCCCTATATCCATGCCTACACCTAAACCAAATATGAGTGGAACCATAGGTGAGAATGCAATAAAATCAAGTCAAGCTCCTTGAATCTACGACATTTAGTTCATTTCTCAAGTAGCAAAACTTTTCTTCATCAAGTGGCTTCGTGAAGATATCGGCAAGTTGATCTTTGGTTGACACATAAGATAGATCAATATCACCTCGAGCAACATGATATCTAATGAAGTGATGGCGAATCTCAATATGCTTTGTCCTTGTGTGATCCACCGGGTTATAGGCAATCTTGATGGCACTTTCATTGTCACATAGAAGAGGCACTTTGTCACAATGGACACCGTATTCCTTTAAAGTTTGCCTCATCCATAGCAATTGGGTGTAAGCACTAGCAGCTGCCACATACTCGGCTTCGGCGGTGGAGAGAGATATGCAATTTTGCTTCTTGGAAGACCAACATACCAAGGACCTACCAAGGAATTGGCAAGCCCCGGATGTTGATTTTCTATCATCCTTGTCCCCCGCCCAATCCGAATCCGTGTATCCATAAAGAGCAAATGTTGAGCCTCGAGGATACCAAAGACCATAAAATGGGGTATGAACTAAATATTGAAAGATTCTCTTGACCGCCATTAAATGTCTTTCCTTAGGAGCTGCTTGATATCTTGCACACACACCTACACTCAACACAATATCGGGTCTAGATGCACAAAGGTAAAGCAAAGAACCAATCATAGACCGATATACCTTTTGATCCACATCTTTACCATTTGGATTTTGTTCTAGATGAGTCTTTGTAGACATGGGAGTAGGAGGTCCATTTAAATCTTGCATATTGAATCTCTTGAGTATACTTGGCTTGATTGAAGAATGTCCCTCCTCTAACTTGCTTGATCTCAAAACCAAGAAATACTCTCAACTCCCCCATCAAAGACATTCGGAACCTACTAGTCATAAGCTTTGAGAATTCATCATTAAAAGCTTTGTTAGATGAGCCAAAGATGATATCATCAACATATATTTGACATACAAAAAAGCTACCCATTGACTTTCTTAGTAAAAAGAGTGGGATCGATTTTCCCAACCTCAAAGCCACGGTCAAACAATAACTCTCTAAGGTGCTCATACCACGTGTGTGGGGCTTGCTTGAGCCCATAGAGCGCCTTATCAAGTTTGTAGACATGGTTTGGGAAGTTGGGGTCCTCAAATCCCGAGGGTTGCTTAACATATACCAATTCATTTAATGGACCATAAAGAAATGCACTTTCTACATCCATTTGTTGCAACTTAAAGTTATGATGTGCCGCATAAGCAAGAAGGATACGGATGGACTCAAGGCGATCCATGGGTGCATATGTCTCTCCATAGTCAATGCCTTCAATTTGAGAGAACCCTTGTGCAACCAATCTAGCCTTGTTTCTTACTATGATTCCATGCTCATCTTGCTTGTTCTTGAATATCCACTTTGTTCCAATGACATTGCGGTAATCCTTTGGCTTCTCTACTAACTTCCATACTTTGTTTCTCTCAAAGTTGTTGAGTTCTTTGTGCATAGCTTCTAACCAATCCGAATCTTCAAGAGCTTCCCACACTTTCTTTGGTTCAATCATGGAGATGTGTGCTTGGTGTTCACTGAACCTCTTCAATTGTGCTCTTGTGGAGATACCTTTCCTTAGATCACCAACTACATTTTGGAGGGAGTGGTCTCTTAATTCCAACATTCTTTCCTTTCTAGCTTCGCGACGAGCGTGGATCTCCGTATTGTTTCTTGGAGGACCCTCTTCATCATTTTGATCCTCGTCTTGACCATCATCTTGACCTTGATCATCATTGGAATCATCCTCTATATTGGGAGGCAAAGATTGACCTTGATCTTGATCAAGTGCGCTTCTAGCATCAATTTGAGCTTGTCTCAAAGCAGTTTGTACGGATCTTCCTTGAGAAATTGACTTGGCCCCACTTGACAACCTGGCGAATGGATCAAGCTCCCCTTGACTAGAGTTTTCACTTTGATCACCATGTTGAGGGTCCACATCTTGTTTTTGGCTTGAGTCAATGTCCTCTTCGGTGGATGGAGCTTGTTGAGGTTGTGAAGATGAGGGCTCCACTTGAGTGGAGCATAGTTCTTCTCGATCCGCCATAAGGGGTTCCTCAACAGGGCGGATAAATCCCACACCCATTCTTCCTATGGCATCCTGAGGCATTTCATCATCTGCATCACAAGCATCAACACGCCCCCCTTGGGGACCATCATATTCTTCGAAGGTCACACTACAAGATTCTATGACGGCTCCGGAAAGCTTATCATAGATTCTATAAGTGTGAGATTCGAGACCATAGCCAACAAAAATACCCTCTAATGCTTTGGACTCGAATTTAGACAAACGAACACCTTTTATGAGATAGAAACACTTACAACCGAACACCCGGAAGTAAGATATGTTGGGCTTGTTACCGGTAAGAATTTCATATGGAGTCTTATTGATTTCTTTGCGGAGGTAAAGCCAGTTTGAAGCATGGCAAGCGGTGGAGATGGCTTCGGCCCAAAAGTTGTATGGAGATTTAAACTCCGCCAACATGGTCCTAGCCATATCAATAAGAGTCCAGTTCTTCCTTTCGGCCATACCATTTTGTTGAGGGGTGTATGCAGCGGAATATTGATGTTTAATCCCCTCATCACTAAGGAAATCATTCAAGGTGTAGTTCTTGAACTCGGTGTAGTTGTCGCTTCTTATAATCAACACGGGAACATTGTATTGCCGTTGAACCAAGTTGATGAAGTCGATAAAGGTCTCTTGAGTCTCACTCTTCAACTTGAAGAAATAAACCCAAGAATATCTTGAGAAGTCGTCAACAATCACCAAACAATATTTCTCCCCACCAAGACATGCATGAGATGGAGGACCAAAGAGGTCCACATGGAGGAGTTCCAAGATCTTGGTAGACTTGATTTGGTTCTTAGGCTTGTGAGGAGCGTCATGCATCTTCCCTAGAACACATGCCCTGCAAACACGATCTTTGGCAAAGGAAACATTTTATTTTAGTCCAACAATATGGCCCTCCTTATGAAGACTTTGCAAAGTTCTCATATTGACATGGGCTAGTCGGCGATGCCATAGCCAACCCACATCGGCCTTTCTGAATAAGCACATCGGACCTGTAGTGGCTTGCTCCGAAAAGTCCACCACATACAAGTCATGTTCGACGTACCCAACGAAAGCGACCTTGAGAGACTTGCTCCACAAGAGGACCACAATATCAACATCAATAAAGATGGAAAAGCCCATCTTTCCAAGAGAAAGGACTAAAAGTAAGTTGTATCCAAGGGTCTCAACAAGCATGACGTTCACGAGTGTAATGTCGTGAGCAACCACTACCTTGCCGAAACCCATTACCTTAGACTTTGATCTGTCGGCATATGTCACGGTGATTTGATCATTATTTGGCTTTAGGTCCTTGACAATAGACGAGCTTCCGGTCATATGACTTGTGCAACCACTATCAAGCACCCACTTTGAACCCCCAGAAGCATATGTCTACAAAAGATCAAACTAATTTTTTAGGTACCCATTTTTCAATGGGTCCTCTTTTGTTAGCAACAAGGGTCTTGGGAACCCAAATAGACCAAGCAATATAACCATCATAAGGGCCAACATATTATGCATACACATCACCATAATAATCATGCATTAGAACATAGTGAGGGTTAGCACTTCCCGCAAAGTCACCATGAGACATAGTTTTACCACTTGTGGCCTTACTATCCAGAATGGTCTTGTTGGTCTCTTGTGCGGGCTTGACCTTCTTCTTCTTATTGTTCTTCTTCTTGGTTTTGGAAACAAAACCAATGCCCCCTTTATCACCACTACGCCTTTGCTTGCTCAAAAGATCATCAATGTACTTGTTGCCTTGTGGAAATGTGGCCTTAGAAAGCTCCCCCTTCAACCTAGCATTCTCATAACTCTCAACTGTCGCGTGAGTCTCAAATATCAATTTGAGTTCACGGACAATATCATGTGGGTCTGAGTTCTCAAACCTTTTCTGAAGCTCCGATTCCAAACCATACAAGATAGCACACTGAACTGTGGAGTACTGATTCTTCTGAGCGAGGTAAACATTCTTTACTTCATCGGTAGCATCAGCTGCAGGCGGGTCACCCAACGGTGCATCCAGCACATAGGTCAAATTACCAGCATTGAGGACAATCCTCAAATTGCGGAACCAATCCGCGAAGTTGCTTCCATTGTTTTTCACCTTTACTTTCTCTAGGAACGCATTAAAATTGATGGTAGGGGCCGCCATTGATCTACAACATTTTGCAATAGTTTAGACTAAGTTTATGACAAATTGAGTTCTAATTAATAGTTAAATTAATCTAGGTGAACTCCCACTCAAAACAATATCCCTCACATTGTTTTAGTGATCCCACGAACCAAATCCACCACATCAAAACCGATCATCACGAGAGTTGATGTAGCTTCAATGGCGAACAATCAACATGTTCATCATCTCTACTATATGACTCATGTTTTACCTTTCGGTGATCCGTGTTCCGAGACCATGTCTGCACATGCTAGGCTCGTCAAGATCAAACCTTAGCTTCCACATGAGCAAATCTGGTTTGCTCATGTTGTATACACTTCCAGAATCTAACACACCCGATCATCACGTGGCGCTTCGAAACAACAAGCTTTAGCAACGGTGCTTACTAAGGATGAACACTTTAGAACTTGAAATTTATGTGCATGAGGGATCATCTTATAATGCTACCGTCGTTAACTAAGCAATACAAGATGCATAAAGGATTAACATCACATGCAATTCATAATATGTGATATGATATGGCCTTTCTTCTTTGTGCTTCCGATCTCCATCTTCAAGCACGAACATGATCTCCATCATCACCGGCATTGCATCAAGGTCAATGACGCTGCTCCATGATTGTCGTCCACTAGCTTCAACTATTACAACTACTTTGAATAGACATGCGGTTCTTAACAGAAATTAAAGACAACCATATGTCTCCTGTCGGTTGCCAAATTACAATAAGGAACATTGCATACATCAAATATAATCACAATCATGGCCATATCACATCACAGCACAACCCTGCAAAACAAAGTTAGACGCCTCTAATTTCTTTGCATATTTTACGTGGTTTGGGGCTTTCAATAAGTGTCGATCTAACTTACGAACAAGAACCACAACGTTGATGTTTGAACTATCAAGTGCCTGTTGTAAATTGGTTCTATACTATAATGGGAGAGACAGACACCCGCAAAGCCACTTATGCAATACAAGTTGCATGTTGAGCGTGGAGCAAGTCTCATGAACGATGTCATGTAAGGTTAGCCCGGGCCGCTTCATACAATCATACCGCAAGATGCAAACTACAAAAGAAGCAATTGATAATAAAAGCACCATCGCCCACAATGAAAATTGTGTTCTACTCGTGCAACAGATCTACATATAGACACGGCTCTGATACCACTGTAGGGTTTCGTAGCTTGGAAAACAAAAAATTTCTACGACATACAAACAAACAAGCCAAGATCTATCTACTAGATTGTAGCAACGAGTTGATAGAAGAACTCACCCTCGAAGATTCCAAAGTGTTTAACGAGAGCGGATTCTCGTGGGTGATGTAGTCATACTCTTGCCGATCTCAAGATCGTGTAGACGATCCTTCCAAAGGCGTTCAAGAAGGCTTCCACAATCCGTCACACGTTCGGGTACTCTATGAAGACCTTCCTCTCCTTGTTCTAGCAGGCATGGAGGTTGCAAGACTTTCTCGATTCGGTAGCACGGCGTGGTACCGGAAGTAGAGGGGAGATCTCGCAGGGCTTCGCCTTAAGCCGGAGCGAGTATGGTGGACTATGAGAGAGCCCTTGGCAATCTAGGGTTTAGAGGCACCAAGGAGAGAGGGCTAGGCCGACGGCTAGGGAAAGGGGAGAGCCCCAAGTCGGCGGCTAGGGTTTGCCCTAGGGCCGCGACGGCTGCAAGAGGGGCCGACGGCTAGGGCTAGGATTTTAGTGGGGCAAGGTGTAGGTCTAGAGGGCAGCCATGCCCCTCCTTTTATAGGTGGGAGGGCGCCGGCCAGGGGAGGAGAGTCCTCCCCCAACTCGGCCACCAAGGCCGGAGGGTGGAGGGAGAGGAACTCCTCCCCTAGTAGGTTTCCTACTCTCCCTCCACCAAGCAAACTTGTCGTTTGACTTTTCAAATTGGCGTTTGACTTTTCAAACTAGGATTTGATTTATCCCTTTATTTTGCTCAGCGATGACACCTAGTACATGATGCAACCATTCCAACTTGTTATGACACATTCATGTACCCTTCCCCTCCGGAGTGTCGGACCTTCCGGAACCTTCTATAACATTCCCGATGAAAACACCGGAATCATTCCCCAACCCGGAAACAGGACTTTCCTTATATGAATCTTATTCTCCGGACCATTCCGGATCTCCTCGTGATATCCCGGATCCCATCCGAGACTCCGAACAACATTCGGTATCTTACTCATCATTCCATAACTACTCAACAACATCGAATCCTTAAGTGTGTCTCCCTACGGTTCGTGAATTATGCGGACATGATCGAGACACTTCTCCGAAAAATAACCAATAGAGGAATCTGGAAATTCATATGTTAACTAATCTAGATTACATGGTAATATACCGAACACCCATGGCAGTTTGGTGTTGGTCATGTTTTGCCCTCGGGAGAGGTTTAGTCAACGGATCCGCCACATTCAGCTCTGTGTGTACTTTGCAAATCTTTATGTCACCATCTTGGACATGTTCTCGAATAGCGTGAAAACGTAGCTTGATGTGCTTCAGCTTGTTGTGTGACCTTGGTTCTTGTGCATTGGCTATGGCGCCCATGTTATCACAGTAGATAGAGATTGGGTCCAGCGCACTTGGAACCACACCGAGCTCTGTAATGAACTCCTTCATCCATATCGCTTCTTGTGAAGCCTCCGAAGCAGCTATATATTCCGATTTAGTTGAAGATCTCGCCACAACGCTTTGCTTTGCACTCCTTTAGCTAACTGCTGCACCATTCAAAATAAATACGTATCCAGATTGAGATTTAGAATCATCCGGATCGGTGTTCCAACTAGCATCGGTGTAACCATTAACAACGAGCTGTTCATCACCTCCATAAGAAAGAACCATATCATTAGTTCTTCTCAAGTACTTAAGGATGTTTTTGACCGCTGTCCAATGATCCACTCCCGGATCACTTTGATATCTGCTAGTTAAACTAACAGCATATGCAATGTCGGGTCTAGTACATAGCATGGCATGCATTAGAGATCCTATGGCTGGGGCATAGGGAGTCTTACTCATCCTTTCTCTATCTTCCGCCGTTGCTGGAATTTGCGTTTTACTCAAGGTCGTATTGGGCAACATGGGCAAGAACCCTTTCTTGCTATCTTCCATTCCAAACCTCTTTAGAACTGTAAGGTTCCCAACCTTTAATAAGGTGGAGATCCCTGTGTTTACAATGCTAGTCCCTGGATCAATAGCTAGCATCCACAGTTAAGATGTAATATCAAGAAACAAAGGTCATAATACAACTTTATAACCAGGAATAAAATAATTTATTACATCTTACATAGCTCATTTGGCTATCTCATTACAATGCAGCAGAAATAACTATAGCATGGGGTCCTTCATCTTCAAAGTGCCACAGGCAGACATGTTGGTTGTAGACTTGTAATCCTAATCATTAAACTTCACTAATATCAAACAAACCTGCAACATAACAAGTTACAGCCACAAGGGTCAATACATTTGAATTGTATTGGCAAGTGATACTATGGTAGTATAGTGGAGTCTATCATCTATATGCATTTGGCTAAGTGGAGCTTAGGCTTGCTTTGCTCAAAATAGATTTTCCTTATCATTTGAAAACACTAAGTTTTTGTTTGAAAAAATCACTCCCAATGCATCTCCCAATAGAAATTGGTGATCCTTTAACCCTTGTTCAACCACAAGTTTTTAACTTAGAAATTGGGATGAGGATATTCTTGATAGCTTCCATGTCTTGATGCTCAAATTGTCCTTTACCAGGGACATGGCTAAGTACTTAGATTTTTCACTCTGCAGAGGTGGTGCACTTTCCCCACAAGACTTGGTTTCCCAAGACAAGATCTTTCAGAAGCCTTCCCTTAGACCAGAATGGACGCGTTCCAACCTATCATCCCCTACCACCAACTGTCCATTTGGCTAAGTTATTGCAACCTATGTGATCCAGGCAGAGCCCATAATGCCAAGTGGCTGCACTTGAAGCTTCTCAACATTAGACATCTCAAATCTCTTTGTTCCTGGGTGGCCATCCACAAGTGAGATACACAAGGTAAGCCATAGAAATGGGCCTTGTGAACCACTCAACATAAACCATTCCTTCCATTCCACCCAGGTGATTCATTCACTTAGTTGTTTTATTAAACAAAACACAAGTCCTCAGACTTAGAAATTTTCCATAGCATGAATATATATTCCACCCTTGTTTTCTACTAGCTAAGCTAAGCATGATAGTAGTAGGAATCCTGACTTAGGAAATTCTACTAAGGTTTCATCTACTAGGATTTCCCATGGCATAGTTTATACTTAGCAAAAATTCCATGCAAGTCCTACTTAGAAATATCACTAATGCATAGTGAAAATAATGGGACAAAAGTATGTAGCATCACTTGCCTTTTTGGTAGAGAATATAAGTTCACTCCTTGATCTTGCAACAATCACACTCTTCAAATCACTACAATTCAATCAAGCAAGCAATATTTCAATCTACCATTCAAGCAAAACATCACATAAAATAATAGAAACAAAACAATGCATGCAAGCATGCAAAAGGTTGTTTTATTTGTAAAAGTGGTTTATAATAAGTTATGAACATTTGGAAACACCTATTGGTCATTTTATAAAGTGGCAAAATCATTTGCAAAAGATTTCACTTTATAAACCATTTTTAAACCAAGTCATTATTTTATGTGGTTGAAAATGTCTTTAGCAAAGTAATGGTTTTATAGGGTTCACCAAATACATTTTCAAATCATAAAACTTGGTGTTTGGGGTCAGAGAGTTTATTCCAAAACATTTTCCTCCAAAACCATTTTTAATAACTAAACCATATTTTTATTTGACTAGAAATGGTTTAAATCCAAGATTCATTCTTTTGCTTCACCAAATATATTTTTGAAACCACAAATTGATTCCTAGGGTCAGTAGGTTCAAAACAAACCATTTTGCTAAAGATTTTATCCTCAAAATCATTTTAGAACAAATTTTATATTCTAAACATGCATACACAAGTTTCTGCAAAAACAATCAATTTAACAGAAGCAATTCGCTAAACAAAGTGCATGGTTAGAAAGTACTTGTCTTGCTGATTCCATTGATATAAAATTTGCAAAATTTAGACGTGTAGATTAAAAGTTATAGATTTTACAAAATCTAGCATCTAATAGATCAAATCTGTTTTAAATCAAACGAACAGAGCCACGTGGCGTGATACTACTCGTCGCTTCGGTTGGATCGACAGACAACAGCCGTTGGATTTAAGTAACATCGCGCGGCTCAGAGGCATTACTTACCCCTTCGATTAGATTCTATCCTAGCCATTGGATCGTGATCGCACGGCGCTCAGCATGCTTGCCAACGAGTGGTGGCGCTGGCGGCGGCAGGTGGCGGCGCGCGGTCAAACGGTGTGCTTGCCGACGTTGCAGGAAGCGAGGGAGAGGGGGACATGGCTTACAGTGTTCGCGTGGTCGAGGTGAGGCTCGAGGTGGCGTTGGCTTGGCGAGGGGCGCCCAGAGCTGCTGGCAATTCCTCACCGGAGTCTATGGCGGCGTCAGGCGGCTCTGGAGGTCGTCGGGGACGGAGCTACAGATAGTGCCGAGGCAAAACAAAGACATGGTCAGATGCGGGAGAGCGTGGAGAGTATGGGAGCATCACTGAGAGTGCTCGGGGCGGTCGGAGTTACCAGGGAAGGGTCGCCGGAGTCGCTTGCAGACGGTGGCGCTGCTGGTCGTCGTCGTTGCCGACGCTGGGGGTCAAGCGTGAGCAAGCTGATGACGCAGAGAGAAGCGCCAGGGGGTGGGGGTCACGCTCGGGTGCTCGAGGAGGCAAGGGGCGGCAGGGTTTGGCCGTAATCGGCCGGGAAAGCCGTCGGAGACAGTGGGGTTCGGAGGAGAAATTGGTGCAGCCTGGTGGCTCCTGTGGGGTGTGGTCTGGGGGAGAAGGGAGAGGAGACCAGGGCGGTTAAGAGGGCGTCGTTGCAGCGCGGGATTAATCAGCCATTAACGCGAATTGAAGGCGCGCATTCACGGCACAAACAACAACGAGGTTTGGGGGTGAACATGTCGCGGGGTTGACGATGATGACGGGGCAGTGGGGTTGCGTTGTCAGCGAGAGAGGGAAAAAGAAAGTGGGGTTTAGCGGTCATACTCTGTGCGGGTTTCTTTAGCGGTGAAAAATGTTTCTCTCGGGTGAGGGGGAGAGTTGGGCTTGCTGGGCCTAGTAGGCTCGCTGGCTGGTTCCATTTTTTTTATACTGAAACCTTTTTCTTTTTCTATTTCTAATTTCTGTTTTGGTTTTATACAACAATTCAAACACCCAAAAGAATTCAAACCTTTGCCAAACTTTGTGTAGTTTTTAATTCTGTTTAACAACACAAACCAAGGTCCAAAACAAAATAATTTTTATTCTTTTAAGATCTATTTATAATTTAAATAAATAGACCTTAGTTTTTATTTCAAATAGGTTTTAATTTATTTAAAAACACTATTTGAAATATAAATAATATCAAAACCTTTTCAGTAGGTTTTATTTGAAAACATAAAACTCTTGGAAACCTTTAAAAATAAAATAACAAGTTTTAGTGTTTATTCAAAATGGAAAAGCCTTTACTTAAATAAATTGGATATTAATAAATCCTCATTATTTTATTTAAATAAACCTTTACTCTTTTTATCAAACAAAATATTTTATTTCAAAAAATGGCCAAGATTTAATTTGGCTCTATAAAATAATCCTTAATTAATATTCTACCTTTTCTTTTGAAAAACCAAATCTTTTTATTAAAAGATCCAAAATAGTGATTCCAATCATTAAAACTTTCCTTATTAATTGTTTATCTTTTTAAATCCCTTTAGGATTTATTTGATCAAAATAGGTTTAGATGTTTCCAATTGGAATCAAAAGTTTCTTCTCACCCTAAATTTCAACAAAATTTTATTTTGTTTATTTATTTTTCACATTACAAGATTTGGAAAATCTTGGGATGTGACAAGAACTTTGTCCAAATATGTATTTTGTGACAATGATATTAGGCGTCTTGATCTATCTCTATAAATCTTTATGCCTAATATGTAAGCTGCTTAGCCAAGATCCTTCATTGAAAAACTATTATTCAAATATTCCTTGACACTATTAATAAGGTCTACATCATTCCCAATCAACAATATGTCATCTACATATAGTATTAAGAATGCTACAGAGCTCCCACTCACTTTCTTATAAATACAAGCTTCTCCATAAGTTTGTACAAAACCAAAACTTTTGATTACCTTATCAAAACGTTGATTCCAACTTCGGGATGCTTGCTTCAATCCATATATGGACCGTTGAAGTTTGCATACCTTGTTAGCATCTTTAGGATCGACAAAACCTTTGGGTTGCATCATATACAACTCTTCATCAATGTCTCCATTGAGGAACGCTATTTTGACATCCATCTGCCATATCTCATAATCATAATATGCAGCGATTGCTAACAAAATCCTCACAGATTTTAGCTTCGCTACTGGTGAGAAAGTCTCATCGTAGTCAACTCCTTGAATTTGTCGAAACCCTTTTGCGACAAGTCGAGCTTTATAGTCAGTAATATTACCATCAACATCTATTTTCTTCTTGAAAATCCATTTGTTCTCGACAGCCTTTCGGCCATCCGGTAAGTCCACCAAAGTCCATACTTGGTTTTCATACATGGATCCAATCTCGGATTTCATGGCTTCTTGCCATTTATTGGAATCTGGGCTCATCATCGCTTCCTCATATGTCGCAGGGTCATCAGTGTTGTCCACCAACATGACACTCATAACGGGATCATACCAATCAGGAGTGGTACGAGTTCTTGTTGACCTGCGAGGTTCTGTAGCAACTACAACCGAAATTTCATGATCATCATCATTACCTTCCTCTCTCATTGGTGCAGGCACCACAGGAACTTCTTCCGATGCTGCGCTACTCGCAAGTTTGAGAGAAGGTTCAACAACCTCGTCGAGTTCTACTTTCTTTCCAGTCACTTCTTTCGAGAGAAATTCTTTCTCTAGAAAGGATCCATTCTTGGCAACGAAGATTTTGCCTTCGGATCTATGATAGAAGGTATACCCAATAGTTTCCTTCGGGTATCCTATGAAGACGCATTTTTCCTCTTTGGGTTCAAGCTTGTCCGGCTGTCACTTCTTTACATAGGCTTCGCAACCCCAAACTTTAAGGAACGACAATTTAGGTTTCTTCCCAAACCATAATTCATACGGTGTCGTTTCAACGGATTTAGATGGTGCCCTATTTAAAGTGAATGCTGCTGATTCTAATGCATAACCCCAAAATTATAGCGGTAAATCTGTAAGTGACATCATAGAACGAACTATATCTAAGAGAGTTCGATTACGACGTTCAGACACACCATTACGCTGTGGTGTTCCCGACGGTGTCAATTGTGAAAGTATTCCGCATTTCTTCAAATGCTCGCCAAACTCGTAACTTAGATACTCACCTCCACGATCAGAACGTAGAAATTTAATCTTCTTGTTACGTTGATTCTCTACCTCACTTTGAAATTCCTTAAACTTCTCGAAAGTTTCGGACTTATGTTTCATGAAATAGATATACCCATATCTACTCAAGTCATCCGTGAAGGTAAGAACATAACGATAACCATCACGATGCTACACTCATTGGACCACACACATCGGTATGTATGATTTCCAATAAGTCCGTAGCTCGCCCATCATACCGTAAAATGGAGTCTTAGTCATTTTACCCATCGACATGCTTCGCATCTTTCAAGTGATTCAAGTCAAGTGATTCAAGAAGTCCATCGAATGGAGTTTCTTCATACGCTTCACTCCAATGTGACCAAGACGACAAAGGCCACATATAGGTCAAGTTATCGCTCAATTTCAAACGTTTAGCTTCAATGTTATTAATATGTGTATTTCCACTATCGAGATTCAATAAGAATAGACCATCTATCAAAGGTGCATGTGCATAAAACATATTACTCATATAAATCGAACAACCATTAATCTCGGACTTAAACAAGTAACCGTCTCGCAATAAACAATATCCCGATATACTGTTCATGCTTAACGCAGACACCAAATAACAATTATTTAAGTATAAAACTAATCCTGATGGTAGATGAAGAGGTAGCATGCCGACCGCGATCACATCAACCTTTGATCCATTTACAACGCGCATCGTCACCTCGTTCTTCGCTAGCTTCCCTTTATTCGCAAAGACCTGCTTTTGAGTTACAAATATGAGCAACCAACAAAGATCAAATACCTGCACTACTACGAGCACTAGTGAGATACACATCAATAACATGTATATCGGATATACCTTTCTTCTTGATGTTGTTGTTCTTCAACCGCCAAGTACTTTGGGCAATTCCGCTTCTAGTGACCTCTCTCTTGCAAGAAAAGCACTCAAGACGTGCTTAGGTCCAGCCTTGACCTTCTTCGTCGGTGCGGCAACTTTCTTACCACCCTTCTTGAAGTTTCCCTTTTGCTTAGACTTGCCTTTCTTGAATTTGGTGGTCTTATTGACCATCAACACTTGGTGCTCTTTCTTGATCTCCACTTCTGCAAATTTCAACATGGAGAAGAGTTCTGGCAACTGCTTGTTCATGCTTTGCATATTGTAGTTCATCACAAAGTTCTTGTAACTTGGTGGCAGTGATTGGAGGACACGGTAAATCCCTAAAGCATTAGGAATCACTATACCCAAGCTTTGGAGTTTGTTTATGCCTGCACATCTTAAGCACATGCTCACCGATTTGAGCTGCCCTCTTCCATCTTGCAGTTAAACAACTTTTCAGAAGCCTCATAACTCTCAACTGCCGCGTGAGTCTCAAATATCAATTTGAGTTCACGGACAATATCATGTGGGTCTGAGTTCTCCAACCTTTTCTGAAGCTCCGATTCCAAACCATACAAGATAGCACACTGAACTGTGGAGTACTGATTCTTCCGAGCAAGGTAAACATTCTTTACTTCATCGGTAGCATCAGCTGCAGGCGGGTCACCCAGCGGTGCATCTAGCACATAGGTCAAATTACCAACATTGAGGACAATCCTCAAATTGCGGAACCAATCCGCGAAGTTGCTTCCATTGTTTTTCAACTTTTCTTTCTCTAGGAAAGCATTAAAATTGATGGTAGGGGCCGCCATTGATCTACATAATTTTTGCAATAGTTTAGACTAAGTTTATGATAAATTGAGTTATAATTAATAGTTAAATTAATCTAGGTGAACTCCCACTCAAAACAATATCCCTCACATTGTTTTAGTGATCACACGAACCAAATCCACCACATCAAAACCGATCATCACGAGAGTTGATGTAGCTTCAATGGCGAACAATCAACATGTTCATCATATCTACTATATGACTCATGTTTTACCTTTCGGTGATCCGTGTTCCGAGACCATGTCTGCACATGCTAGGCTCGTCAAGATCAAACCTTAGCTTCCGCATGAGCAAATCTGGCTTGCTCATGTTGTATACACTTGCAGAATCTAACACACCCGATCATCACATGGCGCTTCAAAACAACAAGCTTTAGCAACGGTGCTTACTAAGGATGAACACTTTAGAACTTGAAATTTATGTGCATGAGGGATCATCTTATAATGCTACCGTCGTTAACTAAGCAATGCATAAAGGATTAACATCACATGCAATTCATAATATGTGATATGATATGGCCTTTCTTCTTTGAGCTTCCGATCTCCATCTTCAAGCACGAACATGATATCCATCATCACCGGCATTGCATCAAGGTCAATGATGCTGCTCCATGATTGTCGTCCAGTAGCTTCAACTATTACAACTACTTTGAATAGACACGCGGGTCTTAACAGAAATTAAAGACAACCATATGGCTCCTGCCGGTTGCCAATTTACAATAAGGAACATTGCATACATCAAATATAATCACAATCATGGCCATATCACATCACAGCACACCCCTGCAAAACAAAGTTAGACGCCTCTAATTTCTTTGCATATTTTACGTTGTTTGGGGCTTTCAATAAGTGTCGATCTAACTTACGAACAAGAACCACAACGTAGATGTTTGAACTATCAAGTGCCTGTTGTAAATTGGATCTATACTATAATGGGAGAGACAGACACCCGCAAAGCCACTTATGCAATACAAGTTGCATGTTGAGCGTGGAGCAAGTCTCATGAACGATGTCATGTAAGGTTAGCCCGGGCCACTTCATCCCATCATACCGCAAGATGCAAAGTACACAAGAAGCAATTGATAATAAAAGCACCACCGCCCACATTGACCATTGTGTTCTACTCGTGCAACAGATCTACATATAGACACGGCTCGATACCAATTAGAGGGGTTTCAGAGCATGGAAAACAAAAAATTTCTACCGTGATACAAACAAACAAGCCAAGATCTATCTACTAGATTGTAGCAACGAGTTGATAGAAGAACTCACCTCAAGATTCCAAAGTGTTTAACGAGAGCGGATTCTCGTGGGTGATGTAGTCGCATATTTTGCCGATCTCAATATCATGTAGACGATCCTTCCACTGCCATGCTTCTAATGCTCAGTCACGCTCGTTAGATTTTCGATGAAGACCTTCCTCTCCCTTGTTCCAAGAGGCAATGGAGGTTGTAGCACTCTCCTCGCGATTCCGGCAAGACGACGGTGGTACCGAAGTAGAAGGGAGATCTCGCAGGCTTTGCCTTAAGCCGAGCGAGTATGGTGGACTATGAGAGAGGCCTTGGCGATCTAGGGTTTAGAGGCACCAAGGAGAGAGGGCTAGGACTGCTGCACTGCAAGAGGGGTCCATGGCTAGGGCTAGGGTTTTAGTGGGGCAAGGTGTAGGTCTAGAGGGCGCCTGCCTCCTCCTTTATAGGTGGGAGGCGCCGCCAGGAGGAGAGTCCTCCCAACTCGGCCTCCAGGCGGGCGGGTGGAGGGAGGAACTCCTCCCAAGTAGGTTTCCTACTCTCCCTCCACCAAGCAAACTTGCCGTTTGACTTTTCAAATTGGCGTTTGACTTTTCAAACTAGGATTTGATTTATCCCTTTATTTTGCTCAGCGATGACACCTAGTACATGATGCAACCATTCCAACTTGTTATGACACATTCATGTACCCTTCCCCTCCGGAGTGCCGGACCTTTTGGAACCTTCTAGTACATTCCCGATGAAAACACCGGAATCATTCCCCAACCCCGAAACATGACTTTCCTTATATGAATCTTATTCTCCGGACCATTCCGGATCTCCTCGTGATATCCCGGATCCCATACGAGACTCCGAACAACATTCGGCCTCTTACTCATCGAATCCTTAAGTGTGTCTCCCTATGGTTCGTGAATTATGCGGACATGATCGAGACACTTCTCCGAACAATAACCAATAGAGGAATCTGTAAATTCATATGTCTCCCACATATTTCTTCGATTACTTTGCGATCGAATGAACCACTTACATACGATACCAATTTCCCTTTGTCTCACGATAGTTTACTTATCCGAGGTTTTGATCGTCGGTATCTCTCCATACCTAGTTCAACCTCGTTACCGATAAGTACTCTTTTCTCGCTCCCGTGATATGTGATCCCTCAGAACCACCACATGCTTGCAAGCCAATTGGATGACATTCCACCGAGAGGGCCCAGAGTATATCTATCCGTCATATGGATGGACAAATCCCACTCTTGATCCATGTGTCTCAACCCATACTTTCCGAACACTCAATGCCACCTTTATAACCACCCAGTTACGGTGTGGTGTTTGATGTCATCAAAGCATCCTTCCGGTGATGGTGATATGCATGATCTCATGGTCGAAGGAATTAGGTTACTATGTATCAGAAAACATATGGCAATTGAACTATTAAAATGACTTGATCTTTATGCTACGCTTATCTATAGGAGTATGTCCATCATACCATTCTCCTAACGATATGATCTTGTTGTTAACAACATCTCAATGTTCATGATAGGGAAACCACAATCATTTATTAACCAACAAGCTAGTATTATGAAGAGGCTTTACTAGGGACTCTGATTTAGTTTACAAATAACACAAGTATTAATGTTTCCTAGTTAATACTATTATTGCATGAATGTAAACATTTATCATAAACACAAAGATATAATAATAACTACATTTATTATTGCCTCTAGGGAATATCTCCAACAGTCTCCCACTTGCACTAGAGTCAACTAATCTAGATTACATGGTAATATACCGAACACCCATGGCAGTTTGGTGTTGGTCATGTTTTGCCCTCGGGAGAGGTTTAGTCAACGGATCCGCCACATTCAGATCTGTGTGTACTTTGCAAATCTTTATGTCACCATCTTGGACATGTTCTCGAATAGCGTGAAAACGTAGCTTGATGTGCTTCAGCTTGTGACCTTGGTTCTTGCGCATTGGCTATGGCGCCCATGTTATCACAGTAGATAGACATTGGGTCCAGCGCACTTGGAACCACACCGAGCTCTGTAATGAACTCCTTCATCCATATCGCTTCTTGTGAAGCCTCCGAAGCAGCTATGTATTCCGATTAAGTTGAAGATCTCGCCACAACTCTTTGCTTTGCACTCCTCCAGCTAACTGCTGCACCATTCAAAATAAATACGTATCTAGATTGAGATTTAGAATCATCCGGATCGGTGTTCCAACTAGCATCGGTGTAACCATTAACAACGAGTTGTTCATCACCTCCATAAGAAAGAACCATATCCTTAGTTCTTCTCAAGTACTTAAGGATGTTTTTGACCGCTGTCCAATGATCCACTCCCGGATCACTTTGATATCTGCTAGTTAAACTAACAACATATGCAATGTCGGGTCTAGTACATAGCATGGCATACATTAGAGATCCTATGGCTGAGGCATAGGGAGTCTTACTCATCCTTTCTCTATCTTCCGCCGTTGCTGGACTTTGCGTTTTACTGAAGGTCATATTGGGCAACATGGGCAAGAACCCTTTCTTGCTACATTCCAAACCTCTTTAGAACTTCGTCCAAATATGTATTTTGTGACAATGATATTAGGCGTCTTGATCTATCTCTATAAATTTTTATGCCTAATATGTAAGCTGCTTCGCCAAGATCCTTCATTGAAAAACTATTATTCAAATATTCCTTGACACTATTAAGAAGGTCTACATCATTCCCAATCAACAATATGTCATCTACATATAGTATTAAGAATGCTACAGAGCTCCCACTCACTTTCTTGTAAATACAAGCTTCTCCATAAGTTTGTACAAAACCAAAACTTTTGATTACCTTATCAAAACGTTGATTCCAACTTCGGGATGCTTGCTTCAATCCATATATGGACCGTTGAAGTTTGCATACCTTGTTAGCATCTTTAGGATCGACAAAACCTTTGGGTTGCATCATATACAACTCTTCATCAATGTCTCCATTGAGGAACGCTGTTTTGACATCCATCTGCCATATCTCATAATCATAATATGCAGCGATTGCTAACAAAATCCTCACAGATTTTAGCTTCGCTACTGGTGAGAAAGTCTCATCCTAGTCAACTCCTTGAATTTGTCGAAACCCTTTTGCGACAAGTCGAGCTTTATAGACAGTAACATTACCATCAGCATCTGTTTTCTTCTTGAAAATCCATTTGTTCTCGATGCCTTTTCACCATCCGGTAAGTCCACCAAAGTCCATACTTGGTTTTCATACATGGATCCAATCTCGGATTTCATGGCTTCTTGCCATTTACTGGAATCTGGGCTCATCATCGCTTCCTCATATATCGCAGGGTCATCGGTGTTGTCCACCAACATGACACTCATAACGGGATCATACCAATCAGGAGTGGTACGAGTTCTTGTTGACCTGCGAGGTTCTGTAGCAACTACAACCGAATTTTCATGATCATCATCATTAGCTTCCTCTCTCATTGGTGCAGGAACCACAGGAACTTCTTCCGGTGCTGTGCTACTCGCAAGTTCGAGAGAAGGTTCAACAACCTCGTCGAGTTCTACTTTCCTTCTAGTCACTTCTTTCGAGAGAAATTCTTTCTCTAGAAAGGATCCATTCTTGGCAACGAAGATTTTGCCGTCGGATCTATGATAGAAGGTATACCCAATAGTTTCCTTCGGGTATCCTATGAAGACGCATTTTTCCGCTTTGGGTTCAAGCTTGTCCGGCTGTAACTTCTTTACATAGGCTTCGCAACCCCAAACTTTAAGGAACGACAATTTAGGTTTCTTCCCAAACCATAATTCATACGGTGTCGTTTCAACGGATTGAGATGGTGCCCTATTTAAAGTGAATGCGGCTCTTTCTAATGCATAACCCCAAAATGATAGCGGTAAATTTGTAAGCGACATCATAGAACGAACCATATCTAAGAGAGTTCGATTACGACGTTCAGACACACCATTACGCTATGGTGTTCCTGGCGGTGTCAATTGTGAAAGTATTCCGCATTTCTTCAAATGCTCGCCAAACTCGTAACTTAGATACTCACCTCCACGATCAGAACGTAGAAATTTAATCTTCTTGTTATGTTGATTCTCTACCTCACTTTGAAATTCCTTAAACTTCTCGAAAGTTTTGGACTTATGTTTCCTAAAATAGATATACCCTATCTACTCAAGTCATTCGTGAAGGTAAGAACATAACGATAACCACCGTGCGATGCTACACTCATTGGACCACACACATCGGTATGTATGATTTCCAATAAGTCCGTAGCTCGCTCCATCATACCAGAAAATGGAGTCTTAGTCATTTTACCCATCAGACATGCTTCGCATCTTTCAAGTGATTCGAAATCAAGTGATTCAAGAAGTCCATCGGAATGGAGTTTCTTCATACGCTTCACTCCAATGTGACCAAGACGACAGTGCCACATATAGGTCGAGTTATCGCTCAATTTCAAACGTTTAGCTTCAATGTTATTAATATGTGTATTTCCACTATCGAGATTCAATAAGAATAGACCATCTATCAAAGGTGCATGTGCATAAAACATATTACTCATATAAATCGAACAACCATTATTCTCGGACTTAAACAAGTAACCGTCTCGCAATAAACAAGATCCCGATATAATGTTCATGCTTAACGCAGGCACCAAATAACAATTATTTAAGTATAAAACTAATCCCGATGGTAGATGAAGAGGTAGCGTGCCGACCGCTATCACATAAACCTTTGATCCATTTCCAACGCGCATCGTCACCTCGTTCTTCGCTAGCTTCCGTTTATTCTGCAACACCTGTTTCGAGTTACAAATATGAGCAACCGAACCAGTATCAAATACCCAGGCACTACTACGAGTACTAGTGAGATACACATCAATAACATGTATATCGGATATACCTTTCTTCTTGATGTTGCCGTTCTTCAAATCCGCCAAGTACTTTGGGCAATTCCGCTCAAAGGACCCTCTCCTTGCAAAGAAAAGCACTCAAGATCGCTTAGGTCCAGACTTGGTCTTCTTTTTCGGTGCGGCAACTTTCTTACCACCCTTCTTGAAGTTTCCCTTTTGCTTAGACTTGCCTTTCTTGAATTTGGTGGTCTTATTGACCATCAACACATGGTGCTCTTTCTTGATCTCCACTTCTGTAGATTTCAACATGGAGAAGAGTTCTGGCAACTGCTTGTTCATGCTTTGCATATTGTAGTTCATCACAAAGTTCTTGTAACTTGGTGGCAGTGATTGGAGGACACGATAAATCCCCAAAGCATTAGGAATCACTATACCCAAGCTTTGGAGTTTGTTTATGTGCCTGCATCTTAAGCACATGCTCACTGACGGAGCTGCCCTCTTCCATCTTGTAGTTAAAGAACTTTTCAGAAGCCTCATAACTCTCAACTGTCGCGTGAGTCTCAAATATCAATTTGAATTCACGGACAATATCATGTGGGTCTAAGTTCTCAAACCTTTTCTGAAGCTCCGATTCCAAACCATACAAGATAGCACACTGAACTGTGGAGTACTGATTCTTCCAAGCGAGATAAACATTCTTTACTTCATCGGTAGCATCACCGCAAAGGGGTCACCCAAATGTGCATCCAAAGACATAGGTCAAATTACCAGCATTGAGGACAATCCTCAAATTGCAGAACCAATCCGCGAAGTTGCTTCCATTGTTTTTCAACTTTTCTTTCTCTAGGAAAGCACTAAAATTGATGGTAGGGGCCTCCATTGATCTACAACATTTTTGCAATAGTTTAGACTAAGTTTAAGATAAATTGAGTTCTAATTAATAGTTAAATTAATCTAGGTGAACTCCCACTCAAAACAATATCCCTCACATTGTTTTAGTGATCACACGAACCAAATCCACCACATCAAAACCGATCATCACGAGAGTTGATGTAGCTTCAATGGCGAACAATCAACATGTTCATCATATCTACTATATGACTCATGATTTACCTTTCGGTGATCCGTGTTCCGAGACCATGTCTGCACATGCTAGGCTCGTCAAGACCAAACCTTAGCTTCCGCATGAGCAAATCTGGCTTGCTCACGTTCTATACACTTGCAGAATCTAACACACCCGATCATCACGTGGCGCTTCGAAACAACAAGCTTTAGCAATGGTGCTTACTAAGGATGGACACTTTAGAACTTGAAATTTATGTGCATGAGGGATCATCTTATAATGCTACCGTCGTTAACTAAGAAATACAAGATGCATAAAGGATTAACATCACATGCAATTCATAATATGTGATATGATATGGCCTTTCTTCTTTGTGCTTCCGATCTCCATCTTCAAGCACGAACATGATCTCCATCATCACCGGCATTCCATCAAGGTCAATGACGCTGCTCCATGATTGTCGTCCACCAGCTTCAACTATTACAACTACTTTGAATAGACACGCGGGTCTTAACATAAATTAAAGACAACCATATGGCTCCTGCCGGTTGCCAACTTACAATAAGGAACATTGCATACATCAAATATAATCACAATCATGGCCATATCACATCACAGCACACCCCTGCAAAACAAAGTTAGACGCCTCTAATTTCTTTGCATATTTTACATGGTTTGGGGCTTTCAATAAGTGTCGATCTAACTTATGAACAATAACCACAATGTTGATGTTTGAACTATCAAGTGCCTGTTGTAAATTGGATCTATACTATAATGGGAGAGACAGACACCCGCAAACCAATTATGCAATACAAGTTGCATGTTGAGCGTGGAGCAAGTCTCATGAACGATGTCATGTAAGGTTAGCCCGGGCCGCTTCATCCCATCATACCGCAAGATGCAAAGTACACAAGAAGCAATTGATAATAAAAGCACCACCACCCACATTGACCATTGTGTTCTACTCGTGCAACAGATCTACATATAGACACGGCTCTGATACCACTGTAGGGTTTCGTAGCATGGAAAACAAAAAATTTCTACCGCATACAAACAAAAAAGCCAAGATCTATCTACTAGATTGTAGCAACGAGTTGATAGAAGAACTCACCCTCGAAGATTCCAAAGTGTTTAACGAGAGCGGATTCACGTGGGTGATGTAGTTGTACTCTTGTCGATCTCAAGATCGTGTAGACGATCCTTCCCACATTCTGGCAGCGCTATGCAATGGGTCACACGCTCGGTACTTTCGATGAAGACCTTCCTCTCCCTTGTTCTAGCAGCAAAGAAAGGTTGTAGCACTCTCTCGCGATTCCAAGAAGACGACTCTGGGTACCTAAGTAGAGGGGAGATCTCGCAGGGCTTCGCCTTAAGCCGGAGCGAGTATGGTGGACTATGAGAGAGGCCTTGGCGATCTAGGGTTTAGAAGCACCAAGGAGAGAGGGCTAGGCCGGCGGCTAGGGCAAGGGGAGAGCCCCAAGTCAGCGGCTAGGGTTTACCCTAGGGCGGTGGTGGCTGCAAGAGGGGCCGGCGGCTAGGGCTAGGGTTTTAGTGGGGCAAGGTGTAGGTCTAGAGGGCAGCCCTGCCCCTCCTTTTATAGGTGGGAGGGCGCCGGCCAGGGGAGGAGAGTCCTCCCCCAACTTGGCCTCCAAGGCCGGCGGGTGGAGGGAGAGGAACTCCTCCCCAAGTAGGTTTCCTACTCTCCCTCCACCAAGCAAACTTGCCGTTTGACTTTTCAAATTGGCGTTTGACTTTTCAAACTAGGATTTGATTTATCCCTTTATTTTGCTCAGCGATGACACCTAGTACATGATGCAACCATTCCAATTTGTTATGACACATTCATGTACCCTTCCCCTCCGGAGTGCCGGACCATCCGGAACCTTCTAGAACATTCCCGATGAAAACACCGGAATCATTCCCCAACCCCTAAACAAGACTTTCCTTATATGAATCTTATTCTCCGGACCATTCCGGATCTCCTCGTGATATCCCGGATCCCATCCGAGACTCCAAACAACATTCGGTCTCTTACTCATCATTCCATAACTACTCAACAACATCGAATCCTTAAGTGTGTCTCCCTACGGTTCGTGAATTATGCGGACATGATCGAGACACTTCTCCGAAAAATAACCAATAGAGGAATCTGGAAATTCATATGTCTCCCACATATTTCTTTGATTACTTTGCGATCGAATGAACCACTTACATACTATACCAATTTCCCTTTGTCTCACGATAGTTTACTTATCCGAGGTTTTGATCGTCGGTATCTCTACATACCTAGTTCAACCTCGTTACCGATAAGTACTCTTTTCTCGTTCCCGTGATATGTGATCCCTTGTGAACCAGTCACATGCTTGCAAGACAATTGGATGACATTCCACCGAGAGGGCCGAGAGTATATCTATCCGTCATATGGATGGACAAATCCCACTCTTGATCCATGTGTCTCAACCCATACTTTCCGAACACTCAATGCCACCTTTATAACCACCCAGTTACGGTGTGGTGTTTGATGTCATCAAAGCATCCTTCCGATGATGGTGATATGCATGATCTCATGGTCGAAGGAATTAGGTTACTATGTATCAGAAAGCATATAGCAATTGAACTATTAAAGTGACTTGATCTTTATGCTACGCTTATCTATAGGAGTATGTCCATCATACCATTCTCCTAACGATATGATCTTGTTGTTAACAACATCTCAATGTTCATGATAGGGAGACCACAATCATTTATTAACCAACAAGCTAGTATTATGAAGAGGCTTTACTAGGGACTCTAATTTAGTTTACAAATCACACACGTATTAATGTTTCCTGGTTAATACTATTATAGCATGAATGTAAACATTTATCATAAACACAAAGATATAATAATAACTACATTTATTATTGCCTCTAGGGCATATCTCCAACAACTAGATGGAATGAAGTTACTAGGTGAAGGAAGATTGGCCAATTGAGTTTGAAGCGTTTCATGGGACTTTGTGAGTGACAAGAGTTCACTCTCCAAGGCCTTCTGAGCCTTGTTGAGCAAACTAAAGTCCTCGGCAAGTTTTTCATGAACCACACCAAACTCAATCTTGTCCTTTTTAGCCCTTTTGTATTTAGCAATAGCATGATCACGCTCTTTGATGAGTTTGTTAACAATAGTGTCATTTGCTTCATCAAGCCCTTCAAGTTTTAATTCAAGTGACAACCTAGTCTCTTGTTCTTCTTCTAGAGCATTGTTTAAAGCCTCTAGCTCAATCATATGTTCATGCCCAAGTTTACATCTTACATCTAGAAGCTCTAGAGTATGTGAGAGTTGATCTAAGATGTTCCCAAAATGTAACTTAGCATCTCCTTCTAGGTTAGTCATAAACTCATCAAAGGCAATTAATTCCTTTTTAACATCAAGAGACATCTCATCATCAATTTCATCATTATCTAAGGGACTAGAGCGGGATGATGAGGATACCTCCGTTCCTCTTGCCATAAGGCAAGTGACGTTCTTGGTGGGGGAGTTCTCATTTGGAGAATCAAAGAGTGAGAATGTCGGAGTAGAAGTGGTGGCTAACGCAGCCACACCATTAGAAGTTTCCTCTTCCTCATCTTCATCATCTTCATTGTCGGAGGAGTATTCTTCATGAGTGATCAAGACAATTTCTCCCGACTTCTTGTTGATGGGATTCTTCTTGATGAAAGGTTTCTTGTAAGGTTCCTTGAGAGTCTTCTTCAACACAAGTTTACCACCATGATATTCTCTCTTCTCATAGGGGCAACTTGCCACAAAGTGATAGCGGTCACCACAATTGAAGCAAGTTCTCAACCTAGTGGTATTCTCTCTTTTCCCATTTGGGTTACTTCTCCGTTGCATTTCCATCTTGGCCTTGGCGGGGTTCTTCCAAAAGTTCTTTGCATAGAAGGCCATATATTGACCATGAGCAATCTTGACTTCATCGGGATGATCCATGGAGAGGCCTTCATCACTATCATATTCATCCCCATGATCCACAACTTTGTCCTTCAAAGCAACATTGACAACATTACTCATACCAAGGGCACGAGCATGTGCGTCTTTGGCATTCTTGGCGGCAACCTTGAAAGCGGCCATCTCTTGCATAACTTCATTGGAGGTCATGAGATGGTAGTTGTGTCTACCTTGTAATCTCTTCAAGTCCGTGGGCTCAAAGGGCATGAGTGCGCTCACATATTTCCTTTTTATCCATGCATCATCCACATGTGAGGCACCCACATTTCTAAAAGCGGTGGCGGTGGTTTTGAGCCTTCGGTACATGTCTTCGTGATCTTCACCTTCTTTCATGTAGAAGCCTTCGGCTTCATTGCTTAGAGCATCATATCGGTTCCTCCTCATACTCTCATTTCCAACAAACAATACGGTGAGGGCATCCCAAGCTTCCTTGGCAATGCTCAAGTGCTCAATGTGTGGATAATCCTTTGTCCCCAATCCTTGTTGAATCATATGCAAAGCAGTGGCATTGAGTTGACTATTGACAACCTCTCTTCTTGTCATGTTGTTTGGATCCCCAATAAAGAGTCCATGCTCTATGATGTTCCATAGTTCAATGCAAGAGCTGCGCCCATGAGTTCTCATTAGTGATTACCATTGAGCAAAAGTAGCCGACTCTTCAAGCTTAGGTGGGTCACCCCTATTGTACACATGAGGGTGAGGGATGGGAGGATCGGGAGAGTACCAAGAATCACGGTGCTCACCCTTCCCCCCATCAAGTTGTGTGGAGGAATTAGCGTTGTCTTGTTTACCCCCCACCACCATACCCTCGGGGGATACCAACGTATTCCCTTTAGGTAAAACAAATGGTTGATCCTCTTGAGGAGATGGGGGTGATGAGCCTTCTTTGTCTTTAAGAAGTTGCTCAAGCATCTTCTTGACTTCGTTGACCAAGGAAGAGATCAATCTTGTTTCCAAGTTTTTGAGATCTTCCATGGTCACCGGGGTCGGCTCACTACCACCATCCCCTTCGTTGCTACCCATATTCTCTTAGGCGGTAAAGCCCAAATAAAGAGCCGAGGCTCTGATACCAATTGAAAGGATCGTATGGGCACCTAGAGGGGGGGTGAATAAGTGCTACTTCAAATTTTATTCTTTTTCAAGTTAGGGTTTGACAAGAAAGGTAAATTCTCTAGAATATGCAACTATGGTGAATTTACCTATATGTCAACCAAGCACAAGCTAACACAACACTAAGCAAGAACAAGTAAGTAAAATGCGGTAAAGGATAGAAGTAACCAAAGGAGTGGACGCGGAGACACAAGGATTTGTTTCCCGTAGTTCCTTACTTTTGAGGGGAAGTACGTCTACGTTTCGAGAGGGGGTGGTTTCAAACCACCAACGCCACGAGAGGCCTCCCTTGTTCTCCGATGAACCTCACCCCAACGGGCTCGATCCACTTTCCACTATATCGGCAACCTTCGAGGTGGAAGCCGGCACCTTTACAACAAGTTCGGGGCACACATCCACAACTTAATTGGGGGCTCCCAAATGCAAGCAAGTTGTCAAGACAAATCAAAGACAAGCTTGTAAGAACCAAATCAAAGTTAGGGTTTCCAATGAAACACTAGAGCTTGGGGGCCCTCAAGTGAATGAGGGGGAAATGAAGATCTCTCTTGGTGAAGATGTAGATCAAGGCCTCCTCCTTCGATTCTCCAAAGATCAATGACTTTGTATGGTCGGATGAAGAGATCTTGTAGATTTGGTGGCTCTAATGGGGTTGGAGTTCTTGAGTAGCTCGAGCAACTGGAGGAAGAAGATAAGGGTCCCTTTTTCTAGGTAGCCCCCTCCACGAACCGTTTTCTGACTGTTGTAGAAAAGTCAGACCGGAGACTCCGGTCTGTAGACCGCAGACTCCGGTCTACACCGGAGACTCCGGCCAATCTCCGGACCAGCCTCCGGACTGGCCTTCTGACTGACCCAGAGCAATCCTGCCCCAGCAACACTAGAGACTCCGGTCTGAGCAAAGTCCGGAGACTCCGGCGTATCCTCCCGTGCAGGCTCCGGACCCCTAGTCAGAATGTCCCAGCCCTGATCCTGAAGACCCCACCGGAGATAAGTCTGGAAACTCCGGACCACACTGGAGACTCCGGTCTTGGCAGACCAGAGACTCCGGTCTGGAGTTTACAGAAATGTATCAACTGAGTGTGGACTTTTCCCAAGAGTGAGGGTGATTTTCACTTATCATAATATCAACCTGTGGACAGTGACAAACTGTAAAATGATCTACTTGTTGTTACCGAACACCAAAAGTGATTATGACAATAAATGCCCTTTCAACTAAGCTTATGAGCCAACAAGAAATAAAACAAATGATACAAAATACCTGTAAGCTTTTTTTCTTTCTTTTTCTCTTTCATAGTAATGCTACTGACCAGAACTCGGTTTGCCAAAACCAATTTAGATCCACTTGATGATCCCAAAGTTGTGCCAATACTCATCAACAAGATCCATCATATAATAGAGATTGCAAACTAAAATAAGAAGTGCAAAAAGTAAAAGATGATACTTCTCATTAATATTCCAATAAAGGCACTCACACCAAGGGATACATAGATAATCAACTAAAGGAGAGATACTTCCACATGCAAACAAAACTATAAGATAGCCCCTCTACCACAGATATGAATCCACTAAAAAGGTAAAAGATAAAAGATAATGGTGGTGATACCGCGGCACTCCCCCAAGCTTGGAACAAGCCAAGGGGATGCCAAACCTGATGATGAATTACTCCCTTGGTGGTGATGGTGTTCTCTTGATAAGTTCTTCAACAATTTTCTTCAAATCCTCCATCTCGACGGTCAGGGTACGAATTAACTCCGAATTATGCTCAATGCAGGCCATGATCAACTCGGACCGAGGATCCCAGTCCTTGTTATTCTTTCTCCATTCTTCCAAATTAGAGTGTTTCTTCCCTACATGGTTAGAACAAGGGGTACTAGGAGGAAGTGTGCGTGGAGCGAGGATATGACGCGGAGTTCTCCCTCCTGTAGACATGTGTGCCGTCCTCTTAAGCTTGGTAGGTCGTGCCACCAAACCAATGCTTGCGACGGTAGCGCGAGTGTCCGGTTGCTTGTCCTCCATGTCACCTTCATACCCTACCGAAATCTCCCCCTCCTTGGGTACTTGAGGTTCTTCTTCCTCGGGCTTCTTGCCTTTGTCGTTGGCGGAGGCCACGATGCTCTAAACTTGAGAAAATTTCCTCACAGAAACAGATCAAAACGAAAACACGACGAGAACATGATGCATGAACCTCGGGGGATCCGTGGAGTTATATATTACGAAGTTTCAATGCATAAGGAAGGTTTTGACACGGAAACGAGGCGGAGATGGAGTTCGAGGGTGGAACACCCCCCCTCAGGAGCGGCCAGGCTAGGCCCACGCCTGGGGTGGTTCTGTCCACCCCGAGATCCGTGTCCTCTTCAGTTTTGTCTCGTAACTTCCATTATGTACTAAAAACATCAAAAATATAAAAAGATTGGAGTTTCACGAACCTTCTGTTTTCACCACTTTTACCTATTCAAAGAAGAACTCTACAGATTCCTTTTCTCTTTCTCCTGAAAATTTCCTTCTTACAAAACCCTTGCACAAACTCAATGACAACATTAGTGTAAGAAAAAACAATAAACCTTTGGTACACACTTCAACTGAAAACTCATAAAAAAAAGCTTCTGTAAGAGGCAAATGCAAATGATGGCAGAAATCTGTCAAAACAGACCAGCAGGTAAAGATTGATTTTTTCGAATACCTTCTGTTGCTCAAATCAAAAAGTGCAGAACTAATGGAAGTTGGGTAACAACCTGGAGAAAAAGCACAGAAAAATGCAGCTCCATCCGAAGTACTGAGCTTCCTCATGAATTTTTACAATACAACACAAAAATCTGTCCCAGGACAACCACTTTTCACAACTCCTCTACTTCACAAAAGTAGTTGAACTTGACACAAAAACCAAAACAAAAAGGATAAGGAGCGGTTATTACATGGGTATTAACTTCCAAGACTCAACAAAACTCTTGGGTTATCTCCCAACAAGTACTTTTCTTTTATGCCTTTAAGTTAGGCTTGAAACTTCCAAAGATGCTCACAAAGGAGATATATATTTGAAGTGAAAGAGAGCATCAAGAAGCAAATAACCAACACACTTGAGTCTAACCCTCTTCCTATGCATGGGGGTATCATGCGGAAACAAATTGTTGAAACAAAAAGCCACTAGCATAGGAAGACAAAACAGATGCAACTTTAAAGCTTTCAACATAAAACGGGGAAACTTAACATCATTGAGATGCATAAAACCATGTTTCCCTCTCTCAAAATAACTTTCAGTAGCACTTTGAATAAAGTTGACAATATAACTGTCACTGGAAACAACTTTATCATCAGAGTAAGCATACTTACTATCACCAAAAAGGGGTCCAAGGTCATAGACTGGATCAATAGAAGCAAGTTGTTCCATCCTGAAATCTTTATTAGGCAAGCTATTTTCACAAGGATCTTTAGCAAATTTGGAAAAGTTAAACTCATAAGAATCTCCATCAAACTTAGTTAAAACTTTTTCCTTCTTACAATCAATAGTAGCTCCACAAGTGTTCAAGAAAGGTCTAAAAATGATAGGACAAATTTTGCTAGCTGCTGAATTAAGCACTAGAAAATCAACAGGATATTTAATCTTACCACAAAGGACCTCCACATCTCTTACAATGCCAATGGGACAAATGGTTTCCTTATTAGTAAGGTGAATAACCACATCAATGTCCTCAAGCTCACAAGGACCAATCTCATGCATAATTTCCCTGTAAAAATTATAAGGAATAGCACTAGAACTAGCACCAATATCACATAAACCATAGTAGCAATGATCACCAATTTGAACAGAAAGAATAGGAACACTAGCTTTTCTAGCCTTACTAGGATGAGAGATAATATTATAAGCGTCTTCATAGAAGACAATGTGCTCATCCTCTCTATTTCTAGTGACAGGGTCTTTCACAATAGCTACCATAGGTTCACCATGCAATTGCTTACCAGGCTCCACAGTTTTCATTGCACCTTTGTTATTTGCACTAATAATCATAGAATACTCATTTACCTTAGCTGGGAAAGGCATTTTCTCAACATGAGGTTCAAGCACAATATGATTAGTAGTACAAACTTGAGTACTTCTAACTGGAACATGACTAACAACATCTTTATAAGGAGCATGGTACTTATTCCACTTCTTCTTGGGAATTTCTATGTAAGAGGCAAAGGCCTTAAAATAGTTGGCAATACTTTGGGAATCAAGACCAAACTCATTGCTAATATCACGAAAGTCATCAGTTCCCATAAAATATTTAATGAATTCATAATCTTAGTTTATACCTGACTTTCTTCCTTTGTCATTCTCCCAAGATTCAGTGTTATCTTGAATACGGTCTAAGAGATCCCATTTAGCTTCTTCCTTCATACGTGTGAATGATCCAGCATAATAAGCATCTAGTAAATCTTTATCATGAAGAGGAAGCCTAGCATAAAAGTTATTGAGAATAATATTGTTAGGGAGTTCATGAATAGGACATTTAAGCATTAGTAACTTCAGTCTCCCCCAAGCTTGAGCTATACTCTCTCCATCAAGAGGCCAAAAGTTATATATAAGATTTCTATCCTTATGAATTTCACTAGGAGGATAAAATTTAGAGTAAAAGAGAGATGCCATCTCCTCCCATTCCATGGATTATCCATTCTTCAGCAGCTTATACCATTCTTCATCTCTCCCTTTCAAAGATATGGAGAGTAACTTCTTATTAACCTGTTCAATTGTGATACCTGCACACTTAAACAACCCGCATAATTCATGGATAAACATCAAATGATCACCAGGATGGACAGTTCCATCCCCAAAATAATAATTATCCATAAGACAATTAACAATACTTGTAGGTATCTTAAAAGGATCTATCTCAACAGGAGGTGGTTCATCTACTACCCTAGCAGTGGTAGTATTTCTCCCAAATAGAAAACCAAGTGGGTTATCCATATTGGAAACAAAGTAACAAGCAGTAACAAAAGCAATACTCACAGTAAAAGTTTCCCTTACCAGTTCCACTCTTCAATAGCGCTTCACTCCCCAGCAACAGCGCCAGAAAATAGTCTTGATGACCCACAAGTATAGGGGGTGTATTGTAGTACTTTCGATAAATAGGAGTGTTGATCCCAATGAGGAACAGAAGGTGCTGAACAGTGGTATGGAGCACGAAATCCCTGTCAATACTTAGCAAACGGATTTTTAGTGGTTTTCTGACAAAGCAACAAAACAAGAAGCAAGTAACAAAGGTAACGAACAAACGGAGCAAGTGGCCCAATCCTTTCCTAGCAAAGGACAAGCCGGTGGAAATACTTATAAGGACCAAACGTTCTCGAGGACACATGGGAATTCTGTCAAGTGCTTTCGCTTCAAATAGCTGAGTACTCTTCTTTGGTTTTTGTAAGTGTTGTGTAGGTGAACCTGTGCTAACATACCGCCCTTCCTAGGACTAATACATACTTGTGATTAAACCCCCTGCAAGCATCCGTAACTATAGGAAAGTAATTAAGATATAAATCTAACCACAGCCTTAAACTCTGAGATCCTACACTCCCTTGTGCAAAGGTGTCCTAATGGGGGTTCAGGTTTCTATCACTCCGGCAACCCCATGATTAGTAGACAAATACACAATGCATCCCCCTAGGCCCATAAATGGTGAAGTGTCATGTAGTCTACGTTCACATGACACCACTAAAAGAATAGCACCACAACTTAAATACTAAACCATTGAATAATAACTCATCACAGATTCACTACTAACAACATGACTTCTCCCATGTCCTCAAGAACTAGATGAACTACTCACAAGACATCATATGGATCAAGATCAAAGATGATATGATAATGGATAACAATCTGAACATAAACAATAATCCAATGGTTCCACTCACATGCATCAACTACAATAGTAATCAACACCGGGAAAGTTTCCCCTAAGAATTAAAGCAATATCCAACACAATTGTTACAACGGGACGGAGTGGTGATGATGGTGCTGGTGGAGATGATGGTGTGGATGATGATGATGATCTCGATGAAGCCTAGCTTGATGACGGTGTTGATGGCGACGATCTCCCCTCTCCGGGAAGGAATTCCCCTGATAGAAATCTGTCTGCCGGAGAGATCTTTATCTCTCGACTTTTCTGCCCCCAGAGGCGGCGGAAATCTATCTGTGGTCGCTCCCCTGGCCTTAGGGTTTCATAGGGAAGATATAGGCGAAGGGGAGAAGTCAGAGGCCAGGCAGGTGGGCCACACCTTCCCTAGGCGTGAGGTCAGGTGGGCCCGCGCCTAGGGGGTGTGGGCCCCTTGAGGCCCTTCTCCGTCCCTCCTTCTGGCTCCCTCATTCTTCTAGTAAAATAATATGTTTCCATATTTTTCTAGTATTTTTCTGATCTTTGCGAAATTGCACCGAAACGCCTTCTTTTCCATCAGAATCCAGACTCCGGCAGTCCATCCTCCAGGAATCATCCAACATGCATAAAAAGATGAAAAAGCCATAAGTAATACCTCATAATAAGACAAACATCAATGAATAGAGGTAAATTATGATATAGAAAGGTGATGCAAATTGGGCGTATCACAGGTACATGATTTCATGCTGATGATTTTTTGTAAAAATCATTTTTAGGTTCACAACATGCTATTTCATCAGATATCCAATGCTAGTTTAGTGAGCCTCCGCCCCTATCTAAGAATATTTATGAAAATCCTTCACAAAGTTTGACCAGACATTCAAATGTGCATAACTAATTCAAAAAAAACAAAAAAAACAAAATCTTCGCATGGTGTCATATTATGTGACATAGTTGTGAGGAAAAATATCAAACTTGTTTTTTAGAAATGGTCGAAAAAAACTTGGTTAGAAATGGGGTGGTTTACCCTAGCTTTGGATCCCATTTGTACCACATTTTGGGTAAGGGTGAGTTGTACTTCACAAAAGGGATCAGGGTGAGGATGAGTTGTACTATACATATGATAAAAACGTTGAAAGCTCATACAAACATAGAAAAGTACACATAGCTACATTGGTTGAAATTCAAATTTACCATCATATTTGAATTTTGGCCAAATTATTACAACAAGTGCCAAATTATTACAATAACAAATGTTTACAACAACAAGAAGTGCTAAATTATTACAACAAGTGCCAAATTATTAGAACAACAAATGTTTACAACAACAAGGGCCAAATTCAAAGTCTATTTCTCTTGGCTCTTCTTACCCCTCGATTTCTTCTCTTTCACAAGTTTCACACTACACAACATGTTTATGCTATTATTTTTCTTACCATAACCATGTGGCCTCCCCACAACACGTCCAAGAGTCGCCTTCACCTCCTCAACAACACAATCTGGTTCAGAATGTGCAATAGCCTGCAACTCAAGAGCTGGCACCAGAGCCTCATCAACATGCTCATTTTGCACCACAGCCTCATCAACATGCTCATTTTGCACCACAACCTCAACAAGATGCTCATTTTGCACCAGAGCTTCCAAATTAGAATCGGTGTGCCCTAAAGCCTCAATAGCATTAACAGGTTCACTTTGCACCTCAACAAATCGTAAAAAGAAACTTCTTGCTCTAGACCCCAAACCACACTATCCCCAATTTTTTCCACCATATTCCTCACCGCCTCCTCTCCCATGTTTATTAGCTCTTGGGGATCAACATGTTCTAATTCCACCTCCCATTTAACAACCGTGTCTCTCTTAATGAGTTGTGTGCTGCCATCAACTAAAACAGCCCTAGAGGGAAAGAATTTGACGCAAAATTCGAATGTGTGCCACACAACACATCGTATCCCCTGTTTTTGGCGGACACTGTGAGCTAGCGGAAGCGAACAAGGAGCTGAACCTTACATAAATTAAGTGCAGAGATGCGGGATATACCGATTAGAAGTCCCCTCTCCTGGCTCCATCTCGTTCCCCCTCGCCCCGTTCAGCACACCCGCCCGGCGTCCACAATCTAGCATAAATGGGAACGCTCAGATCTCGAATTGAGAAGAATGGGAAAGGAATTGGGTTTCAAATGGCACTCACCACCTTCGCCATCGAACGAAAGCGCTGCCGCCTAAAAGAATTGCCCTGCCACCGGCGCCGGCGCCGAGAACGATGCGTGAGGTCCGCCACCGCCGTCGGGGAAGCTACAGTAAGTGTGACGCGCGCTCTCGGTCGGAAGCGGTTGGTTTGACTGGCTGTCCCAACCGACCGATTTGGCTTAACCCTAATCTTGGAGCAAAGTTAAATGTGTCCTTAACAACCGTTTTATGGCCCGTGTGGCTCTGGGCTATTAGCTGCCTCAGAAGCGTCGCATGTGAGCTATTATTTGTAACGATGTCGCTTTCCTTCCAATTCCGCGTAAAAACGTCGCATGGGAGCTATAATCCCGGTTTTCCCGGTATCCATCCGCCGCCAGTTTTCTCTACATAAGATCCCGGTGCAGGATAAACCACGGTCGACCTAACTGCCCGAGTTCGTTGCTTCCTGAACAAATATTGTTAATCATTGGGGCATGTCTGTCCCGTTCTCATGATGCAGTCTCGTCACCAAAATGCATACAAAGTCTCTTCAGAACATATGAAAACACATGCATGATAACTACCTAGACAGAAACAGAACTTCTGAAGCAACTTAGAAATATGAAGTCTGCAAAGAAACCAACTACCAAGAGATTGTTCAATGTCTTAACTTGCGACGCACAGATCGTGCAACCCTGTCCCCGAAAAATCAAAATAGGCGAAGACGAAAGACAAGGAGTAAATAATTAAGCGCGAGTTGGAATTTTTGGTGCCCACACGGTGTCGTGGTTTGGTGGCGAGGTTCTTCAAACGACACATTTGTACTCCATCCTTTCACAGATAAGTGTCTTTTGTATTGAACAACCAGCCGCCTCCCGGGCCCCTCCCTAACCCTAACCTCTCGGGCCGCCTCCCTCCCGGGAGGCTCCGGAGGCACCTCCTCCAACCCCTCGAGACCAGCCGACCTACAAGCAGAGGCCGTCGCTGCCGCCGGCAACAATGGTGGTGGCGGCGCCCATCCCGTCGAACGACGGAGGGCAGGAGAGGTGGGCTCGACTATGTTACACGGGGTTGGCTTGGCGGCGGCGGAGGAGAGTACTAGGCCGCGCAGCCTGGTTGGCCGGGGCTAGAGGACTCCTGCGGGGCGGTGCCGTAGAGGTGGCAGGGCGCCGTCGTTGTGGCTGCCGGAAACGACGTTGGTCAATGGCGTGCGATCTCGTTCCCTACGGGCCACGATTTAGGCCTCTTGGGCCATGTTCGAGGTTTGAAGGATCCCAGTTTGGGCCGCTGTTGCAGAGGGATCGTCCCCTTCGACTCAGCCTCCCTTTTGCTTCTTTGTGTGCTGGCTCCGTGCTGGAGGAGGCTGGCGGCGTAGGGGCTTGCGAGTCTCAGAGAATAATGGAGGTGGCCCTTGGTTTCTCATGCGCAAAGACGAAGACCTGCTGGATGCACGCCGTTGTTGATCTGTGAGGAGTGTCGGGTTCCAGAATGCTCCGCTGGCGATCTTCCATGGGCACGTCATGCCTGGAGAATGCTGGATTGGATGTGATTCTGTCATGCGCACCCGTACATTTTCTGAATGTTTGGTTTCGGAGGGAGCGTTGCAAAGCTCTGCTATCTGTTACCATCATAGAACACGTCTTTGTCGGTCCATGGTGAAGTTAGTGGTGGAGATTGTCATGCAAGCAGATATTTGAGGCCTACCAAAGGTGGTTTGAGTCTTCGGCAATGAGTAACTGGCTTGGTAATCCGTGAATTGTAGCAGCGGCTTGTTAGTGGGGGCGGCAGCACAAGAGACGTTCAGCGTCTATCTTGCAGGGTGAAAATCCAAGGTCTGGCCTTAATTGGTTGTGCCTGACAATGACCTTGTTAAGGCATTGTTTTGTGAGCAAGGGCATTTTTTAGGGTGAAAAACTAAGATCTGTGATCGGGCGATGACAGCCCTTGTGCACTATTTCCTTATTAGAGGCGTCGTTTTTAGAGAAGCTGGACTTCTGGTGTTGTCTTGTTAGTGTTAGTACTGCTGTTATAAGGAATAAATCGTTGTAGCTGGGTTTTTCTTTTTTATAATTTCTTTTTTTTAATATGTGTGCATCTGTAATGCAGCTAGGTCAATGCGTTCTTCGTTGATATTAATATATGCCCCTTTCCAAAAAAAATGTCTTTTTTATTTTTATTCAGTCTTAGAATAGTTTAACCAACTTTACAGGAAAACACCAATATCTATGACAGGAAATTAATGTAACTATATTTTAAGATGGATCTAGTGATATTAATCTGCTGTTACAATTGTTTTGATATTTTTCCCAGTGATGTTGATCAAACTACACCGGTAATCTACTATGGTCCTTAAACAGAAAACAACTAATCTGGATTACCAAATTCGAATGGGCTACCGGTTGAGTTGACTATACATGTTTTTTTGCTGGTCCTTGAAGTGAACTGCTCCGACCATGCATTTATATCTATTCGACGATCTGGACATGGTGATGGGTGGTGCATGCATCCCTTGACCTTGTTGTATGTGTGTACTCCGTCTCGTGTTTGTCATGCGGCTGTCGCAGACGTACAGATGAGTAGAGACTAGAGAGACCGATGCTTCTCTCTTAGGTAAACTAAAACACGGCCGGTTAGCAGTGTTGAAAATATAGCATGCAATGGAATTAAAATAATTTCGAATTTGTGTAATAACAAAGATAGATCTAACAGTTTTACACATGTGATTATAAACATGAAAACTATCATGGCACAGCAGATCGACATGGATCTCAAACCCCTTCTAGAACATGAAAGAGAGGATCACGAGATTGATTTCTTACACTGATGTAGACAAACGTTGATGAAGAATAGTTAAGAAAGATGAAGTAGATGGTCGATGCAGTCGATGAAGAAGAAACAGCCGTGCGAAGCACTGCCCAGAAACTTTATCGCCCGGCTCCCTCGTGCGGGACGCCAAACGCCGGGGAAAGTCCGTAAACTACTGCATTCCTTCCCCCGCGGCATGGCAGAGAAAGGATCGGCAAAGATCGGTGGCGGCTGTAGAAGAGAACGGAGTAGGGTTTCTGTGTATCTAGTGTCTTCTGTCGAGAGGGACGTCTTCCTCTTATAGACTCGAAAGGATAACCCCACGCAGCACGTTCCGCCTATATTCCAGGATCCGCCCCTGGTATATCTCCATCATGAGCGATCTCCTAACTTCCCTCAACGGGAAGTCTATCTTCGAGTCGTGCGTGAGACAGACGCGGATGGATAAGATAAGTAAACTGCTCGGCAAAAAGATAAAAAAAAGAGTGCGCATGTGGTGTACACTTAGCATAGCTCTCTCTAGTCTTTTCAACAAGTCTCACCATGAGATGCCCAGGTCAAAATCTTGCTCCCTTGGCAACGTGAGACTAAACTCCCAGAGCCTTCACCCCCTTAACTTCTCTCCAATTTCTGAAATTTATATGGGTCCAATCCTGATAGAGGCCCATTTATTCCAACAAGCGGTACCAGCAGGAAAGAACGACAGCATCAGGTCATATCTAACACCCACAAAACCGGGCGTAAAACGAGGAATTTACAAAGACAATCTAGCATTCTAGCAAGGGTAACTCGCGAACTTGTTCTTCCCGGTATCCCTCCGCCGCCAGGTTTCTCTGCTTGACTCCGCCACGCCGCCGATATGAGATCCAGGTGCAGAGCCCAGACGCTGACAAAACCAGCAGCACTGTATCTGTATCTCCAGGACCGATCCAGAATCCCCGGCGACTGTACCTGTACGTGCGCACGCAGAACGGCAGGACAAACTGGACGGAGCTGGTGTGCCGGCCGATCGACCTCGCAAGCTTCCTTCCACGGCGAGTTGGCACTTGGCGCTTAGCCTAGCTTGGCTGAGTCCTCCTCCCTGTTAATTATGACGGGCGGGATAATGCAGACAACGGCCGCGACTGCGAGGAAGGAGGAAGCGGACAGGAGGCAGAGCTGTTCTCGATCGCCCGTGGACATGGACAGGAATACAGGATTTTGGGCGAGTGGGCGTCACCACGGGTAGGCGCCTCCCGTGACTCCTGGCTCATGTCTGCCCTGTCACCACGCTAATCCTCCATCCCAAACTGAATTATTTAGCCCTTTGGAAGCTACTACGTATGATTTGCACGTAGTACTTGCTACGGGACACCCTTACGTGTCGGATCGGTGCGTGAGCCTGACGTGTCCTGCGTGTCATCGCGCTCATGGATATGATGGCTCGTCTTCAACCGCAACGATTTTTCTTTCTCGAAACTGAAATCGCGAAAGCTCAATCCACGAACAGCACACACACGTGCAAACCTGTAATAGGACAGTATTACGCGCTCCAGTTACCCCCCAAAAAGAAAAATATTACTCCGCACGAGAGTGTCATTATGAATGTGTGAGGCACGATTATGAATGTGTGAGGGGGGTTAGCCCTTGCTGGCCCCCCTCTCTCCGTCCCTGCATGCAGTGCATCCTTGTAAGTCGCCGGTTGAGATAAGTTGTATCTATAAAAAAATTGGCGTTGTAATTTTCTATTATAGTAAAATTTTGCTGACTGGCTGGTTGACATACCTATGCTAGAGGTTTTTTCATGTTAAAAATCATGTGTCCCCGGCGTGTTCCTGTTTTTGTTCTCTGTTATTTGCCTATCGTGTTTATAACATATTTTTTTTAATACTATTGTTAAATATTGACAATCCATCTGAAAACTCAATGAATATTGACATCCAAATCAACATCACAGTTTTTCATATCATAACTTTTTATGTTGAATGTCGTATAGTTACCTTTTCTGGTTTCTTGCCATATAGAAATTGCCCTCCACAAGCACAAAGTAGTAAACATAGGAATGAAAATCCTTTTGGCTCCCGACCATAAGTGCTCCCTACTTATTAAAAAAACTACACTCATAAGTGTTTAAAAACATCTTGAAAAAAATTCCTAAAAGTTGCTAACAGTGTATCCTACAAACATGCAAAATATCAATTCAAAGTCAGGGCCGGTCCTGAAATCTGGGGGCCCTGGTGCAACATAATAAAGCGGGCCTTTAGTTTACATGTAAAATTAATTTTATTTTTAACATGGAATGATACAATCAAATTGATGGATGAAAAACAAATTAAAAGCCCATATACGTATGTCATAAGCAAGACCTTGTTCCATTTTTTTTAAGGAATAGCCCATATACGTATTCACATCTGGGGGCCCTTCACATCTGGGGGCCCTGTGCACATGCACAGGCTGTACAGCCTCAGGGCCGGCCCTGTTCAAAGTGTTTTGTATTCCGACGGACACAAAAATAACAAAGCATGGCTTCTTTTTTTTGATTTGAAATCACTATACTATACTATAGATCTACAATTTTGTTATTTTCGTATAGCTTAAAGTACATATTATTTTGAATTAAGATTTCGCACGTTTGTGGTATAAATCATGGGCTACATCCTTATTTATTTTTATATTTTTTTAAAGTACAAATAATTTTTTTAAACTAGAGAAATATAGCGTTTGATTTTCTTAAAGCAGGATCACTGGTGAGCAGCATGTGCACCAAATCTCTACTAAAATAGAAAGAGAAAATTGCAAAAAGAAAACTACGATAATTGACGCTAGGGTTTTAGAAAACTATGATAATTGGTGATCGGCTGCAAAAAACTACGAACTTTGGGGCTATCAACTACAAAGAACTACCACAATATACTAACCGTTTGTGTTAATTGCAAAAAAAAAACCTGTATATATTGTACCTTTTAATCTTGTGTCCCATTTTTATTTATATTTATAAATAGGAAAGTTTATTGTATAATTTGAGATCGAGAACTATTTATTGTTGTCATTTAAAAACTAATACTCCCTCCGTCCTAAAATAGCTGTCTTAGATTTGTCAAAATTTGAATTTTGACAAATCTAAGACATCTATTTTGGTTCATCCAAATTTTGATAAATCTAAGACATCTATTTTGGGATGAAGGGAATACTATTTGCGAGTACTACACACGTTGAGTATACGTCCCAATTAAGCGCGTGGAATTCTGAAAAGAAAAGGTTCCGGGCGAAGCGTGTCAATGCATATACCCACAAGTTGCCAACTTCTTAACTTGCGAGTGCACCGCACCGGCAGAATCCCGTTAATTGTGCGACGTGAGTCCGCTCCGGCTTTTGTCCTACGCTCCTCAGTTTTTGTTTGACCGTGCATGGAACCGGCCGGCACAAAGTCTGTTTATGTACTCTCTTTTGCTGGTCAGGTCATCATAGGATGGTTGCTGTTGCTGAGACCGGTGCCCAATCTTGATCCTCGTTAATATGGCTAATCATTCCGGAGGACAAAATGGAAGTAAGAGTAAAATGAAAAGAATATGCGTGCATTTGTGGCAGTGGCAACTGGCAATATAAACACGATCTATAGCACAATCGTTCGTGTTAGACGTGTAACTATAGGACACATCTACCGGTCGTATAGTTTCCAAATTATAATCTCTAGCTAGCTTAACAACCAAGTCTCTTTCTACTATTTATAATCCTAGCCGTGGGACAAATTAATTAAGTGCAACAATTATATTTGCCTTCATGGTATCAGATTAGGGTTTACGATCCTCTCCCTCCATGGCGCCGCAAGATCCCTCCGCCTCCGATCTCGTGGCGGTTGCTGCCGAGGCCGCCGCCAAGGCCTCTCTCTGGGCGCTCGCCGCCGCGCTCCCAAGCATTCGCGCCGCTGTTCCGGTCACCCTCGAGCTCTCCACGTCAAACTACCTCCAATGGCGTGGCATGTTCACCGACGTAGCTGAGAAATACATCCTCGAGGATCATCTTCTCGAGGAAGAGTACCCCGCCAATCCCACGCCACCGTGGCTTCGGAACAACGCCATCGTTCGATCATGGCTCAATGGCGCCGTTGCACCCGAGCTTCTGGCCATGGTTGTCGACACCACCACGCCGCTGCCTGCCCACGCCTTATGGACGCGTCTCTCCAACATCTACCACGACAACTCTGAGACGCGGTCCTCCTACCTTGAGCAAGAATTCCACGGTCTCAAACAGGGCCCCATGACCGTGGCGGATTACTGCCGCAAGCAGAAGATCCTCGCCGATGAGCTCAACGCGTTGGGCACGACCATCACCGACAAGCGCCTTGTCTAGAACACGCTCCGCGGGCTCGGGTCTAAACTTGCGTACATGCGCACGCTGACCCTCAAGCAGCGCCCCCTACCGTCGTTCCTCGACGTGCGCTCATCGCTTCTCCTCGAGGAGCTCACACTACAGCAGTCCGACGAGTCATCCTCCTCGGCTCCATCCGCCTTCGTCGCTCGAGGTGCTCCAACGCCTTCACCACCACGTGGTCCAGCAGACAATAATGCACCACCACGCCGTCCTGATGCGTGCCGTAATTTCCAGTGAGGAAGCTGCCGCTTCGACGCGCGGTGCCGCTACCTCCACTCGGCGCCTCCCCAGCAGCAAGGCGGCATCCAACCCAACACACCCGGGAAGGGTCCCCAGGCTCCCTGGCCGTCAATGCAGAACCCCTGGGCAAGATCCATCCAGATGTGGCCCGGGCAGCCCCAGCGTCCACCGTTCCTTGGCTCGCCTCAGGCTCATCACGCGGTGGTGTCTCCTCTGAGTTTGTGGCCCTATGCTGCTTCCCCGACTATGCCATGGCCACCTGGGACACCTCTACCTCACATGCCGTGGATGCAAGGAGCACCAGGACCATTGCCTACCACTCCACCGCCTGCACCGACATACACTGCTCCATCTCCGTCCTTCGACCAAGGTTCCCTCATGCAGGCTTTCAACACCATGTCCCTGACGCCACCGTCATCGAATGCGTGGTTCATGGATTCAGGCGCTTCCGCTCACATGACCGGCACCCAGGGTAACCTCTCGCACATCCTCCCCTCTCACTCCCCTTATCCACATGTCATCGTCGGCAATGGTCATACCCTTCCAATCACCAGCATCGGTCACACAACTATTTCTACACCTAATCAGTCTTTTCAACTTAACAATGTCTTAGTTACCCCCAACCTCATCAAAAATCTTCTCTCTGTCCGCAAGTTCACCACTGATAATTTTGTTTCTATTGAGTTTGATCCGTTTGGTCTTTCTATGAAGGACCTCCGCACCAAGAACGAGATTGTCAGGTGAAATAGTGTTGGCGACCTCTACTCCTTCTGGTGGCCGTCTTCTCCTGCGCACGCCCTCTCCACCACTACATCGTCGTCAACATTATGGTATCGTCGTCTAGGACATCTCAATAGTCAAGCTTTGTCGCACCTAGCAAGTGCATTTTCTTTTCCGTGTAATAAGAATAACACCGATGATCATTTATGTCATGCTTGTCAATTAGGAAAACATGTTCGACTACCCTTTGATAATTCATCTACTCAAACCACTCGCCCCTTTCAACTAATTCATTGTGATTTGTGGACTTCTCCTCTCTCTAGTGTGTCTGGCTACAAATACTATCTAGTTGTGTTAGATGATTTCTCTCACTATCTTTGGACTTTTCCTTTGCGCGTCAAATCCGATACTTTCTCCACCCTCAAAAATTTCTTTGCTTATGTCTCTACACAATTTAACACAACTATTCAGTCCTTGCAATGTGACAATGGCCGTGAATTTGACAACAATGCAGCTCGTGTTTTTCTCTCATCCTTAGGCACCACGCTTCGTCTATCTTGCCCATACACATCCCCCTAGAACGGCAAAGCCGAATGTGTCATTCGTTCCACGAAAAACATGGTGCGTTCACTTCTTTTCCAAGCAAGCATGCCTCCGGTCTATTGGGTTGAAGCTCTTCACACTGCCACCTTTCTCTTCAACCTTCACCCCACCAAAACCCTTCAGCAGCGTACACCACACGAAGTTCTCCTAGGTCTCCCACTTCCATTACACCAGCTCCGTGTTTTTGGTTGTCTATGTTATCCTAACATCTCCGCCACAACACCTCACAAACTAGCTCCTCGCACAACCACTTGCGTCTTCCTAGGGTACTGCTCTAATCACCGTGGCTATCGATGTCTTGACCTTACCACTCACAAAATTATCATACCTCGTCATGTCATCTTTGACGAAAATTCGTTCCCTTTCTCCAAAACTTCAACACCCCCTCCTACCGCCACCGATCTATCCTTTCTGGATGATCTTCCTCCATCCTTCCGCTGCCTATTACCCCTCCTATACCTCCTACACAGCCTCACGCCCCTCAACCCGAGCCACACACACTGCCTACACCTCCACCTACACCTCCTACACCTCTTGTGGTCCTGGCGCCCGTCGGCCCTCCTCTGGTCGATAACACTCATTTGATGTATACTCGTGGAAAACGTGGTATGGTGCCAAAGCCTGTTGATCGCCTTACTCTCCTTGCTGATGTTCCCAGTCCCCTTCCTAAGAGCTACCGCAGTGCTCTAAAAGATGCTCACTGGCATTCTGCTATGGTCGATGAATTTACTGCCCTAAAAAACAATCATACATGGGATCTTGTCCCCCGTCCTCTTGGAGATAATGTTGTTTCTGGCAAGTGGATATTTTGGCATAAGCTCAAGCCGGATGGTTCTTTGGATCGGTATAAAGCACGTTGGGTCCTCCGTGGCTTCACTCAGCGTGCCGGCGTCGACTACGGAGAGACTTTCAGCCCGGTTGTCAAACCGGCTACTGTTCGGACCGTACTCTCCATTGCCATCTCTCAAGACTGGCATGTTCATCAGCTCGACATCAACAATGCCTTTCTACATGGTACTCTCGCCGAGACAGTATACTGTGCGTAGCCGTCAGGTTTCATCGACGTCTCCAAGCCCGACCACGTGTGCCGCCTAAATAAGTCTCTCTATGGGCTTAAACAGGTGCCGCGTGCATGGTACAACCGTTTCGCTGATCATCTTCTTCGACTCGGTTTTGTTGGTTCCCGCGCGGATCCATCGCTCTTCATATACACCCGCAACACGGAGACCGTCTACCTGCTTTTATATGTTGACGACATAGTACTCACGGCTTCATCCGAGCAGCTACTTCGGCAAACCATCATGGCTCTTGAGCGCGAGTTCTCCCTCGAGGATCTTGGTGCACTACACTATTTTCTGGGAGTTCTTTCATTTCGCTCCTCTGATGGCATGTTCCTCTCACAGCGACAGTACATCCTCGACGTCCTCGAGCGTGCAGGTATGAGCGAGTGCAACCCTTGCTCCACTCCTGTCGACACACAGTCCAAGCTTGGTGCTGATGGCGATGCCGTTGCTGACCCATCCACCTATCGGAGCCTGGTGGGAGCCCTCCAATACTTGTCATTCAGCAGACCGGATGTCGCCTATGCCGTTCAGCAGGTATGCTTATACATGCACGATCCCCGGAGCCGCACCTCAATGCGGTTAAGAGGATTCTCCGGTATCTTCGCGGCACCATCGACTATGGCCTACAACTACATCGATCGTCGCCGACATCGCTTACTGCATACACTGATGCTGACTGGGCTGCAGGGCCGACTCTATATTTTTCGGGGCCCTTGGACGAAGTCGACAAAAGGGCCCCTAATGACAATATATATGTACGTATACCTGGATATATAGACGATATATGTGACAATTTCACTTGCAAAATATTTAAAAGTATATAACCACACATTCATTGTCGAGAAGTCTATAAATAATTGTCAAGCACTAAAGCATTATGATATTTAGATAGAAAAAATAAAAAAGATAGAAAAACATAACAAGTATTCCATGCTAGCGAATGCCTAAAAAAACCAGACTCCAAATCTCCAATGAGTTCATCGACAATTAAGCTTTGGTGCTTCGAAAAAAGCTTCTTTATGCATTTCTAGATGCAAACAAAATATTGTAATTAGTTAGTTACTTACTTACACTTGAAAAAATTAACACTGGTTAGTTATTTACCGTTTTCTGAAATTGTTCATTGGCCTCAAGATCTGCATTTGAATTATTCTCATCATCTTCTCCAGGTCCAGATCAGATTCTTGTTTTTGATTATTTTTATTGACATCAACACTATTTTTTACTGGATTTTTTTTATTTAAAGCACCTCTTTGTGATTCAATAAGCTGATCCTCTCTCTTTCTTTTCTTCTTTTTCGCAGCACCCGACAATTACTTTCCTATCGTAACACCTATTACAGATTAATATGAAGAAATTTACATCAAATTGTAATCTTAAAACTTATAGCCCTAATCGAGAGATTAATTAGAAGGATTAGATGAGGGATGAAAAAGGAATTTAAGGCGTAAACTTACGGAGGACAGGGGCACAGGGCCTGTCCAAAATTATTGATGGAGATTGGAGAGGGAGAGCAGATGAAATAAGCGGCGAGAGAGACCGCGACCAGGACGCTGGGCGTCTGTGGCGATGGCAAGCGTTGAGAGTGGCGGCATGAGAATAGAGAGAGTCTGCCAGTCAAGGCGTTCCGCGTCGCGACGCCTAGGATTCACGATCGATCGATCGGCGGGGGCCTCACGACCAAGGCTGCAAGGCACCACCGTACGGCCGCACCAGGCCAAGTCTTGCTTTTTTTTATGGAACCGCACCACCAGGCCTTGCTAGCTGCGCACATAAATTTTTTTGGGGCCCCCACCGGCCTGGGCCCTTGCCCGTCGCACTACCTTGCCATGGGCTAGAGCCGGGCCTGCTGGGCTGGCTGCCTCGACACACGCAAGTCCACCTTAGCCTACGGAGTATTTCTTGGCGACAATCTGATCTCTTGATCCTCTAAACGTCAGCAAACTGTGTCCCGATCGAGTGCGGAAGCAGAATACCGAGGAGTTGCCAACGCCATTGCTGAGGCATGCTGGTTACGTCAACTCCTGTCCGAGCTACATCGTCCCCTTCATCGAGCTATGGTGGTCTGCTGTGACAACATATCTACGATCTACCTATCGACGAACCCGGTTCAACATCAACGTACCAAGCATGTGGAGATTGATCTTCATTTTGTCCGCGAGAGAGTTGCTTTTGGAGATGTTCGTGTTCTCCATGTTCCAACATCTTCACAGTATGCAGATATCTTCACCAAAGGGTTGCAATCGACGGTCTTTACCGAGTTCCGCTCCGGTCTGAACGTCCGCCCTGCTCCCGCTCCGACTGCCGGGGGGGTGTGTGTTAGACGTGTACGTATAGGACACATCTGCCGGCCGTATAGTTTCCAAATTGTAATCTCTAGCTAGCTTGACAACCAAGTCTTCTTGTACTATTTATAATCCCAGCCGTGGGACAAATCAATTAAGTGCAACAATTATATTTGCCTTTAGTTCGGAGCAATTCTCCATTTTATAAAATATAAGGTATTTTAGCTTTGTAAAATGAATGTATCTAATAGTTATTTTTTAGGTTTACTTCGAACTTCTACAAATCTATACACTAAAAAAACGTCTAGACACGTTTGATATACTAAAACGTCTACATACACTAAAATATCTTATATTTTTAAATAGAGGAAGTACAACATTATGCACCTATACACGCGCGACGACGACTATACGAGCACTGATTTTTGTAGAGACTCTACCTACCGATCGATGACGCATTTGAATCTCACCCGTTCCAAAGCACTCGAGCGGATCTTCAATGTTCAGGATTACCGGCTGGTTTTAGTCACGTCAAAACGAGTTAGGTAAAGTTATAGGTCGATTAGGCCTAACATTCGGGAGGAAATGGATACGCGCGCCTAAATGGTAGCCAGAAGAGTGTCACGGGAGGAGGGTAGAATCTCTGCCTCCTGGCCGGGCTTATACACCTTGACACGATCTGGTCCAAGGTAATGAATTCTCTGTCGTGGTAAAGAAAGGACATAAAATGCTGCCGCGGCAGAGAAACACTAGTCCAAGATAATGCTCTGTCGCGGCAGAGAAAAGACGCAAAATGCTGTCGCTGCAGAGACCCACTAGTCCTGGTCCTTAACACCAATCGGGACTAGTGGGGGTGTACCCCGAGCGCGCCACGGCAGCCACGTGGACATCCACTAGTCCCGGCTGATAACTGGGCCGGGACTAGTGGGTGGGTCTCTAGTCCCGCTTGGTTAGTCCCGGTGCCAAAACCGGGACTAGAGGCCCTTATGGCCCGGGACTAGAGGCATTGTTTCCACTAGTGTCAGCTTATAAGGGAGAGATTCCTTTCTTCCTTCAGTCCGGGCTTTTGGGATGGAGTGGGCTCTCTTCTTATTGTTGGGTTGTGAGCGCATGAACGTCCAGAATGTGGGCCGAGTACTGGGCTGGTCAAGTGGACGCTCACATCTGGTATCAGAGCTAGCGATCGCCATGCCTTCCTGAGGGCTTCTCAGGGGGTGGGATGTTAGGCTGCTGTTTACCGGTGAGGCTACACGAAGTTTAGTCTCACCTCGCTTACGGGAGGAAGCCACATCCAGCTTATAAGGGAGAGATTTCTTCCTCCTTTCAGTCCGAGCTTTTGGGATGGAGTGGGCTCTTTTCTTATTGTTGGGCTGTGAGTGTATGAACGTCCAGAATGTAGGCTGGGTGTTGGGCTGTCCAAGTGGACGCTAACATCTGGTATCAGAGCCAGCATCGCAATGCCTCCCTAAGGGGCTTCTCAGGGGGATGGGATGTGAGGACCCCTCTGTTGACCGGTGAAGGCTGTTTGGTTTAGTCTCACCTCGCTTACAGGAGGAGACCACACCCAGCTTATAAGGGAGAGATTCCTTCCTTCAGTCCGGGTTTTTGGGATGGAGTGGGGTATCTTCTTATTGTTGGTGAAAGGTTACGGATGTCGCCTAGAGGTGAATAGGCGATTGAATTTTTTCCTAGAGTGGCTCAACAAAGGGGGAATAAAACTAGTGTTTACTTTGTTAAGAACAACCTAGAATAACTAAGGTTCACCTATGTGCACCAACAACTTATGCTAAGCAATACAAGCAACAAAAGTGATAGCAAGATATATATTACTTCAAGCACGAAGGCTGTCACAATGTAAAGTGCATAAGTAAAGAGCTCGAGTATAGAGATAACCGAGGCACGCGGGGACAACGATATTTTACCGAGTTCCTACCAACATGGAGTACGTCTCGTTTGAAGAGGGGGTGGTATCAAACCACCAACGCCACAAAAGGCCTCCCTTATTCTCCAGTAAATCTCACCCCAACGGGATCGATCCACTCTTCCACTATCGGTGCACTTGTCGGTGGCAACCGGAACCTCTCACAAGATTGGGGCACTTCTCCACAACTTAACTGGAGGCTCCCAACAAATGCCACCAAGGCCACAAAACCGTCTAGGGTTCCAAGAACCCAAGAGGTACAGGCTCCAATGAGTAACTCAAACCAAATCCTCCGAGGAGAACACAAACCGATGCACCAAATGTAATGGCAAGGACACAGGAAGTGCTCAAATCCTTATCTCCCAAATTCCACCAAAGTTACAAAAGCTTATGGGGGAATAAGAGAGGAAGAACAATGGAGGAAATCTACAAAATACTCCAAGATCTAGATCCCAATATGTTCCCCTCACTTAGAGGAGAGATTGATTGGTGGGATTATAGATCTAGATCTCCTCTTTCAAATCCCTCAAGAATATGCAAGAATCATAGGAGGGATTGAGAGGAAGCAAGCTCAAGAAGGTCAACAATGGATGGGAAAACTTGCAAGAATAGTTGGGGAACCATTGGGGAAAGGCCCCTTAAATAGGTCCCCCGAAAATCCAATCGTTAAAGCCAAAAAACACGAATCCCGGTACTACCGGACATTCCCTGGGGATCCCAGGTCGCCAAACACACCTTATTTAGTACCACCCGGTACTAAGGGGCGGTACTACCGGACCCTGGTCCGGTACTACCGGTCATCCCTGAACGAAAACGGCCATAACTTTTGCATTCGGACTCCGATTTTGATTATCTTGGGCTCGTTTCGAAGAGGACAACAAGCTATAAAAGATCATGCAAATAAACATCATAGTCCAGCAAGGGAGTATAGATCCAAATGACGAAAGTTTTAACCTCTCTCAAAAAGACGAACCGATAAAACCTCCAACATTGAAAACGTAATAGAAAATGCATATGAAATCCGTTTTCGATGAACTAGAGCTTGTCATGGAGATTAACACAAGCTCTAAATCCTCACATGAGTAAGAACTAAATAATGGAAGGTTTTACCTATCTCTAAAATACAAACCGGTAAAACCTTCAAGATCAAAACGCAATAAGATATAAAAGGGAAATTTGTTTTTGATGACCTAGAGCTTGTTATGGAGACTACCACAAGCTCTATATCCTCACATGGATAAGAAAAAATAACAACCAAATATGATGATTCAAGTATGCAAGGGTTTGAGCTCTCTCCGAACGATGTGATCGAGTTACTCATTCGAGAGCCCCTCTTGATAGTACGGTTATCTAACCTAAACCCGGTCTCCCACACACAACATGAGACCGAAAAAAGTGAAAACCTATCAAGATTATACCTTTGCCTTGAGGATTCCACTTGAGCTCGATGTAGACGAACTTGACCTTCTCAAGATGGAACGCCTTACTTGATTCCTCATCATCGATCCATGATCACCGAGGATGGCAAGCATCAACATGAGATCTTCTATAGATGGCATATTTTCAGCTTGCACAACACATCTTCTTCTCATTTCATCGACCTTGAAGCCAACACATGCTCCAAGAGATGCCAATGGACAAATCCTACAAGTATAACTTAATACACACATTAGTCCATAAAGATTATCATTAATTACCAAAACCACACATGGGGGCCCAACATGTTCTTTCAATCTCCCCCATTTTGGTAATTGATGACAATCTCTTTAAGAGGGTTTATATAAGGAATATTAATGAATAAAATGGTAATAACAATATCAAATACTACAAAAGTATTTGATATTGGTACCACCACCATATATAGAGCAAACTCCCCCATAATCTATGCATGTGTGATGAACTTGAATTTCATTGCATATATTGCCAATCATTATCATTGGTGGAGTTTCCTCTATATATACCACATGCTAAGAAACAACAAAGATGCAAGAGCATGAGAGGCAAATGCACAAGAACAAACTCAATGCATAAACCAACTTCCCTTAAGCCCTCTAAAACTTCTCCCCCATTGGCATCGATTGCCGAAATGGGTGACAGGTTCTAGAAGGCAAATATAGTAATAATTCCTCCAAAGGTGTGCCTTCGCACATATCCAATGATGAATACTTGGGAGGGAGTAGAACTATATCGAGGACCCGAAGATTGCCAAAATAAAGTCAAATGATGCAAGCAATTACAAGGTCCGACAAATCAATATGAAAACAACAAATGAGTCCAAATGGAAACTACAAGATATTATGATATGAGCAAAAGAGTGTTTTAAATAACAAATAGAGAAGCTCCCCATATTTGTGCACAAATTTAAAATAAATGTATTGGAATACATAATGCACAAATATGGAATCCTCGCTCTCCTATAAGCATTTAAAACATAACAAATGAAATATCAAATAAATGCTTAATAAAATAGAGAAGTTCCCCAAGATTTGTGCACACTTTAGAATCATTGTATTTCAATACAAAAATGCACAAATATGGAATCCTCACTCCTCCATTAACATTTAAGGCACAATAAATAAGAATTATTAAATGAATTAGATGAGCTCCCCAAAGATAATGCACCAATTATGATAATTGTATTTGGGAACAAGGTGCATAATCATGGAATCCTCACTCATTCGAGTTCATTTAACAATACAAGGCATGAGAGAAAAAATATGAGTGCCCAAGGATGCAAACAAGAGGAACAAGCACTCATAGGCAATTAAATTTGGAAGCCACCGAAGAATCAACTGGAATAGAAAGGTGGTCTCCAAGGATTTAAAAATCAACTAAGATTATCTTCGCTTATGTGTATATGTCTCTAAGTGGAAAACATCACAAGGACATATGCCAACAAAGAAATATGCACACATAAAGAAGATATACAATAAATCACATAAAAGGCTAAAATGAAGTCATAACATATATCAATAAGATTTTTGCTTCAAAGCATGGCCAAGGGCACAAATATATCTTATTGGACATTAATGAACTTCAAACACCAACACACTACATATATTACAACAATCACCAAGGGAAAAAGGTAAAGTTAGAATATATGGAGAAAGGCAACAAGTATCACATGGAGAAATCAACTAGCAAAATCTCACTATTGTACATGAGAGAAGTTGAGGAAAGGAAAGACAATAAAATTGCTAGATTGACATATTTGGGATTGTAGGATCATATGCATGATTTTGTATAGTCCCAAATATATGCACTCATATCAACTCATACACATATACAATAGAGAGTTCTTTTAACACCATGGCTAGGGATACAACAATAGATATAACAAAATGCATGCCAAGCTGCAACCTACAAAATGTTGGAAGTAAGATAAATATGCATGAGAAAGAGATACTTGTTACCGAGATATAATTGGTAGGATGTAGAGGATATGAATTCGTTGATCATCCTATAGCTTGCCTCAAATTTTCATGTATGCATCATTTCTTTAAAATTGAGAGACAAGCATCCAATCTATCTCCAATGTACCTAAAACACTTTTAAGTACACAATGGTCCCCAAACATATTGGGTCCAAAGTAGTTAGTGCAACTAGAATACATAGGAGAAACTCCACATAATTATGTGCATATTGATATGAAATTGAATTTCATGCACAACTTATCCGATGGGATTTGGTGGAGTTTCCCCTATATATTGGATCAAAGAAAGAAAGCATGCCATAATATAAACATATAGTAAATATGCATGCATAAAGCTTTCAAGAACCAAATAGGAGATACAATTTGAACAAAAACACCAAGTAAATCTAGATTGCACACAAAAGAGTGTGACATGACAAACGATGTCCAAATTGTATCAAAAACCCAATTCAACACATGAAAGATCACAAGTTCAACAAATGAACTAGGCTAAAACCAAAAGAGCAAAAGATAGATAGAAATAAAAATACTCAAGGATTTATCTCATTCTAAAATAGTCAAATCATGGAACAAGGAATGAGACAAAACCAACTCCCAAAAATAGCAAGGTTCCAACAAGAAACCAAACTCCCCAAACTTCTCATGATGGCACAAATACCAAAACGAAAAGATTGAGGTTCCAAGCACATAAAACCCGATATGGATCAAACAAAGAAGCATAAATATAAGTGATCTAAATAATATAGGAGAGCTCCCCCATGGACAGTGCATTATGTAGGATTTTCCTTTTGAATGCAAAATGCACACAAATGGGATCATCACTAGTACCTACAATAAATAAAACACAACAGGATACCAATAAAAGTAAAATGATCCAAAAGTAGCAAGGAATACATGGGAGCACACAAAACATTTCACTACTGCAAAATAGTCTATCAGTGACAGGCTCAAAAGACAAATTAGTGACAGACAAAGTGTCTTTCACTGATGACTAGTCACTGGTATAAGGCCACTAATGACAGACAAGTGACTGTCACTAGTATGTGTACTAGTGACAGCCATTTACACGTGCGAGTCACTATTAAATATATACTAGTGACAGGCAAAAGATATGCATGTCACTGATTTGAACCAAAGGCCGCACGCATTTAGGGTTTTGTTGTGACAGGCCCATTATCTTGCCCGTCACTTGTCTGAATTTCGATAGTGAAAAAAAATCCAGGAATATCCATATAGTACAGTAGGATGTTACAAGAATATAAAATGCATTTCCACGGATATTTCAAATAGCACAATAAGATATTGTACTAATGATACTCATATCAACCATTTCCCGCGAATATTTCAGATAGCACGATAAGATAGTGTACCTATGATACTCACACACAGCTAACACCCCCATAAGAACTTGCAATCTACCATAGACTAACAAAGAATAGTTTCTCGTGGACTCCAAAGAACAGAACCACCATAGTATTATGTCTTCCTTGTAAGGTATGGACTTGAACCGCACGCTAACATTGATGGCGTGCTTAACCTGATACAACCAATAAAATGAGCATATAATATATCAGGCCTGTTTTTCATAACTGGAATCAAAGCTTCACATTTTCAAAAAAAAAACAAAGGGACAAGCATGCATAGATCAACTAGAGATTGATTCAGTATCATCGAGCTAATTTATGCCTAAGAAGCGTGTCAACGTTATACAGTAAACTAGACCATGCAAGCGCGTGTTGCCACGCCCATCCATCTCGAGATAAAAATGATAGAGTATATCAGAGTTGTAGAAGATAAAATTTAAAGAAATCTTGATACATGAGTGGTGTGAGTCCTATAAGAAAATTCTATATTTTAGTCTAACGGGAAAGATTTTACATGGGACGGTTAAAAGGGATCACACTAATACTACAACTGCTCACAATGTTTATAACTATTGCTCAAAACTATACCAAAACTAAAGATACCATGACATCTCACAAAATTTCGTACAATTATCTTTTTTTTCCAGTTCAGTTACACAACATTATACGTTGCCCACATGCGACTTAATGCGATCTTGTCAGGACCTTGTTGTTTAGTAAAAGATCCCTAAGGACTCACTTGAGGTCCTTCATGCTCCTCTACGTATGATCTTTTCAAGTTCATGCTCATCGCTTACTCCCATGTAATTGTACACCTTATCACAAGGATAAAATTGTTTGTGAAAATAAGAGTAAATTTGGGGGTCTATTTCTACAACTTGGCATACTATTGATTTGGGAGCATACGGTCAAAAAAAAGATGCATATGCTGAATAGCAAATTCTTTGCACAAGAGAATCTAAAGTTCACCAAAACAATAAAGTACATAATTATTTTGACTGTATAATTCTTCGGCGGTAAAGCACACCATTTTTTCCCAGAAAGATAATTCTACATGGCCATGATACCAAGTGCTAACATAACTGATTAGAACAATAGAAACTTTGAACATCATCAGTACCAACACGACATATTATTATATCTGTAAAAGAGAACTTTTCTGCCTACATATCATTGCATGTGTAAAAGAGAACTTTGCTGCCTACATATCATTGCATGTGTAAAAGAGAACTTTGTTGGCTTCCAGATTTCACAAGGAAAAAATAAATACCAAACAATAATTGTCTAAAAATGGGAAAGGTGCACTCGATTTTCCAGGAAAATATTGAAAAATATTCTTACGGAAGGCTCCATATTGATTTTCCGGTAACTTGGCGTTTCCAGGAAAACAAGCCATCTTATTTTTAGTGTATGAACAATTGATTTCTAATAGCAGTCATATTATATATTCATATTAGATGTCAACTTGAAGGATGAAGGCAAGGATTTACATCAAATGAAAGATTGAACCTGTTTTTCTTACCCAGGGCTGAGCTCATTGTGACAAAAAGGATCTTGCTTGTGCTGTGGCAATGGGAAAGATGGCAACAGTAATATTCATATTCTATATCAATCTTTGTAGACATAGGAATCCTGGCCCTTCTAATATTCCATCTTCATTTTATTAGTTGAGCCATCAGAACAACCACCAAACCTCCTAGACTGAGGTCCAAAATAAATAGATCTGACATAAAAAAGGTGTTGTATGTCCATTAGTATACAAATCTGGTTTAACGGAATTGAATATGAGAGCTCACCTTCCACGACTGAAATCCAAAATCAGAAAATATGCATTTAAGAAACTAAACGTAATAAAACTAGTGTTTACTTTGTTAAGGACAACCTAGAACAACCAAGGTTTACCTATGTGCACCTACAGCTTATGCTAAGCAATACAAGCAACAAAGTGATAGCAATATATATATTACTTCAAGTATGAAGGCTATCACAATGTGAAGTGCATAAGTAAAGAGCTTGGGTATAGAGATAACCGAGGCACGCGGGGACAACAATATTTTACCGAGTTCCTACCAACATGGAGTACGTCTCGTTTGGAGAGGGAGTGGTATCAAACCACCAACGCCACAAAAGGCCTCCCTTATTCTCCAGTGAATCTCACCCCAACGGAATCGATCCACACTTCCACTATCGGTGCACTTGTCGGTGGCAACCGGAACCTCTCACAAGGTTGGGACACTTCTCCACAACTTAATTGGAGGCTCCCAACAAATGCCACCAAGGCCACAAAACCGTCTAGGGTTCCAAGAACCCAAGAGGGACAACCTCCAATGAGTAACTCAAACCAAATCCTCAGAGGAGAACACAAACCGATGCACCAAATGCAATGGCAAGGACATAAGAAGTGCTCAAATCCTTCTCTCCCAAATTCCACCAAAGCTACAAAATCATATGGGGGAATAAGAGAGGAAGAACAATGGAGGAAATCCACAAAAGACTCCAAGATCTAGATCCCAATATGTTCCTCTCACTTAGAGGAGAGATTGATTGGTGGCATTGTAGATCTAGATCTCCTCTTTCAAATCCCTCAAGAATATGCAAGAATCATATGAGGGATTGAGAGGAAGCAAGCTCAAGAAGGTCAACAATGGAGGGTAAAACTTGCAAGAATAGTTGGGGATCCATTGGGGAAGAAGGCCCCTTAAATGGGTCCCCCGAAAATCCAACCGTTGAAGCCAAAAAACGCGAATCCCGGTACTACCGGACATTCCCTAGGATCCCAGGTCACCAAACGCACCTTATTCAGTACCACCCGGTACTAAGGGGCGGTACTACCGGACCCTGGTCCGGTACTACCGGTCATCCGTGAACGAAAACGGCCATAACTTTTGCATCTAGACTCCGATTTTGATGATCTTGTGATCGATTCGAAGAGGACAACAAGCTCTAAAAGATCATGCAAATAAACATCATAGTCCATCAAGGTAGGATAGATCTAAATGACGAAAGGTTTAACCTCTCTCAAAAAGACGAACCGATAAAACCTCCAACATCGAAAACGTAATAGAAAATGCATATGAAATCCGTTTTCGATGAACTAGAGCTTGTCATGGAGATTAACACAAGATCTAAATCCTCACATGAGTAAGAACTAAATAATGGAAGGTTTTACCTATCTCTAAAATACAAACCGGTAAAACCTTCAAGATCAAAACGCAATAAGATATAAAAGGGAAATTTGTTTTTGATGACCTAGAGCTTGTTATGGAGACTACCACAAGCTCTATATCCTCACATGGATAAGACCAAATAACAATCAAATATGATGATGCAAGTATGCAAGGGTTTGAGCTATCTCCGAACGATGTGATCGAGTTACTCATTCGAGAGCTCCTCTTAATAGTACGGTTATCTAACCTAAACCCGGTCTCCCACACACAACATGAGACCGGCAAAAGGGAAAACCTATCAAGATTATACCTTTGCCTTGAGCATTCCACTTGAGCTCGATGTAGACGAACTTGACCTTCTCAAGATGGAACGTCTTACTTGATTCCTCATGATCGATCCATGATCACCGAGGATGGCGAGCATCAAACATGAGATCTTATATAGATGGCGTATTTTGAGTTTACACAACACATATTCTTCTCATTTCTAAAGGGAATATGCCCTCAGAGGCAATAATAAAGTGTTTACTATGTGTATTCCAAGTATATGATAGATGTTTATTTTGCATGCTATAATTGTATTAATACGGATACATTAATACATGTGTGTTTAATAAACAAACAGAAAGTTCTTAGTTATGCCTCTCTCATAAACTAGATCGTTGATTAACAAGATGATCAAGGTTTCCTGATCATGGACATTGGATGTTGTTAATAACGGGATCACAACATTAGTGTGATGGTGTGATGAACATTCATCCGAAGTATAGCATTACGATCAAAGTCATTGAGTTTATATTGCTATAACAACATATGAAGTGATCCTAATCCTTAGACCATGAGATCATGTCAATCACTAACACCGGAAGAGTTTCTTGATAACATCAAACGTCACACCGTAACAGGGTGATTATAAAGATGGATTCAGAACTAATAAAGTGTTATGTTGAGGCTCATGGATCGAGAGTGGAATTTGTTCATCCCGATGACGGATAGATATAGTCTGGGCCCTCTCGGTGATATCACATTGATTAGCTTGTAAGCAAGTGATTTGATCACTAGAATGTTATATCACGGGAACGAGAAAAGAGTGCATGTCAGTAACGAGATCAAACTAGGTATGGAGATACCGATGATCGAATCTCGGACATGTAATATATCGTGAAACAAAGGGATTAAGATACTAGCGTAAAAGGTTCCGACGATCATAGGAAAGTCATCGTTGAATGTGTGGGAGTCAGTATGGGTCTCCAGATCCCGCTTCTGATTATTGATCCGAGAGGGGTCTCGATCATGTCCGCATTATTCACGAACCGTAGGGTGACACACTTAAGAGACACCGACATCCAATTGGAGCAAAAGTTTCATGCCGAAAGTATGAACAAGCGCAGGAATTTATTTCATTAGATACCAAAACAGGTTTTCGGGTGAAATTGCATAAAGTGGTTATGCATGTGAAATAGAATTCTAGCAAGGAGTTATTTGTGAATGTTTGTCATTAAAGTAATTGACATAATTCTGAATAAAATAAAAGAGTTTTATTTAATGAGAGTTTGCATTAAATTTGGTGGAAATTTAATGGGAATTTGAGTGGATTTTTGAGTGGAGAAAATTGAAGGGCCATTTTCTGAGTGGAGTGTCCACCCACATGAATGAGGGAGAGGTGGGGCACCCTCCATGGCCGGCGGCCATGCCCCCTTGGGCTGCCCCCCTCCCCTAGATAAGGAGCCCCTCCTCTCACTTCTCACTCACACCTCCTCGTGAAGGATCTCTCTCCCCCTCTAGAATTTATTCCCCATGGTCTCGGACTAGCGAGATAAATGTTCCTGGTGGATATTCGGCAAGAAAGAGTTGTGCTTCCGCTGCATCGCTGGAGCGAGGAGGCGGAGGTTGCTCGGTGCCTCGAACGTGTGTGCGAGCACGGATGCGCTGCTGATTTGCGGCGCTAGGACTTCCTATCGATCTTGAGATCGGCAAGAGATCGTATAGATCAACCACGAGTCGAACTCGTTAAGCTTTATCGGTATTCAAGGGTATGTTCTCTACGGATATACATCCGCCTATTGTTTGTATCTAGTAGATAGATCTTGGTACTTAGTTCACATCGTAGGAAATTTTTTGTTTTCTATGCTGCGAATCCTATAGTGGTATCAGAGCCGGATCTATGCGTAGATGCTTTACACGGGTAGTACACATTTGAGTATGTGGGCGATGATGATCATGTTGTTGATCCTTAGTTGTAATTTTGGATATTGGTGGCATAGTGGGATGAAGTGGCCCGGACAAACTTTACATGTCCTCGCACATGAGACCTGTTCCACGGTTGACATGCAACTAGTTTGCATAAGTGGCTAGCGGGTGTCTGTCTCTCCTACTATAGTCAATATCTATTTTGCAACGAGTTGTCAACAATTTGGTTATCCTCGTTGTGGTTCATGTTCGTAGGTAAGAACGGTTCTATCTCGAAAGCCCTAAGCCACGTAAAACTTGCAATGGATAAATTAGAGGCGTCTAGTTTAGATTGTTGCTGGGCTAGTGTTATGATATGGTGATGTTGTAAGTAGAAGTATGAGATGATACTCTTACAACACACATAGCGTGTAAACTCCATAGACCTTGGATTTACACATAAAGGTATGATAGTGATCATACCACGATGCACATTATAGAGATCATATGCGGGAACCATATCATTTCACTAATAAACATGTGATGTTTGATAGCATCTTATATTGCTTGTTTAGCGCTTTGTTAGCATAATAAGATGATCCCTCATTTAAATATCAATATAAGATTGTGTTCTTCCTTTAGTATGCACCGATTATGTTTTCGTCGCTCCAAGACATCACGTGATGATCGGGTGTTCTTGGATCCACGACCATATTTTGGGTGTAAAACAGTTACACACGCGAATACTAAGGTTCTAACTTGGCGAGCCTAGCATGTACAGACATGGCCTCGGAACACGGACCAAAAGGTTAAGCATGAGTCATATAGTTGATATGATGCTCATTTGATGCTCGCCTTTGAAGATACACCGACTCACGTGGTGATCGGACTTGGTGTAGTGGATTTGGTTCATGTAATCACCAAAAAGGCACGAGGGATGTCGTTTTTGAGTGGGAGTTCATTCGTAATATAGATTAGTTGAACTCAATCTATCATAAACTTAGTCTAAACTTTACAAATTCTCTTGTAGATGGCACCACCTGCTTTTAATTTCAATGTGTTCATTGAGAAAGAGAAACTTGCAACGAACGGTAGCAACTTTACCGAATGGGCCATGAATTTGAGGATTCTCCTCTCTGCTGCACAAAAGCAATATGTTCTAGAAGCGCCGCTAGGCCCCCCACCTTTTGAGGATGCCCCTGACGAGGAGAAGAATGTCTATCAGACTCGTCAGGAGGACCACAACTTAGTTCATTGCGGCATATTGTATGGGCTAGAGCCGGAACTTCGAAAGCGTTTCGAAAACAGCAATTCATTTGATACAATGGGTGAGTTGAAAATGATTTTCGACACACATGCTGCTGTAGAGAGCTACAACGCTTCAGAAAAGTTCTTTAGCTGCATGATGGAAGAGCACAACTCCGTTAGTGAGCATGTACTCAAGATGTCGGGTTACGCCGATAAGCTTGTGTCCTTGGGAATAACGATTCCCATTGACTTAGGCATCCATCGTGTTCTGCAGTCTCTGCCACCTAGCTATAAGAGCTTCGTGATGAACTATAATATGCAAGGCATGAAGAAGTCTCTCCCGAGCTTACACAATGCTTAAAATTGCAGAAGTGGAGATCAAAAAGGAACATCAAGTGTTGATCAATAGGAACACTGGTTTCAAGAAAGACAAGAAGGGAAAACGGAAGGGAAGTAAGGGCGGCAAGCCGGTTGCTGTGCCTGAAAAGAAACCCCGAGTTGGACCTAAGTCTGATACCGAGTGCTACTATTGTAAGGGAACTGTCCACTGGAAGCGCAACTACCCCAAGTATTTGGCAGACAAGAAGGCCGGCAAGGCAAACAAAGGTATATATGATATACATGTTATTGATGTGTACTTGACTAGTGCTCGCAGAGTAGTATTTGATTTATCAGCTGCATAATATTTGTAACTTTCGAATCGGAACAAGCGACCGCTAGCAAGGGGTGAGGTCAAGATGCGTGTCGGCAATGGATCAAGCGTTGATGTGATCACCGTCGGAATGCTGCCTCTCCATTTGCCGTCGGGATTAGTTATAAACTTGAATAATTGTTATCTGGTGCCTACACTGAGCATGGACATTGTATCTGGATCGTGTTTGATGCGAAGTGGTTATTCATTTAAATCTGAGAACAATGGTTGTTCTATTTATATGAATGAAATCTTTTATGGTCATGCACCGATGATGAATGGTTTATTTCTATTAGATCTCGATGATAATGTTACACATATTCATAATGTTGATGCTAAAAGGATTAAACTTAATGATGATATATCCGCATATATGTGGCACTGCCGTCTAGGTCATATTGGTGTTAAACGCATGAAGAAGCTCCATTCAGATGGACTTTTGGAATCACTTGATTTTGAATCATTTGATACATGTGAGCCATGCCTTATGGGCAAGATGACTAGAACGCCGTTTTCCGGTTCAATGGAACGGGCGACAGATTTATTGGAAATCATACATTCTGATGTATGTGGTCCAATGAGTGTGTCGGAGCGAGGTGGATATCGTTATTTTGTTACTTTCACGGATGATTTGAGTAGATACGGTTATATCTACTTGATGAAACACAAGTCTGAAACTTTTGAAAAGTTCAAAGACTTTCAAAATGAAGTGGAAAATCATCGTGATAGAAAGATCAAATTTCTACGGTCGGACCGTGGAGGTGAGTATCTAAGTTATGATTTTAGCACTCGCATGAAAGAGTGTGGAATTGTTTCACAACTCACACCTGCCGGAACACCATAGAGAAATGGTGTGTCGAAACGTCGTAATCATACTTTATTAGATATGGTTCGATCTATGATGTCTCTGACGGACTTGCCGTTGTCATTTTGGGGTTATGCACTAGAAACTGTTGCATTCACTTTAAATCGGGCACCATCTAAATCCGTTGAAAAGACACTGTATGAATTGTGGTTTGGAAACAAACCTAAGCTGTCATTTCTTAAAGTTTGGGGATGCGATGTTTATGTGAAGAAACTTCAACCGGATAAACTCGAACCCAAAGCGGAAAAATGCGTCTTCATAGGATACCCTAAGGAAACTATTGGGTATTCCTTCTATCACAGATCCGAGGGCAAGGTTTTTGTTGCCAAGAATGGATCCTTTCTAGAGAAAGAGTTTCTCGCGAAAGGTGTGAGTAGTCGAAAGGTAGAACTCGAAGAGGTTATTGAACCTTCTCTTCAAAGTATGGCGAGTAGCGCAGCACCGGAAGTCGTTCCGGAGTTGGCTCCACCAGTTGAAGAGGGAACTAATGATAATGATCATGAAACTCCAAAAGAGAACACTACCGAACCTCGCAGGTCTAGCAGGACACGTGCAGCTCCCGAGCTGTACGGAAATCCTGTCATGAATTTCATGGTTGATGAAAATGATGACCCTGCGACGTATGAAGAAGTGATGATGAGCCTGGATTCCAATAAATGGTTAGAAGCCATGAAATCCGAGATGGAATCCATGTATGAAAATCAAGTTTGGAACTTGGTGGAATTACCTCACGACCGAAAGGCCGTGGAGAACAAATGGATTTTCAAAAGAAAAACTGATGTTGATGGTAATGTGACCATCTATAAAGTTCGACTTGTCGCAAAGGGGTTTCGAAACATTCAAGGAGTTGACTACGATGAGACATTCTCTCCCGTAGCGATGCTAAAATCAGTTAGGATTATGTTAGCAATTGCTGCATATTTCGATTATGAGATATGGCAGATGGATGTCAAAACCACGTTTCTCAATGGTAATATTGAAGAACAGTTGTATATGATACAACCAAAGGGTTTTGTCGATCCTAAGGATGCTAACAAGGTGTGCAAGCTTCAGCGATCCACCTATGGATTGAAGCAAGCATCACGAAGTTGGAATCTCCGCTTTGATGAGGTGATCAAAGAGTTTGGATTTGTCCAAACTTATGGAGAAGCTTGTATTTACAAGAAAGTGAGTGGGAGCAATGTGGCATTTCTGATATTATATGTGGATGACATATTATTGATCGGAAATGATATAGATCTTTTAAACAGTGTTAAAAGTTATCTAAACAACAAATTTTCAATGAAGGACCTAGGTGAAGCGTCATACATATTAGGCATAAAGATCTATAGAGATAGATCAAGGCGCCTAATAGGGCTATCGCAAAGTACATACCTTGATAAGATTTTAAAGAAGTTTAAAATGGACGGAAGTAAGAAGGGGTTCTTACCTATGTTGCAAGGCAAGACATTGAGTAAGACTCAAAGTCCGGCTTCGGCGGAAGAAAGAGAGATAATGGACAAAGTCCCCTATGCTTCAGCCATAGGCTCTATAATGTACGCCATGCTATGTACAAGACCGGATGTGGCACATGCTATTAGTTTGACTAGTAGGTACCAATCGGATCCAGGTTCGGAACACTGGATAGCGGTCAAGAATATCCTTAAGTACTTACGAAGAACTAAGGATATGTTTCTTGTATACGGAGGTGAAGAAGAGCTCGTCGCTAAGTGTTATGTTGACGCTAGCTTTGACACCGATCCGGATGACTCTAAGTCTCAATCCGGATACGTATTTCTCGTGAATGGCGGAGCGGTTAGTTGGAGGAGCTCCAAACAACCTGTGGTGGCGGGATCAACAACGGAGGCCGAATATGTTGCTGCTTCGGAGGCGGCTCAGGAAGCAGTTTAGATGAAGGAGTTCATATCCGAACTAGGAGTGGTTGCAAATGCATTGGACCCAATGGTGATCTATTGTGACAACAATGGTGCCATTGCCAATGCCAAAGAGCCAAGGTCTCACAAGCATTCCAAGCATATTAAGCACCGGTTTCACTCCATCCGCGAGCATGTCAAGGATGGAGATATAAAGATTTGTAAAGTACATACGGATCTCAATGTAGCAGATCCGTTGACTAAAGCTCTCCCTATAGCAAAACATGATCAACACCAGAACTCGATGGGTGTTAGATTTATCACTATATAACTAGATTATTGTCTCTAGTGCAAGTGGGAGACTGAAGGGAATATGCCCTGAGAGGCAATAATAAAGTGTTTATTATGTGTATTCCAAGTATATGATAGATGTTTATTTTGCATGCTATAATTGTATTAATATGGAAATATTAATACATGTGTGTTTAATAAACAAACAGAAAATCCTAGTTATGCATCTCTCATAAACTAGCTCGTTGATTAACAAGATGATCAAGGTTTCCTGATCATGGACATTGGATGTTGTTAATAATGGGATCACAATATTAGTGTAATGGTGTGATGAACATTCATCCGAAGTATAGCATTACGATCAAAGTCATTGAGTTTATATTGCTATAACAACATACGAAATGATCCTAATCCTTAGACCATGAGATCATGTCAACCACTAACACCGGAAGAGTTTCTTGATAACATCACACGTCACACCGTAACAGGGTGATTATAAAGATGGATTCAGAACTAATAAAGTGTTATGTTGAGGCTCATGAATCGAGAGTGGAATTTGTTCATCCCGATAACGGATAGATATACTCTGGGCCCTCTCGGTGATATCACATTGATTAGCTTGCAAGCAAGTGATTTGATCACTAGAATGTTATATCACGGGAACTAGATAAGAGTGCATGTCAGTAACGAGATCAAACTAGGTATGGAGATACCGATGATCGAATCTCAGACATGTAATATATCGTGAAACAAAGGGATTAAGATACTAGCGTAAAAGGTTCCGACGATCATAAGAAAGTCATCGTTGAATGTGTGGGAGTCAGTATGGGTCTCCAGATCCCGCTTATGATTATTGATCCGAGAGGGGTCTCGATTATGTCCGCATTATTCACGAACCGTAGGGTGACACACTTAAGAGACACCGACATCCAATTGGAGCAAAAGTTTCATGCCAAAAGAATGAACAAGCGCAGGAATTTATTTCATTAGATACCGAAACAGGTTTTCGGGTGAAATTGCATAAAGTGGTTATGCATGTGAAATAGAATTCTAGCAAGGAGTTATTTGTGAATGTTTGTCATTAAAGTAATTGACAAAATTCTGAATAAAATAAAAGAGTTTTATTTAATGAGAGTTTGCATTAAATGTGGTGGAAATTTAATGGGAATTTGGGTGGATTTTTTAGTGGAGAAAATTGAAAGGCCATTTTGTGAGTGGAGTGTCCACCCACATGAATGAGGGAGAGGTGGGGGCACCCTCCATGGCCGGCGTCCATGCCCCCTTGGGCTGCCCCCTCCCCTATATAAGGAGCCCCTCCTCTCACTTCTCACTCACACCTCCTCGTGAAGGATCTCTCTCCCCCTCTAGAATTTATTCCCCATGGTCTCGGACTAGCGAGATACATGTTCCCGGTGGCTATTCGGCAAGAAAAAGTTGTGCTTCCGTTGCATCGCTGGAGCGAGGAGGCGGAGGTTGCTCGGTGCCTTGAACGTGTGTGCGAGCACGGATGCGCTGCTGATTTGCGGCGCTAGGACTTCCTCTCGATCTTGAGATCGGCAAGAGATCGTCTACATCAACCACGAGTCGAACTCGTTAAGCTTTGTCGGTCTTCAAGGGTATGTTCTCTACGGATATACATCCGCCCATTGTTTGTATCTAGTAGATAGATCTTGGTACTTAGTTTCCATCGTAGGAATTTTTTTGTTTTCTATGCTGCGAACCCTACAATTTCATCGACCTTGAAGCCAACACATGCTCCAAGAGATGCCAATGGACAAATCCTACAAGTATAACTTAATACACACATTAGTACATAAAGATTGTCATTAATTACCAAAACCACACATGGGGGTCCAACATGTTCTTTCAGTTGGGCTTTGAGTGCATGAATGTCCGAAACGTGGGCCGAGTACTTGGTTGGCCAAGTGGACGCTAACAGAGATGGCGGCTCAAAAAACCCATCTAGGGTTCCTTCCCGCCGGTGACGCCGTCGGTCTGCTCCGCCTCCGATGGCCTTCGGGCCTTAGAGGGGTGGCGACCGCGGTCTCTCGCAGGCGGGAGGTTTTTTGTTCTTCAATGAGACTGTTTTTCGTGTCTTTCTGAATGTTGAGGCGACGACTACATTCTAAAGTCAGAATAAAGTCCTCCCCGCTCTATCCTCGCTCCGGTGGTGCTCCTAGCGCTGATGGAGGGCGCATGGAGTCGTGTGTCCGGCTACTGATGTCATCCGGTACTCCTGGGATCTAGTCGTTTTTCGTGTTAATTTCAGGTCAGTCTCTTCCAATCTACTGATGTCATCATTGGCGATAGTTGCTGTTTTAGTACGCTGGTTCTTTGGGACCTTGGCACGACGACTTCCTGTCTGTCTACTACAACAAGCTCTACTAGACACGTTTTGCTTGGCTCCGGTGATGGAGGGACGAGGACCGTAGCGCGTCTTCGGCTCGTGCTATTGTTTATGTTCTTCGCTAGGTGGTCTATCGACCTATTTGTAATTTTTATTACTTTTTAGACCTGTTTGTTCTACTGTTGATAATTATTAATAGAACGATAGAATTTTCGAAAAAAAAAACACAGAGATAAACTCATCGTCTCCATCTTATCTGCAGTCAATAACTTCTGCTTCTCTTTGGCGCCGGTAATCCCGGAGAAACAAACGGTTAATTGCACCACAGAATGATGACCGATATCACAGGAAGTGACGCTGCTTGTACGCCACCAATTGTCGTTAAACTAGTTACCTGCTGTACATCGTGATACTAGGAAAACCCGGCATGTTTTGACCCGTCATTTTTGTACATGTCAATGGGACATAGTATAATGATACTTCCCCCCCGGAGGATCCTGTGATTTTCATCGTCCGGTTCCCCGCGCGTGGACGCTTTCATCATGGTGGGACCCTCCTGGCCTTGTCTCTTCCTTTTTCTTTCAGCAGTTCTCCACCGCATGTCGCTCCAAGGTTGTTGCGTGTCGCTGGCCGCTGGCCACGGGCCGCTTCCCCAGTCGGCGCCGTCCTTCCGCTCCGCCTCCGCTAGCCGCCGCCCAACATCCGTAGTCCTGGCCGCGCGTGTCCACGGCTTTTCCGCACGTTTAGAGCTTTGCTACTCCTATGTTTGTGTTTATCTTTGTTACGAGTGTTGCTACCTTAGTTAATTTATTTCGCTATGTACTTATATTTTGTTTGCTACTTTCGCATAACTATTTTGCTACAACCAATTTCTATGGTTTTGCTATGTGGTCTCCTACGAGAGTCTCCGGCGATGTTTCTTTTGCTACATTAGAAAAAACATTTTGCTACATCCATTTTGTGATTTTGCTACAATAGCATTGTTTTTTGCTACACGATTTCCGGCGAGGTCTACCGGCGAAAGTCTCCGGCGAGATCGGATTTGCTACATTAGCACAACTTTTTTGCTACCACCGTTATGCGGTTTTGCTACAATAGCGTAACGTTTTTGCTACACGGTCTTCGGTGAGGTCTACCAGCAAAAGCTTCCGACGAGGTCGAATATGCTACGTTAGCCAACTTTCTTGCTACACGGTTGCCGGCGAGGTCTCCGGCGAAATCTCCGACGAGGTCCATTCTGTTTTTCTATTTTTAGGCTGAACCGTTTTTTGCTACATGTAGCAAAAGAGAAACTATTTGTAGCAAAAGCTGGTATGTTTATAGCAAAAATGAAATTTAGAGGTGTTTATAGGACACGTGTCAGCAGGAGGACCCGAGGGATTTGGGGAAAATATCCTCGAGAGACGCGTATTATGGCCCTTGGACATACGGCTAGTTCAACCACGAGACCGAGCCAACATACAACACCGCCGGGGATTCCTGGGTCATCCTGGATTATTACGGGATTGGAGACGATCCATGAAACATGTTTTCTTTTTCTACCCTCGTTCCCTATCTATGACAGCACACATATTTCAGTGCAAAAGTTTGACCATCGATTTAGCTAAGAAAACATATACTGTAAAAGTTATATCTTTGAATTTGTATTGTTTTTTTTCAAATGGTACTCCTCTAAATGTCGCACGTATTACTTGTAAGATTGTTGGTCAAATTTACATCATGGAAAACAAGATCGCCACCTAGAGTCCTGTTTTTTCTCACTAAATGGAAGCTCATATCATAAATTCCTGTAAATTATTTTCATTGCAATTTTCCCTAATAGTACCTGAGACATGGTCATAAATTTTTTAAGCATATATTGGATGTTTTGTCAATCAAATTTGAATATTAAAATATGTGTGTGCCATGTAAATGAGGCCAGAGAGCGTAATATAAGTAAAGCACCGTGTGTGTAATAATGACTCTATGAGTTGTGCCATGTCAATTCCACTCGTCAAAAGGTCGGCTCTCACAAAAATTTGAAACTTCCGTATATTTTGAGCTTGAAAATGCCCAAGAACCAAGTTCGTGTAAGGACATCCCTTAGGGTGCTTTACTAAGAATTTAGATTAGGTATTTTTCGGTTTGGTATTTGTCCAAAAGTCTCTAATTTAGCTTTGTGCCAAGACCAAAAGCTACCTTTCATTGAGCAATGGAACACGCACCAAAAATCAAATCTATGACATTTTGTTTTGTTTTGATGTTAGCACTTAACTCCAGTACTATAATGAAAACATATTCTATTGAACTCACTAAGACCTGAACTCCATGAACTCTATTTTGTTCAACCGAGGATACACCTGGAAATCATTGTAGTAAGTACCATTTCTCTTCTAGTTGGTTGAACTTAGCGCTTCAAAAGCTATTATTAGCCCCAGTGCTTGATATCATTACATCGTTCGGCTCCAACAAGATTGCACAGGATCAAATGTTAAATTATGACACAATCTCAAGATAAAAGGTGAATAAAGAAGATTTTTATCATCATTAGTACCCGCAGTGGATTGCTTCGGTTGTGCATCCACTTCTGCGAACACCTAGCGTTATTCAATGTACAAGGGTATGTCGATCTAATCCTTCTCGTCCATCTCGTAGATTGGATCTTGGTTTTATTCGCTTCTAGCGGGCTTTTTTTATTTTTCATGATGCGAATTCTGTCAATAATTTAAGCATATAATAGATGTTTTGTTGGTCAAATTGATGTGAAAGTTAAACATTATAATCGTGCGCACCATGTAAATGAGGTTAGAGAATCGTAATATAAGATAAGCACCACATGTGTAACAATGAGTCTATGAGACGTGTCAGCTCAAATCCACTTGTCAAAAGGTGGTTCTCACAACAATTCGAAACTTTTGCACTTTTTTGTCGAGCTTGAAAGTGCCCAAGAACCAAGTCGTGTTAGCACATCTCTTAGGGTACTTTCTGGTACCATCTTACTTAGAATTTGGGTTAGGTATTTTGCATTTTGATATTTTATCAAAATTCTCAAATTGAGCTTTGTGTCGGGACATAAATTAAGCTACCTTTCATTGAGTACAACACACACATAAAATCAAATCTTTGCACATATTTATGTTGAAGCCCTCAACTCCGTTAGCTCTATTTGGTTTAACAGAGGTTGCGCTTGGAAATCATTGTACTACCATTTTCTTCTAGTAGTTGACTTAACTTAGTGTTTGAAAAAGCTAATAGCAATCCCAACGCTTGCTTTCACTCACTGGCGGAGCTACATGCATTGCCCCCCCCCCCCCCCCCCCTCCCCCCCACACGCACACACACACACCCCAATCCATAATTTGGTATTCTTGGCTAGCTCCGCCACTGCTTTCACTACTATTATTTGTTTCCACTACATCCATAATTTGGTATTCTTGGAGTACACATTATTTGTTTCCAACAAGATTGCACAAGATCAAATGTTACATTATGACACAATCTCGATACAAAAGGTGAATAAAAAAGTTTTTTATCATTATTAGTATCCTACCTGCAGTGGAGCGTTTCAGCTATGAATCCAGTGCTAACAAAACCTAACACACCCTCTTTTGCGTTTCAGCGAATCAACGTACACATGAATCATGCATATTGCATCAGTGATTTGTTATCATTCGTATTATATCGCCACATACTTAAAGGGAAAAGTAGTGTGATCCAATTCATCACACGAAAAAGCTGCGTGCCCTACCCTTGAAAAAGGAAAGAAAAGAAAAAATTGCATGGCCAAAGTTTTAAAGATAAAGAGTACTCACCTCGCGGCATTAGATTGTGGACTAGATTGTCATGAGGACATCTACAAATTAATAAATGTGGAGCATGGAAACACTGTATCTCCCTTTTTCAAGTCGTTACGTAACAGTGGCAATGAACAGAGTGGAGAACTAGAGATCCATTTGGTATTTGACTCTCGGAGCACTTTGCAGAACAGCCCATGTGTCCCGGTTGGTAAGGACCTTTAGTCTCGGTTCTCGGAAACCGGGACTGGGCAATTGGGACTGAAGTCTCAACCTTTAGTCCGAGTTGTCTCATCAACCGGGACAAACAGCGTACACGCGGCCGCTGCTCCGCGCGAGGGGGTTGGAGCAACCGTCCCGGTTCGTAACACGAACCGGGACAAATAACCCTCTGCCGCGGCAGAGAATTCATTTTGGCAACCTTTTTTGCCGCAGCAGCATTTTGGTCACTTTTTGTGCCGCGGCAGAGAATTCATTTATGTTGTTTTATTTTTTATTTAGTGTTTTGCACTTATCAATAAAGGAACCATTATATTATACAAGATCATCATAACAATATAGATCCAAGTGTCGAACATATTACTTTCGATACACGGATTTCATGTACTACATACAAAATAAGCTCTTTGTACAATTCCTATTGACAATACACACCCGCATAGTATTCTCTTTTTGGCTCTAGAACTTCTGCATCCAAGAATTCCGTCAATTCCTCCTGAATTGCTCGTACGCGATCCTTTAGCAGTCAACCTATATGAATGAAACTAAACACAATTTGATGGTAATTAAAAACTATAGAAATTGTTTACGTACGTTAAGTTGCTCTAAATTTCTACCATTCTCACAGCACGTCTGAATGAACTCACAAACATAGTATCCACATAAATTTTTCCCTAGTCCCTGCGTCAGGCACTTTACGAGAACAGTCAAAATAATAATCAAGTATGATAATAACGGTATCAAAACTAGAATCGAAGAGATGCGCGGATATAGCTAGTGGTGCTTACATCTAGTGGTTTAAATGTAAGCTCTTCTTTCCAAACACCCCTAGCCTTGTTGATGAACCGTTTCCAAGCGTCGGCCGGCAAAGAAGACGAATAAAAGAAGTTATTAATTACTTGATATCATAAAATTCACGAACGTTGCCGATATAGTGTCGTAATGATTAGAATTACCGCTGGAGAATCATCTGCATGTCCTTCCACGTCTCAAGGGTTTATGTTTCGAGCCCATGACTAGTACCCGCCCTTTGTCAGGTTGAATGATTAACATAATATAGTGAAAGCTGCGCATGCATAACTCATCAATTATATACTTAACGTCGAGTAAGCGAAATAGAAAGTATATACAAGACAATAACACTCACTCGAAGTTGTAAGGAAATAGTATTTCCCTTCTGGTTTCTTGAAACCTTAACGCGTGTACGATATTATCCTCCGTATTCTTGGGTTTTGTTTTGAGATTAGCTTGATGAACCCAATATGGGTCAACGAACCTAATGTCATAGATTTGTCCTCTATTGCATTCGAGAATCTTCATTCTGCATATTATAGAATAATTATATACATGCAATAAACGAGGTGAGATAGCTATAGACTAAATTAATTACAGAATTAGTACTTACAGACAATAGGCACTGATGATCGATTTGTCCAAGGCGTCTTGATTGAATAATTGAAATAATTCAACAAATTCAATGGCTATATGTCATCTACTTCTTTCCCATAATGTTTTTTTTGTAACCCTCAGTATTATCCAGTTAGCCCCAGCCTTTGTGGCATGCATGTACCAGTTATGCAATCTTCACATTTTTGTTGGAAGATTATTTACCTCCTCAGGTTTGACGAGAGGTTATACGTACTGGTATTTGTATGCTACTTCACCCATGGGGAAGTACTGTAACTGGGATAAGCAGTGGGCAATACTCATACGTTGAGCAGCGGCAGCTCCTCCGTATAGTGCAACTACATCTGGATCATACTGTTCTTCGGCCGCATATTTGCTCGACCCCACATTGGTATGGGAAATCACCTTGAGAGGGGCGCCATATTGTTTTGTTTATTCTCCGAGCTGGGCAACAGATTTCCCGCTTGCATCAGTACTGCTCTTCGACAATTGTTGTGCCGCATGTGACTTTAGAATAAAGCGCCCATAGTCTGATGACAACTTTGGATCGGGTTAGTGAAGGGCTTTTAGCATTTTGAACACTTGGGCTTTTTCTTCTTTGGTGCTGGGGAACTCTGGCTCTTTTCGGCCGCCTCAGCTTACGAAAAACATTGTCGTTTCCGCCTCAACGATCACCGTAGTCTCCTCTTCAGTACAGTCATAAGCTCTCTTGGGAGGAACCTTTGGTACTTTTGGAAGAGGCTCCTGTTTACGTGCCGGCGATCGCTTACCACACAGCAGAGTAGCGGTGGTACGCTTACGCTTTTTTTCCTGAGGCGCCAGCGATGGCTGCGTCGGAGACTGGTGAGGCGACGGAGCCGGGTGAGACAACAAAGACGACTGCGGCGGCGGCGACGACCGCGCTAGAGACGGATGAGACGGCGACGAAGATGGCCTTGGCGTGTGATTTGGAAGCACGATACATTCTTTTGGCCATAGAATGGTGATGTTTGTTGCTTCTCCCAGTTCAGTCACATCCCCTTCACCTGCAGGATAGTCAAACTTCAAACATTGAAAGGTGGGCATGATTTCATCCACCCCGACAACAGCGTAGCCCTGTGGAACCGGACGACAATGGTAAGTTGGTGTGGGTCCAATTGGTAAGGCATAGCCAACCGCCACCTTCATTGATATGTTCACAACTTTGACATGTAGCTCGCAGTGTGTCATCTGTGTGGTATCATCCACTGGGTAGCCAACACAAGCCATCGTCGGTGCACCATCGTCATCGTCATTGTCATCACCCGGGACCTCGGTGGAAGCCACATTGCTTTTTCGATTATTCGATAGGCCGGTAGCATCGAATGCAGTTTCTACCACCATGTGCTACTGAGATGGGCCGGTAGTACCTTGCTGGCTAAGTGCGTTAATTTGATCTTGTTGTTGCTTTACTCGTTCTTCAATTATACGCATTCGCTCTTTCTGAATATCTGCTTCAACTTCCGCCTTGTCCTTTCTCCTCTTACGGCTTCTATCAGGATATTTTTTCCTCTCTTCGGGAAACCCAGTGCTCCATGGTTGGGAGCCTGTTGTGCCTCGTGTTCGTCCATCATGTTCCTTATTTCCAAGGGTGAGTGTGATCTCATCATTCTCTCTATCGGGAATGAAGTCCCCATCTTTAACAGCCTTTATTGCGTTTCTCATCTTCTCGATTGGCAAGGGGTCTTCTTTATGTCGTATGTTATATATACACTTCCCTTCCGAGTCAAACGTGCCCCCATGCCCGTAAAACCAATTCTTTGCACGTTCGATCCAATCATCTGTCTTTGGGATGATCTTTTTAGCACGCAGTTCATCCTCAAGTTTCTTCCGCTTAGGAATGCCAGCCATGTAGCCACCTTGCCCCATAGTATTTGATATTTCTTGTTAGCAACATTCAGCTTATTCGTTGCAGACATTTTCTTAGCTTTTTATGATGTCTTGTAATTCACAAACTCAGCCCAGAATGGTTTTAATTTCTGATACTGAATCTTCTCGAAATCCAGAGTCTTCTCTTTCACGACATAGTCAAGGTGCAATCTTTTCTTCCAGTTGGTGAAACACTGGGCCATCTTCTTCATAGTCCACTCCCTGACCTTCATCTCCATGGCTTTCACATGTTCTAAGGCATCCTCAACTAAATCCTCTGCATTTGGATCCAGCTCTACCTTCGGTAGTTTGAAATTAAGCATGAGCCTTTTCCACAGTAAATCTTTGGCCATGTTAGGGAGATAAAACATGTTCCCTCTTCTTCCGCATCAGCAGGCCTATTCTAATTTAGAATGGTGATCGGCATGAAGTCCCTAAAGATTACTCTGTATTGTGCCATAAATTTGTTTGCGATAACAACGGGAGCCGTCAGTTTGCCGTCTTCACCGATTTCTTCGATCCTGAACCTCTCATGGTATTCCAACTTTTTGGTTGGGCCTCGTCTGCTCTTTTTAGTAGATTTGTTCGATCCGGAGGGCTAAAAGAAGAAAGATCGTCATTACTATTTCTAGTTAGACAGTAGATGATTAATTAATGAATTAATTATATTACATGCACCTCGCCGGAGCGGTCGTCTTCTCGATCACACAAGGCATCGCCTTCTCCCACGCGGAAGGCATCACCTTGAACCTTAAACAAGTCGTCTCTTCCGGCAAAAATAGGATCACCCTCATCGGAGTTGTTCAGAAACGTCGATACATCTAAATTTCCTTCCCCGCGGATCACACCTTGGATCAACTCTTCCTTTTCTTCGTCTTTGTCATGCGGTTCCATATTTTCTGCAAAGGTGGAAAAACGAATAAGTCAAAACGGCTAAGGAAGAATGTTAGGTAGGATGTTTAGAGATATAAACCCTAATTCGGAGAAACCCTAATATATACATACACAATAATAAAAATGAAGAGAAACCCTAAACCTAGCTACAAAAAGGAAACTATGTAGTAGATAGGTAACTCTAGCTACTGACAAAAGACCACATTGGAATCATATACATCGTAGAGAGAAAGTAGATACTTTGTAATAGGTTCATAATGAGAGGCTACGCTTGCCCTCGGGCTCAGATCCTATCGCGAAGAACCAATACCGGAAAGAAAGGCAACAATTCAAGACATGGCATAATGCAATGCGCAAACAATATATATGATATGTCAGATTAGATACTATGCAGTAACAATAATGCATGTCGATTTAAGAGGATTCGAAATGCCCTGGCAAAGGTGCATCGTCAAAAGGATAAGAGCGTGATGAGGGGAACCACATAGTGGCGGCGCCGCCCCTTTAGGGTCACTGGAGCGAGGCCTGCGACGAGCGGCGGCGATGGAGCTCACAGACGAACGGCGCACGACGGCTACGAATATCTAGGAGGCAAACGGAGGGTGCCCTGAGCACCAGAAGCTCACCACGGTGCTCGACGTGGGGTCATGGAATCCAGGCGAGGCCGGAGGCGAGATAATCGATGGCGGCAAGCTTTGTCGGGGTTGGGGCTTGATTCCTTCAGTGGGACGAAATAGGGGACCGAGGCGGAGCTACTGGCACCACCAGATGGTCGAGGGAAGGCCGGGAACGGTGGCGATGGCCGGCTAGGGTTTGGCCAGAGAGGGAGAGAACGCACGAGAGAGGGAGAAAGAGGGAGAGAACGCACGACGGCGGCAGCCAATGACGGTGGGGCGGCGGCGGCGTCTCCTGTCAGGTGTCGGGACCATATCAACTAAAATAATCATCATCTAAAAATCATCTACATCATCTAAATACACCTAAATCATCTAACAACTAAATCATCTATACATACACCTAAAATCAAAATAATATATACATACACCTAAAATCTAAATAATATATACATACACCTAGAATCTAAATAAATACATACACCTAAAATCTAAATAATATATACATACACCTAAAATCTAATATATACATGCATGCATACACACTAAAAGGAAGGGCCCTGTCGGGTCGTTCATGGTACCGATGGCAGCGGTGGACGCGAGCGGCGGTCGGCGAGGAGAGGGAGAGGCAGCGGGAGGCGCTGGACACGGGTGGCGGAGGCGGCCGGAGCCCGCGGTGGTGTCGGCCGGAGCGCGTGGCGATGGACGATGGACGATGGAGACGGAGGGCGGCCGAAGACGGAGGACGGAGGCGGTGGACGCGGGCGGCGGTCGGGGAGGAGAGGGAGAGGCGGCGGGCGGCGCTGGACACGTCTTGTGATGGCGGCGGAAGCGCGTGATGGTGGCGCCGGGCGTGGCGATGGGCAACGAGACGGAGGCGGCGGAGAGACGGAGGAGGAGCGGCGGAGGCGAGGCGTGGCAGACGGCAACGGCAGCGAGGGGCGACATGTCGGCGTCGTGGGGATCGGGGGCGCCGTTCCTGTGCGCGCGTCGATGAGAAGCAGAGAAATGAGATGGAGAAGAAGAAGAAGAGGCGCACAAGTTATAAAGGAGGGAGCATACGTCCCGGTAGATGGCTCCAACCAGGACTAAAGGGTCATACGTCCTGGTTGGAGCCACCAACCGAGACATATGACCCTGTTTTCAATTTTTTCACAAATTATCTCTCTATTCCCGTCTTATTTTTTATTTTGGGGTTTAAATTTCTAATATTTTTTAAATGATAATTAATTTGGAATTTAGAAAAACTTTAAACATAAAAGGTGTTTGAATTTGAATAACTAATTCAAAACCATTTTCTATTTTTAAAAATAATTAATGTAACATTTGAAACTATGAACCATTTAAAATTAAAAATGGATTAACTTATAATTTTTATATATTAATTTGGAATTTAAAAAAACTTTAAACATAAAAAGTGTTTCGATTTGAATAACTAATTCAAAACCATTTTTGAATTTAGAAATATAATTGATGTAACCATTTAAACTATGAACCATTTAAAATTAAAAATGAACTAAATTATATTTTTTACATATTAATTTGGAATTTAGAAAAACTTTAAACATAAAAAGTGTTTGGATTTGAATAACTAATTCAAAACCATTTTTTGTTTTTAAAAATAATTAATGTAACCATTTAAAATATGAACCATTTAAAATTAAAAATGAATTAACTTATATTTTTTATATATTAATTTGGAATTTAGAAAAACTTTAAACATAAAAAGTATCTGGATTTGAATAAGTAATTCAAAACCATTTTTTGTTTTTAAAAATAATTAATGTAACCATTTAAAATTAAAAATGAATTAACTTATATTTTTATATATTAATTTGGAATTTAGAAAAACTTTAAACATAAAAAGTATCTAGATTTGAATAAGTAATTCAAAACCATTTTTTGTTTTTAAAAATAATTAATGTAACCATTTAAAATTAAAAATAAATGAACTTATATTTTTTATATATTAATTTGGAATTTAGAAAAAATTTAAACATAAAAAGTGTTTGAATTTGAATAACTAATTCAAAACCATTTTATGTTTTTAAAAATAATTAATGTAACCATTTAAAATATGAACCATTTAAAATTAAAAATGAATAAACTTATATTTTTCATATATTAATGGGCGGGAAGAAAATTTGATTACGGTAGATTTGGAATTAAAGTACATAACGCAACTAGCACTAAGTTACATAAAGCACGACTGAAAATTAAGATACATAGAAGAACTGAAAATTAAGATACATTGCCAGATTAAGTCACAATCAGCCGAACTTGTTTTACAATGTTGGAGTGATTCAGTCGTACTCCTGCCTACACCTATAATAGTCGCCACTGTAGTCGTCGTACTCGTCGCGGCCGTCGTCGCTGTCGTCGTCGGGGTCGCCGTAGTTTAACCTTGAAGGCTGGGCTGGACTTGAGGGTAGCGTAGGCGGGGGTTAGAGTCGACGGCCGTGTCGTAGGCCATGACGCTCGGGAGAGTCCGGCCACACCACCACAGCCGACGGCCGGCCTCGTTGAAGTTCAAAGGAGGTGGGCCGTCCTCCTCGTGCCTGGCGAGCGCCCTCTCATGCCGATCCTCTAAGAAGGCTTCCCAAGTCGGGAAATAGTCGGGATGCCAGTTGGAATTCCTCCACTGCTTCGGCGTGATCTCGAAGTAGTAGTGGTTCGTGATTGCCATCCGACGCGCCACACCTAGAGGGACAGGAGAAACCGGCACACCTTCGGTGCTCAGCATCCAGCCGACGGGGACGCAGTAGCCTGGCGGGCAGGGGTAGTTCGAGGCGCAAAGCGCCTCCGCCTCCCTGGGGTTAGTCGTATGGTGGAAGCCATGGGAAAGAGTGATGAGGTTGCAAATATGAGTCTAGAGATGTGCAATGACAATGGAGGCTAGTCCTACATATATGTAGTGAGAAATGGCGGGAAAAAATGGTGGGAAGAAAACTGCAGGAAGAAATCGCGGGAAGAAATGCAGGAAGAAAAATGGCGGGAAGAAACTTGGGTTTAGGGTTTAGGGTTTAGGGTTTAGGGTTTATGGTTTAGGGTTTGAGATGTCCCGGTTGGGATATAGTCCATTAAAGGTGGTCTAGTATTTTATAAAAATGGAACGGTAGCATTCTGAAACAAAATTTTGGTGGTTGCTTCATAAAATAACCCGTTTTTTGCGCTCGGAAAATGGAAAATGGCTTTTTCGTGCGAAGAAAAGGAAAACTCCGCCCTGCAACATTGTTCTCCATCCCAATGTCCATATGCATGCGTAATATGGGCACAGCATCACAAACTATGCCGCGATTCAGCACATAACATCGGTCATTTGGACCGAAAGACATGAAACTTCGAACATGATAGGTCATTTTGTGAAGGTTTTTTTGAGACATGATCAATATACCAAGTCTGGTATTTTTCCTTGCAACTATGTCACATAATATGACACCACGCGAACGATTTATATTGTTTGGACTTTTTTAAATTTCTTATGCCCGTTTTGAATTTTTCCCTTTTTGAACTATGGTCGAACCGGTGTGCATGAAGATAGGGAACGAGCATCGTTATAACTTGCATTGGATCTATGAAGAAACCACATATTGCGAGTCTAAAAATGATTTTTTTCAAAAAATCACAAGCGTTAGATCATGTACCTATAATACAAACCGGACCCACTTCCTACCGATTCGACAAACATTTGTCTTTTACCGGGATGGATGGAAAAGTTTGAGATGTCCCGGTTGGGAGATAGTCCATGTAAGGTGATCTAGTATTTTAGAAAAATGGGACGGTAGCATTCTGAAACAGTATTTTGGTGGTTGCTTCACAAAACGACCCGTTTTTTGCGCTCGGAAAATGGAAAATGGTTTTTCCGTGCGACGAAAAGGAAAACTTCCTCCTGCAACATTATTCTCCATCCCAATGTCCACATGCATACATAATATGGGCACAACATCACAAACTATGCCGCGATTCAGCACATAACATCGGTCATTTAGACCGAAAGCCATGAAACCTCGAACATGACAGGTCATTTTGTGAAGGTTTTTTCGAGACATGATCAATATACCAAGTCTGGTATTTTCCTTGCAACTATGTCACATAATTTGACACCACGCGAAGGATTTACATTGTTCGAACTTTTTTTGAATTTCTTATGCCCGTTTTAAAATTTTCCCTTTTCAAACTATGGTCGAACCGGCGTGCATGAAGATAGGGGACGAACATCGTTAGAACTTGCATTGGATCTCTGAAGAAACCACATATTGCGAGTCTAAAAATGATTTTTTTCAAAAAATCACGGGCGTTAGATCATGTACCTGTAGTACAAACCGGACCCACTTCCTGCCGATTCGGCAAACATTTGTCTTTTTACCCGGGATGGAAGGAAAGGTTTCAGATGTCCCGGTTGGGAGAAATTCCATGTAAGGTGGTCTATAAAAATGGGACGGTAGCATTCTGAAACAACATTTTGGTGGTTGCTTCACAAAACGACCCGTTTTTGCGCTCGGAAAATTGAAAATGGCTTTTCCGTGCGACAAAAAGGAAAACTTCCTCCTGTAACATTGTTCTCCATCCCAATATACACATGCATGCATAATATGGGCACAGGATCACAAATTATGCCGCGATTCAGCACATAAAATTAGTCATTTGAACCGAAAGCCATGAAACCTCGAACATGATAGGTCATTTTGTGAAGGTTTTTTCGAGACATGATCAATATATCAAGTCTGGTATTTTTTCTTGCAACTATGACACATAATATGACACCACGCGAAGGATTTACATTGTTCGGATTTTTTTTGAATTTCTTATGCCTGTTTTGAATTTTTCCCTTTTCGAACTATGGTCAAACCGGCGTGCATGAAGATAGGGGACGAGCATCGTTAGAACTTGCATTGGATCTCTGAAGAAACCACATATTGCGAGTCTAAAAATGATTTTTTCAAAAAATCACGGGCGTTAGATCATGTACCTGTAGTACAAACCGGACTCACTTCCTACCGATTCGGCAGACATTTGTCCTTTTTACCCGGGATGGACGGAAAGGTTTGAGATGTCCCGGTTGGGAGATAGTCCATGTAAGGTGGTCTAGTATTTTAGAAAAATGGTACGGTAGTGTAGGGGTTCGTAGCATGGAAAACAAAAAAATTCTACCGCATGCAAACAAACAAGCCAAGATCTATCTACTAGATTGTAGCAGCGAGTCGATAGAGGAACTCACCCTCGAAGAATCCAAAGCGGTTAACAAGAGCAGATTCTCGTGGGTGATGTAGTCGTACTCTTGCCGATCTCAAGATCGCGTAGACGATCCTTCCGGCGCTATGCTCGGCAGCGCTTCATGATCGGTCACTGCGTTAATTACTCGATGAAGACCTTCCTCTCCCTTGTTCCAGCAGGCAGCGGAGGTTGTAGTACTCTCCTCGCGATTCCGGCAGCACGATGGCGTGGTGTCGTAAGTAGAGGGGAGATCCCGCAGGGCTTCGCCTTAAGCCGATGCGAGTATGGTGGATCAAGAGAGGTGCCTTGGCGATCTAGGGTTTAGAAGCACCAAGGGGAGAGGTGTAGCCGGCGGGTAGGGTTTGGGGAAACCCTAGTCGGCGACTTGGGAGGAGCCCTAGGCGGCGGCGACTTGGAGGAGGCCGGCGGCTTGGGGCTAGGGTTTTGGGTGTGAGGGGTAGGGGCGCCCTACCCCTCCTTATATAGGTGGAGGGTGGCCGGTTGGGAGGAGGGAGTCCTCCCCAAACTCGGCCTCCTTGTCCGGCGGGTGGAGGGAGGGGGAACTCCTCCCCAAGTAGGTTTCCTACTCTCCTCCACCAAGCAAACTTGTCGTTTGACTTTTTCAAATTGGCGTTTGACTTTCAAACTAGGATTTGATTTCTCCCTTTATTTTGCCCAGCCAAGTGACCTAGTACATGATGCAACCATTCCATATTGTCATGACACATTCATGTACCCTTCCCCTCCGGAGTGCCGGACCTTTCGGACCCTTCTAGAACATTCCTGGTGAAAACACCGGAATCATTCCCAACTCTGAAACAAGACTTTCCTTATATGAATCTTATTCTCCGGACCATTCCGGATCTCCTCGTGATATCCCGGATCCCATCCGAGACTCCGAACAACATTCGGTCTCTTACTCATCATTCCATAACTACTCAACAACATCGAATCCTTAAGTGTGTCTCCCTACGGTTCGTGAATTATGCGGACATGATCGAGACACTTCTCCGATCAATAACCAATAGAGGAATCTGGATATTCATATGGCTCCCACATATTTCTACGATTACTTTGTGATCGAATGAACCACTTACATACAATACCAATTTCCCTTTGTCTCACGATAGTTTACTTATCCGAGGTTTTGATCGTCGGTATCTCTGCATACCTAGTTTAACCTCGTTACTGATAAGTACTCTTTTCTCGTTCCCGTGGTATGTGATCCCTTGTGAGCCAGTCAATGCTTGCAACCCAATTAGATGACATTCCATCGAGAGGGCCCAGAGTATATCTATCTGTCATATGGATGGACAAATCCCACTCTTGATCCATGTGCCTCAACCCATACTTTCCAAACACTCAATGCCACCTTTATAGCCACCCAGTTATGGTACGGTGTTTGATGTCATCAAAGCATCCTTCCGGTGATGGTGATTAGCATGATCTCATGGTCGAAGGAATTAGGTTACTATGTATCAAAAAGCTTATAGCAATTGAACTATTAAAATGACTTGATATTTATGCTACGCTTATCTATAGGAGTATGTCCATCATACCATTCTCCTAATGATATGACCTTGTTATTAACAACATCTCAAATGTTCATGATCAAGAAACCATGATCATCTATTAATCAACAAGATAGTATTATAAAGAGGCTTTACCAGGGACTCTAATTTAGTTTACAAATCACACAAGTATTAATATTTCTGGTCAATACTGTTATAGCATGAATGTAAACATTTATCATAAACACAAAGATATAATAATAACTACATTTATTATTGCCTCTAGGGCATATCTCCAACATGTAGCATTCTGAAACAGCATTTTGGTGGTTGCTTCACAAAACGACCCTTTTTTGCGCTCGGAAAATGGAAAATGGCTTTTTCGTGCATCAGAAATGACCCTACCAAGTTCATCAGCGGGCTCATATGATGCCCGTTCTTCACCTTCTTCCTCTTCATTGTCTTCCATTGCAGTATCACTGTATTCAGGAAACATATGATGATAGTTGTTATCATCATCTTCGTCTTCACTGTCTTCCATCATGACCCCTCTTTCCCCGTGCTTGGTCCAGCAATTATAGTTGGGCATGAAACCTTTCATAACCAGGTGGCCGCGAATGATTTTCGAGGAAGAGTACTCCTTGTTGTTCTGACATTGAACACATGGACAACGTATAAAACCATTCTCTTTGTTTGCCATAGCCACATCGATAAATTTATCCACGCCTTTAATGTACCTGGGTACACGCCGGTCACCGTACATCCATTCCCGACCGTCCATCTGCATCATATAATTAAGTTTATCAAAAACGGAACATCATAAATAGTGAAATGACTAATTCACATCGACACATGCATTGTATCAATGACAGAGAAAAGATAAGATTGCTAACCTCGATCGAGGGAAATAAAGAGAAGAAAGCTCAAGTACGTCTCGGGCACCTCCTATATTTTTGTTCCGTGAAAAATTAAACGAGATCATTCACTCAAACATTTCATCACACCTTGAATGCATGCATAGGAAAAAAAATAAACTAGCACACCTCTCACACCTTCTAACAAGAAAAAACAGAGGGGAGGCAGAGGGCTGGGGCGTCGTATTTATAGAGGGTGGAATCAGTTTGTAACACGAACCGGGACTAAAGGTGTGTGGCAGGCCATGTGTCTAACGCTCAATCTTTAGTCCTGGTTTGTTTTGCAAACCGGAACACATGACCCCTCACGAACCGGGACGCATGCCTCCGACCACCGTGCCAGCTCGAACCGGGGCGCGTGCCAGCATTAGTCCCGGTTCGTGGCGCAACCGAGACTAATGCTGTTAGGAGGCCCGAACGAATAGCCTGTTTTCTACTAGTGGAGGTAGACCCCTAGACCCCAGTACACTGGACAAGATTTATAACTCCCGGCTCTGTCTTCCTCTTGCTCTCTCACCCAACCTCACGTACGGTAACCCCAACCTCCCAGCTCATCCATAACCATATTACAGCCTCGGCCTGTGGCCATGCGGGCATTGTTAGCACAGCCCCTGCCGCCGAGTACTTTCCGACGACACCGACGAGGAAATTCCGACAAGACGACACGCACGTATCCGATAACTTTCGTCGAGATGCACGTGCTGCTAGCCGATCGATTCTTTTGATCTAACTAGTACACTCACGCACGCACACGCAAAACAACTTTGATTACCAAAGGCTCTTGTCGAGCCTTGCTTTCTCTCTTGTATTGCTCAACTCCACGGTGTTGTCCGGTCTAGTTACAAGGCCAGGTTACATGTATATATATATCAGGATAGCTAACCGAGTTGAACTAGCTTGGGGACTGCTACTCGGTTACAAACTCCTAAACCTATTCATACATGTATCCTATTCGGAACCTGCACGTATACCACACGCATACGGACGGAGCCGGGACGTCGTGCCGGTATGCAACGTGCTTAATGCTAACAATCACCCCCTAAGCACGATGCATTCTTCACTTCGTCCTGGGTCCCAAATGCGCCAGCTGCTCCTCGCGGGTGTCATCCTCGGCGTTGCTTTCGCCGCTCCAGGCGTCATCCTCCATGTCACCGACTTTATCTTCGCCGGCTTCTCCATGACTTCACATTGACCCTCATCGCCCGCGTCCTTCTTGCCAATATCGTCCATGACCGTGCCTTCGGTCTTCACCGGTTCCTTGATGAACAAACATTGATTTTTGTAGTTCATCTTCACCAGATTATCAGCCGTCCGAAGTTTCTTTATCGGATAGTAGTCCAACACGCTTCGCTCGCGTGCTCGTGTTGGTCGTAGTTGCCTTAGCTCCAGTACATAGAACATATGTAATGGTTGTGTATTGATCAATTCAACATGATCTTCGGGCATAGCACCATGTGTGCCTTCATGTAGAGCTCCTGGAGTCAACGGCTCTACATGCAGCGTATCCTGCATGCCTATTTCTGAGCCAATTTCTTGACTCGCCACCACATCACATAGCTCTTGCACTTCTGGACACTCCTTTGCCCCAAGCTCTTCACGTGGATCATCACCTCCTGTACTAGCAGATGATGAGCTAAACACAACACCTTCTAGCTCTGTTTTTTCTGACCACGGACTAGCCTTTTCTCCGGACACTTTTTCTTCTGAGAGTATCCCTAGTGCTTCTGGCCTGGTGTCCACGCTTGGAGCATCCCCTAGGCCTTCAATCTTTTCCCCGAATTTGCTGACAAAGATAAGCTTGGTTGATCCATATTTTCTTCATACTCAAGATCCCACGTGATGTGAAAAGTTGAATATTCCGGTTCCTTGGAGCCCCAATTCCATGATTTTTCTTCCTCAAAGACTACGTCGTCCGTGAAAACCACCTTATTGGTATAAGGATTGCACACACGGCATTTCTTCGAGCCTTCATATCCTATCATGATCATTGGAGTCCTCTGCTCCGCCACATGCGCCACGCACCCAAAAGTACGAATATGATCAACCGAGGGCTTCCGTCCGTACCATGTTTCATACGGAGTCATACCAACCCCACTCTCAGTTGGCTCCATGTTCAGCAAATACACAGCCGTATTGACTGCCTCACCCCAGAAGTTTCCTGGCAAACCTTTACTCTTCATCATCCTCCGTGCCGTGGTCAACACGATTTGATGCAGCTCACCCTCCTGATTAATGCGTACGGCTCTTATCTTTGCCTCCACCTTAAACTCTTCGGCTTCCTTGATCTTCTCAAATGCTTGTTGAGCTTGACCCTTACTTTTTAGCAACACAATCCACATGTATTTACTATGATCATCCACCACAAGCATGAAGAACTTATTGCCGGACGGAGTTGCAGGTGAAATTCCAACGCATAGATCGCCATGATCAGATTCTGAAGCTTCAGTCGCCTCAAACGTGGCTTCACGCAGAAACGGGGCACTCCGTTGCTCGTGATCCATACACGATAGATCGTGATCCACTTGCGCCGCAATCTCCGTATCCGGTGATGGAGGATCCTCCTCATCCTTCAGCTCAGTTACTTTGAGCATCAGCATCATCGGTCCATCATCTCCTTCATGGGCGATGAGAGCCCTCTCCTTCGACGATTTCTTGCAATCCTTCTTGAAGTGACCGAGCTCGCCGCACTTATGACATCTTACTTTCTTGATGTCAAACTTCCTCCGCCGTGGAGCCTCGTCCTCGTCCTCACCTGCGATATGCTTTTTCGCTGGGCGAGATCTTCTCTATCACTCCTGCTGCCAGATGCTTTATCGCCCTTCTTCTCCTTGGCGAACAACGCTCGAGCCATAAGCATGAGATGCTCATCCACTTTCGCGTCGCCATAGGTGATCTTCATCCGCTCGTCGTGTGCCTTGAACCGTCCAACTAGATCATCCATCGTGAGAGTCTTGAGATCAACGCATTGCTCGATCGCCGAGACAACGGGCGAGTAACGCGGCGGCGCCACGCGGAGGAAACGCCTCACAATAGAGATCTCATCTAGCTTCTCGCCGAGTCCGCGAATCCCATTGACCAGTGTAGCGACCCTTAAAGCAAAGGCGTCTAGCGTCTCATCTTCTCCCATCTCCAGATTCTCGTACTTCTTCTGCAAGGTTTGCAGGGTCGCCTCGCGGACGCGCTCGTGCCCAAGATTTAGCGTCTTGAGCGTATCCCACACCTCCTTTGCAGATTTCTTCGAGATCAGGTGTTGCATCAGATCCGTCGGCACCACCGAGCAGATGTCCGTGAGTGCTAGTCGGTCTAGGTGGTACTTCGACGCGCCCTTCTTGAACTCGTCGCCGCCTGGATCGACAGCCTCCCAGAGTCTGGCGCCTTCTAACGTCCACTCCATCTGGACCGCCCAGACCGTGTAGTTGTCGCGGCTGTACCGTGGATACTGCATCGACACCGGTGCACCCGTAGCCGCACCAGAATACTCGCCCACCTCCTTCGTCATGACCTCCCGTTACTAGGAGATGCTCCACGAGGCTCTGATACCAATTGTTAGCACAGCCCCTGCCGCCGAGTACTTTCCGACGACACCGACGAGGAAATTCCGACGAGACGACACGCACGTATCCGATAACTTCCGCCCAGATGCACGTGCTGCTAGCCGATCGATTCTTTTGATCTAACTAGTACACTCACGCACACACACGCAAAACAACTTTGATTGCCAAAGGCTCTTGTCGAGCCTTGCTTTCTCTCTTGTATTGCTCCCACGGTGTTGTCCGGTCTAGTTACAAGGCCAGGTTACATGTATATATATATCAGAATAGCTAACCGATTTGAACTAGCTTGGACTGCTACTCAGTTACAAACTCCTAAACCTATTCATACATTGCTTAATGCTAACAGGCATCCACCGCTTGGTGAGAAGCTAAGCAAAGCTCGCTGCGCGGCAGTGCGGCCATGGGGAATGCTATGGCCGGCAAGAGGCTCGTGGACAAGGTGATGACGGTGGACGGCTCGCTCACGATATTACAAAGGGCGGCCGGCGATCTTGAGAGTGAGGCCCGCCACCAGCTCCTGGAGTCCGACGAGAGGTGCGGCACCTGGGTGTCCGCCCGCTGGACCGCGACGCTGCGCTCACCAAGCCCGGGAAGCTCTACTTCCTCGTCTAGCTCTGACGACACTGGAGTGAAGAACAAAAGAAGCCATCGATCATTTTTTCCGATGAGCTTTGGGTAGCTTGCCTAGGCTGGTGGGATAAGAGGCATTGGATACCGGAGCATGACACCAAGTTTGTTGCTTGGCTCTAGGATAGACGGGGTGGCAAGGGCCGCGAGCGCGACCTCTAAACAAGAATCTCTTTGGTTTGTTGGACGCTATGGCGCCACCGGAACGATATGGTCTTTGATAGGGCTGCTCCTTCTTCTGGAGAGGTCCTACGAAAAATCGCCGCGGAGGCGGACCTCTAGAGGACCACGGGGCTTTTTCGCGACTGTCTAGGGCAGGTGGATAAGTGGAGATGTCGCGAGTAGTTGCTTAGGATGTGTGTGTGCTGTCCTTGAGACGGCGTGGAGTTGCACTATTGGCGTCTGTGCCACAGTGCGTTGTAAATCTTAGCCTCCTAACCTTCCTTTTACGAAAACGATTCGTCCTAGGAGACGTATCCTTAAAAAGAACAAAAGAAGCAGATATGCGTCACCTGGTCTGTCCACAATTTTCTTCCCTTTTTTGTGGGAAGATGGATTAGTCGACCACTCAGCGGCACCACAGTGATTAGTGTTCTCATCTGGGTGTTCTGGTGTCACCTGCTACCGGCAGGGTAGGATACGGTTTACGGGATTTAGGTGAAATGATCCCATATTCTTGAATAGAAATGGTAGGTAGTACTTATATATGTTGGTTGGGGATGCTTTTGCTTGGAACTGTATTTCAACATTGTCATCTCGAAAGAAAACACTTGATTCATACACATCATCCCACCGCCGGAACGCAGATCGAGCATAAAGTTTCATTCCATCAGTAAAACGAAAACAGCATTCAGAGTTTACAGCACCGTTTTAGAGCCTACATGTGCGAAGCGTCAGAGTGGGCGATTAAGTTTTAATCTTCCAACTGTTGACGAAAGAACAAAACCAACCAACGATCAGAGTTAACCAACCAAATCTAGTCAAACTAAAGTGTAGCTTGGTTTGGTGCCGAGAGCTTGGTTCGCCCAAAAGCCGCAGCTTTTTCTGCTCCGTGTGCGGATAGACCACGGTCGACCTAACTCCCGGAGTTCGTTGCCCCTGAAAAAATGTTGTTAATCATTAGACATTAGGGCCCTGCTTGTCTCATTCTCATGACGCAGTCTCGTTACCAACAGGCACCATCAGCAGCGCTAATCTTTCCCGCCCTCCCCTCTCTCACGTCACGTCCACCAGTTAACATCCATGTCGCTGTTCTTCTTCAGAACACGTGAAAACACATACTCTCTCCGTTTTAAAATATAAGATGTTTTAATCTGTCAAACAAATATATCTAAACTTGATTTAGTGTAAGATTTATTTTAAACTTGAGTGAACCTACCTACTATAAAAATCTAAATACATTTATTTCATAAAGCTAAAACATCTTATATTTTAAAACAAAGGAAGTACATGATAACTACCTAGACAGAAACAGAGCTTCTGAATCAACTTAGAAATATGAACTCTGCAGAAACCAACTACCAAGAGATTCTTCAACCCGCGACGCTCAAATCATGCACCCCTGTCCCCGAATAATCAAAACATGCGAGAGACGAAAGACTAGGTGTAAGTACTTAAGCACAAGTTGGAATTTTTGGTGCCCACACGGTGTCGTGGTCTGGTGGCAAGGCTCTTCAAACAACACATTCGTGCTCCCTCTCTTCACATATAAGTGTCTTTTAATTTTTATTCTAGTCTTATAATAGTTTAAACAACTTTACACAAAAAGGTAATATGTATCTGGCATGAAATTAATGTACTTCATCCGTCTAAAATAGATGTCGCAGATTTGTTAAAATTTAAATAAATTTACACACTATTTAGTATATAGATTTTGACAAACCTGTAACATCTATTTCGAGGGGAGAATTGTTATCGATGATACATCTGCCTCCCGGGTCACTCCCACGGGCGACTTCGGGGGCATTTCGATCCGTCGCCCAGAGTTGTCCCTCGTCGTCATTCCCTGGCCACCGCCGCCGTTGGCGGTGGTGGCATCACCCGGTCGACAAAGGCGGTGGGGCGAGAACAGCGCACCCCTCTCCCTCCTCTACGCACGTGGAGGTGCCTGTGGAGGGTCGCGCGCGGGTCTAGTGCGTCGGCTACTCATGGCGCAATGGAGGGGCGAAATTTGGGGTGGAGCGTCGACGTGGCTACTGGCGAGGCGTGGCTGCCGGCACGGCGGACTGGCGGCCCAAGTGGGCACGATCTGGACCGGTGGGCTACGGGTTGCATGGGCGGGGTTGTTCTATGCCCTGTCGATGCTAGTTCATCTAGTCTCCACCTGCAGCCTCTTTGTCATGCTTGCGACCGTGGTGGCCTAGGTCATCGTTGATCTGCCAGCCTAGATCCGGTGGGTCTAGTGGCTGGTGAAGTCCTGTGGTGTGGGGGCTACCGGCCTGGCTTAGAATAAAGGGGTTTTGGTCCTAAGATCCCTCTCATACCAATACGAAGATCTATCTGTTGCATGTCTTCATCGATCTGGCCGGAGTGTTCTGTTCTGAAAGACTCCGCTGGTGAACTCCATTGACGACATGCCGGAGTCGGATTGGATGGGTTTAGATCGCGCACGATTATTTTTTATCTGACCGTTTGGTTTCATACGGAGTGTTACGAAGCTTTGCAGTCTGTTGCCATCAAGGACATGCCTTTAGTCCCATGGTGAAGTCAGTCGTGGAGAATGACATGAAAGCCGAGGTATGGGGACTGGTAATTGTGGTTTGAATCCTGGTGGCGATAAGGTTTTGGCTTGGTGATCTGGGTCTTAGAGCAATGACGTCGGAAAGTGGGGGCGACAATATATGAAAATTCCAAAGTTTAAACTTGCAGGATAAAAATCCAAGGTCTGGGCTTAATTGGTTATGTCTGGCAATAGGTTTGTTGGAGCTATTGTTTTGTGAGTGCGGACTTTTTTCGAGGTGAAAACCTGTGATCAATGATTAGGACGATGCCGACGCTTGTGCAATGTTTTTTTCTTGGAGGCGTCAATTTTGGAGTGGATAGATTTCTAAAGTTGTCTTGGTGGTGTTTGGTCCGCTGTTGTAAGACACAGATCCTTGTAGCGGGACTTTTTTATAATTCTTTTTTTTCTGCGTGCATCCGTAATGTTAATAGGATAACACGTTGCTGCAGAGGCTGGATATAATTGATATCTCGCGATATTAATATATGCTTATTTTATAAAAAAAATCTATTCTGAGGGGAGTATTGGAAAACTAGTAATACTTTAAGATGGATCTAGTGATATTAATCTTCTGTTACAAATGTTGATAATTTTCCCTCCACAAGCACAAAGTAGTAATGACGTGGTCAAATATTTTATTTTTTTAGCTGTGTGCATCTGTAATGTCGCTAGAGCAATACGTTGTTACAGAGGCTGGGTGTAATTGGTATCTTCGTTGATATTAACTAGCACGGTGGCCCTCGCAAGTGCGAGGGCTTCATCTTTAGTGTGTTGAAATTCATTAAGAAATGAATTTGTAGTTTCATAAACATTTACATAATGTGATACAAAAAATGTGGTCCTATTGTTAACATGAGTATACAACTAAATAAAGCGTCACCTTTTTCTTGCTTTTACGGTTGAAGTTTGATTTTAAATGTAGTGTATAGAATCTACTTAGTAGAGATCACAAATCCTTCACGACCGAGAACAATATAAATTGAAATAATTAGAAATACCAAACCAACTCTAGAATATACAATGAAAATCAAGACATATGACCTATCTATACCAAGCTAAATAAAGCATAGGAAATGGATCACACTTTAAAACAATCCAACCATATCCATCGGAGTAGGATAATAAGAAGCACACACTTTCCAAGTTTTATCTTTGACCATAGTTTATTGAACAATATGTGAAGTACATGATAAAATTGATAAACACATGATTCATATGAATTTTGTGCATAGAGATTTCAATTTTATGTATAATACAATTTAGTAATAGTTCATAGTTAATCTAATTCCTTTCCAAAGTTTCTTCTGAAGGAGTAACAATCTAAATAATCCTACTTATAATGGTATTAAATATGTAGTGCACCCTCTCTAATTTTTTGTTTCAACTTGTGATAATATTGCTTCTAACAGAAGTATATATTCATAACGCACTATGTCAATATATTATATTAGGACATTTTTAATATAAAAAATATAAAATAGTAATGCAAACATTAAATTTATCTTAACTGATAAAACTTTGTAGTAGACAAATTAGTTATATCCCAATGTATTCATCTATGTCCTTTAGTATCTTTATATCTACTTCCATGAGTCATTAGCAATGTTGGTGTATTGTTTGGGGCCTAAATATAAATGGCTCAGCTGTTATGTAAGGAACTAAAATAAGCGATATCATTGAAGTCAAGTACAGCCAAACGCTTAAGGGGATCAACATTGTCTCATACGTTTTGCTAAGACATGTTATATGTGATGCCCTAACCTACTCCCTCCATTCGAATCTACATGATTATAGATCGGTGTAGAAAGTAACGGTCAAAAAGCACCCTCAAATGCATATCATTGTCCACTACATCTCCTATTCACAAATAGAGTGATTATTAGCGGGTGTGTCGATTCTAAGGACGGGCTTCATGTACCCTGTTTTTTGAATATTTGTTAAATCAACATTTGAAGTTCAAAATTTTCTGAAACAAATTCTTAGATGTAGATAATAATGACTTCTATCTGCATGCAAAAACCCAATAAAAATATTTTCTAAAAAGACAAATTTATAGATCTGAGGTAGTGAACTGTGCATAATTTGAAAACCTTAAGATTTGTCAGGATTTTTTTTATTTTTGTTTAGGCTGGAATACAAAATATTTTGGGTTGAGATTTTACGCGGCCCTACAATATGATGTTGTCAACATCTAGGATTTATTTCCAAAACTTTTTGAAACTTCAAACTGTCAATATCAAAAACATTCAAAAATGTGTTCCATGGAGCCCATTCGAAAATCTTTTTTAGAACGGATAAAGTATATAAATTGGATTTTGGCTTGCTACCTAATTAGGTGTTGACACAGCCTCAAGGTCTCAACAATGCAGTAACTAATGAACAAACAATCACTCGGTATCCTGTTTAAAAAAAACACTCGGTAGCCTGCAGCCAACTAATGAACACATAACTTGGTGCTAAAGATGGGCTTCTAGGTTGTGACCACATACCTATAAAATCTCAAACCCGGAAGCTGTTTGCTTACCGTGCCATATATGTTGCGTCTCCTGCGCTGCTCACCTCAGGAGACCTCTCGCTTCCGGCCATAGCGCCAGGCGTGCCGGCGGCCGGTAGTGACGATATGGTTGTGATCTTCAGCAACACGAGACAGAGCTAGGCGGATGGTGAAATTAAAAGATTAAATTCAGATTAAATTCGTAGCCTTAAATCCAAGCACTTGGAGACGACCGAGCTGACGCATCCCTTACAAAATCGGTTGCACCGATCCCGCTGGGGAAAAGGACACTATTGCAGAACGGCCCATATATCCCGATTGGTAAGAGGTTTTAGTCCCGGTTGCCCCACTGGAACGGGGCAATCGGGACTAAAACTCCAACCTTTAGTCCTGGTTGCCCCACCAACCGGGACAAAAGGGGGTACACGTGGTCACGGCAGAGGGCGAGGGGTGGGGAGCAACCGGGACAAATAACCCTCTGCCGCGGCAGAGATTTGACACATTTCTCTGCCGCGGCAGAGAATTTATTTTGGCAACTTTTGTTGCCGCGGCAGCATTTTGGCCACTTTTTGTGCCGCGGCAGAAAATTCATTTATGTTGTTTTATTGTTTATTTAGTGTTTTGCACTCATCAATAAAGGAACCATTATATTACACAAGATCATCATGACAATATAGATCCAAGTGTTGAACATATTACATTCGATACACGGATCGAGTTCATGCACTACATACAAAAGCTCTTTGTACAATCCCTATTGTTTATACACATCCGAATAATATTTCTCTTTTGGGTTTAGGACTTCTGCATCCAAGAATCCCGCCAATTCCTCCTGAATTGCTCGTACGCGATCCTTTGGTAAAGACCGTCTCGTAGACGTTCGATCTGATTTAAAAAAGGAGTCAGCATATATGAATGAAACTAAACACAATTTGATGGTAATTAAAAACTATAGAAATTGTTTACGTACGTGGATTTGCTCTAAATTTCTGCCCTTCTCACATCACGTCTGCCGGATGAACTCGCAAACATATTATCCACATAAGTTGTTCCCTGGTCCCTGCGTCAGGCACTTTACGAGAACATAGTTCAATCAAAATAATAATCAAGCATGATAATAACAGTATCAAAACTAGAATCAAAGAGATGCGCGGATATAGCTAGTGAAATGACCAATTCACGTCGATACATGCATTGTATCAATGACAGAGAAAAGATAAGATCGCTAACCTCGATCGAGGGAAATAAAGAGAAGAGAAAGCTCAAGTGCGTCTCGGACATCTTCTATATTTTTTTTTCTATGAGAAATTAAACCGGGACTAAAGGTGTATGCCACGCCACGTGGCTGACGCCCAACGTTTAGTTCCGATTTGTGTTACAAACCAGGATGCATGCCCCACTACCAACCGGGACGCATGCCTCCGGGCCCCGTACCCGCTCGAAACAGGACGCGTGCCAGCATTAGTCCCGGTTCCGCCACGGAACCGGGACTAATGCTGTTATAAGGCACGAATGGATAGCCTGTTTTCTACTAGTGGGACTATCTTGATGAGGTAGAGAAGGCGGAGGTGCCTGGCAACAATGAAGGAAAAAGGAGGTCTGGAACCGTCGGCAGTCATGGAGGAGAGAACCTGATGGTGCAGTAGATCATGGATCGTGGCGGCGCAAGCGTAGCTAATTTGAGCCAGAGAGGGGAGAAGTCTGAGAAAACTTTACGTGAGGTTTTCGGTTTGATTCGGTTGGATGAAGTTCTACCATAGATTTAGATCTAAGCGTTTGCAATACAACTGACTCTATCTTCCTGGTTCGTATATGATATTGCCCTCTTGTATATCTTTGCAAAAACCATGTTTATATACGTGACACGGGTCAATATATGCTTACATAGTTTGCACGTAATGTTAGTTAAATCACAGCCGTTATAATTAGGTCCCACCAGGATTTGACGAATTAGATTATTTAGCCTATGTGAATCAACCCCGTGCCTCGAAAAACATCCTTATATTGCTTTTTTTTTAGTATATAATAGATATATGCTCCTTTCTAAAATAAAGTGTCTTTTTTATTTTTATTCAGTCTTAGAATAGTTTAACCAACTTTACATGAAAAACAACAATATCTATGACATGAAATTAATGTAACTATATTTTAAGATGGATCTAGTGATATTAATCTGTTGTTACAAATGTTTTGATATTTTCCCCTGTGATGTTGATCAAACTACACCGGTATTCTACTATGGTCCTTAAACAGAAAACAACTAATCTCGATTACCAAATTCGATTGGGCTACCGGTTGAGTTGACTATACATGTCTTTTGCTGGTCCTTGAAGTGAACTGCTCTGGCCATGCATCTATCTATTCGATCTAGAGACATGGCGATGGGATGGGATGGTGCATGCATCCCTTGATCTTGTTGTATCTGTGTACTCCGTCTCGTGTTTGTCATGCGGCTGTCTCAGACGTATAGATGAGTAGAGAGACCGATGCTTCTCTCTTAGGTAAACTAAACACGGCCGGTTAGCAGAACCAGCAGGAAAGAAGGACAGCATCGGGTCATATCTAGCACCCAAAAAACCGGACGGAAAACAAGGAGTGTAGAAAGACCATTCCAGTAAAAAAGAAAGAGCAGTCCAGCAATCGAGCAAGGGTAACTCGCGAAATTGTTCTGGTTTTCCCGGTATCCCTCCGCCGCCAGGTTTCAGTAAAAAAGAAAGAGCAGTCCAAGTATTAATGTTTTCGGTTAATATAATTATAGCAATGGTATGTAAATATTTATCATAAACATGAAGATATGATAATAACCACTTTATTATTGCATCTTGGGCATATCTCCAACATGCTCGATATGGATCGGTGGGCTACGAGTTGCACGAGCGGGGTCGTTCTCTGTCCTATCGACGCTCGCTCATCTAGTCTCCACCTGCAGTGATGCCTCTTTGTCGTGCTTGCGGCCGTGGCGGCCTAGGTCATCATTGATCTGCCAGCCTAGATCCGGTGGGTCTGGTGGCTGGTGAAGTCCTGTGGTGTGGGGGCTACCGGCCTGGCTTAGAATACATGGGGTTTGGTCCTAAGATCCCTCTCACGCCAAGACGAAGATCTATCTGTTGCATGTCTTCATCGATCTGGTCAGAGTGTTTTGTTCTGAAAGACTCCGTTGGTGAACTCCATTGGACGACATGCTAGAGTCGGATTGGATGGGTTTAGATCACGCACAATTATTTTTTATCTGACAGTTTGGTTTCATGGGGAGTGCTACGAAGCTTTGTAGTTTGTTGCCATCAGGGACATGCCTTTAGTCCCATGGTAAAGTCAGTCGCGGAGAATGACATGGAAGCCGAGGTATGGAGACCGGTAATTGTGGTTTGAATCCTGGTGGCGATGAGGTTTTGGCTTGGTGATCTGGGTCTTGGAGCAACGACATCGGAAAGGGGGGCGACAGTACATGAGAATTCCAAAGTTCAAACTTGCAGGATAAAAATCCAAGGTCTGGCCTTAATTAGTTATGTCTGGTCATGGGTTTGTTGAAACTATTGTTTTGCGAGTGCGGACTTTCTTCGGGTTGAAAACCTATGATCAATGATCAGGACGATGCTAGTGCTTGTGCACAGTTTACTTCTTGGAGGCGTCGTTTTTGGAGTGGATATATTTCTAGTGCTGTCTTGGTGGTGTTTGGTCCGCTGTTGTAAAACATAGATCCTTGTAGCGGGACTTTTTTTTTGCTACGTGCATCCGTAATATCAATAGGCTAACGCGTTGTTACAGAGGCCGATGTATTGATATCTCGCGATATTAATATATGTGCTTCTTTTATAAGAAAATCTATTTTGAGGGGAGTATTGGAAAACTAGTAATACTTTAAGATGGATCTAGTGATATTAATCTGCTGTTACAAATGTTGATATTTTTCCTTGGTGATGTTGATCAAACTACACCAGTAATGTACTACTGTGGTCCTTAAACAGAAAACAACTAATCTCAATTACCAAATTCGATTGGGCTACCGGTTGAGTTGACTATACAGGTATTTTTGCTGGTCCTTGAAGTGAACTGCTCCGACCATGCATTTGTATCTATTCGATCTAGACGTGGCGATGGATGGTGCATGCATCCCTTGACCTTGTTGTATGTGTGTACTCCGTCTCGTGTTTGTCATGCACCGTCTCAGACGTACAGATGAGTAGAGAGACCGATGCTTCTCTTTTAGGTAAACTAAAACACGGCCGGTTAGCAGTACCAGCAGGAAAGAACGACAGCATCAGCTCATATCTAGCACCCAAAAAACCGGGCGGAAACCAAGGAATGTAGAAAGGCCAGCCCAGAACACAAGCTGGACTGTGTCTGTCCGGCCAACCGTGACAGCACAGCGCGCTTGGCAAATAGGCCCTCACTGGCACCGAGGCCGATGTATTTTTAGTGTGTTCCCACCGTCCCGTCTTTTGTCTTTTTTTCCCGCCGCTTTCCGTTTGTTGTGTGCATTTTCCACCACGTCCAAGCGCAACCATAAAAAGCCGGACAAGATAGCCACAACAAGACACCCCCTCCCCCCGACACACACACACACACACACACACACACACACACACACACACCGCCACAAACCACCATGCATGGTCGTCCGCGTCACAGCACTGGCCTCCGTGGCAACCCCGATATCCGCATAGAAGAGCTCGAGCACCCGTTGCCCTTGTGGTGGCAGAACCTGCCATTGTTACCGGGCGTGTTGCTGCCTCGGATTCCGGGGCAGCCACAAATATATATAAAGTATGTTCCGCAAACACAGGCCGCGACGACACTCACTTCGACCGCAATAGGACCACCGGCGAGCCTTTCACGTGGGACGCGATGGACCACGTCTTTCTACCGTAGTACCGACGGTGGGACACGCTCGCATACGTGTGTGGCAAGATTCCGGAAGCAGTACGGTCTAATCCGGCCGACGCTTACCGGCGTGTCTGTCTCGTCCAAGCTATGGAGGAGTTGCAGACGCAGCAAGCGATCATCCATTCTCTCGAATAAGAATGGGGTCTTTTTGACCCGCCGCCGCCGGTGCCGTAGCGACGCATAGTTGTTGGTGTGGTTTGCTTGTAAAAATGTTTTAAGACTTGAATAAATTTTTTTATTGCAAATGGCCGATGCCCACATTCTAAACACGATACATGGTGAGTAGACATTAGTCTAGTGCTAAGCCTACTCGTCGGAGTCGGATTCAGAGTGGTAGCAGCGACGGCACATGGTGTCGTCCAAGACGCTGACGGTGAGCATGGCTTCGTTGTTGTACTTGAAGACTATGAAGTTGCCCACTTTGATTTGGTGCCGTGGGACGAACTCCTTCCAGCCGTTGGCAAGGAACATCTGGCCGAGGCGGTCGAACATCACCTCCACCGGCCATGCGCCGGTATTGACACAGGCCGCCCGCAGCATGTCCTGCTGGGGCTCTGCACCCTCGACCAGCGATACAAATTTGCGGGAAGGAGCATCCTGTCCTGCATCATGCCCAAGTGGATGGTCACGACGAACTTGAAGTCGGTGTCGATTGGCTCGAGCTCGGGCGACGACGGTGGTAAGGGAGAGCGTGGTAGCATGCTGCTTTGGCCGCGTCCGCCACGCCCTCCGTGCATGCCTCGACGGCCATGGCCAGGACCCGGTGGTCGTCCTAAACACCCTTCCCTCGATTCAATGCCGCCGACCATAGCTAGCTACCGGTAGTGGAGGATGGGAGGATGAGAGGGAAGAGAGAATGGTATGGTGTGGTGTGGAAGTAGATGGCCGTCGGGTGGCCTGTTAAAAAGACCCGGCATTAGATGCCGGAGTGAAGGCCGAAGCGACGGTATTAAAGTGTCACGGCAGAAAGGCAGGCGTCGAACGACGCCAACCTTTGGAGCAGCCTTCCTCTCTCCATTGATGGCTAGTGAAAGAAAACCGTTGGGTAGCTGCCAAGCGGGGCCTCGGCTCCCGCGGGAGGACACCGGAGGACACGCGTGTTGTACAGGCCGATGTAATCGTTGTCCAAATTTGATGTATAGATAGGTCGAGTGAAACGTGTTGGTCTGGATGAGTCATGCCGCTAGGAGGCCGTGCATGTTTAGTACGTTTCCCGTGAACGCGTTCGAACGGGTTGGGTCGGCGGAGATGCCTAGCTGAACTCTGCGAAATTGTTCTGGTTTTGCTGGTATCCCTCCGCCGCCAGGTTTCACTGCCGACATGGCGACATGAGATCCAGGTGCAGAGCCCAGACGCTGACAAAATCCGCAGCACTCTGTATCTCCAGGACCGATCCAGAATACCCGGCGACTGTACGTGCGCATGCAAAACGGCAAGACAAAGTGGACGGAGCTGGCGTGCCGGCCGATCTACATCGCAAGCCACCACGCAAGCTTCCTTCCACGGCGAGTTGGCGCTTGGCGCTAGCCTAGCTTGGCAGTGCTCCTCCCTGTTAATTATGACGGGAGGGATAATGCAGACAACGGCTGCGCGACTGCGAAGGAGGAAGCGGACAGGAGGCAGAGCTGTTCTCGATCGCCCGTGGACATCAGGACATGGACAGGGTAGGGCGAATGGGCGTCACCACTGGTAGACGCCTCCCGTGACTCCTGGCTCCTGTCTGCCCTGTCACCACGCTAATCCTCCATCCCAAACTGAATTATTTAGCCCTTTGGAAGCTACTACTAGCCTAGCTTTGGAGTACTACTACATATGATTTGCACGTTATGTGCTACGTGTGCGTGAGCCTGACGTGTCGTGCGTGTCATCACGCTCATGGATACGATGGCTTGTCTTCAACCGCACCTCGGGTCGATATTTTCTTTCTCAAACCTGAAATCGCGAAAGCTCAATCCAAGAACAAAACACACACGTGCAAACTTGTAATAGAACAGTATTACTCTCCAGTTGCCCCCCTCACCCCCCCCCCCCCCCCCACCCCACACCCACACACACCACCCTACACACACACACACAAAAGGAAAAATATACTCCGCACGAGACTGTCATTATGAATGCGTCATGCGTGAGGCACGATATAGAACTTCGACCGCTGGTTGTGAGAAATAACAGTAGATCAAACATACGAAAAATAAGGATGCAGTGAATCCATGTAAGTCGCTGGTTGAGATAAGTTGTATCTATAAAATTCCCAGCGTTGTATAGACACTCCTTGTTATAGTGAAGTATCGCTAGCTAGCTGTCATATCTATGTTAGAATTTTTTCACGTTAAAAATCATGTGTCCCCGACGTGTTTCTATTTTTGTTCTCTGTTATTTGCTTATCATGTTTATAACATATTTTGCTTTAATATTATTGTTCAATATTGACAATCCATCTGAAAACTCAATAAATATTGACATCCAAATCAACATCATATTTTTTCACATCAGAACTTTTTATGTTGAATGTCATATAGTTACCTTTTCTGTTTTTTACCATATAGAAATAAAAAGTGGAAAAGGCATATGGTTTTATGGTGACGCGGTCAAACATCATGCGAACACATTGCCCTCCACAAGAACAAAGTAGTAAACATGGGAACGAAAAATCCTTTTGGCTCCCGAGCTCAAGTGCCCCCTGCTTATTAAAAAAATAAAAACTACAGTCATAAGTTTAAGAAATATCTTGAAGAAAATTCCTAAAAGTTGCTAATTGTATCCTATAAACAATGCAAAATCTCAATTCAATGTGTTTTGTATTCCGAGGGACACAAAAAGGACAAAGCATGACTTTTTTGTTATTTAAAATTACTATACTATAGATCTACAATTTTGTTATTTTTGTGTAGCTTAAAGTACAGACTATATCGAATTAAGATTTTTCACGTTTGTGGTATAAATCACGGGCTACATCCTGATTTTTTTTATAATTCTTTAAAACTAGAAAAATATAATGTTTGATTTTATTTAAAAAGCAGGATCACTGGTGAGCATGTGCACCAAATCTTGTACTAAAATAGGAAGAGAAAATTGCAAAAAAAAACTATGACAATTGAGTCTAGAAATTCAGAAAACTATGAAAATTGGGGATCGCTGTAAAAAACTACAAACTTTGGGGCTACCAACTACAAAGAACTACCACAACACATTAACCGGTTGTGTTAAGTCATTTGACACCGTTTAAGACAAGGCTGACATGGCATGAGGAGCCCGTGTGTTTTTGAAAAAAAAAACACCTTTATATATTGTATCTTTCAATCTTGTGTCCCATTTTTATTTTTATTTTATAAATGGGGCAGTTTATTTTATAACTAGTACCGTATTTGAGATCGAGAACCATTTATTGTCGTGATTTGAAAACTAGTATTTTCGAGTACTACTACACACGTTGAGTACGTCCCAGTTTAGCGTGTGGAATTCAGAAAAGAAAAAAGGGTCCGGGAGCGTGTCAATGCATATACCCGCAAGTTGACAACTTAAATTTGCGAGTGCACCGCACCGGCAGAATCCCATGAATTGTGCGACGTGCGTCCGCTCCGGCTTTTTTCCTACGCTCCTCAGCTTTTGTTTGACCGTGCATGGAACCGGCCGGCACAAAGTCAGTTCATGTACTTTCTTTTGCTGGTCAGGTCATCATAGGATGGTTGCTGTTGCTGATCATATGGTGGTGGACCGGTGACCAATCTTGATCCTCCTTAATATGGCCAATCATTCCGGAGGAGAAAATGGAAGTAAGAGTAAAATGAAAATAATATGCGTGCATTTGTGGCAATGGCAACTGGCAAATACCAATGTAAACAAACTTTGGAGATGATTTTTCGAACACTGTTATTAAAAGGTAATTCCGTAGCTCATGAATTAGCTAGGATAATGAGAGATTCTAGTGGGCAGGTGTGGATAGATGACCCACCTGATTTTATCTTAGGTTTGTTATTAGCCGATGTAACTTTGATCCTGGATAAATAATAAAGTGTCGAGCGGTTAAAAAAAATCATTCAGAGCTACAACATTATGCATGCACGTATACACGCGCGACGACCACGATCGATGAGCACTGTTTTTTTTTTGTATAGACTCTACCTACCGATCGATCAGTGGCGAAGGACGAAAAAATCCGAGGTAGGACGAACTCCAAAAAAAAAGTAAATACCAACTCGATCTTGATGACCTTTGTCATTGAGAAAGCCCTTTCAACTATTGTTGCTTCTACCGGTAAAAGCAATATCAACTTAACAAGGCTATTTAAATATTAAGATAATCTCTAATGTCTTTAATTCTCTGCATATGAATAAGGAATATGTCAAGGTTATTTTATATAAGCTCATGCTCATAATAATATAAATCCCCATGATAAATCTCTCTAAGCCAAGAAATCTTATTTACATTGAACCTATAAAATAGTTCATTTCAGGCAAGACAAAAAAATTCTGAAGAAACTCTAACAACAACTCATTAAATCGATGGTCAAAATTAGTTGTAATAGATTTTATAAAAAAATAGAAGGTGGACACACAACCGAAATAATCAATAGTGATCTAGTGTCTTCTCGCTTTTAATGACTTTTCACTCATTTTTTGTACCATTTCGTCCATAGAATTGTGATCTTATTTTTTTTGCGCGAATTCACATCTTTAGGATGGTTCTAAACCATCATTTCTCTAATTGAGGAAGCATGCAATTAGAATTTTTTTATCAATAGTAAGCCAAAGTACAAACCTAAAACATAAACCGTCACATAATAAGAGTTGGTTTTGGCCACATGCCATAAGGTGGCCAAAATACTCTCATGACCTCCTTAGATACCTCATCTAGAACGTTGTTTAGAGTTGATTTTTATTAGATTGAGAATTAGCGATTGCAGCGAGAAAGATTTGGTTTAAAACTAGACTATATCTAGTCCTTATTTCGCTTCAGAATAAATTTGTGCAGTGTTTAAAAACAAGCATAATTTTTTCATATGAAGTCCGTTTTTAGCGTATAAACACTCAAATTGTTTTATACATCTAAAGTTTTTCTCCAAAAATCAAGGAAGAGCGGCTGCCCCATACTGGAAATTCCGCCCCTGCCATCGATGACGCATTTGAATCTCACCCGTTCCGAAGCACTCGAGCGGATCTTCACCCTTCGGGATTACCAGCTGGTTTTAGTCACGTCAAAACGAGTTAGGTAAAGTTATACCGGTGGATTAGGCCTAACATTCGGGAGGAAATGGATACGCGCGCCTACTGGTAGCCGGAAGAGAGTCATGGGAGGAGGGTAGAATCTCTGACTCCTGGCCGGGGCTCATACACACCTTGACACGGTCTGGTCATCGGCTCGAACCATGCATGCGACCGGACCGGCCGGTACGACGTAGTAGCAGCTAGCACACATCTCCTTGAGGTCGAATTCACAGAACAAGTGCGAGAAAGAGGGAAACTCATCTCGATCTTATCTGCATGCAGTCAATAGCTCCTGCTTCTCTTTGCCGGTAATCCCGGAGAGAAAAACGGTTAATTGGACCGCAGAATGGTGACCAATAATCGATCATAGGAAGTAACGCTTGTACGCGACCAATTGTCGGTTTAATTAGTTACCTGCACATTGTGAGACTCGGAAAACCCGGTAGCTACTCGATTTTTTCATACCATAAGATTTGACCCATCGGTTTTTTACAAGTTAACCATTGGACATACGGCTAGTTCAACCACGAGACCAAGCCAACTTACAACAACGGGGATTCATGGGTCGTCCTGGATTGCGGCCTTGCGGGACTGGTGACGACCGTCCATGAAATATGTTACTCCCCTCATTCCCTATTTACATATCACATGCATATTTCGAGGCACACGTTTGACCATCGATTTAACTAAGGAAACGTGTATCCAAGTGTCGCTGATTTCGTACGACTAGCTGGTAGTACTGTAAAAACTGCATCTTAGAATTTGTATTTGAATTTTTCAAATTGTACATCTAAGTGTCTCATGTACTGTCTGTAAAATTGTCGGTCAAAGTTAAATCACCTAGAGACTTGTTTTTGTTCTCACTAAATGGAGGCTCATATCATAAGTTGCAGGTAAAGTACATTTCAGTTCATTTTCCATAATAGTACGTGGGACATGGTCATAATTTTTTAAGCATATAATAGATGTTTTGTTCGTCAAATTGGTGATCAAGTTAAATATTATAATACGTGTGTGCCATCTAAAAGAGTTCAGGGAGAGTAATATAAGAGAAGCATTGCACGTGTAACAATGAGTTTATGAGCCGTGTCATCTCAACTCCACTGGTTAAATGGTGGTTTTTACAATAATTTTGAATCTTCCGCACATTTCTGTCGAGCTTGAAAATGCCCAAGAACCAAGGTCGTGTTAGGACATCCCTTAGGGTGCTTTTTGGTAACACTTGCTTATAATTTGGATTAGGTATTTTGTAGTTTGATATTTTACAAGATTATCTTTGTACCAAGACCAAAAGCTGCCTTTCATTGAGTATGGAACACACACCAAAAATTAAATCTAAGACCATTTTTTTTGGTTCTGATGTTAGCACTTAACTCTAGTACTGTAATGAAAGCATATTCTATTGAACCCACTAAGCCCTAAACTCCGTGAACTCTATTTGGTTTAACCGAGGCTACCCTTGGAAATCATTGTAGTAAGTAGTACCATTTCTCTTCTAGTTGACTGAACTTAGCGCTTCAAAAGCTATTAGCAGTCCCAATGCTTACTTTCACTACATCATTTTGGCTCCAATAAGATTGCACAAGATCAAAAGTTAAATTATGACACAATCTCGAGATAAAAAAGGTGAATAAAGCAGATTTTCATCATCATTAGTACCCGCAGTGGAGCGCTTCAGTTGTGCATTCAATGTTGTGAACACCTAACACGCCCTCTTTGTGTTATTCATCGTAGAAGGGTATGTAGATCTAATCCTTCTCGTTGCTACCATCTTGTAGATTGGATCTTGATTTTATTCGCTTCTCGTAGGAATTTTTTATTTTCCATGCTAAGAATTTTTTCAATAATTTAAGCATATAATAGATGTTTTGTTGGTCAAATTGATGATCAGAGTTAAATAATATAATCATGCGCGCCATGTAAATGATGTTAGAGAGTTTAATATAAAAGAAGCACCGCATGTGTAACAATGAATCTATGAGATGTGCCACCTCAACTCCACTCGTCAAAAAGGTGACTCTCACAACAATTCGAAACTTCCGCACTTTTTTGTCGTGCTTGAAAGTGTCCAAGCACTAAGTCATATTAGGACATCTCTTAGGGTGCTTTCTGGTACCATCTTACTTAGAATTTGGATTAGGTATCTCTAGTTTGATATTTTACCAAATTCTCAAATTTAGCTTTGAGCCGAGATTGAAAGCTACCTTTCATGGAGTAAGGAACACGCACATTTTTTTTTCAAATATTTAGATATTTTTTATTTTTTTGGCTGACGTTAGCAGTTAACTCTGATACTTTACTGAAAACATATTCTTTTGAACTCACTAAGCCCTGAACTCGGTGAGCTCTATTTTGTTTAACTGGCTACCATTTTCTTCTAGTAGTTGACTTAACTTAGCATTTGAAAAGAAAATTGCAATACCAATGCTTGCAGTTTGTAATAGGATCACATCCTAATATATATTTTTATTTCTAAATAATTTTGTAAAGAGTCTTGTATCCATTTCTCAATGGATAAAAATTTGATTCTGAATATGTTGTATTTTCATTGTATTATTGTGAAATTTATTCCATTTATTATAATTGTTTGAATTTGAACTCAAGTTTGAATAATTCAAATCTCAATTTTAATGTTTGTCTTGGATGTATTTTTTAATATTCTGTTCCTATGAGTCTTTTGACTCACTTATTTGTTAAGTGCATTTTAAATTCCCATAATTTAAAAATACACAAAGATCATGTTGAATTTGAACTCAAATCATGGTGTTGACCCAAGTCCTCAACACTAGAGTTCATTTTCAATCCCTTTGTAACTTCAAACCAAAAGCTTGAAATTTACCCACATTTTTCAAATGCATGCGATGCAAATGCACATATCTAATATCTAACCTTCCTCAGAACCTATTCTTTGGGTTGTTACAATATTTTATCAAAATTCTCAAATATCGCTTTGTGTCGATCGAGACCCAAAGCTACCTTTCATTGAATATGAAACGCACACAAAATATAAGATCTTCAACTTATTTTTGTTTTGTTTTGATGTTAGCACTTAGCTCTAGTACCGTTCTAAAAGCACATTCTATTTAACTCACTAAGCCCTGAACTCCGTGAGCTCTTATTTGGCTTAACCGAGGCTACACTTGGAAATCATACTAGTACTACCATTTTTTTCTAGTTGACAGAACTTAGTGCTTGAAAAGCTAATAACAATCCCAATGCTTTCTTTTACTAAACATTATTCGGTTCCAACATGATTGCACAAGATCAAATGTTACATTATGACACAATCTCGAGGTAAAAGGTAAATAAAGAAGATTTCATCATCATTAGTACCCGCAGTGGAGGGCTTTAGCTGTTTTTTGCGAAATTCCACCGATCTATTAAAAATCATCAACAATAGTACAAAGAGGCCCAAAAATAATAAACGTTACAAATAGGTCACTGGCCCACCTAACGATGACTACAACCACTCCATCCCTGCCTCTCTATCACCTGAACGGGGCAAAATTTGTCGTAGTAGAGGTTGGTATAGTAGACATGCGAGAAGTCACGTCCCCTTTTGTGTTATTCAGCGTACACATGAATCATGCATATTGCAATCAGTGGTTGTTATGATTAGCATTATATTGCCACATCCTTAAAGGGAAAAGTAGTGTGATCCAATGCATCACTCAAAAAGGCAGCGCGTCCTCTACCCAAAAAAAAAGGGAAAAGAAAAAAATATGCATGACCAAAGTTTTAAACATAAAGGGAAGTGTACAAAAAGGAATACGAATTTTGCTACTTATAACGGCGGCATTAGATTTTCGACTAGATCGTCATGGGAACATGTATACAGATTAATAAAGGTGGAGCATGGGAACACTGTATCTCCCTTTTTCAGTCGTTACGTAAACAGTGGTAATGAACAGAGTGGAGAAACTGGAGATCCATTTGGGTATTTGACTCTGAGGCCCCTAGTAGGCTTGTACACGAGACAACCTTTATAAGTCCCGGCTCTGTCTTCCTCTGGCTCGCTCCTCCAACCTCACGTACGGTAACCCAGCCTCCCAGCTCCTCGCTGCTAACCATATTACAGTCCCGGCGTGGGCGTCCACCTCTTCGTGAGAAGCTAAGCTAGGAAGGCTCGCCGCGGAGCAGTGGCATGGGGAACGCTCTGGCCGGCAAGCGGCGCGTGGCGAAGGTGATGACTGTGGACGGCGCCACGTTCCGGTACAAGACGCCCGCGGCGGCCGGAGCGGCGCTGCGTGGGCACCCAGGCCACCAGCTCCTGGAGTCCGACGAGGTGCGGCGCCTGGGCGTCCGCGCGCGCCCGCTGGACCGCGACGCCGCGCTCAAGCCCGGGAAGCTCTACTTCCTCGTCCAGCTCCCGCCCGGCGTGGGCGGGCGAGGCGACGACGGGGAGGAAGGCCTGCGCGCGCCGCGCAAGACGTGGTCGGGCGCGCTCCACGTGGGCGCCCGGGAGCGGCTGGAGAGCCTGATGCTGTCGCGGCGCACCGTGTCGGACGTGGCGTCCCTGATGCCGTCCTCCCGGGGGGTCGGCCTCGGCGGCGGTGGCGAGTCGATGGCGGCGCGGCGGTCGTCGTCCGTGGAGGCGGGCGCGGACGGCGCCGTGCGGCTGCGGATGCGGCTGCCCAAGGCGGAGGTGGCGCGGCTGATGAAGGAGAGCAGGGACCCCGCGGAGGCCGCCGAGCGGATCATGCAGCTCTGCGTCTCCAGGGACAAGGGCGGCCCCGGCCTTCCCGCTCCGGCGCGCCCCGACGCCGCCGCGGCCCTGCTGCCGGCGTCCGCGCTGTGCACCGCCGGCAAGACGGGCATGATGAAGAAAGAGGTGAGCATCGCCATGTTACCTTCCGAGCTCGCCATGTTACCTTACACGCTTTTTCTATTCCAGACCTGTGTTGACATGGTAATTTGGCGCCACGCTAAACCAACCAACTCCCCAGCTCGATCGATTAGGCTTAGCCGATAAGGACGTCCCCTGCCCGCCGTAAGCCGGTAGCACCACTTCCGTCTCGTCACGCTCACGCGGAAATGGCCAGTTCACCAGCCCGCCGCCGGATCCGGCATGGTGTAGCCCAGTTCCGCCCCCCTCTCCCAACCGAAAAGGCTGCACACAAAACCTGCCCGCAAGCAACAACAACCAGCAGACCACAAGTAGCAAATGTGCCAAGCGGAAACTCTCTGTTGTCCAGATTCCGATCCTCGCCAATGGAAGTGGATCGGATGCTCCGTGCATTCACGGGGCTGTGACTCTCTGTTATTGCCTTCGAGGTACGCATGATCCGTGGCAACCTCCTTCGTACGCATGAAGCTTCTGCGTCGCTCCTCCTTGTCCCATCCCATCATTCGTTCCACCGGATAGCTCGGATGGCATCGCGCGCCCTCGCACGCACGTGTCCCGGCAGCCATGTGAGGGCGCCCCTGCCCGGCCGGCACGGTTACCCTAACATAATCCGATCCAAAGCCTACCGAATCAGAGGCCAGCAAGGGCAAGTCAATCTGGGCTCAGTTCGATCGGCCCTGGAAGCGATCGTGGCGGTAGGTGGTGCGGTTAGCTCGATCGCTAGATAGCGCTGAGGCTGCGCCACGTAGAACGAGCTGCATGTGCACAAAAGATTCCACTAACCCACGCGAGTACTGCAGGACAGTACTGTGCCGTGACACGGGCCGCCGGGATGGCCATGTAGTGTTGCGTTGATTGGTGCTCAACTGCTAATGATAGCTAGGGGATTGATTCGTGGATAGTTTACTTGATCTCGTCGTCGCCTACTACGTGTCTGCCTGCGTCTGAAAGCTATAGGCATCGTCCCTGTATGAGTAACTGAGTACGTATTAGTATTTTGCTGCAGGATCGGATCGTGATCGTGAATTACTGAATTTCCGAATATAATTGCTTGGCTGTCAGTGTGATCAGGGTGATCAGACCCAACTAGCAGTAGTGGTAATACGTAAGTCGTTGGGCCACCTTGCTGTCCTGACTCCGCGCAATCATCATCATCCATGGGCCGTTTCTTTTCTCCCTTTTTGGTAGTACCAGACAAAGTGGCTTCCTAGCTAGTGCTTCGCAATGCTTCCTTTTCAAGGAAAGCCCCGCTCCATTGTCAAACCTCGTAAAAATATGCCGTATTCTGTCAGAAAAAATGAATGACTTTATTTCTAGCTGGGCTTCAGAAATTGCTAGTGTTGTACTTGTAGTAGTAAGTCTTAACACCGTCGTGCTCTTCTTTCTTGCAGAAGCGGACGAGGTTCATGGCTGTGCCGGACGAGATCATCGGATGACGAAGCGTGACGGCGTCTCGGCGCACGCCTATATTCTCGTCTCTATTCTGTTTTTGGCGAAAATTGCTGGGTTTGGAATATGAGAAGCTGCTGGGATATACGCATGGCTTCCTACCCCCCCAGCAATTTCTGAACTAGGATATGGCCACGACCTCTCCTCCCCTCTTCAGTCGCATCTCCATTCTCCAGGGTACTGTAGTAGTTGCTAGCAAAACTAGAAGAAAGAAAAAAACTGTACTTGATCAGTTCGTGTAAATATTCCGCTGCTTGTAGTAATCAGTGTCAGTGTGTCTTGTCTGGCTACTACTACCATGAGTTTCGAGGTGTTGTTTGCTATGCAAGCTTAACAGCGACGTCCATGAGCGAGCGTCTGCCGCCTGAAGGCTACATGTATGTGAACGGGAGCCACGAGACCGGCTGTGCCTGGCGTTTATCCGGCACCGTTTTGTGCCGCCGAGCACCGTTGTCATCGCAAATGCTTTCAGGCGATCGTAATCTACTTCGAAGATAGTAACTGGCAAGTCGGCGTCGTCGCATCATCAGTGGCCGAAAAAGTTTCAGATAAGGCGAGGCTTGGCTTGTCGCTTTGTTAGTCGCACACCTGCTTAATTCGAGAGAAACCAGTGTAGTGTAACAACAGCAGCAGCAGCATCATCACTCGTGGCCTGTAGCTCCCGCCCGTACATAGGGGAACAGAGAGAAGGAGTCGCAACAAAGCAATACAAAGTTTGACTTCTAGACCTTATGGGAGAGTGAAAGAAACGAAACATCAAGCCAACAGTATTTGGGCTCCTCGTTTGTATTTGGACTCCTCGTTTCCTGTATTTGATCCTGGCGAGAAGCTAAGCCGAAACTGCGTCAATTAATGTTGATGAAACACTTCAGAAATTGCAGAGGTGAAACCAGCTCTGATCGCAAGTGCTTCTCTACTCAAACTTGTGCAGCATGACCAGCACTCTGAAATTACACCTCCACGGCTCCACGCCACTAGCGGAGATCGGCGTTCAACGCATCCTAATTCATTATTGGCAAATGAGGTCGCGTGCTGCCTCGGCGACGATTCCACCATTTTGCATCGGAAAGGAGGACAGCTATACCAGGTAGAGAACAACTGAGAGGACAACTTGGCTCAGTCGGCCCGGCTGCACTATCTACAGACCCGACCTTGTGCGTATCATGCGTGGACATCAGTCGAAACTCGGACGAACCGTGGGAGCTAATACCGAAATCTACATTCACTAGTGTACATCTCTATCCAAGCCATCTTGGATTGACGGGCACCGCTCAGACATCACGGGCGTGAATCTTAGTTCAATCGGCTGGGCTACACTTTGTTTTTCTTCAATATCTCAAGGGATCATCGAGCGGTGTGGCAGAAGCATTTTGGCTGGAGAGATTGGAAAGCCGAGAGGATGCAGGGGTATTTAAGCGCTCTCCCTTGTGAAGAAGATGTGTGACCTTTCGCCTCATAGGATTGTGGTGATTCGATTTAGTTTAGTCATTCTAGATAGCTGAGCAATCGTCGTCAGTGCCCAACGCCAAAGCGAACCTGCAATAGGGGCATTTTTGGCTATTTGGCGGGGATATAATTTCAGAGTGGCTTAATCGTTGCGCACCTATCATCTCTTACTAGCATCGTCTTTAATCAGTCGTGTGTCTAATTGTCTGGCTAGGTATCTGGATCCATTTTGACCATTGATTTACCCACGAGGTTAACAACGACAGTTCATTAGCGTCTGCCGCCTATCACCGCAGCCATTTCACTGGGAACCACGAGACCGGCTGCGGCTGGCGTTCACCAGGCGCCGTTTCCTGCCGTCGCTGCCTCTGCTTTTGGTCGATTGTAATCTGTTTCCAAAGTAACGGATGTGTTGTCATACCTTCGGCAGTGAGCTCGAAAGTTTCGGATAAGGAAGGCTTATCTTTGTCACTTTGTTACCAGCGCGCCTGCGTAATCCCGGCGAAAGATCAATGCAGCTGCGGCGCCGCCATGTGCGGAGGATAATAAACATAAATTCGTATGGTCAGCGACTCAGATTTTGAGCTGTAAGAATTGTAACCAAATGCGGAACCAAACTTGTCCCTCCACTTGTACACCAATGGGCAGTACATACCAGCTCTATTGTGCGGATAAGCATCTAGACAGAGTAAAAAAAAATGGATCGCATTTATTTTTTCTTTAAATGTACAATAAGTCTTAATTTAGCGTGGTGGGTTAACATCTACTGTATATATATACGTGTATGCTTAATCTACTATATGTATATTTGTTAGCACTAATCTTAATTAGTGGTGACTAAGAGTTTATGTGTATCCTATACGTGTCCTAGTCTAAATAGATTTGTTAATTAGGTAAGTTCTATGCGTGTGTGGGCTTCTAGTGTTGTACTAGTCCGTCTAGAATTGTTAGCCGTGTAGTATTAGGACTAGAAATCTGTGTGTGTGGAGTCAGTGGTTGTTTAGAAATTTTGGCGTGAGTTCAAGTCCGTGTAGGTATAGGTTTATGTTGTCTGGCTGTGTATATATACACAGCAGGATCGTTGCTTGTAATCGTGAGTTTGAGAAAAATAAACAGAAATAGAGGACACGATATGTGCCCTTGGCCATAAGTTTTTTCGAGCGTGCTTGTTTGTCTAGTTTGATGTAGTCGATCTGTGGACAAATTCCAACAATTGGTATCAGAGCGAGGTCGAAGATTTGAAGCCACGCTTGCCCCGAGGAGGCGATCTGACTAGCGCCTCGGGGCGGGCGACTAGATGGAGACGACAAGCATGACGTCATCGGTGAGGTGGCGGGCGGTCGTCGTTTGGTGGAGTGATACGGAGGAGACGACAAGGAGGCGTCGTCGGCAAGGTGGTGGATGGGGATGATCGTTGATGAGTGTGGTGGTACCGGGGTACAGTGCTGGAAAATCTTGTCAAAGATCGTCGTCCGGGAGAGTATGAGTCAAGGAGTCATGGTCGTGCGGGTTAGCACGTTGAGTTAGCATTGTGTCTGTGAGTCGTCGTTGTGTCCAAGTGCTTGTCTTTGTGAGGATCCGTTGCAGCTGAAGTGAATGAAGGTTGAGGGAATGTCCATTGTATGGACGAAGACGCAATTTGCGTGCCTCGATCAGGTTGTCTACGTGTCTCGACGAGAGGATCAATTTTAAGTGTGAAGGGGGCGGTAAACCATTGAAGGGGATCCTCTTTAATGAGGACCTGTCTCTACATGTGGCCGAAGTGGATGGTCTAGTCCATGCCAGGAGGTCGGCATGTATTGCGCTAGGGTGGACTGTGTGTTCCACGGGTGGTGCGATTCCACAAGTTTGCTAGCGTGGCTGGGTAGTCCGGATCATGCTCGGATTGGTCAGTAAATTCGCCAAGTTGAAATTGGGGAGAGCCAATCAGACTTGTCGTGGTGCGAGCCCTAGATAAGACACGGATCTACAACGAGTCAAGACCAGAAGAAGCACAGAAGACAAAAAGTCGTTGATCAAGATTAGGGAGAGATTGTTAGCACTAATCTTGATTAGTGGTGACTAAAAGTTTATGTGTGTCCCGTACGTGTCCTAGTCTAAATAGATTTGTTAATTAGGTAAGTTTTATGCGTGTGTGGGCTTCTAGTGTTGTACTAGTCCGGCTAGGATTGTTAGACGTGTGGTATTAGGACTAGAAATCTGTGTGCGTGGAGTCAGTGGTTGTTTAGGAATTGTGGCGTGAGTTCAAGTTCGTGTAGGTATAGATTTGTGTTGTCTGGCTGTGTATATATACACAGCAGGATCGTTGCTTGTAACCGTGAGTTTGAGAAAAATAAACAGAAATAGAGGACACGATACGAGCCCTTGCCCATAAGTTTTTTCGAGCGTGCTTGTTTGTCTAGTTTGATGTAGTCGATCTGTGGCCAAATTCCAACAATATTCAATTCATGAGGAAAAAAGAAATGAGTTTCTTCCAGAACATATGCAGGAAGAGAAGAGGGAGCTCACCTGAAGCATTAGGTTGTGGAAGTGGCAGGCGACAGAGGGATGTAGGGGTGTCCGGCAACAGCAACGCAGGGTCGTGACCGCCGAAAATAACTTGGGAGGTGGTCGCGGGACAACGCCTACGGCAGATCCAGTAGACTTGTAGGGATTCGTAGTATGAAAAAACAAAAAAATTCTACCGCATGCACACAAACAAGCCAAGATCTATCTACTAGATTGTAGCAACGAGTCGATAGAAGCACTCACCCTCAAAGATTCCAAAGCGGTTAACAAGAGCAGATTCTCGTGGGTGATGTAGTCGTACACTTGCCGATCTCAAGTTCGCGTAGACGATCCTTCCGGCGCTGCGTTCCGGCAGCGCTTCCGCAGTCGGTCACACGTTCGGTACTCGATGAAGACCTTCCCCTCCCTTGTTCCAGCAGGCAGCGGAGGTTGTATTTCTCCCTTCGTGATTCCGGCAGCACGACGACGTGGTGTCGGAAGTAGAGGGAAGATCCCGCAGGGCTTCGCCTAAGCCGGTGCGAGTTATGGTGGATTAGGGTTTCCCGGAGATCTAGGGTTCAGATGACCGGGAGGAGGAGGATGTGTCGGCGGCGGCTAGGGCGGCGGCGCGCGGGCGGCGGCGGCGAGCGGCGACGGCGACGCGTGTGTGGGGAGGGTTTGGCTCTTGTGGTGTTGGGGCAGCCCTCCCCCTCTATTTATGAGAGGGAGGGGCAGCCTTGGGAGGGGACCCAAGTTGGATTGAGAGAAGGACTTGTTTCTTCTCCCACTAGAAAACCATTGTTCCAGTTTGACTTTTCAAACTTCTCGTTTGACTTTCAATTTAGAGATTTATTTCTCTCTTGCAAATGTCAACACCAAGTGACCTAGGATATGATCCAATCATTCCACATATCCATGACACATTCATGGACCATTCCCCTTCCGGACCGGTGAACCTTCTAGACCCTTCTAGAACCTCTCCGATGAAATCATCGGAAACTTTCCCGAACTCCGAAATAGGACTTTCCTTATATGAATCTTATTCCCAGGACCATTCTGGATCTCCTCGTGATATCCCAGATCCCATCCGAGACTCCGAACATCATTCGGCATCCCTATTAACATTCAATATCTACTAAACAACATCAAATCCTTAAGTGTGTCTCCCTACGGTTCGTGAATTATGCGAACATGACCGAGACACTTCTTCGATCAATAACCAATAGAGGAATCTGGAAATTCATATGGATCCCACATATTTCTACGATTACTTTGTGATCGAATAAACCACTTACATACGATACCAATTTCCCTTTGTCTCACGATAGTTTACTTATCCGAGGTTTTGATCGGTAGATCTCCGCATACCTAGTTCAACCTCGTATCGATAAGTACTTTTCTCGCTCGTGATATGTGATCCCTTATGAGCCAGTCACATGCTTGCAAGCTAATTGGATGACATTCCACCGAGAGGGCCCAGAGTATATCTATCCGTCATATGGATGGACAAATCCCACTCTTGATCCATGTGCCTCAACACATACTTTCCCAACACTCAATGCCACCTTTATAACCACCCAGTTACGGTGTGATGTTTGATGTCATCAAAGCATCCTTCCGGTGATGGTGATTATCATGATCTCATGGTCGAAGGAATTAGGTTACTATGTATCGGAAAGCTTATAGTAAATAAACTATATTAAATGACTTGATCTTTATGCTACCCTTAACTATAGGAGTATGTCCATCACATCATTGTCCTAATGATATGAACCTGCTGTTAATAACATCTCTACGTTCATTATCAGGAAACCATGATCATATATTAACCAACAAGCTAGTTTAACAAGAGGCTTTACTAGGGACTCTTTTATGTTTACAAATCACACAAGTATTAATGTTTCCAGTTAATACAATTATAGCATGGTATGTAAACATTTATCATAAGCATGAAGATATGATAATAACCACTTTATTATTGCCTCTTGGGCATATCTCCAACAGTCTCCCACTTGCACTAGAGTCAATAATCTAGTTTCAAACCTTTGTGCATTCAACACCTATGGCTTTCTGGTGTTGTATTTACCAGATCGCTAGTGGTCATCTGATTTCCGGATCCGACACTTTCAGGTTCGTGTGTAATTGCATGTCTTTACGTCTCTATGCATCACTAATTCTCTAATGAGATGACTTTGTATAAATTTGGTCCTTTGGTGAGACCTTTAGTTCCTTGGGGTTAAAACATGTTGACAATATTGTCGTACAATATATCTTCATAGTACTATCCCGCTATGAACTACACCTAGTTTAATAACAAACTAGTTGACACAAATGCCCTCTTTTGCTGCTATAATAGCAGTCATATACTTAGCCTTTTTGTTGTAGTATCTGTCACAATGTCTTAACTTTGGAACTCATCCAAATCCATTATGGAATTTACTTTCCATCATATTGTGCCACCCTTAGTTTAGATTGAGATAAACTTAATTTGTACTTTGTGACAAAACTAGTATCAATGTAATACTTTTACAATGAGCTAACCATCTATTTTTCACTTCTACAAAATAATATATTCTTATTTCTTCTAAAAGATCATAAGAATATCTTTACTATTGTCAATAATCATATTATGAATCATTCTGGTATACGCTCATAACATTTAGAGCATAGGACATATCTTGATTTGTACGCATCACATCATGATTGATAAAATACTCTTTGTGATTTTATCTATCAAGTATCAAAAATACTTGAATCTTTATTCAATCCTTCCTATGCAACAAGAACCTTTCTTGTAGTTTCTATATTAAAATCATTCAATGTCTCATCTATGTACTTCTGGCACAACCATATTGGCGTCACAATTTATCCATATAGACATTGATGCCAAATATTCGGGTTCTGCCTAAGCCTTTCATCGAGATGAAATTCTTAACCTGTGTCAATAAAAATATACATCATTTCCAATCAACAATATGTCTTTCACATAATGTATTAGAAACATGTCTTAGCGCTCCCACTTAATTTCTTGCAAATGCAAGCATCTTCATCGTCTCCGATGAAATTAAACTCTTTTAACAGTTTCATCATAGTGAAGATTCCAACTCCGTGATGCTTACTTCAACCATTGAGGTTTCCATACGCTTTTAGCATCACTTGAATTAACAAAACCCTTTAGACCGTGTCATGCACACGTCCTAGTTAACCATTCTATTAGAAGAAATTGTTTTGTTTATTCAACTACCACATAATAAAAATATATGTAGTGGTTGCTACATTAATCCGTCTAGACTAAATATCGCTTAATGAAAGATCAGATCTTGTCATAGTCAACTCTTTGAACATTGTCGTGAACTCTTTCCCGATATGTCGATAATTTTATAGATGTGAAACATCCATATCTATTTCTTTATAGATCCAAACACGACTGTAAGGTCTTACACCTTTCTAGAGGGTCTCTCAAGTTCAAAGCTTGATTTCTCGTGTATGGAACTATCACAGATTATATGGCTTCAAGCCATTTGACAGAGTCAAGGCCCATCATTGCTTCTTTGCATGTAGTCGGTTCATTATTGTCAAATAATGATTCAAACCTCAAATCTTGGTATTTGATTGTTTATCCGACCTACTTTGTTCAATAGGAACTTAGATCTCCGTGTCCAGAACCTTTGAGGCACGTGAGCCATGAGCATTGTTGCTGCCTCCGGAACACTTTTCGGTGCTGCGCAACTTTGCACATATAGCTAAGGTTCGTTTAACCTTATCAAAGTTCTATTGTCCTCCCACTTAACTTTTCACGGAAAAATTCCTTCTCAAAGAAACTTGACGTTCTAAGCGACAAACACTTTTGTCTTCAGTGTTATGGAGGATTACTTAACGGCTATTCAAAATAACATACAAAGAAATATTCATCCGACTTTGGTTGCAAACATCTTTCTTATGCATAGCATACCAATTTTTAAGAAAGGACAACTTGGTTTTTATCCCAAACCATAACTTTATATGGCGTCATTTCAACGGATTATGATGAAGCTCTTTTCAGTGGAAAAATGGTAGTCTCTAAAGCTTTTAATCTTTAAAATATAATGGCAGTTTTATAAATGACACCTTTGATCTCACCATGTCAAACAAGGTTTCATTACATATCTCAAACACTCCATACTCTTATGATGTTTCGGGAAATGCAAATCCATGGAACGATTCCTTAAATCTTAGGTGTTATGCTAAACTTGTAACTCAAATATCTTCCTTTATGATCTTATCATAAACTATTTACATTCTTGTTACAATGATTTTGCACTTCATCTTGAAAGTCTTTGAACTTTTCAAATGCTTCACACTTCATCCTCATTTAGTAAATATTCATATATTCACTCAAATTTTTGGAGAAAGCATATGAAGTTGAAATCCATCGCTCTTGACTACACATAACGGGCTTTATACAACAATATGTACAAGTTACAATAAGCTAGTCATCCGTTCCCTTTGGCCTATGAGTGGAGTTTTGATTATCTCTAGGAAAATTTCGCAAGTGTCATTTGATCAAAAATCAAAAGACTCCAAAATTCCATCCACATGGAGTTTCTTCATGTTTTCTTTCCAATATAATTTAAACGGCGATGTCACTTCCTAAGTAATCTTTATTATTAACTGTCTTTCGACATTTTTAGCAATATTTTATGGATGTGATTTATCCAACGAGATTTGTAAATCATCCATCTTTTATGGATTACGGCAATTATTTGAACAACCCTTTTGTTCTCATAATACCTGATAAAATAAATCTTGAAGGCAAGCTTTGATATTAGCGAGCAACACAACAACCCTTTATTTGTTCTCGATGAACATCATCACACATTCTTTTGATAGTTACTTAGGCCATTGTAGTTCATGAATTGTGTTGTTTCGTATGACGATTAATACCAAAAAAATCAGTATCCAATACTTAAGAACCACATTGTTTAATAAGCAAAGAATATAGCCATAACATGTATATCCTCTATATACCTAAGCTGAACAATTCTAGTCTTTTCTTTTCTGCCATATATTTCTGAGATTCTCTTTCAGTATTTCCTTTTCTATTCGAAAGAATCTATCAACATCAATAGTGGAGCCATACACATGACACATAGTCCAAAGCATGTATATTTAAATACCAATGTCTTTGGACTTGCACTTTGAAGTAGATCACCATCATCAAATACTTGGTGTTCTTTCAAATTCCATTCTTTAGTAATCTTTTAGTATAGTAAACATTTTATCAAATATTCACCCTTATCATGGAACTATTCATGATCAAGCTACTTTTAGCTTTATAACGGTGAATCGTGAGTATAATGCTGCTCTCCAAAACCTTTTGTAGGATTAGGACGACAAGCGTCTCCAACCTTTTTCAAATTCTCATCAAATATGAGAACATAAACTTTGCCATGTTATACTCTCTCATGTTGCAACCGAAACATCATTTCAGATATCGCAATATCTTCCACACATCATGGTTTCTGAAACAACTCTTTCAGATACTAGATAACCTTGATATTAAAACAATCTTTTGAATATCAAGAATCATGGAGACAAACATGATACTTATATACTAACACTGGAATTGTCACTGTTGATTTAATACCAATTATTAAACTTCACGGAGTAACTGGAACTTACTAAAAGTTTGCAATAGGACTTTTAAAGTTTAGATTAACACTTCAAAACAATACGATACCAGTTCGTAAAGTAACTAACCAGAATTCTATAGTTCTATTATCTCAATTATAACTAAGTGCAAGGTGGTAAACGGATGCCAATGACTACAACAACTATGCAAATTCACTTTGATTTAATTTATGATAAATAGTGTTTAACTTTTAATCATATTGCCGTTAAACTCCCACTCAAAACAATATCCCTCACATTGTTTTAGTGATCATACGAACCAAATTCACTACACCAAGTCCGATCATCATGTGACATGATATAGTTTCAAAGGCGAACAATCATCATGTTCATCATATCATCTATATGACTCATGCTTTACCTTTCGGTATTCTGTGTTCCGAGACCATGTCTGTACATGCTAGGCTCGTCAAGATCAAACCTTAGCTTCCGCATGAGTAAATCTGGCTTGCTCATGTTGTATACACTCGTAGAATCTAACACACCCGATCATCACGTGGTGCTTCGAAACAACGAGCTTTAGCAACGGTGCTTACTAAGGATGAACACTTTAAAACTTGAAATGGTGTGCTTGAGGGATCATCTTATAATGCTACCGTCGTGAACTAAGCAATACAAGATGTATAAAAGGATTAACATCACATGCAATTAATAATATGTGATATGATATGGCCTTTCTTCTTGTGCTTCCGATCTCCATCTTCAAGCACGAACATGATCTCCATCATCACCGGTATGGCGTCAAGGTCAATGGCGCCGCTTCATGGTTGTCGTCCACCAGCATCAACTATTACAACTACTTTGAATAGACACGCAGGTCTTAATGGAATTTAAAAGACAACCATATGGCTCCTGCCGGTTGTCAACTTACAATAAGGAACATTGCATACATCATATATAATCACAATCATGGCCATATCACATCATAGTACACCCCTGCAAAACAAAGTTAGACGCCTCTAATTTTCTTAGCATATTTTACGTGGTTTAGAGCTTTCAATAAGTGTCGTTCTAACTTACGAACAAGAACCACAACGTTGATGTTTGAACTATCAAGTGCCCGTTGTAAATTGAATCTATACTATGATGGGACAGACAGACACCCGCAAAGCCACTTATGCAATACAAGTTGCATGTTGAGCGTGGAGCAAGTCTCATGAACGATGTCATGTAAGATTAGCCTGGGCCACTTCATACCATCATACTGCAAGATGCAAAGTACACATAAGCAATTGATAATAAAAGCACCACCGCCCACAATGACCATTGTGTTCTACTCGTGCAACAAATCTACATATAGATACGGCTCTGATACCACTGCAGGGGTTCGTAGCATGGAAAAAACAAAAAAATTGTACCACATGCACACAAACAAGCCAAGATCTATCTACTATATTGTAGCAACGAGTCGATAGAAGCACTCACCCTTGAAGATTCCAAAGCGGTTAATGAGAGCAGATTCTCGTGGGTGATGTAGTCGTACATTTGCCGATCTCAAGATCGCGTAGACGATCCTTCAGGCACTGGGTTTCGGCAGCGCTTCCACTGTCGGTCACACGTTCGGTACTCGATGAAGACCTTCCTCTCCCTTGTTCCAGCAGGCAGCGGAGGTTGTAGTTCTCCCTTCGTGATTCCGGCAGCACGACAGCGTGGTGTCGAAAGTAGAGGGAAGATCCCGCAGGGCTTCGCCTAAGCCGGTGCGAGTTATGGTGGATTAGGGTTTCCCAGAGATCTAGGGTTTCGATGACCGGGAGGAGGAGGATGTGTCAGTGGCGGCTAGGACGACGGCGATGAACCGGCGGCGGCTAGGGCGCGGCGGCGGTGACAGCGGCGCGTGTGTGGGGAGGGCTTGGCTCTTGTGGTGTTGGGGCAGCCCTCCACCTCTATTTATGAGAGGGAGGGGCAGCCCTGGGAGGGGTGGGTTTGAATCCAAACCCAAACCCAAGTTGGATTGAGAGAAGGACTTGTTTCTTCTCCCACTAGGAAACCATTGTTCCAGTTTGACTTTTCAAACTTCCCGTTTGACTTTCAATTTAGAGCTTTATTTCTCTCTTGCAAATGTCAACACCAAGTGACCTAGGATATGATCCAATCATTCCACATATCCATGAAACCTTCATGGACCATTCCCCTTCCGGACCGGTGAACCTTCTAGACCCTTCTAGAACCTCTTCGATGAAATCATCGGAAACTTTCCCGTACTCCGAAATAGGACTTTCCTTATATGAATCTTATTCTCCAGACCATTCCGGATCTCCTCGTGATATCCCGGATCCCATCCGAGACTCCGAACATCATTCGGTATCCCTATTAACATTCCATATATACTAAACAACATCGAATCCTTAAGTGTGTCTCCCTACGGTTCATGAATTATGCAGACATGACGGATACACTTCTCCGATCAATAACCAATAGAGGAATCTGGAAATTCATATGGCTCCCACATATTTCTATGATTACTTTGTGATCGAATGAACCACTTACATATGATACCAATTTCCCTTTGTCTCATGATAGTTTACTTATCCGAGGTTTTGATCGTCGGTATCTCTGCATACCTAGTTCAACCTCGTTACCGATAAGTACTCTTTTCTCGTTCCCTGATATGTTATCCCTTGTGAGCCAGTCACATGCTTGCAAGATAATTGGATGACATTCCACCGAGAGGGCCCAGAGTATATCTATCCGTCATATGGATGGAAAAATCCCACTCTTGATCCATGTGCCTCAACACATACTTTACGAACACTCAATGCCACCTTTATAACCACCCAGTTACGGTGTGATGTTTGATGTCATCAAAGCATCCTTCCGGTGATGGTAATTAGCATGATCTCATGGTCGAAGGAATTAGGTTACTATGTATCAGAAAGCTTATAGCAAATGAACTATATTAAATTACTTGATCTTTATGCTACGCTTAACTATAGGAGTATGTCCATCATATCATTCTCCTAATGATATGACCCTGCTGTTAATAACATCTCTATGTTCATGATCAGGAAACCATGATCATATATTAAACAACAAGCTAGTTTAACAAGAGGCTTTACTAGGGACTCTTTTATGTTTACAAATCACACAAGTATTAATATTTTCGGTTAATACAATTATAGCATATGGTATGTAAACATTTATCATAAGCATGAAGATATGATAATAACCACTTTATTATTGCCTCTTGGGCATATCTCCAACAAGACTGCCTATGGAAGCAGACCGGGAAGTCGACCAATCGCTCGACCTCTGCGCCTCCCCGCGGCGAGCTCCTCCAGCACACGCCCCTCCCACCGGCCACGGACGTCGCCGACATTCACCTTCACCTTATCAGTCGGTCGGCTCAGATCCTGTCACGCGTCCCTCGTATGTGGGGTGTTCCGCAATAGCAGGAGGGGACGCGGAGGAGGGGCACCAGCGCTGCGTCTCTGCCGGTGGTGGGAGGCATGGGATCGAGGGGAATCACAAGAGTAAGGCGGCGACGTTCTAGGGTAGAAACGGGAAGAGAGGAAGGAAGGAGAACGAGAGAGAGAGAGGAATAAAGGGGAGACGGGAGGCGCGCGTGTTAATTATTTTGGCTAACTGCCCAAACTCAGTGGCGCACACGTATTCTGTGCGCCACAGATATACATGCAATGGATACGGTCGACCACTAGCTGTGGGGCCCACTTATGTGTGGCGCACCGATTTTGCCGTGCGCCACGGTTATGTGCAGGTCAGTGGCGCACCGATCTCTTCGTGTGCCATAGATAACTATCCGTGGGGCACCCTTTAGGTGCGCGCCACTGATATGTCTCCTGTGGATAATCCTTTTACTTCTAGTGCTATAATTTTCACATGGTATCAGAGTTAGGTTAGTCTCACAACATCGATCCTAAGTTCTTCCACCACTTCCGCATCATGTCGTCCCTGGGAAGATAGATCTTGTCCTTGGGGGCACGACACCTGGTCAAAATCAAAGATCTTGATTGGTTCCATAGATTATATTAATTCAATTTTTGAAACTCTAAGTCCTTCTTTAGATCAATTAGCACCAAAAAAATCGCAAACCACAACCCTCAAATCCCCGGTGAAACAGGTGTACATGGGGTCGTAGATACCTATAGCAAACTGACTCCACTTGGCGGGATGGATGTATGGTCATACCTGAGGATACACGGTGGCAGCTACAATTAGCTACGATTCGTGATGAATGGTATACTCGATCTCGTATCTGAAAGGTATAGGTACGGACATTAGTTTGCTACAGGATCGCGAATTTTCAATTGGTTGCCTGTCGCCCCCTAAGAGATGGAGTTATCTTTGTTCGTCTGCGAGGTTTCCCTAATGTAGAATGGAGATGGACTGCGTGGAGGTCCTAAACCTCTGGAACACTTGTCATGGCGCTCGTTCGGTCATGACACCTATCTTCATAGAAATCGAAGAGCTAGCTCTTAGTTTTTCTTCTTTTGTAATTCAACTTGTACCTAGATCAGCTAATCTCTTTAGCCCATCTCAGTGGTTTTCCTTCTTTTGTAATTCAACTTGTACCTAGATCAGCTGATCTCTTTAGGCCCATCTCAGTGCAAAACATGCGTGCACTCTGATGTAGACGAGCAGCTGGCTTGGCACTCCTCCAGATCGTCAGTCTTTAGACTTAGGAGGCAGGATCTATTATCGTTAAATAAAGCTCTCTAAATTACTCGGGAAAATAATTGTTACTGTTAGATGTATATATTTGTATATTGTAGTTTCTCCATATGTTAGGTGGGCTTCCTGCATATTTGCACATGTACCTGTATTATATATTGTGGTCTTTGGCCCCAGAAAAATACAAGTTGCATATTCTTGACATGGTATCAGAGCTAGGTTAGTTAGCCTGCGCCACCGTCGCCATCAGCCGCCGACGGTCTTGCCGTCGTCGCCGCCGCCGGTTGCCGCCTCGTTCCTGGCCGTAGTTGCCCGTTTCGTCTTCCAGATCGGTCCGGTTCCCAGATCGGCTTCTCATGGTCGCCCGCCTCATTCCGATCTGCTCCCGCAGGGCCTGCTCCCGCACGCGCACGCTCTCCTGCCTCGATCTCCTCGCCCGCCTGGCGCCTCCGACGCGCGTGCTCTCCTGCCTCGATCTCCTCGCCCGCCTGGCGCCTCCCACACTCCCACCTCGTCCGCCTGGAGACTCCCGCACGCCAACGACTCTGGAGACTCCCTCACGCTAGCGAGTCCCGCCCTGCTACATGCCAGCGCCTCCCGCCCTGCTACACGCCAGCGTCGATCAGATCTCTCCTGCTACAGGCGTGAGCCAGCCCGCCAGCCCTGCTACACGCCAACGTTGATCTGATCGCCTCCCGTGATAGCCATTGCCTGGTCTCCTACTTGGTATCCTGCTCCACTTGATAGCCAGCGCTTGGTCTCCTGCTGCCTCCAGACCGCCGGATTTCTATCACCTACTCACCAGACCGCCATCGGGAATCGATCCCGGCAGCCAGAATTGGCCTCCCCTGGCCCTTAGGCACCGCCCCTCGTCCCGGTTAGCCGGAATTTCGCCGGATTTTGCCCGGCATCTGCCTACAGCTGGGTTGACCAGATTTGTTTCAAAAAAAATTGAGAGATATGTCTTCTGCATCGGGCTATGTTGCGATTCCTCGCTGCCCGGTGATCTTCGATGGCGCGAATTACCCGGATTTCACTGCCTTTATGCGTGTTCACATGCGCGGTCTCCATCTTTGGGGTGTGCTCTCCGGCGAGGTCCCCTGTCCGCCGTGCCCCCTGCTCCTGTGGCTACTCTTCCGCCAACATCGATTGTTCTCGGTGCTGATGCTTCTTAGGAGGCCAAGGATGTTGCTCGAGTGCCGATGATAGTGCTGTTGCTGCTTATGAGCTGAAGTTCAAACAGTACTCTGCTGATCTCGAGACCTATCGCCACGCTCTGACTGTCTACACTTAGTGGGTCGATGAGGATGCTCGTGCTGCTGCTATTCTCACCTCCAGTGTTCTGCCCTAGTATGCTGCTGAGTTCATGAGTCTCCCTACTGTTGCCGCTCAGTGGGCACATCTTCGTCAGCGCTATCAACCATCTGGGGATGCTCTTTACCGGTCCGTGGTTCACCAGGAGCATGCTCTTCAGCAGGGTGATTCCACTATTGATGAGTTCTATACTCAAAGTGCTGCTATCTGTCGTCAGCTTGATTCTCTCGGTACTGCTGTTTGTGGCACCTGCTCATGCTGCCTGATGGTGCACTCGGATTTGGAGTTTCACCGCATCTATGAGTTTTTGTCTCGGCTCCGCCAGGAGTTTGAGCCCCGGCGTGCTCAGCTGAATGCTCATGGTCGTTTTCCGCTCTCTGAGGTGTTGTCTGAGCTTCGGGCTGAGGAGACCCGTCTCCGTGGTGCTGGTCTTCTTGCTATTCCATCTGTGCTTGCTACTCGTGGTCCTCCTATGCCGCCTGCTCCCTTGACTCATTCATGGTCCTCTGTGCCGCCGCTGATACTACCCACTCCTCCAGGTCAGGGTCAGAGCCAGCACCTGCAGTCTCAGCAGTCTCATGGTCAAAGTCAGCACCAGCAGGCTCGTGGTCAGGGTCGCCGTGGTTCTCTTCATCACTTCTTCATGTGAGGATGGACACACTTGGCCACCGTTATACACGGATCCCATTTACGCCAAGAAGACCAGGCTCGTGGGCGTCGGCTCCTTCCGGATCTTCAGCTTGCTCTCTCTCGTGGGACATTATCGAGTCTTCGCTTCTTGCTGCTATAGGCTCTTCTTCGACGGCACCGCTGGTTCTGTGGATCGACTCTTCAAGCATCGCGACCACCACCTTCTACACATCGAATGCCTCCGTGGTATCTGGATTCTGGAGCTTCTTTTCATATGACCTCTGAGTCTTCTTTACTGTCCGCTCTTCGTTCTCTCCCTTCCCATGTTCTTGTTCTCACGGCCGATGGTACCTCTCTTCCTGTTTCTAGTCGGGGCACCCTTTCTACTTCTTTTTCTGTTCCTGATATTTCTCATGTTCCTCGTCTTAAGATAAATTTGTTCTCTGCTAGCCAGCTTACTGACTCTAGTTGTCGCGTCATTCTTGATGTTGATTCTTGTGTTGTCCAGGACTGTCGCACACAGGCCCTGGTTGGAGCTGGCCCTCGCAGCCGTGACTCTTCAGGACTTTGGGAGTTAGACTGACTTCGTGTTCCTTCCGCTGCCACTTCATCTGCCAGTTCTTCTCCGGTTGTCGCCTTTGCTACCAGCTCCTTCCAGCAATGGCATCATCGTCTTGGTCACCTTTGTGACTCTCGCCTGTCGTCATTAGTTCATCGTGGTCTTCTGGGGTCTGTCTCAGGAGATGGGTCTTTACATTGTCAGGGCTGTAGGTTGGGCAAACAGATTCAGCTTCCCTATCCTACTAGCGCGTCTGTATCTCAGCGACCTTTTAATTTAGTTCATTCCGATGTTTGGGGTCCGGCTCCTTTCGCTTCGAAAGGGGGCCATCGCTACTATATTTTATTCATCGATGACTTTTATCGGTACACTTGGTTGTATTTTATGCGCTCTCGCAGTGAAGTGCTCGCCATATATCAGCGTTTTGCGGCCATGGTCTGTACTCAATATTCTACACTCATTCGTGTGTTTCATGCTGATTCTGCTGGTGAGTATATCTCCCAGATGCTGCGAGGTGTTCTTGATGAGCAGGGTACCCTCACTCAGTTCTCCTGTCCTGGCGCACATGCTCATAATGGCGTTGCTGAGCGCAAGCACCGCCATGATGATTGCTTCTTCTCTTCCGCCGCATTTCTGGGATGAGGCTGTTGCTATGTCGGCTTACCTCATCAATATTCAGCCATCTGCCGCTCTGCAGGGTGGTATCCCTCTTGAGCGCCTATCTGGTCATTCTCCAGACTACTCCATGATTCGCTTGTTTGGTTGTGTTTGTTATGTTTTCCTTGCCCCTCGCGAACGCACCAAACTGACCGCTCAGTCTGTTGAGTGTGTTTTTCTTGGATACAGGGATGAGCATAAGGGCTATCGCTGTTGGGACCCTGTTGGTCGCCGGATGCGTATCTCTCGCGATTTTACCTTTGGTGAGACGCGCCCTTTCTATCATCGTCCCACCGCTGGTACCTACCAGGTGGAAGATCTCTCTTTTCTTCTTTTTCCTGACACACCTCCTTCTACTCCTATCATGTCTTCTTCAGGACCCCCTCTCCCTGATGTCTCTTCTTCGACACCATCCTCCTCTGCTCCGTCTAGTTTTCCTAGTTCTCCTCGTTCTCCGGAGCCTTCTTCTGCTATTCCTTCTTCTTCATCGTCGTCTTCCGAGTCGTCTTCCTCTGATGAGATTCCCTCTACTCGTCCTGTTCGCCAGCGTCGTGCCCCCAACCGTTACTCTCCTAGTCAGTATGGTCTCTCTGTTGCCTCTGAGCCGACTTCTTATCGGGATGCTGAGCATCATCCTGAATGGCAGATGGCCATGGCTGAGAAGATTGCTGCGCTTGAGCGCACTAGCACCTGGGATCTTGTTTCTCCCCCTCCCGGTGTTCGTCCTATCATGTATAAGTGGGTCTATAAGATTAAGACTCGCTCTGATGGATCTCTTGAGCGCTATAAAGCGCGTCTTGTGGCTCGTGGTTTTTAGCAGGAGCACGGTCGTGACTATGATGAGACATTTTCTCCCGTGGCTCATATGACCACTGTGCGCACTCTTCTTGCTGTCGCTTCTGCTCGTCACTGGTCTATGTCCCAGCTTGATGTTCAGAACGCCTTTCTCAATGGTGAGTTGAGTGAGGAGGTTTATATGCAGCCTCCTCCTGGGTATTCTGTTCCCGAGGGGATGTTTGTCGTCTTCGGCGTTTTCTTTATGGCCTCAAACAGGCCCCTCGTGCCTGGTTTGAGCGCTTTGCTTCTGTAGTGACTGTTGCTGGTTTCTCTCCTAGTGCTCATGACCCAGCGTTGTTTGTTCACACTTCTCCTCGTGGACGCACTCTTCTTCTTCTCTATGTTGATGATATGATCATTACTGGCGATGAGCCTGAGTATATCGCTTTTGTTAAGGCTCGTCTTCGCGATCAGTTTCTTATGACTGATCTTGGTCCTCTTCGATACTTTCTTGGGATTGAGGTTTTCTCCACTTCTGATGGCTTTTACATCTCTCAGGAAAAGTATATTCAGGATCTTCTTGCTCGTCCTGCTCTTGGGGATGAGCGCACTGTTGAGACCCCTATGGAGCTTAATGTTAAGCTTCAACTTACTGATGGTGATCCTCTTTCTGATCCGACGCGTTATCGTCATCTTGTTGGAAGTCTTATTTATCTTGCTGTCACTCGTCCTGACATCTCTTATCCTGTTCATATTCTGAGTCAGTTTGTTTCTGCTCCTACCACTGTTCACTATAGTCATCTTCTCCGTGTTCTTCGTTATCTTCGTGGTACGATCACTCGTCGCCTTTTATTTCCTCGTTCCAGTTCCCTCCAGCTCCGGTGCTATTCGGACGCTACGTGGGCGAGTGATCCTTCGGATCGCCGTTCACTTTCTGCTTACTGTGTGTTTTTTGGTGATTCGCTCATTGCTTGGAAGACGAAGAAACAGATAGCGGTTTCCCGTTCGAGTGTTGAGGCTGAGTTGCGTGCTATGGCTTGTTGACTGCTGAGGTGACCTAGTTACAGTGGTTACTTGCGGATTTTGGGGTCTCTATTACCACACCCACTCTGGTTTAGTCTGGCAGGACAGGTGCTATTAGTGTTGCACGTGATCGGGTCAAGCATGAGCTTACCAAGCATATTGGTGTTGATGCTTTCTATACACGTGCTCAGGTGCAGGCTCAGGTTGTTGCGCTTCAGTATGTGCCTTCAGATTTATTGTTGACGAATTTCTTTACGAAGACATAGACTAGAGCGCAGCATGATTTCTTACTCTTCAAACTCAGTGTTATGGATCCACCATAAGTTTGAGAGGGGTTAGATATATATATTTGTATATTATAGTTTTCCTATATGTTAGGGGCTTCCTGCATATTTGCACCTGTACCTGTATTATATATTGTGATTTTTTTATCCCAAAAATACTAAGTTGCATATTTCTAACAGTTGCTACAGTCCGAGTGATCAGACCCAACTTAGTAATACTCAGCGTACATAAATCGTTGGGCCAACTTGTTGTTTAACTAGTCCTAGTTCATAAAAAAAAACTAGTCCCGGGTCCGGGCAATCATCATGCATCAGCCGTTCCTTTTTCTTCTTTTAGCTCTGATTCAGTACTACGTCTTTCCCCTAAACTCGTATAATGTTAAACACAAAAATGACTCAAATCGCTTGATTTTCTTCATAATTAGGGTATACACGTATATACTTGTATAAAATCTCATATAACTAAACTAAATAATACTTTTTTTAGCCGTACATGTACTAGTATGAGCTCTATGCACAGAAAAAAAAAGTATGACTATACACCGAATCATCACCGGCGACAGGCCGTGTCAGCACGCGGCGGTAATGGTGGTGGTTGGTTCCGAAGAGCCGGTGACTCACGCCTCGGCTTATCCTCGTAGGTGTGTGTTTGCAGGGCTGGCATGGCGACAGCGGTGCGGGAGAGCTTGGCGGCAATTGCTAGACTGTCCGGCAACTTGTCCGACGACTTATCCGGTTTCTCGCCGGATTATCCGGTGACTTGTCTGGCGACTCGCCGGACTATCCGGCTACTTGTCCGGCAGAGGCGGCACAGGAGAGCTTGGCAGTAGCGGTCGTGACGATGGCTGCCGGTAGTGGTGGTCGGGACGATGGCCGACGACGGGGCAGGCCGGGTCATGTGCGTGCGGAAATTGCGTATAACTACAAACCCCGGTATGTATGTCTTTACAGGGATAATACTCTATTTGGATACGGGTTACGGGTTTAATATATGAGGATGTATTTATACAAATTTAGCGAAAAGAGTAGTACTGAATCAAACCCCTCTCCTTTTTTGGTAGTACGAGACAAAGTGGCTTCCTAGTGCTTCGCAATGCTTCCCTTTCACGGAAAGCGCTCCATTGTCAAACCTCGTAAAAAATATTGCGTATTCAATGATTCTATCACGCACAGAATCGAGAAAAAAAGGAGCATCTGTACTCCAAGGTTTCAGAAAATGGACAGCGTAGATGTACTACGTGTGTGTAGTGAGACTTGACACCGTTTTGATCTTTTTTCCTGCAAGAAGCGAACGATCGAGGTTCATGGCCGTGCCGGACGAGATCATCGGACGACGAAGCCGTCTCTCCGTTCTGAACTAGGATATGCGCCACCATCTCTCCTCCCCTGTTCAGCCGCATCTCCATGGTAATGTAGTACGGAGTAGTTGCTAGCAGAACTAGAAGAAAGAAAGAAACTGTACATGATCAGTCCGTGTAAATATTCCGCTGCTTATAGTAATCAGTGTCAGTGTGTCTTGTCTGGCTACTACTACTACCATGCGTTTCGAGGTGTTATTTGCTATGCAAGCTTAACAACGACGTTCATGAACGCTACAGGTACGTGAACGGGAACCACAAAGCCGGCAGCTGCGTTTGGCGGTTAGCCGGCGCCGTTTTCTGCCGCTGTGCGCCTTTGTTGCCACTAATGCTTTCAAGCGATCGCAATCTATTTCGAAGGTAGTAACCGGCAAGTTGGCGTCGCCGCATCATCAGTGGCTGAAAAAGTTTTAGATAAGGGAGGTTTGGCTTGTCGCTTTGTTTGCCACACACCCGCTTTATTCCTGAATCCTGAGAAACCAGTACAACGGCCGAAAATAATTTTACGTGCCCGTACATAGGAGAATAGACAGTAGGAGTCATAATAAAGCGATACACAGTTTAACTTCTACTTCCTTCGTTTTAAAGTATAAGATGTTTTAATTTTGTAAATGTATCTTGACTATTTTTAGTATGTAGATTCACTCAGATTTAAAGTAAAATTAAATATTAAAAGTAATCTAGATACGTTAGCTTTATAAAGCTAAAACATCTTCTATTTTTAAACGGAGGGAGTGGACCTTGTGGGAGAGCGAAACAAACGAAATATCATCAAGCCAACAGTATTTGGACTCCTTGTTTCGTGTATTTGATCCTCACGACAGGCTAAGCCGGCATAGAGTCAATGTTGATGAAACACTTCAGAAATTGAAGAGGTAAAACCAGCTCTGGTCACAAGTGCTTCTCAACTTTTTTTTTTGAAATGAGGCATAAGATTTGATATTTTCATTAATCGAGAAGAAGTTTTAGAGACAAATGTCTAGGGAACAAACCCTAGGACTTCAAATACAAGTTTACTCTCCCGGGATTACATTACTCAAAAACTTCGCCCTGGCTATGCTCCAAGCCATAGCCTCATCTTTGATCCTAGCAAGAACAACGGCCACGGGAGACGCAAAGTGTCGGAAAACTCTAGAATTCCGTTCCTTTCAAGTCTACCATGATGTAAGCATGATCATAGACGCCATCGCCTTCCTCTCCTTCCCCTTTTGAAGTGCCATGCTAGTCCACCAAACGTTGATATCCGGTTCATCTCTCCAAAGCTCCGAGGATAGATTTTGAATGCCACACAATGCTAGGACCTCCTTCGAAATTCGAATAGTGAATCTATAAGGGTATAGTAGATGGGCCACCGATTCTTGTACTTGGTTACATAGTGGGCAACTACCACAATTTGGTCAACCTCTTCGCTGTAGTCTATCCGACGTCCACCAAGTGCAAGACTGACCAAGTGAAAAAATTGCACTCTGGAGGAGCCCATACTTACCAAACAGAATCATTAAGGGAGGTTGAAACAAGACCTTCAAATTGCCAACTTGAGATGGTGCAGTATGACCAACACTCTAAAATTACACCTCGACACCACTAGTGGAGATGATTTCTTCAATACCTCCTAATTCACTATTGACAAACGAGGACGCGTGCTGTCTCGTGAAGATTCTACCATTTTGCATCAGAGCTGGGAACAACCCTACCAGATAGAGAACAACGAAGAGGACATGTCGGCTCTGTTTTTTACGCAACTATACACACCTTTTGGCCCGGCTCCGCTATCCGGACCTTGTGTGTATAATGCGCGGATCTCGGTCGAAACTCGGGCCAGACCGAGGGAGCTAAAACCAAAATCTACATTCACAAGAACAACTCTCTCTCCAAGCCGCCTTTGATTCATGGGAATCACTCAGGCATCAATACCGTTAGCATTGCTACATTTGGCTGGGCTACACTTTGTTTATCTCCAATATCTCAACAACCCGTCAAGCGGTAATGCGGTATGGCAGAAGCATCTGGCATTCTGGCCGGAGAGATTGGAAAGCCAAAGGATGCAAAGGGTATTTAAGTGCTCTCCGTTGTGAAGAAGATGTGTGACCTTTCACGTCATAGGATTGTTGTGATTTAGTTTAGTTTAGTCATTCCAAAGAGGTGAGCAACTGCATAATGCCTAATGCCGAAGCAACCACTACGGGACGCGCGCGCTACGCCGAGGGCAAAAGGCCGTCGGCGTAGGCCAAAATACCCTCGACGTATGGTACACCGAGGGCTGTCCACGGCGTAGCCTCCTCGGCAAAGATCTCCCTCGGCGGAGCACACGTAAGCCGTCGGCGTATCAAAATGCTGTCGGCGTATGCTACGCCGAGGGCTTTGCCGTCGGCATAGCCTGTCGGCCGGTTGCAAAAACTTTTTTTTTGAAAAAAATATACTTTTTTTTTTGAAATTTTTTTTTTATTTTTTTTTATTTTTTTATTCTTTGAATTGTTTAAATTGTTAATCTCCTATTTTGAACTTTTTTAACACTAATTATATTTAATATTTAATTAAATTCCAGTCTAAGTCAAACTTCTCAGCAGGTCACCCATCCTAATACTACTCCAGCTTCAGCACGCTTAACTTTCTCGTTCCTTCAGAATCCGTTTCCACAAAGTAATTCATAGATTGGTGTCAATACTATGATATCAATCCTATTAACTCTTATATCATCATGTCACATGTTTGTATTTTTTGAAATTACAACAATTATTTAAGTAAATATTAATGAATAAGAAAAAATATTATTGAATTCAAATAAAAATATAATAATTTTATTTTTTTGTATTTTTCTATTTAATATAGAATAATTAATATCTTTAAATTTGTAAATCGAAATTCAACAAATAATATGTCTAAATTGATCAGAAAAATGAGAAGAATCCAAATATGATATCCATATTAACTAATCACAAATCCTCCGTTTTTGAATTAGCTATTTGGTGGTTGCTTTAGAAAATCCCCTTTTTGCGCTCGGATAATGAAAAATGCCTTTTTGGTGCGATGAAAAGGAAAACTTGCATTAAATCTTTGATAAAATAGCATATTGTGAACCTAAAAATGATTTTTGTAAAAAAACATGAGCATCGGATCATGTACCTGTAGTTCATATCTGACCCACTTCCTACCGATTCGGCAGAAATTTGTCTTTTTCACCAAAGGTGGACGGAAAGGTTTCGGATCCCCCTGTTGGGACATTGTCCATATAAGGTGGTATAGTATTTTTGTAAAATATGGTGGTACTATTTTGAATTAGCCATTTGGTGGTTGCTTCACAAAACCGTCCGTTTTTTATGCTCGGAAAATAGAAAATGGCTTTTTGGTGCGATGAAAAAGAAAACTTCCTCCTGCAACATTGTTCGCCATCCCATGATGCATGTGTATGCATAATATGGACACATTATCACAAACTATGCCTTAATTCTAGCCATAACATTGGTCATTTGACCCGAAAGCCAAGAAACCTCGAATGAGATAGGTCATTTTGTGAAGGTTTTTTTGAGACATAATCAATATATCAAGTTTGATATTTTTTCTTATAACTATGTCACATAATATGACACCACGCGAATATTTCGCATTGTTTCGATCGTTTTTAAATTTTTTATGCCCGTTTTAAACTATCGTCAAACTTTGTCGAACGGCGGACATAAAGATTCTTAGATCGGGGCCGAGCCTCGCTAAACTTTTGCTGGATCTTTGATAAAATAGCATATTGTGAACCTAAAAATGATTTTTGTAAAAAAACATGAGCATCGGATCATGTACCTGTAGTTCATATCTGACCCACTTCCTGCCGATTCGGCAGGAATTTGTCTTTTTCACCAAAGGTGGACGAAAAGGTTTCGGATCCCCCTGTTGGGACATTGTCCATATAAGGTGGTATAGTATTTTTGTAAAATGTGGTGGTAGTATTTTGAATTAGCCATTTGGTGGTTGCTTCACAAAACCGTCTGTTTTTTATGCTCAGAAAATAGAAAATGGCTTCTTGGTGCGACGAAAAGGAAAACTTCCTCCTGCAACATTGTTCGCCATCCCATGATGCATGTGTATGCATAATATGGGCATATTATCACAAACTATATAACTTGATTCTAGCCATAACATTGGTCATTTGACCCGAAAGCCAAGAAACCTCGAATGAGATAGGTCATTTTGTGAAGGTTTTTTTGAGACATAATCAATATATCAAGTTTGATATTTTTCCTTATAACTATGTCATATAATATGACACCACGCGAAGGTTTCGCATTGTTTCGATCGTTTTTGAATTTTTTATGCCCGTTTTAAACTATCATCAAACTTTATCGAACGGCGGACATAAAGATTCTTAGCTCGGGGCCGAGCCTCGCTAAACTTTCGCTGGATCTTTGATAAAATAGCATATTGTGAACCTAAAAATGATTTTTGTAAAAAAACATGAGCATCGGATCATGTACCTGTAGTTCATATCTGACCCACTTCCTGCCGATTCGGCAGGAATTTGTCTTTTTCACCAAAGATGGACGGAAAGGTTTCGGATCCCCTTGTTTAGACATTGTCCATATAAGATGGTATAGTATTTTTGTAAAATGTGGTGGTAGTATTTTGAATTAGCCATTTAGTGGTTGCTTCACAAAACCGTCCGTTTTTTATGCTTGGAAAATAGAAAATGGCTTTTGGTAATTTAAAAGGAAAACTTCCTCCTGCAACATTGTTCGCCATCCCATGATGCATGTGTATGCATAATATGGGCATATTATCACAAACTATGGCTTGATTCTAGCCATAATATTGGTCATTTGACCCGAAAACCAAGAAACCTCGAATGAGATAGGTCATTTTGTGAAGGTTTTTTTGAGACATAATCAATATATCAAGTTTGCTATTTTTTCTTATAACTATGTCACATAATATGACACCACGCGAAGGTTTCGCATTGTTTCGATCATTTTTTAATTTTTTATGCCCGTTTTAAACTATCGTCAAACTTTGTCGAACGGCGGACATAAAGATTCTTAGCTCGGGGCCGAGCCTCGCTAAACTTGCATTGGATCTTTGATACAATAGCATATTGTGAACCTAAAAATAATTTTTGTAAAAAACATGAGCATTGGATCATGTACTTGTAGTTCATATCTGACCCACTTCCTATCGTTTCGGCAAGAATTTATGTTTTTCACCAAAGGTGGACGGAAAGGTTTCGGATCCCCTGTTGGTACATTGTCCGTATAAGGTGGTATAGTATTTTTTGTAAAATATGGTGGTAGTATTTTGAATTAGCCATTTGGTGGTTGCTTCACAAAACCGTCCGTTTTTTATGCTCGAAAAATAGAAAATGGCTTTTTGGTGCGACGAAAAGGAAAACTTCCTCCTGCAACATTGTTCGCCATCCCATGATGCATGTGTATGCACAATATCGGTACATTATCACAAACTATGCCTTGATTCTAGCCATAACATTGGTCATTTGACCCGAAAGCCAAGAAACCTCGAATGAGATAGGTCATTTTGTGAAGGTTTCTTTGAAACATAATCAATATACCAAGTTTGATATTTTTCCTTCTAACTATGTCACATAATATAACACCACGCGAAGGTTTCGCATTGTTTCGATCGTTTTTGAATTTTTTATGCCCGTTTTAAACTATATATAATGTTTTATATTTTACTTAATTTTTATTTATAAATGTGTAATATTTGAGTGTAGATAGATAGGTCTTATTTTTCTGCAAATTTTGATATACTATTTGTATTTTTTCGAATTAGAATGATTTAGTTATGATTTTTCAAAGTTTAATGAGATAAAATAAAAAATAGCTACGCGGAGGGCAGCCGTCGGCGTAGCATAGAATATGCCGAGGGAAATTTTACGCCGGCGGCTGCTTGGCGAGGCTGGCCTGGACGATGGCTACGCCGACGACCCCGACGTTTGGCTGTCGGGGTAGCTTCCCATTCCTGTAGTGAACCTACAATGGGGTTATTTTTGTCCATTGGCGGAGGTATTATTTCCGAGCGGTGGCAATACTCCGCTGCTTAGAAAAAAATACTACTCCTTCCGTTTAGAAATATAAGATGTTTTAGATTTATAAAAAAAATGTATCTAGACATGTTTTAGTGTATAGGTTCAAATAAATCTAGACACTAAAATATGTCTAGATACATCTCTTTCACAAATCTAAAACATTTTATATTTCTAAAAGGAGGGAGTATAACTGATCAGTTCGTGTAAATAATGTTGTGCTGCTTAATCGTGCGTGTCTGTCGTCTTTTGCAAGCACAGCCCTTACTTTGTCGTGTGTTCTTGTCTGGCTACCGATCTGCATCCATTTTGACAGGTGATCTCCTATGTGACCTTAACTGCGACGTTCATGAGCATCTATGCAGCCATGTGAACGGGAACCACGAGGCCCGCTGCGCCTGGCGTTTACACGCCGCCAACGCTGTCGCTGCCTCTGCTTTTGAGATCGATCGCAATCTTTTTTGAAAGTAACAGCTTCGTCGGCGTACCATACTTACACAGTGAGCTCAATAGTTTCGGATAAGAGGAGGCTCAACTTGCTGCTTTGTTTTTTTAAAACTGTATCTCGAAGTGAATCCGTCCCTTTTTAAAAATAATATAGAAGAAACTCCAGTGTTGTACTAGTAAGTCTTAGGCCATGGGTGCGGATCTCGGGGATCCCCCCACGAGGCTCGGCGCCCTGAGGTGGTGGCCTTGCTGTCCCAGGCAGTGGGCAAGCTCACGGAGTTGGACATGAGCTCTCTGCCAGGCCACGGGCCCATTCGTCTCCGTCTGCTCTGCCCGGCGATCTCCGTGTTCCCGGTCTCCCTCCCTCGCATCTTCTTTGACCGGTTGGGCAGAGACCTCCTGGTGGAGCTGGACGAGGAGGTGTCGGTCCCCGGAGGTTCTCTCTCCCCCCCTCCGACCCCGGCCCCCGCTGACGACAACGCGGGGCTCGGGGGTGGGGGTGGGGGTGGGCGTGGGGGCTCGGATGGCAGCGATTCTGGGTCTGACCCCGAGTCACCCCTGACCACCGATGCCTCTCTGCCGGCCCCTCCGCTGCCGCGGGATGGTGGTGCCGGGGGCCCCGTGGCCCTCCTCCAGCGGCCACCCGGTGCTAGCCCTCCTCCGGGTGCTCCGTCTGTCGCTGGCGCCCGGCCAGCTGGCCCGGTCGATGTTCCCATGCTTCGGCTCGACCGCGCTCTCCATCGACCTTCCCATCACCCAGTACGGCTCCAACCTTGGCGCGGACATGGGTCTGATCTCTGGCGTCCCCCCTGCTGCGCTACTGTCCTCTGATGAGGAGACTTCGGGGAGTGTGGGGCTGGTAGTTTGCTCCCCCCAGTCCTCCCGCTCCCCTGGGGTGGTCTGCTACTCCCTCGCCCCGGATACTCCGGACCCCATGATGGTGGCCGCCGGAGAGGTGGGCCCGCCCTTCCCTGAGGTGTTCCCCAAGCTCCGTCAGAACAAGACCCCCAGGCCTCCCCCTCCGCCGCCGTCCGTCCACATGGTCCGCTTTGCAGTGCGGTGGGCCCTTCCGTCCGGAGCCGACAGTGGCCGAGCGGGCCGCTATTCGTGTCGCGGCTCGTGATGAGATCTCAGGTACTTCCCCTGCCCCCTCTGTTCGTCCTTCTGATCCTGGCCCATCTGGCATTCCTGGTTCTTCGTTCTGTGTCTTGTCTGAGGTGTCGCTGGCTCACCTGGGAGAGGTGGCTGATGATTGTGGTATCATGTTCCGAGGTGAGAAGGGACCCCGGGTTGAGCAGCTGGCTGCCATTAAGGAACGGGAGGGGTACGCGGGTACGATCGCTGCTGCCCGAGCTCGCGATGCTCGGGAGCGTGAACGCGCCCAGATCCTGGCCATGGCTAGATCCTCTGGACCTGGCCCCAGCAAGGATCCCCCTCCTGCGCCTGATGAGAGGGAGGTGACCCTGGAGATTACCCCAAGGGGTAGGTCTCGGGGTAGACCTCCCAAGGCTGCCGCTTCCCGTTCCAGATCCAGTCGTGCCCATTCGGTCCTCGCTCAGGGGACCCCCGAGGCTTGAGTTCCCCTATGGATCTCAGCCGGGCTTTTCGGGCGTTCATTTGGAACATCCGGGGGTTCGCGCACGAGGGTCGTCGCCGCCAGATCAAAGAGTATATTCGCTTGGAAGCGCCGGATATTGTCAGCCTTCAGGAGACGATTCGCCAGGACTTCTCTATTGCTGAGCTTGAGGGCCTTTCTCGTCACAAGTTCTGCTGGACATGGCTTCCGGCTAGTGGCCACTCCGGGGGCATCCTTCTTGGGGTCAAGGAGGACACCTTTGAGATGGATGATATGGACCGCGGGGACTTCTTTGTGAGCATGTCCCTCACCCATAGAAAATCTCGTTTCAAATGGGAAATGACCATTGTCTATGGCCCCGCGGACCATAGGAGGTCCGCCGAGTTCCTGCTCGAGCTAAAGCTGAAAGTGGAGCGAGCTGAGATCCCAATGGTCGTTGCCGGGGATTTAAAGCTGATTCGCGTGGCGGAGGACAAGAGCTCGGCGAACGTGGACCTCCCTAGGATGCATATGTTTAATGATTGCATCACGGATCTGTAGGGTTCGCAGCATAGAAAACAAAAAATTTCCTACGATGGGAACAACTATGTACCAAGATCTATCTACTAGATACAAACAACGGGCGGATGTATATCCGTAGAGAACATACCCTTGAAGACCGACAAATCTTAACGAGTCCAAACTCGTGGTTGGTGTAGACGATCTCTTGCCGATCTCAAGATCGAGAGGAAGTCCGCCGCAAAACAGCAGCGCATCCGTGCTCGCACACACGTTCGAGGCACCGAGCAACCTCCGCCTCCTCGCTCCAGCGATGCAGCGGAAGCACAACTCTTTCTTGCCGAATAGCCACCGGGAACATGTATCTCGCTAGTCCGAGACCATGGGGGATAAATTCTAGAGGGGGAGAGAGATCCTTCACGAGGAGGTGTAAGTGAGAGAGAGGGAGGGGGCTCCTTTTATAGGGAGAGGGGGGGCACCCAAGGGGCCATGCGCCCAGCCATGGGGCTGCCCCCTCCCCTCCTTTCATTCATGTGGGTGGACACTCCACTCACATAAAAAGCCTTTCAATTCCCTCCACTCAAAAACCCACTCAAATTCCCATTAAATTTCCACCAAATTTAATGCAAACTCTCATTAAATAAACCTCCTTTTATTTATTCAGAATTTTGTCAATTACTTTAATGACAATCATTCACATATAACCCCTTGCTAGTATTTCATTTCACATGCAGAAACACTTTCTGCAATTTCACCCGAAAACCCGTTTCGGTATCTAGTGAAATAAATTCCTGCGCTTGTTATTCTTTTCGGCATGAAACTTTTGCTCCAAATGGATGTCGGTGTCTCTTAAGTGTGTCACCCTACGGTTCACGAATAATGCGAACATGATCGAGACCCCTCTCGGATCAATAATCAGAAGCGGGATCTGGAGACCCATACTGACTCCCACACATTCAACGATGACTTTCTTGTGATCGTCGGAACCTTTTATGCTAGTATCTTAATCCCTTTGTTTTGCGATATATTACATGTCCGAGATTCGATCATCGGTATCTCCATACCTAGTTTGATCTTGTTACCGACATGCACTCTTTTCTTGTTCCCGTGATATAACATTCTAGTGATCAAATCACTTGCTTGCAAGCTAATCAATGTGATATCACCGAGAGGGCCCAGAGCATATCTATCCGTCATCGGGATGAACAAATTCCACTCTCGATCCATGGGCCTCAACATAACACTTTAGAAGTTCTGAATCCATCTTTATAATCACCCTGTTATGGTGTGACGTTTGATGTTATCAAGAAACTCTTCTGGTGTTAGTGATTGAGATGATCTCATGGTCTAAGGATTAGGATCACTTCGTAAGTTGTTATAGCAATATAAACTCAATGACTTTGATCGTAATGGTATACTTCGGATGAATGTTCATCACACCATTACACTAATGTTGTGATCCCGTTATTAACAACATCCAATGTCCATGATCAGGAAACCTTGATCATCTTGTTAATCAACGAGCTAGTTTATGAGAGAGGCATAACTAGGAACTTTCTGTTTGTTTATTAAACACACATATATTAACGTTTCCGTATTAATACAATTATAGCATGTAAAATAAACATTTATCATAAATAAGGAATACGATAATAACCATTTTATTATTGCCTCTCGGGCATATTCCCTTCAATCTCCCACTTGCACTAGAGACAATAATCTAGTTTGAAAACTTTGCGTATTGAACACCTATGGCTTTCCGGTGTTCCATATACGTAATTGCAAGTGGTTAACATAATCTACGGATCTGACACTTTCAGGTCCGTGTGTATTTGCATGTCTTTGCGTCTTCACGCATCACTCATTCTCCAATGAGATGGCATTGTATAAATTTGGTCTTTTGGTGAGACCTTTAGTTCCTTGGGGTTAAAACACGTCGATACTATTGTCACACAATATATCTTTAGTGTTAGCCCATTGCGAACCACACCTTAGTTTGATAACAAACTACTTGACACAAATTCCCTCCTTTGCTGCTACTATAGCAGTCATATACTTAGCCTTTTGTTGTAGTATTCGTCACAATGTCTTAACTTTGGAACTCTTCCAAATCCATCATGGAATCTCCTTTCCATTACATTGTGCCACCCATAGTTTAAATTGAGATAAACTTAATTTGTATCTTGTGACAAAACTAGTATCAATGTAACTCTTTACAATGAACTATTTGTAATTGTTTGTCACCTCTACACAAATATATTCTTAGTTCTTCCAAAAGATCATAAGAATATCCTTACTATCGTCCAATGATCATTTTATGACTCATTCTGGTATATGCTCATAACACTTAGAGCATAGGACATATCCGGATGTGTACATATCATGGTATGATTGATCAAAACATTCTCGTGATTTCACTCATCAAGTGTCAAAGCACTTGAATCTTGTTTCACTTATCAAGTGTCGATACACTTGAATCTTGATTCAATTCCTTTTCCATGCGACAAGAACCTTTTCTTGTCGTTTCTATATTGAACTCCTTCAATATCTCATATATGTACGTTTGGCATAACCATATTAGCGTCACGGTCTATCCACTATAGACTTTCATGCTAATTATTCGGGTTTTGCCTAAGTCTTTCATCAAAATGAAATCCTTAACCTTTGTCAATAAAAGATACATCATTTCTAATCAATAAGATGTCCTTCACATAATGTATTAGAAATATGTCTCATACCCCACTTAATTTCTTGCAAATGCAAGCATCTTCATCGCTCCGGATGAAAACTCATTTTCATCATGGTGAAGATTCCAACTCCGCGATGCTTACTTCAACAATTGAAGTTTGCATGTCCTTTTAGCATCCTTTGAATTAACAAAACCCTTTGGATCGTGTCATGTACACGTCCTAGGTAACCATTCTATTAGAAGAACTTTGTTTTGTTTATTCATCTATCATATACCAAATTATATGTAGTGATTGCTACTTTAATCCGTCTGACTAAATATCGCTATGAAAGATCAAATCTTGTCATAGTCAACACCTTGAACATTGTCATAAAATACTTTACGACATGTCGACTATTTCATAGATGTCAAACATCCATGTCTGCTTTTATAGATCCAAATACGACCGATAGGTTTTTACACCTTTCCGGAGGGTCTTCCAAGTTCAAAACTTGATTTCTCGTGTATGGAATTATCACGGATTTTATGGCTTCAAGCCATTTGATGGAGTCCGGGCCCATCATCGCTTCTTTGCATGTAGTCAGTTCATCATTGTCAAACAATAATGATTTACTCTCAAATCTAAGTATTTGATTGTTTATCCGACCGACTTGGTTCAATAAGAACTTAGATCTCCGTGACCACAACCTTTGAGGCACATAATCTATGATAATTATGGCAGCCTCCTAACAATTTCCGCCACAAGAACTCAGCACATTTAGCTAAGGTTTGTTAACCTTATCAAAGTTCTATTGTCCTCCCACTTAACATTTACGAAAAATTCCTTCTTCAAGAAACTTCACGCTTTCAGCGACAAACCCTTTTGTCCTTGGTGTTATGGAGGAATAACCAATTGTTATTCAAATAACCTACAAAGACATGCTCATCCGACTTGTTGTAAACATCTTACTTATGTTTAGCATACCAAAATTTAAGAAATGACAACTTGGGTTTTACCCCGAACCATAACTTCCATGGTGTCATTTCAACGGATCAAGATGGAGCTCTTTTCAGTGTAAAAGCGGTAGTCTCTAAAGCTTTAATCTTTTAAAACATAATGGCAGTTTTATAAATAACACCTTTGATCCAACCATGTCAAACAAGGTTTCATTACAAATCTCAAACACTCCATACTCCTATGGTGTTTCGGGAGATGTAAATCTAGGTGTTTTGCTAAACTTGCAACTCAAATAAATCCCTTTATGATAAAATCATAATTCATTTATTTTCTTGTTACACTTGTAACTCAAATAAATCCCTTTATGATCAAATCATAAACCATTTATTTTCTTGTTACAATGATTTTGCACTTCATCTTGAAAGTCTTTGAAACGTTTTCAAAATATTTCATACTTCTTTCTCATTAAGTGAACATTCACTCAAATTTCTGGAGAAAGCATATGAAGTTGAAATCCATCGCTTACGACTATACATAATGGACTACATACATCGATATGTATAAATTCCAATAATTTAGTCGTTCGTTCTTCTTTGGCCTTTGAACGAAGTTTTAATTATCATGTGGAAAGTCTCACAAGCGTCAGTTGATCAAATCAAAGACTCCAAAAATCCATGAATATGGAGATTCTTCATGTTTTCTTTCCAATATAATTTAAACGGTGATGTCACTTCGTAAGTGATCTTCCAATCATTCGTCTTGCGACATTTTAGCATTAGGTTTTATGGATGTGATTTCTCCAACTAGATTTGTAAATAATCCATCTTATATGGAATACGGTAATTATTTGAACAACCTTTGTTCTCATAATACCTGATTCAAATAACAATTATTAAAACAAATCTTGAAGTCAAGCTTTGATGTCAACGAGAAATACAAACAACGGTTTGTTTGTTTTCGATGAACATCATCACATATTCTCTTGCTAGTTACTTAGACCATTGTGGTTCATGAATTGCGTTGTTCCGTATGAAATTTCATACCAACCAATTCGGTATCCAATACCCAAGAACCACATTGTTTAACAAGCAAAGAATACAACCATAACATGTATATCATATATATACCTAAATTGGATATTTCCAATCTTTTCTTTTCTGCCAAATATATTTTATAGATTCTCTTTCAGCATTTCCTTTTCCTTTTTAAAAGAATCTATCAACATCAAAAGTGGCACCATATACATGACACATAGTCCAAAGCGTGTATATTCAAATAATAATACCTTTGGACTTGCACTTTGAAGTAGATCACCATCATCAAAATGATCGGCGCTCTTTCAAAATCCATTCTTTAGTAATCTTTTAGTGTAGTAAACACTTTACATACATCTTCTATTCATCCTTATCATGACGACTTTCATGATCAAGCTACTTTAGCTTATAAAGGCGAATTGTGAGTATAACGTTACTTTCCAAAACCCTTTTGGATGATTAGGATGTCTAGCATCTCCAACCTTCGTAAATTCTCATCCAATATGAGAACATATATTATACTCTATCATATTGCAACCAAAACATTGTTTCAGATATCGTTATATCTGCCACACATGATGGTTTCTGAAACAATTCTTTCAGCTCCTAGATAAACTTGATATTAAAACAATCAAGAATCATGGAGGCAAACATGATACTTAAGATACTAACACTGGAATTGTTACTCTCGATTTAATACCAATTATTAAATTTCACGGAGTAAATAGAGTTTGCTGAAAGTTTGCAATAGGACTTTAAACTTTAGATTGACACTCAACACAATACGATACCAGTTCGTAAAGTATATATCCAGAATTCTATAGTTCTATTATCTCAATTACAACTATGCATAAGGTGGTGAACGAATGCCAATGACTACAACAAATTATGCAAATTCACTTTGATTTAATTTATGACAAACTGAGTTCTACTAATCCAAATTAGAAATGAACTCCCACTCAAAAACGACATCCCTCGTGTCCTTTTGGTGATTACATGAACCAAATCCACTACACCAAGTCCGATCATCACGTGAGTCGGTGTAGCTTCAAAGGCGAGCATCCATATGGTCATCATATCAAAACATATGACTCATGCTTAACCTTTCGGTCCGTGTTCCGAGGCCATGTCTGTACATGCTAGGCTCGCCAAGTAAGAACCTTAGTATTCGCGTGTTTAACTGTCTTACACCCGAGATATGCTCGTGGATTCAAGTACAGTCGATCATCACGTGATGCCTTGAAGCGACAAAACATTGTCGGTGCATACTTAAGGAAGAACACATTTTTATCTTGATATCTAGATGAGGGATCATCTTATTATGCTAATAAAATGCCAAACAAGCAATATAAGATGCAATCAAACATCACATGTTTATTAGTGGAATGATATGGTTCCCGCATATGATCTCTATCATGTGCACCGTGGTATGATCTCTATCATACCTCTATGTGTAAGGCCAAGGTCTATGGAACTTACACGCTATGTGTGTTGTAAGAGTATCATCTCATACTTCTACCTACAACATCACCATATCATAACACTAGCCCAGCAACAATCTAAACTAGACGCCTCTAATTTATCCATTGCAAGTTTTACGTGGCTTAGGGCTTTCGAAGATAGAACCGTTCTTACCTACGAACATGAACCACAACGAGGATAACCAAATTGTTGACAACTCGTTGTAAATTAGATATTAACTATAGTAGGAGAGACAGACACCCGCTAGCCACTTATGCAAAACTAGTTGCATGTCAAGCGTGGATCAGGTCTCATGTGCGAGGACATGTAAAGTTTGTCCGGGCCGCTTCATCCCACTATGCCACCAATATCCAAAGTACAACTAAGAAGCAATAAAATGATCATCATCACCCACATACTCATATGTGTACTACCTGCAAAAGTATCTACGATAGATCCGCTCGATACCAATTGTAGGGTTCGCAGATAGAAAAAAAATTTCCTACGATGGGAACAACTATGTACCAAGATCTATCTACTAGATACAAACAACGGGCGGATGTATATCCGTAGAGAACATACCCTTGAAGACCGACAAAGCTTAACGAGTCCAAACTCGTGGTTGGTGTAGACGATCTCTTGCCGATCTCAAGATCGAGAGGAAGTCCTAGCCAAGAAACAGCAGATCCGTGCTCGCACACACGTTCGAGGCACCGAGCAACCTCCGCCTCCTCGCTCCAGCGATGCAGCGGAAGCACAACTCTTTCTTGCCGAATAGCCACCGGGAACATGTATCTCGCTAGTCCGAGACCATGGGGGATAAATTCTAGAGGGGGAGAGAGATCCTTCACGAGGAGGTGTGAGTGAGAGAGAGGGAGGGGCTCCTTTTATAGGGAGAGGGGAGGCACCCAAGGGGCCATGCGCCCAGCCATGGGGCTGCCCCCTCCCCTCCTTTCATTCATGTGGGTGGACACTCCACTCACATAAAAAGCCTTTCAATTCCCTCCACTCAAAAACCCACTCAAATTCCCATTAAATTTCCACCAAATTTAATGCAAACTCTCATTAAATAAACCTCCTTTTATTTATTCAGAATTTTGTCAATTACTTTAATGACAATCATTCACATATAACCCCTTGCTAGTATTTCATTTCACATGTAAACACTTTCGCAATTTCACCAAAAACCCGCTTTTGATCTAGTGAAATAAATTCCTGCGCTTGTTATTCTTTTCGGCATGAAACTTTTGCTCCAAATGGATGTCGGTGTCTCTTAAGTGTGTCACCCTACAGTTCGCGAATAATGCGGACATGATCGAGACCCCTCTCGGATCAATAATCAGAAGCGGGATCTGGAGACCCATACTGACTCCCACACATTCAACGATGACTTTCTTGTGATCGTCGGAACCTTTTATGCTAGTATCTTAATCCCTTTGTTTCGCGATATATTACATGTCCGAGATTCGATCATCGGTATCTCCATACCTAGTTTGATCTCGTTACCGACATGCACTCTTTTCTTGTTCCCGTGATATAACATTCTAGTGATCAAATCACTTGCTTGCAAGCTAATCAATGTGATATCACCGAGAGGGCCCAGAGCATATCTATCCGTCATCGGGATGAACAAATTCCACTCTCGATCCATGGGCCTCAACATAACACTTTAGAAGTTCTGAATCCATCTTTATAATCACCCTGTTATGGTGTGACGTTTGATGTTATCAAGAAACTCTTCTGGTGTTAGTGATTGAGATGATCTCATGGTCTAAGGATTAGGATCACTTCGTAAGTTGTTATAGCAATATAAACTCAATGACTTTGATCGTAATGCTATACTTCGGATGAATGTTCATCACACCATTACACTAATGTTGTGATCCCGTTATTAACAACATCCAATGTCCATGATCAGGAAACCTTGATCATCTTGTTAATCAACGAGCTAGTTTATGAGAGAGGCATAACTAGGAACTTTCTGTTTGTTTATTAAACACACATATTAACGCTTCCGTATTAATACAATTATAGCATGTAAAATAAACATTTATCATAAATAAGGAATACGATAATAACCATTTTATTATTGCCTCTCGGGCATATTCCCTTCAATCTCCCACTTGCACTAGAGACAATAATCTAGTTTGAAAACTTTGCGTATTGAACACCTATGGCTTTCCGGTGTTCCATATACGTAATTGCAAGTGGTTAACATAATCTACGGATCTGACACTTTCAGGTCCGTGTGTATTTGCATGTCTTTGCGTCTTCACGCATCACTCATTCTCCAATGAGATGGCATTGTATAAATTTGGTCTTTTGGTGAGACCTTTAGTTCCTTGGGGTTAAAACACGTCGATACTATTGTCACACAATATATCTTTAGTGTTAGCCCATTGCGAACCACACCTTAGTTTGATAACAAACTACTTGACACAAATTCCCTCCTTTGCTGCTACTATAGCAGTCATATACTTAGCCTTTTGTTGTAGTATTCGTCACAATGTCTTAACTTTGGAACTCTTCCAAATCCATCATGGAATCTCCTTTCCATTACATTGTGCCACCCATAGTTTAAATTGAGATAAACTTAATTTGTATCTTGTGACAAAACTAGTATCAATGTAACTCTTTACAATGAACTATTTGTAATTGTTTGTCACCTCTACACAAATATATTCTTAGTTCTTCCAAAAGATCATAAGAATATCCTTACTATCGTCCAATGATCATTTTATGACTCATTCTGGTATATGCTCATAACACTTAGAGCATAGGACATATCTGGATGTGTACATATCATGGTATGATTGATCAAAACATTCTCGTGATTTCACTCATCAAGTGTCAAAGCACTTGAATCTTGTTTCACTTATCAAGTGTCGATACACTTGAATCTTGATTCAATTCCTTTCCATGCGACAAGAACCTTTTCTTGTCGTTTCTATATTGAACTCCTTCAATATCTCATATATGTACGTTTGGCATAACCATATTAGCGTCACGGTCTATCCACTATAGACTTTCATGCTAATTATTCGGGTTTTGCCTAAGTCTTTCATCAAAATGAAATCCTTAACCTTTGTCAATAAAAGATACATCATTTCTAATCAATAAGATGTCCTTCACATAATGTATTAGAAATATGTCTCAGCGCTCCCACTTAATTTCTTGCAAATGCAAGCATCTTCATCGTCTCCAGATGAAAAACTCATTTTTCATCATGGTGAAGATTCCAACTCCGCGATGCTTACTTCAACAATTGAAGTTTGCATGTCCTTTTAGCATCCTTTGAATTAACAAAACCCTTTGGATCGTGTCATGTACACGTCCTAGGTAACCATTCTATTAGAAGAACTTTGTTTTGTTTATTCATCTATCATATACCAAATTATATGTAGTGATTGCTACTTTAATCCGTCCAGACTAAATATCGCTATGAAAGATCAAATCTTGTCATAGTCAACACCTTGAACATTGTCATAAAATACTTTACGACATGTCGACTATTTCATAGATGTCAAACATCCATGTCTGTTTCTTTATAGATCCAAATACGACCGATAGGTTTTTACACCTTTCCGGAGGGTCTTCCAAGTTCAAAACTTGATTTCTCGTGTATGGAACTATCACGGATTTTATGGCTTCAAGCCATTTGATGGAGTCAGGGCCCATCATCGCTTCTTTGCATGTAGTCAGTTCATCATTGTCAAACAATAATGATTTACTCTCAAATCTAAGTATTTGATTGTTTATCCGACCGACTTGGTTCAATAAGAACTTAGATCTCCGTGACCACAACCTTTGAGGCACATAATCTATGAGCATTATGGCAGCCTCCGGAACAATTTCCGCCGCTGCGCAACTCAGCACATTTAGCTAAGGTTTGTTAACCTTATCAAAGTTCTATTGTCCTCCCACTTAACATTTACGAAAAATTCCTTCTTCAAGAAACTTCACGTTTCAAGCGACAAACCCTTTTGTCCTTGGTGTTATGGAGGAATAACCAATTGTTATTCGAAATAACCTACAAAGACATGCTCATCCGACTTCGGTTGTAAACATCTTACTTATGTTTAGCATACCAAAATTTAAGAAATGACAACTTGGTTTTACCTCAACCATAACTTCCATGGTGTCATTTCAACGGATCAAGATGGAGCTCTTTTCAGGTGTAAAAGGTAGTCTCTAAAGCTTTAATCTTTTAAAACATAATGGCAGTTTTATAAATAACACCTTTGATCCAACCATGTCAAACAAGGTTTCATTACAAATCTCAAACACTCCATACTCCTATGGTGTTTCGGGAGATGTAAATCTAGGTGTTTTGCTAAACTTGCAACTCAAATAAATCCCTTTATGATAAAATCATAATTCATTTATTTTCTTGTTACACTTGTAACTCAAATAAATCCCTTTATGATCAAATCATAAACCATTTATTTTCTTGTTACAATGATTTTGCACTTCATCTTGAAAGTCTTTGAAACGTTTTCAAAATATTTCATACTTCTTTCTCATTAAGTGAACATTCACTCAAATTTCTGGAGAAAGCATATGAAGTTGAAATCCATCGCCATTTACTATACATAATGGACTACATACATCGATATGTATAAATTCCAATAATTTAGTCGTTCGTTCTTCTTTGGCCTTTGAACGAAGTTTTAATTATCATGTGGAAAGTCTCACAAGCGTCAGTTGATCAAATCAAAGACTCCAAAAATCCATGAATATGGAGATTCTTCATGTTTTCTTTCCAATATAATTTAAACGGTGATGTCACTTCGTAAGTGATCTTCCAATCATTCGTCTTGCGACATTTTAGCATTAGGTTTTATGGATGTGATTTCTCCAACTAGATTTGTAAATAATCCATCTTATATGGAATACGGTAATTATTTGAACAACCTTTGTTCTCATAATACCTGATTCAAATAACAATTATTAAAACAAATCTTGAAGTCAAGCTTTGATGTCAACGAGAAATACAAACAACGGTTTGTTTGTTTTCGATGAACATCATCACATATTCTCTTGCTAGTTACTTAGGCCATTGTGGTTCATGAATTGCGTCGTTCTGTATGAAATTTCATACCAACCAATTCGGTATCCAATACCCAAGAACCACATTGTTTAACAAGCAAAGAATACAACCATAACATGTATATCATATATATACCTAAATTGGATATTTCCAATCTTTTCTTTTCTGCCAAATATATTTTATAGATTCTCTTTCAGCATTTCCTTTTCCTTTTAAAAGAATCTATCAACATCAAAAGTGGCGCCATATACATGACACATAGTCCAAAGCGTGTATATTCAAATAATAATACCTTTGGACTTGCACTTTGAAGTAGATCACCATCATCAAAATGATCGGCGCTCTTTCAAAATCCATTCTTTAGTAATCTTTTAGTGTAGTAAACACTTTACATACATCTTCTATTCATCCTTATCATGACGACTTTCATGATCAAGCTACTTTAGCTTATAAAGGCGAATTGTGAGTATAACGTTACTTTCCAAAACCCTTTTGGATGATTAGGATGTCTAGCATCTCCAACCTTCATAAATTCTCATCCAATATGAGAACATATATTATACTCTATCATATTGCAACCAAAACATTGTTTCAGATATCGTTATATCTGCCACACATGATGGTTTCTGAAACAATTCTTTCAGCTCCTAGATAAACTTGATATTAAAACAATCAAGAATCATGGAGGCAAACATGATACTTAAGATACTAACACTGGAATTGTTACTCTCGATTTAATACCAATTATTAAATTTCACGGAGTAAATAGAGTTTGCTGAAAGTTTGCAATAGGACTTTAAACTTTAGATTGACACTCAACACAATACGATACCAGTTCGTAAAGTATATATCCAGAATTCTATAGTTCTATTATCTCAATTACAACTATGCATAAGGTGGTGAACGAATGCCAATGACTACAACAAATTATGCAAATTCACTTTGATTTAATTTATGACAAACTGAGTTCTACTAATCCAAATTAGAAATGAACTCCCACTCAAAAACGACATCCCTCGTGTCTTTTTGGTGATTACATGAACCAAATCCACTACACCAAGTCCGATCATCACGTGAGTCGGTGTAGCTTCAAAGGCGAGCATCCATATGGTCATCATATCAAAACATATGACTCATGCTTAACCTTTCGGTCCGTGTTCCGAGGCCATGTCTGTACATGCTAGGCTCGCCAAGTAAGAACCTTAGTATTCGCGTGTGTAACTGTCTTACACCCGAGATATGCTCGTGGATTCAAGTACACCCGATCATCACGTGATGCCTTGAAGCGACAAAACATTGTCGGTGCATACTTAAGGAAGAACACATTTTTATCTTGATATCTAGATGAGGGATCATCTTATTATGCTAATAAAATGCCAAACAAGCAATATAAGATGCAATCAAACATCACATGTTTATTAGTGGAATGATATGGTTCCCGCATATGATCTCTATCATGTGCACCGTGGTATGATCTCTATCATACCTCTATGTGTAAGGCCAAGGTCTATGGAACTTACACGCTATGTGTGTTGTAAGAGTATCATCTCATACTTCTACCTACAACATCACCATATCATAACACTAGCCCAGCAACAATCTAAACTAGACGCCTCTAATTTATCCATTGCAAGTTTTACGTGGCTTAGGGCTTTCGAAGATAGAACCGTTCTTACCTACGAACATGAACCACAACGAGGATAACCAAATTGTTGACAACTCGTTGTAAATTAGATATTAACTATAGTAGGAGAGACAGACACCCGCTAGCCACTTATGCAAAACTAGTTGCATGTCAAGCGTGGATCAGGTCTCATGTGCGAGGACATGTAAAGTTTGTCCGGGCCGCTTCATCCCACTATGCCACCAATATCCAAAGTACAACTAAGAAGCAATAAAATGATCATCATCACCCACATACTCATATGTGTACTACCCGTACAAAGTATCTACGCATAGATCCGGCTCTGATACCACTGTAGGGTTCGCAGCATAGAAAACAAAAAATTTCCTACGATGGGAACAACTATGTACCAAGATCTATCTACTAGATACAAACAACGGGCGGATGTATATCCGTAGAGAACATACCCTTGAAGACCGACAAAGCTTAACGAGTCCAAACTCGTGGTTGGTGTAGACGATCTCTTGCCGATCTCAAGATCGAGAGGAAGTCCTAGCGCCGCAAAACAGCAGCGCATCCGTGCTCGCACACACGTTCGAGGCACCGAGCAACCTCCGCCTCCTCGCTCCAGCGATGCAGCGGAAGCACAACTCTTTCTTGCCGAATAGCCACCGGGAACATGTATCTCGCTAGTCCGAGACCATGGGGGATAAATTCTAGAGGGGGAGAGAGATCCTTCACGAGGAGGTGTAAGTGAGAGAGAGGGAGGGGGGCTCCTTTTATAGGGAGAGGGGGGGCACCCAAGGGGCCATGCGCCCAGCCATGGGGCTGCCCCTCCCCTCCTTTCATTCATGTGGGTGGACACTCCACTCACATAAAAAGCCTTTCAATTCCCTCCACTCAAAAACCCACTCAAATTCCCATTAAATTTCCACCAAATTTAATGCAAACTCTCATTAAATAAACCTCCTTTTATTTATTCAGAATTTTGTCAATTACTTTAATGACAATCATTCACATATAACCCCTTGCTAGTATTTCATTTCACATGCAGAAACACTTTCTGCAATTTCACCCGAAAACCCGTTTCGGTATCTAGTGAAATAAATTCCTGCGCTTGTTATTCTTTTCGGCATGAAACTTTTGCTCCAAATGGATGTCGGTGTCTCTTAAGTGTGTCACCCTACGGTTCACGAATAATGCGAACATGATCGAGACCCCTCTCGGATCAATAATCAAGCGGATCCGAGACCCATACTGACTCCCACACATTCAACGATGACTTTCTTGTGATCGTCGGAACCTTTTATGCTAGTATCTTAATCCCTTTGTTTCGCGATATATTACATGTCCGAGATTCGATCATCGGTATCTCCATACCTAGTTTGATCTTGTTACCGACATGCACTCTTTTCTTGTTCCCGTGATATAACATTCTAGTGATCAAATCACTTGCTTGCAAGCTAATCAATGTGATATCACCGAGAGGGCCCAGAGCATATCTATCCGTCATCGGGATGAACAAATTCCACTCTCGATCCATGGGCCTCAACATAACACTTTAGAAGTTCTGAATCCATCTTTATAATCACCCTGTTACGGTGTGACGTTTGATGTTATCAAGAAACTCTTCCGGTGTTAGTGATTGACATGATCTCATGGTCTAAGGATTAGGATCACTTCGTAAGTTGTTATAGCAATATAAACTCAATGACTTTGATCGTAATGCTATACTTCGGATGAATGTTCATCACACCATTACACTAATGTTGTGATCCTGTTATTAACAACATCCAATGTCCATGATCAGGAAACCTTGATCATCTTGTTAATCAACGAGCTAGTTTATGAGAGAGGCATAACTAGGAACTTTCTGTTTGTTTATTAAACACACATGTATTAACGTTTCCGTATTAATACAATTATAGCATGTAAAATAAACATTTATCATAAATAAGGAATACGATAATAACAACTTTATTATTGCCTCTCGGGCATATTCCCTTCAATCTCCCACTTGCACTAGAGACAATAATCTAGTTTGAAAACTTTGCGTATTGAACACCTATGGCTTTCCGGTGTTCCATATACGTAATTGCAAGTGGTTAACATAATCTACGGATCTGACACTTTCAGGTCCGTGTGTATTTGCATGTCTTTGCGTCTTCACGCATCACTCATTCTCCAATGAGATGGCATTGTATAAATTTGGTCTTTTGGTGAGACCTTTAGTTCCTTGGGGTTAAAACACGTCGATACTATTGTCACACAATATATCTTTAGTGTTAGCCCGTTGCGAACCACACCTTAGTTTGATAACAAACTACTTGACACAAATTCCCTCCTTTGCTGCTACTATAGCAGTCATATACTTAGCCTTTTGTTGTAGTATTCGTCACAATGTCTTAACTTTGGAACTCTTCCAAATCCATCATGGAATCTCCTTTCCATTACATTGTGCCACCCATAGTTTAAATTGAGATAAACTTAATTTGTATCTTGTGACAAAACTAGTATCAATGTAACTCTTTACAATGAACTATTTGTAATTGTTTGTCACCTCTACACAAATATATTCTTAGTTCTTCCAAAAGATCATAAGAATATCCTTACTATCGTCCAATGATCATTTTATGACTCATTCTGGTATATGCTCATAACACTTAGAGCATAGGACATATCTGGATGTGTACATATCATGGTATGATTGATCAAAACATTCTCGTGATTTCACTCATCAAGTGTCAAAGCACTTGAATCTTGTTTCACTTATCAAGTGTCGATACACTTGAATCTTGATTCAATTCCTTTTCCATGCGACAAGAACCTTTTCTTGTCGTTTCTATATTGAACTCCTTCAATATCTCATATATGTACGTTTGGCATAACCATATTAGCGTCACGGTCTATCCACTATAGACTTTCATGCTAATTATTCGGGTTTTGCCTAAGTCTTTCATCAAAATGAAATCCTTAACCTTTGTCAATAAAAGATACATCATTTCTAATCAATAAGATGTCCTTCACATAATGTATTAGAAATATGTCTCAGCGCTCCCACTTAATTTCTTGCAAATGCAAGCATCTTCATCGTCTCCAGATGAAAAACTCATTTTTCATCATGGTGAAGATTCCAACTCCGCGATGCTTACTTCAACAATTGAAGTTTGCATGTCCTTTTAGCATCCTTTGAATTAACAAAACCCTTTGGATCGTGTCATGTACACGTCCTAGGTAACCATTCTATTAGAAGAACTTTGTTTTGTTTATTCATCTATCATATACCAAATTATATGTAGTGATTGCTACTTTAATCCGTCCAGACTAAATATCGCTATGAAAGATCAAATCTTGTCATAGTCAACACCTTGAACATTGTCATAAAATACTTTACGACATGTCGACTATTTCATAGATGTCAAACATCCATGTCTGTTTCTTTATAGATCCAAATACACCGATAGGTTTTTACACCTTCCTGAGGGTCTTCCAAGTTCAAAACTTGATTTCTCGTGTATGGAACTATCACGGATTTTATGGCTTCAAGCCATTTGATGGAGTCAGGGCCCATCATCGCTTCTTTGCATGTAGTCAGTTCATCATTGTCAAACAATAATGATTTACTCTCAAATCTAAGTATTTGATTGTTTATCCGACCGACTTGGTTCAATAAGAACTTAGATCTCCGTGACCACAACCTTTGAGGCACATAATCTATGAGCATTATGGCAGCCTCCGGAACAATTTCCGCCGCTGCGCAACTCAGCACATTTAGCTAAGGTTTGTTAACCTTATCAAAGTTCTATTGTCCTCCCACTTAACATTTACGAAAAATTCCTTCTTCAAGAAACTTCACGTTTCAAGCGACAAACCCTTTTGTCCTTGGTGTTATGGAGGAATAACCAATTGTTATTCGAAATAACCTACAAAGACATGCTCATCCGACTTCGGTTGTAAACATCTTACTTATGTTTAGCATACCAAAATTTAAGAAATGACAACTTGGGTTTTACCCCGAACCATAACTTCCATGGTGTCATTTCAACGGATCAAGATGGAGCTCTTTTCAGTGTAAAAGCGGTAGTCTCTAAAGCTTTAATCTTTTAAAACATAATGGCAGTTTTATAAATAACACCTTTGATCCAACCATGTCAAACAAGGTTTCATTACAAATCTCAAACACTCCATACTCCTATGGTGTTTCGGGAGATGTAAATCTAGGTGTTTTGCTAAACTTGCAACTCAAATAAATCCCTTTATGATAAAATCATAATTCATTTATTTTCTTGTTACACTTGTAACTCAAATAAATCCCTTTATGATCAAATCATAAACCATTTATTTTCTTGTTACAATGATTTTGCACTTCATCTTGAAAGTCTTTGAAACGTTTTCAAAATATTTCATACTTCTTTCTCATTAAGTGAACATTCACTCAAATTTCTGGAGAAAGCATATGAAGTTGAAATCCATCGCTTACGACTATACATAATGGACTACATACATCGATATGTATAAATTCCAATAATTTAGTCGTTCGTTTCTTGGCCTTTGAGCGAAGTTTTAATTATCATGTGGAAAGTCTCACAAGCGCCAGTTGATCAAATCAAAGACTCCAAAAATCCATGAATATGGAGATTCTTCATGTTTTCTTTCCAATATAATTTAAACGGCGATGTCACTGTAAGTGATCTTCCAATCATTAAGTCGCGACATTTTAGCATTAGGTTTTATGGATGTGATTTCTCCAACTAGATTTGTAAATCATCCATCTTATATGGAATACGGTAATTATTTGAACAACCTTTGTTCTCATAATACCTGATTCAAATAACAATTATTAAAACAAATCTTGAAGTCAAGCTTTGATGTCAACGAGAAATACAAACAACGGTTTGTTTGTTTTCGATGAACATCATCACATATTCTCTTGCTAGTTACTTAGACCATTGTGGTTCATGAATTGCGTTGTTCGTATGAAATTTCAGACCAACCAATTCGGTATCCAATACCCAAGAACCACATTGTTTAACAAGCAAAGAATACAACCATAACATGTATATCATATATATACCTAAATTGGATATTTCCAATCTTTTCTTTTCTGCCAAATATATTTTATAGATTCTCTTTCAGCATTTCCTTTTCCTTTTTAAAAGAATCTATCAACATCAAAAGTGGCGCCATATACATGACACATAGTCCAAAGCGTGTATATTCAAATAATAATACCTTTGGACTTGCACTTTGAAGTAGATCACCATCATCAAAATGATCGCTCTTTCAAAATCCATTCTTTAGTAATCTTTTAGTGTAGTAAACACTTTACATACATCTTCTATTCATCCTTATCATGACGACTTTCATGATCAAGCTACTTTAGCTTATAAAGGCGAATTGTGAGTATAACCTTACTTTCCAAAACCCTTTTGGATGATTAGGATGTCTAGCATCTCCAACCTTCAGAATTCTCATCCAATATGAGAACATATATTATACTCTATCATATTGCAACTAAAACATTGTTTCAGATATCGTTATATCTCGCCACACATGATGGTTTACGAAACAATTCTTTCAGCTCCTAGATAAACTTGATATTAAAACAATCAAGAATCATGGAGGCAAACATGATACTTAAGATACTAACACTGGAATTGTTACTCTCGATTTAATACCAATTATTAAATTTCACGGAGTAAATAGAGTTTGCTGAAAGTTTGCAATAGGACTTTAAACTTTAGATTGACACTCAACACAATATGATACCAGTTCGTAAAGTATATATCCAGAATTCTATAGTTCTATTATCTCAATTACAACTATGCATAAGGTGGTGAACGAATGCCAATGACTACAACAAATTATGCAAATTCACTTTGATTTAATTTATGACAAACTGAGTTCTACTAATCCAAATTAGAAATGAACTCCCACTCAAAAACGACATCCCTCGTGTCCTTTTGGTGATTACATGAACCAAATCCACTACACCAAGTCCGATCATCACGTGAGTCGGTGTAGCTTCAAAGGCGAGCATCCATATGGTCATCATATCAAAACATATGACTCATGCTTAACCTTTAGGTCCGTGTTCCGAGGCCATGTCTGTACATGCTAGGCTCGCAAAGTAAGAACCTTAGTATTCGTGTAATCGTCTTTACACCGAGATATGCTCGTGGATTCAAGTACACCCGATCATCACGTGATGCCTTGAAGCGACAAAACATTGTCGGTGCATACTTAAGGAAGAACACATTTTTATCTTGATATCTAGATGAGGGATCATCTTAGTATGCTAATAAAATGCCAAACAAGCAATATAAGATGCAATCAAACATCACATGTTTATTAGTGGAATGATATGGTTCCCGCATATGATCTCTATCATGTGCACCGTGGTATGATCTCTATCATACCTCTATGTGTAAGGCCAAGGTCTATGGAACTTACACGCTATGTGTGTTGTAAGAGTATCATCTCATACTTCTACCTACAACATCACCATATCATAACACTAGCCCAGCAACAATCTAAACTAGACGCCTCTAATTTATCCATTGCAAGTTTTGCGTGGCTTAGGGCTTTCGAAGATAGAACCGTTCTTACCTACGAACATGAACCACAACGAGGATAACCAAATTGTTGACAACTCGTTGCAAATTAGATATTGACTATAGTAGGAGAGACACACCCGCTAGCCACTTATGCAAAACTAGTTGCATGTCAAGCGTGGAACAGGTCTCATGTGCGAGGACATGTAAAGTTTGTCCGGGCCGCTTCATCCCACTATGCCACCAATATCCAAAGTACAACTAAGAAGCAATAAAATGATCATCATCGCCCACATACTCATATGTGTACTACCCGTGCAAAGTATCTACGCATAGATCCGGCTCTGATACCACTGTAGGGTTCGCAGCATAGAAAACAAAAAATTTCCTACGATGGGAACAACTATGTACCAAGATCTATCTACTAGATACAAACAACGGGCGGATGTATATCCGTAGAGAACATACCCTTGAAGACCGACAAAGCTTAACGAGTCCAAACTCGTGGTTGGTGTAGACGATCTCTTGCCGATCTCAAGATCGAGAGGAAGTCCTAGCGCCGCAAAACAGCAGCGCATCTGTGCTCGCACACACGTTCGAGGCACCGAGCAACCTCCGCCTCCTCGCTCCAGCGATGCAGCGGAAGCACAACTCTTTCTTGCCGAATAGCCACCGGGAACATGTATCTCGCTAGTCCGAGACCATGGGGGATAAATTCTAGAGGGGGAGAGAGATCCTTCACGAGGAGGTGTAAGTGAGAGAGAGGGAGGGGGGCTACTTTTATAGGGAGAGGGGGGGCACCCAAGGGGCCATGCGCCCAGCCATGGGACTGCCCCCTCCCCTCCTTTCATTCATGTGGGTGGACACTCCACTCACATAAAAAGCCTTTCAATTCCCTCCACTCAAAAACCCACTCAAATTCCCATTAAATTTCCACCAAATTTAATGCAAACTCTCATTAAATTAAACTCCTTTTATTTATTCAGAATTTTTTCAATTACTTTAATGACAAACATTCACATATAACCCCTTGCTAGTATTTCATTTCACATGCAAAAACACTTTCTGCAATTTCACCAGAAAACCTGTTTCGGTATCTAGTGAAATAAATTCATGCGCTTGTTATTCTTTTCGGCATGAAACTTTTGCTCCAAATGGATGTCGGTGTCTCTTAAGTGTGTCACCCGACGGTTCGCGAATAATGCGGACATGATCGAGACCCCTCTCGGATCAATAATCAGAAGCGGGATCTGGAGACCCATACTGACTCCCACACATTCAACGATGACTTTCTTGTGATCGTCAGAACCTTTTACGCTAGTATCTTAATCCCTTTGTTTCGATATATTACATGTCCGAGATTCGATCATCGATCTCCATACCTAGTTTGATCTCGTTCGACATGCACTCTTTTCGTTCCTGATATAACATTCTAGTGATCAAATCACTTGCTTGCAAGCTAATCAATGTGATATCACCGAGAGGGCCTAGAGCATATCTATCCGTCATCGGGATGAACAAATTCCACTCTCGATCCATGGGCCTCAACATAACACTTTAGTAGTTCTGAATCCATCTTTATAATCACCCTGTTACGGTGTGACGTTTGATGTTATCAAGAAACTCTTCTGGTGTTAGTGATTGACATGATCTCATGGTCTAAGGATTAGGATCACTTCGTAAGTTGTTATAGCAATATAAACTCAATGACTTTGATCGTAATGCTATACTTCGGATGAATGTTCATCACACCATTACACTAATGTTGTGATCCCGTTATTAACAACATCCAATGTCCATGATCAGGAAACCTTGATCATCTTGTTAATCAACGAGCTAGTTTATGAGAGAGGCATAACTAGGAACTTTCTGTTTGTTTATTAAACACACATGTATTAACGTTTCCGTATTAATACAATTATAGCATGTAAAATAAACATTTATCATAAATAAGGAATACGATAATAACCACTTTATTATTGCCTCTCGGGCATATTCCCTTCAGGATCTTGCTCTTCGCGAGATTGCGCGGGTGGGAGCTAGATATACGTGGACCAATAAACAGCTGGCCCCGATTCACAGCGTCCTCAACCGTGCCTTTGTTTCTGCTGACTGGGAAGTGATGTTTCCGCTGTGCTCTCTGAGGGACGTCACTAGGATCGGCTTCGACCATACCCCCCTCATTCTTTCCTCGGGAGGGGGCTGCCCACCTAGACTGAACCGCTTCCACTTTGAGTCCTTCTGGCTCCAGAAGCAAGGATTCATGGAGGCAGTTCAGGCCAGGTGGCTGGTGGAGGCCGCCTCTCCCCCCCCCGGGCGCACTCGGCGGTGGATATCTGGCATCATTGCACTAAGATATCCCGCCAGTTCATGCGCGGGTGGGGGGCCAACCTGGGGGCGGAGCTCAGGTCCCAGAAGGAGTCCATTCTGCGGGAGATTCTGGCCTTAGATCGGGAGGCTTACCTTCTTGGCCTGTCGGCGGAGGCCTGGTCCCATAGGTATGCCCTGGAGACCTCCATTATGGAGATCTACAGGGGCGAGGAGGCATTCTGGCGTCAGCGGAGTCGCCAGAACTGGACTGTCCAGGGGAGTCGAACACGGCCTACTTCCATGCCATTGCCAATGGGCGGAGGAGGAAGTGCTCGATCCCTTGCCTCTAGGAGGGGGGGGGGCTGTTGGAATCTCCACAGGCGCTTTCATCCCATATTTATAGCTTCTACAAAACCCTCTTCCCGGCGGCTGTCCCCTCGGGCATTTTGCTTGCGCCGGACTTCTGGACAGGTGGGGCGCTGGTCACCTCGGCTGAGAACGCGGACCTTACACGTCCGTTTCTCGCTGACGAGGTGTCGGCGGCCCTAAAGTCCATGAAGACGGGGTCGGCGCCAGGCCCCGATGGCCTGCCGGTGAGTTTTTTGCAGACGTTCTGGGCCCAGATCCAGCCGGTGATCATGCGGATGTTCCAAGAGTTCTATACAGGGACCCTGGTGATGGCGCGTCTGAACTTTGGTGTGATTACTTTGATCCCCAAGGTAGGTGGGGCCACAGACATCCGCCAATTCCGCCCTATCACAGTGATCAATGTAATCCAGCGTCTCTTTGTGAAGGTCTGTGCTCTCCGGCTGGCCCCGGTTCTAGAGAGGCTCACGCACCCCCTCCAGTTTGCGTTCTTGAAGGGACGCCTCGTTCATGATGATGTCCTTGCCCTCCCTGAGATTATTCATGAGGTCAAGGCTCGCCATCAGAGAGGGGTGTTCCTCATGTTGGACTTTCAGAAATCCTATGACCGGTTGGACTGGGCTTTCCTGCGACTTGTCCTGGAGAGGAGGGGGTTCGATGATCGCATGATCTGCTGGATTATGCAGTTTGTGATGAGTGGTAGGACGGCGATCAACATCAATGGGGAGATTGGCCCCTACTTTACCCCATCCCGTGGGGTGAGGCAAGGGGATCCGATCTTCCCCCTCCTCTTTAACTCCGCGGTGGATGCCCTTGCAGAGATTTTGGATAGAACCAAACTCGCTGGCCACATTACTGGTGTGGTAGGGCATCTGATCCCGGGAGGGGGTATTTCTCATCTGCAGTACGCGGATGACACTATGATCATGGTGCAGGGCTCGGACCTAGACATCAGGAATTTGAAATTCCTGCTGCTCTGCTTCGAGGCCATGTCAGGGCTCAAGATCAACTTCGACAAGAGAGAGGTCATGGTCCTAGGGTTCGATGACGTCGACCGGCAGCGTATAGCCGACAACCTCAACTGCAACCTGGCGGGGTTCCCCATTACCTACCTAGGGTTCCCGATGCGAGATTCAAGGGTGTTGATCAAGGACCTTGCCCCCTGGTCATGCGAGTGTGCTCTAGAGATGAACCTTGGCGAGCGCGGCTCACGTCGAAGGGGAGCAAAACGGTTCTGATCAACTCCTGTCTTTCGAGTCTTCCCATGTATCAGATGGGACTGTTCCTGCTTCCCGAGAGAGTCCATGCGGACTTTGCTAAGGAGCTATCGAGATTCTTCTGGGCAGCTAGAGACGATCACCAAAGATACCATATGGTGAAGTGGGCGGACGTTTGCACCCCCAAATGTTTTGGGGGCATAGGTATCTTGGACTCCCGGCGCTTCAACGTGGCCCTGATGCTGAAGTGGGTGTGGCGCATCCTGAGGGACGACAGGGGGCTTTGGTTGCAACTTATCAAGGCCAAATACCTCCGCGTCAGTCCCCTCTTGGCTTGCGAGCGGCGGGAGGGGTCGCAGTTCTGGAGAGCTATCCAAGACATTAAGCATTACATTGGCCGAGGCATCTCCTTCGTGGCTGGGGATGGCCAGGGGGTCCGCTTTTGGCTTGACCCCTGGCTGCTCCCGGTGCTGTTGGGGATCCGTTTCCCATCCTCTTTGCCATCTCGGCCTCCCCATATTCGCTTGTCGTGGAAAATTTCCGGGATGGTATCTGGAACCCCTTGTTTCGCCATTCCTTCAACGAGGTGGAGGCTGCCGATCTCTAGTGCCTGATGGGGGCCTTGCCCGCCGCTCTCTCCGAGGTGAAGGATGTGGCCTCCTGGCTGCTCCTCCCCTCTGGTGAGTTCTTGGTGAGCTCGGCCTATAAGGCCCTATTCCAGGGCCCTGAAAGGCCGTGGACGGGCCGCCTTTGGGAAGCTCCACTGCTCCTTAGCATCCGCATCTTTGTTTGGCAACTTCTCCGGGACCGTTTGCCCTCGAGGGTGGAAGTCTCCAAGCGTAACGGCCCCGGTGATGGCCGGTGCCCCCTATGTGGGACACCGGAATCGTGCACCCACATTATGTTCTCCTGCTCGGCGGCACGGTTCTTATGGAATTTTGTTCGGGAGGCTCTGGGTCCGGCTTGGCAGGCGCAGGAACTGGGGGAGTTATTGCAGGCCCAGGCAAACCAGACCGGAGGAGGACGCCGCCTCTTCTGGCTCCTCTTCGCAGCCCTATCCTGGACGCTGTGGAATGTGCGCAACAAGATGGTGATTGAACGGATTTTCTCCACTCGGGCGTCTGAATCTTTTTTTCTTTGCTTGCCTTTCTCCAGCAATGGTCCCCCTTGGTTCGTTCACATGACCGCCCCGCGTTCGAGTCTTCGCTCCGGGCGCTGCGCGCTGTGGCGCTCCCCTTCGCGGCGCCGTCGTCTGCATCCCACGCCCCCTCCCCCCCGACGCCCTGATGGACGCCATCTCCCTTGGTTACCCACCTTTTTTGTTTTTCCCCTTGGGCGCTGATGTGTTGTGGCCCCCGCGTTGGTGCGACCTTTTTCCTTTTTCTTTGGCCGCGGCCGGGTTGGTTGTATGTCTGACTTTGTACTTGGATTGTGCTTTATTTATAAAGCGGGGCGCGAGCCTGATTCGAGAGAGAGAGGGAGTCTTAGGCCATCCTCAAACGGCCCTTGCAAACTGGACATCAATTTGATCTGAATCGGTCCGGCCGTTCGGGCTCAGCCCGGTTTGCGGTGGCATGTGCCCCCACCAGCTACCCCATATGCGTCCTGCCGGAAGTCATCAAGCTCGAGCTAAGCAGAGGATCCACGCTAATGGCGGCCGACGATTGTCCCGCTAGAACTCCAGTTCCCGCCTGCTGCCCCGGCCTTTCCCGCCTAGGCCGCGCCATTTCCCGCCTGACCCTGCTCGCCGTTCCCGCCGAGCCCCCCCTCCTATAAATAGGGGCCGGACGCCCGCACCAACCCCTCGCCGTTCCATCCCTCCCTCCCTCGACATGGACAACCTCCCTGTGACCTAGGCTGACCTTAGCAAGTTTGCCCTCACCATGTATCCCTTTCCCCTGCCCTGTATGGCACCGGTGAATCGTTGGAGGGGAACAGGGACATGGGAGAATTGGTGCTGAGTGAGGAAGTTGGTGGCGCAGGATGAGGTGGAGGCGGCGGAGGGTGAAGTCGATAGCGCCGATGCCGCACACTACGTCCTGGAGAAGTGCGTCCGCGAGATGTAAACGGCCTTCAAGGCCAGGAAGGACGCTGGTCGGCAACCTGCCGAGCAGCTTCGGCTGGAGGCTAAGGAGGTAGCGAGAGAGGCGGAGGCGGCCGTCCAGGACCGCGACGAGAGGGAAGCGCAAGACGCTCTGGCGGCCGAGGAGACCGCCTGTCTTGCCGCCGAAGCTATGATGGAGGGGGAATGGGAGCAGCAGGACGCGCAGGAGACGGCAGAGGCCGAGGCCTTTATAGGGTTTCGTAGCATGGAAAAACAAAAAATTTCTACCGCATGAACACACAATCAAGATCTAATCTATGATCAAGCCAATATCTATCTACTAGATTGGTGCAACAAGTTGATAGAGTACTAACCCTCGAAGATCCAAAGCGGTTAACAAGAGCAGATTCTCATGGGTGATGTAGTCGTTCACTTGCCGATCTCAAGATCGCGTAGACGATCCTTTCGGCGCCGCGTTCAGGCAGCGCTCCCGCAGTCGGTCACACATACGGTACTCGATGAAGACCTTCCTCTCCCTTGTTCCAGCAGCAGCGGAGGTTGTAGCTCTCTCCTCGCGATTCCGGCAGCACGACGGCGTGGTGTCAGAAGTAGAGGAGATCGCGAAACCGCGCCTAAGCGGGCGAGTATGGTGGAGTAGAGGGATCCCCGACGATCTAGGGTTTAGAGGGCCAAGGTTTAGAGGTATCTAGCAACAAGAGTTTAGCTAGTCGGTAGCGGTTTAGAGGAGATCTAGATTGGTCGCAACTAGAGAGGGGGCGGCGGCCAACCTAGGGTTTCTTGGGCGCCTAGGGCAAGGGGGATACCTTGGGGGTGAGCCCCTACCCCTCCTTATATAGTTGGGGGGCGTCCAAGGGTGTTCTCAACCCAGGTGGAAACCCTCCCTAACTCAGAAACCCTCCCTAACTCGAAACCATGTTGGGATTTGACTTTTTCAAACTGCCTTTTTGACTTTCAAATTAGGGTTTGATTTCTCTCTTCCAAGTGTCCAGCCAAGATGAACTAGTACATGATGCAACCAATACACTTTGTCATGATACATCTATGTACCCTTCCCCTTCCGGATTGGTGAACCATCTAGACCCTTCTAGAACATTCCGGTAAAAACACCGGAATCATTCCCGAACTCCGAAATTGGACTTTCCTTATATGAATCTTATTCTCCGGACCATTCCGAATCTCCTCGTGATATCCTGGATCCCATCCGAGACTCCGAACAACATTCGGTCTCTTTACTCACATTCCATATCTACTAAACAACATTGAATCCTTAAGTGTGTCTCCCTACGGTTCGTGAATTATGCAGACATGATCGAGACTCTTCTCCGATCAATAACCAATAGAGGAATCTGGAAATTCATATGGCTCCCACATATTTCTACGATTACTTCGTGATCGAATGAACCATTTACATACGATACCAATTTCCCTTTTTCTCACGATACTTTACTTATCCAAGGTTTGATCGTCGGTATCTCTGCATACCTAGTTCAACCTCGTTACCAATAAGTACTCTTTTATCGTTCCCATGATATGTGATCCCTTGTGAGCCAGTCACATGCTTGCAAGCTAATTTGGATGACATTCCACCGAGAGGTCCCAGAGTATATCTATCCGTCATATGGATGGACAAATCCCAATCTTGATCCATGTGCCTCAACACATACATTCCGAACACTCAATTCCACCTTTATAGCCACCCAGTTACGGTGTGGTGTTTGATGTCATCAAAGCATCCTTCCGGTGATGGTGATTAGCATGATCTCATGGTCAAAGGAATTAGGTTACTATGTATTAGAAATCTTATAGCAAGTGAACTATATTAAATGACTTGATCTTTATGCTACGCTTAACTATATGAGTATGTCCATCACATCATTCTCCTAATGATATGACCCTATTGTTAATAACATCTCTATGTTCATGATCAGGAAACCATGATCATATATTAACCAACAAGCTAGTTTAACATGAGGCTTTACTAGGGACTCTTTTATGTTTACAAATCACACAAGTATTAATGTTTTCGGTTAATACAATTATAGCATGGTATGTAAACATTTATCATAAGCATGAAGATATGATAATAACCACTTTATTATTGCCTCTTGGGCATATCTCCAACAGTCTCCCACTTGCACTAGAGTCAATAATCTAGTTTCAAACCTTTGTGCATTCAACACCTATGGCTTTCCGGTGTTGTATTTACACGATTGCTAGTGGTCAACTGATCTCCGGATCCGACCCTTTCAGGTTCGTGTGTAATTGCATGTCTTTGCGTCTCTATGCATCACTCATTATCTAATGAGATGGCTTTGTATAAATTTGGTCCTTTGGTGATACCTTTAGTTCCTTGGGGTTAAAACATGTTGATAATATTGTCGTACATTATATCGTCATAGTACTATCCCGCTGTGAACCACACCTAGTTTGATAACAAACAACTTGACACAAATGCCCACTTTTGCTGCTATTATAGCAGTCACATACTTAGCCTTTTGTTATAGTATCTGTCACAATGTCTTAACTTTGGAACTCATCCAAATCCATTATGGAACTTACTTTCCATCATATTGTGCCACCCTTAGTTTAGATAGATATAAACTTCATTTGTACTTTGTGGCAAAACTAGTATCAATGTAATACTTTTACAATGAACTAACCATCTATTTGTCACTTCACAAAATAATATATTCTTAGTTCCTATAAAGAATCATAATAATATCTTTACTATCGTCCCATAATCATCTTATGAATCATTCTGGTATACGCTCATAACATTTAGAGCATAGGATATATCTGGATTTGTACACATCACAACATGATTGATAAAGTACTCTTTGTGATTTTATATATCAAGTATCAAAAATACTTGAATCTTTATTCAATCCTTCTTGTGCAACAAGAACCTTTCTTGTAGTTTCTATATTGAACTCATTCAATATCTCATCTATGTTCTTCTGGCACAACCATATTAGCGTCTCAATTTATCCATATAGACATTGATGCCAAATATTCGGGTTCTGCCTAAGCCTTTCATCGAGATGAAATTCTTAACCTGTGTCAATAAAAAGATACATCATTTCCAAACAACAATATGTGTTCCACATAATGTATTAGAAACATGTCTTAGGACTCCCACTAATTTCTTGCAAATAAAAGCATCTTCATCGTCTTCGATGAAATTAAACTCTTTTAACAGTTTCATCATAGTGAAGATTCCAAATCCGCAATGCTTACTTCAACCATTGAAGTTTGCATATGCTTTTAGCATCCTTTGAATTAACAAAACCCTTTGAGTCGTATCATGCACACGTCCTAGGTAACCATTCTATTAGAAGAAATTGTTTTGTTTATTCAACTACCACATAACAAAATTATCTGTAGTGGTTGCTACATTAATCCATCTAGACTAAATAGCGCTTAATCAAAGATAAGATCTTGTCATAGTCAACTCTTTGAACATTGTCGTGAACTCCTTCCCGACATGTCGATAATTTCATAGATGTGAAACATCCATGTCTATTTATTTATAGATCCAAATACGACTTTAAGGTCTTACACCTTTTCAGAGGGTCTTTCAAGTTCAAAGCTTGATCTCTCGTATATGGAACTATCACGGATTTTATGGCTTCAAACCATTTGACAGAGTCAGGGCCCATCATCGCTTCTTTCCATGTAGTCGGTTCATTATTGTCAAATAATGATTTAACTCTCAAATCTTGGTATTTGATTGGTTACCCGACCTACTTGTTTCAATAGGAACTTAGACCTCCGTGACCACAACCTTTGAGGCACGTGAGCCATGAGCATTGTTGCTGCCTCCGGAACACTTTTAAGCACTACACAACTTTGCACATATAGCTAAGGTTCGTTTAACCTTATCAAAGTTCTATTGTCCTCCCACTTAACTTTTCATGGAAAATTCTTTTCTCAAAGAAACTTGACGTTCTAAGCGACAAACATTTTTGTCTTTGGTGTTATGGAGGAATACTCAACGATTATTCAAAATAACATACGAAGATATGTTCATCCGATTTTGGTTGTAAACATCTTTCTTATGCATAGCATACCAATGTTTAAGAAAGGACAACTTGGGTTTTATCCCAAACCATAACTTTATATGGTGTCATTTCAACGGATTATGATGGAGCTCTTTTCAGTGGAAAAACGGTAGTCTCTAAAGCATTAATCTTTAAAATATAATGGCAGTTTTATCAATTACACCTTTGATCTTACCATGTCAAACAAGGTTTCATTGCATATCTCGATTATTCCATACTCATATGGTGTTTCGGGAAACGCAAATCCATGGAACGGTTCCTAAAATCTTAGGTGTTATGCTAAAATTTATAACTCAAATATCTTCCTTTACGATCCTATCATAAATTATTTATTTTCTTGTTACATTGATTTTGCACTTCATCTTGAAAGTCTTTAAACATTTCAAATGTTTCACACTTCATCCTTATTAAGTAAATATTCATATATTCACTCAAATTTTCGGAGAAAGCATATGAAGTTGAAATCTATCGCTCTTGACTACACAAAATGGACTTCATACAACAATATGTACAAGTTCCAATAAGCTAGTCATTCGTTCCCTTTGGCCTATGAGCGGAGTTTTAATTATCTCTAGGAAAGTTTCACAACCGTCATTTGATCAAAAATCAAAAGATTCCAAAATTCCATCCACATGGAGTTTCTTCATGTTTTCTTTCCAATATAATTTAAATGGCGATGTCACTTCCTAAGTGATCTTTCTTATCAATTGTCTTTCGACATTTTTAGCAATATTTTTATGGATGTGATTTATCCAATGAGATTTGTAAATCATCCATCTTTATGGATTACGGAAATTATTTGAACAACCCTTTTGTTCTCATAATACCTGATAAAACAAATCTTGAAGGAAAGCTTTGATGTTAACGAGCAACACAACAACCCTTTATTTGTTCTCGATGAACATCATCACATATTCTTTTGCTAGTTACTTAGGCCATTGTAGTTCATGAATTGTGTTGTTTCGTATGACGATTCACACCAACAAATTCAGTATCCAATACTTAAGAACCACATTGTTTAATAAGCAAAGAATATAGCCATAACATGTATATCCTCTATATACCTAAGCTGAACAATTCTAGTCTTTTCTTTTCTGCCATATATTTCTGAGATTCTCTTTTAGTATTTCTGTTTCTGTTCGAAAGAATCTATCAACATCAATAGTGGAGCCATACACATGACACATAGTCCAAAGCATGTATAGTTAAATACCAATGTCTTTGGACTTGCACTTTGAAGTAGATCACCATCATCAAATACTTGGTGTTCTTTCAAATTCCATTCTTTAGTAATTTTTTAGTGTAGTAAACATTTTATCAAATATTCACCCTTATCATGGAACTATTCATGATCAAGCTACTTTTAGCTTATAACGGTGAATCGCGAGTATAATGTTGCTCTCCAAAACGTTTTGGATAATTAGGACGACAAGCGTCTCCAACCTTTTTCAAATTCTCATCAAATATGAGAACATAAACTTTGCCATATTATACTCTCTCATGTTGCAACCAAAACATCATTTCAGATATCGCAATATCTTCCACACATCATGGTTTCTGAAACAACTCTTTCAGATCCTAGATAACCTTGATATTAAAACAATCTTTTGAATATCAAGAATCATGGAGACAAACATGATACTTATATACTAACACTGGAATTGTCCCTCTTGATTTAATACCAATTATTAAACTTCACGGAGTAACCGAAACTTACCAAAAGTTTGCAATAGGACTTTTAAACTTTAGATTAACACTTCAAAACAATACGATACCAGTTCGTAAAGTAACTAACCAGAATTCTATAGTTCTATTATCTCAATTATAACTAAGCGCAAGGTGGTCAATGACTACAACAACTATGAAAATTTACTTTGATTTAATTTATGATAAATAGTATTCAACTTTTAATCATATTGCTATTGATCTCCCACTCAAAACAATATGCCTCACATTGTTTTAGTGATCACACGAACCAAATTCACTACACCAAGTCCGATCATCACGTGACATGATATAGTTTCAAAGGCGAACAATCATCATGTTCATCATATCATCTATATGACTCATGCTTTACCTTCAGGTATTCCGTGTTTCGAGACCATGTATGTACATGCTAGGCTCGTCGAGATCAAACCTTAGCTTCCGCATGAGCAAATCTGTCTTGCTCCCATTGTATGCACTCGCAGAATCTAACACACCCGATCATCACGTGGTGCTACGAAACAACTAGCTTTGGCAACGGTGCCTACTAAGGACAAACACTCTATAACTTGATTTTTTTTTGAGAGGGATCATCTTATAATGCTACCGTCGCGAACTAAGCAATACAAGATGCATAAAAGGATTAACATCACATGCAATTCAAAATATGTGATTGTAAGGGTTCATAGCATGGAAAACAAAAAAATTCTACCGCATGCAAACAAACAAGCCAAGATCTATCTACTAGATTGTAGCAACGAGTCGATAGAGGAACTCACCCTCGAAGATTCCAAAGCGGTTAACGAGAGCAGATTCTCGTGAGTGATGTAGTCGTACTCTTGCCGATCTCAAGATCGCGTGGACGATCCTTTCGGCACTGCATTCCATCAGCGCTTCCGCAGTCGGTCACACGTTCGGTACTCGATGAAGACCTTCCTCTCCCTTGTTCCAGCAGGCAGCGAAGGTTGTAGCACTCTCCTCGCCATTCCGGTAGCACGACGGCGTGGTACCGGAAGTAGAGGGGAGATCTTGCAGGGCTTCGCCTTAAGCCTGGAGCGAGTATGGTGGACTATGAGAGAGGCCTTGGAGATCTAGGGTTTAGAGGGCACCAAGGGTAGAGTGTAGCCGGTGTCTAGGGTTTGGGATCACCCCAACTCGGCGAGTTGGTGGTGCCCTAGGTGGCGGCGGCGGCAGCAGCAGGGGTGGTGGCGCCGGCGGCTTAGGATTAGGGTTTTGGGGTGTGAGAGGTGTAGGCTAGAGGGGCAGCCCTGCCCCTCCTTATATAGGTGGGAGGGCGCGGCTTGGGAGGAGGGAGTCCTCCCCCAAGTCGGCCTCCTTGGCCGGCGGGTGGAGTGAGGAGGACTTCCTCCCCAAGTAGGTTTCCTACTCTCCCTCCACCAAGCAAACTTGTCGTTTGACTTTTCAAATTGGCGTTTGACTTTCAAACTAGGATTTGATTTCTCCCTTTATTTTGCCTAGCCATGTTACCTAGTACATGATGCAACCATTCCATATTGTCATGACACATTCATGTACCCTTCCCCTCCGGAGTGCCGAACCTTCCGGAACCTTCTAGAACATTCCCGATGAAAACACCGGAATCATTCCCCAACTCCGAAACAGGACTTTCCTTATATGAATCTTATTCTCCCGACCATTTCGGATCTCCTCGTGATATCCCGGATCCCATCCGAGACTCCGAAAAACATTCGGTCTCTTACTCATCATTCCATAACTACTCAACAACATCGAATCCTTAAGTGTGTCTCCCTACGGTTCGTGAATTATGCGGACATGATCGAGACACTTCTCCGATCAATAACCAATAGAGGAATCTGGAAATTCATATGGCTTCCACATATTTCTACGATTACTTTGCGATCGAATGAACCACTTACATACGATACCAATTTCCCTTTGTCTCACGATAGTTTACTTATCCGAGGTTTTGATCGTCGCTATCTCTGCATACCTAGTTCAACCTCGTTACCGATAAGTACTCTTTTCTCGTTCCCATGATATGTGATCCCTTGTGAGCCAGTCACATGCTTGCAAGCTAATTGGATGATGTTCCACCGAGAGGGCCTAGAGTATATCTATCCGTCATATGGATGGACAAATCCCACTCTTGATCCATGTGTCTCAACCCATACTTTCCGAATACTCAATGCCATCTTTATAGCCACCCAGTTACGGTGTGGTGTTTGATGTCATCAAAGCATCCTTCCGGTGATGGTGATAAGCATTATCTCATGGTCGAAGGAATTAGGTTACTATGTATCAGAAAGCTTATAGCAATTAAACTATTAAAATGACTTGATCTTTATGCTAAGCTTATCTATAGGAGTATGTCCATCATATCATTCTCCTAATGATATGACCTTGTTATTAACAACATCTCAAATGTTCATGATCAAGAAACCATGATCATCTATTAATCAACAAGCTAGTATTATAAAGAGGCTTTACTAGGGACTCTAATTTAGTTTACAAATCACACAAGTATTAATGTTTCCGGTTAATACTGTTATAGCATGAATGTCAACATTTATCATAAACACAAAGATATAATAATAACTACATTTGTTATTGCCTCTAGGGCATACCTCCAATAGTGTCCCACTTGCACTAGAGTCAACTAATCTAGATTACATGGTAATATACCGAACACCCATGGCAGTTTGGTGTTGGTCATGTTTTGCCCTCGGGAGAGGTTTAGTCAACGGATCCGCCACATTCAGATCTGTGTGTACTTTGCAAATATTTATGTCACCATCTTGGACATGTTCTTGAATAGCGTGAAAACATAGCTTGATGTGCTTCAGCTTCTTGTGTGACCTTGGTTCTTACGCATTGGCTATGGCTCCCATGTTATCACAGTAGATAGACATTGGGTCCAGCGCACTTGGAACCACACTGAGCTCTGTAATGAACTCCTTCGTCCATATCGCTTCTTGTGAAGCCTCCGAAGCAGCTATGTATTCCGATTCAGTTGAAGATCTTGCCACAATGCTTTGCTTTGCACTCCTCCAGCTAACTGCTGCACCATTCAAAGTAAATACGTATCCAGATTGAGATTTAGAATCATCTGGATCGGTGTTCCAACTAGCATCGGTGTAACCATTAACAACGAGCTGTTCATCACCTCCATAAGAAAGAACCATATCCTTAGTTCTTCTCAAGTACTTAAGGATGTTTTTGACCGTTGTCCAATGATCCACTCCTGGATCACTTTGATATCTGCTAGTTAAACTAACAACATATGCAATGTCGGGTCTAGTACATAGCATGGCATACATTAGAGATCCTATGGCTGAGGCATAGGGAGTCTTACTCATCCTTTCTCTATCTTCTGCCATTGCTGGACTTTGAGTTTTACTCAACGTCGTATTGGGCAACATGGGCAAGAACCCTTTTCTTGCTATCTTCCATTCCAAACCTCTTTAGAACTTTGTCCAAATATGTACTTTGTGACAATGATATTAGGCGTCTCGATCTATCTCTATAAATCTTTATGCCTAATATGTCAGCTGCTTCGCCAAGATCTTTCATTGAAAAACTATTATTCAAATATTCCTTGACACTATTAAGAAGGTCTACATCATTCCCAATCAACAATATGTCATCTACATATAGTATTAAGAATGCTACAGAGCTCCCACTCACTTTCTTGTAAATACAAGCTTCTTCATATGTTTGTATAAAACCAAAACTTTTGATTAGCTTATCAAAACGTTGATTCCAACTTCGGGATGCTTGCTTCAACCCATATATGGACCGTTGAAGTTCGCATACCTTGTTAGCATCTTTAGGATCGACAAAACCTTTGGGTTGCATCATATACAACTCTTCATCAATGTCTCCATTGAGGAACGCCGTTTTGACATCCATCTGCCATATCTCATAATCGTAGTATGCATCGATTGCTAACATAATCCTTGTAGGGTTCGCAGCATAGAAAACAAAAAATTTCCTACGATGGGAACAACTATGTACCAAGATCTATCTACTAGGTACAAACAACGGGCGGATGTATATCCGTAGAGAACATACCCTTGAAGACTGACAAAGCTTAACGAGTCCAAACTCGTGGTTGATGTAGACGATCTCTTGTCGATCTCAAGATCGAGAGGAAGTCCTAGCGCCGCAAAACAGCAGCGCATCCGTGCTCGCACACACGTTCGAGGCACCGAGCAACCTCCGCCTCCTCGCTCGAGCGATGTAGCGGAAGCACAACTCTTTCTTGCCGAAAAGCCACCGGGAACATGTATCTGACTAGTCCGAGACCATGGGGAATAACTTCTAGAGGGGGAGAGAGATCCTTCACGAGGAGGTGTGAGTGAGAAGTGAGAGGAGGGGCTCCTTATATAGGGGAGGGGGCAGACCAAGGGGGCATGGCCTCCGGCCATGGAGGGTGCCCCCACCTCTCCCTCATTCATGTGGGTGGACACTCCACTCACACAAAAGCCTTTCAATTCCGTCCACTCAAAAACCCACTCAAATTCCCATTAAATTTCCACCAAATTTAATGCAAACTCTCATTAAATAAAACTCTTTTATTTTATTCAGAATTTTGTAAATTACTTTAATGACAAACATTCACAAATAACCCCTTGCTAGTATTTCATTTCACATGCAGAAACACTTTCTGCAATTTCACCCGAAAACCTGTTTCGGTATCTAGTGAAATAAATTCCTGCGCTTGTTATTCTTTTCGGCATGAAAATTTTACTCCAAATGGATGTCGGTGTCTCTTAAGTGTGTCACCCTACGGTTCGCGAATAATGCGGACATGATCGAGACCCCTCTCAGATCAATAATCAGAAGCGGGATCTGGAGACCCATACTGACTCCCACACATTCAACGATGACTTTCTTGTGATCGTCGGAACCTTTTACGCTAATATCTTAATCCCTTTGTTTCACGATATATTACATGTCCGAGATTCGATCATCGGTATCTCCATACCTAGTTTGATCTAAGCATCGACATGCACTCTTTTCTCGTTCCCGTGATATAACATTCTAGTGATCAAATCACTTGCTTGCAAGCTAATCAATGTGATATCACCGAGAGGGCCCAGATCATATCTATCCGTCATCGGGATGAACAAATTCCACTCTCGATCCATGGGCCTCAACATAACACTTTATTAGTTCTGAATCCATCTTTATAATCACCCTGTTATGGTGTGACGTTTGATGTTATCAAGAAACTCTTCCGGTGTTAGTGATTGACATGATCTCATGGTCTAAGGATTAGGATCACTTCGTAAGTTGTTATAGCAATATAAACTCAATACCTTTGATCGTAATGCTATACTTTGGATGAATGTTCATCACACCATTACACTAATGTTGTGATCCCGTTATTAACAACATCCAATGTCCATGATCAGGAAACGTTGATCATCTTGTTAATCAACGAGCTAGTTTATGAGAGAGGCATAACTAGGAACTTCCTTTTTGTTTATTAAACACACATGTATTAACGTTTCCGTATTAATACAATTATAGCATGTAAAATAAACATTTATCATAAACAAGGAATACGATAATAACCACTTTATTATTGCCTCTCGGGCATATTCCCTTCAATCTCCCACTTGCACTAGAGACAATAATCTAGTTTGAAAACTTTGCTCCGGTATTTGCTCATAACACTTAGAGCATAGGACATATCTGGATGTGTACATATCATGGTATGATTGATCAAAACATTCTCGTGATTTCACTCATCAAGTGTCAAAGCACTTGAATCTTGTTTCACTTATCAAGTGTCGATACACTTGAATCTTGATTCAATTCCTTTCCATGCGAAAAGAACCGTTTCTTGTCGTTTCTATATTAAAATCCTTCAATATCTCATAGATGTACGTTTGGCATAACCATATTAGCGTCACGGTCTATCCACTATAGACTTTCATGCTAATTATTCGGGTTTTGCCTAAGTCTTTCATCAAAATGAAATCCTTAACCTTTGTCAATAAAATATACATCATTTCTAATCAACAAGATGTCCTTCACATAATGTATTTGAAATATGTCTCAGCGCTCCCACTTAATTTCTTGCAAATGCAAGCATCTTCATCGTCTCCAGATGAAAACTCCTTTTTCATCACGGTGAAGATTCCAACGCCGCGATGCTTACTTCAACCGTTGAAGTTTGCATGCCCCTTTTAGCATCCTTTGAATTAATAAAACCCTTTGGATCGTGTCATGTACACGTCCCAGGTAACCATTATATTAGAAGAACTTTGTTTTGTTTATTCATCTACCATATACCAAATTATATGTAGTGGTTGCTACTTTAATCCATTCAGACTAAATATCGCTATGAAAGATCAAATCTTGTCATAGTCAACTCTTTGAACATTGTCATAAAATACTTTACGACATGTCGAATATTTCATAGATGTGAGACATCCATGTCTGTTTCTTTATAGATCCAAATACGACCGATAGGTTTTTACACCTTTCCGGAGGGTCTTCCAAGTTCAAAACTTGATTTCTCGTATATGGAACTATCACAGATTTTATGGCTTCAAGCCATTTGACGGAGTCAGGGCCCATCATCGCTTCTTTGTATGTATTCGGTTCATCATTGTCAAACAATAATGATTTACTCTCAAATCTTAGCATATGATTGTTTAACCGACCTACTTGGTTCAATAGGAACATAGATCTCCGTGACCACAACCTTTGAGGCACATAAGCTATGAGCATTATGGCAGCCTTCGGAACAATTTCCGCCAAGCAACTCAAAGACATATAGCTAAGGTTCGTTAACCTTATCAAAGTTCTATTGTCCTCCCACTTAACTTTTACGGAAAATTCCTTCTCCAAGAAACTTCACGTTTCAAGCGACAAACCCTTTTGTCCTTGGTGTTATGAAGGAATAACCAATTGTTATTCAAAATAACCTACAAAGACATGCTCATCCGACTTCGGTTGTAAACATCTTACTTATGTTTAGCATACCAAAATTTAAGAAATGACAACTTGGGTTTTACCCCAAACCATAACTTCCAAGGTGTCATTTCAACGGATCAAGATGGAGCTCTTTTCAGTGTAAAAGCGGTAGTCTCTAAAGCTTTTAATCTTTTAAAACATAATGGCAGTTTTATAAATAACACCTTTGATCCAACCATGTCAAACAAGGTTTCATTACAAATCTCAAACACTCCATACTCCTATGGTGTTTCGGGAGATGGAAATCTAGGTGTTTTGCTAAACTTGCAACTCAAATAAATCCCTTTATGATAAAATCATAATTCATTTATTTTCTTGTTACACTTGTAACTCAAACAAATCCCTTATGATAAAATCATAAACCATTTATTTTCTTGTTACAATGATTTTGCACTTCATCTTGAAAGTCTTTGAAACGTTTTCAAATATTTCATACTTCTTTCATTAAGTGAACATTCACTCAAATTTCGGAGAAAGCATATGAAGTTGAAATCCATCGCCATTTACTATACATAATGGACTACATACATCGATATGTATAAATTCCAATAATTTAGTCGTTCGTTCTTCTTTGGCCTTTGAACGAAGTTTTAATTATCATGTGGAAAGTCTCACAAGCGTCTGTTGATCAAATTAAAGACTCCAAAAATCCATGAATATGGAGATTCTTCATGTTTTCTTTCCAATATAATTTAAACGGCGATGTCACTTCGTAAGTGATCTTCCAATCATTCGTCTTGCGACATTTTAGCATTAGGTTTTATGGATGTGATTTCTCCAACTAGATTTGTAAATCATCCATCTTATATGGAATACGGTAATTATTTGAACAACCTTTGTTCTCATAATACCTGATTCAAATAACAATTATTAAAACAAATCTTGAAGTCAAGCTTTGATGTCAACGAGAAATACAAACAACGGTTTGTTTGTTTTCGATGAACATCATCACATATTCTCTTGCTAGTTACATAGGCCATTGTGGTTCATGAATTGCATTGTTTTGTATGAAATTTCATACCAACCAATTCGGTATCCAATACCCAAGAACCACATTGTTTAACAAGCAAAGAATACAACCATAACATGTATATCATATATATACCTAATTGGATATTCCAATCTTTTCTTTTCTGCCAAATATATTTTATAGATTCTCTTTCAACATTTCCTTTTCCTTTTTAAAAGAATTTATCAACATCAACAGTGGCGCCATATAGATGACACATAGTCCAAAGCGTGTATATTCAAATAATAATACCTTTGGACTTGCACTTTGAAGTAGATCACCATCATCAAAATGATCGGTATTCTTTCAAAATCCATTCTTTAGTAATCTTTTAGTGTAGTAAACATTTTACATACATATTCTATTCACCCTTATCATGACGACTTTCATGATCAAGCTACTATAGCTTATAAAGGCGAATCATGAGTATAACATTACTTTCCAAAACCCTTTTGGATGATTAGGATGTCTAGCATCTCCAACCTTCGTAAATTCTCATCCAATATGAGAACATATATTATACTCTATCATATTGCAACCAAAACATTGTTTCAGATATCATTATATCTGTCACACATGATGGTTTCTGAAACAATTCTTTCAGCTCCTAGATAATCTCGATATTTAAATCAAGAATCATGGAGGCAAACATGATACTTAAGATACTAACACTGGAATTGTTACTCTTGATTTAATTCCAATTATTAAATCTCACGGAGTAAATAAAGTTTGCTGAAAGTTTGCAATAGGACTTTAAACTTTAGATTGACACTCAACACAATACGATACCAGTTCGTAAAGTATATATCCAGAATTCTATAGTTCTATTATCTCAATTACAACTATGCATAAGGTCTTTGAGCGAATGCCAATGACTACAACAAATTATGCAAATTCACTTTGATTTAATTTATGATAAATTGAGTTCTACTAATCCAAATTAGAAATGAACTCCCACTCAAAAACGACATCCCTCGTGTCCTTTTGGTGATTACATGAACCAAATCCACTACACCAAGTCCGATCATCACGTGATTCGGTGTAGCTTCAAAGGCGAGCATCCATATGGTCATCATATCAAAACATATGACTCATGCTTAACCTTTCGGTCCGTGATCCGAGGCCATGTCTGTACATGCTAGGCTCGTCAAGTAAGAACCTTAGTATTCGCGTGTGTAACTGTCTTACACCCGAGATATGCTCGTGGATTCAAGTACACCCGATCATCACGTGATGTCTTGAAGCGACGAAACATTGCCGGTGCATACTTAAGGAAGAACACATTCTTATCTTGATATCTAAATGAGGGATCATCTTATTATGCTAATAAAACGCCAAACAAGCAATATAAGATGCAATCAAAACATCTCATGTTTATTAGTGAAATGATATGGTTCCCGCATATGATCTCCATCATGTGCACCGTGGTATGATCACTATCATACCTATATGTGTCAGTCCAAGGTCTATGGAGATTACACGTTATGTGTGTTGTAAGAGTATCATCTCATACTTCTACTTACAACATCACCATATCATAACACTAGCCCAACAACAATCTAAAATAGACGCCTCTAATTTATTCATTGCAAATTTTATGTGGCTTAGGGCTTTCGTAGATAGAACCGTTCTTACCTACGAACATGAACCACAACGAGGATAACCAAATTGTTGACAACTCGTTGCAAATTAGATATTGACTATAGTAGGAGAGACAGACACCCGCTAGCCACTTATGCAAAACTAGTTGCATGTCAAGCGTGGAACATGTCTCATGTGCGAGGACATGTAAAGTTTGTCCGGGCCGCTTCATCCCACTATGCCACCAATATCCAAAGTACAACTAAGAAGCAATAAAATGATCATCATCGCCCACATACTCATATGTGTACTACCCGTGCAAAGTATCTACGCATAGATCCAGCTCTGATACCACTTTAGGGTTCGCAGCATAGAAAACAAAAAATTTCCTACGATGGGAACAACTATGTACCAAGATCTATCTACTAGATACAAACAACGGGCGGATGTATATCCATAGAGAACATACCCTTGAAGACCGACAAAGCTTAATGAGTCCAAACTCGTGGTTGATGTAGACGATCTCTTGTCGATCTCAAGATCGAGAGGAAGTCCTAGCGCCGCAAAACAGCAGCGCATCCGTGCTCGCACACACGTTCGAGGCACCGAGCAACCTCCGCCTCCTCGCTCCAGCGATGCAGCGGAAGCACAACTCTTTCTTGCCGAAAAGCCACCGGGAACATGTATCTCGCTAGTCCGAGACCATGGGGAATAAATTCTAGAGGGGGAGAGAGATCCTTCACGAGGAGGTGTGAGTGAGAAGTGAGAGGAGGGGCTCCTTATATAGGGGAGGGGGTCAGCTAAGGGGCATGGTCCGCCATGGAGGGTGACCCCACCTCTCCCTCATTCATGTGGGTGGACACTCCACTCACACAAAAGCCTTTCAATTCCCTCCACTCAAAAACCCACTCAAATTCCCATTAAATTTCCACCAAATTTAATGCAAACTCTCATTAAATAAAACTCTTTTATTTTATTCAGAATTTTGTCAATTACTTTAATGACAAACATTCACAAATAACCCCTTGCTAGTATTTCATTTCACATGAAACACTTTCGCAATTTCACCCAAAACCTGCTTTCGGTATCTAGTGAAATAAATTCCGCGCTTATTATTCTTTTTCGCATGAAACTTTTGCTCCAAATGGATGTCGGTGTCTTAAGTGTGTCACCCTACGGTTCGCGAATAATGCGGACATGATCGAGACCCTCTCGATCAATAATCGAAGCGGGATCTGGAGACCCATCATCGACTCCCACACATTCAACGATGACTTTCTTGTGATCGTCGGAACCTTTTACGCTAGTATCTTAATCCCTTTGTTTCACGATATATTACATGTCCGAGATTCGATCATCGGTATCTCCATACCTAGTTTGATCTCGCATCGACATGCACTTTTCTCGTTCCCGTGATATAACATTCTAGTGATCAAATCACTTGCTTGCAAGCTAATCAATGTGATATCACCGAGAGGGCCCAGAGCATATCTATCCGTCATCGGGATGAACAAATTACACTCTCGATCCATGGGCCTCAACATAACACTTTATTAGTTCTGAATCCATCTTTATAATCACCCTGTTACGGTGTGACGTTTGATGTTATCAAGAAACTCTTCCGGTGTTAGTGATTAACATGATCTCATGATCTAAGGATTAGGATCACTTCGTAAGTTTTTATAGCAATATAAACTCAATGACTTTGATCGTAATGCTATACTTCGGATGAATGTTCATCACACCATTACACTAATATTGTGATCCCGTTATTAACAACATCCAATGTCCATGATCAGGAAACTTTGATCATCTTGTTAATCGACGAGCTAGTTTATGAGAGAGGCATAACTAGGAACTTCCTTTTTGTTTATTAAACACACATGTATTAATGTTTCCATATTAATACAATTATAGAATGTAAAATAAACATTTATCATAAACAAGGAATACGATAATAACCACTTTATTATTGCCTCTCGGGCATATTCCCTTCAATCCTCACAGACTTTAGCTTCGCTACTGGTGAGAAAGTCTCATCGTAGTAAACTCCTTGAATTTGTCGAAACCCTTTTGCGACAAGTCGAGCTTTATAGACAGTTATATTACCAAAAGCATCTGTTTTGTTCTTGAAAATCCATTTGTTCTCGACAGCCTTCCGGCCATCCGGTAAGTCCGCCAAAGTCCATACTTGGTTTTCGTACATGGATCCAATTTCGGATTTCATGGCTTCTTGCCATTTATTGGAATCTGGGCTCATCATCGCTTCCTCATATGTCGCAGGGTCATCGGTGTTGTCCATCAACATGACACTAATAACGGGATCATACCAATTTGGAGTGGTACGAGTTCTCGTTGACCTGCGAGGTTTTGTAGCAACTTCAACCGAAGTTTCATGATCATCATCATTAGCTTCCTCTCTTACTGGTGTAGGCGCCACAGGAACTACTTCCGGTGCTGCGCTAGTCGCAAGTTCGAGAGAAGGTTCAACAACCTCGTCGAGTTCTACTTTCCTTCCAGTCACTTCTTTTGAGAGAAATTCCTTCTCTAGAAAGGATCCATTCTTGGCAACGAAGATTTTGCCCTCGGATCTATGATAGAAGGTATACCCAATAGTTTCCTTCGGGTATCCTATGAAGACGCATTTTTCCGCTTTGGGTTCAAGCTTGTTCGGCTGTAACTTCTTTACATAGGCTTCGCAACCCCAAACTTTAAGGAACGACAATCTAGGTTTCTTCCCAAACCATAATTCATACGGTGTCGTTTCAACGGATTTAGATGGTGCCCTATTTAAAGTGAATGCGGCTGTTTCTAATGCATAACCCCAAAACGATAGCGGTAAATCTGTAAGTGACATCATAGAACGAACCATATCTAAGAGAGTTCGATTACGACGTTCGGACACACCATTACGCTGTGGTGTTCCCGGCGGTGTCAATTTTGAAATTATTCCGCATTTCTTCAAATGCTCGCCAAACTCGTAACTTATATATTCACCTCCACGATCAGAACATAGAAATTTAATCTTCTTGTTACGTTGATTCTCCACCTCACTTTGAAATTCCTTAAACTTCTCAAAAGTTTCGGACTTATGTTTCATGAAATAGATATACCCATATATACTCAAGTCATTCGTGAAGGTAAGAACATAACGATAACCACCGCACGATGCTACACTCATTGGACCACACACATCGGTATGCATGATTTCCAACAAGTCCGTAGCTCGCTCCATCATACCAGAAAATGGAGTCTTAGTCATTTTACCCATCAGACATGCTTCGCATCTTTCAAGTGATTCGAAATCAAGTGATTCAAGAAGTCCATCGGAATGGAGTTTCTTCATACGCTTCACTCCAATGTGACCAAGACGATAGTGCCACATATAGGTCGAGTTATCGCTCAATTTCAAACGTTTAGCTTCAATGTTATTAATATGTGTATTTCCACTATCGAGATTCAATAAGAATAGACCATCTATCAAAGGTGCATGTGCATAAAACATATTACTCATATAAATCTAACAACCATTATTCTCGGACTTAAACAAGTAACCATCTCGCAACAAACATGATCCAGATATAATGTTCATGCTCAACGCAGACACCAAATAACAATTATTTAAGTATAAAACTAATCCCGATGGTAGATGAAGAGGTAGCGTGCCGACCGCGATCACATAAACCTTTGATCCATTTCCAACGCGCATCGTCACCTTGTTCTTCGCTAGCTTCCGTTTATTCTGCAGTACCTGTTTCGAGTTACAAATATGAGCAGCCAAACAAGTATCAAATACCCAGGCACTACTACGAGTACTAGTGAGATACACATCAATAACATGTATATCGGATATACCTTTCTTCTTGATGTTGCCATTCTTCAAATCCGCCAAGTACTTTGGGAAATTCCGCTTCCAGTGACCCTCTTGCTTGCAGTAAAAGCACTCAGTATCAGGCTTAGGTCCAGCCTTGGTCTTCTTCGCTGGTGCGGCAACTTTCTTACCACCCTTCTTGAAGTTTCCCTTTTGCTTAGACTTTCCCTTCTTGAATTTGGTGGTCTTATTGACCAACAACACTTGATGCTCTTTCTTGATCTCCACTTCTGCAGATTTCAACATGGAGAAGAGTTCTGGCAACGTCTTGTTCATGTTTTGCATATTGTAGTTCCTCACAAAGTTCTTGTAACTTGGTGGTAGTGATCGGAGGACACGGTAAATCCCCAAAGCATTAGGAATCACTATACCCAAGCTTTGGAGTTTGTTTGCGTGCCCAGACATCTTAAGCACGTGCTCACTGACGGAGCTGCCCTCTTCCATCTTGCAGTTAAAGAACTTTTCAGAAGCCTCATAACTCTCAACTGCCGTGTGAGCCTCAAATATCATTTTGAGTTCACGGACAATATCATGTGGGTCATGGTTCTCAAACCTTTTCTGAAGCTCCGATTCCAAACCATAGAAGATATCACACTAAACTGTGGAGTACTGATTCTTCTGAGTGAGGTAAACATTCTTTACTTCATCTGTAGCATCAGCTGCAGGCGGGTCATCCAGCGGTGCATCCAGCACATAGGTCAAATTACCAGCATTGAGGACAGTCCTCAAATTGCGGAACCAATCCGCGAAGTTGCTTCCATTGTTTTTCAACTTTTCTTTCTCTAGGAACGCATTAAAATTGATGGTAGGGGCCGCCATTGATCTACAACATATTTGCAATAGTTTAGACTAAGTTTATGACAAATTGAGTTCTAATTAATAGTTAAATTAATCTAGGTGAACTCCCACTCAAAATAATATCCCTCACATTGTTTTAGTGATCACATGAACCAAATCCACCACATCAAAACCGATCATCACGAGAGTTGATGTAGCTTCAATGGCGAACAATCGACATGTTCATCATATCTACTATATGACTCATGCTTTACCTTTCGATGATCCGTGTTTCGAGACCATGTCTGTACATGCTAGGCTCGTCAAGATCAAACCTTAGCTTCCGCATGAGAAAATCTGGCTTGCTCACGTTGTATACACTTGCAGAATCTAACACACCCGATCATCACATGGTGCTTCGAAACAACAAGCTTTAGCAACGGTGCTTTCTAAGGATGAACACTTTAAAACTTGAAATTTATGTGCATGAGGGATCATCTTATAATGCTACCATCGTTAACTAAGCAATACAAGATGCATAAAGGATTAACATCACATGCAATTCATAATATGTGATATGATATGGCCTTTCTTCTTGTGCTTCCGATCTCCATCTTCAAGCACGAACATGATCTCCATCATCACCGTATGGCGTCAAGGTCAATGGCGCCGCTTCATGGTTGTCGTCCACCAGCTTCAACTATTACAACTACTTTGAATAGACGTGGTACCAGAAGTAGAGGGGAGATCTTGACGTGGTACCAGAAGTAGACGTGGTACCAGAAGTAGACGTGGTACCAGGCAGTGGAGGTTGTAGCACTCTCCTCGCGATTCCGGCAGCACGATGGCGTGGTACCAGAAGTAGAGGGGAGATCTTGCAGGGCTTCGCCTTAAGCCTGGAGCGAGTATGGTGGACTATGAGAGAGGCCTTGGAGATCTAAGGTTTAGAGGGCACCAAGGGGAGAGTGTAGCCGGCGGCTAGGGTTTGGGATCACCTCAACTCGGCGAGTTGGTGGTGCCCTAGGTGGCGGCGGTGGCTTAGGATTAGGGTTTTGGGGTGTGGGAGGTGTAGGCTAGAGGGGCAGCCCTGCCCCTCCTTATATAGGTGGGAGGGCGCGGCTTGGGAGGAGGGAGTCCTCCCCCAAGTCGGCCTCCTTGGCCGGCGGGTGGAGGGAGGAGGACTTCCTCCCCAAGTAGGTTTCCTACTCTCCCTCCACCAAGCAAACTTGTCGTTTGACTTTTCAAATTGGCGTTTCACTTTCAAACTAGGATGTGATTTCTCCCTTTATTTTGCCCAGCCATGTTACCTAGTACATGATGCAACCATTCCATATTGTCATGACACATTCATGTACCCTTCCCCTCCGGAGTGCCGGACCTTCCGGAACCTTCTAGAACATTCCCGATGAGAACACCGGAATCATTCCCCAACTCCGAAACATGACTTTCCTTATATGAATCTTATTCTCCGGACCATTCCGTATCTCCTCGTGATATCCCGGATCCCATCCGATACTCCGAACAACATTCGGTCTCTTACTCATCATTCCATAACTACTCAACAACATCGAATCCTTAAGTGTGTCTCCCTACGGTTCGTGAATTATGCGGACATGATCGAGACACTTCTCCGATCAATAACCAATAGAGGAATCTGGAAATTCATATGGCTCCCACATATTTCTACGATTACTTTGCGATCGAATGAACCACTTACATACGATACCAATTTCCCTTTGTCTCACGATAGTTTACTTATCCGAGGTTTTGATCGTCGGTATCTCTGCATACCTAGTTCAACCTCGTTACCGATAAGTACTCTTTTCTCGTTCCCGTGATATGTGATCCCTTGTGAGCCAGTCACATGCTTGCAAGCTAATTGGATGACATTCCACTGAGAGGGCCCAGAGTATATCTATCCGTCATATGGATGGACAAATCCCACTCTTGATCCATGTGTCTCAACCCATACTTTCCGAATACTCAATGCCATCTTTATAGCCACCCAGTTACGGTGTGGTGTTTGATGTCATCAAAGCATCCTTCCGGTGATGGTGATAAGCATGATCTCATGGTCAAAGGAATTAGGTTACTATGTATCAGAAAGCTTATAGCAATTGAACTATTAAAATGACTTGATCTTTATGCTAAGCTTATCTATAGGAGTATGTCCATCATATCATTCTCCTAATGATATGACCTTGTTATTAACAACATCTCAAATGTTCATGATCAAGAAACCATGATCATATATTAATCAACAAGCTAGTATTATAAAGAGGCTTTACTAGGGACTCTAATTTAGTTTACAAATCACACAAGTATTAATGTTTCCGGTTAATACTGTTATAGCATGAATGTAAACATTTATCATAAACACAAAGATATAATAATAACTACATTTATTATTGCCTCTAGGGCATATCTCCAACAGTGATATGATATGGCATTTCTTCTTGTGCTTCCGATCTCCATCTTCAAGCACGAACATGATCTCCATCATCACCGGCGTGGCGTCAAGGTCAATGGCGTCGCTCCATGGTTGTCGTCCACCAACATCAACTATTACAACTACTTTGAATAATATACACGCAGGTCTAGACGAAATTAAAAGACAACCATATGGCTCCTGCCGGTTGCCGACTTACAGTAAGGAACATTGCATACATCATATATAATCACAATCATGGCCATATCACATCACAGCACATCCCTGCAAAACAAAGTTAGACGCCTCTAATTTTCTTTGCATGTTTTACGTGGTTTGGGGCTTTCAATAAATGTCGTTATAACTTACGAACAAGAACCACAACGTTGATGCTTGAACTATCAAGTGCCCGTTGTGAATTGAATATTTACTATGATGGGAGAGATAGACACCCGCAAAGCCACTTATGCAATACAAGTTTATGTCGAGCGTGGAGCAAGTCTCATGAACAATGTCATGTAAGGTTATCCCTGGCCTCTTCATCCCACCATACCGCAAGATGCAAAGTACACAAGAAGCAATTGATAATAAAAGCACCACCGCCAACAATGACCATTGTGTTCTACTCGTGCAACAGATCTACATATAGACACGGCTCTGATACCACTATAGGGGTTCGTAGCATGGAAACAAAAAAATTATACCGCATGAACACACAATCAAGATCTAATCTATGATCAAGCCAAGATCTATCTACTAGATCGGTGCAACAAGTTGATAGAGTACTAACCCTCGAAGATCCAAAGCGATTAACGAGAGCAGATTCTCGTGGGTGATGTAGTCGTTCACTTGCCGATCTCAAGATCGCGTAGACGATCCTTTCGGCGCCGCGTTCCGGCAGCTCTCCCGCAGTCGGTCACACGTACGGTACCCAATGAAGACCTTCCTCTCCCTTGTTCCAGCAGGTAGCGGAGGTTGTAGCTCTCTCCTCGCGATTCCGGCAGCACGACAGCGTGGTGTCGGAAGTAGAGGAGAGATCCCGCAGGGCTTCGCCTAAGCCGGAGCGATTATGGTGGAGTAGAGGTAGCCCCGGCGATCTAGGGTTTTGAGGGCCGAGGTTTAGAGGTAGTTAGCAACTAGAGTTTAGCTAGTCGGTAGCGGTTTAGAGGAGATCTAGATTGGTCGCAACTAGAGAGTGGGGCGGCGGCCAACCTAGGGTTTCTTGGGCGCCTAGGGCAAGGGGCATACCTTGGGGTGCGCCCCTACCCCTTCTTATATAGGTGGGGGGCGTCCAAGGGTGTTCCCAACCCAGGTGGAAACCCTCCCTAACTCAGAAACCCTCCCTAACTCGGAAACCATGTTGGGATTTGACTTTTTCAAACTGCCTTTTTGACTTTCAAATTAGAGTTTGATTTCTCTCTTCCAAGTGTCCAGCCAAGTGACCTAGGACATGATACAACCATTACACTTTGTCATGATACATCCATGTACCCTTCCCCTTCCGTATTGGTGAACCTTCTAGACCCTTCTAGAACATTCCGGTAAAAACACCGAAATCATTCCCGAACTCCGAAATTGGAATTTCCTTATATGAATCATATTCTCCGGACCATTTCGGATCTCCTCATGATATCCCGGATCCCATCCAAGACTCCGAACAACATTCGGTATCTTTACTCATATTCCATATCTACTAAACAACATCGAATCCTTAAGTGTGTTTCCCTACGGTTCGTGAATTATGCGGACATGATCGAGACACTTCTCCGATCAATAACCAATAGAGGAATCTGAAAATTCATATGGCTCCCACATATTTTCATGATTACTTCGTGATCGAATGAACCATTTACATACGATACCAATTTCCCTTTATCTCACGATACTTTACTTATCCGAGGTTTGATCGTTGGTATCTTTGCATACCTAGTTCAACCTCGTTACCAGTAAGTACTCTTTTCTCGTTCCCGTGATATGTGATCCCTTGTGAGCCAGTCACATGCTTGCAAGATAATTGGATGACATTCCACCGAGAGGGCCCAGAGTATATCTATCCGTCATATGGATGGACAAATCCCAATCTTGATCCATGTGCCTCAACACATACTTTCCGAACACTCAATTCCACCTTTATATCCATCCAGTTACGGTGTGGTGTTTGATGTCATCAAAGCATCCTTCCGGTGATGGTGATTAGCATGATCTCATGGTCGAAGGAATTAGGTTACTATGTATTAGAAAGCTTATAGCAAGTGAACTATATTAAATGACTTGATCTTTATGCTACGCTTAACTATAGGAGTATGACCATCACATCATTCTCCTAATGATATGATCCTGCTGTTAATAACATCTCTATGTTCATGATCAGGAAACCATGATTATATATTAACCAACAATCTAGTTTAACAAGAGGCTTTACTAGGGACTCTTTTATGTTTACAAATCACACAAGTATTAGTGTTTCCGGTTAATACAATTATAGCATGGTATGTAAACATTTATCATAAGCATGAAGATATGATAATAACCACTTTATTATTGCCTATTGGACATATCTCCAATAGCCTTGGGCAGCGTCTTGTCCAAGGCCTCGGCCGAATGGTGCGAGCTGGAGGAGGCAATCAAGCGAGATGTGGTGGCGGAGGCAGCGGCCTTGGCCAAGAACGCGGTCGCCCAACGGAAGGACCTGGATGATGTGCGTGCGGCGGTGCAACGAGAGGTGCTGGAGGAAGTGTCCACCTTGCGTGTTGTGGTGGTGGTGGCGGCCCAACAGGAGGTGCTCCTGGCCGCGGCCAACCAGAAGGCGTGAGCGGCGCACAATCACGCAAACGCAACGACAGCTAGGCTAAGGGAGGTGGAGACCCTGGCGCGCCACCGCCGGAGGCAGGCAACGAAGGCCAAGACCGCTGCCTTGGCGGCCCGGCGGGCGCAGGCAGCCAAGGGCGAAACCTCCGGCGGCCAGGACGGGGTCAACGCTTAGTTAGGTTATTTAGTTAGTCTAATTAATATATGGCACTAGTAATTTTGTATGTATGATGTGTAGGCCCAGAATCATATGCAATGACAGCCGGTTAATTCGTGTTTTTTCTGTGTATTATATATATGACGCGCGGGCCCTCCGCCCGCGTCCAAGCCCCGCAAACCAGTCGCAAGTTTTGGCTCGGTTTGCTCTGAATCGGCAGTCCGGTCCGTTTGCGGGGCACCGTTGGGCCTTGAGCTCGGTGCGGATGGGCGAGATCGGACGTGCGACATCCATTTGTAGGGGGCCGTTGGGATGGCCTTAACACCAGTCTCGCTCCTTTTTCTTGCAGAAGCGGACGAGGTTCATGACCGTGCTGGACGATCGGATGACGAAGCGGGACGGCGTCTCGTCGCACGCGCATTCCCGTCTCTCCGTTCTGTTCTTGGCCAAAATTGCTGGGTTTGGAATATGAGAAGCTGCTCAGATGTAGGCATGGCTTCCTACCTCCCCAGCAATTCTGAACTAGGATATGCCCACCATCTCTTCTTCTATCTTCTTTTCCTCCCTCTCTAGAGTGCTGTAGAACTACTAGCAGAACTAGAAAAAAAGAAACTGTACGTGATCAATTCGTGTAAATATTCCGTTGCTTATAGTAATCAGTGTGTCTTGTCTGGCTACTACCATGCATTTCGAGGTGTTATTGGACATGTGAGCTTAACAGCGACGTTCATGAGCGAGCGTCTGCCGCCTGAAGGCTACATGCATGTGAACGGGAGCGCCGGCTGCGCTTGGCGGTTACCCGGCGCCGTTTTCTGCCGCCGCGCCTTTGTCGTTGCAAATGCTTTCAATTGAATGTAATCTACTTCGAAGATAGTACTCCCTCGGTTCAAAAATATAAACATTTTAGATTTTTGAAATAAATGTAACTCTTTGAACCTATATATTAAAAGAAGCTTAGATACATTCGATTAATAAAATTAAAACGTCTTATATTTCTAAATAGAGTGAGTAACTTGCAAGTCGCATCGCCGCATCATCAGTGGCCAAAAAAGTTTCAGATAAGGGGAGGCTTGGCTTGGCAGTTTGTTAATCGCACACCTGCTTATTTCGAGAGAAACCACTGTAACAACAGCAGCAGCATCACTCGTGGCCTGTAGCTCCCGCCCGTACATAGGGGAACAGAGAGAAGGAGCCGATACAAAGTTTGACTTCTATACCCTATGGCAGAGCGGAAGAAACTAAACATCAAGGCAACATATTTGAACTCCTCGTTTCGTGTATTTGATCTTGGCGAGAAGCTAAGCCAAAATTGCGTAAATGTTGATGAAACACTTTAGAAATTGCAGAGGTAAAACCAGCTCTGATCACAAGTCCTTCTCTACGCAAACTTGTGCAGCATGACCAGCACTCTGAAATTACACCTCCACGCCACTAGCAGAGATGGCGTTCAATGCCGCATAATTCACTATTGGCAAATGAGGTCGCCTCCTGCCTCGTGACGATTCCACCATTTTACATCAGAAAGGAGGACATCTATACCAGGTAGAGAACAACAGAGAGGACACGTTGCCTCTGTTTTTGCGCAACTATGCACACCCTTTGGACTGGCTCCGCTATCTACTGACCGTACCTTGTGTGTATCATGCGAGGATCTCAGTCGAAACTCGGGCCAAATATATAGGGAGCTAATACCGAAATCTACATTCACAAGAGCATGTCTACATCAAAGCCACCTTGGATTGACGGGCATCGCTCACACATCACTGCCGTGAACCTTGCTTCACTCGGCTAGGCTACACTTTGTTTATCTCCAATATCTCAATTGTCGCCAAGCGGTGTGGTAGAAGCATTTTGGCTGGAGAGATTGGAAAGCCAAGAGGATACAGGGGTGTTTAAGGGATCTCCGTTGTGAAGAAGATGTGTGACCCTTCGCCTCATAGGATTGTGGTGATTTAGTTGAGATTAGTCATTCGAAAGAGCTGAGCAACTGCCCAATGCCAAGCCGAACCTACAATGGGGCCATTTTTGGCCATTGGAGGAGGTATAATTGTGAAACTAACAATCGATCAGGTAGATTGATATGAGTCTACTCGGATAACTCCCGAGTCTTGTTTCTCTCGTTAATATACACGCACTATGCGGTGCCAGCGTACATGAGATTGAATAGGAAACGTACAAGAAACTAATACAAGTCGTGTACTACCAGGCCTCATATCGTATGTCTAACATCCTCCCTTAATCACAACTTTTTTAAGTTGAGATTATACTTAAAATCTTCAAAGCTGTGAACAGGAAGAGGTTTTGTGAATCCATCAGCAAGTTGATCATTTGAAGGAATAAACCGAATTTCCAGCTGCTTGTTCATCACCTTCTCTCTGACAAAATGAAAATCAATTTCAATATGCTTGGCTCTTGCATGGAAAACAGGATTGGCTGATAGATATGTAGCTCCAAGATTATCACACCACAAACAGGGAGGTTGAGTCTGTTTTATTCCAAGTTCTTCAAGCAAGGATTGTACCCAAATCACCTCTGCTGTGGCATTAGCCACAGATTTATATTCTGCCTCTGTACTGGACCTTGATACTGTAGCTTGTTTCTTAGCACTCCAAGAAACCAAATTAGGACCATAGAAGACTGCAAAGCCTCCAGTAGAGCGGCGATCATCTATACACCCCGCCCAGTCAGCATCAGAAAATGCACTTACTAGTGTAGACTGTGACCTGGTAAATGTGAGTCCAATGCCAATAGTATGCTTAACATACCTCATAACACGTTTTGCAGCAGTCCAATGCAAAGTAGTAGGAGCATGTAAAAACTAACAAATCTTGTTGACTGCAAAAGCAATATCAGGCCTGGTGAGAGTGAGATACTAAAGAGCACCTACCATACTTTTGTATTTTGTACTATCTTCAGGACCCAACAAGTCCCCTTTATGTGCTGAGATTTTTTCTGAGGATGACAACGGTGTTGGGGAGCCTTTACAGTCTGTCATACCAACTCGGGCAAGGACATCTTGTGCATACTTTGTTTGACTCAACACCAAACCATCATTGACCTTCTGAACTTCAATTCCTAGGAAATAATGAAGATCAATGATCTTTCAATGCAAACTGCTTCCTCAAATCCTTGAGAAGTGCATCTGTTGCAGCTTGTGAGGAACTAGCAACTATGATATCATCCACATATATGAGCATAAAAATAGTAACACTTGACTTACGGTAGATAAATAATGATGTATCCGATTTTGAAGCAACGAAACCAAAAGAAAGTAACTGAGTACTTAATCGAGAATACCATGCTCGAGGTGCTTGTTTTAGTCCATATATTGCTTTGTCAAGTTTGCAAACATAACTTGGCTTATGTCTGTTTTCATACCCAGGTGGTTGTCTCATGTAAACCTCCTCTTCCAGAACACCATGTAAGAACGCATTCTTGACATCTAACTGTCGCAAACTCCATCCCCTAGAAACTGCAACTGACAGAATAAGTCGAACAGTAGCAATTTTAACTACCGGACTAAAGGTATTCTCATAATCGATGCCATAACGCTGCTTAAAACCTTTGGCTACTAGTCTAGCCTTATATCTATCAATAGAGCCATCTGACTTTTTTTTAATTTTATATACCCAACGACAATCAATAACATTAGTGCCTTGTCGTAGTGGAACCAAATTCCAGGTTCGATTCTTCACAAGAGCCTCATATTCTGCATCCATAGCCTCTCTCCAATTCGAGTCACCAAGAGCATCATCAAGATTCGTTGGTTCATCTGTGGAAGCAGACAGACACCAGCGAACAGTCCATCTTTATATTCTTTGGGTTTGACAATACCTTTTGAAGCACGGGTATTCGGTCGAGCTGAAACATCTGGTTGTTGTTGCACAGGAGAGCTAACAGGCTGTTGTGACACAGACAATCCGGTGTCTGCATCGCTGCCACCAGGAGAGGACACACCACCAGCCCTGGGACTGCCAACACGCACAGATGATCCTGTGGCCCCTTGTGTGTGCGGATGCATGGCACTGGAGCGCGCGGTCGACCGGTCATGCGCAGAGGATCCTCCACTGGCCCCGGCTCCTGGGGACTGCATGCGTGTGGTCGTGCGAGACGCGCTGGGCGTGAGTGCAACCGCTGTGTCGGTGACACTGGCGCGGGACTGCCAGGACGTTGACCACTCGCTTGATCCCGAGACAAATGCAGGCAGGGAATCGGCTTGGTGCTCTGTATTGCTGTCCTCTTCTGCTGAATTTTCACGGATGCTGTTTTGAGTATTCCGAGTGTCGTTTTGAGCAGAATTTGCACCATTTTGCAGCACAACGCGGCCAGTACCCTGTGGAACAACACAAGCAGGTCTAGAAGTAGAATTAGTAGAGATATTAATCATGTGTGGATCATCAACAAATTCTTCCCCATGTTCAGGATTACGGAGTGTGGGAGGAAGCAAAAGAATTTCTTTACGAAGAAGCGCACCGACATTAGGGTGAAGAAATTTGAAGGGAAAAACAGCCTCGTCAAATACTACATCCCGAGAAATATAGACACGCCCAGAGGACACTTCAAGACATTTGACCCCCTTGTGACGAGGACTATAGCCTAAAAACACACACTGTGTGGAGCAAAAAGCTAATTTACGTTTGTTGTAGGGGCGAAGATTAGGCCAACATGCACATCCAAAGACACGTAAAGAGGAGTAATCTGGTTTAGTGTGAAGAAGGCGATGCACAGGGGTGTCATTGTTGATAGTTCGGCTAGGGAGCATATTAATGAGATAGGTGGCCGTCAAGAAAGCCTCATCCCAAAATTTTAGAGGCATGTGAGCATTGGCAAGAAGAGATAATCCCACTTCAACGATATGGCGATGTTTGCGCTCGGCGGAGCCATTTTGCTGATGCGCATGAGGACAAGAGACATGATGTGCAATGCCCTGCTGTTGGAAGAAGCTGTTAAGTTTAACATATTCACCTCCCCAATCTGACTGAATAGTCATAAGTTTCTTGTCAAGTTTACGCTCAACAAGCTTTTGAAAATTAATAAAGGCATTGAACACATCAGATTTTTTTTGAGAAGATATATCCAAGTAAATTTACTATAATCATCAATAAAGCTTACATAGTAGTCATGGCGACCAACAGAAGTAGGCGCAGGACCCCATACATCAGAGAAAACTAATTGTAGAGGAGCTGTGGATACACTAGTAGACACAGGGTAGGGAAGCTGATGACTCTTAGCCCGTTGACATGAATCACGTACTAACTCTATGATAGGATCCCTAACACACGGAAGTTTATTTTTGCTAACTATTTGACTAACAATACTATATGACGGATGACCAAGACGACTATGCCACTTTGCTTGAGAAGGCTTGGAGGCAACAAAGGCATGCTTCTGAGACCGGGGTGACGTAATCAAGGATGATATAAGGGGATAAAGACCGCCAACACATCTCCCTCTATGAATTGTGTTCCGCGTGACCTGATCCTTGATCAAAAAATAGAAGGGATGAAACTCTATGAAAACCTTATTATCATATGTAAAACGATGAACAGAGAGGAGATTTTTGGAGGCATCAGGTACGTGAAGGATATTACGAAGATGAAAATTCTGAACAGGGTTGCGAATTATTGAATATCCAACATGAGTAATATCCATACCTTGACCACTCGCGGTGTTGACCTTGTCATAGCCCTTGTAGGTGTCACGCATAGTCAAATTATTGAGTTCACCTGTGACATGATGTGTTGCGCCAGTATCTGAGTACCAGTTCGTGTCTATGCCATAGGAGGCCGCATTGACCTCCTTGTCCTCATAGGCTTCAAAGTCCTCATCAAAACGACGCCAACAATCCTTGGCAGGATGCCCCTCTTTGTAGCAAATTTGGCACGTCACATCCACCCATGGAGTGGTACGACGTCTACCACGTCCTCGCCCACGTCCGCCTCCTGTAGGCGCACGGCCACCACCACGGATTTGGCGAAAAGGCCGATCATCTCGACGATCTTCGCGTCGATCATCACGACGTTCATCACGACGGCCACCGTTATCACCACGATCGCCCCGTGGTTTGTTGTTGTAGCGCCCGCGACGTTGGTGCAAGGCGGCGTTTGCGGACGTCTCAAAGTCGGCACTGGAAGAGCCATGCAACATCTCCTGACGTTGATCATGGGCTTGGAGCAGGGCGTAGAGGGAGGCCAGCGAGATAGGAGGGAGACCGGGGAGTCCAAGGGCAGAGACCACGGAGTCATAGTCACCACCGAGACCTGCCAGGATAAAGGACACATGTTCCCGTGTGGTGATGGTCACCCCTGCAGCAGCAAGCTCATCAACGATGCCTTGCATCTGAGTTAGGAACGCCGACGTGGACATCTGAAGTTTCTTCGTGTTCGCCAAGGCAATGCGAAGATTAGTAATCTTAGCTTCGCTCTGCGAGGCGAACATCTCCGCGATAGCCTTCCAGACCCGGCGGCGTGCTCGATCCGTTGCACATGAGGAAGTACCTCAGAGGAGAGCGATTGGAGGAGGTAGCCGAGAACAATCTGATCTCGGGAGATCCAGGCGTCGTACGCTAGGTTGGGGACAGTGGTCGCCGCCTTGTCCACGGCCTTGTCCGCTGGTGGAACTTCGAGGACTTCCGGGGGCGCTGCATCGCTGCCATCAAGCAGCCCGACCAGGCGAGCGCCACGGATGGGGGGGAGAACTTGAGCTCGCCACCCGGTGTAGTTGGTGCGCGTCAGTTTGTCAGAGGGCGGCGCACCAAGGTTGATGACGACGGGGGTAGTGGAAGTCGTCGCCATGGGATCCGCAAGGATTGGCGACGGGGATGGCTGGAGTTTTAGCGATCAAGATCTCGGCGGAAGAGGCCGGCCTGATACCATGTGAAACTAACAATCGATCAGGTAGATTGATATGAGTCTACTCGGATAACTCCGGAGTCTTGTTTCTCTCGTTAATATACACGCACTATGCGGTGCCAGCGTACATGAGATTGAATAGGAAACGTACAAGAAACTAATACAAGTCGTGTACTACCAGGCCTCATATCGTATGTCTAACAATAATTTCAGAGCGGTGGTAATAGTCCGCTGCTTAAAAAATACTGTACTTGATCAGTTTGTGTAAATGTTCTGCTGCTTAATCATGCGTGTCTGTCGTCTCTTGCTAGCATCGCCTTTACTTCGTCGTGTGATTTTTTTTCACGAAAACGCAAAAGTCTTGCGTTTCGATTCATTAATAGGTAAAAGAGAGTAAAGTTCAAACATATATACAAGCTCAGACTAAGAGCTAACACCCACACAACTCAATCCACGAGGACTATGGGGCCACGGTGATCAAGGCACGAAGGCCAGACGCACCGGCAGCAGCCCAAGAACGAGCCTCGGCTCAAATTGTGTCGAGAAGGCAGCCATGGTTCTAATTGTGTCGAGAAGGCAGCCCAAGAACGAGCCTTCGTCGTGTGATTTTGTCTGGCTACCAATCTGCATCCCTTTTGACCGGTGATTTCGTACGCTAGTTCAACAGCGACGTTCATCAGCATCTGCTGCCTATCGCTGCAGTCATGTGAATGGGAACCACGAGGCCCGCCAACGCTGTCTGCTTTTAATCGATCGCTCAACTTGTCGCTTTTGTTAGCCGCGCGCGTGCGTAATCCCACAGAAAACCAGTGTAGCAGCGGCGCGCCCGTGCAAATGAAAAATGAACAGATCGTTATGTGGTCATTGGTCCACTTGCAAACTGCACCTCGAAGTAAATCTGTCCGACTTTTTAGCAGACCGAACAATAACCCGACTTTTCATTAGGGAAACATTACGCAGTGCCACAGAGGTGCAGTGGTGACGAAAGCGAAGAGAAACAATACACAGGAGATAATGAAAGGCAGGAATGATCTTTAAATCATCACCTCTTCTTCCACCTTTGTGCTTCAATTATGGATAAGCCATTTATAGTGTCCGAATGCGACAGAAGTTGCACAATCCTTAACCGCCGTCCAGATTGCAAGCGGGTATTAGCCCCTCAATTAATTTCACAGAATCAATCTACGAGAAAATGGAACATCTTTAGTCCCAGGTTTCAGAAATTCAGAGTGTAAACTATATGCATGCATAGTAGGTGCTAACATCAACATCTTGCTCTTTTTCCTGCAGAAGCGGACGAGGTTAATGACCGTGCCAGGTGAGATCATCATCCGGTGACCAATAACGGGACAGCGTTTTATCGCAGACATTCTCCTCTCCTCTGTTTTTGGCAAAAATACTTGGGCTTCCTATTGAAAGATTGCGGAAGTATAGATTGTATTGATATTGCAAGAAATCATGAGCCCTTAGGTCATTTATATAGTACTAGTAGACTTGGGAGGCAAGAAGACTACTAAAGATAGAATTGAATTACAATATTTAAACTAGTACCAAATATAACGTAACCATAATATACTCTAACATCCCCCCCCCCCCTCGGCAGTCGGATCGGTAGTGACGCGAACAGCAGGAGCGTCGCGGACGGTCTGACTGGAGCATAATCTGAAGTCGCAGAATGGAGAGGATGTCGGTGGATGCCGATGTCGATGTAGGCGAAAGTGAGGTGCTGTAGTGGTGGTCGATGGTGTCGTTGGTGAAGTCGCCGTTGATGAAGTCGATGACGTTGATGATGTTGTGTTGTGGTCGATGTCATCGTTGAGCTTGGAGAATTCGCCGTAGTGATTGAGGTAGACGTAGTTTGAGAAGTAGTCGATCCACAATGCAGAGCTTGCCAGACTCGGAAGCGTGTCGGGGACGAACACATGCGTCGGTGTTGCCGATATCGGACATGCGAAGACATGGACCATCACGAGCCATGCGAACCAGAGCCGGAGGGAGCAGCAGAGAAATTCTCCGTGAACGGTCGGTGCGTAGAAGTTGTCCGCCGATTTATCGGAGTAAATGAAATAGTTGCAAAAAGAAAACTAATTTAGTGCAAAATAAAAATTAGACCGCGACTCTGGCGGCGAGGTCGTGGTGGACGAAGACGACGAGGTAGTTGTTGATTGCGAGTGAGTTGTTGCGGTAGTCGATTTCGGGGATTAGACCCGTATTTTACGCTTGTATGAGCGCGGCGTCGCTCATGGAGAACTTGTTGGCGCTGACGATGACCACTATTGGTGGTGGCGACGACGATGCAGCGATGTTGTTGGTGTAGATGGTTGTTGGCGATGATGACCACGGGTGATGAAGGTGAAGCCCTTTATTGACAGCGAGACGCGTACTCGTGGACTTGCGCCCGGTCGATGTTGGCGAAGACGTGACGACATGAGGACGGAGAAGCCGACACAACGCGTGAAGGCGTCACCGCGCGGGGCCTCCTTCGCACGATCGTTGGCGATGATTTGCCGGAGATGAGTCGATGCCGAGGTTGAAGTAGAGGCGCGTGATGACGACATGCGGCTGTGGACGACGCAATCCGATCTATGATCGGCGAAAGAAGAGAAAACGCTGGTCAAGCGGCCGAAGAGAAAATTTTGGCGAAAGATCTAATCTACTATTGCGCGGCCCCGGCGGAGAACGATCTTCCCGTGGGCGACACGGCGGAAGAGGTGGCTAAACCCTAGGCGGAGCAAACCACTCGGATACCATGAAAGATTGCGGAAGTATAGATTGGATTGTAATTGCAAGAGATGATTGCATCGTGAGCCCTTAGGCTATTTATATAGTACTAGAAGACTTAGGAGACAAAAAGACTACTAAAAATAAAATTGAATTATAATATTTAAACTACTAAATATAACATTACCGTAATATACTCTAACACCTACATCTCCGGCAATTTCTGAACTAGAATATGCCCACAATCTCTTCTCTTCCTCCCTCTCCATGCCACTGTAGTAGTACCAGCAAAACTAGATAAAAGAAGTACTATAACTTAATCAGTTCGTGTAAATATTCCGCTGCTCATAATCAGTGTGTCTTGTCTAGCTACTACGTTTTGATTTTTCATCGAAATGTTTCAGTTAGATTCAGCTGTGTAAAGGTTTTTCGACGGTGTCAAAAAGTCCTCATTGTTTGTAACTTTGTTTTCCCTCTTACTATTAATGCATAAAAGCATAGCTTCTACTGTTTACACATCGGAATTCGGAACAGTTCTGCCGGGTAGAAAACAACCGAATGGGAATCCTGTCTCACTTTCTGTGTAACTGTGCACATCCTTTGGCCAAACCGTGGGAGCTAATACCAAAATCTACATTCACAAGAACATCTCCCTATCCAAGCAACCTTGGATTTACGGGTATCACTGAGACATCATTCCGGCGAGCTTCTCTCTGGTCGGCTGGACTACACTTTGTTCATCTCCAATATCTCAGTGACTCATCAAGCGGCATGGTAGAAGCATATAGCTTTTTAAAAGGGATATTTATAAAAATACCAATTACACTCGGTCTCTGCACCAAAAATATATCCAAAGACATAAGGGATGTACATGTACACAGCCAAGAACAAAATAAAAAAGAGAAGAAGCATATGGCTAGAGAGATTGTAAAGACGAGAGGATGCATGGAGTATTTAAAGCACTCTCCGTCGTGAAGAAGATGTGTGACCCTTGGCTTCATAGGATTGTGGTGATTTAGTTTAGTTTAGTCATTCGAAAGAGCTGAGCAACCATCGTCGTCTAGTTAGTTCCCAGCGGCAAACTGAACCTACAATGCATGGGGTAATTTTTGGCCATTGGTCGAGGTATACTTGGTGAAAGTATTCTGCTGCTTAGAAAAAAAATTGTACTTAGTCAGTTCGTGTAAGTATTCTGCTGCTTAATCAGTGCGTGCCTGTCTCTTACTAGCATCGCCCGCCCGTTATCAGTCATGTATCTTATTGTTTTGGTACCAATCTGCATACTTTTTTACCGGTGAATTACCCATGAGCTTAACAGCGACAGTTCATGAACGTCTGCCGCCTATCACTGCAGCCATTTGAATGGAAACCACCAGCACGCATTCTGTATTTGGCAAAAATTGTTGGGCTTCCTACCTCCGCGGCAATTTTTTTAGGAGCAACCACATATTTTATTAATTAAAAATCAAGTTACAAGAAGCAACATATATGAAAATTAAAAAAATCTATCTATTATATATTAAAAGCAATATAAGAATGTTTTTCGAGGCATCTGGTTGATTCACGTATGCCAAAATATTTGGTCCGTTCATCTCAATAATAATGGTTCAGATTTAAAGATAGAGAAGTTACGTAAACTATAATTAACGTACATGAAAAAGCCACGCAAAAAGTCACGTTATATGTTAGCACGCTGGGCCACCAATTGGAAAGACATAAATATTTTTTTGCACTAGTAGAAAACAGGCTATCCTTCCGTGCCCTCTAACAGCATTAGTCCCGGTTCGCTGCTGGCACGCATCCGGGTTCGAGCGGGCACGGTGGCCAGAGACATGCGTCCCGGTTGGTAAGGGTCATACGTCCCAGTTTGTAACACAAACCGGGACTAAAGATTGAGCGTCAGCCACGTGACGTGGCACACACCTTTAGTCCCGGTTTGTGTTACAAACCGGGACGTATGATCCCGTCCTCTATAAATGTGACGCCCCAGCCCTCTACCTCCCCTCTGTTTTTTCTTGGTGGAAGGTGTGAGAGGTGTGTTAGTTTTTTTTTCCTATGCATGCATTCAAGGAGTTTGATGAAATGTTTGAGTGAATGATCCCGTTCAATTTCTCATAGAACAAAAATATAGAAGGTGTCTGAGACGCACTTGAGCTTTCTCCTCTTTATTTCCCTCCATCGAGGTTAGCAATCTTATCTTTTCTCTGTCATTGATACAATGCATGTGTCGATGTGAATTGGTCATTTCACTATTTATGATATCCTGTTTTTGATAAACTTACTTATATGATGCAGATGAACGGTCGGGAAGGAATATACGGTGACCGGCGTGTACCCGGGTACATTAAAGGCGTGGATAAATTTATCGATGTGGCTACAACAAATAAAGAGAATGGTTTTATACGTTGTCCATGTGTTCAATGTCGGAACAACAAGGAGTACTCTTCCTCGAAAATCATTCGCGGCCACCTGATTATGAAAGGTTTCATGCCCAACTATAATTGCTGGACCAAGCACGGAGAAAGAGGGGTTATGATGGAAGACGGTGAAGAAGAAGATGATGATAACAACTATCATCATATGTTTCCTGAATACAGTGATACTGCAATGGAAGACAATGAAGAGGAAGGAGGTGAAGAACGGGCATCAGATAAGCCCGCTGATGAACTTGGTAGGGTCATTTCTGATGCAAAGCGAGTCTGTGAAACTGAAAATGAGAAGTTGAAGTTAGAGGGCATGTTAGAAGATCACAAGAAATTGTTGTACCCAAATTGTGAAGATGGCAGCACAAAGCTCGGTACCACACTGGAATTGCTGCGATGGAAGGCAGAGTGTGGTCTAACTGACTCCTCATTTGAAAAGATGCTGAAAACAATGAAGCCGAAGTTTCCAAAACATAACGAACTTCCCGAGAGTACCTACGAAGCAAAGAAGACTCTCTGTCCTCTAGGATTAGATGTGCAAAAGATACATGCATGCATTAATGACTGCATCCTCTACCGCGGTAAGGAGTATGAGAATTTAGATAAGTGTCCGATATGCAATGCATTGCGGTATAAGATCAGACGAGATGATCCTGGTGATGTTGAGGGAGAGCCCCTCCCAAAGAAAATGCATACACAGAACAAGACGGATAAATGGCGTCACTTAAGTCGTGCCAGCTACGCTCTTACCAAAGCAGAGAAGGAAATCTTTTTTAAAGTCATTTACAGTATCAAGGTGTCGTCTGGCTTCTCATCTAATATAAAGGGGATAATAAATATGGCAGAGAAAAAGTTCCAAAACCTGAAGTCTCATGAATGTCACGTGATTATGACGCAGTTGCTTCCGATTGCATTGAGGGGGCTTCTACCGGAAAATGTTCGAGTACCAATTGTGAAGCTGTGTGCATTCCTCAATGCAATATCTCAGAAGGTAATCAATCCAGATATTATGCCAAGGTTACAGAAGGATGTGGTACAATGTCTTATTAGTTTTGAGTTGGTGTTCCCACCATCTTTCTTTAATATTATGAAGCATCTCCTGGTTCACCTAGTGGAAGAGATTGCCATTCTCGGTCCTGCATTTCTGCATAATATGTTCCCCTTTGAGAGGTTCATGGGAGTCTTAAAAAAATATGTTCATAACCGTGCTAGACCAGAAGGAAGCATCTCCAAGGGATATGGAACAGAGGAGGTCATTGAGTTTTGTGTTGACTTTATTCCTGACCTTAAGCTGATTGGTGTTTCTGACTCACGGCATGAGGGAAGACTAAGTGGAAAAGGCACGCTGGTAAAGAAAGCAATGATATATAGGGACGGGGATTCTTTCACTAAAGCACACTACACAGTTCTACATAATTCCACCTTGGCAGCTCCGTATATCGAGGAACACAAGAATATTATACGCTCCAAAAACCCAGGGAAGCCTGAATCATGGATTACAGATGAACACATGAAGTCTTTTGGTGGTTGGATGCGGACACATCTCTTGAATGACACCACTATTGGAGATCAGCTATACTTGTTGGCCGCGTCACCATCTTCTACTATATTGAATTTCCAAGGGTATGAAATAAATGGGAATACATTCTACACGATCGCTCAAGATAAAAAGAGCACCAACCAAAATAGTGGTGTCCACTTTGATGCAATAGACGAGAATGGACAAAAGGACACACTCTATGGTTACATAGAGGAGATATGGGAACTAGACTATGGAGTCTCTTTTAAGGTCCCTTTGTTTCGCTGCAAATGGGTCAACCTGAATGGGGAAGGGGTAAAGATAGACTAGTTGTACGGAATGACAACAGTGGATCTCAACAATCTTGGTTATAGAGATGAACCATTCGTCCTAGCCAATGATGTGTCTCAGGTTTTCTATGTGAATGACATGTCCTCCAGACCGAAAAAAGAAAAAATATGCAAACGAATACATCATATGATGAGCCAAAGCGTCACATAGTTCTTTCAGGGAAAAGAAACATCATGGGAATCGAGGACAAGACAGACATGTCAGAAGATTATAATAAGTTTGATGAAATTCCGCCTTCACAAAGGAAAACTGACCCAAGCATTCCGTTAAGTAAAGAAGATGCTTCATGGTTACGTCTGAAGCGATCATAAGGAAGGACATATGCCAAGAAGTTCATGCTCATATTGTGTAACTCTAGTTCATGTCTGGCCAGGATATCTTATGATGTTTGCAATTTTCCAAGTTTAATAAATGTATTGAGTGTTAGTCCCGGTTTGTGGCTTGACCGGGACTATATATAGGGGGGCCTTTAGTCCCGGTTTTGTAGTCTCGGTTTTTAATATTAATAAATGTCTTGAGTGTTAGTCCTGTTTTGTGGCTGGACCGGGACTAAAGGGGGCCTTTAGTCCCGATTCATAGAACGACTTTCCCGAACTATGAAGAAGTTGTCCCGATTCGTACTAACCATTAAGATCTGATCTCCAAACGCACATGGTCACATATTAGGGAGTGCCTCTATGACCAGTTTCTTGGAGATGCCGGAAGACTAGGATCCGGTGGAATCTCCCTGAAACTGGTCGTAGTGGTGTCCCTGCTCTCGCACATCATCTTGCAGCTTGTAACTTCTCTAACTAGATCAATACACCTGGGAGCTAACTAATTTCACATATTAGGGAGTGCCTCTATGACCGGTTTCTTGGAGATGCCGGAGGACTGGGATCCGGCGGCATCTCCCTAAAACTGGTCGTAGTGGTGTCCCTGCTCTCAAAAACAATATTGGAGATGCCTCAATCTGGCTGGAGGACTGGACTCACAAGGATGCCTATTTATAGTACAAGCAGCTCGGCATAGTGTCGACACTTACGACATAATGTCGACACTCACCCCTATTATTAGTGCTGACTCGTGTTTTGTCCCGGTTGGTGTCTCCAACCGAGACTAAAGGTTCATCTTTAGTCCCGGTTGTGACACCATCCGGGACAAGGTACACGTCGCACGACATAATGTCGACACTCACCCCTATCATTAGTGCTGCCTGTCCCAGCCTGCCGAAATCCCTCTAACCGGGATTAAAGATGAACCTATCAATGTTGTTGTTCCCATATTATGCATGCATGTGGAAATTGGTATGGAGAAAAATGTTGCAGGAGGAAGTTTTCCTTTTCGTCGCACGGAAAAGCCCTTTTCCATTTTCCGAGCACAAAAAACGGGTCGTTTTGTGAAGTAACCACCAAAATACTGTTTCAGAATGCTACCGTCCCATTTTTCCAAAATACTAGACCACCTTACATGGACTATCTCCCAACCGGGACATCTCAAACCTTTTCGTCCATCCCGGGTAAAAAGGACAAATATCTGCCGAATCGGCAGGAAGTGGGTCCGGTTTATACTAAAGGTACATGATCTAACACCCGTGATTTTTTGAAAAAATCATTTTAAGACTCACAATATGTGGTTTCTTTAGAGATCCAATGCAATTTCTAACGATGCTCGTCCCCTATCTTCATGCACGCCGGTTCGACCATAGTTAGAAATTCAAAAAATTCAAAACGGGCATAAGAAATTCAAAAAAAATCCGAACAATGAAAATCCTTCACGTGGTGTCATATTATGTTACATAGTTGAAAGGAAAAATACCAGACTTGGTATATTGATCATGTCTCGAAAAAACCTTCACAAAATGACCTATCATGTTCGAGGTTTCATGGCTTTCGGTCCAAATGACCGATGTTATGTGCTGAATCACGGCATAGTTTGTGATGCTGTGCAATTATTATGCATGTATGTGGACATTGGTATGGAGAACAATATTGCAGGAGGAAGTTTTCCTTTTCGTCGCACGGAAAAGCCCTTTTCCATTTTCCGAGCGCAAAAAACGGGTCGTTTTGTGAAGTAACCACTAAAATGCTGTTTCAGAATGCTACCGTCCTATTTTTCTAAAATACTAGACCACCTTACATGGACTATCTCCCAACCAGGACATCTCAAACCTTTTCGTCCATCCCGGGTAAAAAGGACAAATGTCTGCCGAATCGGCAGGAAGTGGGTCCGGTTTGTACTATAGGTACATGATCCAACGCCCGTGAATTTTTGAAAAAATCATTTTTAGACTCGTAATATGTGGTTTCTTCAGAGATCCAATGCAATTTCTAACGATGCTCGTCTCCTATCTTCATGCACGACGGTTCGACCATAGTTAGAAATTCAAAAAATTCAAAACGGGCATAAGAAATTCAAAAAAAAATCCAAACAATGAAAATCCTTCGCGTGGTGTCATATTATGTGACATAGTTGAAAGGAAAAATACCAGACTTGGTATATTGATCATGTCTCGAAAAAACCTTCACAAAATGACCTATCATGTTCGAGGTTTCATCGCTTTCGGTCCAAATGACCGATGTTATGTGCTGAATTACGGCATAGTTTGTGATGATGTGCAATTATTATGCATGTATATGGACATTGGTATGGAGAACAATGTTGCAGGAGGAAGTTTTCCTTTTCGTCGCACGGAAAAGCCCTTTTCCATTTTCCGAGCGCAAAAAACGGGTCGTTTTGTGAAGTAACCACCAAAATAATGTTTCAGAATGCTACCATCCCATTTTTCTAAAATACTAGACCACCTTACATGGACTATCTCCCAACCGGGACATCTCAAACCTTTTCGTCCATCCCTGGTAAAAAGGACAAATGTCTACCGAATCGGTAGGAAGTGGGTCCGGTTTGTACTACAGGTACATGATATAACGCCCGTGATTTTTTGAAAAAATCATTTTTAGACTCGCAATATGTGGTTTTTTCAGAGTTCCAATGCAAGTTCTAACGATGCTCGTCCCTTATCTTCATGCACGCTGGTTCGACCATAGTTAGAAATTCAAAAAATTCAAAACGAGCATAAGAAATTTTAAAAAAATCCGAACAATGAAAATCCTTCGCGTGGTGTCATATTTTGTGACATAGTTGAAAGGAAAAATACCAGACTTGGTATATTGATCATGTCTCGAAAAAACCTTCACAAAATGACCTATCATGTTCGAGGTTTCATGGCTTTCGGTCAAAAAGACCGATGTCATGTGCTGAATCACGGCATAGTTTGTGATGTTGTGCCCATATTATGCATGCATGTGGACATTGGTATGGAGAACAATGTTGCAGGAGGAAGTTTTCCTTTTCGTCGCACGGAAAAGCCCTTTTCCATTTTCCGAGGGCAAATAACCTTTTTGTGAAGTAATCACCAAAATGCTGTTTCTACCGTCCCATTTTTCTAAAATACTAGACCACCTTACATGGACTATCTCCCAACCGGGACATCTCAAACCTTTTCGTCCATCCTGGGTAAAAAGGACAAATGTCTGCCGAATCGAAAGGAAGTGAGTCCGGTTTATACTACAGGTACATGATCTAACGGCCATGATTTTTTGAAAAAATCATTTTTAGACTCGCAATATGTGGTTTCTTCAGAGATCCAATGCAAGTTCTAAATGAGCCATTTTTCTTCCTGCCATTTCTTCTCGCCATTTTTCTTCCCGTCATTTTTCTTCCCGCCATTTTTTTCCCGCCATTTCTTCCCGCCAGTTCTTCCCTCCCGTTATCTTCCTGCCATTTCTCACTATATATATGTAGGGTTGGCCTTCATTGTCATTTCACATCTCTAGACTCATATCTGCAACCTCATCACTCTTTCCCATGGCTTCCACCGTAGAACTAACCCCCAGGGAGGCAGAGGCGCTTTGCGCCTCGAACTACCCCTGCCGCCTGGCTCTTGTGTTCTGTCTTGAGCGCCGGAGGCGTGCCGGTTCCTCCTGTCCCTCTAGGTGTGGCGCGTCGGATAGCCATCACGAACCACTACTACTTCGAGCTCACGCCGGAGCAGCGGAGGAATCCCAGATGGCATCCCGACTATTTCCTGACTTGGGAAGCCTTCTTCGTGGATCGGCGTGAGAGGGCGCTCGCCAGGCACGAGGAGGATGGCCCACCTCCTCCGAACTTCAACGAGGCCGGCCATCGGCTGTGGTGGCGCGGCCAGACTCTCCAGAGCGTCATGGCCTAACCCCCGCCTGCGCTACCCTCAAGTCTAGCCCACTCGTACTCAGCCTTCAAGGTTCAACTATGGCGACCCCGACGACGGCAATGGTAAGCAATCTGACGACTATAGTGGCGAGTATTATAGGAGTAGGCAGGAGCATGACTGAATCACTCCAACATTGCAAAACAAGTTTGGCCGATTGTAGCTTAATCTGGCCATGTATCTTAATTTTCAGTTCTTCTATGTAACTTAGTGTTAGTTGCGTTATGTACTTTAATTCCAGTTCTATCCTAATAAAATTTTCTTCCCACCCATTATCTCCCATCCTTTTTTTCCCGCCCATTAATAAATAAAAAATATAAGTTAATTCAATTCCAAATTAAAAATAGAAAATGGTTTTGAATTAGTTATTCAAATCCAAACACTTTTTATGTTTAAAGTTTTTTTAAATTCCATATTAATATTCAAAAAATATAAGTTAATTCATTTTTAATTTTAAATGGTTACATTAATTATTTTTAATTACATAAAATGGTTTTGAATTAGTTATTCAAATCCAAACACTTTTTATGTTCAAAGTTTTTCTAAATTCCAAATTAATATTCAAAAAATATAAGTTAATTCATTTTTAATTTTAAATGGTTCATAGTTTAAATCGTTACATTAATTATTTTTACAAACAGAAAATGGTTTTGAATTATTTATTCAAATTCAAACACTTTTTATGTTTAAAGTTTTTCTAAATTCCAAATTAATATTCAAAAAATATAAGTTAATTCATTTTTAATTTTAAATGGTTACATTAATTATTTTTAAAAATAGAAAATGGTTTTGAATTAGTTATTCAAATCCAAACACTTTTTATGTTTAAAGTTTTTCTAAATTCCAAATTAATATTCAAAAAATATGAGTTAATTCATTTTTAATTTTAAATGGTTCATATTTTAAATGGTTACATTAATTATTTTTAAAAACAGAAAATGGTTTTGAATTACTTATTCAAATCCAAACACATTTTTATGTTTAAAGTTTTTCTAAATTCCAAATTAATATTCAAAAAATATAAGTTAATTCATTTTTAATTTTAAATGGTTCATAGTTTAAATGGTTACATTAATTGTTTTTAAATACAGAAAATGGTTTTGAATTAATTATTCAAATTCAAACACTTTTTATGTTTAAAGTTTTTCTAAATTCCAAAGTAATTATCATTTAAAAAACATTACAAATTTAAACCCCAAAATAAAAAATAAGGCGAAAACAAAGAGAAAATTCCTGAATTTTTTTGAAAACAGGATCATACGTCCCGGTTGGAGCCACCAACCGGGAGTAAAGACCCCTGCGCGCGCCCCTTGGGCTGATGAAAAAAGGTGGAGTATACGTCCCGGTTGGTGGCTCCAACTGAGACGTATGACCCTTTAGTCCCGGTTGGAGCCACCAACCGGGAAAAATGTCCTTTGGTTATAACTGACTCGCCTCCTCTTCTTCTTACCCATCTCACTTCTCTGCTTCTCACCTACGCGCATACAGGAACCGCCGACGCCGGGCAGTCGCCGAAGCTCACCGCCGCTGGCCACCGTCCATCCACCGCCTGGCCCACGCCACTCGGCTACTCTCAATCGCCTGGATCGGAAGCTCCGGCCGCCGTCTGTCTCCGTCCATTCCGGCGTCTCCCGAGCTCGCCCGGCCTTGCCACCACCTCTGTCGTGTTCCTGGTGAGCTGCTGATCCTCATGTTGCCCTCCATTCTCTCCCTCTCCTCCTGTACTGTTCTCCCTGCGTGTGCCCGCCGCCGCCGCTAGAACTCGACGGAGGCGACGCTCAAGTGACCAAGAAGGAGCGGTGCCGCCATTATCTTGCTCCCTGCATCGCCCTCTCTCTAACGCGCCCATCCGTGCGTCCAGGCGTGCACTGGACCGATGGATCCATGCTCGACCCGTGAGCATCACCATTGATGGCATCAGCATGATGTCATGCTGGTGTCATATTTCCCTTTTATTTTCTTTTAATTATTTCTGTAATTAATAAAATGTATGACAGGTGGGCCCTGCTTGTCAGGATTTTAATATTTTCTGTAAATGTTTTCTGGAATTAATAAAAGTCTGACATGTGGGCCCAAGTTGTAAATTATTTTAAATATTCCAAAATGATTTAAAATGAATTAAAACTCCAGAAATTCATAACTAATTCATTTTAAATCAGAAAAATACAAATAATATACCAAAATGTTTAGAAAAATGAAACCTATCTAACTAAGTTATAATCATACATTGTTAACCAACTTTTATGGCAAGTTTAATTAGAAGAACCAATTGAACCCCATAGGTGATTCCGATGATCCCCCTGTTTTAGGGTTTGCGCATTGTATTATGCCATATATTGATTGCCGCCTTTCTTTCCGGTATTGGTTCTTCGCGATAGGGTCCGAGCCCGATGGTTACTCCGAATTAGGGTTTCTGATATGGTTACTCCGAATTAGGGTTTCTGATATTGTGTATGTATATATTAGGGTTTATATCTCTCAACACCGTACCTAACATTCTCCCTTAGCCGCTTTAACTTATCTGTTTTTCCACCTATGCAGAAAATATGGACCCACACGACAAAGACGAAGAAAAGGAAGAGTTGATCCAAGGTGTGATCCGCGGGGAAGAAAATTTAGATGTATCGACATTTCTGAACAACTTCGGTGAGGGTGATCCTCTTTTTGCCGGAAGAGACGACTTATTTGAGGTTGAAGGTGATGCCTTCCGCGAGGGAGAAGGCGATGCCTTGTGTGATCGAGAAGACGACCGCTCCGGCGAGGTGCATGTAATATAATTAATTCATTAATTAATCATCTGCTATCTATATAGAAATAGTAACGACGATCTTTCTTCTTTTAGCCCTCTGGATCGAAGAAATCTACTGAAAAGAGCGGACGAGGCCCAACCAAAAGTTGGAAGACCATGAGAGGTTCAGGATTGAAGATATCGGTGAAGACGGCAAACCGATGGCTCCCAAAGTTTTCGCAAACAAATTTGTGGCACAATGCGGAGTAATCGTTAGGGACTTAATCTCGATCACCATTCGAAATTGGAATAGGCCTGCTGATGCGTAAGAAGAGGGAACATGTTTATTTGTCCCTAACATGGCCAAAGATTTACTGTGGAAGAGGCTCATGGTTAATTTCAAACTACCGAAGATAGAGCTAGATCCAAATGTGGAGGATCCAGTTGAGGACGCCTTAGAACATGGGAGAGCCATGGAGGATAAGGTCAGGGAGTGGGTTATGAAGAAGATGGCCCAATATTTCACCAACTGAAAGAAAAGATTGCACCTTGACTATGTCGTGAAAGAGAAGACTCCGGATTTCAAGAAGATTCAGTTTGAGAATATAAAACCATTCTGGGCTGAGTTTGTGAATTACAAGACATCACAAAAAGCAAAGAAAATGTCTGCAACGAAAAAGCTGAATGTTGCTAACAAGAAGTATCACCATACTATGGGGCAAGGTGGCTACAGGGCTGGCATTTCTAAGTGGGAGAAACTTGAGGATGAACTGCGTGCTAAAAAGATCATCCCAGAGACAGACGATTGGATCGAACGTGCAAGGAATTGGTTTTACGGGCATGGGGGGCACGTTGGACTCGGAAGGGAAGTGTATATACAACATACGGCATAAATAAGACCCCTTGCCAATCGAGAAGATGAGAAAAGCAGTAAAGGCTGTTAAAGATAGGGACTTCATTCCCGATGGAGAGAATGATGAGCTCACACTCTCCCTTGGAAATAAGGAACATGATGGACGAACACGAGGCACAAGCGGCTCCAAACCATGGAGGACTGGGTTTCCCGAAGAGAGGAAGAAATATCCTGATAGAAGCCGTCAGAGGAGAAAGGACAAGGCAGAAGTTTAAGCAGATATTCAGAAAGAGCGAATGCGTATAATTGAAGAACGAATAAAGAAACAACAAGATGAAATTAACGCACTTAAAGAGCAAAGTACTACCGGCCCATATCAGCAGCACATGGTGGTAGAACCTGCATTCGATGCTACCAGCCTATCGAATAATTGAAAAAGCAGTGTGGCTTCCACCGAGGTCCCTGGTGATTACAATGATGATGACGATGGTGCACCGACGATGGCTCCTATTGGCTACCGAGTGGATGATATCACACAGATGACACACTACGAGCTACATGTCAAAGTTGTTGAACGGATCGTATGGGCACCTAGAGGGGGGGTGAATAGGTGCTACTTCAAATTTTCTTCTTTTTCAAATTAAGGTTTGACAATAAGGTAAATTCTCTAGATAATGCAACTATGGTGAATTTACCTATATGACAATTATGCAAGAGCTACCACAACACAAAGTAGTAACGAGTAAGTAAGGTGCGGTAAAGGATAGAAGTAACCGAAAAGTGGACGCAGAGACACAAGGATTTGTTTCCCGTAGTTCCTTCCTTTTGAGGGGAAGTACGTCTACGTTTGGAGAGGGGGTGGTTTCAAACCACCAACGCCACAAAAGGCCTCCCTTGTTCTCCGATGAATCTCACCCCAACGGGATCGACTCACCTTCCACTATATTGGCAACCTTCAAGGTGGAAACCGGCACCGTTACAAGTTTGGGGCACACATCCACAACTTAATCGGAGGCTCCCAAATACAAGCAAGCTGTCAAAGCAATCAAAGACAAGCTTGTAAGAACCAAAACAAGAACTAGGGTTTCCAAGAAAACACTAGAGCAAAGGGGCCCTCAATGAAATGAGGGGGAAATGAAAATCTCTTTTGGTGAAGTAGTAGATTGGGGCCTCCTCCTTCGATTCCCCAAAGATCAAGGACTTTGGGTGGTGGAATGAGGAGATCTTAAAGATTGAGTGGCTCTAATGGTGGTCTTGACTTTAATGTGTTTGAGCAGCTTGACCCAAGGTAGGTGGAGGGGTATTTATACCCCTCCACAAAATCTGGCCGTTGGAGCATTTATTGCAGCGGTAGTACCGGAAGTTCAAGCGGTACTACCGAAGAACTCCAGTACTACCGGACCTGGTACCGGACCACCCTTTTTCAAACTTCATCAAGTCCTGCCCACAGCGGTACTACTATTGATGCTACCGGAAAGCGGTAGTACCGCAAGTGGCAACCGGTACTACCGGACATAGAGGAATCAGCAGCTTTCAGACGAAAAAACTCTCTGTCACGCCAGGTAGTAAAATGCGTTACTACCGCATTTTGCTACCTAGGCAAACAGAAGCTTTTTGCCAATATACAAAAGTCTCTGCCTCGAGCGGTACTAAAATGTGGTAGTACTGCATTTTAGTACCGGAGCAGTGTAAGCCTTTGAGCTTAGTCACAGCCTTCGTCAGATCCGGTAAAAAAGCGGTACTACCGCTTTTGGTACCGCCCAAAGTGCATAGCTTTTGAACATTGCAAATCTTTTTTAATGCACATGCGACATACTTAGCAAATCATTAGTCCGATATGTGAGTTGTTATCAAACACCAAAATCACTAGGGATAGCAAATGTTCTTTCAATCTACCCCTTTTTGGTGTTTGATGACAACACACATTTTGCAGGGAAATCTAGTGATGACAAGATATAGATGGGGCTCCCCCTAGATATGTAGAAACAAGCCCCATACACTCAAACAAGTTACCTGGGAGTAGAAGTCGCACATAGAGCACATACCTTTGCTAAATGACATGTGATGACCAATATTGATTAGGGATGGGAAAGGTTGTCACATAGGATGGATCCAAATGAGAATAGCCATATTACACACAAGATGGATCCATACGATAGCCACATAGTCTCACCATACATAGCCCAAATAGTTAGTTCACACATAGTAGGTCACACATAATAAGAGGTAAGCAAATAAAGTTCACAAGCGAATAAAATCAATGGCAAGAACGAGCTTGTGACTTTTCCCTCGCAAATCCCGCATACCTAATGTGCAACTTCTCGCCCTTTGGCATCAAGACGCCAAAAAGGGACAAGAGCAACACTAATGTCCCAGAGATCACTCGTCATCATCATCAACCCAGTCTTCCCATGCATCATCATGAGGTGGCGGGGCACGGAAGGAGGAGGTGGCATCATCTTCCCAGTTGCTGTGCTTGGAGATCCATTGGTCTTCTGGGGTAATGTTGTTCTCAGAGCCCTTGGAAACGGTCAAGCCTTGAGCCTCCATCATTTCCTTCTGACGAGCGCATGACTTCTTGGCATAGACATGGGCCTCGTACATGCGTTTCTGATTGTCTACTTGGAAGCAGAATATCTTCTTGAGTTTGGCCTCAAACCTCTTAGCCCAAGATGGCTGAGCGGACTGGAGATGTGAGACCACAAATGCAGCATCCACTGCGTGCATCACCTGATTCCTCCTCAACCGGGTTCCTATCCTCATCAACAATCTGACCATCCGCATTGCGTGGTTTGAGATGGGTCTTGATCAACAGATTCTTGTGGCGGTGAGTGGCAAGACGAAGAGAAGGCAAGTCACGGGCAATCTGTGGCACTTGCTAATGATGAGAGCCATGATGTATGGAGCAAAAGGAGGCACCCTCCTCTGAAAAGTAGCGCAGACCATTTCATTCCAAATAACATCCATCACATCCATAGGTAGGCCAGAGTCACGGTGGTGATAGGTGGCCATCATAATATCTACCATGAAAGCATGTATCTCATCAACATTCCTAGCACGAGGGGCGACGGTCTCACGAAAGATGCGATGCAAGATGTCATATGTAGGGAGGAGCCCTTTGATCTTTCCAGGGATTTCGCGCCCTCGGATGTATAGTGGGGCAAGCACATCTTTCTTCATGGGACGATCATTGGCGTGGCACCGAAAGCCAATGGGAGTGTCCTTGCCACGGTCTTTGTACCCGAGGATAGCCCCAAACTCAGCCAACATTGCTTGCTTGACAACACCCTCGGTCATCTAGGTGAGAGTCCGAGTATCATTCTTGGCAAAGTGAACGGTTGCATAGAACTGAGCAATGAGCATTGGATCATAGTTGCACCGGAACTCCATAATGGGAAGCAAGCCAATGTTGGTGCAAATGTCAAGGGCCTCACCAAAGTAGTTCAGATTCTTCCTCACATGATTCACTCGATCCATTTTTGAGGAACCACAATTTTGTCATCTTTCATGAGAATCTCATGGAACACCCGCTCCTGAAAATCCGTAAAGAAGAGGCTATTTTCTCGAGCATGAGAGCGAGCTGTCCCATATGGACTGACCACCCGCAGGGCATGAAATTCTGTCTCAGACAAATCAGACAGCAGCTTTGGCCCAGATGGCCCGGAATTGTGGCTCTTGCGAGGACCGGAGGGAGGAGGAGGTGGAGGAGCTTTACCACGACCAGCACTTTGCTTGACCCCCCCACCCCGACGACCACAAGTTGTTGGCCGTTTCAGACGGGCACTAGGTTGAGGCATGACCTCCTCTTCAGACTCAGTCTCTGATTCTGACTCATAGTCCTCGATCTCATAGTGATCTTTGGAGCGCTTGCGTGATCCCCGGGAACCCCCTGCACCTATGAAAGAACGAGGGAGATAGCATAGGGGTAAGGGCACAAGAACCTGAGGCAAACAGAGGATGGAACTTGGTGTTTAAAAAAAATTGCTGCCAAGACAGGCGGTAATGCGGATATGCAGGCGGTAGTGCATAGCGGTAGTACCGGAAAAAGATTCCCGGTACTACCGGCCCGCGACCACAATGCATATCTAGACTAGAGATCCATGTACGGGCAGTAAATTTGTTGTAAAACACGATTTCCATCGAACAAAGTGGTAGATCTGGTAGATAGCACATGATACAACCTCAAGAATGCGAGTTTTAACCAAGAATCAAAGTTACCCTAGATTCAATGGAGAAAACAAGTGAGAAGATGAGGAGGGCGGTAGTACCGGTGTCCATGACGGTGGGAAAGAAGGAGGAGCCCGCAGGGAGGCCGGATCCGGTGTGGATCCGGGAGAAGGAGGGAAGGACGGGGCTCCTACGGTGTCCTCTTGCTCTGGCGGTGGCGCTGGTGAGGAGTGGAGACGAGGGATGAATGAGGCACTGAGGGGTGCCTCTCCCCCGTCTCTAGTCTTAACCGACACGCACAAGCGGTAGTACCGGTTCCATGGGCGGTACGGCGCTTATAGTAAGAAGATACCAACGGTAGTATCAGCACTGGAAGTTTCCAGGCAGGACCCTGGAAACAAAACCAGAGGCGGTAGTACCGCTAGCAACGTCCGGTAGTACCGTTTGGCGGTAGTACCGCATATGAGACCCGGTAGTACCGTGACCATCAGGACAGAGAGCCAAGATACATAAAATGGAAGGTTCTTGTGCAGAGTAGATGGGTTTTGTTGGGGGATAAGAATGGTATGGGTTTAGAGAGTCACACTGATATGGGCCAATGCACTCAAAAATTACTAAAAACATATGGAGAGCCAAATGTGAGTGCACGACCAAAAGAACAACACCAACCAGAGGATGACAAACATGAGTAAGAACCAATTCAAAGAGTGACAAACACGAGTAAGCACATCAACCTCTCGATTGAGAGGGGGCGGTGGCCAAGGCCACCATATTTGGGTATACTCGGCATGGCACCACGAAGATATATCTTGGGTCCATTACCGAAACTCATCATTAAGCTCACATATCACAAAATGATATTAAGAGGAATGATTTTGTTGTTTTATGCATAATGGGGGGAGGGATGGTCCAATCAATTAGGACCGCACTCCCCCTATGTCCATGCCTACACCTAAACCAAATATGGGTCGAGTATTAAGTGAGAGTGCAAGATAGTCAAGTCAAGCTCCTTGAATCTACGATATTTAGTTCATTCCTCAAGTAGCAAAACCTTGCTTCATCAAGTGGATTCATGAAGATATCGGCAAGTTGATCTTTGGTAGAAACATAGGATAGATCAATATCACCTCGAGCAACATGATCTCTAATGAAGTGGTGACGAATCTCAATATGCTTTGTCCTTGTGTGATCCACCGGGTTGTATGCAATTTTGATGGCACTTTCATTGTCACATAGAAGAGGCACTTTGTCACAATGGACACCGTATTCCTTTAAAGTTTTCCTCATCCATAGCAATTGAGTGCAAGCACTAGTGGCAGCAACATACTCGGCTTCAGTGGTGGAGAGAGATATACAATTTTTCTTCTTAGAAGACCAACATACCAAGGACCTACCAAGGAATTGGCACGCCCCGGATGTTGATTTTCTATCATCCTTTTCCCCCGCCCAATCCGAATCCATGTATCCACAAAGAGCAAATATTGAACCTCGAGGATACCAAAGACCATAAAATGGGGTATGAACTAAATATCGAAATATTCTCTTGACCGCCATTAAATGGCTTTCCTTAGGAGTCGCTTGATATCTTGCACACACACCTACACTCAACACAATATCGGGTCTAGATGCACAAAGGTAAAGCAAAGAACCAATCATAGACCGGTATACCTTTTGATCCACATCTTTACCATTTGGATTTTGTTCTAGATGAGTCTTTGTAGCCATGGGAGTAGGAGCTCCATTCAAATCTTGCATTTTGAATCTCTTGAGCATATCTTGAGTATACTTGGCTTGGTTGAAGAATGTTCCTCCTCTAACTTGCTTGATCTAAAAGCCAAGAAATACTTTCAACTCCCCCATCAAAGACATCCAGAACCTACTAGTCATAATCTTTGAGAATTCATCATTAAAAGCTTTGTTAGATGAGCCAAAGATAATATCATCAACATATATTTGGCATACAAAAAGCTCCCCATTGACCCTCTTAGTAAAAAGAGTGGGATCGATTTTCCCAACCTCAAAGCCACGGTCAAACAATAACTCTCTAAGGTGCTCATACCACATGCGTGGGGCTTGCTTGAGCCCATAGAGCGCCTTATCAAGTTTGTAGACATGGTTTGGGAAGTTGGGGTCCTCAAATCCCGGGGGTTTCTTAACATATACCAATTCATTTAAAGGACCATAAAGGAATGCACTTTCTACATCCATTTGTTGCAACTTAAAGTTATGATGTGCCGCATAAGCAAGAAGGATACAGATGGACTCAAGGCGAGCCACGGGTGCATAAGTATCTCCATAATCAATGCCTTAAATTTGAGAATACCCTTGTGAAACCAATCTAGCCTTGTTCCTTACTATAATTCCATGCTCATCTTGCTTGTTCTTGAATATCCACTTTGTTCCAATAACATTGTGGCAATCCTTTGGCTTCTCAACTAACTTCCACACTTTGTTTCTCTCAAAGTTGTTGAGCTCTTTGTGCATAGCTTCTAACCAATCCGAATCTTCAAGATCTTCCCACACTTTCTTTGGTTCAATCATGGAGATGTGTGCTTGGTGTTCACTGAACCTCTTCAATTGTGCACTTGTGGAAATTCCTTTCCTTAGATCTCCAACAACATTTTGGAGGGTGTGGTCTCTTATTTCCAACATTCTTTCCTTTCTAGCTTCGCGACGAGCGTGGATCTCCTCATTGTTTCTTGGAGGACCCTCTTCATCATTTTGATCCTCGTCTTGACCATCAACTTGACCTTGATCATCATTGGAGTCATCCTCTACATTGGGAGGCAAGGATTGACCTTGGTCTTGATCAAGTGCTCTTCTAGCATCAATTTGAGCTTGTCTCAAAACAGTTTGGATGGATCTTCCTTGACAAATTGACTTGGCACCACTTGACAACCCATCGAATGGACCAAGCTCCCTTTGACTAGAGTTCACACATTGATCACTATGTTGAGGGTCCACATCTTGTCTTTGGCTTGAGTTAATGTCCTCTTCGGTAGATGGAGCATGTTGAGGTTGTGAAGATGAGGGCTCCACTCGAGTGGAGCATAGTTCTTCTTGATCCGCCATAAGGGGTTCCTCAACGGGGCGGATATAACCCACACCCATTCTTCCTATGGCATCCTGAGGCATTTCATCATCTGCATCACAAGCATCAACACGCCTCCCTTGGGGACCATCATATTCTTCAAAGGTCACACTACAAGATTCTATGACGGCTCCGGAGAGCTTGTCATAGATTCTATAAGTGTGAGATTCGAGACCATAGCCAACAAAAATATCCTCTAATGCTTTAGACTCGAATTTAGACAAACGAACACCTTTGATGAGATAGAAACACTTACAACCGAACACCCGGAAATAAGATATGTTGGTCTTGTTATCGGTAAGTATCTCATATGGAGTCTTGTTGATTTTCTTGCGTAGGTAGAGTCGGTTTGAAGCATGGCAAGCGGTGGAGATGGCTTCGGCCTAGAAGTTGTATGGAGATTTAAACTCCGCCAACATGGTCCTAGACATCTCAATAAGAGTCCGGTTCTTCCTTTCGGCCACACCATTTTGTTGAGGGGTGTATGCAGCGGAATATTGATGTTTAATCCCCTCATCACTAAGGAAATCATTCAAGGTGTAGTTCTTGAACTCAGTGCCGTTGTCACTTCTTATAATCAACACGGGAACATTGTGTTGCCGTTGAACCAAGTTGATGAAGTCGATAAAAGTCCTTTGAGTTTCACTCTTCAACTTGAAGAAATAAACCCAAGAGTATCTTGAAAAGTCGCCAACAATCACCAAACAATATTTCTTCCCTCCAAGACTTGCATGAGATGGAGAACCAAATAGGTCCGCATGGAGGAGTTCCAAGATCTTGTTAGACTTGATTTGGTTCGTGGACTTGTGAGGAGCGTCATGCATCTTCCCTAGAACACATTCCCTGCAAACACAATCTTTGGCAAAGGAAACATTTTCTTTTAGTCCAACTATATGGCCCTCTTTATGGAGACTTTGCAAAGTTCTCATATTGACATGGGCTAGTCGGCGATGCCATAACCAACCCACATCGGCCTTTTCGAATAAGCACATCGGACCTGTAGTGGTTTGCTCCGAGAAGTCCACCACATACAAGTCATGTTCGACGTGCCCAACAAAAGCGACCTTGAGAGACTTGCTCCACAAGAGGACCACAATATCTACATCAATGAAGACGGCAAAGCCCATCTTACCAAGAGCAACCACAACCTTGCCGAAACCCATTACCTTAGACTTTGATTTGTCGGCATATGTCATGGTAATTTGATCATCATTAGGCTTTAACTCCTTGACAATAGACGAGCTTCCGGTCATATGACTTGTGCAACCACTATCAAGCACCCACTTTGACCCTCCGGAAGCATAAGTCTACAAAAGATCAAGCTAATTTTTAGGTACCCATTTTTCAATGGGTCCTCTTTTGTTAGCAACAAGGGTCTTGGGAACCCAAATAGACCAAGCAATATAACCATCATAAGGACCAACATATTGTGCATACACATCACCATAGTAATCACGCATTAGAACATAGTGAGGGTTAGCACTTCCCGCAAAGTCATCATGTGACATAGTTTTACCATTTGTGGTCTTACTCTCCACAATGGTCTTGTTGGTCTCTTGTGCGGGCTTGTCCTTCTTCTTCTTGGTTTTGGAAACAAAACCAATGCCCCCTTTATCACCACTACGCCTTTGCTTGCTCAAAAGATCATCAATAGACTTGTTGCCTTGTGGAAATGTGGCCTTAGCAATCCCCCCTTCAAGCTAGCATTCTCTTCAAGAATAGTTGTGCTACTAGATGGAATGAAGTTACTAGGTGAAGGAATATTGACCAATTGAGTTTGAAGCGTTTCATGGGACTTTGTGAGTGACAAGAGTTCACTCTCCAAGGCCTTGTGGGCCTTGTTAAGCAAGCTAAAGTCCTCGGCAAGTTTTTCATGAACCACACCAAACTCAACCTTGTCCTTTTTAGCTCTTTTATATTTAGCAATAGCATGATCACGCTCTTTGATGAGTTTGTTAACAATAATGTCATTGGCCTCATCAAGCCCTTCAAGTTTTAATTCAAGTGACAACCTAGTTTCTTGTTCTTCTTCTAGAGCATTGTTTAGGGCCTCTAGCTCAATCATATGTTCATGTCCAAGTTTACATCTTACATCTAGAAGCTCTTGAGTATGTGATAGTTGATCTAAGATGTTTCCAAAATGTAGCTTAGCATCACCTTCTAGGTTAGTCATAAACTCATCAAAGGCAATTAATTCCTTTTTAACATCAAGAGACATCTCATCATCAATTTCATCATTATCTAAGTGAGTAGAGCGGGATGAAGATACCTCCTCTTGCCATAAGGCAAGTGGCGTTCTTGGTGGAAGAGTTCTCATTTGGAGAATCGAAGAGTGAGAATGTCGGAGTAGAGGTGGTGGCAAGAGCAGCCACACCATGAGAAGTTTCCTCTTCGTCATCTTCATTGTCGGAGGAGTACTCTTCATGAGTGATCAAGACAATTTCTCCCGGCTTCTTGTTGATGGGATTCTTTTTGATGAAAGGTTTCTTGTACGGTCCCTTGAGAGTCTTCTTCAACACAAGCTTTCCACCATGATCTTCTCTCTTCTCATAGGGGCAACTAGCCACAAAGTGGTAGCGGTCACCACAATTGAAGCAAGTTCTCAACCTTGTGGTATTCTCTCTTTTACCATTTGGATTGCTTCTCCGTTCCATTTCCATCTTGGCCTTGGCGGGGTTCTTCCAAAAGTTCTTTGCATAGAAAGCCATATATTGACCATGAGCAATCTTGACTTCATCGGGATGGTCCATGGAAAGCCCTTCATCACTATCATCTTCATCCCCATGGTCCACAACTTTGGCCTTCAAAGCAACATTGACAACATTGCTCATACCAAGGGCACGAGCACGGGCATCTTTGACATTCTTGGCGGCAACCTTGAAAGCAGCCATCTCTTGCATAACTTCATTTGAGGTCATGAGATGGTAGTTGTGTCTTCCTTGTAGGCTCTTCAAGTCGGTGGGCTCAAAAGGCATGAGTGCACTCACATATTTCCTTTTTATCCATGCATCATCTACATGTGAGGCACCCACATTCCTAAAAGCAGCGGCGGAGGTCTTGAGCCTTCGTACATGTCTTCGTGATCTTCACCTTCTTTCATGTAGAAGACTTCGGCTTCATTGCTTAGAGCATCATATCGGTTCCTCCTCATACTCTCATTTCCAATAAACAACACATTGAGAGCATCCCAAGCTTCCTTGGCAATGCTAAAGTGCTCAATGTGTGGATAATCCTTTGTCCCCAAACCTTGTTGAATCATATGCAAAGCAGTGGCATTGAGTTGACTATTAACAAACTCTATTCTTGTCAAGTTGTTTGGATCCCCAATAAAGAGTCCATGCTCGATGATGTTCCATAGTTCAATGTAAGAGCTGCGCATATGAGTCCTCATTAGTGATTGCCATTGAGAAAAAGTAGCAGATTCTTCAAGCTTAGGTGGGTCACCTCTATTGTAAACATGAGGGTGAGGGATTGGAGGTTCGGGAGAGTACCATGAGTCACGGTGCTCACCCTTCCCACCATCATTGTGTGTGGAGGAATTAACGTTGTCAAGTTTACCCCCCACCACCATACCCTCGGGGGATACCGGTGTATTCCCTTCAGGTAAAATGGATGGTTGATCCTCTTGAGGAGATGGAGGTGATGAGCTTTATTTGTCTTTAAGAAGTTGCTCGAGCACTCTTCTTGACTTTGTTGACCAAGGAAGAGCTCAATCTTGTTTCCAAGTTTTTGAGATCTTCCATGGTCACCGGTGTCGAATAACTACTACCATCCCCATCGTTGCTACCCATATTCTCTTAGGCGGTAAAGCCCGAATAAAGAGCCGAGGCTCTGATACCAATTGAAAGGATCATATGGGCACCTAGAGGGGGGGTGAATAGGTGCTACTTCAAATTTTCTTCTTTTTTAAATTAAGGTTTGACAATAAGGTAAATTCTCTAGATAATGCAACTATGGTGAATTTACCTATATGACAATTATGCAAGAGCTACCACAACACAAAGTAGTAATGAGTAAGTAAGGTGCGGTAAAGGATAGAAGTAACCGAAAAGTGGACGCGGAGACACAAGGATTTGTTTCCCGTAGTTCCTTCCTTTTGAGGGGAAGTACGTCTACGTTTGGAGAGGGGGTGGTTTCAAACCACCAACGCCACAAAAGGCCTCCCTTGTTCTCCGATGAATCTCAACCCAACGGGATCGATTCACCTTCCACTATATCGACAACTTTCAAGGTGGAAGCCGGCACCGTTACAAGTTTGGGGCACACATCCACAACTTAATCGGAGGCTCCCAAATACAAGCAAGCTGTCAAAGCAATCAAATACAAGCTTGTAAGAACCAAAACAAGAACTAGGGTTTCCAAGAAAACACTAGAGCAAAGGGGCCCTCAATGAAATGAGGGGGAAATGAAAATCTCTTTTGGTGAAGTAGTAGATCGGGGCCTCCTCCTTCGATTCCCCAAAGATCAAGGACTTTGGGTGGTGGAATGAGAAAATCTTGAAGATTGAGTGGCTCCAATGGTGGTCTTGACTTTAATGTGTTTGAGCAGCTTGTCCCAAGGTAGGTGGAGGGGTATTTACAAAATCTGGCCGTTGGAGCATTTATTGCAGCGGTAGTACCGGAAGTTCAAGCGGTACTACCGGAGAACTCCGGTACTACCGGACCTAGTATCGGACCACCCTTTTCCAAACGTCATCAAGTCCTTCCCACAGCGGTACTACTATTGATGCTACCGGAAAGCGGTAGTACCGCAAGTGGCAACCGGTACTACCGGACATAGAGGAATCAGCAGCTTTCAGACAAAAAAACTCTCTGTCACGCCAGGTAGTAAAATGCGGTACTACCGCATTTTGCTACCTAGGCAGACAGAAGCTTTTTGCCAATATACAAAAGTCTCTACCTCGAGCGGTACTAAAATGCGGTACTACCGCATTTTAGTACCGGAGCAGGCAGAAGCTTTTGACAACATCCAAAAAGTCTCTGCATGGTGCGGTACTAAAATGCGGTAGTACCGCATTTTAGTACCGGAGCAGGCAGAAGCCTTTTTATAGTTAGTCACAGCCTTCTGTCGCATCCGGTAGCAACCGCTTTTTGGTACCGCGCCAGGCAGACAGTTTTTGAACATTGCAAATCTTTTTTAATGCACCTGCGACACACTTAGCAAATCATTAGTCCGATATGTGAGTTGTTATCAAACACCAAAATCACTAGGGATAGAAAATGTTCTTTCAGTTGTGAACATATCAATGAAGGTGGCGGTCAGCTATGCCTTACCAATTGGACCCACACCAACTTACCACTGTCGTCCGGTTCCACAGGGCTACGCTGTTGTCGGGGTGGATGAAATCATGCCCACCTTTGAAGTTTTGAAGCTTGACTACCCTGCAGGTGAAGGGGATGTGAACCGGAGACGCAACAAACGCGTCACCATTCTATGGCCAAAGTAATATATCGTGCTTCAAATCAAACACCAAGGCCATCTTCGCTGCCTCACCCGTCTCAGCGAGGTCGCCGCTGGCCATGCATCCGCTTCGCCTCACCCGGCTCCGTCGCCTCACCAATCTCCAACGCAGCCATCGCCGCGGCAGCCATCGCCGGTGCCTCAGGATAAAAAGCGTAAGTGTACCACTGCTACTCTGCGTCGTGGTAAGCGATCGCCGAAACATAAACAAGAGCCTCTTCCAAAAGTACAAAAGGTTCCTCCCAAGAGAGCTTATGACTGTACTGAAGAGGAGACTACGGCTATCGTTGATGCGAAAACGATAGCGTTTTTCGCTAAGCTGAGGCGGCCGAAAGAGCCAGAGTTCCCCAACACCAAAGAAGAAAAAGCCAGAGTGTTAAAAATGCTAAATACTCTTCATCAACCCTAGACAAAACTGTCATCAGACTATGAGCGTTCTATTCTCAAGTCACATGCGGCACAACAAGCCTCGAAGAGCGGTACTAATGCAAGCGAGAAATCTGTTGCCCAGCTCGGAGAACAAGCAAAACAGTCTTGCGCCCCTCTCAAGGTGATTTCCCATACCAATGTGGGGTCGAGCAAATATACTCAAGAGCAAGATGATCCAGTAGGTAGTTACACGGAGAAGCTGCCGCTGCTCAAGGTATGAGTATTGCTCAGTACTTATCCCAGTTAGAGTACCTCCCCGTGTGTGAAGTAGCATATAAATATCAGTACGGCAAACCTCTCGTCAAACCTGAGGAGATAAATAATCTTTCAACAAAAATACGAAGATTGCATAACTGATACATGCATGCCACAAAGGCCGGGGCTAAGTGGATAGTGCTGAGGGTTACAAAAAAGCATTATGGGAAAGAAATAGATGACATGATATCCATTGAATTTGATGAACTTTTTCAATTATTCAATCAAGATGCCTTGGACAAATCGATCATCAGTGCCTATTGTCTGTAAGTACTAATTCTGTAATTAATTTAGTCTCTAGCTATCTCACCTCATTTATTGCATGTATATAATCATACTATAATATGCAGAATGAAGATTCTCGAATGCAGCAGAGGACAAATCTATGACATTGGATTCATTGACCCATATTGGGTTCATCAAGCTAATCTCAAAACAAACCTCCAGAATACGGAGGATAATATCGTACACGCGTTAAGGTTTCAAGAAACCAGAAAGGAAATACTATTTCCTTATAACTTTGAGTGAGTGTTATTGTCTTGTATACACTTTCTATTTCGCTTACTCGATCTTAAGTATATAATTGATTAGTTATGCATACGCAACTTCCACTATATTCTGTTAATCATTCAACTTGATAAAGGGCATGTACTAGTCATGGACTCGAAACATAAATCCCTTGAGCAGTGGAAGGACATGCAGATGCTTCTCCAGCGGTAATTCTAATCATTACGATACTATATCGGCAACGTTCGTGAATTTTATGATATCAAGTAATTAATAACTTCTTTTATTCGTTTTCTTCGCCGGACAGCGCTTGGAAACGGTTCACCAACAAGGCTAGGGGTGTTTGAAAAGAGGAGCTTACATTTCAACCACTAGATGTAAGCATCACTAGCTATATCCGCGCATCTCTTTGATTCTAGTTTTGATACCGTTATTATCATGCTTGATTATTATTTTGATTGAACTATGTTCTCATAAAGTGCCTGACGTAGGGATCAGGGAACAATTTATGTGGATACTATGTTTGCGAGTTCATCCGTCAGACGTGCTGTGAGAAGGGGAGAAATTTAGAGCAACGTACGTAAAAAATTTCTATAGTTTTTAATTATCATTAAATTGTGTTTAGTTTTATTCATATAGGTTGACTCCTTTTTTAAATCAGATCGAACGTCTACGAAACGGTCTTCTGCCAAAGGATCGCGTACGAGCAATTCAGGAGGAATTGGCGGGATTCTTTGATGCAGAAATCCTAAAACCAAAAAGGAAATACTATTCGGGTGTGTATAAACAATATGGATTGTACAAAGAGCTTATTTTGTATGTAGTGCATGAACTCGATCCGTGTATCGAATGTAATATGTTCGACACTTGGATCTATATTGTCATGATGATCTTGTGTAATATAATGGTTCCTTCATTAATGAGTGCAAAACACTAAATAAACAATAAAACAACATAAATGAATTCTCTGTCATGGCACAAAAAGCGGCCAAAATGCTACCACGACAACAAAAGTTGCCAAAATGAATTTCGTGGCCAGAATAGCCAAATCTCATGGCGGAAGGGTTATTGTCGGTTCGTGTTACGAACCGGGACAGTTGCTCCTCCCCCCTCGCCCTCTGCCGTGGTCACGTGTACGCCCTTTTGTTTCGGTTGGTAGGGCAACCAGAACTAAATGTTGGGGCTTTACTTCCGATTGCGCCGTTTCGGTTGGGGAACCAGGACTAAAGCTTCTTACCAACCGAGACACATGGGGCTGTTTCTATTAGTGTTGTTTCCATTAGTGTTGGTTTGAACAGCCGGACTCCTCTCTTGCACGTACAAAGAAAAAGAAATCCTCCTTCTCTACGACTCCCTGTTCCGAACACAAATACTTCGGTAATTCACCTCTCCCTATCCTCGAGGTTCAGCCAAACAATTAGTTTTCTCTTTTTAACGTCGGCTCACGAGGTTTGTTAGACACGCACCACCGGTGCATGCCGGACGCCACGAACATCTATGAAATCTGAATTTTAGATAACCGTGAGTTATAGTAGTTAATACTCCTCGGACTGTTGTGGAACTTTAAAAGCAATACTGTATTTGTAAGGATGTTTTTCATCCAACTGTTGTAGAACTTTAACTAAAAGTGAGTTGGATATGTCTAAATTTAAATGTATCAAAACATCCAACTGCATAGTGTTTAATATTTGGTCTGTCTCAAAACAAGTGATTTGGATTTGTCTAAATTTAAATGTATCTATATACTAAAATATGTCGAATACATTTGAACTAGACAAATTCAATTTATTTATTTTAGGACGGAGGGAGTATATGAGTAATACCGTTTGAGAGATGTTTTATTTAACATGATGTCGTACCTAAGACCCTTATCTAGCTATCTTCTATCTACTAATTTTCCTTGAGGTAGGTTAGTCAAATACGTTTTCGTTCACCGAAAATACGTTTTCAATCTCTATCTCTTCTTTCGTCCGTCGATATTTACGTTTTCTACCTCTACTAGCTGAATGCCCGTGCGTTGCCACGGTTTATTAATTCTTTTACCACACATATTTCATCAAATTTACAAAATATTTTTACTATATATATTAATGTTTGCTTCTCTTTTGATGCTATATGCCCTGCATTCCTCTTACCAAAGGAGCCTAGATATGTGTCATCGCGCTTTCTCCTCTTTCTCTTTGGCAAATATATTTTTCATCCTACCTCTTTGTTTTTGTTCCTTTCATCGAGTGCTTTGTTTTGCCAGGCTTCTCTACTATCTGCATTAATCTTCTTGGTCCTTACACTATTTGTTGTTGAAGTTTCCTTGTTGGTATGGGTGCTTCTCCACTATTCTCCTCCAGATTAGGTAATGACAAATACTATTATTGTAGTGCATATGTGTGACCGTAGGTGGCCTTGTTTTTTTTAAGGAGTTGCGGTTGGGAATAGTATGAATAAATAGATTCAACTAATGGAAAATAAATCATATATAGAGGGAACGATTTTAATCCAGGTTGAAAATTTTATCAAATAGTTTCCTTGAACATAATTAAATTCACAAACCGAGAAAGTTGATCAAACCACGTTGCCCAACATTTTGATGCTCCCTCAATCTCTTTATATCTGCATCTTATCTACAAGGGTAGATATGGCTTCTCAAAGGCATAGACAGAGCCCAAGATGTCCATCAGTTCATTTTTAGTCAGTTCTAGTCTCCGAGGAGTCTTGGAGCTGCATGTCGCCGGATGTTTGCATGGAATTAGATCTAACGATCAACATCGCGTTGGTCCCGACATCCATGGTCATCACCGTTTCAACTCGTGGCGGATGAATGGGAGTAACCAAGAAGTCGCATAAACTTGCTGTACTTACTCTTTCTGATGAATTTCCCATAGTGATACCATACCATAAATCTCTCTCAAACCTAAACCATAAACTTAACCAGTCTATATGTGAGACCAACAAAGATACCTCGGCAGCCTAGGAGATTCCTTACCTTGCCTAGGAGATTCCTTCTAGGTGGGTGTGCCGCTGCATGCATGCATGCCGTGCACAAAGACGAGCCCCATCAGACCATGCATCCAGGAAGGCGCCTATCTGCTCCAGCCCATACTCGAGCACGATGGACGCCTACACCGCTTCTCCAGTTTCGTGTTGTTTCTCTCGGGGGGAGGTAGAGGACGTCCTTGACGAGCACCTGACCTCACGGCCTGCAGCTTCTATTGCGTGCAGTGCAGACTGCAGGTCTTGCGCAATGGCAGAGAACGTGCTCACGCATAACAATCTTGTTCCTGGACGATCTGCTTGGGCTGCACTCCTGAACTCTGGCAAGTGCAGCGACATTGCTGGCGAGTGTCCTATGTGGTTGGCGTGCATCGTCCTGAGTGCAGCAACTCAGTGAGACGCCGAGCGATCGCTGAGGTAGTGGTAATTCGTATCTCTCTTCCCTTCCTCTCTACTTCATCCGGCCGTCCCACCACCATGAGGGGAGCATCCTGCGGACGCCGTCCTCGTCGCCGTGGGCGCTCCCGGTCATCGGCCACCTCCACCACGTCGCCCGCGCGTAGCACAAGTCAAGGTTCTTGGGGTGTGGGGATGAGTAGCGGCCAGCGGGTGCTTGTGGTCATGGACATCGGCGAGGTGCAGGTCGCAGCGGCCTCCTGAACCATACCCCCGCGCTGGTACAGTCCAACACGAAAAATCGTCAACAGAAGACGAGGATTGGCTATGCTAGGGTTTCCGAAATTGGAAATCTAGGCGTGGGACAGATTGCCTTTGATAGGATTCGATTTGATTTCAAGAAGAAGCGGCCTGGTCGCTGGCTATATATGGTACGAAGGAGGCACCTACAGCATCCGTTTTGATCTCCTCCTATGGCCTAATATTCCAAACTGAAACCGAGATGGACAAGCAAACGTTCGATCAACGCGGCGATTCTACATAGTCGTGGGTGTCTATGGCTTATCTAACGGCCTATGACGTTCCAAGATTCGTGTTTTTTTACTTTGCATGTATCACCCTGTACTTGTCCATCTTCCTTTTCCGATGGGAACCGAACTGGACGTGTCCACCTTGTCTTATCTCTTCCCTGTTCTCCCCTGCCCACATGACGACATACACCTCGTTGACTCCATGGCTGGTGGCGCTGCTCTTCCTCTCCCTCCTCGATTCTCATTCATTCGCACCAAAATCATCGCAGCCACGGACCCAACCAATCTGAGCTCCGCCGCGGAGGACGGCCATGGCGCTCACCGGAGGAAGTTGAGCGCCTCGACGTGATGTTCCACTCCGTACGTGGTCTCCAGCCGCACCCTCGACTTGGAGCCTGCAACTCCACCGCCTCCTACTAACTTTTGCTTGAGCTATAATGGTCAGATCCAACGTGGTTCTAGGCTAATTCCTCTACTAACTTTTGATAGATATTCAAGCACTAACTGAACCAAAAAGAATAAGACTGATCTATAATGTCAGATCTAACTTTTGATAGAAATTTCTGTACTGAGCGAACCAAGGGCAATAGGATGAAACTAATTTTCCATCAAACGTTAAGACTGAGGGGTTCAATAGTAAAAGGGGAGGGGCTTTTTGGCACGAATTCATCATAGCACGGGGTGTTTCCTTCTAACATGCAGAAGAGACGACATGAATCTCAAAGCACAGTTTAACGTCCTAGGATAAGCCCGGGACCCTAACGTATGGGTAGAGTTTGTTTTTCGACGTTCGATGGACAAACTAAAATATGGAACGACGGACGAAAATCCTTGGGAGACGAGATTCCTTTATAACCGATGTGGGATAAAACTCAGGAAATTCCTCCCGTGACAGCCGGACGACCAGAGCAGGCACATCGGCCAAGGCCCAACGAAACCTCGCCTCCATTAGCTCCATATAGCCGGACGACCAGAGCAGGCACATCGACCAAGGCCCAACGAAACCTGGCCTCCATTAGCTCCATATATGCCTCCATTAGCTCCATATATGGCCCACATGTATCGTACCTGCATATATGGTACCACGCCGAGTCGCCGACGCTCATGGACCTTGCTCACACACCTAGATTGACTCCTCCCGCCGACGTGCATACAGGTTGCTAGAGTAGAGACAGCTGCGGGAGCCGGCCGACGCTGCCGTGCAGGAGCTTGCCGCGTTGGCGCCTTCTCAACATCTAGGGATTGTTGCTGCTGTTTGTATTCTCGCCCGGCATCGGGTAGGTACATGAGAGATTAAATTGGGGTTTACTCCAAGACATAGGGTTCAGTCCTCTCATACCCAAAGACATGCGGCCGATTTGTGTTGTGTCGAAAAGGAGTTTTATTTTCACAGCTCCTGGCCTTGACTTATTAGCCGGTGGTTCGGCGAATAGCTGGTGGAGCTCCTGAAGAATTATGTCAGTGTTTTAAATATTAAAAGGCTTTTGAGACCAAGAGATTTTGTGATGGCTCCACACAGTGTTTGGGGGCAAAAATAAAATCTACCTGTACAATGAACGGTACAAAACACTTCAACGAAAATGAAAATTATAACGGAATCGTTGAGATGCCATTCATCTTCAACCTCCAGACCGTGTCGATGGCGCGCCTCCATTGCCGCTCCTTCCTGAGCCGGCTTGACGTTGTTGGTTGCAGACAAAAAATCGTTGAACGGGTCAAGAAGATCATATCCGTCACGGAGATGAAGAAGACGGAATAACCTCCGATGAAGCTTCTTGACGACCCAAAGATCCCCATAACCAGATGAAGTACTTGAGAACCACACCACTCCTACGAGAGGCTGAAGCCGGCAATACAATATTGTACAAGGCGACGCCACCACCACCTAAACGCCTCACCCACCACCAAACCTTAACCCTAAAACCAGAAAAACAGAACCCTATCGCCGCTGGCGGCCGAGATCCACCCGTCTCCTGGCCTGAAGGCCAAAGAAGCGAGACAGATCAACGCATGTGAGGCACAACTCATGCGGCCGTGAGGCTTTGCTTCAAGTAAATAAATGTACTTGTACTTACATGAAATGATTTACATAGTAGGCTCTAGGATGGCCCGTGGAGTCCAATTTTTTTTACTTTCCAAGTGCCCGCATGAGTCATTGAGACTTCTCTCTTTCTCCCCTCCCACCTATATGTCTCTCTCCTTGTCATACATAAAAAATATTGAATAATGAATATATTTTTATGAAACTTTTGTGGTTAGGGTTATACATGGAATCAGAGAGAAATAAACATGTGTGAGACTGAGACATAGAAATAAAATTCTTGTTGGTGCATCTACGATGTGTATCAATATCCAGCCAGCTTTCATCGTGTGAATATTGCGTGTGTCATCAATGCATCATTTACTAGGCAGGCCAGAGTCATTGAGACTTCTCTCTTTCTCCCCTCCCGCCTATATGTCTCTCTCCTTGTCATACATAAAAAATATTGAATAATAAATATATTTTGATGAAACTTTTGTGGTTAGGAATCGGAGAGAAATAAACATGTGTGAGAATGAGACATAGAACTAAAATTCTTGTTGGTGCATCTAAGATGTGTATCAAAAAATCCAGCCAGCTTTTCATCGTGTGAATATTGCACGTGTCATCAATGCATCATTTACTAGGCAGGCCAGCCAATACACTAGGCCCAATTTGAAAAATAAATTGTGCACATTGCCATAGCTAGGACTTAAAATGTATCTAAGGTATAGACTGCCATGAGTCTGCGATAATGAGATATGTTTTTTTTGTCACGTGAAAAGTTCTTGTTAAATATTGTAGATGATAACATTTTTTAATGTTGGAACATCATAAGAAAATCGTTTAGCCATTAAAATAATTGTTTGATCTATATGTTCATTTTCCGATAGCCCGTAGCAACGCACGGGCATTCAACTAGTAATTTGTAAATTTGTGATATGAACATCTATGAAATCTAAATTTTATTCTACAGACAATCTCAAGTGATTTAATCAAAAACCACAAGACCTTAGTCAAGTAATTCCACGGGCACATTACTCATATAAGGCAATAATGTCTAGCACATGGTTTTAATTAGGAGCAACAAAATTTAATCACAGCCACGTAGAAAATAGGGAAAATACATAGTATTCAGACTCTTATGTTTGAAACATGTACTTCTTCCGTCTTAAATTATAAGATGTTTCAGTATATGAGTAATACCGTTTGAGAGATGTTTTATTTAACATGATGTCATACCTAAGACCCTTATAATTTGTAAATTCGTGATATGAACATCTATGAAATCTAAATTTTATTCTGCAGACAATCTCAGGTGATTTAATCGGAAACCACAAGACCTTAGTCAAGTATTTCCACGGGCACATTACTCATATAAGGCAATAATGTCTAGCACATGGTTTTAATCAGGAGCAACAAAATTTAATCACAACCACGTAGAAAATAGGGAAAATACATAGTATTCAGACTCTTATGTTTGAAGCACGTACTTCTTCCGTCTCAAATTATAAGATGTTTCAGCCTTTTGTTGTGTAGGTTTTAAGCAAAAAAAAGTGAACCTACAAAGTAAAAACGTGAGCCTAGGTACATGTGTTTTAGAAAAGACTAAAACATCTTGTATTTTAGAACTGAGGGCTACATGTCATGGAGAAAAGGAAATCCTCCTCTACTTACGATATCTTGGTCCAAACACAAAATCCTATAAAACATATGGTTACGTTTGTACGTGTATCAAACTATTTTGATGGATATAGATCAATTGCCACGTACTCTACGTTCTCCTTTCTAAATTTGTCTTTAGCCACTTACCTTTAATTGCTAGACTAGTGATACTATCATATTATAAACCACAAATTTGCTACCTAGCAAGAATAAAATGGTGTGAACTTCATATATGATTAATCTGACATAAGATATTCCTCTTATTTGCAAAACAACAATTGATCTTACAAATTCGTTAAATTATATGACATATCAAAAGGCCGAACCAAAATTTGAAAAAAAAATCCCAACTGAATGAAAGATCTGTCAAGGTCCCTCAAAATCAACCAATCTATTTTGTGCACCTTATGTTCTTCCCTAGAGTCATGGATAAACAAAGGGGCGTACAAAATGAGTGATGCTTGCAGAAATTGAAGGAAGAAAGCTCAAGATGTGATTGCTTAGTTACGTTTTTGTAGGAGTTTTCATAATGCCGGTGCAAACCCAACTTGAGAATATGATAACTTGAGGGATGAAAGCTTGATCTATATAACCTAAGGATTTAGTGTCACAAGATGAACATGATTATATTTTTGCAATTAGACTTTGCCGAATGACAAGGTCAACTATAAGGTATTGGTACAATTGTTAATGGAAGGGTGAGACTGTGTGCAAAATGTGCATGTATTTGAAGTCATGGTGTCGCTAAAATTGTATGTGCTTCCAAAAGAGAATGATGACATGACACCGTGTAGATCTATGAAAATTTTCTATTGAAGGGAGAGTACGACTAAAGAAGGTTTTTATTGGGAAAATCACTAATTATATTTCCTCTTGGGTATCCTAAGAGGATATTTGCAACCTTTTTATCAATAAGAGTTTCAAAACATCGTATTATTATATGGTTAGGTGTGTTTCCTAGAGAAAATTTAATTTGTAGAAGTATGGATCTATCAAAAATTTCTATTGATCATATACAATTTTGACTCTTAATTACAAGAATTATAAAATACTATTGAATTATATAGTTAGATGCAATTCCCATAGATCATTTCAATTTGTAGAATTATAGATCTTGGGAATTTTTCATATAGATCATAATAAATATGTATATGTATATATCAATTATAGATTCCTGTGATGTAATTACACATATAGTCATGTCACTCTTATTGGTTTCTAATACTTTATAGATGTAAGAAGAACGAGATGTCTCACTACAATCACATCTTAAAAAAGGATTATTAAAGTTACTGAAGCTATGTAATTCATGCCAACGTAGTCATGTAACACTACAGCTAAATGTGAGTGAAGGAGTAGAATGACTGATATTGGGGATAACACTGCAAGAGATAAAGAAATTAAATATAAAAACATTGTTCCAAAATTAATAATATCTAGAAAACTTGTAGTAAATGTTCTTTAACTGTGTTTATTGATATTTATATCAGTATTTATGAAATATTCCAAAACATTTTCTATGTTTTGAAACATGTACAATATAATAAAATATGAATCTTTATGATTTACACGTCCATATCCCCATGTACTATATAATAGATGAAGTTAATGAGATGAACGGATATTTGCAAAATAAAATAAATGATCTTGCCATTTAAATGGTTTGACTATTATATGATAAATTCTCTTTTGATCACTTTATATGCAAATATATTGTTTATTGTATACAAAATAACATATAAACATCATATAGCCATAGCTTAGGTGGGAATAATTATTATTTGAACCGTAATATCAACAACTGACAAACTAGAGGTTGACACTACATACTTATCTAACATAGCCGGTGATACCTTAATTGTCATCTTACATCAAAAGACAAATGTATGTAATTAGGTGCGTAGAGCTACTCGACTCGAGAGTGAGGATACTAGGGATAGAGTTAAACAACATAAAAATGATATTAGCTTTGTTATTTCAAAATTAGATCATGGTATAATTGTATATTTTTAGTCAAACTTCTCACATGTTCATTCCAGGTGTACAAAGATATACTTGAAAAGCATCGAAAGAAAAAAATTAATTAAATTTGTGTTAGAAGTATTTTCTTTTTATTTAATTTTTTAGAGCAATTTAAACATAAAATATGCTCAATGGTATGTCATGAAAATGCCAACGTCTAAGAAGTCACGTATTTGACTAAGGAGGGAGAGTTCCATATATTCTGAAACATATGAAGTAAATGACCGAAAGATATATCTCCACAAAGTAAAACAACAACTCTTATTTACGTGGCCTACCTATCAGCTGGGGGAACAAGAGGGCTTAGATTTGTGTTTCATGAGAAAGATCACATAATTATGTTGCCAGTAATCAGGTGGAACATGAACATATAGACATTCATTTATAAGATCGACTACCTGAATATTATCATCACAAATAATCTCCTTGACATAGAAAACTTTTTACTAGCATATGGTCTAAATTTAATTCAATGTAGGGATCTAATATATTGTACATACAACACAAGTGACCATTTCTATGATTATTCTTTAAATGGTGTAATTACACCCCCAAAGTAAAAGGTTGTTTCCAATTTGGAGGATATTTCAATTTAGCATAACATCTGTGTTGGCTAGAGATATGTATTATTTTATATGTGTAACATAAACACATATAACTTCATATATTTATATTTCAGTCATTTTCGACCAGCAAAAGATGATCCCCTCGCATTTGCGAGGGCCACCTTGCTAGTTATATACTAAAAGCAATATAAGGTTGTTTTTCAAGGCACTTGATTGATCCACATCACCTAAATTATATTGACCGCTAGATATATAATTTGTGGTAACGATTTAATTAGAGTTATAGATTACGTAACACACTACACGTGACAGGTTGGTCAAGTCGTGTCGTTTGTGTCCGTGTAGGATGCATTGTCAAAGAAAAAAAAGAATCCCTGTCATTTGTGTCCGTGTAGGATGTATTGTGTCAAAGAAAAAAAAATCACGAAGAGGCATTGGTCCGCTATTAAGAAGAGGCAAAGGCTTCTGCAAAGTAGTATCTGCTATAATACAGTAGATCGATATCATTTTTACTAGCTAGCCAGCTTAATTGTTAACCAGATCGGTCAGCTAGCTTAGTACGTGGAGTAGCTAGCTAGCTAGATTGGTATTATTCTATGGCTTAAGCCTGAGCAAAACGGAGTGATGTGAGGCCACTTGCGGGCGTTTTGCCAATCTTGTGCCACTGCATGTGAGCCTCCGTTCCTTCCCGTCGCTGCCTTCCTCAGCCCCAAAGACAACTCCGAAACAATCTCTTCTCTTCCACGACGACTCTCTCTGGAGCGGCTCCTCTGACTCCTAGGGTTTGCGCCGCCTTCTCCGATGGGGAGCCTCACCTCGACAAGTCGGAGGCGGGAGGACCGATGACGGCGATGCGGCCAACGGGACAGGGATATGTCGGGGTCAGAATGGGGCGGCTGGCATGACGGAGTTGTTGGACCAGTCGGGGAGGCGGCGGCGCTTGGCTGACTCGGCGGCGTAGGCGGCCTCGATGGCCTGGAGCTCCGCCTCGGCCGCGGCGTTCCAGTATAATTCTTCGTCTTGGGCGCAGGACCATGCGGGAAGAGCGGCGGACTCCATGGAGGCCAGATCGGTGGCGAACTCGCCGGGGCGCCGTCGTCGATGGTGGGAGGAGATGTCGTCAATGTCTCTCTCCTGCTCACCCACCGCCCAGTACCCATCCCGTCGCTCGCCTTCAAGCTCCAGAGCTCCTCGCCGTCCACATCTTGGACACAACCAGGGGCGGTTCTACCAGGTGGGACAAATCTAGAGCGTGGACATCGACCGGTGTTGTTTCAGTTGCCCTCACCATATCAGGTTTGTTTTGGCCGGATTCCACCAATCCCAATCCTATTCCAATGGCTTGCTATTTTACTGTCACCATGTTCTGGAGGTAGGTTGTCGATTGCTTTTGCCGTGTCTCTTATTTTGTGAATGAATGCATCCACTACTATAGAAACATCCAGCTAAATTTGCTACATTCCGTTTGCATCTAGCAAGAACTCTGAATTCCTATTGGCTTGCGTGAAATCCTTACACCCAAATCTGAATATTAGTTTGATTGAGTTAGTACATACGTACACCCCGAAATCTGAACCTTTACTGATTCAAGTAAATACATGCAAGTCATACTGTTGGTGTAGATCTCATCATGCACACTTTAGTTATTGCAGGAAAATGTTGATAAAAAGGAAATCAACCATGCAGAGCATAAAGTTATTGTCGGTCCTATAGTGGCTACAAGCGTCTGCTCACGAAGCAGTTCAAACTGCATTAGATTCCAATGACCTTCATATGCTAAAATACAGTACTCCAAGTAAACCATTCTTTGTCAGGACTCAAAGGCTGACCTGCCTTTGCATTTTCTAATGTAGTGGTTCCGTGATGATAGAAATTGTCCTTGCCTTCAGATCTAATAGCAACAACTTTTTTTGGTAGATTGCCTAAAGATTCATGCGTTTTTGTACTTTTCATGGTCCTTGTTGTCAAACCTCTAGAACTGGGTGAAGTTTTTCCTCCAGCATGCCTATCTGGTAATGATAGATACTACAGCACTTAAACCACGTCTACATATAGACTTCTACATATATGTCTACACTTGGAATTAAGGTAGCCTGTTTATATATAAACAGGTGCTCCTCTTTTCAATTATGCTCAGAAAGTCATCTTATGTTGTCTAAGGCTATAATTAGATTTCAAATTATATTATTAAACAATAATCTCATATGTCTCTTCAGCCTCATCGAGAACACTCAATGTTCTTAGTTTGTTGTATGTTAGTCTTATGTTTATCAAATGTTAGCTAGCTACATCAAAGGCAATATCTTAGCCATTGGTTAATGCGTTTCAAGTGTAACTGGGCAGAAACAAAGTTGAAAACTATCGAGATGCAAAAATACTATGGTCGGATTAGTTTATTGATCTACGATGCACATCTTTTGCAGGAAAGTGGATACATTTAGAAATGGTAGATTAAGGTGCAGATATTTTCTTAATACCCTCTTTATTGCATGCTTACTTATCGGTATTGATTTTGACTCACGTGGTGTTATGCTGAGACATAGCCTGAAACCAGTTTGATAAATTTGAGATGAAAGCGGGCACCAATTTTTTCTTAAACCATCTTCTTTATTAATTGGGTAGTATTAGCCATTGTTTTGTCATTTCCCAATTACGCTGGTGGGCCATTGTACATAGATTTGTGACATACCATCTTTTATTTGTATGTTTTAAATATATTCATGTTGCATGCCCACTACTAACATTCCATCCTCGGCTAAAATATGTACTAAGTTGTATTTATTCTGCATGGTTCAGTCATCTTCCTAGAGTAGAACTGTAGGTAGGTTCGTGGCTTTACTTTGTTATTTTCTAATTGGTGGGATTATTTCCCATCCTGGTCCAGTTGATTTTTTTCAAGGGTTGATATATGATTCAAACAAATCTTGATGAGGCATAATAGCAAGTTTTTGTTCAATTTATGTGCGCTATAAAAAAGTAAACTTATCTGTGAAGAATATTTAAACATAGGATTTTTTCTGTACATCAGCATAACTACCACAATACATTTATGTGTTTACTAATTTCGTTTGAAGATTGCGAGTTTCATCCTGTATGGTTTATGAACCTAAAGCCAGATTTGCTCTACTATGTGGTAACTATGGGATTGTGGCGTGCAGGTTCAGTTGTTTGGTAATTGTTTAAACTTCTGCTGAGATTGACTAGATGTTTCCTTATAGTAGACAAGTATTCGAATAGCCGAGTGTGATGTGGAGGCCGATCCAGCTATGGGCATCGTAACTCTTTTTTTTAGAGAGAATGGTAGAGCCGACTTTACGTACAAGATCCCGACTTGCTCTCTAGCAATTTGAGTTTTGCCGCCCAAGTCCAGTGTATGAAAGACAGGGAACTACAATTGGAGTATGGTTGTCTTGCTGCCGGGTGCTCCCACTAAGTCGTCTTATGCGCCGAGCTCATCGATCCCTCGGCCACAGGTGCGCTACGACTTCTGCCATTAGCCCTTTTTAGTAAGCGTACTGTCGTACGATAACTAGCTTTTGATCCCATAGTTAGGGCTTTATGTTGCATCTAGGATGTTGATTTTGTTATGAAATTCCCGAGTGTATATATACCACGATATATCTGTTATACTCTGATGTAAATTAGCGTGTTTGAGTGAAAATCCTATTCTTGAGTTAATTTGCCTGTGACATGTGTTGTTGACTCCTAATAATCCACGATAAGATACTGCGATATACTACTTCCACCATATGCTACTGTGTTATATTGTTTCCACCATATGCTAGATTGCATCAATACTGTACTGGTCCTCAGACTTCTGACTTGGATCACTGGATTAGTCATTAGCCAAGTTGTTTTATGCTACAGTAGTGTTACCTGATTATTCCAATGTTCTGTCCTCACGTATATAGATACTAACAATTCCAATGTTCTGTCCTCACGTATATAGATACTAACATGACTGTAAGTGCACAAGATATTGCATAATAGAGTAAGTTCATATTACTCATGTTTTGTGTAAAATATTAGAATTATTTTCTCTTTCCAACCAGAAGTTCACTACTTACGTGTCCACTGATGTCGTTGGTTGTGTATGAGACATAGCTGAGGTGGTCCAAGGAACAAGGTCGCCGCTCGCCTCTCCCAGCTAGCTCGACAACCTGAACTGAAGGTAGGTCGACATCTCCAATCTCCCAGCGACAGAGAGGTGCAACGAACAATTTCCTCCCTTCTGTCGAGAGCAGGTAAAGCTTGCTTCTTCTATGTGATCTTCTCCATTGTGTGAATCCCATGAAGATCCACTTGTTCGTATCCAGAAGTACGTCATGACATGAGTTGAATTGCTTGTTCTATATATAATTTGGGAGATGGATTTGAGTTCTTGGATGTTATGTTCTCTGAATAGTTGGATTAGCTAGATGTATATTCGGTTTGTGTATCAGGAAATTAAATTCAAGAAATGTTCATCCCAAGTCTGGTCAATTCAACAAGATGACTGCTTATTTTTGTGAAGGTTGGTGTTGTGCAGATCCTTAACATAGCCTTTTCCCCCTAATTTTATCTCAGTAATAGTTTTTATACTGCCGAGTTAGATTCTTGCAAAAACTTTTACTTTTCTGAATTTCATTTCTGAATTTATATCTATTTATTTTAGTTTTGGTACATGGTGTCCCAGCTTTGGAATTAAGTCATGGAATTATCTTTGCATTGTTTTTATTAAAGTTGAGTGCTCCATGATAGGATGTCCATGCGAGCTGATGCAGGATTTTAAAATTCTTGAATTTACTTAATTGAGTAGGTTTCCTGGTAACATTATTGGCGTCCTTGGGCTTTCTTTTGTGCCCAAAAATTGATAGTGTCCTATGATAGAATATAATAACTTATGTGTGCTTAAATCTTTGAAGTTAATTGGCCGCTGGTTCCATGTGCATCATGTGATTTTGTGCTGTCATATTTGATCTGTTCATTTTTATTGTTTAATTATACCTCATCGCTCTAGCTTTAGGCCCTTCGCACTTAACCTGACAAGAGCTTTAAGAAGCCCTCTTAGAAATGGTTGTTAAGTACTCAGTAGGCAGTAGAAGAGCGTAGAATGTGAAGGCCAAGATCTTGTGCTGACAAGAAAACATAGTATAGTACCTGTTGTGAGTTCTCTTCAGTCTGCCTAGATTGAGAATGGTGTCTAGGTGAGGATAAATTAAAAGAGATGGTATATTCATGCGTTGATGGTTCCAATGATCCAGCTAGAAAATTGGAAGGCTGGGATGTGTCATTCTAGCTAGAAAATCAGAGAATGGTCACATTCTGCTTCAAGGTAGACACCCTAGCTTTTGATTCCTTGCATTGAAGCTATTGCAGTTGTATGTGTCGTGTACCTAGCAAATGAGCATGTCATTGACACATTCAAACTGGATTCTCTGCCTTCTAAAGAAGGGTCAAAAAATGCCTTACATCCAGTTAACAAATCGGAAGGCTTCATGTGATCAAAAGCTGATGCCCTACAGAATGATAGAGATGGCTTACAAAGAATTATGTAGTCATCTTTATGATTCTTTTCCTGTTGTTCCTTTGTTATTTTCTGTGTAATATCATGTCTGAGCTGTATAAATATAGCTGACTGGCTACTTTTGTTTGCCCTATATAATTTTACATGCCACTTTCTACTTGCTAAAAGGAGAAATTGTAATCTTAATATATGGGACAATTTTGAATTAGATTTATTACTTTTTTATTTTGCTTGATGCATATAAGAATACACATTAAAGTAGACTGAGTAAGCGCCACTACACCACGTTTGGACATGGCATGCATGCGGCCAAAGAAAAAAAACTTGTGATGTCCCATTAGAAAACTGAAGCACAAACCTAGACACCAACTTGACTTAGCAGCAGAAATAAAATATACTCCCTCCGTCTCCAAATAAATGTCTCAAATTTGTCAAAATTTAGATAAATCTAGACACTATTTAGTATATAGATTCATCCAAATTTTAAAAAACCTAAGACATCTATTTTGGGACAGAGGGAGTATATGTTTTGTGATAATAAAGAAAAACGGCGCAGCAACGCGCGCGAGGTCCTTCTAGTACCATCTACGAGTGAAGACGATCGTCTCATAATCGAACAGCTAGCTTTGTACATACCGTGAAAAAAAGGTCTAAAACCGTGAATGTTTAGATTGTCGCTCAAAAGCAGAACGGTCAAGAAAAGACTCCAAAACTATTTCGCAAAAAGAAAAAAAACTTCAAAACTGATTGATACAAACCGCAAAGCTAGCAAACTCCAAATCCAACCGGGGATGGAAAAGAAAACTCCAAAGCATCTGATTTAGCCTATGTGCGCATACATGCGTGTTACGAAATACTAAGAGTTCTATTGGACAAGAAAAAACATACTCTAGGACATCTCAAAATAGATGTTTCAAATTTATTAAAATTTAGATGAATCTAGACACTATTTATTATATAGATTTATTCAAATTTTAAAAATCCGAGACATCTATTTTGAGACGGAGGGAGTACTTATATCACCTAATGCATATAAACTATAAAAACATAATATGTGAGATTTTAATTAACCATTAAGGTTTTGAAAATGCGACTGGACGTGTGGTGATTCCAGAGATGAGATCCTCGTGAGACCCCAACCACAATAATTTAAAGCAAGGCATTTTAATGCCTTTTATAACCTTGCAATTTAATGCCTTTTATAACCTTGCAATTTAGTGTCGAAATGTGAACTACATTGGAGTTTGTAATTGGATTTGAGCTCTAGGACATAGTCCACATAAGACATTGGCCTGATTGGGGTAAGAGAAACATATTAGTATCGGTTTAACTATGTTCATGGAGGTGAAGAATCTTTGGTTGGTTATTAAGCATGTGTAGTTTGAGGTAGACCAATGATACCATTACATGAGTATCAAGGCTAAACCTACTGATGGGAGAGGTGAAATTATAGGCAAAGATGATAGAAAGCCCCAAGTAATCAACAACAAATCAGGTTGTTGTCATGAGAATTCACTTATAATTTGTTGTCCATAATACAATATATATGCTTCAATTTATTTCAAGCTAACTTCAGTGTTTGTACAATTTTATTTCCTATAGTCAAATATGTGGCTAGGCTCCTTTCTGGTTATGAAGAGGTCGGTGATCACCCCATTCCAAAAAAGGCTCCTTTCTGATTGTTTTAATTCTTAGGAATTCCTGATAAGGTTTCCTCAAATATTTGTTAAGCCAATCTGCTTTTTGAACAATTTTCTTACCATTCATTAAAGTATAGTTAATCAAGCCAAGTGGAATGAGCACAAAAAACTAAGATGTCCGATTAATTAAAGCTTCATCAACGTTTCTCAATATCAACTTCGCAGATTCTCCTTTGCATCTATACTTTCGCATGTGTCTCCAGTGATTAGATGAGGCCAAACATGCCAAAAGGTACTCCATCCTGACGATTTTATAGAGCCATGTGCCTTCAATCTAAAAATATGGGACCATAAGATCATTCAACACATTTTGGTATGATTTATACTTTAAGTACGACGGACTTTCAACTTGCTATCCATAACCAAACTGGTGAGGAAGAAGACTAAAACTACATGTGAGAACCACTAGCACAATCGCGTAGATTGGGGCTACATGGAAGGATTGGGAGAACAAGACCATATTTAGAAGCTCTTGCGTCTATTTATTATATATTCAAAACAAAGTATGATTGAAGAAATAATGTATATTAGAATGTTGAAATAAAAATAATACATCCAACCATCAATATATGGGCGTGATTCTTAGAGTAGACCGTAACCAAAATGTTTCAGAAGTGTCCTTAAACAAATCTATTACAAGAGTTCATCGTAACTTCAACCGAATAAACCTAGATGACACTCTATTCTAATAGCACAATGTGAGGAGTAAGAAGTGTCCTTACACAAACCTATTATAAGAGTTCGTTGTAACTTCAACCGGATAAACCTAGATGACACTCTATTTTATACCACAATGTGAAGGGAATGACATTCTAGGGATCATCACACACAGAAAATAAATATGGTTACTAAAATGGTGCTTATATATAGAAACGGCATTATAAATAACCATTCATAAACAAAGTAAAAAACACTTTTATATGAAAATACTATTTTTTATAGCTTAATGTTTTTTATGCTTATTCAGCCATAATAATTCTATTTCATGAAGCGAACAATAGAGGTGGAAGGAACAAACTTAAGATGATGCCCTCGCAAATCGGCTAGTTAGGATAAAATAATTATCCTAAAAATATTGCAGATAAAACTGTAAGAGACCAAGAAATACAAATCGATCTCTAGGGTTTCCTGCAACCACCGAAGCCGGCGGCGGCCGCCCAACTCCAGAAGAAACGCCGAGCCTCCACCATTGTCAAATCCAAGAAAGCACCATCCACAATGAGGCTTTATGAGTCGATCAACAGGCCCGTTGCACGCAGCGAGACACATGTCACTGTGGCATGTCGATCGAGGAACGTCCCTGTACTGTTTTGGACTAAGATCCGCCTCCTCTCATCGACAAAGTCAGAGAAGAACAGTAGATCCACCACCTCTGGACCAACATCCTCGCTCCAGAGAAACCACCTCGCTCTAGCCACCAGTGTTGTCACAGATAACGACGAACGCCAATGACACACCGAGAAGACCAAGCTGCCGATCTGAAGGACCGAACAACACACGTTGCCATCATCTCTGAGGTGCCACCATGGAAATAGAGATGAGACAAATTTATTCGTCCAGACGCCGCTCCCACAACCCAAATGGCGCACAACAAAAAAAACTAACCATAACTACTAGGCGAAGAAACAAGGTCCCCCCCCTCCAGCCGAGGGAGCGGCAAGCAAAGGAAGAGGGAACCAGCGTCCTCACCGCCGCCTGTAGAGGGAGTCCGTAGGGTTGTTGTGTACTAATGAAACCTCACCTACGCAATAATTCTGGCCTAGGATATGCCCACGGTCTCTTCTTGTCCTCCCTCTCCAGGCCACATAGTAGTAGTTTCGGCAAAACTAGAGACAAGAAATACTGTAAGTTAATCAGTTTGTGTAAATATTTCGCTGCTCATAATCAGTGTGTCTTGTCTAGCTACTACGTTTCGACAGGTTATTTTCCGCGCGACTTTAAAAGAGTGTGTGCCGCCTGAAGGCTACGGGGACGTGAACGCAAACCACGAGGCCGGTTGCGCCTGCCGTTTACCCGGCGCCGTTGTGGCTGCCTCTTTAAGCGATAGTACATATCTATTTTGGAGGTACTCCCTCTATTCATAATATATAATATTTTAGCTTTATGAAACAAATGAATCTAGATATCTTTCAATGGGTAAGCGTGTGGTTCACTCGGAACCACACGCTAAAAAGTTCTAGATACATTCATTTCATCTATACTATTATTAAAAGAGCAAACATGAACTTTTTTAAGCGTATCCATCCAGTCTGATTCATATCGTCAGCTTATCCCACTTAGTTATACTAGTAAGTTTGCACGTGCAATGCATGAATTTTCTGCTAGCATTTAACAATTAATCGTCATGTGATCATTCATGCTATCATGTATTTAAAAAGTATCTGTCCTCTGATTATTGATGCTATCATGTATTTGAAAAGTATGCGTCCTCTGATTATTGATGCTATTATGTATTTAAAAAGTATCTGTCTTCTGATTGTTGATGCTATCATGTAACATGACAAACATCATTCGTGGATTGCGTTGAGTGTCTGTTGTGATTTCATTTGTCAATGCACACTACAGCCAAAGAAAACATATTGTTTAATATGAGCTTTTCAGAAATTTAATAACCGCAAGATATAAGCATGCCCATGCACTTGTTGATCAGTTGGTATTGAACACATATATTACATGAAATATACCTTTGCCTTTCCATTTCTAAATCGTTCATAAAAGATAGGGAAAAGATAGAATCTATAATACACCATAAGATGGGCAAACAGGCCATTGATCCCACGGCAAGCTAACATGAGGATCCAAGTTCCCTTAGGGTGTGTTCAGTTGGTGTCACGAAGTGGAATGGAATGGTTCCACACTTGAGAGCCGTTCTAGTGTTCAGTTGAGAAATAGAATGGAACGAGGTGGCTCCTCAAAAAAGAATATTCCCTCTAGATCCAGAATGCACTCATTCCACCAAATTGGTGGAATTTACCCGTTCCTCTATGCTATAGTCATCCAAATGTTCTCACTCTCTCTATTCTCTTGTCATCTTTTTTGCTAAATGCACCCAAACATAGAACGGAACCATTCCATTCCACTTTTTTGGCCAACTGAACATAGGATGGAACCATTCCATTATACATTTTTTGTCCTAACCAAACACAAGAACGAAACCAACCCATTGGAACCATAACATTCCATTCCACTTCGTTCCTGAACTGAACACACCCATAGATTATGGCTCTAAGTACACAGAGAGAAACAGGTTGTCGAGCAAGATTAAAATTGTTCATTTTCTTCCTTGACAGCTACTCCCTCCGTTTCAAAATATAAGATGTTTAGGTTTGTGAAGAAAATGAATCTAGACTTCTTTTAATATGTAGATTCATCTCAAAGTTGAGTGAACCTCTACGTACTAAAACAAGTCTAGATTATTTATTCACAAATCTAAGATATCTTATATTTTGAAACGGGAGGAGTATTTACATTGAACTCATGTTGGTAATACATAGAACGTGTTTGGTTTGCACGTTTAGCTCCGGTACCCAATTACACTGCAATCGATTACCGTTAAACGTGTTTGTTATAGTTTTCCCGGAATCAGATAACACGTAAACGAATTCCAGTGTATGTCAAATCTTTTACCGGAAACAGATCGCGTTATCATGAGCTGAAGTGAGCAAGAAATCCAGCCCGGTCCAACTGCCCCAATATCCTCCCGTGCATGCTTTCTGGTCGCCAAACCTCGATCCATTGGTACCTCCATCTATTTACCTTAACTATCATCTATGAACCAAACTAATTTGAAAATTTTCCATTACATTACCATTACCCCCATAGATTGATTGCATTACCGTTTACGTTAACAGAGCCGAACCAAATGCCTTCTAAGTTGCCCTCGTTTTGCTTGAAACAATGGAAACCGCCCGCAAAATGAATGAAAATGAGTCGTTAAAAAGACAGAAAAGGCTAAAAGTACATGTCATAATGAAAAAGAAACCCAGTTAAGCGCCGCAGCTTCTTGAGATAACAAAGGTGCAACAAATCTCTGTATAAACAAACGTATCCAAGATAATCAAAGAACTTGTCACACTTTGCTCCTCTCCCTGTAGCAGCGGTTATCATTTTGCTTGCCCAAAATTTGAATCCCTTAGTCTACTCCCATTAGCTGAACTTCTATCCTTGCGGAAGAGGTTTACTTTCACAGTCTCTTGTAATATCATTAAGTACCTTATCAAAATCTACACAATATCACTTCAGGTAATGTTCAGACATGAGCATTAGAGTTCACTGTCACATGCATACAGGGACAAGCTGGGGTGGTATAGAGATCCGCCAGAGTTCACTTTCACATATAGGGACAAGCTGTGTTGGTACAGATATACGTACATAAATTTCCTTTGTACATCGAAAACAAAAGTTGGGTTTTTTTCACTCGCCCCAAACAAGATTTATGTTTTAAATCTGGAAAGCACTGCAAGCCTCTTTGAGGAATCAAACCTCAGAAGAGCAAAGATAACGCTGAATGGTAAATGATGCTATGGGAAATATAGTTGACATAGAAGTATAGATATTCTGAAACTTCAAGAACCACAGAAGTCCGGGACTGTAATACAGTTAAATAAACAAATTGCAGAAAGAAAAAACTGAACGATCATAAATTAGTGCCATAGATTTTTTTTCATTGATGTACTCAAATTATCATCAACTTGCTGCAGTCCATTCTTCTCGGCAGCTCCCATCCAATAGTAACTTGATGTCTTGATAAAATATCTTCTTATCAACAATTTTTCATCCTAAAAAATATTGATATATGCTCCAAAACTAATTAGGAGATAATAACAAATAAAATAAAAAGAAAGGAGTAACGTTCTATCATTAATAAGACATGAAAGTTTAGGGAAATGCACATATAATAGAGATGCTGCCTTGGTGACAATTAAACTGCAAGGATCAGAGCTTGAAGGAGCTATCCTTTACCAAACCCAAACTCCTTCTCTGACAATAATCACCACTTGGACATGACATATGTACATGACATTACGTGCTTTGAGACCTAAATACGTGCAACTTGCAATTGCAGTTCCAGTGTCAAAGTATAGATTTGATTTGAAGTGGCTCAAGCTTTTAGCAGTAACCGTAAATGCACACAGACCGACACTATCAGCATGCTGCAGATTACATCTGTATTTTTTTCAGAAAGTTATATATCTGGACATAAAAAAGTGAGTTTGGAAAAAAGAACCCGCTCTGTGAGCAAGAATTTCCACCAGTTGCAAAAATCATCTTATGCCCGCGCAATCACAGCTTAATCCCACCAATCTGCAACTTGTTGATTACAAACTTTCATTCACAAGAGAACAAGAAATAGAAACTTACACTGCAATCTACAAAAGATAACTTGATTGCTGGAGCATACTGATCACGGAACAGGATGCCCTCGAAGCAGGTCATGTGATTCTCATCCTTGCAGTTCCCACATGCATAATCATACCGCAAACCATGCACATGTGGTGGAAAATTGGACTGTCCCAGCTCCAGGTGGAACTGCCTGTAATTCCTATTCTTGTGGATGACCTTGTCATTGTCGCTGCAGTTATTATCCCTCTTTGTTACTGTCGCGGCACTCCCTTCCTACATGCCTCACCGCCACTGACCAAAAATCATAGGTAGGGATCCATCAGATTTTCTTTGAACTCCAACACACTTGAAAGAAGAGCGAAACCGGAGAAATAAAATTAAAGTCACAAGCTAATCATGTACGTATTGCATGCTAGGTAGTAGGTAATAATCCGACATGATTTGCTATTGGTTTTGCCAAATTTATGTACTGGTTTGCCGACGACTTCTGTAGACAAACAAATGAGGCATCAATAAAGTGAACTATTCTTGAGCCTTGAGTCTAAAAATAATAATAACTGTAGTATAAATTTTAACGGGAGACCCAAAAAATACCTCAACGACCTGGTCCTACCATGAGCATGTTTTGGCTGTGAGCAGCGGCATGGAAGATGGAGCTCACTGGAACCGCTACCATGGACGGTGGTAGTACGGCAGCAGGAATGGACGATGATGAAACACTGGTAGACCGTTTTCCTCCTCGTCATCGGGCAATGGCTTCCTCTACTTGTATCAGCCATGCCCGCAGCCATTGGAACAACCACATGTAGACCTTGTAGGGCTGCGTACAAGGCGGAGCCAATGCGGAGGTCACATGGTTGAAGCCATCCCTAGGGATGTCGATGAGGGTCCTGCGCAGCCGGTTGTTTTTGTGTTTGAAGGTAAAGAGGATAGGCGCGATGGCAGTGGCCTCAGGGATCAGCGGCGGAGATCGGCAGGAGGGGTGCGACAGAGGAGGGTGCGTGGCCGTTATGGATGGGGATAAAATACGGTGGGAGGGCGCGGCGGTCCTGGCGGCGCGCGTCCGCGTGGATGGAGCAGCCGCGGACGGAGGTTCTTGCGCCCGTGGCGGGCATGGACGGGACACTCGTGCGGAGGTTTTGGCGGCGTGGCTATGGACGTGAGGCGGAGGTTTTGGCGGCAGGGTTGTGGCCTGTGTAGGGGTGGGGAACAGATGGAGGAGACGAATACGTTTTCCAGAACACGCATTAGCGGAAGAAAATTTGGTGGAGTGCGGTGCGGTAGGCTTATTGCTACGTGCACTTTTGTTAGATCATCTGCTAATCAGAACGGTTAGTTCTCTTCTGACTAATCCAATGGTGCTAATTGGTTTGGGTACGCTTGACGGGTGTTCTTAAGAAAGATCATGTTTGCTTGTTTAATAGAAGTATATAGATCTAACGGCCCAGATTAATATAACAGAACGCCTCGTGTACATGTAGCAGTTAGCTTTGATGGAAAATGTTCTGCCGCGAACGAAACAATCCGCCGCACGCGGCCGAGAAAATAATTCCCTCACAGGATACGCCCGCGTTCCCCTCGACTCCCGTAATTTTCTCTCGTTCCTTTTTCTCCCCCCGTAATTACGCCCATCTTCGCGTGTCGCCTGCCATCCTCACCGCTCTTCACGAACGCTTTTTGCCAACAAGGACGCAGAAGACTCCACACACCTCAGGCGCTGAGGATATCGCAGTTCGGCCACCGCCGCCATCCTCACCGTCCGTCCTCACCCCATCGTTCTATACCGCTTGTCATTGCTGCCCGCTCGCGTATTCCCATCGAGGAAGACGACGAGAACCTTGGCCAGGCCGTCGTCCTCGGCTCCGTGCGACCCCGCCCAGCATCCCTCCGTAGCTTATCCAGTCCTGGACGCTGGTGAATCTCTCCACTGGGCGTAAGCACCTTGCAATCGCGCTGTGCTTTCCCGCTGGTACAGTCGTACAGACATCCTGCAAGTACGTGGCCATCAATCCAATCGATTACTTTTTCTAAAGTTATATACACTTTTAGTCCCACGTTTTGCACTCTAGAAGTATTTTAGTCCCACAACTTGTAAATTGAAAAAGATTAGTTTCACAACTTGTATTCTAAGAGCATTTTAGTCCAACTTATCAAATTTTAGCAAGTCTGATTAAATTCGTCCACCTACGACATTGTAATTTTTTCAAAATCACCCACTGTTACAAATAAAATAAAATAGCTTGGAAAGGACTCGAACACAACATCTTTGAATAGGTGCACATCGGCACAACCACTGCCCCAACAGAACCTACTCTTCAATTATAAAGACGTATGTCTTTTATATAAGATGAAAGCACACGCGCACGCTAAAAATACAATTCAAAAAATATATAAGTGCGTGCAATGATGTAAGCATTTTCATTGTTCAAAATTTTAACCCTGACTCATTTGTATTGGGGCTAAAAAAGAGATAACTTTTACAGAATTTCAAGGTGCATAGTTTGTAAACCCAGATTTTTACTTTTGTATTTCTTATGTAGCACAGAACACAATTTTTTTGAATTAAACGTATTGTTGAATATCCAAAATAAAGACTTACATGTACGCGGGCGACCGAAAGCGGCGTCCAAGCCCTAGCTTCCCGTCGCCCCTCCCCACCCTCTCCCCTCCCACCGTCGCCGGCATTGGCCGCCGGGAAAAGCCCGCACGGTGCCGGTGGCGACGGGTCCTCCTTCCCCCAGCGCTAGCTTCCTAGGCAGGACGGAGGAGTCTTGACGCGCAGTGCGGCTCGACAGAGGTTGGCGAGGCCTGGTCTGGCGGCGCCCGACGAGCGGCGCTGGGGGCGGCCTTCTACATCTCGAGGCAGCGGTAGGTGGTGGCGCTCATGGCTACTGCGTCTGCGGTGGCGGCAGGGGTTGAGCTTGCCCCGTAGATGTCGGATGGCGTCACGGTGGCCTCTCCTCACTGACGGCTGTGCTCCGAGGAAGTTGAAGGTCCAACATGTTGCGGTATTTCGAGAATGTATCATGGGTGTATACACTCAATCAATTAAGCTTTAATTTACCGTGCTCTAGTATACATAACTTTTTTCCGTGTTTTATCGTTGAGCCAACGATATAGCTAACCTGTTAGCTGACATACGTGCTTATAGCCAACGCATCACCTCGGATATAATATATAACAAACAACTGCTCTTTAAATAACATATCCCTCGTGTGCTGTAGTGGCAAGCATCTATTGTATTAGCACCACTCTAGTCACGAGTTCAACTCCCACTTCTCATTGTTGTTTTCTTATTTATTTTCTTATATATAGTTGTACAATTACTAACAGGTGGAGCCGTCTCAAAGTTGCAAGCGGTAGAGAAAAATATACAGGGGCCATTTTATAGAAAATACGAAGCCACATGTTAGCTCTAGAATGTGTTTCGATCCACTAGTGAACGAATTTGGTTAAAATCGTAGAAATTCGATTGAATTGGACTAAAATGCTCTTAGGATACAAGTTATGGGACTAATCTTGTTCAGTTTACAAGATGTGGGACTAAAATGCTCCTAAAGTGCAAGATGTGGGACTAAAAGTGTATATACCTCCTTTTTATATGCACTTAGTTTTAGCCCTTTCTTACAGTGGTCTAAATAAGCATTAATTTGTAGTAATGTATTCCCTCCGATCCATATTAATTAACTCAAATTTTTCTAGATTTAGATAAATATAGACACTATTTAATATATAGGTTCATCTAAATTTTAACAATCCAAGTCAATTAATATGGACCAGAGGAAGTAGCATATACTTTATTGTACCCCGCAGTTATTACTCTAATGCATAATTACTTGGCGTCTGTCAGTCATTGTAAATAGGAAATGTAGATTACTCTAATGCATAATTACTTGGCATCCGTCAGTCATTGTAAATAGGAAACGTTCGTACGGGCATGATGTTCAGTTTATATGTCAAACAGACTATCCAATTTATCTACCCGCAAAAAAAAAAGACTATCCAATTTATCATGAAAAAACTCAAAAAATTTCAGCAAGCTTTGACTACAAGGTAGAGAAGTTCTTTTTTAAATTAACATCTGATAGTTAACAACATACATGCAAGCATAGACCAGTTGAGTCATATTCAATCGGAAAAGGATTGGCAGAGTTTCCAATGGAAGAAGAGAATATTCTAATTGCCTGTTCTGATAGTATTTTTGACTTGGCTTGCATCCGACAGTTAAGTGCTCCAAATTAGGCAACTAAAACTGAACTTACGACCATATGTGTGTATGAAAAACTTTTAATTTTTTAAGTAGTAAAACGACTTTTATCGATTTTTTTTTGAAAAACTGATAATATCTCTTGTTTGATTAATCTCCCTATCGGCTGGAAATGATATTCTCTTGCTTTGGGAATGGTTATACATCTTGTAGGTTATCTTTTCTCTGGAAGTGCGGTGGTGTGTGAGAGTTGTGGATGAAAGCAGACTTGGACGTGAGCATGTCTTTACTATTAAATGAGAGTTGGTGGCTTACTTTGTCATCAAACATTGGGACCATCTGAACCGTTCAACATATTCATCAAAAACTGAGAGAGTTATAGCCCTTGGATTGATCACCGCCCTCCATAATCCATGCGTGTTGAACTTTTTGGTAGCCAGAAATTAAGTATTATGTCCACCATTCAAGGGATGGTACAGTCATGGGAACTAAAAGAAAATGGAAAGCAAATAACATATCAGCTCAAAATAATAATTCATTGTTACTTGCCAATCATGGGTTTATAACAGGTTTGTACCTTGCATCTGGCATTTCGTTCTAAAATTAAAGTACACAAACAGATATGTATGAGAGCAATAATCACAATGAAAATCGTGGATAAGATTTTTTTTCTTCCGCAAGTCTGCCAAACAAGCTCGTTTTTGGAAGGAAAGAAAAGATCTTGATTGTCATCATTCCAGCTAACTAGCAAAACTTTCCCAGCTATTGATTTGCTGCAACTTTCCCAGCTCTTGTCGACATATTAAGCAATGGACGTACTTTCTCTGGTTCATATTAGTGTTCTACGAATCTAGACAAAGTTGAGAACATTAATATGGACCAGAGGGAGTAGCTGAAGGCTGCGTGTCAGGTACATGGCCGAAACCCATCTATATGCTGCCGATGCAGCTCTATATTTTACGTGTGGCCGAAGTTGTTGGTAGCGCTCCAGAGCTCCTCCTACCGAACCCCACAGCTGGTGCGGTGGCCATAGCCCCACTTCTCGTGATGGTCCGCTATGTTTAGGATGACACCATCGACTTGCTCAACAACGGATAGCAGCGGCACGGTCGAAAGGGTTGTCAGAGTTCAACATCGGGGATCAAGGAGACTAGCGCTGGCCCTAGAGACTCGGAATCCTAGACATGGAATAGGTAATCTGACATCCTTTCTCTCTCCTTAAGACGTCTCCACCATTGCATTGGACATGACCTAAATTCATGACTACACCACCTTCGTTGTATCTCGAAATTCCAAATATGACACCACACATCCACGCCAAAACTTCTCATGTGTGCAGTCCTTCTACCGTTCGCCGTCTCCAATAACAAACTATAGACAATAGTAGAAGTAGTATATCCTCATATGCCTTTCCAGCTTGACCCTATCTGCAATTACTAATTATGACTCATTGTACTGTTGTTGATAATTATTAATAGATTAGAGGAATTTCGCAAAAAAAAAATCATGTAGAACATGACGACCGTTTAGAGACAGACTTCAATAATTGTTGCATGAGCTCATGTGGCTGCTTGAATCTATGAATAAGGTACATATATCTTCTTATATTGCTGCCCTGTTTTGTAGTGAAGCTTGATTTATTTTACTTTTTCATCATGTGATTGTGTTCCACATTTTGACCATTTTAGGGGAAGAGATATGGATGAAAGAGACTAGAAAGACAAATACAGATGATCACGTGCGGTCTACTCGATGTGGATGTAGTCGAGAGAGACGTCGAGGGCTAAAACATGTTGACACAGAGAGCGGCTGAAGATGGGTATATAATTTCACTGAAGAGGATGACCTTGGAGAGAGAAGATCGTGGTCGTGGAGAGGTAGGTAGTGGACGTGTACAAACGAAACCCGACGGTGCACCATGAGTGCACATGCTAATATTGGTAATGGTCGATCATATCAGCACACCCTGCTTTAGTAGCAAGTGTGTGCGCACCAAACATGGCACTTCAGATGCTAGCGCACGTATTTCAATATATCTATGGCGGGCAAGAGTGAGATGAGTTTGCTTACTTTTGAGAAGCTCTTTTTTAAAATATACGAATTGAACGGATAATTATTATTTCGAATATATGAAACATATTTGTTGTTTAATCCTAAATATATTGGTAAGATTCGTAGCAAAGCACAGGCATTTAGCTAGTTACGATTAATCCTTGTGTGTATCTTCTATGAGCTGTAGAAAGTCAGGTACCGCTACCTCCACATAAGGTGCACACAAACTATAATTTTTTTAAATACTTAACATGTAGTTCCAAATATATGGTGATATCTCGATTGAATTTTCTTGGCAAATCTGCAGAAGTCCTTCAGTGGTAATGACTTAATTTGTGTGAATATGTTCCAACATATTTTGTCTTCCTTTTTAGCCTTTCGTGTAAACCATGGTTTTCCTGTCAACATCGTAGGCACTTGTTTGGTCTATGGAATTAAACAAGAGATATCACCAAAGTAAACCGTTGTACTTTGTTAGCAATGTTCTCAATTACGATAAAAGATTCGTTTCTTTTGCCTCGAAAGACCTAGCTTAATTTTATGTATCAAAATGTGCATTGCACGTGCAACTTTACTAGTAAAATTAAAACATCTTACACTTTTGCTTCCGTATCCCCAGTTGAGGGAAACATTGAGGAGAAAACCAGTTTTTGGGTGGGCTTCGGGTTTGATATGGACCAGGTCCGGTTGTTTTGATCCATACACATGAGGTCCTACGCCTACGTGGCTAGGGTATAATACGGAGATGACGTGTACAGGAAATCCGCTTATCATGTCGAACAGAACCGATCACGACGTGAAACAAGGAGATTAACGAACGTGGGACCGGTATCTATTTTTTTTCTTGAATCGCCCTGTACAAACCGCCTTCAAATTGTATAAAAATACAACATACGGGATAGTATGGGCTCAAACCTTAACCGGTGCTCACCGAGAACTAAACCCCAAAACGGCTTTCCAATCATTTGTCTCCAGGAGGGGGGACACCGAAGCAAATGGAGTGAGTAACTGTTAAGTCGGTGTCACGTAACGAGTGGCCGTAAGAGTTTCGTGCTAAAGAGGACTCTTGCTTTATTAGAGCAAGTATAATAGATCCTATTAAACAGGCTATAAGCAAGTACACATTATCAAAATCATAACTGGAAGTGAGAGAAGAGAGGAGAGAGAAGGGAGCCAGGGCTCCATATATTGCGGGCGGTAGCACAAAAATCAAAATGCTATAGCCTCCTTGCAGCCTAGTGAAGATGCTAAAACCGTTGCATGCATTAAGTGCAAGTCTAAGTGAGTCTTGCATGCAAGCCGTATCATGCTAGCCATTAAAATAATAAAATATTTAATGCAACTCATCTAGTAGCTAGCTTATTATACTTATACTAGCTTTAGGTGACATGGCATGGACATATAGCCAACAATCGGCTATATTATTGCCCTTGCTCTTAGCTGTACACCTGCTTAATTTGAGAGAAACTCGTGCAACAGCGGCAGCACTCCTGGTTTGTAACTCGTACATAGGGGAATCAACAGAAGTAGTCGCAACAAAGTAAGAGGATACACCGAAGTCTCTGAACCCTCTTGGCAAAACCATCTCATCACCGTGAGGAAGCACACCCTCTCCTCATCTTTTCTCTCCCGCTATAGTTCCTCCTCAGATCTAGATCGGCCGGCCCGATCCCGAGCCCCTCTGGCGGCATGCCGGCCGGAGGTGGCAGAGGAGAGGTGTCAGCGTAGAATAGGGTAGTTGTAGGTTGTTTTTGCAGCGTTTTCTCTTTGGTTTGGGCGTCTTGCCAGGAGTTTTCTTCAGACTGTCGACCTAAGTCTGAAGTTGGCGGCGGTGGTTCTCTCGACCAAGCTTTCCGGTGGTCGGAATCAATGGTGCTGAGAGGGTCTACCTTTGGCAGCTCCCAATAAAGGTCTAGGACCCGGCGTCCAGCGTTGGAGGCGAAGCCCCGGTGTTCTTCCTCGGCCGGTCGTGGCGGCGAGGGTGGAAGGGCTGGTGGCGGATGGCTCGCGTGCTCCTCTTTCCCGGCCGGCCGTGGAGGCGAGGGTGTCGTGGAGCTGCGCGCCGTCTTCGTTCTTCTTGTCTGGATGGCTGGGAAAGTTCATGCTGCGGCGGGTTCCCTTCCTGTGCTTGTTTTGGTGGCCATGGTGGTTGCCTTGGAAGCGGGGTCTCGGTGCCTACAGCGGCGGTTTCGTCCTGGAGCTTCTCTCCGGTGTTCACTAGCGGCCGGGTGCCCGCCACTACGTCGGACTTAATGGCAGTAGGGCTGCCGCTCCGCTGCTGCTCTCCTCTGTGCGTTTTGGAGCTCCTTGCTCTTCGCCCCAAGTGGTGCGTCCCCGGCGGCGCTGTTGCAGGCCAGCGCCGGAGGAGGTCATCGATCTGGACGATGTAGACTAGGGACATGATCGCTTTTCTGAGCTTTCTTTTGGGTTCTCTATGCAATTTTTCTAGGACTTTGTGTAATTCCTTTATCTTTAGGGCCTTCCTGTAACTTTCAGAGACTTCTATGCAGCTAATATATCGAGTGCTGCACCTGTCACTTGTTTAAAAAAACAAAGTAATACACGGTTTGACTTCTGGAGCATCTCTAACAGATCTCTTAAATCGTTAAACTCGCATCAAATGCAGCAAGATCACACTACATTCATCGATAGAGTGTAGTGTATACACTGAAATCTATACAAAATTAAACAGTAGATATCGGTGTCGTCTAACCTAACCCTAAATTACTAAACTGTGGCTCACCGGAGCCTATGGGTGCGGCGGCGATGTAGCCGGCGTGCTTTAGTCCTTGTCGGATCTTAGGTCGACAAAGATCCGTGCCTGCTCCTCTGCAGTCCAGCTCTACTCCTCCTTTCGAGCCAACTGCTCATTCTCGGTGATGTTGTCCTGCCGAAAGAGCAGGTCTTCCAACTCCTCCTCCTTGCCACGATGCTTGACGGCTCGTCTGTCTGTCCGGAGAGAGCGTTGTTGCATCATGCCGTTACCCACTCCACAACGGCGTCGTCCACGAAGTCCTCTGATTCGGTCTTTTTGTCAATGATGTTTTCGTCGTTGGAGGCATCGTCGGTGAGAGCGTGCGTCCTCCTTTTTTGGCAGCAGCGGCGGTGAAGCATGCCTCGACAAGATTTTGGTTGCCGAATGGAAAAAATCTCGTGGGGGCTCGAGATTCCCGGTTTTTTTTGAACAGGAAAAGGCCACGAAGGGCCTAGAAGCTGCTAGGATTAATCAGGCGGTTACAGATTACAAAGAGGCCCCTAAACAACAGGGAAAACAAAGATAAGGCCTCCATGTTTGCAAACAGGACCTTGGAAAGAAAATAAGAAAAGCAATCGAGTCCACGGTCCATCTCGTCGCCGGTAGACCTCGAGACACCGGAGTAAGCGCCACCGCCGGGGAACAAGCCACTTGGGGGCGACGTCGACTGTGTTTCCGGCTCTGAGGTCGATGTAGATCTTCCCTGTAGGCATGTGTGTGCCCTCTTGCACAAGCACAGCATGGAAGAAGCAGGAGCTCGGTCACCATCGAGCGAGGAGTGGCCTCACCGGCCAAAGATAGCTCCGGCAACATGCCTTTGCTTGGGGACCCACCAGATGCAGCTTCGGGATCCACTTCACTGCACCACCACCAGGCGCCAGCGCCCAAGCTTGCTCTCCCTCGTCGCCACGGCCGGCCGAGAGCATCTGGGGCCACTGAAGCTTGACGAAGACGCAGAGAAGAACAACGGGCTTATCTTCCAAGCTGCCAACGCCTCCATTCCCAATCTTGGTTCTGACCATCAGAGCTCCGACGAGAAGGGAGAGTAGCAACCTCCCAGCGCCGCCCAAAGGCGCCAAGGAGTATCTCGGGGCCGGCTTATTTGCGGAGATCCTCCAGCTTCCCACCCCGACGGGAAGGTTGCTCGAGCTGTCCCAGATCCGTCCGGCGGGATCTAGAACCCTACTCCAAAACTGCACAAAGGCAACACGAAAACAAAAACCTAAACTACCTAAGCCGGCGCCGCCCCTCCGTCGCCTTCCGACGGTATCGCCGCCGGGAGGGACTTCGGTTTGGCCCGGCACCGTCGAGGAAGCTCTCAAGCTACTGTAGAGAAGAGAGAGAAGGGAAAGAAGAAAGTGAGCCAGGACTCGAGATTCCCGGTTATCGCGCACAAATTAACTCCTTCTAACTCGGTGGCGTTGGGTCACACAGACGCCATTTTTTGCATATTAGATCTGGAAAAAAATTAATCCGCAAAACTAAAATCAATAACAAGAGAATAGAGACTTGAACCGCGAACGTCCAACAAAGAACCCGCATTTAGTGCGCTACCACTAAAACATGACATCCTTACAAGCTGAATAGGAAATAGTTTCTATCTATTCTTTTCTTAGAATTCAAATTCGAAATATTCAAATAAATCCGAGATTTTTTGGTCGGTTTTCCGGTTTACCGAGGGTGCTCGAGATTCTCGGTTATCTGGTTACCGACCGGTAACCAAATCCTTGTGCCTCGACATGGTGGGTGAGCTCCCCGCCTCCTCCATGTCAGAGCTGCACCTAAAGAAGGATGGTGGATGCGTGTAACGCCCCCAAATCGGGTCTATACAGATCTTAGCATTTCCCGCTAAAACCCGTATAGAAGCGATTCAAAGACGCCCACCAGACACTTTCGTGTGGGTGAGATTTGATTACAAGTAGTTATATCACAGTAGTTTATAACAGTGTTCACAAGAACTTATATAAATAACAACGACTCGGCGAGTCAAGATTACAAATACAAAGATAGAAATCATGAAGGAAGCATAGTAGCGCTCGAGTACAGACAAAAACCAAATAGGACTAAGAGTCCTGAAGAATAACCAAGCGGTGTCCAATCCTGCCTAGGCCAAGCCGGAAGGATAACCTTGCTCACGTCGTCGATCACATACATGTCAATCCAAAAGGGTGCCGACAAAGGGCAAAGGAAAACAGAAAGATAGCGGTCAGTACTGATGCCAGTACACGGCAAGTCTTAGAATTCGGCAGTCCTCGCCTACATAGGTATGGTGGGCTCAGCGGCAGCAAATCTTACACTATCTAACTTATAGAGACACGCTACAACTTCGGCTATTGGAGCGAGATAAGAGAGCACTATACGATATCTATAATATAACACCAAACATAACCCATCCGATGATTTCCCCCTCGAAGACCAGTCAAGGAAGTTCCCTTGCGAAACACACACGGTGGCAATTTTTGTTGGAATTATGCCCTAGAGGCAATAATAAAGATGTTATTATTATAATTCTTGTTCATGATAAAGTTTATATTCCATGCTAGAATTGTATTAAGCGGAAACTTTAATACTTGTGTGGTTTGTGAACAACACCGTGTCCCTAGTACGCCTCTATGGACTAGCTCATTGATCAATGATGGTTAAGGTTTCCTAACCATAGACATGAGTTGTCAATTGATAATGAGATCATATCATTGGAGAATGATATGGTGGATAGACCCAAACTAAGCGAAGCAATTAGATCGTGTCATCGTGTTCGTCTTTGCGAAGTTTTTCTTATGTCAAATATTGTATTCCTTAGACCATGAGATAATACAACTCCCTGGTATCGGAAGAAAGCTTTGAGGTCATCAAACGTCATCCTATGAGAGGGTGATCATAAAGGTGTCTCTCAGGTAATCGGAAAGTATCTGTTGGGTTGTATGTATCGAGATGGGATTTGTCCCTCCCAAGTCGGAGAGATATACTTCGGGCCCACTCGGTAATCGATATCAACACCGCTTGCAAGCATGTGGTTAAGGAGTTAATCACAAAGTGATATCGGATTACGGAACGAGTAAAGTACTTGCTGTGAACGAGGTTGAACTAGGTATGACGATACCGACGATCGAATCTCGGGCAAGTAAAATATCGCGAGACGAAGGGAATATATATATGGGATTGATTGAATCCTGGCATCGTGGTTCATCCGATATGATCATCGATGAATGTGTGAGTCAATATGGGTGCCTGACCCGCTGTTGATTATTGATAGAAGATCATGTCTGCATATTCTCGAACCCGCAGGGTCACACACTTAACGTGTCTCGATGCTAGGATAGATTGGATAATTGGTTTATGAATTTTTGTTCGGAGTCTCGGATGGGATCCGGGACATCACGAGAGGTTCTGGAATGGTCCGGAGAATAAGATTCATATAAGGCAGTGCAGTTTTTGGAGTTTGGAATTGTTCTGGGTTAATCGGTATTGTACCGGAAGCTTCTAGAACCTTCCGGAAGGGGGCCAACGTGGTCCCACCTTCCGGGAGGGGGCATGGGCCTATGAGGGAGTGTCCTGGCCTCATTGGGCCAGGGGCACAAGGCCCCATAGGGCCCAGCCGATCCTAGATAAGTTTAAACTCGTTTAAACTAGAGATAGGGTTTCTAGATAAGGGAAAGTTTAAATCGTTTAAACTAGAGATAGGCTTGGAGGATGGGCAAGGGCTGGCCGCACCCCCCCTCTATATATAGAGGGCTGGTGCGCCTCCTCCCCCCCTACACACGTTCCTCCAAACCCTAGTAGCCCTGCTGCCCTTCTCTCTCCCTCCCGACTGTTTGTAGGCGAAGCCCTGCGGCAGAAATTCTCCACCATATACACCACGCCGTCGTGTTGTAGATCCAATCCATCTCTCCACCATACTTGCTGGTCCGAGGAAGGAGGAGATGTCGAGGTGCTGCACGTGTGCATCTCATGGAGGCACCGCCACTTGTGGTGCTAGATCGGATCGGATCGCGAGGAGGAGAAGCGAGTACGACTATATCACCCACGTTCCGACGAACGTTCCGCTGTGCGAATCTTCAAGGATATGAAGATCTAATCCAATCTCTCTCGTTGTTTGCATCTCCTAGATTAGATCTTGGCTTTCCCTCTGTTCGCTTCCGTAGAAAATTTTGATTTACTATGCTGCGAAAACCCTTCAGTGGTATCAGAGCTAGATCTATGCGTAGATGTGATTCACGAGTAGAACGCAACATGGTTGTTGCGGGCGTTGATGTTTTCTATTGCAAGCCTCTTGTTTGTGTTCTTCTTATGACGCGGGATAGTGAGATTGAAGCGGTCCAGGCCAACCTTACGCGACGCCGTCATGAGACCGCCCGCACTTGACGCGGTGGCTTGTAACATACATGCGGTGGTGGATGTCGTTCTCTCACTATAGTTGTCATGGGATTAACACCGGAGTTTGGCAACCATAATATCACCGTTGTGGCTTTCCGTAGGTAAGAATCGTTCTTAGCATCTACTCCCATAAGCCACATAAAACATGCAACAACAAAGTAGAGGCGTCTAACTTGTTTTTGCAGGGAGTGTTCTCTGTGATATGGTATGGCCCAAGATGTGATGTGTATATTGTATGCGATGATCATGTTTTGTAATGTTTCACGACTTGCATGTCGATGAGTACACAACACAGGGAGCCATATGGTTGTCTTTATAATTGTGTATGACCTGCGAGTCAACTTCTTATACGCCATGTAATAGCTTTACTTTATCGCTAAGTAGTTAGCAATAGTTGTAGTTGCTATTCGTGGTGGAGGCAATCATGGTGGAGTGATGGAGATCATGCTGGAACGCACAAGATGGAGATCATTGCGCGAAGATTGGCTATACCATGTCACATAAAGTTATATGCATGTGATGTTTATCCTTTTATGTATCTTATTATGCTTAGATCGCGACGTTAGCATTATAAGATGATTCCTCACTTAAAGATCAAGATAAAAACTGTGTTCTCCCCAAGTATGCACCGTTGCGAAAGTTCGTCGTGTCCAAGCATCACGTGATGATCGGGTGCTATAGACTCTACGCTCACATACAACGGGTGCAAGCCAGTTTGCACTGCTGAAATACTTGGGTCTAGCTTGACGAGCCTAGCATGTACAGACATGGCCTCGGAACATAAGAACCGAAAGGTTAAGCATGAGTCATATGAATGATATGATCGACACTTCATTGTCCACCATTGAAACCACATCTCTTCTCGTGAAGATCGGATTAGGTGTGGTGAATTTGGATCGTGTTCACTAAACAACTTGAGGGATGTTGAATTTAGTGGGAGTTCATCTAGTAATTTTATTAAAAGTTGAACTAGTTATCATGAACATAGTCTAATTTGTACTTGCAAATATTGTAGATCACATGGCTAAGTCCAACTTCAACTTCAACGTTTTTGCTGAGAAAGAAAAGCTTAGAAACAATGGGTCTAACTTCACCAACTGGTTCCGCAATCTAAGAATCATTCTGTCTGGAGGACAAAAGGACTATGTCCTTGAGAAAGCGTTAGGTAACCCCCCCGCTGCAACTGCGCCGGCTGATGAGAAAGTTGTCTATCAGTCGCGCAAAGATGATTATGGTGTGATTAAGAGCACCATGTTGTTTGCTATGGAACCGGAACTTCAAAATCGTTTTGAAAACTATCCCGGGCCCTTTGAGATTCTCGAAGAGTTGAAAACCATGTTTAAGAATCATGCACGTTATGAGAGATATGATATCTACGAGAAGTTCTTTAAATGCAAGATGGAGGAAGGGAGTTCCGTTAGTGAGCACGCCATTAAGATGTCGGGCTACACTCAACGCCTATGAGCAATTGGTGCAAGATTCGGAGGAGCTCAAGATTGACAGGTTACGCAATCACTCCCTCCCAGCTACAAAAGTTTTGTAGTGACTCACAATCAGATTGGTTCCATCGATACGATCACCGAGCTCTTCGCAAAGCTGAAGGCTGAGGTGGACATCAAGAAGGATAATCATGTGTTGATGGTCAACAAGCCCTCCTTTAAGAAAGGTAAGGTGCAAAGAAGCCCTTCAAGAAAAGCGGCGACAAGCGCGTTGCCCTGGCTGAGAAGAAGCTCAAGTCTGGTCCTAAGCCGGACCTCGAGTGCTTCTATTGCAAGGACAAGGGTCCTTGGAAGCTAAGTGCTTAGCGGACAAGAAGGCTGGCACCATCAAAGGTATATTTGATATACATGTTATTGATGTTTTCCTTACTAGCCCTTGTTGTAGTGCCTGGGTATTTGATACTGGTTCAGTTGCTAATATTTGTAACTCGAAACAGGAGCTACGGAATAGATGACGGCTTGCGAGGGATGAGGTGACGATGCGCGTTGGCAACGGATCAAGAGTTGATGTGATGGCCGTCGGCACGCTCTCCTTAGTTTTACCTTTGGGATTAGTTTTAAACCTTAATAAATGTTATTATGTGCCTGCGTTGAGCATGAACATTATTTCTGGATCGTGTTTATTGCAAGACGGTTATTCATTTAAATCAGAGAATAATGGTTGTTCTATTTATATGAGTAACATCTTTTATGGTCATGCACCTCTTGTGAATGGTTTATTTCTTCTAAATCTTGAAAGGGATGAAACACACATCCATAACATTGAGGCTAAGAGATGCAAAGTAGATAGTGATAATACTACTTATTTGTGGCACTGTCGTCTAGGTCATATTGGTGTAAAGCGCATGAAGAAACTCCATTCTGATGGACTTTTGGAGTCTCTTGATTTTGAATCATTTGACACATGCGAACCATGCCTCATGGGCAAGATGATCAAAACCCCGTTCTCCGGTATGATGGAGCGAGCAACGGACTTGTTGGAAATCATACATACCGATGTATGCGGACCGATGAGTGTTTCGACGCGTGGTGGATATCGCTACTTTCTCACTTTTACCGATGACTTAAGTAGATATGGGTATATCTATTTAATGAAACATAAATCTGAAACGTTTGAAAAGTTCAAAGAATTTCAGAATGAAGTGGAGAACCATCGTAACAGAAAGATTAAGTTTCTACGATCTGATCGTGGGGGCGAATATTTGAGTTATGATTTTCTCACGCATCTCAAAGCAAGTGGAATCGTTTCACAACTCACGCCACCCGGAACACCACAGCGCAATGGTGTAATACGAGCCGGAATCGAACCCTATTAGATATGGTCCGATCGATGATGTCTCTTACTGATTTGCCGTTATCATTTTGGGGTTATGCATTAGAAACCGCTGCATTCACTTTAAATAGGGCTCCATCTAAATCCGTTGAGACGACACCGTATGAACTATGGTTTGGTGCTAAACCTAAGTTGTCGTTTCTTAAAGTTTGGGGATGCGAAGCTTCGTCAAGAAGTTGATGGACAAGCTCGAACCCAAAGCGGAGAAATGCGTCTTCATAGGATACCCTAAGGAAACTATTGGGTATACCTTCTATCACGTAACCGAAGGCAAAGTGTTTGTCGTGAAAGAACGGTTCCTTTCTTGAGAAGGAGTTTCTCTCGAAAGAAGTGAGTGGGAGGAAAGTAGAGCTAGGCGAGGTTATTGAACCTTCTCTTGAATTGGAGAGTAGCAGCACCTGAAATTGTTCCAATGCCTTTGCACCAACAATAGAGGAAGCTAATGACAAGGATCATGAAGCTTGGACGATCTACTCGAGCGTCGCAGTCGACAAGGTCGCGTGCCCCTCTGAGTGGTGACAACCCTGTCTTATTGTCTTGTTAGTAGAAGATAGTGAGCCTGCGAACTATGAGGAAGCGATGATGAGCCCAGACTCTGAGAAATGGCTAGAAGCCATGAAATCCGAATTGGGATCCATGAGAAAACCAAGTATGGACTTTGGTGGACCCTCCTAGCGACCGAAAGGCCGTTGAGTGCAAATGGATCTTCAAGAAGAAAACGGACGCGGATGGTAATGTTACCGTCTATAAAGCACGGCTTGTTGCGAAAGGTTTTCGACAAGTTCAAGGTGTTGACTATGATGAGACTTTCTCTCCCATAGCGATGTTTAAGTCCATTCGGATTTTATTAGCAATTGCTGCGTTTCATGATTATGAAATATGGCAAATGGATGTCAAGACTGCTTTCCTCAATGGCAACATTGATGAAGAGTTGTATATGATGCAACCCGAAGGTTTTGTCGATCCTAAGGATCTCGATAAAGTATGCAAACTTCAGCGTTCCATTTATGGTGAAGCAAGCATCTCGGAGTTGGAACCTTCGTTTTGATCAAGTGAACAAGAGCTTTGGATTTGTTCCAAATTGCTCTGAAGCTTGCATCTACAAGAAAGTGAGTGGGAGCTCGGTGGCGTTTACGGTACTATATGTGGATGACATATTGATTATTGGAAATGACATCAACATGCTTAACGATGTGAAGAGTTATTTGAACAAGTGTTTTTCAATGAAAGACCTAGGTGAAGCTGCTTATATATTGGGCATCAAAATCTATAGAGATAGACAAAGACGCCTGATAGCTTTAAGCCAAAGTACATACCTAGACAAAGTTCTGAAAAGGTTCAGAATGGATAAGGCATTGAAAGGTTCAGTGCCTATGTTGTCAGGTAAGATATTGAGCAAGGCTCAGTGTCCACCACGGTAAATGATAGGGAAGCTATGAGCAAAGTGCCTTATGCCTCGCCATAGGTTCCATCATGTATGCCATGCTGTGTACTAGACCGGATGTGTCCAATGCTCTTAGTTTGACGGCAGATATCAAAGTGATCCAGAGTGGAACCTTTGGACAGCCGTGAAGAACATCCTAAGGTACCTAAATAGGACTAAAGAAATGTTCTTAGTCTATGGGGGTGATGAACAACTCGTCATAAAAGGTTACGTCGATGCTAGTTTCGACACCGACAAGGATGATTGTAAATCTCAGACAGGATACGTGTATATTTTGAATGGAGGAGCTGTGAGCTGTAGAAGCTGCAAGCAAAACGTGATCGCGGATCTACAATGAGAAGCGGAATACATGGCTGCTTGAAGCGTCAAGTGAAGGAGTTTGGATCAGGAACTTCATCCTTGAGCTTGGCGTGGTTCCAAGTGCATTGGACCTTTGGAGATATTGTGACAACACTGGTGCCATAGCACTCGCTAAGGAACCAAGATATCATCCAAAGACCAAGCATATCAATCAAGTTTCATATAATCCGAGATTATATAGCAGATGGAGATCTGAAGATTAGCAAAGTACATACAGATCTGAATGTCGTAGATCCATTGACTAAACCTCTTCCACGTGTAAAACATGATCAGCACCTCAGTGCCATGGGTGTGAGATTGTTGCCAGATGTAAACTAGATTATTGACTCTAGTGCAAGTGGGAGACTGTTGGAATTATGCCCTAGAGGCAATAATAAAGATGTTATTATTATAATTCTTGTTCATGATAAAGTTTATATTCCATGCTAGAATTGTATTAAGCGGAAACTTTAATACTTGTGTGGTTTGTGAACAACACCGTGTCCCTAGTACGCCTCTATGGACTAGCTCATTGATCAATGATGGTTAAGGTTTCCTAACCATAGACATGAGTTGTCAATTGATAATGAGATCATATCATTGGAGAATGATATGGTGGATAGACCCAAACTAAGCGAAGCAATTAGATCGTGTCATCGTGTTCGTCTTTGCGAAGTTTTTCTTATGTCAAATATTGTATTCCTTAGACCATGAGATAATACAACTCCCTGGTATCGGAAGAAAGCTTTGAGGTCATCAAACGTCATCCTATGAGAGGGTGATCATAAAGGTGTCTCTCAGGTAATCGGAAAGTATCTGTTGGGTTGTATGTATCGAGATGGGATTTGTCCCTCCCAAGTCGGAGAGATATACTTCGGGCCCACTCGGTAATCAATATCAACACCGCTTGCAAGCATGTGGTTAAGGAGTTAATCACAAAGTGATATCGGATTACGGAACGAGTAAAGTACTTCGTGAACGAGGTTGAACTAGGTATGACGATACCGACGATCGAATCTCGGGCAAGTAAAATATCGCGAGACGAAGGGAATATATATATGGGATTGACTGAATCCTGGCATCGTGGTTCATCCGATATGATCATCGATGAATGTGTGGGAGTCAATATGGGTGCCTGCACTGCTGTTGATTATTGATAGAAGATCATGTCGCATATTCTCGAACCCGCAGGGTCACACATAACGTGTCTCGTCGCTAGGTTAGATTGGATAATTGGTTTATGAATTTTTGTTGAGTCTCGGATGGGATCCGGGACATCACGAGGTTCGGAATGGTCCGAGAATAAGATTCATATAAGGCGGTGCAGTTTTTGGAGTTTGGAATTGTTAAGGTTAATCGGTATTGTACCGGAAGCTTCTAGAACCTTCCGGAAGGGGGCCAACGTGGTCCCACCTTCCGGGAGGGGGCATGGGCCTATGAGGGAGTGTCCTGGCCGCATTGGGCCAGGGGCACAAGGCCCCATAGGGCCCAGCCGATCCTAGATAAGTTTAAACTCGTTTAAACTAGAGATAGGGTTTCTAGATAAGGGAAAGTTTAAATCGTTTAAACTAGAGATAGGCTTGGAGGATGGGCAAGGGCTGGCCGCACCCCCCCTCTATATATAGAGGGCTGGTGCGCCCCCTCCCCCCTACACACCTTCCTCCAAACCCTAGTAGCCCTGCTGCCCTCCTCTCTCCCTCCCGACTGTTTGTAGGCGAAGCCCTGCGGCAGAAATTCTCCACCATATACACCACGCCGTCGTGTTGTAGATCCAATCCATCTCTCCACCATACTTGCTGGTCCGAGGAAGGAGGAGACGTCGAGGTGCTGCACGTGTGCATCTCACGGAGGCACCGCCACTTGTGGTGCTAGATCGGATCGGATCGCGAGGAGGAGAAGCGAGTACGACTACATCACCCACGCGTTAAATGAGCGTTCACTGTCGCGAATCTTCAAGGGTATGAAGATCTAATCCAATCTCTCTCGTTGTTTGCATCTCCTAGATTAGATCTTGGCTTTCCCTCTGTTCGCTTCCGTAGAAAATTTTGATTTACTATGCTGCGAAAACCCTTCAATTTTAGTTAAGCATGTGTTTAGTTGATAAGGCTAATTACTAATCATGTTATTAAAGGCAAAATATTAGTGGCGTTATCTATGATCATGACACTGTATTCCTGAGGCGTCCATAACCGTGGACACAAGGCTTTTAAAGATTTACCCTACAGGGTACACTACTGTATCCAAACGCATGATCAACCCTTCAGACAACATATTACGCATGCCATCCGAATCTCACAACAAGAACTGTCCCATAACTACGCGCATATCCAAAGGCATCACCTACTGTAGGGAACCAATCAAGAGGTATGACGATTCTCAAGGAAGGCACAGAGTTTGCGCCTACTGGTGGATCGGGCCCTGCGGGGTAACTTGTACACACCATGGGTGCCGCCACCGTGTACCGCGATTTATGTATGCAAGCCATGGCAATCCACCAAAACATCAAGTCCGAAGACATATCAACTCACCCATGTCCAAGTACATATTATGCGTATGCACCAAATAGAAAACCAATTTTGTAACCCTCTGGATATATGGATAGCGCCGGTTGTTGAGGAGGGATCCCAGAGGCCCCACGTTTGGTTAGCGCGATCAACTCAGAACTGGTATCGTAGAACGAACGGGTCCTAGGTCGGCTCAAGCCGTTCCCAAAGGTGGTCCCTACCGGGGCCTTATTATTAGGTGAAGTCATAACCAATAACATCAGATTAATTATCTGATCACCAACCATATCCAAATATCATGGTCTACCTGTATGAGAGCAATACTAAGCATGCCTACGACTCGCAAGGACAGACTAGCTAATCAAACAAGGCAATAGGATAAACAAGGCAATATAGTGGAGTAGGTAAATATAGGAACGATACTATAGCATCGACAATAAGGATAGCAATAGGTCAAAGAAAAGAAGTAAAGACTATAAATACAAAATAGGTAGAAGGGGAAGAATGCTCGCCTGGAAAGATCAACCGAAGGCTCGTCATATCTTGCGTCACTCGTCGTCCTAATCGGTGAAGAAGCAAATCACTAGAAAGAAACATTGGGTGCAATATTTAATACTAGGGCGGACGATCCGGCATGTTTATGATATGATGCATGTCATGGCAATATGCAGTCCCACTTAGAAATATTAAGCGGAATCGGGATCCCGACATTTAAATAGAAGGTTCAAGTTATTTATATACCCCGCAAATTAAATGTTGGTTAGCAGGGCAAATGCATGGCATATGTGAGCTACACAAATTTAAATAGGGTCAATATAAGACTAGAAAAGCCTGTATATGGTCTCCATATTTAATTACGAGGTAAATCGTCATAAGGCCCCCTAACCACACAATATGATGCGACATGAGAAATTTAATATGCAACAAGTTTATATCATTTATAAAAATAAAAATAGGGGTCGCGGGAAAAGGGTCACACATGGCGGTCGAAGATCTTGGGCTCCGGGATTTTGACGAGGTTAGGTCTCACCGTGATCGGTCTTCAAATCCAGGAACGGGGTCTTCGGTTTCCATGATGGCGTCCTCAATGCTCCGTGTCGGGGCATCGGGGTTTCCGTGTATACGCGCTTGGGGTCTCAGCGGCGATCATCGGGTTCCTTGTTGAAGGTCTTGTCGAGGGGATGGCATTGGACGTGGTATGGCACCGGCATCTCGTTCCATCGTATTTACCTCCATCTCCATGGCAGGTATACGATGGAACGCCACTTATTTACCTCCATCGCCGGCCAACTTTTACCAGACACGCTCCACCTTCACCTGTTTGCCAAATCCATGCACGTACTGTACAGAGAGAGAGTGTGTGGGTTTTGATAACCAGATCAGACCACAGCTCACAACATCTCTAGGAAAAGGTAACTTATCACGGCAGTTGATTGCTAGCTAGTTGTGCTTTCCCTTTTTACTGATTAATAATTCCCTTTGGCTAGCCAGTGTGGTCCATCATCATGTAGTACTCCCATTTTTGTCAAGGGGAAAAGGTATTTAATAAATGTGTCCTTTTGCATCGTTGGTTTGGTACATTCATCTAGCTACTGAAAGACTGACAGACAATCCAAGAGTGAATTTAGTTAGCAGTTGTAGATTCATGATCCATCTGCCCAGGATGTACAATACTGGAAACTGTTACTAGGATCTTTTGGAGAGATGGTTGATATGGATTTATTGCTCGGTGCACGCTTTCTTCTGAACCTTGCTGGTAGCTAGTGTGCTGTAACAAATGTTACTACCTGCTGCTAAAGATTCTTTTGTTTTATCACTATGCTTTTTCTGGACCAACTTCTGCTGGTCGTGTGCTGTAAGAAATATTACTACCTGCTAAAGATAGACTCATTTTAATGTTTTACTATTAGAATAAGCGACCCATAATTATTTGGGTAGTACATTTTAGTTTGACAAATGTTATTTCAAATTATAATGATGCCAAGCTTCAGCATGAATGGCAAAATTCATGATGCCATATTGTCATTCGATCGTATAAACTTAAACCCAAGAATGATGATTATCTGTTTTTTAAATATAGTAACAATACATAAAAGTTTTCTTGTGTCCCCAACAAACTCTCTAATATTCAAGTATGACCTCCTTGACTATCTTCCGAGGGACTTTGGAAATGAAGAGGAGGCGGGCACATGGATGGGCGAGGTGAAGAAAACCATGCAGAAACTCTTCGATGAATACAATCTAGAGGTTTCTGCTCACTCACAGAGAAATGGATAGTCCTAATGCCGAAGAGGTGGAAGTAGAGGATGATCCACTTGTGGAGTGGGAACAAACACATGAGGTCTAAAAGAAGAAAAGCAAGCAATGAGCTCGATTGCTATCTAAAAGAAGAGTTGCTTCCTCGGAAGAAGGAGGTGGACATTCTTCAATGGTGGAAAGTTAGTTCTTCCAAGTATCCCGTGCTCTTCAAAATGGCACGTGACATTTTGGCCATTCCAGCTTCAACTGTTTCTTCCGAGTCAGCTTTTAGCACCGGAGGACATGTCGTCAGCGACTACCAGAGCAGCCTTTCATCCTCTACCGTCGAGATTCTGATAGGTCTACAGGACTGGTTTAAGGCAGCTGGTAGGTTACTATTTTCCTTCACTAAAGTATTTTCTTTGGCACAATATTACTTGTTACTGACTGTTTATTCTTGACATATTTTGCTCCTATGTTATTTATAGAGTTGGAAAGAGCGTGACTAATCTATACAGAAACCTGTCTCATCAATGTTCAAGAAAGCATAAGGTAATTTCAGTATCGTCTACTGTTTAACAAGTAATCAGTACTATTACTGTTTAACAGTTCTTAATTTTTTCACCGCGACCTCAAAAATTGGGAAAATATTTTTCCCTGTAAATGCAAGGTTAATTGTCTAGTCTTGCAAGCATTGTTTACCTTGCAGTAGCACGTTTTTCGTTTCTTGAGACCTTGCATGGATTAGAAAACTACCTGGTAGCTTAGTCTGCTTAGAAAACTACCTTGTAAATATTTTTCGTTTCTTGTTTACCATGGTAGCTTAGTCTGCTTAGACCTTGTATGGATTAGAAAACTACCTTAACTAAACACTAGCAGTTATTAGTGCTATTCATGGGAGGCTCCAAACTAGGTGTGCATCCTCTGTGCTTTCTGTTCACCCTTTCAACTCTACCATGAGTAAATGATCTAGTAGTCGGTTGTGAATTTGTAATTTTGGTTTGATAGTTTCCGACTTAATGTGCTAGTGGTATAAATTTTCCATGAATAATCGTGTTCTTGGTACCTTGGTCAATACAGCATAGTCTCCTAGCTAGCAAAATAATAATAATATATGAGTGCGTAACCGAATGTCCTACTGATTTTGCAGTGTCGGTGAGCAGGCCACTTAACTAAGCTGATGCAATATTGTATCTGGTGGCAGTGTGATTAAGCATGTTCGTTTGCATTATATGCAGAATAATAGTTGTCCAGTGGTAGGTCACAGATCCTTAATCGTCCATGAAAACGAAATATCGTCTCCTGAGCTGTCATGTTCAGTTAAGCTCCGAAGCAAAATATGATTTTGCACGACTTTGTCACATAGGGTCCAGCAAAATGTGCGTAAAATTGAGAGGGGCCGTAAAATCCATGGATTTGACAGCCTGACTAAAGTTTTATGCAATCTTCTACAGTATGCTAGTCAATAACATTCCAGTTACGACATTTCGCCATATGTTTTGCTTCTCTGAATGATCTGGAATGGAATGCAAAGGTTGTTTTGAGGGGGGGGTGGGGGGGTTTGCTACCCTTAAGGTTAAGGACCACTTCGAGCTAACCTTAAATATGTTAAGGAAGGAAGGTTGATATTTATTTATTTTTGGCCGCAGAAACTTGAGGCTTGATCCTCATGCACTTTTGACCGACCTCAAACTTGAGTATTGAGGCATCGGGTCTGTCGTCCGAAGCAGGGAGATCTCTGAAATCACATTTCAATAAGCCATCCCCAATGCTCGAAATGGTTAGGGCGAAGTGGTTTTGAGTATTATGTTTACTAAATATTTTTATTAACATTATATGAGCAACAATTGCAATAACATATTTGCGGGAACATGTGGGCATACGTAGGATAGTGAGCCCCCGCATAAGTTTCACGGGCACCCGTGGGACGCCCACTTAAAATGTGTGGGACTATGCGGGCATATACGAATCTTCCGCGGGTAGTGCCACCCGCACCCTGAGATGCGGGTGTGAGTACAAAGCCGGTTAGGTTTAGGTTTAGGGTTAGTCTAGGATTTGGGTAGTAGGTGGCCGGGTGGGCTTTTGGGCCTGGCCGGCTGCCTCCCCTAAAACTCTTTTATTTTTGTTTGTTTTATTTTTAAAAGACTTTTATAGATAGTTTTTAGACAAAAAAATATCTGGAAAGACCTGGATTTTTAATTTGAAATTAAAGGACGGGGCTTATTAGAAAACGAAATAGGCTTTTGGTGAAAATATTTGAGGGAAAAAGTATGCATGATGTCATGATGATGCGAAAAATAAATTAACACGCAATTTTATTTCGGAATCTTTTCCGGGGCCTTACAACTCGACACCACTAACAAGGGATCTCGTCCCGAGATCCAAGCAAGGACACCGGGGGTGGGAGTTGATGACTGGATCTTCTGGCGCCAGGTTGATAGCCGCGACACCACTAACAAGAGTTCTTGTTCTATCTTGAAATCGTCGACACCACCAACAAGGGTTTGTTTCTCACGTTCTACGAGAGAACACTCCGAAGAGACAAAGGCGAAGAAAGGGATCACAAGGTCATCTCCAACTTCCAAGGAAGGAGTGACATAGTTATACCCCGCGGGTACACGATATCAGCATACCTGGTCCAATCCATGGAAGGCCCACGACAAGTATACGCCGGCCCATGAAGACTTTCGGGTGGCCAAGGCCCATGATGCCTTCGGATCCTTGGAGAGCAAGACTAGAGTAGATAGAAAATTCAAAGGGATAAACCCTAAAACCTATAACCGACTCGGTCTGTGCCTAGGACCTGCCTAACTCTATATAAAGGCTAGGAGGGCGTGACCTAGATCTCTGACCTCATACTTTTCATAGACACCTCCACGCCAGATTGCATCTGCGCACCCCTGTAATCATTGGTTCTGCCGTAATCAAGAGCAGACAAGCAGGAGTAGGGTTTTCCCTCCAGGGGCCTGAACCTGGGTAAACCTCGTGTCCCGTGTTACTTGTTTGCTAACCGTTCCGCGATCTCCAGCATCCCCATCTTCTCCAAAACCCAAGTCTATAACAATGGGCATTGACGAGATCAAACCTCGTCAATTGCCACCGTCTGTGGGAACTGGGGACGCTGATTGTGCGATCGTGACGGTCCCAACCCGAGCGATCTACAACTCTGCGGCGACGGACAGTCACCTCCTCTTCGGCGCTTTCGACTTCACTGCCCACTCACCGGCCACCATGAAGGACTTCGATCTCGTAGGCGAAAGACTCGAGATCCTATTCGGGAGCTTCTGCTTCTAGGTGGGGCAGACCGGCACCCTCCGCCTCCCAGAGCGGGTGCCCCTACCATCAATCAGGCCCGCTTCATGGGCCCCACACCCTGTGCTACGCACATCATCATCAATAGATGAGTCCTACGACAGCAGCAACTACAACTTCTATCTGTGCGATCCGCCATCGGATGAAGGGACCTACGGTTCCGGATCCGAAAGCTGCGTCAGCAGCGAACCAATATACGAGCGCTACCAATGCGCCGTAGTCATCCAGGGTGACGTGGATCAGCAAGCGCCCAACCCGCCGCCTAACCCGCAGGACCGAAATGGTGGGAACAGAAGAAACCAGTCCCCCCACCCGAAGGGGACAACGTCGTCCAGGTCATCCGCCTTAGCAAAGAAGGATGGGCCTAGGCACGTGCCACCGTGGCGGGTAGCACGATCCTGCCTGCAGATTCCTCACGGGACCTAATGATGGCATACCACTTGCTCCTGATCGAGGAGCACAAGAAGCAGGTCAAGATGCAAGAGGTGCTTGACAAACGCAAGCAAGCAGCCTCGGAGTCCAGCGCGCGACGAGCTGCGCTCTCCGCCATGGGCATCGGCTCCAGCTCGAACGGCAACCACGGCAACAAACACCGCTCCCGGATGGAGAACATGGACCCCATGGAGCGTCGTGAGGTGACCCGAACCCTCCACGCATCCTTCATGGAGATGGATGCCGACGGCAACATCATCCCGAAGACGCCGCAAGCTGCGATCATGGCAGCCACCGCATACCTCGCGTCCCACCCACCTTCGGAGGGGGACCCGAAAAGAGCCATGCACAAGTCCGCACTCATCGGACTTGGACTCGTCGGAGCTGCGCTCCATCAAGAAGCTCCTATGGAACCGAAGAAGAAAGCTACGGTCAGGTTCGACCGTAGCCCCACTCCTTCATCCAAAGAAGAGGACCATGACCTTCCTCGAAGGCACAAGAGCTCACTCCATCGCAACCGCGATTCGACGCCAGAGACACACTCACAGAACGCAAAATCGACAAAGCACGAGCCAAGCGCGCATGCTCGTCTGAATCCGAGATGGACGAAGACGAAGGAGAACTCTGCGGGGCCCGGTGCTTCAGTAGATCTGTCCGACGGACATGGATGCCGTGAAATTTCAAGCTTCCTTCGGATACTCCGAAGTTCGACGGCACACAGGACCCAAAGGCGTGGCTCAGCGACCACCTGTCATCCGTCAAGCTGCACGGTGGAAACAAGGAAACCACCATGCAATGCCTTCAGCTGCAGCTGACAGGCGCAGCTCGGATCTGGCTTAGCAGCCTATCTTCAGGATCCATCTGAAGCTGGAAGGAGCTGGCTTACAGTTTCATCCGAAACTTCAAAGGCACCAGCAAGAGGCCTGCCTCGATCGAGGAGTTGCGAGCCTGCACTCAACGAACGGGCGAATCCATTCGCTCGTACATACTGCGCTGGTCCAACACCAAGAACTCCGCGGCACACATCTCCGAAGAAAGGGCCATCGACGCCTTCAAGGACGGCGTTAAGCGCCAGGACTTCAAGGAAGAACTTGAGAGCGTCAAGCCCAAGACACTCGACCACCTCATGGACATCGCTAACAGGTGGGCCGACGGCGAAGATTCCGTCCACCGGGCACAATGGAAGGAAGAGGACGATTACGGCCGACGACGGGAGCACCGTAGCAAGAGGAGATCACGCGTCTACGACGATCGCGATGGACCCGACATGGTCACGGCCGGCTATGCTGATCGCCGCAACGACGCCAACCGCAACAGCGGCGGATACCGCGGAGGCAACTTCCGCGATGGAGGACGCCCAGCACAGTCGTGGCAGCGCCGCGTTCACGACGATGGACCCTCAGCATACGAAAAACTGTCGGGTCTATGCACCATCCACTTCTACATCGACAAGTAGGATGGAAAGAAGAAGGCAAGCCACATGCTCAAGGACTGCCGTGAGTTCCAGAAGCTCAGCGAAAGCATGGTTCAGATGAGGCAGCAAGCTCCACCCCTGGATTTGGGAACGCACCTGCACCAGGAGAGATAGCACATGGAGATCCTCCACCGCCACCTGTAGGAGGCCCGAACCAACCAGTCGCACCAGCATAGAACAACGTTAGGCACGGGTATCCCCCGCCGAAAGGAGCACTGATGATCCAGAAGGGGTGCCCAACGAATAGGGTGCAGAAGAAAATCACCCGCCAGATCAACCTGGCCGTGACAGCTCCACCCGCAATCCCTGAGTACCTCAGCGGATCAGAGTACTGCATCACGTTCAGCCATTCGGATCACCCTTGCCAGGTCCCTCGCCCAGGTCATGCCGCCCTAGTGCTGGAGGCGCAGATCGGAGGTTTCGAGATGAGCCGCGTCTTCATGGACGGCGGCAGCAGCATCAACCTGATGTTTGCAAGCACTCTAGCAGCAATGCGGATCTGTCTGCGACTGGAGCGATCGACACAACGTTCCATGGCATCGTCCCAGGAAAGGGCATATTCCCCCTGGAAAAGATATGGCTCGACGTCATCTTCGGCAAACCGGATAACTTCCGATGCGAGCGGCTCGAGTTCGAAGTGTTGGACTGGCCATCACAATACCACGCCATCCTCGAGCGTGTAGCATTCGCAAGGTTCCTGGCAGTACCACACTACGCGTACCTGCTACTAAAGATGCCAGGACCCAGGGGAGTCATTACGGTCCACGGGAGCTTCACCCGATCGGACCACTGCGACAGGGACTTCAACAGAATCTCCCAGTCATTCGGCATGCAAGAGGAGCTCGTAAGGCTCCGCGAGGTGACGGACAATGGGGCACCCCCAGTCGCAAGGCAAAACGCACATGATATGTCCTTCGACTCCACCGTCAACACAAAGAAGGTACGGGTCCACCCGACGGATGCCTCCAAGACGACGCTGATCGCCAACGATCTCAGCCCCGCATAGGAAAGCGCGCTCGTCGAATTCCTCCGTGAGCGCTGGGAAATCTTCGCCTGGTGTCCTGCAGACATGCTAGGAGTTCCCAGGGAATTCGCCAAGCACGCACAACGTCTTTCCAGACACCAAGCCGGTCAAGCAGTCCATCCAGAGATTGTCTGAGCCCCAGGCCGAAGCCATAGGGATTGAAGTCAACAGACTACTCACTGCAAACTTCATCAGGGAGATTAAGGAAAGCGAATGGCTCGCCAATACTGTGATGGTCCCCAAAAAGGACACGGACATCCTGTGGATGTGCGTGGACTTCACATCGCTGAACAAGCACTGGCCAAAGGACCACTTCCCTCTCCCTCGGATCAATCAGATCATCGATTCGACTGCAGGATGCGAGAAGCTCTCTTTCCTCGACGCCTACTCAGGCTACAACCAGTTTCGACTCAAAGTCAAAGATCAGGAGAAAACGACGTTCATCACGCCGTTCGGGGTGTTCTGCTACAACACAATGCCCTTCGGGCTAAAGAACGCAGGTGCCACATACCAGCGGTGCATGCAGGCATGCCTAAAGGACCAGATCGGTCGCAATGTCCAAGTCTATGTCGACGACATAGTCATCAAAACTAGGGAGGCGGGAACACTCATCGACGATCTCCGCGAGACGTTTGATAATCTCGACCGCTACAGGATCAATCTCAACCCCGAAAAGTGCGCCTTCGGCGTCCCATCGGGTCAGCTGCTTGGTTACTTCATCTCCCAGTGAGGGATCGAGGCGAACCCGAAGAAAATACGGGCCATCATGGCCATGGAGAAGCCGAAAAACCTCAAAGGTGTTCAGCAACTTGCAGGAAGAATAGCGGCATTAAGCAGATTCATCAGCCACATGGGCGAGAAAGCACTGCCCTTCTACCAGCTGCTGCGCAAAGCCGACAAATTCGAGTGGACGCCTGAGGCGGATGACGCATTCGAAGATCTAAAGCGGCTGCTCTCTACCTCGCCCGTCTTGGTCACGCCAAAGGAGCGCGAACCCCTACTGCTGTACATAGCAGCTACACACCAGGTGGTGAGCACCGTACTAGTGGTCGAGCGACCCGAAGAAGGCAAGACCCACGGGGTCCAACGCCCAATCTACTACCTCAGCGAGGTATTGACGCCAATAAAACAGAGGTACCCTCACTACCAGAAACTCGCCTACGGCGTGTTCATGACGGCTCGTCGGCTGAGCCATTACTTCCAGGAGCACCAGGTGATGGTCGTCAATGAGGCACCCCTGAACAACATCCTGAATAATCCGGAGGCCACAGGACGCATGGCCCTGTGGGGCATCGAGCTGTCACCCCTAGACATCGTCTACGAGAAGCGACTCGCAATCAAGTCTCAGGTCCTCCCGGATTTCCTTGTACACTGGATGGAGCTGCAGCTGCCAGACACCGCAGACATGTCGCAGTCATGGACGATGCACTTCGACGGCTCCAAGCGCGAAGCTAGAGCGGGAGCCGGGGTCATACTGACCTCCCCGCAGGGCGACAAGATGAAATACGTCCTTCGGATGAAATTCCGAGCTTCCAACAACGAGGCCGAATACGAAGCCCTCATCCACGGCATGAGGATGGCAAAGGTCTGCGGCACAACGCGCCTGGTCATCTATGGTGACTCCAACCTCGTCGTCCAGCAGATGATGAATGAATGCGACGCACACGCCGAAAACATGATCGCGTACCGCGCACTCTACAACTCACTAGAGGGAGAATTCAACGGCTGCGAGCTTTGGCACGTTGGAAGAGAAAGCAACGAGGAGGCCGACAGACTCGCCAGCATCGGCTCCACCTGCGCACGGGTGCCGCCAGGTGTGTTCCTCGAACAGATCTGCGTGCCATCCATCAAGCGGAAATTCCCCAAGGGATCACCCGAAGAAGCAGAGCACTCGGGGGCTGCGCCACCCGAAGGACAAGAAGGACCCACAAATCTGGACACAGAGGTTGCCGTGGTCAACCTAATGCAGGTCATGGAAGTCGAAGAAACTTGGACACAACCATACCTCCAGTACCTGATAGACGGAGAACTGCTTCATAGCCCGACGGATGCCCGACGCATATCTCGCCGGTCCAAAGCCTTCACCATCATCAATGGCGAGCTGTACAAGCGCAGCATTTCGGGTGTACTACAATGGTGTGTCACCATCGGCGACGGAAAAACCATCCTCCAAGACATCCACGAGGGCATCTGCGGCCATCATGCAGGCAGCCGCTCCCTTGTCGCCAAAGCTCTCCGAGCTGGATTCTACTGGCCAACGGCCATGAGCGACGCCAAGAACATCGTTCGAAGATGCAACGGGTGCCAAAGGTTCGCCGACAAACCGCATGTACCCGGGTCAGAGCTCAGGCCCATACCTTTAGCCTGGCCTTTCGCCCAATGGGGCCTCGACATGATCGGCAAATTTCCCAGGTCCTCGAAAGGAGGACACGTCTACCTCCTGGTCGCAGTTGACAAATTCACCAAGTGGATTGAGGCCATGCCGGTCACTAACCAAAAGGGCAAAACCGCCGTCAAGTTCTTTGAATCCATTGTCTACAGGTTCGGCGTGCCGCATAGCATCATCACCGACAATGGATCAAACTTCATCTCCAAAGAATTCCAGGACTTCTGCGAAGGCCTCGGAATCAACATCACATATGCCTCAGTGGCGCACCCGCAAATAAACGGGCAGGTGGAGAAGGCCAACGGCCTAATCGGTGTCGGCATTAAGAAACGCCTCATGAGCCCACTCGAGCGACTCGCCGGAGCCTGGACAAAAGAGCTACCATTCGTCCTATGGAGCCTGCGTACCACGCCAAACAGCTCCACCGGCTACACGCCGTTCTTCATGGTGCACGGAGCCGAAGCCGTGCTACCAGCCGAAGTACGCCACCAGGCCCCTCGGGTCGTCGCTTATAGTGAAGCCGAATCCACGGCTGCACTCGAAGATGCCGTCGACACACTCGACGAAGAGCGAGACATAGCAGCAGCCCGATCAGCGGTGTATTAGCAGAATCTTCGCAACTACCACAGCCGATGGCTGCGCCCAAGGTCCTTCGTCGAAGGAGACCTAGTCTTGCGACTCAATCAAGAACGACCGAAGAAATTCGAGTCGCCATGGGAAGGACCCTACATCGTCACTGAGGCCATCCCAGGTGGCGCCTATCGCCTCAAGCACGTGGAGTCTGGAGTCGCATACTCCAACCCATGGAACGTTGCACAACTGCGACGATTCTACCCCTAGCTAACTCCTTCTTTACTTTCAATAAGGCTATTCAGCCAAGGCTACTCAGCCGAACAATGTACCTCCTCCATTACGATATGAATAAAGCTAAGTATCTCGCCCCAAAATTTTGTTTACTACTCGCATTTTTACTCCATGCTACAAACGCACTCGGGGGCTCCCCCCACCTCACGACTTCGTCGACTGAGGATAACACGTGTACACCTGAGTAGCTGACCACGTCAGGCTAACGAAAAGGGCACGCATACGAACAAAGCATTACGTGCTAGCACAACAACCAAACCTTTATAACAAAGGGCAAACCACGCGCAGTCAAATATATAATTTTTTTACATCTATCTCTTTTACAAGTACTACCTACTCTGAAGAATAACCTGAGCACGCTGCTCAAACAGATCTACGATCTCTTCGGCATACTGCCTTACAGCCGCATAATGCGGACGCATATCCCACACACCACCATCTGGCCGAAGGGGTGGCCCAGCCGCTACAGCGGACAGATCTACGTCAGGACGATGCAACTGCACAAGGGAGAGCGCAACCTTCACCCCTGTGATGAGCTGATGCCGCACCAATTCCTTGACATGATGAACGTTCCGAAACTTCGACAGTAGACCAGAGAGAGTCGACGGTGCATCATCCAACGGAAACATCACATGCAGAACCGACGCGAGTGACGTCTTCACCTGACGAAGCACCCGCGATACTTGGTGAACATGATCTTGCACCGTCGCAAGGACCATAGCACGGTCACGATCCATCCAGAAGAACCCGCCGGCTTCCATGTCCTGTTGAGTCAAGCAATTGACTCGAACAGCAACACACTCCTTCTCCTCCCTTGGAGCAAGGTTAGCACCTGCAATACTTGCAAAAAAGTAAGATGCAAGGCCAGCAAGCGCATCCGAAGAAATGGGCAACAACTCGAAAAAACTTACACTGAAGCTTCTCGGATAATCGAAGCAACTCCGCCATCATGTACTCCTCTCTGGCAGCACCTCGATCTGCTTTGGACTTCCAAATATCAGCATGGCCACGCACCCCAAGCAACTCTTTCTCGAGGCTACGGACATGATCTCGAAGAAACGCAAGTTGTGACGCATCATCCAAGGATGGCCGCAGCCGCGCTGCAGGCGAAGTGTCAACGGGATCAGCACCCAAAGGACCCTAGATTAACAAAAAGAAAGGACATGAAAAAGCAGCCGAAGGAGCACGAAATTCAGCACATTCATTCAAGTGCAGCAAAAGCCACCATGTGGCACAAGGATTGTTCATCAAAGTATTTACAACAAAAAAAGCTACAACTATCCTATAACTACAGCGCCTACAAAGCTGCACCCTGAGTAGCCTCGGAGCCGGATTGCCTCGCCTTGGCTTCCCCCTGCTGCCTTAGCGCGTACTCGGCCAGCAGATCAATCAGCTTCGGCCCGTAACGCTTACAGCGAGCAGCATAGGTGGCGAAGGCTACCTCGGATCCATCAGCAGTCGTCGGCATCCGGGAAGTGACCTAGGGAAGGTCCAGCTCCGCTCTAGCCGCCAAGGCCATTGCCAACCCGACGGATGCGCCTATGCCCTTCTGCTTGCGCTTGTACACCGCAGGTGCTTCGGCTGACAGCGCCTCTGCCAGGGCATCAACATCTTCGAGGGCCACGCCCTTGGGGACAAGCTCCTTGTAGAAGCGCCCAAGGACCTCCTTGGCCTTGGCAAGCGAGTTGACGACGGTGCTGCAGCGATCTTCGACCACTGCAGTAGCATCATCCAGAGCACTCCCGTGCTCCCGAGCACCGCGATCAAACACAATGCCCGCGGCATCTAAAGAAAACAAAGGAAGCAGAATGAATAAAAGCACTGCAAAAGAAAGACTAGAACATCCAAAAGAAGAAGGCAGTGATGCTCACCCGAAACAGCCTTGGCAGCCGCCATAAGCTTGCCGGCCACTTCTCTCTCGCGCGAAGCCGTGGCCGTGGAGAGCTGCTCCTCACGGTCGGTAGCCTCCTGCTGCAGGCGCTCCTTCGCCTCAGCCACGTTGGCTAACTCCAGCCCGAGGCGCTCCCTTGCACCAACGGCGACCTCAGCCTTTTTCTCCGCTTGACCAAGGCTCTTTTTGAGATCATCAATCTCACGAAGAGAGGCATTGTGATCCTCTGCAGCAAGCAATACAAATGTTGGATCGAAGGACAAAATGCAAGAAGAAACAAAAGATCAAGGCATAACAATACCTTGAAGTTGTTTGAGGCTGGCCTCCAACGTCAGGTGTTGCTGCACCAGTTGGTTGGCACTCTGCACAAAAGGCTGAAAACAAGAGCCACCAGTAAAAGAAGGGCTCGGGGGCTACGCCCAAGAAGAATGAGGAGAAGCAAGTCACGTATAGGAAAAATGCTCGGGGGCTCCCCCCGAGATACGAAAAACAAGCAACAAACTACCCTACAGATGCCCGGGGGCTCCCCCCGAGGCGGGAAAGAAAATCAGATCATTCGAAAAAGGCTCGGGGGCTCCCCCGTGGCAGACAATAGAATACTTACATGATTCGACGGCGACTCCGAAGGTCCGCTCGCAGCCTTCTGAGGTGCAACCACCCGAACCTCCTGCGGAGAAGGATCTAGAGCAGCGCCTTCAGAGGTGGCCACCGTCTGAGGATGAGGAAGCACGACCTTCGACTCCCCCATCATCTCCCGAGCACCATCACTGGAAGAGTCGTTGGAAGAATGGCTGCACCAGGACAAGTTAGCACACGAACAAAGTAAATAGGCAAGAAAAGGCAATACAAGACTAAGAAAAACTTACGAGTCAAGGTCGCTCAAGTCGAAGACAGGAGGGTTCCTCCGGACCTTCTTCTCCTCTTTCTTCTCTTCCTTCTTTCGCTTTGCCGGTAGGTGCGGTGCCACATCCCGCACGGGAATGGCAGGAATCAGAGAGGAAGAGCCTCCATGCCCATCACTGTGACGTTCAAGCCACAGCGGATTCCTCGGAGTCGGCGGAGTCGAGAAATCCGAAGACTCGCTGGAGCTCCGTGTGCGCTTGCGAGTGTGGTCCTCGCTCGACTCGTTGGCCTCTTCAGCCGGAGAGCGCGCCGATGGCAGCTCGAACATGAAATCCACCACTTCATTGTTCGGCGCAGCCGGAAACAATTCGGGAAGCGGTGGCGACATGCCCGGCACTTTGAACTCCTGCACAAGAGAATAAAATTTGTTAGCAAACAAGTGCAAGTACAATGCAGTCAAAAATAGCGCTACGCGCACAGATCTACACCTGTGGAACAGGAAGCGAAGCAGAGAACGGAGAAGTCAGCGACTTCCCCGGGACTTTGAACTCCCGACACTTTGAACTCCTGCACAAGAGAATAAAATTTGTTAGCAAACAAGTGCAAGTACAATGCAGTCGAAAATAGCGCTACGCGCACAGATCTACACCTGTGGAACAGGAAGCGAAGCAGAGAACGGAGAAGTCAGCGACTTCCCCGGGATATCCTCTCCAGCCTTGAACTTCAGCAGCGGACGAAGGGCCCCGTCGATATCTCCCTTGGATAATTCCTCAGCCGAAACCCTAGTCGGATCACGACAAACAGCATAAAGGAACATCGGGTGCGCCCTAGCCTGGAGTGGCTGCACCCGACGCTTAAGAAAAGTGCGGATGATATCCACACCGTTCACCTCCTTCTCCGGAATTAGCTGGAGATCCTCCACTCGATGATAGATAGCCTCTATCTTCACTACCTCGCCATCCAAGATCTGGTTTTTCTAGGACCTCTTCAGCTCGATCTTTTGGGAGGGGTCGAATGGAGCAAGACCAAAATCCTGCCCAGCCACTGTGGAGTCGTGGATATAAAACCATCGCCTCCGGCAGTACTGGACAGATTCGGACATGGAAAAAGAGAAGGAGAGCAGGTTGGGTTTGAGGGAGATGATGCAACCCCCAATGGGATATACACCATCCGAACCAGATTGCCTCTTCACGGAATAGAGTTTCTGGAAGAGGCCAAAGTGCGGCTCGATACCAAGCCAGCACTCGCAGAAAGTGATAAAACAAGCAATGTGAAGAAGAGAATTGGGGGAAAGATGATGTAGTTGGACGCCGTAAAGAAAAAGCAGTCCACGAAGAAAGTCGTGGACTAGGAAGGAAAATCCGCGAAGAACGAAGGCAAGGAACATAACCTGAAACCTAGCGGGGGGACGGGGGATTACCTTGTTGCCTGGGAGTTTGACGGCCTCCCTATCTTGCGGGATCATGCCCCGCTCACGAAGCTTGCGGAGATCACTCTCCCGCGTCTTCGATCGCCACCAGCCACCGTCGGTGACACAGGTAGCGGCAGCACTATTCTTGCCTCCAACAGTGCTGGTACCAACCGCAGACGAAGACTTCTTCAGCTTCCCCATTGCGGTATGGTGGCGCCGGCGGCGAGAACGTAGGATGGAAGAAGGAAATGTTCGAGGATATTCCAGCACGCAGCAAGAACTCTCAGAGAACAAGGGAGAAGTGAAACGAGAATGGCTGCAGTGAAAACAGACTAATGTTTTCCCCCAATGATTTTAAAGACGAAGACGATGCACGACAACCGTCCATCGAGAAGACCTAACGCCAACGGCAGGATCTGGCCATACACGTGTCAGCATCGCAACGAACTGTCGCTAACACGCCGTCCACTACGCGCAGAAATCGAGGCGACACCGTAATTATCTCCACGCCGCGCGTGACCGGTCAATTCAAGGTCAGAAGGTGGGACCCATGTTCGTCCAGTCAAGTCATCTCTGGTGCAGCAGACGCTTGAGGTCACCGATCGTCAGCACTGACGTCATCAAAAGCTATACTAGCAAAAGTCACCATTCTTCGGCTTCAAAGCTAAGAGTACTGACTTGAATCTACGATTCAACTAATTACTCGGGGGCTACTCCTATCAGGAGCACTGGCCACGCACCCGAAAAATGAACAACATATTACATCACTGAACTGTTTCTTCGAGTCCTACGTTGAGTCTACGACTCCACTACGGACTCGGGGGATACTCCCATAGGGAGGATGGATTTAAGCATCCGAAAAAAATATTGTGTCCTATGGACCTGACACTGAGCAATGACTGAATTAAAGTCTCCGCTCGAGTCTGCGACTCGAACAGACACTCGGGGGCTACTCCCATAGGGAGCGCTGGTCGCGCACCCTATGAATTCTTCGACTGTGATCTTACGGATCAACATGCAAAACTTTTTTGGCAACTCTGCCCCAATTAACGCTAAGTGAGTAACAATCTCCTTGGCCACCCGAAACACCTCCGCGGTGATAAACATTCGGATGCTGTGTCTGCGATGCAAAGATAAGACCTACAGATATCATCTGATGGCCTGGTAACGCACATGACTGCGCTCTGCTAGTATGGATCCGTGCCAACATGCGCGATGAAAAATCCCGACGGACGCGTTGGGTACATCATTTAAATTCACTGGAATTCCACTCCTGTAAGTCCTCTGCGACATGAGTCGAATTACGCCAGCATATGTTCCAGATTCGAGTCGAGGGACTCGAACCTGAAGAAGATCGTGTTGTTTTGTCCTAGGACAGTTAACTGACCCTGATCCGTCGAGAGAGTCAGGCACACGCATCAACAACCCTACACATTCTGTTGAAAGACAAAGTTGCAGCCGAAGGATTGAAGAGTCCTCAGCCGAATCTACGATTCGACTGAACACTCGGGGGCTACTAACATGGTTATACCCCACGGGTACACGATATCAGCATACCTGGTCCAGTCCAAGGAAGGCCCACTAGAAGTATACGCCGGCCCATGAATACTTTTGGAGAGCAAGACTAGAGTAGATAGAAAATTCAAAGGGATAAACCCTAAAACCTGTAACCGACCCGGTCTGTGCCTGGGACCTGCCTAACTCTATAGAAAGGCTAGGAGGGCGCGACCTAGATCTCTGACCTCATACTTTTCATAGACACCTCCACGCCAGATTGCATCTGCGCACCCCTGTAATCATCGGTTCCGCCGTAATCAAGAGCAGACAAGCAGGAGTAGGGTTTTCCCTTCAGGGGCCTGAACCTGGGTAAACCTCGTGTACCGTGTTGCTTGTTTGCTAACCGTTCCAAGATCTCCAGCATCCCCATCTTCTCCAAAACCCAAGTCCATAACAATGGGCATTGACGAGATCAAACCTCGTCAAGGAGTATTAGTCAGATTAATCCACAGTGCCCAAGAACTATTGATAAGAGTAGTGGTATGGTCGTGACTCCATCCCGCACTCTAAGCATTACTTTGTTCATGAATAAGGGGATCGTGCAATAAAACTCTCAAAACTTAGACTGATGATTTTGACAAGGAGTATTCAAAAAGATTCAGAAAGATGACGATGTCGTCTTAGAAGTCGCAAAACACCGGAAACATATGACGAAGGCTCGGATAGAGCAAAAACCAGATGTATCTCCACCATTACAAAAAGGAAGGAAGCGAATCCCTAAAGGTATGATAGAAATCCAACCGCGAGAAGTCCTGGACTTGAAGAATTTAAGAGATCAGATTAAAACACACAAAGATAAGAGGTGAGAGAATAGAAATAAGGAGTAAAATCAGAGCTAATCAGATCTATCCAACACATTTGTATAAAAATAATTTTCACACTCTACAACGTCCGTTGGCAAGGTTAACCTACAGGCTAGACTAGTGGGGTATCGTAAACCTTTGTTCTGATACCACTTGTAACGCCCCCGAATCGGGTCTATGCAGATCTTAGCATTTCCTACCAAAACCCGCATAGAAGCGATTCAAAGACGCCCACCAGACACTTTCATGTGGATGGGATTTGATTACAAGTAGTTACATCACAGTAGTTTACAACAGAGTCCCCAAGAACTTATGTAAATAACAACGACTCGACGAGTTAAGATTACAAATACAAAGATACAAATCATGAAGGAAGCATAGGAGCGCCTGAGTACGGACAAGAACCAAATGGGACTAAGAGTCCTGAAGAATAACCAAGCGGTGTCCAACCCTGCCCATGCCAAGCCGGAAGGATAACCTTGCTAACATCGTCGATCACATACCTGTCAAGCCAAAAGTGTGCCGACAAAGGGCAAAGGAAAACAGAAAGAGAGCGGTCAGTATTGAGGCCAGTACACGGCGAGTCTTAGAATTCGGCGGTCCTCGCCTACATAGGTATGGTGGGCTCAGCGGAAGCAAAGCTTGCACTATCTAACTTATAGAGACACACTACAACTTCGTCTATTGGAGCGAGATTGTAACATTCCAAAATTCATGAATTATAAAAGCATGCATTGCATTCATATTGTCATATCATATTTGTCTTGCACAAAAAGTTTCAAACCAAAACTCCAAATAAAACCATTAATATGCCCATTTTATTAATCATATGTGGCATGGTTTTATTTTATTTTCAAAGGGCCAAAGTGATTTTTGAGTGGACAAGTGTGTTTGTCACACTTTAGAGTGCAAGGTTCACTGCATAAAAATCTAGAGAAGATTTGAATTCAAACAAGTTTGAAAAATGTTTCAAAACCATTCCTGAAAAATCAAATAGACAAAGAAAATGAGAAAGGAAAAAAATAAAACATTGCGCTGCACTTTCGGCCCAGCAGCAGATCTAGCCCAGCAAGCCCACCCGGCCATTTCCCCTCCCCTCTCTCTCTCACCCATGCTCACCTTACCCTGCAGCCACTGCCACTGGGCCCAAGCCAGCTCAGCATCGTCTCTCCCAAACCCCGCGCGCAGACACCGTCGCCGCCCGTTTCCTCCCCCATCAACGCCGCGGTTGATTCGGGATTAATTACCATTGATGCTCTGCATAATTCCCTCGCCCCAGCCGGCTAATTAATACCCACACCGCCGCGGCCATTCCCCCCAACCAACATCACCAGAGCGCCCCCAGGCTGACCGTATTTGCATTTGCATCGCTGCTGACCGAGCGTCTCCGACGAGCTATTCCGGTGAGTGTCGTGCTCGCGCCCACCCCTCGTTCATACGGTATTGATCCTCTGCCCCTTGCGCATCTTCTGACACCATTGGTTCGTCCTGTACTGTCCTAGGTCGTCGGCTTCGTCAAACACCGTGAGCACCCGACAACTGCCCTCTTCTCCGGCGAGCAATTCTGGTAAGATGCGACCACCCCTTGGCCCCTGGTTCAACCTCACTTGTTCGCCTGGTCCTTGTGCATGCGCTGATACCTTTGGCTTGCACTAGGGTGAACCAGAACGTCGCCTACGTCGCCGTCTGGACGAGGCCGACGCTGCCCGCAACTCCGACGAGCCCCAGCGGCCGCAACAGCTCGCCCTTGTCCGAACCAAGGCCACGTTGAGCTTTCTGGTGACCTTGCGACGCTGGTAAGCCACTGCACATCCCCTATCCCCCTCTGGAATCGCCGGAGCACCGTCGCCAGTAGCGCCTCCACTAGTGGCCATTTGCGCCACCCATCCATGGTCGCTTGATCGAGCACCGTGGGATCTAGATCTAAAGGCGTAGAACAGATCACTTAATGAATTGTTATCAATCAATCTGGCCCGTGCGATTTCATTTAGATCCTGTGGCTCTCGTTGATCGATCCAACCGAACCGGTATGGACCAATCAAATCTGTTTTTGAACCTAGCTAGTAGAAAACAAGGGTGGATTATATATATGCTATGGAATTTTTGCTAAGTCTTTGACTTGTGTTTTTGATTAAAAAAACAACTAAGTGAATGAATCACCTGGGTGGAATGGTATGATGGTTTATGTTGAGTGGTTACACAAGGCCCATGTCTATGGTTTACCTTGTGTATCTCACTTGTGGAAAGACACCCAGGAACAAAGGGATTTGAGATATTTAGTGTTGAGAAGCTTCTAGTGCAACCACATGGCATATGGGCTCTGCCTTGATCATATAGGTTGCAATAACTTAGCCAGATGGACAGTTGGTGGTAGGGTGATAGGATGGAACGCGTCCATGGTGGTATAAGGGAAGGCTTTTGAAAGTTATCGCCGCGATGCATGTTGAGTCTTGTGGGGAAAGTGCACCACCTCTCGAGAGGGTAAAACCTAAGTACTTAGCCGTGTCCCCGGCGACGGACAATTTGAGCATCAAAGACATTAAAGCTATCAGGAATATCATCATCCCAATTTTTAAGTTAAAACTTGTGGTTGAACAAGGGTGAAGGTTCACCAATGTCTATTGGTGGTTCCTTGGGGGTTTTTGACAAATAAAAATTTAGTGTTTTCAACTGATAGGAAAAACCTATTTTGAGCGAAGCAAGCCTAAGCTACACTTAGCCAAATTCATATAGATGTTAGATACTACTATTATACTATGGTATCACTTGCCAATACAATTCCAAATGTATTGACCCACTGTGGCTATAACTTATGATGTTGCAGGTTATTCTGATGAGGATTAGGGTTATGAGTATACACTCAACATGCTTGCCTATGGCACATGAAGATGAAGACTTTATTTTATTTACTTATGTTATGAACTCTTGTACTAGCGTTTGGCTGTTGAGTTGTAAAAGACTATGTTATCTCTAGAATGACGATGTAATAACGACCTTTTTATCTGTGTACTTCATCTTAAACTGTGGATGCTAGCATTTGATCCAGGGACTATCATTGCAATCATAGGGACATTTACCTTACAAAGGTGGGGTCTTACAGATGGTATCAGAGCACTGTGTTGCCTTTAGGATTATGACCCTAAGTTGGATTAGACTAAGGAAACCAGTAAGGAAAAAAATGTAACTCTTTGCAAATTCCACACATGTCTTTTTATTCTCGTAAACCTCTTCTAATCTTCTTTCTCATCTAAATTTGTAGATGACCACCATCAACGAAGCCATCAAGAAGGGACCACTCATGAGCATGACTTTAGAATGTGAGACGGAGTTTCCCAAAGCACTCAAAACCCTTATGGTTAGCTTGGAAATACATGGTGAGGCCGTGTATAAGGGATTTCCAGTTATGGATGAAGGAGAAGAGTATTGGTGGGTGCAAATTCACTTGTAAAAAAACAAGGGAGACAGTGTAAGATCCCTCCTTTATAAAGGAAAAGGATCCCTGTGATTGCAATGCTAGTCCCTAGATCATTGCTAGCATCCACAGTTTAAGATGAAGTACACAGATACAAAGGTCATTTATTACATCCATTCTAGAGATAAATATAGTCTTTACATCTCAAAGGCCACAAGCCTATTACATGAGTTTGAATAAGTAAATAAATACAAGTCTTCATCTTCATGTGCCACAGGCAAACATGTTAAGTGTAGACTCATGACACCTAATCCTCATCAGAGTAACCTGCAACATCACAAGTTACAGCCACAGTGGGTCAATACTTTGGAATAGTATTGGCAAGTGATACCTTAGTATATTTTAAGTGGTCTAGATACTATATGCAAATTTGGCTAAGTGTAGCTTGGCTTGCTTTGCTCAAAATAGGTTTTGCTTATTAGTTGAAATCACTAAGTTTTTCTTTGTCAAAACTTTACCCAAGGAACCACCAATAGACATTGAGGTCCTTCACCCTTGTTCACCCACTAGTTTTTACTTAGAAGTTGGAATGATGAGATTCTTGATAGCTTCCATGCCTTGATGCTAAAGTTGTCCATTGCCATGGACTTGGCTAAGTACTTAGATTTTTCCATCTGCAGAGGTTGTGCACTTTCCCCACCAGACTTGGTTTCACCAAGACAGGACCTTTCAGAAGCCTTCCCTTAGACCAAATGGACGCGTTCCAACCTATCATCCCACTACCACCAACTGTCCAAATGGCTAAGTTCTAGCAACCTATGTGATCTAGGCAGAGCCCATATTGCCAAGTGGCTGCACTAGAAGCTTCTTAACACTTGGCCTCTAAAATCCCTTTGTTCCTGGGTGACTTTCCACAAGTGAGATACACAAGGTAAACCATAGCCATGGGCCTTGTGTAACCACTCAACCAAAACCACCAATCAAGTCCCATTCCACCCAGGTGATTCATTGACTTAGTTGTTTTATTAAGAAAAACATAAGTCCAAAGACTTAGAAATATTTTCATCATAGCATGTATATTTCACCAACCCTTGTTTGCTACTAGCTAGGCTAAGCATGGCATAGATAGTAACTTAACTTAGAAATTTCCTAGCAATTCTACAACTACTTAGGATTTCCCAACATGGCATTAGGCAAAATAGTAACATGCAAGACTTAGCAAAATATTTCTAATGCTTAATACAAAATATAGGGATAGAAATATTCATGAAGTACCACTTGCCTTGGTAGTTGGGAGAGTAGCACTCTTCACAATCACAATTACTAGCACCAAAGTCTACACAAAGAATGGTAGCAACAAATTACACACAACATATACAAACAAACAAAAATACACATGCATGCATGCAAAATGCTAAGTGATGATTTTTAAAACTCAACCAAGCAAGTGCATAGTACTGAATTTTAAACAAGTCAAAAACTTGCCAAACCAAGTTTATTTGACACTAAAACAGTTTCCTAAACAATTCATATAATCAAAATAGTCCTAAACAAGTTTCTGCAAATAAAATCATTTTAACAGAAGCTAAACATTAAACACATTGCATAAACAGAAAGGGCTTGTTCCCCTGATTCCAACGGTATAAAATTTGTCAAAATCTAACATGGGGATCAAAAGTTATAGCCTAATCAAATTTGAATATAAATCTGTTTCAAATTCTGTTTTAAAACCAAACCCTAGCCACGCGTCTTAATCTTACTGGCGCGTACCGGTTCGCGTTGGATCACGCACACGAGCCGTAGGATCTAAGTGGCGATGCACGGTTCAGATCAAAACGTAATGCTTCGCTAAGTGGTTCTATCGCACGCGTTGGATCTAGATCCAACGGCTCTTGATCAAACGACCAAGGTCTAGCGGCGCGCGGAGACGGCGAGCGGCGGAGCGCTCTGTCCGTGGCGGTGCCGGCGTTCTAGGTCGCCCGGGGAGGAAAGAGGATGCTCACCAGAACCGCAGGGACGAGGTGAAGCTCAACTTGGCGGTGGCTTGGCAAGGGGCGCTCGGAGTCGTCGGGGATTCCTCGCCGGAGTTCGCGGACGCGTCGGGTACGGCTACTGGTCGACGTTGGCGAGGTTCTGTGTCGCGCTAAGACAAGAGGAAGGCACCGTTAGATGCGCAAGGTGCTAAGGGTCCTAGGCGTATCAATCAGAGGGCAAGGGGCGGCTGGTACTTACGGGGAGAGGTCGCCGGAGTTCGAGCAGAGAGCGGCGGCGCTCAGTCGTTGTCGTTGCTGAGGCTACAGACCATGCGCGAGCAAATGAAAGACGTCAGTAGATGCGCACGGAACTGCAGAGCATGCTAGTATGAATCATGGACAGAGGGGGGCACGGTGCTCACCGGAATTCGTCGGCGAGGTCGTCAGAACAGCGGCAGCGTCGAGCGAGTTGCGAGCAGCCTGGTGGCGTGGAGAGGAAATTGGGTGAGGGGAAATGGCCGCGAGAGGGAGGGGCTTAAGTAGGCAGGAGCTCGACAAGAAACGCCCAGTGAATCAATGCCAATTACGCCGCGGAATCAACGCAGCAACGGCCAGCGGTGGTGTTCGTGCGCGGAATCTGGGGAAGACGATGATGACGTGGACGGGGCCCGCTTGTGAGGGAATAGAACAGAGAGGGAGTGGGGTCTGAGCGTCAGTGACTCCGTGGGTGCGTCTGCGCGTGCGAGAGAGAGAGAGGGAAGACCCGGGTGGGCTAGTTGGGCTGGATCTGTTGCTGGGCTCAAATCCTGGCGCTGGCCCTTTTCCAATTCCTTTCTCTTTTTCTTTTTCTGTTTTGATTTTCTAGATTGATTTTCAAATGTTTTTCAAAAGCTTTTGAATTCAAACTTTTTCCAGGATTTTGTAGGGTGCAACATTCACATTTCAAGGCATAAAAACAAGTGGTCTCTCTGTTCAAGCTTGGTTCTTTTGAATAAACAAAATAAACAGTGCTATGGCACTTGTTTTGCAAATGTTTTGAAACCATTTTTATTTTGTATAATTTGTTCAAAAACTCCACACTCAATCCAATCAACAAGGAAGCAAACAAACTTGGTTTAAAATTCTTAATCTCTCAAATGGGAATGACCATTTGATTTAAGTTTGTTCACATAAAATGATAGCACTAAGTGCTTCTGTTTTCTTGAATTTGGTTTGAAGTTGATCTCAAAACTATATGCATGCATGAATGATATGAAATCTTTGAAATCATGATTTTAGGGATGTTACAGACAGCCACAAAGAGTCGGGATTCTACATGGGCACCAACTCAGAAATGTATACGACATTCTTTGACTCTGCAAGAAATGCTGCTTGGAATGCTATCAAGGAGCTTGGTGAAAGACTCAGGTATAGAATGCTCAACAACCAAAATGACCTTAAGGAGGAGAAGAAGTATAGCCAAGACTTAGAGACCACCATAAAACGTCTAAGGGAGGATATCATAGACTTAACATATGAGTGAGAATTGTAACGTACTCCGCTAGTTGGACCACCACACTTGTCGTTTTGTCGCAAAAAATTGTCTAAGTTATGTTGAACCTTAGTGCTTGTGGTAGACTTTGTATGCCATGACTTGTATGTTTTATGGATGATTGTATGCTTTTTTCTATCTTTTTAATGTCTTGTTTTCTCTTACTTGTGTTGTTCTAATATTTCTCTATCTTATACATTAGATGCCTAGCTTTGTGATTAGCACTGCCGAGGAGTTCAATGGAACTCGTTTTGGTTCACGTATCGTGCAGTTCACTAGTGTTCCCAACCTCCACTTCCTAGTATCAAGGCACTTCAGCTCACCAAGTTCGAGAGGAAGGATCTTTGGGGCTTTAGAGTCACACAGCCAGGACGCCAGACAAAGCCACTCACGGAGGAGATTTCCTTCAAGCTGATGCACGATGACAAGGAGAAGTGACTAGATGTAGTCATGCAGGAGCTACTCGGACGCCTCTGCGTACGCCACGCCACCGAGCTCAGGGGCCTCTACTTCCACCCGTTCGGGAGACGTCACGAGGAGGGAGAGGCATTGGTGTATGAGGGCGCTGCTAGAGAGACGATAGAGCCAGTTCATCTATACCTCCAGGACCTAGAGGGCCTTATTAGACACCTCGACACAGATAGGACTAGCATCATGCTTAGAAATGACGAGCTCCAGGTTCAGTTGAGGGAGAAGGACAAGCTCTTCATGGAGCAAGACGAGATTGTCAAGGAGATGGAGGCCAGATTCGAGAGCCAGGTCAAGAAGTTCAATAATCAAGAGAAGAGAGTTCAAGACAGAAACAAGAAGATGAAGGACATGAGGGCCGAGATAGAGGCCAAGGACTTTGAGTTAGAGACTCAGCAGGGAGTGATAGAGAGGCTTTGCTCGCATAAGAGAGCCCTTCGCGCAAAGATTGAGGCCTTGACCACCAGTGTGGAGTACAAGTCAGCTATGGAGACAACCGGACTTACTCTTGTGGACGTGGATGTCTACATGGAGGAGTAGTTGATTATTCGACTACCTATTTATCTATCATCCTTTGATTATTGAGTCGCAATGATCATCCAACATGTGGATGGCTTGCTATTATGTCTACTTTTCCAAAACTTGTTGTTTACGTTGTTAAAACTCTATGTTTGTCTTGTGATTGTTTATTGTGTTTGTTGCTATGTGATGTATTGTGCATAGCATCTATGAGTTATATCTCATTACTTATCCTTATTGAAACCACAGATGCCCCCCCGTCGTTCCAATCCCAACCCAACCAACAACAACAATAACGTCAATCCCGAGATGCAGCAGTTGATGACAGCTCAAACTCAACTAATGCAGATGATGACCCAGTTCATGGCTAATCAAAATCAGAATCAGAACAATAACAACAACAACAACAACAAAAATCCCAACAACCCACCAACCTTTGACATGCTCACCGGGTTTCTAAGGTTGATGCCAGCCAAGTTCTCGGGAACAACTGATCCAATGGTAGCCAATGACTTGTTACTTCCATGAACAAAGACTTAGTCACTGTTGGATGCACCGATGAAGAAAAGGTTAGGTTCACAACACATCTACTTGAAGGACCAGCAGCAACATGGTGGGACAACTTTCAGATCACCACTCCCCTTGAGGATGTGACTTGGGCATTTTTGAGGATGGATTCCGTACAGCTCACATCTCATCAGGAGTGATGAATTTGAAGGAGTTCCACAATCTGAAACAACATCACTGCAGTGTGGCTGAATGCATTGAGGAGTTCAACAATCTGGCGCGCTATGCACTGGATGAGGTTGATACTGATGCCAAGAGGAAGGATAAGTTCCTCGAAGGATTGAATGATGAAATGAACCTGTAGCTATCTGTTGCCTATGTACCAACATACCAATCACTATGTGACAAGGCACCATCTTGGAAAGCAAGATGAAGCAGGTTGAGAACAGGAAGTGGAAGCATCACTTTGACAAGCACAACTCAGGATCATCTCATAAACGTTCCCATGGTGATGATAGTGGAGGTTCTAGGTCCCACAAGCATGGGAAGTATAACAACCACCACAATAGTAACCGTCACCATGACAATAAGCACCATCACAACCATGATAATGATAAGTATAAGAACCACAAGAGTGGACAAAGGAGCCACCACAATGGGAATGGCAATGGGAGTTAGCCTGCTAAAAGAGATATCAGTCAGGTTGAGTGCTTCAAATGCAAGAAAACTGGGCACTATGCAAATGAATGCCCAGAAAAGAAAGTTGAAGGAGCCAACAAGCCCAACCCTTTTCAGAAGGGACAAGTGAACCACATCAATGTGGAAGAAATTTATGAAGAGTCTGATGTTGTGGCTGGTAAGTTCAAGATTAATTCTTTTCTAGCACTTGTTCTTTTTGATACCAGCGCATCGCATTCATTCATATCAAGAGCATTTGTTTATAAAAATGGACTTCCAACTGAAACTATTGGGTGTCCTATAAAAGTAAGCTCTCCCGGTGGAGAGATGATAGTGAATTTTGGATGTCATGATCTAGTTATAGAATTTGGAAAGTATAAGTTTACAGTTAGTCTGATAATCCTAGATTCCCAAGTATTGGATGTATTTTTGGGTATGGATTGGATGACTAAGTATGAAGGAGTACTAGATTGTGCCAATCATACCGTTACACTCACAACCCCGGATAAGAAAATGATTAGGTTCAAGTCTAACTTTGAATCAAAAGGGAGTAAGCTAAATTCTCTTCAGGGGTTAGCATAAATGGTGTACCAGTTGTGAAGGAATACCCGGATGTGTTTCCGGAAGAATTGCTAGGAATGCCACCAGATAGAGATGTGGAGTTTCTGATTGACTTACTGCTAGGATCAGGACCAATAGCAAAGAGACCCTACAAGATGTCAGTTGATGAGTTGAAAGAACTCAAGAAATATCTTGGAGAACAGTTGCAGGAAGGATTTATTCAACCAAGTTCTTCGTCTTGGGGTGCACCAGTTCTGTTTGTTGAGAAAAAGGATAGAAGTCAAAGGCTAGGCATATATTACCGTTCACTCAATGAGGTGACAATAAAGAACAAGTACCCTTTGCTAGAATCAACGATATATTTGATCAGCTAGAAGGAGCCCGTGTGTTCTCAAAGATTGATCTCCGATCAGGCTACTTTCAGCTAAAGATTAGAGAGAAAGACATACCTAAGACTGCTTTCACCACTAGGTATGGATTGTATGAGTACACTGTGATGCCATTTGGATTGACAAATGCACCATCCTATTTCATGAATATGATGAACAAGGTGTTCATGGAGTTTCTTGACAAGTTTGTTGTCGTATTCATCGACGACATTTTGATCTATTCCAAGAGCAAATAAGAGCATGAAGAACATTTGCGTTTGATACTTGAGAAGCTCAGGGAGCACAAGCTGTATGCCAAGTTCAGTAAGTGTGAATTTTGGTTGAGTGAAGTTGGATTTCTCGGACATATTGTGTCGGGATATGGTATAGCTGTCGATCCTGCAAAGGTGTCAGCTGTAACTGAGTGGGAATCTCCCAAGTCGGATACTATAGAAGGTTCATTGAAAATTTATAAAAGGTAGCTAAGCCAATGACGGAGTTACTTAAGAAAGATAAGAAGTTTGACTGGACTGAAGGTTGTGAAATCAGTTTCCAAGAATTGAAGAAGAGATTAGTGTCAGCACCAGTCTTATGTCTGCCAGATTTGGAGAAGGATTTCCAAGTCTATTGTGATGCATATCACCAAGGACTAGGTGGAGTGTTGATGCAAGATGGGAAGATTGTGGCTTATGCCTCGAGACAACTCAAAAATCATGAAGTGAATTATCCTACTCATGACTTAGAGTTAGCCTCTGTTGTCTATGCACTCAAAACATGGAAACATTATCTTTTGGGAAAGCGTTGTGAAGTGTTCACATATCACAAAAGTTCGAAATATATCTTCACTCAGAAGGAAATCAATATGAGACAAATAAGATGGCTTGAGATCATCAAGGACTATGACTTGAGTTTGCAATACCACCCCGGTAAATCAAATGTTGTAGCGGATGCTTTAAGTCGTAAGGTTTATGTGAATGGCCTTACTAAGGGAGAATTGCCAGATGATCTGTGTGCCCAATTCAAAGATCTCAGATTGGAGATAGTACCTGAAGGACATCTCATGTCATTGGATGTTCAACCCACATTGTTGGACAAGATCAAAGAAGCCCAAAAGTTGGACAAAGAAATTGAAGAGATTAAAGGAAAAATTAACAAAGGGAAAGCTAAAGGATTCCATGAAGAAGAACAGGGTACTTTACGGTATGGAAAACATATTTGCATTCCTCAAGATCCGGAGCTACGGAAACTGATTCTGTAGGAAGCACACAACTCACCATATTCCATTCATCCAGGTAACACCAAAATGTACATGGATGTGAACGAAAGATTTTGGTGGAATAATCTCAAGAAGGACATTGCAGAACATATTGCTTTGTGTGATGTGTGTAGTCGAGTGAAAGCGGAACATCAGAAAACAGCAGGATTAATACAACCACTACCTATTCCTGATTGTAAGTGGGATAAGATTGGCATGGATTTTATCACCGGACTGCCAAGGACTATATCCGGATATGATTCTATTTGGGTTCTTGTAGATCGCCTAACTAAAGTGGCTCATTTATACCTGTGAAGATAACCTATACAAGTGCTAAGTTTGCCAAGATCTATATGAACAGGATTGTATGTCTGCATGGAGTACCCAAGAGTATTGTGTCTGATAGAGGAACTCAGTTCACTTCGCATTTTTGGCGATAACTGCATGAATCATTGGGAACAACATTAGAGTTCAACACGGCTTTTCACCCTCAGACTGATGGACAGACAGAAAGAACCAATCAGATTTTGGAGGATATGTTGAGGGCATGTGCCCTAGACTATGGTGCTAGTTGGGATGAAAGTCTGCCTTACGCAGAATTTTCTTACAATAACAGCTATCAAGCCGGCATTGATATGGCACCGTTTGAATTTCTCTATGGAAGGAAGTGTACTACGCCATGTGGTGTTGGAGAAAGAAATTTGTTCGAACCAGAATTGATTAAGGAATCTGAAGAGAAAGTTCAATTGGTAAAGGACAGATTGAAGATAGCCCAGTCCCGACAAAAGAGCTACGCAGATCCAAAGCATAGAGAAGTCACCTATGAGGTAGGTGATAGAGCTTATCTTAGAGTCTCACCACTTTGTGGTGTGAAGAGATTTAGAGTCAAAGGAAAGTTGGCACCAAGGTATGTTGGACCATTCAAGGATTTGAGCCGCAAAGGAAGTGGCTTATGAGATTGAATTGCCTGAATCACTGTCAGCAGTTGACAATGTGTTTCATGTAAGTCATTTGAAGAAGTGCCATCCGAAAATGGAGGAAACTTCTTTGAAGGATACTATACCTTTGGAAGAGGTTCAGTTGGAGAGTGATCTCACCTATGAGGAGAAACCTATCAAGATTATTGAGACTGCAGAAAGAGTTACTTGTACCAAGACTATTGATACGTTGGAAATGTATCTATAATTTTTGATGCTCCATGCTTGTTTAGTATCTAATTTGCTTTACTTGTACACACTTTGAGGTGCTTTTTACATGTTTTCTGGTACTAACCTATTAACAAGTTGCAACAGTGCCAGATGCCTGTTTTCTGCTGTTTTTGGTTTCAGAAAAGTTAGTAAAGAAATATTCTCGGAATTGGACGGGACAAACGTCAAAGTCAATTACTTTCCGTGGGGAACAAGGAGTCCAGAGGATAGCCAGAGGGGCCATCTAGGGGGGCCAGACCCACCCCAGGCGCGGGGGCATGTGGGACCGTGCCTGGCTAGGGTTTGGTGGCCCTGCCCGCCTCCCGGTCTCACCCCTTCTCCTATAAGAAGCCCCCAATGCAGAAATCATAAGCACCTGATCAAATCTCCACGAAACCGTTTGTAGCTGCCGCCACGATCGTCCCTAGATCGAAGGGGGATCTAAAGTTCTTCCCGGCACCCTGCCGGAGGGGAGATAATCCTGGAGGCCTTCTCTCCGGTATGATGCGTCAGTAGTTCCACCTTGGACTATGGGTCCATGTAGTAGCTAGATGGTTGTATCTCCTCCTTTGTACTTTCATGTATAGATATTGTGAGCTCCGTTCATGATCAAGATCTAATCTATTTTTAATCATGCATGTTGTGTTTGCGGGGATCCGATGGATATTGAGATTATTATGTTGGTTTGATTAATGGTTTTGTCTTTATTATTCTATCATGTCTGTGTTGTTTGTGATCTTGCATGCTCTTTTTTGCTAGTGGTTATATTGGCCAAGTAGTTGCTAGTGACTCCAAGAGGGGGTATTTATGCTCGATAGTGGGTTCATGCATCTAGTTTCCAAGGGAAGTGACAGAAATCTCTTCGGTTGTAGATGTGCTCTTGCTACTAGGGAGAAAACAACGGTCTCTTGTTCATGGAACATGTGGACTGTTTACCTTACACACTTTGCTTAAAGAAGTTGTCTGTTGCTTTCAACTTAATACTGGAGGGGGTTCGGATGATAACCTGAAGGTGGACTTCTAGTCTTAGATGCAGCTAGATGGCGGTCTATGTATATTGTTGTATTGCCCAATCAGCCTCATAGGATCTTTCTGACTAGTAATTGCATTGTTATGCCTTGCTCAGTTCGTGTCAATTGCCCTGCTGTAATTTGTTTACCCTTCATGCCATGTTGTTTATTTAAGGAGAGCACCTCTAGTGAACTATGGACCCCGGTCCAATCTTTACCATTGATACATCCTCCAATATTACTTGTTTACTTGCTACAAACCATTACCTTCTACACCATACGTTTTATCCTTTGTTATAGCAAACCGGTGAGCTTGACAACCTCACTGATTTGTTGGGGCAAAGTGTTGAGTTTGTGTTGTGCAGGTCTCCGTGTTGCTTGCAACACCTGTGTGACGTTTCCTTCCTTCTTCTGGTTCGATAACCTCGGTCTCAACTAAGGGAAGACTTGCTGCTGTGGTCTTCACACCTTGCTCTTGGGGTTCCCAACAATACTCCACATCAAGCACCAAGTTCTCTGGAGCCGTCAAGGATTCATCAACAAGTTTTCTGGCGCCGTTGCCGAGGAGACTAAGGACGTATTCACTAGGGGAGTCCTTCACTTCCTTTCTCTTTACTTTTTTTCTTTTGCTTGGTTTTGTTTGCCTCTTTTCAAAAAACCCAAAAAAATTTAGTCTAGCTTGGTTTGCTTTCTTTATTCAAAAACACACAAAAATTAGTTCCTGCTCTAGCTGCTGCTGCTGTTTTTGGCTTGCCCACCTTTTCCAAAATGAACTCTGCTGAGAGCACCAAGTTGTGTGACTTCACTAGCACCAACAACAATGATTTCCTAAGCACTCCTATTGCTCCACCTGCTCCTGATGCTACCTTTTATGAAATTAAGCCCGCTTTGTTGAATCTTGTGATGAGAGAGCAATTTTCTGGTGCTGGTTCTGATGATCCTGCTGCCCATCTTAATAGCTTTGTTGAACTTTGTGAGATGCAAAATTATAAGGATGTAGATGGAGATATTATTAAGCTCATGATTTTTCCTTTCTCCTTGAGGGTAAAAGCTAAAGAATGGTTGCTATCTTTGCCTAAAAATAGTATTGATTCTTAGACTAAGTGCAAAGATGATTTTATTGGAAAGTACTATCCTCCTGCTAAGATTATTGCTATCAGAAGTGAAATTATGAAATTTAAACAACTTGATAGTGAACACGTTGCTCCTACTTGGGAAAGAATGAAATCTTTGGTTAAAAATTGCCCTACTCATGGACTCACTGGTTGGATGATTATCCAGACTTTTTATGCAGGTCTGAACTTATCCTCAAGAAGCCTGTTGGATTCTGCTGCTGGAGGTACCTTCATGGGACTCACTTTGGGTGCTGCAACAAGGCTCCTTGATAATATGATGGCTAACTACTCTGAATGGCACGTTGAGAGAGCTCCACATGGTAAGAAGGTAAATTCTGTTGAGGAAACTTCCTCTTTGAGTGAAAAGATTGATGTTATTATGGATATGCTTGTTAATGGGAAAGCTCCTGTAGATCCTAATAGTGTCCCGTTAGCCTATTTGGTTGCTCAAGAAGAGCAAGTTGATGTGAACTTCATTAGAAACAACAATTTCAACAACAATGCTTATAGGAATAATTTTTGTAGCAACAACAATTATAGGCCTTATCCTCCTAATAATGGAAACTCCTATGGAAGCTCTTACAATAATTCTAGAAGTGCCCCCTCTGAACTTGAAGTCATGCTCAAGGACTTTATTAGTAAACAAACCACTTTCAATAAGACTATAGAGGAAAAGCTTTTAACTTTTGAGAAAAATATATCCTCTTTGTCTGACGCTCAAACTTCCTTGGTTAATAAAATGGCTGATAAACCTGAAACTATGGAAGATATCTTTGCTACTACTCATGCCATACAGGTTACTATTGATGAAAATGTTAGGCTATTAGCTCAACTTCATGCTAAGTGGGAAATGGAAGCTGAAATTGATAGAAACAATAGTGTGTGCACTATCACCACTAAACCACAAGTAGCCCCTATTCCTCCTCCTACTATGCCTACCACTAGTGATGCTAAGTTTGACTTTGATATTGATGGTTGCAATATTTCTGAAATGATTATGTTCTTGCAAAAACTTGCTATAAGTCCCGATGCTAGTGATATGCATGTTGCCTTTACCAAACATATTACATATGCTCTTGTTAAGATTAAGGAAGAGAAGCTAAAACACAAAGCTTCTATTCCTAGGAAAGTAGAAGATAGTTGGGAACCCATTATTAATTTGCAAGTGAATGACTTTGATCTCAAAGCTTCATGTGATCTTGGTTCTAGTGTCTCTATTATGCCTAGGAAGATTTATGAAATGCTTGATTTGCCACCACTGGAAGATTGTTATTTGGATGTCCCACTCAATTATAATGATAAGAAGAAACTCATGGGGAGTATGAATGATGTTCTCATCATGGTTAACAATTCTTATGTCCCTGTTGATTTCTATGTTTTGGATGTTGAATATAATGCTTCTTGTCCTATTACTTTGGGAAGTCCTTTTCTTAGAACAGTTGGTGCCATCATTTATATGAAAGAAGGCACCATTAAATATCATTTTCCATTCAATAAAGGTATTTAACACTTCCCAATGAGAAGAGAGAAGTTGCTTTTTTCCTCCCCCTTTGAAAGCAAGACTTGATGTTAATGCTTCTTCATTTGAAAATACTTGATTCTTCTTGCTTCTTGTGCCTAACTTAAAAGCGTTAAAGAAAAGTACTTGTTGGGAGATAATCCAAGAGTTTCCTTGAGTCTTGGAAGTTATTACTTCAGTAATGACCTCTCCTTATCCTTTTTGTTTGCTTTTTGTGCCAAGAATGACCTCTAATGAGAGGGAAGTAAGATTTGGGGAGTTGCTGTCCCGGAACAGATTTCTGTCCTCGACCAAAAAAATTAGTGAGGATGCTCTGTAACTCGGATTGAGCTCAAAATTTACGAATAAATCCCCCAATGTGTTATATAACTTTTGTTAGTTCAATACTTTTTCATTTGAGCAACATAAGATGTTCGAAAAAATTCGTTTCTACCTGCTGATCTGTTTTGACAGATTTCTGCCATTATTTGCATTTGCTTCTTATTGATTTATTTTTGAGTTCTCTTCAGGTAAATTGAGATTTTTGAAGGAGTTACTACAGTAGCTTGTGTTTTTAGTGAAAAACCTTGCTGTTCCAAAGCTTTGCCATATGTCTAATATCTTTTGAGTAAGCTAATATTGCTAATGAAGATTGTGTGAAGTTTTGTATGAAGGAAAAATTTCCGGTGTAGAGAGACAATGATGTAATGAGATGAAGAATGGACAAAAGCTCAAGCTTGGGGATGCCACCATGGTGTCACCACAAGGAATATCCAAGAGGTACAAGCGTCAAAGCTTGGGGATGCCCAAGGCATCCCCTTCTTCATCAATAAAAAGCTAAGGTCTGTCTAGACACTTCGTTTTTGTTGTTTCATGCACAATTGTGTTGTTCTTGGAGAATCTTAGTTTTTGTTTTCTTTGATTAGTTTGTTTAGTTTTCTAAAGTGGTTTGGACCCCTGTTCTCGCTGTGTTGTTTTGCAAATAAGTTTGTGTTGGAAAGGAGTAGTAAGTTCTTGCTTGAAGTGCAAGAGGAGCTTGCATTGACTGTGACTTAGACTTTAGCATGACATGCTAGGTGTTGTTTTAGCATTATGATTAGTGATTATTGCTGTAGCATGACTTGTTCCAAACAATTGGGATTGCTTAGTGTGCCTTGAAGAAATTATGCGTTGTTTTAGCATGCAAAAGCATAGTATTGTGGTATTCTCCTTTGATGTTTTGCTTGGGTTGACTTAGCACATGCTCACACCATGTTATGACTATGAAAAGTCACCATTAGCCTCTATGATCATTTAAGTCCTTGACTTTTAGTACCACTCTGTGCTTTGATTAGTTTGCTTTGTTTCACTACATGATTTTGGCCATTATTGCTCTCTTAGTTGGTTGCTCCTAGTCTTTTGCTAGCCTCCACTTGTATGAGTAAGTTCTACTCATGCCTCCAACTCCCAATAAACCAAGTTATTCCAAAGTGTCAACTATAAACTCCTATGCATGGTGTGTTACCCCATTCCAAGTATATTCTTGTTTTCATGTATCTTCCAATTAAAAACTATTTTGTTATGTGAAAACTTAGTGATTAAAGCCCTCAAGAAACTTGATGGCACACTTTATTCTTTGTCCCTAATAAACTTGAACCATTGTGACAACTTTGTTGTATATGCCCACACTTATAAGTTGGAATTAGCAGAACCGTGCTGACACGAGGAGCGTTTTCAACATTGCACTTGTACTTTGTACTCAGTTGATATCATGCTCTTTTTTCTATGGATGTCACCGGTGTGAAATAAAGAGGGAACTTGTAAGTCCATGGAGTTTGTATCCCGTGTTAGAGAAACGCCTAGGCCGCTATCCTAAGCCATGCCTAATCATGGTGGAAACTTGCAGCATCACCATAGTGACATCTATGAAGCATTCTTCTTATAAAAAAAGAGACACATTGAGAAAACAGGAAAGAGAGAAAAAACACCATATTCCCATGGGACATAAGAAGAATTGCTGAGATGCTCATTGTGTGCTTGCCTTGTCATTTTGGTTATGGGAAAGCTCTTGTACCATGTGCAAGGGGTACCCCGTTGGCTGTTCTCAATGATATGCAAATACTTATAGTGACAAGAACTTACCTGGACCCAAAGTTGAGTATGCATGAGGTGTGTCCCTCGTATTCAAGGGGCATGAGATTGCCAGCTTATACTTCATCAAGCATATACTCCAGATTTTCCACTTTAACCTTAACCACTTCAAGATGCTTCTGATAGGGGCAATGAGGGATAAAAGCTAACAAGTACCATAATTTTTGGAAGCTTTTTTTGAAACTTGTAATCCCTGCTTCCTTTACAAAAAGACCTTTCTTCCACCATTATTAAGTCTCCACCTTCTACCTTTAGGCACCATTAAGAGAGCATAGTTGTCATTCTGTGTACAGTGTTCCAAAGCTTATTAATTGATGCATATTGTGATATTACTTGTTCTTGTGCTATTTGTTTCTAGTCACCCTTGTGAACTTTGAAGGTGTCCTATTCATTTATATTGCTACTCTATGAGGGACAAGCTGATTGCCACTATGCCATGTTTTCTGTATGTGAAACAAACAAACGTTTTCAATGTATGTTATTCATGATCTTTGTTTGTAGCTTGTCATGTTGCATGCATAGTTACTATGTCCTATTGTCAGAACTCCATCTTTCATGCACATGTTTAGAGTTCTTTGATCCCAGCTTTCAATGCTTTCAAATGGTTGGATCTTTGTGAGGGTGCATGTCACCTCAAAAATTATTCTGTTTATCACTTACCTACTCGAGGAAGAGCATGAGTTAAGCTTGGGGATGCTGACACGTTGGAAACGTATCTATAATTTTTGATGCTCCATGCTTGTTTAGTATCTACTTTGCTTTACTTTTCCACACTTTGAGGTGCTTTTTACATGTTTTCTGGTACTAACCTATTAACAACTTGCAACCGTGCCAGATGCCTGTTTTCCGTTGTTTTTGGTTTCAGAAAAGTTAGTAAAGAAATATTCTCGGAATTGAACGGGACAAACGTCAAAGTCAATTACTTTCCGTGGGGAACAAGGAGTCTAGAGGAGAGCTGGAGGGGCCAGCCAGGGGGGCCAGACCCACCCGCAAGGGGGAGGTGGGCGCGCTGCTAGGGTTTGGTGGCCCTGGCCGCCTCCCGATATCGCCCCTTCGCCTATAAGAAACCCCCGATGCAGAAACCCTGAGTACCCGATCAGAAATCCATGAAACCGTCTGTAGCCACCGCCATCATCGTCCCTAGATTGGGGGCGATCTAAAGTTCTTCCCGGCACCCTGCCGGAGGGGAGATCATCCCGGAGGCCTTCTCTCCGGTATGATGTGTGAGTAGTTCCACCTTTTACTATGGGTCCATGTAATAGCTAGATGATTGTATCTCCTCCTTTGTGCTTTCATGTATAGATCTTGTGAGCTCCGTTCATGATCAAGATCTAATCTATTTGTAATCATGCATGTTGTGTTTGCGGGGATCCGATGGATATTGAGATTATTATGTTGGTTTGATTAATGGTTTTGTCTTTATGATTCTATCATGTCTGTGTTATTTGTGACCTTGCATGATCTTCGTTGCTAGTGGTTATCTTGGCCAAGTAGTTGATAGTGACTCCAAGAGGGGGTATTTATGCTCGATAGTGGGTTCATGCCTCTAGTTTCCAAGGGAAGTGACAGAAATCTCTTCGGTTGTAGATGTGCTGTTGCTACTAGGGAGAAAACAACGGTCTCTTGTTCATGGAACATGTGGACTGTTTACCTTACACACTTTGCTTAAATAAGTTGTCTGTTGCTTGCAACTTATTAATACTGGAGGGGGTTCGGATGATAACCTGAAGGTGGACTTCTAGTCATAGATGCAGCTGGATGGCGGTCAATGTTTATTGTTGTATTGCCCAATCAACCTCATAGGATCTTTCTGACTAGTAATTGCATTGTTATGTATTGCTCAGTTCCTGTCAATTGCCCTGCTGTAATTTGTTTACCCTTCATGCCATGTTGTTTATCTAAGGAGAGCACCTCTAGTGAACTATGGACCCCGGTCCAATCTTTACCATTGATACATCCTCCACTGTTACTTGTTTACTTGCTGCAAACCATTACCTTCTACACCATACGTTTAATCCTTTATTACAGCAAACCGGTGAGCTTGACAACCTCACTGATTCGTTGGGGAAAAGTCTTGAGTTTGTGTTGTGTAGGTCTCCGTGTTGCTTGCAACACCTGTGTGACGTTTCCTTCCTCCTTCTGGTTCGATAACCTCGGTCTCAACTAAGGGAAGACTTGCTGCTGTTCTCTTCACACCTTGCTCTTGGGGTTCCCAACAAGACTCCACATCAAGCAGCAAGTTCTCTGGCGCCATCAAGGAGTCATCAACTATCAAATTCTGCAAGGTTTAGTGGAACCATCATTCCGAAGAAGAAGCAACTTGGGAAAGAGAAGATGACCTCCGGAAAGATCACCCTCACCTATTTGCTAGCCAATCCAAATATCGAGGGCGAGATTCATCTTAAGAGGGTTAGATTTGTAACATCCTGATACGTCGGAAACATATCTATAATTTTTGATGCTCCATACTCGTTTAGTATCTACTTTGCTTTACTTGTATACACTTTGAGGTGCTTTTTACATGTTTTCTAGTACTAACCTATTAACAAGTTGCAACATTGCCAGATGCCTGTTTTCTGCTGTTTTTGGTTTCAGAAAAGTTAGTAAAGATATATTCTCGGAATTGGACGGGACAAACGCCAAAGTCAATTACTTTCCATGGGGAACAAGAAGTCCAGAGGGGAGCCGGAGGGGCCGGCCAGGGCGGTCAGACCCACCCCAGGCGCGGGTGGGCCCCATCCCGCGCCTGGGTAGGGTTTGACTCCCCTGGTCGGTGCCTCGGCCTCCCCCTTCGCCTATAAGAAGCCCCTGATGCAGAAACCCTAATCACCAATGAAATCTCCATGAAACCGTCTATAGCCGCCGCCACCATCGTCCCTAGATCAGGGGGATCTGAAGTTCTTCCCGGCACCCTGCCGGAGGGGAGATCATCCCGGAGGCCTTCTCTCCTGTATGATGCGTGAGTAGTTCCACCTTGGACTATGGGTCCATGTACTAGCTAGATGGTTGTATCTCCTCCTTTGTGCTTTCATGTATACATCTTGTGAGCTCCGTTCATGATCAAGATCTAATCTATTTGTAATCATGCATGTTGTGTTTGCGGGGATCCGATGGATATTGAGATTATTATGTTGGTTTGATTAATGGTTTTGTCTTTATTATTCTATCATTTCTGTGTTGTTTGTGATCTTGCATGCTCTCTGCTGCTAGTGGTTATATTGGCCAAGTAGTTGCTAGTTACTCCAAGAGGGGGTATTTATGCTCGATAGTGGGTTCATGCCTCTAGTTTCCATGGGAAGTGACAGAAATCTGTTCGGTTGTAGATGTGCTATTGCTACTAGGGAGAAAACAATGGTCTCTTGTTCATGGAACATGTGGACTGTTTACCTTACACACTTTGCTTAAAGAAGTTGTCTGTTGCTTGCAACTTAATACTGGAGGGGGTTCGGATGATAACCTGAAGGTGGACTTCTAGTCATAGACGTAGTTGGATGGCGGTCTATGTATCTTGTTGTATTGCCCAAACGAATCTCATAGGATCTTTTTGACTGGTAATTGCATTGTTTGCCTTGATAAGTTCCTATCAATTGCCCTGCTATAATTTGTTTACCCTTCATGCCATGTTGTTTATCTAAGGAGAGCACCTCTAGTGAACTATGGACCCCGGTCCAATCTTTACCATTGATACATCTTCCACTGTTACTTGTTTACTTGCTGCAAACCATTACCTTCCACACCATACGTTTAATCCTTTGTTACAACAAACCGGTGAGCTTGATAACCTCACTAATTCGTTGGGGCAAAGTCTTGAGTTTGTGTTGTGCAGGTCTCCGTGTTGCTTGTAACACCTGTGTGACGTTTCCTTCTTCCTTCTGGTTCGATAACCTCGGTCTCTACTGAGGGAAGACTTGCTGCTATGCTCATCACACCTTGCTCTTGGGGTTTCCAACAAAGTGCTCCACGTCAGCACCATCACATCCCAAAATTCATGAATTACAAAAGCATGCATTACATTCATATTTTCATATCATATTTGTCTTGCACAAAATTTTTCAAACCAAAACTCCAGAGAAAACCATTAATATGCCCATTTTATTAATCATATGTGGCATGGTTTTATTTTATTTTCAAAGGGCCAAAGTGATTTTTGAGTGGACAAGTGTTTTTGTCACACTTTAGAGTGCAAGGTTCACTGTATAAAAATATATAGAAGATTTGAATTCAAACAAGTTTGAAAAAGGTTTCAAAACCATTCCTAAAAAATTAAATAGAAAAAGAAAAAGAGAAAGGAAAAAATAAAACACTGCACTGCACTTTTGGCCCAGCAGCAGATCCAGCCCAGCAAGCCCACCCGGCCATTTCACCTCCCCCTCTATCTCTCACCCGCGCTCAACTTACCCCGCAGCCACTGCCGCTGGGCCCTAGCCAGCTCAACATCATCTTCCCCAAACCGCTCGCGTAGACGCCGTCGCCGCCCGTTTCCTCCCCCATCAACGCTGCGGTTGATTCGGGCTTATTTGATATTGATTCTCTGCGTAATTCCCTCGCACCATCCGGCTACTTAATCCCCACACTGCCACGGCCATTTCCCCCAACCACCATCACTAGAGCGCCCCTAGGCTGACTGTATTTGCGTTTGCGTCGCCGCTGACCGAGCGTCTCCGACGAGCTATTCCGATGAGTGTCGTGTTCGCGCCCACCCCTCGTTCATACAGTGTTGGCCTCTTACCCTTGCGCATCTTCTGACACCATTGGTTTGTCCTGTACTGGCCTAGCTCGTCGGCTTCATCAAACACCGTGAGCACCCGACGCCGCCGTCTTCTCCGGCGAGCAATTCTTGTAAGATGCGACCACCCCTTAGCCCCTGGTTCAACCTCACTTGTTCGCCTGGTCCTTGTGCACACGCCTTTGTATTGCGCTAGGGTGAACCAGAACGTCGCCTCCGTTGCCGTCTGCATGAGCCCGAAGCTGCCCGTAACTCCGACGAGCCCCAGCGACCGCAGCAGCTCGCTCCCGTCCGGACCAAGGCCACGTTGAGCTTCCTCGCGACCTTGCAACGCTGGTAAGCCACTGCACAACCCCTATCCCCCTCTGGAATCGCCGGAGCACCATCGCCAGTAGCGCCGCCGCCAGTGGCCATTTGCGCCGCTCATCCATGGTCGTTTGATCGAGCGCCGTTGGATCTAGATCTAAAAGCGTAGAATAGATCACTTAACGAATTGTTATCAATCAATCTAGCCCGTGTGATTTCATTTAGATCCTGCGGCTCTTGTTGATCGATCCAACCGAACCGGTACGGGCCAATCAAACACATCCACGTGTCTGTGATTTTGTTTTAAAATCTGTTTTTGAATCTATTAGGAATTTAAACTTGTAAAATTCATATCTTTTGTTCTGTTTATCCAAAAAATGCAAATAATTTATCATTGGATTCAAAAAAATAAATCCTACATTACTGTGGGCTTAAATTTGTGTTCTGCTTCTGAAAAAATAGGGTTTTATGCATAACACTTTATAGGATTATTTTGGCTTTATAAAATGTTTATAAAATGATTTTAAAGCAAATTAAAGTTTTTAGACTTTAAATAGATGGATCTATGTTTAGTACTGTTTAGTTTGACTTGTTTAGATAGAAAAGTCATTTCATTGAATTTGCATGCATTCATATTATTTTTTCTTGAATATTTTAATGTGAATTTGGTGCTATCATTTTATGTGTAGATTTTGGTGCTAGTGGTGATTGTGAGTGTGAGGATTTTTGCTACTCCCCCAACTACTACCAAGGCACGTGGTGCTTCATATATTTTGTCCTATTATTTTGACTATGCACTAGTGATATTTTGAGTAGGGCTTGCATGAAAATTTGCTAAGTATCTATATGCTATGCTTGGGAAATCGTAGTAGTCGTAGTCTTAGAGGAAATTTCTCTAAGTTAAGATAATTGTTATGTTATCATGCTTAGCCTAGCTAGTAGCAAACAAGGGTGGATTATATACATGCTATGGAAATTTTGCTAAGTCTTTGACTTGTGTGTTTGATTAATAAAACAACTAAGTGAATGAATCACCTGGGTGGAATGGTATGATGGTTTATGTTGAGTGGTTACACAAGGCCCATGTCTATGGTTTACCTTGTGTATCTCACTTGTGGAAAGCTACCCAGGAACAAAGGGATTTGATTTATTTAGTGTTGATAAGCTTCTAGTGCAACCACATGGCATATGGGCTCTTCCTTGATCATATAGGTTGCAATAACTTAGCCATATGGTCAGTTGGTGGTAGGGTGATGGGATGAAACGCGTCCATGGTGGTCTAAGGGAAGGCTTCTAAAAGGTCTCGCCTCGATGCATGTCGAGTCTTGTGGGAAAAGTGTGTAGGGTTTCGTAGCATGGAAAACAAAAAATTTCTACCGCATACAAACAAACAAGCCAAGATCTATCTACTAGATTGTAGCAACGAGTCGATGGAATAACTCACCCTCGAAGATTCCAAAGTGTTTAACGAGAGCGGATTCTCGTGGGTGATGTAGTCGTACTCTTCCCGATCTCAAGATCGCGTAGACGATCCTTCCGGCGCTGCGTTCCGGTAGCGCTCCCGTAGTCGGTCACACGTTCGGTACTCGACGAAGATCTTACTCTCCCTTGTTCCAGCAGGCAGCGGAGGTTGTAGCACTCTCCTCGCGATTCCGGCAGCACAACGGCGTGGTACCGGAAGTAGAGGGAAGATCTCGCAGGGCTTTGCCTTAAGCCGGAGCGAGTATGGTGGAGTATGAGAGAGTCCTTGGTGTTCTAGGGTTTAGACACGCCGAGGAAGAGGTGCTAGGGACGGCGGCTAGGGCTTGGAGGTGCCCAAGTCGGCGGCAAGGAGATCCCTAGGCGGCTTGGCGGCGGCTGTGGTTAGGGTTTCGGGCCAAGGAACTTGTGTGCTAGGAGGGCGCCTGCCTCCCTTTATAGGTGGGAGGCGCAGCCTAGGGGAGGGGAGTCCCTCCCCAACTCGGCTTGGAGGTGGGCCGGCGGTTGGAGGAGGGAACTCCTCCCCAACTCGGTTTCCCACTCCTCTTTTCCTCTTTCCAAATTTAGCCGTTTGACTTTTGAAACTAACTGTTTGACTTTTCAAACTAGGATTTGAATTAATCCTTTATTTGGTTCAGCGATGACACTTAGTACATGATGCAATCATACCAACTTGATACAACACATTCATGTACCCTTCCCCTCCGGAGTGCCGGACATTCCGGAACCTTCTAGAACATTCCCGATGAAAACACCGGAACCATTCCCCAACTCCAAAACGGGACTTTCCTTATATGAATCTTATTCTCCAGACCATTCCGGATCTCCTCGTGATATCCCGGATCCCATCCGGGACTCCGAACAACATTCGGTCTCTTTCTCATCATTCCATAACTACTCAAAACAATGTCGAATCCTTAAGTGTGTCTCCCTACGGTTCGTGAATTATGCGGACATGATCGAGACACTTCTCAACAATAACCAATAGAGGAATCTGGAAATTCAGATGGCTCCACATATTTCTACGATTACTTTATGATCGAATGAACCACTTACATACGATATCAATTTCCCTTTGTCTCACGATAGTTTACTTATCCGAGGTTATGATCGTCGGTATATCTCGCATACCTAGTTCAACCTCGTTACCGATAAGTACTCTTTTCGCTCGTGATATGTGATCCCTTGTGAGCCAGTCACATGCTTGCAAGCTAATTGGATGACATTTCACCGAGAGGGCCCAGAGTATATCTATCCGTCATATGGATGGACAAATCCCACTCTTGATCCATGTGTTTCAACCAATACTTTCCGAACACTCAATGCCACCTTTATAGCCACCCGCCACGGTGTGGTGTTTGATGTCATCAAAGCATCCATCCGTAAAGGTGATATGCATGATCTCATGGTGAAGGAATTAGATTACTATGTATCGTAAAGCATATAGCAATTGAACTATTAAAATGACTTGATCTTTATGCTACGCTTATCTATAGGAGTATGTCCATCATATCATTCTCCTAACGATATGATCTTGTTGTTAATAACATCTCAATGTTCATGATAGGGAAACCACAATCATCTATTAACCAACAAGCTAGTATTATATAGAGGCTTTACTAGGGACTTCAAATTAAGTTTACAAATCACACAAGTATCAATGTTTCCTTGTTAATACTATTATAGCATGAATGTAAACATTTATCATAAACACAAAGATATAATAATAACTACATTTATTATTGCCTCTAGGGCATATCTCCAACAGTCTCCCACTTGCACTAGAGTCATCTAATCTAGATTACATGGTAATATACCGAATACCCATGGCAGTTTGGTGCTGGTCATGTTTTGCCCTCGGGAGAGGTTTAGTCAACGGATCCGCCACATTCAGATCTGTGTGTACTTTGCAAATCTTTATATCCCCATCTTAGATATGTTCTCGAATAGCGTGAAAACGTAGCTTGATGTGCTTCAGCTTCTTGTGTGACCTTGGTTCTTGCGCATTGGCTATGGCGCCCATGTTATCACAGTAGATAGACATTGGGTCCAGCGCACTAGGAACCACACCTAGCTTTGTAACGAACTCTTTCATCCATATCGCTTCTTGTGAAGCCTCCGAAGCAGCCATGTATTCCGATTCAGTTGAAGATCTCGCCACAACGCTTTGCTTTGCACTCCTCCAGCTAACTGCTGCACCATTCAAAATAAATACGTATCCAGATTGTGATTTAGAATCATCCGGATCGGTGTTCCAACTAGCATCGGTGTAACCATTAACAACGAGTTGTTCATCACCTCCATAAGAAAGAACCATATCCTTAGTTCTTCTCAAGTACTTAAGGATGTTTTTGACCGCTGTCCAATGATCCACCGGATCACTTTGATATCTGCTAGTTAAACTAACAAAGATATGCAATGTCGGTCTAGTACATAGCATGGCATACATTAGAGATCCTATGGCTGAGGCATAGGAGTCTTACTCATCCTTTCTCTATCTTACGCGATGTCGGACTTTGAGTTTTACTCAAGGTCGATTAGCAACATGGGCAAGAACCCTTTCTTGCTATCTTCCATTCCAAACCTCTTTAGAACTTTGTCCAAATATGTACTTTGTGACAATGATATTTGACGTTTCGATCTATCTCTATAAATCTTTATGCCTAATATGTAAGCTGCTTCGCCAAGATCCTTCATTGAAAAACTATTATTCAAATATTCCTTGACACTATTAAGAAGGTCTACATCATTCCCAATCAACAATATGTCATCTACATATAGTATTAAGAATGCTACAGAGCTCCCACTCACTTTCTTGTAAATACAAGCTTCTCCATAAGTTTGTATAAAACCAAAACTTTTGATCACCTTATCAAAACGTTGATTCCAACTTCGGGATGCTTGCTTCAATCCATAGATGGACCGTTGAAGTTTGCATACCTTGTTAGCATCTTTAGGATCAACAAAACCTTTGGGTTGCATCATATACAACTCTTCATCAATGTCTCCATTTAGGAATGCTGTTTTGACATCCATCTGCCATATCTCATAATCGTAATATGCAACGATTGCTAACATAATCCTCACAGACTTTAGCTCACATGGTGAGAAAGTCTCATCGTAGTCAACTCCTTGAATTTGTCGAAACCCTTTTGCGACAAGTCGAGCTTTATAGACAGTAACATTACCATCAGCATCTGTTTTCTTTTTGAAGATCCATTTGTTCTCGATACCTTCCGCCATCCTAAGTCCACCAAAGTCCATACTTGGTTTTCGTACATGGATCCAATCTCGGATTTCATGGCTTCTTGCCATTTATTGGAATCTAGGCTCATCATCGCTTCCTCATATGTCTCAGGGTCATCAGTGTTGTCCACCAACATGACACTCATAACGGGATCATACCAACTGAGTGGTACGAAGTTCTCGTTGACTGCGAGGCTCAGAGCAACTTCAACCAAGTTTCATGATCATCATCATTAGCTTCCTCTCTTATTGGTGCAGGCACCACAGAACTTCTTCCGTGCTGCGCTACTCGCAATTTCGAGAGAAGGTTCGACAACCTCGTCAAGTTCTACTTTCCTTCCAGTCACTTCTTTCGAGAGAAATTCCTTCTAGAAAGGATCCATTCTGGCAACGAAGATTTTGCCTTTGGATCTATGATAGAAGGTATACCCAATAGTTTCCTTCGGTATCCTATGAAGACGATTTTTCCGCTTTGGGTTCAAGCTTGTCCATTTGTAACTTCTTTACATAGGCTTCGCACCCCAAACTTTAAGGAACGACAATCTAGGTTTCTTCCCAAACCATAATTCATACGGTGTCGTTTCAACGGATTTAGATGGTGCCCTATTTAAAGTGAATGCAGTTTCTAATGCATAACCCCAAAATGATAGCGGTAAATCTGTAAGTGACATCATAGAACGAACCATATCTAAGAGAGTTCGATTACGACGTTCGGACACACCATTACGTTGTGGTGTTCCCGGCGGTGTCAATTGTGAAAGTATTCCGCATTTCTTTAAATGCTCGCCAAACTCGTAACTTAGATATTCACCTCTACGATCAGAACGTAGAAATTTAATCTTCTTGTTACGTTGATTCTCTACCTCACTTTGAAATTCCTTAAACTTCTCGAAAGTTTCGGACTTATGTTTCATGAAATAGATATACCCATATCTACTCAAGTAATCCGTGAAGGTAAGAACATAACGATAACCACCGCGCGATGCTACACTCATTGGACCACACACATCGGTATGTATGATTTCCAACAAGTCCGTAGCTCGCTCCATCATACCAGAAAATGGAGTCTTAGTCATTTTACCCATCGACATGCAGCATCTATCAAGTGATTCAAATCAAGTGATTCAAGAAGTCCATCGGAATGGAGTTTCTTCATACGCTTCACTCCAATGTGACCAAGACGACAATTACATATAGGTCGAGTTATCGCTCGATTTCAAACGTTTAGCCTCAATGTTATTAATATGTGTATTTCCACTATCGAGATTCAACAAGAATAGACCATCTATCAAAGGTGCATGTGCATAAAACATATTACTCATATAAATCGAGCAACCATTATTCTCAGACTTAAACAAGTAACCGTCTCGCAATAAACAAGATCACGATATAATGTTCATGCTTAACGCAGGCACCAAATAACAATTATTTAAGTATAAAACTAATCCCGATGGTAGATGAAGGGGTAGCGTGCCGACCGCGATCACATCAACCTTTGATCCGTTTCCAACGCGCATCGTCACCTCGTTCTTCGCTAGCTTCCGTTTATTCTGCAGCACCTGTTTCGAGTTACAAATATGAGCAACCAAACCAGTATCAAATACCCAGGCACTACTCCGAGTACTAGTGAGATACACAGCAATAACATGTATATCAGATATACCTTTCTTCTTGACGTTGCCGTTCTTCAAATCCGCCAAGTACTTTGGGCAATTCCGCTTCCACTGACCTTCTCCCTTGCAGTAAAAGCACTCAGTATCAGGCTTAGGTCCAGCCTTGGTCTTCTTCGTCGGCGTGGTAACTTTCTTACCACCCTTCTTGAAGTGTCCCTTCTGCTTAGACTTGCCTTTCTTGAATTTGGTGGTCTTATTGACCAACAACACTTGGTGCTCTTTCTTGATCTCCACTTCTGCAGATTTCAACATGGCAAAGAGTTCTGGTAACGTCTTGTTCATGTTTTGCATGTTGTAGTTCATCACAAAGTTCTTGTAACTTGTTGGCAGTGATTGGAGGACACGGTAAATCCCCAAAGCATTAGGAATCACAATACCCAAGCTTTGAAGTTTGTTTGCGTCTGCACATCTTAAGCACATGCTCGCTGACGGAGCTGCCCTCTTCCATCTTGCAGTTAAAGAACTTTTCAGAAGCCTCATAGCTTTCAATTGCCGCATGAGTCTCAAAGATCAATTTGAGCTCCTCGACAATATCATATGGGTCTGAATTCTCAAACCTTTTCTGAAGCTCTGATTCTAAACCATACAAGATAGCACACTGAACTGTGGAGTACTGAGTCTTCCGAGTGAGGTAAACATTCTTTACTTCATCGGAAGCATCAACTGCAGGTGGGTCACCCAGCGGTGCATCCAGCACATAGGTCAAATTACCAGCTGTGAGGACAATCCTCAAATTGCGGAACCAATCCGCGAAGTTGCTTCCATTGTTTTTCAACTTTTCTTTCTCTAGGAACGCGTTAAAATTGATGGTAGGGGCTGCCATTGATCTACAACATATTTGCAATAGTTTAGACTAAGTTTATGACAAATTGAGTTCAAATTAATAAATTTAATCTAGGTGAACTCCCACTCAAAACAATATCCCTCACATTGTTTTAGTGATCACACGAACCAAATCCACCACATCAACACCGATCATCATGAGAGTTGATATAGTTTCAATGGCGAACAATCGACATGTTCATCATATCTACTATATGATTCATGCTTTACCTTTCGGTGATCCGTGTTCCGAGACCATGTCTGTACATGCTAGGCTCGTCAAGATCAAACCTTAGTTTCCGCATGAGCAAATCTGGCTTGCTCACGTTGTATGCACTTGCAGAATCTAACACACCCGATCATCACGTGGTGCTTCGAAACAACAAGCTTTAGCAACAGTGCCAAGTAAGGGTGAACACTTTATGACTTGAAATTCATGTGCATGAGGGATCATCTTATAATGCTACCGTTGTCTACTAAGCAATACAAGATGCATAAAGGATTAACATCACATGCAATTCAAAATATGTGATATGATATGGCCTTTCTTCTTTGTGCTTCCGATCTCCATCTTCTAGCACGAACATGATCTCCATCATCATCGGCATTGCATCAAGGTCAATGACGCTTCTCCATGGTTGTCGTCCACCGGCTTCAACTATTACAACTACTTTGAATAGACACGCGGGTCTTAACATAAATTAAAGACAACCATATGGCTCCAGCCGGTTGCCAACTTACAATAAGTAACATTGCATACATCAAATATAATCACAATCATGGCCATATCACATCACAGCACACCCCTGCAAAACAAAGTTAGACGCCTCTACTATCTTTGCATGTTTTACGTGGTTTGGGGCTTTCAATAAGTGTCGTTCGAACTTACGAACATGAACCACAACATTGATACTAGTATTGTTAATCACCCGTTGTAAATTGGATCTTAACTATGCTAGGAGAAACAGGCACCCGCAAAGCCACTTATGCAATACAAGTTGCATGTCAAGCGTGGAGCAAGTCTCATGAACAATGTCATGTAAGGTTAGCCCGAGCCGCTTCATCCCAACATACCGCAAGATGCAAAGTACACAATAAGCAATCGACAATAAAAGCATCAACGCCCACAATGACCATTGTGTTCTACTCGTGCAACAGATCTACATATAGACATGGCTCTAATACCACTGTAGGGTTTTGTAGCATGGAAAACAAAAAATTTCTACCGCATACAAACAAACAAGCCAAGATCTATCTACTAGATTGTAGCAACGAGTCGATGGAATAACTCACCCTCGAAGATTCCAAAGTTTTTAACGAGAGCGGATTCTCGTGGGTGATGTAGTCGTACTCTTCCCGATCTCAAGATCGCGTAGACGATCCTTCCGGCTATGCTCCTAAGCGCCCCTTGATCGGTCACACGCTCGATACTGACGAAGACCTTCCTCTCCTTGTTCCAGCAGGCAGCGGAGGTTGTAGCACTCTCTCACGATTCCGCAAAGACAACGGCGTGGTACCGGAAGTAGAGGGGAGATCTCGCAGGGCTTCGCCTTAAGCCGGAGCGAGTATGGTGGAGTATGAGAGAGTCCCTCGGTGTTCTAGGGTTTAGACACGCCGAGGAAGAGGTGCTAGGGCCGGCGGCTAGGGCTTGGAGGTGCCCAAGTCGGCGGCAAGGAGATCCCTAGGCGGCGGCTTGGAGGGCGGCGGCGGCCAGGGTTAGGGTTTTCGGGGCAAGGAACTTGTGTGCTAGGAGGGGCAGCCCTGCCCCTCCCTTTATAGGTGGGAGGCGCGGCCTAGGGGAGGTGAGTCCCTCCCCAACTCGGCTTGGAGGTGGGACGGCGGTTGGAGGAGGGAACTCCTCCCCAACTCGGTTTCCCACTCCTCCTCTTTTCCTCTTTCCAAATTTAGCCGTTTGACTTTTGAAACTAGCTGTTTGACTTTTCAAACTAGGATTTGAATTAATCCTTTATTTGGTTCAGCGATGACACTTAGTACATGATGCAATCATACCAACTTGATACAACACATTCATGTACCCTTCCCCTCCGGAGTGCCGGACATTCCGGAACCTTCTAGAACATTCCCGATGAAAACACCGGAACCATTCCCCAACTCCGAAACGGGACTTTCCTTATATGAATCTTATTCTCCGGACCATTCCGGATCTCCTCGTGATATTCCGGATCCCATCCGGGACTCCGAACAACATTCGGTATCTTTATCATCATTCCATAACTACTCAAAACAACGTCGAATCCTTAAGTGTGTCTCCCTACGGTTCATGAATTATGCAGACATGATCGAGACACTTCTCCGAACAATAACCAATAGAGGAATCTGGAAATTCATATGGCTCCCACATATTTCTACGATTACTTTGCGATCGAATGAACCACTTACATACGATATCAATTTCCCTTTGTCTCACGATAGTTTACTTATCCGAGGTTATGATCGTCGGTATCTCTGCATACCTAGTTCAACCTCGTTACCGATAAGTACTCTTTTCTCGTTCCCGTGATATGTGATCCCTTGTGAGCCAGTCACATGCTTGCAAGCTAATTGGATGACATTTCACCGAGAGGGCCCAGAGTATATCTATCCGTCATATGGATGGACAAATCCCACTCTTGATCCATGTGTTTCAACCAATACTTTCCGAACACTCAATGCCACCTTTATAGCCACCCAGTTACGGTGTGGTTTTTGATGTCATCAAAGCATCCATCCGGTAAAGGTGATATGCATGATCTCATGGTCGAAGGAATTAGATTACTATGTATCAGAAAGCATATAGCAATTGAACTATTAAAATGACTTGATCTTTATGCTACGCTTAACTATAGGAGTATGTCCATCATATCATTCTCCTAACGATATGATCTTGTTGTTAATAACATCTCAATGTTCATGATAGGGAAACCACAATCATCTATTAACCAACAAGCTAGTATTATATAGAGGCTTTACTAGGGACTTCAAATTAAGTTTACAAATCACACAAGTATCAATGTTTCCTTATTAATACTATTATAGCATGAATGTAAACATTTATCATAAACACAAAGATATAATAATAACTACATTTATTATTGCCTCTAGGGCATATCTCCAACAAAGTGCACCACCTCTCGAGAGGGTAAAACCTAAGTACTTAGCCGTGTCCCCGACAACAGACAATTTGAGCATCAAAGACATTGAAGCTATCAAGAATCTGCTCATCCCAATTTCTAAGTTAAAACTTGTGGTTGAACAAGGGTGAAGGTTCACCAATGTCTATTGGTGGTTACTTGGGGGTTTTTGACAAATAAAAACTTAGTTTTTTCAACTGATAGGAAAAACCTATTTTGAGCAGAGCAAACCTAAGCTACACTTAGCCAAATTCATATAGATGTTGGGTACTACTATTCTACTGTGGTATCACTTGCCAATACAATTCCAAATGTATTGACCCACTGTGGCTGTAACTTATGATATTGCAGGTTATTCCGATGAGGATTAGGGTTATGAGTCTACACTCAACATGCTTGCCTGTGGCACATGAAGATGAATACTTTATTTTATTTACTTATGTGATGAACTCTTGTACTAGCCTTTGGCTATTGAGTTGTAAAAGACTATGTTATCTCTAGAATGACGATCTAATAACAACCTTTTTCTCTGTGTACTTCATCTTAAACTTTGGATGCTAGCATTTGATCCAGGGACTAGCATGGAATCACATGGACCTTTACCTTACAAAGGTGTGGTCTTACAGAGATAAGAGAGCACTATACGATATCTATAATATAACACCAAACATAACCCATCCGAAGATTTCCCCCTCGAAGACCAGTCGAGGAAGTTCCCTTGCTGAACACACACAATGGCAATTTTAGTTATGCAGGTGTTTTGTTGATAAGGCTAATTACTAATCAGATTATTAAAGGCGAAACATTACTGGCGTTATCTATGATCATGACACTGTACTCCTGAGGCGTCCATAACTGTGGACACACGGCTCTCGAAAAGATTTACCCTGCAGGGATGCTCTACTGTATCCAAACACATGATCAACCCTTCAGGCAACATATTACGCGTGCCACACGAATCTCACAACAAGAACTGTCCCATAACTACGCGCATATCCATAGGAATCACCTACTATGGGGAACCAACCAAGAGGTACGATGATTCTCAAGGAAGCACAGCGTTTGCGCCTACTGGTGGATCAGGCCCTGCGAGGTAACTTGTACACACCGTGGGTGCTGCCACCGTGTACCATGATTTATGTATGCAAGCCATGGCAATCCACCAAAACATCAAGTCCGAAGACATATCAACTCACCCATGTCTGAGGACATATTATGCGTATGCACTAAATGGAAAACCAATTTTGTAACCCTCTGGGTATATGGATAGCGCCGGTAGTTGAGGGGGGATCCCAGAGACCCCACGTTTGGTTAGCACGATCAACTTAGAACTGGTATCGTAGAACGAACGGGTCCTAGGTCGGCTCAAGCAGTTCCCAAAGGTGGTCCCTGCCAAGGCCTTATCATTAGGTGAATCCATAACCAATAACATCAGATTAATTATCTTATTACCAACCATATCCGAGTATCATGTTCTACCTATATGAGAGCAATACTAAGCATGCCTACGACTCAGAAGGATAGACTAGCTAATCAAACAAGGCAATAGCATAACCAAGGCAATATAGTGGAGTAGGTAAATATAGGAACTGTACTATATCATCGACAATAAGGATAACAATAGGTCAAAGAAAGGAAGTAAAGACTATAAATGCAAAATAGGTAGAAGGGGGAGAATGCTTGCCTGGGAAGATCAACCAAAGGCTCGTCGTATCTCGCGTCAACTCATCGTCCTAATCGGTGAAGAAGAAAATCACTAGAAAGAAACATCGGGTGCAATATTTAATACTAGGGCGGAAGATCCGACATGTTTATGATATGATGCATGTCATGGCAATATGCGGTCCCACTTAGAAATATTAATCGGAATCGGGATCCCGACATTTAAATAATGTTGATTAGCAAGGCAAAAGCATGACATATGTGAGCTACAAAATTTTAAATAGGTCCAATATAAGACTAGAAAAGCCCGCATATGTTCTCCATATTTAATTATGAGGTGAATCGGCATAAGGCCCACAAACCACACAATATGTATGCGACATGAGCAATTTAATATGCAACAAGTTTATATCATTTATAAAAATAGGGGTCTCGGGAAAAGGGTCACACATGGCGGTCGAAGATCTTAGGCTCCGGGGTTTCAGAGAGGTTCGGTCTCATCTGGATCGGTCTTCAAATCCAGGAACAGGGTCTTCGGTTTCCATGACAACATCCTCAATGCTCCTTGTTGGGTGATGTCTACGCACTTCTATTCTTGTAGACACTTGTTGGGCCTCCAAGTGCAGAGGTTTGTAGAACAACAACAAGTTTCCCTTAAGTGGATCACCCAAGGTTTATCGAACTCGGGGAGGAAGTGGTCAAAGGTATTCCCTCTCAAGCAACCCTGCAATCAAGATACAAGAAGTCTCTTGTGTCCCCAACACACCCAATATAGGTGCACTAGTTCGGCGAAGAGATAGTGAAATACAAGTGGTAGAAAAGAGCTTGACGGTGAGGTAAAGAGTAAAGGCAATAAGAAGGAAGCAAGCAAACATGCAACAGATCTAGTAGCAAACGGGGTTTCAATGTTTAGAAACAAGGCCTAGGGATCATACTTTCACTACTGAACACTCTCTCATATAAATATCCTCTCTTCATGATACTACTCTTAACTACTCTCCGGTTGGACACTCTAATCCATGGTAGGGCCTTCCCCAATCTAGATAACCCCACACTGTCACCTTGAGCGCTAGATGGTTCCAACAAACACCACAATTTCATAGAGACATCCAACTCCAAATATAACTCATAACAAATATTCAATCTAGACAAAGTGCCACACACGGTATGCACGCTGTCACTTTCACACACATGGGGAAAAGCATAGATCTATTAAATCACAAAGAGTATTTATGTAGTCTCAAACCTAAGTGCCACCATGGCGTGCATGCTGTCACTTTCACACACATGGGGAGAGCAGAGATCTAATGAAGCACTTGAGTAGCAAGGTATATCTACTTGATTACAAAGCTCATGACCACAAGATCATGCATAGAGAGAGAGAGATGAACACATAGCTACCGGTAGAGCCCTTAGCCTCAAGGAAGAACTACTCCCTCCTCATCATGGGAATCAACAACAATGATGGAGATGGTGGTGGAGATCTATGGAGATGTATCCAAGGGCACTTCCCCGTCTTGGTAGGGTGCCGGAACAGAGACTTTCTGTCCCCTGAATCTCCCCTTCGGTGGCGGCGGCGCTACGGAGGTTTTCTATCAACACCTGGATTTTTAATCCCAGATGCCTGTTATGTCATACATCGTAATCCCAGGATTACCATTTTTGCGAGACATAACAGATTTGGATACCACAGTACATCATCCATTACAAACCATACATAAGGTCTTACACAAATAAGGATCTCATGATCCAGTTCTTAATACAACTCAAGCAGCGGAATACGTAATAATAAACATAGCATAGGCGAAGCTCCATCTTCGGGATCACATGCAATGCTGACGATGGGAGATGATCCTAGTTGTCGTAACCTTCCTGCGGTCCTTCGTCCTGGTACTCCTCCTCATAGTCTGGCCATGGGAATAGCCAGGGACAAAGCCATGAGTACTCTTTAAGTACTCACAAACTAAATCTAACAAGTTAAGGGGGTTTTTGTAGTAGGACACTAAGCTCTAGGGTTGTTTTGCTAAAAGCTAGGTTTACCTCTACTAAGTTCAGAAGCAAGAAAAACTAGTTAAAGTTTTATAACACCTAAGTGGGAACTTGAATTTCATATCAGAACCCTGTTGTGGTCAAGTCAAAATCTCAATTCATTTCACAAGTCATTTTGAAAACATCTGACAGGGAAACAGTATGGCCACTCCAACTGTCCATAATCATGACGCTGCTATTCAATAGTTTGACACTGCAGATTGTACACTTTCACCACAACATTCGATACATCCATCAGGAACAAATCCTGAATTCACCATACTCAGTATGCGGATAATCAATCCTAACCTTTCAATTACACGCCCTAGTATAGGCACCTCTCCTGTGAGTTTGGCCTCCCAACAATGACCAACTGTCATCTTGGGTACTGCACTGGTGGAAAATCTTCACAAGGTAGCCTCAGCTCAGACCTTGGCCGTGAGGGAACCCATACTAAGGTATATAAGTCTCCAGTCAAGCCCTACCCAAATTTCGAGTATTGTGGTTGTACGGTAAAATTGGAATGGTATCGCATCCAGAGAACCATCAGTTTTATAAAGGGATAAGGCTCATGCCTCAACATTTTCATCATCAAAATCATCTGGTGTTCGGAAACACGTGTCAAAACATCTCAGTAGAATGACTCATCATTCTAAGGTTTTCATAACCATTTTTCCACCAAGTATTCCCATTTAGAGTTGATCAAGTTTTATGCTTAGCACTAGCATCTACAAGTGTGGTAAGTACTAATGAAGGGTGGCAAACAAGTGGAGTTTAACTAAGTTCAGTCGCATGCTTTGGGATGACATCAAGATTATCTAGCTTAGGCCAAATTTAATGATCTTTATGCAACCTTCAATTATCTTCCTAGAATCTACAAGTCATTTAAGTAAACTCTAAAAGAAAGCTTTGATAAAGAAATAAAGTAAAAAGCTTGCAAGTAAAACTAGGATTGGGTTATCAAGTGGGTATGAGCACATATGCTTAAGGCATATAGTTGGCATGGTAACAAGCAGGTATTAGCTTGCATAAGTAACCTTGATTAGTAAGGCTTGCCTTGGGCAGAGAAGTGGTTGAAGTTCTCCTCAGCTTCTTCTTCATAGTATCCTCCTTCCTCCTCGTATCCTTGGTCGGTACTAGCGTCTATGAATAAATACGAAGTACACAGTCACCAAACAATACTTAACTATTTTCAATCATCACACAAAGGTGTTCTATAGATGATCTAGCATCATCACTAACCTTACAAGAATAAAGCATTTGCATTATTTATTTATTTTTAGAAAAGTAATTTCTACTCATTGAAAAACTACTTAAGATTTAATATTCTCCAACTCAAACATGGGATCATGTTGACACATGTCATCACCACATATTTCAGTACATGGGAATGTGATTTAAGGTGGTGTCACAATTTAATAAGATTTAACCTTTTATTTTAAATAAATAAAGTGACTAGAAATGCCTATGTGGCATTCTTTTATTACTTTGACATTATTTTTTGTACGTAAACCTAAATGTTTTTTATATATTCTGAAAGGTATGATCAAATGTGATTTTTGAGAGTTGGAATCAACTCAAAATCTATTATGGTTGAAATTTTAAAAATGTTTGAATGCAGAAAAGCTTCTGCCTTGTTATTTTTACCAAGGTTGATCTACAGTTCCAAATGATTTGAATCCAACGGGCTTGGATTAAGCATTTCAGTACCTTTATAACAAAATTGGTTTCATGAAATATGGTTCACTAAATCGAGCTGGGTTGATTTTTGAAACTAGGTACAGAACTGAGTTTGAATGAAAATAGAAAAATCTAAATTCAAACGGTTGGGCTGCGTGGGAGATGCTAATGGGCTGGCCCAGTGTCACTCTGCAGCGCGGGGCTCAGCTGACAGGGGGGTTCCACCCGTCAGTGGCTCATAACACGCGAAGCGGTACGAGGCGATGTGTTGCGTTGGATTAGAAGTGAGATCAACGGCCGAGGGTCGTCGTCGATGATGAATAGGTCACCGTCGAGCTCGAACCCTAGCGGCTCAGTGGGGGTCGTGGGAGGCTCACCGGGGCTCAGGCGAGGGTCGGCGATGGGGGCGAACGACGAAGTCGATGACGGCGATTCTCCTGGCACCGGCAGCTCCTCCTGGGGCGGCTCCAATCGACGGCTCCTCTCCTCCTCTGCAACGGCGATCTCCGGCCAAATTCTGGCGACGCGTTGCTTGCCTTGATCCAGGAAGAAGTGGGAAGTCTTAGTGAGAGGTGGGGAGTGATATGGTGTGAAGAATTTGAGCAGGGGAGGCCTCTATTTATAGTGGCGAGAGGGGACCGATGGGCGCGGGCTGAGCTCGTCGTGGTCGACGGCATAGAGGGCTATCGGCATGGGCAACGGTAAGGGATGGTGCTGTGCTCCCTGGCGAAGCTCAACGATGTGGTGGCGCGGTGTGGGGAGGTGTTGATCGGTCGGAACGCTTCACGCGGGAACGCTCCAGAGGCGTGGTCCGCGTGGCGGCGAACGGGCGTGTATGCGGGGTTTCTGGGGTGGTGGTGGTCACGCGTGCACGCGGCGAGGGCGGCGCATGGTCTGTGGGCGTGTGTCAAGGGTGGCGCTCTGGCGCGCTCTTGGCATGCTCTCAGAGAAGCTTGGCATTTCTTGGGCGTGTGGTCCAGTGGCTGGCAGGGTTCAAGCGCTGGAGAGGGGGTGGCGGTGTGTTTAAGCCTGGTGCTTGCTCTGGCTAGCTAGCCATGGTCGGCTGGCAAGGGTTCCTTCGGGTTGGCATGGCATGGTGCAAAGGTTAGGGGCTAGGGGTGGTCAAGGCACTGATTGGCACTAGGGGAGACAAGTGTGATCAATAGTTAACAATGCTTAGCCAAATTACTGCTCAAAAGAGTGACGTTTAGCCAATTTGATTTGTTGTCTCCAAGTGTTTGATGAAATGGCCGCAAGAGCTTGAGTTTTGAATTTTGAAAATATTTTTGGTGGGTGTGCTAGGAATGTGTTGAGGATTCTGTGGGTGCTTGGGTTTTGAAAATGGAGCTTGTTTGAGTGGTGTTTGAAATAGTGGGATCTTCCCATATGAAATAGATTCAATTTTAAACTGTCATTTAAGCTAAGCATTTGAATGTTTTTGGATGATCACAAAGCGGGCCTTGGTACCTTATTATGAGTACTATCAAGGGGTGCAAAGATTCATACATGTTTCTGTTAAGTTCTGAAAGTTAGGGATAGCCAAAGTAGGCATGGGAGTTAATTTGGCCAAAGTGACCATTCACTTAACTTATTTCTTTTGACTTGTTTGTCTTTGGGAAAAGTTTGGGGATTGATTAGATGATGTTTATTTCACCTAAGAATCATTTTACAAGAAAAGAAACACAGAACCATGGCAATTCAAAAGAATCCAAATTTTGAATACACACACATATGAATGCTTTCATATCTTTAGTTGGAAAAGTTTTTGTTAACCCTAATTTTGATGATTAGAGTTTCATGATCCAAGTTTAATATTTTTGGGATGTTACAAACCTTACCCCCTTAAACAAAATCTCGTCCCGAGATTTGAAAAAGTACGAAAAAGATTACCTAGGATTTGAAGAGATCGGGAAACTCCATCCTGATGTGATCTTCGCGCTCCCAGGTAGCTTCCTCTTCTATGTGGTTGCTCCACTGAATCTTGAGAAACTTGATGCTTCGGGTTCTGGTAGTTCTGAAAGCTTCTTCCAAAATACGAATGGGTACTTCGGGATAGTTCAGATCATCGTTGATCTCTATGGTCTGATGATCAATGTTCTTGAACACTTCAGTCTTCTCCGGAACTTCGTGGCACTTGCGAATTAATGAGATATGGAACACATTGTGCACGGCTGACATATCTTCGGGTAGTTCCAATTGATACGACACTTCACCTCGACGGTTTAGAATCTTGAAGGGGCCGATATATCTGGGGGTAACTTTCCTTTCATTTGGAAACGCTGCATTCCTTTCAATGGCGACACTTTCAGATACACAAAATCTCCAATGTTAAAGGCGAGGTCTCGACGTCTCTTGTCGGCGTAACTCTTCTGCCTTGACTAGGATGTCTTGAGGTGCTCACAAATCTTGTGAACCTTCTCTTCTGCTTCTCGTAGGATGTCGGGTCCAAAAATCTGACTCTCTCCTACTTCCGACCAGTTCAAAGGGGTGCGACACTTTCTTCCGTACATGAATTCAAATGGGGACATTTGCAAACTAGCTTGATAGCTATTGTTGTACGAAATTTTTGCGAAAGGCAGACAGTCTTCCCATTTAGATCCATACTCTAACACACATTCTCTCAACATGTCTTCGAGTATCTGATTTACTCGCTCCGTTTGTCCGTCGGTTTGAGGGTGATAAGCTGTGCTAAAATCTAGGAGGGTTCCTAAACCTTCTTGGACTTTCTTCCAGAATATCGAGGTAAACTGAGTTCCTCTATCCGATACGATGTTCTTGGGGACTCCGTGCAAACTGACGATTCTAGCGATGTATAACTCCGCTAGCTTCGAACTCTGATATGTGGTCTTGACGGGTAAGAAATGGGCGACTTTAGACAATCGGTCCACTATGACCCAGATAGAGTCATTTCCACTACTAGAAGTAGGCAATCCGGTGATAAAGTCCATTCCAACGGAATCCCATTTCCATTCCAGAATCTGCAATGGTTGCAACAATCCAGCGGGTCTTTGATGTCCCGCCTTGACTCGCTGACATATATCACACTTGGCGATATAGCTTACGATTTCTCTCTTCATCCTATGCCACCAAAATTGTTCTTTCAAGTCCTGATACATCTTCGTTCCTCCGGGGTGGATAGAATAAAGAGTATCATGAGCTTCCTTCGGAATCACTTCTTTCAACTCAGAATCTGCTGGTACACAAAGGAGTCCTTTGTACCACAGAACTCCTTCTTCGTCTTCGCTGAAGCTGGGTACTTTTCCTGTACCGATACGACGCTTGATTCCGTCGATACTAGCATTTCCTTTCTGCGCCTCCTTGATCTGGCTGATCAAAGTGGGTTGAAGTTCTATACTAGCCAAAAATCTTCCATCTCCTTGTGCAGACTTGGTTGCTCCTTCAAGATCATGGAGTTCAAGCGGCATGGCAATCTGCTGAGGGCATCGGCTACCACATTGGATTTACCAGGGTGATAGTGAATGTCCAGGTCATAATCCTTGATTAGCTCAATCCATCTTCTCTGTCTCATATTCAGATCCTTCTGAGTGAATATATACTTCAGGCTCTTGTGATCTGAATGAATCTCACAACGGTTTCCCATCAGGTAATGCCTCCATGTCTTCAGGGCTAGAACTACGGCTGCGAGTTCGAGGTCATGGGCTGGGTAATTTTGCTCATGTTGTTTCAGTTGTCGAGATAGATAAGATATAACTTTTCCTTCTTGCATTAGCACACATCCGAGACCGATCTGGGATGCATCACAATACACGTAAAAGGGCTTTGTGATATCCGGCATGATTAAGATTGGTACTGAAATCAATCTTCTCTTGAGTTCTTGAAAACTCGCTTCACATTTGTCCGTCCATTCAAACTTCTTGTCCTTCTTCAGCAGTTGGGTCATGGGTATGGCAATACTCGAGAATCCTTCTACGAACTTGCGGTAGTATCCCGCCAATCCGAGAAATGCACGAACTTGGGTTTGGGTGGTTGGGGCTTGCCACTCTTCTACATCTTTCACCTTTGCAGGGTCAACGGCAATTCCTCCGGCTGATACAATGTGACCGAGGAATCCTACCTCCTGTAACCAGAATTCACATTTGCTAAACTTGGCATACAACTGATGCTCTCTAAGGGTTCCAAGAATGGTCCTTAGGTGTAGCTCATGTTCTTCTTCTGATTTGGAATAAATCAGTATGTCATCAATGAAAACAACGACAAACTTATCTAGGAAGTCCATCAAAATCTTATTCATGAGATTCATGAAATAAGCGGGGGAATTGGTTAATCCAAAAGACATGACGGTATACTCGTATAATCCATATCGGGTTGTAAATTCAGTCTTTGGAATATCCTCTACGCGAATCTTGAGTTGATGATAGCCGGTTCTAAGATCAATCTTAGAAAACACTTTGGCACCAGTCAACTGATCAAACAAATCTTCTATCTTGGGCAATGGGTACTTGTTCTTGATAGTGACATCATTCAACTTCCGATAATCCGTACACAAACAGTTACCTCCATCTTTCTTGTCCACAAACAAAACAGGTGATCTCCATGGTGACACACTTGGTTGAATCAATCCAATTTCCAGCATGGCATCCAGTTGCTTCTTCAGTTCTGCTAGTTCAGACGGGTTCATACTATATGGTCTCTGGGCTATGGGTCCTGTTCTGGGGATTAGTTAAATGATAAACTTGATATCCCGATCTGGGGGCATACCGGGCAAAACATCTGGAAATACATCGGGGTAATCACAGACAATCCGGACTTGGTCAATGGTAGGTTGGTCTATACTCTTGTTGCACTTGAATTGACGCGGTAAGGTTTCAGATATATGCTCGACTGATATCCCGGCTATACTGGTCATGGTTATGGCTTTCTTGGCACAGTCAATCAACCCTTTATGTTTGGACATCCAATCCATTCCTAGTACTACTTCCAAACCTTTAGTTCCGAGTACTATCAGATTAGCATAAAAATCTATGCCATGGATTCGGATAGGGACGGCTTTGCAAATTTGCCTAGCTTTGGTGGTTGAACCGGGGATTTGAACAATCATAACATGCTTCAGTTTGGTGGGTTGAATCTTACTAGTGCATGCAAATTCTTCGGTGACAAATGAGTGCGATGCACCAGAATCAAACAACACTCTAGCAAGTACTGAATTAACAGAAAACATACCCAAAGACGACGCCGGCGCTTCCTGGGATTCTTCAGCATGCATGAGAAAAAGACGGCCGTTGCGGTTGAGCGAGTTCCCTGGGGCAAACCTTCTTCCGGGCTGAACACGACGCTGCTGCTGAGCTGGGGCATTTGCCTTGGGGGATGCGACATTCTTCTTGGGGCACTCGTTGGAGTAGTGACCCTTATTTCCACAGTCATAACAAGTCACTTTCCACTTGTCCTTTGCTGCAACAGGCACAACATTGCTTCCAGTCCTCGGGGCAGTCTTGGTGTTTTGTGGCAGCATTGTTGTTGTTGAACTTGGGTGGTGCACGGTTGAAATTGCCAGAGTTGCCGGGGTTGTTGTGATTTCCTCCGGGCCTTGCGTTTCCACGGTTGGGATAGGTCGGATGGTTCATTAGGGGTCTGTTGGTTCTCGGGGCAAATCCTGGAGATGGGTTAGGGCGATACTTTGGGGTATGATGGGTTCCTGGCTGATGCATCATGCGACGCTTGTGGTTCTCATTGGCTTGGTTGATCTTTCCTTCCATCTGAATGGCAGAGTCGACAAGGGCTTCAATATCTGCAAAGGGGATATTGACCAACATAGTCTGCATCTCATCATGCAAACCATTCAGGAATCTCTCTTTCTTCTAGGCTTCAGTGTCGATCTCATCCGGGGCATACCTAGCTAATGACAAGAATTTGTCACGGTATTCCACTACGGTCATCCTTCCTTGCTTTAGTTCTCTGAAATCATATCTCATTCTCTTGATCAAACCCGGTGGCACATGGGTTCTGCTGAACTTGGCCTTGAATTCTTCCCAGGTCATCATCTGTCCTCCGGTCATTGCACGAACACTATTTCACCATGCTCTTGCATCTCCGGCTAGATAGTGGGTGGAGAACAGAACTTTCTCGTTAGCTTCCACTCCGGCGACTTCCAGGTTGTTTTCCATGGTCTGCAGCCAATCATCTACGTCTAAGGGCTCTTCCGACTTAGTGAAAAAAGGTGGGTTGGTGTTCTGGAAATTCTTGAGCTTATATCCATGGTTGTCCTGATTTCCTTGGCCTTGATTGTTGTGGGCCAGCTGAGCTATCTGCTGAAGGGTGGCTAGGTTGGCTTGACGTTCTGCTCTTTCAGCTTCGCGGTGACAAACCAACATTTGCAGGATCTGCAACATCGGGTCCGGGGATGAACCACTTCCTCCGCGAGGCATATGAAGATTGAGATAGATCATGAGAAAAGAGGGAAATTTCTAAGGTTCAGAGACTTTGAAAAGCTTTTAAAGTTTGACTCAGATTTTCTAGCAACTTGCTTTTCATTCATTCATTCATTCATTCATAGCACACGATACAACACACACCACAACAAAGGTAAACTGATGGTTTTAAGAACCATTCTGGAAACTACGATACAGTGGGACCGAATACAACTCACTACGCTAGTGCTCAAGTGCTACTACTCCTCGGAGTCGGTGTAATCGTCATCCTCATCATCCTCATCGTCATCGATGAAGGCGAAATCCTCCTCATCGGTGAAGAAGTCCATGGCTTGATCCTCCAGAAAATCATCATCATCGCTGAGATAGGAGTAGGGGTCTCCACGAAGATCTTCTCCGGCATTATCCCTTTCGTCCAACTGCATGTCCCTCTCGTGGATGGTCTCCTCCAAATCTGAGATACGGTGGCGAAGACGGGCAATGATGCGCTCCTTCTTGTCAAGCTGACGACGACGAGACTTGCGATCCTTCGCTAGCATGGCGATGGTCTGATCCTTTGTCCTGATGATGGCAGACTTGTGGTTGGAGTAGTCACGGCAATTGTCCAATTCCTGTTGACGATCGTACATCATGAAGCTAAGGTGGTCCAACTGAGTCTTCAGCTCGTGGTGGTATGGGGCTTCTAGTGGCTGTCCCATAGCATCACGCCTTGGACAAAACTCAAAGCGGGTACCCTTGATCTGGTTGATACTCTGCCCACACAGACGGGAAAGAGCCTCCTGCATGGCCCTGGCAAGTCCATCGAGCCAATTGTTCTCTCTTAAGGTGAAATGAATTCCCTCGGCAGTGGGACATTCAATCTTTCCTCGGAGACTTGCAACAACTAGCCATTGCCGATCTTCTCCTTACTGTTCATTGAGCTGAGCTCCGAAGAACTCTGGGTGCAGACGCTCCAGAAGTTCCGAAAGCTGGTCCAAATCCTGCTCAAAGATGAGGTCTCCTCCATTCCCCAACTGATAAAACCTGATGTACTTCACGTCCATCTATTAAGAATATAGGATGAGTAAGTTAGTCGAGTGATCAAGTGCGTCAAATTTTTATGTATTTTGCAAGAGTTTTTAAGGAACATGGATTTTTATGAAATAATCAAAGTGATAAGAATGGGAATAATTTTTTGTAAATACTCACTTTCCTGGGTTTTGAAACTAAGTTTTTGATTCAGACGTCCAGTCTAACTAGGGTCTCCTATGGTCAGGATGGCTCTGATACAAACTTGTCAACACCCAGATTTTTAATCGCAGATGCCTGTTATGCCATACATCGCAATCCCAGGATTACCATTTTTGCGAGAGATAACAGATTTGGATACCACAGTACGTCATCCATTACAAACCATACATAAGGTCTTACACAAATATGGATCTCATGATCCAGTTCTTAATACAACTCAAGCAGCGCAATACGTAATAATAAAGGTAGCATAGGCGAAGCTCCATCTTCGGGGTCACAGGCAATGCTGACGGTGGGAGATGATCCTAGTTGTCGTAACCTTCCTGCGGTCCTTCAACCTGGTACTCCTCCTCATAGTCTAGCCACGAGAATAGCCAGGGACAAAGCCATGAGTACTCTTTAAGTACTCGCAAACTAATACTAACAAGTTAAGGGGGTTTTTGTAGTATGACACTAAGCTCTAGGGTTGTTTTGCAAAAATCCAGGTTTACCTCTACTAAGTTCCGAAGCAAGAAAAACTAGTTGAAGTTTTATAACACCTAAGTGGGAACTTGAATTTCATATCACAACCCTGTTGTGGTCAAGTCAAAATCTCAATTCATTTCACAAGTCATTTTGAAAACATCTGACGGGGGAACAATATGGCCACTCCAACTGTCCATAACCGCGAACGCGGCTATTCGAATAGTTTGACACTCTGTAGAGATTGTACACTTTCACCAAAACATTCGATACATCCGCTAGGAACAAATCCTGAATTCACCATACTCAGTATGTGGATAATCAATCCTAACCTTTCAATTACACGCCCTAGTATAGACACCTCTCCTGTGAGTTTGGCCTCCCAACCATGACCAACTATCATCTTGGGTACTGCACAGGTGGACAATCTTCACAAGGTAGCCTTAGCTCAGACCTTGGCCGTGAGGGAACCCATACTAAGGTATATAAGTCTCCAGTCAAGCCCTATCCAAATTTCGGGTATTGTGGTTGTACGGTAAAATTGGAATGGTATCGCATCCAGACAACCATCAGTTTTATTAAGGGATAAGGCTCATGCCTCAACATTTTCATCATCAAAATCATCTGGTGTTCAGAAACACATGTCTAAACATCTCAGTAGAATGACTTATCATTCTAAGGTTTTCATAACCATTTTACCACCAAGTATTCCCATCTAGAGTTGATCAAGTTTTATGCTTATCACTAGCATCTACAAGTGTGGTAAGTACTAGTGAAGGGTGGTAAACAAGTGGAGTTTAACTAAGTTCAATCTCATGCCTTGGGATGACATCAAGATTATCTAGCTTAGGCCAAATATAATGATCTTTATGCAACCTTCAATTATCTTCCTAGAATCTACAAGTCATTTAGGTAAACTCTAAAAGAAAGCTTTGATAAAGAAATAAAGTAAAAAGCTTGCAAGTAAAACTAGGATTGGGTTATCAAGTGGGTATGATCACATATGCTTAAGGCATATAGTTTGCATGGTAACAAGCAGGTATTAGCTTGCATAAGTCAACTTGATTAGTAAGGCTTGCCTTGGGCAGAGCAGTGGTTGAAGTTCTCCTCGGCTTCTTCTTCGTAGTATCCTCCTTCCTCCTCGTATCCTTGGTCGGTACTAGCGTCTATGAATAAATACGAAGTACACACTCACCAAAAAATACTTAACTATTTTCAATCATCACACAAAGGTGTTCTATAGATGATCTAGCATCATCACTAACCTTACAAGAATAAAGCATTTTCATTATTTATTTATTTTTAGAAAAGTAATTTCTACTCATTGAAAAACTACTTAAGATTTAATATTCTCCAACTCAAACATGGGATCATGTTGACACATGTCATCACCACATATTTCAGTACATGGGAATGTGATTTAAGGTGGTGTCACAATTTAATAAGATTTAACCTTTTATTTTAAATAAATAAAGTGACTAGAAATGCCTATGTGGCTTTCTTTTATTACTTAGACATTATTTCTGTAAGTAAACCCATATGTTTTTTATATATTCTGAAAGGTATGATCAAATGTGATTTTTGAGAGTTGGAATAAACTCAAAACCTATTATGGTTGAAATTTGAAAAATGTTTGAATGCAGAAAAGCTTCTGCCTTGTTATTTTTACCAAGGTTGATCTATAGTTCCAAATGATTTGAATCCAATGGTCTTGGATTAAGCATTTCAGCACCTTTCTAACAAAATTGGTTTCATGCAATTTGGTTCACTGAATCGACCTGGGTTGATTTTTGAAACTAGGTATAGAACTGAGTTTGAATGAAAATAGAAAAATCTAAATTCAAACGGTTGGGCTGCGCAGGAGATGCTAATGGGCCGTCCCAGTGTCACTCCTCAGCGCGGGGCTCATCTCACAGGGGGGTTCCACCCGTCAGTGGCTCATAACATGCAAAGCGGTATGGGGCAATGTGGTACGTTGGATTAGAAGTGAGATCAATGGCTGAGGTTCGTCATCGACGATGAACAGGTCACCGACGAGCTTGAACCCTAGCGGCTCAGTGGGGGTCGTGGGAGGCTCACCGGGGCTCAGGCGAGGGTCGGCGATGGAGGCGAACGACGAAGTCGATGACGGCGATTCTCCTGGCACCGGCAGGTCCTCCTGGGGCGGCTCCAATCGATGGCTCCTCTCCTACTCTGCAACGGCGAGCTCCGGCCAAATTCCGGCGACACGCTGCTCGCCTTGCTCTAGGAAGAAGTGGGAAGTCTCAGTGAGAGGTGGGGAGTGATATGGTGTGAAGAATTCGAGCAGGGGAGGCCTCTATTTATAGTGGTGAGAGGGGACCGATGGGCGCGGGCTAAGCTCGTCGTGGTCGACGACACAGAGGGCTATCGGCGTGGGCGACGGTAGGGGACGGTGCTGTGCTCCCTGGCGAAGCTCAACGACATGGTGGCGCGGTGTGGGGCAGTGTTGATCGGTCGGAACGCTTCGACGCTCTGAGAGGGTCCGACGGAGGTTTTGATGGCGCACAACGCGCGTGGTCCGCGCGGCGGCGAACGGGCGTGTCTGCGGGGTTGCTGGGGTGGTGGTGGTCACGCGTGCACGCGGCGAGGGCGACGCGCGGTCTGTGGGCGTGTGTCGAGGGTGGCGCTCTGGCGTGCTCTCGGCATGCTCTCAGAGAAGCTTGGCATTGCTTGGGCATGCGGTCCAGTGGGTGGCAGCGTTCGAGCGCTGGACAAAGGGTGGCGGTGGACGGTGGCGTGCGTCCTAGTCATGGTGTTTAGGCTTGGTGCTTACTCTGGCTAGCTAGCCATGGTCGGCTGGCAAGGGTTCCTTTGGGTTGGCATGGCATGGTGCAAAGGGTAGGGGCTAGGGGTGGTCAAGGCACTGGTTGGCACTGGGGGAGACAAGTATGAAATAGATTCAATTTTAAACTGCCATTTAAACTAAGCATTTGAATGTTTTTGGATGATCACAAAGTGGTCCTTGGTACCGTATTATGAGTACTATCAAGGGGTGCAAAGATCCATACATGTTTCTGTTAAGTTCTAAAAGTTAGGGATAGCCAAAGTAGGCATGGGAGTTAATTTGGCCAAAGTGACCATTCACTTAACCTATTTGTTTTGACTTGTTTGTCTTTGGGAAAAGTTTGGGGTTTGTTTAGATGATGTTTATTTCACCTAAGAATCATTTTACAAGAAAATAAACACAGAACCATGGCAATTCAAAAGAATCCAAATTTTGAATACACACACATATGAATGCTTTCATAACTTTAGTTGGAAATGTTTTTGTTAACCCTAATTTTGATGATTAGAGTTTGATGATCCAAGTTTAATATTTTTGGGATGTTACATTTTCATGGATTTCTTCTGGATTGTTTAGGGTTTTCCCATCGGAGGCTTCTTATAGGCGCATGAATCAAGGTCGGTGGGGGTCCAGGGGGCCCACACCCCTCCAGGCGCCTCCAGGGCTTGCCCGTTGTAGAGGTCCCAACCTTTAATAAGGTAGAGATCCCTATGTTTACGATGCTAGTCCCTGGATCAATAGCTAGCATTCACAGTTAAGATGTAATATCAAGAAACAAAGGTCATAATACAACTTTATAACCAGGAAGAAAATAATTCATTACATCTTACATAGCTCATTTGGCTATCTCATTACAATTCAGAAGAAATAACTATAGCATGGAGTCCTTCATCTTCAAACAAACCTATTCACACTTCACTAACATCAAACAAACCTGCAACATAATAAGTTACAGCCACAAGGGTCAATACATTTGAATTGTATTGCCAAGTGATACTATGGTAGAATAGTGGTAACTATCATCTATATGCATTTGGCTAAGTGGAGCTTAGGTTTGCTTTGCTCAAAATAGATTTTCCTGTCATTGGAAAACACTAAGTTTTTGTTTGTCAAAATCACCCAAGGCATCTACCAATCAAAGATTGAAGATCCTTTAACCCTTGTTCAACCACAAGTTTTTAACTTAGAAATTGGGATGAGGAGATTCTTGATAGCTTCCATGTCTTGATGCTCAAATTGTCCATTACCAGGGACATGGCTAAGTACTTAGATTTTACACTCTCGAGAGGTGGTGCACTTTTCCCACAAGACTCGACATGCATTGAGACAAGATCTTTCAGAAGCCTTCCCTTAGACCAGAATGGACGCGTTCCAACCTATCATCCCCTACCACCAACTGTCCATTTGGCTAAGTTATTGCAACCTATATGATCCAGGCAGAGCCCATAATGCCAAGTGGTTGCACTTGAAGCTTCTCAACATTTGACATCTCAAATCTCTTTGTTCCTGGGTGGCATTCCACAAGTGTGATACACGAAGGTAGTCCATTGAAATGGGCCCTGAGTAACCACTCAACACAAACCATTCTCACCATTCCACCTAGGTGATTCATTCACATAGTTGTTTTATTAAACAAAACATAAGTCCCTGACTTAGAAATATTCCATATCATGAACATAATCCACCCTTGTTTCTACTAGCTAGGATAAGCATGGTAGTAGTAGGAATCTTAACTTAGGAAAATTCTACTAAGGTTTCATCTACTAGGATTTCCCATGGCATAGTTTATACTTAGCAAAACTTCCATGCAAGTCCAACTTAGAAATATCACTAATGCATAGTCAAAATAATGGGACAAAAGTATGAAGCATCACTTGCCTTTTTGGTAGATAATATAAGTTCACTCCTTGATCTTGAAATAGTCACACTCTTCAAATTTCACTACAATTCAATCAAGGCACAAATTCAATCTACCATTCAAGCAATTCATCACATAGAATAATAAAACAAGGCAATGCATGCAAGCATGTCAAATATTGTTTTATTTGGAAAAGTGGTTTCTAATAGGTTATAAACATTTTAAAACACCTATTCATCATTTATAAAAGTGGAAAAACCATTTGATATTAAGTTAGTGAAAATGGCCATTTAAATCATTCTTGTTTTGTTAGAAATGATTTAAATCAAGTATTATTTTCTAGTGTTTGACAAATACATTTTTAAACACAAATGTTAGTGTTTTATGGTCAAGTGTTTAATATTAAAACCTTTTGCAAAAGGTTTCACCTATAAACCATTTTTATATCAAAGCAATATTTTAATTTGTTGGAAATGGCTTTTAGCAAAGTAATAATTTTCTAGGGTTCATCAAATATATTTTTAAATCCCAAACTTTGGTGTTTAGGGTCAGAGAGTTTAATTCAAATCATTTTCCAAAGGTTTTACTCAAAAATCATTTTTAACACATAAACAATATTTTTATTTAACTAGAAATGCTCTTATTTAAAGATTTATTCTTTAACTTCTCAAAATACAATTTTAAATCCATAAGTTGGTTTCTATGGTCAGTAGGTTCAAAAAAATCCATTTACAAAAGATTTTACCTTAAAAATATTTCTAGAACATTTTTTATATTCAAATTATGCCTACACAAGTTTCTGTAAAAACAACCAGTTTAACAGAAGCAATTTACTAAAAAAAAGTACATGGAAGTATTTATTTTTCTGATTCCATTGATATAAAATTTGTAAAATTTGGACATGTAGATTTAAAGTTATGATTTTTGAAAAATCTAACATCTAATAGAAACAAATCTGTTTTTAAATCAACACACTGGCCACATGGTGTGTTCTGATTAGACCATACCGGTCCGGATGGATCGGATGCTGTGGTGCGTTGGATTAAAAGGATATCATGCGGCTCTGATCTAGCGTACCCCTTCGCCTAAGTGATTCTATCGTAGCCGATGGATCAAGATCTAAAGGTGCAAAGCAAATCGACCATAATCGAGCGACGCTGGCTGGCGACAGAACGGTCTGGCGGTGGCGTCACTGGTGATGCAGGAAGCGAGAGATGGTGGGGAGGAGCTCACCAGATTTGCAGAGTGTTGCTGAAGCTCAACGTGGCAGCCATTTATCGATGGCCGCACAGAGTCACTGGTGATTCCTCGCCGGAGTTCGTGAAAGCGTCGGGCTCGTCTGTTCGTCGTCGGAGGCGAGGAGGGAAGACGCGCTGAGACAAGTGGAAGACACCGTTAGGTTCGCAAGAGTGAGACGAGCATGAGAGTGTCCACGAGGGGGAAGGGGGCGATCGGGATTTACCAGTAGGGTCGCCAGAGCGGATGCAGACGACGACGATACTCGGGCGAGGTGGTTGCCAAGGCTACAGGGCACGCGTGAGCGAGAGGAAAGATCTGGTAGACACGCCTGTCGATGGGGAACACACTTGGGTGAGTCAGGGGCAGCGGGGGTGTCTGGGGTCGCTGGAATCATCGTCGGAGTACCGTCGGGCAGAGGGTGTTCAAGGTCAAAATTTAGGCAGCCTAGTGGCTCCGGTCGAGTGAGGTCTGAGGGGAAAGAAGGAGGAGGGCGAGGCGATTATGAGGGAGAAGTCGCAGCGAGATTAACTCGCGGAATTATGTCGAATTAAGCCGTGGGAATCAAGTAGTAACGGGAGAGAGGGGAGGGAGGAACTGGTCGCGGCGGGTTGAAGAGATGACCGACAGGTGGGGCTGCTTCGTCAGCGTAAGAGAGAGAAAGGGTGGGGTCCAGCGGTCAGTGTCTCTACGGGTTGTGTTTGCGGTGTGAACCGTTTTTCTGCGGGGAGAGATGGGCTAGCTGGGCTGGACTCATTGGGCCTGGCTCCTGGGCTGGTTTCCATTTTTTTATTCTGAATCCTTTTTCTTTTTCCATTTTCATTTCTGTTTTGAATTTGTTTAACCATTTCAAACAACCATTTGAATTCATATCTTTACCAAACTTTTCATTAAGTTTTTAATATGTTTTAAACATGTATTTGAAGTCCTTTTTAGGAATAATTCCTTTATTTATTTATGGTTTATATTTTATTTGAAAAGGGCACTTTGCTTTATTAAATAAGATTTAATTAAATTTTCAAACCCTTATTTGAAATAAAATTTCACCAAACCTTTTCAGTAGGTTTTATTTATTTATTAGGGTGTTAAATAACTCATTTTGAATTATTTGAAATATTTTACTATGATCTATTAATCATTTACATTGAGCATTTGTCTTCATTCAAATAAAATCCAATATGGTTTTAATACCATATAATTTTATCTAAATGATTCTTTTATTTCATTTAAAGTTAATTTAAATAACTTTTATTCCACTTGGGCATATTCCAATTATTATTTTCCCATGATTTAATTAATCATTCTTATTAGGGATTTTGTCTTTATTTAATAGAATGTAATTTGGTTAATGCCATATAATTTTATTTAAATATTCTTTATCCTTTTATTTTATTTGGATTTGGTTTATCTTTATTCTATTTGCTTATGGATTAGGACAAGTTTTAATTTGGCTTTTAAATATTCCTTATTTATTTATTTCTTCCTTTGCCTTATAAAATCCATATCTTTTTATTTATAGATCCAAAATTGGTGATTTCAATTTGTATAATTTTATTTAATATTTGTTTATCCTTTTATATCCTTTTAGGATTAATTTCTCACAATTTGGGTATAGATTTTTGATAGATGCTTTATTAGCTTTGGAAATTAATTCCTTTTAACTTATTAAATTCATAAGTTTTCATCTATGACTCCAAATTAAATTAAATCAGTTTCTATGGTTTTATAATATTTTTATTTATCATCTTTGATCATTTATAAATGTTTGTTGACCAATTTTTATATGGATCAAATCCATAGTCTTTGAGATATCTTGGAAATGAATTTCTTCCATTAAGGTTTTGGGTTTTGGTTTATTTTCCAAGTGTTTAATTTTCAAGATACATTCATAAATGAATGCATTTCACTTGATTGAAATTTGTTGGATTCCTTTTTAATCAAAGTTTGTTCAAGATGGGTTTTAATGTTTCCATTTGGAATCAAAAAGTTTCTTTTCACCCTAAATTTCAACAATTAATTATTTTATTTATTTATTTTTCACATTTCAAAATTTGGAAAATTTTGGGATGTGACAGGCTACCACCCTTAAAAGAAATCTCGTCCCGAGATTTGGGAAGGCTAGAGGTTACAAGTTGGATTCAAAACAACTAGGGTACTACCACCCTTAAAAAGTTTTCCACTAGATTACATCTTGGATCATTTGGGGTCTTGATGAAACTTCTCTGGGCATACATCTGCATAGTGTCCTTTGTTTCCACACTTGAAACATGTGACAAGGCTAAGATCCCTCACATATCTTCTGTGGACAAGTTGATACATAATGTCCTAGCTCTTTGCAGTTGTTGCACCACACTTGGCCAATTTCCTTATACTTCTTCTTCTTGGGTTTCTCCAAAGCTAGGAGTTCCTCTAGTTCATGTTCTTCATATCTCACCTCAAAGGTGGGAAAGTATCCTTCTTTCCTTAATCGTTTCCTTGGATAATACCTATGTTTCCTCTTTTGTCCATCAATGTGAGTCATAGTGCATGGAGGTGCAAGCTGAGATTTTCCTTTGTCTTCATCCTTCTTGGTAGGAGTTGTTTCCTCATGGGGGTTTCCAAACTTTTGTTGCACTCCACCTTGCTTCCTTTGTTGAACTATAAAATAGATGGGGCATTGGATAGGGACATGATTATTTCCTTCACATAGGAAACAAGTCACTTGAGATGTGGGGCATTGTTTAGTTGGATGTTTATCTTCACAATTAGGGCATTCATCTTCATGCTCTTTGGAAGTGTGATCCATGTCTCCACAAATATTGCAAGCTTGAGTTCCTTCTATAATATCATCTTGACATCATTTTTGTCACAATCTCCTTGGGAAAGGTTGTCTTTCATGTTGATCATTTGAGTGGTCATCTGTTGCAACAATTGGGATTGGATTCCCAAAAACTTTTGCATGGTTGGGTCTAACTAATTGTTGTTGGCTAAAAACTGAGTTGTCATCTGATTCAAATGGGTTTGGTTGACTAGTAGTTGTTCCCTCATGTGCATCTCTTGGTTGTTGTTGTCACCATTCTTGATGTTGGAGTTTCTTGGAGAATTCATCTGTTTGGGTTGGGTTGGGATTAGAATAGGCAAAAGATTTCTAAGGAAAAGTTCTAATCACACACATCACAAATCACACAAGCAATGTGCAAACAATCACAAACAAACATTTCACTCAAACAACAAAGTTCAAGCACATTTTTAGGCAACAAAATATTTTTGCTATACCACATAAGTTGGTGTGTTTGTTCTAATCTAAACACTAATATGGTGGTCCAACTATATGGTGTTCTTGAGGTCATTCCATTCTTCTTAATTGATTCTTCATGAATGAGTTCATGGTTTTCTTGGAAACTTTCTTGCATCTTGGTCACAAAGCTTCCAAGGTGTTGATGATTCCTTCTATGTTGTGTTTCCTTAGTCTTTAAGTCTTGAGTAATATTTCTTGTCTCACTTGTAGTCCTTAGTGATATCCAAGTTGAAGTCCTTGGTGGAAATGAAGTTGAAGTCTTTGATGATGTTGAAGTTGAAGTCATTTGAGTTGGTGAAGTCCCTTTCTCATGTTGAGGTCTTGTCCATCAAGTTGAAATAGAAGAGATGTAGAATTAAAACCAAAAAGGTTGAGGAAAGAGTTTACAAGATTTTTTGTAAATAAGTTTTGGAATAAATACAACTCCTATATTTCTAAGGGGTTTTGTCCAATCCTAGGGTTACAATCCTACAGGCAACATAGTGCTCTGATACCATCTATAGAGGTCCCAACCTTTAATAAGGTAGAGATCCCTGTGTTTACAATGCTAGTCCCTGGATCAATAGCTAGCATCCACAGTTAAGATGTAATATCAAGAAACAAAGGTCATAATACAACTTTATAACCAGGAATAAAATAATTCATTACATCTTACATAGCTCAATTGGCTATCTCATTACAATGCAGCAGAAATAACTATAGCATGGAGTTCTTCATCTTCAAAATGCCACAGGCAATCATGTTGGTTGTAGACTTGTAATCCTATTCAACACACTTCACTAACATCAAACAAACCTGCAACATAATAAGTTATAGCCACAAGGGTCAATACATTTGAATGGTATTGGCAAGTGATACTATGGTAGAATAGTGGTAACTATCATCTATATGCATTTGGCTAAGTGGAGCTTAGGCTTGCTTTGCCCAAAATAGATTTTCCTGTCATTGTAAAACACTCAGTTTTTGTTTGTCAAAATCACCCAAGGCATCTACCAATCAAAGATTGAAGATCCTTTAACCCTTGTTCAACCACAAGTTTTTAACTTAGAAATCGGGATGAGGAGATTCTTGATAGCTTCCATGTCTTGATGCTCAAATTGTCCATTACCAGGTTGTAACATCCCAAAAATATTAAACTAGAATCATCAAACTCTAATCACCAAATTTAAGGTTAACAAAAACTTTTCAAATTAAAAATATGAAAGCATTCATATGAGTGTGCATTAAAATTTGGATTCTTTTGAATTGCCATGATTATGTGTTTCTTTTCTTGTAAAATGATTCTTAGGTGAAATAAACATCATCTAAACAATCCCCAAACTTTTTTCAAAGACAAACAAATCAAAACAAACAAATTAAGTGAATGGTCACTTTGGCCAATTTAACTCCCATGCCTACTTTGGCTATCTCTAACTTTTAGAACTTAATAGAAACATGTATGGAGATTTGCACCCCTTGATAGTACTCATAACAAGGTACCAAGGCCTACTTTGTGATCATCCAGAAACATTCAAATGCTTAGTTTAAATGACAGTTTAAAATTGAATCTATTTCATATGGGAAGATCCCACTATTTCAAAAACCACTCAAACCAACTTAATTTTCAAAATCCAAGCATCCACAGACTCCCCAGTACATGCCTAGCACACCCACCAAAAATCTTTTCAAAATTCAAAACTTAAGTTCATGCGGCCATTTCATCAAACAGGTTGCAGATGCAAATCAAACAAAATCAAAACACTATGTTGAGCAGTGTTTTGGGCCTAACTTGTTCCCTCTCTAGACACCACTAGACTTAGTAGATCATCTAACAACCTTAACTAATCACTAGCACCACTGTAAGCTAGCCATTATCATCAATGGTGAACAGGCCGAGAGCACCATTGCCACCCCATGGTCGATAGCAAGCTACAAGCAACACTAGCCTCGCCAACCTTGTCTGGGAGCAAGCTAGCACCCCACCGCCACTCCCTGTCCCAGCCGCGACCGATGCCAGCCACTGGACCACACGCCCAGGCCATGCCAACCTTCTCTACAACCATGCCGAGAGCGCTCCCTGTGCGCACGCTCGACCAGCACCCACAGACCATGCGCCTCCCTTGCCGCGTGCACGCATGATCACCACCATCCCAGCAACCCCGCAGACATGCTCGTTCGCCTCCGCGCGGACCACGCGCGCTGTGCGCCATCAAAACTTCCGCCGGACCAGCGTAGAGCACCGCAGCGTGCCGACCGATTAGCACCGCCCCACGCCTCGCCACCAGGTTGTTCAGCTTCGCCAGGGAGCACAGCACCGCCCCTACCGTCGCCCACGCCGATAACCCTCTGTACCGTTGACCACGACGAGCTCAGCTTGCGCCCGTCGGTCCCCTCTCGCCACTATAAATAGAGGCATCCCCTGCTCGAATTCTTCACACCATTCTACTCCCCTCTCACCCAGAACCGCCCCACCTCATTCCCGGAGCAAGGCGAGCAGCGCATCACTAGAATTTCACCGGAGTCCGCCGCTGCTGGAGGATAAGGAAGCCATCGATTGGAGCCGCCACAGGAGGAGCTGCCGGTACCAGGAGGATCATCATTGTCGACTTTGTCATTCGCCCGCATCGCCGACCCTCGCCTGAGCCCCGGTGAGCCCCCGACGACCCCCACTGAGCCGCTAGGGTTCGAGCTCGTTGGTGACTAGTTCATCGTTGACGACCCTCGTGATCGATCTTCATTCCAATCAACGCACCACATCGCCCGTGCAACGCGTTTAAAGAGTCATTGACCAGTAGACCATACTGTCGCCGCATCGCGGAGTGAAACTGGGCCGACCCGTTAACCTTTCCCGCGCAGCCCACTCGTTTGAATTTAGATTCAAACTCAGTTCTGTACCTAGTTTCAAAAATCAACCCATATCGATTCAGTGAACCAAATGGAATGAAACCAATTTTGTTAGAAAAATATTGAAATGCTTAATCCAAGCCTGTTGGATTCAAATCATTTGAATCTATAGATCAACCTTGGTAAAAATAACAAGGCAGAAGCTTTTCTGTATTCAAACATTTTTCAAATTTAAACCACAATAGCTTTTGAGTTGATTCCAACTCTCAAAAATCACATGTGATCATAACTTTCAGAATATGTAAAAACATATGGGTTTACTTACAGAAATAATGTGCAAGTAATAAATGAATGCCACATAGACATTTCTAGTCACTTTATTTAATTGAAATAAAACGTTAAACCTTATTAAATTGTGACACCACTTTAAATCACATTCCCATGTACTGAAATATGTGGTGATGACATGTGTCAACATGATCCCATGTTTGGTTTGGAGAGTATTAAATCTTAAGTAGTTTTTCAATGAGTACAAATTACTTTTCTCAAAATAAATAAATAATGCAAGTGCTTTAATCTTGAATGTTAGTGATGATGCTAGATCATATATAGAACCCTTGTGGTGATGATTGAAAGTAGTTAAGTATTGTTTGGTGATTGTGTACCTCGTATTTATTCATAGACGCTAGTACTGACCAAGTATATGAGGAGGAAGAAGGATACTACAAAGAAGAAGCCGAGGAGAACTTCAACCACTGCTCTACACAAGGCAAGATAACACTTGGAAGATACTCTACTTTAGCAAGCCAATACTTGCAAGCTATTAAATTAGTGATAGCTATGCAAGCCCAATACAACTAGTTGAATGTGCAAGCTAACACTTGCCATTATGAAAGTTATATAACCTATGCAATGCACTAAGCATGCTTGGTTAGACACATTTGAGGATACCAAATCCTAGTTTTACTTGCAAGCTTTATACCTTATTTCTTTATCAAAGCTCTTACTTAGAGTTTACTTGAGTAAATTGTAGATATTAGAAAGGTAATTGAAGGTTGCATAAAGAGCATAAAATTTGGCCTAAGCTAGATAATCTTGATGTCATCCTAAGGCATGAGATTGAACTTAGTTAAACTACACTAGTTTACCACCCCTCATTAGTACTCACTCCCATTTTTAGATGCTAGTGCTAAGCATAAAACTTGATCAACTTTAGATGGGAATACTTGGTGAAAATGGTTATGAAAACCTTGGAATGATGGATCATTCTATTGAGATGTTTTGACATGTGTTTCCGAACACCAGATGATTTTGGTGATTAAAATTTTGAGGCATGAGCCTTAGCCCTTTATAAAACTGATGGTTGTCTGGATGCGATACCATTCCAATGTTACCGTACAACCACAATACCCTAGAATTGGGTAGGGCATAACTGGAAACTTATATACCTTAGTATGGGTTCCCTCACGGCCAAGATCTGAGCTGAGGCTACCTTGTGAAGATTGTCCACCTGTGAAGTACCCAAGATGACAGCTGGTCATGGTTGGGAGGCCAAACTCACAGGAGAGGTGCTTATACTAGGGCGTGTAATTGAAAGGTTAGGATTGATTATCCGCATACTGAGTATGGTGAATTCAGGATTTGTTCCTGACGGATGTATCGAATGTTGTGGTGAAAGTGTACAATCTCTGCAGAGTGTCAAACTATTCGAATAGCCGTGTCATGTTATGGACAGTTGAGTGGCCATACATTGTTCCCCGATGTTTTCAAAATGACTTGTGAAATGGATTGAGATTTTGACTTGACCACAACAGAGTTGTGATATGAAATTCAAGTTCCCACTTAGGTGTTATAAAATTTCAACTAGCTTTTTTTGCTTCTGAACTTAGTAGAGGTAAATCTGGCTTTTTGCAAAACAACCCCAGAGCTTAGTGTCCTACTACAAAAAACCCCTTCATTTGTTAGTATTAGTTTGTGAGTACTTAAAGAGTACTCATGGCTTTGTCCCTGGCTATTCTCGTGGCCAGACTATGAAGAGGAGTACCAGGATGATGGACCCCAGGAAGGTTACGACAACTAGGATCATCTCCCTTCGTCAGCATTGCCTGTGACCCCGAAGATGGAGCTTCGCCTATGCTACCATTATTATTACGTTATTCCGCTGCTTGACTTGTATTAAGAACTGGATCATGAGATCCTTATTTGTGTAAGACCTTATGTATGGTTTGTAATGGATGATGTACTGTGGTATCCAATTCTGTTATGTCTCACAAAAATGGTAATCCTGGGATTGCGATGTATGGCATAACAGGCATCTGGGATTAAAAATCCGGGTGTTGACAAGTTGGTATAAGAGCCATCCTGACCATAGGAGACCCTAGTTAGACTGGACGTTTGAATCAAAAACTTGGTTTCAAAACCAAAGGAAGCAAATATTTAAAAAAAATTATTCCCATTCTTATCACCTTGATTCTTTCATAAAAATTCATGTTCCTCAAAAACTCTTACAAAAATACATAAAATTTGACACACTTGATCACTCTACTAACTTACTCATCCTATACTCGTATAGATGGACATGAAGTACATCAAGTTTTATCAGTTGGGTAATGGAGGAGACCTTATCTTTGAGCGGGATTTGGACCAGCTTTCGGAACTTCTGGAGCGTCCGCACCCCGAGTTCTTCGGAGCTCAGCTCAATGATCAAGGAGGTTAAGATCTACAGTGGCTAATTGTTGCAACTCTCTGAGGAAAGATTGAACCTCCCACTGCCGAGGGAATTCAATTCACCTTAAGAGAGAATAACTAGCTCGATGGACTTGCCAGGGCCATGCAGGAAGCTCTTGCCCGTCTGTGTGGGCAGAGTATCAACCAGATCAAGGGTACTCGCTTTGAGTTTTGTCCAAGGCGTGATGCTAATGGACAGCCACTGGAAGCCCCCTATAACCATGAGCTGAAGACCCAATTGGACCACCTTAGCTTCATGTTGTACGATCGTCAGCAGGAATTGGACAATTGCCGTGACTACTCCAACCACAAGTCCGCCTTCATCAGAACGAAGGATCGGACCATCGCCATGTTAGCAAAGGATCACAAGTCTCGCCGCCGTTAGCTTGACAAGAAGGAGCGCAGCATTGCCCATCTTCGCCACCGTATCTCAGATTTGGAGGAGACCATCCACGAGAGAGACATGCAGTTGGAGGAAAGGGAGAATGTCGGAGAAGATCTTCATGCAGACCCCTACTCCTATCTTAGCGATGATGATGATTTTCTGGAGGATCAGGCTATGGACTTCTTCACCGATGAGGATGATTATGCCTTCATCGATGACGATGAGAATGATGAGGATGACGACTACACTGACTCCAAGGAGTAGTAGCACTTGAGCACTAGCGTAGTGAGTTGTATTCGGTCCCACTGTATCTTTGTTTCCAGAATGGTTCTTAAAACCATATGTTTACCTTTTTTGTGGTGTGTGTTTGTATCGTGTGCTATGAATGAATGAAAAGAAATTTGCTAGAAAATTTGAGTCAAACTTTAAAAACTTTTCAAAGTCCCGGAACCTTAGAAATTTCCCTCTTTTCTCATGATCTATCTCAATCTTCAGATGCCACGCGGAGGAAGTGGTTCATCCCCGGACCCGATGTTGCAGATCCTGCAAATGTTGGTTTTTGACCGCGAAGCTGAAAGAGCCGAACGTCAAGCCAACTTAGCCACCCTTCAACAGATACTCAGCTAGGCCACAACAATCAAGGCCACGGAAACCAGGACAACCATGGATCTAAGCTCAAGAATTTCTAGAATACCAACCCACCTGTTTTCACTAAGTCAGAAGAGCCCCTAGATGTAGACGATTGGTTGCAAACCATGGAAAATAACCTAGAAGTCGCCGGAGTGGAAGCCAACGAGAAAGTTCTGTTTGCCACCCACTATCTAGGCGGAGATGCCAGAGCATGGTGGAATAGTGTTCGTGCAATGACCGGAGGACAGATGATAACCTGGGAGGAATTCAAGGTCAAGTTCAGCAGAACCCATGTGCCACCGGGTTTGATCAAGAGAATGAGAGATGAGTTCAGACAACTAAAGCAAGGAAGGATGACCGTAGTAGAATACCGTGACAAATCCTTGTCATTAGCTAGGTATGCCCCGGATGAGATCGACACCGAAGCCAAGAAGAAAGAAAGATTCTTGAATGGTCTGCACGATGAGATGCAGACGGTGCTAGTCAATATCCCCTTTGCCGATATTGAAGCCCTTGTCGACTCTGCCATCCAGATGGAAGGAAAGATCAACCAAGCCAATGAAAACCGCAAGCGTCGCATGATGCATCAGCCAGGAACCCATCAGACCCCAAAGTATCGCCCTAACCCATCTACAGGATTTTCCCCGAGAACCAATAGACCCCCGATGAACCGTCCGACCTATCCCAACCGTGGAAACGCAAGGCCCGGAGGAAATCACAACAACCCCGACAACTCTGGCAATTTCAACCGTGCACCACCCAAGTTCAACAACAACAATGCTGCCACAAAACACCAACACTGCCCCGAGGACTGGAAGCAATGTTGTGCCTATTGCAGCAAAGGACAAGTAGAAAGTGACTTGTTATGAATGTGGAAATAAGGGTCACTACTCCAACGAGTGCCCCAAGAAGAATGCCGCAGCCCCCAATGCAAATGCCCCAGCTCAGCAGCAGTGTCGTGTTCAGCCCGGAAGAAGATTTGCCCCAGGGAATTCACTCAACCGCAACGGCCGTCTTTTTCTCATGCATGCTGAAGAAGCTCAGGAAGCGCCAGACGTTGTGCTGGGTATGTTTTCTGTTAATTCAGTACTTGCAAGAGTATTGTTTGATTCGGGTGCATCGCATTCATTTGTCACCGAAGAATTTTCCCGCACTAGTAAGATTCAACCAACAAAACTGAAGCATGTTATGATTGTTCAAATCCCCGGTTCAACCACCAAAGCTTGGAAAATTTGCAAAGCCGTCCCTATCCGAATCCATGGCATAGATTTTTATGCTAATCTGATAGTACTCGGAACTAAAGGTTTGGAAGTAGTAATAGGAATGGATTGGATGTCCAAACATAAAGGATTAATTGACTGTGCCAAGAAATCCATAACCATGACCAGTACAGCCAGAATATCAGTCGAGCATATATCTGAAACCTTACCTCGTCAATTCAAGTGCAACAAGAGTATAGCCCAACCTACCATTGACCAAGTCCGGATAGTCTGTGAATACCATGATGTATTTCCAGATGTTTTGCCCGGTATGCCCCCAGATCGGGATATCGAGTTTATCATTGAATTAATCCCCGGAACAGGACCCATAGCTCAGAGACCATATAGTATGAACCCGTCTGAACTAGCAGAACTAAAGAAGCAATTGGATTCCATGTTGTAAATTGGATTGATTCAACCAAGTGCGTAACCATGGAGATCACCTATTTTGTTTGTGGACAAGAAAGATGGAGGTAACCGTTTGTGTATGGATTATCGGAAGTTGAATGATGTCACTATTAAGAACAAGTACCCATTGCCCAAAATAGAAGATTTGTTTGATCAGTTGACCGGTGCCAAAGTGTTTTCTAAGATTGATCTTAGAACATGCTATCATTAACTCAAGATTCGCGTAGAGGATATTCCAAAGACTGCCTTTACCACCAGATATGGATTATATGAGTATACTGTCATGTCTTTTGGATTAACCAATGCCCCCGCTTATTTCGTGAATCTCATGAATCGATGACATACTGATTTATTCCAAATCGGAAGAAGAACATGAGCTACACCTAAGGACCATTCTTGGAACCCTTAGAGAGCATCAGTTGTATGCCAAGTTTAGAAAATGTGAATTCTGGTTACAGGAGGTAGGATTCCTCGGCCACATTGTATCAGTCGGAGGAATTGCCGTTGACCCTGCAAAGGTGAAAGATGTCGAAGATTGGCAAGCCCCAACCACGCAAACCCAAGTTCGTGCATTTCTTGGATTGGCGAGATATTACCGCAAGTTCGTAGAAGGATTCTCGAGTATCGCCAGACCCATGACCCAATTGCTGAAGAAGGACAAGAAGTTTGAATGGACCGACAAATGTGAAGCGAGTTTTCAGGAACTCAAGAGGAGATTGATTTCAGCCCCAATCTTAATCATGCCGGATATCACGAAGCCCTTCGACGTGTATTGTGACACATCCAAGATCGGCCTAGGACGTGTGCTAATGCAAGAAGGCAAAGTCATATCTTATCTATCTCGACAACTGAAACAACACGAGAAAAATTACCCAACCCATGACCTCGAACTCGCAGCCGTAGTTTTAGCCATAAAGACATGGAGGCACTACCTGATGGGAAACCGTTGTGAGATTTATTCGGATCACAAGAGTTTGAAGTATATATTCACTCAGAAGGAGCTGAATATGAGACAGAGAAGATGGATTGAGCTAATCAAGGATTACGATCTGGACATTCACTATCACCCCGGTAAAGCCAACGTGGTAGAAGATGCCCTTAGCAGATTGCCGTGCTGCTGAACTCCATGATTTTGAAGGAGCAACCAAGCTTGCACAAAGAGATGGAAGATTTTCGAATGGAATTAGTAAGTGAATGATTTTTGTCTAGCATAGAACTTCAATCCACTTTGATCAACCAGATCTAAGAGGCACAGAAAGGAAATGCTAGTATCGACGGAATCAAGCGTCGTATCGGTACAGGCAAAGTACCCGGATTTACCGAAGACGAAGAAGGAGTTCTGTGGTACAAAGGACGCCTTTGTGTACCTGTAGATTCTAAGTTGAAAGAAGTTATTCTGAAGGAAGCTCATGATACTCTTTATTCTATCCACCCCGGAGGAACTAAGATGTATCAAGATTTGAAAGAGCAGTTTTGGTGGCATAAGATGAAGAGAGAAATCGGAAGCTATATCGCCAAGTGTGATATATGTCAGAGAGTCAAGGCAGGACATCAAAGACCCGCTGGATTGTTGCAACCATTGCAGATTCCGGAATGGAAATGGGATTATGTTGGAATGGACTTTATCACCGGATTACCTACTTCTAGTAGGGGAAATGACTCTATCTGGGTCATAGTGGACAGATTGTCCAAAGTCGCCCATTTCTTACCCGTCAAGACCACATATCAGAGTTCGAAGCTAGCGGAGTTATACATCGCTAGAATCGTCAGTTTGCATGGAGTCCCTAAGAACATTGTATCGGATCGAGGAACTCAGTTTACCTCGAGATTCTGGAAGAAAGTCCAAGAAGGTTTAGGAACCTGACTAGATTTCAGCACTGCTTATCACCCTCAGACCGATGGACAAACAGAGCGAGTAAATCAAATACTCGAGGATATGCAAAGAGCATGTGTGTTAGAATATGGATCTAAGTGGCAAGACTGTCTGCCGTTTGCAGAATTTTCATACAACAAAAGTTACCAAGCTAATTTGCAAATGGCCCCATTTGAATTCAAGTATGGAAGGAAGTGTCGCACCCCTTTGAACTGGTCGAAAGTAGGAGAGAGTCAGATTTTCGGACCCGACATCCTACGAGAAGCAGAAGAGAAGGTTCACAAGATTCGTGAGCACCTCAAGACAGCCCAGTCAAGACAGAAGAGTTACGCCGGCAAGAGACATAGAGACCTCGCCTTCAACATAGGAGATTTTGTGTATCTGAAAGTGTCGCCATTGAAGGGAATGCAGCGTTTCCAACTCAAAGGAAAGTTAGCCCCCAGATATATCGGTCCCTTCAAGATTCTGAACCGTCGAGGAGAAGTGTCGTATCAATTGGAACTACCCGAAGAGATGTAAGCCGTGCACAATGTGTTCCATCTCTCATTACTTCGCAAGTGCCTCGAAGTTCCAGAGAAGACTGAAGTATTCAAGAATATTGATCAGCAGACCATAGAGATCAATGATGACCTGACCTATCCCGAAGTACCCATCCGTATTTTGGAAGAAGCTTTCAGAACTACCAGAACCCGAAGCATCAAGTTTCTCAAGATTCAGTGGAGCAACCACACAGAAGAGGAAGCTACCTGGGAGCGAGAAGATCACATCAGGACGGAGTTTCCCGATCTCTTCAAATCCTAGGTAATCTTTTTCGTTCTTTTTCAAATCTTGGGATGAGATTTTGTTTAATGGGGGAAGGTTTGTAACATCCCAAAAATATTAAACTAGAATCATCAAACTCTAATCACCAAATTTAAGGTTAACAAAAACTTTTCAAATTAAAAATATTAAAGCATTCATATGAGTGTGCATTAAAATTTGGATTCTTTTGAATTGCCATGATTATGTGTTTCTTTGCTTGTAAAATGATTCTTAGGTGAAATAAACATCATCTAAACAATCCCCAAACTTTTCCCAAAGACAAACAAATCAAAACAAACAATTAAGTGAATGGTCACTTTGGCCAATTTAACTCCCATGCCTACTTTGGCTATCTCTAACTTTCAGAACTTAACAAAAACATGTATGGAGCTTTGCACCCCTTGATAGTACTCATAACAAGGTACCAAGTCCTACTTTGTGATCATCCAGAAACATTCAAATGCTTAGTTTAAATGACAGTTTAAAATTTAATGTATTTCATATGGGATGATCCCACTATTTCAAAAACCACTCAAACAACCTCAATTTTCAAAACCCAAGCATCCACAGACTCCCTAGTACATGTTTAGCACACCCACCAAAAATCTTTTCAAAATTCAAAACTTATGTTCATGCGGCCATTTCATCAAACAGGTTGCAGATGCAAATCAAACAAAATCAAAACACTATGTTGAGCAGTGTTTTGGGCCTAACTTGTTCCCTCTCTAGACACCACTAGACTTAGTAGATCATCCAACAACCTTAACTAATCACTAGCACCACTGTAAGCTGGCCATTATCATCAATGGTGAACAGGCCGAGAGCACCATTGCCACCCCATGGTCGATAGCAAGCTACAGGCAACACTAGCCTCGCCAACCTTGTCTGGGAGCAAGCTAGCACCCCATGGCCACTCCCTGTCCTAGCCGCGAGCGATGCCAGCCACTAGACCACACGCCAGGCCATGCCAACCTTCTCTACAACCATGCCGAGAGCGCTCCCTGTGCGCACGCTCGACCAGCACCCACAGACCATGCGCCTCCCTTGCCGCGTGCACGCGTGATCACCACCGTCCCAGCAACCCCGCAGACACGCTCGTTCGCCTCCACGCGGATAGCCCTCTGTACCGTCGGCCACGACGAGCTCAGCTTGCGCCCGTCGGTCCCCTCTCACCACTATAAATAGAGGCATCCCCCACTCGAATTCTTCACACCATTCTACTCCCCTCTCACCCACAACCACCCCACCTCATTCCCGGAGCAAGGCGAGCAGCGCATCACCGGAATTTCACCGGAGTCCGCCGCTGCTGGAGGATAAGGAAGCCATCGATTGGAGACGCCCCAGGAGGAGCTGCCAGTACCAGGAGGATCGCCGTCGTCGACTTCGTCGTTCGCCCGCATCGCCGACCCTCGCCTGAGCCCCGGTGAGCCCCCGACGACCCCCACTGAGCCGCTAGGGTTCGAGCTCGTCGGTGACTAGTTCATCGTTGACGACGACCCTCAGCCGTCGATCTTCATTCTAATCCAACGCACCACATCGCCCCGTACCACTTCGCGTTTAAGGATTCGCTGACCAGTAGACCCTCCCTGTCAGTCGCGCCCCACGTCGCGGAGTGACACTGGGCCGGTCCGTTAACCTTTCCCGCGTAGCCCACTCGTTTGAATTTAGATTTTTCTGTTTAGATTTAAACTCAGTTCTGTACCTAGTTTCAAAAACCAACCCAGCTCGATTCAGTGAACCAAATGGAATGAAACCAATTTTGTTAGAAATATATTGAAATTATTAATCCAAGCCCGTTGGATTCAAATCATTTGAATCTATAGATCAACCTTGGTAAAAATAACAAGGCAGAAGCTTTTCTGTATTCAAACATTTTTCAAATTTAAACCACAATAGCTTTTGAGTTGATTCCAACTCTCAAAAATCACATTTGATCATACCTTTCAGAATATGTAAAAACATATGGGTTTACTTACAGAAATAATGTGCAAGTAATAAAAGAATGCCACATAGACATTTCTAGTCACTTTATTTAATTGAAATAAAAGGTTAAACCTTATTAAATTGTGACACCACTTTAAATCACATTCCCATGTACTGAAATATGTGGTGATGACATGTGTCAACATGATCCCATGTTTGGTTTGGAGAATGTTAAATCTTAAGTAGTTTTTCAATGAGTGGAAATTACTTTTCTAAAAATAAATAAATAATGCAAGTGCTTTAATCTTGAATGTTAGTGATGATGCTAGATCATCTATAGAACCCTTGTGTGTGATGATTGAAAGTAGTTAAGTATTGTTTGGTGATTGTGTACCTCGTATTTATTCATAGACGCTAGTACCGACCAAGGATACGAGGAGGAAGAAGGATACTACGAAGAAGAAGCCGAGGAGAACTTCAACCAATGCTCTGCACAAAGCAAACTAACACTTGCAAGATACTCTACTTTAGCAAGCCAATACTTGCAAGCTATTAAATTAGCAAGCTTATACTGATAGCTATGCAAGCCTAATACTACTAGTTGAATGTGCAAGCTAACACTTTCCATTATGAAAGTTATATAACCTATGCAATGCACTAAGCATGCTTGGTTAGACACATTTGAGGATACCAAATCGTAGTTTTACTTGCAAGCTTTATACCTTATTTCTTTATCAAAGCTCTTACTTAGAGTTTACTTGAGTAAATTGTAGATATTAGAAAGGTAATTGAAGGTTGCATAAAGAGCATAAAATTTGGCCTAAGCTAGATAATCTTGATGTCATCCTAAGGCATGAGATTGAACTTAGTTAAACTACACTAGTTTACCACCCCTCATTAGTACTCACTCCCATTTTTAGATGCTAGTGCTAAGCATAAAACTTGATCAACTTTAGATGGGAATACTTGGTGAAAATGGTTATGAAAACCTTGGAATGATGGATCATTCTATTGAGATGTTTTGACATGTGTTTCCGAACACCAGATGATTTTGGTGATTAAAATGTTGAGGCATGAGCCTTAGCCCTTTATAAAACTGATGGTTGTCTGGATGTGATACCATTCCAATGTTACCGTACAACCACAATACCCTAGAATTGGGTAGGGCTTAACTGGAAACTTATATACCTTAGTATGGGTTCCGTCACGGCCTAGATCTGAGCTGAGGCTACCTTGTGAAGATTGTCCACCTGTGAAGTACCCAAGATGACAGCTGGTCATGGTTGGGAGGCCAAACTCACAGGAGAGGTGCTTATACTAGGGCGTGTAATTGAAAGGTTAGGATTGATTATCCGCATACTGAGTATGGTGAATTCAGGATTTGTTCCTGACGGATGTATCGAATGTTGTGGTGAAAGTGTACAATCTCTGCAGAGTGTCAAATTATTTGAATAGCCGCGTCCACGGTTATGGACAGTTGGAGTGGCCATACTGTTCCCCCGTCAGATGTTTTCAAAATGACTTGTGAAATTGTCGTGGTGGTGGCACGGCAGATGCCATGGGTAGGCTAATGTATGGGGCCAATGGATGCTAGAGGGATCCGGGGAGGGAAGATGCAGAGATTTCTACACTCAAATGACTAACATCAAGATCTTTCTTTCTCCTTACAAGAACTACAAGTGCTCCTTGAGATGTTAGCAGGAAGAAGAAGACTACTACACGAGACTTATGGCGTAGAGTCAATCGATCCCTCCTCAGGATCCCGCTTCTCCCCTTATAAAGGGGTACCTTGGTTCCTCCTAGGGCTGACGTGGCAAGCATATTTGAGGAATATGCTTGTCCCAATATGGTAACTCGGCGGCTCTCTTTCCGTGTCCCCCTTCTAACGACGATAATGTTCTAGAGAGCCCCACCAGCGCGCCTTAGGCTCCAGGACTGTCACCTCCGTGACCTTCTTCTCTCCTTCTACTGCTCTGCTCCTTGTCCTTTGTGCTTGGCTCTGTTCAGATTCTCCCTAGCTAGCGACTAGGGTTTGACTATAGGCACCTCCTTCTCCTGCAAGCTTCTTGTTACTCGGCCTTGTCCCGCATAACTCGGCTCGGCCTTCACCTGTATTCAAGTTAGTCAGACTTACTCGGCCGACTTAACTCATATGTCCGTCGGATAAGGTGTTTATCCTTCTGTAGCCGTCATGGCCTTGCTTAGCTCGGCCGAATCTTACATGACCCGGCCGATATAAACAATAACTCGGCATAAGACAAGGGAGACTCCTTTTGTCTTCCCCTGTCTTGACCCTATCCGGGGTTACCTCCCCAACATTAGTCCCCGAAGCTGGTGTGGTCCTGCTCGTAACCTCGGCCAGGCCACATCAGTTTCACAACATTCATTTCTCCTTACTTCCGAGTTACTTTTTCCTGTTCGAGGTATCTGCGCAACTTCTTGTGCACGCCTCGTCCTACGTGTACCACTCATCATTGCTCTTCTAGTTTTTTGTTCCTCTACAGTGTCCACTGACAAGCGTCGGTTACAAGCTGATGGCGCCTCTCAATACGCCGCATTGGTCAGTAGGCCCGATCCTCTCATGTGCCGTGTGGCCTGGGGTGTGGCTCCGCTAGCTGTTCACGGTTTCGCGATACACGCGGTTATGTGGGTATCGTGGTGTAGCCACGATCTCACCACGGTTACTGTGGCGCAGCCATGATCTCAGCACGGTTACTGTGGCGCAGCCACGATCTCACCATGGTTACCATGGTGTGGTTATAAAGAGGGGGGAGGGGTTTGGCCAGTTCACTTTTCCCCTTCCGCTCTTCCTCATCTTCTTCCTCGCGCTGCCGCTCTTCTGCGTTTTCCGGTGCTCTCGCCATCGTCGATCTTCTTGACGGCGACGCTGCCGTTCTTCCGCTCCGACGACCTCATCGCCATGCGTCTGCTTTGGCGCCACCGCCGGTGAGTTTTTCTACAGTCTCGTCGCTAGGCTCCTTCCCTAGGCGCATCTGCTGTTTTCTAGATTTCCTGTGGCGGCTCGTTTCCGTTCTGCCGCTGTGCTCGCTTAGAACCACGACGGGGTCCTGCGCCTCTAAGCCTCTCTCCGCCGCTAGCCCTTCTTCCGTTGATTCCTCCGGCGCCCCTATGTCCAGTTCAGTTAGTGGTGCGCTCGTCGAAGACGACGACGTAGCTTCCGGCCCAGAGCGGGGCTCTTGGCAGGGATCCTCCATCACTCGTTGTGACATTGAGTGGCTAATCAGGACTCGCCGGATTCCTGCCGAGGTAACCTGTCGTTTACCCGGCAGCGAATCGTCTCCTGTAGTCAATGAACACGAGTACGTTGTTTTCATGTCCCACTTCGCTCGTGGGTTCGGCCTTCCCCTTAGCGATTTTTTTAGGGAATTCCTTGATTACTTCGGCCTTCATCCGCATCATATTCCGGCTAATGCCATCGCCTCCCTATCGTCTTATATCTTGGCCTCGGAGGGATACTTGGGCCTTTGGCCTTCTGTGCCCGTTTGGTCCAAATTTTTCAGATCCGATCTAACGTCATTCCAGACAAATCCCTTAACAGTAACATCCCTAAAATCATGATTTCAAAGATTGCATATCATTCATTCATGCATTTAGTTTTGAGATCAATTTCAAACCAAATTCAAGAAAACAGAAGCACATTGTGTTATCATTTTATGTGAGCAAACTTAAATCAATTGGCCACCCCCATTTGAGAGCTTGAATGTTTTAAACCAAGATTGTTTGTCTTCCTTGTTGATTGGTTTGAGTGTGGAGTTAGAACAAAATTTTACAAAATAAAAATGGGTTCAAAACCATTTTCAAAACATTTGCAAATCTAGTGCTATGGCTCTGTTTATTTTGTTATTTCAAAAGAACCAAGCTTGAACAGAGAGACCACTTGATTTTATGTCCTGAAATGTGATTGTTGCACACTGCAAAAATCCCAAGAAAATTTGAATTCAAATAGCTTTTGAAATCATTTGAAAACCATTCCTGAAAATCATTCTGGAAAAAGAAAAGGAATAAAGAAAAGGAAAAGGGCCGGCGCCAGGAATTGAGCCCAGCAGCAGACGCAGCCCATTTAGCCCACCCGGCTCCTCTCTCTCTCTCGCACGCGCGGACACACCCAACGAGTCGCTGACGCTCGGACCCCACCCCCTCTCTGCTTATTTCACGTGACCTGGGCCTCTCCATGTCGTCGTCTTCTAATTTCTCGTGAGACACGCTCCGCCGTTACCACCGTGCAGTGGACGCCTTGTGATTCAAACTCGCTTAAATTCCATTGATTCAGCGCCAATCCTCGCCTCTTGGCTACTTAAACCCTCGCCGCGCGGTCATTTCCCCACTTTCCTCGCTCACTCCACCAGGCTGCGCGCATTTGACCTCGAAACCCCGCAGCACCGACGACCTCCGGCGACTGATTCCGGTGAGCTTCGACCGCCCCCCTTTCTCTGGTTCAAACTATCGTGCCCAGCGTGATCTCGTGCATCTCCTGATACTCTTCGCTTGCCTGCTCGTGACCCAGGACGCCGTCCCCGTTCGTGCCCGCAACCGACCGAGCCGCCGCTCAACTCCGGCGACCAATTACGGTAAGCAGAGCGCGCCCCTTGCCCCCTCTTGCATACGAGGATGTTCGCCACTGTCTTGCGCGTCTCCTAATCCCTCTGGTTCGTGCTAGGGCGATGCGAAACCTCGGCAACAACTTCAACAGCAACCACCCGACGCCGTGCACGACTCCGACGATCTCCAGCAGCCCCTGCCGTGCGCCCCTTGCCAAGCCACCTCCATGTTGAGCTTCGCCTCGACCCTACGATTCTGGTAAGCACCCTCTCCCCTCCCCAGACGAACTATAACGCGCTTGCCGCCAGGCCTTGCGCCGCCGCCAGCAACCATTTGCGCCGCCCATCCTTGGTCACGCGCTTAGCAGCCGTAGGATCTAGATCCAGCGCTCTAGATTAGATCTGCATCGAAGGGGTAAGTGACAATCTGAGTCGTGCACGTTCAGTTAGATCTGACGGTCCACGCTGGTCGATCCACGTGAAGCGGTACCGATGAATCAAAGCGCGACACGTGGCTAGGGTTTAGTTTAAAAACAGAATTTGAATCAGATTTGTAACCAAATTTGATTTAGCTATAACTTTTGATCCACACGTTAGAATTTGACAAATTTTATACCGTTGGAATCAGGAGAACAAGCCCTTTCTGTTTATGCAATGTGTTTAGTGTTTAGCTCCTGTTAAAATGACTTTGTTTGCAGAAACTTGTTTAGGACTATTTTGATTATATGAATTGTTTAGGAAATGGTTTTAGTGTCAAATAAACTTGGTTTAGCAAAGTTTTGACTTGTTTAGAATTCATTACTATGCACTTGCTTGGTTGAGTTTTAAAAATCATCACTTAGCATCTTGCATGCATGCATATATATTTTTGGTTGAATATATCTTGTATGTGATTGTGGCTATATTCTATGTAGATTTTGGTTCTAGTGATTGTGATTGTGAAGAGTGCTACTCTCCCAACTACCAAGGCAAGTGGTACTTCATGAATATGTCTATCCCTATATTTTATACAATTATTAGAAATATTTTGCTAAGTCTTGCATGTTACTGTTTTTGCCAAATGCCATGTTGGGAAATCCTAAGTAGTTGTAGAATTGCTAGGAAATTTCTAAGTTAAGTTACTATCTATGCCATGCTTAGCCTAGCTAGTAGCAAACAAGGGTTGGTAAAATATACATGCTATGGTGAAAATATTTCTAAGTCTTTGGACTTATGTTTTCTTAATAAAACAACTAAGTCAATGAATCACCTGGGTGGAAAGGGACTTGATTGGTGGTTTTTGGTTGAGTGGTTACACAAGGCCCATGGCTATGGTTTACCTTGTGTATCTCACTTGTGGAAAGCCACCTAGGAACAAACGGATTTTAGAGGCCAAGTGTTGAGAAGCTTCTAGTGCAGCCACTTGGCAATATGGGCTCTACCTGGATCACATAGGTTGCTAGAACTTAGCCATTTGGACAGTTGGTGGTAGTGGGAATGATAGGTTGGAGCGCGTCCATTTGGTCTAAGGAAAGGCTTCTGAAAGGTCCTGTCTTGGGAAACCAAGTCTGGTGGGGAAAGTGCACAACATCTGCAGATGGAAAATCTAAGTACTTAGCCAAGTCCATGGCAATGGACAACTTGAGCATCAAGACATGGAAGCTATCAAGAATCTCATCACTCCAACTTCTAAGTAAAAACTTGTGGGTGAACAAGGGTGAAGGACCTCAATGTCTATTGGTGGTTCCTTGGGAAAAATTTTGACAAAGAAAAACTTAGTGATTTCAACTAATAGGAAAAACCTATTTTGAGCAAAGCAAGCCAAGCTACACTTAGCCAAAATGCATATATTAATGTAGTCCACCTAAATTTGACTAAGGTATCACTTGAGCAAAGCAAGCCAAGCTACACTTATTCCAAAGTATTGACCCACTGTGGCTGTAACTTGTGATGTTGCAGGATACTCTGATGAGGATTAGGTGTCATGAGTCTACACTCAACATGTTTGCCTGTGGCACATGAAGATGAAGACTTATATTTATTTACTTATTCAAACTCTTGTATTAGGCATGTGGCCTTGAGTTGTAAAGATTATGTTATCTCTGGAATGGATGTAATAAATGACCTTTGTATCTGTGTACTTCATCTTAAACTGTGGATGCTAGCAATGATCCAGGGACTAGCATTGCAATCACAGGGATCCTTTTTCCATTACAAAGGAGGGATCTTACAGATAGTATCAGAGAACTGTGTTGCCTGTAGGATTATGACCCTAGGAATGGAAACCACTAAGGAAAAATTTTCAACTTCTACACTTGTCTATTCTTCTCGTAAACTTTTCTAATCTTCTTTCTCATATCTATTTGTAGATGAACTCCATCAACGAAGCCGTAAGGAAGGGACCACTCATGACAATGACTTTGGAGTGTGAGACAGAATTCCCCAAGGCTCTCAAGGACCTCATGGTTGCATTAGAGATACAAGGTGCAGCTGTGTACAAGGGTTTTCTGGTGATGGATGAAGGAGTGGAATACTGGTGGGTGCAACTTCACTTGTATAAAAACAAGGAAGACAACCATCAGGAAAAAGGATTCTGCATGTTCACCAATTCAGTGGTGCACCCTACATTCTTTGAATCAGCAAGGGATGCAGCTTGGAAGACCATCAAAGAACTTGGTGACAGAGTCAAGTGCAGAATGCTCAACCTCCAAAATGATCTAAGGAAAGAGAAGGAACATACCCAAGAGTTGGAAGCTACCAACCAAACCTTAAGAGGAGACATTATAGACTTAGTGATGGAATCATGTGAGCAAGATAGGCTGATTGCTTCTAGGAACATTGTGTTAGCCAACAGATCCAGTGAGATAGGATTGTAAACGTACTTCGTTAGTTGGACCACCACCTATCACCTTATTTTCCAAAATGATGCCTTAAAATAAGATTGAACCTTGGTTATTGTAATGGTTTCATGTATGCATGACTTGTGTGTTTTGCTTCCCAAGGATATGTATGTGATGTTTTGTCTTTTGTTTTATCTTGAACTGTGTTGTTCTAACTTTTCTATCTTATAAATAGATGCCTATTACCATCAGCACTGTTGAGGAGTTCCAGGTTACCCGCTTTGGTCCTCGTATCGTTGAGCTTACCACTTTGCTCAATCTCCCTCTCCCCACCATCATGGTGCACCCCCTCACCAAGTTCGAGAGGAAGGACCTCTGGGCTTCAAGGTGAACCAGCCCGGATGCCAGACAGAGCCTACTACGGAGGCCATCGTCTTCAAGCTCATGCACGATGACAGGGAGAGAGGCATGGAGGTAGTTATGCAGTATCTGATAGGACGTCTGCTAGGGCGACACTCCCAACAGGTTAGAGGCACCCACTTTCACGTCTTCGGAAGACGTGATGAGGACGGAGAGTCCATCGACTTCGAGGATGATTCGAGGGACGCAGCAGAGCCGATACGCCTGTACCTCCAGGACTTAGAGTCTCTCATTAGGCACGTGGACACGGACAGGACTAATGTCATGCTCAGCAATGACGAGCTCCAGGTGCAGCTTCGCGAGAAGGACAATCTCTTCGCGCAGCAGGATGCGATAGTCAAGGAAATGGAGGCGAAGTTCGAGACCCAGGACAGGAAGTTCAAGAGTCAGGAGAAGCGTGTCCAGGATAGGAACAAGAAGATCCGGGACATGACTGAAGAACTGCAGTCCAAGGACTTCGAGCTAGAGCAGCAGCAGGCAGTGATAGAGAGGCTTCGTTCCTAGAAGAGGGCTCTCAAGGCCAAGATAGAGTCCTTGACCACTAGCATTGAGGAGAACAAGACCGCGATGGAGAACACAGGTCTTACCTTTGTCGAGGAGGAGATTGATGCTGATGAGTAGACTTGACTACTCGTTTATCTTTTATTATCATACTTGTTATTTGAGAACTTGTTATTGGACCATCCGACATGTGGATGGCTTGCTACTTGTGTGTTTTACTTTGTGAATTTGTTATCTTGTTGTTGAACTTTTATCTTGTGTTGCATGCTTGTGTTTGCTTATGTGATGTAATGTGCATGAAATCATCTATGGGTATCTCATTCTTATCTCTATTTGAACAAACCACAGATGCCTCCCCGTCGCGCAAACCCCAACCCCAACAACAACAACAACAACAACAACAACATCACTCCAGAAATGCAGCAAATGATGACTGCTCAAACACAGCTGATGCAGATGATGACAACGTTCATCCAGAACCAAAACAATAACAACAAAAACAACAACAACAACAACAATAACAACAACAACAACAACAACAACCCTCCGGGCTTTGATATGCTCACCAGGTTCTTGAGATTGAGGCCAGCTAAGTTCTCGGGGACGACTGATCCCAAGGTGGCCAATGATTGGCTACGCTCAGTAAACAAGGATTGGTAACCGTGGGCTGTACGGATGCTGAAAAAGTCAGATTTGCAGCACATCTGCTGGAAGGGCCAGCCGCCAATTGGTGGGACAACTTTCAGATCACCACTCCCATAGATGAAGTGACATGGGCTATCTTTGAGGATGGCTTTCGCACTGCTCATATCTCATCAGGAGTGATGAGTCTGAAAAAGAAAGAGTTCCACAATGCAAGCGGCGCCAGCGTGGCTGAATACATTGAGGAGTTCAATAATCTGGCGCGTTATGCACCGGATGAAGTTGACACAGATGCCAAGAGAAAGGAAAAATTTCTTGAAGGCTTGAATGATGAGCTGAATCTGCAATTGGCAGTGGCATATGTTCCCACTTATCAGTCGCTCTGTGACAAGGCTGCTATTTTGGAGAAAAAAATAAAGCAAGTTGAGAGTAGAAAAAGAAAGCACTCCGACAAGCACAGCTCGGGATCGTCTCACAAACGATCTCATTATGATGACAGTGGAAGCTCAGGATCCCACAAGCATGGGAAATTCAACAAGCACCACAACCACAACCGTCATGACAACAAGCATCATCGCAGTCATGACAATCACAAGTACAAGAACCACAAGAGTGGACATAAGAGCCACCACAGTGGTAATGGTAGTGGAAGTGGAAGTCAGCCTGTTAAGAGAGACATCAGTCAAGTTGAATGCTTCAAATGCAAGAAGATGGGGCATTACGCAAATGAGTGCCCTGAAAAGAAAGTTGAAGGACCTATCAAGCCCAATCCTTTCCAGAAAGGACAGGTGAACCACATCAGTGTGGAGGAGGTCTATGAGGAGCCTGATGCCGTTGCTGGTAAGTTCAGACTCAATTCTATTCCAGCATTTGTTCTTTTTGATACTGGAGCATCGCATTCATTCATATCAAAAGCATTTGTTGATAGAAATGGGTTTCCAACTGAAAACATTGGGTGTCCAATAAAAGTTAGTTCTCCGGGTGGAGATATGATAGTAAGTCTTGGATGCCGGGATCTAGTAATAGAGTTCGGAAAACATAAGTTTCCAGTGAGTCTGATAATCCTAGATTCTCAAGGACTGGACGTAATATTGGGAATGGATTGGATGGCTAAGTATGAAGGAGTACTAGATTGTGCCAATCGTACTGTTGCACTCACAACCCCGGAAAGAAAAAGAATTAAATTCAAGTCCAACTTTGAATCCAAAGGAAGTAAGCTAAATTCTCTTAAGGGGGTTAGCATGGACGGCAGCCAATTGTGAGTGAGTATCCGGATGTGTTTCCAAGTATTGCCGGAATGCCACCGATAGAGATGTGGAGTTTACGATAGATTTGGTACAGTGCGGACCAATAGCAAAGAGACCTTATAAAATGTCAGTTGATGAACTGAAAGAGCTCAAGAAGCAACTTGGAGAACAGTTGCAGAAAGGATTTATTCAACCAAGTTCTTCATCTTGGGGAGCCCCAGTTTGGTTCGTGGAGAAGAAAGATAGAAGTCAAAGGTTATGCATAGATTACCGTTCACTCAACGAGGTAACTATCAAGAACAAATATCCTTTGCCTAGAATAAATGACTTGTTTGATCAGCTAGAAGGAGCATGTGTGTTCTCAAAGATTGATCTAAGGTCAGGCTATTTTCAACTCAAGATAAGAGAACAAGACATACCAAAAACAACATTCACTACCAGGTATGTGTTGGAGATATGCCCTAGAGGCAATAATAAATGTAGTTATTATTATATATCTTTGTGTTTATGATAAATGTTTACATTCATGCTATAATAGTATTAACAAGGAAACCATTAATACTTGTGTGATTTGTAAAACTTAATTTGAAGTCCCTAGTATAGCCTCTATACTTCACTAGCTTGTTGGTTGATTGATGATTGTGGTTTCCCTATCATGAACATTGAGATGTTATCAACAACAAGATCATATCGTTAGGAGAATGATATGGTGGACATACTCCTATAGACAAGCGTAGCATAAAGATCAAGTCATTTCAATAGTTCAATTGCTATATGCTTTCTGATACATAGTAACCTAATTCCTTCGACCATGAGATCATGCATATCACCTTTACTGGATGGATGCTTTGATGTCATCAAACACCACACCGTAACAGGGTGGCTATAAAGGTGGCATTGAGTGTTCGGAAAGTATTGGTTGAAACACATGGATCAAGAGTGGGATTTGTCCATCCACATGACGGATAGATATTCTCTGGGCCCTCTCGGTGAAATGTCATCCAATTAGCTTGCAAGCATGTGACTTGGTCACAAGGGATCACATATCACGGGAACGAGAAAAGAGTACTTATCAGTAACGAGGATGAACTAGGTATGCAGAGATACCGACGATCATAACCTCGGATAAGTAACATATCGTGAGACAAAGGGAAATTGGTATCGTATGTAAGTGGTTCATTCGATCGCAAAGTAATCGTAGAAATATGTGGGAGCCATATGAATTTCCAGATTCCTCTATTGGTTATTGTTCGAGAAGTGTCTCGATCATGTCCGCATAATTCACGAACCGTAGGGAGACACACTTAAGGATTGACGTTGTTTTGAGTAGTTATGGTATTATGAGAAAGAGACGAATGTTGTTCGAGTCTCGGATGGGATCCGGATATCACAAGATGATCCGGAATGGTCCGAGAATAAGATTCATATAAGGAAAGGTCCGTTTCGGAGTTGGGGAATGGTTCCGGTGTTTTCATCGGGAACATTCTAGAAGGTCCCGGAATGTCCGGCACTCCGGAGGGGGAAGGGTACATGAATGTGTCATTACATATTGGAATGATTGCATCATGTACTAGGTGTTCTCGCTGTCCAAAATAAAGGGTTTATTTAAATCCTAAATTGAAAAGTCAAACGGCTAGTTTGAAAGTCAAACGGCAAGTTTTGGAAAGTGGAAAGAGGAGGAGAAGTGGAAACCCGAGTTGGGAGGGATTCCTCCTCCCCAAGCCGCGCCCACCTCAAGGCCGAGTTGGGGAGGGACTCCAATCCTCCCTTGGCCGGCCAGCCCTCCCACCTATATAAGGAGGGCAGGCTCCCTCCTAACACACACAAGTTCCTATCCTCTAAACTAAACCCTAGACCTAAACCCCGGTTTAGAGCTATTTCGGTTTAGAGCCTTCTAATTGGTTTAGAGCCTTCTAATTGGTGTGTCTAATTACTAGACCACTAATAGCCTCTCTCATAAGCTTCACCATACTCGCACCGGCTTAAGGCGAAGCCTATGGATTTCCCTCTACTTGGTACCACGCCGTTGTCTTTGCCGGAATCGCGAGGAGAGTGCTACAACCTCCGCGCCTGCTGGAACAAGGGAGAGGAAGGTCTTCGTCGAAAATTTAACGTGACGATCAAGGAGCGCTGAACGCTGGCTGGAAGGATCGTCTGCGATCTTGAGATCGGAAAGAGTACGACTACATCACCCACGAGAATCTGCTCTCGTTAAACACTTTGGAATCTTCGAGGTGAGTTATTCCATCGACTCGTTGCTACAATCTAGTAGATAGATCTTGGCTTGTTTGTTTGTATGGTAGAAAATTTTGTTTTCCATGCTACGAACCCCTACAAAGGGTATCGAGCCGTGTCTATATGTAGATCTGCACGAGTAGAACACAATGGTCATTGTGGGCGTTGATGCTTTTATTGTAGATTGCTTTTTGTGTACTTTGCATCTTGCGGTATGTTGGGATGAAGCGGCCGGGCTAACCTTACATGACATCGTTCATGAGACTTGCTCCACGCAACATGCAACTTGTATTGCATAAGTGGCTTTATGGTGCTGTTTCTCCTAGCATAGTAAAGATCCAATTTACAACGGGTGATCAACAATGCTAGTATCAATGTTGTGGTTCTTGTTCGTAAGTTAGAACGACACTTATTGAAAGCCCCAAACCGTAAAATATGCAAAGAAAGTAGAGGCGTAACTTTGTTTTGGGTGTGCGATGATGTGATATGGCCATGATTGTGATTATATTTGATGTATGCAATGTTCCTTATTGTAAGTTGGCAACGGCGGAGCCATATGGTTGTCTTTAATTTCTGTTAAGACCTGCGTGTCTATTCAAAATAGTTGTAATAGTTGAAGCTGGTGGACGACAACCATGAAGAAGCGTCATTGACCTTGATGCTATGCCGGTGATGATGGAGATCATGTTCGTGCTTGAAGATGGAGATCGGAAGCACAAAGTAGAAAGGCCATATCATATCACATATTATGAATTGCATGTGATGTTAATCCTTTATGCATCTTGTATTGCTTAGTAGACGACGGTAGCATTATAAGATGATCCCTCATGCACATAAATTTCAAGTTCTAAAGTGTTCACCCTTAGTATGCACCGTTGCCAAAGCTTGCTGCTTCGAAGCACCACGTGATGATCGGGTGTCTTTGATTCCGCGGGTGAATACAACGTAAGCAAGCCAGATTTTCTTATGCGGTAGCTAAGGTTTGATCTTGACGAGCCTAGCATGTACAGACATGGCCTCAGGAACATGGATCGCCGAAAGGTAAAGCATGAATCATATAGTAGATATGATGAACATGATGATTGTTCGCCATTGAAACTATATCAACTCTCGTGATGATCGGTGTTGATGTAGTGGATTTTGTTCGTGTGATCACTAAAACAATGTGAGGGATGTTGCTTTGAGTGGGAGTTCACCTAGTTTAATTTCATTAATTAATTTGAACTCAATTTGTCATAAACTTAGTCTAAACTATTGCAAATATGTTGTAGATCAATGGCAGCCCCTACCATCAATTTTAATGCGTTCCTAGAGAAAGAAAAGTTGAAAACAATGGAAGCAACTCATGGATTGGTTCCAATTTGAGGATTGTCCTCACATGGTAATTTGACCTATGTCTGGATGCACCGCTAGGTGACCCACTCAGCTGATGCTACCGATGAAGTAAAGAATGTTTACCTCGCCGGAAGAATCGGTACTCCATAGTTCAGTGTGCTATCTTGTATGGTTTAGAATCGAGCTTAAAAGGTTTGAAGAGTCGATCCATATGATATTGTCGAGGATCTCAAATTAATCTTTGAGACTCATGCGGCAATTGAAAGTTATGAAGCTCAAAAGTTCTTTAACTACAAGATGGAAGAGGGTAGTCTGCCAAGTGAGCATGTGCTTAAGATGTGCAGGCACGCAAATAAACTTCAAAGTTTGGGTATAGTGATTCCTAATACTTTGGGGGTTTACCGCATCCTCCAATCACTGCCACCAAGTTACAAGAACTTTGTGATGAACTACAACATGCAGAACATGAACAAAGAGTTGCCAGAACTATTTGCTATGTTAAAATCTGCAGAAGTGGAGATCAAGAAAGAGCACCAAGTGTTGATGGTCAATAAGACCACCAAATTCAAGAAAGGCAAGTCTAAGAAGGGACACTTCAAGAAGGGTGGTAAGAAAGTTACCACGCCGACGAAGAAGACCAAGGCTGGACCTAAGCCTGATACTGAGTGCTTTTACTGCAAGGGAGAAGGTCACTGGAAGCGGAATTGCCCAAAGTACTTGGCGGATTTGAAGAACGGCAACATCAAGAAGAAAGGTATATCTGATATACATGTTATTGATGTGTATCTCACTAGTATTCGTAGTAGTGCCTGGGTATTTGATACTGGTTCGGTTGCTCATATTTGTAACTCGAAACAGGAGCTGCAGAATAAACGGAAGCTAGTGAAGAACGAGGTGACGATGCGCGTGGGAAACGGATCAAAGGTTGATGTGATCGCGGTCGGCACGCTACCTCTTCATCTACCATCGGGATTAGTTTTATACTTAAATAATTGTTATTTGGTGCCTGCGTTAAGCATGAACATTATATCGGGATCTTGTTTATTGCGAGACGGTTACTTGTTTAAATCCGAGAATAATGGTTGTTCGATTTATATGAGTAATATGTTTTATGCACATGCACCTTTGATAGATGGTCTATTCTTGTTTAATCTCGATAGTAGAAATACACATATTAATAACATTGAAGCTAAACGATTGAAATCAAGCGATAATTCGACCTATATGTGGCAATCGCTGCCTTGGTCACATTGGAGTGAAGCGTATGAAGAAACTCCATTCCGATGGACTTCTTGAATCACTTGATTTCGAATCACTTGAAAGATGCGAAGCATGTCTGATGGGTAAAATGACTAAGACTCCATTTTCTGGTATGATGGAGCGAGACTTATTGGAAATCATACATACCGATGTGTGTGGCCCAATGAGTGTAGCATCGTCGATGGTTATCGTTATGTTCTTACCTTCACGGATGACTTGAGTAGATATGGGTATATCTATTTCATGAAACATAAGTCCAAAACTTTCGAAGTTTAAGGAGTTTCAAAGTGAGGTAGAGAATCAACGTAACAAGAAGATTAAATTTCTACGCTTCGATCGTGGAGGTGAATATCTGTTACGAGTTTGGCGAGCATTTGAAGAAATGTGGAATACTTTCGGATTGACACCGGGAACACCACAGCGTAATGGTGTGTACGAACGTCAGAATCGAACTCTCTTAGATATGGTTCGTTCTATGATGTCACTTACAGATTTACCGCTATCATTTTGGGGTTATGCATTAGAAACAGCCGCATTCACTTTAAATAGGGCACCGTCTAAATCCTGAAACGACACCATATGAATTATGGTTTGGGAAGAAACCTAAATTGTCGTTCCTTAAAGTTTGGGGATGCGAAGCCTATGTAAAGAAGTTACAGGACAAGCTTGAACCCAAAGGGAAAAATGCGTCTTCATAGGATACCGAAGGAAACTATTGGGTATACCTTCTATCATAGATCCGAAGGCAAAATCTTCGTTAAGAATGGATCCTTTCTAGAGAAGGAATTTCTCTCGAAAGAAGTGACTGAAGGAAAGTAGAACTCGACGAGGTTGTCGAACCTTCTCTCGAAATTGCAGTAGCGCAGCACGGAAGAAGTTCTGTGGTGCCTGCACCAATAAGAGAGGAAGCTAATGATGGTGATCATGAAACTTGGTTGAAGTTGCTACAGAGCCTCGGAGGTCAGCGAGAAATCGTACCACTCATTGGTATGATTCCGTTATGAATGTCATGTTGGTGGACAACACCGATGACCCCGAGACATATGAGGAAGCGATGATGAGCCCAGATTCCAATAAATGGCAAGAAGCCATGAAATCCGAGATTGGATCCATGTACGAAAACCATGTATGGACTTTGGTGGACTTACCGGATGGCCGGAAGGCTGTCGAGAACAAATGGATTTTCAAGAAGAAAACAGATGCTGATGGTAATGTTATCGTCTATAAAGCTCGACTTGTCGAAAAGGGTTTCGACAAATTCAAGGAGTTGACTACGATGAGACTTTCTCACCAATGTGAAGCTAAAGTCTGAGGATTATGTTAGCAATCGCTGCATATTATGATTATGAGATATGGCAGATGGATGTCAAAACAGCATTCCTCAATGGAGACATTGATGAAGAGTTGTATATGATGCAACCCAAAGGTTTTGTCGATCCTAAAGATACTAACAAGGTATGCAAACTTCAACGGTCCATCTATGGATTGAAGCAAGCATCCCGAAGTTGGAATCAACGTTTTGATAAGGTAATCAAAAGTTTTGGTTTTATACAAACTTATGGAGAAGCTTGTATTTACAAGAAAGTGAGTGGGAGCTCTGTAGCATTCTTAATACTGTATGTGGATGACATATTGTTGATTGGGAATGATGTAGACCTTCTTAATAGTGTCAAGGAATATTTGAATAATAGTTTTCAATGAAGGATCTTGGCGAAGCTTACATATTAGGCATTAAGATTTATAGAGATAGATCGAACGCCAAATATCATTGTCACAAAATACATATTTGGACAAAGTTCTAAAGAGGTTTGGAATGGAAGATAGCAAGAAGGGTTCTTGCCATGTTTATATCGACCTTGAGTAAAACTCAAAGTCCGACATCGGCAGAAGATAGAGAAAGGATGAGTAAGACTCCTATGCCTCAGCCATAGGATCTCTAATGTATGCCATGCTATGTACTAGACCCGACATCATATGCTATTAGTCTAACTAGCAGATATCAAAGTGATCCAGGATGGATCATTGGACATGATCAAAAACATCCTTAAGTACTTGAGAAGAACTAAGGGTATGGTTCTTTCTTATGGAGGTGATGAACAGCTCGTTGTTAATGGTTACACCGATGCTAGTTGGAACACCGATCCGGATGATTCTAAATCACAATCTGGATACGTATTTATTTTAAATGGTGCAGCGATTAGCTGGAGGAGTGCAAAGCAAAGCGTTGTGGCGAGATCTTCAAGCGAATCGGAATACATGGCTGCTTGGAGGCTTCACAAGAAGCGATATGGATGAAAGAGTTCATTACAGAGCTGGGTGTGGTTCCTAGTCGCTGGACCCAATGTCTATCTCTTGTGATAACATGGGCGCCATAGCCAATGCGCAAGAACCAAGGTCACACAAGAAGTGAAGCATATCAAGCTGCGTTTCCACGCTATTCGAGAACATATCCGGGATGGGGATATAAAGATTTGCAAAGTACACACAGATCTGAATGTGGCGGATCCGTTGACTAAACCTCTCCGAGGGCAAAACATGACCAACACCAAACTGCCATGGGTGTTCGGTATATTACCATGTAATCTAGATTAGATGACTCTAGTGCAAGTGGGAGACTGTTGGAGATATGCCCTAGAGGCAATAATAAATGTAGTTATTATTATATATCTTTGTGTTTATGATAAATGTTTACATTCATGCTATAATAGTATTAACAAGGAAACCATTAATACTTGTGTGATTTGTAAACTTAATTTGAAGTCCCTAGTATAGCCTCTATACTTCACTAGCTTGTTGGTTGATTGATGATTGTGGTTTCCCTATCATGAACATTGAGATGTTATCAACAACAAGATCATATCGTTAGGAGAATGATATGGTGGACATACTCCTATAGACAAGCGTAGCATAAAGATCAAGTCATTTCAATAGTTCAATTGCTATATGCTTTCGATACATAGTAACCTAATTCCTTCGACCATGAGATCATGCATATCACCTTTCTTGGATGGATGCTTTGATGTCATCAAACACCACACCGTAACAGGTGGCTATAAAGGTGGCATTGAGTGTTCGGAAAGTATTGGTTGAAACACATGGATCAAGTGGGATTTGTCCATCCACATGACGGATAGATATTCTGGGCCCTCTCGGTGAAATGTCATCCAATTAGCTTGCAAGCATGTGACTTGGTCACAAGGGATCACATATCACGGGAGCGAGAAAAGAGTACTTATCGATGAACGAGGATGAACTAGGTATGCGGAGATACCGCGATCATAACCTCGGATAAGTAACATATCGTGAGACAAAGGGAAATTGGTATCGTATGTAAGTGGTTCATTCGATCGCAAAGTAATCGTAGAAATATGTGGGAGCCATATGAATTTCCAGATTCCTCTATTGGTTATTGTTCGGAGAAGTGTCTCGATCATGTCGCATAATTCACGAACCAGGGAGACACACTTAAGGATTGACGTTGTTTTGAGTAGTTATGGTATTATGAGAAAGAGACCGAATGTTGTTGAGTCTCGGATGGGATCCGGATATCACAAGATGATCCGGAATGGTCCGGAGAATAAGATTCATATAAGGAAAGTCCGTTTGAGTTGGGGAATGGTTCCGTGTTTTCATCGGGAACATTCTAGAAGATCGGAATGTCCGCACTCCGGAGGGGAAGGTACATGAATGTGTCATTACATATTGGAATGATTGCATCATGTACTAGGTGTTCTCGCTGTCCAAAATAAAGGGTTTATTTAAATCCTAAATTGAAAAGTCAAACGGCTAGTTTGAAAGTCAAGCAACAAGTTTTGGAAAGTGGAAAGAGGAGGAGAAGTGGAAACCCGAGTTGGGGAGGATTCCTCCTCCCAAGCCGGCGCCCCACCTCAAGGCCGAGTTGGGGAGGGACTCCAATCCTCCCCTTGGCCGGCCAGCCCCTCCCACCTATATAAGGAGGGGCAGGGCTCCCTCCCAACACACACAAGTTCCTATCCTCTAAACTAAACCCTAGACCTAAACCCCGGTTTAGAGCTATTTCGGTTTAGAGCCTTCTAATTGGTTTAGAGCCTTCTAATTGGTGTGTCTAATTACTAGACCACTAATAGCCTCTCTCATAAGCTTCACCATACTACACCGGCTTAAGGCGAAGCCTCAAGGATTTCCCTCTACTTCGGTACCACGCCGTTGTCTTTGCCGGAATCGCGAGAGAGTGCTACAACCTCCGCTTTCTTTGGAACAAGGGAGAGGAAGGTCTTCGTCGAATCGACGTGTGACCGATTGCAGGGAGGCCTTGAACGCTGGAAGGATCGTCTCAGCGATCTTGAGATCGGAAGAAATCGACTACATCACCCACGAGAATCTGCTCTCGTTAAACACTTTGGAATCTTCGAGGGTGAGTTATTCCATCGACTCGTTGCTACAATCTAGTAGATAGATCTTGGCTTGTTTGTTTGTATGCGGTAGAAATTTTTTGTTTTCCATGCTACGAACCCCTACAGTATGGATTGTATGAGTATACCGTAATGCCTTTTCGCTTGACCAATGCTCCAGCATACTTCATGAATATGATGAACAAGGTGTTCATGGAATTTCTTGACAAGTTTTTTGTCGTATTCATCAATGACATCTTAGTCTACTCCAAGAGCAAAGAAGAACATGAAGGACACTTGCGTTTGATACTTGAGAAGTTACGGGAGCATAAGCTTTATGCCAAATTCAGCAAGTGTGAGTTCTGGTTAGAGGAAGTTGGTTTTCTTGGTCATGTTATGACGAAGGATGGTGTAGCAGTAGATCCTGCTAAGGTTTCAGTTGTGACTGAATGGGAACCTCCCAAATCCGTGAAAGAAGTTCGTAGTTTCCTTGGCTTAGCAGGTTACTATAGAAGGTTCATTGAGAATTTCTCTAGGGTAGCTAAGCCCATGACTGAATTGTTAAAGAAAGACAAGAAGTTTGCTTGGTCTGAAGGTTGTGAAGTCAGCTTTCAGGAATTGAAGAAGAGACTTGTGACAGCACCAGTTTTGTGTCTGCCAGACTTGGAAAAAGATTTCCAAGTATATTGTGATGCATCTCATCAAGGTTTGGGTGCAGTACTTATGCAAGACGGTAAAGTTGTGGCATATGCCTCGAGACAACTCAAAACTCATGAAGTAAACTATCCTACTCATGATTTAGAGTTAGCCTCTGTTGTCCATGCACTCAAAACATGGAGACACTATCTTTTGGGAAAGCGTTGTGAAGTGTTCATAGATCAAAAAAGTTTGAAGTATATCTTCACCCAGAAGGAAATAAATATGAGACAAAGAAGATGGCTAGAACTTATCAAAGACTATGACTTAAGTTTGCAATACCACCCCGGTAAAGCAAATGTTGTAGCAGATGCTCTAAGCCGTAAGGTTTTTGTGAATGGCCTTACCAAAGGAGAATTGCCTGATGATCTGTGTACTCAATTTAGACAACTCAGATTGGAGATTGTGCCTGAGGGACATCTCATGACCTTGGATGTTCAACCCACTTTGTTGGACAAGATCAAAGAAGCCCAGAAGATTGATAAAGAAATCGAAGAGATTAAAGAAAAGATTGGCAAAGGAAAAGCCAAAGGATTCCATGAAGACGAACAGGGTACTTTATGGCATGGGAAACGTATCTGTGTTCCACAAGACCAGGAGTTGCGGAAACTGATTTTGCAGGAAGCACACAACTCTCCGTATTCTATTCACCCGGGTAACACCAAAATGTACATGGACATGAAGGAAAGATTTTGGTGGAATAATCTCAAGAAGGACATCGCCGAACATATTGCTTTGTGTGATGTGTGCAGTAGAGTGAAAGCGGAGCATTAGAAACCAGCAGGTTTGCTTCAACCACTACCTATTCCTGATTGGAAGTGGGACAAAATTGGTATGGATTTCATTACCGGATTACCAAGGACCAGGTCAGGATATGATTCCATATGGGTAGTAGTGGATCGCCTAACTAAAGTGGCTCATTTCATACCCGTGAAGACAACCTATACAAGTGCTAAGTTAGCAAAAATTTACATGAATAGAATTGTATGTCTACATGGTGTGCCCAAGAGTATTGTATCTGATAGGGGAACTCAATTCACTTCCCATTTTTGGAGACAGCTACATGAGTCATTGGGAATGAGGTTGGAATTCAGTACTACATTTCATCCTCAAACCGATGGACAAACAGAAAGGACTAATCAGATTCTTGAAGACATGTTGAGGGCGTGTGCCTTAGACTATGGAGCCAGTTGGGATGAAAATCTGCCTTACACAGAATTTTCTTATAACAACAGCTATCAAGCCAGCATTGAGATGGCACCGTTTGAGTTTCTCTACGGAAGAAAGTGTACCACCCCGTTGTTATGGAATGGTTGAAGATAGCACAGTCCCGACAGAAAAGCTACGCAGATCCTAAGCGTAGAGAAGTCACCTACGAAGTCAGTGATAGAGCTTATCTTAGAGTGTCACCACTTCGTGGAGTGAAGAGATTCAGAGTCAAAGGAAAATTGGCACCAAGATATGTTGGGCCATTCAAGATTCTGAGTCGCAAAGGAGAAGTTGCCTATGAAATTGAACTGCCAGAATCTCTATTAGCTGTCCATAATGTGTTTCATGTGAGTCAGCTTAAGAAATGTCACCCAGAAATGGAAGAAACTTCTTTGAAGGATACTATACCTTTGGAGGAAGTTCAACTAAAAAGTGATCTCACTTATGAAGAGAAACCTATCAAGATTCTAGAGACTGCAGAAAGAGTCACAAGGACTAAGAGTATCAAGTTTTGCAAAGTGCAGTGGAATCATCATTCCGAAGAGGAAGCAACATGGGAAAGAGAAGATGATCTTCAGAAAGACCACCCTCACCTATTTGCTAGCTAATCCGAATCTCGAGGGCGAGATTCACCTTAAGGGGGTTAGATTTGTAACATCCCTAAAATCATGATTTCAAAGATTGCATATCATTCATTCATGCATTTAGTTTTGAGATCAATTTCAAACCAAATTCAAGAAAACAGAAGCACATAGTGCTATCATTTTATGTGAGCAAACTTAAATCAATTGGCCACCCCCATTTGAGAGCTTGAATGTTTTAAACCAAGATTGTTTGTCTTCCTTGTTGATTGGTTTGAGTGTGGAGTTAGAACAAAATTTTACAAAATAAAAATGGGTTCAAAACCATTTTCAAAACATTTGCAAATCTAGTGCTATGGCTCTGTTTATTTTGTTATTTCAAAAGAACCAAGCTTGAACAGAGAGACCACTTGATTTTATGTCCTGAAATGTGATTGTTGCACACTGCAAAAATCCCAAGAAAATTTGAATTCAAATAGCTTTTGAAATCATTTGAAAACCATTCCTGAAAATCATTCTGGAAAAAGAAAAGGAATAAAGAAAAGGAAAAGGGCTGGCGCCAGGAATTGAGCCCAGCAGCAGACGCAGCCCATTTAGCCCACCCGGCTCCTCTCTCTCTCTCGCACGCGCGGACACACCCAACGAGTCGCTAACACTCGGACCCCACCCCCTCTCTGCTTATTTTGCTGAGCACTGGGCCCTCTCCACGTCAGCGTCGTCTTCCCCAATTTCTCGCGCGCAGACACCGCTCTGCCGTTACCACGGTGCAGTGACGCCGCGATTAAAACTCACTTAAATTCCATTGATTCAGCGCGCAATCCTCACCCCGCTTCTGGCTACTTAAACCCCTCGCCGCCGCGGTCATTTCCCCCACTTTCCTCGCTCACTCCGCCACCAGGATGCGCGCATTCGACCTCGAAACCCCGCAGCACCGACGACCTCCGGCGACTGATTCCGGTGAGCTTCGACCGCCCCCTTTCTCTGGTTCAAACTATCGTGCCCAGAGTGATCTCGTGCATCTCCTGATACTCTTCGCTTGCCTGCTCCTGACCCAGGACGCCGTCCCCGTTCGTGCCCGCAACTGACCGAGCCGCCGCTCAACTTCGGCGACCAATTACGGTAAGCAGAGCGCGCCCCTTGCCCCCTCTTGCATAAGAGGATGTTCGCCACTATCTTGCGCGTATCCTAATCCCTCTGGTTCGTGCTAGGGCGACGCGAAACCTCGGCAACAACTTCGACCGCAACCACCCGACGCCGTGCACGACTCCTACGAGCTCCAGCAGCCCCTGCCGTGCGCCCCTTGCCAAGCCACCTCTACGTTGAGATTTGCCTCGACCCTGCGGTTCTGGTAAGCACCCTCTCCCCTCCCCGGACGACCTAGAACGCCAGCGCCGCCGCTGACAGACGCGCCTCCGCCGCCAGCAACCATTTGCGCCGCTCATCCTTGGTCACGCGCTTAGCAGCCGTAGGATCTAGATCCAGCGCTCTAGATTAGATCTGCATCGAAGGGGTAAGTGACAATCTGAGCCGTGCGTGTTTAGTTAGATCTGACGGTCCACGCTGGTCGATCCACGCGAAGCGGTACCGACGAATCAGAGCACGACGCGTGGCTAGGGTTTAGTTTAAAAACAGAATTTGAATCAGATTTGTAACCAAATTTGATTTAGCTATAACTTTTGATCCACACGTTAGAATTTGATAAATTTTATACCGTTGGAATCAGGAGAACAAGCCCTTTCTGTTTATGCAATGTGTTTAGTGTTTAGCTCCTGTTAAAATGACTTTGTTTGCAGAAACTTGTTTAGGACTATTTTGATTATATGAATTGTTTAGGAAATGGTTTTAGTGTCAAATAAACTTGGTTTAGCAAAGTTTTGACTTGTTTAGAATTCAGTACTATGCACTTGCTTGGTTGAGTTTTAAAAATCATCACTTAGCATCTTGCATGCATGCATATATATTTTTGGTTGAATATATCTTGTATGTGATTGTGGCTATATTCTATGTAGATTTTGGTGCTAGTGATTGTGATTGTGAAGAGTGCTACTCTCCCAACTACCAAGGCAAGTGGTACTTCATGAATATGTCTATCCCTATATTTTATACAATTATTAGAAATATTTTGCTAAGTCTTGCATGTTACTATTTTTGCCAAATGCCATGTTGGGAAATCCTAAGTAGTTGTAGAATTGCTAGGAAATTTCTAAGTTAAGTTACTATCTATGCCATGCTTAGCCTAGCTAGTAGCAAACAAGGGTTGGTAAAATATACATGCTATGGTGAAAATATTTCTAAGTCTTTGGACTTATGTTTTCTTAATAAAACAACTAAGTCAATGAATCACCTGGGTGGAAAGGGACTTGATTGGTGGTTTTTGGTTGAGTGGTTACACAAGGCCCATGGTTATGGTTTACCTTGTCTATCTCACTTGTGGAAAGCCACCCAGGAACAAAGGGATTTTAGAGGCCAAGTGTTGAGAAGCTTCTAGTGCAGCCACTTGGCAATATGGGCTCTGCCTGGATCACATAGGTTGCTAGAACTTAGCCATTTGGACAGTTGGTGGTAGTGGGAATGATAGGTTGGAGCGCGTCCATTTGGTCTAAGGAAAGGCTTCTGAAAGGTCCTGTCTTGGGAAACCAAGTCTGGTGGGGAAAGTGCACAACCTCTGCAGATGGAAAATCTAAGTACTTAGCCAAGTCCATGTGACGAGGTTTAATCTCGTCAATGCCCATTGTTATGGACTTGGGTTTTGGAGAAGATGGGGATGCTGGAGATCGTGGCACGGTTAACAGACAAGCAACTAGGGGACACGAGATTTACCCAGGTTCAGGCCCCCGGAGGGAAAACCCTACTCCTGCTTGTCTACTCTTTGATTACGGCGGAACCGAAGGTTACAGGGGTGCGCAGATTTGATCTGGCGTGGAGGTGTGTATGTCGTAATCTAGTAGTCGTCTGTCCTCCTCGTTGGACCCTCCTAGCCTTTATATATGGGGAGGCTAGGTCTCAGGTACCGATACGAGTAGGTTACAAGTTGTATTCAAACTCTAGTCTTGTTCTCCAAGGATCCGAAGGCGTCATGGGCCCGGGCCACCCGAAAATCTTTATGGGCCGGTGTATATTTGCCGTGGGCCTTCCTTGGGCTAGACTAGGTATGCTGAAGTTACGTACCCATAGGGTATAACCATGTCAAGAGTTCTCGAGTGTTCAAATAATCGTAGATTCGCCGAGGACTCTTTAATCCTTCGGTGCAACTCGTCTTTCAAGAGAATGTAGGGATTGTTGATGCGCAGTTGACTCACCCGACGGATCGTCGCTTAATCATCTTAGGACAAAACAACATGATCTTCTTCAGGTGCGAGTCCCTCGACTCGAACCCGGAACATATGCTGGCGTAATTCGACTCAGGCCGCGAAGGACTTACAGGAGTGGAATTCCAGTGATTTTAAATGATGTACCCAACGCGTCCGTCGGGATTTTTCATCGCACCTGCTGGCACGGATTTTGACTAGCAGAGCGCAGTCGTGTGCGTTGCAAGGCCATCAGATGATATCTGTAGGTCTTATCTTTGTGTCGCAGACACAGCATCCGAATGTTTGTCACCGTGGAGGTGCTTCGGGTGGCCAAGGAGATCGTTGCTCACTTAGCGTTAATTAGGGCAGAGTTGCCGAAAAAGTTTTGCATGCTGATCCGAAGGATCGCAGTCGAAGAGTTCATAGGGTGCGCGACCAGCGCTCCCTATGGGAGTAGCCCCCAAGTGTCTGTTCGAGTCGTAGACTCAAACGGAGACTTTTAGTTCAGGCATTGTTTCAATCATTAAGTCCGCAGGACTCGAAAATTTTCGGATGCTTGAATCCATCCTCCCTATGGGAGTAGCCCCCGAGTCCGTAGTGGAGTCGTAGACTCGACGTAGGACTCGAAGATCTTTGTGTGTGAACGACCATTGCTCCAGTTTGGAGTAGCCCCCGAGTGTCTGGCGGAGTCGTAGACTCGGGCAGAGACTCGAGTCTTGTATCATGTAACTGCAGTAGGAAAATCTCGTGGGCGTACCGCTGACCCGGAAGTACATAGGGTGCGCGACCAGCGCTCCTGATAGGAGTAGCCCCCAAGTATTTAGTCGAATCGTAGATTCGAGTGAGTACTTTTAGCTGTGGAGCCGAAATTGGTGCTAGTATAGCTTTTGATGACGCTGCCGACGATCTATGACCGCAAGCGTCTGCTACGCCAGAGATGACTTGACTGGACGAATCGTGGGTCCCACTTGCTGACTTTGAATTGACCGGTCACGCGCGGCGTGGAGATGATTACGGCGTCTCCTCGATTTCCGCGCGTAGTGGACGGCGTGGTAGAAACGGTTTGTTGCGATGCTGACACGTGTACGGCCAGATCTACCGTTGGCGTTAGGTCTTCTCAATGGACGGTCAGCGTGCGCCGTCTTCGCTGTTATAATCCGTGGTGAAATCGTGGTTTGTTTTTCACCGCAGCAGTTCTTGTGTTTTACTGCTCCCTCGTTCTTGAGCTGTTCTTGCTGCGTCAGAGAGTTTTCTCCACATTGCCCTTGTCTTTCTTCGTTGGCAACGCCGGCGCCGCCGTAGCGTGATGGGGAAACCAAAGAAGTCTTCATCTGCGGTTGGGACCAGCGCCGCCTGAGGCAAGAAGGGCGCCGCCGCTGCTCGTGTCACCGATGGTGGCTGGCGGCGATCAGAGACGCGCGAGAGCGATCTCCGCAAGCTGCGTGAGCGGAGCCTGATCCCGCAAGACACGACGACCGTGATACTCCCCGGCAATGAGGTAATCCCCTGTCCCCCATCTGGGTTCCGGGTTATGTTCGTTGCCTTCGTGATTCGCGGGTTTTCTTTTCCTGTCCATGACTTCCTTCGTGGACTGCTCTTTTTCTATGGGGTTCAACTCCATCATCTGTCTCCCAACTCCCTTCTCCACGCGTGTTTTATCACGCTTATGCAGTGTTGGCTTGGCATTGAGTCGACTTTGGCCTCTTCCGAAGCTTTATTCCGTGAAGAGGCAGTGTTCGGATGGTGTGTATCCCATTGGGGTTTCATCATCTCCTCGGTCCCAATGTGCAATTCTTTTCCTTCTCCATGTCCGAATCTGTCCAATATCAAGGAGGAAATGGTTTTACATCCGTGACTCCGTCTTGCTGGCAAGATTTTGGTCTCGCTCTTTTGACCCTCCCGCTTGATTGTGAAGAAAAGATCCTGAAAACCAAATCTTGGATGGTGAGGTGGCAGATAGAGGCCTCAGATCGTCGGGTGGAGGATCTCCAACTGATTCCTGAGAAGGAAGTGAACGGTGTCGACATCATCCGGACGTTTCTTGAGCGTCGGGTGTAGCCCCTTCAAGCGAGGGCGCATCCGATGTTTCTTTACTCTGGGCGCCGTGATCCGACGAGGGTTTCGAGTGAGAATATCTCCGAGGTGGACCTTGACAAGGATCTTCGCGTGCTGTTGAAGTTCAAGGCCGACGAAAAAATTCCGGGGAAGTCGCTGACTCCTCCCTTTTCTTCGACGTTGGTCGTGCCGAAGGTGTAGATTTGCGCACGTAGTGCTTCCCTTTTGTTTTTGTCAGCTGTGTACTTTTTTCCTTTGTTTGCTAACAAAGTTTCTTCTCATTTTGTAGAGCTTCAAAGTGCCAGGCATGGCACCACCATTGCCCGAAAGGTATCCGAATGCCCCGGATAATGAAGTGGTGGATTCCGTGTCCGAGCCTCCTTCGGCGCGATCTCCGGCGGAGGATGCCGATGAGTCGGGTGAGGATCATTCGCTCGAACGATCACTGAGCTCTAGCGAATCGTCAGATGCCTCGACTCCTCCGACTCCCAGGAATCCTCTGGGTCTTGAGCGTCATGATGATGGTCATGGAGGTTCTTCCTCTCCCCTTCCTGCCATTCCTGTGCGGGCTGTTGCACCGCACCCGCCAGCAAAGCGGAAGAAGGAAGAGAAGAAGGAAGAGAAGAAGGAGGAGAAGAGAGAGGAGAAGAGGGCCCGAAGGGCTTCTCCTATCTTTGATCTGAGCGCGTTGGGCTCGTAAGTGTTCTTGTTGTACTGTTGTCCTTTTCTCTTTATGATGTTTGCACCTGTGTTGATTGGCTTCGTATGCAGGCAATCCTCCGACGGCTCCAGTGATGGTGCGGGGGAAATGATGGGGGATTCGAACATTGCGTCGCCTCCTCCTCAGATGGTGGCGACTTCGGGTGGCGCCGCTCCGGATCCTCCTGTGCAGGAGAGGCTGATGGTTGCGCCTCAGAATTTCACAGGCGGGCCTTCGGGTTCGCCTTCGGAGCATGTAAGTTTTTCTGCTTCATGTCACGGGGGGAGCCCCCGAGCGTATTCGTGTGCTGATGTTTTGTTTGCTTCTTTGTGTTGGGCGTAGCCCCCAAGTCCTGTGCTTACTGCTGTTGCCTTTTTCTGCAGCCTTTTGTCCAAGAGGCCAAGCGGCTAGTGGAGGAGCGCCTGACGCTGGAGGCGAAACTGCGTCAGCTGCAAGGTATTCGTCTGCCTTGTAGTACTCATCTTGCTATATCTTGGTTCTGTTTGTTGACACTTGCTTGTTGTAAATGCAGAGGAGCATAACGACTCTCTCCGTGAGGTTGATGCTCTGAAGAAGAGCCTTGGCCAACTGGAGCAGAAGGCCGAAACTGCTGCTGAGGTGAAAGAGCGCCTTGAGCTGGAGCTGACGAAGGCAGCCGAAGCGAAAGAGCGTCTGCAGCAGGAAGCCGCAGATCGTGAGGAGCAGTTAGCCACCGTTGCGGCTGCTCATGAAAAGGGGGTGGCGGAGAAGCTCATGGCTGCTTCCAAGGCTATTTCGGGTGAGCGTTTAGCTTTTGTACTTGCTCTTTTTTTCTGCGGATCGTCTTCTATGTTTCCTTTCTTCATGTTGTCTTCTGTTTTGTCTCAGATGCCGCAGGCATCGAGTTTGACCGCGGTGCTCTGGAGCACGGGAGTGCTCTGGATGATGCCACTGTAGCGGTCGAAGACCGTCGTCAACTCCCTTGCCAAGGCGAAAGAGGTCCTTGGTCGCTTTTACCAGGAGCTCTTCCCGAAGGGCGCATCCCTTGAAGACGTGGGTGCCCTGGCAGAGGCTCTGCCGTCAAGCGCTGCGGTAAGCGCATAAGCAGAAGGGCATCGGCGCGTCCGTCGGGCTGGCGATGGCCATGGCGGCTGGGGCAGAGCTGGACTTGCCCCAGATCACTTCTCGGATGCCGACGGCTGCGGATGGATCAGAGGTAGCCTTCGCTGCCTACTCCGCTCGCTGCAGACGATATGGGCCCAAGATCATTGACGTCTTTGTCTGAAATACGCTGCGGCAGCGAGGCAAGGCCAAAGCTAAGCGAGGCTCAGGCGACTCGGTGTCCTACGCCTTAGGAATAGGAGATGTAGGGTAGTATGTAGTTTACTTTTGCTGTAAATATCTTTTGTAGCACCATCCTTGTGCCATTGATGCCTTATTTTAATGAATTCCTCGAGTTGAGCTTTTCCCTTGGCTGAATGTCTGTGCTTTCTTTTTCTGCTGCTATAGGTTCCTTGGTGTTGACCGGTTGACACGTCATCCGAAAGGCCCTTGCGAGCATCATTGGATGATTCCTCGCAGCTCGCGTTTCTTGAGATCGCAGCGCAGCTTGGAGAGATTTGCTTGGGCTCTTGTGATCGCTGATGTTTGGAAGTCCAAAGCAGATCGTAGTGCAGAGAGGAGTACTTGATGGCGGAGCTGGGTCGGCTGTCCGAGCAGCTGCAATGTAAGTTGATCCGTCTTTGGCTGTAGCTCGATCCTTGGGTGAGCCGCTGGCCTTACTCTTGTTCTGGTCTTTATCGCAGTGCGAATCTTGCTCCGAGGGAAGAAAAGGAGCGCATTGCTGTTCGAGTCAATTGCTTGACTCAATAGGACATGGAGGCCGGCGGCTTCTTCTGGATGGATCGCGATCGCGCCATAGTTCTGGCGACGGTGCAGGATCGTGTCTACCAAGTTTCGCGGGTGCTCCGCCAGGTGCAGACATCACTGTCCTCGGTGCTGCACGTCATGTTTCCGTTGGATGGCGTGCCGACGACCCTTGCAGGTCTTCTGGCGAAGTTTCGGAGTACCAGCAATGTCAAGGGGCTGGTCGGCAGCGGCTTCGTCGAGGGTGAAGGCTGCCTTGTCTCTTGTGAGGTGCATACGATGTAGATTTGGCTCTTGTGGCGGGCCACCTCCTCGACCAGATGGTGGCGAGTGGAATATGCGTCCGCATTACGCGGTGTAAAGGTATGCCGAACAGATTGTAGATTTGTTTGAGCAGCGTGCTCAGGTTATTCTTCAGAATAGGTAGTACCTGAAAATAAACAGATAGATGTAAAATTTGTGTATTGCGACTGGGCGTGTATGTGCCCTTTGTTGTAAAGGTTTGCTTGTTAGCGAGCACGCAGTGCTTTGATTTAGTACGTGCCCTTTTCGTTAGCCTGACGTGGTCAGCTACTCAGGTGTACACGTGTTGTCCCCAGTCGATGAAATCGTGAGGTGGGGGGAGCCCCCGAGCGCGTTTTGTCCTCAGTCGATGAAATCGTGAGGTGGGGGGAGCCCCCGAGCGTGTTTTGTAGTATATAGTAGATATGCGGGAAATAGTGAATCGAAAGTTTGGGGCGAGGCACTTAGCTTTATTTGCATCGTAATGGAGGAGGTACATGGTTCGGCTGAGTAGCCTTGGCCGTAAGCCTTATTGAAAGTAAAAGGGGGGGTACATTGCCCATTGTTATGGGTAGAATCTTCACAGGTGCGAGACGTTCCATGGGTTGGAGTATGCGACTCCAGACTCCACGTGCTTGAGGTGATAGGCGCCACCTGGTATGACTTTGGTGATGGCATAGGGTCCTTCCCATGGTGACTCGAGTTTATTCGGTCGCTTTTGCTTGAGTTGCAAGACGAGGTCTCCTTCGACGAAGGACCTTGGGCGCAGCCAGCGGCTGTGATAGTTGCGGAGACTTTGCTGGTACACCGCGGATCTAGCTGCTGCTATATCCCGTGCTTCGTCGAGTGTGTCGACGGCATCTTCGAGTGCAGCCGTGGATTCGGCTTCGCTGTAAGCGACGACTCGTGGAGCCTGGTGGCGCACTTCACGGCCTCAGCTCCGTGCACCATGAAGAACGGTGTGTAGCCGGTGGAGCTGTTTGGCGTTGTCCGTAAGCTCCATAAGACGGACGGTAGCTCTTTCGTCCAGTTTCCAGCTTTGTGCTCGAGTGAGCTCATGAGGCGCTTCTTGATGCCGGCGCCGATTAGGCCGTTGGCCTTTTCCACTTGCCCATTTGTTTGCGGGTGTGCCACTGAGGCATAGGTGATATTGATCCCGAGGCCTTCGCAGAAGTCCTGGAATTCTTCGGAGATGAAGTTCGATCCGTTGTCGGTGATGATGCTGTGTGGTACGCCAAATCTGTAGACAATGGATTCGAAGAATTTGATGGCGGTTTTGCCCTTCTGGTTGGTGACTGGCATGGCTTCGATCCACTTGGTGAATTTGTCGACTGCGACTAGGAGGAAGACGTGTCCTCCCTTCGAGGATTTTGGCAGTTTGCCGATCATGTCGAGGCCCCATTGGGCGAAAGGCCAGGCTATGGGTATGGGTCGAAGTTCGGACCCAGGTGCGTGCGGTTTGTCGGCGAACCATTGGCACTCGTTGCATCTTCGGACGATGTCCTTTGCGTCGCTCATGGCCGTTGGCCAGTAGAATCCTGCTCGCAGAGCTTTGGCAACGAGGGAGCGACTGCCTGCATGGTGGCCGCAGATGCCCTCGTGTATATCTTGGAGTATGGCTTTGCCGTCGTTGATGGTGACGCATCGTTGTAGTACGCCTGTAATGCTGCGTTTGTACAACTCGCCGTTGATGATGGTGAAGGCTTTTGACCGACGAGATACGCGTCGGGCATCTGTCGGGTTGTCTGGCAATTCTCCATTTATCAGGAACTAGAGGTATGGATGTGTCCAAGTTTCTTCGACTGCCATGACCTGCATCAGGTTGACCATGGAAACTTCGGTATCCAACTTTTTGGGTCCTTCATGACCTTCGGGTAGCATAGCCCCCGAGTGTTCTGCTTCTTCGGGTGATCCCTTGGGGAATTTCCTCTTGATGGATGGCACGCAGATCTGTTCGAGGAACACACCTGGTGGTATCTTTGCACAAGTGGAGCCGATGTTGACGAGTCTATCGGCCTCCTCGTTGCTCTCTCTTCCGACGTGCCGAAGTTCGCAGCCGTCGAATTCTCCTTCGAGTGCGTTGTATAGCGCGCGGTACGCGATCATGTTTTCGGCGTGTGCGTCGCACTCATTCATCGCTGTCATGCGACAAGGTTGGAGTCACCGTAGATGACCAGCGTTCGCGCATATTTTTGCCATCTTCATGCCATGGATGAGGGCTTCGTATTCGGCCTCGTTGTTGGAGGTTCTGAATTTCATCCGAAGGACGTACTTCATCTTATCACCTTGCGGGGAGGTCAGTATGACTCCTGCCCCTGCTCCGGCTTCGCGTTTGGAGCCGTCAAAATGCATTGTCCAGGACTACGACATATGCAGGGTGTCGCAGCTGCAGCTCCATCCGATGCACCGAAAGTCGGAAGAACTTGAGATTTGATTGCGTGTCGCTTCGTAGATGATGTCCAAGGGTGATAGTTCAATGCCCCACGGGCCACGCGTCCCGTGGCCTCAGTTATTTAGGATGCTGTTTAGGGGTGCCTCGTTGACGACCATCACCTGATGCTCCTGGAAGTAGTGGCTCAGTCGTCGAGCCGTCATGAACATGCCGTAGGCCAACTTCAGTAGTCTGGTACCGCTGTTTTGTTGGAGTGAGAACCTCGCTGAGGTAGTAAATTGGGCGTCGTACCCCGTGGGTTTTGCCTTCTTCGGGTCGTTCGACCACGAGTACTGTGCTGACCACCTGGTGTGTGGCTGCTATGTACAGCAACAGGGGCTCGCGCTCTTTTGGCGTGACCAAAACTGGCGAGGTGGAGAGGAGCCGCTTGAGGTTTTCGAATGCGTCGTTGGCTTCTGGTGTCCACTCGAACTTGTCTGCTTTGCGCAGCAGCTGGTAAAATGGTAGGGCCTTTTCGCCCATGCGGCTGATGAACCTGCTTAGTGCCGCTACTCGCCCTGCGAGCTGCTGAACGCCTTTGAGGTTTTTCAGCTTCTCCATTGTCATGAGAGCTTTGATTTTCTTCGGGTTTGCTTCTATCCCTCGTTGAGAGATGAAGTACCCGAGCAGCTGACCCGAGGGGACGCCGAAGGCGCACTTTTCTGGATTGAGCTTGATCCTGTAGCGATCCAGGTTGTCGAACGTCTCGTGGAGATCGTCGATAAGTGTTCTTGCCTCCTTGGTTTTGATGACTATGTCATCGACATAGACTTGGACGTTGCGACCGATCTGGTCCTTGAGGCAGGCCTGCATGCATCGATGGTACGTGGCACCTGCGTTCTTTAGCCCGAAGGGCATTGTGTTGTAGCAGTATACTCCGAACGGTGTGATGAACGCCGTTTTCTCTTGATCTTCGATCTTGAGTCGAATCTGGTTATAGCCTGAGTAGGCGTCGAGGAAGGAGAGTTTCTCACAACCTGCAGTCGAATCGATGATCTAGTCGATCCGAGGAAGAGGGAAGTGGTCTTTAGGGCAGTGTTTATTTAGTGACGTGAAGTCCACGCACATCCGCAGGATGTCCGTGTCCTTCTTCGGGACCATCACCGTGTTCGCCAGCCACTCGCTTTCCTTGATTTCCCGGATGATGTCTGCTGCGAGTAATCTGTTGATCTCCTTGCCGATAGCTTCGGCTCGTGGCTCTGATAGTCTTCCGTTGGACTGCTTGACTGGCTTGGTGTCTGGGAAGACATTGAGTGCGTGCTCGGCGAATTCCCTAGGAACTCCTGGCATGTCCGCAGGACACCAGACGAAGATTTCCCAGCGCTCACGGAGGAATTCGACGAGCGCGCTTTCCTATGCGGTGCTGAGGTCGTTGGCGATCAGCGCCATCTTGGAGGCATCCGTTGGATGGACCTGCACTTTTTTGGTGTTGATGGTGGAGTCGAAAGACATGTCAGGTGCATTCTGCTTGGTATTTGGGGGTATCCATTATGTCATCGCCGGAGCTTTACAAGCTCGTCTTGCATGCCGAAAGACTGGGAGATTTTGTTGAAATCTCTGTCGCATTGGTCCGATCGGGTGAAGCTCCCGTGGACTGTGATGACGCCCCTTGGTCCTGGCATCTTGAGTAGTAGGTATGCGTAGTGTGGGACGGCCAGGAACCTTGCGAATGCTACGCGTCCCAGGATGGCGTGGTATTGCGATGGCCAGTCCACCACTTCGAATTCTAGGCGCTCCTGCCGAAAGTTGTCCGGCTTCCCGAAGATGACGTCGAGCCCTATTTTGCCCAGGGGGAAGATACCCTTCCCTGGGACAATGACATGGAACGTTGTGTCTAATTGTTCCAGGCTGCATTGCGGGATCCGCATAGCTGCTAGAGTGCTTGCGAATATTAGGTTGATGCCGCTGCCGCCGTCCATGAAGACGCGACTCATCTCGAAGCCTCCGATCTGTGCCTCCAGCACCAGGGCAGCATGACCTGGGCGAGGGATCTGGCAAGGGTGATCCGCGCGAGTGAATGTGATGCAGGACTCCGATCCGCTGAGGTACTCAGGGATTGCAGGTGGAGTTGTCACGGCCATGTTGATTTGTCGGGTGATTTTTTTCTGCACCCTATTTGTGGGGCGTCCCTTCTGTATCATATTGAGTGCTCCTTTTGGTGGGGGGTATGCGACCCTGGCGTTGTTTTGCGCTGGTGCGAATGGTTGATGTGGGGCTCCAATAGGCGGTGGTGGAGGAGCTCCGTGTGCTATTTCACCTGGCGCAAGTGCGTTTCCGAACGCAGGAATTGGAGCTTGTTGCCTCATCTGCACCATGCTTTCGCTGAGTTTCTGGAACTCGCGGCAGTCCTTGAGCATGTGGCTAGCTTTCTTTTTGCCATCTTGTTTGTCGATGTAGAAGTGGATGGTGCATGGACCCGAAAGTTTGTCGAATGCTGAGGGTCCGTTATCGCGGTCGCGGCGTTGCCACGACTGCGTTGGTCGTCCGTTGTCGCGGAAGTTTCCGCTGCGGTATCCTCCGCTGTTGCGGCTGCTGTCGTTACGGCGGTCGGCGTAGCCGGCTGCGACCATGTCAGGTCCGTCGCGGTCCTCGTAGACGCGCGATCTACTCTTGCTACGACGTCCGCGTCTTCGGCCGTAGTCGTCCTCTTCGTCTGATTGCGCCCGTTGGATGCAATCTTCGCCGTCTGCCCAACTGTTGGCGATTTCCATGAGCTGGTCGAGTGTCTTGGGTTTTACACGTCCAAGTTTCTCCTTGAAGTCTGGGCGTTTGACGCCGTCCCTGAAGGCGTCGATGGCTCGCTCTTCGGATATGTGTGCTACGGAGTTCTTGGTTGTAGACCAGCGTAGTATGTACGAGCGAATAGATTCACCCGTTCTCTGAGTGCAGGCTCGCAACTCTTCGATTGAGGCGGGCCTCTTGCTGGTGCCTTTGAAATTTCGGATGAAGCTATAAGCGAGCTCCTCCCAGCTTCGGATGGATCCTGATGATAGGCTGCTGAGCCAGACCCGCGCCGCGCCTGTCAGCTGCAGCTGAAGGCATTGCATGGCGGTTTCTTTATTGCCTCCGTGAAGCTTAACGGATGACAGATGGTCACTGAGCCAGGACTTTGGATCTTGCGTGCCGTTGAACTTCGGAGTATCCGAAGGAAGCTTGAAGTTGCGTGGCATCTGTGTGCGCCGGACGGATCTGCTGAAGCATCGAGCTCGCGAAGTTCTCGCCGTCTTCATCCATCTCAGATTCAGACGAGCATGCACGTTTGGCGCGTGCTTTGTCGATCTTGCGCTGTGTGAGCCTGTCTCTGGCGTCATAGTCGCGTTTTTGGCGGTGCGAGCTCTTCTTCCTTCGAGGAAGGTCGTGTTCTTCTTCATCTTCGGATGAGGGAGTTGGGCTCCGGTCGCGCCTAGCCGGAGCTTTCTTCTTCGGCTCCGTAGGAGCGTCTTCGTGGAGCGTAGCTCCGATTAGTCCTAGTCCGGTGAGTGCGGACCTATGCATGGCCCTTTTCGGGTCTCCCTCCGGAGGTGGGTGCGCCGCGAGATACGCAGTGGCTGCCATGATCGCAACTTGTGGTGTCTTCGGGGTGATGTTGCCGTCGGCGTCCATATCCATGAACGATGTGTGGAGGGTTCGGGTCACGTCACGCCGCTCCTTCGGGTCCATGTTTTCCACCCGAGAGTGGTGCTTGTTTCCCTGGTTTCCGTTCGTGCTAGAGCCGGGTCCCATGGCGGAGAGCGCAGCTCGTCGCGCACTGGACTCAGAGGCTGCTTTCTTGCGTTTGTCGAGCGTCTCCTGCATCTTGACTTGCTTCTTGTGCTCCTCGATGAGGAGGTAGTGGTATGCCATCAGCAGATCACGTGGGGAGTCCAGAGGTAGGACTATTTCGCCTGCGACGGCGCGGCGTGCTTCGGCCCATCCTTCTTTGCTAAGTTGGATGAGGTGGCCCCTGTTTTCCCTGTTTTCTCCGTTTCCGTCCTGCGGGTTTGGGTTGGGCGGCGGGTTAGGCGTTTCCTCGTCGGTTTGGATGATTGCGGCGCACAGATAGCGCCTGCAGATTGGTTGGCTGCTGCCGCAGCTTTCGGATCCGGAACCGTAGGTCCCTTCATCCGAAGGTGGATCGCACAGATCGGAGTTGCAGCTGTTGCTGATGTAGAACTCATCTGTTGATGGTGACGTGCGTAGTACGGGGTGTGGAGCCCACGAAGCGGGCCTGATTGGCGGCACGGGCGTCCGCTCAGGGAGGCAGAGAGTGCCAGTTTGTCCCACCTAGAAGCAGAAGCTCCTGAACAGAATTTCGAGTCCGTCGCCTACGGGCTCGAAATCCTTCATGGTATCCGGCGAGTGGGCGGTGAAGTCGAAAGCGCCGAAGAGGAGGTGATTCTCCGTTGCCGCGGAGTTGTAGATCGATCGGGTTGGAACCGTCACGACCGCACAATCAGCAGCCCCAGTTCCCACAGACAGTGCCAATTGACGAGGTTTAATCTCGTCAATGCCCATTGTTATGGACTTGGGTTTTGGAGAAGATGGGGATGCTGGAGATCGTGGCACGGTTAACAGACAAGCAACTAGGGGACACGAGATTTACCCAGGTTCAGGCCGGAGAAAAACCCTACTCCTGCTTATGCGCTCTTTGATTCTGGGAACCCGAAGGTTACTGGGTCTTGTGATTCGATCTGGCGTGGAGGTGTGTATGTCGTAATCTAGTAGTCGTATGTCCTCCTCGTTGGACCCTCCTAGCCTTTATATATGGGGAGGCTAGGTCTCAGGTACCGATACGAGTAGGTTATAAGTTGTATTCAAACTCTAGTCTTGTTCTCCAAGGATCCGAAGGCGTCATGGGCCTGGGCCACCCGAAAATCTTTATGGGCCGGTGTATATTTGCCGTGGGCCTTCCTTGGGCTGGACTAGGTATGCTGAAGTTACGTACCCGTAGGGTATAACCATGTCACCATGGCAATGGACAACTTGAGCATCAAGACATGGAAGCTATCAAGAATCTCATCACTCCAACTTCTAAGTAAAAACTTATGGGTGAACAAGGGTGAAGGACCTCAATGTCTATTGGTGGTTCCTTGGGAAAAATTTTGACAAAGAAAAACTTAGTGATTTCAACTAATAGGAAAAACCTATTTTGAGCAAAGCAAGCCAAGCTACACTTAGCCAAAATGCATATAGTAATGTAGTCCACCTAAATTTGACTAAGGTATCACTTGCCAATACTATTCCAAAGTATTGACCCACTGTGGCTGTAACTTGTGATGTTGCAGGATACTCTGATGAGGATTAGGTGTCATGAGTCTACACTCAACATGTTTGCCTGTGGCACATGAAGATGAAGACTTATATTTATTTACTTATTCAAACTCTTGTATTAGGCATGTGGCCTTGAGTTGTAAAGATTATGTTATCTCTGGAATGGATGTAATAATTGACCTTTGTATCTGTGTACTTCATCTTAAACTGTGGATGCTAGCAATGATCCAGGGACTAGCATTGCAATCACAGGGATCCTTTTTCCTTTACAAAGGAGGGATCTTACATTAACCCCTCTGAGAAATCACGTACCCAGTGTGGAGCCGCGTCCATCACACCTCGGAGAAAATCTGAGTTCCCTCGTGTCACTGGCCTCGAGTCTTGCAAGAAGTGGCATAGATCGTTTTTCTATGTAAAAAACACTAGAAAAGAAGATAAGATTCATCTCCCTGCCTTTTCTATCGGCCCCCCTTCCAAGACAAACTGGAATTAGAACCCTAGGAAGAGCCATGCTTTGGCCAAGGCATTCGAGATTCGGCTGAAGGAGTTGATCCGCGCCGGGCTCCACGGTGAGGATTTGATGACCACATTTGTCAGCAGCCGGATTTGCCCTTTCCAGCTTCGCTCGCACAAGCTCTGCTACATGAGTGGTCCTCTCGATCCCAACCGAGTTTCGACAGTTGAGCTCGACAACTATCTCATTTACAAGCGTGTTCGAGCTATCTTCAAGACTGATATGCCGGAGGACTGGACATGGGGGCTGAAGCCATTCACTCGCGGGAATCCCCCTCCCGAAGTAAATTTACGCATGTGTATTTGCTTCCTAATTGCGTTTGTGACTTCTTTTGCTAATTCCACTTTGTTTCTTTTCTTGCAGAGGTTTGCGGAGCAAAAGATCGAGGATGCCGAGGTTCTGGCCCTTCCGTGGACCGCAGATCGGAACACCCCGGACAGCGGGGAACCTGACTCGGAGGAGTTTGTTCCTAAGTCGGACGTCGCTCCGGCTCGCGCTCGTGGCAAGACCTCGGCCCACGGGGAGGAAGGTGACTCGGACGACGTCCAAATTCTTGAGGTAGTCGCCACAATGCCTATCTCTTATGCATTTCTGGCTTCTACTTTCCCAGCTAATCAGGCCGTTCAGGTGCACAACGCCGAGCCTCTCGCCTCTCAACCTCCTGCTACCTCAAGGAAGCGCACTGCTTTGACAGGTCCCTTCGAAGATGCTCCCAAGAAGCGAACCAAGAAATCAGCCCAGCATCTTCCGAAGCGTAAAACCATGCCCGGAGTTACTGGGTGAGTTCATTTTCATTTGTATTTCTTGCTTCTCTCTTTCTGTCTTTTGATTCGACTTTTTGTGCTTTTGCAGCGCTCCTCTCTCTGCCAAGCCGAGCGGTCCGAGTATGACGATTCATACAACTCGGTTGCCTTCTCCTCCGCCCCCTGAAGATACTCAAGCTCCTAGTCCCGCTCGCGTTTACTCTCCTCCTGCGCCGACTCAGACATCACCTCGGCTAGATGTACCTACAGCCTCCATTGCTGACGCCGACATAACTCCGTTAGTAGATCCTCCTACCGAACCTGTTGCCTCCGTTACGAACCCTGAAGTTTCCCCCAAAATTCCTTTGACTTCCCCAATTTCAACTGCGACTCCAACTCCAGCCGAGGATATCACCATCTCGGCCCCCTCGGAAACCATAGTTCCTCCTGCCTCCAAAGATTCCACTCCTAGAGCCGAGGTTGCGGCCCCTGCCGACACCTCTTCTAAGGCTAAGAAGGTTGTTGTTACCAAACCTTCATCATCTCAGAAGGGTCCAACTAGCTCTTCTCAACCCAACATCGCTGATGCGTTCCGTAAGGGGGCTTCCTCTTCTAGGCCCGTTGTCACCCCGGCCGCTGATAGTCAGCTTACTCTCCATAAGAGTCCCGCGGTGGCGGTGGTTACCCAACGGGTCCGAGGTAAAGTGCTGACCCGTACCGAGAGTGGGAACAGCCTCGGCTCCTTGGTGGAATATGCCAACAATTGGAATGCCACCGATCAGCTTGAGGGCAATCCGAGTAACCAATCGTTTCAGCTTTCCGACATCAGCAGTCGTTTGCATATGGCTGCTAAGATTGTTCTTGAAAGTGATAAGATGAACGAGGTAAGCACTTCTGTTGATATTTTGTCTGTTATTCAAATGATAGTATATATATACTAGTCCCCGAAGCTTGCAACCAATAACTTGTTGTTCGTTTGGAAGCTTCGTTAGGCTTCAAATGCATTATTTGCTAAGTTTATTTCCTGTATACCTTGGATTGATCATTGTTCATCCATATTTCAAATTAAGCGTAGCTTAATCCGGATCTATTTCGGCTTTGGTTATCCAGCCACCTAGATCCGAGTTAAGTTTTGCTTGATTCGGATCTGTTTTAGCTTTGAATATCCAGCCACCTAGATTCGAGTTAAGTTTTACTTGATTTGGATCTGTCTTAGCTTTGAATATCCAGCCACCTAGATCCGAGTTAAGTTTTGCTTGATTCGGATCTGTCTTAGCTTTGAATATCCAGCCACCTAAATCCGAGTTAAGTTTTACTTCATTCAGATCTGTCTTAGCTTTGAATATCCATCCACCTAGATCCGACTTAAGTTTTACTTGATTCGGATCTGTCTTAGCTTTGAATATCTAACTGTGTATTTCATTTTGGCACTTAGGTTGCCCATGATCGGTGGACAGCCGAATTCCAAAGGTTGCTTTTTGTGCACAAGAAATTGGAAGAGAAGTATGAGAAAGTTCTCCCCGTGGTGAAGAAAACTGGTAACTTAACAAATATTTGTATTGTCCCATACGTTCTTAATATTTGGTGTTAACCCATTTTTTGCTGGGAAACAGGTAATATCAATAATCTTAATATCTGTCTTAACAAGAAGGTCAAAGCTCTGGAAGGTTAATTATTCTTTTTCTCTATTGATTTTCGTTCGAGACTTATCCTTGGTTTCTTATAACCTTCTGGTTTTGGTATAGCCGAGTTGCAAACACTTGCAGCGTCCCATCAAGAATGCATACCCATGCCTGATATGATGCTGCATTTTTTAGAGCAAGCCGCCACTCATTCGGTGCAACTGAAAGAGAAAGATGACGAGATAACCCGGTTACATGCCGAGGTTGAGTCTCTTAAGCTTTCTCAGAAATCCGAGTTAGAGAAAGTTGACCAGGAGTTCTCTGCCGAGTCTGCAACTGTAGAAAGATAAAGAACTCCTCGAGTCTGCCGAGCTAAAGAATCGGATGATGAGCGAGGAAATCACTCGCTTTGAGAAGACTAAGGCTGACTGGGCCCAGGATCTCCATAAAATGTTGAGTTATATTCATCGTAAGTTTCTGACTGTGGCCGAGTTATCTTCTTCTCTTTCTTACCTTTAACTGATATACTTTGTATTTCACGTAGATCATTTTCCAGAAGCTAGACCCATGAGCTCTAAAGCAGTGATTTCTACTTGACAGCGCCGAGGCGTCCCCGCAGACTCGAGTCTAGAATACTCAATGGAAGACTTCCTGATTGCCATTGGCGCTGCAGTTGGACCAATGAAGATTATGGGCCGAGATCTAGTACAAGTGGCCATTTGGGCCTACCATGTTCTTTGGCTGAAAACGTCAGGGACACCTGATATTGACGAAGTCAAAATACTCGTGGAGAGATTAATGGTATCTTAGAACCAGCTAAATCTCTGGAGGGAATCTGCTGGGAGGGCCGGTGCTGACATGGCACTTACAGCCGTTCTGTCTTGGTACGAGGACATTTCCCTCGATACTTTGATAAACTTGCGCACTGGCTCTCATTGGGTTGAGGATCCAGCATTCGTCGCTTGCCGCCAAGCTCGTGCCTTCCATCTGGTTGAGTACGCTGATGTGCATAATTGGATTGAAAGGCCGAGTTTCCTTCCCAATCCAGCGGATGACTTCGAGATTGAAGACTCCTCGGATGATGATTCGGCCGACCAGGATGAAGCAGAGGATGACTCGGACAACTCCCGTGATTCCAATGGAAGCTCGGATGAGGATGACGACACACAATCATATTCCAAGGGGACTGGGCACTCTCAAGCTCAAACTAATGTTTCTCAGCAGCCCAGGATTTCCCCCGAGGTTACTGTTGCTTCTGTTGAGGGTGAGATAACTTCGGCCGAGGCGCCGTCTACCTCGGAGCGCCCCGTTCCTGAAAGTGCCCCTGCAGGGGAGACCGAGGTCGCTCCACCATCATCCGAGATAACTGTTCCTGGTGCCCCTGCTCATGTTGTTGCCCCTTAAGGGTGCTCTGGCCCTTTTCGCTGTTTATGTTTAAAAAACCTCTTGAGTTATTTCCAGTCCCCGGTATGCCGGGCGTATGATGTCTATGGAACAATTGTCTGGCTTGTGATACGAACCTTTTTTGTCTTTTGCCGCTAAGGCATGGGTGATGGTCATCATTATTACTTTGCATTATCCTTAGAGATCTTTATTTGTTGAGCTATGGAACTTTTATGTGTCTCGCGACAAATAGTCGATTGTACCAACAAGTCCCCGAGTTATCACTTGGGTTATCTAGTTTTTGCGTGTGCTCAAAGACTTACCTTGGACCATGTGGTCGTCCCCGAGTTACAAACCGAGTTGCTGAAATATATTTCATGGGTTAATGCAGAAAACACTATGGGGTAGTCCCCGAGTCATTGCTCAAGGTGCCGGAGTTTAATACTTGTGTTTAGAACAAGAGATAATCACGAGGTAGTCCCCGAGGCAGTGCTCAAGGTATCGAGGTTTTAATGCATGATTCGAGATAAGGGATAATATGGCACGGTCCCCGAGTCCCTGCTCGAGGTCTTGAAACGTAACACGTAATTCAGGAACAATAAATAACACGGCACAGTCCCCGAGTCCCTGCTCGAGGTGCTGAGGTTTAACACATAACTCAGATTAAGAAATAACATAGGGCAGTCCCCGAGTCACTGCTCGAGGTGCCGAGGTTTACTACATAGTCCTAAAAAAATAAAAACAACATTGTGCAATCCACGAGTCGCTGCTCGAGGTGCCGAGGTTCAATACACGCTTGTTACTCCGACTTGAAGCGTCGTATTACAACGTACCATATATGGCTCCTAAGAGTAGAATGGGCGAAGTAAAGCTATGTTCCATGGTCTTTTCGATTCTTCGCCGGCTTTGTTTGCCTTGTTCTTTTCTGGTGACTGAGCATCGATTAGGTAATATGCATCATTGTGCAATGCTTTACTCACGATGAATGGTCCTTCCCATGGGGGTGATAGTTTGTGCATGCCGGCTGTGCGCTGCACTAGCCGAAGAACCAAATGTCCTTCTTTAAAGACTCTTGGATTGACTTTGTTGCTGTGATATCATCGTAGGTCTTGCTGATAAATAGCTGATCTTGATAGTGCCAATTCCCTTGCCTCCTCTAGTAAATCGACGTCGTCTTGCCGAGCTACCTCATTTACCTCGGCAGTCGTATACTAGGTTACTCTTGGCGAATCATGTATTATGTCGGCTGGAAGCACAGCTTCTGCTCCATATACCAGAAAAAATGGGGTATACCCTGTTGACCTGTTTGGTGTAGTTCTGAGGCTCCATTGTACTGCTGGTAGTTCCTCGATCCAGCATCCTGCTGACCTTTGCAGAGGTTCGACAAGCCGGGGTTTTATTCCGGAAAAAACTAGTCCATTTGATCTTTCTACCTGCCCATTCGATGTTGGGTGAGCCACCGAGGCGACATCTAGTCTTATGTGTTTTTCTTGGCAGAATCTAGAAAAAGCCCCTTCAGCAAAGTTTGTTCCATTATCTATAATAACACTATGTGGATAACCATATCTTAAGATAATATCTTTGAGGAATTTTACTGTTGTTGGTCCATCACACTTTTTTATTGGTTTTACTTCGATCCACTTTGTGAACTTATCCACCATGACTAAAATGTGAGTCATTCCGCCTCGGTCTGGCTTGAATGGTCCCACCATATCCATGCACCATACAGAAAATGGCCAAGTAATTGGTATCGTCTTTAACTCGGATGATGGCATATGTATCTTGCTGGCGTATCTCTGGCAACCATTACATTTTTCCACCAATTCTTTCGCCTCTTTCAACGCCGTCGGACAATAAAATCCATGCCTGAATGCTTTGGCCACTAAAGCTCTGGACGAGGCGTGATGCCCGCATTCTCCCTGATGTATATCTAGGAGTATCTCCTGGCCTTCTATCGAGTCAACACATCTTTGCAGCATGCTTGTGACGCTTCTTTTATACAGGTCATTGTTTATGATTGTATAGGCCTTTGCTCTTCTTACTGTATGTCTAGCCATTACCTCATTACTCGGCAAGATTGCGTCCTTAAGGAAGGAAAATATGGGTTACGCCCATGTCGGCATGATTTTCTCTGGGATAATTTCACTATCTATTTCCATATTTTCCACCGACATAACAGCTTCGGATTTCCCTATATTCATTCGTGTGACGGCCGGCTTCACTTTCGGAAATTCCGGGTTGCATTCTTTGTCAATTTCCATTGGCATACTACCTTCTCTTGATTCTACCGAGATATGAATGGACTCGGAGTCTGGTGATGGTGTTATCGATGGTTTTCTTAGGTGCTCTAGGGCGATACTCGGGGGAATTGATTGCCTAGTTGATCCAAGTTTTGACAGCATGTCTGCAGCATCATTTTCTGCCCGAGGTATATGATGAAACTCACATCCATCAAAGTATCCACTGATTTTTTGCACATGGAATCTATATAGGGCCATATTCGCATCTAAGGCATCCCAATTGCCTAATACTTGCTGCACTACCAGATCTGAATCCCCGTAGCATAGGATCCGACGTATACCAATTTCTTTTTCCACTTTTAACCCGTGGACGAGTGCTTCATACTCGGCTACATTATTTGATGCAGTGAAATGTATTTGCAACACATATTTCAACTGATCTTTCTTTGGTGAAGTCAACACTATCCCTGCCCCCAAGCCATTTCTCAGTTTGGATCCGTCGAAATGCATTATCCAATAATTCGGATTTGGTAAGGGTGGTTCATATTGTACCTCGGCCCAATCCACAAAGAAGTCGGCCACCGCCCGAGATTTGATTGCCTCTCGCCTATAGAATTGCGGAGCATAAGGTGATAACTCGATTGCCCATTTTTCTATTCGTCCACTTACATCTTTGTTGCTCAATATCTCGGCTATGGGCACTTCACAAATTACTTTTATCGGATGTTCTTCGAAGTAATGTTTAAGTTTTTTCGCCAACATGTATACTCCATAGGCCATCTTTTGATAGTGCGGGTAGTTCTGTTTTGAGGCTGATAGTACCTCTCTTAGGTAATATATCGGCCTTTGTATTGACTTGTCATCTTCATTACGCTCCACGATAATCACCGCACTTACCACTCTGTTTGTGGCGGCTACATAAAGTAACATAGGCTCTTTTGACAATGGAGAGGCCAGGATTGGTGCTATGACCAACATCTTCTTCAGTTCATGAAACACATTATCTGCTTGCGGTGTCCAAATGAACTTATCAGACTTTTTCATCAGTTGATACAGAGGTAACGCCTTCTCTCCCAGTCGACATACAAATCGACTAAGCGAGGCCAGGCAGCCCGTGAATTTTTGTACATCATTTAGACACCTCGGCAGCTCCATTCTTTCTACCGCTCGTATTTTAGTTGGATTTGCCTCTATACCTCGGCTGGACACGAGAAAACCGAGTAATTTCCCAGCTGGTACACCGAAGGTACATTTTTCCGGGTTAAGCTTCATTCGGAACCTTCTCAGGTTTGCGAATGTCTGTCGAATATCATCCAGGAGTGTTTTGCTCTCTTTGGTTTTTATAACCACATCATCTACATATACTTGTACATTTTTTCCTATCTGGTCATGTAGACACTTTTGCATGCATCTCTGGTATGTTGCTCCTGCATTATGCAGGCCGAATGGCATGGTGCGATAGCAATAAGCCCCGTACGGGGTGATAAACGCAGTCTTTATTTGATCGGCCGGATTTAACGGTATCTGGTGGAAACCAGAATACGCGTCTACAAATGACAACAGCTCACAACCAGCGGTCGAATCAATGACTTGGTCTATCCTAGGTAAAGGAAAAGGATTTTTGGGACATGCCTTGTTTAGGTTTGTATAATCAATACACATTCGACATACGACGGCTACATTTGGGTCATCCTTTTTCTTTTCTACTAATACTGGGTTTGATAACCAATCCGGATGGAGCACTTCCATGATGAACCCGACCGCAAGGAGCGGAGCTATCTCATCCCCTATTATTTTTCTCCTGTCTTCGGCGAATCGGCGGAGAGGTTGCTTCACTGGCCTTGCTCCTGGCCTTACATGCAAAGAGTGCTCAGCCAACTCCCTCGGCACACCATGCAGGTCCTGAGTTGACAAGGCAAAGATGTCCCGATTCTCATGGAGGAAATTGGTGAGCTCGCCTTCCTATTTGGCATCTAGGCCGGCACCAATCGTGATGGTGCGCTCTGGGAACTGCTCATCTATCTGGACCTTTTTTGTCTCTTTAGTCGGCTGGAAAGAAACACTTCCATGTGGTGGGTTGGCCAATGCTGGCATATTCAGCTGTGCCGACTGAGCTAGAGCCTCTACCTCCTGAATCCTTCTTTTTTCTCTTGCGATCACCAATGACTCGGCCAGGTTTGATCCGGCCGAAGCACATTCCATCGACTTCCTGTAATCTCCTGCTACTGTTATCACCCCTTGTGGTCCGGGTAACTTCATCTTCAAGTAAGTTATGTGGCAGCTACTCATGAATTTGGCCAATGTCGACCGTCCGAGTAAGGCGTGATAGCAACTTTCTAGGTCCACCACTTCAAACTCCAAATTTTCCGCTCTGCAATTCTCCCTCGTGCCGAATAATACATCTACTCGGACCTTCCCAATGGGTTCGCATAAAAGTCCTGACACTATTCCATGGAATGTGGTTCTTGTGGATTGCAGCATATTCTGCGCTATTCCGAGTTTATGCATCGTATATTTGTACATGATATTGATACTGCTCCCATTGTCAATGAGTACTTTTGAAAATTTCACATTAATGCTGGGCCCGACAAAAGTCGGATCTAGTACGAGTGCATACGACCCTGGGTTTGGCATTATTTTCGGGTGATCCTTTATGCTCCAAGTTATTTCTTGGTCTGACCAAGGTACGTATCTTGGTACCGCCGGCATAACTGCATTCACTTCCATATGCCGGTGCTGTACACTTTGCCTGTCTTGCTGTTCCGTTGTGAACACGCAATATGATTGATGATGCTCCCTGTAATCATTACATCCATTATTTCCGGGGTTTGTCCTTCCATCCCGACTTTGATTTATCACTTGATGCACCGCATCTCTCTCGTCTAAGTTATCATACCTCGGAGGGGAGGGGGTAATATTAACTGTTGTGCATTCGCCCTAGTCAACTGCGGCTGCTGCTGCTGATGCGCCTGATGAGAAGGCGCATGCATGCCCGCCTGGTTCCCCATTGCATTTTTCATCCAGACGCATTGCCGACTTGTATGATTAGCCGTCTTGGCCGGGTTTGGAGTATGGAACTTACACGGTTGATCCAACATGGATTCAAACATGTACTTCGGCCTTTCCTGCCACTGCTTTTTCTGTTCTGGCGTCCACTATATCTTCCCTTCATTCCTTGGTGTCCATTGCTGAGGACCATTTTTCTGCCGCTGACTGTTTCCATGACTCGGCTGATCTTGCACTACCGCTGCCACCTGATTGGAGGCATATCTGTAATCCGGTCTTTCCTATCTTCTTCTACCTCTGAACTCGTTGCGCCTCGATGATCCAGCTGCATCTCTTGCATATTGATCTTGATGCTCCCGATGCTCTGCCGACATTAGTTCTGGTTGTGTCGGATCGCCCAATGCATACGAATCCACTATCCTGATGGTTTCTACCAAGGTGGCCGGCATATCTCTTTGCAACCTCTGCCACAAAACACTGGCGTATCGGCAGCCTTGAGCGAACCAAGCTATCGCTTGAGATTCTATAACTCCTTCACATGAGTTTCTAAGGTTACACCACCGAGTCAAGAATTCTCTATCTGTCTCATTCGGCCTCTGCTTGCACATAGCAAGCTGTTGTGGCATGTTTGGTCTTTTGTAAGTACCGGTGAAGTTGCTGACAAACATCTCTTCAAAATCTAGCCAACAGTTGATACTGCCTGCTGGCAGATTGTTTAGCCATACTCTGGCTGGTCCTTCCAGCATCTGCAGGACATATCTTACCGCCATTCGCAGGTTTCCACTAGCTATCTTTACTATAGTAGGATAGTCAATCAACCAATCCTGTGGTTTGGTGCTCCTATTGTATGTTTTCGTGCCCCTTGCCAGCTGAAAGTTTGGCACTGGTGGCTCGCCCATGATCTGAGGCCCAAAACATGTCAGACCGGGCGGACCCTGCTCTTCTAACAACTCGAACCGATACAACCTGTCTAGTTTTAATCTTGCATCATTTGATGGCAAGTTTCTATACATGATTCTCTCCTGCATTCCATAATGGTTATTTCCACCATGCCCTGCATATTCCATATCTGAGTAACCATCATTGTATCTCTCGTTTGCCTGATTATGGTGAGCTGGTCTCACTTCTCGCTCTTGCCGAGGTTCATACCTCGGTTGAGGATCGGGCGGTGGGTCTCTCCTTCCTTCCGCCGGGTTATTGTTCTCATGATTTCCTCTTCCGAGGTCTCCATTACCTCGGCTTCCGTTGCCTTTGTTGGCACGGCCGGGATTTCCTTTCGCCACTGTTACCTCGTCTCCCATTGCCTTTGTTCTCATTGACTTTTCCGTCTACTGCCGGATCATACAGAACAATTTGCTTATTTCTCTTTCCTGAAGTTACTGCCCTATCTTTCCGCGCGTTGTTTCCGGGTGATGATGTTGCTGCCACTGATAGGGCTGGTGCTGCTCCAGCCGAATGAACCATGCGCGAGGCTCCCGGTCTTGCCGGGTCAGCCCTAAGCATTTCTTCATTCTGCTGGTTCGCAATGCGTACCAGCTCATTCACTCTTTCTTGCTATTTCTGTCGGGCTTCGCCGGTTAATCCTTCCAACTCCAATGCAGCGGCATTTGCCGCCCTTAGGTTCTTTGCCGGGGTGCTATACCTCGGCAAGCTCTTTGTTGATATCATTCATGAGGTTTTTTCCTCTCAATCTTAACTCATCTACCCGCTCGGGGGAAACATCTAGTTTATTTGCCTTGGCATATTCTCGTAGGGTCCTGTTCAGGGACTCCCGCAAAGCCGACACCTTTTTTGCTTCTACCAGTACTTTCTGCCTAGTCTCTTCTAACTCAGCCTGAGCATTAGCCGGATCAAGTATCGGTGCTACAGGCGTGGTCAGATTATCTATAGTTGCCTGGAGAATATTTTTTGGTCTTTCCAGAGGTGGCCATCTTACCCTTGTTGCCTTAGGGGTTGTCTCCTATACCTTGGCTTGTTTGGCTGTGGACGGATCTACCTTGGTGGGCTGTGGAGCTGCCTGCTTCGTGGCCACATGTCCTCCCGTCGTCGGGTCCTTGCTTGATCCGGCGCCTGCTGCTGCCGTCTGTACCCCGGCTGCGACCATCACCTCGACGCTGCTGACGTGGGCGTTCCCCACGAGGACCGTTTGCGGCGCTGAGGGGAGGATCTCCTGCATCAACAACTTGGTGAGGATAAACGCAGGATGTGTCGACGCCGACGTAGATCTAGTGCATGCCCAAGTTGATGAAGATGTCGTTGCGCGGAGGAGCTTTTCTCCTGAAGCTGCCTGCGTTATCCCTGACATAGTCACAGAGATCAAATCTCTGGACTAAGCCAGAGATAACGCGCTTGCCGGTGTGGATGAAGTTTCCCGTCCGGATCTTGACTCCAGCTAGCACCGCTGCTAGCCCCAAGGTGGGCGCCAACTGTCGTGGTGGTGGCACGGCAGATGCCATGGGTAGGCTAATGTATGGGGCTAATGGATGCTACAGGGATCCGGGGAGGGAAGATGCAGAGATTTCTACACTCAAATGACTAACATCAAGATCTATCTTTCTCCTTACAAGAACTACAAGTGCTCCTTGAGCTGTTAGCAGGAAGAAGAAGACTACTACATGAGACTTATGGCCTAGAGTCAATTGATCCCTCCTCAGGAGCCCGCTTCTCCCCTTATAAAGGGGTACCTTGGTTCCTCCTAGGGATGACGTGGCAAGCATATTCGAGGAATATGCTTGTACCAATATGGTAACTTGGCGTCTCTCTTTCTGTGTCCCCCTTCTAACGATGGCAATGTTCCAGAGAGCCCCACCAGCGTGCCTCGGGCTCCAGGATTGTCACCTCCGTGACCTTCTTCTGTCCTTCTGCTACTCTGCTCCTTGTCCTTTGTGCTTGGCTCTGTTCAGATTCTCCCTAGCTAGCGACTAGGGTTTGACTATAGGCACCTCCTTCTCCTGCAAGCTTCTTGTTACTCGGCCTTGTCCCGCATAACTCGGCTCGGCCTTCACCTGTATTCAAGTTAGTCAGACTTACTCGGCCGACTTAACTCATATGTCGGTCGGATAAGGTGTTTATCCTTCTGTAGCCGTCATGGCCTTGCTTAGCTCGGCCGACTCTTACATGACTCGGCCGATATAAACAGTAACTCGACATAAGACAAGGGAGACTCCTTTGGTCTTCCCCTATCTTGACCCTATCCGGGGTTACCTCCCCAACAGAAATGGATTGAGATTTTGACTTGACCACAACAGAGTTGTGATATGAAATTCAAGTTCCCACTTAGGTGTTATAAAATTTCAACTAGCTTTTCTTGCTTCTGAACGTAGTAGAGGTAAATCTGGCTTTTTGCAAAACAACCCTAGAGCTTAGTGTCCTACTACAAAAAACCCCTTCACTTGTTAGTATTAGTTTGCGAGTACTTAAAGAGTACTCATAGCTTTGTCCCTGGCTATTCCCGTGGCCAGACTATGAAGAGGAGTACCAGGATGATGGACCCTAGGAAGGTTACAACAACTAGGATCAGCTCCCATCGTCAGCATTGCCTGTGACCCCGAAGATGGAGCTTCGCCTACGCTACCGTTATTATTACGTTATTCCGCTGCTTGAGTTGTATTAAGAACTGGATCATGAGATCCTTATTTGTGTAAGACCTTATGTCTGGTTTGTAATGGATGATGTACTGTCGTATCCAATTCGGTTATGTCTCGCAAAAATGGCAATCCTGGGATTGCGATGTATGGCATAACGGGCATCTGGGATTAAAAATCCGGGTGTTGACACAGGGACATGGCTAAGTACTTATATTTTACACTCTCGAGAGGTGGTGCACTTTTCCCACAAGACTCGACATGCTTCGAGACAAGATCTTTCAGAAGCCTTCCCTTAGACCAGAATGGACGCGTTCCAACCTATCATCCCCTACCACCAACTATCCATTTGGCTAAGTTATTGCAACCTATATGATCCAGGCAGAGCCCATAATGCCAAGTGGTTGCACTTGAAGCTTCTCAACATTTGACATCTCAAATCTCTTTGTTCCTGGGTGGCATTCCACAAGTGTGATACACCAAGGTAATCCATTGAAATGGGCCCTGAGTAACCACTCAACACAAACCATTCTCACCATTCCACCCAGGTGATTCATTCACATAGTTGTTTTATTAAACAAAACATAAGTCCTTGACTTAGAAATATTCCATATCATGAATATAATCCACCCTTGTTTTCCACTAGCTAGGCTAAGCATGGTAGTAGTAGGAATCTTAACTTCGGAAAATTCTACTAAGGTTTCATCTACTAGGATTTCCCATGGCATAGTTTATACTTAGCAAAACTTCCATGCAAGTCCTACTTAGAAATATCACTAATGCATAGTGAAAATAATGGGACAAAAGTATGAAGCATCACTTGCCTTTTTGTTAGATACTATAAGTTCACTTGATCTTGCAATAGCCACACTCTTCAAATTTCACTACAATTCAATCAAGGCACAAATTCAATCTACCATTCAAGCAATTCATCACATAGAATAATAAAACAAGGAAATGCATGCAATCATGTCAAAGATTGTTTTACTTGGAAAAGTGGTTTCTAATAGGTTATAAACATTTTAAAACACCTATTGGTCATTTATAAAAGTGGCAAAACCATTTGATATTAAGTTAGTGAAAATGGCCATTTAAATCATTCTTGTTTTGCTAGAAATGATTTAAATCAAGTATTATTTTCTAGTGTTTGACAAATACATTTTTAAACACAAATGTTAGTGTTTTATGGTCAAGTGTTTAATATTAAAACCATTTGCAAAAGATTTCACCTATAAACCATTTTTATATCGAAGCAATATTTTATTTTGTTGGAAATGCCTTTTAGCAAAGTAATAATTTTCTAGGGTTCAATAAATATATTTTTAAATCCCAAAACTTGGTGTTTAGGGTCAGAGAGTTTAATTCAAATCATTTTCCAAAGGTTTTACTCAAAAAGCATTTTTAACACATAAACAATATTTTTATTTAACTAGAAATGCTCTTATTCAAAGATTTATTCTTTAACTTCACAAAATACAATTTTAAATCCATAAGTTGGTTTCTATGGTCAGTAGGTTCAAAGCAATCCATTTACAAAAGATTTTACCTTAAAAATATTTCTAGAGCAATTTTTATATTCAAATTATGCCTACACAAGTTTTTGTAAAAACAACCAATTTAACAGAAGCAATTTACTAAACAAAGTACATGGTTGGAAATTATTTGTTTTTCTGATTCCATTTATATACAATTTGTAAAATTTGGACGTGTAGATTTAAAGTTGTGATTTTTGAAAAATCTAACATCTAATAGAAACAAATATGTTTTTAAATCAACACACTGGTGACGTGGTGTGTTCTGATTGGACCATACCGGTTCGGATGGATCGGGTGCTGTGGTGCATTGGATTAAAAGGAGATCGTGCGCCTCTGATCTAGCGTACCCCTTCGCCTAAGTGATTCTATCGTAGCCGATGGATCAAGATCTAAAGGTGCAAAGCAAATCGACCACAATCGATTGGGCAATGTCAAGCATGGCGGCGGTGGCATCGCCGGCGATGCAGGAAGTGAGAGATGGTGGGGAGGATCTCACTAGATTCACAGAGTGTTGCTGAAGCTCAACGTGGTGATTCCTCGCTGGAGTTCGTGAAAGCGTCGGGCTCGTCTGTTCGTCGTCGGAGGCGAGGAGGGAAGACGCGCTGAGACAAGTGGAAGACACCGTTAGGTTTGCAAGAGTGAGGCAAGCATGAGAGTGTCCACGAGGGGGAGGGGTGGTCAGGATTTACCAGTAGGGTCGCCGGAGCGGATGCAGACGACAGCGGTGCTCGGGCGAGGTGGTTGCCAAGGCTACAGGGCACGCGCGAGGGAGAGGAAAGATCTGGCAGACACGCCTGTCGATGGGGAACACGCTTGAGTGAGTCAGGGGCAGCGGGGGTGTCTGGGGTCACCGGAATCGTCGTCGGAGTATCATCGGGCAGAGGGTGTTTAAGGTCAAAATTTAGGCAGCCTAGTGGCTCCGGTCGAGTGAGGTCTGAGGGGAAAGAAGGAGGAGGGCGAGGCGATTATGAGGGATCAGTCGCGGCGAGATTAACTCGCGGAATTATGTCGAATTAAGCCGCGGGAATCAAGCAGTAACAGGAGAGAGGGGAGGGAGGAACTGGTCACGACGAGTTGAAGAGATGACCGACAGGTGGGGCTGCTTCGTCGGCGTAAGAGAGAGAGAAAGGGTGGGGTCCAGCGGTCAGTGTCTCTGCGGGTTGTGTTTGCGGTGTGAACCATTTTTCTGCGGGGAGAGAGATGGGATAGCTGGGCTGGACTGGGCTTGCTGGGCCTGGTCTGGCTGGTTTCCATTTTTTTATTCTGAATCCTTTTTCTTTTTCCATTTTCATTTCTATTTTGGATTTGTTTAACCATTTCAAACAACCATTTGAATTCATATCTTTACCAAACTTTTCAGTAAGTTTTTAATATGTTTTAAACATGTATTTAAAGTCCTTTTTAGGAATAATTCCTTTATTTATTTATGGTTTATATTTTATTTGAAAAGGGCACTTTCCTTTATTAAATAAGATTTAATGAAATTTTCAAACCCTTATTGGAAATCAAATTTCACCAAACCTTTTCAGTAGGTTTTATTTAGTTATTAGGGTGTTAAATAACTCATTTTGAATTATTTGAAATATTTTACTATGATCTATTAATCATTTAAATTGAGCATTTGTCTTCATTCAAATAAAATCCAATATGGTTTTAATCCCATATAATTTTATCTAAATGATTCTTTTATTTCATTTAAAGTTAATTTAAATAACTTTTATTCCACTTGGGCATATTCCAATTATTATTTTCCCATGATTTAATTAATCATTCTTATTAGGGATTTTGTCTTTATTTAATAGAATGGAATTTGGTTAATGCCATATAATTTTATTTAAATATTCTTTATCCTTTTATTTTATTTGGATTTGGGTTATATTTATTCTATTTTCTTATGGATTAGGACAAGTTTTAATTTGGCTTTTAAATATTCCTTATTTATTTATTTATTTCTTCCTTTGCCTTATAAAATCCATATATTTTTATTTATAGATCCAAAATTGGTGATTTCCATTTGTATAATTTTATTTAATATTTGTTTATCCTTTTATATCCTTTTAGGATTAATTGCTCACAATTTTGGTATAGATTTTTGATAGGTGCTTTATCAGCTTTGGAAATTAATTCCTTTTAAATTATTAAATTCATAAGTTTTCATCTATGACTACAAATTAAATGAAATCAATTTCTATGGTTTTATAATATTTTTATTTATCATCTTTAATCATTTATAAATGTTTGATGACCAATTTTTATATGGATCAAATCCATAGTCTTTGAGATATCTTGGAAATGATTTTCTTCCATTAAAGTTTTGGGTTTTGGTTTATTTTCCAAGTGTTTAATTATTTTATTTATTTATTTTTCACATTTCAAAATTTGGAAAATTTTGGGATGTGACAACCGCGCCTAGGGGGGTTTGGCCACCCTGTGGCCCCCCTCCGGCTCTACTTCGTGGTTCCGTGTTGCTCCGGGAAAATAATAACTTTGGCTTTTGTCCCGTACAATTCTGAGAATATTGATTTTCTGCCTTTCTGGAACCAACAACAGAAGAAAACAGGCAACTGACACTATGGCAACTTGTTAATAGGTTAGTTCTAGAAAAGATATAAAAACACCTCAAAGTATAGACAAAGCAAATCAAAGTAGATACAAAACAAGCATGGAGCATCAAAAATTATAGATATGTTTCCGACGTATCAAGCATCCCCAAGCTTAACTCCTGCTCGTCCTCAAGTAGGTAAGTGATAAAAAGAATAATTTTTGAGGTGACATGCACCATCAAAATTAAAGATCCAACCATTTCCAAGAATTGAAAGCTGGGATCAAAGAACTCTAAACATGTGCTTGAAAGATGGAGTTCTAACAAAAGGACAAAGTAACTATGCATGCAACATGAAAGGCTACAAACAAAGATCACGAATAACATGCATTGAAAAACGTTTGTTTGTTTCACATACAGAAAACATGGCATAGTGGCAATAAGCTTGTCCCTCATAGAGTAGCAAATAGATGCATATGACACCTTCAAAGTTCACAAGGGTGACTAGAAACAAGTAGCACAAGAACAAGTAATATCACAATATGCATCAATCAATAAGTTTTGGGACACTGCACACAGAATGACAACTATGTTCTCTTAATGGTGCCTAAAGGTAGAAGGTGGAGACTCAATAATGGTGGAAGAAAGGCATTTTTGTAAAGGAAGTAGGGATTACAAGTTTCAAAACGAGCTTCCAAAAATTATGGTACTTGTTAGCTTTCAGCCCTCATTGCCCCTATCATAAGCATCTTGAAGTGATTAAGGTTAAAGTGACAAAGATGTAGTATATGCTTGACGAAGTATAAGTTGGCAATCTCAAGTCCCTTGAATACGAGGGCCACACCTCATGCTACTCAACTTCAGTCACCTGTAAGTTCTTGTCATTGTAAGTATTTGCATATCATTGAGAACTAAGGGTACCCCTTGCACATGGTACAGGAGCTATCCCATAACCAAAATGACAAGGCAAGCAGACAATGAGCATCTTAGCAATCTTCTTATTTACCATGGGAATATGGTGATTTTTTCTCTCTTTCCTCTTTTCTCAATGTGCCTCTTTTTTAATAAGAAGAATGCTTCATAGATGTCACTATGGTGATGCTGCAAGTTTTCACCATGATTAGGCATGACTTAGGCTAGCGGCCCAGGCGTTTCTCTAACAAAGGATACAAACTCCATGGACTTACAAGTTCCCTCTTTATTTCACATTGATGACATCCATAGACAAAAGAGCATGATATCAACTAAGTACAAAGTACAAGTGAAATGTTGAAAACATTCCCCATGACAGCACAGTTCTGCTAATTCCAACATATAAGTGCAAGCATATACAACATAAATGACACAATGGTTCAAGTTTATTAGGGGCAAGGAATATAAAGTGTGCCATCAAGTTCATGAGGGCTTTAATTACTAAGTTTTCACATAACAAAACGGTTTTTTAATTGGAAGATAGTTGAAAACAAGAATATACTTGGAATAGTGTATCACACCATGCATTGGAGTTTATAGTGGACACTTTGGAATAAGTTGGTTTCTTGGGAGTTGGAAGCATGAGTAGAACTTACTCATACAAGTGGAGGCTAGAAAAAGACTGGGAGCAACCAACTAAGAGAGCATAGTGGCCATAATCATGCAGTGCAACAAAGCATACTAATAAAAGCAAAGAGTGGTACTACAAGTCAAGTACTAAATGATAATAGAGGCTAATGGTGACTTGTCATAGTCATAACATGGTGTGATCATGTGCCAAGTCAACCCAAGCAAAACATCGAAGGAGAATACCACAATACTATGCTTTTGTATGCTAAAACAACGCATAATTCCTTAAAGGCACACTAAGCAATCCTAATTGTTTGGAACAAGTCATGCTACAGCAATATCACTAACATAAGGTCAAAATAACACATGGCATGTCATGCTAAATTCTAGGTCACAGTCAATGCAAGCTCCTCTTGCACTTACAAGCAAGAACTTACTACTCCTTTCCAACACCAAGCAACTTATTTGAAACAACTCACAAGATAATAATCAATAAAGATCAGTGAGCTTGTCTCACAAATCCACAAAGAATAACTAAAAAGTTCTAAGCTGAAAGCACAAGAAAACTAAGGTTGAACGCAGTGCTAGCAAAAGTGAACACTCACAAAACAATAAGAGTGAAAACTAGAGTGCTCTAGGCAATGGAAACAGAGTTTTTCTCTCTCCAAAAGAAGTGTGGTGTAACCAACCAACTTACTCAATCAAACTAAGCAAACAAAAACCAAAAACGAAAACTAAGACGCTTCAAGAACAACACAACAATGCATGAAACAATAAAAACGAAGTGTCTAGAAAGACCTGAGATTTTTATTGATGAAGAAGGGGATGTCTTGGGCATCCCCAAGCTTTGATGCTTGTACTTCTTGGATATTTCTTGGGGTGACACCGGGGTGGCATCCCCAAGCTTGATACTTTTTCCATTCTTCATCTCATTACATCATTCTTTCTCTACACCTGCAAATTTTCCTTCATACAAAACTTCACACAATCTTCATTAGCAACATTAGTGTATTCAAAAGATATTAGACCTTAGGCAAAGCTTTGGAACAACAAAACTTTTCACTAAAAACACAAGCTACTTTAGTAACTCCTTCAAAAAGCTCAATTCACCTAAAGAGAACTCAAAAAGGAATCAATAAGAAGCAAATGTAAATAATGGCAGAAATCTGTCAAAACAGACCAGCAGGTAGAAACCGATTTTTTCGAAGACCTTCTGTTGCTCAAATCAAAAAGTGTTGAGCTAACGGAAGTTAGATAACATACTGGGGGATTTATTCGTAAGTTTTCAGCTCAATCCGACTTACAGAGACTCCTCACGATTTTTTATGGTGGAGGACAACAATCTGTTTCGGGACAGCAACTCCCCAAATCTTAGTTCCCTCTCATTAGAGGTCATTCTTGGCACAAAAAGCAAACAAAAAGGATAAGGAGAGGTCATTACTGAAGTAATAACTTCCAAGACTCAAGTAAACTCTTGGATTATCTCCCAACAAGTACTTTTCTTTAACGCCTTTAAGTTAGGCTTGATAGTTTGAGAAGATGTTCACATAAGAAATATGAATTGAATTAAAAGAGAGCATCAAGGACCAAATTAAAAACACATTTAAGTCTAACCCACTTCCTATGCATAAGAATCTTATAAATAAACAAGTCATGAAAGCATAAAGCACCAAGCATAGGAAAGCAAAACAAGTGCAACTTCAAGATTTTCAACATAAAGAGGGGAAACTTAATATTATTGAGATGCATAAGACCATGTTTCCCTCTCTCATAATAACTTTCGGTAGCATCATGAATGAAATCAACAATATAACTATCACATAAAACATTCTTATCATGAGCAACATGCATAATATAATTACTCTCCACATAAGCATAGTCATCCTTATTAATCATAGTGGGCGCAAATTCAACAAAATAGCTATCATTACTATTCTCATCACCATAATCATCAAATATAGGAGGCATATTGTAATCACAACTAATTTCCTCCTCAATATTAGGTGGACTGAAAATATCATATTCATCATTGTAATCATCATATATTGGAGGTTTGGTATCATCATAAGCAATAGAATAACTATCTTCCCAAGTGTGTTCATTTGTAAACATATCATCATTGGAAGGAACATGGATAGCACTAATAGCACAATAACTATTACTATCATCATTTTCAGAATTGGTACCAAAGAGATTCTCAATATCAAAAGTGGTGTGCTTTTCCCAATCATGATCACTAATATAGGTAACAGGCATAGGAACATCATCTAGTTCAGACTCATCAGCAAAAGCTATGATAAGAGTAACATGCTTAGGGGAAGATACTGTTTCCTCTCTCCTTTTACTCCTATTCTTCTCCTTGTCCTCTTTAGGAGGGAGAGGCTTGAAAGGAAGCTTCTCCACATACCCTAGTTTATTTTTAGAGACAATAGAAGAAACTTTGGAGGATTCCTCGTTTTCATTAATAAGATCAAAACACATATCAGTCATGTCATAATTTGGTAAAATATCATCTTTTATAAGATTTTGTATCTAAGTATTCGCGTGGCAATTATCAACACAATAAAGATGACACCCATGTAGGACGCAATTCATACCAAAAGCACTCATGTCTACCAAAGATGTTTTTCTTGATAACTCTTCACACCCCCAAAATAATGTAAGTTCATCATGTTGATTATCAGTGATCATGTTATCACAATACAAACTTGTAGGATTATTATGGACTGAGCATTGAAAATTGAAATGACCCACTTCAAAGCAATTTTCACAAATAAAAGGATAGAGGGCACAAACTTTTTTACCAAGATCATCTAGAGCCTTATACCACTTTCTAGTTTTTTCATTACAATGGGTGATACAATATTCTTGTTCTATTTGATTCTTCTCACAAGGTCTATGCATACCACAAAAATTAACATGCTTATAAGAAATAGTACTTTAAGAAGTTTGAGCATGTTTATTGCAATCATTAATAACATTTTCATTTTCCATGCAAGTGTCTTTAAAAGGTTCATGATACATGTACCATTTTTATTTAGGACCATTAATATGGGAAGCAAAGGATCTATAATATCTAACAAGAATTTGAGGATCAAGACCATACTTAGCACTAAGCTCTTGAAAATCAGCAGTTTTAGCGAAAGACTTAATGCAATCATACTCATAGTTTATACCTGGGTCGTTACCTTTATCGTTATGCCAATCTTTGGTATTGCTTTGAATTGTTTCAAGAAGATCCCACTTAGACTTGACCTCCTTACTTGTGAAGGATCCCTCTAAACAGGTATCCAGATAGTCCTTGTAATGTCCTAAAAGCCTTGCATAAAAAGTATTGATAACAACATTACTGGGAGCTCATGAATGGGACATTTGAGCATTAGTGACTTCAATCTCCCCCAAGATTGGGCAATACTTTCTCCCTCATGAGGATGAAAATTATAAATATAATTCCTATCTTTATGAATTTCATGAGGAGGATAAAAATTTATAATAAAAGAGAGATTCAAGTTCCTTCCACTCCAAATGATGAGGATCAGCTAGTAGCTCATACCACTCCCTTGCTTTGTCCCTAAGTGAGAAAGGGAATAGATTCCTCTTAACTTGGTCCATTGAAATACCTGCACACTTAAACAACTCGCATAATTCATGTATAAAGAGTAAATGATCACTAGGATGGACAGTTCCATCTCCAAAATAGCAGTTATGCATAACACGTTCAACAATTTCAATAGGTATTTTAAAAGGGACACTTTCAGTATGTGGATTTAAAATATCACAAGTATCATTAGAATTACCACATATGGGAGATAAAGTATCATCAGAGCAAATTTTATTCCCTAAAGCTGGGGAACTAAAAATATATTTCTCATAAAAAATAGCTTCCCCAAGCTTAGACGTTTCCATACCATTAGTAACAATGGTGTTCAAAAAATTCATACTAATAACATTGCTATTAGCATGCAAATAAAGTTCCATAGGTTTTTTAATTTTCTCTTCAAACACTTCATGTCCTAACTCAAGATAAATACTATAGAGCTCTCTAATTTTGTTGTTGTTTTCCATTAAGACTAACTAGTGAAAACAAGAAACAAAAAGACAAAATTGCAGAATCTAAAGGAAATAACTTCGAGCACTCACACCGGAAGATGTGAGTACCTTTTAGCTTACCTCCTCGGCAACGGCGCCAGAAAAGAGCTTGATGGAGCTTGACGTGGAGGAAAGGTAAAATCCCAAAACCTCCCCGGCAACGGCGCCAGAAAAGAGCTTGATGTCTACGCACTTCTATTCTTGTAGACAGTTGTTGGGCCTCCAAGTGCAGAGGTTTGTAGAACAGCAGCAAGTTCCCTTAAGTGGATCACCCAAGGTTTATTGAACTCAGGGAGGAAGTGATCAAAGGTATTCCCTCTCAAGCAACCCTGCAATCAAGATACAAGAAGTCTCTTGTGTCCTCAACACACCCAATATAGGTGCACTTGTTCGGCAAAGAGATAGCGAAATACAAGTGGTAACGGTGCCAGAAAAGAGCTTGACGGTGAGGTAAATACTAAAGGCAACAAGAAGGAAGCAAGCAAACATGCAACAGATCTAGTAGCAAACGGGGTTTCAATGTTTAGAAACAAGGACTAGGGATCATACTTTCACTAGTGAACACTCTCTCATATAAATATCCTCTCTTCATGATACTACTCTTAACTACTCTCCGGTTGGACACTCTAATCCACGGTAGGGCCTTCCCCAATCTAGATAACCCCACACTGTCACCTTGAGCGCTAGATGGTTCCAACAAACACCACAATTTCATAGAGACATCTAACTCCAAATATAACTCATAACAAATATTCAATCTAGCCAAAGTGCCACACACGGTATGCACACTGTCACTTTCACACACGTGGGGAAAAACATAGATCTATTAAAGCACAAAGAGTATAAGTGCCACCATGGCGTGCATGTTGTCACTTTCACACACATGGGGAGAGGAAAGATCTAATGAAGCACTTGAGTAGCAAGGTATATCTACTTGATTACAAAGCTCATGACCACAAGATCATGCATAGAGAGAGATGAACACATAGCTACCGGTAGAGCCCTTAGCCTCGAGGAAGAACTATTCCCTCCTCATCATGGGAATCAGCAACGGTGATGGAGATGGTGGTGGAGATCGATGGAGATGGCTCCGGGCGCACTTCCCCGTCCCGACAGGGTACCGGAACAGAGACTTTCTGTCCCCCGAATCTCCCCTTCGGTGGCGGCGGCGCTACCGAGGTTTTCGTGGATTTCTTTTGGATTGTTTAGGGTTTTCCCATCGGAGGCTTCTTATAGGCGCAAGAATCAATGTCGGTGGGGGTCCAGGGGGCCCACACACACTCCAGGCGCCTCCAGGGCTTGCCCGCGCCTAGGGGGGTTTGGCCACCCTATGCCCCCCTCCGGCTCTGCTTCGTGGTTCCGTGTTGCTCCGGGAAAATAATAACTTTGGCTTTTGTCCCGTCCAATTCTGAGAATATTGATTTTCTGCCTTTCTAGAACCAAAAACAGAAGAAGATAGGAAACTGACACTGTGGCAATTTGTTAATAGATTAGTTCCAGAAAAGATATAAAAACACCTCAAAGTATAGACAAAGAAAAACAAAGTAGATACAAAACAAGCATGGAGCATCAAAAATTATAGATACGTTTATGACGTATCATTGGGGCATCGGGGTTTCCGTGTAGGCGCGCTCGGGGTCTCAGTGGCGATCATCGGGTTCCTTGTTGAAGGTATTGTCGAGGGGATGGCATTGGACGTGGTATGGCACCAGCATCTCCGCATCTACACCTTCACCGGGTCATCTATCATCGTTGAGAACCTGCTGACCCTATACTGCGGCGATGGCAACACCATGACTGGCTCTGGTGCCCGCATAAACACATGAGTATAGGATCAGGGCCAAGGGCAGGCCATCATAGCCACACGTCGAGCGACTAGACACCCACAGAATTGTTTGGCAGGTACACGCGCGCGCGAAGATGAGCAACCAGAACGAGAGGGGCGCCTGGCCATGGCCACAATAGAGAAGATGAGCACCAGAAGCACAAGGGAATGGCCGGCGGTGGAGGTCGTTTGCGGCGGCCGGAATCCGGCGGCGCACGACCATGGAGAGGTAATGGGCGCTTCGCCCGGAACAGAGGCAGCCGCACGCCAGAGGCGAGGGCGACGGGCCAGAGTGGCGTGAGTCGCTGTGGGTCGAGGACAGGGAGGGCCACGGGCGGCGAGGCCTTGAGGGCGTCGAGGGACACAGAGACGTGGAGCACGATCGGGCGTGCGCTGCAGAGGCTGTCGGAGGGAAGGAAGGGGGCGGCCGGATGCGGGGCTACAGCTGACGGCGTCAATCGCGCCTGCAACAAAGAAGAGGGTGGCCGCGAGGAGGTCTCGAGGGCGACAGACGAAGAAGAGGGGGGGGTCGGGGGGCCGAGGGCGGGTGGCGAGGTGAGCGTGGGGGATGAGGAAGATGGAGGCATGCGGGGTCGGCGAATCGCGAGACGGGCCGAGGATCCCGTGTCGAGGCCGCGTGTGTCGCGTGCATGACCAATAGGTCACGTGTGTGAGAACATGTTGTGTGTGTTTGCGTTGCGTGGACGTCGTGGTGCATGTTGGGGATAGGGCGAGTGCGTGTGTGTTCACCAGGTCCTTGGTGTGGGTCACGTGCGTGCTGGTGTGTGTGGGTGTTGCGTGTGGTGTCCTGGGTCGGGGTGTGTGTGTGCAGCGGGTGTGTGTGTATGTCTTTGCCTCATGAAGACGTGTAGTCAAGTGGCAGATGCGGATCTTGGTGTGAGTCTGGCTTGGTTAGGTTTAGGGTTAGGGTTAGTCTAGGATTTGGGTAGTGGGTGGCCGGCTGGGCTTTTGGGTCTAGCCGGCTGCCTCCCCTAAAACTCTTTTATTTTTGTTTGTTTTATTTTTAAAAAACTTTTATAGATAGTTTTTAGACAAACAAAATATCCGAAAAGACCTGGATTTTTAATTTGAAATTAAAGGACGAGACTAATTAGAAAACAAAATAGGCTTTTAGTGAAAATATTTGAGGGCAAAAGTATGCATGATTGTCATGATGATGCAAAAAAGAAATTAACACGCAATTTTATTTCGGAATCTTTTCCGGGGCATTACAATGTGTGAGGCCGATGCTGGTGTAGAGCCTTGCGCTCCTCATCTAAGTCGCATGCGGTGGGGGAGCGAAGCAAAAAATCCATCATACACACAATTCTTCTAATGAGAGGCTGGCATGTGGGACCCAACATCGTGATTAACAGTAGATAGTTCGAGCAACGTTATCGAGTTCAAATAAGGGAGGCACAAGCCAAGGAAAAACATATCATGGACACATTTTTTCTAATGAGAGGATGACATGTGGGGCCTAGTTGCGTGATTAAACTGTAGATGCATCTAGCAGCGCTATCAAGTTCGGAAGAGGGTAGCGGAAGCGAAGGAAAAAATTCCATCATACACACGATTCTTGTAATAAGAGGCTAGCATGTGGCACCCAGCATCGTGATTAACGGCAGATAGATCGAGCAACATTTTCGACTTCATATCAAGGAGGCACGAGCCAACAAAAAAATCCATCATGCATACATTTCTTCTAGTGTGAGGATGACACGTGGGACCCAGTAACTTGATTAAATAGCATATGCATCGAGCGACGCTATCAAGTTCGGAACAGGGAAGGAAAAAATTCCATCATACACACGATTCCTCTAATGTGAGGTAGACATGCGGAACCCAGTAGCCTGACTAAACGGAAGAGGAATCGAACAACTTTATCGAGTTCAAATCAGGGAGGCGTGACCGAAATGTTTGGTCCGCTAGAGTCACTGAAGTCCGGTACCCACACGCAAAAAATACTTCAGCGAGTCAACATCTCGCGAGGAAGCAGAAATCTTACTTCTGCCACACGCCCGTCGAGCATCATCCATGTTTTTAGAGGTTTCGTCGTAGTAGATGGGCGCGAAACAGGAAAAAAATATTTTGTATCAGCCACAGTCGAGCCGAGATTTTCGTCGCGGAAGACGCGTCTTCTACGACAACCGAAGGGCCCAGTCATTGCGGAAGGAAACATTTCTTATAGTGCTTGGGTTCCATATGTCAGTAGCATAGTCTGTACACTAAATATAAATTGACAATATGACACATATGCAGACACGTGAGAACATATGACACATAGACCCGAGGACACTAAATATAAATTTGACACATATGCACACACGTTAGCAAAAATTAGTACATAGACCCAAAGACACTAAATATAAATTGACTATATAACACATATGCAGACATGTCAGTAAAAGTTGAGATATAGACACGACACGTAGATGACGTTGCTAAGGTGCACGACTCGTCTTTTTCAAGTCATCGTGAATAGCTACCATGACCATTTAAATTGGTCATGATTAGATAAATTTAAGGTCATAGTGTAAGGTTCCCAACCTTTAATAAGGTAGAGATCCCTGTGTTTACAATGCTAGTTCCTGGATCAATACCTAGCATCCACAGTTAAGATGTAATATCAAGAAACAAAGGTCATAATACAACTTTATAATCAGGAATAAAATAAATCATTACATCTTACATAGCTCAATTGACTATCTCATTACATGTTGGTTGTAGACTTGTAATCCTAATCAATAAACTTCACTAACATCAAACAAACCTGCAACATGACAAGTTACAGCCACAAGGGTCAATACATTTGAATTGTATTGGCAAGTGATACTATGGTAATATTGTGGAGTCTATCATATATATGCATTTGGTTAAGTGGAGCTTAGGCTTGCTTTGCTCAAAATAGATTTTCCTTATCATTTGAAAACACTAAGGCATCTCCCAATAGAAATTGGTGATCCTTCAACCCTTGTTCAACCACAAAGTTTTAACTTAGAAATTGGGATGCGGAGATTCTTGATAGCTTCCATGTCTTGATGCTCAAAATTGTCCTTTACCAGGGACATGGCTAAGTACTTAGATTTTACACTCTGTAGAGGTAGTGCACTTTCCCCACAAGACTTGGTTTCACCAAGACAAGATCTTTCAGAAGCCTTCCCTTAGACCAGAATGGACGCGTTCCAACCTATCAAACCACTACCACCAACTGTCCATTTGGCTAAGTTATTGCAACCTATATGATCCAGGCAGAGCCCATAATGCCAAGTGGTTGCACTTGAAGCTTCTCAACATTTGACATCTCAAATCTCTTTGTTCCTGGGTCGCCATACACAAGTGAGATACACAAGGTAAACCATAGAAATGGGCTTTGTGAACCACTCAACACAAACCATTCCTTCCATTCCACCCAGGTGATTCATTCACTTAGTTGTTTTATTAAACAAAACACGAGTCCTTGACTTAGAAATATTCCATAGTATGAATATATATTCCACCCTTGTTTTCTACTAGCTAAGCTAAGCATGATAGTAGTAGGAATCTTAACTTAGGAAATTTCTACTATAGTTTCATCTACTAGGATTTCCCATGGCATAGTTTACACTTAGCAAAATTCCATGCAAGTCCTACTTTGGAAATATCACTAATGCATAGTGAAAATAATGGGACAAAAGTATGAAGCATCACTTGCCTTTTTGGTAGAGAATATAAGTTAACTCCTTGATCTTGCAACAATCACACTCTTCAAGTTCCACTACAATTCAATCAAGCAAGCAATATTTCAATCTACCATTCAAGCAAAACATCACTTGGCTGATATCTTTCTTTTGTGCTTCCTCTTTCCTAGACAGAAGTTTACATAGTGGCCTAGTTCCTTGCATTTGAAACACATCACTTGGCTGATATCTTTCTTTTCCTTGGGTATCAATTCTTTTTGTTTAATTCCTTGGTTCTTCTTCTTTTCTGGGCATTCATTGGCATAATGTCCCATCTCTTTGCAAGTGTAACATTGCACTTGAGTAATATCCTCCTTGTTATGGTTGGGGCATTTCTTCTTCTTCTTTTTGGGCCTCTCCAAAGCTAGGAGTTCTTCTAGTTCATGTTCTTCATAGGTGGGAGATCTTTCTCTCTTCTTGGGGCATTGGTCTTCAGGCTCCTTGGATGTATGATCCTTGTTTCCACAAGGATTGCTAGCTTGGGTTCCTTCTAGAATAGCATCTTTGCCATCCTTGTTGTCATTTGCTCTTTGGGAAAAGTTTTCTCTCATGTTGATCATTTGAGTAACCAAACCTTGCAACAATTGGGATTGAAGTTTCAAAATCCTTTGTATGGCTGGGTCTAGTCCATTGTTGTTGGCTAAAAGCTGAGTTGTCTCTTGGCTCAACTGGTTTTGGGTTACTATAAGCTCTTTCATGTTGTCCTCTTGATTGTGGTTGTCATCCACCTTGATGTTGGAGTTTCTTGGAGAAGTCATCTGTTTGGTTTGGATTGGGATTAGAATAGGCAAGATATTTCTAAGGAAATATTTCCAATCACACACATCACAATTCACACAAGCAATCACAAACAACATTTCACTCAAACAACAAAGTTCAATCACATTTTTAGGCAACAAAATATTTTTGTTACACCACATAAGTTGGTGTGTTTAACTTAACTAAAATATGGTGGTCCATCTATATGGTTCACTTGTGATCTTTCCATCTTTCTTGGTTGATTACTTCTTGCATGAGATCATGGTTTTCTTGGGAAAACTCTTGGTCACAAAACCTCAAGGGTGATGATGGTTCCTTCTAGGTTGTATTTCCTTAGTCTCAAAATCTTGAGCAAGATTTCTTGTCTCACTTGTAGTCCTTAGTGGTATCCCAGTTGGAAGTCCTTGGTGAATATGCTAAGGATGTTGAAGTCATTAGAGTTGAAGAAGTTGAAGTCATTAGAGTTGATGTTGTCCTTTGCTCATGGTGAAGTCTTTGGCCATGGGGTAGGTTTTTCCATCAAGTTGAAATAGAAGAGATGTAGAGTTGAAACCAAAATGGTTGAGGAAAGAGTTTACAAGATTGTTTGTAAATAAGTTTTTGGAACAAATACAACTCCTATTTTTCTAAGGGTTTTTGTCCAATCCTAGGTTTACAAATCCTACAGGCAACACAATGCTCTGATACCATCTGTAGAGGGAGTGACCCAACCTTTATTAACATAAGGTGGTGTCCCCTGTGTTTACAATGCTAGTCCCTGGATCAATAGCTAGCATCCACAGTTTAGATGTAATATCAAGAAACAAAGGTCATAATATAACTTTATAACCAGGAATAACATAATTTTATTACAACATACATAGCTCATTGGCTATTACATTACATTGCAGCGGAATAACTATAAGCATGGGGTCCTTCATCTTCAAAGTGCCACAGGCAGACATGTTGGTTGTAGACTTTGTAATCCTAATAAACACACTCCACTAAATCAATCAAACCTGCAACATCACAAGTTACAGCCATAAGGGTCAATACATTTGAATTGTATTGGCAAGTGATACTATGGTAGTATAGTGGAGTCTATTATCTATATGCATTCGGCTAAGTGGAGTTGAGGCTTGCATTGCTCAAAATAGATTTTCCTTATCATTTTGAAAATACTAAGTTTTTGCTTGACAAAATCATTTTTCTCAATCAAAGATTGAAGATCCTTTAACCCTTGTTCAAACCACAAGTTCTTAACTTAGAAATTTGAATGATGAGATTCTTGAGTGCTTCCATGTCTTGATGCTCAAATTGTCCCTTACCAGGGACATGGCTAAGTACTTAGATTTTACACTCTGCAGAGGTTGTGCACTTTCCCACCAGACTTGGTTTCCCAAGACAGGACCTTTCAGAAGCCTTCCCTTAGACCAAAATGGACGCGCTCCAACCTATCAAACTCTACCACCCACTATTCATATGGCTAAGTTCTTGCAACCTATATGATCCAGGCAGAGCCCATAATGCCAAGTGGTTGCACTTGAAGCTTCTCAACATTTGACATCTCAAATCTCTTTGTTCCTGGGTGGCCATCCACAAGTGAGATACACAAGGTAAACCATAGACATGGGCCTTGTGAACCACTCAACCAAAATCCACCAAGCAATTACCATTCCACCCAGGTGTTTCATTAACTTAGTTGTTTTATTAAACAAAAACACAAGTCCTCAGACTTAGCAATTTTTCCATAGTGTGAATATATTTCCACCCTTGTTTTCTATTAGCTAAGCTAAGCATGATAGTAGTAGGTATCTTGACTTAGGAAAATTTCTACTAAGGTTCATCTACTAGGTTTTCCTATAGCAAGGTTTATACTTAGCAAAATTCCATGCAAGTTTTACTTAGAGAAAAAAAATCACTAATGCATAGTGAAAGTAATGGGACAAAAGTATGAAGCATCACTTGCCTTTTTGGTAGAGGGTATAAGTTTACTCCTTGTCCTTTGCAACAATCACACTCTTCAAGTCACTACAATTCAATCAAACAAGGCACAAACTCAATCTACCAATCAAGCAAAACATCACATAAAATCATAAAGTCAAAGTAATGCATGCAAGCATGCCAAGGATTGTTTTATTTGTAAAAGTGGTTTCTAATGGGTCATAAACATTTGAAAACACCTAATGGTCATTTTGTAAAGTGGCAAAGTCATTTGCAAAAGGTTTCACTTTAAAAACCATTTACAAAACAAAGTATCATTTTATGTGGTGTAGAAATATTTTTACTAAGGCATTAATCTATAGGGTTCACCAAATATGTTTTCAAACTATAAAACTTGGTGTTTAGGGTCAGAGAGTTTAAAACAAAACATTTCCCAAAGGTTTTCCTTCAAAATCATTTTCAATAAATAAACCACATTTCTATTTGAGTAGAAATGGTTTTAAATCAAAGAATCATTATTTTGTTTCACCAAATACATTTTTGAATCCACAAAGTGTTTCCTATGGTCAGTAGGTTCAAAATACACCATTTGCAAAAGATTTTATCCCCAAAATCATTTTTAAACAATTTTTACATCCTTAACAAGCATACAAATGATTCTGCAAAAACACCCATTTTTCCAGAAGCTTTTTACTAAACCAAAGGCATGGTTGGCTAGGGCTTGTTCCACTGATTCCAATGATATAAAATTTGTAATTTTTGGACGTGTGGTTTGAAAGTTACAAGGGTTTCAAAATGGCATTTAAATCTGATTTCAAAATCTGTTTTAAACAGAAACTGGCCACGCGTCGCGCCGCGATTGGTTGGTACCGCTTCGTGCGGATCGATCGCTGTGGAGTGTTAGATCAAAGTGGGATCGCACGGCACAGATCGCATACCCTTTCGGTTTAAGTGGTTCTATCCTATCCACCAGATCGAGATCGGACGGCTGCGGTGAGCTCGACCTTAAACGAGCGGCGCTGCGGCGGTGACTGGCGGTGGAGCGGCCAGACAGTGGCGGCGCCGGCGATACAGGAAGCAAGGGTGGCTGGGGAGGTACTCACAGCGTTCGCAGAGGCCTGGGAAAGCTCAAGGTGGTGCCGTCTTGTCGAGGAGCGCACTGGAGCGGGCTTGATTGCTCGCCGGAGTGGAGCTGCGCCTCGACCTCTCTCAGTCGTCGTCGAGGACGGTTCTATGGACCTCTAGGAGACAAACGAAGCGCACGGTCAGATGCGCAAAGACACGGCGAAGGTGTGTGCGTGAACGAGAGGGGTCGGGGTAGTCTGGTTTACCAGAGGGAAGTCGTCGGAGATGAGCCAGACGGTGGCGGCGGCGGTTGTTGTCGCTGCCGACGCTCAGGGGCGCGCGCGAGCAAGCTACGGTTGCAGAAAGGTCCGCCGGGTGATGGTGATCACAGCTGCGAGCTCGAGGAGGCAAGAGGTGGTGTGAGGCTGCCGGAATTCTCGCCGGAGGGTCGTCGGACGGTGGCGGTGTTTGAGTGAAATTCGTCAGCATGGGGGCGCATTTGGGGGAGGAGACAGAGGGAACCAGAGAGGGGAGAGGGACGCTTAAATGCGCGCAGTCACAGGGCTGATTCAACGCGTGATTAAGACGTATTACGCCGGATTTATTCCGTATACAATAGCCGGCGAGGGGGAAGCGTAGTCCATGGGTGGGGAAGAAGAGAACGTGGCTGTGGGGCCTAGTGTCAGCGAGAAAGGGAGTGAGGGGGAGGGGTCCACTTGTCAGCGTCCTCGCGGGTTGCTTCTTCGGTGAAGAAAACGGTTCGGGGGCGAGGAAACAGGTGGGCTTGCTGGGTTGTTGGGCTGGAGCTGGGCTGAAATTTGGGTCCTTTGCATATTTTTTTTTTGTTCTGAAACCTTTTCTTTTTCTATTTCTATTTCCTGTTTTAAATTTCAAACAAGCAAACAACATCCAAAACAAATCAAACAATCACCACACTTTGTAACTTTGAATTTGGTTCTGTTTAGCAACATAAACCAAATCCCAAAATAAAATAATATTTTTATTCTTTTTAGGATCCATTCATTAATTAAATAAAATGGACCTTTAGTTATTTAATCAAATAGGGTTTGATTTATTTAATAAAATCTCCATTTGAAATCCAAATATTTTCAAAACCAAAACAGTAGGTTTTATTTGAAAATATAAAATACTTAGAAAATCTTATTTAAAATAATTTAATAAGATTTAGTGTTTATTAAAAAGGGAAAAGCCTTTACTTAAATAAAATTGGATATTAAATCCTTATTATTTTATCTAAATAGATCTTTACTATTTTTAATCAAAACAAAACATTTTATTTCAAAAGATTGGCCAAGGTTTAATTTGGCTCTATAAAATAATCTTTATTTATAAAACTACCTTTTCATTTGAAAATCAAATCTTTTTATTAAAAGATCCAAAAATAGTAGTTTTAAATATTTTGAAGTTTTATTGTTTATTTATCTTTTTAAATCCCTTTAGGATTTTATTTGATCCAAATAGGTTTTGAAAGTTCCCAATTGGATTCAAAAAGTTTCTTCTCACCCTGAAAATCAACAAAGTTTTATTTTATTCATTTATTTTTCACATTACAAGATTTGGAAAATCTTGGGATGTGACAGGCTACCACCCTTAAAATAAAGCTCGTACCGAGATTTGGGGAGGCTAGCGTTACAAGTAGGCTCAAATAACTAGGGTACTACCACCCTTAAAAACTTTCAAACTAAATTACAACTTGGCTTGCTTGGGATCTTGAGGAAACTTCTCTTGGGAAAACATCTGCTTAGTGTCCTTTGTTTCCACACTTGACTCATGGGTCAAGGTTGAGATCTTTCATAGGCTTGTTTATCTTGTGCTTCCTCTTTCCTGGACAGAAGTTTACATAGTGGCCTAGTTCCTTGCATTTGAAACACATCACTTGGCTGATATCTTTCTTTTCCTTGGGTATCAATTCTTTTTGTTTAATTCCTTGGTTCTTCTTATTTTCTAGGCATTCATTGGCATAATGTCCCATCTCTTTGCAATTGTAACATTGCACTTGAGTAATATCCTCCTTGTTATGGTTGGGGCATTTCTTCTTCTTCTTTTTGGGCCTCTCCAAAGCTAGGAGTTCTTCTAGTTCATGTTCTTCATAGGTGGGAGATCTTTCTCTCTTCTTGGGGCATTGGTCTTCAGGCTCCTTGGATGTATGATCCTTGTTTCCACAAGGATTGCTAGCTTGGGTTCCTTCTAGAATAGCATCTTTGCCATCCTTGTTGTCATTTGCTCTTTGGGAAAAGTTTTCTCTCATGTTGATCATTTGAGTAACCAAACCTTGCAACAATTGGGATTGAAGTTTCAAAATCCTTTGTATGGCTAGGTCTAGTCCATTGTTGTTGGCTAAAAGCTGAGTTGTCTCTTGGCTCAACTGGTTTTGGGTTACTATAAGCTCTTTCATGTTGTACTCTTGATTGTGGTTGTCATCCACCTTGATGTTGGAGTTTCTTGGAGAAGTCATCTGTTTGGTTTGGATTGGGATTAGAATAGGCAAGATATTTCTAAGGAAATATTTCCAATCACACACATCACAATTCACACAAGCAATCACAAACAACATTTCACTCAAACAACAAAGTTCAATCACATTTTTAGGCAACAAAATATTTTTGTTACACCACATAAGTTGGTGTGTTTAACTTAACTAAAATATGGTGGTCCATCTATATGGTTCACTTGTGATCTTTCCATCTTTCTTGGTTGATTCCTTCTTGCATGAGATCATGGTTTTCTTGGTAAAACTCTTGGTCACAAAACCTCAAGGGTGATGATGGTTCCTTCTAGGTTGTATTTCCTTAGTCTCAAAATCTTGAGCAAGACTTCTTGTCTCACTTGTAGTCCTTAGTGGTATCCCAGTTGGAAGTCCTTGGTGAATATGCTAAGGATGTTGAAGTCATTAGAGTTGAAGAAGTTGAAGTCATTAGAGTTGATGTTGTCCTTTGCTCATGGTGAAGTCTTTGGCCATGGGGTAGGTTTTTCCATCAAGTTGAAATAGAAGAGATGTAGAGTTGAAACCAAAATGGTTGAGGAAAGAGTTTACAAGATTGTTTGTAAATAAGTTTTTGGAACAAATACAACTCCTATTTTTCTAAGGGTTTTTGTCCAATCCTAGGTTTACAAATCCTACAGGCAACACAATGCTCTGATACCATCTGTAGAGGGAGTGACCCAACCTTTATTAACATAAGGTGGTGTCCCCTGTGTTTACAATGCTAGTCCCTGGATCAATAGCTAGCATCCATAGTTTAGATGTAATATCAAGAAACAAAGGTCATAATATAACTTTATAACCAGGAATAACATAATTTTATTACAACATACATAGCTCATTGGCTATTACATTGCAGCGGAATAACTATAAGCATGGGGTCCTTCATCTTCAAAGTGCCACAGGCAGACATGTTGGTTGTAGACTTTGTAATCCTAATCAACACACTCCACTAAATCAATCAAACCTGCAACATCACAAGTTACAGCCACAAGGGTCAATACATTTGAATTGTATTGGCAAGTGATACTATGGTAGTATAATGGAGTCTATTATCTATATGCATTCGGCTAAGTGGAGTTGAGGCTTGCATTGATCAAAATATATTTTCCTTATCATTTTGAAAATACTAAGTTTTTGCTTGACAAAATCATTTTTCTCAATCAAAGCTTGAAGATCCTTTAACCCTTGTTCAAACCACAAGTTCTTAACTTAGAAATTTGAATGATGAGATTCTTGAGTGCTTCCATGTCTTGATGCTCAAATTGTCCATTACCAGGGACATGGCTAAGTACTTAGATTTTACACTCTGTAGAGGTTTTGCACTTTCCCCACCAGACTTGGTTTCCCAAGACAGGACCTTTCAGAAGCCTTCCCTTAGACCAAAATGGACGCGCTCCAACCTATCAAACTCTACCACCCACTGTCCATATGGCTAAGTTCTTGCAACCTATATGATCCAGGCAGAGCCCATAATGCCAAGTGGTTGCACTTGAAGCTTCTCAACATTTGACATCTCAAATCTCTTTGTTCCTGGGTGGCCATCCACAAGTGAGATACACAAGGTAAACCATATACATGGGCCTTGTGAACCACTCAACCAAAATCCACCAAGCAATTACCATTCCACCCAGGTGTTTCATTAACTTAGTTGTTTTATTAAACAAAAACACAAGTCCTCAGACTTAGCAATTTTTCCATAGTGTGAATATATTTCCACCCTTGTTTTCTATTAGCTAAGATAAGCATGATAGTAGTAGGTATCTTGACTTAGGAAAATTTCTACTAAGGTTCATCTACTAGGTTTTCCTATAGCAAGGTTTATACTTAGCAAAATTCCATGCAAGTTTTACTTAGAGAAAAAAAATCACTAATGCATAGTGAAAGTAATGGGACAAAAGTATGAAGCATCACTTGCCTTTTTGGTAGAGGGTATAAGTTTACTCCTTGTCCTTTGCAACAATCACACTCTTCAAGTCACTACAATTCAATCAAACAAGGCACAAACTCAATCTACCAATCAAGCAAAACATCACATAAAATCATAAAGTCAAAGTAATGCATGCAAGCATGCCAAGGATTGTTTTATTTGTAAAAGTGGTTTCTAATGGGTCATAAACATTTGAAAACACCTAATGGTCATTTTGTAAAGTGGCAAAGTCATTTACAAAAGGTTTCACTTTAAAAACCATTTTCAAAACAAAGTATCATTTTATGTGGTGTAGAAATATTTTTACTAAGGCATTAATCTATAGGGTTCACCAAATATGTTTTCAAACTATAAAACTTGGTGTTTAGGGTCAGAGAGTTTAAAACAAAACATTTCCCAAAGGTTTTCCTTCAAAATCATTTTCAATAAATAAACCACATTTCTATTTGACTAGAAATGGTTTTAAATCAAAGAATCATTATTTTGTTTCACCAAATACATTTTTGAATCCACAAAGTGTTTCCTATGGTCAGTAGGTTCAAAATACACCATTTGCAAAAGATTTTATCCCCAAAATCATTTTTAAACAATTTTTACATCCTTAACAAGCATACAAATGATTCTGCAAAAACACCCATTTTTCCAGAAGCTTTTTACTAAACCAAAGGCATTGTTGGCTAGGGCTTGTTCCACTGATTCCAATGATATAAAATTTGTAATTTTTGGACGTGTGGTTTGAAACTTACAAGGGTTTCAAAATGGCATTTAAATCTGATTTCAAAATCTGTTTTAAACAGAAACTGGCCACGCGTCGCGCCGCGATTGGTTGGTACCGCTTCGTGCGGATAGATCGCTTTGGAGTGTTAGATCAAAGTGGGATCGCACGGCACAGATCGCATACCCTTTCGGTTTAAGTGGTTCTATCCTATCCACCAGATCGAGATCGGACGGTATGTGAGCTCGACCTTAAACGAAGCGCCTTCTGGCAAGGTGGGCCATGGCGAGCGGCGATACAGAAGCAAGGGTGGCGGGAGGTACTCTGGCGTTCGCAGAGGCCTGTGAAAGCTCAAGGTGGTGCCGTCTTGTCGAGGAGCGCACTGGAGCGGGCTTGATTGCTCGACGGAGTGGAGCTGCGCCTCGACCTCTCTCAGTCGTCGTCGAGGACGGTGCTATGGACCTCTAGGAGACAAACGAAGCGCACGGTCAGATGCGCAAAGACACGGCGAAGGTGTGTGCGTGAACGAGAGGGGTCGGGGTAGTCTGGTTTACCAGAGGGAAGTCGTCGGAGATGAGCCAGACGGTGGCGGCGCGGTTGTTGTCGCCGACGCTGGATGCGCGAGCAAGCTACTGATTTGAAAGGTCCGCCGGGTGATGGTGATCACAGCTGCGAGCTCGAGGAGGCAAGAGGTGGCGTGAGGCTGCCGGAATTCTCGCCGGAGGGTCGTCGGACGGTGGCGGTGTTTGAGTGAAATTGGCCACTGGGGCGCACTTGGGGAGGAGATGAGGGAACCGAGAGGGAGAGGACGCTTAAATGCGCGGGTCACGGGCTGATTCAACCCGTGATTAAGACGACACGCCCGATTTATTCCGTCTGCCAGAACGGCCGGCAAGGGGACGATAGTCATGGTGGGGAAGAAGAGAACGTGGCTGTGGGGCCTAGTGTCAGCGAGAAAGGGAGTGAGGGGGAGGGGTCCACTTGTCAGCGTCCTCGCGGGTTGCTTCTTCGGTGAAGAAAACGGTTCGGGGGCGAGGAAACAGGTGGGCTTGCTGGGTTGTTGGGCTAGAGCTGGGCCAGACGGTTGGGCTGGGTCCTTTGCATATTTTTTTTTGTTCTGAAACCTTTTCTTTTTCTATTTCTATTTCCTGTTTTAAATTTCAAACAAGCAAACAACATCCAAAACAAATCAAACAATCACCACACTTTGTAACTTTGAATTTGGTTCTGTTTAGCAACATAAACCAAATCCCAAAATAAAATAATATTTTTATTCTTTTTAGGATCCATTCATTAATTAAATAAAATGGACCTTTAGTTATTTAATCAAATAGGGTTTGATTTATTTAATAAAATCTCCATTTCAAATCCAAATATTTTCAAAACCAAAATAGTAGGTTTTATTTGAAAATATAAAATACTTAGAAAATCTTATTTAAAATAATTTAATAAGATTTAGTGTTTATTAAAAAGGGAAAAGCCTTTACTTAAATAAAATTGGATATTAAATCCTTATTATTTTATCTAAATAGACCTTTACTATTTTTAATCAAAACAAAACATTTTATTTCAAAAGCTTGGCCAAGGTTTAATTTGGCTCTATAAAATAATCTTTATTTATAAAACTACCTTTTCATTTGAAAATCAAATCTTTTTATTAAAAGATCCAAAAATAGTAGTTTTAAATATTTTGAAGTTTTATTGTTTATTTATTTTTTTAAATCCCTTTAGGATTTTATTTGATCCAAATAGGTTTTGAAAGTTCCCAATTGGATTCAAAAAGTTTCTTCTCACCCTGAAAATCAACAAAGTTTTATTTTATTCATTTATTTTTCACATTACAAGATTTGGAAAATCTTGGGATGTGACAGAGAGAGAGGAGGAGTGGGGTCCAGTCGTCATTCTCTGTGCGGGTCAATTTCTGAGTAAGAAGAAAAACAGTTCAGGGTGAGAGGAAGTGGGCTGCTGGGCCTTAGTGGGCTGCCAGATGGGTTGGGTTTGTTTTCCATTTTTTTATACTAAACCTTTTTCTTTTCTGTTTTTGACTATTCTGATTTGATTCAAACAATTCAAGCCACAAATAAATTCAAACCTTAACCAAAGTTTGTGTAGATTCATATACTCATTAATAACACATTCCAAAGTCAAATTTAGAATAAATTATTTATTATTTTTAGGGTCTTTTAATTATTTAAAATAGGCTCTAGTTTTAATTAAATAATATTTAGTAATATTATTCAATCTCCATTTGAATTTAAATCACCACCAAACTTTGGGTGAAATTTAATTCTGTTTATCAACATATTTTAAAGTTCAAAATAGAATAATGCTTTTATTCTTTTAGGATCTATTAATAATTAAATAAATAATCCTTAGTCTTTAATTCAAATAGGTTTTAATTTATTTTAAAAACTCTTTTTGAAATCTAAATAATATCAAAATATTTTCAGTAGGTTTCATTTAAAAACTAAAACACATGGAAATCTTATTTAAATTAAATTAACAATTTTTAGTGTTTATTTAAAATGGAAAAACCTTTACTTTAAATAAAATGGATATTAATAAATCCTCATTATTTTATTTAAATAAACCTTTACTTTTTTTATCAAATAGAAATATTTTATTTCAAAAGCTTGGCCAAGATTTAATTTGGCTCTATAAAATAATCCTTATTTATATTTCTACCTTTGCTTTATAAAATCCATATCATTTTATTTTAAAGACCCAAAAATAGTGATTCCAACTATTAAAATTTTATTTATTATTTGTTTATCTTTTTAAATCCTTTTAGGATTATTTGCTTGCTATTTGGTATGGATTTTAGATAGGTGCTTTATCAGCTTTGCAAATTACTTTTCCTTATCTTATTAAATTCATAAGATTTTATCTATGGCTCCAAATTAAGTGAAACCAATTTCTATGGTTTTATAATATTTCTATTTGTCTTTCTTGATCATTTTGAAATGTTTGCTTGAAAACTTTTTATATGGATCAAATCCATGGTCTTAGAGATAACTTGAAAATGATTTTCTTCCATTAGGGTTTTAGGGTTTTGGTTTATTTCTCAAGTGTTTAAATTTCAAGATGCATTTATGAAGAATGAAATCCACTTGATTTGAATTTTAGTTGGATTCAAACATTAACTAAAGTTTGTTCCAGATGGTATTTTAAGTTTCCATTTAGAAACAAAAGTTTCTTTTCACCCTAATTTTCAACAATTATTTATTTTTCACATTACAAGATTTGGAAAATCTTGGGATGTGACACATAGACTAGTGTTGTCTATGTTGTGACCTATTGATGCAAGTAAGTTAGCACCTTTCTTACAAAAATGTCATAGTTTTTAGGGTTTGGACACTCGCAAATGGCCTATGACCATTTGATTCTAAATGGTAATAGAACTATGAACAATTCACCCACGGTCACTACCATAAGGTCACAAGTTAATACATTTATTGTAGTGATCCTCCTTGCGACCATGGCGTGCCAGTTGCCTGCCATCTGGTGCTAACAGATGCGCCACACGGTGCTCATCCTCGAAGTTGAGGATCGCTCTCTCCCTAAAGTGTTGGACCGCGGTGCAGTCGTAGGCGCGGTCCGCCTGCCACGGGCACCTGCAGGT